>OY998183.1:15157345-18124845 GCA_963921935.1 Galeruca laticollis | reverse complement strand
AACATCAAATATGTAGAAAAAGTACTTATCCGACAGGAACAAGAAACAAGTAATAGTTATTTCATCTATAATAGATTTGTCAATAAGCTTTTAAATAACGAGATTATTTGTAATAAAAAAACAATATATAGACTTGAAAAGAACCTTACAAAATTTAAAAGTCAAATAATTGATACAACTAATGAATTCATTTTTGAGAATTTTTCTGGTAGACAACAAATTATATTTTAGAATCAAAAATAAACAACAAAAAAAACTTAATAATTTATTTAACAAAAAAATTCATTCAGTTCTTTAAACACAAAATAATTGGATAAAAAATATTTCTAATATAGATATACCTAAAGATATTCTACAATTTTTATCACTAGGCCCAAAGTTCAGTATTGAACCTATAATTACAAAGGATATTTCAATTAAAACTATGTTAGCCAATATTGATTATATATCGTCTTTTATACAAAACGAACAAGAAAGAAATATTGTCATTGCTAAAAAAACAAATGTTCTAAGTAATCATATTCATGAACCTAAACAATCTTCTGTATTTACATAATTATTATATAGAACAAAAAAATTTTAAAGGAAAATCCAAATTTCAGTCATACCATCTGATAAAAGTAATGTTACAGTTGTAATGGAAAAACAACAATATTTCGAATTATCTAAAGAACTAATAGATAATAATACATCATATAAGAAATCAAAAATGATCCTACCTATGAAATAACTAATGATTGTAATAAATTAGTAAATAAATTATTCAATAAAAAAAATATTGACAAAAATACAAAAGATAAATTAACTAGCTATAACGGTATTTCTGCAAAATTTTACTGTTTACCTAAAATACACAAACCAACATTATCTGCTAGACCAATTATAGCATCAATGGACACTCCAATTGAACCTCTTACTCTTTGGTTAACTGAAATATTAAGAAAATCTTATGATTATGGAAATGAATATTACATTAACGACTCCTTTGAAATCTTTAACATCAAAGTAATACAAATCGACAAAATTCATATTGACTTGTGAGCTGAGTGAAATAAACAATGGCATCACTGAAGGAGCAATCGTAGAAAATTACTCCTTGTGCGTGATATAGCTTCTAAATATGATAAAAAAATACTTAAGATTAAAATATAAATTTAAAATAAGATAAAGTATTAGTATAAAACATATGGGTAGAAATTGCATCACATAAAATAAAATATCACAATTGGTAAAAGTATCACTTTCAGGTAAGTTACACATAAAGTGTTTATCATAATCGGGTTGAGAGTCTCATATACACATATATTCCAGTCATACGATTTTGATCCCATGTGAGTATCACATAAGATTTAATATCACAATTGTTAAAAGGGTAACATCCAGGTAGGTTTCACATAATGTGAGTGTCATAATCGGGGTTTAGGGTCACATACACATACATTACAGTGTTATAAGTTTGATGAATAATTTGTTGATGGTTTAAATTATTTTTTGGAATATCTGTCTATCATAGCATGGAAGCCAATTTTTAACTTTCATTTTAAAAATTGTTGCGTTATTTCAATTTTATTATTGTAAATCCCTTGTAACACATTTTGGCAATAGAGTTGTCTAATATCAAAAATGCCGCTTTCGTTATACAGATTATCGGTAGAGTACATCTTTCCTTTGCCAAGGATTATTTTGAGAACTTTCTTCTGCACGATATTCAGACTATTTAAATGCGTATCATTTACGCCTGCCCATCCTATAATACCGTATATAAGTTGGGATTGAATTAGGCTATAATATATAGTTTTCAACTGAGAATTTTCAAGGAATTCTTTCAACAGTTTGGATATTGATATGAATCCACGTAGTTTTCTTATTAGATACGATATATGTAAGTTCCATTTCATATGTCTGTCAATTTGTGTACCAAGGTATTTTATTGAGCTGGCTTCTGGAATGGATATATTTTGATTTATATTTAATGGACCCATATTCGGCAAGTTACTGCTATAAGAGGTGAAAGGTAAGTATTTGGTCTTTTCCGCGTTCATAGTTAATTTATTGTATTGGAACCATTCAAAGATGTTGTTGAAGTCCTTTTCCGTCTTTGCTTTCAGTTGTTGCCATGTGTTGTCAATGTAAATTACTGCCATGTCATCAGCATAACTTATAATATTACCTACAGTTGTCATTTTCAACAGACTGTCTATATAGATATTGAATAGTAGGGGACCTAAGACTGTGCCTTGAGAAACCCCGTAAGTGATTGTCCTCAGAGTGCTCACCACACCATCAATATCTACTACCTGTTTTCGGTTCGACAGGTAAGATTTCAAAAGATCGTGCGATTTACCCCGCATACCAATTTTTTTCAGTTTCTCTAGAAGCCTTCTGCGACAAAGAGTATCAAAGGCTTTGGAAAGATCAACAAAGATACATAGCGACGGTTTAGAAATGTCGAGTAATTTGTAAATGTACGTTGTCAGTTTTAGTATTGCACCTTCGGTTGACCTCCCCTCTCTGAACCCATACTGATTATCGGATAGAATATCATGTTTTTTCATGAAATGTACCATTCTCTTTTTTATTATTTTTTCAAAATTTTTTGCTATGTTTGATATCAAGGAGATGGGCCTATAATTTGAAATTTGCAGTTTATCCCCACTCTTAAAAAGTGGTTTGATAACACCAGTTTTTAAAATGTTCGGAAATATTCCATTTTCAATACAGCTATTTATAATGTGAGTGAGAGGGACTGTTATGAAGTCTGCTATTTGAATCAGCGTTTCTGCAGTAAAACCGTCATGCCCAGGACTTTTTTTGAGTTTAAGTTGTTTGATTATTTGTGATACTTCTCCAGTGTTTGAGGGGTATAAGAACATATTTTTGTTTATTTCAGTTGTAAAGTCTCGGAAGGAATTTGGTTTTTCGATTTTATTGCTAGTTTTTGCCCTATTCCACTATAGTGTTTATTGAATTCATCATTAATAACCTGTTTGTTGTCAGTGGTACAATTTTCTTTTATTTCTATTTTGTTTATTTTTGTTTTTGGGCGAGTTTTGTTGCAAATCTTATTGACACTTTCCCAGATCCCTTTTGTTCTACTTTTATTCTTCCATATTTCGTTTTGAAAATATTGTTTTTTGCTTCTTTCGTAAGTTTATTTAAGTTTCGTTTGTAATTATTGTATATTTGTTTAATTTGTAGGTTATTGGGATTTGCAATTAGTAGTTTATAGAGATTGTTCTTTTCTTTTATTGATGTAGAGAGCCCTGAGGTGATCCACTTTTTTCTAGTTTTATCTTTATTTTTTATTTTGATTTCAGATGTGTTTTTTTATATGGTAATATATATATATATATAAATACATATATATATATATATATATATATATATATATATATATATAAATACATATATATATATATATATATTGTTATGTAATACTAATGTTTTTTAAACCTTCTTATCCAAAAAAAAATCTTAGTTCGCCACACGTTGGGCCGTCATTTATTATATATTCTATAACTTATGATTGTAATCGTTAAGCATGTATAACAAACTCTATCAAAGGGTAGGGTTCAATTGCGCCATTCAAATTTACTCTAATTATTGGATTGTGAAATTAAATTTAACAAGCTTATGATTTCAGGATTTTTTTTTAATTAGGTGTAGAAGTTTTTTAACAGAAAATGTGCTACTTATGAATAAATACAATTTTTTATGACAGTTAAAAAGTTTGATTAATTACTCAGCATAAATGCATTCCTCAATTTAGAAATAAAAGCCTAATGAAATTTTAGAGATCTCTGATAAAATATTTTAAAACGATACCTTCGATTGTCTAAGTTTCTATTCACTTCAAATTAATCTTCACTCTCAGTTTCTAACTGTTCTAGTGTCCAAAATATCATTGACGATTCGTAAAATCACCCGCAATGTCTCAATTTCCTCCCCAAATATATATCGTTTAACTGGATGTACGATTATCTTCTATCTTCTTATTATTATTATGAAATTGGTTTAAATGTCTTTGTTCATTAAATATAAACGTTTTATATCCTCCCTATTGTCAAAATAAATTACAATATCACTTGCCTTTTTTTTGACGTTTTTTTTTTACATTCGCATGACTTTTTTCTCCTCGATATACAATTATCTTCAAATTACTATTATTATTATAAAATTGGTTTAAATTTCTTTCTGCAGTACTTTAAATATCGACTCTTTAATCGTCCTTATTGACGAGATCAATTATAATATTACTTCCAGCTTTGACATTTTCAAATTCTCTGACGTTTTTATTATTTTTCATAATCTATCTCGTTGCGGGTTGCTAGCGAAACTAAAAACTCTATCGTATGAACTGTTAATTTCTAAAGCCGTATATACATGAAAATAACATTTTAGTTTTATAAATTGGAATATATAGAGATGAAGATTTTTATGCATATAAATATTAACATAACTTACTTACTATTTATTAAAAATTCCTGAAATCCCATGCATAATACAACATATTCACTAACTAAATAAAAATTTAACGTGTTTCTTTTAAATTACATTCTAATTTCGACGGATTCTTTTGAAATTGATAACCATAAATCCACTTAAACAAACATGTTTGTTATCTTTATGGATTCTTCCGAATTTACATGGAATGCCCCTTTCATCCTTTGAAGAATGATCGATTTGTTTGAGCGTTTTCTTCAAGATTCGATACGGTTCACAAGATTAATTAATACAGAACTACTCAAGTGATTTCGTAATTTCTATGTTGTTTCTTCGATTATCTTATCTTTGGCCCTACATTTTGCTTGCAATATAGTGACTGCTACTTTTAAATCGGACAATGTTTTCGGTACAATGCTAGAAACTTGTTTTACCAAGAGTGGGTTTATCGTTTCTGAATTGCCGCATCTCTCATATATATAACTAGCTCTTCTTTCTCAAGTAAACATAACATATAATACTGTACACTTAAAGTTAAAATAATTCCAAATACAACTGAAATACAGGCCATAAAGACAGTAGCAAAATATTCATTTTATTAAAATGAATTACTATTATTACAAGAAGTATTAGTCCGAAGGAATGTAGATTATTATTATTTAACTCGATTAATCATTTATTACATTATAAAACCATCTTTTCCCATATTATTTTATTCCCTGTTATATTTATTATATGAGGAAGCACTTTTTGGATCTCCGTTCTTAGGATTCATGTTTGGGGATATTTAAAAACCAAAGCAGTATGTATCTCCATATAGTTTATATTTTGAATATCAGCAGTTTTATTAATTTCGTCACAACGTCAATGCATTTAAGAAAATAGATTCAAAGTGCTCATTATACTTGCTGGATGGTTCATACTATGAAAATATATACGTTAACCGATTCATTTCATCCTCTACTTCTCGCATCATTATATATCCCTGTGCATAACGATTTTGCGCTCGAACGATAAACTCCATCTAACCATCTTTTCCCATATTATTTTATTCCCTGTTATATTTATTATATGAGGAAGCACTTTTTGGATCTCCGTTCTTAGGATTCATGTTTGGGGATATTTAAAAACCAAAGCAGTATGTATCTCCATATAGTTTATATTTTGAATATCAGCAGTTTTATTAATTTCGTCACAACGTCAATGCATTTAAGAAAATAGATTCAAAGTGCTCATTATACTTGCTGGATGGTTCATACTATGAAAATATATACGTTAACCGATTCATTTCATCCTCTACTTCTCGCATCATTATATATCCCTGTGCATAACGATTTTGCGCTCGAACGATAAACTCCAATAACTTCATCATTGAGGTAGTAATTCCTGAATTGAGTGGATGGTTAACTCTTTCATTCACGGCTTCATCAGGGTCTAAAAAGTATAGTTGTCCATACTGTGGCCGTTCAAAGACACCAACATCATTTTGGGTCGGATGTGCTGCCATATTCATTTTATGATATACTTGTCCGCCAACAATAAAACTATAAATTCCATGGCTATTTATTGTTCTATCATCTTCTACATTGAAGGATGCTAGAGCAAAAGATGCGTTTATCTTTCGTATTTTTTTATGAAATTCTTCCGGGTGACGGTTTAAAAAGAGACGTACTAATTCATTTGAAAATTTTGGTTGCTCCATTACAATTCGTCCATGCAAACAACAGTCACCAAAAGAATTTCTATTTATATGATTAGAAACGCGTTCCTCAGCGAAATGCAATGCACCACAATGGATACACAAAATTTCAAATGGTCCTAAGGCGTGAATATGTTCTGTATTCAATGAGTCTTCACTGTGAGAAGTTTGAGAATCCTGATCAGTTTGATGACGATGCTCTTCTAGGTGTTCTTGAGACGAGTTGCGGCTTCGTGAAGTTAGATTGTTTATAAGCGTTTTTTTCCAAGATCGTTTAGGCATTTTTAAGTGAACACGTGCATTAAGAAGACACAAATGACTTAAATAAACAATCGATTTTAGTCTAACCTCAAAGCAAACACTCATTGACTTCGTGTTACTTAACAACGCCATCTGCTGTCGTGTCGTTAAAGCAATTAGTTGCTCACAAAAAATAGTATTATTATTCGCCAATAGATGTCAGGAAGAGTCATATTTTTCAGTTGAGACTACTGAAACGCCTCCTTTTTGTTATTTTTCTTCCAAGTTTATGTTTAAGTTGATTATCGATAAAACACGAATAAAATGACATTTTCTAAAAATGATTCCTAGCTAGATCGATTTATCGCCCCCGAAACCCCCTATATACTAAATTTTATGAAAATCGTTAGAGCCGATTCCGAGATTTCAATTATATATATTTATATATATATATATATATATATATATATATATATATATATATATATATATATATTTATATTTATATGTATTACTACGTTGGGATGCCTTTTTATTATAGTTATTATTTATCTTTGTTATTATTTATGTGTATTTATTCTCAGATTAACTTCCCATCTATGATATAACTAATTATTTTTAATAGCTATGAAACCTTTATTAATGTGTTGTTATTTAATTGTTAGGATGCCAATTTAATTTATTTATTATTAATGTTTAAAATTTTTTTTTAAATGTTTTGCTCAATGAATAAATTAATTTCATTCCTTACCTTATAAGTTTCTCTCATTCCAATATTTGTGTAACATAAATTTATCTCAGGGCGATTAGTCTCGAAACGGCAATAAGATATATTAGTAATTAAACAAATTTTTGACTAAAATCATTTATGTAAATTCATATACAAATGGTTACAAATAATAAAATGTGACGCCTATGAAGCTTCATTTGCATAATTTTCATATTGGTTATCTTGAAAGCTTAGAAAAACACTTGCAGATACAAAGCTTTTTTTGTTAACATAACTTTTATGTGGAAAAGAATTTATATTTTAAGCTTTGAAACAGTATGTTTAAAATCATTTCTTGTGGTGTATCGTTTTAAATTTTTATAAATATTTTAGCAAAGTGAAGTTTGATATTTATATAATATATGTGTATGTAAAATTATAAATTTTGTGACTTATCAAAACTATAATTTCTTATGAACTATAAACATTCAATTTACATTTTTCAACAAAATATCAGGTAAGTTGTAAATCTTATATCATTTAATATTTCACTTATATAGTTATACTTAATGTTACATTCAATTTCTTTATTAATTTCGGCCTTTTAAAATTTTAAGTAAGTTTATAATGATCATTTGTTTAATTCAGTAAGTTTGTTATATTATTTTGGACCAAAATATATTCAAATATCACCAACCTGGTGAGAACTAGCTTCTCCAATATGTCCGCGTTTAAACACTCTTGGCAGCGACTCCTCATTTCTTGATAACTCGTTCAAATCTCACTCTCCCTTTAAAAACTTGTTTATTCGTATTAGGGATGGTTAACTAAATCACAGTATCTTTCAATTAGACTTAATTAATGATATGTATCACTTTTGATTTAAAAATTTAACTCCGCTATTCACAGATGTTACCTCACGCGTCTCATTTTCACTTCTCCCTCAGTGTCTCTGTTTTTTTTATCAACAACCCTTTGTTGTTGACCGGAAGTTCAACACTCTCTAGAATGTTCTATTCATCGTCCTATTGTCTGATTGGTCAGCTCTAATTTTGATATATCGCAATTTTACAATAGAAATATTCAAAAGCATATGTATACAATTTATTTCATATTTGTCTTCTATTCACCACATTTTAAACATAACATTTCATTAGTTTTCCTTTTTTTTATCAAATTTTTTCCTCATCATTTGTCAATAATCATGGTATTTCCAGTTGGTATTCCTGTCTCATGTTTAATTCCTTTTTTATCGACACTGCATACAAATTACAGATTTCATTAAAATTTATGTTGCTAACAAATGAATCTTTTCGCGTCTAATGTTTCGGCTTCCGTGAAGTTAATTAGTTGAGCTTGATTTGTTTTAAAGTTCTGTCTTATGTTACTTATAACGTAAAATTACCTTATTGATAATTTGCAATGATATCTTGATAAATACTTAGAATTGGTAAATTTAGAGAAATATTATTGACAAATGATTATTTATTTTCTATTATGTAATCAATATTATTTACATACTTGTTCATTCTACATACGCTATAATATAAATTTCATAATTCTTTTCCATATATAATATTTTTCCATTATTTCTAAATTTGAATTAAGTGATCTTATTTAAATTTTTAATTTTCCTTTCAAACTAGAAACTATATTGTGAAAAGATTCAGATGTCACGTTTCAAATTGCATAAGATTTTATTGAACTAAATATCTTTATCTGAAACATTTCAAATAGACGTTTTAACTAACAGCTTTACATCTATCTTAAAATTATTAAGGTAATTATCTAATTTCCTGACAAATCTATGGACATGACTCATTACTCCCGTGATTTTTTTGTTTGATAAATTTTATTATCAAAATTTCATTTCCTACAATTTTATGATCTATTTAATAACTTAGAATTTTAAACTTTAAATCAACTTAATCTTTCAAAAAAATTTTGCTACTAGACTTATACCTTGATAGACTGCTAATCAAATTGAATTTATAATTATATTTGGTATTCTATTAAGACCTACTACTTGAATTTCTTATTTATGTTATGACTGAATGTTCTTAAGGGACTGAATTTGTTGTCATATTTTATTGTTATGATTGTTTTATCTCATGATATTTCTAATCTTTAATATCTATGATCTTTATATATTATCTCTTATTGAATATATCATCTCAACTATCCCTGAACTTTTACAAATATTTTCTGGTATTTATTCCAAAATAAGTTGGTGAACGTTCACACTATTTAAATTTTGCATTATAATTGAAATTACTTCTAATTAAATTGACTTCCTATATTTCTATACAACATAACTTAAATATATCTTATTTATTTCTTATTATTTACTATGTACATTGTTGTGTATTTTCATTTGAGTGGTCATGGTATCTGTATAGTTGCGATATGTGGAAAATTCCACGAAGTTGTTCTGATTCAGGGTATTTTAATTCGTAACTATTTATGCCGTTTTCTATATTTATTTCATATGGACCTTCATAAGGCAGCTGTAATTTTAAACATTTGTTGTTCTTCTTATCAGGTATTCTTAGTGCTTTCAATAAAACATAGTCTCCTTTTTAAATGTTGTTTTCTTGTTTCCGTCGTTCTTTTTGTTCATGTACTTTTGAGCATTCTTTAAAATTCTCTCTTGTGTTTGTTTTAAAATGTCTTCATATTTTCCATTCACTTCACTTATCCATGGCCTATTCGCAGGTAGGTTATTCATTATTATTGTTGGCGCTATATTTGTTATTTCGTTTGGAACACTGTTCATATATTCTATGATTTCATCTAAATTTTGTTCCCACAACGAGTGTTCTGAGTGTACTAAAATTATTAAGTATTATACTATTTCTTTTATTATACTTACAGCTGGATTTGCACAAGGATGTCTAATGCTCGTGTAAATTGGTTGTACATTCGATTTCATTAACCAAGTTTGTAAATTCTCATTATTAAAATAACTGGCATTATCCATTAGACTTTTCTTTGGAATATCATATTTTATAAAATATTTTGGTAGGCAATCTTCAACTGTTTCTTTATTAGTTCTCTGGCAAGAATATGCAGCTGTGAATTTTGAGGAATGATCTATAACTACGAATATATGAGAGTTTCCTTTTCTGCTCGGTGTCAAATTTGATATGAAATCTACTGCAATGATTTCTAGTGGATATTTTGTTATAATAGATTTATTTAAATTCTCATTATGATGATTTTTTTCTTTGGCAAATTGGCATATGTCACAATATTTGATTATTTGTTTGCCAAATTTAGGTTATTTTTGCTAATAAAAGATTCTCTGAATAATTAATCTTCACTTGATGTTTTTCGAGTTCATCCGATACAAGAAGTATATCGTATTCCATATTTCTTACAATCACAAGTTGTACTATTATTCTTTTTCCTTTTAAATATAAACTCACCACTATAGATTTATTTACTTCAGTTATTTTTCTCGAGTTCATTGTGACTAGACTCATTTTTGGTATTGTGATTACATTTGTTTCTAAGCCAAGTTTAGTTATGATTGCTTCATTTATAAGAGAAATTTCAGAACCTGTATCAATTATTGCTTTATTATCAACATTATTTAATTTAGCGTTAATTATTATCAAATTTGTTAGATTTTCCTTTTTCAGGCAGTCCTCTGAAATCAGAAACAAATAAGGACGAATGCAACTATACAGGCCAGTGTTCACATCCTCCTCTAATGAAAATGCTGATGTAGATCGTTTGAAACGTCTACATCCGCTTGTGAACCTGTTTGGTTAGTTTTTGTAGTTTCTACACGTTGTACTGGATTTTCAGGACGTCTAGTTCTCTCCTCTCTATCCAGACTTCCACTTCTTTGGAAATTTACACGTCTTTGATAATTTGTATTTGATTATGTATTATTTCTTAAATCATTTTCGGAATTCGTTATATTTAGCTGAGAATTGTTGTTATTGTATCGATTTGTTTGATTTCTGTTATTATTTCTATTATAATTTTAATTATTATTATTCTGATTTCGTCTGTTTATTGGGTAGTTAGTTAAGTGTTCTCTATTGTTTTGATTATTATAGTTATTATTTTGTCTATAATTTGTATTTTGATTATTATATCTACGCCAGTTATTATTGTCAGTATTATTAAAATTTCTATTTACATTACTTCGGTTTTGATTTTGATTATTAGATTGATTATTTCGAATGTAATTGTTTTGCCTGTCTGAGTTTTCATTATTTCCTGTACTTAAGTTCCTTTATAAGTTTCTTTCTACCCTCATTAAATAGTTTGTCAGCTGTTCGAAATTTTTAATATTTTGTATGCCTATCGTTTCAGCTATTTGTGGTTTAAAATGCCTAGAAAGATAAGTAACAATTTCTTCTTCTCTTATAATAGGATCTAGAAATTGTGCCTGAGCATAAATTTGTAAAGCATAATTATACATGGACTTTCCATTTTCTCGATATTTTCCGAAATATAGCTTTTCTCTTGTGTATGCTTGGTTAATTTCTCCCCAATATTGTCTAAGGAAAGCGTCTTCAAATTGCTGGAATGTCTTGAATTCCATTTCTTCACTAGTGAACCAGATCTGAGCTTGTCCATTTAAATAGCTTCTTATTAATTTTCTTCTGTCATCGAAATTTTTGATTTTGTTTTTAATTATTTTAATGAAAGTCGTTGGATGTAATTTTCTTATATTTTCCTCAAATTTCAAATTTTCATCTATGTGATAGTTGATATTGTAGGGAACTGGCATGTTAATACTTCCCATGGATGTTTACCTTTTTAATTCTTCCTCCAAATATTTCTTCTTGTTTTCTATTTTCATTATGATTTTTTCTTGTTCTTCTCTCAGTCATCTTATGATTTCTTCTTCATTTGAATTTATTTTGTTAGATATTAAATTTACATCTTTTATTTTATTATTTATTTTATTCACATCTTCATTTATTTTGTTTATTTCTTCCTTATAATTCCATTTTTAATTTGTAATTTTCTTCCTCCATAATTCTTGAATTACTTTACGTCCTTAAATTTTCTTGCAAATCTTCTATATTTTTATTATTATTTGCAATAGCTCTGAAGTTGTCTTTGATTTTCTTCTCCATCTCTTTGTTCACTTCTGCCTGCATATTTATTATTGTTAGTTTTACTATCTCTTTTATTTCTCTCTCTACATCTTTCTTTAAATTTTCCAACTTCATAGATTGTTCTTTCTGGGTAATTTCGATTTGTTGTTGCCCTTTCTGTAAATTTATTATGCTATTTTCAAATTTCATTTCTGTTCCGTCCAATCTTCTATTTATTTGTAGTTCCTGCTTTTCCATTTGTTGCTATATTTTTTTTCCTTGTTTTTCTAGATTTTGTCCTTGTTTTTCTAAATTTTTTTCTTGTTATTCCAATTTTGATTCTAGATTTTGTTGCATATTTATAAGAAACTGCATATTATTTTCATCTTTCTTCTTTTCCTGTTCTTTCGTAGATTCTTCTTGTTTTTCCTCAACTTGTTCTGTAGTTTCTTCTCCTTGTCCTTTTTCTGTAGTAACTAAATATTCTTCTGGATTTGTTCCTTCTTTCTTGAGTATTTCCTTTAGTCTGTGTATTAGTGTAGTCTTCATACCTTTTGTGTCACATCCTCTTCTATTTAATTCATCTTTTAATTCTTGGAGTTTTGAATCTTAAATGTTTTTCTTCGTATCCATCTTTTTATCTTATTTGCAACTAATTTCCGCTTTTATATGTGCCCCACGTTGGGCGCCAATTTTATATGTATTACTACGTTGGGATGCCTTTTTATTATAGTTATTATTTATCTTTGTTATTATTTATGTTTATTTATTCTCAGATTAACTTTCTATCTATGATATAACTAATTATTGTTAATAGCTATGAAACCTTTATTAATGTGTTGTTATTTAATTGTTAGGATACCAATTTAATTCATTTATTATTAATGTTTAAAATTTTTTTTAAAGGTTTTGCTCGATGAATAAATTAATTTCATTCCTTACCTTATAAGTTTCTCTCATTGCAATATTTGTGAAACATAAATTTATCTCAGGGCGATCAGTCTCAAAACGGCAATTAGATATATTAGCAATTAAACAAATTTTTGACTAAAATCATTTATGTAAATTCATATACAAATGGTTACAAATAATAAAATGTGACGCCTATGAAGCTCATTTGCATAATTTTCATATTGTTTATCTTGAAAGCTTAGAAAAACACCTGCAGATACAAAGCTTTTTTTTGTTAACACAACTTTTATGTGAAAAAGAATTTATATTTTAAGCTTTGAAACAGTACGTTTAAAATCATTTCTTGTGGTGTATCGTTTTAAATTATTACAAATATTTGAGCAAAGTGAAGTTTGATATTTATATAATATATGTGTGTGTAAAATTATAAATGTTGTGACTTATCAAAACTATAATTTCTTATGAACTATAAACATGCAATTTACATTTTTCAACAAAATATCAGGTAAGTTGTAAATCTTATATCATTTAATATTTCACTTATATAGTTATTCTTAATGTTACATTCAATTTCTTTATTAATTTTCGGCCTTTTAAAATTTTAAGTAAGTTTATAATGATCATTTGTTTAATTCAGTAAGCTTGTTATATTATTTTGGACCAAAATATATCCAAATATCACCAACCTGGTGAGAACTAGCTTCTCCGATATGTCCGCGTTTAAACACTTTACACATCTCTTGGCAGCGACTCCTCATTTCTTGATAACTCGTTCGAATCTCAATCTCCTTTTAAAAACTTGTTTATGCGTATTAGGGATTGTTAACTTAATCACAGTATCTTTTAATTAGACTTAATTAATGATATTTATCACTTTTGATTTAAAAATTTAACTCCGCTATTCACAGATGTTACCTCACGCGTCTCATTTTCACTTCTCCCTCACTGTCTCTGTTTACTTTTTCATCAACAACCCTTTGTTGTTGACCGGAAGTTCAACACTCTCTAGAATGTTCTATTCATCGTCCTATTGTCTGATTTGTCATCTCTAATTTTGATATATCGCAACTTTACAACAGAAATATTCAAAAGCATATGTATACAATTTATTTCATATTTGTCTTCTATTCATCACATTTTAAACATAACATTTCATTAGTTTTCCCTTTTTTATCAAATTTTATCCTCATCATTTGTCAATAATCATAGTATTTCCAGTTGGTATTCCTGTCTCATGTTTAATTCCTTTTTTATCGACACTGCAAAGGACAAATTACAGATTTCATTAAAATTTATGTTGCTAACAAATGAATCTTTTCGCGTCTAATGTTTCGGCTTCCGTAAAGTTAATTAGTTGAGCTTGATCTATTTTAAAGTTTTGTCTTATGTTACTTATAACTTAAAATTACCTTATTGATAATTTGCAATGATTTTGAACTGGCTTATTTATTTATCCTTGATTATACTATAATGAAATTCAATTTGATATCTTGATAAATACTTAGAATTGATAAATTTAGAGAAATATTATTGATAAATGATTATCTATTTAATATTATGTAATCCATATTATTTACATACTTGTTCATTCTATATACGCTATAATATAAATTTTATAATTCTTTTCCATATATAATATTTTTTCATTATTTCTAAATTTAAATCAAGTGATTTTATTTGAATTTTTAATTTTCCTTTCAAACTAGAAACTATATTATGAAAATATTTAGTTGTCACGTTTCAAATTGCATAAGAATTTATTAAACTAAATATCTTTATCTGAAACATTTTAAATAGACGTTTTAACCAACAGTTTTACATCTATCTTGAAATTATTAAGTTAATTATCTAATTTCCTGACAAATCTATGGACATGACTCATTACTCCCATGAGTTTTGTGTGTTTGATAAATTTTATTATCAAAATTTCATTTCCTTCAATTTTATGATCTATTTAATAACTTAGAATTTTAAACTTAAAATCAACTTAATCTTTCGAAGAAATTTTGCTACTAGACTTATACCTTGATAGACTGCTAATCAAATTGAATTTATAATTATATTTGGTATTCTATTAAGACCTACTACTTGAATTTCTTATTCATGTTATGACGGAATGAATGTTCTAAAGAAACTGAATTTGTTGTCGTATGTTATTGTTATGATTGTTTTATCTCATGATATTTCTAATCTTTAATATCTATGATCTTTATATATTATTCCTTATTGAATATATCATCTCAATATATATATATATATATATATATATATATATATATATATATATATATATATATATATATATATATTATACTGGTTTAGTTTGGTGTGAGAAACCTAATTATTATTGTTATTGTTTAGTTAATATGAATTATTAGTTTTGGTTTGCCCGGTATATTAAAATTTTTTTAAATATGTCATGAAAAAATTATACTCACTTTCTTGGTACTTTAAAGTCCTGGTTTTTGTTATTTACATGAAAACTCTATGATCTCAGGATTTTGGGTTCATATAGTAAAATGAAACTATTTTAATATTAATTATAAGCGCCAAAAATAAAATCTTTGTATTTATATAAAAAAAATTCAATTAAAAATACTTGCTTTTATTTTTTTATGAAATCCTATAGAACGGTCCTGTATATTTGGCTTCAAACCCCCTCTCTAATTGAGAGCCGTCTGATCAATAATGCCAACTGTCAAATAAAAAATGAAGCAATCATGGAGAAATGAAATTTTCCAACAATACATTTAAGTATTTCAAATGAAAAACGTAATTTAATATGAACTTAAGAAAAACAAATACATTATTCATTTACAAAATCATCAAAAAGAACAACTTATCTACGATGATCATTCATTCAAAAACACATACACTCAAATGGGTTATTACTATATGTAAGTACAACTATGCAACATTATATACACATTTAAAATCAGGCGATGTTAATAAAATACTCTATGATATAAGATGGCGGATATAACAATGAACAAAGTTTATGAAATATCAAAGTTCAAATATTTGCACAACACAAGTGAGTTTATTTAACCTTTTTTTGATTCAAATGAAATAGTTTTAAATACCTGTTCACTTTTGCTTAAATTCACCTCGTTGATTCTTTTTTAGATTACTTCTTTGGACATTATACAGTCTGTCGTGTTTGGGTAATAACCAAAATTGATGTTATATTTCGTCTACATCAATACATTTTAGATGGAATTCCATGGTCCAGTTCTTTCTGAAATGTATCGTGGAGATACCATTCCCACGATACAAAACTTTACTTGCTTATACAGATAAAATTTTACGGTTAGTATGCTGCAGTTTTTACCAATTTCTTGTTATATTTATGTTTATCAGTTTGATTTATAAATTTATTTAGTTATATTGAAGAATAATGTATTTCTTTTATATATACCTCTCCAATGGGCTGCTTTTCTAATTGTTTTCAAATTATCTTCTAAATATTTTACTTTTCACCCCATTCATTCTACCAAAAAAGAAATTCTCCCTAGTGAATAGTGTACATTATCAACAAACTTTTTTCATTCAATTTTTTTTTAGTTTTTAATCCGCTTGCCGCTGATCAAAATGTTTCAAATCTAATTCACCAATCAAATTGGCTATAAAAATTCTTGTTGGTAAATCCCATTTCAAGTTTCAAATTGCTCATTTATCCTTCTAGGACATTCCGTTTAATATTTTTAAATAATCAAATTTAATATACTACTTCTTTTAATATAGTTTCCAAAATATTAAGAACTGACAACTCTTTTTATTTTGATTTGATGTATTCAGAATGACAATTCATTTCACAAACGTCATACATTTATAACCTTAATGTTATTATTATTTTTACTTTATTCCTTGACATATACTAAAATAATTTTCTAATGTTACCAAAGAATTTCTTTCAATATCTAATTAGTATATTTGAAAACAAATCATAATGTTTTGACTCTTACTGTGTGAGAAATAGATTGTTACAATTTATACAAAGTAACGTTCAAAATGTTCTCTCTCAATGGCTAGAAATCATGTTATATGCAACATATGTACATTTACAAGGTACATTGAAAATTTCCTTTATGATTCTTCGGTTTGATTCATGTTTATTTCCTCTCTTGAATGATGAATGATATAGATTGTCTATATTTCTGGCGAATTAAAAGGTAATCAATTCTAAACTTTGTATTTACATATAGTGTGTAGTATTTCATTTCATATTATAGTATACAGAGTATTGCAAATTCCTTTCTATGTTAATATATATATATATATATATATATATATATATATATATATATATATATATATATATATATATATATATATATGTTTATATATATCGCGATAGCGGTAGAAGTGGCGTCCGTATAGGTTTGTAGCGCTGTGGCATCCTCCGATATACACAATATGTATATAGAACAGCCCCAATGCATATAGATCACGCACAGAGTGGCTTCCTCTTATTTGGCAACACTGGGACCTTGATCGATTATTAGTAGGTAGATTTGAATTTCTTTAAGTATATTGTATATAGATCGCGTACGAAGTGACTTCCAGTAATTTTAAATATGTATTTATTTTTCTTTTGAGAGAGGAGAATGAAACATATTTTCTAGTAATAGGGATGTTGACGGTTGGTACAAATCCATGTGAAGCTATATTTTACACATAAAAGATAGTTTTTAGAAACCTAAAATAACATTCTAAAAATCTTATTATTTGTTTTAAATTAAACTTATTTCTCATAACCCAGTTATGAATATGAACTATTTTTCTTGATAATTTGTTGGAACAACGATAATATTTTACGATTTTTATCACAATGGAGACTGGATCCATCAAAAGAAATAGCTGTAACTTACCGAATATTGATTCTATAATGGTGCGTACATTGACATACTTTATTACAAAGGAGAGTGACACATTACTCATTTTATATATTCTTTTATCATATTTAGAGCTACTTAACATCTATATCAACGAAATAAAACTTGAAATCAGCTCTATAAACAAACAAACTACTAATACATAATTGACTTTTTAGTTTTACCACAACCAAAAATATCAAAAATGATTTTCAATTTGTATTTGTAGTTTATCAGTAATCATAACTTAAATTAATGTTAATGAAAAAGACTATCCATCTCAAATATATTATGCAAGGAAATAGCAATAAGTAAAACGCAAAATACAGTTACAAGGGCAACTAGTTTCGGCACACTGAGCTATCATCAGGGCTTGAATGTATATATAATTTACATGAAAACTATTATAAAAGGAAAGTTGTCACATGCCCGTGGCATCCAGCAGAATCCAAGATGTGTCAGTAGGTAATATGGACAATATATTGTAGGAAATTTTTATTAAAATCAGGAAAATTTACATAATTATGCGTCAAACAAAATTGAAATTAGATAATTAAAATTAAATTAATGTATAATTAATAGAAAAAGAAAGAAAATATGGACTACGTCTTACGGCAGAAACCGTCTGAAGCAAGAAGTCCAGTAAATGAATAGTCGTATTAGGAAAATGAGCAATAGGGAGGTCCGAATGCCGACTAACGAAAAACAACTTTTGCGTTCTGTTGCTCCGCATGATAGTAATTATATACTCAGAATTCATATTTTAATACTCATAATTCACACCATTTTTATATTCATGGTCGTGAGAAAAATAGAGTACATAACTTGTTGGAAATTGTATTTCCTTCACTCGTACGGAATATGTCACTTTCCACACTTCTTATACAATGCCATTCAAATTCGAGTCTATGCATTGCAATCATGGTAACGGTAAGAGATATAGGGATGGTTAAATGGAGGCAAAGTTGTGTATTTCAGAGGTCATTTATTTGATTCAAGACAATCTAGCTTCTTTAGTTCTGGAGTTATACCGGAAAAATTGAAAATTTTGAAATTCTTCTATTGCCTAAATTTTTTTATTTTGCGAGGATTTTCCAAAACATTGCCTTAACAACTTTTTGTATATTGATATATGACCAGAACAATTTTAACCTCTTTTAATATTCCATAACAGCTGTAATTGAAAAATATCAGTGAGTAAGAAATGGATCAATGCCAAGGAAGTGGATCAATGCCAAGTTTATCATACAACAAGATCTTGTTTAATTATTGTAAATTTGAAATTTTACCGGTAATCGTTCAATATTTCCAAAACAGTCTGTAGTTCAGATGTAAATACTACGCCGATATGAAACATGTCTCTTGGTATTTGAATCAATGCAATTAAAAATATAGATTCGTATTTGAAAATAAAAACTTTAGGGTGGCACAATTTTAACGATACTTTGTATATAATTTTTTATCACATAGAGCATGCTGCTAAATTTTTTAGTTCTCATACAAAAGCTTTTCAATCTGTAACCTACAGAATAATCCACGTTATACATCCAAAGAAATTATTTTTTACTTTCTAGCGCATTTGAGTAAATGTCATTAAAAAGTTTTTTCATGATTTTATTTTATGCTTTTTATTATGATTAACTGGTTTGCCATCGTGGAGCCACGATATTGAATTTTGACAATCTCCGGCTAAATTCGTAACCTCAATTCGACAATAATCACAAATCTCGTCCGCCATTTTGGAGCTGCTATGTTGAATTTATGAATTTTGACATAAAGATTATTATTTCAGGTATTCAAACATCTGTCGATAATTTAGGGTTCAAATGGAAATTCAATGAAGTTTTTTTTTCAAATAGCATCAGCTAAATATTTTTTAATATTTGGATTCTTGAAAACTTGAAACATGTATCATACTTCATACTCTATCTTTAGCTATGATGGTTCCAAGACATGTCAAATGAGTCGCCCATTTTATCAGTTTGAAATAAAATAAACTATTATATCAGAAATCCTAAACATATTGCATTGTAATTTCAGCGGCCTTGTATACTCCAGTACTAAAAGCATTCCTTCCGATTCTAATGCTGTAAAATTTGATATTCAGACGCTGATTTTGAAAATAACTTACGTCTCATATTCAGAAAATTTCAACGTTATGAATTATTCTCATGCAGCCATTAATTCTCATCATCATATTAATCAAAATCCCAACATTGAAAATGTCATCATGATACCTCTGAAAATCGGAACTTTAGACCCAGAACAGATTTTGAATATAGGGTTTAATAGTTGGCTTCCACTTAACATAAATATTTGACGTCATCAACATCTGACTGTCAGATTTAACACCACGTCTTGTAGAATCGGGAGGAATGTTATTGTTCTTATCATACCTATACATACGTATGAAATGACATTGAAAAATAATATCGGACTTCTCGCACACACCTTCACTTTTTGTTAGAAAGGATAAAATGTACGACTCAAACATTGTCAAAGATGAGTCAAGGATATGATAAATGTTTAACATACTTTTTATTAGAATCCAAATTTAAAAAACATTTAGGGAGCTCCTTTCGTAATGACCTAGTTCGTTAAGTTTCCGATTGAACCGGAAATGACAGTCAGATGTTTAAATACCTGAAATGTACCAATGTATACCTATAGAAATCACTCAAATTTCAAACTGACCGTCCATTTAATAACAAAATAGCGAGCTGGCTAATAATTTCAATGACAAACTATACGTAAATAGAAAACATGTTTAATTGGAATATGTACTGTTTATTTTTTGTACGAACATTTGTATTTCATAAAATATTTTTAATGTCTATTCCATCTAAAATGCACAATAGAAAGAGAGAGAGAGAGAGAGATCTGAAAACGTGTACTCCGTCATGATAGATTCCTCACTACTTCATTATCTCTTTAGATTCTTTATTCTTTTGATATGATCTTCATTAGCGTTACACCTAAGTCTAGCAATTCAAGTGTAGTCAAGGCTTTTTTTTTAAATTTCGTGTTCACACTTTTCTTTTTTGAAATTCTGTTTCAAATTTTCTCTTCAAAATTCAGAGCCTAACTTTTCACGGATTTCGAATTATTCAAAAGTATGAAAAAAAAAACTTCATCAAACTCACACGGCTCAATGGAGCATATTAAGGAAAGTTGATTCAATCGCCCTATTTTGAGCTCTAGTTCACTCTGTAGGATTAATTGTATGTTGGTCTGGGCCACCCTGTATACAGACATCACACCAGTAGAACCATTAGCACATGTTTAAGTTTTGCATTTATCAGACTCCCTATATATTGGAACATGGCTCTCATTTTTGCACTGCACTGTTAGGAACCGGTGGTGTAGTAATAAACAGACCAAACTGCTATGGTGTTGAGAAAAAAAACTCTAGTGAATACAAGCTTTTATTGCCCTCTACAACTTTTATTCAAGACATTTTTTGCCTTAGATCAAATAAGGATGCAGTTATCGTCCAAACAGTTATCATTGATACACCCTGTATATGCCAGAGAGAGTTTCAACATCTCCGAAATTTTTGTGAAATTCAATATTCTAGCTCAACTACTAATAATCCACCTAGTAATCTGATTGCATTTAGGTTTTCGGAATTTTCACAAAAAAAACTACTTCTGCTATAGTGGAGTAGAAAAATATACCCATTCGAAAATTAACCTGAAAATAGTAGTAATTTTACTTCATCTCGTGGTTTACGTTGGAAAATTCAATTCATTTTCCCCTCATTTACGGAAATTCAGAATCCTTTAGTTTGTTTTATCGCCAGCATTATTCATTTTTGTCGCCAGTAGTTTTTTATTTTGCCTCAAAATCAAATTTAAGTGAATTGTAGAACGAAAATATAATTTTACTATTAATAACGATAGATGTTCTGCAATAACTAGCATCCTCCGCACTGTCAACAATGGTATCAATAAATTAAAACAGATGTAAATAATCACATTCAATGTTAAACGCTTTCTATAACCAAAGGTGAGATCGGCAACACTGCCAGGATGCCACTGTGCAAGAAAAATACATATACAGACGCCAAACTATACCGTTCATCGATATGTATATTGAGGGATGCCACTTTGTGCGTCAGATGTATAATAAATATATAAGTATGCTACTATAACGCCGCGTACGGAGAACCTGTAAACCTTGGTGTATAGGTTTATACAAAAAACGACCAAAGTGACGTCCTGCTGATTTCATCAGCAATACATTCCCAACCATTCACTGAACCGTTTGCGATATTTTGGAGCTCGATGCACTGTGACGTCCGTATATCGGATGTCATAGTGCCGCGGACGCCACAGCTACCGCGATTTTAACATGGGCGGATGCCACTTCACGCCGTGAATGTATATATATATATATATATATATATATATATATATATATATATATATATATATTCTTCAGTGTACGTTATAAAATATGCAAAATTTATAAAACAAAATATTGAACAAAAAAATAAGATCTAAAATTACTTCTCTATGTATCTGTTGACCACATATTTTTGGTAGCACCACATATTTCATGCTCCTATATTTTTAGTAGGGGTAATAAAAAGAATGACGACCCAACGGTACAGACATACCTACCTCTGTTTCCGTCATGTGAACCTGAAATGCTATGAATGGATCTTCTACCACTTCGCCACTACTGTTGAAGTATAACAATGTCTGCTATTTATTCAATATATGACGCAATTTTTGTTAAGATAACTTGCAATTATATTGTTTAATATTCAAATAAAATTGACATACAAGTAGATCTGGTACAAGTTGAATATATTCTACAGTATTTTGGGTTGGGTTTCGTTGCATCTGTAATAAAAATCTTCGATTTTTGCGTTATTTCCTTGATGCTCATGCACCGAGGTTACCAGAATTATTATATATTTTCACATAGTGTTAAGTATTCATTAATTTTATTTTAATTAGTTATGATCTATATTTAATATGTAAGGTTATTTAATAATAAAATGTAAATGTTAAAATCTCAAGCAAATCGTTGGTGGTATTATTTCACCTAGCGGATATACGGTATACACACATTATGTTAAATTTAAAAACCCAGTTCTCCAAGCAAAGAAAAGAGAAGCAGAACAGTTGTGGAAGTGAACAGTTCGTAGTCATTAATATTTAACGCGCGCTAGTGCCACGAACTTTAATAAAACCCATTGAACCCCTGCTACAGTCCACCATATCGCTTCCAAGAATGGTTGCAACCCCGCAGAAGATCATCCGGGACCTTCAGGTAAGAATACCAGTTTGGCCGATTTGCTTGCATCATACTTTTTTCACATATAATTTGTAACCTTTCATAACGTAACGAAAACATTTTTCATTCTCCGAAACAAGTTTTAAGGCAACAAAAACGCAATCTTGATAATCCAATAATTTATTTAAAATTTTAACAAAGTTAACGCAAACGTCGGATTAATTGCTGTTTTCACAAAATATATTCCTTTAGTTCTGAAACAAATTAATAAATATTATTATTTTACAAAAAGAAGAAATTTTATTTATAAATAATTTTCTGTTTCTTTTCGGTCTCACTTCTCATTAGTCATTATTATACGAAGTGGGCATCGAAAAACAGTCTACCCTGATTTGGTTTTAAGGGGGACATATTTTACGATATAAATATCTGACAAAAATCGAGGTGTTTCAGTATTTCCTCGAAGTCTAATGAATGATGCCAAATATCGAGATGGATTGTTTTCTGTGACCCACACTGTATATTTATGTACATTGGTTATGGACACCCAGATAACACA
This sequence comes from Galeruca laticollis, assembly GCA_963921935.1. Classification (NCBI taxonomy): domain Eukaryota; kingdom Metazoa; phylum Arthropoda; class Insecta; order Coleoptera; family Chrysomelidae; genus Galeruca; species Galeruca laticollis. Next base: position 18,101,099 of record OY998183.1, on the reverse strand, counting down.
AGGCAATCCATGGAATATCCATTGGACGTCCATTTATGGACACAACGGCTGTCCAACGGACGTCCGTCATTTGTACATAAGACATCATATGGACGTTCTTTGGATTATACAAAAAATACAAAAATGGACGTCCATTTGGACACCATAAAACAGTTTTTTAAAAATAGAAGCATTTATTTGTCTTTATTTAAAAAGTTATTTATATTTCTATTTTTGTACGCATCCCTTTCTGAACTCCGCCGCAACCATTTTCTAACAGCTGTTTCTACAGTTTTGATATCCAAATTGGAAGCAGCTGTAAAAAACATTCATTTACTTCTAATAGTAAAAAATCTTGTGTAAAATTGGAATTCGGTCAAATATATCATCCAAAATGTTTGGTGTTTGATCAATGCAATGTAATATTTTTATTTCTTTAAGTTGACATTTATACATATCAAATTTCAAGTAATATCATTATAGTTGAAATTGTGTATTCCTCAATAATAATGAATTCCTTTAACCAAAAGTAAAACAGGCAACTGACTTACCTATGAATAAAGCACATATGGTAGTATCTTTAAATGCTCTTTTTTGTCTTGTTCCATCAGAAGTAAATTCCTTAGAAATTTTGTCAGATATTGTGGAGATCAAGTATCTTTTGATAATGTCGTAGGCATCTTTACCACCTAATTTCCTTATTTGATGAACCTATAAAATTCATGTGACGTTATTTTGAAAATTAAGGAGGTACAGTACAACTGATATCTCATGATAGGGTGTTGTGGCCAATGCTCTATAGAAAAGTTAGAGAAGGGAAGCCGTTGAACTCCTGCCAATGAGTGAGTGAGACCTCTGCGCATTGTATCCTTTCCTTTTACGAGATATCAGTCATAGTATACTAACAGTTGAATGATCCTTGCAATTATTCAGTACAATACAATTTAATGTGCAATATTACTATCATAAAAATTAACAATTCTAAGAAAATTTGGTTATTCTGGTAACAAGAATAACACGTTCTAGAGAAGAAATACATTGTCGCTTATTATGCTTACAACAAAGAAAAGGAAATTAAACTTACAGCGTGTTTAAAGTTATTTTGGTCCTTTAGATAGAGTTCTGCTTCCGCCAAAGTTGCCTCATTGTCAATAGAACAATTAAATTTTAGGTGAAAATTTTCAGCTATTTCCTCAGCAGTTGCAGATGCAACAGTAATTTGATTGCTTACATCTTCTATCAATTGATAAATACCGGCTTTTATAGTTTTTTCGTTAGGCCATCGGACATCCCTTCTAAAAGAAAACATTAACATTACCCTAATATAAATTTAAGTGCCACATTTATTTATTCACGGACCTTGCCCACTTTTAGTACAGTTACAAATCAAAAAACCCTCAAAATAGAGAGTCAATCTAAATAATATATCATAATAGTAAAAAACTAACAGCAAAGAGAATAAATATATTAACAGGTACAAAATCGAAACAAATAATAAGCCCACGGAAATTAAGTAACAGTATGTTGAAACATCTTCACAAAACAACAAAAGCTTGAAGATAGATAAATATTAATGAATTTGTATGGTATATATCCTTACCGATCATTTTTTTTATCTCTGCACAACAGCAGTGTTTTTGAGTTTGAATAACATTATTTGCAGTGTTATCTAAAAACAAACAAAAAACATATTGAAAAGTTACGTTTTAAATCATGTTCAGACTATGTCGAATGATGTTGATCAATACGATCGACTAAAATGTCAAACAGTGTGTATATACGTGTCGCTCGACTAATGTAGACAAAAAGAAAGTCAAAAAGTGTCGATCGACATAGTCTGAACGCATCCTATGTTATTGCCATTGCCTGAAAACTAATACTGCGACGCTCAAAATAAAAGATAACTGAAAACTTACCAATATGGTTATTTTCATTTTGGTTGAGTTGATTCTCAAACATATTTTTTTGCTGGGTTCTTTCTAAAATAAAAATATTAACAATATATTAACAAAGCTTGTGCACTACAACTATCTATGTACAAACTTAATAGTAAAACTCACCATTATGCATCGCAGTTTTTAAAGAAATTTTTGGGGGAAAAGGTAACACAGTAGAACTGTCATCACTTTCTGAGTCAGATGGATCAAAGATTTTACGTTTCATTCTTCTTCGTTTATTTCCCTCTTTATCAGTGGAGTTTAAGTCACTGGTGTGGCATACCTTCTGCGCTTTTAATCGTGCACTGATATAATTATCTAAAATCAAATTAACAATAACCAAATTAAGCATAACTTTAAATAAATAATTGACTGTCTCGACCCTTACTTCGTGGAATATGCTCATATTAGTGTTTTCAAATGAAACTCACGGTCTCTAGTTAATTCCACAATATAATACAAGTTATTGAAAATTCTAAAAAATTGACAATTGTTTCGATAAATCAATATCATCGTCAGAATGACAGAAGTTACATTTCATTTTATGCCTACCTGATGTTTAGTAGTTATTTTTGGCTAGACCAAGAAGTAACCTAACTTGTGATTGGCTTAATATATGTTTATAGAAAAAAGAAGAAGATGTGATATTACAAATATTGAAGCTTAGATATTATTAGCCCTATGGTGATATCCTGGATATCATTTTTCCAATTAAGATCAGTATAACTGTGCAATGATATAGAAAACCAGGAAAACTATATCTGCTCATCTTTACAATTATCACTTAAGAAGACAGTTTATTAGTGGAGAATTCCCTAGATTTAACTGTTCATTGACAACTTCATATTGTCGGTTTCTTAAATATCTTCTAATTTCCAGTTCTTCAAGGAAATCCAGTTCTTGTTTCTTTTCACAAATATGCAGTACTTCTAGTTCTGTGTTAGGTGTCAATGAATGATTGGTGTCAAGTAGATGTTTTGCGTAGTGGGATTTATCTGGTTGTTTTAATCTGTATGCTCGTAAGTGCTCACTGTATCGTATTTCAAAATTCCTAAGTGTCTGACCCAAATAGACAGCATTACATTCTGGACATTTGAGTTTATATATACCTGACTTCTTTAATAGTGGTATTTTTGTTTTTACATTTAACAATTTTGTACTAACGTTACTTTCTGTTTTAAAAGAAATTGTTGTATTCGTTGCGGAAGATATTATCTTTGAAATATTATTAGAAATATTTCCTGCATATGTGATGGTTTTATAAGTTTTAATTTCATCAGCTTGTTTAGGATATATTAGTTGTAATGCCACTGTTTCCTCTTTTTTACTAATTAGCTTATTTATCATATCTAATGGATAACCGTTAGATGTTGCTATTTGTCTAATTGTATTAATCTCTCTATCAAAATTACATCTGTTCATAGGAACTGAAAAAGCTCTATGTATCATTGAATTATATGCTGCTAGTCTGTGTGACACAGGGTGGTTAGAATTGAATGGAATTGTTACATCAGTTTGTGTTGGTTTTCGGTAAATTGAATAATCGAGTACATTATTAACTCTTTGAATTTTTAAATCAAGAAAATTGATTGAGCTATTTTCTTCAATTTCTAATGTAAATTTAATTTTCGGGTGTAAATTATTGATGTGGTTGAAAAGTACATCTAATTGTCGTTCACTACCCATAAAACAAGCTAATATGTCATCTACATATCTATACCAAAATAAAATATTTTTCGAAATATTACTTTCAAAGATCTTTCTTTATAAATTGTCCATAAAAATGTTTGCTAAAACAGGTGATATAGGGCTTCCCATTGGTAAACCTTCATTTTGAATATATATCTTATTGTCAAAAGTGAAATAATTCTGATTGATGCATACATCAAATAAATTAAGTATATCTGATATTATTCTTGGATTAATATTTTTATCTTCTAGTAATTTTCTTACATGTATTAGACATTCTTTAGGAGGAATTTTAGTAATTATGTTAGTTACATCGAACGATATGAGTTTATAGTTATCTTGTAAGTGGATTGCTTTCAACTTTTTGATTAGTTCTATTGAATTTCTAATTGAGTACTGAGATTCATATCCGTAAGTATTGAGTATATTGTTGAGCTTCTTTGCCAATATATTATTAGGAGCATTAACATAAGAGACTACAGGTCTAATTGGTTTCGTTATTTTATGTAATTTAACTGTTCCATATAATTGTGGACAATGAGGATTCTTATGTATGATAGACCTCTTTTCGTAATCATTTAAATGATAATTTGAATTATTAACAATATCTCTTACATTATTAGAAAACTTCTTTGTTGGGTCTGCTTTAAGAACTTTTACATCGCTGGATTCTATAAAGTTATATACTTTTAAACGATTACGAAAAGAGGTCTATCATACATAAGAATCCTCATTGTCAATACAAATTATTAATGTAGGTGGCTTAATGTGCTTGAAGTCTAATTATAAAAATATGTACAAGAAATTTTCTTCACAATAAAAATGATTAATGAAATTAAATGTGAACAAGGGGCATAGCAATAAAAGTCTGATTTTCTAAATTCAACAATATATACTTTGAATTAATTTCTTTAACATTCCATGACTGGAGAGGTCCAAGATCCTCCAGTTCTACAATATATATATTCAAATCTGATGAAAGGCAGGGTTTGGTTTTCTACCAACTACAAATTTCATGTTATTGGTGATAATAAAGTTCTCTATAATAACTATGCTACCATCATTAAGAGAACAGAAATTATCAGGTCGCTTGTTTTTCAAAATAAAATTAGAAAACTTTGCTGCTTGAAATTGATAATCGACTGTACAAAATATAGGACCAAAACTCTGTTCTTGCTCAAAATGAGGGTAATTATTAAGAATGCTATGTGTGATTGTATTTAACGAATGGTCCATTTCTGCTTTTCTCCTAATAATCTGTTGTAATAGTTTGTCACCTTTTCTTATCACATTCAATATTTTAGACATAAAATTTTCAAAAGGATAAGCACTGTACGCATCCAAAACACCAAATCTTTTTGAATCATTTGTAATGTGTGATAAATTATGTATTGCCATAAAGGATTACGAATGTTTGAAAAAAATAACACAAAACTTGATGGGCATTTTGGTAGAATTTAGGTTGTAATTTTTTATTCGATAGAATAGTAACCCCAACATGCAGTGACACAAAATTAAGATATAAATCGCTACTTATCAATTTATTTAATACAAGAGGCCCGGTGTATAAAAGAAATTGGCGAAATTCTGTGGCTTTCCACCTTTTATATTCTTCTAAAGTTCTCGAAGGAATTTGATCTTTCAAATGAATGAGATTCTCAGAAATTTTAATTATAACTCTAAAAGATAATTTATGTGGTGGCCTACCATAACACCATAAATTAATAGGTTTTTTAACCACACCAAGATACAAAAGATGCATTGGATCTCACACAAAATCATCAACCATATTGAACTTTGGAAGTTGTTCTATTATTGATGTTTCACTATGATGTTCGGCTCTAGTTTTGTTTCTAAATTCAGCATCTGTTCTTTACTTATTATTTTATTGCGGAAAGGCTACACACTTAGCAATATAACTGCCTCTTACATCGCACTTACTGCACGAATAATAGCCTGTATGGCCTTTTGTACAAAGAATAAACGATTTGGCAGGTACATCGCATATAAATGCTTTAATTTTAAATATATAAGTTTTGCCATTAAATACAAAGCCATTGTTTGTTAATTCAATTGCCTCATTAATAAAATCAAACAAAAAAAGATTGGGATCTTTAGGTTTATCATAGCCATGATAGATACCAATCATATCAACTACATTTACATTTACAATTAAACTGCACAGAATAGGGTATACCTGGCTTGAAGAACTTTTTGCTAGTGGCGAGCCATCTATGTTAATGAATACCTCAATACAATTTGCACTCATCAGTTTTACAGGATTACACTGTATAATTAAACGTTTTAAACAATTGTGTAAGCCAGAATGATGATGATAACCAGGTATAATCTGCTTTAAATTTTGTTCACGAGGAGTTACTAGCAATGTCCTAGCATTTAATGGAAGATTATGAAATGGTTTTAAGACTGATAAAAGACTGTTAAGTACTACATGCGATATTTTATAACCCAATTAGCTAACGAGACATTAATCGTTTGTGGCTGTGATATTTGTGAAGACTGAACATGTAATGATGAGCCCTCAACCTCACCATCTGTTTCAGTGTCGGAAAAGGTGTTTGTTCGATTAGGTTCAGAATCTGTTTCATAAGTTGAAAGCAACACATTAGAAGTTCCTTCAACATCAACGTTACTATTAAAGGAGCTTGTTGGTGAAATGTTTGTAACATTTTCATCACTATTATGTGGTACTAAATCTAGAGGCATAATTATTTCTGATGGCTCTGTACCGTTATGGTTAGTGAATAAACGCCTAGCATGTTTATAATGCTTTTCTTTAATTTTTGGCGTTTTAATATTATAAAATCTACAACTAAATATAATGATTATAGAACTCAGCTGTCTTAATTTGTGTTGTGAATCAGCGGAACTGGAAAAAAGTTTGCAGAAATACTCCAAAAAACTATTAAAATCGGCGGGTTATCTCTCACTATTTTTGCCCGTTACAACTAAAAAATGTTAGGTTATTCTTCTTCTTCGTTATAAGCTCAACCGATGAAGTATGAGCTTCTTTTTCTTTGTAATACTTGTGGCCTTGTACTAGTTTTTTGTCAGTGACAATTTCCATATAACTTTACACTGCACTCTACAACTTAGACGAAGGAGGAATAATATTTAATTTGATACAATATGTAAATATTATAATTAATGAGTCGTTCACATATGCAAACCCTGGGAATCACAAAAAACGTTCATATATATATATATATGCATGCTGCTGCTCTGTAATATATATAACACAGAGTTTGTATCATACCCTAAGAATACACATTACGGGAAAAATCTAAAATGGTTTTTACTAAATGTGAAAATCGTTCTACTTACGTTCTAAGTTAAATTTGTGTTAATGTTTATCCAAAATGAATCATGGACATTTGACGAGTTTCCAATGGACATCCAAAATGGGATATCCAATGGACTAACGGAGACAGGATATCCACTGGATATCCATCCAAGGTTCATGGACATCCAGGACAATATTTAGACAAATACCGGACGTACAATGGACATTTTGTGCTAGCTGGGCAAACATTATATACATTATGATAGATGATATTTACTTACCTAAATTGAGTGTACTCTCCCATGATGGCTGCTTCTCCGGATCCACGAAATCCTAGATAATAACTGGTTGAGCTATCACATTTTGTGCCCAAAATTATACTGCCTGGATTTAATATTGATTCAGTAAAGTAGAGTCCGGATAATACGTGACTGCATATTGGAGGATCTACAAAAACAATAAACATTTTGGATTTGGATTCTTTTAATAATTTCGGGCTTTATTTAGTTGGCCGAAAGATATGAAACTTACACTTTGCTGTATAACAAAATGGTTGTAAGGAACCTCCGTTCACATAAAAATCAGCATCACCAAGTGCTTCCAATTTACCAAATGTACCAGCGCTAGTATGAATGATATCGACAAAAGTTGCATCAGTTGGATCTACCCACACAGCACATGTTTGTCCAATGGACATACAATGTACGTTCGTTACCGAGGTTCAGAACTTCCGTTGGACGTCCTTGATTCGAAGTTTAACGTCCAATGGATATCCACTGGATGCTACGATGTCACCACTTTGGATATACAATGATTGTAAATTTTAGGGCGTCCAATGGATGTACACAAGAAGACGGCCAAGGGACGAATACTTGTGAAAGTTCAATGTACGTATTCACGAAGATGGCTAATGGATATATACTTTTGAATGTCCAACGTACATACACAGGAAGATGACCAATGGATGTATACTTTTGAATGTACAATGTACCTACTCAGGAAGATGGCCAATGGATGTATACTTGTGAATGTACTGTGGACGTACTCACGTGGACGCCCAATGCACGTGCAGACGAAGAAGGTTAATGGACGTACGTAGGAAGGCCAATGGACGTACATAGGAAGGCCAATGGACGTACATAGGAAGGCCGACGGACGTACATACAAAAGCCAATGGACGTACATACGAAGGACAATAGATGTACATACGAAGGCCAATGGACGTACATACGAAGGCCAATGCACGTACATATGAACGCCAATGGAGGTATACTTGTGAATGTTCAATGGACCTACTCATGAAGACGCCCACACAGCACATGTTTGTCCAATGGGCATACAATGTACGTTCGTTATCGAGGTTCAGAACTTCCATAGGATGTCCTTAATTGGAAGTTTAACGTCCGATGGACATCCACTGGATGCTACGATGTCACCACATTGGACATACAACGGTTGTAAATTTTAGCGCGGTCAATAGATGTACACAAGACGACGGCCTAGGGACGAATACTTGTGAACGTTCAATGTACGTACCCACGAAGATGGCCAATGGATATATACTTGTGAATGTCCAATGTACATACACAGGAAGATGACCAATGGATGTATACTTGTGAATGTCCAATGTACCTACTCAGAAAGATGGCCAATGGATGTACACTTGTGAATGTACTATGGACAAACTCACGAGGACGCCCAATGCACGTGCAGATGAAGAAGGTTATTGGACGTACATAGGAAGGCCAATGGACGTACATACAAAAGCCAATGGACGTACATACGAAGGACAATGGACGTACATACGAAGGACAATGGGCGTACATACGAAGGCCGATAGACGTACATACGAAGTCCAATCCACGTATAATATGAACGCCAATAGACGTATACTTGTGAATGTTCAATGGACCTACTCATGAAGACGGCCATTGGTCGTATATGTAAACGGCCAATGGACGTACATGTGAACGTCCAATGGACTTTTACAAGAAAACAATGGTCATCCAGTCGACGTACACGTGAATACTCTTGATTGCCTAATCAAGTTACACTTGAGAACAGGTAATGGATGCACATTTGAGGGCGTCCAGAATATACCTGAGTATGTTTAATAGTCGCTAGACCATTTTGGATATAGTTAGATAATCATTGAATTGTGTATATTTAAAACACATCATTCGTAATAATAAAAACATAATTGACATGGTGTCATTAAAATATATAAAAGCAAACAAGCAAAAATATATAGCATATATATTCTGAATTCATTAATTTTTTCTCTCATTTGCCCTCCTCAACTCATTATACAGTCTTCAATTTTTTTTTGTGGTATTTTCACCCTCAAATTTTTCTGCGGCACCTGTAAATATTACATTTTCATCACACTATATTGGAAATCCAAAAATGTTCAGTTATGTTCTATGAAGTTTGTATTACTAAATATTGTTAATAAAATAACCATTTGGTTATCTAAGTCCTTCAGATTATTTTATAAAATCACTATATGTTCATTTTAATGCATAATATACTCAATGATTCAATAATTCTAAGATGGTACTCAGAACATAGTTTAATATTTTACATATCCATCACACCAAATCTGCTAATTTCAAACCCAAGATTTTTTTTGATTTTTTCTTCCAAATAAACTATATCCATTTGTAAATGAGTTGGTCAACAACTGTGACATGCATGTCTTTATAAACTCATACATACTGTTTCCACCCATCTTAGGCAAATCTTTACACTAAAGAAAGAATATAAAAAGTTATAGAGTTTATATGATAAATGTTTTTACTCACTGCTGCTTTGAAGTTATTGGTATCTTCGCTCTGCTCTCTCATAATATTTTAATATTTATTTATAAACGTTTTCTAGGTGACGTATTCGTATTTCTTTTATTCATATTGAGACAAATATTATATAGAGAATATAAAAGGTATACTTATCTTATATAAATCGAGACAAAATATCAAAAACAGCATCAGCACACACTTTTATATGTTTGCAATAATTTTTATTAGGGACATGCACATTATGTAATCAAAAATAGGTTGTGAATATAATTCATATGAAAGATACACTATTCTTTGGTTATCTCTGCCTAATACTTTAACATATATTCTATATGAAATCGAATCGACGAAATCATCCCGTGAATCAAGCATACATAGCATAGCCTTACAAATTCAGCAAAAAACGGCAGAGTCGCCAAAGCCCAAAAGCTAATCAATGCTTTTCTTCTTTAATAACTATTGGATTATGGCCTCCTCTTCTAGATTATTTAGTTAATGTTGGGCCACAAACAGTGAAATGTATCAAAATATATTTATCTCATACCATTATGCTTAAGAAGTATACCTTATACCTAGCTTCATTTGGTTTTTATACATACAACGAATATCCATTCGGTGTATGTGAATGCTGACACATGAATGAAATGTCCGTACATGCAGAAACTGAAAAGAGAAGTACATTTCGAAGCATCCAATGTTCATCCATTTCAGTGCAGACAATGAATAACTATTCAGTGTCCGTGAAAGCAGGAATTTTAAAAATTGACGTACAATTTGAAGCATACAATGAATGCCCATCGTTTTATGTACCATAGATGTCTATCCAACGTCTGAAGATGCTAGAATTTGAATTGTTGATGAAATGAAAGTCCATTTGAGTACAATTTGAAACATCCATTGAATGCCCGTGTACGTATAATAGATGTTCATGTAACGTCCGTGAACGTTCAAATATGAAATGTTCATCAAATCGACGTTGTGTGATCTGTAGAATTCATATTTCAACTAAACTTCACCTGTATTCCACATATATGATATTTGTGTAGAGAAACAATTAGATTGATTGTTTATGTTTTGAGCTTCCAAATGTTGTTATTTAGGTACAATTTGAAATGTTCAAAGTACGTCACTCTTCGTACATGCAATATTCATTCAATGCCCATAGCCATTCGTATATTGAATAACTCTAAAATAGACGACCAATGGAGGTTCAATTTGTAGCAGAGAGTGTATGTCGACTTTCTTATGTACAATGGACGTGCAACTTGAAGCATTCAATGTACGTCCATTTTCGTACATACAATGGATGTTAATTTAAAGTCCATAGCTATTGGTACCTTGAATGACTATAAAATGGACGATAAATGGACATTCGATTCGTAGGATCCAGTCTACGTCCACCTTGGTACCTACAACTGACGTACCTACTATTGGAAACATACAATGCCCACACTTGATTCTCATTCGAGGTCAACTGCCATTCAGACTTAAAACGGCTGTTGAATGGATATACAATGGACGTTAAATCTGGATGAACATCCATTGTATGTCAATCTTTATACTTACAATGGATGTACATCAATCGCCAAATAATGTTTGGAACGTTGAATCTGGAACATCTAATGTATGTCAATCTTTATACTTACAATGGATCTACATCAAACGCCAAATAATGTTTGGACTTGAAATGGCCGCTGAGTGAACGCCCATTGGACAAACAATTCGTGACATTCAAAAAGTATACACGTTTGTGCGTACAATGAACGTACATTCAATATCCATGGACGTTTGGACTTGAAATGAACGTTTTATGCTGAAGACATGAAGAATTATAACTTCTATATGTTTCTTATGGTGTACCTATTCATTATTTAGTTTATTTTGGTGGGAATAATAATGATAGATGACACAGAAAAATAATAAATATATGATACCTACTTGATATAGTAATTCACTCTGGCTTCTCACACAAAAGTTACCAGTAATAAAATAATGTTAATCTTGCTAATAATTTGTACACGTACAATCTTTACATGACGTAAATGACATAAGCATATATTCTCCTCTCTTTTTTCTCATCACTCGTTCGCGCGTCTTTATTATTCAGCGAATTAGGGATCTCTCTACACGATATTATTATTATTATTGGATTGTGTGGAACAAATCTATATGTTATTTTAAGAATAGATCTGAGTAAGTACAATTGATGGTAATTCCACGTACATACATATTCGTACTTTGAATGGTCGTATAATTGATGACCAATGGACGTTCAATTCGCTATACATCCAGTATATGTCCATATTCATACGTACAACGGGCGTACAAATTGAATCATCCACTGTAAGTCTATAATTGGACGTACAATTGATGTTCATCCCACGTCCATAGCTATTCGTTCTTTGAATGTCCGTAAAATGGACGACCAATGAACGTTCAATTCGCTACATCAAGAGTACGTCCATATTCATACGTACAACGGACGTACGTATTGAAGCATCCACTGTAAGTCTATAATTGGACGTACAATTGATGCTTATTTCACGTCCATAGCTATTCTTACTTTAAATGGCCGTAAAATGGACGACCAATGAACGTTCAATTCGCTAGATCCAGAGTACGTCCATATTCGAACGTACAATTTGGAGCATCCAATGTATGGCCATCTTTAGACATATAATTGATGCTCTCGCAAAGTCCACGGTAGCTCATATTTAAAACGGCCGTTAAATGGACGAGCAACCCAAACAGCACTGTACGTATTAAATACGTACATATTAGGTCTTATATACGTCCTGTAAGTACAGTACCTAAAACGGACGTATTTAATACGTACATTATGATTCCTAAACGGTACATACTTTTAGGCACGTACTATGTACGTACTCAATACGTATCGGCTGTACGTATTTTCTGATAGTATAATGTACGTACTTAATACGTATCGTATGTACGTATTATCTGATATGTATTATGTACGTACTTGATACGTATCAGCTGTACGTAATTTGTTATACGAAAAAATTGTGTAGGTAGACACATTTTTATAATATATAGTATATAGAGGTATATTCTTTTCAAAAATAACTTATCTATTTGTTGTTAGCGATGGTTTGTTCATCAATGATAATATTTTTAAACAGGTATACATTTTGTCGCAAAATTAGCACAAAATTCGAGACACACGTATTTTTCACATCTATACAAAAACATTCCAAATTTTTTCTCAGGTTAAATTCAATTTGTTGGGTCAATAAATTAGTAGTAAGTTTAGACTGTGACTGGATATGTGCACTTTTAACTCTTCATCACAGTCTAAACAAGAATAATAATAATTTGACTTAAATTTATTGTATTACACAATAATTGATTGATACTGTACATATATGGAATTTTTCACAAATTTTCATTCTTAAAATGAAAACGAAGGTAAACAATTTTGTTTCTCATCCTGTCCTTGTCAAATAACCGAAAGTCGAATGATTCTGTCTTCTTCTGGATGTACACAAATATTTTGAAAGTGGTAAGTAAATATATTGTGGTAAAGGGTAAGGGTCATCGGCCCTATTGCGTTCATCTACCACACTTGCAGAAGGAAGATTGACATGTTAGGCGGGAATAGTAAATTTTCAATATTCTAAGACGTATTCTGTAAGAATATTGTTTTCCTGTTACTAATTTTAATTTTGTAACATGTCGCTGAGACATGTTACTATTTTCATCAATTATTTTCCAAATCCTTTTATTTCGAATATTAGGAACGTATTGCTGATAGCTTTTTACTATCATTAAATATCTATTTAAAACTACGATTCAAGGAATCGGCTTGTTCATTTCTTCGCTGAAAACTTATTCAGTAATATCCTCTTTAAATATCATTTTGTGTGTTATTTGTAATTTTCTTCGCTGGTAAGTTATCTATATATTTTCAAATTGTTATTGTGTGCTTACAAATTATTCTATTTCGATTTTTCTATTTAGTTGAATTATTTCGTTTTTTAAAAGAAAACAATGTTTTTGTTATGGCGTTTTCCTTTTTTTCTTCGCCGGTATTATCTTTCTTTTAAAAAAAATCTGGTGGCGCCCTAAGTTATTTTATGAAGCGAATTTATAACAGATTCTTTACATGGTTATTTTCCACCGATTTAAATTTGCTTTTTCTTATTATTTTGGGAATAGGACGGATAAGAATGAACAGTTTTCTGTGGTTTCATGTTGAAAATTAAATTCAAATTTTTGTATGTATTGGAGTATAAGCTCCTACCTGTTCATTTTATTCCTCCTTTCCAATTTTTTTACTGTTTCTCCTGTTTTTTTTCCAATTTTAAATTTTTTTACTGTTTCCCCTGTTTTTTTTATTTCTTTCTTTACAGCTCTGCAGCCTGTACTTCAAGGACCGACCCTACAAACCATCTACAGGATCCACACATCGGACCACATCGTCCAGTCCAGTAACAACGGCTCAAGAATCCTGGACTACTGCTGCGAGCTGTACGTCCCGAGTAAAAAAAAACAGGAGAAACAGTAAAAAAATTGAAAATTGGAAAGGAGGAATAAAATGAAAATTTGAATTTAATTTTCAAAATAAAACCACAGAAAACTGTTCATTCTTATCCGTCCTGTTCCTAAAATAATCAGAAAAAGCAAATTTAAATCGGTGGGAAATAACCATATGAAGAATCTGTTATAAATTCGCTTCATAAAATAACTTAGGGCGCCACCAGATTTTTTTTAAAAGAAAGATAATACCGGCGAAGAAAAAAAGGAAAACGCCATAACAAAAACATTGTTTTCTTTTAAAACACGAAATAATTCAAGTAAATAGAAAAACCGAAATAGAATAATTTGTAAGCACACAATAACAATTTGAAAATATATAGATAACTTACCAGCAAAGAAAATTACAAATAACACACAAAATGATATTTAAAGAGGATATTACTGAATAAGTTTTCAGCGAAGAAATGAACAAGCCGATTCCTTGAATCGTAGTTTTAAATAGATATTTAATGATAGTAAAAAGCTATCAGCAATACGTTCCTAATATTCGAAATAAAAAAAATTGGAATTAGAGGTGGGAGTAGCCGACGAATAAGTAACGCTCCAAAATAATTGATGAAAATAGTAACATGTCTCAGCGACATGTTACAATTTCTTGACAATGTTTAGATTTCTTATGAAATATGTTTGTCATCTCGCATCGGACATAATCGATCGAGATTCGAGAATATACAGCCGCCGGATAAATAAAATTTAAAATTCGCGCGTATAAGTGTTACTCAACTTCGTGAATTGTCAGAAATGTCTTTGTAGTTGTGCTAGTTGTGTGTTAAGAAACAAACGAATCAACCATCTCTTTATAATTTTTAAACATGTGTTTTGATGTTATGTTAACCAGATGTCTAGGGTATGGACATTATATATAAATTCTAGGGATATATATGGTATTGGTGTTTTTATTTAGTTTAGAGAGTGCAATAGAGAAATATTTGGTGGTTTTATCTGAATATTCCACACAGGCCGAGTGTGCTTGCTACTTTTGTTTTGTCTATACCCACGATTAATTGGTAAGCTAATAACTAATTTCTATAACATCAACTTCTAATTTTATTTAGTCTCTAGTGTTTATTTAATTTATATTTTTTAAAGTAACAGTTGAACTAGTATAAAGTAGTATTAGGTACTTTCCATAGTTGTTTTATTATAGTTTGTAGTGTTGGGATCTTTTGTGAGCAGTATTTTTTTACAACCTGTCAATTTGCAGTTTATAAAGACAAGTATACCCACCTATTATTTATTATTACATTAATCTACTAGTAAGACGTCTTATAAAGTTAGTAAACATTTCAAAAAAGCAACACTATATTCAATTTGGATTAGATAAATGTTTGCAAAAGGTACTTTCACAACATCCTAAATTAAGAGACGATATTGTCATTGAAATTCTAATTAATATTGATGTACTTCCACTAACAAAAAGCTCTACAAGTCGGTTCTATCCAGTTTTATGAAGTATGTATCAAAACCGGGGATTTGTTGGGATTGTGGGTGTATATTGTGGCTGTGCAAAACCCATGAACCTTAATTGTTTTTGTCAGATTTTGTTGAAGATGCCACTAATATTATAAATAATCGGATTCAGTGCAAAGGCTCCAATTTTATACTGTTAAAATAAAAAGATTTGTTTGTGATACTCCAGCAAAAGCTTATATTACATATACTAAAGGTTATTTAGGTTATATGGCACGCTCTAAGTGTCATGCAGAGGGATATTATGATAATTGAGTTTATTTTCCTGATACGTCAAACCTTCATATACGTACTGATGTTGATTTCAGAGCAAAGACTTCAAAACAACAGCATACAGGTACTTACTTCAAGTCTAGAAAACATTCCAGGTGTAGATATGGTCAAATCTTTCCCTCTTGATTACATGCATCTTGGTTGTTTAGGGGTTGTAAAAATGTTACTAGTATGTTTGTGGTTAACTGGAAAGCCTCAAGCAAAAATTCCATATAGTAAAATAGAAACAATATCAAAATGTTTATTTGAACAGTCTTGTAACATTCCAACATAATTCAATCGAAAACCTCGTAGTGTCAGTAAAAGTAAAAAAGGTGGAAAGCAGCGTAATTCAGGCAATTTCTGCTCTATACAGGGCCAGTTGTTTTAGTTAATTATTATCGAAGGAAAAATTTGAACATGTCATTGTTTTATACTATGCAATAACAATATTATCGTACCCACAGTTTTGAAAATACACTTATTATGCTAAAAAACTTTTAACATATTTTGTAGAAATGTTTATTTTAATTCAAATTGAAAATTATGCCTCAGATAATATACATAATCTACTACATTTAGCTGAAGATGTTAGAATATTTGGACATCTTAATAGTTTTAGTGCTTTTGATTTTGAAAATTATATGCAAACAATAAAGAAGTTGCTTACAAAACAAGAGAACCCTCTACAACAATGATAGAAAAACAGAACTAGATAATGCTAAAGAAAGTGTATATTCTCAAAATTTTCCGATACTCCACAAACCTCACTACAATGAACCTGTGCTAAAACATTATCCAATAACAGATCAATTTAAACAAGTGAATTCCTAGAACTTTGATTTCTTCCCTAAAGAATCCGATAGTTGTTGTTGTTTATCCGGTCGATAAATAATAGCAATCAGTAATTTTATAGTGGAAGATAATGGGCAAATCCTAATTTTAGGATAGAATATAGAGGAAAAGAAATTTTTTACCTTAGGCCATGCGAGTCATCAATATTAAATATATTTTTAGTTGGAAAAATGACTAGTGAATTAAAAGCATGGAAAATACAAAATGTTTCATTTAAATGTCATGTCATGTTAACATCCACTAACAAATTTGTTACTCTTCCGTTGTTACGTAGTTTTTGAGACAACTTGGTGGTATTTATTATACATAATATAACAATATATTAAGAGTTGGCTGTGTGCTGAATATATCGAACAACTTGCTTTGAGAGATGTTCAATATATTTACCCATTTTTTAGTGATAGACTTTTTGGAACAAGTTTTTAAGTCGCTGTAAATATACTGAAAATTAACTACTCTATTAAAAAAATCATGTATTCATATTTTTTTGGATTCAACTTTTCAGAAAAAATGGAAAATAATAATATGGGTGAGTTCTCTGAAAAGACTTGGATCAAAATACAGTTTATCAATGACACGTCGGTAGCAGTGGTACCCATCCACAAGATGGATTAATGTAGACAATTGTTTGTGGCCACCAGAGAAACTTATCGCTGCTATAAGGTCACATCAATTAAATTCGTGTTGGCCTTCACTTAAGGTGAAGTTGTTTAGGGATGGGACTTACGGTAATATCTACATATTCTGTATAAATTGCAAACTAAATATTAATATTCATTTCTAGATTCATATGAAACTGCTCGTCTAAAGTGCAGAAAGGCGGAGGTGGAGACCTCAATACCATATATGTGGACGAATCACATCCAATAATAAGGGAATTTAAAACGAGGTTCCATTCTTCTTCAAAGTCCGACAGTGAGGTTAAAGAACTTGTAAGGCAAAAGGTGTCTAGACTGCCATCACCACTAAAAGCAGCTCGCACAACCATAACAGGTAATTGATATCATAAAAATAATTATTGTGACCTTCCCCAGTAATATATCTTTGTTTTGTGAGTTTTTTAAATGAAACTATTATTTAATGTCCACTATTGAAAAATAGTACCTTTGTGTAAAAAATTGTAGACCAAAAATTGAGGTACTTGATCACTGTGTTCATTTTTTAGATACTGCAGAGCCCGAAATGAGCCACGTGGAACCAAGCCGAGAGGTACTTAAGAATGTGAGCCTTCAGCTAGGTCCAGGCGTCAAATTTAGAATTTAGTTGTTTTTTTTTGTTGACACATAAATTTGTAATTTGAAGTTATTTGAAAAGGGACTCAAGGTCCAACAATAAACCACAGACATGGGATATTTGCGGTTTTTCATTTTAAAATTTACCTAAAAAACCTTTTTAAGTGTGGAAAAAGTGTATTAACCCTCTGAGGAGTTGGGTGTGAGTTTAAAGGATTCTTGAGTGCTTGCCTAAATTTCTCTGGTGCCTTATTTTGAATTCTAAATAAATATTGAAAAATCCACCCCTTCTTTGACTTGAAGCTAGTTGACTGTCGAGCACAGATTGTTCTACAGGGCAATCTGACATCTAAACGAGCACAGGAGGTAGGTATTGTGAATAGGAGAAGTCTCGTTATAAATAAATACCTACTCTTTATTATATTATATTTTCCTAACTAGTTAATAGTCAAAAGTAACTTTTAATAAATTTAATTTCAAGTTGTTTATAAAGTTTAATATTTTAATCTAATCTAGTGTGGGCTTTCTGACGTGTACTTTAATTTATAAGTGATAAGGAACTTTATTCTAGCAACGTTATTAACATTGTGACAGGTAAACTGAAATTACCTTCAAAATTTTAATAATAAAGTTTCTTGAAACTAAATTGTGAGCTTTCAGTTCTGTAGTCGGTTTACAAAGTACGTACTGTCGATACATACCATGTACATACCAAGTATGTACAAACGATACGTACCAAGTACGTACAGGCGGTACGTACGAAGTACGTACAAACGATACGTACCAAGTACGTACCAAGTACGTACAAAATGGTACGTACAAAATGGTACGTACCAAGTACGTTCAGATGGTATGTACCAAGTACTACATGCGTTACGTATTTGGTACATACATTTTATTGGAAAATGTATGTATTTAATACGTACCATGTACGTACTACGTACAGAAAAGTACGTACATAATACGTACCTTACGTCTCATGAGTACGTATTAAATACGTATTATGTACGTACTCGTGCTGTCTGGGAATGGACGCCAAATTTTAAACATCCAATTTATGGCAATTTTTCTACGTACAATGGATGTACATCAAACGCCAATGAATGTTTGGACATGAACTGGTCGTTGAGTGGACGTTCATTGAACGAAAAATTCGGGAATTCTAATTAGCATCCATGTTTGTACGTTCAGTGGACGTACATTCAATGTCCTTGGACGTTTGGACTTGAAATGGACATATTGACATAAAATGGACATCCAACGGACGTCTTGTGCTGTGTGGGCGGCCATTGGTCGTATATGTAAACGGCCAATGGACGTACATGTGAACGTCCAATATATATATATATATATATATATATATATATATAATATGGAAAAAAATTTACATACTTCGTTAACATTATCAAGTTCAAAAGGAAAGAAGTAAATGCAAATATACAATTAACTTGAATGGCCATTTTTTAATGGAACTAAAACACACCATTCGTAATAATAAAAACAAATTGACATCGTGTCATTAAAATATATAATAGCAAACAAGCAAAAATATATAGTTTATATATGTTATATTCACAAATTCACGTTAAACTTTTTAAAAACAATTTTTATTGAGTTACACAGTTTTATGTTATATAAAAAAGAAGTAATAGGTTGAAATTATAATTGTAACTAACTATTTCACATAAAGTCAAAGAATTTATAGAATTTGTTAAATCAACGTCAGCGTTTATTTTCATGGAGAATTCGATGTAGCGTCGCTCCCATGAAAGTGCAGAAATCATTATTTTTCTGTAACATAATATTTGTGTTACTTAATGTGTTTATTTTATAAAAACGCAACGTAGCATCGTTCTCATGAAAATACGGAAATCGTAATCTGATGTTTGACATTGCGTAACATTACTTAAACATAAGCGTTTTTTCCTATATAACAACTCCCCCCTTAATTAAAATTGTTGTTTAATAAACAACAATTTTTGAGAATAAGAACCAAAATACATAAAATATAAAATAGACAATACAATATATACAGAGATTTCAAGATTAAAAGGAAAATACGCAAAATAAAAAAAATAAAAATATAAAGGTATACATTAAACCATGAAATTGTCAATTTTCGATTTCCACTTCCTCAGAGGCTTCGGTGTCAAGTTTGGGTCTTCTTTTTGGCAGAATGTTATGGATTTTGATAAAAACATCATTTGGTTGGTCCGGGACAGGCTTTCCTGGCGATTTGTTGAATTTAATATTTCTACACTTGTAACAGGTGTAGAGGACGATCAAAGCAACGATGAGTGAGATCGTAGTATATGTGAACCACGAAATATTTTTCTCATCAAACGGTTTGTTCATGAGTTCATCCCAACTTTTTGAGTATTGGTCCAGTTTGTGTTTTGTCACTTGCAGATCATTCAAGTTAATGTTATTAAGATCTAGTGGTTCTATTTTGGGTACTTCTACTTTGTTTGGAATGTCTAGACAACAGTTGTAATCAACCATTACGGGATGAAGTACATGAGGAATGTTTATAGTTTTTCTGGTATTAGCTTGTATTTTAGTAATGCCAACAAAAGCGGAACATCCTGAGTATAGCTGTAAAATAGAATTTTCATTTACGGTTAATGTTTTCGTTTTTGTGTCTGGAAGACTTATGTTCACGTGTACCGGTTCGGCAATCGACACTAGCCACACGTTTTCTTCGAGTTTTTGCACATTATAACCTTGTCCGTTGACTACCGCACTTTTACAATTCACAGGAAATGTCTTATATTGTCTTAACAAACGGGCTTCACATATCGCGTTATCGTCTATAGGGTACGCGTAAACATCGCGACACAACTTTTGATGCGTAGATAATTGTTTACACTTTTGTAAATCGTGGATTGGAATGTAGGATAAAGAATCATCATCTCGCGCTAAATATTTTTGTGAAAATGATAAAATATGGTGAAATCCAGTTCTATTATCATAAATTGGTATTGGGTATAGGTGGAATGAAGTAAATACTTGTGGTTCAATCAAAGGTATTTTAAGAACGAAAACAAGATCTGAATTTGTTTGATATGCTTCGAGATCGATTATTTCCAAATACTGTGAAATTTCAGAATATTTTATTGGTAACGGTAAACCTTTCCTTACTGTATTTTCTGATATTTTCTTAAGAGCAGTGATCAAATTTTCTGGTTCAATAATAGAAGTATGAATTATTTGAAGCTGTGCAAAAGTGATAGAGTTTAGAATATCATTAATAGTATTTTCAAGATACGAATAACTCTCCATTAGTTGTTCGCAAATTTCAAAGAAATTTAATTTGGCTTCGATAAGCGCAATTTCGTTTGTTGATTGTCGAATGGTGGTTTCAATTTTTTCTATATCTGAATTAAATATTTTCTCATTTAATTTTAATTGTCCTATGGTACTGTTGAGATTTGTTATGACTGAGCTTGTGATTGACATTTGATTTTTTAATAAGTTTTTTATCTGGTTTTGATCAGTTTTTAATTTATTAATGCAGTCCATATAATATTCACCGTCAGACGCATCGAGATTTCCGGTTATTGATTTAAATATGGTGCCAATACCATTAATTAACCCTCGTTTTTGTCTTTTAACATCGAAAGATATTTCACTAAATTTATCGCCAATAGATTTTGTAATTTGTTGCAATAATGCCAAATGTGATTTTACTTCGGATCGGAAGGACTTCATACTGGAGTAGTTTGAAGTAAAGGTATTTTGAATTGTGTCAAGAATTCTATTATTTCTTTCAAAAGTTTGTTTAAAAGCTGATATATTTTTATGCACTAATAAAGTCCATTCGTCGTTCGAAACCATTATTTTGGTTTCGTCGTGGTAGTAGATTCCAACTGTATTGTTTATGGGTTCGATTTTATATTGACATGTTGCTGTTCCGATCAGCAGCAGAAACCTGAAAATAAGTTAATTTTCAACATAGGGTTTCATAAGATCGAAATTTATTTTTGATTTGTTATTTGTTTCCAAATTTAATACTGTTGCGGAATTTCTGTGTATCTCTAGTATTTCAAAAGGGCCATTAAACTTATTTTCTAACTTGTTTTTTATTTGAGTTTCTTTTACGTAAACTTTGTCACCTACTTCATAATTTGGTTTGTTTTCGGAGACATGTTTGTCAAATCGGTCTTTAGCTTTTTCTTTTTGCTTTATGGTTTTTTCTCTCGCTATTTTATAATAATAGGATATGCGGTTATTTAGATCTCTAATATATTTAGTAATTAATTCTTGTTCATTGTATAATTTTTCGGGAGGTCTGCTGGACGTGTGTCCAAATACAAGTTCGTATGGTGTGAATCCGTATTTATAGAGTTATTATAAGCGATAATAGCAAATGGTAAAATACTGAAGGGGTGTTCATTGGGGTGGTCTGCTAAATGTAATCGAATCATTTCTAACAGAGTAGCATGTAATCTTTCTAGAGATCCGTTACTTTGCAGATTACCGACACTTGAATATGTTAACTTAATATCGAACATATTACAAAGGTCTTTCCTTAACGCATTATTGAATTCGCGACCGGCATCGCAATGAATGCGAAGTGGTGCACCAAAGTGCTGAAAATAAGCTAATAATGAAGTGACAACGGATTTGGCACTTTTATCTTCCAGCGAATATGCTTGAGAAAATTTTGTTAGTTCGTCTCTTATTGTAAGAGCGTAATTCTTTTGAGGTACCTCTAAAATATCAATATTAATACGTTCAAAAGGTGTTTTAGGCGTTTCAGTTATAACGAGGGGACTGTCCAAATTTTTGCGACATATTTTTGTCTCTTGGCATGCCCGGCATGACTTAATATAATTTTCGACATCTCGATTGAGGCCGGCCCAATTATATTTTTGTCGTATTCGCCTAATAGTTTCATTAATTCCGCAGTGAAGGTGGCTTTTGCCATTATGGAATTGATCTAAGATGATAGGTATTTGATTTTTTTCTGGCTCTTTAGTAATATTTTGACAAATAGTGAATTTTACGTCAACTTCCGAAAGTAGAAATGATAGTGTTTCTAGTATTGGTAGGTCAGGATTATTTTCGATAACATATTTTTCTGAAGGTTTGAATAAATCTTGTAAATTGTTTTGTTGAAAAAAGGTTAAAATGTTTTTATTTTGTTTGTCTAGTAGATGATTATTGGAATATTCTATTTCAGAATAGTCAATCAGTGATTGTGTTTTATAAAGTTCCTCAAAAGACAAAAATTCTTCTGCAGCGGCATCCCAGTCAATTTCAGGTATATTTTCAGTTTGTTGGGATGGCCCTGCATCTTCAAGAGCGGGATAAATTGGGTAAGGTAAATATTTAAAGTTTTCTAATTTTGAGCGAAATGAATCAAAGTCATTTATGTGGTTAATTTTTATTCGAGAAAGGGCATCGGCATTTTTATTGGATTTGCCAGATTTGAATTCAATTTGATAGTCGTATTCCTCTAATTTAAGGCGCCATCGTGCTAGACGACTACCGGGGTCTTTTATAGAGAATAACCAAGTAAGTGGACGGTGGTCAGTTATAAGGGTAAATTTTCGGCCATATAAATAGGGTCTAAAGTGTTTAACTGCCCACACAATTGCCAAAAGTTCTCTCTCTATCGTAGAGTATTTGGTTTCTGCTTTGCACAATGTCCTGGACGCATAGGCTATCGGTAAATCCTTACCTATTGGGCCTTGTGACAAAACTGCACCGATTGCAAATGCGCTAGCATCGCTAGTTAAAAGAAATCGTTCTTCAAAGTTTGGGTATATCAATATCGGAGTAGAAGTAAGAGCATTTTTTAATTCTTGGAATGACTTTTGACATTCGGAGTCAAAATTAAATGGGACATCTTTTTGTAAAAGTTTTGTCATTGGTTTGGAAATTTTAGCGAAGTTCGGTGTAAATCTTCTGTAGTAACCAGCGAGTCCCAAAAAGGGTTTTATTTCCTTTTGGTTCGTAGGTTGAGGAAATATTTGGACGCATTCAATTTTTGCCGCCATCTTCCGTGATTAAATGTCCAAGGTAGGCGACTTCTTTTCTCAAGAATTCGCACTTGTCTGGCTGAAGTTTTAAATTAGCTTTTTGAAGTCTCTTGAATACTTCTGTTAAGCGGGTAATATGTTCTTGAATTGTCGGTGAATAGACGATGATGTCGTCCATATAGACAAGACATCGCTCGTTTTGAATTCCAGCAAGGACATTGTCCATGACCCTCTGGAATGTTGAAGGTGCATTTTTTAGACCGTACGGCATTCTGAGGAATTCGAAATGTCCGTTTTCAACTGTGAAGGCGGTCTTTGGTATATCTTCAGGCATTATTTCAATTTGATGAAAGCCTGATGCAAGATCTAGTGTCGTGAAATATTGACACTTACCAAGCTGGTCCAATAAATCTCCAATGTTTGGTAACGGGTATTTGTCGTCTACAGTAACCTCATTCAGTTTTCTGTAGTCTACGACAACACGCCATTTTTGTTTACCTGATGCGTCGAGCTGCTTGGGCACAACCACACGGTCGACGACCATGGAGAATTGCCGGGTTGTATAATGTTTTGTGAAAGCATTTTATTGATCTGATCTTTCACCTCTTGTTTATGAATTTGGGGATAGCGATATGATTTTACATAAGTGGGCTTAGAATTTTGCGTATCAATGGAATGTTTTATTTCGTTGGTGGAAGTAAGTATGTCTCCTTCTAAATAAAAAATGTCAGAAAAATCATGACAAAGTTGGGAAATTAAGTCTTGTTCTTCTTCATTAAGATGATCAAGTCTTAGTTGATTTTTTAATTCCGATGTTCTATTGGTGCACATTTCTTGGGTAGTTAGTTGAATATTATTTACAGTATTTATTTCATATGGTTCTAAGTTAAGTTTTGGAAATGTTACAGTTTTAGGTATACAATTAACATTTAATACTGAAACAAAAAATTCTCCTTTTTCATTTGTTTTAACTAATGCGTTTGGTAGTTTAACTTTCTCTACTTCTTGACCTACCAGTATAGCATCAGTATTAACTAAATCGCATTTTAGTTTAAATATTTGTTCAGTCCTAGGTTCAATGGAAATTGTATTTTTGTAAATTTGTGGAAATTGGTTTTCGATTGAAATATTGGTAGTTTCATTATCTGTTACTTTAAATAATGGTACAATTTTGAAATCAGTAATAAGTTGTTTATTTTTTAGATCAACTATACAATTATAATGTTCTAAAAAATCCATGCCCAATTATCCATCAAAATCAATATCTAAATTACAAATGAATACTCTGTGTGGATCGTTAGGTTTAAATGGAATAAGGGTTGATTCGTTATCTCTTATTTTTTGGTTCGTTATACCTTGAATAATTACATTTTCAGGGGATCGATTTCTATAATTTTCGCAAGTTTTGGGTTTGAAAATTGATAATCCAGCACCTGTATCAATTAGAATTTTATAAGTGTTTATTCTGTCTTTAATATAGTATAAGTTTTTAGAATTTACCGGTAAGGTATTTTTCACATGAACATCTGTTCGAGGCAGTCCGATTCTGGACTGTTCAAACTCATGGTTTGAATTTGTGAACTGAGGTCTGGGATCGACAAATTTGAAGTTTGGTCGTTTAGCGGATCTGGGGGTTTCGTTTGTAAAGGGCCTTGTCGAAAATCCTGATAATAATCATGATTTGGGTTTAGGAGGTTATCAGAATCAAAGTTATAAACATTTTCATTATTATAATTAAAATTGTCGTGTTCGATATGGCTATAATCGAAAGTTTCGTCTTCATTCGTATTGCAAACTGGTACACCATTATCAGAGTTAGGATTACTATCAGCAGTATAATAGTTTTCCTCTATTTCACTATTAACAGTATAATAGTCAGGAGCACTGGGGTTAATTTCTTGGTAATATTCATGATAATCAAGTGAATTATCGGAGTATTGTTCTTGATTTTCATAATAATTTTGACTATCATCTGTATAATAGTCATAACTGTTATGAGAGTGTTTGTTAAAATCACGATTTCGATTGAAATGAAAAGTTCTTTGTTGATTAAAATTTGTGTTGGGTCGATTTCCCGGTGGTCCTTGAGGTCTAAAACTTGGATTTGGTCTAATTACAGATGGGCGATTTTGATTTTGTTGGTTATTTTGAAATTGTGGACATTGTTGAAAATTTTGGCCTGTTTGTTTATGTGAATTAGGAGTTTGATTTGGTCTAAAGGAACCCTGAGCTACATTTTGAGATTGTCTTTGACGTGTGAGACACTCATTTATAGTATGTCCTATTCTATGACAAAAATTACATTGTTTTGGTGAATTTTGGCTAAATCTACGAGTAGGTATATTATTTGTATTACGATTAGTCTGAGGTTTGCGGTTTTCATAGTAAGTTAATTGAAGTTCTCTTCTGATTCGTGAAATAGCTGATAAAACACTTATTGGATTACTAGCTCTAACAATTTGACCGATTTTTGGATCTAGACCGGTTAATAAAGTATTTAAAGTTAATGATTCTATAAGACGTGTTTGTGCTACTTTTTGATCTGTTGTTAAATGCTGTTGTTTACTTATAGCTGAATACATTTTTGCTTCCAGAGTTTGTAATCTCGAAACAAAAATTAAAGGCGATTCGTTTGGTAGTTGTTTCATTCTTTGAAGGTATTGAATCAATGAATTTAAGTCGCGAAAATCTCCAAAGTGAGTATTTAATAAAGTTTTAATTTCTTCCCAATTTGAAGGGTCGCGTGAATTAACTAATTCAGCGGCTCTTCCTTTAAGTTTGTTTTTAATATGAAGAGTTAAAAGTACTTTTTGGTTGTTGCCGGCCATTCTGTAAGCTGTTTTACAAGCATTTATAAAAATATTTAAGAAAATTTGATTACCGTCATATTCCGGAATTATTGAAAATATTTCGGATAATCTGTAAGGTTCAAGATTTGACGCTTGATCGGTTTGAGCAACTGGAGTATTAGCATTGGCATTAGTGTTTGTTGCACTACGTGTTTCAGGCATTTTGCTTTATATTAAAATGATTGTATTCAAAATAAAAGTAAATTATGACAATAGAACTTGGTAAAAATAAAAGATAAATCGCAAAATATTAAATAAAAATAAAACGAATAAAATGAGATGATTCTTACGTAAATATTTTCATTCCTTCCTTGGCAGCTGAAATCCTTATCCGTGAGCTTTGCTACACCTGGTTAGCAGTTTGCGTGTTCCTGGTGCCGGAGAGACCGTCTGCTTCTTGAATATCTGGAGCTGGTACTTGAAAATTCCTTAAAGGTTTAGGAACCACCACACTTAGTTAGGCAATCCTTGTTCTAAATGTGTTTAGGAATCCTACTGACTGCGCCACTGTTATATTCACAAATTCACGTTAAACTTTTTAAAAACAATTTTTATTGAGTTACACAGTTTTATGTTATATAAAAAAGAATTAATAGGTTGAAATTATAATTGTAACTAATTATTTTACATAGAGTCAAAGAATTTATAGATTTTGTTAAATCAACGTCAGCGTTTATTTTCATGGAGAATTCGATGTAGCGTCGCTCCCATGAAAGTGCAGAAATCATTATTTTTCTGTAACATAATATTTGTGTTACTTAATGTGTTTATTTTATAAAAACGCAACGTAGCATCGTTCTCATGAAAATACGGAAATCGTAATCTGATGTTTGACATTGCGTAACATTACTTAAACATAAGCGTTTTTTCCTATATAACACATATATATATATATATATATATATATATATATATATATATATATATATATATATATATATATATATATATATATTATATTATATATATATATATATACTCTGAATTCATTAATTTTTTCTCTCGTTGGTCCTCCTCAACCATCCCATTATACAGTCTTCAATTTCTTTTTTGTGGTATTTTCACCCTCAAATATTTCTGCGGCACCTGTAAATATTACATTTTCATCACACTATATTGGAAATCCAAAAATGTTCAGTTATGTTCTATGAAGTTTGTATTACTAAATATTGTTAATAAAATAACCATTTGGTTATCTAAGTCCTTCAGATTATTTTATAAAATCACTATATGTTCATTTTAATGCATAATATACTCAATGATTCAATAATTCTAAGATGGTACTCAGAACATAGTTTAATATTTTACATACCCATCACAACAAATCTGCTAATTTCAAACCCAAGATTTTTTAAAATTTTTCCTTCCAAATAAACTATATCCATTTGTAAATGAGTTGGTGAACAACTGTGACAAACATCTCTTTATAAACTCATATATACTGTTTCCACCCATCTTAGACAAATCTTTACACTAAAGAAAATATAAAAAGTTATAAAGTTTATATGATAAATGTTTTTACTCACTGCTGCTTCGAACTTATTGGTATCTTCGCTCTGCTCTCTCATAATATTTATTTATAAACGTTTTCTAGATAACGAATTCGTATTTTTTTTATTCATATTTAGTAATATTATATATAGAATATAAAAGGTATACTTATCTTATATAAATCG
Organism: Galeruca laticollis; assembly: GCA_963921935.1. Classification (NCBI taxonomy): domain Eukaryota; kingdom Metazoa; phylum Arthropoda; class Insecta; order Coleoptera; family Chrysomelidae; genus Galeruca; species Galeruca laticollis. Next base: position 18,072,511 of record OY998183.1, on the reverse strand, counting down.
AGACACAATATAGAAAACATCACCAGCACACACTTTTATGTTTGCAATAATTTTTATTAGGGAAATGCACATTATATGAACAAAAATTGGTTGTGAAAATAATTAATATGAAAGATACACGATTCTTTGGTTATCTCTGCTTAATACTTTCTTTACCATATATTATATATGAAATCGAATCGACGAAATCGTCCCGTGAATCAAGCGTACATAGCATAACCTTACAAATTCAGCAAAAGACGGCTTAGTCGCCAAAGCCCAAAAGCTAATCAATGCTCTTCTTCTTTAATAACTATTGGATTATGGCCTCCTCTTCTAGATTATTTAGTTAATGTGGGGCCACAAACAGTGAAATGTATCAAAATATATTTATTTCATACAATTATGCCTAAGAAATATACCTTATACCGAGCTTCATTTTGTTTTTATACATGCAACGAATATCCATTCGGCGTAAGTGAATGCTGACACTTGAATGGAATGTCCGTACATGCTGAAACTGTAAATATAAGTACATTTCGAAGCATCCAATGTTCATCCGTTTCAGTGCTGACAATGAATAACCCTTCAGTGCCCGAGAAAGCAGGAACTTTAAAAATAGACATACAATTTGAAGCATACAATGAATGCCCATCGTTGTATGTACCATAGATGTCTATCCTACGTCTGAAGATGCTAGAATTTGAATTGTTCCTGGAATGAAAGTCCATTTGAGTACAATTTCAAACATCCATTGAATGCCTGTGTTTGTACGTATAATAGATGTTCATGTAACGTCCGTGAACGTTCAAATATGAAATGTGCATCAAATCGACGTTCTGTGATGTGTAGAATACATACTTTAACTAAACTTCACCTGTATTCCACATATGATATTTGTGTGGAGAAATAATTTGATTGATTGTTGATGTTTTGAGCTTCCAAATGTTGTTATTTAGGTACAAGTAGAAATGTTCAAAGTACGTCACTCTTCGTACATGCAATATATATTCATTCAACGCCCATAGCCATTCGTACATTGAATAACCGTAAAATGGACGACCAATGGAGGTTCAATTTGTAGCAGAGAGTGTATGTCGACTTTCTTATGTACACTAGACGTGCAACTTGAAGCATTCAATATACGTTCATCTTCGTACGTACAATGGATGTTAATTTGAGGTCCATAGCTATTCGTACTTTGAATGGCTATAAAATGGACGACCAATGAACATTCGATTTGTAGCATCCAGTCTACGTCCATCTTCGTACATACAACTGACGTACCTACTATTGGAAACATACAATGCCAACAATTGATTCTCATTCGAAGTCAACTGCCATTCAAACTTGAAACGGCTGTTGAATGGATATACAATGGACGTTAAATCTGGAACATCCAATGTATGTCAATCTTTTATACTTACAATGGATGTACATCAAACACCAAATAATGTTTGGACTTGAAATGGACGCTGAATGAACGCCGATTGGACAAACAATTCATGACATCCAATGAACATACATGTTTGTGCGTACAATGAACGTACAATTAATATCCATGAACGTTTGGACTTGAAATGGACGTTTTATGATGAAGACATGAAAAAAAACCTTCTGTATGTTTCTTATGGTGTACCTATTCATTATTCAGTTTATTTTGGTGGGAATAATAATGATAGATGACACAGAAAAATAATAAATATATAATACCTACTTGATATAGTAATTCACTCTGGCCTCTACCACTCTACCACTAATAAAATGATGTTAATCTTGCTAATAATTTGTACACGTACGAGTACAATATCTACATGACGTTAATGGCAAAAACATATATTCTTCTCTCTTTTTACGCTTTTGACTTATCACTTGTTCGTTCGTCTTAATTATTCAGCGAATTAGGGATCTCTCTAGACGAAATTATTATTATTGGATTGTGTGGAACAAATCTATATTTTATTTCAAGAATAGATCTTTGTAAGTAGAATTGATGTTAATTTCACGTCCATACATATTCGTACTTTGAATGGCCGTATAATTGATCACGAATGGACGTTCAATTCGCTATACATCCAGTGTAAGTCCATATTCATACGTACAACGGACGTACAAATTGAATCATCCACTGTAAGTCTATAGTTGGACGTACAATTGATGTTCATGCCACGTCCATAGCTATTCGTTCTTTGAATGTCCGTAAAATGGACGACCAATGAACGTTCAATTCGCTACATCAAGAGTACGTCCATATTCATACGTACAACGGACGTACAAATTGAAGCATCCAGTGTAGTTTATATTTGGACGTACAATTGATGCTTATTTCACGTCCATAGCTATTCCTACTTTGAATGGCCGTAAAATGGACGACCAATGAACGTTCAATTCGCCAGATCCAGAGTACGTCCATATTCGTACGTACAATTTGGAACATCCAATGTATGTCCATCTTTGGACGTACAATTGCAAAGTCCACGGTAGCTCATATTTAAAACGGCCGTTAAATGGACGAACAATGGACGCCAAATTCCAAACATCTAATGTATAGCAATTTTTCTACGTACAATGGATGTAAATCAAACGCCAATGAATGTTTGGACTTGAAATGGACATAAAATGGACGTCTTGTGCTGTGTGGGTAGTTTCCAGTCAATATTGAACGTAGCGAAGAATGGGAGAGCGGGATCCAAACCTTCAATAAAAAATAATCTACGTTTTACACCAAAATATTCCTTTCTATATAGAGGATGTTTCATTAATAATTTTAAATATTTCAATTGTTAAATCTTAATCACAATATACGTAAACTAACCGAATTTGATTTAACTAACAACTACAGGACCCACAAAAATTAACCGCCACTCTGTGATGTTTTCTATGTATAATTAGATAAAAAAATATGACTTCAGAAGATTTTAACTACTTTCTTCATATGTTTAATGTTATTCACACCAGATATCACGAAAAACCTATAATAAGTCTTACAGTTTTGAACTCCATTTTTGCAAATTCGCCTGATTCCATACAAAATTGTTTTCATCTTCCGAAAAAAGATCAGCTGTTTTTTTATCGGATTCACTGTCTGTGATAAGGGCCACTTAAAACCCTACTATGCCTATTTTACCAGATAATTATATATATTTTACATAAAAAAATAAAAATTATGAGTCAGTTGAAAACTAACAGCGTTAGAAGTGAAACTTTTTATGTTCACAAAAAGTGTCAATGGGTGTACCTATATAAAAAATTCTTAAACATCAACTAAATAAAACGATAATTCTTTAAAACAATGAAAACCAAAATATTTCCAAAAGAAAAACAATACTTTTTCGGATAGACTATAAAAAACTATATGAATAAAAGACAAACAAAAGTAAATATTCATTTTAGGGAATTATTTTAATAAATGTTCGAACAAACCAGCATTTTGGTCGAAACTTTGATTTAATTTTTGTATGTTATCGCAACAATGACTGGCACATAATGATTCGCTGTGTATACACTGTCTAACAGACGACAATACAATCCGCATATACCTTGGAAGTGATCGGAGCTTCGCGGAGGTGGTCGTTATAGCTTTCTGTTTAAAATCAAACTGTTTCTAGATAATTCCAAAATGTATTGAAAAAATGTAAAAAAATTCTAAGAAATTGAGAATTGTTCAGATATTAAATATCATCGTCAGAATGACCGAAGTTACATTTCATTTGATGTCTGCCTGAACTTAATTAATTATTTTTGGCTAGACCATGAAGTGACCTACCTTGGGATTGACTTAATAAATATTAATAATCAATTTAACAGGGACAAAAAAGTTGCAGGTAAAGCTTGGTTATACAGTTTTCTAAGGATACATCCAAACATTAAACTTCGCACCTCTGAACCAACATCACTTGCTAGAGCCATGGGATTTAATAGGCCAGCTGTACAAAACTTTTTTTCGTTACTCTCCGACGTACGAAAAAATATAAAATTCCACCCGAACGGATTTATAACGTCGATGAGACGGATATAATGACAGTACCAAAGAAAAAGTCTAAATGTTTATCACTGCGTATGAAAAGGCAAGTTGGGTGTATATCCTCAGAAGAACGCGGCATTCTTGTCACTGTGGAAATTTGCATGAGCGCCACTGGCGTGTTTATGCCGCCCACGATAAGTTTTCCCAAATCCAGAGCAAAGCCGGAGCTGCTAGATGATGCTCCTCCTGGAAGTAAAGCTTTTATCATTCATCAGGATGGATGCAAAAAGAAATTCTTTCGAATTGGTTTAATCAATTTATTGAGTTTTCCAAACCCTCCAGACCCCTGAATCTAAACATAAAATGGGCAATGGGCTCTAATGCAAGTGTTGCTCAAACAGAGCTCACTGCTATCTGCATCGCTGCAAAAGAGATTACCAAAAGGAAAGCCACATGTAATAACATTTACATCCTTACGGACAGTGGACAAACACTACTAGCCCTGAACAGACCACGTATTACATCAAGCCTAGTACTAGAATGTCCCATGGCCTTAATCGGAGCCTGTAACAACAACACGGTCACTTTAAGCTGGATTAAGGGCCATGATAAATTGAAAGGAAACCGTATTGCAGACTCGCTAGCCAGGAAGGCAGCCGCCCAAAAACTTTTGAGACCTGGCACTTTCATTGGTCTATCGGCGTCAGCGACGGCCGACCTATTAAAGGAACACTCCCTTAATGAGTTTAAGGGTAGATGGGTCGACGCAGAAAGCTGCAGGCTTGCCAAGGAACTGCTACAATATCCGGACAGCAAAGTAGCCAAAAAATACGTGACTATTAACAGGGGGAACCTACGAACAGACACGGGTATTCTGACTGGTCACTGCCACCTACGAAAACACCTCCACAGACTGGGTCTCTTTGACATCCCACTTTGTAGAGGATGTGAGCAAGAAGATGAGACTGTCGAACACATTATTTGTGAATGTCAGACACTCTCTCATCTTAGGTTTTATCTATTCGGCGAGCACAGGCTAACACACGCCAGTATGAGGGAACTTAATTCAGGCGACGTTATCGCCTACTTAAGAAAAGTAGGCTGAATGACGAGCTAGAATGACGTTTTGAACCTCAGGATGCAAAATGGGCCAATTGTGGCCTAAGTGCTGTGGGGTCTACTCACCCTTCCAACTTTTACAGATATAGATACCCTCCAAAGAAAACCCTGTCCTCTTACTTTTGGATGGACATACCACACATACAAAAAGAAGTTACAGAGAAGGCTAAACGTAACGGTGTTGTAATGCTCTTCTTTCCACCGCATACGACGCATCGCTTGCAACCCCTCGACGTCAGTTTTATGTCGCCACTTGTCACATATTATACGCCAGAGGTTCAAAAATGGATGCAGCAACATCCAAGGCGACCAGTTACAATATCCCAGATAGATAAGCTTTTCGGAAACGCATATATGATAGCTGTTAGTATCCAAACAGCTGTGAATGGATTTAGAAAGGCGGGCATTCAACCTCTCAATTCGGAAATCTTCGAAGATTGGATGTTTGATCCAGCTGAAACCACGGACAAGCCGATAAATATTCCTGCAATTAGTCCGGTTGAAGAAAGTAATGGGCACTCTCCACCACGTACACCATCACCAATACCATAAAGGCTTGTTATACCATGATCATCAAAAACAAAGTTGCAGGTAAAGAACAAAACGAATGCAGGAAAATTTGATGATTTTCCAAGAACACCGCCATTACCTCCAGATCGATACACACCAGACAAATCACATCAGCTGCTTAAAAATAAGGAGAATTTGTGTAATACTGCACCTTCTATATCTTGCAGAAAGTTCTATGCAAATGTGACTTCCTCCTGTTCATACACTACCACAAAATTTGAAGTAACACCTCAACAAGTTGTGCCACTTCCTCACGCAGAGAGAAAAATTGATGCTGATGATAAAAGAAGGGAAAAAACGGCTGTGCTAACTTTATCACCTTAATAAAAAAGAACTTGAAGCATCTAAAGAAAACAAGCCTATCAAGAAGCCCAAACTGAATTTTGAAGAAAAAGGGAAAGTAGGAATTAAGAAAGAAACAATGTACCACTAAGGTAAGAAAACAGAAGAAAGAAGATAAAAATAAGGACAGCAGTTCAGAAGATGGGGAGAATGACGAAGAAGCTTGCATTTATTGTACAGAACTGTATTCTAAATCTAAGGCGAACGACGGTTGGGTAATGTGCCAGGACTGTCGACTTTGGACTCACGAAGCTTGTGCTGGGGTGAAGAACGATGGTGAGCCGTACTCATGCGATTTTTGTCGGTGTTTAACTGTTAATTTGTTTTTTATATAAAAATAAAATGCATAATGTGTTCGGTTTTCAAGTTCAATAAATATATTTTACTTTAATATCTTTTCTACTCATATTTAAATACCATCCCATTTTACCCGACCAGGAGGGCAAAACGGGATACTTTACCTTTTTTAAAAAATATGATTTTTTCTATAGTAACGTCTAGATATTTAGAAGTAACCATACTTAAATATGGAAAGGGGTCAATGAAAATGTTACAGTCAAAAAACCGTAGATATCCATAGCTTGGTTATAGAGTGTCGGGTCAAAAAACGTTAGCTATCCCGTTTTGTCCAACTCTCCCCTACTATTGAAACTATTATAAACATGAACATTATAATAATTTATCTTGTACTACATTTAAATTGAAAGTTGCCGATTTTACATTGAGTAACATTTATACCAAATTCAGTGCTATCAGTTAACGTAGCTTCTATTTCTGGGTGTGCAATGAGGTTCCTGTTGCAATTATTCAAGTTTACTCCGCACGCTGTATTATTGGCCAATTCCGTAGGCTCTGTTGAAGAAGGTAGCAGTTTATTCGCTATTGAAACTTTATTTTGTATAGAATCTCTTATATACGTCTTGGCTACCGTAGTAGACCTCCATCCGCCATATATCGCTTGATGGTTGTAATATCGGCTCCTGAGTTTACTAACAGGGTTGCGAAAGAACGCTTGAAACAGTGTCCTGTATAAGTTTCTGGGTGAGGTAATTTGAGATAAGTTGCTATTTATTTCGGCACATTCCTTATTTTGTTGACGCCAACCACTTGGTTAAGATATTTTTCTCTGACGTACTTCTCAAAAAATCTTCGACTAGTGGTAATTGCCGGCCGTAACGCACAGTATTTGCGGTATATCTTAATGTAGTTTGGACTCGATATCACGAAACTTCTCTGAGTATGAGTTCTAGAAACAGGAATTCTTATAATAATATTTGAATCCTTGTAATCCCACTATACAAATAAATGTTACCGTCATGTTAATTCAACCTCACATTATGATAATGTTAATCCTTTTTTCCTCTTGTTTCCATCACATGCACATCTATACAACCGCTTATGCCCAGCTTAGGGCTATAAATTTCTGTGATGTTACAACTTAACTTCTCAGCGATGTTAAAGTGCTGCCTTTTTACATTGCTGTGATGTTACTAGAACTTCCACAAAAGGGAATATTTATAATGAAATTAAAATATCATTTCTGTTACATTCAGAAATGCCTTTCAACATCTTGTAGATGTTAATGCAATGTTTATGAAATAACATCTTACCAATGAACTAAATACAGCATTTCAAAAACAATACAGTAACTCTAAATAATATACCTCAAACGTTCTAGATAACATCCTATAGATGTTTCTGTGCCTAATCAGCAAATACAGGGTGAGCAACCAAAAACGCCGGCTGTCGGCCATATTTCAAAAAATAATCATGCTACAACTTTAAGAAAAAACCTTCAGGAAAATGACCCTGAAAATCGCTGGAAAATATTTTTTATTTCCTTAAATATCTGCTAGGGGTTGGGATGAACACCTGAAACCATATAATACTGTGATTATCTCCAAAAAAGATATACTTAAGGTGTCCTAAAAATACAATTTTTGAAATATTGATAAGATTTTGAAAAAATTTAGTTAGGGACTTCTGGCCCTTATTCTTCAAGTAAGGGGTGCGGAAGGTTCAAACTTGTTAAAAACAAATGTAAACCTTTTTAATTTTCTAACTTAACAAAAACAACAAAATTGGATAATTTTGTCAACGCTATGTCGACAATTGTCCCATTTTCTCGGAAATTTAAAATGTAATGAGGCATTTTTTAAATTCTGATTTCCAAGATATAGAATTTATTATATCAGATTTGAAAATTAAAAAAAAACTTCATTTTACACCAGTAAAATGGGAAAATTGTCGACTTATTGACAGTCCCCCCTGAAGGATACAAAATTACCTGATTATGTTATCAATTTTATTAAACAGAAAAAAACTCTTTTAATAACGCTAACATCATTAATATCGGTTAAAGAACGAAAAAGTTATACATTTGCTCATAATGACAAAAAGTCCATAATTAAATGTTTTCATAATCTAATCAAAATTAAAAAAAAGGTATTATTAGGACACCTTTGTGTGTCCTTTTTTGCTGATAATCACAGTATTATGTTTTCCAGTGTTCATTCCACCCCCTAGCGGAAATTTTAGAGACACAAAAATATTTTCCAGCGATTTTTCAGGGACACTTTCCTCAAGGTATTTTTTTTTAAGTTGTGCCATGAATATTTTCTTAGATTGACCTACAGCAGTTCATAGTTGTTCACCCTGTACATTTAAAATAAAAAATATACTAAAGGATTTAAATAGTTTATTCACCATTAATAAACAGTTCACTAAATTAAAAAAAAACAGGTACGGATTAAAATAAAAATATCTTGTCCAGGAATCCAACCTAAAAAAAATAAAATTGTGAAATTACATAAGAATTACATACGTGTGGAAAGTGATACATTACACATCTTAACAAAAATTGAATTTGTGTGCAACTGTTGCACGCCTTCAGTGAAAGCAAGAAATAGAAAAGGGTATATTATTCTGTAGTTGTCATAGCGTAACATAATTTAAAACTGAATTAATAAAGTTTAACTGATACACATAGATTACAGCTAGTTTACAGAATATTTATTAGAATAGTTTTTTAATGATATTAAAACTACTAAAAATTTTACACCATAAAAATTTTACGAAACATTACGGTAAATCTACTGAAATCCAATCTGTTTAAAGAAAATTCTAACGTTTACTTACGATTACTTTCAACCACTTGTCCACAATAATTTTTATCAAATGAACATGGTTCATGAAAAATTGGAATATTTTTCAAACTTCTCATGACACTTTCTATATAGATCAAAACCACATTTGAAAATCCAATAGCAGTTAGTACTCTCAATACTGAAAGTTAAATTTTGGTATTGAACCCGTTCAAAACTATCTACAAATATATCAATAATCTTCTCCAAGACGATAGGTCGCAATAAAAAATAATTGAAACCCACAATATGAAGTTGTCAATGAACAGTTAAATCTAGGGAGTTCTCCAGTAATAAACTGTCTTCTTAAGTGATAATTGTAAAGATCAGCAGATAGTTTTCCTGGTTTTCTATATCATTGCACAGGCATACTGATCTTAATTGGAAAAATGATATCCAGGATATCACCATAGGGCTAATAATATCTAAGCTTCAATATTTGTAATATCACATCTTCTTCTTTTTTTCTATTAACATATATTACGTCAATCATAAGTTAGGTCACTTCTTGGTCTAGCCAAAAATAACTACTTAACATCAGGTAGGCACCAAATGAAATGTAACTTCTGTCATTCAGACGATGATATTGATTTATCGAATCAATTGTCAATTTATTAGAAATTTCAAAATTTTTTATTATATTGTGGAATTAACTAGAAACCGTGAGTTTCATTTAAAACACTAATTGAAATCTGTTTATTGATTGAAGTATTCAGTGTCATAAGTTACATATTCTCCAACTAGATTAATATACTGTAGTAAAGTACCTGCAAAAATATATTGATGGCTATGACTACTACTATTGCAAATACTACAAAAACTGGAACTAGAGATACTAGCATCGACATTTTTTGTACCATTTAATACTATGTCTTGATCAGCTGAAATAGTTACTCCCTGTTTTACATAATTACCAACTATTTGTTTTTTATTTTATGTATGTAAGTAGCTTCTGGAATATCTTGAACCTTGAACATATTTTCTTCTAGATCCAAATCTCTGCAAACATATGAGCATGTTTTATTATTAATAATAATATCTACCCTATTGCAATATTAAGTTTTTTGTAGGTATAATGCATATCTATGATTTGAAATATTCTGAATCGTTTTTGAAATATACCTACTAATTAAAACGTTTTAAAAATTGAAAAAACCTTATTTTGTAAATTCTATTATATAATTTTATGGTACAACTCCGCCACCCGGAATTTCAATGTGCAATAGCCGATTAAAGTATTGAATGCGTATTAAGTTTTAATAATTATGATTTTGGAATAGGTACTTACCGATAACTGTTGTTCGTCTATTATAACAAGAACTATATCTAAGTATAGGACCTGTAGCTAAGTAGGAACTAACGAAAACGACGACAACTTTATTTAAGTACTTCTTGCAAAATATGCTTCCTGCAAGTAAAATATAACACGGAACTGAAAACCACGCGATAATCCGCCATGTCACGCTTCTCATTTGTTTCGATCGTTACTTCAGTTCGTCTTTTGTAATTTTATGAAGACCTCAATCAAACAGCTCGACCAATTGTGTTACTGTGATATTTAATATGAAATATTACTGAGAGTTTTACAAAATAACGTCGTATAAACGTAGTCGCGGGAAGTTACTAAAAATTACTTCGAGAGATGTAAAAGTAACTGCAAAATGTGATCATCTTAGAAACATCACTAAGTGAGAAGTATACATCGTATGAATGTTTCCTACAGGAAATTGTTAAGAACAAGTTCATAGGATCTGTATATCACGGCAAATTCAAGTATTATTGTGTACCTCGAAAATAAGTTTTCATTACAAGACATGGATGTTAATAAAGTTGGTTATAAAATTTAGGCATCTAGGAGATATCTAATTAACGTTTAAAATAAACGTCACGAAAAGTCTCTAAAAAGAACATCACAAAAAGACTTGTTATGTTTTTTATTTAGTGGGATCTGTATCATCGATCGTTATTTGTAACAACTATTCTCTTCTACATGCTCCACAAATGACTATTATTAAAATGACATGTAAAATTGCTGAACATTATTTCAATTGATCTATTTATATTAATCTAGATTACCTTTTCTAGCAGAAATCAAATATCCGATGCTTCTTGAATAAATTTTTCAATTTATTCATTCCTTAAAATATTCGATTTTGTTGGACTATATCCAACTGATTTGCTTTTCAAATATGGAATTAGTTTCGGAAATTTTCTTTGACACTCAACGTACTTTTTAGCATAGAATATACTCACCATAAATTTGAAGGTTTTATTTTTTTAATTTTATGTTCGAAGTATTACAATAATACAGATTCGGACAATTTCTGAATTCTCTTGGCGCTGCACCACTCTTTAAATTGGGTATAAGCAAAGTCGTACTGTCTTGATGATTTCTGGGGGATTAATTGGGAAACCACTCTTTGTGCTGCTTCCAATACCTCTTTTGGTAAATGCTGGTCTTGACTTTTAGTACTCATTTCTAATTAAACACTTCAGAACAATAACATTCATTTTTTAAACAACCGATTTCTATTGTTTAATACGCCACTACCGATACGATAGTCGTGCAAACAATACCACCTATATAGAAGCGTCTAGACGCTAGTCACCTAGATTCTCTTGGTTCAAACACAAAATATCAATTAACAATGACAAATATACCTATTTATTTATCAAATTTTGATATTGGTTTCAATGCAGTTTTCGGAAAAATATTGTTTGTATCTCGAATGCGAAATGCTTTTCCGTTTTAAAATGGTTATTTTGTCGCGTTGAAGCTCGGCAAAATAACCTCCATACTTAAACGCAAAAGTATAATTTCGCATTCTAGATACAAAAATATCGATTACATATTCCTCGTTATCAAAAATGTAAATATTAACAGTAACATTCAAATTCCTTTCTGTTTCACAAAGATTAGTGCTCGTAAATATATATATATATATATTATATATATATATATATATATATATATAATATATATTTATATATATATATATATATATATATATATATATATATTCCTTTTCTGCGAATTGTTTACTTCAGGGATCGGCACAACAAATGGGGTTTGCGACCACACATTCTAGTCCTTCAATCGCGTGTTTCATTCCCGGCTAGTGCGTCAGTCAGACATTAGAAAAATGTGGGTGTGGTAAATGAATAACATTACAGGTATGTTTGGAGATAAACTATACACTTATCAATAATTAGTTATTACTTAATATATAAAAGTTTGATGAATGATTTAATGGGAAATTGTTTTGAATCGTTTTAGTCACTAAATTCCACAAAACTTAATCTACGCCTTGCTAGCCCTTTCTGCAATGTTAATTCTATGCTTCACTGAATTACTTCAAACATATGTTCATATCACATTCGCCGGAGATAAACTATATCTACGATTATTTGGCAAAGTTACAGTTTTAAATCATCGCATAGGTATAAATGTTTACCAATTTTAATATGTATTATTTGAATAAAAGGGAAATACTCAAAATGTAGACGTTGCCTGTTTTCCCGGTCATTTGTGGAATGTTTACAAACGTGTTTAAAATTATTATTATTCTTATTATTATTCCATTATGAGAGCAGAGGAGCAGAGGTCCTGTTTTGCCCATAATAAGTTGTTGAATTTAGATGCCTATGGCGAATAATGAAAACAATAACTAGTACTAAGCCAAAAAATAAACTAAGGATTAAAAATATGGTTTTTGGAGCTATTAGCATTTTCGGAATCAATTATTTGTTGAGGAAGACTTCAGTCACTCAGAAATTTTTGCCCATTATGTGTTCTAAAAAGTTATTTCTTCAGTTTTAAGGTCTGCCCACGGAGACGGTAATCGAAACGGAAGGAGAAAGCCGCTTGAAGATCACCGAAGTTAAATTTCAAAATTCGAAACGAGAGAATAGGGTCACCTCGGAGACATGTTTCTTCAAATGTTGTGAGATTTGCCATGACTAACCACTTTTCTTGAGCGGGTTTGGCACTGCGAAAAGACAATCTGGTTGGGCGTCTTTGCACTTTTTCCAGCATTTCCCTATCGCGGACTAAATCGGGATACCATGAAGCTCGACGTATTCAAAGATGGGTTTTAGAGAAATTTTTTGTGTATTTGGAGCAATTAAAAGTTCGCGCGTTTACACATATGACAAACATGATAATGCTTTTTCCATATTTTGTTTAATTGTATATATTGTTGACTGATATTGTCCTATAATACTTTGAGTTTCAGTTACTTACTGTCTTTGTAAGTAATATTATTCATGTCATATTACTGATGATGATATTTTATAGGCTGTGTTTAAATAGTGTAATGCGTAGTTATTGCATTCTTGCTGGTCTCCTTTTTGTGTATCGTTATTTGTCCCACTTCCCATTATTTCGACATTTTCTCCTCTTCCCATATTTTCTTTACCATCCTATGTATTCTTTCATGCAATATATTTCCTCAGTGTTTTATCAGTTCTAAATTTATTCCCATGTTCTTTTTCATTATATAACCTCTCTTGACAATATCTCTTATTTTCTATAATGATGGTTCTTCTGTAATAATTCCTTCTTCTACTTCTCGTATTTCATCCTTCATCACTTGCTCATTTAGTTATTCTTTAAATTATGTTGTCTATATTTCTTTGTATTGTTTTTCTTCCTTTGCAATTTTTCGATGTTTGTTTTTAATTCCTTTCACTTTGTTTTCAACGTCCTTTTACTTATCACACATTTTTTGAAATCCTGCTCCATTTCTCGCTCTCTATTACCCGTCTTCTGAGGTCCATTCATTGCATTTACCTTCTAATGATTATTCTCTTACTACCTTTCCTTAATGTTTCATATTTTTCTCTACCTTGACGAAATTCGTAAATAAACGCTTATAAGTTCCATTATCTATATAATATATTATGTATATAATTTTTATTACAGGTATCTCAGATGACTTCAGTTAACCAAATAACTTCTAAAAACGATGAAAATCCGTTACAAATACCACCGAAGATGGATAACCCCCTTATTATATTTGATATTTATATTAGTCGTAATAATGACAATACATTGCCATTTATATACTTCAGAAGCTATACATTGTTACCGCATAAAGACTGAAGATACTCTTCCTAATATAGCGAATTATAACCCTACAAAAGGAAAGTCCATCTTTTTCCATGAAACTTCCTGTAAATCGTTTGCTAAAGGCAAAATATGGATAAAATCCAGACAAGCATGCGCCGTGGAAAGCGCAGCTAGACTGAATCCTGCCTCAGAAGTTTATTTACTTTATACTTCGCCCATGAATCTTAAGGTCGAAGACGAGGAATCTGATAGATTCTTACAAGTGCTGTTAAGTTACCCTAATATTAGAATTTTACATTTGAATTACGAAAATTATACAAAAGGGACACCCGTCGAAAATTTATATAGTTCCGGGAAGATTGAAAACTCTTTATATGTCGTCTCGCATGCCAGCGATGTGTTGAGGTAAGTACGACTATACGTGGTCTGTTCAAAAAGTAGTATTCAGATTGCTTGGTTGAAAATATTATCAATGGCTTTTATAAAAAGTAGGAGTTCTTGTTGAAGGTATCTAACTCTCTGGAAGTATGGCGGAATCTATATGGATCTAGATGTCATAGTTCTAAAACCACTGATGGATCTTAAAATAAATTATGCGGGAATTGAATCTACGTCCGTGGTAGGTTCTGCTGTTTTGAGTTTCGACGCTACAGGGGACGGTCACAAATACGTAGAAGAATGTTTGCTTGATTTGCAAAGTAGTTTTGATGGAAATGAATGGTCGAAGAATGGACCTGGCGTTATAACAAGGTAGGGAATATAATTATGTTTTAAACATATTCTTGTAAAAGACTATAAGAGACATAATTCGAATATTGTCTTTGATCTATGTTTTGTATGTGCAGAGTGAGCTTTAAATATGGAACGCCCAAATTATCTCGGAAATGGTTTACATGATTTTTATAAATTTTTGTTTGTGGCCGCCGAAGGAGAAGAATATTTATATTTTTTGAAAATTATCATTGAGGGGGGGGGGCAACTTTATATATTGAGGTTTAACTAAGTAGAGGGAGGGGCGATTTTGTTTTTCTTGATGGTGCATATGAGAGCATTAGAAGTGGATTCAGCTGCAGTATATATTCCTTGCAAATTGTAATTGGGGGGCAACTTTACTATAAATAATGCGATACTACTGAGGGGAGGGATGCGAAGAATTTTTTTGGCGGAGCATTCTGGTGCATAACAAGCTCTTGATGGCGCAAAGTACAAATTTTGAAAATTCCGTACGCGGAGGGGGGGAAGGGGGTCAAACAGCTGCAGTTTTTGTTTTGTTTTAATTTTGATGAAAATATCTTTTTTGGGGGGGGGGGAGGTTACCTTAACTGATCTTGAACTTTACAATATAGAAAAGACAGTTTTGATCACTCCTGTAGTTTATTGTGGCAATTTTTTTATATAAATGGCGAAGCGTTTTCAATCCTTCAATCAATCAATACTTTAATTGATTGCATTATACAATTTACGTGATATAAAATCTTGTCGCGAGGTATATAAATTTACACAGGTAAATTGCGTGACAAGCTTATTTCTATTGTATAAATTGTGTAATGTAATGAATTGATGGGTTTGCTTTAATTTAAAGTTTATTTTCTCCTTTTTGGGGTATTAAATTAATTCCTTGTATTCAAAAATGATTTTTACCCATAATTAATTTCTCTCGTTTTTCGGATTGTTGTGGAGCTTTTCCATTGTTACGGAGCCTTTCCATTGTTGCGAAGTCTTTATATCGCTGAGGTTCACGAGTCCTCTCCTCTCCTGCCCGCTTAGAAGGTCTCCTACTGTTACTCAGCCATACACAAACCGCCTATCTATATCACAGCTCGTCATTTTCGAATTTGCAATAGTTCGCGAAGTGTGAGTGCTTCATTTTTTAAAATGATTTATCACTATTGATTAATTTCTCTTGTACTTTTTACGTTAGTTTGCTACTTTCAACGTATTCTCCCTGAGGCCAGGACGGGAAAACGTTCCTCCAACTACCGAATCTCCTGTCCAGCCTCGGGAAAACGGAACTATTAAATAACACATCAAGTTTCTTCCGCAACGAGTGGATTTGACACCACTTCGGCACCATACAACCAAGGTAAATTGAAGTATTTGAAAACTCCCACCAAAAACCTCCACTTTGCCGATGTTATGTTTGTTCAAAAACTTTCAGGCATCTCCAGAAATCATTTCTGCTGCAGAGATGAGATTCCTGGTCAATGTGAACGGATACATAGAAATAAGTGAACCGTCGATAAACAGTCTGAGGTATATTAATTATAACAACGCTGCTTTCAAGACCCCATCATAAATAGCTGTACTATCACCATCAGCAGCTGCAGCTACACTACTCAGTCTTAGGATGTATCACTAGGAGAAGCAATGGCTGGGGGTTGAGAAAAATTCTGAAGATTGGGTTTGGAAACGAGCTACAAATGGCCTGGTACCGATCACCTCTCTACAAGACCTTGCTCCTTCCGAACTGATGCGTCTGGTATCATGCAGACGCGTCAAGGCTTGCGCAAAAACATATAGTTGCCAAAAAACAGGCCTCTAATGCACCAATCTGTGCATCAACTGTGAGGGGTCGTGCAATAACGTGACAGTCGAGGACGACGTCTCAAATACTCTTGAGGATGGGCCATTCGAAGTCGAAGTTCAAGAGGAACTGGCTTCACCTTCTCGCCGGTTATTGAGACAATCGAAGAAAGTATGGACAAATAGGACAAATGTATGTTTAGTTTATTTCCCGAAACATGGCACTCACACAATTGGATCATAAATGTACCTATCTGAAGTACCTAATATGAATGTACAAGCTCATCCATATCTTATCATTAATTAAAAAATGAGGATTATAGATAAACAGACTGAAAAGCGTGTGACAGTTCTTTCAAAAACGAAGGTTTGTACCACAGTATCTTTACCTGAAACTGAAAAAGAGTGTCAATATTTGGTCAAAAGGTGCCCGAGAAGCAAAGTTTCAGACTAAATTTTTTAACCGCAAACTTCAAATTCGTGTTCAGTGAGCCAAAAAAACATAAAGAGTGAGAACGCGTCAGAACTATAGCTTAACTTTCCTCTGAAAATCCAAATATGCCTAGCCAATATTTATGTTTGTAAACTCCTCGTCGTCCGGCAAAACCTGAAACTCTAAAGATACTTTGTTGTAACGTCAATGTTATTAAAATCATAGCCATATTAACGTTTTATTTTCAACTTGGACGGATATAATGTAAATTTAGCCATTACACCTAAATTATGGCATTAAGTTATAAGGAAGATCACATATGGATATCCGGTATTTTTCAAGGATTTGACTAATGAAGAAATACAATGTGGTCCATTCGAAATAACAAAGCAAATTATATTTTCAGAAAAACGAAATATTTGACAAGAGTGTAAATACTATGACAAGATTGCTTGTATCACAAACCAAAAAATTATAAATTCTTAAAATTTATAAAAATTATGCAAGCCGTGTACCAATTCAAATCAACTTGTCTCAGAGTAGAACCAAGATGAGATGGATCCAAGGGGGGGATTTCAGCTAAGGGGGGGGGGCAGCTCATACCTGTTTTGAGAAGATGGTCGGTCGGGTATATTGAAACTTTTATTAATTAGATTGATTATGACACAAAACAAAATATTATATATATATATATATAATAATCATAATATATATATATATATATATATATATATATATATATATATATATATATATATATATATATTAACATAGAGTGAAACCTGCAACACTCTGTATACAGAATTATGAAATAATAGACTACATACTTCGAGTATTTAAAATTTTTGGAATTTAAATTTTTTTTAAAATTATCTAAAAAGGAGACAATCTGTACTATTTACTATTCAATAGAGAAAGCATATAAAGGATCTAACTGTATGATTATAGAGAAGAATTCAAATAAGCTTTATAAGAATAGAGGTGAAATAAAATCAACAAAATTTCCATATTTAAAAGAGAGAATTTTAGAACGTTTGTTACATATGAATGAAAATAACAACCCATTGTTCTCATTGTCAAAGTAAATTAATATTGTGGTTTGTTTTAAAGAAGTTAATATTAGGGTTTGAAGGAAGTTTTCAATAAGATTATATAAGTATTTAAAATATGTGAATGTAGGAAGTAAAATGAAAACATTAACTCTATGGAACATGACATTTGTTGAACGATTTGACATTCTGAATAAATACTTTAGAAAATAAGAACTGTCATTTAGTAAATTTATTGAAATACAATTTAAGGGAGAAATATATGGGTTATAATCGTTTAAGAGGCTCAAAGCAGAATGTTTTAAAATGATGGATGGACAATCCACTATTTGAAATGAAATCTTTCAAATAAGAATTTTGATAACCACGTTTGATTGGTGGAATGCATTTAAGATATTTTTATCAGCGACAAGTAGATTGCTAATAATAAAAAAATTGAATGGGAACAGTTTGTATATTATACAGTCTATGGACTAGGTACTTTTCTTTTTGGGTAGAAATTATAAGAAACAAAATTTATTGAGAAAATTTTTTTTAAACTTTTGAAAAAACAACAATTTGGCATTAAAAATTAGAGAAAGAAATACATTATACTTGAAGACTAGTCAGTAATATATTTAAGCAAGCAGAAGTACACATTATAAGAGGAAAATTGGTAATTATATTTGAATACTAACCATAAAACTTATAGATGTAATTAAGTAAAATATTGTATGGTGGGAACGGTGTCTCCACCATACCTTTTAGAAAGCTTTGGATTATGTGATTTGATTAAAATGTATTGATGAGGACGAAATGTAGCACCGTTTCTGGATATTATGCAAGCTGGACGAATTGTATGGTATTTTCCAAGAGGTAACCTAAAACAAAATAAGAACCATTTATTGATGTGAATTAATTGGAGTATACAGTAAAAGAAGGTATTTAAAACTATTTTAATTATATATAAAGAAGGTAGAGTAAACTTACCGATTTAGTGCAAAGAATTGAACTTTGATATTAAACAGACGCCTATAAGTTTTATCTTCCGCCATCTTTCTATCATAGACGTTTATATAACGGATTTCGTGTTATAAGATTTGTGTTAAAAGTTGCCTATTTTGAATTCTATATAGAAATTGTACTTCATTCGAGTGGATGACTTTATTTGAATGAATGATCATAATAGATAATAGGTTTTCACTAATTTATGTCCTGTAAAAGAATAATGTATTTGTTTCTACAGCAATCAATAACATTTTGCTATTTGAAGAACATTGTGAAATTATTTTCTTGAGATTTTTCATTTCTCTATAGTGATTGCTCCATCTAGTTTAAACAGTTGGTAGTTTTAAACTGACATCTATGGATCGTGGAGAAGTTCAACATTAAACACAGGACCGTTATTAGAGTTTATTTGGCAATAACGATAAAGCAAGTATATTTTGATTAACAAAATTTTTTGTATTGAAAGATAGGAATATTATTTAAATTTCGGCGCTCATATTAGAAATTGAAATTGTTTTGTTTTTCTACATCTGAACCCTACTCTGAGATCAGAGAGTTTCTCATGCAAAGGAATAATTATTTTACAAATAAATTTTAAATATTACAATATACCGGGCAAACAAAAACTAAGTATCAACTCAACTAAACTAAAATTAATAATTCATAGTATCTAAACAATAATTTTAATATTCTCTCACCCTATTCTATCCAGTATAATATATATATATATATATATATATATATATATATATATATATAAAATAACAAGATGTACGAATACATGATATATTAACAATAAGCAACGAATAGATTAGTGGGTATTGCACGCAAATAGAAGAAGGGGCTACTGAAAAGAGTGGTAACCGCAGACATGCATGTTTCTGGCTCATTAGCCGTCATCGGTACGTTACAACCAAGAAACGATGTGAAACAAGGGAGCAAAGGTGTTGAATGAAACATGAGAAAATATAACAGAATTCAGCAGGATAGTCAAATACAACAATTGTGTCAGTAATATTAGAAGATCTCGAATATTCGAGACAACAACCAACATAGACACGGAGGTGCATATTACACTCCCGTCTGAAACTTCCGACCCAGATTAATGAAATAATAACAAGATGTACGAATAGTGCGTGACATATGAACAATAAGCAACGAATAGATTAGTGGGCATTGCACGCAAATAGAAGAAGGGGCTACTGAAAAGAGTGGTAACCGCAGACATGCATGTTTCTGGCTCATTAGCCGTCATCGGTACGGCACAGCCAAGAAAAGATGTGAAACATGGGAGCAAAGGTGTTGAATGTCTGCGGTTACCACTCTTTTCAGTAGCCCCTTCTTCTATTTGCGTGCAATACCCACTAATCTATTCGTTGCTTTTATATATATAAATATATATATATATATATATATATATATATATATATATATATATTAATTTAACAGTAATCTTCTTGGATTTGCCGAAAATTTGTCTATGACAGTCCTTTCAATCAACTCACTGTTTTCTTTTAAATAATTGCGATGTTCGCTCATCAGACATAAACCTGTGAGCCTTTCTTCACCCGTGGTGCTTCTAAGCCACGTTTTAACTGTTCGCAGCGTACTGAAGGACCGTTCTACGGTCGCCGTGGTGCATGGGATAGTGCTTAAAATAATCAATGCCTTTCTGACAGCAGGGTAAAAAATGTTGGCTTCGTTGAACAGATCAACTACTTCTATGTCCCTTAATTGATCATCTAATAAAGCCTTCTTCACTCATAAATTATAACAAAGGTCCAGTTCTCCGGTGATATCCAGCTTATAAAATTCATGTAATGATTCTGCGTTCTTGTGTAAGTCTGTAATGCTGGTTTTTGTCATACACATGGGATGTAGCTTACTTAAAGCAAACGCCGGAGTATTTTCTTGGGAGAATCGAATATTCAACGATGGAATTAGTTAATCAATGTATGGTATTATCAGGGAACGCCGCCAATATTCGTTATCATTGTCTGATGGCGGATTACTCCTATGTGTTTGCTTATGAGCAAGACGTGGAACCGAAATTTCTATGTTCAAATCCATTGCAACAGCTCGCGCTTTTTGAAGCATTTCATTACTTATTCTATCAGGAAACTTGCGGTCATTTCTGAGAATGTCCTTGATGTATTTGATGTGTTCCCCCACCGAGATCATGTCGATAGATTTAGCTTGCAGTGCGTTAACTACTGGTTCTAAAACTGCTGAATATTTGGCTATTGTTTGTAGAGCAACAATAAACACTGGTTTGGTAACGGCTGAATGCAACCGGTATGCAGATTTTCTGGTGGCATAATTTCCCTCTACGGATAACGTTTCTAGAGATTTCACAAGCTCTGGGAAATGTTGAGAAAATTTTCTGATAGTTTTATATTTTTCGGACCATCTCGTCTCATACAATCGTGATAGGTTTGGAGCGTAGTTTCGACGAGTAGTCGATTCTCTGAAAAACATCCTCTACAGTGGCGACAGTATTTCTAATTTCTGGCACTGCATTCGCATGATTCACAACAAGGTTGAGTTTGTGACTTGATCAATGAAAATATAAAGCTAGAGGATATTTTTTTCTTAAAATGGCTTGTACGCCACCCTGTTTCCCTGCCAAACCCTACGCAATCTTCGGTTGGGAGGTTAGACCTAAACAAGAAATTGTCAATTGCTTCGGCAGTTTCTGAAGCATTTTGTGCTTCTAGTTCAACGAACCCTCCAAATTCTTCTCTGTTTTTCCTTTTACTTCCGTCGTAGAACCGCACGCCTATTGACAGCTGTTCTTTCCCAGCTACGTCTGCTGTTTCATCAGCTAAGACTGCGGAAGCCGTGGTCTTCTGAACCTCACTTATTATATTCTCCTTAATAGCTTGGACACATAAATATATCAATCCGTTTTGTATTTTTGGCGATGTGTAAACTGCATTACGACTGCACTTTTCCAGGTGACTCTTTAATTTGTCGTCCCCTGAATTGATTCTCAACTTCAATAAATCTAATAAAACACCCTCATCTGCTTGTTTTCCCCTATGAGGCATATCATGTGTACCGAAAAATACTATACATGAAATAATTGATGACAATATTTGTCTGTTTTCATCGATTGCGTTTTGGTGTCCACTTTGCAGTTGGATGGCTACAGGAACATTTTCAAGAAAACTTATTGCAGCATTTGTCGCTGTTAGGTGAAGGTTGATCGTTGCATGCTTTCGGAAGTCTTCATGCATATTTTTGAACTTTATATATGGCCTGACCATGAATGATCCCAAAATTCCTCTCACAGTGCTGATGGGCGGAGGGAACAAAACACAATGCTTACAAAGAGCGCCTTTTAGTCGCTTGGAATATACTAGCCATGGTGCATATTGATCCAACCAAGCATGATTAAATTTTCTTTTCAATGCATCACTTTCAAAATCGTAATTTCTGGGCGGGATCCAAGGATTTTGTAACAACTCCCTCTTCTATTCCGTCGATAGCTAGGTAGCCAACCCAACATAACGACCCAGATCATTTTCATGATAGCCATCGTCCACTATAATTTCAGAATCGACGTTGACGTCAGAAGTTTGTTGGTATGTCGATGGAGAAGAATAGTCGGCAACAGATATATTTACAGATTCTGCTGGAGAATGTGACGCTTGTCCAATGTTAGCATGCAATGATCTTGGCATTACATGAATAGTTTTATCATGGTTGTCATTTTCATCGCTTCCACTGCTACTTTCCCGACCTTTTTTTCTTTTTTCGCGTGTTGTCCCTGAAAAATGGATACACAAAATTACGTGTTTTGTTTTGACTCACCTCTTTCAAAGAAATACCTGATATCCATTTGACGGAATAATATTTCCAGTTGTTGCGCAGTAAACGTAAATCTCGTGTCGCCGCAACTAAACGATAAGACACTATGGCGCATGAAATATTCGCTCGTATTTAACTCCGAACTGAATTGAATTGTATTCGAACTGAATTGCCTTGCTTCGCCTCACGATCCCGATTATATATACAAATATTAGAACAGCTCTATTTCCATCCTTGTCTCATACTTGCTATCACTGTCTTTTCTTTTGAGAATAGTCCATGCTAGAATGTTCTTCGTGGTATTGCTATTCAATACAAGATGTCGCTATTAACAATATAAATTGATGCTATTTCTCTTTACTGGAAAAAGCTGCCCCCCTTCCCCTACCTGGGTCCGCCCTTGGATGGATCAGCAACTTCAGCGAAGTTGCGCGTTGTTTCGTGTGTGGCCGGAGGTTAGGTAGGTGGAATCAGTGGTGGGACGGATTTTACATTTACACAATACATATGACAAAAAATGTTTTTATATGTATTAATTTATCCAGGAATTACTAATACAATTGTTTTATTTCAAATACTGTTGGGAAATGGATTACACAACAATCAAAAATATATTATTTAAGCTAATGAATACTAATGTTTATATAAAATGAACATTTAGAAGGTAGATCGTTTATATAGATTTTTTCTACGACTATTATAGAATTTCTATATTCCCTCGTAGTTTTTGATTATGGAATGGTTTCATTCTAACCCTAGGGCAAGAATATTTATACTCGCCCTTGGTATGGAATGTATACTTGTGGTGGCCTCTAAATGTGACGGTTCATTGGACAGAAAGAGAAAATCGGCGTGTTCCGTTTACAACACCAGCTGCACTACGCAGATTAAAAGTATTGCAGAAATATCAAAATGCATAAAAAATTCTCTAAAGTGAACGTAAAATGAATAATATTGGTCGTTGAGTCTTAGTTGTTACAACTGTCTGGGTATGGTGTACACACTAGACATAGATTGAGTGAATGAAAAGAGGAGTACTCAGTGTGTATTTACGAGTATTATTAAAAATCCAGCTAAGCCCCTTCGGTCATTAGACCATTCTCAGAGCTGTCCTATAAAATTATAATGTTTGTAAAATTTGAAAAAACAATTTAAAAATTGAACTTACGCCATAAAAAAATCCTATGACAGGTGTCAAAAACATCCAGCGATTCAAAATGAAGCAATGATGTTAAGTCATTGTTACAATGAAATGATTAAAAAATATTAAAATACCCCTTTAAGAGGGTGTACAAATACAATTTACATCATGAAAAGTTCCGTCTAGAAGTGTAAACTAAATGTTATCCGATGACAAGTTTGACGTTAGTAGGCGGTGGCTAATAAGCCAGCGTGCAGTAAAACAACAAGTGTATGAGTATACAACGTGTTTGTGTGATGAACCTTGAATCAAATGTAAGTTTAAAAGGATGAAAAAATTCATATAGTGAACTAAAAATAGAAGGAAAATTTATATATTACTTTTATTTAAAATTTAAAAATGAAGTTAAATATGTGATAAAAATTAAAAAACAAATTGAAAAATCCCTATTCAAATTCCCAAAATTCATCTAGCTTAGATGAATAAGGAACACCCCTTCACCTTTGATTGTCTATATAAAAGTAACTTAGTGGTTGGATCCGTTCCCCAGCCAGTCAGGAAACAAACGCAGTAAACCTGTATGTGTAAAATGCTAGATAACATAAAATAAACACTTGGTCGTAAATACATTCATGGAGGAGTTTACATTATCTAGTGACGAAGGTGGAAAAGTACGCTGGCAAGGTGAACCCAACAGCTGATGGCCTCCCATATGAATTGGATGTAAATGGTAAAGTGATTGTGACATGATGACCCAAACTATGTCCCTTACATAGCCCGGCGTCAAGAACACAATGTGATTGTTCAATTTAGGTTAATTGTTACACACCTAGGCCCATACTAGGCATGTACAAGAATAGAAGAATTCATAGGAGTATGTTAAGAGTGAAAGGGTTAGATAGAATATGATAAGAGTTGCAAGATAAAGAATACTTGTTGATGAACCCAACTATGACCCATACATAGCTAGATTACAAGGAAACATTGTGGTTAAGAAGTTTTTTTGATAGTTATCACAAACCTAGATCCATACTAGGCATGTACAGGAAGAAACGGGGTGGGAGTGTAAAGAGCAGAAAGGGATGGCGGATATGCCAGAAGTTGTAGTCAAGAGAGAAGAAGTCAAAGGATAGTTATGACAAACCTAAATTCATACTTTCATACTAGTCATGTACAGAAGAGAAAGAACCGAGTGAGATTATAAAGAGAAGAAAAGATGGCAGATATGCCAAAATTGTATGAATAGGGAGTAATGTGGTTGCGAAGATATAAGATAATTGTGACAAACCTAGATCCATACTAGGCATATCACGAAAAAGAGGAAACTGAGGAAGAGAGTAGCTAATAGTGGAAAGATAACAGATGTGCTAGAATGATTTGCTCAAATTTATAAGATAGCTTGTATGCTGGACCAAACTATGACCCATACAAAGCATGGTGTCCGACGTACACTGTGGTAATCTAGAACCCGTTCCAAGAACAGGTGGTTTGTTCTTGGAACGGGTTCTTGATTACCAATTCTGCTTCCTACTCATCGTTAAAGATCTGTCGATTTATTCGGTGGGCGACTTTTGTAGTTGATGTTCGTATGGCTATATTGCTTATTTCTTCGGTACTAAATTTTTTACAATACCTCGTTAAAGTTCGATAATGAATTTCAAAATCCTTCGCGACATACCTTATGGATCTGTTTTTTCACTTCTCTCGCAGCACGCAGCATTACTGCTGGTGTAACAAACCCTATGGCAGTTTTTCTTTTATGCTGCCGTGGTATATCATTATAGCTAGTCCTGGAACAAACAAACGTAAATGTAGCTAAAACTCAAAAAGACAACAAAAAGAAGCTCTATACATGCATGGGGCTGATTGTCAAACGTGACAACCGGCCTCCGACAACGTGAGACAACCGGCCCCAAACCACGTTTCACAAAATATTCTCCCAAAATAAGTTCAAATCAATATTTATTTAAAAAATTATATAGCCATATTATAAAGCACACACTAAACATCAGACATATACAAAAAAGTGCACTAATATCCCAAATTTAGGTATACTCACGGTACTTAATAATGATGCACAAAAATCACTTTTACAATGGGAAAAAAAACAAATGCACGTGCTTCCGTCAAGAAAGCTCAGAGCAGACTGAATTGAAGTCTAAAGAGAGGTATTGTTACCGCGAGCCTCCGACGCCGGTCAACGAAGTTACTCGTTCACTCAGTTTTCTGTTATGGCCGCTGTGACAACCAACCCGTGAGACAACCAAACCCGGTCTCCCCTATCTACTCATAGACTACTTGAACAACATTCGTCAGAGGGTTCAGTGTTAACTGTGAAACGTAAATGATCCATTGAAGCATTGAACATATATGCTGAATATCAATTTGAATATTTTCATAATCTTGAATATGACGGTGAACCTCGATCCATGATTCTACTAGGATCTCCGTGAATCACAATTTTTTCAATGGCATTTGGATCCGGATGATAGGGCGGTAATCTAAGGACGTTGTGCTCATATCCTTCCAACACTTTATCCAATCTATAAACTTGTATAAATAGGAGTTTATTGTCTTGAATTATTTTGTATAATTCCGACTTTGTGGAATGTTCATGAAATAAAATTGTTTTTCATAAGCCAATTCATCATTCTCTAAAAATCATAAATAATATTTTCAATTTTGTGCACATTTGCTGGATTTGAAATAATCATTCCGTGTCGTCAAAAAAGATATTGTACCTATATTAGCATTTACTGATATGGTTTCTTTATTTTCCATAAAGTATTACCTGTTGCAGCAAAAACTCTTCCCCTGAGCATAAAACAAAATAAATGTTCAGTTGTATTTGAAATATATACCAAAGTACATAAATGGTTACCTAAAGCTCTTGTAAAAAATATTGTGAACCAGCCTGAATTTTTTTAATGCTATTTGAGTTCCTTCATTCGCTTGTTTCTTTATAAATTTAGAAACATTATATATTATTTCCCTCACTTGACTATTGAGGGTTTTCCCTTTCAGTCCTATTTCCTTCGGCGCCATTCTATATCAAGGGTGGAATAATCAAAATTCTACACAAGTAGAAACGATTCTACGTGTGTAGAATTCTTAATTCCACCCGTGTTTTAGACTGTACTTTTTCTACGACTATAAAAAATAAAACAACATATATTGAATTGCTAATTCCTTAATTTCTGGAGTAGTTGTGGTGAAATCATCACTGCTGTCAGTATAAAACACTAAAAAGGAATGAAGCCATGTAATAGCTGCGATTTAAATATAATTACATGAATTTACTTTTCATGAAATATTGATAAATTTCAGTTAACAATTAAAAAAGTAGATAATTGAACAACATTGACAATCGAAATTTATGACAGTTGACAATTGTTGCGTTTTTTATTTTCTTCTTAAAAAGTACTAAGAAATACACTTATGCTACTCTAACAATTGATATTCAAAGACCATATTAGCCATTTTACGATCACTTTAGAGGATTTTTTATGCATTTTGACATGTGTGTACAACTTCTACTTTGCGTAGTGCAGCTGGTGTAGAAAACGTAACACGTCTATTTTTCCTTTCTGTCAAATGAACCGTCACATTTAAAGAGTGCCACGAGTATTCATTTCATACCAAGGACGAGAATGAATATTCTTGCCCCAGGATTAGAATGAAGCTATTCCATAATCAAAAACTACGTCGGAATATAGAATTTCTATAATAGTAGTAGAAAAATTTCATCAATGAGCAAAATCTGCTATGTATTTCCCTTAAAACATTTCAACTCAACTCCTTAACGAAACGCTACTCAGTTCGAACGCTGATAATGGGCTCGTCACCTATGCAACGAAGGAAGTGGTTTACTGCGCATCTTAGGTGCCGCCATTTTTTCTCACATACTCAGTTTGGTTCTACTCTATATTTTTGGAATTAACTTTCATTTAAAAAACTGTTGCTTCTGCTAATCAAAGGTTATTCACTCTGTATCATATATTATTCTAAGAATATATTAAAATAAAAATAGACTTGTTCCGGGAGTTTTTCATCTTACTGCTTATTTAAATAATAATGAATTTATGAGTGACTTCTTGGATTGATTTAGGTTACTTCATTCGCTTTGCGGAACTAATACTACAGATAACATGTTGAACAACGAATGCCGCGGTTTTACTCCTTACCCGGCCAACATGTTCTACCCAGTGCCTTATCACAAGTGGCAGATGTATTTCGAAGAAGAATCCCTAGATGCTGTGATCGATATGACGCAAAATAGTTTCATTGTTCATATGTGGAACAAGTTTAGTGAAGAAGCCAAAATACCTCTTACCTCAAATGTACCTTATTTATATTTTGCTAAGAAATATTGTCCAAAAATTGTTAATGAATGTGATGAAGAATTTTAAGAATGTTATATATTTGAAGAAAGTGCGTTTATGAAGTTATATCGTTGTTTTATTTAAATTATTCACGTAGATTTGTTCGAAATGCAACGATTATTTTTGTTAGTTCATACAAATCGTCTCGAGTTGAAATGAGTAACATTACTTAGCATTAGGAGTGGCGATTGTATGGACAAAAAGTTGCATATTTTAGACCCCCATTAACTGGTTTAAGATAAATTACACTGCGACGATTTGTTTTTTCAGTAAAGACTACATTTTGCCATTACTCTTTTAAAACGGTCTTGCATCTTATTTAAAGTGTGTATTATGCTTGAAGATATGCACAAGAAAAGTGAAAATAACAAAATTCAAAATATACCTCTTTGAAGGAAGAAAAAGAATATATACGAAACTGTCGTCAAATCAGGCTGACGAAAATAATAAACTAACCCTGCCAAGTTAGCTGAAAAAATAGTGGTTAGGTTACAAAAATTAGTTTGGCCTTTTGGAGACCATTTGAAACGACAGTTTGAGATGAACTATCGCGGGAATCTTCTGATTTGGCGTCGCAGTCAAATGAATTGACAATAAATAATGATACTGATAATAGGACCGAATTTAAAAACAAAGATTCACATGTTCACTGTCGGCGTGTTCTTTTAAATACTTAGTGTAATAATATACAGTATAGGGCTGTTCATTCATAAACACGTTCATTTTGCGGCCAACAATTCTAAACGCCAGTAGTTAAATAATGAATGAATTACAAAAAGTGGGGATGGTATTGTGGATACATGGCATTTGTAATTTCGGCTGTTTTTCTGACAAACTTGGCACTGACTATATAATAAATAAAACACGATTGACATCATTAACGACAAATACTACAGTGATTCGAAATTTTCGTAGTGCGCACTATATACACATCTCTCTTTATATGGTAATTAAACAACGACAAAACCACCAAGTAGTTTACACTAGACAAATAAATCACATACTGAAATATTGAGCAATGTTGCCACTAAGTAATTAAATCAGGCACCGTGACTTTGTGACAAATTTTACGGTTTCCGTTGATTTTTCTGAATCTAAAAACAAAAAATTAATTACTAGTAGGTCATTGATAAACTTACATCATTTGGCTTCTGAAATAGAATGGGATATTTTAAAAAAAATTAGAAGCAGAACCGTGGTTTATAAAAATAATTGTCATAATGTCACCCCTATCAATGGGGGGACTTTGTGACAACTAGAAATTCGCATGCAAGTTCAAAGTAGGCGCTTAGCGGGCCGAAAGTATGACACAAATTAGGTACACATGGGACTGGTTTTATTAGGTTTGTCCTTAATTGGCCCCTCTAGTCGTAAGCATATGTAACAGATGTGTAACAAAGTGCTCCCAAAAAAATTTTTCATTGATTTTATATGGTTTATTTGTCTATAAGTCATATAAAAGTACAAAAATATTATACCTAAGGTAACTAAAAAAATAAACTGAAACAAAAAGTGACTCAAAAAATAAACTAATAAACCTGATCTTTAACTTTGTATTTTATAGGTATTCGTCCATCTCAGGAACACGTCAAATTCCCCCGTCGTGAAATCTGTACTGGAGTTTTTATTTTCAGCTGTATTATGTCCGAAAATTCATACTTCAGCTCGTCTTTTCTGTCAGGCCACTTCCAGTGTGCCCCACATTTTTCCATAGCATTGACAGAAAC
Organism: Galeruca laticollis; assembly: GCA_963921935.1. Lineage (NCBI taxonomy): Eukaryota > Metazoa > Arthropoda > Insecta > Coleoptera > Chrysomelidae > Galeruca > Galeruca laticollis. The sequence goes on along the minus strand of OY998183.1, from coordinate 18,042,268 downwards.
CCCGTCATGATAGACTTCGGTGACGACACCCGGAAATAAGGATCCCTTATACTGTATGATCACATAGTGTCCAATCTTTGGATTTTGATCATCCTTTGCAACAGCGGTATCATCATCAACGTCTTCAATATCACTCATGGGCGATATGTCACTTTCCCTATAGGAAACAGCAACCGAGTCTTCACTTGTTTCAGAGTCACTGTCAAGCCTTTTCAGCTCCAAACGCTTCTCCTTCTTCGCTTTAATTTCAGATTGCCTTGATGTTGACGGATTATTCTTGCGTTTGCGATCTGGTTTTTGTTGTTGTAACTTGGAAGCCGCACCAGCGACAACGTCTGCAGCACTGATACTTCGTCCAGCAGACACATTAACTTTTTTGCGCCTCTGGCATTGCCGCAGGGGGTACTTTCCCGCTTTCTTCATATTTGTTCTATAAAACCAGCGCCCAATGCTTCTTTTATGGCAGTGCCTTGGTGGTCCATTATTTCCTCGGGCATCCGACTTAGCACTTCTGCTCGGTTTAACGGGCATATGCCGCATTTTCTGAACCCCGCCGGTAGAATGTCAATTGTCCTATCATTTATGGAGTCCATCAACTTCTTCAACAGTCTGGGAAAAATATCTTTAGGTATGGTTCCACATCTACTACCAAAATTAGTGTATTTTCACTCATGTAGGATTTCCCTCCATTTACCTTTCATTGGCCAAAAGAAAGCCACGTCTACAGGTTGCACTTAGTGGGTATCATTTGGGGGCAACGCTATGAATGATACATTATAGTGTTCGCACTGACGAATGACCTCGATATTCAAAAGTGAACTTAAATTGTCGCCAATCAGTGTCTTTTTACCATCCTGTCTTCGAAGTATGGGCAACATTGTATTGACAAACCAGTCTTCAAAACTTATTTATTGCTTACGATACCTTTAAAATATGTAGGATATTTGTATGCGTCCTTTTTTTATTGTATATGTTTAAGGCGTAAATTCGTTTTAGTTAATAGCGTTGTAAGAATATGTTGCAGAACTGATAAGATCTTTATATGGTTGTAAATTTAAAGGATAGTTCCATTTTATTCCAACTTTTGTGAGATACCTTTAAAATATCACGTTTCGCAACAATAATTGTAAATTGTTTTGTATGGGCATAGAAATAACATATTTTTGAAAGTCGACATCTTGTCGCATCGTCCTTGCCAACTACCGTTATTCACTCTGAGATCTATGAACCTAAAACTCGGTGCATACTGTGCGCTTCTAGGCGTTTCCTCTATTTCTTGCGGAGACGGGGGGGTCCGTTGTTCACAGACTAAATAAATGTAAAAGGGCGCCAGGCAATCTTGCCTCCCGACAACTACCTACACAAGTTTTTCCCACCCTAAGACTACCAAATAGGTGGAGAAATAAAAGTCAGATGTCACTTACCCAAGTCTAAGTTTAATGAATTGGCCTAGTATATCAAGCGATCTTACAAGGTTCTACTAATACAACTAGTACATACAAGGGTACCACAAAATTACAATAAATTCCCACAGGTGTCCAAAATGACTCATAAGTCATAAACACAAATTATCATAGGTAAGTGAAATTCCCCCTTGATTAAATGATATACAAAAATTTATACAAATATATATATATATAGATATATATATATATATATATATATATATATATATATATATATATATCTATACATATATATATATACAAGTATCCCAATCCAAAAATATATATCCCGTACCTTTAAAACTAATGTATCCCTCCCCAATAGTAACTCAATCCTACTACAATTTGCACAAAAAAAGGTTGACAGGCTGTACCCACTAGTACCCAATGTTACTTTAAAATCCTATAAATCCCTGGGTTAAGATCCTATATATTCCCTAAGTAAAATTCTTTAATTCCCCCCAAGTAAAATCCTATGAAACCCCCCTGGTAAAATCCTATGAAACCCCCCTGGTGAAATCCTATAAAACCCCCCTGGTAAAATCCTATGAAACCCCCCTGGTAAAATCCTATAATTCCCCCCGATTCAAATCCTATGTTACAGCCCGGATTGTTCGTTGGGTATAAATATGTACAAACCTGTACCTACATACAAATGAAATTTCTCAAACGAGTACTCGATTAGCCGGTAGAATGAGAAAACTATATACTTAAGTTCCAAATACAATATATGGTTAAATCAATACAATATACCATACGTATCTATGGCACAAAATAACGTTTATGCAATTAAATGTGAAATTTTGAAAGTAAATATTAAAAATACAATATGGCGCAATATCATATGAGCTCATACGCTTACTACCACCAACTCAAATAACTCAGAATGTTAAAATTGAATAGCCACAGTAACGTTTACAAATTTAACAACAGTGGGTGTAGTTTTCACCAAACCACAATGTGAGTATAAATGGTAAAACAGGTTTAATTGAATAGTGTATGTTGATCAGAGTATTTGTAATACTTGATCAACACAAGTATCGTAAACTGCATACCACAAGTGGCTTACGGTAATAAAAAAGTTATCTACAACCTACACTGACGGATATAAACAAGTGTTATGCGCAAAAGGTACTTTACATAAACCAAAGTTTAAAACTTGCGTGAAATCCACTGTGTCTTGATGGTTGCCAGTGGTGGCTACCTACTACTACTTCTATAGAATGCTATAAGATCCAATATTGTACTCTTCAGTAACAATCCAAATTTTCCCCCATACAATTTTGTTGTTCTGACTCAACGTTGTCCCATAAAATGAAATCCAAAACCAAATCCAGAATAGTAAAGATTGACGAACGAGAAGAAGAGAAGAAAAGAATGAGAAGGAAAGAGAACCCCAAAATGAGAAATATATTAATACTCTATACATTTTCTTTCAGTCTCAATGGTCAAAACGAAATATCAATCTAAACTTTACCCCCTAATCGATTAACTCCCTCTAGCAGTCATATATCCGATATGAGTAATCTCTATTACTGATCTCTAAACTGAAATATCTACTAATCTCATAAGAGCAAGACTTCTATTAATCATAAAGACTAATCAACTAATATTGATATTACTTAATTTTGCTAACAAAAGTTAACTAGAAAATTCTATATTTCATGTTTGACCAACAAAAAATTATAATACTAATCGAGCTTAACATATTAACTATAATCATTTTACATTTGACAAAAAAAACAAGATACGAGCTCATATGGAGCCAATACCTATGAATTAAGTACCTAAACTATAAAACCAGTTGACCTTCAATCAACAAAAAAAATACATTATCCAAAGATAAAACGCTTGAAAATTACTAGAATATTTATCTATATATAAAAAAACTGTAGTATTTCTTACCAAATGGCCAGTTTGAGTTCCGAATATATAGGGCTGAAGGTGTTATTACCCTAGGTACTGTGATAAAGGCCTACTGAAACAATATACCCTCTTCAAGATTGGTTTTCATGTACAATGTACAGCTATAAAGGAAAATCAATTAATCAGACAATGGACAAAACCTCTACGATATAATTGAGAACAATCTAGTTAATGAAACTATAGAAACATTCTGATACTTACAATTAACTGGAATGACAGCATTAAAAACCCACCTGTCGGTTGAATTATCTGATCCCAAAAAAATGGTATTTCCACATGTCTATACTCTCCAAACAACTCCAAAAATATCTAACGATACCCGGGAAATGTGTATCACCAAACGGTCATCCCTTAATATAAGGTGAAATATTCAATTATTTCATCCGAAAATGGTGACATAAATCCAATCACCTACACTCCGATATACCCAACGAACAATGAATGTCCAGTATATTCACAGGCAAAATAAAAAACTCTCGTGTCAAACCAGCCAGCCAATCAGAATGCTCTCGAGATGTCAAAGCTTCCAATAACCAATAAGAGCTGAAATATCCAACAAGTATATATCACAGAATAAAATATGCATAGACACATCACGGAGAATCGCGTTACAAAGATATGTATAAGGGGTAGTGCGTTCGGAGTAACACCACGGGGACATGCTCCACAAAAATAAAATAAATACTTGACGTATAGTTAATTAGGAAAGGTAATAATGTTTATGGCTGTACAATATTATAAATTATTCCCAATATAGATGCCACTGGATTTCCTAATATACATGGTAGGTCAAAATGATGTTAATATTGCATGACGAATTATATTTTCAAGTTCCTGTAACTTAATTTGCACAACCACAAAATTGAAACGTATCAACTCCCCCCTTTGTTCAAGGGATTTACTCCGTAAATTCCTACATAACACCGTCCCTCAGAATAGATTATAATGGTGATGTGCATACCCTCATAAGGCAACCGCAATATCTTATTCATCTTCTGGATCTGGCTTAAGATCCTTAACATTCCACACTCCTACGCTATTACCTTTATTATCTCGCAGCTCGTATGTCCAGGGAGAAATCCTGTTCTTAATGTAAAAAGGGCCCACGAACTTCGGAGCTAGCTTCTTCGCATAAAATTTAGCGGCATCAGATAATACATAGTTACGCTTCCATACTGGTTGATTCTGTAAGTATTCCACATGACGTCGTTGAAGATTATACCTATCACAACTCTTATTATTAGCTACTTCTAATCGTTTAGCTACGTCTTTAAAAATACCCTTAAAAACCTCATTACGACTTTTATTCCCAGATTGAATACCATCCTCAATATCAAACAACTCAGAATTCGAGTAATCTGACCCTGATAATGACATATTATGACCAAAATTTATAATATAGGGTGTCAATTTGGTTACCTCATGACGCGACGTTCTAAGACAACACCCAATCGCATCTAAGTTCTCGTCCCAACAGCGATGATTGTCGGACACATACATAGCCAACATAGTTTTAAGGCTCCTATTAATTCGTTAGGTGGGATTCGCGCGAGGATTATAATTCGCAGTAAACCTAATGGTACAATTATATTTCCCAGCAAACCTAGCGAATTCTTTACTTCTGTATTGCTGTCCGTTATCACACACAATAACCCTAGGAACACCAAAAACCAAAAATATTCCCCTTTCAATATTACGATTCACAGCTTGAGACGTGGCTTTACGGAGTGGGAACAACATAGAGAATTTACTAAGATAATCCGTTACAACCAAAATATAGCTATTACCATGCGACGATCTAGGAAGTGGACCTACTAGATCAGTACAAATCATTTCCCATGGACGATTAACTTTGAGATGGGAAACCCTCTTGTCTACAGGACGATCGTGCGAGGATTTGTGTGCTAAACACACCTGACAACGACGGACATAACTGGCAACGTCACTCCTCATACGAGGCCAATAGTAACGTTCCGCTAGTCTAGCATAAGTTTTATACACTCCAGTATGACCAGAAGTGGGTGGCTCATGAGCAGATGACATACGTTTTCCACGATGGTTTTTTGGGACAACTATTCTCCATGAATCTTGAGACTTACTCAGTTCGTGGTAAGGTACACTAACATGTTTCCATAGTTTACCATCAGCAAATCTCCAACATCCAAATTTCAATGGGTTAACCTTCAGCCTCTCAATCATTTTATTATACCACTTGTCAGTGATACAACCAAACTCATCTACTTCCCCAGAATCTCCAATTAAATTAACATTCACAAAATCACCTCCCAACGAATCAACAACTGGAACAGATCTGGAAAGAGTATCCGGAACTACATGCTCCTTCCCTTTACGATGGATAATTGTAAAAGAATATTGCTGTAATCGAACTGCCCATCTCGCTAATCTACCTGTCAAATCCTTCAAATTTTGCAGCTAAAGTAATCTGTAGTGGTCGGTAATAACTGTGAATTATACGCCTTCCAAATAGGGTCTAAGCTTTTCAATGGCCCACAAGACAGCCAAGTGTAATAAAATACGAATACCTAAAAGATAATTTTATGGTAGAAAATTTCAGAACACACGGTAAAACATATTGTATTTTTCATTTAATAATAACTGGAACGCGACACACATAATGTTCAATAAAACAACTACGAAGCCAAAACATTATAGAAAAGTAAAAAAATCTTACTGGGTCAAAGCGAAATAATTGTTTCGAATACAATTATTTCAATAACAAAAAACTAGCACGATTCAAAAAACAAAAGCTGTTTTTTGCAACTCGACGAAAACCCCAAAACCGAAGTCGGGGGATAACAAAAAAAGGAGTGTACACAGACCAGGAGCGGCAGTGAGTGTGTACCGGGGGTCGATCGCGCGAAGGGAAAAGGTTTTTCCCCTGCCACGGTGAACGGTACTAGTGTTTTTAGTGTTAGCGATACGAGTGGTAAAAACTTACCCTCTACGCTAATTGCCTTTCGACATAGCACGATTCCGTTTATTGGCACGACTCGCGGTGAACAAGCAGATAGTAAGAAAAGTCAAGAAAATTCCCGGCGAGACGGAGGACGTTTATCAAGCAGTAAGTTTTGAATTGAATTCAGATTGGGATAATTTTTTACTAGGGATATATTTACTCGTTATTGGTCAAGCTGGATCCTGAACTTGGGTGTATAGGTCAATTGCTATATACAAGGTGTAGCGATAGCAAATATATTTATTAGATTTTTTTTGTTTGATTGTTGATTTTTTCAAAGAGACGGGACATAGCTGTTCACTCTTCAGATTGAGTTTATCGTCCTGACAAATATATAATTTACCGTGGTGTACTGGAATAATTAAGATTTTGCCGAGAGGCCGGAGCGTATGTTTTTCATATTTTCGCGGGTCTCAGTGGAATTGCGCTGATAAGTCAATTTATTATAGAGAAATATTGTTATCAGTCTTTTGTTCAGCCGTAAATTATAAATGAAAACTCTTCCTTATTTTGCCAGTGTAAAATGCATAAATTTGTCGTAGGTAATTATATTACTGGGGACTTTCGCAACTTGTAACGCCAGTGTCGATAAATACTTTAAATTGTTTTACTTAGCTCATCAGAATTTTTCTTTATAGAACAAAAGTTTCACTTTCGTTCCCTGAAAGTCAATGACCACCGGAACGACGTGAAATGACTCATTGATGCATATAAACGTATTTACACGTAATAGTTATTTATTTTTTCTCGACACCGGAGAATAGAAGGATTGAGAAACGAATATTTAAAACATACGCCTTTCACGCATTTTTTTTGAATAACAAGACCAAGCCGATAAAAGGGCTAGTTTTGCCGCACCACCGAACAAACGATAATTCTGTTCATAAATTCGATTTTGTTTTATAATTGCAGTATATACAGGAGTAGGTTTGATAATAAACCAATTTTAGATAAATATGTATAGGTAGAGTTACACCAGGGAATTGGGATTAATTTAATCATACGGAATTGTAGTTAAATTTTAAATATATATGTATAGCTCTATAGGAGGATTTGGAGAGATTATATTATTATATATATTTTTTTGTATAACGTGGAGGTTCTACATTATTTTTCCTATCACCCCTACTCCAAAAATTTCCCCCTCTGGAAGTGTAAAAATCGTGGACGTGTGACGGAGACGAGGAGGACAAACCCTGTCCTGGCAAAGGAAGTTTCATCCGTTTTAAGACCAGGCGAACCTAGCAAAAGCCAATCGGACTGGATTGCCTTACACGCTCAGCCGCGCACGGGAAGCAGAATTTGGTGATAGATTTTATCAGAGTGGTGACAGCAGATTTAATTAGGAGTATACAAGTTATAACACTTTGATTTAGATTTAAAATACAACGAAGTATAGAGTTACTATTTCGTTACACTGATGACAGTTATTTAACTTACACTTCAATTTAGACATTATTACACTGGTGACAGCGGTTTTTTTTTGTTGAGAAACAACTAACAGAAACAAAAGGGTAGAGTTGTACATCTGGTGACAGCGGTTTGCGAACCATCCTCAAATTTAAACAAAACTACCCAGGATTAGGGTGATACTAGATCAGGGTCTACTTCATTACATCTACATGTTAAAATAAATAAGGGTCTAGATTTTATTAGAGGTCGACTTTATTACACAAGCATTCTCGTTCCGTCGTGCTAAAATTACGCTCCTGACGCGTTAATTATCGACTAATATAAGCTATGACTTTATCACCATCATCGTGAGGTTGAGTCAAAACAGCACCTAAACCATAACCTGATGCATCTGTTTGAATTACGAGAGGTTTTGCATAATCTGGGCAACTTAAAATTGGGGCGGACACCAAACATTCCTTTATAGTGATGAAGGATTGAGCGCACTCATCGGACCAACGGAATTTAGAAGATTTCCTCAGCAAGCCGGTAATAGGGGCAATAATTGATGAAAAATCAGGTATAAATAAACCTTCTGTACCAAGAAAATGTTCCCACAAGTCTGCGGACCTCACTAACTGTAGTTGGAGTAGGAAGTTCTAACATTGCCTTCACCTTGTCCCGATCAACATGTAAGCCATTTCTATCTACAACATAACCTAGATATTTCATTTCCGGTCTACAAAACTGGCACTTATCAATACTAACGGTGATTCTTGCTTCACGCAATCTACGAAATACCTCATCCAAAATAGCTAAATGTTTCTCGAATGTCTGACTTACGATCACTACATCATCCAAGTAAACAAACACATATGGTTCAAGATCATGGCCAATTACATTATCAATCAACCGTTGCCACGTAGCTGGTGCATTATGAAGACCAAATGGCATGCTACGAAATTGATACAAACCCCGGTTGGGAACAGTAAATGCAGTATACTGCTTGGATGACTCCTCCATGGGCACCTGCCAATAAGCTGATTTAACGTCAAGGCTAGAAAGATATTTTGCATCCCGAAGTTTATCGAGAGTGTCTGCGACAGGGGGCAAAGGATAACTATCCCTAACAGTAACAGAATTAAGTTTCCTATAATCCACACAGAATCTAAAATTACCATCCTTCTTCTTAACTAATAAAATAGGTGAACGCCAGGGACTATTCAAAGGCTCCACGATACCTAGTTCCAACATTTCCTGCAATTCCTTGTCGATCTGCTGCTGTACTACTAGATTAACCCTATAATACCGTTGTTTAATTGGTTCACTATCTGTCACAATAACATGTTCTGCCTTATCTGTACAACCAAGTTCAGAACCCATTAATGATACATTCCTATCAATCACTGCTTGTAACCTTGATTTCTCTCTATCTGACAAATAACTTTGTCCATTTGTATATTCAATAGAATTCAATAAGATTGGTTCACTAGAGAATTGCCATTCTTTAGTTCGATGATACGCCAGAAATCGACACCTAACGCCAACAATTGGGGTAAACTAGGTACTACTACTACTTCAATGAGACGTAGCTTTCCTATCAACTGTATGGGTAACTCTACATAACCTAAAATTTCACACTTAGCACCATTAGCTACTGTACAATATGAAGTTGTCCTTTCAGAACGCTGAACTACGAAACCTAACTCACGAACGAGAGAATATCCATCACTTCCTAAAATTGTACGAGATGCTCCAGAGTCTAGAAGACCTAAAAATGACTTACCTAAAATGTCTACAGATAAATAGGGCCTTTCATCACCCTTCGTATGTTCTAACACAAAATCTAACAAAACCTTAAATTTATCGACCGAGACGTTGCTATTAACAGCGCGGCTACCTCGATCGCCTAGGCACGCTGTTCGCGGTTTTCCTAACTAGTGGAGGGGGAAGATTTCGAACAAATAGGACACGTCTTAACTGTAGATCCCTCTCTCCTACATTTAAAACAATAAACTGCCTTCTTAGCAGTACACCCAATAGCTCTATGACCAGGTTGCTTACAATTATAACAGAGACCTTTGTTACTCCTATTGCTTCTACTAGAGTCTGCGACATTGTGACATTCAGCTACCTCAACTCTAGTAATACTGACTTCCATATAAGCCAAATTTGGTTCTAATACACTATGTTTTCTGGAAGGACCTGCAAAATTTTTCGACTGCTTCCTTACGAGCTTCCAATTTACGACCTACCTCCCTTAAATGAGCTATAGAAGTTACATCAACTAAGGCCAATTGATTTTGATAGAACGGGGCAATATTCCTGAATAAAATTTTCAATTTAGTTTCTTCCGACATAGGATAAGTCATGCGATTGAAATACCCTAACATAACTGCCACGTAAATACCAATACTTTCATCTGGACCTTGAGTACGTTTACGTATTTCTTCAAAAAGTTTTTCGTTGTAGGTGGGAGAGAGATACTCTTCCTTCAAAAGATCTACGAATTGGTACCAGCCATCAACTTCATTTCTATATGCTAGATAAAACTGATAGGCTCTACCAGTAAATATGTCAATACCACACTCAAGTAAAGTCTCTTTCGAAACATGTCGAGATACGCGATACTCCTCAACCCTTTCCAAAAATGCACTCAGTGACAAACCCTTGCAATCACCCGAAAATTTAATTCCCCAGCTACTCGGTAATATTGGTTTATGAGTCGGGGCGTCCGTACGGGCGAATTGTTAGACACTAGAAGATCTACGACCAGCATTAAGAGAACCACCAAACCGGCAACTATGTTCCATGATACCAAGCTGTGGGGGTACGCTTTGTGAATTCCTATAGTCAGCAGCCTTTTCTTCCAATTCACTTAACAATGCCTTGGCTCTAAATGTCGGGACGGTTGAATACTTCTCCTGATCAATGTGATCAATGCGATTCAAGACATGCACCAACTTCGTTTTCAATTTCAAAAAGACTCCACTAGTCAACGAGTCCTTAAAGTCTTTAATCAGTATTGCTACCTCTGTCAATTTAGCTGTAACTGCTGCTTCATCTTCCTCAACAGAATAGGGATATGCTGGAGAACTGAGACTCACACCAATCCTCTCATATTTGATTGCAGTTGCAAGTGTTGATCTCATCTCTTCGACAGTTCCAGGAGCTATACCTCTAATAGTAACTTCATAAAGTAGTTCATCTTACTTAAGACGGTTTATTTGCCTCGTCGCAGCCATTTTTAGAAATGTATCTACCTATCTGAGCAAAACTATCCTAACCAATGGTAATAAAACAAAATTAGCTCAATTTTTTAATGAAATTTATTTACACACTTTCATCTTTTGAGAAAATACACCCATCAACCTTCTTCTACTTCTAAAATTACAATAACCTCACTACCTATGACAATCAAATTTGGGAAAATTCTATACTTAATTTTACTCGAAAATTTACACAATTTTGTACGTATCTACTTCAATTTTCTGGCCCCACGTTGGGCGCCAAAAATATGCCACCTACCGTTATTTACTCTGAGATCTATGAACCTAAAACTCGGTGCATACTGTGCGCTTCTAGGAGTTGCCTCTAACTCTTGCGGAGACGGGGGGGTCCGTTGTTCACAGACTAAATAAATGTAAAAGGACGCCAGGCAATCTTGCCTCCCGACAACTACCTACACAAGTTTTTCCCACCCTAAGACTATCAAATAGGTGGAGAAATAAAAGTCAGATGTCACTTACCCAAGTCTAAGTTTAATGAATTGGCCTAGTATATCAAGCGATCTTACAAGGTTCTACTAATACAACTAGTACATACAAGGGTACCACAAAATTACAGTAAATTCCCCCAGCTGTCCAAAATGAATCATGTCATAAACACAAATTATCATAGGTAAGTGAAATTCCCCCTTGATTAAATGATGTACAAAAATTTATACAAATATATATATATATATATATATATATATATATATATATACATGTATCCCAAGCCTGAAAGTTTTTTAATTTTGAGTGAATTTACATCATGTGAATATAATTTTACACCCTTACAATAGGGTATTTTAATGTTTTTATTCGAATGACTCAATCATAACGACGATTCTATCTTGAGTATTGTTTTTGATCAACTTGATGGCTTTGACAACTACTTTTTTGAATGACGACGGCTTTGATAATGGCTTAACAGCCGAAAGCGCTTAGCCTGAAAGTAATAAACTAATACACACTGAGTATTCGTCGTTTTCATTCACTCAATTTGCATCTAGTGTGTACACCATATCCACAGGCATTTCTAAAAATATATATCCCGTACCTTTAAAACTAATGTATCCCTTCCCAGTATTAACTCAATCCTACTACAATTTGCACAAAAAAAGGTTGACAGGCTGTTCCCACTAGTACCCAATGGTACTTTAAAATCCTATAAATCCCTGGGTTAAGATCCTATATATTCCCTAAGTAAAATCCTTTAATTCCCCCCAAGTAAAATCCTATGAAACCCTCCTGGTAAAATCCTATGAAACCCCCCTGGTAAAATCCTATGAAACCCCCCTGGTAAAATCCTATGAAACGCCCCTGGTAATATCCTATGATACCCCCCTGGTAAAATCCTATAAAACCCCCCTGGTAAAATCCTATGAAACCCCCCTGGTAAAATCCTATAATTCCCCCCGATTGAAATCCTATGTTACAGCCTGGATTGTTCGTTGGGTATAAATATGTACAAACCAGTACCTACATACAAATGAAATTTCTCAAACGAGTACTCGATTAGCCGGTAGAATGAGAAAACTATATACTTAAGTTCCTAATACAATATATGGTTAAATCAATACAATATACCATACGTATCTATGGCACAAAATATCGTTTATGCAATTAAATGTGAAATTTTGAAAGTAAATATTAAAAATACAATATGGCGCAATATCAAATGAGCTCATACGCTTACTACCACCAACTCAAATAACTCAGAATGTTAAAATTGAATAGCCACAGTAACGTTTACAAATTTAACAACAGTGGGTGTAGTTTTCACCAATCCACAATGTGAGTATAAATGGAAAAACAGGTTTAATTGAATAGTGTATGTTGATCAGAGTATTTGTAATACTTGATCAACACAAGTATCGTAAACTGCATACCACAAGTGACTTACGGTAATAAAAAAGTTATCCACAACCTACACTGACGGATATAAACAAGTGTTATGCGCAAAAGGTACTTTACATAAACCAAAGTTTGAAACTTGCGTGAAACCCACTGTGTCTTGATGGTTGCCAGTGGTGGCTACCAACTACTACTTCTATAGAATGCTATAAGATCCAATATTGTACTCTCCAGTAACAATCCAAATTTTTCCCCCTACAAGTTTGTTGTTCTGATTCAACGTTGTCCCATAAAATGAGATCCAAAACCAAATCCAGAATAGTAAAGATTGACGAACGAAAAGAAGAGAAGAAAAGAAAGAGAAGAGAAGGAAAGAGAACCCTAAAATGAAAAATATATTAATACTCTATACATTTTTTTTCAGTCTCAATGGTCAAAACGAAATATCAATCTAAACTTTACCCCCTAATCGATTAACTCCCTCTAGCAGTCATATATCCGATATGAGTAATCTCTATTACTGATCTCTAAACTGAAATATCTACTAATCTCATAAGAGCAAGACTTCTATTAATCATAAAGACTTATCAACTAATATTGATATTAGTTAATTTTGCTAACAAAAGTTAACTAGAAAATTCTATATTACATGTTTGACCAACAAAAAATTATAATACTAATCGAGCTTAACATATTAACTATAATCTTTTTACATTTGACAAAAAAAACAAGATACGAGCTCATATGGAGCCAATACCTATGAACTAAGTACCTAAACTATAAAACCAGTTGACCTTCAATCAACAAAAAAAATACATTATCCAAAGATAAAACGCTTTAAAATTACTATAATATTCATCTATATATATATATATATATATATATATATATATATATATATATATATATATATATATATATATATAAAACTGTAGTATTTTTTATCAAATGGCCAGTTTGAGTTCCGAATATATAGGGCTGAAGGTGTTATTACCCTAGGTACTGTGATAAAGGCCTACTGAAACAATATACCCTCTTCAAAATTGGTTTCCATGTACAATGTACAGCTATAAAGGAAAATCAATTCATCAGACAATGGACAAAACCTCTACGATATAATTGAGAACAATCTAGTTAATGAAACTATAGAAACATTCTGATACTTACAATTAACTGGAATGACAGCATAAAAAACCCGCCTGTCGGTTGAATTATCTGATCTCAAAAAAAATGGTATTTCCACAGGTCTATACTCTCCAAACAACTCCAAAAATATCTAACGATACCCGGGAAAAGTGTATCACCAAACGGTCATCCCTTAATATAAGGTGAAATATTCAATTATTTCATCCGAAAATGGTGACACAAATCCAATCACCTACACTCCGATATACCCAACGAACAATGAATGTCCAGTATATACACAGGCAAAATCAAAAACCCTCGTGTCAAACCAGCCAGCCAATCAGAATGCTCTCGAGATGTCAAAGCTTCCAATAACCATTAAGAGCTGAGATATCCAACAAGTATATATCATAGAATAATATATGCATAGACACATCACGGAGAATCGCGTTACAAATATATGTATCAGGGGTAGTGCGTTCGGAGTAACACCACGGGGACATGCTCCACAAAAATAAAATAAATACTTGACGTATAGTTAATTAGGAAAGGTAATAATGTTTATGGCTGTACAATATTATAAATTATTCCCAATATAGATGCCACTGGATTTCCAAATATACATGGTAGGTCAAAATTATGTTAATATTGCATGACGCATTATATTTTCAAGTTCCTGTAACTTAATTTGCACAACCACAAAATTGAAACGTATCATCCTATATTTAAGAAGTTAGGAGAAGGTCACGTTTCACCTTATTATATATTGTATTGTAAAAACCTTAAATTTAGTGTCACTTCTGCATGAATTTTATGGCCGACGATCAGAAGATATGAAAGACCTTTTTGAATAAGCTTTCTGAGTAAGAAGGTTACAATTGCTATTGGAGTATTCAATAGAGATTTAACTATTTATTGGCGGCACCCATAGTTGATTCTTGTCTAGGAACCCGACAAGTCAAATGATACTGGCCAATAGGAAATATTCATTTTCGTTTGGTCAACCCAATCCAAGTGTAAATACGCCCCTCGCAGATTTATATTTAACACGTCTCACAACGTGAAAAAAATTAGTTTCTCACTCATCGAATCGAGCTCAACGCTCAACAACAAAGTTAGTTTCTCACTCATCAGTTCTACACTTATCAACGTCAGTTTTACTCTCATCGAATCGAGCTCAACGCTCAACAACAAAGTTAGTTTCTAACTCATTGAATCGAGCTCAACGCTAAACATCAAAGGTTTTCACTCATCAGTTCTACACTTATCGACGCGAGTTTAACACTCACCGAATCGAGCTCAACGCTCAACAACAAAGTTAGTTTTTTACACTCATCGAAGCGAGTTCAATACTCTCGATAGCAAAGTTTTACACTCATTGACGCGAGTTTTACACACTCATCGAATCGAGCTCAACGCTCAATAACAAAGTTCACCGAAGTTCACCATTCACAACTTTGTACCATTTTGTAAATTTGTATATAATAAATTGATAATTTCGACATTAATTTTGTCAAATTAAGATTATTTACCTAGTTGAATGTCCACGCCAGTTGACGAAGTTCAGCTCGAAATATAATCAAAAACATTGGTCCTTCGACCCGGATATAACAAGTATTGTTATACAACATTGGTCCTTCGATAGCCGGATATAACAAGTATTGTTTTATCACATTGTAAAGTGCCAGTACCAAGAGAGCAGTTCAAATCATAGTGCAAGTATAGCAGTCCAAATCGTAGTGAAAGTGTAGCAGTTCAATTAGCAGTCCAATTAGCAGTTCAATTAGCAGTCCAATTAGCAGTTCAAATCGCAGTTTCAAGGATTCATCACAGCAGCAGCCAGGATAATCAGGTAAGTTGGTCAGTTATCTATTTAAATGTGCCAATTATCCGTCCTGTTTCCATATTAGTATCGTTTAAACAGTGTTGAAATTCCTTATCATACTCACGCATAAACTGAATCTAATATGGTTGAACTTAAGAAATAAAGACGACAACGCGATTCTATATAAACAACCATTACGACATTGAGAAGAGTCGTCGACCAAGCAAACGATGAACCCACGAGCGTCAATGAATATTTTATCTAAGCGAGATTAAATAGGACAACCGAATCATTTGAAAAATTTGATTAACTTCAAGATAGGATATAGGAGTTAGATCAAGAGAAAATTGATCAACGTAGCTACTACGAAGAGAACTTTATGTGGGAAACGTCGCGTGCTAAAAGGTTTCTCGATAAATTCGCAGCTCTACCAAGCAGTAGATACCGTGCAAACGACCAACAAAACACGTTTAAACGCTGATAAGAAGACGTCCGCCGTTGTAAACGTACCAGTAATCTCTCACGTTATGTCATATGAATCGATCCAACGTGAGCAGTTACCTGCTAACATCAAATTAGCAGAATCAGAGTTTCATCAACCGGAAACGGTTGACATCTTAGTAGGAACAGGCACAATACTGCCTGTAGAACAAATGAAAGTAGTGGAAACAGAGTTTCATCAACCTGAACCGGTCGACATCTTAATAGGAACAGATACTACACTGCCTGTAGAACAAATCAAATTCGTAGAAACAGGGACAACGCTGCCTGTAGAACAAATCAAATTAGCAGAACCAGAGTTTCGTCGACCTGCACCGGTCGACTGATACGTTTCAATTATGTGGTTGTGCAAATTAAGTTACAGGAACATGAAAATATAATTCGTCATGCAATATTAACATCATTTTGACCTACCATGTATATTAGGAAATCCAGTGGCATCTATATTGGGAATAATTTATAATATTGTACAGCCATAAACATTATTACCGTACCTAATTAACTATACGTCAAGTATTTATTTCATTTTTGTGGAGCATGTCCCCGTGGTGTTACTCCGAACGCACTACCCCTGATACATATCTTTGTAACGCGATTCTCCGTAATGTGTCAATGCATATATTATTCTGTGATATATACTTGTTGGATATCTCAGCTCTTATTGGTTATTGGAAGCTTTGACATCTCGAGAGCATTCTGATTGGCTGGCTGGTTTGACACGAGAGTTTTTGATTTTGCCTGTGAATATACTGGACATTCATTGTTCGTTGGGTATATCGGGGTGAAGGTGATTGGATTTATGTCACCATTTTCAGATGAAATAATTGAATATTTCACCTTATATTAAGGGATGACCGTTTGGTGATACACATTTCCCGGGTATCGTTAGATATTTTTGGAGTTGTTTGGAGAGTATAGACCTGTGGAAATACCATTTTTTTGGTATCAGATAATTCAACCGACAGGTGGTTTTTTTGTTATGCTGTCATTCCAGTTAATTGTAAGTATCAGAATGTTTCTATAGTTTCATTAACTAGATTGTTCTCAATTATATCGTAGAGGTTTTGTCCATTGTCTGATGAATTGATTTTCCTTTATAGCTGTACATTGTACATGAAAACCAATCTTGAAGAGGGTATATTGTTTCAGTAGGCCTTTATCACAGTACCTAGGGTAATAACACCTTCAGCCCTATATATTCGGAACTCAAACTGGCCATTTGGTAAGAAATATTACAGTTTTTTATACATAGATGAATATTCTAGTAATTTTAAAGCGTTTTATCTTTGGATAACGTATTTTTTTGTTGATTGAAGGTCAACTGGTTTTATAGTTTAGGTACTTAGTTCATAGGTATTGGCTCCATATGAGCTCGTATCTTGTTTTTTTTGTCCAATGTGAAAAGATTATAGTTAATATGTTAAGCTCGATTAGTATTATAATTTTTTGTTGATCAAACATGAAATATAGAATTTTCTAGTTAACTTTTGTTAGCAAAATTAAGTAATATCAATATTAGTTGATTAGTCTTTATGATTAATAGAAGTCTTGCTCTTATGAGATTAGTAGATATTTCAGTTTAGGGATCAGTAATAGAGATTACTCATATCGGATATATGACTGCTAGAGGGAGTTAATCGATTAGGAGGTAAAGTTTAGATTGATATTTCGTTTTGACTATTGAGACTGAAAGAAAATGTATAGGGTATTAATATATTTCGCATTTTAGAGTTCTCTTCTCTTTTCTTCTCTTCTTTTCAGTTCTGCACTTTTCTCTCCTCTTCTCGTTCGTCAATCTTTACTATTCTGGATTTAGTTTTGGATTTCATTTTATGGGACAACGTTGAGTCAGAACAACAAACTTGTATGGGGGAAAATTTGGATTGTTGCTGAAGAGTACAATATTGGATCTTTTAGCATTCTATAGAAGTAGTAGTTGGTAGCCACCACTGGCAACCATCAAGACACAGTGGATTTCACGCAAGTTTTAAACTTTGGTTTATGTAAAATACCTTTTTGCGCATAACACTCGTTTCTATCCGTCAGTGTAGGTTGTAGATAACTTTTTTTATTACCGTAAGCCACTTGTGGTACGCAGTTTACGATACTTGTGTTGATCAAGTATTACAAATACTCTGATCAACATACACTATTCAATTAAACCTGTTTTACCATTTATACTCACATTGTGGATTGGTGAAAACTACACCCATTGTTGTTAAATTTGTAAACGTTACTGTGGCTATTCAATTTTAACATTCTGAGTTATTTGAGTTGGTGGTAGTAAGCGTATGAGCTCATATGATATTGCGCCATATTGTATTTTTATTATTTACTTTCAAAATTTCACATTCAATTGCATAAACGTTATTTTGTGCCATAGATGCGTATGGTATATTGTATTGATTTAACCCTATATTGTATTTGGAACTTAAGTATATAGTTTTCTCATTCTACCGGCTAATCGAGTACTCGTTTGAGACATTTCATTTGTATGTAGGTACTGGTTTGTACATATTTATACCCGACGAACAATCCAGGCTGTAACATATGATTTCAATCGGGGGGCATTATAGGATTTTACCAGGGGGGTTTCAGAGGATTTTACCAGGGGGGTTTCATAGGATTTTACCAGGGGGGTTTTCGTAGGATTTTACCAGGGGGGTCTATAGGATTTTACTTGGGGGGAATTAAAGGATTTTACTTAGGGAATATATAGGATCTTGACCCAGGGATTTATACGATTTTAAAGTACCATTGGGTACTAGCCTGTGAACCTTTTTTTTGTACAAATTGTAGTAGGATTGAGTTATTACTGGGGAGGGATACATTGGTTTTAAAGGTACGGGATATATATTTTTGGCTTGGGATACTTGTATATATATGTATATATATACATATATATATATATATATATATATATATATATATATATATATATATATTTGTATAAGTTTTTGTACATCATTTAATCAAGGGGGAATTTCACTTACCTATGATAATTTGTGTTTATGACTTATGAGTCATTTAGGACACCTGGGAGAAATTATTGTAATTTTGTGGTACCCTTGTATGTACTAGTTGTATTAGTAGAACCTTGTAAGATCGCTTGATATACTAGGCCAATTCATTAAACTTAGACTTGGGTAAGTGACATCTGACTTTTATTTCTCCACCTATTTGGTAGTCTTAGGGTGGGAAAAACTTGTGTAGGTAGTTGCCGGGAGGCAAGATTGCCTGGCGCCCTTTTACATTTATTTAGTCTGGGAACAATGGACCCCCCCCCGTCTCCGCAAGAGTTAGAGGCAACGCCAAGAAGCGCACAGTATGCATCGAAATTTAGGTTCATAGATCTCAGAGTGAATAACGGTAGGTGGCATATTTTTGGCGCCCAACGTGGGGCCCGAAAGTTAAAGTTGATACGTACAAAATTGTATAAATTTTCGAGTAAAATTAAGTATAGAATTTTCCCAAATTTGATTGTCATAGGTGGTGAGGTTATTGTAATTTTGTTTTATCACCATTGGTTAGGTTAGTTCTGCTCAGATAAGTAGATACATTTCTAAAAATGGCTGCGACGATGAAAATAAACCGTCTTCAGCAAGATGAACTACTTTATGAAGTTACTATTAGAGGTATAGCTCCTGGAACTGTCGAAGAGATGAGATCAACACTTGCAACTGCAATCAAATATGAAAGGATTGGTGTGAGTCTTAGTTCTCCAGCATATCCCTATTCTGTTGAGGAAGATGAAGCAGCAGTTACAGCTAAATTGACAGAGGTAGCAACACTGATTAAAGACTTTGAGGACTCGTCGACTAGTGCAGTCTTTTTGAAATTGAAAACGAAGTTGGTGCATGTCTTGAATCGCATTGATCACATTGATCAGGAGATGTCTTCAACCCTCCCGACCTTTAGACCCAAGGTATTGACATTGTTAGGTGAATTGGAAGAAAAGGCTGCTGACTATCGGAATTCACAAAGCGTACCTCCACAGCTTGGTATCATGGAACATAGTAGCCGGTTTGGTGGTTCTCTTAATGCTGGTCGTAGATCTTCTAGTGTCTCTAACAATTCGCCCGTACGGACGGCCCCGACACATAAACCAATATTACCGAGTAGCTGGGGAATTAAATTTTCGGGTGATTGCAAGGGTTTGTCACTGAGTGCATTTTTGGAAAGGGTTGAGGAGTATCGCGTATCTCGACATGTTTCGAAAGAGACTTTACTTGAGTGTGGTATTGACATATTTACTGGTAGAGCCTATCAGTTTTATCTAGCATATAGAAATGAAGTTGATGGCTGGGACCAATTCGTAGAACTTCTAAAGGAAGAGCATCTCCCTCCCACCTACAACGAAAAACTTTTTGAAGAAATACGTAAACGTACACAAGGTCCAGATGAAAGTATTGGTATTTACTTGGCAGTTATGTTAGTGTATTTCAATCGCATGACTTATCCAGTGTCGGAAGAAACTAAATTGAAAATTTTATTAAGGAATATTGCCCCGTTCTATCAAAATCAATTGGCCTTAGTTGATGTAACTTTTATAGCTCATTTAAGGGAGTTAGGTCGTAAATTGGAAGCTCGTAAGGAAGCAGTCGAAAATTTTGCAGGTCCTTCCAGAAAACATAGTGTATTAGAACCAAATTTGGCTTATATGGAAGTCAGTAGTACTAGAGTTGAGGTAGCTGAATGTCACAATGTCGCAGACTCTAGTAGAAGCAATAGGAGTAACAAAGGTCTCTGTTATAATTGTAAGCAACCTGGTCATAGAGCTATTGGATGTACTGCTAAGAAGGCAGTTTATTGTTTTAAATGTAGGAGAGAGGGATTTACAGTTAAGACGTGTCCTATTTGTTCGAAATCTTCCCCCTCCACTAGTTAGGAAAACCGCGAACAGCGTGCCTAGGCGATCGAGGTAGCCGCGCTGTTAATAGCAACGTCTCGTTCGATAAATTTAAGGTTTTGTTAGATTTTGTCTTAGAACATGCGAAGGGTGATGAAAGGCCCTATTTAACTGTAGACATTTTAGGTTAGTCGGTTTTAGGTCTTCTAGACTCTGGAGCATCTCGTACAATTTTAGGAAGTGATGGATATTCTCTCGTTCGTGAGTTAGGTTTCGTAGTTCAGTGTTCTGAAGGGACAACTTCATATTGTACAGTAGCTAATGGTGCTAAGTGTGAAATTTTAGGTTATGTAGAGTTACCCATAGAGTTGAGAGGAAAGCTACGTCTCATTGAAGTAGTAGTAGTGCCTAGTTTACCCCAATTGTTGGTGTTAGGTTCCGATTTCTGGCGTATCATGGGCGTTGTTCCCGACCTTAGAAGTAAAGAATGGCAATTCTCGAGTGAACCAATCTTATTGAATTCTATTGAACATACAAAGGGACAAAGTTATTTGTCAGATAGAGAGAAATCAAGGTTACAAGCAGTGATTGATAGGAATGTATCATCAATGGGTTCTGAACTTGGTTGTACAGATAAGACAGAACATGTCATTGTGACAGATAGTGAACCAATTAAACAACGGTATTATAGGGTTAATCCAGTAGTACAGCAGCAGATCGACAAGGAATTGCAGGGAATGTTGGAACTAGGGATCGTGGAGCCTTTGACTAGTCCCTGGCGTTCACCTATTTTATTAGTTAAGAAGAAGGATGGTAATTCTAGATTCTGTGTGGATTATAGGAAACCTAATTCTGTTACTGTTAGGGATAGTTATCCTTTGCCCCCTGTCGCAGACACTCTCGATAAACTTCGGGATGCAAAATATCTTTCTAGCCTTGACGTTAAATCAGCTTATTGGCAGGTGCCCATGGAGGAGTCATCCAAGCAGTATACTGCATTTACTGTTCCCAACCGGGGTTTGTATCAATTTCGTAGGATGCCATTTGGTCTTCATAATGCACCAGCTACGTGGCAACGGTTGTTTGATAATGTAATTGGCAATGATCTTGAACCATGTGTGTTTGTTTACTTGGATGATGTAGTGATCGTAAGTCAGACATTCGAGAAACATTTAGCTATTTTGGATGAGGTATTTCGTAGATTGCGTGAAGCAAGAATCACCGTTAGTGTTGATAAGTGCCAGTTTTGTAGACCGGAAATGAAATATCTAGGTTATGTTGTAGATAGAAATGGCTTACATGTTGATCGGGACAAGGTGAAAGCTATGTTAGAACTTCCTACTCCAACTACAGTTAGTGAGGTCCGCAGACTTGTGGGAACATTTTCTAGGTACAGAAGGTTTATACCTGATTTTTCATCCATTATTGCCCCTATTACCGGCTTGCTGAGGAAATCTTCTAAATTCCGTTGGTCCGATGAGTGCGCTCAATCCTTCATCACTATAAAGGAATGTTTGGTGTCCGCCCCAATTTTAAGTTGCCCAGATTATGCAAAACCTTCTGTAATTCAAACAGATGCATCAGGTTATGGTTTAGGTGCTGTTTTGACTCAACCTCACGATGATGGTGATAAAGTCATAGCTTATATTAGTCGATCATTAACGCGTCAGGAGCGTAATTTTAGCATGACGTAACGAGAATGATTGGCTGTCTTGTGGGCCATTGAAAAGCTTAGACCCTATTTGGAAGGCGTACAATTCACAGTTATTACCGAATACTACAGTTTACTTTGGCTGCAAAATTTGAAGGATTTGACAGGTAGATTAGCGAGATGGGCAGTTCGATTACAGCAATATTCTTTCACAATTATCCATCGTAAAGGGAAGGAGCAGGTAGTTCCGGACACTCTTTCCAGATCTGTTCCAGTTGTTGATTCGTTGGGAGGTGATTTTGTTAATGTTAATTTAATTGGAGATTCTGGGGAAGTAGATGAGTTTGGTTGTATCACTGACAAGTGGTATAATAAAATGATGGAGACGCTGAAGGTTAACCCATTGAAATTTGGATGTTGGAGATTTGCTGATGGTAAACTATGGAAACATGTTAGTGTACCTTACCCCGAACTGAGTAAGCCTCAAGATTTATGGAGAATAGTTGTCCCGAAAAACCATCGTGGAAAACGTTTGTCATCTGCTCATGAGCCACCCACTTCTGGTCATACTGGAGTGTATAAAACTTATGCTAGGTTAGCGGAACGTTACTATTGGCCTCGTATGAGGAGTGACGTTGCCAGTTATGTCCGTCAATGTCAGGTGTGTTTAGCAAACAAATCCTCGCACGATCGTCCTGTAGACAAGATGGTTTCCCATCCCAAGGTTAATCGTCCGTGGGAAATGATTTGTACTGATCTAGTAGGTCCACTTCCTAGATCGTCGCATGGTAATAGCTATATTTTGGTTGTAACGGATTATTTCAGTAAATTCTCTATGTTGTTCCCACTCCGTAAAGCCACGTCTCAAGCTATGATTCGTAATATTGAGAGGGGAATATTTTTGGTTTTTGGTGTTCCTAGGGTTATTGTGTGTGATAACGGACAGCAATACAGAAGTACAGAATTCGCTAGGTTTGCTGGGAAATATAATTGTACCATTAAGTTTACTGCGAATTATAATCCGCGCGCGAATCCCACGAAACGAATTAATAGGAGCCTTAAAACTATGTTGGGTATGTATGTGCCCGACAATCATCGCTGTTGGGACGAGAACTTAGATGTGATTGGGTGTTGTCTTAGAACGTCGTGTCATGAGGTAACCAAATTGACACCCTATTTTATAAATTTTGGTCATAATATGTCATTATCAGGGTCAGATTACTCGAATTCTGAGTGGTTTGATATTGAGGATGGTACTCAATCTGGACATAAAAGTCGTAATGAGGTTTTTAAGGGTATTTTTAAGGACGTAGCTAAACGATTAGAAGTAGCTAATAATAAGAGTTGTGATAGGTATAATCTTTGACGACGTCATGTGGAATACTTACAGAATCAACCAGTATGGAAGCGCAACTATGTAATCTGATGCCGCTAAATTTTATGCGAAGAAGCTAGCTCCGAAGTTCGTGGGCCCTTTCCACATTAAGTAAAGGATTTCTTCCTGGACATACGAGCTGCGAGATGATAAAGGTGATAGCGTAGGAGTGCGGAATGTTAAGGATCTTCAGCCAGATCCAGAAGATGAATAAGATATTGCGGTTGCCTTGTGAGGGTATGCACATCACCATTATAATCTATTCTGAGGGCCGGTGTTTTGTAGGAATTTACGGAGTAAATCCCTTGAACAAAGGGGGGAATTGATACATTTCAATTTTGTGGTTGTGCAAATTAAGTTACAGGAACTTGGAAATATAATTCGTCATGCAATATTAACATCATTTTGACCTACCATGTATATTAGGGAATCCAGTGGCATCTATATTGGGAATAATTTATAATATTGTACAGCCATAAACATTATTACCTTTCCTAATTATATAACGAGAAAAACCTACAAACCCTCACAGTGCTCGTTATAGGTATGCGGGTTGTCTCACGTGGTACAACCCGTGCTCGCCAGTCGACTAGCTTCGAGTCGAAGAAGGGGTGGATTCTTCAAATGATTATTAAGTATACAGAAAGGGCGCCAGAGAAGTTTTGGCAAGCACCCAAGACTTCCTAAGTTAGCCCACAACTCCTCAGTGGGTTAACAACACTCACTACACACTCCAAAGGTTAAACTGATAGGTGAAATATCATAAGTAAATAAAAGTCAGCAAGTATCCCCTGATTGAAATTTTAATTAGTCTTCGTGGACCAAAGGTCTCTTTTCAAAATATTTATTACAATATCACTACAAAAAAATATTACAAATAACGTCTGAGCTCAGCTGAAGGCTGTAATCTCAGGGTGTAGAAGAGCCGAGGGACCCAAAATACACCGATGTCCCAATTCTAAGATTCCAGAGAATCGACCAAATTGTTCATGTACAATGTTCCAAAAATACAACGATAATATATATATCAAAATCAACAATGTATAGTTACAAGGGTTCACACTTCCGCAATTTATACCAGTATCAATATAATTATAAATAATTGCCTAAGCCAAAAATTTAAATAACAACGAGTTTAGTGTTGCTGGAGAAAATACAACTCAAAATTATGTACGGCGCAAATTATATACATAAAACCATTAGAAATAGGTAAAAACCACTAAATATCGCAATACTAGGTACGTACCGTAGTGTTCTAGCGTATCTTAATCTATGAGCAAAGATTTCAAAATTTTTAAATACAAAATACAAGTGTAAGCGAGATTATAGTAATTGCCGCAAGAAAAAAAGAAATAAAACTTAATATAAACAAAACGGTAATATGTGAAGCATAGATGTGAGTTTACTAGTGAGTTTGAAGAAATAAGAAAAGGAAAACTGTTAACTTATCCTTTTCCGGCACCAGAACAGGAACTGAAGTTTCTCCAGAATATCCCAGCTCTCCTGGAACTGGTCTCACTGACCCATTAAATTCCAATCAGTGATTTAATGCCCATATACAAAAACCCCCCTAAAATAGAGAAACGAATTAGCCTCTACATAGGGTTTATATTTTACCCCGGTCAAATTTTCGACATACCCCCGTAATATCCCATCATACTGACTATATTAACAATACCCGAAATTCGCAAATAATTACACCTCATGACTTTTAACTGTATAAAAGCCACCTACTCTGAGAATAAAAACTATATGACTGGTTTTTTCCGCTTAGCAAAAAAAACTACGATACCAATAAAAACCCATAATATAAAAAATACGTCGTTGGATACATCCCTGAATGTTTATACAACCCCTGTGATGTATTCTTATTTCAACAAAATATAAAGCCATGAAGAATATGAATTAATAAGAATTTATGAAATATAACTAGGCAGCTTTTGCTTTTGTTTTGGACTTCCAGTCAGTGAGTGCCTAGAATTAATTTTTGAATAGGAATTTTTTTAATTTTATGAAAAGTATATAATCACTAATGCAAATAGCCTCATGTTATAGCTGTTGACTTTTGTTACTATTTTCCAGTGCCACTTTCAGAACAGCACTGGTTAGAACTCAACAGTAAATGTCTGGACAATCTTACCTAGGTTCATATAATTTTACAATTGAAAAATATTACCAAATTTTGCATCCAAAGCTCTATCACTGAATGTCCTACTCTCATATTAAATAAATAAGCATGTAATTATAATTTAATAATACTATCTCACTTTTCTCCATTCTTCCACGGTTTTTTCGCCGAAGCCCTAAGCATTTAATTGCTGTGCCAAGTTTTGCCACAGTGCTCCTCCCTCCGCTTTCCCTGCAGGGCTTTTGAATTTATTTTTGAATATAATTGGGTTTCTTTCCGCCAAGTTTAGAAGTAATGACCAATGGTCGTTTCGTACTTTCATTTTAAATAAAAGTGAAAACAAGGAATAAAATGAAGAGAAGACAAGAAAAATATAATTATGCGACAACGATAACTAAAAGAAAAGATAACGGAATTTTTAGGATTGAGATTATTTAAATATTAACGACAAGACGTTAAAAAGCTCCAACACATTTCCTATTTCTTTCCCTCTTTCTTACCGTAATGTAAGACAACATGTGTTTGTCTCTATCTCAACATATCAAGAGGTATCGCTTTTAGGCGAGCGAGTCGAGTTCCGTTTGTCGATATAAAACGACAAATAGTCCTATGGTATGGCACACGGAATATGAATAGTGTCGTTTTGTGGCGACTGTTGATATCAACATGACACAGAATCCCACTCCTGGATACCTTACAGATTTACTCTATTGATTTTCAGTCCATTAGAGCCAGTATAACGGGTTTTATGGAACTTCAAGTATAATGCGAATTTTAAATACCGTGTTTATTATCTTCGACCGTTGTTAACTTTACCCAGTGGGGAACAATTTATAGACCCTAAATAGCATAGTTTTAAATCAAGACCAAGTACACAGTCCGACCCTACGCAGGGACGTCTTTAAAAATTTGAGCAAAGTAGAAAACAATTGCTTTTTAATCGTCCACTTTCCATGATGCTCATCCTTCCGTTGAGGATTTTACACTCAAAACCTATGGTTTTCAAATATTTCCGAAACCATTGTTCCGAATAGGTTACTTCAATTCCCGAAACTTTCAGTCTTTCCAAAATCATAGACGTTGCTGGCACCCTATTTTCTTTGTAAAAAGCTTTACCTGGTTGGTGATTACTCCGACCCTGTTAGGACGCAGGTATAAAGGATAATTTCTAATTTATGAAGAGGCATTATCTGTGGTCTTTATGCATTCGTGTTGTATTTAACATTTACACAACGCTCCCTATCATAAACACGGTATTTCAAATTCGCAAGTATACCACATTTTTTGTCATTTTTGGAGAAATTTCGGTTTGTTAGCACGATACCACATCCGGAGTGTATATAAGTGACCAATTTTATGATTGAATATTCTACAGGGTGTCCTACAGATGAACCCGATTGATTTTCAGTTCACTAGAGGCAGTACAACGGGTGCTATGGTACTTAAAGTAGCACATTTTTGGTCATTTTTGGGGAAATTTCGTTTTGTTAGAACTATTCAGCCTTCGGAATGTATACAAGTGACCAATTTTATGATTAGATATTGTTCAGTGCGTATCACAGATGAATCCTATCGATTTTCATCTTATCAGATGAGCCAATACAACGGGTCCTATAAATACAGATTTACCACATTTATGCTCATTTTAGAAGAAAGAACCCCGCACACCTTACATGAAAAAATGGCTCTCCGTCAAATTTCTTGAATTTCTGATATGTTGTAGAGTTGATCATTCTGGTGAAATGCTTTGATGAGCGCAACACGATCCTATAAATAGTTTTCGAGATGCAGGTTGTTGAATATGAGAAATATTCACTTTTCATCACTCCGTATCTATCAAGTTATGATTTCGTTCTGATTTATCTTTGGTTGTATTATCATCATATCTTTGTGTGACAAATTCACGAGAGATTCATTTTCAAATCTTTTCATATTACAGGGCGATTTCACTTGATAATAATGCTATTTTGAGACTTTCGGAATTTTGTTGTTTTATAAAGAGAAAATGCGAAAAAAGGTTGAATTATCACATAATATTATAAATTCATTTCATCTTTCATCACAGTTGATACAATTCATACAGGGCCATTCACGAATATAGAAAAATAACGAATTTTGGGTTTTCGGGCACCTTGTAGTAATAAACCCACCGAAAATGACAAAATTCTCGTGAAGGATGTTAAATGATGTGTTTAATCGTATACAGAGTTGAATGATGTCAATTTGAAAAATTACGTATACCTACTTTATTAAATAAAAACCTTGATTTTTTTGATCACCCTATATATCATAAGGGAGTCCGAAAGGGTAGCGAACTCGAAATACTTTCATTCATATCAAACATCAACGGAATTCTTTGACGTGATTCTCATATACAAGGCGAACCTTTCTGTAAAAGTCCATATATTTTCACTATTTTGCGCTAATGAATTACGACTTCACTTCACTGGATTGTAGGTCTGGATCTTAGATGAATAGATTAACCAATCCATTTGAAGTCTCCTGATGTGACTGAGAATACTTATGTTGAATATTTATTCAAAACGTAAAAATAAGGAATTCAGTGAAGTGAAATCAACATTATTTCAAAACATTTCTATAGTGGTGTTCCCATGAGACCAACTTCACTAGAAATATGGAGAAATAACCAATCATAACTTGAACGGGATATAATATGTCCTATAAATATAGGTTGAATGTTACGATATAAGGAACATTCCAAGTGGATACATCCTAGGCACATGTTAGTATGGATGTATGTCGTAGGATACTAGTGTTATCTGGTAATACGCATGAATCATATGTATTACAGATATCCAGTAACCGCTGTCTCTTGTTGACATAACTATTATTATTAGAAATACTCAAGATAAATAAAATCGGAAATCAATAATTCCGTATATGTGGGAGTCACAATCGGAAACTCCACGATTGATGGAGTTTCAGCAAATCCTCTAGATTTGTCATCATTAGTTTTCATTCAGTACTATTGCAATGTCACTAAAACGAATCCGCTCAACTTTGAGACCATTTAAAACATCTTTTGTCTTAATCTACAGTATTCAAATAAATACTCACATCAGTTGGGAAATTAGAATCATCAAATTTCTCCACTTCATGGGATACTTTCTATTAATAGCAGAATGAGAATTCTTGTTTCATATCAGTCATTAATACAATCTAATAATTTTACCAACAGTGGAAATCCATTTTTATTTTCTGCTCGCGTATTTGCCTATTTTTTTCATTAATCTCTGTATATTGTTATTTTGTGATCAACATTCTAATTTGGATATTGTTGCCTACCAGGAGGATTATTACTCAGATATACGGAATAGTGGTGGAAAGTCCCAGAATTATATATGTTATATACGAAAAAACGCTTATGTTTAAGTAATGTTACGCAATGTCAAACAACAGATTACGATTTCCGTATTTTCATGAGAACGATGCTACGTTGCGTTTTTATAAAATAAACACATTAAGTAACACAAATATTATGTTACAGAAAAATAATGATTTCTGCACTTTCATGGGAGCGACGCTACATCGAATTCTCCATGAAAATAAACGCTGACGTTGATTTAACAAATTCTATAAATTCTTTGACTTTATGTAAAATAGTTAGTTACAATTATAATTTCAACCTATTACTTCTTTTTATATAACATAAAACTGTGTAACTCAATAAAATTGTTTTTAAAAAGTTTAACGTGAATTTGTGAATATAACAGTGGCGCAGTCAGTAGGATTCCTAAACACATTTAGAACAAGGATTGCCTAACTAAGTGTGGTGGTTCCTAAACCTTTAAGGAATTTTCAAGTACCAGCTCCAGATCTTCAAGAAGCAGACGGTCTCTCCGGCACCAGGAACACGCAAACTGCTAACCAGGTGTAGCAAAGCTCACGGATAAGGATTTCAGCTGCCAAGGAAGGAATGAAAATATTTACGTAAGAATCATCTCGTTTTATTTTTATTTAATATCTTGCAATTTATTTTTTATTTTTACCAAGTTCTATTGTCATAATTTACTTTTATTTTGAATACAATCATTTTAATATAAAGCAAAAATGCCTGAAACACGTAGTGCAACAAACGCTAATGCCAATGCTAATACTCCAGTTGCTCAAACCGATCAAGCGTCAAATCTTGAACCTTACAGATTATCCGAAATATTTTCAATAATTCCGGAATATGACGGTAATCAAATTTTCTTAAATACTTTTATAAGTGCTTGTAAAACAGCTTACAGAATGGCCGGCAACGACCAAAAAGTACTTTTAACTCTTCATATTAAAAACAAACTTAAAGGAAGAGCCGCTGAATTAGTTAATTCACGCGACCCTTCAAATTGGGAAGAAATTAAAACATTATTAAATACTCACTTTGGAGATACTCGCGACTTAAATTCATTGATTCAAGATCTTCAAAGAATGAAACAACTACCAAACGAATCGCCTTTAATTTTTGTTTCGAGATTACAAACTCTGGAAGCAAAAATGTATTCAGCTATAAGTAAACAACAGCATTTAACAATAGATCAAAAAGTAGCACAAACACGTCTTATAGAATCATTAACTTTAAATACTTTATTAACCGGTCTAGATCCAAAAATCGGTCAAATTGTTAGAGCTAGTAATCCAATAAGTGTTTTATCAGCTATTTCACGAATCAGAAGAGAACTTCAATTAACTTACTATGAAAACCACAAACCTCAGACTAATCGTAATACAAATAATATACCTACTCGTAGATTTAGCCAAAATTCACCAAAACAATGTAATTTTTGTCACAGAATAGGACATACTATAAATGAGTGTCTCACACGTCAAAGACAATCTCAAAATTTAGCTCAGGGTTCCTTTAGACCAAATCAAACTCCTAATTCACATAACCAAACAGGTCAAAATTTTCAACAAAGGCCACAATTTCAAAATAACCAACAAAATCAAAATCGCCCATCTGTAATTAGACCAAATCCAAGTTTTAGACCTCAAGGACCACCGGGAAATCCACCCAACACAAATTTTAATCAACAAAGAACTTTTCATTTCAATCGAAATCGTGATTTTAACAAACACTCTCATAACAGTTATGTCTATTATACAGATGATAGTCAAAATTATTATGAAAATCAAGAACAATACTCCGATAATTCACTTGATTATCAAGAATATTACCAAGAAATTAACCCCAGTGCTCCTGACTATTATACTGTTAATAGTGAAATAGAGGAAAACTATTATACTGCTGATAGTGATCCTAACTCTGATAATGGTATACCAGTTTGCAATACGAATGAAGACGAAACTATCGATTATAGCCATATCGAACAAGACAATTTTAATTATAATAATGAAAAAGTTTATAACTTTGATTCTGATAACCTCCTAAATCCAAATCATGATTATTATCAGGATTTTCGACAAGGCCCTTTACAAACGAAACCCCCAGATCCGCTAAACGACCAAACTTCAAATTTGCCGATCCCAGACCTCAGTTCACAAATTCAAACCATGAGTTTGAACAGTCCAGAATCGGACTGCCTCGAACAGATGTTCATGTAAAAAATACCTTACCGGTAAATTCTAAAAACTTATATTATATTAAAGACAGAACAAACACTTATAAAATTCTAATTGATACGGGTGCTGCATTATCAATTTTCAAACCCAAAACTTGCGAAAATTATAGAAATCGATCCCCTGAAAATGTAATTATTCAAGGTATAACGAACCAAAAAATAAGAGTTAACGAATCAACCCTTATTCCATTTAAACCTAACGATCCACACAGAGTATTCATTTGTAATTTAGATATTGATTTTGATGGATTATTAGGCATGGATTTTTTAGAACATTATAATTGTATAGTTGATCTAAAAAATAAACAACTTATTACTGATTTCAAAATTGTACCATTATTTAAAGTAACAGATAATGAAACTACCAATATTTCAATTGAAAACCAATTTCCACAAATTTACAAAAATACAATTTCCATTGAACCTAGGACTGAACAAATATTTAAACTAAAATGCGATTTAGTTAATACTGATGCTATACTGGTAGGTCAAGAAGTAGAGAAAGTTAAACTACCAAACGCATTAGTTAAAATAAATGAAAAAGGAGAATTTTTTGTTTCAGTATTAAATGTTAATTGTATACCTAAAACTGTAACATTTTCAAAACTTAACTTAGAACCATATGAAATAAATAATGTAAATAATATTCAACTAACCACCCAAGAAATGTGCACCGACAGAACATCAGAATTAAAAAATCAACTAAGACTTGATCATCTTAATGAAGAAGAACGAGACTTAATTTCCCAACTTTGTCATGATTTTTCTGACATTTTTTATTTAGAAGGAGACATACTTACTTTCACCAACGAAATAAAACATTCCATAGATACGCAAAATTCTAAGCCAACTTATGTAAAATCATATCGCTATCCCCAAATTCATAAACAAGAGGTGAAAGATCAGATCAATAAAATGCTTTCACAAAACATTATACAACACAGCAATTCCCCATGGCCATCTCCCGTGTGGTTGTGCCCAAGAAGCTCGACGCATCAGGTAAACAAAAATGGCGTGTTGTCGTAGACTACAGAAAACTGAATGAGGTTACCGTAGACGACAAATACCCGTTACCAAACATTGGAGATTTATTGGACCAGCTTGGTAAGTGTCAATATTTCACGACACTAGATCTTGCATCAGGCTTTCATCAAATTGAAATAATGCCTGAAGATATACCAAAGACCGCCTTCACAGTTGAAAACGGACATTTCGAATTCCTCAGAATGCCGTACGGTCTAAAAAATGCACCTTCAACATTCCAGAGGGTCATGGACAATGTCCTTGCTGGAATTCAAAACGAGCGATGTCTTGTCTATATGGACGACATCATCGTCTATTCACCGACAATTCAAGAACATATTACCCGCTTAACAGAAGTATTCAAGAGACTTCAAAAAGCTAACTTAAAACTTCAGCCAGACAAGTGCGAATTCTTGAGAAAAGAAGTCGCCTACCTTGGACATTTAATCACGGAAGATGGCGTTAAGCCATTTCCGGCAAAAATTGAATGCGTCCAAAAATTTCCTCAACCTACGAACCAAAAGGAAATAAAATCCTTTTTGGGACTCGCTGGTTACTACAGAAGATTTATACCGAACTTCGCTAAAATTTCCAAACCAATGACAAAACTTTTACAAAAAGATGTCCCATTTAATTTTGACTCCGAATGTCAAAAGTCATTCCAAGAATTAAAAAATGCTCTTACTTCTACTCCGATATTGATATACCCAAACTTTGAAGAACGATTTCT
This sequence comes from Galeruca laticollis, assembly GCA_963921935.1. Lineage (NCBI taxonomy): Eukaryota > Metazoa > Arthropoda > Insecta > Coleoptera > Chrysomelidae > Galeruca > Galeruca laticollis. The sequence continues at coordinate 18,008,616 of OY998183.1, read as the reverse complement.
TTTAACTACCGATGCTAGCGCATTTGCAATCGGTGCGGTTTTGTCACAAGGCCCAATAGGTAAGGATTTACCGATAGCCTATGCGTCCAGGACATTGTGCAAAGCAGAAACCAAATACTCTACGATAGAGAGAGAACTTTTGGCAATTGTGTGGGCAGTTAAACACTTTAGACCCTATTTATATGGCCGAAAATTTACCCTTATAACTGACCACCGTCCACTTACTTGGTTATTCTCTATAAAAGACCCCGGTAGTCGTCTAGCACGATGGCGCCTCAAATTAGAGGAATACGACTATCAAATTGAATTCAAATCTGGCAAATCCAATAAAAATGCCGATGCCCTTTCTCGAATAAAAATTAACCACATAAATGACTTTGATTCATTTCGCTCAAAATTAGGAAACTTTAAATATTTACCTTACCCAATTTATCCCGCTCTTGAAGATGCAGGGTCATCCCAACAAACTGAAAATAAACCTGAAATTGACTGGGATGCCGCTGCAGAAGAATTTTTGTCTTTTGAGGAACTTTATAAAACAAAATCACTGATTGACTATTCTAAAATAGAATATTCCAATAATCATCTACTAGACAAACAAAATAAAAACATTTTAACCTTTTTTCAACAAAACAATTTACAAGATTTTCATGAAAAAATAATCGAGGATATATTTGAGGAAAACCCCGACTTTTCTTATGCAAAAATTAATGTACTTAGCAGTAAAACTGTCAAAAATAGAAAATACCTTATTATTGCTATACCATGGGATCCAGACAGTATTAGTGAATACTTATTTGCTGCAATTTACAGAAATCGAGATTTATTTAAACCTTCAGAAAAATATTTTATCGAAAATAATCCTGACCTACCAATACTAGAAACACTATCATTTCTACTTTCGGAAGTTGACGTAAAATTCACTATTTGTCAAAATATTACTAAAGAGCCAGAACAAAATCAAATACCTATTATCTTGGATCAATTCCATAATGGCAAAAGCCACCTTCACCGCGGAATTAATGAAACTATTAGGCGAATACGACAAAAATATAATTGGGCCGGGCTCAATCGAGATGTCGAAAATTATATTAAGTCATGCCGGGCATGCCAAGAGACAAAAATATGTCGCAAAAATTTGGACAGTCCCCTCGTTATAACTGAAACGCCTAAAACACCTTTTGAACGTATTAATATTGATATTTTAGAGGTACCTCAAAAGAATTATGCTCTTACAATAAGAGACGAACTAACAAAATTTTCTCAAGCATATCCGCTTGAAGATAAAAGTGCCAAATCCGTTGTCACTTCATTATTAGCTTATTTTCAGCATTTTGGTGCACCACTTCGCATTCATTGCGATGCCGGTCGCGAATTCAATAATGCGTTAATGAAAGACCTTTGTAATATGTTCGATATTAAGTTAACATATTCAAGTGTCGGTCATCCGCAAAGTAACGGATCTCTAGAAAGATTACACGCTACTCTGTTAGAAATGATTCGATTACATTTAGCAGACCACCCCAACGAACACCCCTTCAGTATTTTACCATTTGCTATTATCGCCTATAATAACTCTATAAACAAAACACACGGATTCACACCATACGATCTTGTATTCGGACACACGTCCAGTAGACCTCCCGAAAAATTATACAATGAACAAGAATTAATTACTAAATATATTAGAGATCTAAATAACCGCATATCCTATTATTATGAAATAGCGAGAGAAAAAACCATAAAGCAAAAAGAAAAAGCTAAAGACCGATTTGACAAACATGTCTCCGAAAACAAACCAAATTATGAAGTAGGTGACAAAGTTTACGTAAAAGAAACTCAAATGAAAAACAAGTTAGAAAATAAGTTTAATGGTCCTTTTGAAATACTAGAGATACACAGAAATTCCGCAACAGTATTAAATTTAGAAACAAATAACAAATCAAAAATAAATTTCGATCTTATGAAACCCTATGTTGAAAATCAACTTATTTTCAGGTTTCTGCTGCTGATCGGAACAGCAACATGTCAATATAAAATCGAACCCATAAACAATACAGTTGGAATCTACTACCACGACGAAACCAAAATAATGGTTTCGAACGACGAATGGACTTTATTAGTGCATAAAAATATATCAGCTTTTAAACAAACTTTTGAAAGAAATAATAGAATTCTTGACACAATTCAAAATACCTTTACTTCAAACTACTCCAGTATGAAGTCCTTCCGATCCGAAGTAAAATCACATTTGGCATTATTGCAACAAATTACAAAATCTATTGGCGATAAATTTAGTGAAATATCTATCGATGTTAAAAGACAAAAACGAGGGTTAATTAATGGTATTGGCACCATATTTAAATCAATAACCGGAAATCTCGATGCGTCTGACGGTGAATATTATATGGACTGCATTAATAAATTAAAAACTGATCAAAACCAGATAGAAAACTTATTAAAAAATCAAATGTCAATCACAAGCTCAGTCATAACAAATCTCAACAGTACTATAGGACAATTAAAATTAAATGAGAAAATATTTAACTCAGATATAGAAAAAATTGAAACCACCATTCGACAATCAACAAACGAAATTGCGCTTATCGAAGCCAAATTAAATTTCTTTGAAATTTGCGAACAACTAATGGAGAGTTATTCGTATCTTGAAAATACTATTAATGATATTCTAAACTCTATAACTTTTGCACAGCTTCAAATAATTCATACTTCTATTATTGAACCAGAAAATTTGATCACTGCTCTTAAGAAAATATCAGAAAATACAGTAAGGAAAGGTTTACCGTTACCAATAAAATATTCTGAAATTTCACAGTATTTGGAAATAATCGATCTCGAAGCATATCAAACAAATTCAGATCTTGTTTTCGTTCTTAAAATACCTTTGATTGAACCACAAGTATTTACTTTATTCCACCTATACCCAATACCAATTTATGATAATAGAACTGGATTTCACCATATTTTATCATTTTCACAAAAATATTTAGCGCGAGATGATGATTCTTTATCCTACATTCCAATCCACGATTTACAAAAGTGTAAACAGTTATCTACGCATCAAAAGTTGTGTCGCGATGTTTACGCGTACCCTATAGACGATAACGCGATATGTGAAGCCCGTTTGTTAAGACAATATAAGACATTTCCTGTGAATTGTAAAAGTGCGGTAGTCAACGGACAAGGTTATAATGTGCAAAAACTCGAAGAAAACGTGTGGCTAGTGTCGATTGCCGAACCGGTACACGTGACCATAAGTCTTCCAGACACAAAAACGAAAACATTAACCGTAAATGAAAATTCTATTTTACAGCTATACTCAGGATGTTCCGCTTTTGTTGGCATTACTAAAATACAAGCTAGTACCAGAAAAACTATAAACATCCCTCATGTACTTCATCCCGTAATGGTTGATTACAACTGCTGTCTAGACATTCCAAACAAAGTAGAAGTACCCAAAATAGAACCACTAGATCTTAATAACATTAACTTGAATGATCTGCAAGTGACAAAACACAAACTGGACCAATACTCAAAAAGTTTGGATGAACTCATAAACAAACCGTTTGTTGAGAAAAATATTTCGTGGTTCACATATACTACGATCTCACTCATCGTTGCCTTGATCGTCCTCTACACCTGTTATAAGTGTAGAAATATTAAATTCAACAAATCGCCAGGAAAGCCTGTTCCGGACCAACCGAATGATGTTTTTATCAAAATTCATAACATTCTGCCAAAAAGAAGACCCAAACTTGACACTGAAGCCTCTGAGGATGTGGAAATCGAAAATTGACAATTTCATGGTTTAATGTATACCTTTATATTTTTATTTTTTGTATTTTGCGTATTTTCCTTTTAATCTTGAAATCTCTGTATATATTGTATTGTCTATTTTATATTTTATGTATTTTGGTTTTTATTCTCAAAATTGTTGTTTATTAAACAACAATTTTAATTAAGGGGGGAGTTGTTATATACGAAAAAACGCTTATGTTTAAGTAATGTTACGCAATGTCAAACAACAGATTACGATTTCCGTATTTTCATGAGAACGATGCTACGTTGCGTTTTTATAAAATAAACACATTAAGTAACACAAATATTATGTTACAGAAAAATAATGATTTCTGCACTTTCATGGGAGCGACGCTACATCGAATTCTCCATGAAAATAAACGCTGACGTTGATTTAACAAATTCTATAAATTCTTTGACTTTATGTAAAATAGTTAGTTACAATTATAATTTCAACCTATTACTTCTTTTTATATAACATAAAACTGTGTAACTCAATAAAAATTGTTTTTAAAAAGTTTAACGTGAATTTGTGAATATAATATATATATATATATATATATATATATATATATATATATATATATATATATATATATATATATATACGGTATCCGCCAAAATAAACAGTACCGAAACAGAGAGTGCTGTGGAGTTGTTTATGTAATATGGATTTGTCATATTTGACTTAATTGTCATTGGTTGATATATTAATAGTACGCTGCAGTTAAATTTGATTTAAAAATGGTTCTAGCAACGGAAGAAAAAGTTTTTTTGGTAGAGCATTATTTTCGTTCATACGGAAAAGGTCGTAATGATGGTCCAAGCTTAGAACAGGTGTCAATAAAATATCAACGAAAATTTAATAAAGCAGCTCCTAGTAAAAGTGTGATGTTAGCTGTTAATGAAAAATTTCGTCGCACTGGTAGTATATTGTGTCAACGTAAAGGTACTTCAGGTCGTCGAAAAACAGTATGCACTAACGAAAATGAAGGACGTATTTTTAACCAAGTTGTGCAATCACCTCAAAGAAGTCTTGTAAGAACTGCGTTTTTGTGATGTTTTCATTTCTTTTATTTCTACTTTTTCCCAGTTGACATATATGACATGTTCGAGTAATTTGTTTGGCAAGGCTTTGGTCCCCTTTACAAATATAATTTTCTCTAAATAACAACCATAGTTTTCTAGATCCTATATGCCCATTTTGTTCATGCAAACTTTTCAATATTTCTCTAGTTAAACTTTCCGTAATGATGAATACTTCTAACTCCCCAATTTTCTTTACAAATATATTATTTTTTTTTATATCCCCTTTGTTTTTCCTTTTCAGTTAAATTTATTTGATGTCCTATTATTTTATTTAAAGAAAATATCCCTTTTAAATCTTTCATCACATTCACCCCAATTTTTACAATTCTCTTATTTATATTATTTTCCCCCTTACTTTCTCTACTCAAAGCATCTGCCACAACATTTGTTTTTCCTGGAATGAATTTTATTTCAAAATCGTACTCTTGCAAAATTAACCCCCATCTATGAACTCTACTATTTCCAAATCTGTTTTTTAAAATTGTTGTTAATGCAGAATGATCCGTTTCTATAGTGAATTTTGCTCCTAGTAAATAAAATCTAAATTTGGTAATACAGAAAATTATGCTTGCCAACTCTAATTCTGATACCCCATAATTCCTTTCATAGTTTTTTGTGACCCTTGACACGAAACATATGGGTATTTCCATATCATTTTGTATCTGTAACAACACCCCTGCAAATCTCTCTTTGGATGCATCAGTCCGCAATATAAAAGGTAGGCTGTAATTTGGATGATACACTCTTAATTGCTTTTGAAATGCTTCTTTCAAACAGTTGAATGCCATTTCCCTCTCTTGAGTCCATTTCCATTTATTATCCTTTTTCAAAAGTTCTATTAAAGGTATCTGTTTTTCACTTAAATCTGGTATCAAACGTTTGAAATAATTCATCATTCCTAGAAATCCTCGAAGTGTTTTCAAATTCGATGGTCTTTTGTATTCTATAATTGCTTGAATTCTTTCTTCATCCATCATCATTCCATTTTCGTCTATTTTGTATCCAAGGAAGTACATTTCTTTTTTATAATACCTACATTTGTTTTGGTTTATCTTTAAACCAGCCTTGTCCAGTTCTTCTAGAATAATTTCTAAATGATTCAAATGTTTCTCCTCATCATGAGAAAATATTAATATGTCATCTATATAATGTAACGCAAAGTATTCAAATTTATTTAATATTTGGTGTAATGCTCTAACCAAGGCTGAACAAGCACTTTGTGTACCATATGAAGCTACACAAAATCTGTACAACACACCATCAATAGAAAAACCTGTATAGTCTCTACTGTTTTTATCCAAAGGAATTAGCCAAAAACTATGTTTCAAATCAATTTTTGAAAATATTCTTGTGTTCGTTATGCGTCCAAAAATCGCTTCCACATTCATCGGAGCCTCGTATTGTGGTACAGTATATTGATTTATGTTTCTAGCATCTAGACATAATCTCAATTCACCATTTGCTTTTCTCACTACCACAATAGGATTTACATATCTTGTATTGCATCTTTCTATAATACCATCTTTCAACATGTTTTGTATTTCTAATTCAACCTCTTTTCTATACTTGTAAGGTATGGGATATGTTCTTACTCTGAAGTTCTCTATTCCTCTAACTTCCATTATATGCACATAGTTCCTTGCCATTCTCATTTCATTTCCAATCAATCCTTTATATTTCTCTATTAAATTCTTCACTTTCTCTTCATATTCTTTATTTCCACACACTAATTCCAATTCTTCCATATTTCCACACCTTTCTATATTCCACAACTTCTTATTATCCTCTTCAATTGCCAATTCTTCCAAATTTTCGTTTCCAAATTCAATTCTATTTCCATCAATTGCTATCTCCATCTTTTCAAAATCAAGTATTACTTTAAACTTTGTTAATTCATCAATTCCTATTACTATGTCTGTTTCCAAATTATTCACTAACAGTAATTGCATTTCAACTTCTTTCCCATCCTTCAATTCAATCTTTTGTATTATAGACTTATTTACTTCACATTGCTTCTTTCCATTTGCTCCTATCAATGTAGTTTTTGGTATTTTAATTAATTAATTTTCATAATTTTCAATGTTTTCTTCTATTAGTTTTGTTTTAATTATGGACGCTTCCGAACCAGTATCTATTAATAATTTTATTTCTTTTCCATTTAATTTCCCTTTAATATTTATCAATCCCATTATTTCTTTTAATTCTAATTCTTCCCCAAATTTTATATATTCCCTTGGATGTTCATATGTACAGATAATATTTTTCTTTACATTTGGTATGTGCTCGATCCAAAATTTTGATCTGTTTCTGTGACTATTTCTGGTTCTATGGATATCACTCTTTCTTTCTGTCTTTGTATATTGTTCACTCTTCTTTGTTCTTCATTTCTATTGCCCCTTCCTTCAAAATTTCCATTTGTCCTTTCTGTATTATAGTCTCTTCTTTGTTCTCGTTTTTCATCTCTTTGTCTGTTTTCATAAGATCCATTCCTATTGTTTCCTTCAAATGTTCTATTTCTATAATTATTGTTATTATTATGATATTGATCATTTTTGTTGTAGTTGTTTTGAGCATTATTGTTCCTTTTATAATTATTGTTTCTATTATAATATCCATTATTATTATTTCTGTTAAAGTAATTGTTTCTGTTTTGTTCATAATTATTCGTTCTATTATTTTGATTGTTATGATTCTCATAATAGTTTTTATTATCGTAACCATTATAGTTTTTGTTTTCATTTTGATTCCTGTTCCTGTTATGGTTATTGCTTACCTTGTTTCTTTCAATTCTTTGTAGATAATTAGTTAACTGTTCTATGTTTTTGATATTTTGAATAGCAATCGTTTCAGTGATTTCAAATTTAAAATGTCTCGAGATAAACATAATAATTTCCTCTTCTGGTATAGGTGGATCTAAAAATTTCGCATTCATGAAAACCTTCATAGCGTAATCATTCATACTATTTCCTCTACCTATCTCAAATTTTCCAGAGTAAAGTTTTTCTCTCACTCTTGTTTGCGCATTGTTTCCCCAGAAATATCTCATGAATTGAGCTTCGAATTCCTCAAAATCTTTTAAATCCTCTTCCTTACTTGTATACCACACTAAAGCATGGTTTTCCAGATTTTCCCTAATCATTTCCTTCATGTCTTCATTATTTCGGATATTTTTCATCTTGTTCCTCAAGATTTTTATAAATACTTTTGGGTGTATTTTTCTATTATCCCCTTCAAATTTGTGTTCCTCTCTATTTCCTATATAATTGTTTATTATTTTCGTCTCCATCATTCCATTTCTCACTTCTTGAAAATTTCTACCTTCTGTGTGGTCATACTCTTCCTGTGAGTAAACTAGTCTCTTTTCCATGTTTTCCAATTTTCTTGTCATTTCCACTGTTTCCTTTGATTGCTCACCATTGTGGATTCTACTTCCAGTTTGCTCAATTCTTCTTTTCAGAGCTTCCATCTCCTTCTGCATTTCCTTAATCTTCTTTTCTGTTTTCTCTTCCTCTTGTTTTTGTTTCTCTATACCCGCTTCTTCTACATTTTGTTGAAATTCGGTAAGGGTTCTGTCCCATTTTCCCTCTAATTTTCTCATTCTTTCTTGGGTGTCTTTAACTCCCATTTTTATTTCCTTAACTTCTCTCTGAATCTCTCCTTTGAAATCCTTTTCTTTCTCCTCTATTTCCTTAATTCTATTGATCTGTAAATTTTCTATTTCCGTGATCCTTCCAATCACCTCTCCTCTTATTTCTTGTTTGGTGGATTCAATTTTATTTTCCATGTATGTGTTGGATTCCTCCAATTTCTTCTCAACATGTCCCACTTTTTCTTCCATTAATTTTATTATCAGTTCCTTAGTTTGTTTTATTTCTTCCTTATTCTGGTCCAACTTTATATTCATTTCTTGTTTTGTTTCTCCCTTATTCTGGTCCATTTTTGTATTCATTTCTTCTCTATTTTTATTCATATCTTCCCTAATACAATTCATATTCTACATACTTTTTAACAATTCTAAACAAACAATTCATCTATTTATCTTTTGCATTTTATTAATTCTTGAAATTTTTTTAGCTGTCATCGAATTTGCTCTACCCAGCTGACACATACTTCCAGAAGTCAAAGATTTTATAACCCTAATGTCATTATATGGAATTTCAACTTTTGGGTATATTACAAGAAACATTTCTAGGGCTTCTAAATAGTTTAATGGTATCTAATAGGAATTTAAGATAATGCATAAACATTTAACGATTTCAATTGACGAGTGGACTCATTCATTTCATAACAGGTGATGTTTTTTAAAAATTTTCTCTTAAATAGTTTGAATCCTTATTATATTGATGTCATGTATATATGTACAAAGTACATTATGAAGTTTGAAGGAATTTCTTTAGTTTAATTTAGTTTAAATTTGACTCTCGAATAGTTTTTCCTTCAATAATTTTATACTCGTTAATATCTCAAATTGTAATTAACTCGTGTTAGATATATGTACAGTGTGTAGCATTATTTTTCCACATTAACATATATATATATATATATATATATATATATATATATATATATATATATATATATATATATATTTATATATTTATATATATATATATTTATATATTTATATATTTATATATTTATATATATATATATATATATATATATATTTATATATATATATATATATATATATTTGATAAGTACCAGAGATATTGTGAGATGTTTCTGGGAATATAATTAGGTATGAGACTTGAAGGAATGTTTACTGACCGTATGTTCGGGTTGTCTTCTGATTTCTTCCTTGGTGAGATATCCTGAGAATGTAGTGAAGATACCGTATATAGATACTTAGAGATGAGACTTTGGTGAATGGCCTATAGATGGAATCAGTTAATATATTTTTATACATATACATTAATTGATAGAAGTTCAATAGGATGTAATACATCTTTCGGATATCCATATCTGCGGATATAGCGACTTGAAAAAATATCCATAGTATATAATTTATTAATTGGGTTGGCACGAGCAATGTGCATGGCATATTATGACGACAACACAACGAGGAAAATACTTGATGGTTACCTGAATTTATCCATAATCAAAAATTATCAAATACGAATAAGAAGAAGTTTCTTATGAACATTCATAAATGAAAAAATAACCAACAGAAATAAACTATTTCTGGACTGATATCCATGTCCTCTGGAAGCATTCTATTTGCAACATCTCTTATGAAATGTAAAAGACGATTTGATGGAAAATTTATGTTTTCTTGATATCTAGCGTACCCCAAAAACCATATTACGCTAGCAACATGCGCACAAGTTCCTAAAGAGCTAGCATCGGACAAGTACGATAATACCCCTAAATGTGGAGTGCAGGATTTTCGTCACCTCTTGAAAACAACCCAAAGCATGTGTTTAGTAGCATTCCTGAACCGAGAAAATATTCTGAATCGTAGAAAATTGGGTTCCCCATGTAACTCATCGACTTCTAAAATGTTGTCTACTTCACCATCTCTACGGATTGTATCTTGGATATATGTCGCAGCCAAGTGTAAATGACATGTTCTAGTAAGTGATTTTAAATATTCAATATCAAGGCGAGAGTAGGATTGTATATGAAGTTGTTTCAATCGAATCCATCGATCATTCCTAGTACGGAGGTTTACAGATTCAACTCGTGCCAGAACAATGTTGACATCATCGGAATCAACTAATACTTGTGTGGCCGTAGCCAACGTTCCAGGTATATTTATCAAAGGATGCAATTAACTTATAAGAGCATCAGCAATTAGGTAATAATCACGTAACTTCGTAGCATGTATTGCTGATATGGGTTGACGAAAAAATTTGAGAATTGCCTTAGAATGTTCATTTCTAGCTTCTTCAATCCATCTAGTAGTGGTTATTAAACGTGCCTGATTGGCTTCATTTGTCGTTAATTGCCTTTGATTCGGCGGTAGAGATGGTGGCATATGCAAGCCAAGTTCTTGTAGACTATTGATTGAATCTCTATAGCCTCTATCGACTATCACAATATCGCCTTCTTGAAACCATGTTCTCATTCCATTCAAATCATTTTGTAATTCTTGATTTAGAACACTGGCATCATTATTCCTAGCATCTGCGAAATCCGGCCCGTTAATTGCTAAAATATATCCATCGGGGGCAACTATGATCTCTGGTTTGACCAAATGTTCATTCTTGTGGAAACAGTATGATTGCCTCAATACTCGAAAGTTACTGCTCTTTTCTATTTAATTGTAGGTACAATCTATATAAACTATTGCTTTGGCCGCTTTGGGAATGTCTGATGTGGGATTGTATAGTTTATTCGTATAAGGGGATACATGACTGTTTATATAATTTTCTCTTGTTATCGAATTAAATCCAATATTATTTGGTACGAACCTTTATAAAAGAGATAATCTCACATTAGAAATAATGAGGTGTGCTGCTTGTCGGGAAGAATAACTAAACAATATTTTCAAAAGCTCATCTGAAACTCATTGAGAGTCTAGGAATAACATTTCGGTGACAAACATAACAACTCACTCTATTTGTGAAGGCCATATTGTTCAGCAAAGTTCAACAAACACTGAAAATCACAAAAACTTGAACAGTACAAAAAAACTTCAATTCGTCTAATAATTCAGAAATAGTTCTTGAGCTTTATTACATCAACAAGAAAAGGACTATTGACATTAGAATTTTGTTGATTTTACCCTCTTTGAATTGTTCTCCATACCTAGTACGAGATAACAGTTATAAGTATATTAATAAGTGGTGCTATGTAGGTATTCGCAGATGCCTCAGATAACGTTTCAAATACAAGAAAAGAAAGAAAAACGTTCTCGAAAAGGTGGGAATATACATATATACGATTCGAAGATAGAAAAACATAATTGAAAAATAAAACGTTCCTTTGGTGAAGAAATATGCCGTAAATTTGAACTAATACAATATATACTATATATAAACCATAGAAATACGTACAAATTATGATTTATACTGATTTATCCTATGTGGTATTTTTCTTGTATGACAAATTCTTGAAAAATTCATTTTCAAATATTTTCGTGTTACAGGGCATTTCCTTTGATAATAATGTTATTTTGAGACTTTCACAATTTTATTGTTTTATGGAGGAAAATTCGAAATAAGGAACTTCTGCGAATGTAACAAGTACGAGTATAATATGACTTCTGAGAAACACTAAGCATGAAAAACTAACTTCTCTATTGAATCGCCTTCTAGACGATGCTGCAAACGTTAATTCGAGTCGTGGTTTTTTTTCGAGGGATACGGTGGCATGGTACGGTATTATTACTGATCTATACAAGCCCGTCGAAAAATGGAGTTAAAATATAGCAATGGGGAAATGTACAAATCTTAGCTGTTTTCACAAATTGTTCCCATTGCATATGAAAATCACGTCATATGATTCCGTTGAAAATGTTGTACGATATGAATGGAAGTATTTCGAGTTTTATGAAAAAATATCGCTACCTCTTCGGACTCCCTTATGAGATATAGGGTGATGAAAAGATCAAGGTATTTATTCAATAAAATATACGTAATTTTTCAAATTGACATCATTCGACTCTGTATACGATGAAACACGTCACTTAACATCCTTCACGAGAATTTTGTCATTTTCGGTGGGTTTATTACTACAAGGTGTCCGAAAAACAAAAATTCGTTATTTTTCTATATTCTTGAATTACCTTGTATGAATTGTATCAACTGTGATGAAAGATGAAATGAATTTATAATATTATGTGATGAATCAACCTTTTTTCGCATTTTCTCTTTATAAAACAACAAAATTATGAAAGTCTCAAAATAGCATCATTATCAAGTGAAATCGCCTTGTAATACGAAAAGATTTGGAGATGAATTTATCATAAATTAGTCATACAAGGATATGATGATAATACCACCAAAGATAAATCAGAACTTGGTGGATACGGAGTGATGAAAATTGAATATTTCTCATATTCAACACCTTGTATCTCGAAAACTAGTCATAGGATCATGTTGCGCCCATTGAAATATTTCACCAGAATGATCAATTCTACAACATATCAAAAATTCAAGAGATTTGACGGAGAGTCATTTTCCCATATAAGGTGTGCGGGGTCCTTTCTGTTTGTTAGCACGATACATCCTCGGAAATTTTAATATTTAAAAACGTTTATTTTATATTGCGCTTACAGTTTAAAAACAACACAAACAATAGCTTTATTGGAGTTGAGTGCCATACAGAAATCTTTTTAACATCACTCAATTGTTTAGTCGACAGGCTCTTTAGATGGTGCCACAATCAGTGTCTCATCCATCTGTGGGTTATCTGTGGTTATATCTGTGTTCGAATATGAACCGGTACTTTTAATATTGATAAAATACTTCTGCATAAGTAAACAATAATATATTCTAATAGACATGTGCTCCGATTATTTTAATATTCAGTGTGAATAATTCAAATTGTTTTAATAAATTTGTGGAGTTGGATTCCGTAGAAACTGTAAGTGATCAAGGTTTACTTTACTTCTGATTATCAACTGTACAGCCGAATACAATTAAATATTCCATCGTTATCAGTAAACAAACCTTACTTATATCAGATTCAAGGGCCTGGCTTATCGGACTGCCAGGGCCGTACTTAATTATTTTATCACTTCGTGTTTTGTGAAAATATCAAAATGTAATACCAACAACTATTCTCAATAATTGACCTCATCTCAAAGCCAATCTTGTACCCCCAATACCTACTCTTCAGCAGTATCACAACAACAATTTCACCTCAAAATAACAAGCAATAGGTTTTCGTACTTTAGAAAACACTCAATTACAAGATTATCTAATTCCTCTAGGAACCATAATCCAACCGAGAAATATTATTTTTTCCTCTCGATTGTCCCATAATCGTATATGTATGTATCTATCTAGTAAACAGTTGATGGATGACTTCATAAATAATCATGGATACATAAAAGTAGAGGGAGAAATAGTTAGGGCCAGAAGACTAATAACACCTGCTGATAGACTCATCCCGTCGAACGTATGTCCTACAATACCACATAATCTATTAATAGACCAATTAATAAACATCGGAAAAAATCCTGTTTCTCACCTGACACGTTTAAGAATCAGTTCCTCTCTACCTGAGTATAGCCATATTCTTAGTTTTCGGAGGCAAATCTATGTCAGTCCTCACAATTTATCGCTACCAGAATCGGTTACATTAGACTTTGAAAATACGACATACCGAATTTTTCTGTCTCAAGATGGTATGGTATGTTACAATTGTAAAAAAACTTAGCCACATAGTATCCCAATGTACTGAATCTAAAACATCTCTACCGCAAGTTCAACCTACAGGCAGCTCCAACTTACCAATTAGCGCAAATACATTTAATTATGTTCCGACAAACACCGTTGTCACGCAAAATGTAATACCAGCTTCCCCAGTGGACTCAAATTCAACCACAAATGATGCGGCAACATCTTACATCACGCCGGTTGCATCTACTAACAGTGATGCACCAGAAGAAGCCAACAGCAGCTCCAACAAAACAAAGCGCAATATAAACGAAGTAATTACACCTGAAGCAGATGCAGCTGAAAACGATCACAATTCATTTCCTTTACCGAGAAACAAACAAAAATCAAAGAAAAAGAAAACCATTCTGACCAGATATCACAATACAATTACTTGAACCGGCCAAAAACTTCATTGATAATCAATCTCCTCCATTCGTTATCGATTATGATCATCTTGCGTTACTTATAACCAATGTTAGTTGCTCTACAGATGTCATCAGTATGCTCGAAGAATATACAACAGATCACCTAGCCCTGACCCATATGCTCTCTCAAATTCATTCCCACTTAAAAGATAGATATATGAAGACTCGATTTACTAACTTAAAAAAGAAAATTTTCAAGTTCCTGGGTAACGAAACTTCAGAGTGGGATAGTGACATATCCCAAAGTAGTCAGCAAAATATATAATGTCAATACTTCAGTGGAACATCGACGGATTTTTCCATCGCCTTGCTATCCTACAAATACTAATTGGGGAGCACTCCCCGATATCATATGCCTACAAGAAACTAATCCTAAACATCAAAATACTTATAATTCAAAGCTGTTCTACTGTTTTCGCATTGACCGAATAAGTAATATTAATTTCACTTCCGGCGGAGTAGCTACTCTAGTCAATAAGGCATTGGAGGCAAAACCATTTCCTGTCACTAGCAACTTAGAAGCTGTCGTTGTCAAGATCAACTCCCCTAGCACATATTTCATATGCAATATTTATCTACCCTCAAGTTATCCTAGACTCCTATAACTGAATTTTCCCAATGATGGAACCACAACTAGATTCAACATCAACACCGGGGACTCACCTGCAATCGATCTAACCCTTTGTGATCCCTCGTTAACACCTCGCCTATTCTGCGAAGTCCAGAACTTTACCAATGGTAGTGACCACCACCCTATAATAATAAATCGTTGTACTCATCAATCTCCGAAACTCTTTCTGCCAAAATGGAAAATCGACTCTGCTAACTGGTCCGATTTTGCTGAGCATATTCAAGTCGCTATCTTAAACTATAAACTATATGAAAACATCGATGAATCATCATCAAATTTTAACAATATAATTCTGAGCAGTGCTGAACTATTTATAGGCAAACCAAAAAGGACAAAATTGAAACACGTTCCTGTATCTTGGTGGAATCCAGAATGTGAAGCAGCAATTCGTGCAAGCGAAGCAGCTTTGAATAAATATAAAAGACACAAGACACATTTCAAGAACCATAAAGCCAAGGCTCACCTCACAACGAAACTCGCAAAGAAAAATTCCTGGCTTCAATATATCTCAAACATAAATAGTTCTACTCCTATCAGTGAAGTGTGGACAAGAGTAAGGAAATTCTCGGGCTTCAATTATAAGACAGTAATAACTAGTCTAAAATTCAACAACACAGTCACAACCTCTCCAAGTGAAATGGCTAACATATTAGCCAATATTTAAAAGCAAATGTCCTCGAACGAAAACTACAACATCAACAATAAATTAGCTGCAGAAAACTCGAATCTGTCACTGGATGGAAATGGACATACTGCTTTAAACATGAGCTTCACAAAGGCTGAATTGGATAACGCCCTCAAACATTTAAAAAATTCCAGTCCAGGACCAGCTGATATCCCAGCCGTATTTTTTAAACATCTTTCTGATATAGCAAAAATAACGCTCCTGAAACTAATTAACTGCATTTGGAAACAACACCAGTTTCCATCAATCTGGTCCAAATCCATCGTCCTTCCTCCTTAAACACCAAAAATCTCGCATTGAACCTTCATCTTACCGACCTATAAGTTTAACATGCTCAACCAGCAAACTGATGGAGAAAATAGTCAATGGCAGACTTATGTGGACTTTAGAAAAGGCGAAGCATTCAATATCCGAGGAAAATGGTTTCAGATAAAATCGTTCAGGGATTGACAACAATCTGACATTCATGAAGCTCTATCGACCAAACAAACCTGTATTGCTATATTCTTCGATCTTAAAAAAGTTTTCAGTACTTGCTGGAAACTTGATATTCTAAAGCAACTGCACATGTGGAACATTCGGGGAAGTTGTTTGAAATTTATCAGTAATTTTATGAAGAACCGATCTTTTCGTGTAAGAGTCCATCGCTCTTACTCTGCAGATCAGATGGAAGATAATGGGACACCAAAATGACCTATTCTTAGCCCCATATTATTCTTAGTGGCCATAAACAATATCATAAAGGGCTTGTCGAAACCCTTGAAAGCACGCGTGTATGCAGATGATCTTGTTGTATATATTAAAGGAAAAAATACTTTCCTCATGACGAATATTTTGCAAAAATGTTTACCGCAACTCGAACAATGGTCCTTGAATACAGGTTTTGAATTCTCCTCATCAAAAACAACCGCCATGTTCTTTTCAAAAAAAAGTCCAGACGTTTATCCAATATTACAATTATATGGTAAAAATTTATCGTTCAGATCATCGGTAAAATTCCTGGGAATGTGGTTTGATGAAAAGCTTACATTGCAGGGACATATTAAACAAACAGCACGTTCTTGTAACAAGCGACTAAATCTAATGAAGACATTGGCTAATAAATGTTGGGGATCTGATTACAATACACTACTTACTATTTATAAAATATTAATCAGGTCAAAAATAGACTACGGTTCCATTGCATACGCCTCGGCTTCCGAAACAACTCTAAAGTTACTGGACACTGTGCCCAACAATGGCCTCCGAATTGCACTAGGAGCTTTCAGAATAACTCCCGTTGAAGCTATATATTGCGAAACTGGTGAGCCACCTCTGCATTACAGAAGAATATCCTTAACTATCTCACACGTCACATCTATAGCCTCGAATAGAATCAAACCTCTCTACGCCAATACCTTCACCAAAAAATATACTAACTACTTCAACAACAAACCGCATACACCTAAACTTTATTATGAGAGAATACGTACATATCTCCAGTATTTTGACATCCAATTTCCAGAATTATTTCCAATAGATCTAGACCACCCTCCTCCCGGGACCATCAACATCCCCACCATTAACACTAGTTTGAGCAGATTTAATAAACAGGAAGTATGCCCAGCCGTCTTTAAAACTCACCTTAAATAAATATTGGAAGAATATCAGGACTTCATCAAAATATAGACAGACGCATCTACATGTGAAATGGGAGTCGGAGCAGCAACAATCTTAGTCTGCAATTTGAACTTACTCCAACCCTGAGTATTTTCTCAGCCCAAGTTTTTGCGCTCTATAAAGCCCTCCAACACATAAATTCTTGCAACATACCAAAAACGTTAATTATTACTGACTCTCTCAGTTATTTGTTAAACTTAAAACAGATCTATCCCCAAACCCCTATTGAGAAAATGATAAAATCAGAACTGCTACAGGCTCAAGAAAACTCCAGATGCGTCAACTTCATATGGATACCATCCCACATCGGCATCGAAGGCATTGAAAAAGCAGACATTTGTGCCCGTAGTGCTATTTCTAATGACGAACCAGAATCGGAGTGTTGCTAGTGATCTCAAGGTATTTATTAAAAATAAAGTTTTGTGTAAGTGGAACCGGGACTGGGAAAGTTCTCAGTCGAAATTACGGCAAATCAAAAGTGACGTTTCTCCATGTCAGTTTAAAAGTAGTGATCGACGTCCGCAAGTGATTCTTACACGCCTACGATTGGGCCATACCAGGTATACCCACTCCTACCTTTTTTCAAACGACGATCCACCAAAATGCACTGTGTGCAATGTAATAGATAGTGTAAAACATTTCCATGTCGAATGTCCCAGATTTCATAATCAACGTAGCATGCACAACATTTCTACCGATTTGAAGAAACTCATTGGAAATTTCTGCGATCACCGGCTCGTAATTGACTACCTAAAATCAATTAATTTGTTTTATAAAGTATATTATTTTCGATGGTAGCGTCGCTAATAACCTTCGGGTGGATGCGACTCTTCTAAATAGATAAAACAAAAAAAAATTTATCCCATTATCTGTTAACTATCCGGTTAATGATGACACTGGAATCAATTAAGTTATGAAAGTTTGTAGTTTCGTAAAAAAAAGTTTCATAACGTTATGTGCGTATTATATTTCAAAATTAAAAAAAACAATCAAATATAGGTATTATATTTTCAAACTTTTATTCGTAGTATTTATTGTGTATTAGTTTATTGACTATTTGACTCGGTTAAAATTTGCTAGAATGTATAAAAGAATTTTTCCTCAGTATTTTTTTCAATAACACCAAAGAAGTACATAAATACATTCATTTTTTTTTTATTTCTGTAAGACAAAAAAATTGGGCCAAGCTGCTGGTAAGTCCGCCACTGATTCCATATAAGTTCAGTCGTGTATACTTGGAATTTAAACATCAATTTGATAAAAAAACGTCTCACTTACTTTCGTTAGAAGGATTTATTCCAATCAATATATTTTAGAGAACATTCAAATTGGTCATACTTGTTAAAACCCTTTCGGTCACTGTATCGTTAATTGACGACATAACAATCCTCTAATTCCGTTTATGCAGAACTAATTGCGCTTTGCAACATAAACACAATGAAGTCAATTGACTACTTTCCATTTGGAATGTATTAAACACATTTGGTGCCATTTGTTGCATATCGTTTACATTTGTAAGCATTTTGTATCTCGGCCCGCCGAATGTGCTATGCAGCGTTGTAAACATGATTAGATTTTCTCAAGTGTTAATGTTATTATAGTATATTATGCAACGATCATGTAATGAAGGTTATTAATATACGAGCATTAACCGGGATACGAAACGAGCCGAAGGCGAGTTTCGTATGGTTTATGCGAGTGTAATAATAACCATTACATGAGAGTTGCATACACTATTTTTTCTACGACTGATAAATAATAAAATGAAAACAAGAATTAATTTCAACAAGTTCCCATAATTCCCATGATTAAGGCAACCTGTAAAAAAATAGCATTATTTAATTGCAATGATTCCACTTTGATAAAGAGAAATATACAAACAATGCAATTAGTTTTTCCTTCAAAAAAAAATTTCATCCCGCCCAGGATCTGAACCACGATCTGCAACGCACTCATGCGCCACGACCGCAAGCTTTACCAACTAAGCTACGAAGACTTGTACGAAAAAGTACGCACATTATGCATATACAAATTAAATCAATGTATCAAGTGGAAATAAACAGAAACGTTTTTCAAAAGAATTTCAAAATAAAGATTTGCTTACCTTTATCATAAAATAATCATAATCTGGGGCTTCCTCGATGAGCTCGTTTGGCTCGAATGTTTTGGATTTCTTTCCAACGTGTCCTTCAGATTTCCGCTTCAAAAATGCATGTAGCCGTGCGTATTTTGAAATGTCAGTTTGATAGTTGATATTCAACATGTATAACTTGTCATAGAATTTTTTCTATTAAGTTGGAACTAAATTTTCACAGACACTTTTAGCTTTATCAGAAATTTCTGGTGATGTACAAGATAATTCTTCATTACTCGACATGTTTATAGTTATCTACTTTTGACGCGCTGTGAAATGTCAAATATGTAAGTGAGTATGTAGAAATATGGACCACTTGATTATCCCCAAGTACTTGTTTCTATTGGCCGAAAATTCGTTTCATAACGAAAAGTACGTATTTTCATTGGCCAAAATCCGTGTTAAAATGAACAATATTAATGAATCGGAAGCAGATATTGAATTCGCGTATTATAATACGGGAGTAGAAAAAATTATTTTTAATATCCATTAGTGTATGCCCTGAGAGTTTATTATTCATACTATAACATCACATAGTAAGTATGCCTAATATTTCATGAATATTATCAAATCATTTTTTATAGAATGTGTGTTATCATTTATCATACGAGTATGATGACATTGTGACTCACAGACGCCAATAATAAAATATTCGCGCTTTTGTAATAGTCATAAAAATAAATAAAATGAGCAAGCCCCTGTCTTATGAGGAAATTTTAGATTTGGTTCACTTTAGAGCTTACGTGGCAGAAGCATTGATTTCTGGTAGTATACAAATATAAAAAGAGGGTGCTCCTCAAATGAAACCCCTCCACCAGAACCACCTACCAAAAAGAGAAAATATCAAGAAAGCAGGCCAATAGATGACGTAAGATTTGATAATGTGGGACATTATCCTATTCACGAAGCC
Source organism: Galeruca laticollis (assembly GCA_963921935.1). Classification (NCBI taxonomy): domain Eukaryota; kingdom Metazoa; phylum Arthropoda; class Insecta; order Coleoptera; family Chrysomelidae; genus Galeruca; species Galeruca laticollis. The sequence continues at coordinate 17,987,932 of OY998183.1, read as the reverse complement.
AAAAAATTTGCTACCCGATGCAAAATTTTAAAACGTAAGGGCAATTCCTGTATTATCTGTGAAAAGTGTAATATACATTTATGTCTAAACAAAAATTAAAATTGATTTTTACAATTTCACAAACAATAGCTCAGGTAACTTTCTTATGTGTTTCTTGTGCCTTTTTGCAATAAATAAATAACGTTTCTTTACTACTTTTGGTTGTATAATATTTTTAATATGCCGGTAATTAGTATGAATAATTATGCATTAGCAATGTTCAATCCAGCACAACACTTAGAACCTCCTATGCGCGGAGAAGATTTAGTATTGTACATATCTAGACATTTCAGAAATGGTATGGCTGAAACCATAACTATCCCCAGACTGCACAAGTACGTACTTAAAACGTTCCCAGGATGTCCATTATCAGACATCCGAAGTCCCCGGTACGTCCGTTTCAGACCCTTAGCCATCCTCAGGACGTCCTGAGGACATATTTGGTACTAAACCATACGTCCCTTGGAAGTCCTAATTAGGACATCCCAAGTACGACCGCTTAATTTTGATAATGTACCTCCCAAGTACGTCCTCTTATATGTTTTAATGTACCTTCTCAGGATCTTTTTAATGGACACAGGAAAATAAATACCATAATATCTTTATAAATATTTATTCAAATATTCATATTGTACATTCATATATAAGGACTAAGGACCACGACATGATAATTTTTAAAATTTTCGATGCCTTCCACCTTTTTTAAGTGAAAAAAAGTTGAAAATCAAAACTTTAAAATTCTATGAAAAAATTATCATTTGACACTGATAAGTCCAATTTGCCAAAAAAAGTCAAAATATTCTGCTTTTACAAAAAAAATTACTGACAAAAAAATCATTGCAGGCTGGGATTATGAGCTGGATCACCGCAATAGGTTCAATAGATACATGTGTACATAAAAAAATCGTTGAAATCGTACATCTCAAAATTTTTGTAGAAAATGGTGTCCTGGTCCATAGTTTGCCACACTGTGTATATAATATGTATAACAGTTTTACACTTTTTTATTTTCTTTTGCTTGAATTCTCTCGCTACTTCCTTTTAGATAACTCTGGATCGCCCCCTCCACGTCCTTCTGGTTGAAACTACACTTACTTGCAGCACCTGATAATAATTAAATATTATCACTAATTGGAAAAATATATGGGCATATAAAAGTTGCCAAGCAATATACAGTCGTCGCAACATAAGGCTTCTTCTGAGAACGATATTTTGTTTTTATTACATGTTCCTAGGCAGAAGTAATTATTTACAGCTATAATTCTTCAAAACTACAAGTAATAACCAAGATACTCACCTATTTAAAGATGCTATATTTCTTAAGTAGGAAATCTTTATATTGCGGCAACCTTTACTTTGAAACAGTAAAAAAGTGTAATGCAGCACAATATTTTGCTGGGACATCCTGTATATTACTCACAAATCAAGAGTTTTGGGATGGGAGATTTATCCAGAGGTTTTTCCCCTTTCTCCCCAACCAACTGTAAGATTTCAATATTTACTCTTTTACGGTAGCTGACAGTATACTCTTAATAAAATTATAAGGATTTGAACCCCTTATCTTGCCAATTCATTTACCTAAAATCAATAAAATACTCAAGAGTTGATTTTTTCATGTATCGTCTAAAAATCGTTGGAAGGGTAGGTTGTTAAAAATTTATTTTCCGCATCATTGAAATTTTCTTGATATTGTAATTCTTCTTCAAATCTATCAATTTCATCCACTGTTCCAATTGGGAAATTAATATTGGGATATCGGACAAAAAATGAAACTTCTGCATCTCTAGGAAAATTTTTAAGTTGTCTTATTTCTTGAAGAATATCAACCAAGATGTCTCTGATCATGTGATTTTGATTTTTAATTTCTATCAAAATAGTGTTTTCTACAAATAAATTAAGTTAATGAAATCATTTCAACTCCATATCAAGAAATTTACAAGTCCACAGATATCAGGTCCGCCATTGCAAACTTTGTTGTTACTGGAGATAATGTCTGAAAGTCTTATTTTATTTACACTTACGTATGTACCAGGAGGTTCAACAAACACATAAAATATATTTATGCATAATATCACAAAACTTGTTGATCACAACACGAAACTATACCAAAGATTATATTATACACAGAAACTATACATATAAGCAACCAAAATGGCGACTGAGGGATGAATTAGATCAACGTGGGATGGTGGCGAAGTAGCGAATGTGCTGCCAGGCATGCGCATTTGATGAATAGAAGTAGTGCTAAATTTGAAGAAAATTAGAATAGAGATATTACGTATCAGAAAATTGTTAATAATTGTGGTTTCTAATAATGTTTATTATTTTCTAATTTTTGAATCTAATTTGTGCGTCCCTAGGACGTACAAATTAGAACGTCCCTAATACGTACAAATTAGAACGTCCCTAGTACGTACAAATTAGGGACATTGGAACCAACTTAGGACTCAATATGGACGTCCTAAGGATGTCCTGTGCTGTCTGGGCCAGGGTATTAATACAATGGATCAGTTCAGTAAATATCTTCAACGAATCGACAGAAATGTTACAAAGCCTTATGATAATAGTAACAGATCGGGTGATTATAATAATAGTTATAATGGAAGGAATCAATTCCAGAATAGGAATGATACAAACAATTTTCAAAGGAACATAGATAATAATCAAAGAAATAATGAAGCTTACAGAAATAATGATGATTATAATAGAAATGGCTACAATAATAATAACCGGAATAGGTCGTACAACAATGATTATAGATATAATGGAAATTATAACCAAGGTAATCAGCAAAGGGAAAGATATCCTAGACAAGAAAAAAGAAATAAAGAAGAAAACGGACAAAGGAATAACAGACATAATAATTGCAGTCATACAGAAAGAAGTGTAGAGACACATGCACAAAGAAGAGAGAATATACAAGAAGATACAGCAGTAATGGGTCATAGAGAGGATACTTCGGAACAAAATTTTCAATTGAGCGCAGTCCAAAAGCAAAGAATATATTAATATGTAACTATGAACACCCACGGGAATTTATAAAACTCAATGAACAAGTATCAAATGAAAATCAAGTAGAATTAATAACTTTTAACACGTATATTCAAAATCATAAAATAAAAATATTAATAGATACAGGTTCAGAAACATCATTAATTAACCAGAAAACTATAGATTTATTAAAAGATATCGCTGTAAATATTAGTAAAATACCAAAAATCAATCTAATAGGGGCAAATAACAAAAAATTATGTGAAGTTAATAGAGTTGTTAATCTTTAAATAAATTTAAATAATGAACAAAATATTGATTTACAGTTGTTAATTGTACCAGATATGGAGGTTGACATTGTCTTAGGAGCTGATGAATTGAGTGAAAATAAAACTATAATTGATTATGAACAAAGAAAGTTTAAACTAAATGAGAAATGGATAAGTTTTGATTCATGGGAAAACAACACAAATGTGATAAAAACATATCAAATAAATATGCATAAAAATTATGAAAATGACAGTAGACAGAGTAATTTATGTAGGGGGGATAAAACTAATATAATTGATGATTATAATGAGACAATAGATGAATATAATGATGGAATTAAAATTAATAATAGGGATGAATATAATAAATTAATAAACTGCCATGAGCAATATAAGGGGAACGTAATATCATTATTATTAAAACATAAAAAATTAATCACTCCAGAAACTAGAGTAGCAAGTAACTATGTGCATAAGATTGAAGTTAATAATATAGAAAGTTTTAAAAGCAAAACTTATACTCCTATTATCCTTATAAGTAACTTAATAAGAAATAACTATACGTGATAATGGAAATAAGTACTTATATGTGAATGGTTTATAATTTAGGAAGTTATTGAACATACCTATCAGTAATCTACCTGGATCCAAGAAAAAAAAATGTCATCTGCATGTAATAAAATTCCTATATCCCATTGAGATAAGATGCGAGTGAACGATATCCTGTTCCAATTCCAGTAGAATATTAGAATCAAGTGTATAAATCGCTTTTGTGGTAAGACTTTCTTGATTAATATGCATATTATCAACTTTTGAGATCTCATCGCGAAAAGTGTTTATTTGATAGTAAAGTTACTCTGTTAGGTGGTGTGGTCACATTAGAAGACTGATTACGATGATGATGGGATGTATCAGGTTTAGGATCTTGGGTCAGCAAATTTTCCAGAACGGTATATTTTTTTCCAAAAAATCGAAAAAATTATCACTAGTAATTAAATTTTGATCAGTCTCTTTTTTTTTAAGAGATCTTTTAGTGTTATAATCTAATGTTGTTTTCAATATGTGAACAATTAATGCATCGAATAAATCTTCCTTACTGATGTTTAGATTTAATAATGATTTTACTATATATCTAGCTTCAGATGTGAATATTCTTAATTGTTGGGCAGTACATTTTGATATATTATTACAGGCTGTCAAACGGTTAAAATAGGCAGTAACAATCTGCTGTGTAATATTGTACTTGGAATTTAGTAAGTCTAAAGATACATCAAAATTTGATTCATTCACCGGTAATTGAAAAATCAAATTGAGCGGGTCGCCTTTCAAGTATGATTTTAAATAGTAGAATTTTCCAGTTTTGAATGTAAGCCGGGTATTATTTACTATTAATACATTAAAGTGGTATCGGTATTTCTATTGACGGTAATCTAATGTGCGTTTCACTCTGAGACTGTAAGGTTGATTGAGTAATTTGATTAAGTTTGGAATTTAATTTTTCGTACGCATTTTGTAGTTTGCAGTGTAATGAATAGTATTTTTCATCAATCTGGCTTCTGTCGTCAAATTCTAATTCAGGATATACGGCTATGATTTCTATCTGATCTTGAATCTCAGAATATTTAGAGTATTATTTATCTAAGTTGTCTCTTCGGGATTTGGAAGCATACTTGTCTGACTCGTCCAAATTGTTATGGAACCAGTTATAAATGCGAGTAATTATTGCTTTACAACTAGCACGTTGCGTCTTTGAATAATCCATTTTATGAATGATGTATTTTTTATTTGACATAAATAGTTAACATTAAATGTGAATCAAGGCGTCATTGACTGGGCTATGTTAGGACAACGATTATTTCAAATCAACGTAACAATTTTTTTATTTTTATTTGTACCTTTGCTAACAGCCGTGCCTTTTGTTTAAAGTTTTTACGGTTCGTTGAAATTTAAATAACACTATATATTATAACTGGTTATCTTACACAAAAAATATCAAAGAATGTCAATATAGTTCCAAAGCAATGTTACTGTGCAATTATTTAAATGACACTGTATAATTTAAATGTTTATTTTACACCAAAACTATCAAAGAATGTTATGATAGTTCCAAATCAATGTTAATGTGCAATTATTCAAATCACACTGTATAATATAAATGTTTATTTTGCACAAAAAATATCAAAGAATGTTATTATAGTTCCAAATCAATGTTAATTAATTTGAAAGTATTTGAGTGCAGACTTTCGTCTCCCACTGTATGTTACATCTGGTTAATAAGCTGATATACGAAAAACTTTTCTCATTCATAAATACCTCATTAATGTTCATTTGTTTTTTGTCCTGTACCGGCGACTGGTCTTCAGCTCTCGAATATTTTCATCCAGACAGGTCTACTGGTTGCTACTCGTGGGGCGTTGATCATTTATATTCTCTGGACTCCAAATGCTGTGATACGTTTCTTTTTTTTGATTCAATCCGGTTCCGAATGACCATGTTTTATCATCTCTTTTCTGTTTTTGAGATAATAATATTATGGGAAGTCTTTATTCTAAACTAGAAGGACCTTATTTTTTACTGAATTATTTATGTAGGTTTAAGATGGTTTAATAATTTAAACTATTATGTCACTTTCACTTGTATATTGACGGTAATTACATTTTGTTCAATTGCTTGAACCATTACTTTATCTATTTATCACATGATCTGATATAAATAACTGAATGATGGTTAATAAAATTTAAAATGATATACCGGTATCAAATGTATTATCTTATAATGAGAGTACCATTATGTATGAAGGTTGACTGAAGAAGTAGACGGGAAAGTCAGTAAAAATAGGGTATTATACCTATTTATAGGTCGGTCAAAGAGGGTGGGAAAAATGAGAATCGTGTGAGGATTTGACCAATGGGAGAAGCGAGTTTGAAATTTAACGGTCAGATACAGCGAGTGAACGATACACGCTGGTGTTGATTTTTCTTGCATAAAAAAAATCTGTTCGTTACAGATAAGGGGTTTAGAAAATAGTTTTTGTGAAGCGATAAGGTTTAAACTGATGTCGGTTGCTTTGAAATATTGAGTGGAAAAAAATTGAAAGACAATAATTATCTGTGTTTCCTATGTGAAATTAACGTTAAAATGGATTTTTGCCTGTTTAAAAAATTATTGAATATTTGGGAAGAATGATATTTCTGTGTATGATCTGTGCAGGATATATGAATTATGTTATAAAGGGGGAAGTGAAAGTAAATATTGCAGGAAGAATTTGATTGTTAATTCAAATTCGTACAACGGGTTTTCTTAATCATTCGTTACCCTTGTCGCTCCATCCTTGAAGGTGCGCGTGACATGAATGAATGTATGTTTCATCCATATAAATAATAGGTTTATTCTGTTCTCTGCACTTTTTTATGTTTCTCAAATATAGTAGGCGTAAATGTCTGATTTCGTGACGTTCCATTAACAAACTTCTGTAGTTTTTCATGTTAGTCCAACGAAAACCCAAAGAATGTATTTGTTTTCGCAGAGATTCGCGACTTCCTGCGAAGTCATAACTATCTGCAAAGGTTTGGTGTACATTTCTTAACATGGGTAATTTTTTCTTGGATATGTTATAATTTATTATGCACCTTCTAAGCACAGTTTTGTCAAATTGATCCATACGGATACTGGAAGTTCTTTGTTTTTTACTAGGCACATCAGTGTCATCATTACTTCCCGCTAGAGCTTCTTTTTTAATACGGAAAAGCGTTCTTTGGCTTACTCTCGTAGCAGCAGAAGCTCGTTCAATGACTTGACAATAAAATAAGTCGATATAAATGTTGTATTAAAAGTTTCACTCATGTATATTTTTATACAAATAAAATGAGGAAGTAGTTAAATTTGTTTTCAGGGACCGTTTTTTGAAATAAAAATTTTTGTCGTTGTTTTCGGCCATTTAAAAGAAGTATTCTATTCAAAAATACTATATTACGTTTCAGTTCATTAGTTATTTTGAACGATCTTTAGATTTTAGTTCAAACATATTTTAATATGACCAAACCGCAGTTGTAACTGAAATCGTAAGATGGTTCAAAAAAAATAATAAAACCGGAACGTAATAGAGATAGGTATGAAATGAGTATAATAATTATAAGCTTAAAAACCTATTACATTTAATTATGTATCTTACACAAAATAAACATGTGCCCTTTTATATACTCCTGTAGACAGAAACAGAATAGTTATTTATGCAACAAGTGCATAAAGTGGTGCTTTTTCTCACGAATGGAGAAATTGACGCATGAACCGCAGGCATGAAAAAACCAAAAAATGCCTCATTTGCCTCTAAATGGACGAAAAATGGTGTCTACTTATTTGTCATGATGATATAACGGTGGATAAAATTGACACATGAGTGCATAAAATACTTCGTCTCACCCCAATGCAACTTTTTAAAATCGATTAACAAATGAATATTTTATGTACGAAAATAGATTTAAAAAATTTACTATCGAGTGTAAGTTTGTTATATAATTACTTTGATTTCAAAATGTTATTGCAATTATTAAAACTAACCTATATTAATGGAATTGTTGACTTGCCATTGTTTGCCTCTCCGGTCATCAAATTTTACACGTTCATAATAATTTCACGACACTGCTCACTCAACTTTTTATGAACAACTTTAATTTCTGCAGTCGCCATAACAAGTTAGTATTGCACAACCCCGGTAATCACACTTTTCTCTGAACTGTACTGTCGAAACGAAGCTTACGAATTCTGCCAGCGAAGTAAGGTCTTGCAATCCGCATACATCTTTACTACGACACATCGGAAGTTGCCAAACTTCCGACTGCCGAAATTAATTCGCCATCCTGTAGTTAGTTGTTTGTGATTAAGGGAGAGTTGGGCAATGGTGCGCACTTGAGAAGAACTTTTTGTCTGGCGAGACTATGGTAGATAAATTGATTCCACGAACGCTATGAGATGAACGACTTATTCTATTCCATACATATAGAATTGTATTTAAAGAAAAAAATTGCTACACAGGCGTGATATTTGAGAAAGTTAAAAATTGCATTTGCGCACAATTGCCCACCCCGGCGGGCAACATTTCGTATGGGTTGGGCAAATATACGCATGGGTTGCGTGATGGTGCTCAATAAATATTTTTTATAAAAAATATTTATTGCTCAATATTGACATCAAAACGAGTTACAATTAAAATGTACTTAAGCTTAATGTATGCAGAAGTTGCATTTATGATTTTTCGGAGAGTTAGCACATGTACAGTCTGCATGGTTTCAAGCAGAGCATGAGACACAACGGTACTATAGTACTCAATTTCTCCAATTTCTCCACATATCATACATATCTCATTGGGTTTGGAGGGAGTTTTTGAAGAAGGTGGTATATACCTGAAGTCAATATCATCTAAGTCGTCATCATCACATATGTCGGACATATCCTCGTCTACCGACTCGTCACATATTTTAGGTGTTGCCTCTCTTTTAATTTCTTATACCTTGAAGTTTCTTTCTATCTTGTGTTTCTTCATCAAAATATTTTCTTACAGTTTTCTTCTAGAGCGTTTTTCTTTTTCCTTCCTCTTTAGATTTTCTTCTCTTAATCTTCTGTTTTCTTCGGCTATTTCTAATTCTTCATTGACAGGTGTGCTTGTAAGTATTTCCGACTATTGTTTCTTTTGATTATTCCTTTTAGCTCTTTTGCTAACTTTTTTTATTAGTATAGGGGACACGGCAAAAAGAGTTCTCGTTGGACGTACTTAGCCGAGGATTTTCGTAATCTTCCGAATCATTTGGTTCCGTATTATCAGGCAATGAAACGTTAGCTTTAGGTGCAGTATCAGGTAATGAATCTTATTCTGAAATCGTCAAGAAAGCTTGTAATGACAGAACTCAGGTTGGTCATGAAAGTGTCACTTTAAAGATTAGTCACTTTCATGATTTTTACTAGACTCATCTGTCATTTTTAGACTGCAATTGAATTAGAAATCGTCACTTATCTCATGAAACGTTTATTTAATATAATTAAAAACACTAACAATCAAATATAACAAATATTATTAATTGGTATTAGAACTTTGAAAATGAAAATTAATGTTAATGCTGCCGACACTAGTATTATGGACATTAGAAAAGTTTATTCCAGGTATATAATTCAAAGCATTATTATTTTGTTTTCTGTTGCGTTAGCTATGTTTGACGACACTACTTTTTCGTTGACACATATATTAGGAATATTAACATTGTCAGCTACAGCAGTCTGATCAAATGCACAAGTTGAAGGAATTTCACTCGCGCTATTTTCCGTTAATGCATCTTGACCTTGCTGTATCTTTTTGGCAATTTTTCTTTTATTTTCTAATGATTCGGCTATATAGCCTTTCGCTACTCCTGTACAAAACCATCCGCCGTGTCTTTTAAGGTCTTCTATGCCACTTCCAGCATCAATCAACAGAGTTGCTGATAGTCTCCTCAAGGCATGGCCCATTTATTCCGCTGCATTTTGTAAATGAGAAAAACCAGCTGTTTTAGCAGGTATCTTTCCGAAGGTATGAATTCCTACAGCCTGAATACTGTATTTACCTTGTCTATATGAAACAAATAAACGCCGGTGTGGTGTATGAGCAGGGCAAAGTGCTATGTATTTTCTAGATAAGGCAATATTTCCGGGCTCGCCTACATCGTCCAAAATTAAAAATCATCTTCGTTTGTGAATCTGGAATGTTCACAATGAGAGTATCATTCTTGTCTTCAATGTCATCTAGAGTCATCTTCGTCAACTCATCGCAGCGGCATGCATCGGCTAGTTCAAAAATAATACAACCTGAAAATATAAGCCGCCAATTTATTAATGTGTGATGTGTGATGGTTGTAAACAACCGATCCACATCACTTGCACTGATGTGTCTACCGATGATCGAGTCACGAGGCAGAAAGTACGAGGACTATATATTTTATGCAACTCTTGTAATTCAAATGTTGGAAACATTGCACAAATTAAAGACCTTTTATTAGATTTTAAAAAGGATATTAATAATAAAATAACTGAGTTTGAAAACAAGTTGTCAGAATTAAATGACGAATTAAATCAAATGGATTCATTAAAATCAACGGAAATTACCGATACTATCGCCAATGAAGCTATGGACCGCTTAAATCGTGCCAAGAATATTTTGATTAGGGGCGTTCCAGAACACATGGGCGATATTCAGTCCAAAAAGGATCACGATTTAAATAAAGTAAAGTCAGTGTTGAACGTTGTCGGTTGTCAAGAAAATCACCTGGCATTCTACAGAGTAGGTAAACCAAAGCCAAATCAGAGTTTCCCTCGCATGCTAAAAGTTGTAATGCCTTGGGAATACCAAGCTAAACAGATACTAAGAAATAAATCAAAACTGTTGGAAAACCAAGCCACTGAATCTTTCTCCATAATAGATGATAAGACACCTATCCAGCAGCAGCGACTCAAAGATCTTCGCAATGAATTGGAAACTACAAAAAACAATGGTGAACATGACTTGACAATCAAATATATTCAAGGTACTCCAAAGATAACGAAATTTCGTCAATAATTCTCATTCTTCAAACTTTAACGACTGGCTACTTTTTTATACCAATCTTATACCGCCAAATTTAATGAATTATTATGCACTGTGCAATTGTTTAAATCACATATTATTATAATATCGGAAAGCTGGCTTAAACCAACCATACCCGACTCTGTAATCCATATAAATGGATATACAATATTTCGTAAAGATAGAGAACACCGTGTAGGTGGAGGTGTGTGCTTGTACTTGGTTGATGTCATTACTTCTTCATTATCAGTCACGGTGGGTGACTTTGATATTCCAGGTACAGATGTCATCCATCTGTGCATTGCTAAAAACTTATTTTCAATTAATCTCGTTTGCTTATATCGACCACCAGACACCCACAGTTGAAATGACATCTTGTTAATCGATAAACTGTGGGAAATGTCGGAGCCTGATAATCTTATACTAGTCGGTGACTTCAACTTTCCTGAAATTGTCTGGAAAACGACATCTCTATCTGATGGTGTTAGTTCGCATAATCTTTTTCAAAATTTTATTTTAAACTCCAACCTATCCCAACTTATAGATGAATCCACCAGATTTAGAATCAACAACCAACCGTCTACTCTGGACCTTATTCTTACCAATGGTGACAATCTACTAACAACTCCCGAAATTAGTTCCCCAATAGGTAAATCTGATCACGCAGTCATAACAACTCAAATTCAGTTTAATGTAAACTCCTCTCCAAGTTTGAGTAACACACTCACTTACAATTATACTGACTTTAACAAAGTTAACGACGATTTATCCCAGCTCGATTGGCATTCTGTGTTGAATTTGTCTATTGATCCTTTCGACAATGTGGAATACCTTCCTTCAAATCGCCAGTAAAACAATTAGTGTGAATACAACCCAACGTAAAATTTCTAAAAATAACCTAAAATCTTGGATACATAACCAGGCAATACATTTAATCAGACACAAGCGACATCTCTGGCGAAAATATAATCAAACAAGGCTTACTGTAGATTTCAGTAACCATCGCAATTTTTCTAATCGGGTCAAAGTACTACTTGATAATCTCAGGCACAACTTTGAATAATCAATTATAGCCAGCGGAAACTCAAAAAAAGTTGTTAAATACATACTTTCCTCACTATCATCTAAAGTCGCTATTTCTCTGCTTCTAAAAGATGACGGTAGCCTTTGCTCGTCAAATAAAGAGACTTCCGAAATACTCCCACAGACATTCTCAAAAGTTTTTACAAACGAAATTCCTAATGACAATATGCCTGACATCATATCCCCCCGTCTTTTCGCCACTCTTGACAATATTCTGTTCACAAATGATAAAATCAAACAGCATTTGCTAAACCTGCGTACTAACGCCTCACCTGGCTTAGATGGTCTGACACCCTACTTTCTCAAAAGATGTTCCGACGCTTTCGCTACTCCGCTATGCTTAATAATGCAATCGTCCTTTACAAATAGCTCTCTGCCTTCTAGTTGGAAACTAGCTTCTGTCACCCCCATTTTTAAGAAGGGCAATAAGCTGGATAGCCACAATTATCGGCCAATAAGTTTATTGCCCGTCGTCAGTAAACTAATGGAATCTATTATTTCCGAGACTATGATGGATTTCCTCCTCGAACAACATTTTATTCCAAAACAACAACACGGATTTATTCCAGGGCGGTCAACACTTACCAACTTACTTCATTGTGTGAATGACTGGACATTTTTCTTGAATAATAGAGAACCTATTGATATAGTGTATTTAGATTTTTCCAAGGCTTTCGACCGGGTTACCAAAGGGAAGACTCCTGTACAAGTTAGAATATTTCGGTATTAGAGGAAACTTAAAACTATGGTTTGAAAACTTTTTGACGGATCGTTTCTACAAGGTTCGAGTTGGTGACTTCTTTTCTCATAAAAGACCAGTTAAGAGTGGAGTTCCGCAAGGCTCAGTTTTGGGCCCACTTTTGCTTACAGTGTACACTAGCGATTTACCGTTTCACGTTTCCAGCAAAATATCGCAATATGCCAAAGACTCAAAAATATATGACAATCCCATGACAAGTCATCTATCTATTCAAAACGACCTAATGTCAATACATCAGTGGTCTTCGGAATGTTTACTTCCATTGAACACTGAAGAATGTATAGTGCTTCACGTCGGTAAAAACAACCCACTTTTAATTATTTTATTGACGGTCAAATTCTAATCACAGTAATCTCTCATAATGATCTGGGCGTTATCGTGAATAGTGAACTATCGTGGTCCGATCATGTGCTCGCAGTATCCAAACGTGCAAATACCAGACTTTATCTTATTAGGAAATGCTTTTCAAAAGTATCCTTTCAGAGCTTCTGCAAATGGTATGCTACTTACGTCAGACCTATCCTTGAATACGCCGGCCCAGTCTGGTACCCGGACTTAACTCGTGATAGAGCGTTGCTGGAAAGAGTACAGCGGAAGGCTACCAGAGTTGCTTTTGGACCTGTAAGACTTTCATATGAAGAAAGATTATCCATGGCAAATCTTACCACGTTTGAGCTGCGTAGGATACGAGGCGGTCTTATTGTAGCCTTTCGAATTCTTAAATATAATTTTGGTGATCTAAATACTGTTTTCACCCTAAATACGGACACGAGACTTCGAGGACACCAGTTCAAGTTAAAAAAAGAAAATTTTGCGGTTATATCGAGACAAAACTTTTCAACAAACAGAATTTCCAATATTTGGAATGATTTGGAGGGTAAAATTGTCTCAGCAACAAGGGTCAACATATTCAAAAATAGACTAGATCAGTGTTACTTATTTAATAACTTTTAGAGCTTAATCGTAATTTCTTCTTCCTCTCATTTGTTTGTTCACTACTAGTAGGTATTTCTTTTGAAATGTATTTTTTCGGGCTTAATAGCAGCAAGCTCCTCTGCCCTCATCTATTTGTAATAATAATAATAATAATAATAATAATAATAAAACTACTTACTTTTAACAATAGGAAGTCGTGATCGGGAGCTTTTCGAAGAAACTCGTTTATCTCATTTCTTGAAAATACTCGGGACTCTTTTGCTTCATATCCTACCGATTTGCTTTTCAGATATGATATTAACTTCAAATAATTTGCGATATTGATGTTTTCTTTAATTAACAGCACGGCTCTAAGCATTGAATAAGTACTCCAGAGGCTTGAAGACTTGTAAATTTTATTTTTTTCAGCAAAATAAGCCAGCATCACTTCTTCCTTAACTTGATTAACTTTTTTGTTATTACACCACCTTTTAAACTCCGCATATTGCTTCTCATATCTTTCTTTGGACTTATCCGGAAGCAATTCTTCCACTGCAGCAGCAGCAGCTTCTTCAATTATTCCAGTGCGAAGAGTGTTTTCCATATTATAAAGCACTTTACAACACAAATTGTGACACTTAAAAAATATTTTTGATTTGTTGTTGATTCATTGTCATGGATATTAACTTCTCATACGACTCTGATGTTGATATATTTTTTCAGCTTAAATCTATTTTTATTTTTGGAAAACGATTTCAGAAAAAATATAATACATCACTGGTCATGAAAGTGTCTCTGCTTGACTCGAAGGCTAAAAAAGAGATACTCGGATGCTACGCATCCTCGTACTCTTCAATAAGCCTCTTCTTCTGCAAATATTCACTTTCATGACTTGTAATGTAATATACTATTACCTTTGGTATGAATACGTTAAGATCATCTTCATCAGAAACTTCTAAAGTGTAATTTAGTTGATTGGAAGGCGCAAAATCATCCTCATTAAATTTGTCTAGATTGAATGGATAAATTCCTGAAGTACGAAACCCTGACGCAGCTTTATCCACTGTAGTGACTTTCATAAATGCCCTGTTTAATCATTCAGCGACGTCATATTCTGCTATTTTCTGATAACCAGAGGAGGATAAGTAAAGCTCGTATTCTTTAGTGGACTACAAAATGTTAAATCTAATGGCTGAAAATGGTCTGTGGTGTGGGGTGAAAGAGACACCATATGGATATTATTATCCTTACAAAAATTGTGAGCCGCGATTGAAATATGGCTTGAATGGTAATTAAGGAATAAAAGGATGGGTCAGATGCAGTAGGCTTTGCATATTTTGCAAAATGAGACAATCACTCAATAAACAAGTCAGAATTAATCCAACCATTTTCGGAACATTTGTAGGACGCACCCAAGGTTCCTTTTTTTTGAAAAGTTGTTGGCATTCTTTTGCTGGGATAAACAAGCATAGGAGGGATATAATTCCCTGAATCATACAGAAAACGCCAGTTATAGTTCTTTTTCCTTCCAGCCGATACAGCGGAGGCCACTTTTTGTCTCCCTTGATACCGTAATCCTTTGGGCATTTGGCATGAACGATTGTCATACCCAATGACGTAGAAAAATAATAGACCTAGCATCTCATTCATAATATCGGTATTGTTTTGAAGCCATCATTGAATTCTACAACAATATGCTTAAAAAGGTCAACAATACATCTATTTTCCTGGTGTGGCAACGCTATGTAAATGGAATCATGAAATTTCCAGTGGCGTACGACTTCGATCATTTTTGAGGAGATTCTCAACTTAAAAATAGATGTGTCACAGAAATACTGTAGAATTACATATTGTAAAGAGTGTATTGAATTGAAAATAATTGAATTTAGGAAAAATATAGAATCAAAAAGAAATTTTAGATTTGATTAATTCAAATATTATCTGAAAACAAATATGGATAGGTATTGGGAGATAATTAACCCTTCGAAAAAATATTATTCAATTTTTAAATAATAACAACATAATGATAGATGAGAAACAAATCAAATTATCGAACAACTATGAATTCTTATAAACCGTGTACTGAGATACAACTTAAGTTTAACTCAAAGCAGGAGCTGAACCATTTCACTTGAAGAAACATTCACGACTGATGGTTAAAAGAAAGAAAGATCATGTGCTATCAATAGAACATGTGAAATCTTACATCACGAAGATATATTTGCTTTTCTATGTAAAACTATATTGTTTCAATAAACAGAGAATAGGTATCTTTACACATTGTTATAGAATCTGTTATGAAAGGAAATCTGTCGGTGTATATTTCAAAAATGATAAACCTTGAATATTATGATAGAGATCACAATGGTTCAAGCCGCGCGGACAATAGTTTTTAAAATACAAAAGGGGGTTGTGAATTTGTCGCGGCACAAGAGCACAAGAATAGATAAAAATATTTATTCTTCTGACAAAGGGTTGTAAATTCGATACAAAAAAAAAATTATCGGAGAGAAAAATGTATTTTAGAACACATTGTTTATTCTCGGTACTGAGCTACTATTAGAAGAGAGACGGTATGGATGTCTATTGTTAAAAATATTGGGCATACTTCTCTTGAGCTTCGGTCGTTGTCTCCAAGACGTATAATTTAAATATTTTCTGCTGAAGTTTTAAATTAGCTTTTTGAAGTCTCTTGAATACTTCTGTTAAGCGGGTAATATGTTCTTGAATTGTCGGTGAATAGACGATGATGTCGTCCATATAGACAAGACATCGCTCGTTTTGAATTCCAGCAAGGACATTGTCCATGACCCTCTGGAATGTTGAAGGTGCATTTTTTAGACCGTACGGCATTCTGAGGAATTCGAAATGTCCGTTTTCAACTGTGAAGGCGGTCTTTGGTATATCTTCAGGCATTATTTCAATTTGATGAAAGCCTGATGCAAGATCTAGTGTCGTGAAATATTGACACTTACCAAGCTGGTCCAATAAATCTCCAATGTTTGGTAACGGGTATTTGTCGTCTACAGTAACCTCATTCAGTTTTCTGTAGTCTACGACAACACGCCATTTTTGTTTACCTGATGCGTCGAGCTGCTTGGGCACAACCACACGGTCGACGACCATGGAGAATTGCCGGGTTGTATAATGTTTTGTGAAAGCATTTTATTGATCTGATCTTTCACCTCTTGTTTATGAATTTGGGGATAGCGATATGATTTTACATAAGTGGGCTTAGAATTTTGCGTATCAATGGAATGTTTTATTTCGTTGGTGGAAGTAAGTATGTCTCCTTCTAAATAAAAAATGTCAGAAAAATCATGACAAAGTTGGGAAATTAAGTCTTGTTCTTCTTCATTAAGATGATCAAGTCTTAGTTGATTTTTTAATTCCGATGTTCTATTGGTGCACATTTCTTGGGTAGTTAGTTGAATATTATTTACAGTATTTATTTCATATGGTTCTAAGTTAAGTTTTGGAAATGTTACAGTTTTAGGTATACAATTAACATTTAATACTGAAACAAAAAATTCTCCTTTTTCATTTGTTTTAACTAATGCGTTTGGTAGTTTAACTTTCTCTACTTCTTGACCTACCAGTATAGCATCAGTATTAACTAAATCGCATTTTAGTTTAAATATTTGTTCAGTCCTAGGTTCAATGGAAATTGTATTTTTGTAAATTTGTGGAAATTGGTTTTCGATTGAAATATTGGTAGTTTCATTATCTGTTACTTTAAATAATGGTACAATTTTGAAATCAGTAATAAGTTGTTTATTTTTTAGATCAACTATACAATTATAATGTTCTAAAAAATCCATGCCCAATTATCCATCAAAATCAATATCTAAATTACAAATGAATACTCTGTGTGGATCGTTAGGTTTAAATGGAATAAGGGTTGATTCGTTATCTCTTGTTGTAAATTCGATACAAAAAAAAAATTATCGGAGAGAAAAATGTATTTTAGAACACATTGTTTATTCTCGGTACTGAGCTACTATTAGAAGAGAGACGGTATGGATGTCTATTGTTAAAAATATTGGGCATACTTCTCTTGAGCTTCGGTCGTTGTCTCCAAGACGTATAATTTAAATATTTTCTTATGCCGACATTTGTGACACAATTTATGTGGTAGGTACTAACAAAAAATGGGGTGAGAGTGGGACATTTTTTTGTTTCTTAGACATGTCACGAAATTACCAGAGGCAGCTAGGGTCACGCTAATACAAAAATTATACGGAAGTGAGATTACAGGAGGCCCTGCGTAGTATAAGAGCGAAGACAATGAGCATACTTGATGCTGCGGAAAGGTAAGAATATCTTCAGTAGGTAAAAAACCAATGCTTCAACTTATCTCCTTTTTTCAGATATGGAATTTCCCGAAGCACGCTCTTTTCAAAACTCCATGGCAAACACAATCGTCCTCCTGGTGGTCAAACTGTGCTGACCATGGAAGAGGAGCAATCCCTTATATCACACGTGATTGCTGTATCCGTTTTTGGTTCTCCCGTGACGGGATCTGAGGTTTATAGTCAAGACATAGATAAAAGGGGGAAAGGGTGAAGTGTTTGAAAGACAATTTTCCTGGAAAGGAATGGGTCACTTCGTTTCTGATCAGACACAAGGACGTGTTAGTTAATCGAATTGCCCGCAATATCAGTGTTTCAAGAGCGGCAGCCAACCATGAAATTATAAACAACTTCTTCAATAATCTCGAAAGGGAACTAGATAATGTTCCACCTAGCAACATATGGAACAATGATGAGACGGACCTTGGAGATGATCCAGGTTCAACAAAGGTTCTAATACGACGAGGTACAAAGTATCCAGAGCAAATTCTCTAATGATATGTGGAAATGCAGCTGGCGAATTAGCACCTGTATACGTCGTATATAAGTCGAATAACTTATGGCAAAGTTGGACTGAAAATGAACCAGAAAATTGTCGATACAATAGAACCAAGTCTGGACGGTGTTTTTGATTATATTTCTAGGTGAACTTCGTCAACTGGCGTGGACATTCAACAAAATAATCTTAATTTGACAAAATTAATGTCGAAATTAATAATTTATTATATACAATTTTACAAAATGGTACAAAGTTGTGAATGGTGAACTTCGGTGGTTTCAGATCGGAAGACACTTTATGTTTCGATTTGATGAATATTAAACTAACTTTGTTATTGAGCGTTTAGCTCGATTCGATGAGTGTGTAAAACTCGCGCCGATGAGTGTAAAACTTTGCTATCGAGAGTATTGAACTCGCTTCGATGAGTGTAAAAAACTAACTTTGTTGTTGAGCGTTGCGCTCGATTCGGTGAGTGTAAAACTCGCGTCGATAAGTGTAGAACTGATGAGTGAAAAACTTTGATGTTGAGCGTTGAGCTCGATACGATGAGTTAGAAACTAACTTTGATGTTGAGCGTTGAGCTCGATTCGATGAGTGAGAAACTAACTTTGTTGAGCGTTGAGCTTGATTCGATGAGTGTAAATCTCGCGTCGATAAGTAGTAGAACTAATGAGTGAGAAAACTAACTTTGTTGTTGAGCGTTGAGCTCGATTCGATGAGTGTAAAAAACTAACTTTGGTGTTGAGCGTTGAGCTTGATTCGATGAGTGAGAAACTAATTCCTTCACGTTGTGAGACGTGTTAAATAGAAATCTGCGAGGGGCGTGTTTACACGTGGATTGGGTTGAACAAACAGTAATAAACATTTTCTACTGGCCAGTATCATTTGACTTGTCGGGTTCCAAGACAAGAATCAACTATGGGTGCCGCCAATAAATAGTTTAATCTCCATTGAATACTCCAATAGCAATTGTAACCTTCTTACTCAGAAAGCTTATTCAAAAATGTCTTTCATATATTCCAATCGTCGACCATAAAATTCATGCAGAAGTGACACTAAATTTAGGGTTTCTACAATATAATATATAATAGGGTAAAACGTCACCTTTTCCTAACTTCTTAACTATAGGACAATGCGACAAGATGTCGACTTTCAAAAATATGTTATTTCTATGCCCATACAGAACAATTTACAATTATTGTTGCAAAACGTGATATTTTAAAGGTATCTAACAAAAGTTGAAATAAAATGAAACTATCCTTCAAATTTACAACAATATAAAGATCTTATCAATTCTGCATTATATTTTTCCAACGCTATTAACTAAAATGAATTCACGCCTTAAATATATACAACAAAAAAAGGACGCATACAAATCTCTTACATATTTTAAAGGTATCGTAAACAATAAATTTCAAGATTTTGCAATCTTGAACATACTCCTCCCGTTGAGAGAATACGATCAATTATAAATTCTATGAATGTTCATCTTCAGCATTAGTCGGTATAATCGGAAGTAACCCTACCTTCTTCACATTTCGGACAACTGAAGATTTCGCGGTTTTCACTAAAATAGTACGTACCACACCGTCACTACCGGGATAGCACTTCATGATTCTTCCCAGGGCCCATTGTGAGGGTGGAATGTTGTCTTCTCGTAGTAAGGCCACAGCCCTTTCGTGGATTTCAGGACCGGCCTTTCCCCATTTGGTGCGAACCGTCAACTCGTTCGGGTATTCCTTGCTCCAACGCGTCCAGAAATGCGGTTTAACATTAAGTATGTGCTGCTCGTGAGACATATGTTTACTGGTAGTCGGGGGGTAATCACGACTTTGCAAGTTGGTCAATGAATTACCTAATAATAAATTGCCAGGAATAAAGGTGATAAGATCGGTAGGGTCAGAAGAAATATTAGTTTCGTTTTCGATGATTAACACATAAATCGTCCATACGTAACTAAACGGTCGCGATCGGCGACTTTGTACAAATGCCTTTTAAATCCTTTCAATGTTGTTTCACCTAACTTCCCAACCCGTGGTGGCTGGGAAAATTTTGCCTTGGAGCAGGTACAACACAGTTTTATATGTGTATACATTCGACTACGTCCGTCAATAATCACATGTCTACGGCATATCGAGCATAGACTTTGCTGAATTACAGCTTGCAAATATTTTTTCAGAAAATACATCATAACAAAAATGATCACATGTCTAATTTTAAACAAGATAACGGAGTGTTTCGCGTCAAATGTTGAATTAGACACAATCAAACGGTAGCATGTCCTCATTATCCCTTCTTTGTCCCGAAAAGGATTTATCAATCGCGTAGGAAAAGCTTGTCGTAATGCAATTTCATAATCGGACCAATAAAAAGTTTGAATTTCTTTTCGGAGGCCCGTATTTACAATTTCCATGAATGTAGACAAGAGGTGTGCCCCTAAGAGCTCTAATTGCGGTATGGTTATCTTCTTGATAGGTACAACACGAGATTTAACACATGATAATTGCACTTCAATTTTTCTTGAGAGATATAGTGTGCGTAAGAAAACGCATGCGCCGAATGCCGTTTCAGTTGCATCGGAAAATCCATGTAATTGAACGCCTTCAACATCGGCGGTAATTACGGTGCGTCGAAATAATAACAGATCATTTGACGGTGATGGCTGGCAATATCTTCGCCATTCAATATACAATATAATAAGTAACGATTCGTTCCAATCGAGCTTATAGATCCACAAGTATTGTAGGATTATTTTCCCGAGTACAACCACGGAAACCAATAATCCTAACGGTTCGAATAGTTTGAAAACTCCGAATAGTGTTATCCGTTTGGAAACCTTAATCTGAATAGATTTCAGTATATACATATTCGTGTCGTTTCGCACGGTATATATTTTGCATTCATCTTTACTTAATTGATGTAAACATTGAATTGCTAGATACAAAGCACATGTAATATCGAATATGACGATTTTTACTTCAAAAATACGTAAGTTTTTCATTTGATCTCTCCAAATGAGACATAGAAATTCATGGTATTCGTTTATAACTAAAAATTGTTGACCCATTCGCTTTAAATCACCTGCAATCACGATAGGGTTTTCGTGAACTCGACTAGAAGTAGTTAATAAACTAGGTTGACTATTATGACCGTCATTCGATGGTACGCCTGCTTAACTCTCTAAAGAACCGTCGTACACCACACTTACTTTCGTAGTTGGACTCATTTCCTTACTGATTGCTTGATGAGATAAATAATAACCTTCTGATATCAGCGGATTGTTCACGATAGGGGACATGTGAAGTTTATTTGATTCTTAATAATCAGGAGCTGCCAATTTGCTTTGTTCTACAGACCGATTAGTCACTGCTACTAATAATTTGTCGACCGGTGTAGGTCGGTGGACATCTGGATCCGTTAATTTGCTTTGCTCTACAGGCAGTGTATTGCCTGTTTCGATTAATCTGTCGACCGGTGCAGGTCGATGAAACTCTGGTTCTACTACTTTGGTTCGTTTTACAGACAGTGTAGTGCCTATTCCTACTGATATGTCGACCGGTGCAGGTCGATGAAACTCTGGTTCTGCTACTTTAATTTGTTCTACAGGCAGTGTAGTGCATGTTTCTACCAATTTGAATTGTTCTACAGGCAGTGTAATATCTGTTCCTATTGATATTTCGTGCCACCTACCGTTATTCACTCTGAGATCTATGAACCTAAAACTCGGTGCATACTGTGCGTTTCTAGACGTTGCCTCTAACTCTTGCGGAGACGGGGGGGATGGGGTCCGTTGTTCACAGTCTAAATAAATGTAAAAGGGCGCCAGGCAATCTTGCCTCCCGATAACTACCTACAAAAATTTTCCCACCCTAAGACTACCAAATAGGTGGAGAAATAAAAGTCAGATGTCACTTACCCAAGTCTAAGTTTAATGAATTGGCCTAGTATATCAAGCGATCTTACAAGGTTCTACTAATACAACTAGTACATACAAGAGTACCACAAAATTACAATAATTTCTCCCAGGTGTCCTAAATGACTCATAAGTCATAAACACAAATTATCATAGGTAAGTGAAATTCCCTCTTGATTAAATGATGTACAAAAATTTATACAAATATATATATATATATATATATATATATATATATATATATATATAAAATAAAACTTCAAAGAGTGGTCTTTGTTAAAAAAAAACCTCAAACTCGTGGGGATAGCAGCCAAAAAAACTTTACAGGTCAGAGATAAAGTGAATCAAATAGTACATCACCCAAGCTTTCGAAGAGCATTGTCTTCATTTTCAAAGGCTATAATAAACCAGAAAGAAAAAATCGGTTAACTTAATAAAGAAAATAATTTTTGAAATCATTACGACTTACTTGTAGTGTTGATTTAAAATTAAACTCACATTTCACAAATTGCAGGAAAACCTTCATCCACTAAAGACTAAAATGTCGACTAAATATAATTTCTCTCCCACATATAGTAATGAGAGCCAGGATTTTTTTCCTGTTTTTTAAAACCAAAAGACGTACAACAAGAAACGAACTGATTTTGTTGTACGTCTTTTGGTTTTAAAAAACAGGAAAAAAATCCTGGCTCTCATTACTATATGTAGGAGAGAAATTATATTTAGTCGACATTTTAGTTTTTAGTGGATGAAGGTTTTCCTGCAATTTGTGAAATGTGAGTTTAATTTTAAATCAACACTACAAGTAAGTCGTAATGATTTCAAAAATTATTTTCTTTATTAAGTTAACCGATTTTTTCTTCCTGGTTTATTATAGCCTTTGAAAATGAAGACAATGCTCTTCGAAAGCTTGAGTGATGTACTATTTGATTCGCTTTATCTCTGACCTGTAAAGTTTTTTTGGCTGCTATCCCCACGAGTTTGAGGTTTTTTTTAACAAAGACCACTCTTTGAAGTTTTATTTTTTAACTAGTCAGCCGTGACTAACGGCCAACTTTTGGTTTTTGGTTTATATAAATATTTATATATATATATATATATATATATATATATATATATATATATATATATATAAATGTATATATATACAAGTATCCCAAGCCAAACATATATATCCCGTACCTTTAAAACCAATGTATCCCTCCCCAGTAGTAACTCAATCCTACTACAATTTGTACAAAAAAAGGTTGACAGGCTAGTACCCAATGGTACTTTAAAATCCTATAAATCCCTGGGTTAAGATCCTATATATTCCCTAAGTAAAATCCTTTAATTCCCCCCAAGTAAAATCCTATAGACCCCCCTGGTAAAATCCTATGAAACCCCCCTGGTAAAATCCTATGAAACCCCCCTGGTAAAATCCTATAATTCCCCCCGAATGAAATCATATGTTACAGCCTGGATTGTTCGTTGGGTATAAATATGTACAAACCAGTACCTACATACAAATGAAATTCCTCAAACGAGTACTCGATTAGCCGGTAGAATGAGAAAACTATAAACTTAAGTTCCAAATACAATATAGGGTTAATACAATATACCATACGTATCTATGGCACAAAATAACGTTTATGCAATTAAATGTGAAATTTTGAAAGTAAATATTAAAAATACAATATGGCGCAATATCATTTGAGCTCATACACTTCTACCACCAACTCAAATAACTCAGAATGTTAAAATTGAATAGCCACAGTAACGTTTACAAATTTAACAACAGTGGGTGTAGTTTTCACTAATCCATAATGTGAGTATAACAGATAAAACAGGTTTAATTAAAAAGTGTATGTTGATCAGAGTATTTGTAATACTTAATCAACACAAGTATCGTAAACTGCGTACCACAAGTGACTTACGGTAATAAAAAAAGTTATCTACACCCTAGACTGACGGATATAAACAAGTGATATGCGCAAAAAGGTATTTTACATAAACCAATGTTTAAAACTTGCGTGAAATCCACTGTGTCTTGATGGTTGCCAGTGGTGGCTACCAACTACTACTTCTATAGAATGCTATAAGATCCAATATTGTACTCTTCAGCAACAATCCAAATTTTCCCCCATACAAGTTTGTTGTTCTGACTCAACGTTGTCCCATAAAATTAAATCCAGAATAGTAAAGATTGACAAACGAGAAGTGGAGAGAAAAGTGCAGAACCGAAAAGAAGAGAAGAAAAGAGAAGAGAACTCAAAAATGAGAAATATATTAATACTCTATACATTTTCTTTCAGTCTCAATGGTCAAAACGAAATATCAATCTAAACTTTGCCCTCTAATCGATTAACTCCCTCTAGCAGTCATATATCCGATATGAGTAATCTCTATTACTGATCCCTAAACTGAAATATCTACTAATCTCATAAGAGCAAGACTTCTATTAATCGTAAAGACTAATCAACTAATATTGATATTACTTAATTTTGCTAACAAAAGTTAACTAGAAAATTCTATATCTCATGTTTGACCAACAAAAAATTATAATACTAATCGAGCTTAACATATTAACTATAATCTTCTTACATTGGACAAAAAAAACAAGATACGAGCTTATATGGAGCCAATACCTATGAACTAAGTACCTAAACTATAAAACCAGTTGACCTTCAATCAACAAAAAAAATACATTATCCAAAGATAAAACGCTTTAAAATTACTAGAATATTCATCTATGTATAAAAAACTGTAATATTTCTTACCAAATGGCCAGTTTGAGTTCCGAATATATAGGACTGAAGGTGTTATTACCCTTGGGACTGTGATAAAGGCCTACTGAAGCAATATACCCTCTTCAAGATTGGTTTTCATGTACAATGTACAGCTATGAAGGAAAATCAATTCATCAGACAATGGACAAAACCTCTACGATATAATTGAGAACAATCTAGTTAATGAAACTATAGAAACATTCTGATACTTACAATTAACTGGAATGACAGCATAACAAAAAAACCACCTGTCGGTTGAATTATCTGATACCAAAAAAATGGTATTTATACAGGTCTATACTCTCCAAACAACTCCAAAAATATCTAACGATACCCGGGAAATGTGTATCACCAAACGGTCATCCCTTAATATAAGGTGAAATATTCAATTATTTCATCCGAAAATGGTGACATAAATCCAATCACCTTCACCCCGATATACCCAACGAACAATGAATGTCCAGTATATTCACAGGCAAAATCAAAAACTCTCGTGTCAAACCAGCCAGCCAATCAGAATGCTCTCGAGATGTCAAAGCTTCCAATAACCAATAAGAGCTGAGATATCCAACAAGTATATATCACAGAATAATATATGCATTGACACATCACGGAGAATCGCGTTATAAAGATATGTATCAGGGGTAGTGCGTTTGGAGTAACACCACGGGGACATGCTCCACAAAAATAAAATAAATACTTGATGTATAATTAATTGTAACGCGAAAAATTCGCCGAGCTGTCGTAAATTTAATATTGGCTAACCTGTCGACTGAGAGAAGTCACAGCGCTATCGGTACGAAGTTAAAAATTCAGTCCTCCATTTGCCGTCAAGGTGTAAACACACCATTTCAACTAAAGATATTCGCATGTGCTCTGGGAGCCATTAGTGCTTATTGGAAAATCCGACAATTCCGACATAGGGGAGGAGAAATACAGCTGGAACCAACAATTGGCAGCTCCGACCCGATAGGTTTCTGGTCCCAAAACGGTCGATGACTGTGGGTTCCATAAAAATTTAGTGGAATTGTGTTTTGATGTAAATTTCCGTAGACGGCATTGGATTCATTAACAAGGTAAATGGTTGAAAAATACTTTCTCGGAATTACCAGTTTTGTAGGCAATTTAACGTAGAAATTCTGCTTTGATTCGTAATTTATTGGAGTATGTAATCTGGGTTTCGCGGGATAGTTTCGTTATATTGAGAAGGGAGCATGAAGCCACAGCAGGTGGTCCTCCACCATTAAACGACAGAAAAAAAACTGATACATCTAATGAGGACATTGGCAGTAGAGAGTGATCTGGGTGTGGAGGAAATTGGCTTAGGGGAAGAAGTTTTTGTAGAAGTATGTAATTATGAACTACTTTAAAATTAATCAATTAAAAAATTGAAATATGTCCAATATTTCACTCTTTTCTAAGTATGTACAATAAATTCTCAGATTTAAAAATAAACAAATGTAAAGTTTGCTGTTCCTGAAACTAAACTATGTTAGATTTTTAATTTTTTTATCATCTATTAGAACATGTAAATATCCAGTTACAATAATAGTTACGTATAGTAACTATCAGCTAGAAATTTACAAATTAAATTTAGGAACTATATTGTACATTTTGCACATCAGTACATTTAAAAAATGTGTATCTTTCAAAGCTTTAATTTTCAGATGACACCTCGAACACCCAGTCTCACGGATCACCATTACGCAAGTATTGGGGAGAATAGTAGGAAGCGAGGAGCCAGTTCTACAACAACAACTCCAAAGGTTCGTAGAGTAAGACAGGATTCAACTCTGCGTGTGTCCAAAGAACTCCTTGACATTAATAGGGAGTCATTGCAAGTCTGGAGGTCCATTGACACCAATTTAGCCATAATTGCATTGACAAAAGTTGCGGAAAACCATAGTTTTTCAAGGAAAGATTATATTTAGTTTTATTTTTAGTTATATTTAGGTAGTAGGTATGTTGTTTCAACTTTTTTTTTAATGTAGTATATTAGTATTATAATTTGTAAATATAGTTAGTAGGTAGGTTTATTTTTATGTTAAAATGAAGTATTTATTCCACTTTTAGGAAATTCACAAAGCGAACAATGAAGATGCTTTCTTTTATTGATAGACACACATGCAATCAAAGAAAATAATTGTTTATACTGTTTTGTCGTGCCATTCTCCCTTGATCATGAAAATCGCCATCAATTCTTTCATATATTTGAATTGGTTGGTTAACGCTGTCTTCAGGTACTTCAAAGTCCACATCTAATCTTGCTTCTGTACAAAAGTTATGTAGTATTACACAAGCATATACAATTTGAGAGACTTTCACTGGAGCATATCTCAATTTTCTTTCCAGCAACAAACAAAGAAACCTTCCTTTTAGCACTCCTATACACCTTTTAACACAATTCCTAGCTCTCATATGGGCTTGAAAATATCTGTATTTGGGGCTTCCTGGAACTGCATCTGGAATTGGTGTTAACAACCATGGTTGCAGAGGATAACCTGAGTTACCCAATAGCCAAGTGTTTCTGTCACTTGAAACAAAAAATATACTTCAATAATCTACTTACTTCCAACAATTCAATATTATCTCTAATAATGATAACTAACCAGAAAAACAAAATCTTTCAAGTTCTGTTCTAATTATGGATTGATTCCAAATAAATGAATCATGTGATGCTCCTCCAAATCTTGCATTGTTCCACCGGTTTCATCATTGCTACATGAGTTCCATCAATTGCCCCAACGACTCCTGGAAAATTTGTAGCTTCCATAAATATCATTTTAATCTCACGCTTTGTATTGGCATCTCTTGGAAATTTAATTTTTTCTTGGGCAAATCTGTTCACTATAGCCTCTACAACTTGGGAGATTGCAGTTGATATTTGAGATTGAGAAATTGTAACGACACAGTCGTTCTGAACCTAAAATAACCCCGATAAATAATCAGAAAATAGAACACCGAGAGGGCAGCACCTTCGCCTTTCCATTAATAACTTGACCGATACCACCAAAGCATACGTTCTGCGATATACCAGGCAAGCTCTACCTTACGTAGAATAACGATAGGAAGCTTCTACTGAAAATAACCGAAGTGTTGCATTATATTCCGGAGCGTGTTGAGCTTAGGAATCGTGAACACATAAATATCCCGCTTCTCGTTGACCCCTCGATGTGCGTTGAACTCGAGGCTAGACGCTAAGCGAACCTGTATATCGGATGAAGTTCTAAAGCGTGTTGAGCTTAGTGCGAACGCCAACTACCCAAGCAAACTCCCGACCTCCAAGATCACGCTGTGCGTTGAACGCGGGATCTCGACCCTGACACACACACCCCTTTGGTTATAGGAACCTGACGTCTCAGCAAGGAAACTGGACAACTGAGAAGAATAATCCGACGACCACCCTAGAGGTATTGCCAGCCTACAGGACCAATAAATCTTGTGTATATATATTTATTGTACAGAATTTTAGGTTTTAATTGTAGATAATTATTGTAAGTTGAATTAAGAAATATATCTAACCATCCAACCCCTTTTATGCTCTACCATACTGACGCACCATCACAAAATGGCGCCCGAGCAGAAAGTTAGATAATACAAATTACACCCGAGCAGGAGTCACAAAATGGCGCCCGAGCAAAAGGGTAGATAAGGGAAACAAAGATAACAGATATAACAGAGCCTCCAGGGAAAAAACGATTACAAAATTAAGATAAGGGATACAAAATTGCAGAAGGTTAATCACATCAGAATAGTCAGAGAGAAACTAAGCATATAACAGCAAAAAATCAGACAGGAACAAATCATGAGCGAAGAAGGAGAATACGCCGACGTGGGATTAGAGATAGCGGACACAAAAGTAGGATGGATATACAAGCTCAAGAAGGAAGAGCTAGTGACAGAACTACAATAATACGAATTAGACACAAGCGGTAATATGGACACACTACGGGCCAGAATGGTACATTTTATAAGGAAACAGATAGGACATAATATCATACAACAAGAAAGCAGCATACAAGAATCTGAAAAACCTAGAGAAAGATTGTACACTGCCGAAGACAGCGAGTCCGAAGATAGACATAATAGGTACGATCACAAATACGTAGATTGCACAGAAGTGGACAAAATAAGGAGACGGGGAATATACTTTGATGGCGGCTCAAAAGACCCGATAGAGTTCATTGAAAGGTTACAAGAACTCAAAACATGCTACCAGCTAAACGACGAAGTTATACTTAGAGCTCTTCCAGAAGTGCTGAAAGGCAAAGCAATTCTTTGGTACCGGAATAATAAACATCTCTGGGAAACTTGGCAAGATTTCATAGATGATTTCGAGACATTTTATGTATCATTAGACTTATCAACATACTTAGCAGAAAAGATAATGGAGAGAGAACAAGGAGAAAACGAACCGTTTAAACAATATATCACAGAAATTCAGACATTAATGCGGAGACATACGGGCTTCAACAATAGCCAACAATTAGAAAGAATATATAAAAATATGAATCCGAAATACAAACTCCACGTCCGAAGAAATGAAATCGCATCAATAAGAGACCTTACACGGCGAATAGACGAGCTAGAAAGTATCCGAAAAGAGATCGAGAAAGCGAGCAAACCCGAGAGTAAGACCAATTACGACAGCCGCACGGGGCAAAGTCCGCAAAATAAGAGCAAATTACCGAATTACAACGGACAAGATTGTTGCTGCAGATGCGGTAAAAGAGGACAGAAAAGAAACTTGCTACGGGAGACAAATATTATTTTGCAGCCATTGCGGAACAATAGGAACACCGCCAAATAAATGCAGTTGCCGAAATTCAGGAAACGTGACAAGGGCCGATGCTTCGAGAGGCAAGATGAGCACAATAAAATCCTCCACTATGAACAGTTACGATATATTAGAAGACAAAAGACCGCATATAACAATTTTTACCCAAAACCAACAACAATTAAACGCGTTAATCGACACAGGAGCACAGAAATCATACATAGGGACAAGAGGCCTGAACAAAATTAAACACTCCAAATATAGGACTAACCTAGAAAATACGGCGGTTACTTCAGCAAACGGATATAAAATGAAAATTACAAAGAGCTTTGTTATTCCGTGTACAATAGCCAAACAAGAGGGCGAGACAAAATTCCTCTATCTACCGAACATAGAAGACGAAGCAATTCTAGGAGTAGCAGATATTGCAGAGAGAAAAATATCATGGGCTGACCTGTTAAAAGAAGAAACCGACTTAACCCCAGAAGAGCAAGAAATTTATAAGAAACTAACACAGATAGATCACACCGTACAAAACCCAAAGGAACAACAGGAAAATCACAAGAAGACGGATAAAGGAAAAATACAAAAAATAGAACAGGAAGAAATGATACACGAAGATAAAGCATTCATAGAAAGATTACAGAGTATAAGATACAATAACAAAATACAACAGGCAGTCGTTATGGTGGAAGAAGTAAATCGAACAGAAGTCAACCCCAAGTTTAATAATAATCCGGAACTACCAGCATTAGAGAAGAAAAGACTAGAAAAGTTTTTAGAAACAGAAATAAAAAAAATTAACAACAGCCGGGTAGTAACACCATTGGCAGAACACACAATAAAACTGAAGCACAACACACCTATCAAACAGCGGTATAGACCGAGGAATCCGATAGACTACATTAACGTAGCACCGAAGAAAAGTAAAGCAGATTGGTACGAGAGGAAAAAAAAACAGAAGTAGGAACACAACCATGAAAGCATTCGGATTTCACAATCATAGACGACAAATTATACAGACACTTTTGGGATAAATATGACTTGAAGGAGACAGAAATGTCAAATCCATGGAAATTATGCATCCCACAAGCGAACAACAGAAAATAATAGAAGAAAACCACAGCAGTCATAGATCAGGACACCTGGGAATAGCAAAAACAATAGCACGACTAGCCAGGAAATACTATTGGCCAGGAATATTCAGAGACACAGCAAAGTTCGTAAGAGAGTGCCAAACCTGCCAGAAATTTAAGCCGTCGCAACTATAAACACCGGGTCAAATGCAATCGACCAAGATCCCTCAAGAACCATGGCAACGCGTGCCGGAGCAAATAAGAAATAAGTCGAAGACAGGAAGGAGAAGGTACCGATACAGGCTAGCCAACGGAGAGCGTATTAGCATACAGTACGGAACTAAGCCAAGCATAAAAAGCCGATCACTACAGCGTCCCTCGCCACTGACGAGGAACCAAAATTTTGTCCCAAAATTTTTACGACCTGGGAGGGGTGTAACGACACAGTCGTTCTGAACATACCCCTCGATGTGCGTTGAACTCGAGGCTAGATGCTAAGCGAACTTATATATCGGACGAAGTCCTGAAGCGTGTTGAGCTTAGGGCGGACGCCAAATACCCTAGGTCAAACCCTGCAGCGTGTTGAGCGCAGGACCGAGGCCTTTCCGATTAGCCGAAATTCCGGAGGGCGTTGAGCTCGGGACGGAAGCAAACTTCCGACCTCCGAGATCACGCTGTGCGTTGAACGCGGGATCTCGACCTTGAGACCTGACGTCTCAGCGAGGAAACTGGACAACTGAGAAGAATAATCCGACGACCACCCTAGAGGGACTGCCAGCCTCCAGGACCAATAAATCTTGTGTATATATATTTATTGTACAGAATTTTAGGTTTTTATTGTTGATAATTATTGTAAGTTGAATAAAGAAATATATCCAGCCCCTTTTATGCTCTACCATACTGACGCACCCTCACAAAATAGCAATATGGAAATTTTGGCCTATAGTTTTCTGATAACTTCCAGTAGCAAAAAACTGTAAGCTGGCAAAAAAATTTATTACCACTGGAATGGCAACCGGATTATTAGGCTGCATCAATTGCTGCATGATTGAGTTGAAAACAAACCGTGCTAAATTTTCAGTCAGTCTGTAGAGGCATCTAAATTCTTCCTCGGTGGTTTGGTGGAAAGGATCACTGCGATCTCTCAAATGTTGGCGTTCCAAATTTACATTACGCATTTTCTGTAACTTTTCTTTCTCTTGTAGAACGAGAATGTATAAATTATTAATTGCAAACATTACAATTAAACATATATTTCAATATAACACACAACATAGTTTTATTTTAGTTGATGTTGCATGAATACACCTTAAATGGTGTAATTGAGTATTTAAATTTTTGCACATTCGTCTAAACTCTTACCAACTTCAAATAAATGCAAAGCCGAGCACATTTTCAGGATGAATAATATTTTTACGAATATTTCCGAAGGTAAAGCGATAGTGACACAGAATACCAACATAGCTTGATGTGGTAACGACATGTCAACATCAATTTTCGCTATCGATATGTTGATATCAACATGACACAGAATCTCACCACTGAACAATACTCTATCATAAAATTGGTGACATTATGCACTCTGGAGTCTGTATTGTGTAACAAGTCATGTTATAGAAAGTGGCCGCCGGCAACTACGACGACGGCGACATACACACATGATTTTTTTCCTAAAAACCCGTTTTCCGTGTTTTTTTGCCTGAGAAATGTAAATTAACTCAAAAAAAATCTACATTTTTTGGGGAAAACCAATATTTTTCTCGCATTGTATTTTAAATAGAAATAAGTGGTCGGAAATGTTTTTTACCATGCCTATAATCGATTTTCGAGTTTTTTCAGAGGCCTGTGGTGGTTACCATCAAAAAATGAGTTTTTTCAAAAAATATTAAAATTTGAGAAAAATATCGAACTTTCACTTAATTTTGTTCGTTTCATGGACAAAATGAGAGAAAAATTGATTTTTTGTGATTTCTTGACTGAAACTTTGGGATAAAAAATGAAAGTATGTAGCTGATACCCGTATACATCGTACATAATATACAAAAATAAATGGAACTTCCTTATTTACCCAAAAAGCGAAAATCAATTAAGAGGACGAAAATAAGTGATTTTTTTTATTTCAAATTAAAAAAACATGGTGGCTTAAATATCGATATTGTAAAAAGATCTCCCATTATCCATATCCAGTTAATATAGCTAAAAAACCAAAAAATACGTTGTAAAACAAAATAAATGGAAATTATGCGATGCATAAAAAAATAAACGGATTCAAGGATTGGAACTAACTTTTGCGCATCTGTAGCCCCGAACAATATTCTATCATAAAATTGTTACTTGTATACACTTCGGGGGATGTATCGTGCTAAAAAACCGAAATTTATCCAAAAATAACCAAAAATGTAGTATATCTGGATTAATAGGACCCGCTGCACTCGTTCTCGTCAACTGAAAATCAATAGTGTACATCTGTGAGACACCTTGAATAATATTCAATCATAAAATTGATCAATCGTATACTCTATGGAGGCTGTATCGTGCTAACAAACTGAAAATTCTCCAAAAATGACAAAAATTTGGTACTTCAGGTACCACAGCACCCGTTGTACTGGCTTTAGTACGCTCAATATCGATAGGGTTCATTTTTGAGACGCTCTGAATAATATCCAATCATGAAATTGATCACTTGTATACAGGGTGTCCCGGGACTAATGGGAAAGAAGTCAGGAGCGTATAATCTGAGCAAAAATAATGTTAGTACTTCATATAAACTTTTACCATGCAGGCCCTCGTTTTCGAGTTATAGGCCTCCAAAGTTTTAATTTTGAATTTGGTTTTTATTTGTATTTTTTGTACTAGTTATTTGATCTTTATAAAATTTACGGCAAAGCTATAATGTATGTGTATGTTTATTTTGGTAAGGTAAACAGATTTACAGTAGTGCATTGAAGCCAGGGACGGACTACTCGCTATGGTTAGTGATCCAAAAATTTTGCAGGTACGGCACACCCTGTATGAAATTATCGAAATTCACTTCCCCACACATTAAGCTAACGAAAAGGTACTCTTGTTGGAATTCGATAAAATAAGCCGTTTGGCTAATATTTACAGTTTTATTAATGCACTACGTACCAGTTTACGCATTCACCATTTTTATAAGTACACAACGAGGTAAAACTAACTTTTAATAGATGTCCAACATTTAGCTAGAGTACTACAAAAAAATAATTCAACGATAGCAGAAGATGAAAAACATTAGCGACTTATTAATTGGAAAGTTGGTAAAAACTTTTTATAAGTGTTTTTACCGTTTATCAAGTTACCATAGGATTAGTTGTCAAACGTTGTGTAGAATAGTTCGTAGTCAGTACTTGTCAATAATTCATAAGTCCTTAATTTAACAGTTACAATAGCAGAATTCGCTTTTATTGAGTACGCAGATAAACATCTAATGTATGGACTGGCTTCTCGAAACTCTTTAGAGGCCAAAAGGCTTTATGAAGAACATTTTGCAAACAGAGCATTGCCAGACAGACGAATGTTTGGGCGTATTGATCTCAGGTTACGAGAAACAGGTATGAATAAGTAAATGTAATTTTCCATGTATACAAAACAAAATTTTAAATTTTAGGAAGATTTTCGCCAGAAAAAGCTGGAGAAGGTCCAGTACGAAGCATACGTACTGTGGCAGTTGAACAAGACTTGTTAAATGCAGTTGATAATGAACCATCGAGTTTTAGAAAATTATCAAGAGAACATAACGTCTCGAAATCAGTTGTTCATCGCGTCCTAAAAGAACAGCTGTTATATCCTTTTCACATGAAAAAAGTACACCGTATGACAGTGGCTGATTATCCTGCACGACTTGAGTATAGCCAGTGGTTTCTGCGACAACAACAAGCAGACAACACATTTATTAGTAACGTTCTCTTTACGAACGAATCCGGTTTCAACAGAGATGGAATCATAAATTCTCATAATATGCATTTATGGGATGATGTGAATCCACATGGCATTATCCAAACTAGGATCCAGCATAGATTCATGGTTAATGTTTGGCAGGAATAGTTGGCAATCATTTGATACAGCCATACTTTATTGGCGGTACTTTGACCGGTCAGAGATATTTGGAGTTTTTGCAAAATGAGTTATGGAACCTGTTTGATGATGTGCTACTACAAACTCGTAGGAATTTATGGTTCATGCATGATGGGGCCCCTCCTCGTTTCAGTTTAGATGTACGACAGCATTTACACACAAGGCTTCTTAATAGATGGATTGGTCGTGGAGGCCCTTTTCAATGGCCACCGCGATCAGGAGACGTTAATCCTATGGATTTCTTTCTCTAGGGTTATCTCAAAAGTAAGGTATACGCAACACCTGTGCAAACAAGGCAAGATTTAATAGACAGAATTGTGTTACACTGCAATGTTATTAGAAATAGTGTGGGATTGCTCTTTCAAGTGCAAACAAACAACCTTCGTAGACTTAGAATGTGCGTGGAAGTGGGAGGAGCTCATATTGAACATTTATTAGAATAACGTTAGTTTTTGTTGTTGTTTAGGAATTAGTTTTGGTCTAATGTTTTATAACTTGTGTTTTTTGAGGTTTTCTTAATGGTTTAATAATGTTGTGATCGTAATTTTGATTAAAAGCAAGTAAATTCTGGACATCGTATTAATAAGTTAGTTAGGTAGATTTGTACGTAGTGCATTAATAAAACTGTAAA
Organism: Galeruca laticollis; assembly: GCA_963921935.1. Classification (NCBI taxonomy): domain Eukaryota; kingdom Metazoa; phylum Arthropoda; class Insecta; order Coleoptera; family Chrysomelidae; genus Galeruca; species Galeruca laticollis. The sequence continues at coordinate 17,952,179 of OY998183.1, read as the reverse complement.
TATTAGCCAAACGGCTTATTTTATCGAATTCCAACAAGAGTACCTTTTCGTTAGCTTAATGTGTGGGGAAGTGAATTTCGATAATTTCATATAGGGTGTGCCATACCTGCAAAATTTTTGCATCACTAACCATTGCGAGTAGTCCGTCCCTGGCTTCAATGCACTACTGTAAATCTGTTCACCTTACCAAAATAAACATACACTTACATTATAGCTTTGCCGTAAAATTTATAAAGATCAAATAACTAGTACAAAAAATAAGAATAAAAACCAAATTCAAAATTAAAACTTTGGAGGCCTATAACTCGAAAACGAGGGCCTGCATAGTAAAAGTTTATATAAAGTACTAACATTATTTTGGCTCATATTATACTCTCCTGACTTTTTTCCCATTAGTCCCGAGACACCCTGTATACTCCAGAGGCTGTATCGTGCTACCAAACTGAAACTTCTCCAAAAATGACAAAAATATCGTTCTAAAACTACTGTAGCACATGTTTTATTGGCTCTGGTGAGCTGAAAATCAATAGAATTCATCTGTGAAATGTCCTTAACAATATTCCATCAAATTTTTTGTAGCTCTATTCAAGAACTGTCCAACGGTATATAATAGTTGATATATTTGGTGTACCCTTGTGGATTTATAGCAAAAATGAGTGTCATACCCTTTGATTTCACTTTTCCGCCCAACCTTTCTAATATGCGTTTACCGAGAAAAAAGTTGAAATTTTTAAAACATTTCTTGAGTTATGTTTACTTCTTTCATCAAGAACAACAAGAAAAAATGGTTTTTAGAAAAAAAATCCTGTGTGTATTTCGTCGTCGTCGTTGTCGTCGGCCACTTTTCGTTACATATCTTGTTAGCACGATACAGCCTCCGGAGTGCAACAAATCAGCAATTTCATGATTGAATATTATTCAAAACGTCTCACAGATGGACCCTATTTATTTTCAGCTCACCACAGCCAGTTCAACATGTGCTATAGTACTTTAAGTACGACATTTTTGTAGAAATTTCATATAAGTGTTTTAAATGAAACTCACGGTTTCTAGTTAATACCACAATATAATAAAAATTGTTGAAAATTCTGAAAAATTGACAATTGTTTCGATAAATCAATACCATCGTCAGAATGACAGAAGCTACATTTCATTTTATCTATTATTCAGATTGTTGACACAAGAATCTCGAGTGACTGTTTGTTTGATATTATAAAAGGCCCGATAATTATTCGAGTGTCACTGATTAAATCAAATTTTTTATTGAATGCTAAATGTTTAATTCTATGAAAATATGTGCCAAATGAATACCACAGTGAGTTAGATTGGAAAAAAATTTATATAATACTATCAAATAACAAATTTTCAAAAGTTAGTATTCCCCAATAATATCGTTAAAGAACAAAATCGTATTTTCTACAAACATTAAAATTAAAACAACCTATGTACTAGAAAAACACCTAATTAAATACTTTTAACAGGAGTTCAAATTGTCGAATTTACACTTGACGTGTATAAATGTCAAATACCACGATCTCCGTCCAAAATTGTCTATTCTATAAAATTCGTCACTTGATGTAAATTTTCATATATAACGTTTATTTTGTTTGAATTTGAAATGTACCTGAAGTTCCAATGAGAGGAATAAACAAACCACTAGTTATATAATAGTTATTTATGTAACAAGTGTGTAAAGTAGCCTTTTTTTGACGAATGTGAATATTGTCGCTTGAGCCGCAGGCGAATGCCACTATTACATGAGTCGAAAAAAGGCCTTTACACACGAATTGCATACACTATTTCTTCTACTACCTAGATGAAGTTCTATAAAATGTCAGAAGTCACAATTTCGACTAACAACGCCTACGTATATCTTGCAAACAATGCTGGTGCTTAGGGGTTATTCAATTGAACTCTCTGCAGAATATCCATTTTGAATATTTTGCTGGGGAAAATCTCATTTTGTATGTTTTTGTATATTGTCCTGGCAGTTATCAATGACGCCGTACCTGAAGTTCCAATGAGAGGAATAAACAAACCACTAGTTATATAATAGTTATTTATGTAACAAGTGTGTAAAGTAGCCTTTTTTCGACGAATGTGAATATTGTCGCTTGAGCCGCAGGCGAATGCCACTATTACAAATTTCAAATATTTTTTCCAAATCGTAGTATTATATATCTATCATTAGATACATTCTGCATAAATGTCATCGGAAATTGAAATGTCAAATTTGATATATACCGAATCTTTCAAAATTATTGATTCTACATACAATACAGTGTATATCAAAAGTATTGCATACAGTAAGTCTATCAGCAGTATTGGGACTGTGCAATGCCAAAGCTGAAACGAAAAAAGGTAAAATATTTCTACGAATATTTGCAACACGTGATTTTTCATCTACAACATTCATTAAACGATTAAAAACACCTTGAAGAAATATAAACAGTTACGGGCTCATTCTCACCCATAGTTCGATTTAAAATCTCTAACTCTAAATCGTTTCATTCTGTAAGGAAGAAAATCTGCTTTTAATTTAGGAACAATATCAGACCAAGAACTTAATTTACTACGATTATTAAGAAACCATGTGGAAGGTCTACCTCGAAAGTACTCGCAAGACTGTAAAAATAATTCAATATCAGAAACACCTCTAGAAACTCTAAGTAATTCAACTTTTTCTAAAAAAATATGTAGTGATTCATCCTTTCCAGAGAATGAAATATTCCAGTAAAGTTGCCCCCCCCCCCAATGACACTTTGCAAAAAAATTATACTGCAGTCGGATCCACTTCTATTGCACTCATATGCACCACCAAGAAAAACAAAATCCCCCCCCCCCCCTTACTTAGTTAAACCTCAATATATAAAGTAAAGTTGCCCCCAATGATAATTTTCAAAAAAAAACAAGTGTCATCGTAATCCACTTCAAATGAACTCCTATGCACCACCAACAAAAATCAAATCCCTTCTCCCCCTAATTGGTTAATTCTCATTGTTCATAGTATAGTTGAAAAAAAAAATATTGCAGCGGCATCCAGTTCTAATGCACTCATATACACCACTAACAAAAACAAAGTGCCCCTTCCCCTAGTTAGTTAATCCTCATTATACATAGTGAAGTTGCCCCCCCCCCCATCAATGATAAAGTCTGAAAAAAATTTATGGCAGCAGTGTCCACTTCTTGTGCACTATTATGCACCATCAACAAAAACAAAATTTCACCATTCCTAATTAGTTAAACCTCATTATTTAAAGTGAAGTTGCCCCTTCTCAAAGATAAATTCCGAAAAAAATTAAGGGGAATGGAGTCCAAAATTATGGCAAACATTAGTGAAAAAGGGCCCGGAAAGTTGCGGAGAGGATAGAAAGTGTCTGTTCATCGGACGTTTGAAAAAAATCCTTTTTTTTTGTATAGTAGGTAGTTTTCGTATGCTAGCAGGAAAAATGTTGTGAACCTAATATGCGCGTAACGTGCCCGTTTGCACTGCCTAGATGAAGTTCTATAAAATGTCAGAAGTCACAATTTCGACTAACAACGCCTACGTATATCTTGCAAACAATGCTGGTGCTTAGGGGTTATTCAATTGAACTCTCTGCAGAATATTCATTTTGAATATTTTGCTGGGGAAAATCTCATTTCGTATGTTCTTGTATATTGTCCTGGCAGTTATCAATGACGCCGTACCTAAAGTTCCAATGAGAGGAATAAACAAACCACTAGTTATATAATAGTTATTTATGTAACAAGTGTGTAAAGTAGCCTTTTTTCGACGAATGTGAATATTGTCGCTTGAGCCGCAGGCGAATGCCACTATTACATGAGTCGAAAAAAGGCCTTTACACACGAATTGCATACACTATTTCTTCTACTACCGGAAATTTTATCAAAATACAGAAGCGTAATAGTAATTTTCTTTGCGCATTAAAGTAGATTTAATTTTTCTTTAGAAGAAACTCCGAGGCTTTTATTGATTCCTAATAAAATATATTATATTTTGAGCAATATTTTGAATATTTTAAGCAAAATTACAACAAATTAACAAAAGAACAGGCGAATTCAATTATTAACAATACTAATATTAAAGGTGCTGTTTGTGCACCTTTGGACATTTTCGGAATATTTTGCTATTTTATTTTTCCTACACCATTCTTTAAACAAATTGTATTTTGTTTCGTAAATATGCACAGATTTTTGGGGCAATAAATCATTAGAAGCATTCTCTGCTACGTGTAATAGGTTTGATGGTGTATTTTCAAAATAATCTTCTGAGAGATCGCCAGAGGAATCCACCTTTATAGTTATATGTACCTACCTATTCCGTTTTCTAGAAAAATAATCTAAAATAACATCATAGTTTCACAAAAATGTTCAATACTTAAAAATTTATACTTTTGCTTACCCTAGGTATAGTCGGAAGATCTCAATTTCCCACTTAAATGTCCGATTCAATGCACAAAGAAATGTCAGTCACTCACAGCCACCTTATAGGTACCTACCTATACTCCCTATTCTATTATTTTCCAGTACCCAGTAATTATTCACTAATAATTATTAGGTATGTACTTTACTGAATTCTATATGTTTCAATCTCCGATCTGAAGAAAACTCAGATGTAATATCCGTTTATTATACCTTCCTATATTTTTATAAGACTAGATAAAACTACATACAAATTGGAACTTTTTCTTTACGCACTAGTGCGTAAAGTAAAGTTTTACGAACTCGAAAGTGTGTCTAAAGTACGAACTTCACGCACGGTAGTAGAAAAAAGTAGTTATAGCATTTTTATGGATATACATTCTCCAAAAATAAGTATAATTTCGAAAAAAATATTATGTATTTACACATTTACTACAAGTTATATACATCTTGAAATATATCTATGTTTACATATATACATATATATTAATACAGTTACTCTATTTAAAATGTAAAAGAAACATTAAAATAAGGAAAACTATTCATATTTGTATGCAATACTTTCGATACACACTGTATTATATGTATAATCAATAATTTTGAAAGATTCGGTGTACAAATCAAATTTGAAATTTTAATTTTCGGATGACGTTTATGTAGAATATATTGAATGATAGACAGATTATATTACAATTTGAAGAATATATTTGAAATTTTAAAATACATAGTCTCTGCTATCAGAATTACAATGGTAATAAAAGAATTCAAATCTCTTTCTGTTATAGGAAAACATAAATTAGTATTTTTAAAAAAAAAAAAGGAATTTTTCGTAACCACAGGAGAAGAGATTTATTTATTTGAGAAAAGTTTAGTTAGATGAATTTGAAACCCCGAAGAGACAACATCGAAATAAGAGTGGTCTCAAATTTTGTTGAGAATTTAATAAACATTATAACTATACAATCAGATTATAAAGCCATAATTTGTGAAGCCAGTGCGTGCATAATTCATAGAAGAATTGCATCGTATCAAGTGTAAGTGGTATCCAGTTTCTAAATCAGATATTTAGAAAGTTTTGCAGAATTCTAAATACATTTGGAATACGTACGAGTTTTCCTGTCCTATTTGGTGTGTCCACTCCAGGTTAAAACTATTTCTCGAGAATTAACAGGCCTTTTTAAATACTTTTCGAAAATAGATACATCTATAGAATGATATTAGCTAAACCGAATTAATGTTATACATAAAAGATCTTACATTAAGTGAAAAATTTTGAATAGACAATTTGAAGACAAATTTGCATTATTTGACATTGATACACGTCAAGGATATATTAAACGAGTTGAACTTTTGCATAAAAAATTTACAATTAGTCGAGTTTTAGAATAGGTTGTAGTAATATTAAGATTGCTAGAAATTATTATCTTTGTTTCGTTTACAATATTTTGGGAAATAATAAAACTTTTATAATTTGTTATCTGATTATATGATATATAATTTTGATTCCAACTCACTGTGGTATTTATTCAGTATCTATTTTCAACGTATTTAACATTTTGCATGCTATAGTAATTTTGATTTATTCAGTGACATTTGCTTAATTTCCAGTGACACTTAATTTGTGAATATCATAAAATAATTCAAGTGCCTTTTATTATATAAAAAAACAGTTACTCGAGATTCGGAATATAGAATAATATTTCATTTGAATAATACTTGAAAATTACAAAATTTGAAATATTATTATTTAAAAAATTTTGATCCCACCCTGAGACTAGAGTGAGTAAGTCTATTGTGAATTAATTTATCTTTCTAAATCCAAAAATTAATATTTATCTAGGCCGGGCATTGTTTGACAACTACTGTCAAAAGTGAATTAGGTTACGTACGCTACTAAAGGTGCATGTGCAAGAGTGTCGCTACAATCACAAATTGTGAAAACGTCGACAAATAATATTGTATATCGTTATATTCATATATCAACTATAATACAACTATAAATTAGATTGCATATATTATAATTTGGCGCCCAACGTGGGGCAACTATAAAAGAATATTGTATATATAATAAATTGGCGCCCAACGTGGGGCAATTAAAAAATTGGCACATAATCATTAAAATATTGAAATTTATTGACATTATTAAAAAAAAATTGAATATCTACGATGGAAAGAAGAAATGATGATAGAAGAAATTGTACGCTGGTAAACCAAAAAAGATACTATGATAAAAGAAATCAAGAAACTATAGAAGATAATCTAAAACGGAATGGAGGTGGAATGATGTATACTGGAAATATAGATTTTGGAGTGAAATTTGATGGAAATATAAATGTAATTCATCCAAAAGTATTTATTAAGATCATCAAAAGTATAATGAGAGGAATAAGAGATATTGTAGAGAAGAAAATCATTATCAGAGGAATGTTATCCGGACATGCTTTATTGTGGTTTTGCAATAAAGAGGAACAAATACCTGATTTGGAAGAATTTGAAAACCAATTTTTAAAATATTTTTGGGGGGAGATCCAACAGGCAAGTTTCAGGGAGAAACTATACTTTGGAAGATTTGATTACAACCAGAGTAAAAATTTCAATGCATATGCAATGAAAATGTACAACATTGCACAGTATTTAGAGCCAAGTATGCGAGAAGAAGATATGGTTTTATATATCCAGATATTTCGATCAACAAGTATCAGAAACTATTGGTATACAAAATATCAAGACAATGGAAGGTCTATCTAATTATTTACTGAGACTTGAAAGAAGTGATAATGAAAAAGAAATGAAATTGAAAACTCTAATGGAATAAGGTGGAATGGAGATGAATATTACAGAAGAGATATAAATAATACATATGAAAATAGAAACTATAGAAACAGACAAGAGAGAAAGGAAAATACAACTAGCAATGACCAATTAATACAACTTTTGATGAATATGAGTGAAGATCTAAATCGAAAATTGGATAAACAAAATGAGAATATGAAGAGGAAACTTGAAGAAAATGGGGCAAATATGAATAGAATAGAGGGGAATATGATTAGTATACGGGGAGATATGAATAGTATGAATGGAGATTTGAATGGAAAAATGGACAGACAAAATGAGAAAATGATTAGTATGTGGGGAGATATGAATGATATGAGTGGAGATTTAAATGACAAAATTGATACAATGAAGGAAGAGATTAAGGGAGATATTAACAATATCACTGGAAACATGGACAGGCTGGAAAAGAAAATAGAAGAAGGAAAAATTGAAAATTTGAAGGAGATTAAGAAAATTAGGGAAGAGAATGAAGAATTTAGAAAGAAAATTGAAAAGGTGATAGAAGATATGAAGGGTCAGAATGAAAATTTGCGAATGGATGGAAGAACAAAATAAGGATTTGAAAATAGAAATTCAAGAAAATAGAGTTAAAATCAAAGAAAAACTTGAAAAACAGGTAGTAGAAGAAGTATAAGAGCTAGGAAGATGCCTAGAAGAAAATTTATCTGAAGTAATTCAAACAGAACTAAACAAACAAAATAAGAATATAACTGAAGAAATACGATTTATAAAAATACAAAGTTTAATAGAGATTAAAGAAGTTGAGAAGGAAACTGAAATGATAGATATTAATTTACAGAATCTAGGAAGTGAAGAAGTTATGAAATTTTATAAAAAAAATATTTATTGGAAAATAAAACAATTAGATGATAATATAGTAAAACAAATCGTGACATATGGTAAAAGAAATAATAATTATAATAGGGGGATACAATTAAATTGGAATTAAAGGAAATAACCAAAAGATTACAAGAAACTGTAGAAGAAATAGAAGAAACCACAAAACAAAATGCCGGACGAATAATTTATACAGAAAATGTCGAAATCAGAGTGAAACTTGATAGAAATATGAAAATAATTGATCCAAGAATATTTATTAAGGTAATTGGGAATGAAATGAATCGAATTGAGATTATGGTGGATAAGAAAATAATAAAAAATAATGTCAATGATATGGAAGAATTTGAGATGCAAAGTCTAATCCATTTTTGGGAAGACAGTACAGAAACAAGAATATATGACGAAGATAATGAGATATGGGACAATGAATTTAAAAAGAACATAGTGGAAAATTTAAAAAAATCTAGGAAACGAATATGGTACAACGATTTTAAAAAGGATATAGTGGAAACTTTAATCGAATTTAAGAAACCGAAAGAGAATCAAACAATAAGAGAAGAGAATAAGACGAAGTTTAGTAGAAGAAAATAAAATTGAATTATATGACAGGATTATAGGAACGAAATCTAGAAAACGAAAAGGAATTGTACATGGTAAGGAATGGATATAAAAAACGATGTGTAAATAAAAGGTTTATGAATAACAAATAATATTGATTAACAAGTAATATTTAAAAACATATGTAAATAGGAATTATATAAACAAGGTTTGATAATAGAAGAAATGATAGACATGTTGATATGAATTATGGAAATGAAAATAGAAGTTACAGAAATAAAAAACGAATATATGGAAATGGAGGTAAAATTGATGACAATAAGTATTTTGAGAATAGAAGAGATTTCAGAAACATTGATAGAAGAAATGATAATGAAAGTAGAAACGAAATTAGGCAACAAAATAGATGGACAGGAGGAAATGATTACATTTATAGGAGCATATGGAAAGAAGTTATATGAACTAAGCAAATCTATGATACAAAAGATTGAATTAAGGATGGGAAAGAAGTTGATATATAATCATAGTTGATAAAGGAGTTAGAAACAGACGTAGTTATTATCCTATATATTCCTTATTAGCAACATTTTATTAAAGCAAGTTTGTTTAAATCGTAATATTTTGAAGTCAGGAATCTACCATACTTCTATGTACAATTCCTTAAGGACCACCCTGTATATATATAGAAATGTCATTCGGAGCACTTTGTGACTTTTAAAAAACACCTTTTATTTTTAAAATATAAACTAATTACAACTAACTTTGGAAATTTTAATAGTACAAATAGATTTTATTAACACAACGTATAATAAAGATCTTACTACAAAAAAGTTGTTAAAATATGTGAGTAAACTGAATTTATAACTTCCTATATGCTGATCATGTATCTAGGTCGGCTAACATCTTCCTTCTCGCTTATGGTTACATTTCTCCTCCCTCCTTTGGTTCTGACTTCGTCCTCGAAGTCTTGGGAATATTTTGGAATAACTCGTCCAATATTTGGATTTGGGCCGGTTGGAGTTTAGGTCCAAAAACGAATTTTGAAATTCTTCTTTTCTTCTTAATTGCAATTATAAATTAAAATGCTAAAACAGATATTAATAAAATAATACAAGCGCACTTAGAATTGCAGATATTTGTGGTAGATTTTCCAATGGTTCAATTGGTTGGATTTAACCGTGAGTTTCTGGGATTTTCAGCTTTTCTAGTTTGATTTTATGATCTGTTGTGAGCTTCATGGGTACGGCTTCTGTAACGGAAATTTCTTGAACTGTTTTCTTTGTGTAGAGTACACCTTTAATGGCCATTGGTTCCTCGGTTAGCAGGATATTGGTTGATTCGATCCATTGATCTTGGACTTTAATAGGGTGAACTATACCTATTAATATAACTTTAGAAGTTTCTTGTACAAAGTTTTCTGTTGCTATGCATTTGGTGCAATTGTAATCATTTGGAATTAAGCATTTTGACAATACATGATTCGTACAGATAATGTTTTCTTCTCGGCCAATACATTTTTCGTACCATCTGTTGTTGGCGTAGAAATGGGCAGGCGGCAGCATCATGATGTGATCTTTGTTAGGTATGGGATAAATTCTGAATGTAGGATAAGAGTTAACATGTAGGATTGGGATTTTGATTATTACGAGCATTTTCTTTGAAGTAACACTTACAAAGGAGTTTGAAGATTCGATAAGTTCATAGGGGTGCTCGTCATTGACAAGAAGGGCGTCTCTGGAGTAAATTTGAAGAAGAAGTAAATAATTCAATATTTGTTATATCTAAATCGAATTAGTTTCATGATAGATTCATAAATATTTTTAAGATTAATTATTTCATTATGTAGAGCAGTGTAACCATCGAAATCAGCAGATAGTTTATTAATTGCAGATACAAGTACTATACGATTAATATTCATTTTGTCTAAGTGATACCAGGAATGGAGATGCTGCCAAGACCAATTCTTGAAATGTAGTTATGGAATCTTCAGAATACACACAACGCCGATAAGTACCTACTTTTCGGTATACTTAATTTCTAAAACAACCATTCGATGAGCATTTAAAATATTTGAATTCACAAACTCGCTTGTGTCTGAACGTTTACAAACGTGATAAAAAACTTATTTAATTTAATCCTAGCATCATAAATAGTAATTAGCTCACCTGTATAGTCGATATTCATTCCAAAGATATCTTTGAAAAGTCTTGATGATTTGATTGATAACCGAATAAATTTTTTATCACCTTCAAAACCTTCAACGAATTACACCAATCGTTCTTCATAGAATAAACATCTAATAAAACTATTTCACTAAGCATTCTTATTCTTAAAAATATTTTCATAAATCATATTAATGTAAGGTTAACTGTATCAAATCATCAAGTAATAATTTAGTCTAAGAATCGTATTCACATCATAATAGAACTTTCTTTATTTGACTTATATATATATATATATATATATATATATATACACACTAGTTTTATTCACTAGTTTTATATATATATATATATATATATATATATATATATATATATTGTTGTAAATAGAACATATACAGAACCCATATAGAATCCTGATAAAGGATATAAAATTAAAATTTTGTCAATAAAAATAATTTTTAAAAATGATGTATCAAAATAATAAAATACCTCGTATAACAATATAACTAAGTACGACCAATGGTTATAATCAAAAAGATAGTAAATAAATATAAAAAGAAATCATAAACAAACATCAGAAAAACAGGTGTAAAAATTAATTCTTCAACTTAATAAAAACAACCTTAGACAGAACCTCACAAGTAAACGCAGATCAAGAAATAATATAACGCTGCATGGAATCTTAGACACCCAGAGCATCTGTTTATATTTTAAAAATAAATAGAAACTTCTAACAAATGTAACTAAAACTATAATGATTAAACAATAAAAAGACATTTAGAAGTAATAAAATATATAGAATAAGATATTTAGTTAATAATTAATCATAAAAGTAGGTATAGGAAATATTATAATAAGTAGGAATCTGTAATATGGGCAAGGTCAAATTTATACCAAAATAAAACAGTTGAGACAAATTATACCAACATAAATTATTTTGAATGTGAAAAACAATAATGAAATAAATGATTACCGACATAGTTTATGTATATAGGTGTAATAATATCAAACATAATGAGAAATGAATTGTATATATGTATAATAAGTAAATATGTAGATTGTAGAAAACGTAGAATTAATGAAATTGCATTGACCAATCAAAACAGCGCAAATAAACAGTGATATGGAAAAAGACAATAATAATAAGGTGTGAGTGAATAAGTCAATGACAATAAGTATATTAGGTATAAAAAACTATAGTTTGCAATAAGTTTAAGTCAGAAAAACAATAAAAACAACAATAAACAAAGTGACAGGTGAAATTTTCAATCGAACTTTCGAGAACAAAAACCACTTCCGGTGACAGACGATAAAAAGGGTTGTGTTCGATGTAAAATGCGGGAAATTGGTAGTTGAGTATCAGTGGTCAGATAGGTAACACTAATATAAAGTTATCCTAGTTTTTTTTAATGTAACAAATTTATAATTAGTCAAAGGAAAAGTATATAAATCAACATAAATCTAATCAATTGTAAAATAAATCAAGTGTAACAAACGTTTGTGAGACTACAAGTAGCAGAGGAAGAAAATTATCACCCAGATAATGAAAAGCAAAGGCATTCAACATCAAAGGCGGGAAAATCTATTGGAAACGTCTCCTCCGATGTAGCATCATTTCAAGAAAAAGGAACATGTTCATAAATAGCATAATAAATAAAAGGAAGCTTTGAATAAAAAATATGTAATTTGGCGAACCCAACAATAGTATAAAAAGTATTATATTTTACAATAAATATAATATCATTTCATATTCACATATCCATATATTCAAATCATACATTGATATATATTAATACTTAAAGTCCAATCATATTCAACTTGTATAAGGTATATTAATAAATATAAAGTACTTAAAAATCAAATCATCACACACATATTTAACTGTACCACAACGTAAAAGACATATATATATAAAACGTAAAGGTAAAAGTTAAATCATATTTAACTTGCATACCCCAAAAGTGGGGCATTATATTTAACATCAAATCAATCATAATCATATTCAACTGCTCCCCAACGTAAGGCAATTAAAATAAAGCATTAATCTAAATAACTGGCGCTCAACGTGGGGCATTATATAAATAAAATAAAGTAACATTATTATTAATATAGAAAAAGTAGTAATCATATATAACATATATATATATATATATATATATATATATATATATATATATATATATATATTAACATAGAAACAAACCTGCAACACTCTGTATACTATAATATGGAATGAAATACTACACACTATAAGCAAATAAAAAATTTTAGAATTTAAATTTTTTTTAATCATCTGAAATAGAGACAATCTGTATTATTCATTATTCAATAGAGAAAGTAAAGAAGAGGCAAACTGAAGAATCATGAAGGAAATTTTTAACACACTTTGTAAATACACTTATGTGAGGTATATAACATGATTTCTAGTCTTTGAGAGAGAGAATTTTGAACGGTACATTACATTAAAACAATCTATTTCTCACACAATAAAAGTCAAAACATTAAGATTTGTTTCCAAAAATAATAATTAGATATTGAAAGAAATTTTCTGATATTGTGTAATTATTTAATATTTGTCGAGGTAGAAAGTAAAAATAATAACATTAAGTTTATAAAGTATGACATTTGTGAAATGAATTGTCATTCCGAATAGATATAATTGAAATAAAAAGAGCTGTCATTTCTAAATATTTTGGAATATAATTTAAAGGAAGTAATATATAAGATTTAATCATTTAAATACTTTAAACAGAATCTCCTAAAAGTATAGATGGGCAATTTATGACTTGAAATGAAATTTATCAACAAGAATTTTTATAGCCAATTTTGATTGGTGGAGTAGATTTGAAATATTTTGATTAGCGACAAGCGTATTGAAAACTGAAAAAATTGAATAGAAAAATTTGTTGATAATGAACACTATTGACTAGGTAGAATTCTTTTAGGTAGAAGTGAATGGGTGAGAAGCTAAATTTTTGGAAAATAATTCAAAACTATTGAAAAAGCAGCATTTTGGAGTGGTAATTATAAAAGGAATGCATTATTCTTAATTGTAACTCAGCAAATTTATTAATCAAGTAAATATACCTAGATTTGACAAATAGTTGATAAAAATTATAGAGTACTGACCGTAAAATTTCATTTATATAAACAAGTAAAATATCGTATCGTGGGAATGGTGTCTCCACGATACATTTCAGAAAGGACTGGACTATGGAATTCCATTAAAATGTATCGATGTGGATGAAATGTGATATCAACTTTAGACATTATCCTAGCACGATGGACTGTTTGGCTCTCCAGGAGGTAATCTAAAAACAATCAATGTGGTGTGTTAAAATGCAAGAGTGAACAGGTATTTAAAACCATTTCATTTTTGTTATTTATTAAAGCAATATGTTTTGTTTTATTATATGCTTTATTATATATAATCCACTCTTACAAAAACCACACCTTGACCCATTTATTACAGTACTTATTCACCAATTGACATTTTTGACAACTGTCATGGATGAAGGAATTGAGCGCGCTTAAGGCTTATTCACAATAAAGATTTCAACACCCCTCCTCGCTAAATTCCTTCAGACCCAAAAGATCCTTAAATTTAACAAATAAAACATTATGTAGACCTTTGGTAAGAATATCAGCCTGTTGGTTATCCGAAGGTATATATTTCAAATGAATAATTCCGCTATTATAATATTCACAAATAAAATGAAATTTTAGGTCAATATGTTTTACCCTCTTATTGTTAGACGGGTTTTTTATCAACGACAGGCAACCTTGGTTATCTTCGAAAAATGTAACATTATTAAAACTGACACCTAGATCTGAAATTAACTTTCGCAACCACAGACCATCACGTACAGCATCACATAACGCAACTAATTCTGCTTCTGCGGTGGATAATGACACACAAGTCTGCTCCCTTGTAACCCACATTAAAGTGTTATTAAAAAGTTTAAATACAAAACCTGATACAGATTTGCGATCATGTGTATAACCTCCCCAATCAGCGTCTACATAACAATAAAAATTATTTTCGTTATTCCTAACATATTCTAAGCCTACATCGACTGTTAGTTTTAAGTATCTCAAAACTCTTTTTAAATGGTTCCAAACTTCATCAGATGATTTATCCTGAAACCTACTAAAGTAATTTACGCTGAAACATATATCAGGCCTACTGCCTAGCATCAGATACATGAGGCAACCCACGAGTTCTCTTATAGGTTTCTTAGTTAACATTTTTGAATCGTTACATAATGATATATTAAGCTTAGGGTCTATAGGTAAAGCTGAACCCTTGCAATCAGTCATTCCAAACCGGTTAAGTATCCCATGTGTGTCTCGATTGGTCAATCCTCAGAATACCTTTATCACGATCATAATTAATCCTCAAACCCAAAAAATGTTTAATATGACCCTTATCCTTCATTACAAACCTATTCATTAATCTCCTTTTTATTTCATTCACATCTGATAAGTTTGGACCTGCTATGATTATATCATCTACATATACTATTAAATAAATATTTTCATTTGTATTACGCAATATATAAAGGCAATAGTCATTTTCCGATCTTTCAAAACCTATTTTTAATAAAAAAGAGTTGATTTCTGAATTCCAGCATTTTGATGATTGGCGTAATCCATATAATGATTTTTTTAATTTCAGAACCTTATTATTATTATTCACAATTCCCTCTGGGTAAAAAATATATATGTCATTTGTCAACTTACCATTTAAGAAAGCTGACTTCACATCTAACTGTTGAAAGTAGTATTTATTTTGATTACCTATTAAGAGTAAACTTCTAATAGTTACTAACTTAGCTACAGGTGAATATATTTCATCAAAATAATTCTCTCTTTCTTGTGCAAACCCCCTAACTACTAATCGAGCCTTATATTTATCTTCCTCTCTATCTTCTAACATTTTGTATGAAAATACCCATTTTGTGTCTAGAACCTGACAACCTATTGGTTTTTCTACCTCTTCCCATGTTTCATTTTCATGTATTGATTCTAATTCTCTACTAACCGCTCCTAACCACTTCTCCTTGTCTTTTCTATTTTCTAAGTCTTTATAACAATTTGGCACATTTTCTATCTAATTACAGGCATTAAAAGCCATATATAGTTCATAATCATCATATTTGCTTGGGATTTTTGTTTCTCTTTTATTTCTCATGTTATCCAATTCCTTAGCATTTTCATTTATGTCTCTTGTTTCAATATCCCTGTTTAATTCAATTTCCTCATTATCATTATCCTTTACATCCAATTCTAACCTATCTATAGATAGTTCTCTAGGTTCATGATTTACACTTACACCAATTGTTTTAAAATAAAAGTTTTCCTCATCAAATTGTACATCCATTCCAATGATTAATTTTTGTTTTTCAATATTCCACAACCTATATCCTGTTGGAGAATATCCTAACATTACACACTTTTCCGTCTTAGCATCAAATTTGCTGCGGTTTTCTTTGGGTATATGTTTATAAGCATTGCAACCAAAAATTCTAAGATTTCCAACATTTGGTTTACACTTATACCACAACTCTGAAGGAGTTACGTTTCCTAAATTTGTTGACATACCCCTATTCATGACATAATTACATGTCAAAATTGCTTCACCCCAAAATTCTCTGGACATACCTGAGTCCACTAATATTGCCCTAGCCCTTTCTACTAAACTTCGGTTTTTCCGCTCGGCCTTTCCATTTTGTTCTGGTGTATAAGGACAAGTATAGTCTAATATTATTCCCTTGTTTCTGCAAAAATCAGTGATGTTGTCTGAACTATACTCACCACCATTGTCAGATCGGATTTTTGATATCTTACTGTTAAATTGATTTTCAACCATTTGTACATACTCCTTTAATTTCTGAAAAACTTCACTTTTGTTTTTAATTAAGTATACAACAGAAAAATTTGAAAAGTCATCAATAAAAGTTATGAAATATTTATACCCATCATATGTTAAAGGGGTAATAGGTCCACACACATCTGTATGTATTATCTCCAATAACCTTGTGCTTTTTGTACGAATACCAAATGGAAAACAAGTAATTTTACCTGCAACACAAGGCTCACAAAATTCTACATTTCTATTTATTACTTCTTTCTTTATTCCTATAACCATTTCCTTTTTAACAATTTGTTTTAACCCTGTAGACCCTACATGAGCATAACGCCTGTGTCATTTTATAAAATCATTATTACTTTCAACATTTAGACACTCAGATGGCTTTTTCAATTTAAAAGATATTTCATATAAATTTTTCCTGATACCCTGACCTATCAATCTATGATTTTTGTCTAATAACTTTACCTTTGCATCCTCAAATGTAACAGAAATGTTTGCAGACTCTAATTTTTTGACAGATAATAAATTTTTCCTTAACATGGGAACAAAGAATACATTTTTTATATTGCATTCAATTTTATCATTACCACTTAAAACTACTATGTTTCCTATACCTACAGCATTTAAATAAGATTCATTTTTTGCTATTGCAATCTTTATAGGATTGTCCAACATTATTGATTCAGAAAAATATTGTTTATCGCTAATCATATGGTCAGTACAACCTGAATCTACAAAAAAAGTTAAATATTCTTTACTAGAACCCTTATCTTTATCGTTACCTTCCATATCTGTCATAAAACATATTTTATTCTCATTTTTCTCATCTTCTAACAATGTGTTATCTTCTACTTGTTCTTGTTGTACTAAATTGGTTCTGGGATTGTTGTAATGGCCTGCTTGACCTCTAAAACCTCTTTGAAATCCTCTTCCTGTTTGAAAACTTCTATTTCTGTAAAATCCTCTTCCTCTATTTTGAAATGTTCGTTTCTCCAGATTCTGGTTGTTAAATTGTTTGTTCCTATATGTGGGGCATTCTCTTTTGTAGTGACCATTTTGCCCACATGAGAAGCATGGACCTTGACTTACAAATGCCGTTACATTCACATTTGATACACTACTATTTGAGTTTACGGTATTCAGTTGTCTTTTATCATTTTCAGCTAACAATTTTGATTTTACAGTTTCATATTTAAGCTCTGGTATATTTTCTAATACAGTAACCACGGTTTCGAACGATGGTGGCAAACTTAGTAACAAATTGCATATAATATCATCTTCTTTTACTTCTACTCCAGCATCTTTTAACTGTCTTAATATTTTTACAAATTCTTCTATAAATGTTACAAGACTATCACTTTCTTTTAGCTTCATAGATGATAACTTTTTCTTCAAGAACAATTGTCCAGGTAATCCCCTTTTTTCGTACTTACCTTTCAAGACCTTCCATATTTCCAAAGCATTTTTACAATTTCGTAAGCTCTCAATTTGTGAATCCTCAACACATTGGACAATCAGACATTTAGCTTTATTGTCTTTTTTCACCTCGCTTTCTTTTGTCGGATCAATAGCGGCTAGCACACAATCATTCACGTTATTCTCTGCTAATATTAGTTCCATCCGAAATTTCCAATTATGATAATTGAAACCATTTAACGGCTCGATAAGGTAATCTTTTCCAATTCCTGACATTTTCTTCTTATAGGTATATTCCCGGTTCAGTTTCTTTACCACGTGCTCACACGTAACCTCAAACTTAAAAACTTTAAAATTAACTTCTTCGAGAAAATGTTATCCCATTACCTTCTCTGGCCCCATAACCTTTTGTTATTTATTAAAGCAATATGTTTTGTTTTATTATATGCTTTATTATATATAATCCACTCTTACAAAAACCACACCTTGACCCATTTATTACAGTAATTATTCACCAATTGACATTTTTGACAACTGTCATGGATGAAGGAATTGAGCGCGCTTAAGGCTTATTCACAATAAAGATTTCAACATTCATTCATATAAAAAGGGTTAAACAAACTTACTTGTGTTGTGCAAATATTTGAACTTTGATATTTCATATACTCGAGCCATCATTATTTTCGCCATTTTTATTTCATAGAACTTTGTACCAAGATTCGCTTTTAAATGTGTATATAACTTTGCCTATTTTGTAATCACATATAATAATAATTCATTGAGTGTATGTTTTGTTGAATGAATGATCATCATAGATAGTTTATTTTCATGAGTTTTTTTTGTAAATGAATAATGTATTTGTTTTCAAAATATTAAATAACGTTTTTCACTTGATAATTTGAAATTATATTGTTGAGAAGTTTCAATTTTTTTTGTTGGTTGCTCCATCTATATTCAACATTTGGCAGTGTTGACCAAACGCTTCTAAATCGTGAAGGGGTTTGAAGTCGAGCATACAGGACCGTCTCTTGGATTTGTAGAGAAATTGAAAGCAAGTATTTTTTGATTAAAATTTGTTTTTCTTTATTTAAATGCAAGGATTTTATTTCTTTTTGGCGCTCATAATTGAGATTAAAATAGTTTTGTTCTAACATATAAACCCTACTTTGAGATCATAGAGTTTTTCATGCAAGGTAGAATTAATTTAGACCTATTTTAAAAAATTTCTAATATACCGGGCAAACAAAAACTAATAATTCATATCAATTAGACATTAACAATAATAATTGAATCTCTCTCACCAATCTTATCCACAATAATTTATATATATATATATATATATATATATATATATATATAATAAGCAACGAATAGATTAGTGGGTATTGCACGCAAATAGAAGAAGGGGCTACTGAAAAGAGGGGTAACCGCAGACATGCATGTTTATAGCTCATTAGCCGTCATCGGTACGGTACAACCAAGAAAAGATGTGAAACATGAGAGCAAAGGTGTTGAATGAAACACTATTCGTACATCTTGTTATTATATATATATATATATATATATATATATATATATATATATATATATATATATATATACATATACAGTGTGACCCACTTAAGATCGCAACACCCAGTTATAGCGTTTAATTGACATTTGATGGACTTAAAATTTTGGTGGTCTAAAAAGGTCGACAGGAGGACTATTTTTACCTATTAACATTTTATAAATGTCAGTAGCGTACATTTTTGGGAAGTTTCAAAACGTCGATTTGTCAAAAAGAGTTATTAGCGATTTTGATATTGGATTTTCTTTTCTTTCCTATAAAAAAAAACAATACGAATAGTTCCTCAGATGTTAGGTTAGGGATTCATTATTGCTATTAATTCTTATATATTAACTAGATTTGAAGGTTCAATCTCCACTGATTTTACGGACATATTACACAAATAAATTAATCACTTAACTACTCACCTGATTCATATTCTTTTAACAACAATAATATTCTCAAAACGCCACGCCTTTGTCTCCATGTAAAATCAAATAACATTTCACAAATCCACTCGAAACGCAACAGTTATATTTGGAACCATTTAGAGTTGGGATTGACAAACGGCAACCATGATCATGTTGCTGAATATTAGATAAATATATTGGTTGGAATTTCTTTGATAAGAAATTTAAATAAGATTTATAAATAAGAAAACTATAACTGAATTAATGTGAAGGTTTTTCACAAATTTTTGATTTGAATTACATCATATGTACCATTCTCCATTATGAATTATTAGTAACTATTTTTTTTTGAATTTTCACTATTCCATTAAATTATTTATCTATGATCTCTTGTGTGTTTCTCTGATATCTCTACCCATAGTTTCCTGTTGCTGGCGAGTGCTAAGGGCCGAACTCATCCCTGATGTAAGGACAACATCAACATAGTATAAATTTTTATATATGTCAAGACAAGATCTACATTTGAATTGTGATTCGTTGTAAACGAACCAATTCTGGCACCCATAATTTAAAAAAATTAACTATAAAAATATAAACAATGATGAATAAATATATAACAACTTGGCTCACACTCCAACGTGAAGGCCAAATTAAATATATGTCAATATATATAAATGGGTAAATCACGCAAAATAGGTTGCAGAGAATGAGTGGTAACCGTGGACATGCATGTTTCTAGCTCAATAGCCGTCATCGGGACGGTATAACCAAGAAAGGGTGTACAACTTGGGAGCAAGGATGTTAATTGAAACATGAGAAAAACACAAACAACGGATTTCAACTAGATAACCAAACACACATTTGTGCCTTCAAAAGGAAGATCCCGAGTTTTCAGGACCACAACCAACAGAGACACGAAGGCGTCTATAGCTCTCCTGCCTGAACCTTCTGACCCTGGAAATGGACAAATAACCAATGAAGAGATGAAAGAGTAACGCGTGGAGTGTAAAACAAAAACAGAATTAAATGTGTAAATCGCGCAAAATAGGTTATAGAGAATGAGTGGTAACCGTGGACATGCATATTTCTAGCTCATTAGCCATCATCGGCACGGTATAACCAAGAAAGGGTGTACAACTTGGGAGCAAGGATGTTAATTGAAACATGAGAAAACACAAACAACGGATTTCAACAAGATAACCAAACACACATTTGTGCCTTAAAATGGAAGATCCCGAGTTTTCAGGACAACAACCAACAGAGACACGGAGGCATCTATATCTGTTCTGCCTGAACCTGCCGACCCTGGAAATGGACAAATAACCAATGAAGAGATGAAATGAAATGACCTAACACAATCCTGTCATGTTGAATATTATTTTTTCTCACATGATTTTTTACTTATTTACAGCTCCAGTTACATTAAATACATTTTTTTATTCTGAGTACAGAGTTAATATTAATAGGGGGACGATTTTGATGTCTATCGTTGAATATTCGTCATACTTTTCTAACGCTTCGGCCGTTGTCTCCACAAAGACATTTAATTTCAATATTTTCTTGTAGCCACAATTTTTCAATCATCTTAACTCAGAGAAATAAGTATTATTTTAATAACGAATTCAATGAAGGAAACTTAAATTATTATGACATTTTCATAAACTGACATTTGCACAGGAACCAAAATCAAATCCTGCTTTTTAATTTTGTCTTAATTACCTATATTATAGATTAAATTAAGAGTGAATACCAGTCATAGGAAAATATTTATTTAGCTACAAAACTCGTTTTACAATAAAATGCAGTAGGTACCTTAGAATAAAAAGAGCAGTATCGAAATTTTGTGATCAAATGAAAAATCAGTTTAGACTGTGATGTTGAAAAATTAAAGTAACGTATCGCTTGAGGGGACATACTACATCAAAGATAGATAACCAACATGACTCGAACTTTACATTACTACTCCATTCTCGACGCGCGTTTCGCTGACCATGTTAGCATCATCAGGAGATTATGTTAGTGGTTTTTAAGGGTGCTTTTTACAATGGGGTCAAAATGTAAGAAAAAGTTGCAACTACTATTTTTAAAACACGAATTTTTGAAGTCCCATATAGACGTACGCTACTGACACAAAACCAAATATTGACAAGGACAACCACTTTTGTTTTTTACTGAATAGCTAAATGTGGAGTTCATAAAACGTCGACTACCGTGTATACAGAGCCGTTCAAAAATAAAAAAAAAACAATTCTTGACGACCTTACATCACAGACACCGTTGAAGTGACATTACTCAAAATTTGGATTTAGGGGTTTCAAGGGATACTCTTTACACCCTGGTAACCGAAAATCCAATACCAAAATCGCTAAGATATATATATATATATATATATATATATATATATATATATATATATATATATATATATATATATATATATATATATATATATATATATATATATTAAACTTATCGTCATAAATTTTAAACAGAATAACTCCCAAAAATATATGAAATTGTAACATTGTCAAAGGACGAATAGAGGTTATCTACTCAAAAATATATATATAATTATCATTTTTACGTATGAACCGATATAATGAAATATATCTCATATCCAATTGAACGTCTATGATATCAATTATCTTTTATAATTATAAATACACTAGTATTATTAGAAATCAGTACCTGAATTTTTCATATTGTAAACATCGTGAGTCATCAAAGCAAATTTCATTCCTTGATACACTATAAATTCATAATTTATTCACAGCACAGAGGATGACATGTATATTTCACCTAGAATATTAAAATAATCTGAAATAAAATAAAATTATTATTGGGTAATAATAAACAGAAAATTTTGATACGAATATACAAACGAATTATTCACAGTTGTCGAAAGTCAAATATTGAAATGTCAATTCAAAGCGGATGAAAAATATCATAGAAGATTCATAGCAGAATAGTCAACCATAGACATATTTCGAAGTCTGAAGTATTGATTTTTTTTTAAAGCTGTTTATATAAAAAAGGTTATTGTACTGAATAATAGGATGAGTTTATATAAGATAATGGTCTAGTAAAATAACAGAAAGGGTTTGAAAAATATTATAAAGGATTATAACGAATTATTGATTGTAGATTTATTGATATGTTCATTTAAAGTGGGAGAGATGTTATTAGTGTATTAAATTATAAGACATAGTTTGGAACTATTTAAGAGGTAGAAAAGTATAATGAATTATTTTAAAATTTTCACAAATAATTAGGAACAATAATAATGAGGGAAAGAAAAGATAAATTTAATATAAAACATCTAATAAACAAGGTTGTAATATCTAGCAACTTGGTAGTGTTTTGTTTGAAATAACAATGCTAGCAACCGGGAGTTGTTGATTAAAAAGAAGGAGGGTATCTGGGGTGATCCGAAGCGGATGAACATGTAAGAGAATTTTTTCTTAAAATTTTATTGAAATTATGCAAAAATCATGTAAATTTGAAATAAAAACATAATACAAAAGATAAAGTAGAATACGAGAAACGTTTAGACCAGAAATTAACTGTAAAACATAATTATTTGTGGAAATATATATAGAATTTAAAATTTAATTGGAGACGCTATGCAAGAATTTTGATTATATTATCACATTAAAGCTATAATTGATAGTGAAGAACATTCAGAAGCATCTTTAAACTGTATAAGGCGAATATAGCTAACAATTAAATAAATTTATTGACTTACCTGTATTCGAAAATATCGAGTTGGTGTCCACGATTCCAGAAGAGAGTCCAGCCTGATACCAGAGGAAGAATCGGGAACAGAGTGCACTTACTAAACTTTTAAGTGATACACAGGTCAGTGTTTTATAATAATTTACATGGTATACCATAATAAAAAGTCAGACTTATAATTTATTTGGCCAAATTTCACTATGAACAATTTTTAGCAATTTAAGAATATCCATTTCATGTAATTTAGTAGTAATAGTAAGGGTTTTCACAAATTTTTCATTATAATCATAATGTTTTTCAATTTTACCACGATTCACCATTATATAAACTAAATTTTGTTGACTTGTCTGTATTTCATTTCTACCATCCACAGAACATAAAATGAGTGATATCATAGAGGTTAAATAGGTATGTTCCGCGCTCAGATTCAAAGCACATGTTGAGTAAATTATGGTAAGACAATATTCAAACTATACAATTTCATATATTTTCATATCATCCGGGACCCAACGAGAGTAAAGTGTTCTCATGCTCACCATTCATATAAATACATATAACAATTTAAAATATTAACAATATAAAGATCACTGAGCCATACATACATATATATATGTATAGAATTTAAAAATCATAGATAAATAAATTTCATTCTCAATAAAAAAAAAAGAAAAATTAATAAAATTATATAATAAACTATAATAAACGTATAAAAAAAATAACAACAATATATATATATATATATATATATATATATATATATATATATATATATATACAGTGTGACCCACTTAAGATCGCAACACCCAGTTATAGCGTTTAACTGACATTTAATGGACTTAAAATTTTGGTGGTCTAAAAAGGTCGACAGGAGGACTATTTTTACCTATTAACATTTTAATAATGTCAGTAGCGTACATTTTTAGGGGGTTTCAAAACGTCGATTTTTCAGAAAGAGTTATTAGCGATTTTGGTATTGGATTTTCCGTTACCACGGTGTAAAGAGTATCCCTTGAAACCCCTAAATCCAAATTTTAAGTAATGTCACTTCAACGGTGTCTGTGATGTAAGGTCGTCAAAAAGTGTTTTTTTTTATTTTTGAACGGCTCTGTATACACGGTAGTCGACGTTTTATGAACTCCACATTTTGCTATTCAGTAAAAAACAAGTGTGGTTGCCCTTGTCAATATTTGGTTTTGTGTCAGTAGCGTACGTCTATATGGGACTTCAAAAATTCGTGTTTTAAAAATAAAAGTTGCAACTTTTTCTTACATTTTGACCCCATTGTAAAAAGCATCCTTAAAAACCACTAACATAATCTCCTGATGATGCTAACATGGTCAGCGAAACGCGCGTCGCGAATGGAGTAGTAATGTACAGTTCGAGTCATGTTGGTTACCTGTCTTTGATGTAGTACGTCCCCCCAAGCGACACGTTATTTTAATTTTTCAACATCACAGTCTAAACTGATTTTTTATATGATCACAAAATTTCGATACTGCTCTTTTTATTCTAAGGTGCCTACTGCATTTTATTGTAAAACGAGTTTTGTAGCTAAATAAACATTTTCCTATGACTGGTATTGACTCTTAATTTAATCTATAATATAGGTAATTAAGACAAAATTAAAAAGCAGGATTTGATTTTGGTTCCTGTGCAAATGTCAGTTTATGCAAATGTGATAATAATTTAAGTTTCCTTCATTGAGTTCGTTATTAAAATAATAACTATTTCTCTGAGTTAAGATGATTGAAAAATTGTGGCTACAAGAAAATATTGAAATTAAATGTCTTTGTTGAGACAACGGCCGAAGCGTTAGAGAAGTATGACGAATATTCAACGATAGACATCAAGATCGTCCCCCTATTAATATTAACTCTGTACTCAGAATAAAAAAATGTATTTAATGCAACTGGAGCTGTAAATAAGTAAAAAATCATGTAAAAAAAATAATATTCAACATGACAGGATTGTGTTAGACCATTTTATTTCATCTCTTTATTGGTTATTTGTCCATTTCCAGGGTCGGAAGGTTCAGGCAGGAGAGCTATAGACGCCTCCGTGTCTCTGTTGGTTGTTGTCCTGAAAACTCGGGATCTTCCATTTGAAGGCACAAATGTGTGTTTGGTTATCTTGTTGAAATCCGTTGTTTGTGTTTTCTTATGTTTCAATTGACATCCTTGCTCCCAAGTTGTACACCCTTTCCTGGTTATACTGTGCCGATGACGGCTAATGAGCTAGAAACATGCATGTCCACGGTTACCACTCATTCTCTGTAACCTATTTTGCGTGATTTACCCATTTATATATATTGACATATATTTAATTTGGCCTTCACGTTGGAGTGTGAGCCAAGTTGTTATATATTTATTTATCATTGTTTATATTTTTATAGTTAATTTTTTTTAAATTATGGGCGCCAGAATTGGTTCGTTTACAACGAATCACAATTCAAATGTAGATCTTGTCTTGACATATATAAAAATTTATACTATGTTGTTATTGTCCTTACCTCAGGGATGAGTTCGGCACTGAGCGCTCGCCAGCAACAGGAAACTATGGGTAGAGATATCAGAGAAACACACAAGAGATCATAGATAAATAATTTAATGGAATAGTGAAAATTCAAAAAACAATAGTTACTAATAATTCATAATGGAGAATGGTACATATGATGTAATTCAAATCAAAAATTTGTGAAAAACCTTCACAATAATTCAATTATAGTTCTCTTATTTATAAATCTTATTTAAATTTCTTATCAAGGAAATTCCAACCAATATATTTATCTAATATTTAGCAAACATGATCATGGTTGCCGCTTGTCAATCCCAACTCTAAATTGTTTCAAATTTAACTCTTGCGTTTCGAGTGGATTTGTGAAATGTTCTTTGATTTTACATGGAGACAAAGGCATGGCGTTTTGAGAATATTATTGTTGTTAAAAGAATATGAATCTGGTGAGTAGTTGAGTGATTAATTTATTTGTGTAATATGTCCGTAAAATCAGTGGAAATTGAACCTTCAAATCTAGTTAATATATAAGAATTAATAGCAATAATTAATCCCTAACCTAACATCTGAGAAATTATTCGTATAATTGTTTTTTATAGGAAAGAATAATATACACAAGAAATTATATAGTTCATCATTGATTTCCTCTCAACTCTGGAGACAATATAAGGAATGTTCGTGGTTACGATGGAACAAAGTCGGAACTCAGGATTGAAATAACAAATTGTGGTTTATTTCTCCAATATTGTACCACAATTA
The DNA here is from genome assembly GCA_963921935.1 of Galeruca laticollis. Classification (NCBI taxonomy): domain Eukaryota; kingdom Metazoa; phylum Arthropoda; class Insecta; order Coleoptera; family Chrysomelidae; genus Galeruca; species Galeruca laticollis. Next base: position 17,925,101 of record OY998183.1, on the reverse strand, counting down.
ATGGTAATATGAATCGATGATCATCAAGAATTATTCGAATAAGGTAAATTGTTATAATCTTACCAAGTTCTAGTCGATAACACTAAGTTTTATTCACTTATTTGTTTAAAGCGGGTTATATTATTGTTATTTTTACTTGTATACTTTGTCGAATACTCTAGTCGACTTATTATTGAGTTTGTTAAAGTTATTTTTACTTTTTTATGATAATTTGGAGAAAGAAATTTTGATATGACTATCGTCTTTTTAAAACCGCGACGCTTCTCTCCAAGCTTCAAATCAACAACGTTCAATTGTTTTCGATTTTGTTTCATTGTTCCTTGTTGTTAGGTGAAAATAATTGTTTTTTCCAAATCAAAACATCTATTCTTGCGTTCCCTTAGATATTTTCACTGTGTTTATTTACATTTCAAAACCGCACTGTTATCACTCCGAATCACACTAACCGAACCATCAAAGAACGTCAATTTCCGCATCAAATATTTTCGTTTGACGTTATGATGCAATCTGATCGAAAAGTTTATGCTATATACAGGGTTTATTCGAAGTAACTATAAATAATAAAGATATAATTATTGAATTTTGTTTCAAAATTCATGTTATTCTTTATACAGGGTTTCTTATAAATACATATTAGAATATAATTGATGAAATTTACTCATAATTAATTTTATACTTGGAAATATAATTATTGATATTTATCCTCAATGTTTTATTGTTTTCTAAATTGAATTGAAGCCTTATAAATCGTTTTAAAATGTATGCAGTGTTTGGTTTAGCTTATTTCTTGACATGTCCAAACTATGTATACTCATATAGCATGTCGTTATGAATTATTTGTATTGAATACTCACTAGAAATTCAAGTGATACTATTAGTTTAATTTTCCTTGTAGCTATGTTTCACTTTAATATATATATATATATATATATATATATATATATATATATATATATTAAACTATGTTTTGTATTATGTTAATTTTAATGTATTTATATGTTAAAACAGATTTATTAAGTTATATTTGTTTTGATTATTTTTGTGGATAGCTCAGTTATTTAATCATTATTATGATATTCGGGAGCATGAGACTCGTTCTACCCTTCGAGTTCAGGAATTGATTTGATATATTCTGCTTGAGTAAAACCATTAATTCCAATGATTCAATTTTTTTAAAGAAAATTTTATTTTAATATATATATATATATATATATATATATATATATATATATATATATATATATATATATAACAGATACGCCTATGACATTATCAAACCACAGTCACAAATGAGAACATCCACCATCCTATGCGCATGCTCAAATAAATACGGATTGATGCGAGAGAAACCGAACGTTTCTTAGAGACGCCTACCAGTTATAGGTGTATATATACATAAAATTCGTTTCTTTGTAATGCTGGTGATGGACATAGCATGAAAGAATTTATATGTGAAAATTATATATATATATATATATATATATATATATATATATACAGATAAATAAAATGTTCAGAAGAAATGGGTTACAAACTATACATACATTTGGAAATATTATATCTATTTATTTAAATTTACATTTCTTATATGATTGGAAATGAAGTAAGTACCACCATTATTTTCTTACAGAATTAAAAACATGCATGAAGGCCTTTTTTTTAATAATCTCAAAATTTTATCTGTTGAATAAACTACGTAAAGTCTTTTTTCTTTTTTAGTTAGATCGATCATATAGACGCAAGAATTATTATACACATGGAAATAGTCACTGAATTTATATTAGTTTGTCATTATTATTATTATTATTGGCCAATAATATTTAAAAAACACTGACCTGGAGTCTGGATTCTAACACGTCTGGTAATAGAAATACGCCTATTGAAGTCCACGCTGCATATTTTCTGAAGAATCTGAGGTATTCTCAGGCAAAAACTGGATATACACACATGTGAGTGTTCGTAGTTTTATATATACGCTGAATCTTTAGCTCTTATACTTATTTGTTGCGATTTAACTTGCAATTTGTTGCAAAATTTTTCTTCTCATCCTCTCTGCTTCGACGCCAAACTCAATCTACCAACGCTTCCCCTCGATCGTCAATTTTTCAATAAATAAATATACTATTGTTTCTCAGCTCACTGTTTTTAAACAAAGTTTTGTTTCTTCATAATTTAACAAATTTGTCCTGTCATATTACACCAATGATATTCTTTCTTGAGCTGTAGAGTTCTATTCACATTTATAGCACTTTATGAAAGTTTTGAAAATACATATGATTGTGAATTTCACTTAAAGAAGTCTGTTTTTTCTTTAATTCGAACGAATTTCAATACAATAGGCCTTTAACAAATAGTGAAATTTATGGTTGATATTTTTATATTACAATGTAAACTCCTGTTTTGATACTTGTGATAGCTTTGAAATAACATTTAAATTCATAAACATAAATTCTTTTACCTGACATATATATCTTGCTTTCGTTATTTGACCTATCCAAATTTTATAGTTTCAAATATTTACCTATATCTATCACCATCTTATGATTCATTTCCTCCATAAAATTGATACCAAATTTTGACATCTAATTACATTTATGTCATTTTATATTTTATTAACTTGACTAAACTTTATAATAAATATGAATATTATTTTTATTCTTACTGTTCAACTAATAGTTATATTAAATTAGATAACTAAAGAATTGTTTATTTTCAGATAAACAGCTGATTCCTTCGTGACAAACAAATATCCATATTACGCATATATATATATATATATATATATATATATATATATATATTGAACTTTGATTTGCTTTGTTTTATTTTTATTTACTTATTATTTTTAAGTTTAGATAATTATTATTTTTATATGTAAAAAATTTTGTTTTGATGTGGCTAGCTCAGTTAATCATTTTAATATTATATTTGTGATGTATTGTTATTTTATGCGGGAGTATGAAACTCTCTCTACTCTTTGAGTCCTGGCATTTATAAAATGTATTACCTTTATTTAAATAAAAAGAAACACCTTATTCTAAACAACATTTAATTTTAAAATAAAAATTTTCAATTCAATAATTATAAGTTGAGACGCCAATGGTTACCTCTGAAGAAATTATCAATTTTATATTTTCTACTGTGCGCATATTCAAAATCCAGTCATGCGGACTTCAAACGTAAAATGAACATAGTTTTTACAATGCGAGATGGAGCATCAGTGATCTTTAGATGCATATCATATTATCAAATAAGAAATACTTAAATGGTTCAAACATAGAAGAATTTATGTGGAGAATATACATAAATATTACAAATAAGCTGTGGAAGAAATAGTATTAGAAGATTTATATATACATGGAAATATTATACAATTTATATACAGATGGACATATTACATGGAAATAAATTTAAGCATCATTCTTATCATGATAAAATGACGAACGTACGTATTTTTATTTATTTATATTAGGCCTTTTTGATAATGTTAATGATTTATTTTATTAATTCACTAAATAAAGCCCGTTTTCTTTTTTATTTTAGATCGATCATTGCTGTGAATGTTTATCAATTTAACAAATTAAGCACTTATTTGAGTTTTTTCCCTTAGTATTGGCCAATAATATTTTAAAAGAACACTGACCTGATGCTCTGGAATTGGGATAACGCTTCTGGACCCCAGGAAGACTCCTCTGAAGTTCCAACACCAAATTAGGAGAAATTTGACTGATTTTTGCAGAAAAACTGGATCTGATTATCTGTGAGTATTATTAGGATTGTTTTTAATAGTATTTGATAAGTTTTATCAATTTATTTCGGAAATTTCATGAAATTTTCGGGAACACTATAAAACACAGTCCACATATCTCGACGCCAGCTTCCCATCTCCTTAGCTTCCTTCCGATTCTCAACTTTTTTCAACAAACAAGTATATTGTTTTTTCCAGGTCACTATTTACAGAAGTTTGTTTCTTTACTTGTTGATTGAAAATTTGATCTGTCATTTTGTTCATAACCAATCAAATATTGTCCTATGCAATTGAATTATTTAATTTTGTTTACTTAGTCGAAAAGTTCATACATTTACTATTTCACATTATTAATTCACTTGTAGAGAGTCTTTTGAGTTTTTATCATACAAATACATTAACAATTGGTTATATACATAGATAGATACTTTTTAAATATTTCAATATCTAATATTGTTATTAACAGTCTATTACTGTAACAATTATATTACTTAAATCATAAATCCTTTTATGTAATCTCTATCTAATCTTTGTAGTAAATTATCTATACTAACTCCTTTAGTAAATTATTATTTATTGTTTCTATGTTCATTTTACTGACACTATATCATTTCTATTTATGTTTTTAATAGTTTATCTATGAGAAACTATACTCCCTATTCTAATAAATATTTGTATTTATTTTATAATGTAACTACTTATATTTATGATTATCATGACTTGACTATTCTAATAATTGTTTCTTTTTAGATGAACAGCTGATTACGTTATAGAAGATATTCATCGTGTTAGGCAACTTTATTTACTCCATTACATTTGTTAGGCAATTTCTAAACTTTATCTTATTATTGAGGTAATTTCTTTATTTATTAAATTGTTATTGACTAATTATTTAATATATCTTTACTTGATATGCTTTTAATTAAGAAAAGTGTTTCCTTTTAATTATGTTTTCTTAAATTATATTATTTTCATATGTTTTCATATTAGCAACATATTCCTATAGAAGTAATTCTCTTAATATCTATGATATCTGGTTAAATACCCCTCAAATTTAAATTTAAATTATATCCATACCTTGGATATTTATTTAAATTTTAATTTTCTTACTATAAATGATTGATTTTATTTTATTCAAAAAAAAAATGTTTAACAACTTTATGGCATAATCTTAATTTCTTTAACTTTGTTTCTCAAATATTTGTTCACATATTTCCTACTATAATACCTATTTCTTTCAATAACTGTCTCATAATTCTTTCCTTAAAATACACTTGATTAGTATCAATGTCAATTTATATTCTTAATATTACTTAATATAATACTTCTCTACTATCATTTTCAGACTAACTTCCACTTATATATCAACTTATTTCTTTTTAATTTCATTATATTTTATACTTCTATATACTCCTCATATCATATTTCTTTTCAATATTCATCATTATTCAATATAATTAATTATTTCTTAAATTCATATATATATATATATATATATATATATATATATATATCAATATCAATATCTTATTCATTCATGTATTTTCTAATAATCTACCAAATTCTAATTGACATCAAACATTACCTCCTATATTTTTATCAATATCATTAATTATTATCCTTTCCTATCCTTTATTACTTACATCTTATTTCCTTATTTAAAAAAAAATGTGAACTTCTATTTGATACTTGAGTTATTCTTAATTTTATCCCCTCTATCCTATATTTTTAATAGTTTCTTTCTATGTAAAGCCAGTATTTCTCATAAATTGTTTTTCTTTATTTGCTATATATATTGATTTGCCATATTCAAATTTTAAAACTGTTTTAACTAAAAGTTTTACCTAATAAATTTTTCTTTATATTATATTATATTTATTTTTTTAGGTTCTGAAGAAACAAACGTGATGAATTCAATTGGATCACCAGCTGCCAAATGGGAAACAAAACTCTGTCTAATATCTACTTTATCTCTGTACACTACCTAATATTAAATTTAAAACTATAGTTATGACTATTATTTCCTTTTTTTTAAGTCTTGTTCATAACATAACATCATCTATTCATAATATCTATATACATGTTCTACATTGAACACTTTCTAATTGTGTACCTGGATAGAATAAGCGATAACTGTTTTGAGCATCACTATTGTCGACTACATATGGCCCTTCAAATGGTGATAATAACTTTTTACATTGATTTTCACCTTTCTTTGGTGTTCTTAAAGATCTTACTAGGACTAAATCTTCTTTTTCAAATCTAATCTTCGTATTATTTTTGTTTGCTTTTCTTTTAATAAATCTCATAGCACTTCTCTCCAAATTCTTGCTTACTTTATTTAAAACTTGAGACATATCCCATTCTCTCTGTATTATCCATTCACGTTCTGGGTGTATTCCTTTAAAAATAAATTGTGGACATTCTTCAGTAACTCCATTAGGTAATTAAATTAAATTAATTAAATACTTAACAACTTCTTTGATATACCTCTCAGCTGGATTAGATTAAGGTCTTCTTATGCTTATGAAATTCATTCTAATATTATAATTTTTACACAAGCGTTTGACTTTTTCACTTACAAAGTAAGTAGCATGATCCAATATTAAGTTTTCCGGAGTTCCTATTTCTTCTATAAAATTTTTCAGACAAGATATTACTGTGTTCTTACAAACCCTGAACCCTGAATAAATATTTAATTAGGTTTTTCTACTTTTTTATTATTATTTTCATGATCTATAATAAATTCTCGAGGATGTTCATATCACGATGAATAGATGATAATATGCACGTAAGGACGATTTAAGCAAAATTCGCTGTATTGTCCTGTCCAGGAATACATTCTTCTACCTGTATCTCCTGTCTGATCATATTCACTTGTCTCCTATTGTCATCATCCCTGTTTCTGTTTTGTTCTGGATTAATTTGATTTTCTCTGCCATTTTGCCAATTTCTTCCTCTATTATTATTATTGTTATTACCATAGCGATTTCTTCTCTCGAAATTGTTCTGTTTCCTATGGTTCTCCGGATATCTGTTTCCATTATTCCTCTCTCTATTTCTATATTGTTCCCCATTTCCTTGGTATCGTCTATCTTCAAAGTTCCTGTTTCCATAACTTCTATTTCCATTACCTTCATAATAAGCTCTCCTGAAATTACCATTTCCATTTTCCCTTCGTGTATCGTTTCTTATATTTCCATTTCCATTCTCTTCTCGTATATCATTTCCTTGTTGATATCTGAGAAAACCACTTCCATTTTGAACACTCCTTTCAACTCTCTGCAAATATCTAGATAAGTTGTCCATTGTTTTTATGTTATGAAGTGCTATTGTTTCAGACACTTCTGAATTAAAATGTCTCCCGACATATAAAACTAATTCCTCCTCCTTCATAACAGGTTCCAAATATTGCGCCATGTTATATAGTTGCATAACATATGCATTTAAATTTTTATTCCTATTATAATCAAATTTTCCGAAGTACAATCTTTCCCTAGAATTAGCCTGATGAATCTCACCCCAGAAATAGGTCATGAATTGGTTCTCAAATTCTTCTAAATCATTTATGCTTTCCTCTTTGTTACAAAACCATAATCGGGCATGCCCAGATAATATCCCTCTAATGATAATCTTCTTCTCCATTATGTCTCTCATTCCTTTAACTTTGCTTTTTATTATTTTAATAAACACCTTTGGATGAATGGTGTTTATATTCCCATCAAACTTTACTCCGATATCCCGTATAAATAACTCCACCGCCATTTCTCCTAATATTAAATTCCATTTCCTCCATGCTTTCCTGTAATTTTCTGTTCATTTCTTCAAGTTCTTTGTTAACTATTTGGTCAATGTACTCGTTCCTCTCCTCACATGTTCCTGTTTGTTTTTGTACCTTTGTATCCAAATCCTTAAATTTCTGCTCCGCATTCTGTTGGTACTTCTGCATTATCTCTTCTATTATTTGTTCCTTGAATTTAATATTTTCCACTTCTTTAGTTATGTCTTCATTCTGTCTCATTACTTCTGCTTGAATTGTTCCCGGTAATTTTTCTTCTATACCTCTCTCTTATTCTTGAATTTGTTCTACCATTTGATTTTCTATCTGCTCTCTAATTTTGATACCATTTTCTTGAATTTCATTCCGTAGATGTTTATTTTGGTCCTCCATATCTTCTCTCACCTTGTTTATCTGTTGTCTACACTCTTCATTTTCTTCCGTAAGTTTTCTGAATTCTTGAATACTTTCGGTTTTCACCTATTCTATCTTCTTTTCCAATTTATTCATGTTTCCATTCAAATCTTCCCTAATATTCTCGTCCATTTTATTCATATCTCCCCTCATATTGTTCATATTTCCATTCATGTTGTTCATTTTTCCATGCAGATTATTAATATCTCCTTTTAATTCATCCTTCATACTGATCAAAAATTGCATCATGTCCATCTGATCATCTCTACTTCTTCTTCTTTGCATTTCCTGTGTCCTATCTTCTTGTTATACAGCTTCCCCATCTCCTGTCAAACCTTCTTCCTGTGCATCTCCTTCTAATTGTTGTCCTTGTTCCAAATATACCGCTTGGTAATCTCCCATACCATGACTTCGTTCTTCCTGCCTTCCATCTCTCAACGTCATTCGTTTTGCCATTTTAATTAAGTTTAACATTTACAGATGTTTTCTATATTTTTAATAAACCGCCCCACGTTTTGGGTGACAATTGAACTTTATTTGATTTGTTTTTACTTACTTACTTATTATTAAGTTTAGATAATTATTATTTTTATATGTAAAAAAATTTGTTTTGATGTGGCTAGCTCAGTTAATCATTTCAATATTATATTTGTGATGTATTGTTATTTTATGCGGGAGCATGAAACTCTCTCTACTCTTTGAGTCCTGGCATTTGAAAAATGTATTACCTTTATTTAAATAAAAATAAACACCTTACTTTAAACAACATTTAATTTTAAAATAAAAATTTTCAATTTAATAATTATAAGTTGAGACGCCAATGGTTACCTCTAAAGAATTTATCAATAATATATTTTCTACATATTCAAAATCCAGTCATGCGGACTTCAAACGTAAAATGAACATAGTTTTTACAATGCGAGATGGAGCATCAGTGATCTTTAGATGCACATCATATTATCAAATAAGAAATACTTAAATGGTTCAAACATAGAAGAATTTATGTGGAGAATATACATAAATATTACAAATGAGCTGTGGAAGAAATAGTATTAGAAGATTTATATATACATGGAAATATTATACAATTTATATACAGATGGACATATTACATGGAAATAAATTTAAGCATCATTCTTATGATGATAAAATGGCGAACGTACGTATTTTTATTTATTTATATTAGGCCTTTTTGATAATGTTAATGATTTATTTTTTTTAATTCACTAAATAAAGTCCGTTTTCTTTTTTATTTTAGATCGATCATTGCTGTGAATGTTTACCAATTTAACAAATTAAGCACTTATTTGAGTTTTTTATCTTATTATTGGCCAATAAGATTTTAAAAGAACACTGACCTGATGCTCTGGAATTGGGATAACGCTTCTGGACCCCAGGAAGACTCCTCTGAAGTTCCAACACCAAATTTGGAGAAATTTGACTGATTTTTGCAGAAAAACTGGATCTGATTTCTGTGAGTATTATTAGGATTGTTTTTAATAGTATTTGATAAGTTTTATCAATTTATTTCGGGAATTTCATGAAATTTTCGGGAACACTATAACACACACTCCACATATCTCGACGCCAGCTTCCCATCTCCTTAGCTTCCTTCCGATTCCCAACTTTTTTCAACAAACAAGTATATTGTTTTCTCCAGGTCACTATTTACAAAAGTTAATAAATTATTATTTATTGTTTCTATGTTCATTTTACTGACACTATATCATTTCTATTTATGTTTTTAATAGTTTATCTATGAGAAACTATACTCCCTATTCTACTAAATATGTGTATTTATTTTATAATGTAACTGCTTATATTTATAATTATCATGACTTGACTATTCTAATAATTGTTTCTTTTTAGATGAACAGCTGATTACGTTATAGAAGATATTCATCGTGTTAGGCAACTTTATTTACTCCATTACATTTGTTAGGCAATTTCTAAACTTTATCTTATTATTGAGGTAATTTCTTTATTTATTAAATTGTTATTGACTAATTATTTAATATATCTTTACTTGATATGCTTTTAATTAAGAAAAGTGTTTCCTTTTAATTATGTTTTCTTAAATTATATTATTTTCATATGTTTTCATATTAGCAACATATTCCTATAGAAGTAATTCTCTTAATATCTATGATATCTGGTTCAATATATATATATATATATATATATATATATATATATTATAAATAAATAGTTGACTTATATACTTACTTTTTATTATTGTTGTGGAATTTAGATGATTATAATTCTATATTTAGAATTTTTATTTAGATTTGGCTAGCTCAGTTGGTTATTATTATATTGTCTGTAATTTATTTTATTTTGATTATTCGGGAGCATGAAACCCTTTCTACTCTTCGAGTCCTGGCATTCTAAACATATTACCTTCATTTAAATAAAAGAAACACTTTACTTATAACAACATTTAATTTTAAATACAATATTTTATATGTGAAAATAATTATTTGAGACGCCTATGGTCACCTCTAAAGAAATTATTTGTTTTATATTTTTAACGGTGCGCATGCTCAAAATCCAGTCATGCGTAAAATGAACATAATTTTAATAACGAGAGATGGAGCTTCTGTGGTTCATTAGTATGACATAGAAATAACAATCAAGAAACATTTAGATGGTTTAAAACATACCAGAATTTATGTGAAGAATATACATGAAAATGTTATCAATATGCTGTGGAAGAAAAGTATTAAAAGATTTATATAGACATGGAATTATTATACAATTTATAAACAGATAGACAGATTACATGGAAACAAGTTAAGCATCATCTTATGATAAAATGGCGTACGTACTTTTGAATTATTTATTTATTGAAATTAGGCCTTTTTTTATTATTAAAGATTTAATTTCTTAACTAATTGAATAAAGTCCGTTTTCTTTATATTTTAGATCGATCATTGCTGTGAATGTTTATCAAAATACGGAACTAATCACTTATTTGAGTTTTTTGCTCATCATTGGCCAATAATAGTTTAAAAGAACACTGACCTGATGCTCTGGAATTGGGATAACTCTTCTGGACCCCAGGAATACTTCTCTGCAGTTCCAATACCAATTTCTGGAGAAATTCTGCCTGGTTTTTTTGCAGAACAACTGTGTCTGATTATCGGTGAGTACTACACAAGATTGTTTTTCATAGTTATATTAAAATTTATTAAGTTATTTAGGGAATTCCATAAAAATTTCGGGAACACTCTCACACACAGTCCACACCTTTCGACGCCACTTCTCATAATCCACGCTTCCTCTCGATTTTCACTTTTTTTCAACAAACAAAGTCATTTGTTTGTTTTCAGGTCACTATCTACCAAAGTTTTCAATACTTGTTGATTGCAAATTTTATCTGTCATTTTGTTTCTAACCAATCAGATATTGTCCTATGCAATTGAATTATTTGATTTGGGTTTACTTAATAGAAAAGTTCATAAATATTCTATTTCACATTTCTAATACACTTGTAGAGAATCTTTTGAAATTTAGTCATACAAATAAATTAGAGTTGGTTATATACATAGATGTTGTTCAAATAGTTCTATCTAATATTGTCATAAACAATCTATTACTGTTACAATTATATAACTTAAATCATAAATCCTTTTATGTATTCTCCATCTAATTCTTGTATTAACTTATTTCTACCAACGCAATTAATAAATTATTATTTAATCCTATGTTCATTTTACAGACATATATCATTTTCTTTATGTTTAATTGTTTATCTAAGAAAAACTATACTCCTTATTCTAATAAAAATTTATATTTGTATTCTAATGTAACTACTTATATCTAAAATTCTCTTGACTTGATGATATAATTGTTTCTTTTTAGGTGAACAGCTGATCACGTTACAGAAGATATTCTTCGTCTTAGGCAACTTTATTTACATCATTACATTGGTTAGGCAATCTCTATATTTTATGTTATTATCGAGGTAATTTCTTTATTTATTATATTGTTATAGGCTATTATTTAATATATCTTCACTTGATATGCTTTTGAATTAAGAAAAGTGTTTCCTTTTTAATTGTGTTTTCTTAAATTATATCATTTTCATACATTTTCATACTAGCAACATATTTTTATAGAACTAATTCTCTTAATATCTATGATATCTGGTTCAATATATATATATATATATATATATATATTTATATATATATATATATATATATATATATATATATATATATATATATATATATATTGTGGCGTTAATTTTACTACGTCTCCGTCCTTTGGGCGCCTATATAAATTTAGAAAAATAATTGTTTATATTTCTTGATGACTGAGACGTTGATACTTTTCATTCTACCCCTGTAGGTATTATATTTGAGCATGTGATTCCTCTCAAGGCGTACGGGTTATGGAGTTTAGTAAAACTTTCGAACATAGACAAATAAGTTAACTCTATGCTCTCAATTGTACTGTATAACTGTCCAATTAAAAACAAAACAAACTGTTCATTAAAACATCAGTATAGAAAAACAAATACATTTATTTACATAGATATTTAAAATAGAGATGATGAGCGTATAAAAAATAATCCAAAACAATTTTAATAAATGGGAATTTTCCCATTATGAAACATTTATCTAGTGAGAGTTCGTTACGTCAAACTTAACCTTGCAATTGTATTTAGATTTATCTTGACTGTCCTTTGTTGTTGTTCGGATTAATATTATGGATTGAATTTAGGGTAAGTAAATTATGGATAAACTTACCAAGAGATAATATCTTTATTGTTTTATTCTAGTTGTCCATCAGCAATTGACAATGTAAACCACTATGGCGTTAGGCAGTTCGCAGTGGATATGCGAATTCATCTGCTAGGAAACTCTTCTTCCGGATAACAGGTTACAAACGAAATTATATTATTAAAAAATACTCTTCCATATAGATTTCTGATAATGATTTATGTCGTATAATGTTTAAATTATCTATTTTCTACGTCAACATAAACTTTGCTGTCACTTCTCGACAGGTTAACAATCTTGACGATTCTTTTTTTATTATAGTTGCCTCTGTTAATCTAAGTCATGGAAACAAATGACTGTGGAGCAACAATGATACACAGCTCCGTCTACCACGTTCAAATACCGACTGCCAGGACAAATTTGATTAACATAACCTCACTTATTACATATAAAAAATATGAATTTTTCTAAAAAACTAATTTTAAACATATTAAAATTAAAGGTTACGATCTACTATATTACCCAAAGTATGTTCTTTTCCCCCAAAATTGTTATTAAGTCCGAAATTTTATAAATAAATTTGAGTTTGACAGTTCTTTATATTGAATTTCAAATTTTAGTTTTTCTTATAAGAAACACTTTTTCACCCTATATTACTGTTTATAGTGAAACACTTGACCACTGTTTAGTACTGCTTCCTTCTGGTGTCACATACTTTGTGTTGAATACAAATATTTCAAAGAAATATTTCCTAGATTAACTAACCTCTTCGATTCACAATAAATTACATTGTTTCAATATTAAATGAAAGTTTCAGTCATTTTTGTTTTAATATTTCCTAACAAGAGTAATTGGGATAGTCCATACATAATTTAACCATCTTGTTAGTAAATAGATTAATTATAATACACGTTATTATATGACTACCTAGTACAATGCATTTTCATCCCTATGGTTACTTATAACAATTTAGACTCTAATATTTTATCATTCTGAAAGAATACATTATAAACTTGAATATTATTGACAATGAGTTATCTTCCTCTATGTGAGATCTACTATTAAGGACATTGTTTTTTTAAACTATAACAAAATTGAGGTTTATTTGAATGTGTCATTAAATAATATTGTTAAGGAGTTATACGGTTCGTCTTTCTTATGGACAGTTTATACTGTTCCAATATATATATATATATATATATATAAATATGTATATATATATATATATATTATATACATATATATATATATATATATATATATATATATATATATATATATATATATATATATATATATATTGGTTTGAGGTGAACATCCATAGTACCTATATGTATGCACATTTTCTATAAAAAATCTTCTATAATTAAAAAAAATTAATGGCGTTTGACGATTGTTCGGTTTTAATACAGGTCCTCGTTCGAATTATAGGCATCCAAAGTTTGAATTTTGAATCCTTTTTTTAATTTTTATTTGCTGTACTGTTCATTTGATGTTTATAAAATTTTCAACATATTTATAACGTACGTATATGTTTATTATGGTAAGGAAAATAGATTTACCGTAATGCCTTGTAGCCAGGGACGGACTACTCATAATGGTTGGTGATTCAAAATTTTTGCAGGGATGACACACCCTTTATGAAAATATCTAAAATGGCTTCCCCACATCTTTAGCTAACGAAAACGTACTCTAGTTGGAATTTAATAAAATGAACCGTTTGACTGCTATTTACTATTTCATTCATGCTTTTCGACTGATTTGCGCATTCACCATTTTATGAGGATATCTTACGTAACGAGTTAAAAGTAATTTATTGATATAATGTCCAAGATTCACCTACTGTATTAGCTAGAGTTAGGCTAAAATTGAATACCTTCGCAAAAATATTTCGATTCTTTGCAAAGTGAGTTTTGGTTTTTTTTCGGAAATTGTCATTGGGCGGGGGGGGCAACTAACTAATTAGGGGTAGAAGGGATTTTGTTGGTGGTACATAGCAGTGCGTTTGAAGTGGATTCCGATGCCTCTTGTTTTTTTTTGAAAATTGTCATTGATGGGGGCCAACTTTACTTTATATATTGAGGTTTAACTAAGTAAGGGGATGGGGGACTTGTTTTTCTTGGTGGTGCATATGAGTGCATTAGAAGTGGATCCGGCTGCAGTATATCTTTTTTGAAAATTGTCATTGGGGGGAGGGGCAACTTTACTCTGAATTATCTATACTACTAACTGAGGGAAAGGATGCAAAGTATTTTTTCTGTGGAGCTTTATGTTGCATTACAAGCACTTGATGTGCAAATTACAAGGCTAGTGTTTATTTACCCCCCCCCCATTAACAAATAGCTGTAGAATCTCTGGGAATATGGTGCAAATAAAATCATTCATGGAGCATATTGGAGGGGGGTCAACTTAAGTCAGCCGTCAAATTAGTACTAAATTCCACTTATTTTTTATACAATGATACGTTTTATAAACAAATCGAGGGTTGCGCAATGGGAATTTCTCTCTCTCTCTCTCTCTCTCACACTCAACTGTAATTGCACAGTTAGTCATGGAAGAACTAGAAACAACGGTTATGGATAAACTGAACTTCAAGCCTCTTTTTTTCTATAGATACGTGGATAATTGCCTGTTAGCCATTCCAAATAATAAATGTGATTATAAGTTACGAGAATTTAATAATTATCACCACAAATTATAGTTTACAATCGAAACCGAACAATACCATCTAGTAAACTTTTTTGACTTAATTATACAAAATAATAATGGAGAAATGAAAACTGCTTGGAATACCAAATCTACTTGGTCTACCACCTATCTTAATTTCAATTCACACCACCATTTATCCCAAAAAAATCTGCTATTATAGGCCTGGCCGATAAAGCAATATTGTGATGGTGTATACATAGGACAAACAAGTCAATATCTGAAAAATAGAATTAACTGCCACAAGTGCGAGTAAAAATAATAAAACTGCACTAACGAGTCATACAGCTGACAATAACCACACATTTAATTATGAACAAACAATAATTCCAAAAACTGAAATAAATACAAGGAACGAGAAATTTGAGAAATAATATGTATACAAAAATACTGTTAATTCCAAAATTGACACAAACAATTTAAGTAAGGAGATCCGTCCCTGCAACCTATTCAGTAGGACGTGTTTATTTCGGTGCTCCGAATAAAGTGGAATTTCTAAGTTAAACCATTAAGTGAATATTGTGATTTTCAGGAAAATTACTATATTTATATGGTGAGTGCCTTTGTGCAGATTACTATCAAACATACCTTGTCAATAGACTGTATACTTTAGAATAACGTTGTCGTAAAACTGAAAGTCAACAAGAAAGTACGATAACAACTAATTATCAACATAGCATAATTAGCTGGCCTGGGGCGTACTGAAGCGCCTGGGCCTCATTAAACAGATCACTTTAAAATGTCAATTAATATGTCATACTCTTCTATAGTTGCTCAACCAAAATATCCTTAAAAAAATCATGGAATCATAATCAGCTCAATTGATTGTGCCAGCGTTCAAGATTATTTAGTTCCTCTAGGACAAATCGTACAACCTAAAAATATAGTCCATATCTCTAAATTAAGTCAAAATCGGGTATGTGTTTATCTTTCAAGTACGCAACTGGTAGACGACTTTATTAACAATCATGGATCCATAAAAGCTCTTAACCAAACTTTATGTGCTCGACGGCTGATCACACCAGCCGAAAGACCTCTACTCTTTACTCTTCAATGTTTGTCCCTCGATACCCAAAGAACTTCTTACTGATAAATTAAAAAAGCTTGGTCTGAATTTAGCGTCTCCTTTAACGTCTCTTCGTATCAGCTCATCACTTCCCGAATTTGCTCACATTTTGAGCTTTAGACGGCAGGTTTACGTTAGCCCTCATAATTTGAACATTCTCGATTCTATTGTTATAACCTTCGATAAGACTAACTATAGAGTATTTCTTTCCCAAGATGGTGTAACTTGTTACATTTGTAAACAAACGGGTCATATTGCATCGCAATGTACAGCGCAAACTTTATCACAAACACCCACATATCCTGTACCACAAATTCCCGAACAAACGCTATCAGACTCCTCATACTCACAACAAACTATCGATAATTCCTTCAAAGAACCATTCACACAACCCTCTTCACAAGCAGAACTTTCAGCACAACCATTTGATGTACAACCCTCATCAGTGAAATATATACAATCTTCATCCATCTCATTGACTGCTCCTTCACCTCAAGCAGTGAAAACGTCAAAACCAACCATAGAATAGGTCCCTATTCCAGAAAGCTCAGGTGAATCTGTAAGTGGAAATGAAATGCCCCACCCTCCAACAAAACGTCACTTTTTAGAAATAGCCCCTCCTCCTTCAGATGCCAACACAGACTCAAGCAACTTATTCACAAAACCATCATCCAACTCATCTGCAAAGACCAAAAAATCGAAGACAAATGGCAAATCCTCTAGCGCTGACTCCACCAGAAATTTCGTCGACAATCATTCTCCCCCTTTTGTTTTAAACTACGATCAATTGATGCTTCTATTGGACAACGTTCAAGGAGTTCAAGATCCAATAAGTGTGATTAATGACTATACAACAGATTTGTTGGGATTAATGAATTTATCCTCATGTAACTGACAAATCTACGAAAACAAAAATTACAAAACTAAAGAAGAAAATTCTCTCCCATATAGGTAAAGTAGCTTCGGACCTGGGAAGCGATTCGTCGCAAAGTAGTTCTCACTCTACAGCAAGGACTCATAAACAATCTAATAGCAGCATTCAACTCGATACTACAGTGGAATATTGATGGATCCCTCCATCGCTTGCCTATGTTACAGATTATCATTCTAAATCCAACGACGGAGTACGTTGTGTTTTTGTTACACCCAGAAATCAAATTTTGTTTAAACTCCCAATGTCCTGCAGTATATTCTCGGCAGAACTTTATCCGCTATATGGAGCCCTTAAGCATATAAACAGCCTAAAACTTAACAATTGCTTGATCCTCACGGATTCCTTAAGTTCTGTTTCGTCAATCCGCCATTTATATCCAACTCATCCCTTTGAAAAGTTGATAAAATGCGAACTTAAAACAATTCAAGAAGATTCAAGAAACGTTCAACTCATCTGGATTCCATTCTACATTGGCATCAGTGGTAACGAGAAAGCTGATAAAAGTGCGCGTCTTGCAGTGAACAGTGATAACTCGGGAACAGTTATAAAATATGCCAGCAGTGACCTGAAAGGTTTTTATAAAAGAAAAGTGTCCGGTATGTGGCAAAACGAGTGGCATCGCAGTGATTCAATGTAAAATCGGGCGTGACATCTTGGGGGCGTAGCCATTTAAATCGACTTAATCAGGTGACTATTTCACGATTACACCTGGGACACACTAAGTTAACTCATTCATTTTTAATGAATAAAACAGAACGCCCCACATGCGATGCATGTGATGAAATATTATCGGTGAAACACATATTAATAGATTGCAACAAATATCATCAGCAACGCAAAACACATGATATCCCTATTAATCTGAAAGAGTTGCTTGGTGAACATTCTCCAAGACAAGCTAATAAACTTCCTTAAGGATATCGACGTTTTAAATAGTATTCAGTTCAATACAGTTGATATTTAGTTCAATATTTGTATCTGCTTAATTTGTAAGTTTGCAATCACTGTATAGCTCTCATATTGTTCCGTCGCTAATAACGTTTTGGTGGATGCGACTAATTTTTAGTAAAAAAAAAATTCTAAGTAAAATCTATCACAATTTAATAAATTAACGAAACATATATAAATTAAATCCACACCATATGAAAGAATTGCTTTTTGATTATATATGGTTATAATTTCCACACCCTTTACAAACTGATTCATTGTGATATAATGTTAAACGTATTGAATCGCCAGATAAAAACGGTGAATAGATAACGAAACGAATTTTAATCAATTATCAATCTAGAAGTCGTTGTTTGTGTACGTCCTACTAGCAGAGATATCTCAATCAATTTAATATAGTCATTTTAAATGTGACGTTCCCACTATGAGGATAGGAAAAATTTTGTTCTGAGTATCTGTAAGTAATGTTTTATTTGAATTATAGCTGTATGATTGGAAGTAATTATTGAGATGTGATTGTCACTATGAATTCCTATTGTAGTTTTTTGAAAAAGGCTAGAAAATCAGCCAAAACGTTCAAAATATAAATAAATGATTATAAAACGAAATCTATTAGATAGTGTCGTGAAAGTTTAGAATAAGGACCGAAGCCCAAGAAATTGCTAATATATGTATATAAATATATGTTATATAGGAAAAATGCTTATGTTTGAGTAATACAAATACTAGGTTACGCAATGTCAAACATCAGGTTACGATTTCCGTATTTTCATGGGAACGACGATACGTTGCGTTTTTTTTAAAAAAAAAACACCTTAAGTAACACAAATACCGGGTTCCAGAAGAATAATGATTTCTGCATTTTCATGGGAACGACTCTACATCGTGTTCTCCATGAAATAAACGCTGACGTTGTTTTATCTGTTTCTTTAACAAAATATATTGACTATTAATAATTAATTAAACAATGAGTAAATTTTACGGTCAACCGTTATCAAGGACCGTTTAGGTTCTCTTCTTTTTTTTAGAATGTCATGTGGCCTTTGCCACATAGCAACATTTATTTTTACGATTAAATTTTACTCCATTTCTAGCTCTCTCGATAACCGTGATTAAAATTTGATCATGGACTTCCAAGCTATCAGGTGGTATCAGTAAGTCATCAAAGTAAACTATCACCTCAGGAATAAGTTATCGTTATTTATTTTCCGAAAAACGTTGGTATTTCACAAAACTCTCTTTCTGAAGCAGAATTGAGATCTTTAGGATATGAGCAAAGTCTAAGTGATTTGTAATTTTTTTCCACTATAACCAAATTGCTAAGCCATTCAGTTGGACCTTCACACTTTGCAATTATTCCACGATTGACTAAATCGTTTAAATGTTTCTTTAAACGAGTTTTAAGTGACAGAGGTACCCTCCGAGGTGCTCTAGCAACAGGTTGTGACCCATTTTTTAATAGTAGTTTGCATTTCTTTTGAAATTTACAAAGTCCATCAAAAACATCTATGTTATTTTTGACAAATTGATCCTTACTTTGACATAATTTAACCACATTAACTTTGGCAAAAATATTTAAATCAAGACATGACTTCAATCCAAGAATAGGCATTGATTTTTCTTTAGCACCTACAAATTTTTAGTTACATATCTGATTATTAAACATACAGTCTAGATTGACAGTAACTAATAGTGAAATTTTAAATCCACCATAAGTTTCTAAAATCTATATCTTAGATTTACAGATAAAAAAAAATTTTATTGTCAATTTTTTGCAATATATTCAAAGGAATAATGTTTACCTGTGTACCTGTATCAACTTTAAAATTAATATTCTGTTCATCTATGCTTACTTTTTCAATCCACTCATTTTTATGTGTAACTTCATTTACCATTATAGTGGTCACTAAGTATTCTTCCGTATCCTCACCCTGGTTTTCTTGATCTTCTTCATTTCCAAAAATTACCTGACTGCGGCATACTTTTTCAAAATGTCTATTTTTTACACTTGTTGCATATTCTACCAAAAGCAGGACACTTTCTTGGGCCATGTGTGAAACCACAACTTCTGCAATCGAATAAGTTAATTTTCTGGTCAATTCGAGGGTCCACTGTTGTATTTCCACTTCGATTTCCTCCAAAATGTCTACTTTCAGTGTGGGTATAATCTTCATTGCTGCTTTGCTTAATAACTGTCTTGCTTCTGATAGCCTGCATTTTTATTTCTTGACTTTGTACTTCCTCCTAGCTCATTAGCTCGACACTTATCAATTGCTTTATCTAAGGTGAGATCCTCTGCATGTAATAATCTTTCTTGCAATTCTTAGCTTTGAATACCAAACACAATTCTATCTCTAATCACAGGTTTTAGAAAGTTTTTTAAGGTCTGTCAGAAAATGTTCTAATGGCTCACCCTCATCTTGTTTACGATTATAAAATAGGAATCTTTCATAAACAACATTCTTTCTTGGGGTCATATATTTTTCAAATTCGGTCATTACTTTATCGAAATCATCTTTGTCTTCTTCGTTCAACTTTAACGTGTTGTAGACTTCTAGACCTTCGTTATCCATAAGATTGAGTAGCAAGGCGATGTTTACTTTATCTTCCTTTTTAACTTTGCCCCTTGCTATTAACTATATTTCAAATGACTGTTTGAACTTTCGAAAGTTTCCTGCCACATTACCTTCAAACGATAATGGCCCTGGAAGTCTTACATCAGACATAATTCTTATTTTATGTTTTGAGGCAACTTGTAAGACACAATTTCCACAATAAATAGGACTGTCCGCTAAATGTTACTTCATGCACTCCGACTCTGATTACCACATAGACTGCGCCACGTAATGTAAATAACACACTACAGTTTTTTTAACAAAATATATTGACTATTAATAATTAAACAATGAGTAAGTTTTACAGTCAACCGGTATTAAGGACCGCTTAGGTATATAGAATTATTTAAGTTGAAATAACGACCGTACTAGGTTAAAGGAAGCGAAAGGTAAATATTGGGTAATCGGTCGGACCGATTACCCAATATATATATATATATATATATATATATATATATTTATATATTTATATATATATATATATATTTATATATTTATATATAACAACAAATATATTCATGGGTAATTCACGCAAAATAAAGGGCTACTGAAATAGAGTGGTAACCGTGGACATGCATGTTTCTGGCTCATTTTGCCTCATCAGCACGTATTATATATATATATATATATATATATATATATATATATATATATATATATATATATTTCACACCTTTTCGGTGGTATTTGTTGATGTTCGGGCCACTCTGCAGCCAAGGGCACTACCATTGTCAATTTCAACGGTTCCAAGTATTACGGTCTTTTGCATCCACATTACGGTGTTTTTAGGTAAGTTCAGTTCTTTTATGTATCGTACTATTTTTGCATGGACGAGGCCGTTTGCGCTTATAATTAAAGGGACTATTGTTACCTTCTCCAAGTTCCAAATCAATTTCATCGCTTGTGCAAGCGCTCCATATTTAGTTATTTTTTCCGCATATACTTTAGACATATTGTAGTCCTGCGGCACTGTGAAGTCAATTATGACGGCTGTGTTATCACTTTTATCCCAAATCACCATGTCCGGCCGGTTGTGCTCCACAGGTCTATCTGTAACAACTGTGAAATCCCAGTAAATGTTCACGGTGTTGTTTGGAAAATATATATAATGTATTATAACATACTTAATGTTAACTCATGGTTTATAAAGTTTTAAAGACATAACTCACCTTGCAGTAAGTACTAATTTTGTTTAACTATAACAGTGAATTATCCAAAATTATATTTTAGCCCTTGATAAAGAAAATAATCATTTTCGAAACGTTGGGTAGTAAAAAATAGTTTCAATTATCACCTATAGACGGAATCCCCAAGAATCATAAGTTTTGTTTACTAAGTAGCCGTCGAGACTACCTTCTTGATACATTTTTTAGAAGTAATGGGGTTCTACCAGCAGATCAAGAATGATTTTAGAATTCACATCACTAGAGGTCTAAAACTGTGGGCAACTACGAACAACAAATTAGCTCCCATGAGAAATAGAAAAATATTTTTAATCAGATGTAGGAAAGAAGGCATCATACCGTATTATATAAAAAACACTATAAAAAATGTAATTGGACTTTTTGACGTACAGGAGGGGAACACCGGACAAAGGATCGGAAATATCCATCACAGGTTAGAGAACAAAATTTTATATATTGAGATTTCGATCACTCATACAAATTTGAGGCACCTGGAATGTTCTCTGACAAAGTGTATTAACAGAGTTAAATCTAGACTACCATTTAACATTTTCAATCAGTTCAAAACCAGACAAAAGCCAGTTATGAAAGAAAATTTAATAAAATTAAAAACAACAATATTAACAAAATAAATTCACTTCGAAACATACTTTTAAATAAAATCAGAACTCAACCAAACTGGATAAGAAATATTTCAGAAGTCTCAATACCAAGTGACGTTGAGGATCTCTTAGCATTGGGACCTAAATTTAATTTTTCTCCATCATTAAAAGATATATCTTTGAAGCATCTTTTGTCTGACATAGAGAACATTTTAGCATATTTTCATACTGAATCTGGAATCATATACAGACAACGAATAACAAACATTTTAACGAACTATTTTTCAAAACCAACCCCTCATGACTATCTCCATATACTGAGAGATAAAACAAAAAATTTTTTAAAACCAAATCCTGATATAATGGTCACTAGGTCAGACAAGGGAAATGTTACAGTTATCATGAAAAGGGTGGATTACGAAGCATTATCAAACAACATTTTGAATGATACAAATAATTATAAAATTCCAACCAGAGATCCTACTTCTGCTTATCAGCAAAAAGCAAATAGAATAATTTCAAAACTCAAATCTCAATCTTACATTGATGAACAACAAGCAAAATTGTTAACAATTTATAATCAAACATCCCCTAAATTTTATGGTTTGCCAAAAATACATAAACCTATCCTCTCCTTGAGACCCATTGTATCTTCTATCAATTCACCTAACAGTAACATTTCTAAATTGGTAACAGGTATACTGACATCAGCTTACAATACTAATAATCAGTATTACATCAAAGACTCTTTTGATTTTACAGAATTTATTAATAATAAAAAACTACCTGAAAACCACAGAATTATAAGTATGGACGTGGTCTCTTTGTTTAGCAATATACCTGTTGAGTTACTTAAAATTAGTGTTGAAAAAAGATGGAATATTATTCAAAATTACACAACAATTCCAAAAACTGAGTTTTTGAAACTGATTGACTTCATTTTTGACACCACATATTGTGTATTTCAAAACAAATACTATAAACAAACTTTAGGTACTCCTATGGGGGCAGACATCTCCCCCATAGCTGCTCAATACATAATGGACGATCTTCTGGATTCTTGTATCCCAAAACTGAATTTTCAATTGTCTTTTATTAAAAAATTTGTAGATGACATAATCTGTGGAGTGCCACAAAACTCCACAGAACCAATTTTAAATATTTTTAATTCATATAACAGACATCTTCAGTTCACTATAGAAACAGAGGTAGACGACAGCATCCCGTTTCTTGACACGAAGATGATTAGAACACAGGAAAATGTAATTGTCCTAGACTGGTATAGAAAACCAATGAGTTCTGATAGATTCATTAATTATATGTCTAACCATACAGAAAGGACAAAAATTAATCTGGCTCTAACAATGAAAAACAGAATACATAAAATTTGTCACCCTTCTCTAGTGAACAAAAATTTAAAACTTCTTTATGACATTTTTATAACCAATTCATATCCAACAAAACTTTTAAAAAAACTAATATTCAGTACAAGGGTGCAAGAGCCCAGAAGTCAGATTAACCCAACAAACACTGATAATGTTAATGGGGAAAACTCTGTAATAAATAAAAAGTATGTAACAATACCTTATATTAAAGATATTTCTTCAAAAATTTTAAACGTTTTCAAAGATTAAGTACAGTTGAAACTCACACATAAATATAACTTCAAATTGGGTGACATCTTCACTAATGCTAAACAAAGAGATGAAACACTTAAAAGCTGGAGTAGTGTATAAAATTCCATGTGTAAATTGTGAAAAAGTCTATTATGGACAAACTTCAAGGGTCCCCGGGGATAAGGTAACACAACATGAAAGTGATATTAACTTAGATAAAATGTCTTGTGGATTGGCAGAACATAGTATCTCAACTGGGCATCACCCAAACTTCAACAACATTGAAATAGTACATTCTAATCAATATTACTATAAAAGAACTTGTTTGGAAATGTTAGAAACCACCTTAGACAGCAATTCTCTGAAGAAAAAGAGAGATACTCAACACATCACTTTTACTTATGCATACTTACTCACACTAGATAAATCAGGCAAATCTTCAAATCTACTGTGCTCTGGAACTTCCGATTCTGACATATAACTTCTTACTTTGCTTCCATACAACAATTTTTGATACAATACTGAATTAAAACTAGTACCAATCATTGATGACATAATGCTTCCATTCTGTCCTGACTGAGTGAGAGTCATGTTGGCGGCTGAATGGGTCGAGCTTCGTGGTTATATCAACCTACATTTTGACAGTGACACATGGGAATCGTTATCTAGACAGGTGACAGATGTTGGACTGCGATACCTGATACAATCAACAAAGCAATCGACTTTTCTAAAAGGGGTTTCTTGTGGAAAGGAAATAATAACATCTGCAGGTTCTAGGCGAGGTGTCTGACATAGTAAGAGTATACTGGATACTTCGCGGGATTTTTAATGAGAAACCTGAACCATCGGGAGAGTTGAACTGCCATAAATGATGATGGGTTTTGAGTTGAGCAATGTGAGAGGTGCTCAGCGTTGAGGCCGTACTACCTTAACTTTGGACATTTTGTAACCCAGCTCGTGGATGGATGCTGTTTGTCTCTATGAGTGGTTGCAGCCTCTGAGGCTGGACTGCCGACATTGACGAGTTGTACATAACATACCGCATTACTCTTGATGACTTGGTCAACACTTTCTACAGGCATCTCATAACATAAGTTTTGTCACATCATTTTTTGTCACATTTCTTGTCAATTTTAATAATAAAGAATAATAACACACCTCCATTTTAATAGTTCAAATGACAACATTTTAACGTTTATTGACACACCTCAACACCTGTACTAAAAGCTGTTGGATGGTCGCTTACTTTTATTCGATTTTGTCTAGATAAAAACAGTGGTTGGTTTTTCTTGTACGTTGAAATTTCTGCTAGATTTTTAAAATTAAAATATAATGTATTATAACATACCTAATGTTAACTCATGGTTTATAAAGTTTTAAAGACATAACTCGCCTTGCAGTAAGTACTAATTTTGTTTAACTATAACAGTGAATTATCCAAAATTATGTTTTAGTCCTTGATAAAGAAAATAAACATTTTCGAAACGTTGGGTAGTAAAAAAGAGTTTTAATTATCACCTATAGACGGAATCCCCAAGAATCATAAGGTTTGTTTTCTAACTAGCCGTCGAGACTACCTTCTCGATACATTATATATATATATATATATATATATATATATATATATATATATATATGTATATATATACATATATATACATATATATATTTCTTCAGTCTACGTCATAAAATATGCAAAATTCATAAAACAAAATATTGAACAAAAAAATAAGATCTAAAATTTCTTCTCTATGTATCTGTTGACCACATATTTCATGCTCCTATATTTTTTAGTAGGGGTATTAAAAAGAATGACGACCCAACAGTACAGATATACCTACCTCTGTCTCCGTCATTTAAACCTGAAATGCTATGCATGGATCTTCTACCACTTCGCCACTACTGTTGATATATAACAATGTCTGCTATTTATTCAATATATGACGCGATTTTTGTTGAGGTAACTTACAATTATATTGTTTTATATTCGAATAAAATTGACATACAAGTAGATCTGGTACAAGTTGAATATATTCTACAGTATTTTGGGCTGGGTTTCGTTGCATCTGTAATCAATATCTTCGAGTTTTGCGTTATTTTCTTGATGCTTATGCACCAAGGTTACCAGAATTATTATATTTTTTTACATAGGTTCTAAGGCAACAAAAACGCAATCTTGATAATCAAATAATTTATTTAAAATTTTAACAAAGTTAACGCAAACGGTGGATTGGTTGCTGTTTTCACAAAATATATTCCTTTAGTTCTGAAACGAATTAATAAATATTATTATTTTACAAAAAGAAGAAATTTTATTTATAAATAAGATACATTTTCTGTTTCGTTTCGGCCTCACTTCTCATTAGTCATTATTATACGAAGTTGACATCGGGAAACAGTCTACCCCGATTTGGTTTTAAGGGGGACATATTTTACGATCCAAATATCGAGGTGTTTCAGTATTTCCTCGAAGCCTAATGAATTATGCCAAATATCCAGATGGATTGTTTCCTGTGACCCACTCTGTATATTCATGTACATTCGTTATGGACAAACATTATATAAATTATGATAGATGATATTTACTTACGTGAATTGAGTGTACTCTCCCATAATGGCTGCTTCTCCGGATCCACAAAATCCTAGATAATAACTGGTTAAGCTATCACATTTTGTGCCCAAGAATATACTGCCTGGATTTAATATTGATTCGGTAAAGTAGAGTCCGGATAATACGTGACTGCATATTGGAGGATCTACAAAAACAATAAACATTTTGGATTTGGATTCTTTTAATAATTTCGGGCTTCATTTAGTTGGCCGAAAGATATGAAACTTACACTTTGCTGTATAACAAAATGGTTGTAAGGAACCTCCGTTTACATAAAAATCAGCATCACCAAGTGCTTCCAATTTACCAAATGTACCAGCGCTAGTATGAATGATATCGACAAAAGTTGCATCAGTTGGATCTAGTTTCCAGTCATTGTTGAACGTAGCGAAGAATGGGAGAGCGGGATCCAGACCTACAATAAAAAATAATCTACGTTTTAAACCAAAATATTCCTTTCTATATAAAGGATGTTGCATTAATAATTTGAAATATGTCAATTGTTGAATTTCGACCACAATATACGTAAACTAACCGAATTTGATTTAACTAACAACTACAGGTCCCGCAAAAATTAATCGCCACTCTGTGATGTTTTCTATAAATAATTAGATAAAAAAATATGACTTCAGAAGATTTTAACTACTTTCTTCATATGTTTAATGTTATTCACACCAGATATCATGAAAAACCTATAATAAGTCTTACAGTTTTGAACTCCATTTTTGCAAATTGGCCTGATTCCATACAGATATATACTGACGCTTTCAAAACTTTATATGGTACTAATCTACATTTCAGGTAAAAATGTCGAAAAATTATTTCACCTTAGACTTCTCATCTTCTGAAAAAAGATCAGCTGTTTTTTTATCGGATTCACTGTCTGTGATAACGGCCACTTAAAATCCTACTATGCCTATTTTATCTGATAATTATATATATTTTACATAAAAAAATAAAAATTATGAGTCAGTCGAAAACTAACAGCGTTAGAAGTGAAACTTTTTATGTTCGCAAAAAGTGTCAATGGGTGTACCCATATAAAAAAATACTTAAACATCAACTAAATAAAACGATAATTCTCTAAAAAAATGAAAACCAAAATATTTCCAAAAGAAAAACAATACTTTTTCGGATAGAATAAAACAACTATATAAAATAAATGACAAACAGAAGTAAATATTCTTTTTAGGGAATTATTTTAATGAAGGTTCGAACAAACCAGCATTTTGGTCGAAACTTTAATTTAATTTTTGTATGTTATCGCAACAACGACTGGCACATAATGATTCGCTGTCTATACCCTGTCTAACAGACGACAATAAAATCCGCATATACCTTGGAAGTGATCGGAGCTTCGCGGAGATGGTCGTTATAGCTTACTGTTCAAAATCAAACTAACTGTTTCTAGATAATTCCACAATGTATTGAAAAAATGTAAAAAAATTATAAGAAATTGAGAATTGTTTCGATATTAAATATCATCGTCAGAATGACAGAAGTTACATTTCATTTGATGTCTGCCTGAACTTTATTAATTATTTTTGGCTAGACCATGAAGTGACCTACCTTGGGATTGACTTAATAAATATTAATAATCAATTTAACAGGGACAAAAAAGTTGCAGGTAAAGCTTGGTTATACAGTTTTCTAAGGATACATCCAAACATTAAACTTCGCACCTCTGAACCAACATCACTTGCTAGAGCCATGGGATTTAATAGGCCAGCTGTACAAAACTTTTTTTCGTTACTCTCCGACGTACGAAAAAATATAAAATTCCACCCGAACGAACGAATAAATATCAATAGAAAAAAAAAGAGGATATGATATTACAAATATTAGATATTATTAGTCCTATGGGGATATCCTGGATATCTTTTTCCATTTAAGATCAGTATAACTGTGCAATGATATAGAAAACCAGGAAAACTATATCTGCTGATCTTTACAACTATCACTTGAGAAGATAGTTTAAAAGTGGAGAACTCCTTGTTTCTTATCACAAAGATGTACTGGGAATGAGTAGATCTGTGCAAATTTTAAAAAGCTAGAAATATATTTGGAAATAAGCTAATAAGCCAAGAAAGCTATGAACAATAGTTTGAAGAGCAGAAAATTGAGACCAATTATGTAGTGAGAGACAAAACAAGTGTGATAATTATGGGGAAAAATCATATGCTTGCAACCACAGTAATTCAATATGTAATTTTAGACTCTAATATAAAAATAATATTGCATTATTTGACAATATATTTCTTAATATATTTAGGGTATGAGAGCAAATGCTCTAGTCGGAATGGGAAAGCCAGCAGCTCGATTAAATATTGGTATATATATATATATATATACATATATATATATATATATATATACATATATATATATATATATATATATATATATATATATATATATATATATATATTGTTATGTAATTATTGGTGTGATAAATTGTAATGTTTTATATATGAATAAACTTTCTCTAATTTTCCCTACGTTGGGCCGACGACATTTGTTATGTAATTCTATATTTATGATTGTAATCGTTATGTATTCTATATTTATTTATTGTTTTTGATTGAATAAACGATAAGCATATATAACAACTCTATCACAGGGTAGGGTTCAATTGCGCCATTTGCATTTACTCTATTTATTGAATTGTGAAATTAAAATGTACAAGCTTATGATTCCAGGAATTCTTTTTTAATTAGGTATAGAAGTTTTTTAACAGAAAATGTGCTACTTATGAATCAATACAATTTTTTATGACAATTAAAAAGTTTGAATAATTACTCAGCATGAATGCATTCCTCAATTTAGAAATAAAAGCCTAATGAAATTTTAGAGATCTCTAATAAAATATTTTAAAAACGGTACCTTCGATTGTCTAAGTTTCTATTCACTTCAAATTAATCTTCACTCTCAGTTTCTGTTCTAGTGTCCAAAATATTATTAACGATTCTTAAAATCACCCGCAATGTCTCAATTTCCTCCCCAAATATATATCCTCTAACTGGGTGTACGATTTTCTTCTATCTTCTTAGTATTATGATGAAATTTGTTTAAATGTCTTTGTTCATTAAATATAAACGTTTTATATCTTCCCTATTGTCGAAATAAATTACAATATCACTTGCCTTTTTTCTTGACGTTTTTTTTTACATCCGCATGACTTTTTTCTCCTCGATATACAATTATCTTCAAATTACTATTATAATTATAAAATTGGTTTAAATTTCCTTCTGCAGTACTTTAAATATCGACTTTTTAATCGTCTTTATTGACGAGATCAATTATAATCTTCCTTCCCACTTTGACGTCTCTAAATTCAGTGACTTTTCAATTTTCAATCCATCCATCAACAGCGTTTGGTTGCTATGGAAACTTATCTGTCTATACATTATGAATTATATAACCATTGTGTCTTTGTCGATGATTGGCTGTGTATATTACAATAAACCATTAAATTTTAAAGCCGTATAAATATGAAGTATGAAATAACATTTTAGTATTCAAAATGATAATGTATATAGATGAGGGTTTTCATACATATGAATATTAACATAACTTATTTAATATTTATTAAAAATTCCTGAAATGCCTTGCATAAAACAACATATTTACTAACTATATAAAAATTTAACGTGTTTCTTTTAAATTACATTCTAATTTTGACGAATTCTTTTGAAATTGATTACCATAAATCCACTTAAACAAACATGTTTGTTATCTTTATGGATTCTTCCACATTCACATGGAATACCCCTTTTATCGTTTGAAGAATGATCGATTTGAGTTTGAGCGTTTCTTGAAGATTCGATACGGTTCATAAGATTAATTAATACAGAACTACTCAAGTGATTTCGTAATTTCTGTGTTGTTTCTTCGATTATCTTATCTTTGGCCCCACATTTTGCTTCCAATATAGTGACTGCTACTTTTAAATCGGACAATGTTTTCAGTACAATGCTAGAAGCTTGTTTCACCTAGAGTGGGTTTATCGTTTCTGAATTGCCGCATCTCTCATATATATAACTAGCTCTCTTTTCTTAAGTAAACATACAAAATATAATACTGTACACTTAAAGTTAAAATAATTCCAAATAAAACTAAAATCTCATGGAAGAACAAAAAAAAAATAGAAATTGCATGAAGAATTTTTATGACAAAAAAATCAAAATTATGTCATACATGACGTCATCGTCAATTTATTCAAGAAAATAGATTCAAAG
The DNA here is from genome assembly GCA_963921935.1 of Galeruca laticollis. Taxonomy (NCBI): domain Eukaryota; kingdom Metazoa; phylum Arthropoda; class Insecta; order Coleoptera; family Chrysomelidae; genus Galeruca; species Galeruca laticollis. The sequence goes on along the minus strand of OY998183.1, from coordinate 17,893,911 downwards.
TGCTCATTATATTTGCTGGATGGTTCAAACTATGAATATATATATATATATATATATATATATATATATATATATATATATATATATATATGTCCATCTCGCATAAATATAAAAATCAGACAAATAGGTAAATCGTTTCATTTAAAAAAATCCCAATGGCACAGGACCAATTGGATAGGCTTATTTCAGTAACATTTTTGCATGAAACCCAAAATAAAAATTAGATACAAAAGTAATAGACTGTTTTGAGATGTATAAAAAACCAAAGTAACATTTTGGCATCAAAACAAAAACAAAAAAATTTCTGGTAAATTTGTGAATTGTCTTAAACAAATGATTCAATGTACGATTAAGAGAAAAATGTTAAATATAAAAGTTGTAGAACGTATTAAGGTCTATACAAAACCTTATGGTTTGGGTATTGGGAGAATGTAGTAGGAATTGTTTATTATCAATAAAAAATTACCAAGAGCGATATCCTGAACGAAGGCAACCCACAAAAAGAACGTTGGAAAGGTAGATGGATCGTTTCAATCGTACAGGTTCAGCACTTTATGAAAAACATGAAAGGACAAAAACCCTATACCTAAAATCATTCAATTCTGAGATATTGATAACAAAAAGTTGAAAAATAATGTATTGAACGAAGTAAGGTATAGAAAAATGACAGTAAGACAAATTCTTTTACAAAAATAACAAAACATTAGTCAAAGGTGAACTGTAAATTGATAATTAATTCTATACCAAATCTTCGATATGGCCACCCAAATCGTCAATACAACTTTGCAGTCGATCTTCAAACGATCGATTTACAATTCTCAACGTTTCTACATTAATACTCTGAAATGCTTCTCGTATTCTTTCCATCATATCTTTCTGTATGTTTGGCGGTATTTGATAAACACGGTTTTTCACATAACCTCACATGGAAATGTCAATGTTAGTCAAGTCTGGCGATCGAGGTGGCCATGCAAAGGGTCCTCCTCTTTCTACCAATCTGCCAGGAAAATGGGTATTCAGATGATTGTGAATTAAAGCAGTGTGATGTACCGGAGCCCCATCGTGTAAAATCCACATTATTTGCCGAATGTTCAGCGGAACATTTTCCAACACTATTGGTAAATGATTTTCTAGAAAGTCTAAAAAAATTAGACCATTCACTCTTCCATCGAAAAAATGTGGTCCAATTACGTGGTCCCCAATTATACCACTCCAAACATTCAGAGACCACCTACTTTGACTTCGAGTTGATGTAAGATAGGGATTATTTGTGGAATAGTAATGGAAATTATGTCTATTCATGGTACCGTTCTTATAAAACGTTTCTTCATCTCCAAAAAGGACAAACTCAAAGAAATCGATCTGATTATGTATTTGTTGTTGATCCCATTCGCAAAAAGCAACTCTTCGCGGAAAGTTATCTTCGAGTAACTCTTGACATAACTGAATCCGGTATGGATGCATCTTGTTTTTATGCAGTATTCTTCGGACGGACGTTACACTGATATCCTGTTGGCGCGAAATTTCACGGGTACTAACATAAGGATTGTCCACAACTACCAGCATACAATTAAATTCTGTTTCTTTAGTTACTGCAGTTTTTGTCCTTTCATGTTTTTGATAAAGTACTGAACCTGTACGATTGAAACGATCCATCAACCTTTCCAATTTCTACTACATTCTCGCAATACCCAAACTATGTCCGTTAATTCTTCAACGGGAAAGTACATTTCAAACAGTAATAAATGAGTCTTCACAAATATATACACAAATTCAAAAGTTTGTTGAATGCCATGCTACTAATCAATACTTGTCATTATTCCATAGCTAACTTGTTACAATTAAATGAATTTTAAAAACCTTTTTTTATTAAATTGACAATATCTCAGATATTAATGATTTTAGATATTGGGAAGACCTGATGGAAATGAAAGTTTATAAGGTGTATTTTCACTTTTTGAAATGAAATACAGGGAGATTCGTCTGAAAAAATAGAGAAAACCATGTGTTCGACTCTTGGCTCGTCCTGTATTCAGATGTTGTAATATCCCAAAAATAGTACTGTGTCATGACACTAAACCAATATCAAAATGTTATGGCTGCAAAATATTGATGTCAAATTGTTTCGTTCGAACTATACAAGGCGTTGAACTCACAATGATTTTTACGTACAATTGGGCATAACTTCCGAAATACCCAATATACGTATATGAAGCCCTAATTTGTAAGTATGGGGAAGGTGAGTCGAATCTGAATCTGATATAATATATAGGGTGTCTCATTTAAAAAAGGGTTATTTGTTCCACCCTGGTGATAGGGAACACCCAGTACAAATGAAAATAATTTTGAAATGTGAAGTTTACAGATGTCTACAATTTTCGTATACAACTGTATTCCATATCTTCTATAATAATGGATATATCGAACTCTGGCACACTAATAGCGCACCTTGTATTTGTTAAATCCAGGCTAAGGACACTGCAGACCTTGCTGTCTATAGAGGCTGTCGAGTAACTAAAATCGGTAGATAATTCCAAAAAATTAACGAAAACTGTAACGTGGTTAGTAATCAAATTTTATTGATTTTTATTACTGCGTATGCGCTATGTCATATTGCTGGTCCCCACAGGATATCTGTTATACTGTTATCGTTTCTTAGTTCAAGTGTTTAGGTTATTATGAGGATTCGGGATTATGGTGTATTTTTGAATTGCTATAGTGTAATATGTATCTGTTTTTTCGTTGCTTTATTGTTATTCATTGAAAACACAATATCAATGTGTATTTTGAAGGAGTCTAATAAGTGACGCACTCGGTAAGTTTTATTAAAAAAAATTGAGCATTTTTTCTTTTTTTATAAAATACAGAATTTTTACTATTTTAATCGACAACTTTAGAGATCAAGGTTGTTTTTTACATTGGCTAAACTGAAAATTGTTGCATTACTTAAGTAAACATTTCTTTTTACAGTTTTGTTCCTCCAACCCAGGAAGATAAAATTAATATGGCTGGAACGCAGTGGTAATAAATCATTAAATTTGTCGACGAGGAGACGATGGAGGATATGTTCCATTTATTTCCAAAAACAGTGCTTCTTTAGATTTGAGAAAGACGAAGGGATGTTATTAAGACACCTTGATTTGCCTTCCCATATGAGAGGAAATTAACGATAATTTATGGTAAGTTTTATTGTATTCAATATACATATAATTATGGATATTTTAAAATGTAAATTGAATGAATGAGAAGACGAGTACTGAGTGTATAATTTTATTTATTATTCCAGCTAAGCGCTTTCAGCCATTAGGCCATTCTCAAAGCTGTCATCAAGAAAAAAACATAGAATAGGTGTCAAAAAACATCAAACTCTGTAACTGCTACTTACAATGAAATTAAATGTTTGATGTTACATCATTATTAAAGTAAAATTTGTTAAAATTACCCTATAAAGAGGGTGTACAATAGTAATTCTCATAACGAAACGTCTAATTTTAAATTATTAACTGAATGATATGTATGTGACCCTCTTTATAGGGCACTTTTAACAAATTTTACTTAAATAATGATGTACCATCAAACATTTTATTTCATTGTATGTAGCAGTTACAGGGTTTGATGTTTTTTGACTCCTGTTGTATGTTTTTTTCTTGACAGCAGCTTTGATAATGGCCTAATGGCTGAAAGTGCTTAGCTGGACTTTTAAAAAAAGTATACATTTACTACTCGTCTTTTAATTCACTCAATTTATATCGAGTGTGTACACCATACTCCAGACAATTCCATTTTAAAATGTACCTGTTGAAAAAATAATAGTCTAGGTTTTATTTTGAGTTATAGCTATTCCCTCCACCAGCTATGGGATGAAAGGTATTGACCCTTTGCCGATTTTCATATATAGCCCATGGTATGACAATTTATAGGAAATGAAAGTGAGTATTAACTTTTGTTGAGCCATTACGTCTAAGTATTTAGCGGTAATCAAAAATCTAAAATATCCAATAAAGACAAAAAATAATAAATCAAAAAATAGTTAAAAACCAAAATAAATCAAGAATTCCTAAAAAAATCGAAAATTCCAAAAAAAGGAATTCAGAAGAAAACAAAAAAATTTAATCATTCAAAAAATGATATTTTTTTGGCTTAGCTCAAAAACATGTGTAAACTTATTATTTCAATAGTAAGCGAATTTTGTTTTCTTTTGTTAATATAAATTTTCAAACATATTTGTGTGTTTACTTATTTATTGTTGTTATTTTGAGTATTTACTTGTAGAAGCTCAACCAGAAACGAGAAAGGACTTCCACGAGACAGTGGGATTTTTAAGATTCCTTAAGAAACAGTTTAACAGGAGCTGCAGAGTAACTTAAACTGCCTTATGCGATGGTTTCATGAGAACGGAATGCTTTTAAATGTAGAAATATACAAATATTCAATATACTAGGCGTAAGCTTAGATATAAACCTATTTAATACTTCCAGTGAAGAAATAAAGATGTGTTTTTAGTTTAAATTTAATGTTAGATATATTATTTCTAATTTTGTACAGTCACAAGTGCTGTTTAGTACTCTTATATGTAATTGTATTTACAGAGCTGGGCAGTAGTTAACAATTTTTCCATTAAAAGTATTTCAATTACTTTTGTTCTAACATTCACAGTAATTATTCTCAAATGTTTTCTTTCACAGAAAGTTGCCGGAAATGGTAGTTAACTACTCATTGCTAACACTTTTTTTGATTAAGTAAGTAGCAGTTATACTCCAGTCGTTTGTCCAGATCTGTGTGTTTACAGGAGTATAATAATAGATAAATAAATTAATATAAACTCACCATAAATAATTTTCTACTTTTATCTTGATTTAACATCATTTAAAAATCTAATGAAACTCCAATCTAGAATGTATGTTACTCAAATTCTTTTTTAATTATTGCATTGTTCTTACATTTTAGCTTATTCATTGTCATTCTGTTTGTTAAGAAAAGTACTTTGTGAAAGAAATTATTTGTTGTGTATTTTTATACCAAAATAAATAAACTGTTTATTTGATTACTGTTTTATTTTTCAAATTTAACCATTTATGGTCCATCATTTGATATTTCATTCAATTTAACTCAACATCTAATGATTTTTGAGTTTATGGAGTTAAATTGAATGAAATATCAAATAATGGACTATAAATGGTTATTTTGAAATAGAATAATTAAAATACCGTAAATTTGAATATACCGCCAAAACCTAAAATTACAGAAATCGTTTTAACATCACTCAATTGTTTAGTCGACAGGCTCTTTAGATGGCGCCACAATCAGTGGGTTATCTGTGGTTAGATCTATGAGGTTATTTTCATTCCAAAACTCCTATAATAATAAACATGTACAGCTAATGTAGATCAAAGCACATATGAGACTGAAACATAATGAATTAATGAATATGTAGATGGTTTAGCCAAAGGTGCAGTAGACAATGTTGCTTTATCTATCTATCGACTTACTGTACCAGGCGCATTTACTAATTCTAGGCAAAAACAAAGGTGTCTATGGAAAAAATCTTGGAACGATTAGGTATTGTAAAATTTCGAAAATCCAATATTCATTAATTCAACAGGAAATTCCAAATAGCTGTTAGTTCAAATTTTATTGCTGCCCACGTAAATACCTCACACCTATTGTTAGTCTACATTTTAACAAGTTAAAATCAGCAAAAACACGTCCTCATATGATTTTTGACGTATTTTCCATTTTTTGTATAAAAGTGTTGCTTTTATATATAGGTAGGAGAGTTTCCATTGACATGCTGTGTATATAAGTAATACAGACATTTCTGGATCAAATAAAGTCACACGTGGTAAACGCATAGGAAAGTAAAAATGAATAACATATTTTGGTTTTACTTTTTAAATGACACTAACTAATTAATCTAAATAATTCCACAATATATTGAAAAATTGGTAATAATTCTAAAAAATTGACAATTGTTTCGATATCATCGTCCGATTGACATAAGTTCTGACATCTGACGATGATAGTAATATTGAAACAATTGTCAATTTTTTAGAATTTTTACCATTTTTTCAATATATTGTGGAGATATTTAGAAACAGTTAGTTTCATTTAAAAAGTATTATGAGTAGATTCCACAGAGTAAGGGTCGAAACAGTAAATTACATGTTTTGATTGTTTAGCAAAAAAATCATATTCAAACTAACAAAATGCATATTCTGGATACGTCACCATTTTCACTCTCGTGAAGCGGCACGGCGGTGCCTCATTAGTTTGCGTTGTTCTGTTATTGTAGGCCAACGTCCTTCTCTCATTTTATTTGCTGTATAAATATCTCTTTGTCCCTTTATCCTTTAGACTACACAGTTTGCAGAGAGCGTGAAGGGATGGCTAAATTATGGCCAAATACAGGGTATTTGAAAAAAGGAGACCCCGTTGCTAGGATAGGTAGAATACAGCAAAATAAGTTGTAGGAACCTATCTAACAATTAATTGTAAGTTAGCCATGATTTATTTGTCAGAAACTGATACTTGACATAATAATATCTACATGGTTATTTTTTGACTTAGCGGTTTTATAAATTTTTAGGTGTTTTGAAGAATTTGTTCTAAGGTTAAAATCAAAATCATTATCAGTTAATTTCAGTTACAAGTGAATGTGGGTAAGGGTGCATTGTGTTTTTGCCAAAAATTGTTTTCACACCGTAGTAACTCATTTGTTGTTCGCTGGAAATACTCCTTATACTTGTACAGAGCTATTCAAAAGTCCCCTCCCCCCCTCGTATCTTTTGAACGGCCACACTTACATTAATAAAATTTGGAGGGTGAAAATAAAGTGTTGTAAACTTCTCTACAAATGCTAACAGGAGACGTAATAGTAATAGATGACGTCACAGTGCCACTCTGGCCAATAATTTTAAATAGGACCTTATGGCAAGTGATATCTCGTTTGAAAGGCATTGACATTGGCTACATAGCTAGATTAATTTTGTTTGGGTTTAAATTAATTTTGACGGATAAATTAAATAAATACCAAAATTATTGAAATTATTTTTTCAAATTTAATTAATCAAATATCAACAATGGATTCTTATAGCAAGTGTTCGAAATGTGCTCCCTCTACTTCCTGGCAGTAATACATCCTATTAGTAAACTCTTGTCGTACTCGTTCGAATGTTTCAGCTGAAATAGCATGGCAATATTCAGTAATTCTTTCTTTCAAAACGCCAATACTATCTGGTGCCGTAGTATAAACCTTGGATTTCAAGTACCCCCATAGAAAAAATCTAATGGTGTCAGATCTGGTGACCGAGGTGGCCATTCTATAGGACCTCGCCGGCCGATCCATCTACCTCGATATTCTTCATCCAGGTAACGTCTTACTGCACCATAAAAATGTGCAGGGGCACCATATTGTTGAAATGTTATTTCCAGATGGCCGAATTCATCTTGATTACCTTCCAGAATTTCAAGAATTAACGGCTCAATTGCATTTTGTAACATCTCCAGATACACTTCACCGCTTAAATTTGAATTTAAGAAAGCAGGACCAACTATGTGGTTTCCCAAAATACCTGCCCAAACATTGACTTTTTCTGGAAATTGGGTATGTTTTTCACGAAAGGTGTGAGGATTTGTGTGACTCCAATACCTTACATTCTGTGTATTCACATTTCCATTGAGGCAAAAAGTACTTTCGTTACTAAAACAAATTGTTTTTGTGTAATGTGGGTTTTGACTAATTTTATTTGTCATACATTCACAGAATTCGAGTCTTCTGTCGGGGTGGTCATCCGAAAGGTGGTGCACCATTTTTAACTTATATGGATCAAATTTATTTTTAGCCAACACTCTCTGTACAGTACTTTTACTTACTTCACAGATAGACGCAACTTTAGTTGAAGAGGAAGTAGGGTTCACTACCATTTCAGCAACTATATCAATTTTTTTATCATCACTAAATGTTGGTCCACCAGATCGTTTGGCATCTTGAACACTACCTGTTGCTTCAAACTTGTTAAGAAGCTCCCTCAAATAAGTTCTCGAGATATGGCGATCTGGGTATCTCTCATTAAATAAACGTTCCGCTTCATAGAGATTATTTCTAGATTCACCAATTATTAAGATAGCTGCTACTTTGTCGGCTTGAGTACGTACCATTTTGCTTATGTAAACTCTTAAACGTCTCGTTAAACAATGATAAAATTAAATATTTAAGCTATTTGGAAAAACTTTGCAAAGCAAAAAATACTATTAAATTAAAAACGTCAATTTTCTTGACAACTAACCAGAGGCGGACTGAAAAATCTTCAATATTTAAATGTGAAATAATAATTTTGGTATTTATTTAATTTATCCGTGAAAATTAATTTAAACCCAAACCAAATTAATATGGCTATGTAGCCAATGTCAATGCCCTTCAAACGAGATATCACTTGCCATGAGGTCCTTTTTAAAATTATTGGCCAGAGTGGCACTGTGACGTCATCTATTACTATTACGTCACCTGTTACCATTTGTAGAGAAGTTTACAACACTTTATTTTCACCCTCCAAATTTTATTAATGTAAGTGTAGCCGTTCAAAAGATACGAGGGGGGGAGGGGACTTCTGAATAGCACTGTATATAGGTTTTCGGTAACTGTCAACAAAACAATATTCCATTTTTTTCTGTCACAGAAGTTTTTAATCGTTCATGCTTTCCATTAATAACTTAATAACTAAACCCATGCGATTGAATTGTTCCACGAATCTCTCCAAGCTTGGCTTTTGTAAGTTGCCGCCTTCCAGAAAAACGTTCATGATAACCTCTTAATGATAGTATGGCGTTTTCATTCCAATATGCAGATCATATCAATCATTTAATTACTAGTGAAATTCATTTTTACCCTAGTTCGAATTCTGGAAAACATCAAAAAATGTACCAAACCGCTAAGTCGAAAAACAATAATGTAGATATTGTTATCTCCAATATAATATTAATAATAATAATGACTTTATTGCTATGCTATGAGAATAGAAGTACAAGCAAAGGCGACGCTCGCTCCTAGATGATGTTCTCGTATTAGAAGCACCAGTGAAGTAACGCTCTTCCACGCAACCGCAAAACTAAATATCAAATATCCTTTCGTACAATATCTTACATGCTAAAATAACAAAAGTTATGTAACCTAATTTTGTAAATATTAAAATGAATAAGACCAATTTCACCTGCTTAAAATTAGAATTTATACTATTATTAAATAGAGACTTTTTAATGTTAAGTGTTCTAATTTAACCCCTTTTACTTTGGGTTAATTAGAGGGAATGTAGGTTATCTGGTTTTGCGAAGGACCACTACGGCCGTTTGTCACTGAAGTAACGATGAACCGTAGAATGAAATTAAAACACTGGTATCAAGTTATGATTTATATTGTCATGAAGTTATAAGTTATTTACTGTTGCGTCGACAATTAAGAATTCACTTGACTTTTACGCGGTGACTGAAGGTAGTTTGCACATATTATTAAGATTTATGAGATGATTACGGTTTAAGAACACATGTTTGTTCCCGCTATGAACATGCCGGGTGCTCTTCTAAAATGAGTACCTTTGTGTGTCCCGTTTGATGATGAAAAGAGTGTGTCTGAGAAGTGTGAAAGCTATCTGGGAAGTGAGTAAAAATGAGGCTATTTTCGTATTTATATGTTTGATGACGTAGGATCGAGGAATGAGTAAACTATTAGAAACTAGCCAATGGGATAAAAGTATTTTAAAATGTAACGTTCGAACAACAAGTGAATGTTGCAATTATGAAGATGTTTTTTGTGGGGTTTTCAACGGTTTCGTAGATACAGATAACAGAGTTTGGAAGAGAGTTTTTATGAAGAGATAAGATGTCGGGGACTTTGATATATTCAGTGGAATTTCAGAAAACGATATTTATCTGTTTTTCTTAGGTGTTAGTAAATTTAAAATGACTTTTTTGGTGATGTAAAGAAATATTAACTGTTGAAAATAAAGATATATTTAGTTATATGTTTTGAGCATAATATTCGAACAGTAGTATACAGGGGAAGTTGAAATTAACTCACGGGAGAATTTGGTAATTAAAACCCAAATTCGAACATTAAGTTTAAATCGAGAAATGGGTAACGTTTTGTAATATTCGGGGATTATGTTGTACAGATTTGCAATATTATATGAGAAGCTAGATCGGAATAACGAGTTTTTATGTTTCGGCATACTAATTTTATTTTTAAATCTTATATTAATATTGTGAACTCTTTTCAATTTTTTTCGATAGGGAAAAAGGAATTTTGGTAAACATAATATCATGAAATAGTACTGATCCATGAAGAATACGTCTATTTTTTATCTTCAGCCAGCCAAGGTCTGCAAAATGCTTAGAGGTTGAATTGCGACATCTGATACCACAAATAAATCGAACACACATATTTTGAATTCGCTGCAGTAGATTTTAATCTAGTTGTGTTAAGGCTGGTCCATATATTACATCACAATAGTTAAACTGTGAAGGCACGAGACTTTCACAGAGCATAATATTGGTCGCTTTACTAAATAATTGTCTGTATGAGAGTAGAAGTTTTAAGTTGCAAAGTGCTTTCTGAATTATTGATGAGATATGATTGGAGAATGCTAAGGAGTCATCTAAAACGAGACCTAGGTTTTTTTCACAATTAGATAAAATTAAATTATTGTTATTAATTTTCAAATGTATTTTATTTTTGACTCTATTCTTCTCAATTTTTCTCAAATAGCATGGTTTTTGATTTTGAAGGATTTATGCTTAGGCGGAATTTATTAGAAATATCTACAATAGTCTCTAGTTCTTCACTAATTTTCATACAAGCATTTACAACTTCTGATTCTTTAAAATCCACGTACAATTGTTTATCGTCGGCATAACAGTGAGCCTTCATATAATTTAAGTAATTTGGAAATTGGTGGTGTATAGGGTAAATAGCAAGGGTCCTAAGATGGAACCTTGCGGAACTCCTAGCCATAGGTAAATTTTCCTAGGTAATTTTTTTATTTATAAATACTCTTTGAGATATATGATCTAAATAATATTGCATCATTCTTTGCGATTGTTCATCAAAACACATATAGTTAAATAATGACAAAAGCAGAGGGTGATTAATTTTATCGAATGCCTTTGAGTAATCTAGTAAGATTAAAATGCGTAGATGGTTGGAATCGATATAAGAATAAATGTCATCTAAAACTTTGAGGAGTGCAGTACTGCAGCTGTATCCTGGACGAAACCCCGACTGGTGTTAAGGTAGAAGGTCGAATTTGGTGATGTGTTGAGAAATCTGTTCATCCGTCACTTTTTCTAGGATTTTAGAAAAGATACACTGAGTGTTTATGGGACGAAGTTCATTGAAATCGGTAGGATTATCCGTCTTTGGTATGGGCAGAACTTTAGATTCTTTCCAAATTAAAGAAAAAATCAGTTTTGGACAAATAAATCATGGCCAACTCACAATTAATTGTTAAATCATGAGATGGGGATCTAATCAAAGTTTTGCATAGAAACATCAAAATATCCCAAGAACTAATAAGTTTGGGTATGAGGAATGTTTAATAAAAAAGAAGTATGTTAGTAGTACTTTTGGATACTCATATAAAATACAGGGTGATCCATTTGAAAATAGTGTATTTGTATTTATTTTGATTCACCCTGTGTCAGCTTCAATGAATATTAACAAAATAAATAATTTTCCAGAATTTTGACTACTACTCGAATGCTTTGGCCGCAACATATCTTCATTCTTGAATTTCTTTTACATTGTACAGGGTATTGAACTTGTTACGGCTTTTATGGAAAATTGGTTATAACTTTTTAAATACCACGTAGAACATATCATGAGCCTTTATTGTTGTAATGGGTTAGTCAAGCGGATTAAAAATATGTAGTGAAATACATATTGCGCAAAAATAGGTGATACAGAACTACACATTGGTGTTCCAAAAACTTGTTTATAATATTCATCATTAAAGGCAAAAACAGAAGTGTTATACACAAAGTTTACTAATTCCAAAAATTGGTCAATATTTAGTCTACATATATTGTGTATAGCACTTATGTTTTTGCCTTTTATGATGAATATTATAAACAAGTTTTTGGAACACCAATGGGTAGTTCTGTATCACCCATTTTTGCATAATATGTCATGGACGATTTGATCGCTGAGTGTGTTGGGAATTTACCTTTTGATATTCATTTTTAAAAAAATATGTAGATGATATCCTCACAGCTGTTCCTGAGGATGGTGTCGAAACCATTCTCAATATTTTCAATGGCTACAATCGATACATACAATTCACAGTTGAAAATGAACTTAACAGATGTGTACCATTTTTGGATAGGTCCAATGAAGGCAGGGTGATACTTGACTGGTACGTGAAACCTACTAGTTCAGGTAGATACCTCAACTTCAAGTGACAATTTTATGATAGGATATTGTTCAGAGCGTCTCACAGATGAGGAAAGTTAGTTTTATTTTTTTAACTTTTGAAATTAACTGATCAAAAAATTAAAAGCATTCAAGTTGCAAGATAGCTCGAAGCTTATTTCATTTGATGTTACCAATATGTTCACTAAAATTCCTCCTAAAGAATGTCTAATACTTGTAAGAAAGTTACTAGGAGATAAAAATATTAATCCAGGAATAATATGAGATATACTTAATTTATTTGATGTATGCAATAATCAGAATTATTTCACTTTTGACAATAAGATATATATTCGGAATGAAGGTTTACCAATGGGAAGCCCTATATCGCTTATTTTGGCAAACATTTTTATGGACACTTTAGAAAGAAAAATCCTTGATCGTAATAATCAAAAAATAATTTATTTTGGTATAGATATGTAGATGACATATTAGCTTGTTTTATGGGTAGTGAACGACAATTAGATATATTTTTCAACCACATTAATAATTTACACCTACAAATTAAATTTACATTAGAAGTTGAAGAAAATATTTCAATCAATTTTATTGATTTAAAAATTCAAAGAGTTAATAATGTACTTGATTATTCGATTCACAGAAAACAAACACACACTGATGTGACTAAGTATTCCATACAGTTCCAATGATCTCATGTCTTATAAACTAGCGGCACATAATTCAATGATACATAGAGCATTTCCAGTTCCTATGAACAAATGTAATTTTGATAGGGATATTAACACAATTAAACAAATAGCAACATCCAACAGTTACCCATTACATATGATAAATGAACTAATTAGTAAAAAAGAGGAAAAAGTTGCATTACAACTAATATTCCCTAAACAAACTAAAGAAATAAAAAACTATAAAACCATTACATATGCAGGAAATATTTCTAATAATATTTCAAAGATAATATCTTTAGCAACAAAAACAACAATTTCTTTTGAAACAGAAAGTTACGTAAGTACAAAATTGTTGAATGTAAAAACAAAAATACCACCCTTAAAGAAATCTGGTATATATAAACTTAAATGTCCAGGATGTAATGCTGTCTATTTGGGTCAGACCCTTAGAAATTTTGCAATGCGATACAGTGAACACTTACGGGCATACATATTAAAACAACCAGATAAATCCAACTATGCCAGACATCTACTTGACACCAATCATTCATTGACACCTAACACAGAACTAGAAGTACTACATATTTGTGATAAGAAACAAGAACTGGATTTCCTTGGCAGTGCCGCGCCCATTGGAAACTGACAGCACGATGTCTAGGAAGTAGAGTGAATACCCGTAATGGTCTTCTAGTACGTAAATTTGCATCATGAAGTCGTCTTCGAACTGTAGGTGTCGATATAACATGGCGAAACGTACCCTGAAAGTGAGCCCTTAGAGATGAAGCTGATGCTGTTCGGTGTCTTCGAGCATATTGCACCAAATAACGATACTCCCTTGCGCTAAACACTCGAGAACGTCCAGTGCATGGTCTGTTTTCCACTGTACCAAGTTCTCTATATCTGTGAATTATTCACGTAACGGATGATTTTAGAGTGTCCAAGACATCTGATATGGTTAGAATGCCCTGCATCGTGTGAAGCAGTAAGTTCTTGTGCTCGAATGAAAGGAGAGATTTCACGATCTGACATTACAATGCACAAAAGTTAAAAGAAAGAGTACAATTGTCGCTTTACTGAAAATATTGTGAATATTAATATTTCAAGAATCATTGATACTAAGATAAGAACTCTTAATCCAACATAAATTAATTCCCTTTTTGTTTCCTAAAAGCATGTACTTTGTTACAACAATTAGTAAAAAAACTAGGTTTAATTGACATATTCTAGAGGTCCAAGACTTATGACGTTGTGTGTAGTGTTTTGTATTATGATAGAACATTTTCCAGACATGCTGTTGTGACGTGCTTTGCTACGTTTTCTTCGATCAATGTTTCGAATGGTTGTCGCCTCTTCGCCGCTTCCCCTCAGCTCCTTTACTTGGGTCGACGACTAAGCAACCGGACGCGTCACAATTGACACCCCAAAACGGCGAATGCTAGGGCGCCAGATTATTTTACGTGGTTTACTCCACCGCCCCTCGACTCCGAAACCTTTCGAGGGTTCCGGATAGCAGCAGATGGAGGTACGGAAAATTCCAGGGGTCGGACTGTAATTCGCGGTCGAAACTAGATAGAGATAGACTTACTTTACAGAGTATTATCGTTAAACGGTTAGCAGGACCTTAAAATGAACTGCTAATACGATAATCACTACTGTCAATCTTGCATTAAATGAAACAAACGGTAACGACGAACTTTTAATCAGTTGTGAATGAAACTCAAATAATTTAACAAAGGTATTTATTCTATAAGACACTAAGTAAATTCCGATCACACAACACAATAAATAAGACCTTTTACCCAAAGGCACAAAGAACTTAAGAGGCGAGCGATCACCTTTTTAAACAAGTAATATACACCATATAAAATATAAACGAGAAAAAAAAAATATCAAATGGTTCTTGTACAATGCAAATCGGAAAAATAGTTAATTTTATACGGACTCAATGGTTTATAATCGGACTATCGTATTTAATATCACACTAAATAGGGCATACGGGGTTAATCGGCGGCTTGACGAAATTTGGAAAGAGAAAACCTAACTAAACCAAATGAAAACAACGGAAGGACGATGAGATTTCACCAAAACCCGAGAAAGTCGGCGAGGAGCTGAAATCTCTACCAGAATTTACTTAATTTCTGAGCAATACTTTCGAATTACCCAGTAATCAAGAATAATTCTCGGAAACTAAACGAAAAACCCTATAACAGCTCAAAACAGCGGAAGAAGCAGGAGATTTCAACAAAACCCGAGAAGGTCGGCGGGGAGCTGAAATCTCTACCAGAATTTACTTAATTTCTGAGCAATACTTTCGAATCACCCAGTAATCAAGAATAATTCTCGGAAACTAAACGAAAACCCTATAACAACTCAAAACAGCGGAAGAAGCAGGAGATTTCAACAAAACCCGAGAAGGTCGGCGAGGAGCTGAAATCTCTACCAGAATTTACTTAATTTCTGAGCAATACTTTCGTATCACCCAGTAATCAAGAATAATTCTCGGAAACTAAACCAAAACCCTATAACAACTCAAAACAGCGGAAGAAGCAGGAGATTTCAACAAAACCCGAGAAGGTCGGCGAGGAGCTGAAATCTCTACCAGAATTTACTTAATTTCTGAGCAATACTTTCGTATCACCCAGTAATCAAGAATAATTCTCGGAAACTAAATATAATACTCTAATAACAGAAGCTGGACGGCAGCTACAGAAAGAAATTTTAGCAAAACCCGAGAGGGTCGGCGAGATGTCAAAATTTCTATCGGAATCTATTTAATTCCTGAGCAATACTTTAGAATCACCCAGTAACCAAATATGATTCTCGGAACCCAAATACAATATTCTAATAACAAACACTGGACGGCAGAAACGGAAAGAAATTTTATCAAGACCCGAGATGGTCGGCGAGATGTTAAAATTTCTGTAAGAATCTATTTAATCCCTGAGCAATACTTTCGAATCACCCAGTAACCAAATATGATTCTCGGAACCCAAATACAATATTCTAATAATGAAATCTGGACGGCAGTAACGGAAAGAAATTTTATCAAAACCCGAGAGGGTCGGCGAGATGTTAAAATTTCTATCGGAATCTATTTAATTCCTGAGCAATGCTTTCGAATCACCCAGTAACCAAATATGATCCTCGGAACCCAAGTACAATATTCTAATAATAAAATAAAAGAGACAAATACAAAAAAAAATCGAATAAAGAAAGCTTACAAAAAAAAACTTGTTTCCGAACCTGAAATATCTTCGGACGAATTAAGTCAAAACTAAATTTTAGAATAACTAACAACGGGAAATAGCGTATAGTTTACATTCAATCTTTATGGCAAACTATACAAGATTGAAATATTGTGAATAAACCACTGAATACTGTACAACTACGGGAGTCCTAACAATTTACTCTTTTATACAGATTATATTGAATTCAACTATCAATTATAATTTTACACTAAAATAATTTTATATCGGAAATATACAGGCGGAGGAAAGAAATATAAAATTTTACCTTTTTAAGCACTTAACAATTTTCACTTTTTCGACGGGCACTTCTACTAATTATACGAGAGCGGACAAGAGAAAGTCAATACTAGAATCAACAAGCCCTTTTTCCACTGTGGTCTCGGTATTTATATTTTCACTCCCAAACAGCACTGTACGTATTAAATACGTACATATTAGGTCTTATATACGTCCTGTACGTACAGTACCTAAAATGTACGTATTTAATACGTACATTATGATTCCTAAACGGTACGTACTTTTAGGCACGTACCATGTACGTACTCAATACGTATCGGCTGTACGTATTTTCTGATACGTATAATGTACGTACTTAATACGTATCGTATGTACGTACTTAATACGTATCAGCTGTACGTAATTTGTTATACGAAAAAATTGTGTAGGTACACATTTTTATAATATATAGTATATAGAGGTATATTCATTTCAAAAATAACATCTATTTGTTGTTAGCGATGGTTTGTTCATCAATAATATTTTTAAACAGGTATACATTTTGTCGCAAAATTAGCACAAAATTCGACCTACATCAGGTGGGTGATTTGTGCTTACATCTATACAAAAACATTCCAAATTTTTTCTCAGTTTAAGTTCATTTTGTTGGGAAAATAAATTATTAGTAAGTTTAGACTGTGACTGGATGTGTGCAATATTTTTATCACATCTAAACAATAATAATAATAATTTGACTTAAATTTATTGTATTACACAATAATTGATTGATACTGTGCATATGGAGTTTTTCACAAAGTTTCATTCGTTAAAAAGAAAACGAAGATAACAATTTTGTTTCTCATCCTGTCCTTGTCAAATAACCGAAAGTCGAATAATTCTGTCTTCCTCTGGATGTACACAAATATTTTGAAAGTGGTAAGTAAATCGATTTCTGGTAAGGTGTAAAAGGGTCTTCGGCCCTATTGCGTTCATTTACCACACTTGCAGAAGGAAGATTGACATGTTAGGCGGGAATTGTAAATTTTCAATATTCTATTCTAAGACGTATTCTGTAAGAAGATTGTTTTCCTGTTACTAATTTTAATTTTTTGACAATGTTTAGATTTCTTATGAAATATTTTTGTCATCTCGAATCGGACATAATCGATCGAGATTCAAGATTATACACTCGCCGGATAAATAAAATTTAAAATTCGCGCCTATAAGTGTTACTCAACTTCGTGAATTGTCAGAAATGTCTTTTGTAGTTGTGTCCTTGTGTCAGTTGTTTGTAAAGAAACAAACAAATCAACCATCTCTTTATAATTTTTAAACATGTGTTTTGATGTTATGCTAACCAGATGTATATGGTATCTGAATAGAAATTATATATAAATTCTAGGAGTATCTGTAGCATTGGTGTTTTTATTTAGTTTAGAGAGTGCAATAGAGAAATATTTGGTGGTATTTATCTCAATATTCCACACATACCGATTGTGCTTGTTACTTTTGTGTATACCCATG
The DNA here is from genome assembly GCA_963921935.1 of Galeruca laticollis. NCBI lineage: Eukaryota > Metazoa > Arthropoda > Insecta > Coleoptera > Chrysomelidae > Galeruca > Galeruca laticollis. Next base: position 17,875,834 of record OY998183.1, on the reverse strand, counting down.
ATTAATTGGTAAGCTATTAACTAATTTCTATAACATCAACTTTTAATTTTATTTAGTCTCTAGTGTTTATTTAATTTATAGTTAGACTAGTATAAAGTAATATTAGGTACTTTCCATAGTTGTTTTATTATAGTTTGTAGTGTTGGGACCTTTTGTAAGCAGTTTTTTTGTTACAATCTGTCTATTTGCAGTTTATAAAGACAAGTATACCCACCTATTATTTATTATTACATTAATCTACTAGTAAAAGATATCTTATAAAGTTAGTAAACATTACAAAAAAGCAACACTATATTCATTTTGGATTAGATAAATGTTTGCAAAAGGTACTTTCACAACATCCTAAATTAAGTGACGATAGTGTTATTGAAATTTTAATTAACATTGATGGACTTCCACTAACAAAAAGCTCTACAAGTCAATTCTATCCAGTTTAATGAAGTAAAAATCAAAACCGGGGATTTGTTGAGATTGTGGGTGTATATTATGGCTGTGCAAAACCCAATGAACCTAAATTATTTTTGTCAGATTTTGTTGAAGATGCCACTAATATTATAAATAATGAATTCAGTGCAATGGCTCCAATTTTATGCTGTTAAAATAGAAATATTTGTGTGTGATACTCCAGCAAAAGCTTAAATTACATATGCTAAAGGTTATTTAGGTTATATGTCACGCTCTAAGTGTCATGCAGCGGGATCTTATGATAATTGAGTTTATTTTCCTGATATGTCAAACCTTCATTTACATACTGATATTGATTTCAGAGCAAAGACTCCAAAACATCACCATCCAGGTACTTACTTCAAGTCTAGATATGGTCAAATCTTTCCCTCTTGATTACATGCATCTTGGTTGTTTAGGGGTTGTAAAAATGTTACTAGTATGTTTGTGGTTAACTGGAAAGCCTTCAGCAAAAATTCCAGATAGTAAAATAGAAACATTATCAAAATGTTTAATTGAACAGTCTTGTAACATTCCAACAGAATTCAATCGAAAACCCCGTAGTGTCAGTGAAAGTAAAAAAGGTGGAAAGCAGCATAATTCAGGCAATTTCTGCACTATACAGGACCAGTTGTTTTAGTTAATTATTATTAAAGGAAAATTTTGAACATGTCATTGTTTTATACTATGCAATAACAATATTATCATACCCACAGTTTTTAAAATACACTTATTATGCTAACAAACTTTCAACATATTTTGTAGAAATGTTTATTTTAATTCATGGTGAAAATTATGCCTCAGATAATATACATAATCTACTACATTTAGCTGAAGATGTTTGAATATTTGGACATCTTAATAGTTATAGTGCTTTTGATTTCGAAAAGTATATGCAAACAATAAAGAAGTTAGTGTTTTTAAATGAAACTCAAGGTCTCTAGTTAATTCCACAATATAATACAAGTTATTGAAAATTCTAAAAAATTGACAATTGTTTCGATAAATCAATATCATAAAGAAGTTGCTTAGAAAACAAGACAACCCTCTACAACAATGATTAATAGAAAAACAGAACTAGATAATGCTAAACAAAGTGAACATATTGAACGTATTGAACAAAGTGAATATTCTCAAAATTTTCCGATACTCCACAAACCTCACTACAATGGACCTGTGCTAAAAAATTATCCAATAACAGATCAATTTAAACAAGTGAATTGCAAAAACTTTGATTTATTGCCTAAAGAACCTGATAGTTGTTGTTTATCCGGTCGAGAAATAATAGCAATCAGTAATTCGAAGATAACGGGCAAATCCTAATTTTAGGACAGAATATACAGAAAATGAAATTTTTCACCTTAGGCCATGCGAGTCATCAATATTAAATATATGTTTAGTTGGTAAATGACTAGTGAATGAAAAGCATGGAAAATACAAAATGTTTCATTTAAATGTCATGTCATGTTAACATTCACTAACAAATTTGTTACTCTTCCGTTGTTACATAGTTTTTGAGACAACTTGTTGGTATTTATTATACATAATCTAACAATATATTAAGAGTTGGCTGTGTGCTGAATATATCGAACAACTTGCTTTGAGAGATGTTCAATATATTTACCAATTTTTTAGTGATAGACTTTTTGAAATAAGTTTTTAAGTTGCTCTAAATATATTGAAAATTAACTACTCTATTAAAAAAATCATGTGTTTATATTTTTTTTTTGGATTCAACTTTTCAGAAAAAATGGAAAATAATAATATTCGTGAGTTTTCTAAAAAGACTTGGATAAAAATGCAGTTTATCAATGACACGTCGGCCGCAGTGGTGCCCATCCACAAGATGGATTAATGTAGACAATTGTTTGTGGCCACCAGAGAAACTTATCGCTGCTATAAGGTCACATCAATTAAATTCGTGTTGACCTTCACTTGAGGTGAAGATGTTTAGGGATGGGACTTACGGTAATATCTACAAATTCTGTATAAATTGCAAACTAAATATTAATATTCATTTCTAGATTCATATGAAACTGCTCATCTAAAGTGCAGAAAGGCGGAGGTGGAGACCTCAAATACCACATATGTGGACGAATCACATCCAAAAATAAGGGAATTTAAAACGAGGTTCCATTCTTCTTCAAAGTCCGACAGTGAGGTTAAAGAACTTGTAAGGCAAAAGAAGGAGTCTAGACTGTCATCACCACTAAAAGCAGCTCGCACAATCATAATAGGTAATTGATATAAAAATAATGATTTTGACCATCCCCAGAAATATTTCTTTGTTTTGTGAGTTTTTCAATTATTATTTAATGTCCACCATTGAAAAATAGTACTTTTGTGTAAAAAATTATAGACCAAAATTTGAGGTACTTGATCACTGTGTTAATATTTTAGATACTGCAGAGCCCGAAATGAGCCACGTGGAACAAAGCCGAGAGGCAGTTTTGAGTACTTCAGCTAGGTCCAGCCATCAAATTTAGTTGTTTTTTTTATGAAACTTATAAATCTGTAATTTGAAGTTATTGGAAAAGGGACTCAAGGTCCAACAATAAACCACAGACATGGGATATTTGCAGTTTTTCATTTTAAAACTTACCTAAAAAACCTTTTTAAGTGTGGAAAAAGTGTATTAACCCTCCGAGGAGTTGGGTGTGAGTTTAAAGGAGTCTTGGGTGCTTACCTAAATTTCTCTGGTGCCTTATTTTGAATTCTAAATAAATATTGAAAAATCCACCCCTTCTTCGACTTGAAGCTAGTCGACTGGCGAGCACAGGTTGTTCTACAGGGCAATCTGACATCTAAAGGAGCACAGGAGGTAGGTATTGTGAATAGGAGGAGTCTCGTTATAAATAAATAATAAATAACTACTATTTATTATATTATATTTTCCTAACTAGTTAATAGTCAAAAGTAACTTTAATTAAATTTGCTTTCAAGTTGTTTTTAAAGTTTAATATTTTAATATAATCTAGTGTGGGCTTTCTGACGTGTACTTTAATTTATAAGACCATACAGTTGAACTCACATTTAAGTGATAAGGAACTTTATTCTAGCAACGTTATTAACATTGTGACAAGTAAACTCAAATTACCTTCAAAATTTTAATAATAAAGCTTCTTGGAACTAAATTGTGAGCTTTCAGCTCTGTAGTCTGTTTACAAAGTACGTACTATCGATACATACCAAGTACATACAAACTATACGTACCAAGTACGTACAAACGGTACGTACCATGTACGTACAAATGGTACGTACGAGGTACGTACAAAATGATACGTACCAAGTACGTACAAAATGGTACGTATCAAGTACGTACAAAATGGTACATACCAAGTACGTACAGATGGTACGTACCAAGTACGTAAAAGCAGTACGTATTTGGTACGTACATTTTATTGGAAAATGTACGTATTTAATACGTACCATGTACGTACTATGTACAGAAAAGTACGTACATAATACGTACCTTACGTCTCATGAGTACGTATTAAATACGTATTATGTACGTACTTGTGCTGTCTGGGCTAATCGCTTTAAAAAGAAGTCTAGTAAAAAAAACTCAAACATTAAATTACTTTGAACCAAAATTTCTATAGGTATACCGGACGGTCTAAATGTTTTAATCGAATGAAATGAAAATATATATATATACCGGACGGCCCAAAATTATAAATAAGGAACTTGTAATTAAATTGATTTGTTTAGTAAGGAGGAAGTAGTAGGTTTTAAATACAAATAAATTAAATAAATCACATAATATCGGACAAATAAAAGTAACTTCGTTACACTGTATCTAAAAGAATTATTATCAGTTTCCTTATATTAATATAGCTTATTAACGGTTTTAAATCGATTATCGCCCGGTCCTGGAATTGTGTCCGGTCGTCTATATCGCTAAGCAAAAAGAAAAATAATTTTTATTCCAGATCATTTAAAGAAATACTTCAGTCGATTTTCAGTGATTATCGAAGTTATAATATAGTGTACAAGTTGTTTCTGTTTCGGCATGGTTATTTATAGACAAATAAGTTAAAAAGCAATTGCCCGATATCAAATAAGAAATTTAAAGAATGTGATCAAATGTAGTTACGCATAATATTTCTACAATTTTGTGTAAACTAAACAGTTGAAGGACGTCTAATTAAAAATGTTCGTTTAACTGAAAAAAAGTGTTTATAAAAGTGATCATTATTTAAAATGCATCTATGTGTAAACGGAAAACAGTGTTGCCGAGTTTGAAAGCAAGACATAGGTAATAATAATTTTTGTGTAAAGTATTTAAGCTGCAATTAATCACAATGCTTATGCACTTCAAAGTTTATAGTCTCCACTGATGACAGATTCTCAATTGCACTAGTAGACTGAGAGCCAGACGTACTTTAATGTTATTATAATATACATTCGCCGTGGAAAAAATTGATCCACTCAAGAGTTTGGAGTGCGCTAATTAATGAATTTGTTAATTTTAAATTCGATGTGTGATAAAAAGAGAACAAAGATATAAATCATAATTATAACATTCAGCCTAAAGCCAAATCAAGACAGGTACCCAATCGCGTCAACAAAAAGCCGCCAGCCAATTAAAATGCAACTGGCGTTATCTGTACACACGTTTATTGGTTAATTTCTTATGTCATGTGATGGGCTTAAGCCAGGTGTGACGTGCGATAGACGCCATGTGTCAACTTTCAAATAAGTTATATGTCAATGTCATATTTCATGTTAACCAAAAAATATTCTTGTGCTATTATTAAAGTTTATTTTGATTTTGTTCAACAATATCGTGACTAGTGGAACTCTTAGGGCCGGTTGTTCAATCGAGGATAATCTCCCGATATCGGTTAAACCAGGTTTACCAATTATGTTTCAGTGTTTCAATAAAGGTTCATGCTATAAACCTAGTTTAACAGTGGTTCAAATTAATCTCAGAAATTCGGTGGTTTAAAAGAGATAATTGACAGATTCTAACCTATAAATTCTATGATAGTTTGGTTGATAAACGTTATTTCTATTTGTTCTTTATTTGAATACTTTGAATTACTTTTTTTACTACACAAATTATAGAAGACATAACTGGCGATGAAGATTTTTTGGAAATTATTGATATTATTGCCCCAAGAAGAAAGAGACCAGTATTTAGGCAACGTCGGAACCATTTGGAAGAGTGGACAGAAAAGGAATTTTTAAATAGATTTCGGTTGCCAAAAGAAATAACCCGTCATATTATACATCTAATATCAAAAGATATTAGGAACCAGACAAATCGGTAATATAAGTTCAGTTTTTAATTGTTTATACAGATTTGAATGTATTTTTTATTATAGTAATCATTCCCTGACACCAGATGAAATGGTTCTACTAACTCTACGGTTTTATGCCACTGGAAGCATGATGATAGTTGTTGGGGATTTTGTAGGTGTTGATAAATCTACAGCTTGTAGAATCATTCATAGAGTGTCTGAGGCACTAGCAATGCTCTATAGGATTTATATCAAGATGCCAGAAAATGAAGAAGACTGACGAGCAAAGGCTATTGAATTTTATCAATTGAGCAGATTTCCACAGTGTATTGGTGCTATTGACTGTACACACATAAAAATACAATCACCGGGAGGAAATGATGGAGTACATGGAAATTATTTGTTAGTTGGTGATAGTGGTTATCCCATAAAGAAATACTTGATAACTCCTTTGGCACAACCCAATGGCCCAGCAGAACATGTATTCAATGAAGCTCAAATCCGAACTCGAAACTCTATTGAAAGGTGTTTTGGAGTATGGAAACGCCGTTTCCCTATCTTAGCATTGGGGCTGAGAGTGAAATTGGATAAAATTGAAGCAATAGTTATTGCTACAGCTGTGCTTCACAATATTGCAAATAGCTTGCATGCACCCATTCCAGATCTTGATGAAAATACTCTATACTTGATTCATAATGATCTGGACAATAATGACAATGCCATTGCTCAATTGCCAAATGATGGCCCAAACCACATCCTTAATAATTCAACACGTTTATTGTTGATTCAAAATCATTTTTCAAGACTATTATAGAGTTCTAAAATATATAATAAATGAATAAATAAAATTTTGCATTATTTAATTAATACTTTAATGCATCAAATAGATACAAACATCCGGTACATGTGCACGTACCATGTATAAAATATACTAAACTTCACAACATATATAGAAAAACAGAAAATGAATAGTTATGAACAAAAAAATTAACTTAAAAGGGACTTGGATAAATACTTTAATGTATCCAACTTCCAACTGATACAAACATCAGGTACATATGCATACTTAGCATACTTATATAACATAACAAACAAAAGACAAACTCTCAATAAAAAAAAATAAAGAATATTTCTTAACAAAAATAAACCAAAAATACATATATAAATAATAAAAAATTAGTATACCTCATAAATATAATAAAAAACATGTATAATCAGTCATCTGAGTTATGATTCAAATTTAATAATTTTTGTTTGTGTACTTCTATCATGTGGGTTCTCTTTAGTTGCCACTCTTCCCTCTGTAGTTCTAAAAAGAGTTTGTGTTTTTCAATCATATGCTGTAATTTCAATTTATGTTCATCTTCAAATGATTGCTTTTGTAATTTCACAAGATCTGATTTGGAAAGAGCCCAAGTAGAAATTTTTCTTTGATGGTTGATGTGCTATCTCTTTTCGGGACCTTCAGTTCTGAAGATTTTTGCTGTTTCGTTTAGCTGGAGTATAGCTACTCCAATCATTGATTATTGACCTTTGGTTTTCTTTCTCTGGAAATGTTATAATTAGAAAATATATTATTTTATGATGAAGTTAAGTTAACAAGTTTTAATTTTCCAAATATAAAATGAAAATGTTGAAATTGTACAAAGAAACCTTGTACTAAAAACTAAACTCATATAACTTTTGAGTTACTCGAGCCATATTCATTTAGTAAAACTTTGCTTTTTTCAACTTTTTGTTTAATATACTATTATTATTCAACAAATTTAAACAAAATTAGAATATTACACTCACAAACTTATCAATAAATGAAGTTGAAGCAGCCATCAGCTTCTTAGGAGCATTGGTTTCCGAACAATGATGTAGATAAAGCGGAGTTGGAGAAGGTGCTGATTTTTGTTGAGCAACACTTGAAGAATGTTTTAAGACTGAAATTGAAAAATCTATAGTACTGTACAAGGATAAAAGTATTAATTGCAATTTATTTTACAATATGACCTTCACGAAAACTAGGCAACAGTTATGCATATGATACAATACTGTGAAACAATAGATAAAAAATGTTAATATTGATATTAACAAATTATGCCAGCATCTAATTGAAACTGTTTTTTTTTATAAATATCGACTAATTGAGAGAAAATACAGCTACTCACAATTTTCAGAATACCCTTTCAGTTTGTCATCACTATAATCTATTTCATTATCTGCTGGCAAATCTGAAAACCAAATTAAAATTTAGATCTATATGGAACTATTTATTGAAATAAAAAGATGGTGTAATATTATTCACTTACCCTCATCGACGTTTTGTATTAATATTTGCTCCTCACTATCTCCATAATGAGATGTTTCGTTTTCAGCATCTTTGATTACTGGATTTTCAGTTTGATCATCATCAAATTTGGATTTGAATCCTGTTAAGTATGCCCCATCATACTTCGTAACTCGAATTCTACATTATTCACCTTTATTTCTGGTGGTGGAGGACCTCCTCCTGTACGTCCAAGAAGTCTCTTTCCAGTAGCGAATTTCTGTTTTGTTTTCTTTTTTAAATTGTCAAATTCTGTTCTGAGCGCCTGGGCTGTTTTGCAACCAGAACAGATAGTGTTATATTCATTGCATATTATTTCCCATGTCTTGAGTTTTTCCGAATTGGTGATTGCATCGGTTCTCTTTGACTCCACAATGTGTTGATATTTTTTCACCAATGAAATGAGAATTTTTTTCTTCGCCTTCGTTGAAATTATCCGTTCCCTTTTTCTTTATAGTGGGATCCATTTTATGAATATCAGTTTTAAAATGATCAGAAACTCAAACTCTTTGTTCAAACTGTTGAAAAGGTAAGGTTAATTTTAGTTCTGCATCCATTCCGCGCGGAAGAGTCCGAATGAGTCCGAATATAATCCGAATGCTGATATATGTGTTGCCAACATATGAAAACAATGAATTAAGTAATCCTTGGTTAGTTTTCCTTTGAAAAATGCGTGATGCTCTAATCCATAGTTACATATTGAACCCGGTTCACTTAATCAGCGAGTTGAACCTCCATTGAACAACCGGCCCTTAGTAAGAAATTATTGTATTTGTTATGGGATGAATAACTTGTGCAGTTCGTGGACGTCACTCAGGAACAGGAAAAGGAATAATTACGTTTGGATTTCCCAAAGACCCTGTGAGGTAAGAGTAATTGTTTCTATATGCAATATATTATAGGTATATATTACTTTTTTATTATTGTACATTTTACTTTACATGTACCTTTGTATTGTAAGATGTGTAATTCTATGTTTCTAGTTTTTAACATCGATATGTCCCTCTGCCTTTAATAACATGAAATAATATGTACTACAATAAGCTTTCTGCTGACGAGCCCTGTTCAGCAAAAAATATGTTGAATAATAAGACATATTCAATTTAAATTATTAGTTGATTTATTTTATAGACATGTGAATACCTACATTTATTTACGTTTTAGGGCACACTTGTGGTTGAAAGACTGTAACTGTGCAGATTTGTTTGGAAAGACTACAGATGCTTTACAAAAGAATTAAAGGTTGTGTGAACTTCACTTTCAGGAAAAATTTGTTTCCAAAGGAGGATATCACAAGCATTTGTTTCAGCTAGCTGTGCCTACACTATTTCCATGGTTGAAATGCAAAGGTCACATTTTATTGAATGATCCACCAACAAAAATAGTTACTCAGTCTGGTAAATATTAATTTTAAGTAGACATTATAATCAGCTGTTATTGATATTTATTTTTTGTCAATTGGCCGCATAATTAATTAATACTTTCTGACGGGATTAATACCTTCTTGGAATTTGTATAAAGGAATATCCTGGTGTTAAGATAATGGAAACAAAAAAATTAAAATATTTATATCTGTTGATAAAAGGCGGGGTTGGTTGTAAGTTGGCCATTGCTTTGTAGTTGGTTTGCTTATTTGCTTGCTTGCGCTTTGCTTGTCTGCTTGTAGGTAGCTTTCTGCAGCCCAATGGAGAAATGCAACCATCGAGTGTCTGCCTTCTCGTGGCACCGCTGGACACGTTAGCACTGTTGATCATCAGTGACAGCCGTGTTGACCAACCAAATGACACTCCAACAACCCAAGCTAAGGTGTAAGGAACGTGCCGTTGGCTGAATGGCCGCAGGGAATGCGACCACGAACGTCCCCCTGGGGGTACCAGGCGATACCCCCTTGTAAACAGCCTTTCCCTGGCATGCGGGGCTCTGCGAGGGATGACGAACATTTCCCTAGCTACTCGTGGGACTAAAATGGACTAAAAACAAGAAAAAAAACAAAAACCGGAGGATAAGCGAGAACGCTCACCTCCAATACCAAAGCACCGTCAAGGAAAAAGAATCTGCGGTGCTGAGGCAAAGAGAAGGAGGAAAGCGAGTCAGCAAGCTGGCGTCTCTACAGACACCTGTAGCGTCACTCGTCCCTTCCTTTCTAAACCTGGCACCAGCGGCCAAAAACTTAAGGGTGGCGAAGGCAGTTCCTCCTCCAAAAGAGGCCCGGAACGCGTCGCCCCCCAAGTAAAGAAGCGCATCCGCTCCAATACCTCAGAGGAAAACTCCTCAAGAGGAAAGAGGACGCGGATGGATGCTAAAACCATAAACAAAAGCTACAGCGAAGCAGCTACCAGCCACTTACGGGTAGCCATTATAGATAAGGCCGATCCATACGGTAAAATAACTACCGAAAATGGAGACCTTATCAAAAAACAACTAATGTAGGCTTTGGACATAACCCTTATGTCCGCCTCCAGCAGTCTGAAAAAGCCACCTACTTTCAGGTCATGGTCGCACTCTGGTGAAATAGTCAGAGTCACCTGCGATAATGACGAAACGCTAGAGTGGCTAAGGAATACAGTTTCAAAACTGAAACCGTGGAAGGAGGCTAAGCTCGACGTGGTGCACGTCGACAACCTCCCCCAGCTGACAAAAGCCACCCTCTGGGTCCCCAGCGAAGCTCACGCTGACCTGGGTGACAAAGAGGATGTGCTGCGCCGGCTGGACAAACAAAACCCAGACCTTCGGGTGGATGCATGGTTTTCCTTCCTCCACGAAGCAAAGGTCAACCCCAAAAGACACCTATTCGTCTTTGGCGTAAGAGACGAGGAAATGGATGCCCTAAAAAAACGATCAATGAGGATGAGCTACGCGTTCACCTCATTGCTTGTTAAAACCAAGAAACTGGACCTGGAACGGAGGGGATCGAGCACGGACCCCCCTCTCCCACCCGAGGAACTCCAAGAAGCTGTTGCTTCTGCGGAGACTGTCGAACCATCCTCCAATATGGCGACCGACACTCTCCTGGCAGAACTAACAGCTCTAAGCCAAGACACAGGCGACGTCAACACACCTCCAAGTGAGGAAGTGGAGATGGCCTAAAAGAAATACCCATCTCACCACCATCAAGCCGAGATGGACAATGAAAAGGTAAGATTCATACAGTGCAACCTTCAACACAAAAAGGTTTCTTCGGCAACACTCTGCCGCCATCTGGATGTGATGCAGGACACAATAGCACTTATCCAAGAACCCTAGATAAGACAAACCAAAAACATGGGTCTAAATTATCCAAAAGGTTTATTTTCAGCTTTCCAAGCAATCAGAAACCTAGGACGCCCATATACGCCCCTAGAAATTTTAAGACCTACCCACTGACGCATTTTTCGTCCTCCGACCTAACGGTAGTGAAGGGCGAATATGCACAGAAAGGTCAGAAGAAAGTGTTAATACTGGGATCCGCATACCTCCCCTCAGACGCAGCTAAACCACCACCAACTAAGGAGCTGGAGGACCTTGTGGAGCACTGTCTCACACAGAAGCTTGAACTGGTAATAGGCTGCGATTCAAACTCTCACCACGTAAGCTGGGGCAGCAAAGATATTAACACTAGAGGTAAGTCTTTCTATGATTATATAACTAACAAGAATCTTTTTATTCTAAATAGAGGTACTGAACCAACTTTTATTAACTCTCGTAGTCAAACGCGATTAGATATTACCCTATCTACTATTAATACTTCGAATAAAATCTCCGGCTGGCATGTATCCGACGATATTTCAATGTCGGACCACCGCTGGATAAAATTCGAAATAAAACTTGCGCTCACAACCTCCACAATGACCTGCGACCCCAGGAAAACGGATAGGACAAAATATGTCCACTGTTTGAAAGGGGATCTGCGAGGAGTCGAGGATGTGTTGCCCAACAATAAAGGAGATTTGGAAAGTTATTATGAAACAATTCAAAACTCCATTATTAATGCCTACAAGATGTCTTGCCCACTCAGGCGGATCGATCTCGATGGAGCCTCCTCTTCGTGGTGGTGCCATGAGATTGACCAGCTCAGGGGGACGGCGAGGAAATCTTTTAATAAGGCTAAAAGAACAAGACTCAAAGAGGATTGGAACTCATACAAGTCTCACCTCAAAGAGTATAAAAAAGTCATCAGACAAAAGCAAAGAGAGGCATGGAGAATCTACTGCGAGGAAATCGAGGATTTCCCCCAAGCAGCTAGACTCCAAAAAGCCCTCTCAAAAGATCCCCACCGTCATATCGGTATACTAACCAGAGAGGATGGCACTAAAACTGCCAACCTAAAGGAAAGTCTTCAATTATTGATGTCAACTCACTTCTCTGACTCCAGAACCACAAATACGGCGGCCTGGGAGGATGAGGAGAATCACTACCCGACGGACGATGACTGGCGTATATCACGACAGATCTTCGACGCGGACAGACTGAGGTGGGCCATCTTAGGCTTCTCCCCCTTCAAATCCCCGGGAACGGACGGCATTTATCCAGCCCTACTTCAGTGGGGCCTGGATGACCTAATGCCGCACCTGGTAGAAATCCTCAGATCCTCACTGGCACTGAGGTATATTCCAAAAGGTTGGAGAGAAGTCAAAGTCGTGTTCATACCAAAACCAGGAAGAATGGACTATTCCATCCCAAAAGCATATCGACCCATTAGCCTCACATCGTTTTCAATGAAGACTTTAGAGAGGCTGTGCGAACGATACATGAGAGATGTGGTGATAACACGAAATCCACTGCATCCAAATCAACATGCATACACTCCAGGGAGATCCACGGATTCGGCTCTTCATCTCGTGACGGACCACATCGAGAAATCGTTGGAAAATAAGGAGTCCACCCTGGGTGTATTCATAGACATAGAAGGGGCATTTGATAGGACCATTTTTCCTGAAATAACAAATGCACTTTCCAACAATAAAATCCCCCAAACCATAAATGGCTGGATATATAACATGCTCTCAAAAAGAGCAATCAAAATCAGTGTAGATGATGTAACTATCAGAGGCTTGGTTGTAAAAGGTTGTCCACAGGGAGGGGTGCTCTCACCACTACTATGGAACATGGTCTTAGACTCCTTGGTCAGCCACCTCAATGATAACAACTTCTACACAATAGCATACGCAGATGACCTAGTGATTCTGCTAACAGGAAGATTCAAGGAGACACTCTGCGCTTTAATGCAGGAGGCCCCGAATATCATAGAACAATGGTGCAGAGACCATTCGCTATCAATAAATCCAAAAAAGACTGAGATGGTCCTCTTCACGAATAAAAAGAAGCTTGCAAAACATCAAGCCCCAAAGCTCCTAGATACCAAACTTAATTTCTCTTCAAAGGTGGAATATTTAGGGGTCACCTTTGACAATAAGTTAACGTGGAACTCCCACTTAGAAAACAGAGTTAAAAAAGCATATATTTCTTATGAGCAGTGTCGTAGAACCATCGGCCGCACCTGGGGAATGTCACCTAAGGTTGCTGCCTGGATCTACACTGCCATCATCAGACCTATGCTAACGTACGGTGCGATTGCCTGGGGAGCTAAGGCAAACCAGCTGACAGTCGTCCGTAAACTGGACCAAATCCAAAGAACAGCATGCCTCAACACAACAGGAGGCATGAGAACCACACCAACAAGAGCTATGGACGTAATCCTCGGTCTCACTCCCCTTGACATATACATCAAGAAGGTTGTTTTGATGTCCATGGCACGTCTGCGCTCTACTGATATACAACCTGATGTAGGATCCGGTAAACTGAGACGTAACTTGTGGCATGAGGCCCTCAGGGAGATCCCACTGCTGCAGGCCAATACGGACTCGATTCCACCGCGTTATGCCTTCAACAGGCCCTACATCTTCACAGACGGGTCTAAATCTAATGTGGGCTCAGGATGTGGTATTTTTTCCAGATCCCTGAATCTAAACATAAAATGTGTAATGGCCTGCAATGCAGGTGTTGCTCAAACAGAGCTCACTGCTATCTGCATCGCTGCTAAAGAGATTACCAATAGGAAAACCACAGGTAATAATATATACATCCTTACGGACAGTAGACAAACACTACTAGCCCTGAACAGACCACGTATTACATCAGGCCTAGTACTAGAATGTCACATGGCCTTAATCGAAGGCTGTAACAACAGCACGGTCACTTTAGGCTGGATCAAGGGCCATGAGAAATCGAAAGGAAACCGTATTGCAGAGTCGCTAGCCAAGAAGGCAGCCTCCCAAAAACTCTTGGGACCTGGCACTTTAATTGGTCTATCGGCGTCAGCAAGGGCCGACCTATTAAAGGAACACTCCCTTAATAAGTTTGAGGGTAGATGGGACGACGCAGAAGGCTGCAGGCTTGCCAAAGAACTGCTACAGTATCCGGATAGCAAAGTAGCCAAAAAATACGTGACTATGAACAGGCGGAACCTACGAACAACCACGGGAATTCTGACTGGTCACTGCCACCTACGAAAACACCTTCACAGACTGGGGCTATCTAACACCCCACTTTGTAGAGGATGTGAACAAGAAGATGAGACTGTCGAACACATTCTTTGCGAATGTCAGACACTCTCTCAATTTAGGTTTCAAGTATTCGGCGAGCACAGGCTAACATACGCCAATATGAGGGAACTTAATTCAGGCGACGTTATCGCCTACTTCAATGAAGTAGCCTGGATGACGAGCTAGAAGGAAGTTTTGGACCTCAGAAGGATGCACAATGGGACAATTGTGGCCTATATGCTGTGGGGCCACCCACCCTTCAAACCTTTACAGATACAGATACAGATCTGTTGATAAAACTAAGTCAACATTCATTTAAACAAGTAAATTCTTAAGAAATCGAGGCTGGTAAAAACTTACATGAGAAGAACATACAATAATTAATCACCATATGCTTTGGGACCATATGCTTTGGTATTTAAGTGACAGTACAGAATACCAGTGTCAATGTAATGTATTCCCCATAGGGAAAAATTTAAAAAAATATCGATATTTTTTATATTTATATTTGTAAAATTTATACAAATGATTACTACAGTTACTTTTATAATTGCAGATACCACACCATTACAGCAGCCGGCACGTTCATCTCAGGCCGCCGCAATACATTCTAGTGACTGTGACGATATAACGCAAGTTTATGAATCCACACGCTGCCAGCTTTTAACACCGCCTTACTCGAACGGGTAAAATTAATATATCTGATTGAGAAACGTCAACAATAAGGATGTTTTTCAGTTATACCCCAGTTATGTAGCCTTAACTGGACATTTTTATCCATTTGGGTATAGCGAATGCTAAAAGCTCGCAGTTTGTAGGCCCTATAAATATTTATAAATTTTAAAAGATTAACCCTATATTTTTTGATAGAAACAAGTATTTGGTCGATTTTGGTTTTTCTTTATTTTTCATTCCTCGAGAGAGAATGTAAGTATCTATAAGTATTTTATTTTACGAAACTGATGTTCAACAAGTAGATTCCTGCTTTATATATTTTGTGAAACGCTGTCGCTTTGGCTTAAAACCGATAAAGTGCAAGTTACAGTTGAATATTTATAAATTTGAAAAGTTTATAGAGAGTTATAAAGTTTATGTTTGTCTAATAAAAATTTGGACAATTTAATATTGAATTTTATTTTATTATGCTTAGGTAGTTAAAATATATTTTTTTCTTAGGGGTAACCAGAATTAAGTACTAATGTTATTGGACTCATGTTCAGAATCCAATTTGTGCCTGTGCCGCTTTATTCACTTTAGAAGCCACCATCCAGTGAATGGTCGAGTAGAGAATTCCGTCAGGCTATGAAAATTTATTGATTTACAGAAATTTGAAAAAAGTGCATTCACATGCATCCTATGTACTAAACCTCCCCTCTACCCCCATTAAATGTATGGTTCTGAACATTCTGAGGATATTCCTGCAATATTCTGAATATACAAAGAATATCCCCTGAATAAAAAATTTGAAATAATTCTACAAAATTCCAAATGAATCTACCACGAATATTCATAGTATATATTGAATATTCTGGAAACATTAATTGAAGAACATTCTTAGATAATGCTTTTCTGAATATTCTCAGAATAATCCTAGCTTATATATAATACGAAAAAGAATATTAATTTGGGAATATTCTCTGAATATTCAGGATATTCCCATTTTCACTTTCTAGGAATATTCCAAAAAGCATAAAGATATTCTTAGCATTTTTAGAGAATATTCCAATATGCCAAAATGAATATTCCACGGATATTTATAGAATATCTAATGTTGTCTGGGATAAATGTTTACCAATTTTAATATGTATTATTTGAATAAAAGGGAAATATTCAAAATGTAGATGTTGCCTGTTTGCCCAGTCATTTGTGGACTGTATTAAAAATATAAAAAACGTGTTTATATGGTTATTATTATTCCATTATGAGAGCAGAGGACAAAGTCCTGTTTGGCCCATGATAAGTTGTTTAATTTAGATGTCACTCAGAAATTTTTCCCATTTGTTCTAGAAAGTTATTTCTTCAGTTTTAAGGACTGCCCACGGATACGGTAATCGAAACGGAAGGAGAAAGCCGCTTGAAGATCACCGAAGTTAAATTTCAAAATTCGAAACGAGAGAATAGGGTCACCTCGGAGACATGTTTCTTCAAATGTTGTGAGATTTGCCATGACTAACCACTTTTCTTAAGCGGGTTTAGCACTGAGAAAAGACAATCTGGTTGGGCGTCTTTGCACTTTTTCCAGCATTTCCCTATCGCGGACTAATTCGGGATACCATGAAGCTCGGCGTATTCAAAGATGGGTTTTAGAGACATTTTTTGTGTATTTGGAACAATTAAAAGTTCGCGCGTTTACACATATGACAAACATGATAATGCTTTTTCCATAATTTGTTTAATTGTATATATTGTTGATCTACCTCTTATAAATTGATTGATATTGTCCTATGATACTTTGAGTTTCAGTTACTTATTGTCTTTGTGTATTATTTGATATATCATCAATTAAGAGACAATAATTCTTACTTAGAAACTTTATTGTTTGGAACTAACATGTTTCTCTCTAAGTCTAAACTACCTAACCTAATACATAATCTCTGTTACCACACATCTTGACTGTCGACAGTCCAAGACAACAACCTTGCTAATGCCAACTGTAACATAATAATTAACTATGCTACATCTCCCTATGTTTCAAAGCAATCATGAAAGGATATACGATTTGAGATATTCAGGTTGCTTTCTTGTGTGTGTGCTACGAACTACATTTTCTACTTCAGGCTTATTTTGTACATCTCTCTTTTCATGTTCTACTGTAATATTAGTCTCTTTTTCATCAGTATTGTCCACTTCTATCTCATCCTGAATGTATATTTTCGGATTTAAAAAGTACATAGACTCTTTTTTTCATCTGAATACTTATTATTTTGATTATTTTTAGATAAATTACAAGTTCCTTTAATATCTATGCTGTTTCTGCGATTGACTTTATTGTTGATATTAAAAAATAAAATTGTCCTAGGTGTATCACCATACTTTATGAATTTTCCAGGTAACCATATTTTACACATATTATCCTTCCTGTAATATATTTTTTGACCTTCAATAAAGTTAAGTTTTCTAGTTTTTGTGTTTTTATCATAGAATTTTTCGTTACTTTCATTCTTTTTCTTTTGTATGTTCTCAAAGTTATCTACAATTTTCGGTTTAAGCTGATTACTATTAATTGGTAAAATCGTTCGCGTTTTTCTACTAAAAAGAAGTTGCGAAGGACTAAATTTTGAATTTAATATTGGCGTATTACTGTGTTCTAATAGTGCTAATTTTAGATCTAGATTTTCTTCTTTACAACGTTTTAGTAAGTTCTTTGCAATGTTCACACCCTTTTCAGCTAATGCATTTCCTTTTGGATAATATGGACTTGACTTTATAATTTTGAAGTTCCATGCATTTGCAAATTCATTAAACTCAAAAGATGCATAAGGCATATTATCGGCTCTCAATATTTCAGGTATACCGTGTGTTGAAAATACTTGCTTTAAAATATTAATAAGTGTTTTCGAATCTTTATGTTTAAGTTTTACTAATTCTAGCCATTTTGAATAATAGTCAATTATAACTAGATAAGATTTCCCTGCAAAAGTTAAAATATCTGAAGCAACTTTTTGAAATGGGTATTCACAAGGCTTTTCTATAATCATCGGTTCTCTAGGGTTTTTGTTGCTAAATTTTTTACATACTGAACAATTTTCCACATAATTTTCAATTTCAAAATATATTTTTGGCCAATAGAATAATGTTTTAATTCGATATTTTGTCTTTATAATTCCAAAAGTGAGTCTGATGAACTTTTGTAATAATTTCATTAGTTAGTTTAGATGGTATTACTAATCTATTATCTAAGAATACTAACTCATTTTCTACAAGTATTTCTTTAACTGGTAATAACTTTTTAAATTCGTTTCACATCTTGAAAAAGACTTTGGCCATCCATTTATATGAAATTCTTTTATTTTACTTAAAATTGGATCATATAGGGTACAGTTTCTTATCTTTTTAGTTATTTCATCAGATACATTTATAGAATGCACATTATTTAACATTTTATCAGTCTCTCCTTTGCTTGCTTTAGATGCTGCTCCATTAATAGCATGTGCTATAAACATTTGTATTCCAGGTACAAATATAACTTTGACATCATAAATACTTATTCTGAGTCTTATTCTTTATAAGCGGTTTGACTGTATTTTGTGTATGCCCTTATTCATTAATGCAACTAATGGTATATGATCAGTCTGTACAGTTACATTTTTTCCATATACATAGTTGTGAAACTTTTTTAACGCAAACAATATAGCTAAAAATTCTTTATCTATTTGACCATAGTTTATTTCACTTTCTGATAAACCTTTTGATGCATAACAGACAGGGTGACCATTTTGTGTTAAAATACAGCCTATTGCATTTTTACTACTATCTGTCTGTATTACTATTTCAGACTCACTGTCATACAGGAGCTTTACAAATTATTTGTTTAAGGTCATTAAACGCTTTATCATGAATATCTTTTTCCCATACAAATTCTGTGTCCTTTTTTAACAGTAATCTTAATGGATATGTTTTCTCTGACATATTTGGTATGAAGTTTCTTAAATAATTGATAATGCCCAGAAATCGCTGCAGTCATTTTTTATCTTTTGGGGTATCATAATCTACGATTGATTTAATTTTTTCATCATCTGCCTTGATTGTACCATTACCAAAAGTATGTCCTAAATATTTAATTTCACTTAACAAAAATTTGAATTTATCTTTGTTAAACTTTATATTAATTTGTTTGGCTTTTTCTAAAACATTTTTTAAAATTTAATTATGCTCCTCTACCGTTTCAGCATATATTAATATATTATCAATGTATACAGGGTGTCCCAAGACTAATGGGAAAAAAGTCAGGAGCGTATAATCTGAGTCAAAATAATGTTTGTACTTCATATAAACTTTTTCTATTCAGGCCCTCGTTTTCGAGTTATAGGCCTCCAAAGTTTTAATTTTGAATTTAGTTTTTATTTTTATTTTTTGTACTAGTTATTTGATCTTTATAAAATTCACGGCAAAGCTATAATGTACGTGTATGTTTATTTTGGTAAGGTGAACAGATTTACAGTAGTGTCTTGAAGCCAGGGACGGACTACTCGCAATGGTTAGTGATCCAAATAATTTGCAGGGATGGCACACCCTGTATGAAATTATCGAAATTCACTTCCCCACACATTAAGCTAACGAAAAGGTACTCTTGTTAGAATTCGATAAAATAAGCCGTTCGGCTAATATTGACAGTTTTATTAATGCACTACGTACATTCAACATTTTTATAAGTACACAACGAGGTAAAACTAACTTATTAATACGATGTCCAAGATTTACCTTCAGTACTACAAAAAAATAATTTAATGATAGCAGAAGATAAAAAACATTAACGACTCATTAATTGGAAAGTTGGTAAAAACTTTTTAAAAATGTTTTTACCGTTTATCAAGTAACCATAGGATTAGTTGTCAAACATTGTGTAGAATAGTTCGTAGTCAGTACTTGTCAATATTTCAGAAGTCCTTAATTTAACAGTTACAATGAAAGAATTCACTTTTACTGAGTACGCAGATATGAATTTAATGTATGGACTGGTTTCTCGAAACTGTTTAGAGGCCAGAAGGCTTTATGCAGAACATTTTGCAAACAGAGCATTGCCAGACAGACGAATGTTTGAGCGTATTGATCTCAGGTTACGAGAAATAGGTATGAATAAGTAAATGTAATTTTCCATGTATACAAAACAAAGTTTTGAATTTTAGGACGTTTTTCGCCAAAAAAAGGTGGAGAAGGTCCAGTACGAAGCGTACGTACTGTGGCAGTTGGACAAGACTTGTTAAATGCAGTTGATAATGAATCATCAACGAGTTTACGAAAATTATCAAGAGAACATAACGTCTCGAAATCAGTTGTGCCTCGCGTTCTAAAAGAACAGCTGTTATATCCTTTTCACATGAAAAAAGTACACAGTATGACAGTGGCTGATCATCCTTCACGACTTGAGTATAGCCAGTGGTTTCTGCGACAACAACAAGCAGACAATACATTTATTAGTAACGTTCTCTTTACGAACGAATCCGGTTTCAACAGAGATGTAGTCATAAATTCTCATAATATGCATTTATGGGATGATGTGAATCCACATGGCATTAGTCAAACTAGGAGCCAGCATAGATTCATGGTTAATGTTTGGGCAGGAATAGTTGGCAATCATTTGATAGGGTCATACTTTATTGACGATACTTTGACCGGTCAGAGATATTTGGAGTTTTTGCAAAATGAGTTATGGAACCTGTTTGATGATGTGCTACTACAAACTCGTAGGAATTTATGGTTCATGCATGGTGGGGCCCCTCCTCATTTCAGTTTAGATGTACGATAGCATTTACACACAAGGTTTCCTAATAAATGGATTGGTCGTGGAGGCCCTTTTCAATGACCACCGCGATCAGGAGATGTTAATCCTATGGATTTCTTCCTCTAGGGTTATCTCAAAAGTAAGGTATATGCAACACCTGTGCAAACAAGGCAAGATTTAATAGACAGAAATGTGTTACACTGCAATGTTATTAGAAGTGCAAAGAAACAACCGCCGTAGACTTAGAATGTGCGTGGAAGTGGGAGGAGCTCATATTGAACATTTATTAGAAGAACGTTAGTTTTTGTTGTTTAGGAATTAGTTTCAGTCGATTGTTTTATAACTTGTGTTTTATGAGGTTTTCTTAATGGTTTAATAATGTTGTGGTCGTAATTTTGATTGAAAGCAACTAATTACGTTCTCTGCGTACCTTTTTAATTCCCATTAAATAAGTTCTTAATGTTTTTATCATCTGCTATTTTCAAATTATTTTTTTGTAGTACATCGTATTAATAAGTTAGTTAGGTAAATTTCTACGTAGTGCAGTAATAAAACTGTAAATATTAGCCAAACGGCTCATTTTATAGAATTCCATCAAGAGTACCTTTTCGTTAGCTTAATGTGTGGGGAAGTCAATTTCGATAATTTCATACAGGGTGTGCCATCCCTGCAAATTTATGGATCACTAACCATTGCGAGTAGTCCGTCCCTGGCTTCAAGGCACTACTGTAAATCTGTTTACCTTTCCAAAATAAACATACACGTACATTATAGCTTTACCGTAAATTTTACAAAGATCAAATAACTAGTAAAAAAAATAAAAATAAAAACCATATTCAAAATCAAAATTTTGGATGCCTATAACTCGAAAACGAGGGCCTACATAGAAAAAGTTTATATGAAGTACTAACATTATTTTGGCTCAGATTATACGCTCCTGACTTTTTTCCCATTAGTCCTGGGACACCCTGTATATTGACACGTTTTATATTTTCGAAGTTTTCATACAAACACTTCTGGAAAACTTCTGCTAATATATTTATACCAAATGGTAAACGATTAAATGAATATAATCCAAACGGTGTTGAAATTGTACAATATTTTGAACTTTCTTACTCAAAGGAATTTGCCAAAATGAATCTTTTAGATCCAGAACACTAAAATGCTTATTTTTTTCAATTTTGATGCTAGATCCTCAAATTTGGGTATCTCAAAATAATCTTTAGCAATTGACTCATTCAAGTATTTGGGATCTAGACATAAACGCAAACTACCATTGGGTTTTTCTACAATTACTAAACTATTCACCCATTCAAATGGTTCTTTTGTTTTACAAATAATACCCATATTGCACAATTTTAATAACTCTTCCTTTAAGTTTTCTTTTATTTTTAATGGAACCCTATGAGGAGGGTCCGAGCAAGGTAATGCATTAGTTTTCAATTTAATACTATACTCTTTTGAAAATTTACCAATTCCAGTAAATACATCTTTATACGTGTCCAAAATATTTTCTTTGGTTAAATATTTGTTAGAACATCCTTGAATTTCACATGATTTTTTAATTAAATCAAGTTCTATACAGCTTTCAAGACCTAAAATTGGTGTTAATTTGTTTTCTACAATAACAAATTTTATTTTATATTTTTTATCTTTACTATTTATATTTATGTTAGTTTCACCGAGTATATTAATTTTACTTCCATTGATACCAATAAATAGCATTTACAATTTTATTACTTACTGAATCACAATAACAGTCTTCATCTTCTTCCTCGGACTCTTCTGCATTTATTTCTTGTACTTGCCTTCTTCCAATTCTTGTTTTGCATACATTTGCGAAATTATTTTCTCTTCCACATTTCTTACATCTTTTTCCTTTTGTTGGACACATTTCCTTGTCACGTTCATGTGTTTCATGTTAACATGTTAACCACACCATTCCTAATCAACTACATTCTGAGTGTTTCTGTTACCATATTTCTTATTGTATGTAGTATTTTTCTTAACTTTACACATTTTTATTTTGTCCACATTTGAACTGAAGCTGTTACTCGCTTGGCATAAACTTTTAGCTTGGGCTTTTTCCATTTCTGCTATTTTGAACATCTTAATAGCTTCTTCCAAGGTTACCATTTCCATTGTAATGATTTTTTGTTTAGTTTCATTATCAGCTGATCCAAAAACAAGTCTATCTCTTAGAATTTCGTTTACATCAGTAAATTCACAATCTCTCACTAATGTCTGACCATCTATTAAAGATGCCTAAAAAGGTTCATTTGCATTCTGTGAACATTCATAAAACAGATGCCTACAATAAAGAATATTCTTTTTAGGATTACAAACTTCTTCCAACTTGTTCAATACATCCTGGACGATTTCATTTGGGAACTTAAAATTGTTATAAGACCATCATCTCCTATACAGTTGACAAGAATTGCTATTTTTGTATCATCATTTTTTGCCATCTGACCAGAAGCTCGACATTTTGAGCGGTTCCGGCAAATTAAAGCCAGACATGGTTATGGCGGGCTTTTCCACGTGATGCCAACAATAAACTTTTTATTATACTTCACTTTTTACTTTCCGGAACGTTTAGTACATAACTGATGGCGCCATGTATTATTTGATATATCATCAAATAAGAGACAATAATTGTTACTTGGAAACTTTATTGTTTGGAACTAACATGTTTCTCTCTAAGGCTAAACTACCTAACCTAATACATAATCTCTGTTACCACACATCTTGACTGTTGACAGTCCAAAACAACAACCTTGCTAATGCCAACTGATGATATTTTATAGGCTGTGTTTAAATAGTGTAATGCGTAGTTATTGCATTCTTGCTGGTCTCCTTTTTGTGTATCGTTATAATTTGTCCCACTTCCCATTCTTTCAACATTTCCTCCTCTTCCAATATTTTCTTTACCATCTTATCATGCAATATATTTCCTCAGTGTTTTATCAGTTCTAAATTTATTCTAATGTGCTTTTCCGTTATACTACCTCTCTTGATAATATCTCTTATTATCTCTAATGATGGTTCTTCCGTAATAATTCCTTCTTCTCCTTCTCCTATTTCATCCTTTATCACTTGCTCATTTAGTTATTCTTCAATGTATGTTGTCTATATTTCTTTGTAATGTTTTTCTTCCTCCGCAATTTTTCGTTGTTTGTTTTTCATTCCTTTTACTTTGTTTTCACCGTCCTTTTACATATCATAAATTTTTTAAAATCCTGCTCCATTTCTCGTTCTCTATTACCCGTATTCTGAGGTCCATTGATTGCATTTTCCTTCCAATGATTATTCTCTTACTATCTTTCCTCAATGTTTCATATTCTTCTCTAACTTGACGAAATTCGTAAATAAACGCTTATAAGTTCCATTATCTTACTATTAAATATATTATGTTTATAATTTTTATTACAGGTATCTCAGATGACTTCAGTCAACCAAATAACTTCTAGAAACGATGAAAATCTTTTACAAATACCGCCGAAGATGGATAACCCCCTTATTATATTTGATATTTATATTAGTCGTAATAATGACAATACATTGCCATTCATATACTTCAGAAAATATACATTGTTTCCGCATAAAGACTGAAGATACTCTTCCTAATATAGCGAATTATAACCCTACAAAAGGAAAGTCCATCTTTTTCCATGAAACTTCCTGTAAATCGTTTGCTAAAGGCAAAATATGGATAAAATCCAGACAAGCATGCGCCGTGGAAAGCGCAGCTAGACAGAATCCTGCATCAGAAGTTTATTTACTTTATACTTCGCCCATGAATCTTATGTTTGAAGGAGAGGAATCTGATAGATTCTTACAAGTGCTGTTAAGTTACCCTAATATTAGAATTCTACATTTGAATTACGAAAATTATACAAAAGGAACACCCGTCGAAAATTTATATAGTTCCGGGAAGATTGAAAACTCTTTACATGTCGTCGCGCATGCCAGCGATGTGTTGAGGTAAGTACGACTATACGTCGTCTGTTCAAAAAGTAGTATTCAGATTGCTTGGTTGAAAATATTATCAATGGCTTTTATAAAAAGTAAGAGTTCTTGTTGAAGGTATCTAACTCTCTGGAAGTATGGCGGAATCTATATGGATCTAGATGTCATAGTTCTAAAACCACTGGAGGATCTTAAAACAAATTATGCGGGAATTGAATCTACGTCCGTGGTAGCTTCTGGTGTTTTGAGTTTCGACGCTACAGGGGACGGTCACAAATACGTAGAAGAATGTTTGCTTGATTTGCAAAGTAGTTACGATGGAAATGAATGGTCGAAGAATGGACCTGGCGTTATAACAAGGTAGGGAATATAATTATTTTTTAAACATATTTTTGTGAAAGACTATAAGAGATATAATTCGAATGTTGTCTTTGATCTATGTTCTGTATGTGCAGAGTGAGCTTTAACTATGGAACGCCCAAATTATCTCGGAAACGGTTTACATGATTTTTATAAATTGTTGTTTGTGGCCGCCGAAGGAGAAGAATATTTATATTTTTTGAAAATTATCATTGAGGGAGGGGGCATCTTTATATATTGAGGTTTAACTAAGTAGAGGGAGGGGCGATTTTGTTTTTCTTGGTGGTGCATATGAGAGCATTAGAAGTGGATTCGGCTGCAGTATATATTTCTTGCAAATTGTAATTGGGGGGAAAGGCAACTTTACTATGAATAATGCGATACTACTGAGAGGAGGATTGCGAAGAATTTTTTTGTCGGAGCTTTCTGGTGCATAACAAGCTCTTGATGGCGCAAAGTACAAATTTTGAAAATTCCGTACGCGGAGGGGGTCAAACAGCTGTAGTTTTTGTTTTGATGTTTGTTTTTGATGAAAATATCTTTTTTTTTGGGGGGGGGGAGGTTACCTTAACTGATCTTGAACTTTACAATATAGAAAAGACAGTTTTTATCACTCCTGTAGTTTATTGTGGCAATTTTTTTATATAAATGGCAAAGCGTTTTCAATCCTTCAATTAATCAATACTTTAATTGATTGCATTATACATTTTACGTGATATAAAATCTTGTCACGAGGTATATAAATTTACACAGGTAAATTGTATGACAAGCTTATTTCTATTGTATAAATTGTGTAATGTAATGAATTGATGGGTTTGCTTCAATTTAAAGTTTATTTTCTCCTTTTTAGAGTATTAAATTAATTCCTTGTTTTCAAAAATGATTTTTACCCATAATTAATTTCTCTCGTTTTTCTGATTGTTGTGGAGCTTTTCCATTGTTATAGAGCCTTTCCATTGTTGCGAAGTCTTTATGTCGCTGAGGTTCACGAGTACTCCCCTCTCCTGCCCGCTTAGAAGGTCTCCTACTGTTACTCAGCCATACACAAACCGCCTATCTATATCACAGTTCGTCATTTTCGAATTTGCAATAGTTCGCGAAGTGTGAGTTCTTCATTTTTTAAAATGATTTATCACTATTAATTAACTTCTCTTGTACTTTTCACGTTAGTTTGCTACTTTCAACGTTTTCTTCCTGAGGCCGGGACGGGGAAACGTTCCTCCAACTACCGAATCTCCTGTCCAGCCTCGGGAAAACGGAACTATTAAATAACACATCAAGTTTCTTCCGCAACGAGTGGATTTGACACCACTTCGGCACCATACAACCAAAGTAAATTGAAGTATTTGAAAACTATCACCAAAAACCCCTACTTTGCCGATGTTATAAGTTTGTTCAAAAACTTCCAGGCATCTCCAGAAATCATTTAAGCTGCAGAGATGAGATTCCTGGTCAATGTGATCGGATACATAGAAATAAGTGAACCGTTGATAAACAGTCTGAGGTATATTAATTATAACAACGTTGCTTTCAAGACCCCATCAAAAATAGCTGTACTATCACCATCAGCAGCTGCAGCTACACTACTCAATCTTAGGATGTATCACTAGGAGAAGCAATGGCTGGGGGTTGAGAAAAATTTTGAAGATTGGGTTTGGAAACGAGCTACAAATGGCCTGGAACCGATCACCTCTCTACAAGACCCTGCTCCTTCCGAACTGATGCGTCTGGTATCATGCAGACGCGTCAAGGCTTGCGCAAAAACATATAGTTGCCAAAAAACAGGCCTATAATGCACCAATATGTGCATTAACTGTGAGGGGTCGTGCAATAACGTGACAATCGAGGAAGATGTCACAAATACTCTTGAGGATGGGCCATTCGACGTCGAAGTTCAAGAGGAACTGGCTTCACCTTCTCGCCGGTTATTGAGACAATCGAATAAAGTATGGACAAATAGGACAAATGTATGTTTAGTTTATTTCCCGAAAGATAGCACTCACACACTTGGATCATAAATGTACCTATCTGAAGTACTTAATATGGATGTACAAGCTCACCCGTATCTTATCATTAATCAAAAAATAAGGATTATAGATAAACAGACTGAAGAGCATGTGACAGTTCTTTCAAAAACGAAGGTATGTACCACAGTATCTTCACCTGAAACTGAAAAAGAGTGTCAATATTTGGTCAAAAAGTGCCCGAGAAGCAAAGTTCCAGACTAAATTTTTGACCGCAAATTCGTGTTCAGTGAGCCAAAAAAACATAAAGAGTGAGAACGCGTCAGAACTATAGCATAACTTTCCTCTGAAAATCCAAATATGCCTAGCCTATATTTATGTTTGTAAACTCCTCGTCGTCTGGCAAAACTTGAAACTCTGAAGATACTTTGTTGTAACGTCAATGTTATTAAAATCATAGCCATATTAACGTTTTATTTTCAACTTGGACGGATATAATGTAAATTTAGCTATTACACCTAAATTATGGCATTAAGTTATAAGGAATATCACATATGGATATCCGGTATTTTTCAACGATTTGACTAATAAAGAAATATACATTGTGGTCCATTTGCAATAACAAAGCTCATTATATTTCCAGAGAAACGAAATATTTGACAAGAGTGTAAATACTATCACAATATCGTTTGTGTCACAAACGAAAATTTTTAAATTCTTAAAATTTATAAAAATTATGCAAGCCGTGTACCAATTTAAATCAACTTGTGACAGAGTAGAACCAAGGTGAGATGGATCCAAGGGCGTACCCAGGATTAGCTCATACCTGTTTCGAGAAGATGGTCGGTCGGGTATATTGAAACAAAAAATCATGAAAATTGACTTTTATTAATTAGATTGATTATGACACAAAACAAAATATTATATATATATATATATATATATATATATATATATATATATATATTATATATATTGAACTATATATCTTATATACGAAAGAGTATCAGCTATTTGAAAATATTTTGCTTATGATTTGAAATGAATTGAAACTAAGTAGTTAAAAATACATCAAGGAGAAACACAACCATAAGTAAAAATGCATATAAAATCAGAATATATTAAATCATTTGTTTATAATAATCAAAAGGGCAACAATAAAATAAAGAAATTACCTTAATAATTGTCTTAAGTTAGAAAATGCTTAACAAGTATAATGGAGAACATGGAATCTGCCCAAATATGGATGTTTAGTTGTCATGAAGAAATCAGCTGTTCCACCTGAAATTGAACAAGTTTAGTTATCTAATTCAATAAGTAGTTAGTTGAAACAGTAATAATATAAATCAATTTCATATTTAGTAATAAGAAATAGATAAATTTATAATAGAAAAATATCAAGACATTAAGATAATTTATATGTCATAATGTATATAAAATTTTATGAAATAAATGAATATTAAATGATGATGGATTCAAAGAAATATTTGCTACTAGAGAACAAATAGTATAAATAATCAGAGCAAAAGATCTTATAAAAGAATTTATGTTCATAAAAAATAAATGTAATTTCAAAATTATCATATGTATATGTCAAAACAAAATTAGACATTGCCATGTCGACATATAAAAGGAATTTCCCAATCAGTAAAAGATTTGTTCTATTGAAATTAGTTGAACAGTAAAAGAAAACAGATACTTTTCGGGTGGAATTTACATTTATATATGTTTTCAAAAAACTCCTAAAGTGTAGCAATTGTGAAAATAGTTCGACAGATACAGAAACAATGTGATTGGTGGGAAGTGACATGACAAATTTCGATTAAATAAAATTCAACAAAAAACTTATTGATAATTAGTGAGCTTAGAAACAATATATTGGTTGTTGATTAAAAAATTTACGATCAAATAGAAGCGAGAAAGAGTTGTTTTTTTGCGTCGAAATAGTGAGGATGTGATAAGGAAGTTTTCCTGAAAATTTAAGTAAAATTACAAATGTCCATGATAAAAGCTACAGATTCTTAACAAATACAAATCCTAGAACACTTACATGTATTTGAAACCAGTTTTTCCCGTGAAAATATCCAAATTTCTCAACAAATCAAACAGCTAGAACTTCGGAAGGCGTAGTCCTGTATCCAGGTATAGATATATCCAGAATTCCAGGCATCAGGTCAGTGCTTCTTTAGATATTATTGGCCAATAATAAGAATAATAACTCTTGAGTATAAACTCAGTGACTATTTTCATGTATATATAAGAATTTTTGCGTCTTTATGATCGATCTATAAACAAGAAAAAAAGACTTTATGTATTTTATTCACTAGACAAATTCTAAATATTATATAAAAAGGCCTATTCTAAGATATAATAATGCTTGTACTTACGTATTTTCAAATCATATAAGAAAGATGCATCTTATTTCATTCACATAATTTTCCATTTGTATATATAAATTTTGTAACTTATTTCTTCCAACAATTTATTTAGTGTATGTATATAATTTTCAACGTAAATTCTTTTATGAGAATCCATCAGCATTGTTATAACGACAATGATGCTATGTATTTAATATTCACGCATGTGTAGAACGTCGTTTAGAAACGTTCGTTCCATCTCGAATATGTTCGTTGTTAGTTGGGCATGCGCATAAGATAGTGTATACTCGTTATGATACTGTGTTGGTAAATTCCATAGGCGTAACCATATTGATTGAAAAATATATTTAAATAAAAAATTTCATTATAAAATTAAATGATTTAAAATATTGTATTTCGTGTTTCTTTTTATTGTGAATGAGCGAAATATATCCAAACAATGCTAGGACTCAAAGATTAGAGAAAGTCTCATGCTCCCGAACCAATATCATATAAATAATAAAATATGTCAAATAATTAATAACTGAGCTAGCCACAAAAAAAAATCAAACAAATATAAATAAATACCTATATAAATAAATATAAATTCAAATTAAAATATTAAAATTATTTAATAATATATATATATATATATATATATATATATATATATATATATATATATATATATATATATATTTATATATATATTTAAGATATTTGGATTTTTCTTGGACCAATTTATATATATATATATATATATATTTCTATTTGGTAATTTCTTGGGATTCGGTCCTTATTATAAACTTTCATCAAACTACATAATATGTTTCATCTAATATACTTTATTTTAAGTTTCGGCTGATTTTTTAGCCTTTTTCAAAAAACATGTTATCAGGAACAAAAACTTTTATATCCACATAGTGGAAACGTCACATTTAAAATTAGTGTATAAATTAATTTTAAATGTGACGTTTCCACTATGTGGATATAAAAGTTTTTGTTCCTGATAACTTGTTGAAAAACGAGGATATTTTTTTCTTAAATTGGCTTGTACGCCACCCTGTTTCCCTGCCATTGTAGAACAGCCATCGAATCCAAACCCTACACAATCTTCGGTTGGGAGGTTAGAACTAAACAAGAAATTGTCAATTGCTTCGGCAATTGCTGAGGCATTTTGTGCTTTTAGTTCAACTAACCCTACAAATTCTTCTCTGATTTTCCTTTTGCTTTCGTCGTAGAACTGCACGCCTATTGACAGCTGTTTTTTTCCAGCTACGTCTGCTGTTTCATCAGCTAAGACTGCGTAAGCCATGGTCTTCTGAACCTCACTTATTATATTCTCCTTAATAACTTGGCCACATAAATTTATCAATTCATTCTGTATTTTTGGCGATGTGAAAACTGCATTGCGACTGCACTTTTCCAGGTGACTCTTCAATTTCTCGTCCCCTGAATTGATTCTCAACTTCAATAAATCTAATAAAACACCCTCATCTGCTTGTTTTCCCCTAAGAGGCATATCATGTGTACCGCAAAATACTATACATGGAATAATTGATGAAAATATTTGTCTGTTTTCATCGATTGCTTTTTGGTGTCCACTTTGCAGTTGGATGTCTACAGGAACATTTTCAAGAAAATGTATTGCAGCATTTGTCGCTGTTAGGTGAAGGTTGGTCGTTACATGCTTTCGGCAGTCTTCATGCATTTTTTTGAACTTTATATATGGCTTGACCATAAATGATCCCAAAATTCCTCTTACAGTGCTGATGGGCGGAGGGAACAAAACACAATGCTTACAAAGAGCGCCTTTTAGTCGCTTGGAATATACTAGCCATGGTGCATATTGATCCAACCAAGCATGATTAAATTTTCTTTTCGATGCATCACTTTCAGAATCGTAATTTATGGGAGTGATCCAAGGATTTTGTAACAACTCCCTCTTCTTTTCCGTCGATAGCTGGGTAGCCAACCCAACATAACGACCCAGATCATTTTCATGATAGCCATCGTCCACTATAATTTCAGAATCGACGTTGACGTCATAAGTTTGCTGGGATGTCGATGGAGAAGAATAGTCGGCAACAGAGATATTTACAGGTTCTGCTGGAGAATGTGACGCTTGTTCAATGTTAGCATGCAATGATCTTGGTATTACATGATTAGTTTTATCATGGTTGTCATTTTCATCGCTTCCACTGCTACTTTCCTGACCTTTTTTTCTTTTTTCGCGTGTTGTCCCTAAAAAATGGATACACAAAATTACTCTTACGGTGTTTAGGTATAGGACGAAAATAAAGATCAAGATACCTATAAAAACATCACATTCAAATATCATTTACTTCCTATAAGAGAGCCCCCCTTAAACAAATCAAATTATCATATTAGGTACATATGTGTTTTGTTTTGACTCACCTCTTTTAAAGAAATGCCTGATATCCATTTGACGGAGTAATATTTCCAGTTGTTGCGCAGTAAACGTGAATCTCGAGTCGCCGCAACTAAACTATAAGACACTATGACGCATGAAATATTCGCTCGTATTAAACTCCGAACTGAATTGAATTGTATTCGAACTGAATAGCCTTGCTGCGCCTCACGATCCCGCTTATATATACAAATATTAGAAGAGCTCCCGAAATACGTAGAAAATACTAGACTCTATTTCCATCCTTGTCTCATACTTGCTATCACTGTCTTTCCTTTCGAGAATAGTCCATGCTGAAACGTTCTTCGTGGTATTGCTATTCAATACAAGATGTCGCTATTGACCGCATAAATTGATGGTATTTCTCTTTACTGGAAAAAGTACTGTGGTCCGTAACTAGATAGCGCTAGATGTTGTTTTCTCCAAATTATATTCGGCTTTAATCTTAGATGGCTCTGATTGTCTCGTCGGGAGCGGAAACTACGAGATGCGACGGTTTCGCTAACAGTATACTATATCGGATGTTGTAGAATATTTAATTATATATAAAAAAATATTAAATCAAAATATCTAACTGAAAAGATATTTCCCACACTTCATTTTGCGCAAAGTGATAACTTTTTAATTCCCACTTCTCAGGAAAATTGACGTTTATTCTATCTTCTGCAGCTGCCCCTCCCTACCCCTACCTGGGTACGCCCTTGGATGGATCAGCAACTTCAGCGAACTTGCGCGTTGTTTCGTGTGTGGCCGGAGATTAGGTAGGTGGAATCAGTGGATGGACGGATTTTACATTTACACAATACATATGACAAAAAATGTTTTTATATGTATTAATTTATCCAGGAATTACAAAAGCAATTGTTTTTATTTCGAATATTGTTGGGAAATGGGTTACACAACAATCAAACATATTTTATTTAAGCTAATGAATACTAATGTTTATATAAAATGAACATTTAGAAGGTAGATCGTTTTTATAGATTTTTTCTACGACTATTATAGAATTTCTATATTCCGTCGTAGTTTTTGATTATGGAATGGCTTCATTCTAACCCTAGGGCAAGAATATTCATACTCGCCCTTGGTATGGAATGAATACTTGTGGTGCCCTCTAAATGTGACGGTTCATTTGACAGAAAGAGAAAATGGGCGTGTTCCGTTTACTACACCAGCTGCACTACGCAGAGTAAAAGTATTGCAGAAATATCAAAATGCATAAAAAATTCTCTAAAGTGAACGTAAAATGAATAATATTGATCGTTGAGTCCTAATTGTTAGTGCTGTCTGGGTATGGTGTGCACACTAGATATAAATTGAGTGAATGAAAAGACGAGTACTCAGTGTGTATTTGAACGGGATGGGCTAACTTCCCAATCCAATACATTAGAGAACTTAAATCATATGCACTTGCATACCAATCCTTCAATATACATGGACGTAGACAACCAGCACTGGAACTGAAGTAATCCTTCCCAAATTCCTCAAGGTAGTGGAAATAAATTGTTGACGAATATTTTTTATAATTATATTTCAACAATAGCAATAAATAACGTATGCGTCTGGTTGCATTCACCCGTATTATCCCTCTAAATATAAAAAAAATTATTACCTTAATGGAACAGGTGACAATTCACTGAATACTTGCATTTCTGAACTTTTTGAATCGGCAAAGGAATTCTTTTTAAAAAACGGATGACAGTGACAGCACACTATCTACGATCAAAAGAACACAGACACTACTGATAGAGATGAATGCGTTTAACTGGTAGTGGTAATTGAATGAACTAAAATGTTATAACCTGTTTTATAACATACTCCCCCCGTTGAAGCAACTGACTTCAATGAATTATAATAAAAAAAAACTCAAATTCAATACTGTGGTTAGGTGTATTACCTGGAGCAAGTTATAGAAGCAGCGATTATCGAATCTTCAAGGTACTTTACATTATAGAAGAAATTGCATGGACAAAAACCATGAGCAAACGAAGACTGTAAATAGTACTAACGTAAAACAAACTCTATACAACAAAAACAGAAATCTTAACTCTGGAGTAAATCATACATGTTGCACAAAGATTAACAAACATAGTTAGATTTAATCCATACTCGAATGATTAATCGGCAGAGGACAAATTTTGGTTATTGGTCTGGTGACGATTGTGTCAGATGTTCTGACTTTCACAGATCTCACCTTGTTATCGGAACCAAAGAAAATTTCTAATATTCGAGCACGAGGCCACTTAAGTGGTGGAACATCTTCTTTAAGAAGAACTAGTTTATTAATTTGTAAGTTTTTACAAGGACTTAACCATTTTGGTCGGTTTTGGAGCCTGTTTAAATACTCCACATGCCATCTTTTCCAAAAATTTTGCTGGATTTGGGCACACTTTTGCCAAAATGAAAGTCTATTTTCTGGTATGTCGGTCAGATTGACTTCAGGATAGGCAGTCATACTGGTACCTATGAGAAAGTGACCTGGAGTGAGACAGTTCATGTCTAAAGGATCATTAGACAAAGGACAGAGAGGCCTGGAATTTAAGACTGCCTCAATTTGGGCAAGAATAGTGCTTAATTCTTCATATGTTAACGTAGAATCTCCAATAACACGTCGAAGATGGGCCTTTCTGCTTTTTATAGCTGCCTCCCATAATCCTCCCCAATGAGGGCTATGCGGAGGTATAAATTGCCACTGAATGCGGGCTGAAACAGCAAAGGTAGAAATGTTTTTCTCAACATCGGGCTTTTTAAAAAAATTATATACTTCTTTTAACTGGTTGCTGGCCCCAATGAAATTAGTTCCTTGGTCACTGTATATCACATTGGGATTACCTCTTCTAGCAATAAACCGTTTAAGGGTAAGAAGAAATGCCTCGGCCGACAAGGCAGAAACTAATTCGATGTGTACGGCTTTTGTAGCCATGCACACAAATACAGCAATCCAGCACTTTGTTATTGGAGCTTTTTTCAATCGAGAAGATTTAATTAAGTAGGGACCTCCGAAATCGATTCCTACCTTTTCGAAAGGTCGTGACTGAGAAACTCTGTCTCGTGGAAGGTTAGCCTTTATCTGCTGTGCAGATTTGGCATTAAACCTGTGGCATATTATATACAATTGTGGATCACTTTTTTGACTTGCTGTAAGCCATCAAGAGGCCAATATTTCAATCGAAAATTTGACAAAACTGTGTGAGCTCCAGTATGACCAAGTCTTATGTGTTCATGTCGAAGCATTATAGTTACCACATGATTCTTGGATGGAAGCAAAATTGGATGTTTCTGAGAATCAGGAATAGGTGCATTTTGCAATCTTCCTCCTACGCATAGGATACCCTTTTCATTTAATATTGGATTTAACCGAAGAATGTTTTTGTCAGAAACTGTTTCTTTCATCTCAATTTCAGAAATGTATTTGGAAAATACGGAAAGCTGGGTCTGTTTTAAAATGAATTCAAAAGCAGCTTCATTCTCTTGAACGCTCGAAGGACCAATGGAAACTACAGAACGATTTTTTGAATTTGTGATGAATTTGAACATGTAACATATAGAATTAATTAATCGATTAATGTTAGAAAATCTTTGAAAATAAGTTTGCCAAAACTGAATTTGGGCATTAGAAATCAATGATGTATACATCACATTTTTTCTTTGTTCTGGGGCATCAACCACAATAGTCCTTGGTGTATTTATGTAATTCCAATTAACATCGAGCAATAAAGTTGGTCCATGCCACCAGAGTGTGGTGTCGATTAATTCAGAAAGCAAGAACTCCGCGAGATAAAATGTCAGCGGGATTTTCACTCGATTTTACATGTCTCCATTTCCAATTAGAAGATGGTAATTGAATTTGTGACACTCTATTGCTTACAAAAGTTGTCCATTTGGATGGGTGGGATTGAACCCAATACAATGCTACCTGGGAGTCGGTCCAAAGATTTACGGAAGAAAACTTTAATTTGTGTTGAAAAATGTCTAATATCTTTTTAGTTAAATTAGCTAATAGCACCACTCTGATCTTGGAAGAGTTATGGTTTTAATTGGGGCTACTCTTGACTTCGAAGTAACAAGGTTGCTTGAAACAGAGTTGTCTGAATATACGGCTCGGAAATATATAGAGGCAGCATATGCCTTGGTACTGCTGTCTACAAATCCATGAAGTTGGACTAGAACAATTTGTTTATCTAGAAACAATGAACGTGGAATTTTCAACTTTTGTAAAGCAGGTAATGTGTTTATAAAGTTACACCACTCAGAAAGAAGTTCACTTTCAAGAGAATCATTCCATGAAAGATTTGCTAACCACAATCTCTGAATGAATATTTTTCCAGTCACAATTACTGGACCTATCAAGCCTAGCGAATATAACATTTCCGCAATTATGGAAAGCGCTTTACGCTTTGTAATAATCTCAGTAGGAAAGGAATATGGACTATAAATCAGAAAATTATCTGTTACATTATTCCAGGAGAGTCCCAGAACTTTATTGGAAACATTCTCTATTGAAATGTCATGGTTTGTAGTGTCTTCATTTAGACAATGAGTTTTTCTAAACTTTGACGAATTTAAGTTCCATTTATGAAGTTGAAACCCTGCGGAGTAAAGAAGTGAATTTAACTGGTCGTATGACGTCTCTAGCTCGGCAATATTCTCACCACCATACAGAATATCATCAACATAAGTTTGATGCAACAATGCATCATATGCAACGGGAAACATGTTCTCTGATGTACGTGCCAATTCCGTAATAGATCGAGTTGCTAGGAAGGGTGCACAGTTTGTACCATAAGTAACTGTTTGCAACTCAATGCACTGAAGGGGATCCGCAGGGGATTGTCGCCAAATAATGTTCCGAAGAAAATTTTGCTCAGGATTGGTTAATACTTGCCTGTACATCTTTTGAATGTCAGCAGTAATCGCATAACGGTATTGTCTAAATCTACATAAAATGTCATATAAATCAGGTTGGACCTGGTAACCTTTTTGTGAAATGTCATTAAGGGACACACCCGAAGAACTTTTACTTGACGCATCAAAAACAACTCTTAGTTTTGTGGTTTGATGATCATCTCTGAGTACACAATGATGAGGGAGAAAATATGTATTCCGAATTTTGAGTTAATCCGGAAAAGGAATATATTTGGCATGACCAAGTGCTATATATTCATCTATGAAAGACTTATAGTTTTGGAACAGGTGAGGATTCAAATGAAGTCTTTTTTCTAAAGACATGAATCTTTTCTTTGCTATGAAATAAGAATTTCCCAATTTTTCATATTCATTTGTACTTTTTAAGGGAATGTTCACTTGAAGGCGACCATTTTTCAACCGT
The DNA here is from genome assembly GCA_963921935.1 of Galeruca laticollis. Taxonomy (NCBI): domain Eukaryota; kingdom Metazoa; phylum Arthropoda; class Insecta; order Coleoptera; family Chrysomelidae; genus Galeruca; species Galeruca laticollis. The sequence continues at coordinate 17,838,457 of OY998183.1, read as the reverse complement.
TTATGATTTTTAATAAAATCCTGTTCAGCAAGTTCTTTCTCTGGAGATAAAGGTGGCTTAACCTTTCTTCTGTCTCCCAAAACTTGGAAAGAGTTTCATTTAACGTAATGTCAAGATCAGATACTACTGCACATGATTGGAGAAAAAATGTTTTTACATTTTTCGAAGGATGTGACTCCTACCACCCAACCGAACTGCGTGTTCACTAATTTTGGGCTATTTTCGCCTAATGAAAGAATGAAAGAATATTAGGAAGAAGAATATCGTAGTATACATCTGCTCCAATCAGAATGTCAACATCTGATGGAGTGCTGAAATCTGGATCTGCCAAATGGAGTTGTTCTGGAATTTTCCAAGAACGTCTCTTAACTGGGAACTGTGGAATTTTTGAAGTAATAGAAGGTAGAATGCCACAATTTATTTTGACTTTGAAATCAGTAGCATTGGAATGAAGAGTTATGTCAGCCATTTGTTTTGAAAGAAATGTTATATTTTGGACACCTTGTCCTTGTAATGTTACATTGTGAGTTTGAAGTTTAAGCTTATCTGCAAGTTTCGCTGTCATAAATGACGCTTGACTGCCAGCATCCAGAAGGATTCTAGCTTGGATAGGAAAATTTGTACTCGAATAAATAGTTACAACAGCAGTAGCCAACATAACATTTGTTTCAGATTTTGTTGACACTGTGTGAACCACGGGATTTAATAAGCTCTTGGATGTAATAGCATTCAACTGTTCAACTTGTGAACCTTGCACAGTTGTATATTTTGAATGTTCTCCTCTGGCACTTGAAACAGGAATGTTTTGTTCGGATGTCCCTTGACAAGCAGAACTGGAGTTATTTTCAATTGCCCTATGTGAAACAAGAGAGCAGCAATACTTGTTCTCATTTTGAACCCTAGAATCAGTTAAAGAATTACGCGCTTGAACATTATCTCTATGAAGGGAAGTGTGATGTTTTTTGCCACACTCTGAACAACCTTTTGACCTACATTCGACAATTTTATGCTTACCGCCCATGCAGTTAAAACACAACAGTTGTGACTTCAGAAAATCGTACTTTTGATTAACAGACATTTTGGAGAAGTCGGGACAAGAATATAGATCATGGCTAGACGTTTTGCACTTCCAACATTTTCTGTTACTGAAAGCTTGTGTATGGAGAGAAACCCTTTTGACTGGCTTAGGAGAAGATTCTTTATTTTGAAATGAATTACTACTTAATGATTCTAACATACTTGCATATGAATCCAATATGGTAAAAAACTCATCTAAAGTAGGAAGAACATCTGTGACTCTGTTCGACTGCTAATATTTCTTTGTATTGAAGTCTAATTTACAAACTAAAATATTAATCAGAATTATATCCCAATGTTCTACTGGACATTTCAAAAATTTTAGGGACTCTACATTTTTCTCTACTGTAACTTCAAAATCTCTAATTAATTGAGCCGTTCCTTTTGTTAAAACAGGAAAATCAACTATGTCATTTAAATGCGAATTTATGATAATTAAATTATTGTCATATCTTCTTTGAATAATATGTAATGCTAATTGAAAATTGTCATTGCTCAATGGTAAAGACTCTATCAACGTTAGAGGTTCACCGCGGAGATAAGACTTCAAATAGATGAACTTTTGGTTATCAGTCAAACTCCTATTGTCCCTAATCAAAGAGTAAAACAGCTGTGAAAAAGAAATCCATTTTTGGTATTCACCTGAAAAGGGCGAAATAGAAATTTCAGGAAGTTTAACTCCTAAATTCGGACAATTTTCTGATCTAGTAGATTTTTGTAGTGTATTGACCTGAGGGGCCTGAAGTGAATGAATTTTTTCTCTTAACCTTCCTATCATATTACAAACAATGTTTTCAACAATTGAACTATCTTCAGTGTCAGAATTATCCGAATTGAAATTTTGAATATTTTGTCTAAGGTCAGAATATTTAACTAAATTTTCATCTAGTTTCTTAATTCTTTCTTCAAGAACAAATGCATTTAATGCTGAATCTAAGTGACTGTCAATCCAATTACTACAACGAGTAATTGCACCTTCAACATATGCCCGTGACTTTATCAACTGTTCCATAGTAAATGAAAAAATAGTTCTAATGAAGTAAGTTTGTTCGTTCGTACAATATGAAGAAAAGCAATATGAAATTGTTCAACGTTAACAGTAAAATTCTGGAAATGAATGAACTCAAAGGATTGACGCTTGTCTATCCGGAGACAAAATAGTTTTTGTTAATTTTACACGTACTGCATACAATAATGAAACTGAATTAAATTTCTCAATTCCTTGAATTAACACACTCTCGAAGAAAAATGATGAGAGATAATAATTCGAACTAATAAATTACCTTAACGGCTGCAAACCAGACGAAACTCATTAAAAAATATAAAAATTTCAATCTAAATCTAAATAGTGCACATAGGAAAGTCAATGTATTTTCATAAAAGGCAGAAAGAATACCAAAACTGGATATATTCTTCTTTCTGGAATGCTTTCTGCGGATAATCTCTTGTAACTAACTGCTGACTGGCAGTTTTATTCAACTTGAAATAGAATGTTGTGAAGGATACGTCCGGCTCGATAGGATCAATTATGAACGGGATGAGCTAACTTCCCAATCCAATACATTAGAGAACTTAAATCATATGCACTTGCATACCAATCCTTCAATATACATGGACGTATACAACCAGCACTGGAACTGAAGTAATCCTTCCCAAATTCCTCAAGGTAGTGGAAATAAATTGTTGACGAATATTTTTTATAATTATATTTCAACAATAACAATAAATAACGTATGCGTCTGGTTGCATAAACCCGTATTATCTCTCTAAATATAGAAAAAATTATTACCTTAATGGAACAGGTGACAATTCACTGAATACTTGCATTTCTGAACTTTTTGAATCGGCAAAGGAATTCTTTTTAAAAAACGGATGACAGTGACAGTTACAGTTGTTACCGAACTGACATATATTTCAAGCATACTATCTACGATCAAAAGAACACAGACACTACTGATAGAGATGAATGCGTTTACCTGGTAGTGGTAATTGAATGGACTAAAATGTTATAACCTGTTTTATAACAGTATTTATTATTAAAAATCCAGCTAAGCGCTTTCGGTCATTAGGCCATTCTCAGAGCTGTCCTATAAAATTAAAAATTATAATGTTTGTAAAATTAGAAAAAAAAAATTTTAAAAAGTTGAACTTATGTCATAAAAAAATCCTATAACAGGTGTCAAAAACATCCAGCGATTCAAAATGAAGCAATGATGTTTCGTCATTGTTACAATGAAATGATTAAAAAATATTAAAATATCCTTTTAAGAGGGTGTACAAGTACATTTCACATCATGAAAAGTTCCATTCAGAAGTGTAAACTAAATGATATCCGATGACAAGTTTGACGTTAGTAGGTGGTGGCCAATGAGCCAGCGTGCAGTAAAACAACAAGTGTATAACAATACAACGTGTTTGTGTGATGAACATTGAATCAAATGTAAGTTTAAAAGGATGAAAAAATTCATATAGTGAACTGAAAATTGAAGGAAAATTTATATATTACTTTTATTTTAAATTTAAAATGAAGTTAGAGGTGATAAAAATTATTGAAAAAGAAATTGAAAAATCCCCATTCAAATTCCCAAAATTCATCTAGCTAAGATAAATGAGAAACACCCCTCCACCCTTGATTGTCTATAGAAAAGTGACTTAGGGGTTGGATCTGTTCCCCAGCCAGTCAGGAAACAAGCGCAGTAAACCTGTATGTGTAAAATTCTAAATAACATAAAATAAACACTTGATCGTAAATACATTCATGGAGGAGTTTACATTCTCTAGTGACAAAGGTGGAAAAGTACGCTGGCAATGTGAACCCAACAGCTGATGGGTGGTTTGTTCTTGGAACGGGTTCTTGATTACCACGGTGTACGTCGGACACCATGCTATGTATGGGTTATAGTTTGGTTCAGCATACAAGCTATCTTATAAATTTGAGAAAATCATTCTAGCACATCTGCTATCTTTCCACTATTAGCTACTCTCTTCCACAGTTTCCTCTTTCTCGTGATATGCCTAGTATGTATCTAGGTTTGTCACAATTATCTTATAACTTCACAACCAAATTACTCCCTATTCATACAATTTTGGCATATCTGCCATCTTTTTTTCTCTTCATAATCTCACTGGGTTTCCTCACTTCTGAACATGCCTAGTATGGATCTAGGTTTGTCATACACACTTCTCTGACTTCTTCTCTCCTGACTACAACTTCTGGCATATCCGCCATCTCTTTCTTCTCTTCACACTCCCACCCCGTTCCTTCCGGTACATGCCTAGTATGGATCTAGGTTTGTCATAACTATCAAAAAAAATTTTTAACCACATTGTTTCCTTGTTGGGTTCATCCACAAGTGTTCTTTATCTTGCAACTCTTATCATATTCTATCCTACCCTTTCACTCTTAACATACTCCTACGAATTCTTCTCTTCTTGTACATGCCTAGTATCTAGCATCTAGCATTTTACACATACAGGTTTACTGCACTTGTTTCCTGACTGACTAGGGAACGGATCCAACCGCTAAGTCACTTTTATATAGACAATCAAGGGTGGAGGGGTGTTTCTTATTCATCTAGGCTAGATGAATTTTGGGAATTTGAATTTGAATGGAGATATTTCAATTTCTTTTTTAATATTTATCGAATCTTCCACTTCATTTTTAAATTTAAAATAAAGGTAATATATAAATTTTCCTTTAATTTTCAGTTCACTATATAAATTTTCTCATCCTTTTAAACATACATTTGATTCAATGTTCATCACACAAACACGTTGTATTGTTATTCACTTGTTGTTTTACTGCACGCTGGCTTATAAGCCACCGCCCACTAAAGTGAAACTTGTCATCGGATATAATTTAGTTTACACTTCTGAATGCAACTTTTCATGATGTAAAATGTACTTTGTACATCCTCATAAAGGGGTATTTTAATATTTTTTTAATCATTTCATTGTAACAATGACGTAACATTATTGCTTCATTTTGAATCGCTGGATGTTTTTGACACCTGTTATAGGATTTTTTATGACGTAAGTTCAACTTTTTTAAATTGTTTTTTCAAATTTTACAAACATTATAATTTTATAGGACAGTTCTGAGAATGGCCTAATGGCCTAATGCGCTTAGCTGGATTTTTAATGATAAATACACACCGAGTACTCGTCTTTTCATTCACTCAATTTTTAATTATTAGAGCCAGAAGTGCAGCATAAGTGTATTTTGTTGCACTTTTTAAGAAGAAAATAGAAAACGCTATTTAGTAACAATTGTCAACTGTCAAAAATGTCGATTGTCAAAGTCGTTTATTCATCTATTTTTCTAAATTAAAATTAATTTATACTTCATAAAAAGTGAGTAAATTTATATGATTTTATTTAAATCATAGCCATTACATGGTTTCATTCCTTTTCAGTGTTTGATACTGACAGCAGTGATGAATTCACCGCAACTACTCCAGAAATTAAGGAGTTAGCAATTCAATATATGTTTTTTATCTGACAGTCGTAGAAAAAGTACAGTCTAAACCACGGGTGAAATTCAAAATTCTATACTCGTAGAATCTTTCTACTCGTGTATAATTTTGTTTATTCCACCCTTGATATAGATTATACTATTTCTATAACTAAAAATTATCCTACAAGTATTTACTCCCCAGTTGGAATTCACTTCCTATCTAACTGATCAAATTTAAAATTGGAATGATCAAATCTATTATACTCATTTTTTTATATTATTTTTTTTCAACGTTTCCAGACCACCCACACATCCTCAATAGGTTTATCGCAGGGTAGTATTTTTACAAATGTTTATACAGGGTATATAGGTAAATTATATTTTTATTTCAAGAAAAAACAAGATTATTCCGAGCTAAGAAAATAAGTATTTGGAAAAAAGTTAGCCTACATTTAATAGAACATAATTATTGATCTGTGCCCCTTTATTCGGAAATTGTAGGGGAGACCGAGGTTGGAAGTCACATTTATTTTCTTTTGTCTTTATTGCCACCGCTTTCTTAGTGTAGCAATATAATTTATATATTAATAGATAGTGCATTCGTTCTAGTTCCTAAGGACTTCAAGGTTTTTTGTTCAATATTACCCACTAAGGAAATATTACAATTTCTATGGAAAAGAAAAAGGGAGACTTATAACCCCGTGTCAGGGATAGTTGTCACATCGTGTGGGGTACGTAGTCACATGATAAATTAAAGGGGAAATAAATATATTTATTCAAATCGAACCAACTTTTATTGAGGAAAGATGGTTGTAGGTACTTAATTACCTATTGTGCCCAAGAAAATAACGAAAAATGTTTTATACATAATAAAAAACAAAACAAACTTCCATGAAATAATAGGTTAATGATAATGAAAACTATACACATATAACAAAAAAAACAAAGTAAGCTTACGCTATCAAACACACTGGAGACCTAAGAATACGGTAACGAGAACAAAAATATAGAGCTAGTCAGTCTAAAGAATCAGTCTGAATACTCTGAATCACAGTTCTGGCAAATGTAATATGGCAGCCCAGGTGTGCAAGCTACGTGAGCCCATAACTTGCATTTTTGGCACTGAATCCAGATTTCTTTGGGCTTGCTAGCAGAGTATGGGGATACGCATACCAGGCAAAACACTTCATCCCCTTCCTCGTCTTCTTCGTAAACTGATTTCTTTTTCATTATTTTTCCTTCCTTTCCTTTTGCATTCTTCTTTCCAACACCGTTTTTCACTTCCTTATCCTCAGTCAAAACACGTTTCGTTACTTTCCCTTTTCTTGCTTCTTGTTCTAGTGTTTTCTCTTCTAAATCGGTCTTCTCCGGTGTGTCTGTTAGAATTATTGATTTACATTTCCTTCTATCAGCTGTTTGCGACTTTTGCAGAGGAGCTTTTGGTAGGGGTTCCAAAGCTAGCGGCGATACTTTCAGAGAACTCCCTGCATTACTTGGACCAGGACCAGTGATTATGATAGGTTTCTTGGTAGCGTGATGCTGCAGCGATAGCTCTGACTTTGAGCAGTCAGGCACATTTTGTAACTTCATAGAATGAGCATTAGAGCCAGGAATCTAATTTTCAGCCAATACAGTATCTTCAAGGTCGGGCGTCTCACATGGACTCATTGCAGGTTGTTAGCGATTTGATTATGTGCACTATTGTGTACGGTCTCGCCATCAGGATTCGTGATTAGTGGCCTATCTGTGACAATAGATAGCAAGAAATCATGATCTTGAAATATGTCCCGATTAATTGGGAAGATCCCACAAGTTTTAAAACCTGCGAGAATATTGGATGGAGTAACTGCCATGGGACAAGCCTGCGTAATTATTCCTGGTATTTCGTATTTTGTCATTTGTTGTCCTGGATGATTAACTATCCATTTATCCATTGCGTTGTTACCATATTTTTTAAAAGGTCCATATACCGATGTGTCCAAAGGTTGGAGGCGATGAGTGCAGTGTGGCGGGAACGATAACATTATTATGCCATAATCTTTTGCAAAATTTAATCCTCAATGTATAGATGGGAGCTGTGATTATCCAACAGCAATAGACATGGTTTGTCCTTTGGTTATGGTTATGAAAATGTTTCAGGAAAGCAACAAATAGCTCTTCTGTTATTCAGCCCGAAGGCTTACTTTCTCCTTTGCAGCCAATTGGCCCATCTCTGATGAAGTGGTCTTTGCAATGCACCCTCGGAAAAACGAAGAATGCTGGAACTGAATTGCCACCTCCCGAAACAGCAGTAGCTAGGGCGACTAGTGTGCCTCTCTCGGCCGAGGTAATAGCACCAACTTGCTTAGATCCTTTTTGAGCAACAACTTTGTCCATGAAATTGTAAAGATCAGCAGATATAGTTTTCCCGGTTTTCTATATCATTGCACAGTTATACTGATCTTAATTGGAAAAATGATATCCAGGATATCACCATAGGGCTAATAATATCTAAGCTTCAATATTTGTAATATCACATCTTCTTCTTTTCTCTATAAACATATATAAAGCCAATCACAAGTTAGGTTACTTCTTGGTCTAGCCAAATATAACTACTAAACATCAGGTAGGCATAAAATTAAATGTAACTTCTGTCATTCTGAAGATGATATTGATTTATCGAAACAATTCTCAATTTTTTAGAATTTTCAATAACTTGTATTATATTGTGGAATTAACTAGAGACCTTGAGTTTCATTTAAAAACACTAACTTTGTTCAGTTTTGGCACCGTGGTCACCCCAGTTTCGTCCATGTTGCATATGTTGTGTGATTGGAAATTATATCGTTTAAATACGGATTCAAGATTATCGAAAGAACTCCCGACATTATGTGGGTTACAACTGGTGGCTCGAGCCAGACTGATAGTCTCAGGTGTTCTAATGAACAAAGAAGGGCGTCTCTGCAAAAATTACGTGAACCAGTCGGAGCCAGCTAGCTTGTTCGTTTCCCAACACTTTGGAATTTTGATGTTATTGGAAACCGCAAGCTCGAACGCCATTTTCCGAATATGCATAGGAGACAACCCAAAATAAATTTTTGAAGTCAGAAGTAGATATTTTTCCAATTCAGCTTCCTACTCATCGTTAAAGTTCTTTCGATTTCTTTGGTAGCCCACTTTTGTAGATTGTGTTGGTATGGCTATATTGCTTATTTCTTCGGTACTAAATTTTTTACAATACCTCGTTAAAGTTCGATAATTAATTTCAAAATCTTTCGCGACATACCTTATGGATTTGTTAAGTTTTTTCACTTCTCCTTCAGCACGCAGCATTACTGCTGGTGTAACAAGCCCTATGGCAGTTTTTCTTTTATGCTGCCGTGGCATATTATTATAGCTAGCCCTGGAACAAACAAACGTAAATGTAGCTAAAACTCAAAAAGACAACAAAAAAAGCTCTATACATGCATGGGGCTGATTGTCAAACGTGACAACCGGCCTCCGACAACGTAAGACAACCGGCCCCAAACCACGTTTCAGAAAATATTCTCCCAAAATAAGTTCAAATCAATATTTACTTAAAAAATTATATAACCATATTATATAGCACACACTAAACATCAGACATACACATAAAAGTGCACTAATATCCAAAATTTAGGTATACTTACGGTACTTAATAAAGATACCCAAAAATTACTTTTACAATGGAAAAAAAGAGAAATGCACGTGCTTCCGTCACGAAAGCTCAGAGCAGACTGAGGTGAAGTCTAAAGAAAGGTATTGTTACCGCGAGCCTCCGACGCCGGTCAACGAAGTTACTCGTTCACTCAGTTTTCTGTTATGGCCGCTGTAACAACCAACCCGTGAGACAACCAAACCCGGTCTCCCCTATCTACTCACAGACTACTTGAACAACATTCGTCAGAGGGTTCAGTGTTAACTGAGAAACGTAAATGATCCATTGAAGCATTGAACATATATGCTGTATATCGATTTGAATATTTTCATGATCTCGAATATGACGGTGAACGTCCATCCATTCTCCTACTAGGATCTCCGTGAACCGAAATTTTTTCAATGGGATTTAAATCCGGATGATAGGGCGGTAATCTGAGGACGTTGTGCTCATATCCTTCCAACAATTTATCCAATCTCTAAACTTGTATAAATAGGAATTTAAGGTCTTAAATAATTTTGTATTATTCCGACTTTGTGGGATGTTCATCAAATTAAATTGTTTTTCCTAAGCCAATTCATCACTCGCCAAAAATCATGAATAATATTTACAGTTTTGTGCGTATTTGCTGGATTTAAATTGATCATTCCTTGTCGTCAAAAAATATGTTGTACCTATATTAGCATTTACTGATATGGTTTCTTTATTGTCCATAAGGTATTCTTACTAATACCTGTTGCAGCAAAAACTCTTCCCCCGAGCATCAAACAAAATAAATGTTCAGTTGTATTTAAAATTTATTCAAAAGTACATAAATGGTTACCTAAAGTTCTTGTGAAAAAATATTGTGAACCAGCCTGAACTTTTTTAATGGTATTTGAGTTCCTTCATTCGCCTCTTTCTCTATAAATTTAGGAACATTATATATTATTTCCCTCACTTGACTATTCAGGGTTTTCCCTTTCAGTCCTGTTTCCTTTGGCGCCATTCTATATCAGGGGTGGAATAATCAAAATTCTAGACAAGTAGAAACGATTCTACGAGTGTAGAATTTTTAATTCCACCCGTGTTTTAGACTATACTTTTTCTACGACTATAAAAAATAAAACAACATATATTGAATTGCTAATTCCTCAATTTCTGGAGTAGTTGTGGTGAAATCATCACTGCTGTCAGTATAAAACACTCAAAAGGAATGAAGCCATGTAATAGCTGTGATTTAAATATAATTATATGAATTTACTTTTCATGATAAAAACACCAGGCGGAATTAGGCAGGGTGACAGCCTGAGCCCTTTCCTTTTCAACCTCCTGATGGATTCAATAATACAACAAGTCACATCCTTAGATTTGGGGTACAGAATGGGCCACTCAAAAATATCTATGGTCTGCTATGCAGGCGACGCAGCTATTATAGCAGAAACGGAGAACGATCTTCAGAGACAGCTGTTTAAATTCTATCAAGTCAGCCAACAACTCAACATGGCAATTTCAACATCAAAAACCAAAGCTATGACATTCTCCAGAGAACCTGTCAGGTGTAAAGCGGTTGTAGAGGATAAGCCAATCGAGCAACTCAATGTCTTTAAATATCTAGGCATGGACATCTGCAGCTACCACGATCCGGCGAAAGAAGTAAGAAGTCTTATAACTAAAGCATCAGCTCTGTCAGGATGTCTTAGAGATGTGATATGGTCAAATCAGCACATGGGAACAGATAGCAAGATGAAGATCTATAAGACTTGCATCAAACCTATTATGACTTACGGAATAGAAGTACGCGAAGACACAAATAAAACAAAAAGTATGCTGCGCTCGACCGAAATGAAAATCCTACGAACTATCCTAGGGAAGACCAGACGGGACAGGATGAGAAACACTGACATACGAGCTCAATGCAGCATAGTAGACATAGTCAGATGGGGCAGACAGAGACGAAGTGAATGGTACGCGCACGTACGAAGAATGGACGAAAACAGATTACCGAGAATAATGATGGAAAGCAAGCCACACGGAAATCGCCCACCAGGAAGACCCCCAAAAAGGTGGCAGGAAAGCTGGCAGTCCACCTCGCAAGAAACCATCCAGAGACGGCTTCAGCAAGCAACAGACCAATAGGTCTATTTAAAAGAAGAAGAGACTTTTCATGAAATATTAATCAGTTTCAATTAACAATTGAGAAAATAGATAATTAAACAACATTGACAATCGAAATTTATGACAGTTGACAATTGTTGCTAAACAGCGTTTTTTATTTTCTTCTTGAAAAGTACCACAAAATACACTTATGCTCTCTAACAATTAATACTCAACGACCATATTAGCCATTTTACGATCACTTTAGAGGATTTTTTATGCATTTTGACATTTCTGTACTACTTCTACTTTGCGTTGTGCAGCTGGTGTAGAAAACGTAACACGTCAATTTTTTCTCTCTGTCAAATGAACCGTCACATTTAGAGAGCGCCACAAGTATTCATTCCATACCAAGGGCGAGAATGAATATTCTTGCCCCAGGATTAGAATGAAGCTATTCCATAATCAAAAACTACGTCGGAATATAGAATTTCTATAATAGTCGTAGAAAAATTTCATTAATGAGCAAAATCTACTATGTATTTCCCTTAAAATATTTTAACTCAACTCCTTAACGAAACGCTACTCAGTTCGAACGCTGATAATGGGCTCGTCACATATGGAACGAAGGAAGTGGTTTACTGCGCATCTTAGGTGCCGACATTTTTTCTCACAAACTCAGTTTGGTTCTACTCTATATTTTTGGAATTAACTTTCATTTAAAAAACTGTTGCTGCCGTTAATCAAAGGTTATTCACTCTGTATCATATATTATTCTAAATAAAGAATATATTAAAATAAAAATAGACTTGTTTCGGGAGTTTTTGATCTTACTGCTTATTTAAATAATAATGAATTCATGAGTGACTTCTTGGATTGATTTAGGTTACTTCATTCGCTTTGCGGAACTAATACTACAGATAACATGTTGAACAACGAATGCCGCGGTTTTACTCCTTACCCGGCAAACATGTTTTACCCAGTGCCTTGGCAGAAATGGCAGATGTATTTCGAAGCAGAATCCCTAGATGCTGTGATTAATATGACGAAAAATAGTTTCATTGTTCATATGTGGAACAAGCTTAGTAACGAAGCCAAAATACCTCTTACCTCAAATGTACCTTATTTATATTTTGCTAAGAAATATTGTCCAAAAATTGTTAATGAATGTGATGAAGAATTTTAAGAATGTTATATATTTGAAGAAAGTGCGTTTATGAAGTTATATCGTTGTTTTATTCAAATTATTCACGTAGATTTGTTCAAAATGCAATGATTATTTTTGTTAGTGTATAAAAATTGTCTCAAGTAGAAATGAGTAACATTACTTAGCGTTAAGAGTGGCGATTGTATGGACCAAAAGTTGCATATTTTAGACCCCAATTAACTGGCTTAAGATAAATTACACTGCGACGATTTGTTTTTTCAGTAAAGACTACATTTTGCCATTAATCTTTTAAAACGGTCTTGCATCTTATTTAAAGTGTGTATTCTGCTTGAAGATATGCATAAGAAAAGTGAAAATAACAAAATTCAAAATATACCTCTTTGAAGGAAGAAAAAGAATATATACGAAACTGTCGTCAAATCAGCCTGCTTTCAGGCTGACGAAAATGATAAATTAACCATGCCAAGTTAGCTAAAAAAATAGTGGTTAGGTTACAAAAATTAGTTTGGCCTTTTGGAGACCATTTGAAACGACAGCTTGAGATGAACTATAGCGGGAATCTTTTGATTTGGCGCCGCAGTTAAATGAATTGACAATAAATAATGATACTGATAATAGGACCGAATTTAAAAACAAAGATTCACATGTTCACTGTCAGCGTGTTCTTTTAAATACTTAGTGTAATAACATACAGTATAGGGCTGTTCATTCATAAACACGTTTATTTTTGCGGCCAAGAACTGTAAACGCCAGTAGTTAAATAATGAATGAATTACCAAAAGTGGGGATGGTATTGTGGATACATGGCATTGGTAATTTCGGCTGTTTTTCTGACAAACTTGGCACTGACTATATAATAAATAAAACACGATTGACATTATTAACTACAAATACGACAGTGATTCGAAATTTTCGTAGTGCGCACTCTTACGATATACACATCTCTCTTTATATGGTAATTAAACAACGACAAAACCACCAAGTAGTTTACACTAGACAAATAAATCACATACTGAAATATTGAGCAATGTTGCCACTAAGTAATTAAATCAGGCACCGTGACTTTGTGACAAATTTTACGGTTTCCGTTGATTTTTCTGAATCTAAAAAGAAGAAATTAATTACTAGTAGGTCATTGATAAACTTACATCATTTGGCTTCTGAAATAGAATTGGATATTTTAATAAAAATTAGAAGCAGAGCCGTGGTTTACAAAAATAATTGTCATAATCTCACCCCTTCCAATGGGGGGACTTTGTGACAACTAGAAATTCGCATGCAAGTTCAAAGTAGGCGTTTAGCGGGCCGAAAATATGACACAAATTAGGTACACATGGGACTGGTTTTATTAGGTTTGTCTTAAATTGGCCCCTCTAGTCGTGAGCATATGTAACAGATGTGTAACAAAGTGCTCCCAAAAACTTTTTTCATTGATTATAAATGGTTTATTTGTCTAATAAGTCAAATAAAAGTACAAAAATATGATACCTAACTAAGGTAACTAAAAAAATAAACTGAAACAAAAGGTGACTCAAAAAATAAACTAAAATAAGGTAGGTACCTACCTAACTAAAAAAAACCTAATCTTAAACTTGGTATTTTATAGGTATTCGTCCATCTCAGGAACACGTAAAAATCTCCTTTCGTGAAATCTGGACTGGAGTATTTATTTTCAGCTGTATTATGTCCGAAAATTCATACTTCAGCTCGTCTTTTCTGTCAGGCCACTTCCAGTGTGCCCCACATTTTTCCATGGCATTGACAGAAACCCCGTCATGATAGACTTCGGTGACGACACCCGGAAATAAGGATCCCTCATACTATATGATCACATAGTGCCCAATCTTTGTATTTTGATCATCCTTTGCAACAGCGATATCATTATCATCACCAACGTCTTCAATCTCACTCATGGGCGGTATGTCACTTTCCCTATAAGAAACAGCAACCGAGTCTTCACTTGTTTCAGAGTCACTGTCACGCCTTTTCAACTGTGAACGCTTCTTCTTCTTCGCTTTAATATCAGATTGCCTTGATCTTGACAAATTATTCTTGGGTTTGCTATCTGGTTTTTGTTGTTCTAACTTGGAAGCCGCACCAGCGACAACGTCTGCAGCACTGATACTTCGTCCAGGAGACACATTAACTTTTTTGCGCCTCTAGCATTGCCGCAGGGAGTACTTTCACGTTTTCTTTTTATTTGTTCTATAAAACCAGCGCCCAATGCTTCTTTTATGGCAGTGCCTTGGTGGTCCATTATTTCCTAGGGCACTTCTGCTCGGTTTAACGGGCATATGCCGCATTTTCTGAACCCCGCCGGAAGAATGTCAATTGTCCTATCATTTATGGAGTCCATCAACTTCTTCAACAGTCTGGGAAAAATATCTTTATTTATGGTCCCACATCTACTACCAAAATTAGTGTCTTTCCACTCATGTAGGATTTCCCTCCATTTACCTTTCATTGGCCGAAAGAAAGCCACGTTTACATGTTGCACTAAGTGGGTAGCATTTGGGGCCAACGCTATGAAAGATACATTATAGTGTTCGCACTGACGAATGACCTTGATATTTAAATGAGAACTTAAAGCGTCGCCAATCAGTATTTTTTCACCATCCTGTCTTCGAAGTATGGGCAACATTGTATTGACAAACCAGTCTTCAAAACATTGGTAATCAAACCTTCCAGACTTGGTTCTATTGTATCGACAATTTTCTGGTCCATTTTCAGTCCAACTTTGCCATAAGTTATTCGACTTATATACGACGTATACAGGTGCTAATTCACCAGCTGCATTTCCACATATCATTAGAGATGTACATGCCTTTGTGGCGTTACGAATTTTCTCTGGATACTTTGTACCTCGTCGTATTAGAACCTTTGTTGAACTTGGATCATCTCCAAGGTTCGTTTCATCATAGTTCCATATGTTGCTAGGCGTAACATTATCTAGCTCCCTTTCGAAATTATTGAAGAAGTTGTTTATAATTTCATGGTTGGCTTCCGCTCTTGAAACACTGATATTGCGGGCAATTCGATTAACTAACACGTCCTTGTGTCTGTTCAGAAACGAAGTGACCCATTCCTTTTCAGGAAAATTGTCTTTGAAACACTTCACCTTTTTCCCCCCCTTTATCTAGATATGCCTTGACTATAAATCTCACATCATGGGTCGTCACGAGAAAACCAAAAACGGATACAGAAATCACGTGTGATATAACGGATTGCTCCTTTTCCATGGTCAGCACAGTTTGACCACCAGGAGGACGATTGTGTTTGCCATGTAGTTTTGAAAAGAGCGTGCTTCGGGAAATTCCATAAATGAAAAAAGGAGATAAGTTGAAGCATTGGTTTTTTACTTACTGAAGACATTCTTACCTCTCTGCAGCATCACGTATGCTCATTGTCTTCGCTCTTATACTACGCATGGCCTCCTGCAATCTCGCTTCCGTATAATTTTTGTATTGGCGTGACCCTAGCTGCCTCTGGTAATTACGTGGCATGGCTAAGAAACAAAAAAAATGTCAACCAATTTTTTATTAGTACCTTTTTATTAGTACCTACCACATAAATTGTGTCACAATTTCACCACGCAATTTGTTGAAATTTTATTAAATATGGCGTCACATGCTTGTTAAGGAGAATTATTAAAATGTTAACTCATCAGCGGTCTTAGTTGGGTAAGGTAAAGTTTACAGCAAAAGTAAAATATTAAAATTACCTGTGTTTGATATTTCTGAAACGCACAGTTGGTCACCGTCTTTCACAACACTTACGGATACACTGATCCTGCTCAGGTGCTAGCTGGAACGCCTTGAGCGCAATGGCGTCAATGTCGGTTCGGAAATGCGCGATATGTTGAGGATTTGGTCCACCCGCTATCATGTGTCATAAAGTTACCTGGCTGTTCCAAAGTTTTACGGCACTAGTACGGATCATTCTTGAAAGCGAAAACGATCATATACAAAACTAAGTAGGTTTTACAATGGTAGCAAAAATGTTATTCAACGGATTGTTTATGGGTTTTACAAGGACAATATAGTACCAACTTTAGAACTGATTCGGGCTAAATTGCAGAATGTTCCTGAATATAATCATAAATGTTTGCAAACTCTTCGTACGGTTTTGCTTAGTTGTGAATTTAAATAAAAGAAGTTGGTTAATCGAATGGTAATAATGTAATCTCGGTGAATCGTTGGTTGAACTTAGACAGGAGTATTTGCGTACAATAGAAAGGTACCGTGATTAAAAAAGAACTTTAATATATTTAGACGGTTGGGTCTATTACCAAAGTAACAGGTGCGGTATATAGCAGGAAACGCTCATATCATATCATCACATCCCTTGAAACTTTGCATGCGGAATGTACGTCGCCTACTCTTCCCGGTAACTGCGTTTACAACGTTATCAAGTTGTATCTCTTTCTGGCGCATCGTCAACTTCCAAAATTAATTTGCCAATCTGTAGGTACCTGTACCTACTAGTTGTTTATAATTACCAACTGTCTACTCAGGTATATTACAGGTGAGTGTCCGATGTTTGTTGGAATCAAGACGAATGAAAAATCTTGGAATGAACTATACAAAAACATTCGTTGTTACCTATTACTAGATGAACCCGGCGTTCTCTTGCCAAATATTGGTTACTGTTTTCACGCTATCGCACTTTTCCCCACGGAAATGTCAATGTCAAAATGTTTGACACTCTAACATCATCTTTATAGTGTATTTCGTTGACAGACACTAATAAATTATAAGTAATTACAGAATATAGATAGATAATTATTCAAAATTGTTCAAATTTAATTATTAAGTATACCTACGTTAAACTGATTTTTTTATATATGATATTCAATGTTTAAATTCTTTCTATTCAAAGTTTAAATAAAATACCTATAGTTACTTTTTTCTTTCATTAATAAACGTGCTCGTAGAAAAAATATTGTGTACAACTCGTACGCAAGGAGCCTTAAAACTCATGAAGACGTACGCAGAAGACTGAAGATAGCCAGAACATCGGCACTCACACTTTTATTGTAATCTTTAAGTCTAACTGTATTAAGAGGGCCTATACACAAGTATACAAACCTTGAAACTTACACAACACTTGTTACTTATCTAGTAATTATTAGGTTCAAAATATTTATTATAGATGTCGCTAGTAGTACTGAATCTGCTTTTATTTATTCAACTTATTTTCTCTTTCTGTCTTTCCACTCTTGACGATTCAAAAAAACTGCTCTTCGGATTAGCTGTTTTGGTTTCAAACGAATATTTCAATTCTAGTAAAGCGATTGAGTACTCTACACTAATGTCATCATCAGCTGTTCAATGGTAATCATTGTAACGAAAGTCAAGAGGCAGTTCTCTTTAAATTAAAATTTTTTAATATTTCGACCATTAAAATGGCTAGTTTTTGTGATGTCGTCAATTGTGGAAGCCTGGATACAAACATAAGATTTGACTAAGAGTAAATTAATGAATGCTCGAATTTTCGCAAAACATAGATTATAGATATATACCTACCACTGACTATGTTTATAAAAATATGAAAATATGAACATTACATTTATTTTAAAAGGAAAACCATATGATATAAAAGATGTAGGTTACCTTGACTCTCTTTCGACAGGTTGTTAACAGAAAAACCAAAACACCTTAATATTCTCTTGTTAAAAGTGTTCTTAAACAGACTTATTGTATGACGGAGGCAATGGAGTATGGAATTCTTAGGGAGAAAGTTTCTAAGGGCATTTATGAACAAGTTCAAAATGTTGTGGTGGTCCATTCAGGATGGTGGGTCTATGTTCAACACGGTTATCTAGGTGCTTTTTATGGTAAATATTTTTAACATAACAAATAATTACCATGTGTTATAAAATCTTTTCACATATTTGACGACATACATTCATTGATAAAATATTTTAGGGCTTGTAGGTGATGATGCACTACTTGGAATAAAATGCCTCCACTCTTCATCAAAACTGAATTTACAAACGAATATAGTAAGCGAAATAATGAATGAATGAACAACAAAATTTGCAGGAAAGACACAACAATAAAATTCAAGCGGAATCATAATATTTTTTTTTCTCGCATCAACCAAGTTGGTTATTAGTGATGGCTTTAATAATATAATCACATCTTATAGAGTAGAGAGGTATTTGATAGATATTTATAAATATTATCCACATCGCAATCCTTTCCTAGCAGGGTATTCATGTCATTTGGAAAATTACATTGTTGTCTTTGCGATGCGTATAATGTACATTCTAATAGTATATGTTTTACATTTAGTTCACGGCTACAAATTATACACATAGGTTTATCAGTTTTACGTATTAAATATTCATGCGTAAGTTTAGTGTGACCTATTCTTAGTCTGGTTATCACGACCTATTATAAGCGGTTACTGCACATTCGCGGCCACTGTTTGACACTTTCCTTAATTTGTCTGTTTGTTTATATGTATGAGTGTAAAGGCAGTTCATTTGGAACTTGTTAGTTCATTGTCGACAGATAGTTTTTTACAGGCTTTAAAAAGATTTTTAACTCGGAGAGGTCCATGTAGTGTTATTTATTCCGATCAGGGTACAAATCTTGTAGGTGCGAAAACTGTTCTTCGAGAGATTAATGAGTTCGTCAATTCTGAGCAGTATAAAGAAGCGTTTCAAACAGAATTAGCTATAAATGGTATCGAGTGGCGGTTCAATACTCCGGCTGCTCCACATATGGGTGGATTATGGGAAAGCCATGTTAAATGTGCAAAAACTCATTTATTGAGAGTAATAGGAATTCAACTTCTAACTTATGAGGAATTCAACACCTTGTTGATCCAAGTATACTCGATAGTCGAAATTCTGTAAAGTGACTCATCGCTCTTACTGTCCATAAAATCAGTTGCAGAAGCGAACTTCATGAGCGCATCATTTTTGAAGGGTTCTTAATAGTCCTAAATAAAAAATAAATAGAAAATGTTCTTGTACGCTCTGGCGTTTAAATTTGAGAGAACAGAAATACGAAATTATTATGGTAGGTATCATTATGTATATACAGGGTGTTATCAAGAATAATACACATTTTTAAGGATGAGCTATAATAAGATGTATATAAAAAAGTCGATAGTCGAAATTCTGTAAAGTGACGTCATCGGTTAACTACCGATTTAAAGTGAACTCCATTAGCGTATAATAGTTTGAGGGTGCGAATACTGAAATATCTGGAATTTCAATTTTTAACATTTGAAATAATAACTTATCACAAGTTGTTCATAAGTAAGTTAAAACAAAATAAAAAAATGTTTAAAAGTCAATTCCAACTTACTACTACTAAAACTAAAAAAAAGTTGTTTGTCAAGACCAAAATAAATTACCAATAAGTATAGGTATGTTGCGAGGTCACTTGTAAAATGTCTGACTAACTGGAAGCGGTATCACTCCCTGACGACTCCTCAGAATCATCGCTTTCTCCTCCTATATCGATAATGAGTGGTTCCGTCATTACTTCTACACGTATGTCTAAATCCCAAAACTTTATTTCTTCTTTTAATACGTGTTGAATACATTTACGCCAACTCTCAGCAGTAACGGTATGCAGCGCCTCGTCAAACAGTTTCTCAACGTCAGCCATTTTGAATGTACTGTTTTTTCTCGCAACATAATTTTTCACTTGGGCCCAAACCAGCTCGATGGGGTTTAACTCACAGTGGTAGGGAGGAAGTCTAACAACTGAGACGTTGAAATCTTTCGCCATTTCATCGACAACGTACTTAATATAACTGCTTTTATGTTTCCGTACGAGAGATAATAATTCAACTTTTAGCATTGCCTCGTTGTGCGGAATGCTTTTACTCTCTAACCAATCAATTATAACCCCTTTTGCGGCTAGCTGAAGTAGGTATTTGCTCCAGTCGACGAGAGTGGTATGAAGCATTATCCATAACTATCACTGAACCAGGAGTTACCTTTGTTAAAATTGATCTAAACCATGTTTCAAACCGGTTACCATCCATCTCTTCATGGTAATCGACAGTTTTTTTGGACTGAAAACTTAGTAATCCACCTTCTACAAATCCTTCCTCGCTGCCAATGTGAGTGATAATCAGTCGACGTCCTTTCCCAGAGGGAGCTTTTAAACCGGAAGAGAAACCCTCCATAAAGGCTTGTCGATTGCTTCGTATATTCATGTCTTGCCACACTTTTGACACAGTGTGGCCTTCATTTAACCATGTTTCGTCAAGATAATATATGTGCCGTCCTTCGTTACGAAACTGTCGTATCTGTTTTAAATAATTTCTCCTCCATTCCACAATGTCATTTCGTTCAATTAAGGCACTGTTTCTACTTCTTGTTTGGTAACGAAAATTCATTAATTTTAAAGTTCGTCTCAAAACTTTATCACTGATGTTTGGTAAAGTATCATCTGCTTCTATTACCTTGCTCAATTTAGCTACCGAGGGGATTTCATTCCTAAAATAAAAAGAATGTATTTCCCTACGTATAGCATTCCGTGTTTGGTCGTCCAAAACAATTTTCTTTCTTCCCCTACTTTCCGGTTTACAGTTTTCACCTCGTTCTCTTGTCAAAGATCCGTCCCGCGATTTCTTTAGAATATTGTATATAGTACTCTCAGAAACTTTAGTTAAATAACTGCACTTAATCACACCCAACTGTTTGTCCATGGCACGCAGTCCTTCGTACACATTTAATATGAGGACTTTTTCTTCCCGAATTAAATTGTTACGACGCCGTTTTTTATCGCCAACACCGCTACACTCCGCCATTATTGTCACTGAATATACCGATATAAATATTACAATAAATACCAATAATAACCGATTTATCACACAAAACCACAACACAAATACTGATGTTACGCTCATGAAGAGAATAAACACCTCACATAACTGTTTACTATCACTGTCTCATTCGCGTAGCTCGATCTATCTATCTCGTTCTCAAAGCCGGAACATTGAAGCGACTCTCCAACATTGTCAAATCGGCGAGTTTTTCACAACAAACTTTGCGTTCAAGAAATATACATAAACACTTTATTTCACATTTCAAGTAAACTAATTATTATTAGTCTGCTTGAAATTTGAAATAAATATATTAAATTGGTATTGACTTAATTACATTGCATCTTTTGTACCTGAAATATTGACACAATGGATTTGAAGTGTATTTATAAAATACAGCATTTCTCTCTAGAATACATATGGCAACTGCGCTTTAACCAAAGTGTTGATTAGATAGCTCTGACTCACTTTACACAATTTCGACTATCGAGTATAGAAGCATTGCTACACTCTCGGCCTCTTTGTAATTTGTCAGCTCACCCTTCAGCACCTGAGGCCTTGACTCCATCCCACTTCTTGACTCCCACTCCATTGAACAATTTACCTGCAGATAACTTAACAGACATGAATATAAATAGATTGGATCGGTTTCAGATGATAGATAGGATGGTACAAGATTATTGGAAGCGTTTGCACTTAGAGTACCTCCCTACATTGCAAGTGAGAGAAAAATGGAATACAAAATGTCCTAATATCAAAATCGGGACAACTCTTATTCTGAAAACTGACAATTCTCCGCCGATTCATTGGCCGTTAGGAATTATTACCGATGTTCATCCAGGAAAGGATGGCATTATTCGCATTGTGACGGAAAGGATTAATAAGGGCACCTACTCTAGACCGGTGGTTAAGGTGTTTCCTCTGCCAAATCAGTAAATGAGATATTTTTTTATTTATTTTTAAATTTTTCTTGTATTTTAACTGAATTAAAATGATTATTATGTTATTTTTGGTATTTATATAAAATGGGTTAGATATTATTGTTACTGATGCTCTATCTCCCATATATCGATTTATGGTATTTGCAAGTTGGTTGAAAAACAATTTTTCAGGGTGGGGGTATGTCGTAGCATAACTTGATTTTTTTTTTTTTTTTTGCCCGGAGGTGGGGTGGAAGCTAATGCCATATCCGACAGCGGGCAGTGCAATGCTGTGGATTTGTGTGGGACTTTCACCTCACTAAACCACCCTCCTCTTTGTACCTTGGGATGAAACATACGCTGGGAGGACAGCAAGCTGTCATTACTTCAGCGTACCAACCCACTTAGTTTCATTACCATGAACTACCCTATCCCTGACTTTCTCTATCCTCAGACTCCTTTCTTTTCATAATTTTCACGATATAGCTTGTGATTTTCTTCCATTTCTCAGGACATTCCACCATCTCCTGAATAATACCCTCAACCTCAGGTATATTGCCAATTTCGCTGGTGATTTCCCTGCGCTCCGCCTCCCATCTCACACACTCATACAGGACATGTCCCGGGTCGTCCCTCTTATCGCAAATTGCGCATAGATCGCTGTCCGTCTTTTGGATCCTATGGGTGAAAGTTCCGAACGAGCCATGTCCTGATAGAAATTGTGTGACATAGTAAGACGTGGTTTTGTGTTTACACGTTACCCAGCTTTTTATATCCCTGATTAGCGTCTTAGTCCATTGTGCCTTAGACGTCAAGTTGTCCCACCTGTCCTGCAATTTACGGTAGGTGCTTTCCCTCGCCATTCTCCTATTCCCCACCAACCTCCCTCCGACTGTGTATAGGAAACACCTTTCCGCAATCATAAGGTCTATTGGGGAGAAGCCCGAAATCACTTGGGCTGCCTCCGCTGATACCGTCCTGTACGCAGATATGATACGTAATAGGCTTTTTCTCTGCTCGGCTATTAATTTATCCCTATATTTTTGCACCTTAACCATGTCCTTCCAAACCGGGGCTGCATATAGTAAAACACTATGAACTACTTGGCATAAAACTCGTCGTTTGTGGTAACCCGGACCTCCAACATTCGGCATAAGCCTTTGTAATTGTGCGCTCTTAGCGGCCGCCTTCTCGATGGTCTGGTTAATATGCATAGCAAAGTTTAGGTTCTTAGTAATAATGACCCCTAGGTACTTTATACTGTCTTTAGCCTCAATCTTCTGCCCGTCCACCATTATGGAGAGCTTACGCATGGCGTTTCTCGGTCTTTTTATAACTGCCATCTCCGTTTTGTGTGGAGCCACCTTCAATCCATTTACTCGGGTCCATTGAATCGCGAGCCTGGTGGCCTTTTCCGCCCTATACCTAATCTCCTGGTCTTCATTCCCCTCGATCCAATAGATTATGTCATCCGCGTATGCCATAGGTGACACTTTTAGTCCGTAGTCTATTCTAATAATCCCATCATACATAAAGTTCCACAGCACCGGTCCTAACACCGAGCCCTGTGGAACCCCCATCGTACATTTATGTGCGATGATTCCCGAGACCACTTTCCCGTTATGTAGATAGATTTTAACGAACTTAACCAAGTACTGGCTTACCCCTCCATTCACGAGAGCCTTAATTATCTTCTCCCACTTGGCTGTATTAAACGCATTCTGGATATCAACTGCAACCAGTGCACCCCACTTAGAAGTTCCTTCATTGATCTTCGATTTTGAACTTAAAATGGCAGACACAGTAGATCTTGCCGCCCTAAACCCGTGTTGTTGGGGGGATAGAACATTTTTGTCTTCAAGTTCCATCGTTAGCCTGTTGGCCACTAATCGTTCTAGTAATTTTCCAAAAGTATTTATCAGGCAGATGGGTCTATAACTAGAGGCTTTCTTCGGGTCCTTACCACCCTTAGGCAGTAATATTACTCTCGCCGTTTTCCAGTCCTACAGAAAAACTTGCTTTTCCAGCAACGTATTTAGGTAATTTTGTATTCCTTCTGGCCTAACCTTATATGCTATTTTTAAAGCCTCCACAGTCAGACCATCAGGTCCCGGTGCCTTACCGTTTTTCATCTTACGCATGGCCTCATCCAATTCCTGGATAGTAAATGGATCCGGGCTTGCGATCTTCTTGTTCCCCATACTTATTTTTCTCGAATTTATGGTTGGAAAAAGCTCCTTTAGGATCTGCTTTCTGAGCTTAGTCGTTATCTGACCCATAGCTTTATGTGCCAGTCTGCCGGTCGCGATGCGGTACCCTTGCCCCCAGATGTCCTCATCCAGGTCAGTAATTAGCTTCTCCCAGTTGATTTTTTTGGAGGCCATAATAAACTTCAAGCATAACTTGATTTAGTAAAAAAAAATTGTGGGGAGGATTTGGCAACGTCGCTTTGAGTAATTTTTGTCAGACATAAAATAAAAACGTTGAAGTTAATTACAGTCAGAGTGAGTCGGTACTGATATCTGTTTGCAATTCCTATTGTTCGTTAATAATAGGTTTTTTTTTGTTTCGGGAAAAGGCTATTTGGTTTGTTTATAAAGTTTATTGTTAAAGGTAGAATAAGTATTATCAAAGAGAAACAAAATTGAGTTCAAATAGGCATCCTTCTGGATGGAGTAATTGACACTAATACGTTACCAACTCTTATCGATTGCCCTAAAGTAAGCATCAAGATAAACGTTACTAAACAACGAGACCACATCCAAACTGGCCAGAATATAATTAACTGGAATTGTAAAGTTATTAAACTTGTCGGAGACTTCAAATGAATCTTCAATGTAATAAACGTTATCATAATCCTAAGCGTTAATCAGAATTTCTGTACAAAACTGTGCAATGCCTTCAGTGGGGCTCCTATCGAAGCCACTATCGGTCTCACAGAAAGGACAGGTTTGTGAACTTTTGGCAGCGCATAAAACCTAGGGGGAACACCATTGTAGTATGTGAGCTTTTTCTTACATGATAAGTCTATTTGGTGTTTATTGTAAAAATATTTTACTAAGTTGTTACTCTTTCTCTGTATAGAAGAGGTAGGGTCAGAAGTTAACTCTACATATGAATTATTGTTTAAAATGATGTCATTGGATAAATTAACATATTGTTGCTTGTCCATCACGACTGTGACATTGCCTTTATCCGATTATGTTGAGACCAGATGTGGGTTTGATTTCAAAAAAGCTTTAGATTTGAGTAACAGATTATGAAATTCGAGTGAGATTTATGAATGTAATTTGTAATTATATTAGTAGCTCTAGCCACAGTGATGTTTCTTACTCTAGAATCTACAATGGCGGAGGTGAGGTAGTCAACATCTGATAAAATTGATTTCATAGATATATCTTTCAAGATGACAGGTTCTACACTAAACTTAGGGCCCAGGGCCAAAAATTGTGAAATATCATCTGGTATTACGTATAATATTTCGTAGCCATGTGTACATTGATTTAAATAATAACTTAAATTGATTGTCAATCAGCTGATTGGCCTTAGAAATATCTTTAATTTTGATTTTGTGAAATAATTTATTATATGTAACCTGCTGTTTACTTGAAAAATTGTTAAAAAGGTACTCATTGGAGAATTATGTAAATCCCGAATCATATTGAAATTTTGTTGTGTGTCAACAGACAGTAAAAAAGAGTAAATTTCACTAAGATTTTTTATATCTGATTTTTTATTGATAGAATTTGGCTCCTGTGCGATAAAAGTCATTTCTAAAAAGAGCCTCTTATGATAATTATTTTCCATTGTTAAAACCTTTACATCAGAATAATTCATATGATGGTCCTCAACATTCACATGTTCTGCCAGAGCACATCTCTCTGGATGCAACCGAGTGTCAGACTTATGGGACGATTTCCTTTGGGATAAGGTCCTAGAAGTCTGGCCAATATATTTATTGTTACAATCACCACAAGGTATAGAGTAAACCACATTTGAGAGAGCTAAGGTTGGAGTCCTGTCCTTTAGTTTGCTAAAAACGGATTTAATTGTCAAAACTGTACTAAAAGCGATCTTAACGTTACTAACTTGTTTAAAAATTCTACAAATTTTAGGGGAAACATCCCTTATATAAGGTATGGAAACATAAAAAAATGGAGTATCTACTGCAACCGCTACAGCACTGGTTTGAACACTTTCAACCTGGTTGGCATTGTTAATATTACCATTATTGATGACTGACGTATTGAATAAAATTTTTTTTAATAAAGTCTTAGGATATGAGTTATCAATGAAAAGTTGGAAAAGGTGTTTAAGGTTCTTATCATGGAATGAAGGGTCAGAAATGTTTAATACTCTACTCTTCATTTGTTTTATTAAATTAACCTTCATAGAGTGTTTATGATAGGACCAGTAACTCATGTACCTCCCTGACGAGATTGGTTTTCGATACCAATCTATATACAACGTATTGTCAACACGAATAAACTTAGTATCTAAAAAGGCACAGAGCATTGGTCGTCTTCTACCTCAATGGTAAATTAGATATAGGGATCATAGCTGTTAAAAACAAATAAAATTTCATCAACCATGTCTCTAGGTAAAGCAACAATCATGTCATCGACATACTTTTTTACGAATAATAGGGTGAAAGGTAAAACCGGGATTACAGTATCCAATAAGTCATCCATCACATAGCAAGCTATAATAGGGCTAATGGTAGCACCCATAGGTGTACCAAATTTCTGTTTATAAAAGTTGTCATCAAATGAAAAATAGGTGTTATTGAATAAGAAAGTTATTAATTCCATAAAAGTGTCTTTATCAATGCTACAATGACTGCTAATATCACCCCACTTCTTACTAATTGCTCTCAGTGCAGCGTCCAAATACACGTTACTGAAAAGAGACACAACATCCAAACTTGCTATTATGTAATTATCCGGAATATGCAATTTATTGAATTTATTGAAGACATCAAATGAATCATCAATAAAATACTTATTATCGGTATTGTAAGCTTTTGTCTAAATATCAGTTAAAAATGAAGATATACGGTGTGTTGGAGCACCAATGCTAGCCACAATAGGACGTACCGATAGAGTTGGCTTATGAACCTTTGGTAATGCATAAAATTTTGGAGCAATGCCATTATAACACATCAATTTCTTCCTCACAGCTTCCTCTACCTGACCTTTATCATATAACTTCTTTACTAGTTTATTACAACCGTTTTGAATAGAATTAGTAGGATCTTTATCAAGAATTTCGTAAGTAGTATTATCGTTAAGCAGTTGTAGTGACAAATCTACATATTGCTGTTTCTTTAAAATTACTGTTACATTACCTTTGTCAGATTTAGTGACAACAATATCCGGATTTGCCCTCAAAAATGTTCTAGTTTTATAGAACAAGCTGCGAAGAATCGATGAACGGCTATTAACATTAATTTTGTTTTGTACATGATTAGTAATGACGTTAGTGGTTCTAGCTATCAATACATTCCTAGTGTGAGCTTCATGTATTGAGTTAGTGATATAATCCACATCAGCTAACTCAATACATGATGCTCACACTAGGAATGTATTGATAGCTAGAACCACTAACGTCATTACTAATCATGTACAAAACAAAATTAATGTTAATAGCCGTTCATCGATTCTTCGCAGCTTGTTCTATAAAACTAGAACATTTTTGAGGGCAAATACGGATATTGTTGTCACTAAATCTGACAAAGGTAATGTAACAGTAATTTTAAAGAAACAGCAATATGTAGATTTGTCACTACAACTGCTTAACGATAATACTACTTACGAAATTCTTGATAAAGATCCTACTAATTCTATTCAAAACGGTTGTAATAAACTAGTAAAGAAGTTATATGATAAAGGTCAGGTAGAGGAAGCTGTGAGGAAGAAATTGATGTGTTATAATGGCATTGCTCCAAAATTTTATGCATTACCAAAGGTTCATAAGCCAACTCTATCGGTACGTCCTATTGTGGCTAGCATTGGTGCTCCAACACACCGTATATCTTCATTTTTAACTGATATTCTGACAAAAGCTTACAATACCGATAATGAGTATTTTATTGATGATTCATTTGATGTCTTCAATAAATTCAATAAATTGCATATTCCGGATAATTACATAATAGCAAGTTTGGATGTTGTGTCTCTTTTCAGTAACGTGTATTTGGACGCTGCACTGAGAGCAATTAGTAAGAAGTGGGGTGATATTAGCAGTCATTGTAGCATTGATAAAGACACTTTTATGGAATTAATAACTTTCTTATTCAATAACACCTATTTTTCATTTGATGACAACTTTTATAAACAGAAATTTGGTACACCTATGGGTGCTACCATTAGCCCTATTATAGCTTGCTATGTGATGGATGACTTATTGGATACTGTAATCCCGGTTTTACCTTTCACCCTATTATTCGTAAAAAAGTATGTCGATGACATGATTGTTGCTTTACCTAGAGACATGGTTGATGAAATTTTATTTGTTTTTAACAGCTATGATCCCTATATCCAATTTACCATTGAGGTAGAAGACGACCAATGCTCTGTGCCTTTTTAGATACTAAGTTTATTCGTGTTGACAATACGTTGTATATAGATTGGTATCGAAAACCAATCTCGTCAGGGAGGTACATGACTTACTGGTCCTATCATAAACACTCTATGAAGGTTAATTTAATAAAACAAATGAAGAGTAGAGTATTAAACATTTCTGACCCTTCATTCCATGATAAGAACCTTAAACACCTTTTCCAATTTTTCATTGATAACTCATATCCTAAGACTTTATTAAAAAAAATTTTATTCAATACGTCAGTCATCAATAATGGTAATATTAACAATGCCAACCAGGTTGAAAGTGTTCAAACCAGTGCTGTAGCGGTTGCAGTAGATACTCCATTTTTTTATGTTTCCATACCTTATATAAGGGATGTTTCCCCTAAAATTTGTAGAATTTTTAAACAAGTTAGTAACGTTAAGATCGCTTTTAGTACAGTTTTGACAATTAAATCCGTTTTTAGCAAACTAAAGGACAGGACTCCAACCTTAGCTCTCTCAAATGTGGTTTACTCTATACCTTGTGGTGATTGTAACAATAAATATATTGGCCAGACTTCTAGGACCTTATCCCAAAGGAAATCGTCCCATAAGTCTGACACTCGGTTGCATCCAGAGAGATGTGCTCTGGCAGAACATGTGAATGTTGAGGACCATCATATGAATTATTCTGATGTAAAGGTTTTAACAATGGAAAATAATTATCATAAGAGGCTCTTTTTGGAAATGACTTTTATCGCACAGGAGCCAAATTCTATCAATAAAAAATCAGATATAAAAAATCTTAGTGAAA
Organism: Galeruca laticollis; assembly: GCA_963921935.1. Classification (NCBI taxonomy): domain Eukaryota; kingdom Metazoa; phylum Arthropoda; class Insecta; order Coleoptera; family Chrysomelidae; genus Galeruca; species Galeruca laticollis. Next base: position 17,808,926 of record OY998183.1, on the reverse strand, counting down.
TTTACTCTTTTTTACTGTCTGTTGACACACAACAAAATTTCAATATGATTCGGGATTTACATAATTCTTCAATTTTATCATAAAAATATCTTTTTAAAAATAACATTCAATTTTATTCCCCCACCTGTTGTGGTTTTTTGTCGCTTTGGAATGTGCACCTACCATTAACGGGAACAAAATTATAACTAGTTTCGTATAATAACGTGATAGATGGATTTGCCGTTTGTGTATGAAATGTTTCAGTTTCCGGAAAGAATATTTTAAAATGTAATATAAATTTTATTAAGCTTTTAAGTAATTTCGACTTTGTCATGTTTCTTGTGTCACAGCGTTATAACAACTATTTTTATTAATCTCAACATAATGTAAGTATGAAGGAATTCTTGATAATAGACGTAATTTGCTTTGAAACGGTTGGAATTGTGCCATAATACCCAATAAATGTTTTGTTTACTTTGATAAATTCAAAAATGAAATAATTCTATCATATACATATTTTAAATAGAATATATTCTTTAAGCTGGTTGATTCCTGCATCATACACTCTCTTATGTGAGAGATGAGAGTTTGTGGTGCTTGAATAGCTGGTTGTTTTTACATAATTGATAATATTCTTCAAAACTTTTTGACTACAAAAAAAATTTCAATGTAATGTATTAGCTTTGTTATTAAATATAATTATTTCAGTATTATAGTCGGGTAAAATTTTGGTCGCAGTTTGACCTTTTCTGACAGTTCATGTTTTTGTCGCCATCAGTGCTTTTTGTTGGGTTGAAACATGCTTGACTACTTCGCTGCTTTTTGTGAGAGACAGAGATTTTGCGATTGGTCGGGGTTGTTTTGGCTTGGCGGATTGTGGTGTTGGTCGCATTTAGTTGTTGTAACGTTTTTGTGATTTTTTGTAGTGCTTCCTGATGATGGAAATAAACGTTTCCGAAAGCTTGGAAATATTATAAAGAGTGTACTTTTATTTGCTGCTACCCCAATATTTTTGCCAATTTTTTTATATATATATACCAATTTTCATGATGATCGGTTGAACGGTGTTGGGGTGAAGAGAGAATATATAGGTATACAAACATTCATTTTTATATATAAACGGTGTTTCAAAAAAAAAGTAACCCTCTTGCTAGGATAGGTAGAAAACTGCCAAATATGTTGGATTCGCTCAGTGAAAAAATTTCGTAACAGCATACGTTTTCAAGATACAGGGGGTTGAAAAAATAATTTTTAAACACATTTTTTATGATTATGTTGAAACTACTGGCGATATTTTAATGACATTTTGTACGAATATGTTTTGGAAGCTGACGGATTCTATAAATTTGATTTAATATCTGCCTCCGTTTCTTCGTTTTCTACACCAGCTGCACTACGCAGAGTAGAGTTAGTGCAGAAATATCAAAATGCATAAAAAATCTTCTAATGTTAACGTAAATTGACTAATATGGCCGTTGAGTATTAATTGTTAGAGCCAGAAGTGCAGGATAAGTGTATTTTGTGGTACTTTTTAATAAAAGAAGAAGCTGAACAACTATCAACTTCCAAAAATGTCGATTGTCAAATTTGTTTCATTACTATCTATATCTTTAAATTTTAGATCAAAATTGATTATTACATCATGAAAAGTAAGTAAATTTACATATTTTTTTTCAAATCACAGCTAGTACGTACAGTTCATTCCTTTTTAGTGCTTGATATTGACAGCAGGGATCATTTCACCACAACTCCCGAAATTAAGGAGTTAGCAATTCAATATATGTTGTTTTCTTTTTATGATAGTCGTAGAAAAACTATAGTCTAAAACACGAGTGAAATTCAAAATTCTACACTCGTAGAACTGTTTCCCTCGCCTACAAATATTTCTACTCGTGTAGAATGTTGTTTATTCCGCCCTTAATATAGAATACACTATTCTGAATTCAGAAAGACATTCCGGCTGTGTGAGGAAGACCTTTGTTCTCTATAGTTATAAATTAACGGCTATTATCCAGTGCGATAGTAAAATTTTAATAATTGCTCCACATCGAGTATTCGAATGACCGAATAATGATATTTATACGGTTAAATTATATTGTATTTTTTCATTTTCCACGTATTTTTATTTTAGCCTTGTGTAGGAATACATACTAATAAAACATGAATTATTTTTCGCATACACTTGAATGATAGTTTAGACCCTCATTAAATGTTTTTATTCCATTGTTTTTATGGTTCAATAATATTAATAGATGAAGTTAGTAGTACATAATTTATCACGACAACTACCAAAGTAAACGCGTGGGAGTGTCGTATTTTTAATCGAAATTTAAAGTGAAATATTTTATAGAGTATCCAAAAAAACACCTGAATATTCATAAAAAACAGAGATTTTAGAGAGATACTTTAAAAAAAGAAACTGAAGAAAAGCGATTTGTTGAATTATCTTTATGAGTTTAATTGATTAATACTTTAGTGACTTTTTGGCATATATTTGATATTTTTTCATTGAAACGGTGTGCAAGATTTTTTCTACAGACAGAAAATTAGTAAATAGGTAAGTACAGTTAGCTTCTAATAAACCATTACTGCCTATATACAGTATGACAATTTAAAGACCTACAATGGGCCATATCTCACTAATGAAAAATTATATAAAAAAGGCCTAAAAACTTTCTAGGATAGGAAGGGAGAACTAAAATGACATAAAAGAGAACTCGCTCCCATCAACTCTCTAGGCCCCACCTACCCCAACTAAAAACAGCAAACCCCAACTTATGATCATATGACATCATTAAAAAGCTTACAAAAAATGCTATTATTCAATAGTATGAATAATAATTGTAATTGTATATTTGTATTTGTATTTGTATATTTGTATACTACCAGAAATCAATGCTTCTGCCACGTAAGCTCTAAAGTGAACCAAATCTAAAATTTCCTCATAAGACAGGGGCTTGCTCATTTTATTTATTTTTATGACTATAACAAAAGCGCGAATATATTATTATTGGCGTCTGTGAGTCACACTGTCATCATACTCGTATGATAAATGATAACACACATTCTATAAAAAATGATTTGATAATATTCATGAAATATTAGGCATACTTACTATGTGATGTTATAGTATGAATAATAAACTCTCAGGGCATACACTAATGGATATTGAAAATAATTTAATAACATTCAGACTTAAGAAAATCTAATCTACTATACTATGCTTCATCGAGTGTAGACGTATCTTTCACGTGCTCTGTTGAAAAGCAAGTTGATGTGAAAAAAGTTAACGGAAAAAATCTGATTTAGTGTGGTGGTAGGTTGCAAACAAACTGTTGATTGATTGAAGTGGAATAATAGAGGTTGCAGTTTTCTGCGGTAAATATGGGCACACGATCCAAAAAAGGTGAAGATTAATTGCACGAGTCAATAAAATTAATCGTGACTGAATTATGTACTTCTCAAGAGTTCATATCTCAGCTTAGTGATGCTGTAAGTACAATTATTACTAAAAACCTTGAAAATAAACTAGTGCCACTAAAGGAGAGCATAGAACAGTGGATGGTGGATAAACAGGAAAAGGCTATACATTTTCTCGAAAATAAAAATGAAAGTCATGATAAAAAATTTCGCCAAAGAAATTTAGTTTTACTGGTACCAAAGGAAAATGTGAAGGGTTATACGACACCCGACGTTATAAAGATTTTTAATGAAAAAATGAAATTATCGATCCGGGAATCTGATATTGAAGGATGTTACAAACTAAGAAATAATGGCCGCGGTGACGCTGTCCTAGTTAAATTTTGTAATACATATTGTCGTAATTTAGTATTTTCCACTAAGAAAATACTCAAAAATACCAAAATAATTATAAGAGATTTGACAGTTATGCAGCAAAAAATCTTAAAAGCAGCTATCATGAAAATTGGGAGAGAACGTCAAGTATGGAGTAATTATGGTCAAATTTATTCAAAATTGAATAAAGAAAACAATATTCGAAAAATTACTTCTTTAGAGGAACTGGAAGAAATATCAGTATAATTTTTTCATTTGTATCCTTAATATACATATCCTTTTAATAGTTTGGTTTTGTTTGTTCCGTCTTATAACTTTGTTCTAATTAATGCTAATTGGTTGATGTTATTTTAACTTTTCAAGAATATGCTTCAAAGTATTTATATTATTTTCGACAGGCGCGTGCAATTGATGCGTCTAACTGGCTTCTTTTTGTTTATATTTTGTTTTTTAGATTGAATAAATAACATTAGCATTGTCACTTTTTGATTTTGTTTTGGATATCTTGTTAAATTGTTTCGAATGAAATATTTAAAAATTGCTTGTTTAAATGCGAGGTCGTTAATTCCCTCACTACATAAAGTTAAGTTAATTGTGTCTGATGAAGGAGTCGATATTCTTTTGATATGTGAATCATGGTTAAAATACGCTGTTACTGATAATGAGTTGCATATTGGCAGTTTTAATTTATACAGGGTAGATCGTAATGTTAATGGAAAGGGCCTTTGTATGTATATTAGAAATACAATTAAAAGGGAAATAATTGATATTTATAATTTAATTTGGGAACAATGTTGGATAAAAGTTACCATAAACAAGAAAACTTTAGCTGTTGGAATGATATATAAACCACATGAACAAAATACAAGTATTTTTTTAGATGAATTTGAAGATAGTCTAGCATCAATTTTTCCTACAGTTGACGAAATTGTGTGTATGGGGGATTTTAATTTAGACTTATTTGATCTTCATAATAATAATGTGAATAGGTTCTACTCTTTAATTGAATCGTTAAATTTATCTCAATTAATAGATGTTCCAACTCGAGTTACAGCTCATTCATCCACTCTTTTAGACTATTTAATAATTCGGGAGGAGGCTGTAGTTGATAGGAGCGTTATACCGCATGATATTTCAGATCATGCTATCGTTTACTGTAAGGTACAGGTACAAAATAATAGGAAAAATCCAAGAATGCATACATATAGAAACTTCAATAATTTCGATGATGAACTATTTCAAGCCGATTTATTTAATACATCAATCTATGATCAGGAAACTATCGATGAAAAGGTTTCATATTTTACTAACTGTATACACCAACTATTCGATAGACATGCTCCTATAGTTACAGCCAGAATGACCTAACCCAAAGCTCCATGGTTAACATATTCCGTAAAACAAATGATGTGGGAGAGGGATAGTGCTCTGGAGAAATTTAGAAGAACTAAATCAAATATCCATCTTACGTCATACAGAGAATTACGTAATTACGTTAATAAGGCAGTTATTCGTGAAAAAAGGCGTACTTTGCACATTATACTAATAAATGTAATAAAAAAGAAATGTGGAGAACATTAAGAACACACAAGGTTTTAACGGATAAGAAAGCAGAACTGCCGGATAATTTAAAGAATGCTAATAATATAAATCGATATTTTATTGATTCTGTTCCTAGATCTAATGCAAGTAGTGAGATACTGAATTTTTATAGAAATAGTAGATTGATTGCCTCGGATTTTCGCTTTACAGAAGTTAATGACTTTTTTGTGTACCAAACAATTTGCGGAATTGGAACGAATGCGGTAGGTTCGGACCAACTAACTATCAATATGATAAAACTTTGTTGTCCACATGTAGTACCCTACATCACACATATTGTAAACTTCTATCTTATTGAAAGTGTTTTTCCTTCAGTTTGGAAGATGGCCGTTGTGCGGATGCTACCTAAAGTTAACAATCCTAAAGAATTTAAAGATCTTCGACCAATAAGTATATTACCGACTTTGTCTAAAGTAATCGAGAGAGCTATGGAAACACAAATTAAGGAACATTTGGAAAAAATTTCATTGTTACCGACGATTCAATCCGGCTTCAGAAAGGGACACAGCTATACAACGGCTCTTTTTCACATTGTTGATGATATTGTCAAAGCTATTGATGATGGTAAATGTACTGTGCTTGTCCTTCTGGATTTTAGCAGAGCATTTGATACTATTTATTATAGTTTACTTGATAATATTTCACACTATATAGATTTTACAAGTAGTGAATAATTACGTAAAAAAAAGAGAAGAGAGTGTCTCTCTTGACGGCACAATTTCACAGTTGCTGCCACTTCTTTCAGGAGTACCACAGGGGTCAATATTGGGTCCCACTCTATTCACAATTTACACATCTCAATTATCGACCTATATTCATAATTGCAGTAAGCATTTATATGCTGATGATACGCAACTCTATTATACTTTTTCGCCTGATTCAGTGGTAGATGCTTGTACTGTAATTAATCATGACCTAGATGCCTTTGTGGCTGCGGCTAAAGACCATTCACTCAATATTAACTGTAATAAGTTGAAAATCCTTTTATTTGGGTCTAAATCTAATCGTCAGGAAGTTCGCGATAATATTAATGTGAAAATAAATAATGAGAATTCAATAATGGTCAAGGGAGCTAAAAACTTGGGAGTAATAATTGACTACGATCTAAAATTTGAAAAGCACATTAATAGTAACCTCCAGAAAGCATACATAGCATTAAAAACAATTTATGGTGTCCGACATTTTTTACCGTTTCAAGTAAAAAAGACATTGTGTGACTCATTAGTTTTATCATTATTTAATTATGCTGACATTCTATATGGTCCACACTTAAGTGTGCAAGATAAAAAGAAAATTCAAAAAATGCATAACTGCTGCATTCGGTTAATATTTGGCATACGTAAACGACGTACTATTTCTAACAAGTTAAAAGTAATACAGTGGTTGAATATGGATAATAGAGGAATGTTACATTCTGCGTGTCTTTATAATAAACTAATTATGACAAAGAAGCCATCATACTTAACACTAATCCTACCGCGCATGTTAATGATATGCCTCAGGCATCATTGGCAGCTACAAGCGTCGTAAACAAAATTGTTCTACTTCCTACTGCTTTGGTTAACGTACATTGCAGCGACGGAAGAATTGTCGTAGCTCGCATATTACTAGACTCAGCTAGTCGAATGAGTATTATCAAAAAATCTTTTGCTGATAGTTTAGGGATTTCTTATCGATTTCATAAATTGAATATTTCTGGTCTCGGTAACAACCGGTGCACTCACAGCACTAATGTTATAGATCTTAAATTTAGCTCCCAAGTAGATTGTAGTAAGGAATTTTATGTTACCTGTTCTGTAATTGACAACATTACAAGCCAATTACCCCAATTCTCAATTTCACCTGATAAATTTAACTTGCCTGATCATGTGAAACTAGACCTTGCTGATCCTCTATTTCTCCAACCAAATGATATTCAGATTTTGATTGGAGCTGATCTCTATTTTAATCTCCGGAGGGATGAGGTTATTAATATGGGTGATAATTTGCCCACTTTCGTTAATACCCACCTGGGGTATGTAGTAGCTGGTCCTGTACCAGAAAATCGAACGGTTCATTCATATAAAAATTCATTTGTCCTTTCCTTTCTGATAGTTACTGATAATATCTTCGATGATCCTCGGAATATTAGTGAACTAATATAAAAGTATTTGGGAAATGGAACAAATCCCTTCTTCCAAAACAATCCCGATAGACGATCAAAGTGCTGATAAAATATTTTCAGAAACAACCAAAATTTTGCCTTCTGGTCGATATCAAGTCGACATGCCTTTTATTCCCGATTGTAATAAAATATTAGGCCATACTTTGTCCATAGCCAAACGGCGATTCTACTCTCTTGAAATCAAATTTGCCAAGAATTTGAAATTCTTTGAAACATATAAAAATGTTCTTTTCAACTATTTATCTCTTGGTCATGCCAGGATCATACCTTTATCTCTTTATTGTGCTGCTTCTAGTGAAATTAAATATTATGTTCCACATCGAGCGGTTCTACGTGAATCCTCGGCTTCTTCGAAATGTCGCATTGTCTTCGATTATTCATGTCGCTCCGACACTGGAGTTTCTTTAAACGATCTAACCATGAAGGGTTATCAAGTGTAAGATAATCTTTTCGACATTGTTTGTCCCTTTCAAACTTTTAAATTTGTTTTATGTGCGGACATCCAAATGATGTACCGTAGGATCGAGATAAATCCGAATCAACGTCACTTCCAAAATGTGCTTTGGCGTGACAAATCTACTGATCCATTTCAATGTATTGAACTTTCGCGGCTCAGTTTTGGACAAAACTGTGCACCTTTCCTCGCTACTAGAGTCCTTAAAGACATAGCAATGAAAGATAAGTGTTTTCCCCTTGCTAGAAAAGCAATATTGTCTCAAACGTACATGGATGATATTCTTGGTGGAGTCGATGAATTTTCTCTATTGGAAACGCTTTACTCTGAGTTAAACTCCTTGCTTAACAAACATGACTTTTTTCTACACAAATGGCATTCTAATTCTTCTTCGTTTTTAAAAACTCTCTCTTTAGATCAAGCCTCTGATCTTAACCTGAATCTAGAGAATTATCCCTGCAAAATACTCGGATTAAAGTGGAACTCGGTAGAAGATTCCCTCCAAATATGCTCTTCTCATTTACCTGAAATACCATGTCTTACTAAAAGAGTGATATTATCAATCATCGCTAGTACCTTCGACCCTTTGGGTTTAGTTAACCCCTTAATTGTTCTAGGTAAATTAATTATGCAATCCCTTTGGAAACTAAAGCTTGATTGGGACACCGCTATATCCGAGGTGTCTATTCTAAAACAATGGCATACGTTTACTTCTATTCTTTCCGAACTTGATGAATTTTCAATCCCTCGATTATTGGTTGAAAAGAAAGAAATTCAAAATGTTTCTCTGCATGGCTTCTGTGACGCCAGTCAAGCGGCCTACGGCTGCTGTTTATATCTTGTAACTACCTATACTGATGGTGCTACATCTTCTCAACTTGTTACTTCCAAATCCAGAGTTAGTCCATTGAAAAGTCAGTTAACCATACCTAAGCTAGAGCTCTGCGCTATGGTGCTGCTCTCATTAATTTTTCATAAGCTTGTTTCTATTCTCACTACATGCTGCAAATTTGATTCCTTGAATCTTTGGACTGATTCTCTTATCTCCTTATGCTGGCTTAAACGAAAGGAGAATGATCTATCCTCATTCGTTGCCAGGCGTGTTAACGTAATCCGTGAACATAATGTCGGCTCAATTTGGCGTCATATCCGGACAGAATTAAATCCGGCCGATATACTCACTAGAGGAAAATTTCCCGCCAAAGTCCGACAATTTTGGCTTCATGGACCGACATTTTTGTGCCAAACCCAGGATTTCGATTCCTTGGACACTTTCACTGCTTTAGATTCGCTTCCTGAACTAAAGAAACCTTCTTTAGTTGCTGCTTACGTGCCTTTTAACCCGTTGGAAGAGCTATTTCACTTCTCCAAATTCAGTAAACTCCAGAGAACTCTGGCTTATGTTTTTCGATTCTTAAACAATTGTAAGAAGGATTCCAGCAAGTCGTCTGGCCCTTTATCTGTAGACGAACTAAATCAATCTCTTTTATTCATTATTGTAGAAGTCCAAAAGGAATATTTCTATAAGGAGCTTCAAATAAAAAGCCAATAACTGAAAAATCTCTAATGCCTCTCAACATCTTTTTAGATAATAATCACGTTCTGCGCGTCGGCGGGCGCCTACAAAATGCAGACATAAATTATGAGAAAAAATATCCTATATTATCACCCCATAATGATACAATTGTTAATAGCCGAATTTATCAAGAGCACTGTAGGCTTGGTCATAGTGGACCACAGAATGTAATAGGCAATTTACGACAGCGTTATTGGCCACTTGGCGGAATTCGAGCAATTAAGCGAATTATTAGTAAATGCATACAGTGTTACCGATTTCACGCGCAGTTTTCTTCCCAACTCCATTGCCAACTGATAGGATACAGCCGGACCGGGTATTCAATAAAGTAGGCGTAGACTTTGCCGGTCCCATTTTCATAAAATCTTCCACTTCTAAAAGCATATATCGCTATCTTCGTTTGTATGGTCACCAAAGCAGTTCATATTGATTTGGTTACCAGCCTATCGACTGATGCATTCATCGCCACGTTAAAGAGATTCATTGGACGTCGGGGGAACCCTAACGTAATTTACTCTGATAATGGCACAAATTTTGTCGGGAATCGTAATCAGCTTCGAGACCTATCCATTTTCTTTCAATCTCAACAAAATGTTGATTCTATTTCTTCTTACTTAACTCTAACAAATATTGCATGGAAATTCATTCCTCCTAGATCTCCTCACTGGGGTGGCCTTTGGGAAGCGGCTGTACGGAGTACCAAAGCTAACGCTAACGCGACTCTTAGGCACATCTAACTTCACATTTGAGGAAACTTCAACCATTCTAATTCAAATTGAGGCAGTCTTAAATAGTCGTCCTCTATATCCATTATCTAATGATCCCAATGATCTTCAACCTTTGACTCCAGGTCATTTTTTAATAGGATGTCTAACATCTTTTCCAGAAAAAGACATTAGCGAAACTCCTTGTAACCGTCTTAAATTTTGGGCCCAGATTACAAAAAGTCAGCAAATTTTTTGGAAACGGTGGTCCAAAGACCATCTACATCAATTACAACACCGCCCTAAGTGGCAAAAGATGGCAAAGTTACTCAACGTAGGTGATTTAGTGTTAGTCCTTTCGGAGGATCGTCCTCCATTGAATTGGCCTCTAGCCAGAATATTAGAACTCTATCCAGGGCGTGACGGAAAAGTCCGGGCAGCTAAAATTAAGACTAGTGAAGGCGAATACACTCGTCCAATTATCAAACTTGCTCCTCTGCCCTCGGAGGACAATTAACCTTCCTTTGCTAGGCTCCATAGCTTCTGTGGATGCGAACGGGCAACCTTCCTTGGAACTGCTCTATTCTTGCTGCTAATCATTCTATAATAAATTATTATTTTTTTTTATTCTCTCCCCCCCCCCCAGTATGTTAAAATCACGTTTAACAAATTGTGTTGTTTTCAAATCTCGTACCATTTGCCTCGGGCGCGCTCGATTGCCCGAACACGTGGTACCGCCTTTTTTCCCTTCGACATATATGTTTCTGGGTTTTGTATCGCTCTCTTGATGCGCTAACTGTTGTGAGAGCATGGTCTCTATCTTTTTCTTATACCTTATAGAAAAATATTAGTTGTGCTTACTCTAGCATGAGTGAATTCGATGTATCAATGCATCATCATGTGAAATAATGTTTCTATTTAATGGTAAGCAAATTGAATCCATTTTAAGGCTATTCGACTGCATGATTTAAACTTAGATTGTCGGAGCATATCAGCGTTCAGCTCTCTGGCGGTGTTGCCTCTCTCATTCGTAAATGTATCTTTCGGTTTATTATTTACATATTGTATAAACATTTGTATATTTTTAAAACTGTAATTTATCCTTCCTCACGACTTAGTGAGTGGTCCTTCGTTCCTTCCTATTAATTATAGTTGCCCACAAATTCGTTCAATTATAGAGATGTATGGTTCTAGTTGAACCATCAGCGTCTAGACATCGCATTCACAGTCCATTGCTCCAGTTCCATACACTTATATAGAAAAATCTCCTTCAGGACGGACGTTCATAACATTAATATTAGAAATGAAGGGGTAATTACTATACCTCCCTTTAAATTGGAAATTTCTCGACGGGACGGTCTTTTAGATATCAAATTGGCTTTGTTTATAACGGACTTCCAATGGAAATCAAATATCAGCATTTTAAAAAATTCAAAGAGTCTATTCGGAAATACTTGTTTGATCATCAGAATTAATTGGGTTCAGAATTGTGGGAGGAATTAATGGCCTTACGCAAATTATGTCACCTTTTCTTATGGAACCTTCAACGTCTGCAGATTCTCATATCATCATATTCATGCAAACTGTTGTTTCTGCATTTTTTACTTTATTCGAATTATATATTTTGTAGCTCAGTTCTTTGTCAATCTTTAACTTGTAAACTTGAAAATATCTAATTAAAGTAGTTAGTTGTGTAAATAAAGTTTTTAAAAAAGTAATTTCGAGTATAGATTATAAATCTGGCGCAGTCAGTAGGATATCTAGAATTGTCGCGTATCGAACGTGTCTAATTTTCGTTTCAACGATTAACTAGATATCGAACCGTTGTAATCTGTGATTGGAGGTGTCGGCAGTGGAGAGGCTCTCTAAAAATCGAGAAACCCATCTATATGAAGACCATCGAAGCCCTTAAAGACGGAGGACGACGAAAGTTGAGACAAGCATCGTTCAACTTTGCAAGGACTACGAAATCTCAACAGAGAAAGTGTTTCGTCCTTATAGTTACAGCCAAGGGAATGCTCAAGTTTACCTTAATTATCCTGTAAGTAATCAATAGTATACAATTATTGATTTTTTCATGTCACTAGATTCTTTAATTAACGATTTAGAAAATTTAAAAATTAATACTTTAAGTGACCTTCAAGTTTCTAATCAATCGACACGAAAAAATAACGTAAAAATGACGGGATTCAAGGCAGAATACTTAAATTGCGTACCAGAGTTCGATGGAAACCCCAACGAACTTTACCGCTACTTATCTGTCTGCGACTCAATTATTAATACTTTTTATATTATAGACCAACCCAACCATTTCCAAAACGTATATTTAATTAATTCACTAATTTCCAAACTACGAGGAAATGCTAAACTTGTAGTTAACATACAAAATGTGACTTCCTGAATATCTCTTAAAGATACACTTTCTCGAAATTTTGCGGACCAAAGAGATGAATCATGTCTTAATCGTGACTTTGTTATGATGAGACAAGGAAACGGTGAGAGACCCCAGCAGTTTTATGACAGAGTGTTAAATATTTTAAACCTTGTTTGTAGTTATATAGATCTGCACGAACAAATATTAGAAAATAAGATACTTAAAAGGGATTTATACAACAACCTAGCTTTGAAAACATTTTTGTCGGGTCTTAAGGAACCTTTAGGAACCACAATCCGCTGCATGAAACCCAAAACCTTGAGTAAGGCATTACAATACGTTCTAAAAGAAGATAATATGCACTACTTTCAAAATCCACAAAATAGAAATTTACCTAGACAACCAATGCCTCAGTCAAGACAACAATTTAAACCAAATTTTAACAATCAGTCTTATTTTAATAATCCTAACAATACGTATAATCGGAACAATTTTAATTCACACATACCGAATAATACTTTTATAACAAGAAACTCATTTCCGACAGGGCCTATACCAATTCAAAGTCAACCAATAAGAAATCAAAATTTTCCAACTAATTCAGTTTTTAATCAGAATAGGAATGTTAACGTTTTTAAGCCGAACCAACAACAAAACCAAAATTTGCCAAGGGCCACTCCTATGAGTATCTCTACGCGTAATACATTTAATAGAGGAGCGAATATTTCGACGCGAAATAATCAAAATTTCTCTCACCCATTCAACCAAAACCAACAAACAAACAAATTTTGGTGTCGGAAGAACTATTTAACACAGAATGCCAAGAACCTGGTCCCTCTTTTCAAAATTTTAATCCAAATTTTTCCAGTAACAATGTTTGTAACGAAGATTATAATATAAATGAAAATGAAACACTTGATAATGAAAGTTATGACCTAATTGATTTAAACGAAACAGATGTAAATTTTCAAAACAAGCCTCGCCGGAGAAATCCGACATAATACCACAAATTATATCATTTAATAACACAAATTCCAGTGAATTACCTTATATAATTTTTCCTGAGCATAATCTAAAATTTTTAATTGATACAGGCTCAACTAAATCTTTTTTAGACCCCAACGTAGCTTATAAATTTTGCCCAAAACAAATAAATAATGATCCATTTATAGTTTCAACCGTATTTCAAAAATCAGCCCACAAACACAGTGCCACTGTGACAGCTTCAAAAATTTTTGAACTACCAAAACCAACAAATATCAAGTTTTATTTATTCAAATTTCACAATATATTCCATGGACTAATAGGCCTCGATAACCTAAAATTATTACAAGCTAGTTTAAATTTTAAAGAAGGTTTTCTATCGACACCTTATACAAAAATTCGATTGCTTTATCACCCAACTCAAAACGAATTAAATTTGATAAAAGTATCTCCTCGGTACGAACAAGTAATTAAAGTTAGAACCTCTATACCCAATGGTGAAATAATAATACCTCATCAAAAAATTCACAATTGTGAAATACCCGAATCATTGACAATAGCAAAAGACGGTGAAGCTCTAACAACAATTCTTAATAACTCAATGGACCCAATTACTCTTGACTTTTCCGAACCAATCGCTGTAGAAAATTTTGACAAACAATTCATACAACAATTTGAGCTAAATAATTTTGACGAAATACCAAACCAATGCATAGACTTATCAAAATTCAGAACTGACCACTTAAATTCTGAAGAAAAACTTGTAATATCCAATTTAATAAAAGAATATTCAGATATATTTTATAAAGAAGATTTACCTTTGACTTTTACAAACAGAATAAAACATCAAATTAAAACCACAGACGAAATCCCTGTTTACTCTAGACCATATAGATATCCCTTTATTTATAAGAACGAAGTACAAAAACAAATAAAAAAAATGTTAGACTCAAAAATTATTAGGCCTAGCAACTCACCATGGCCATCTCCTCTATGGTTTATCCCAAAAAAATTAGACGTTTCAGGAAAACAAAAATGGAGAGTTGTAATAGACTATAGACAATTAAACTCTAAAACCATTGACGACAAATACCCTCTCCCCAATATTACTGACCTATAGGATAAACTAGGTAGGTGTCAATATTTCACCACCCTTGATTTAGCCAGTGGCTTCCATCAAATCGAGATGGATGAAAAGGACACCGAAAAAACCGCGTTTACCACCGAAAACGGTCATTGGGAATTCTTAAGAATGCCATTTGGACTGAAAGGAGCACCCGCTACCTTTCAAAGGGTAATGGATAATATTCTTCGAGGTATACAAAACGAACAATGTCTTGTATACTTAGATGATATTATCGTATTTTCAACTTCTTTACAAGAACACGTTGAACGCCTTAAAAATGTTTTTCAACGACTAAGAGAATCAAATTTTAAAATCCAGCTAGACAAGTCTGAATTTCTTAGAAAGGAAGTGGCTTATCTAGGACACGTTGTCACTCCGGAAGGCGTAAGGCCAAACCCGGATAAAATTAAAGCAATTAAAGAGTACCCTATACCTTGCAATACTAAACAAATTAAAGGATTCCTAGGACTTTTCGGCTATTATCGTAGGTTTATACCGAATTTTGCAAAAATCACCAAACCACTAACAAAATGTCCAAAGAAGGGAGCTAAAATTGTACACGATCATGAGTTTGTAAAATGTTTTGACAACTGTAGAAACCTTTTAATTAACGAACCAATTTTAAAATACCCAGATTTTTCTAAACCATTTAATTTGACAACCGACGCGAGTAATGTCGCTATAGGTGCAGTATTGTCGCAAGGGCCAATTGGTAAGGATTTACCAATAGCCTATGCATCACGCACCCTAAACGATTCGGAACAAAATTATTCTGTAATTGAAAAAGAACTTTTAGCTATTGTTTGGGCAACCAAATATTTTAGGCCTTATCTATTTGGAAAAGAATTTAATATCATCACCGATCATAAACCCCTAAAATGGCTTTTCTCCCTTAAAGATGAAAACACTAAGTTCACCCGTTGGAAATTAAAATTATCAGAGTATACTTATAACATTATATATAAAAAAGGAACTGTAAACTCTAACGCTGACGCACTTTCGAGAATAGAAATTCACACTAAAGAAACAGACACCTTTTGGAAAGAATTAGACGATATACTTTCAAATATAGATCAGCATAACAAACAACCAACAAATCTCTTCAA
Source organism: Galeruca laticollis (assembly GCA_963921935.1). Classification (NCBI taxonomy): domain Eukaryota; kingdom Metazoa; phylum Arthropoda; class Insecta; order Coleoptera; family Chrysomelidae; genus Galeruca; species Galeruca laticollis. The sequence goes on along the minus strand of OY998183.1, from coordinate 17,793,062 downwards.
CTATGACCAACCTAACACTTCCCAAAAAAATGACCTAATTGACCTTCATACTGACAATTTTCCCCTTTCTGAAAATCTAAGTGATAATGGAGACGATATCTCATTATTAGTTCAACCAAACTCAGAACCCGAAAATGACCTACAGATCAGACCGAAATCCAATCCAATAACGATGACGAAACTATTCATTCCAATATTGAACAAAACCCAACCTTCGAAATTCCAACCATAAATACTGCCGTTAACTATGGCCAAAATCAAATCATAATAAATTCCGTTCTCCACTCCCCAGCTAACCCCAAAATTAAGATTCTTTTTGAAAACAAAAAACGTATTAAAGTACAATTTTCACAAAACAATTTTGAAAAGGATGTTATCGACTTCATAAAGAATTATATTAATCCGCAGACACAATACTACATTTACTTTGAAAACCCTGAAATATTCGAACCCTTTCTAGTAATTTTACAAAAATATTTTAAAAATTCTTCCTTAAACCTTAAAAAATGCATGAAAAAATTAATCGACATAACAAACAAAAACGACTTAAAAGAAGTAATTCAATCTTACCACGAAAGTAAAAGCAACCATACCAACGAATTAAAGAAAAGTATTACTGGCCGTTTATGAAAAACTCCATACAAACATATATAAATGATTGTGAAGTATGCCAACAAAGTAAATATGAAAGAAGCCCATTACAATAAAAATGAACCAAACCCCTACTGCCAACAAACCCTTCCAAATATTATACATAGATACATTCACGATGGAACAGAATAAATTTTTGACAATTATCGACGCTTTTTCTAAATATGCCCAGGCATACCACCTGACTACCTTGTCCAGTACTGAAATAGTTAACAACCTTGTAACCTTCTTTTCTCACCATGGTGTACCCGAACAAATTTTCAGTGACAATGGCACTGAATTTAAAAATTCCGTTATTTCAGAACTCTTAAGTCTTCATAAAATAAAAATTCATTTCTGCTGTCCGGACCACCCTCAATCACTAGGTTCGATCGAAAGATTTCATTCAACCATTATCGAACACATTCGGTTATTAAATACGAGAGGTTTCCTCAAAACACCTATCACAGTAAAAATGATCTATGCAATTCTCGCATATAATAATTCCATACATTCCACCACAAAGTTAAAACCTATTGATGTTATTAATGGCCACCTAAATACTAACGATCCATTCAACCTAGAAATAGATAAAATACTTCTAAACGACTATATAAATGACCACAAAGAAAGGTCCAAAATACTTTATTCAAAATTAAATGAAAATTTGATAAAAGAAAAAGAAAAACGAATCGAAAAAATTAATAAAAACCGCGATGACCCCCAAATATTTGAAAAGGATCAAAATGTTTTCATCAAATTACATAAGAGACAAAAACAAGCAAATAAGTTTAAAAGTCGACAAAAATTAAAAGGTTAAATCGACAGAAAAAAATAATTACCACTGATTCTCAAAATAAAATTCATATGGATAATATTAAGCGCCCATTAAAAACTACATACGAATTTTGAACCTAAAATAATTTAAACTATTTCAGATCTATGGGAGCCTTAGGACTTTCCCAAAGAAAAATAACCATGAAAAATATGGAGAACAATTTTGGACTAATCCCATTAAAATTAGGAACCGCAAAAGTTAAAGAAAGTAATTTCAATCTCATTCATTATTTTGATTTGAATCCAATCGTTAACGAAGTCAAAAAATTAAATTCTCATTCGAAAGATCTAAAATATCAAATTTCTAAAAACTTAAATTATTCACATGATGTTTCAAACTACCTAAAAATTCTGAGTTTCTCAGAAGAAAAAGTTCAAAATAAATTACTCGAAATAATACCGTTGTCTCATAGATCAAAAAGAGGACTTATTAATGGTTTAGGATCTATTTTTAAAAGTATAACTGGAAATTTAGATGCAAGTGACGGAGAAAGATACGAACAAATAATCAAAGAACTTCAAGGAAACCAAAATCAATTAACCAATAATATAAAAGTACAAAATTCTCTTTCTATAGCATTAATAAACAAATTTAACTTTACAATCAATCAAATAAGTCATAACGAAAATCTTTTAGAGTCAAAATTGAAAAAAATTGCATTAATCGTTGAAGGAAGCGTCTATCGAGAAAATGCGATGTTCATTAAAGATACTATTAACCAAATTATTAACATGCTGGAAATAATAATCTCAATATTACAAGATATTGAAACATCAATAACATTTTCGAAGCTAGGAGTCATGCATCCAAGTATAATAAAAACAAATGATTTTTATAATGAATTATATCAACTACAAAAAAGGTTAGAAGATTGTCAGTTACCTATAGAAGTAACCTTGCAAAACTTATTGCTATTTGAAAAAATCATAAAAATCCACTGTTACATATTAAATGGAAAAATAACTTATATATTACAGATTCCAATAACGAATTCTCAGAATTTTGATTATTATCATTTGTACCCTATCCCCATTAGAAAAGAAGGTCAATTTAAAGCAATTATCCCAAATAAAATATATCTAACAAAAAATAACGTTCAATATGCATCTATGAGCAAACCTTGTCTGGGACTGTATCCGTCAACACTACATCTCTGCGAGTACACCGACCTCCAAGATGTTAAAGATGAAAATCCGTGCGAAGTGGAACTACTAAATATAAAAAACACTTCCAATTGCCAACAGTCAAAAATCAGCATCTCCAAAACGTTTTTCCAACGTCTGGACAACACCAACCAATGGATTGCAGTTTTTCCATTTCAAGAAACCATTACACTGACATGTCATGATCAAGTCGAAACCATAACAGTCAAAAATACATACCTTATACGAATACCAAAAGGATGCCTAATAAAAACACAAGTCACCAAAATAGTAAACCGAAATGACATCCAAGTCTCAAGTCAACCCATCTTGTTTCCTGAACTAGAAGTCAAAGCTATGGAAATACAAAACGTTCCTACCAGTATTCAACTGCAAGACATCAACCTAGATGACCTGAACCAAATTAAAACCAAAATTCTCGAAAATGATCCAGAGTTAAAATTTCAGAAAATACACCACACTCCCAGCATATGGACAATTATAATTTATTGTCTATTGGTTATACTAGGAGGATATATCATTGTTAGAAAATTATCGACCCAATTCAAATCTAAGAAAAAAGAAGATCAACCAATGGACCTGGAATCTATTCAACTTCCTCGCTAACCCTCAGAGTTGAAATTTCGAAGGGAGGAATTATGTCACCTTTTCTTATGGAACCTTCAACGTCAGCAGATTCTCATATCATCATATTCATGCAAACTGTTGTTTCTGCATTTTTTACTTTATTCGAATTATATATTTTGTAGCTCAGTTCTTTGTCAATCTTTAACTTGTAAACTTGAAAATATCTAATTCAAGTAGTTAGTTGTGTAAATAAAGTTTTTAAAAAAGTAATTTCGAGTATAGATTATAAATCTCGCATCAAAGTACTTATGTAATATAATACAACTTGTGTTGCGGTATAAGATATTATGTACGTATAGTAGGTATACAAGGTTAAGTGGAAGAGCAAGTTTTACAGCGTTTTTTACGCAGTAAAGGTTGAACTTCGCCTTGCATCTAATATATTATAATTTATAATTTTGTTTATATATATTAATAAAGACGATTATTATTATTATTATCATGTTTACAACGCTGCATAACACATTCGGCGGGCCGAGATACAAAATGCTTACAAATGTAAACGATATGCAACAAATGGCACCAAATGTGTTTAATACATTCCAAATGGGAAGTAGTCAATTGACTTCATCGTGTTTATGTTGCAAAGCGCAATTAGTTCTGCATAAACGGAATTGGATTCTTATGTCGTCAATTAACGATACAGTGACCGAAAGGGTTTTAACAAGTTTTAACAAGATAATTTGAATGTTCTCTAAAATATATTGATTGGAATAAATCCTTCTAACGAAAGTAAGTGAGACGTTTTTTTATCAAATTGATGTTTAAATTCCGAGTATACACGACTAAACTTATATGGAATCAGTGGCGGATTTACCAGCAGCTTGGCCCAATTTTTTTTGTCTTACAGAAATAAAAAAAAATTGAGTGTACTTATTTATGTACTTCTTTGGTGTTATTGAAAAAAATACAAAGGAAAAATTCTTCTATACATTCTAGCAAATTTTAACTGAGTCAAATAGTCAATAAACTAATACACAATAAATACTACGAATAAAAGTTTGAAAATATAATACCTATATTTCATTGTTTTTTTTAATTTTTAAATATAATACGCACATAACCTTATGAAACTTTTTTTACGAAACTATAAACTTAAAATATCACAAATAAGTAGGTAATGTAAAACTTTCATAACTAATTGATTCCAGTGTCATCATCAACCGGATAGTTAACAGATAATTGGATAAAGCTATTTTTTTTATTTAGAAGAGTCGCATCCACCCGAAGTTTATTAGCGACGGTACAATCGAAAATTATATATTTCATAATACATATTAATTGATTTTAGGTAGTCAATTACGAGCCGGTGATCGCAGAAATTTCCAATGAGTTTCTTCAAATCGGTAGGAACGTTATGCATGCTACGTTGAGTATGAAATCTGGGACATTCGACCAGGAAATGTTTTACACTATCTATTACATTACACACAGTGCATTTTGGTGGATCGTCGTTTGAAATAAGGTAGGAGTGGGTATACCTGGTATGGCCCAATCGTAGGCGTGTAAGAATCACTTGCGTACGTTGATCACTACTTTTAAACTGACATGGAGATACGTCATTTTTGATTTGCCGTAATTTCGACTGAGAACTTTCCCAGTCCCGGTTCCACTTACACAAAACTTTATTTTCAATGTATACCTTGAAATCACTAGCAACACTTCGACACTCCGATTCTGGTTCGTCATTAGAAATAGCACTACGGGCACAAATGTCTGCTTTTTCGTTTCCTTCGATGACGATGTGTGATGGGATCCATATGAAGTTGACGCATCTGGAGTTTTCTTGAGCCTGTAGCAGTTCTGATTGTATAATTTTCTCAATAGGGTTTTGGGGATAGATCTGTTTTAAGTTTAACAAAGAACTGAGAGAGTCAGTAATCATTAACGCTTTTGTTTTGTTGCAAGAATTTATGTGTTGGATGGCTTTATAGAGCGCAAAAACTTCGGCTGAGAAAATACTCAGGGTTGGAGTAAGTTTAAATTGCAGACTAAGATTGGTTATTACAATTGCTGCTCCGACTCCTATTTCACATTTAGATGCGTCTGTGTATATTTTGATGAAGTCCTGATATTCTTCCAATATTAATTTGAGGTTAGTTTTGAAGACGGCTGGGTATACTTCCTGTGTATTAAATCTGCTCAAACTAGTATTAATGGTGGGGACGTTGATGGTCCAGGGAGGAGGGTGGTCTAGATCTATTGGAAATAATTCTGGAAATTGGATGTCTAAATACTGCAGATATGTAGGTATTCTCTCATAATAAGGTTTAGGTGTATGCGGTTTGTTGCTGAAGTAGTTAGTATATCTTTTGGTGAAGGCATAGGTGTAGAGAGGTTTGTTTGTATTCGAGGGTATAGATGTGGCGTGTGAGAGAGTTAAGAATATTCTTCTGTAATGCAGAGGTGGCTCACCAGTTTCGCAATATATAGCTTCAACGGGAGTTGTTCTGAAAGCTCCTGGTGCAATTCGGAGGCCATTGTGTCCAGTAACTTTAGAGTTGTTTTGGAAGCCGAGGCGTATGCAATGGAAGCGTAGTCTATTTTTGACCTGATTAAGGTTTTATAAATGGTAAGTAGTGTATTGTAACCACATCCCCAACATTTATTAGCCAATGTCTTCATTACATTTAGTCGCTTGTTACAAGAACGGGCCGTTTGTTTAATATGTTCCTGCCATGTAAGCTTTTCATCGAACCACATTCCCAGGAATTTTACCGATGATCTGAACGATAAATTTTTACCATATAATTCTAATGTTGAATAAAGGTCTGGACTTTTTTTTGAAAAGAACATGGCGGTTGTTTTTGATGAGGAAAATTCAAAACCTGTATTCAAGGACCATTGCTCGAGTTGCGTTAAAAATTTTTGCAAAATATTCGTCATGAGGGAAGTATTTTTTCCTTTAATATATACAACAAGATCATCTGCATACACGCGTGCTTTCAAGGGTTTCTTCATAAAATTACTAATGAATTTCAAACAACTTACTCGAATGTTCCACATGTGCAGTTGCTTTAGAATATTAAGTTTCCAGCAAGTATTGAAAGCTTTTTTAAGATCGAAGAATATAGCAATACAGGTTTGTTTTGTCGATAGAGCTTCATGAATGTCATTTTCTAAATCCAGGATGTTGTCAATCCCTGAACGATTTTGTCTGAAACCATTTTGCTCGGATATTAAATGGTTTGCCTTTTCTAAAGTCCACGTAAGTCTGCCATTGATCATTTTCTCCATCAGTTCGCTGGTTGAGCATGTTAAACTTATAGGTCGGTAAGATGGAGGTTCAATGCGAGATTTTTGGTGTTTAAGGAGCGGAAGGACGATGGATTTGGACCAGATTGATGGAAACTGGTGTTGTTTTCAAATGCAGTTAATTAGTTTCAGGGGCGTTGATTTTGTTATATCGGGAACATGTTTTGAAAATACGGCTGTGATATCATCTGGTTCTGGACTGGAATTTTTTAAATTATTAAGGGCGTTATCCAATTCAACCTTTGTCAAGCTCATGTATAAAGCAGTATGTTCATTTCCATTCAGTGACAGACTCGAGTTTTCTTTAGCTAATTTATTATCGAGAAAAGTGATGTTGTAGTTTTCGTTCGAAGATATTTGCTTGTAAATAGTGGCTAATATGTTAGCTATTTCACTTGCAGAGGTTGTGACTGTGTTGTTGAATTTTAGACTAGTTAGTACTGGCTTATAATTGAAGCCCGCAATTTCCCTTACTCTTGACCACATTTCTCTGATAGGAGTAGAACTATTTATTTTTGAGATATACAGAAGCCAGGAGTTTTTCTTTGCGAGTTTCGTTGTGAGGTGAGCCTTGGCTTTATGTTTCTTGAAATCTATCTTGTTTTCAGCTGTGTTGTGTCTTTTATATTTAGTCAAAGCTGCTTTGCTTGCACGAATTGCTGCTTCACATTCTGGATTCCACCAAGGTACAGGAACGTGATTCAATTTTGTCCTTTCTATTTTGCCTATAAATAGTTCAGCACTGCTCAGAATTATATTGTTAAAATTTGGTAATCATTCATCGATGTTTTCAGATAGTTTATAGTTTAAGATAGCGACTTGAATATGCTCAGCAAAATCGATTTTCCATTTTGGCAGAAAAAGATTCGGAGATTGATGAGTATAACGATTTATTATTATTGGGTGGTGGTCACTACCATAGGTAAAGTTCAGGACTCCCCAGAATAGGCGAGGTGTTAACGAGGGATCGCAAAGGGTTAGATCGATTGCAGTTGAGTCCCCGGTGTTGATGTTGAATCTAGTTGGGGTTCCATCATTGAGAAAATTCCGTTGAAGATCCGAGATACGTTTTCCACAATTTTGCCTCTTGTGTCTGTATATAGCGAGCCCCATATTATGTTATGGCCATTAAAATCGCCGATAATTATGCGTGGATGTGGTATTTGCATGAGTATTTTATGTCGTTATAGGAGACTAGGATAACTTGAGGGTAAATAAATGTTGCATATGAGATATGTGCTAGGTGAGTTGATCTTGACAACGACAGCTTCTGAGTTGCTAGTGACAGGAAATGGTTTTGCCTGCAATGCCTTATTGACTACAGTAGCTACTTCGTCGGAAGTGAAATTAATATTACCTATTCGGTCTCTGCGAAAACAGCTTTGAATTATAAGTATTTTGATGTTTAAGATTAGTTTCTTGTAGGCATATAATATCGGGGGAGTGCTCCCCAATTAGGATTTGTAGCATAGCAAGGCGATGTTCCACTGAAGTATTGACATTATATATTTTGCTGACTACTTTGGGATATGTCACTATCCCACTCTGAAGTATCGTTATCCAGGAACTTGAAAATTTTCTTTTTCAAGTTAGTGAATCGAGTCTTCATAGATCTATCTTTTAAGTGGAGATGAGTTTGAGAGAGCATATGGGTCAGGGCTATGTAATCTGTTGTATATTCTTCGATCATACTGATGGGATCTGTAGAGCCACTAACATTGGTTATAAGTAACGCAAGCTGATCATAATCGATAACGAATGGAGGAGATTGATTATCAATAACGTTTTTGGCCGGTGCAAGTGACTGTAATGTGTTATCTGATGTTAGACTGGGTGTTGTCAGAATGGTTTTCTTTTTCTTTGATTTTTGTTTGTTTCTCGGTAAAGGAAATGGGTTGTGATCGTTTTCAGCTGCGTCTGCTTCAGGTGTTATTACTTCGTTAATATTGCGCTTTGTTTTGTTGGAGCTGTTGTTGGCATCTTCTTGGGCATTCCTGTTAGTAGATGAAACCGGCGTGACGTTAGAGGTTGCCGCATCTTTTGTGGTTGAATTTGAGTCCACTGGGGAAGCTGGTATTACATTTTGCGTGACAACGGTGTTTGTCGGAACATATTTAGATGTATTCTTGCTAATTGGTAAGTTGGAGCTGCCTGTAGGTTGAACTTGCGGTAGAGATGTTTTAGGTTCAGTACATTGAGATACTATGTGGCCAGGTTTTCTACAATTGTAACATACCATACCATCTTGAGACAGAAAAATTCGATATGTCGTATTTTCAAAGTCTACTGTAAGCGATAAATTGTGAGGACTGACGTAGATTTGCCTCCGAAAACTAAGAGTATGGCCATACTCAGGTAGAGAGGAACTGATTCTTAAACATGTCAGGTGAGAAACAGGATTTAGTCCGATGTTTATTAATTGGTCTATTAATAGATTATGTGGTATTGTAGGACATACGTTCGACGGAATGAGTTTCTCAGCAGGTGTTATTAGTCTTCTGGCCCTAACTATTTCTCCCTACACTTTTATGTATCCATGATTATTTATGAAGTCATCCACCAACTGTTTACTAGATAGGTACATACATATACGATTATGGGACAATCGAGAGGAAAAAAATGATATTTTTCGGTTGGATTATGGTTCCTAGAGGAATTAGATAATCTTGTAATTGAGTATTTTCTAAAGTACTGAAAACTATTGCTTGTTCTTTTGAGGGAAATTGTCGTTTTGATACTGCTGAAGAGTAGGTATTGGGGATACGAGATTGGATTTGAGATGAGGTCAATGACTGAGAATAGTTGTTGGTATTACATTTTGAAATTTTCACAAAACACGAAGTGATAAAATAATTAAGTACGGCCCTGGCAGTCCGATAAGCCAGGCCCTTGAATCTGCTATAAGTAAGGTTTGTTTACTGATAACGATGGAATATTTAATTGTATTCGGCTGTACAGTTGATAATCAGAAGTAAAGTAAAACTTGATCACTTACAGTTTCTACGAAATCCAACTCCACAAATTCATTAAAACGATTTGAATTATTCACACCGAATGTTCAAATAATCGGAGCACATGTGTATTAGAATATATTGTTGTTTACTTATGCAGAAGTATTTTATTACTATTAAAAGTACTGGTTTATATTCGAACACAGATATAACGTCTATATCGCTATTGTTTGTGTTGCTTTTAAACTGTAAGCGCAATATAAAATAAACGGTTTTAAATATTAAAATTTCCGTACTCCGGAGGATGTATCGTGCTAACAAACAGAAAGGACCCCGCACACCTTATATGGGAAAATGACTCTCCGTCAAATCTCTTGAATTTTTGATATGTTGTAGAATTGATCATTCTGGTGAAATATTTCAATGGGCGCAACACGATCCTATGACTAGTTTTCGAGATACAAGGTGTTGAATATGAGAAATATTCACTTTTCATCACTCCGTATCTACCAAGTTATGATTTAGTTCTGATTTATCTTTGGTGGTATTATCATCATATCCTTGTATGACAAATTTATGAGAAATTCATTTCCAAATCTTTTCGTATTACAGTGCGATTTCACTTGATAATGATGCTATTTTGAGACTTTCATAATTTTGTTGTTTTATAAAGAGAAAATGCGAAAAAAGGTTGAATTATCACATAATATTATAAATTCATTTCATCTTTCATCACAGTTGATACAATTCATACAAGGTAATTCAAGAATATAGAAAAATAACGAATTTTTGTGTTTCGGACACCTTGTAGTAATAAACCCACCGAAAATGACAAAATTCTCGTGAAGGATGTTAAGTGATGTGTTTCATCGTATACAGAGTCGAATGATATCAATTTGAAAAATTACGTATACTTAATAAATGAATACCTTGATTTTTTTCATCACCCTATATCTCATAAGGGAGTCCGAAAAGGTAGCGATATTTTTTCATAGAACTCGAAATACTTTCATTCATATCGTACAGAATTTTCAACGGAACCCTATGACGTGATTTTCATATGCAAGGCGAACAATTTGTGAAAATAGCTAAGATTTGTACATTTCCCCTTTGCTATCTTTTAACTCCAGTTTTCGGCGGGCTTGTATAGATCAGTAATAATACCGTACCATGCCACCGTATCCCTCGAAAAAAAGCCAAGACTCGAATTAACGTTTGCAGCATCGTCTCGAAGGAGATTCAATGGAGAAGTTATTTTTTCTTGCTTAGTGTTTCTCAGAAGTCATATTATACTTGTTACATTCGCAAAAGTACCTTATTTCGAAATTTCACTCTATAAAACAATAAAATTGTGGAAGTCTCAAAATAGCATTAGTATCAACGAATACGAAAAGATTTGAAAATGAATTTTTTCTACAACTGCTATGAAAAGTAGCATATTTCTCATATCTTACTTAATTTCAAAACCATATATTGCTCACACTGTGAGAAATATTATTTCTCACGGCACTTTGCCCACCCTACATACATTTATATGGAGAATCCAGTAGAGGATCCTCGATGCCCAGCCAATTTCAGAAACTTATACTCGATGCCCAGCCGTTTTCGGTGGGTGGTCCTCGATGCTTAGACTTTTCCTATAAAACTATTAACTTGTATTATTTAAATTTGTGCAGTTGTAGAAACAGTATAGTGTGCAACATGTGAGAAAAATTGAACTTTTCCCACTTGTTGCACAATATACTATTTCATGATTCATAATTTGTACGTATTTCTATCGGTTTATATATAATATATATATATATATATATATATATATATATATATATATATATATATATATATATATATATATATATATAAATAACAACAAGATGTACGAATAGTGCGTGTCATGAATAATAAGAAACGAATAATTAGTGGGTATTGCACGCAAATAGAAGAAGGGGCTACTGAAAAGCGTGGTAACCGTAGACATGCATGTTTCTAGCTCATTAGCCGTCATCGGTACGGTACAACCAATCAAAGATGTGAAATATGGAGCAAAGGTGTTGAATGAAACATGAGACAATATAACAGAATGCAGCAGGATAGTCAAACACAACATTTGTGTCAGTAATATTAGAAGATCTCGAATTTTCGAGACAACAACCAACATAGACACGGAGGTGCATATAACACTCCCGCTTCGGACCCAGATCAATGAAATAACAACAAGATGTACGAATAGTGCGTGTCATGAATAATAAGAAACGAATAATTAGTGGGTATTGCACGCAAATAGAAGAAGGGGCTACTGAAAAGCGTGGTAACCGTAGACATGCATGTTTCTAGCTCATTAGCCGTCATCGGTACGGTACAACCAATCAAAGATGTGAAATATGGAGCAAAGGTGTTGAATGAAACATGAGACAATATAACAGAATGCAGCAGGATAGTCAAACACAACATTTGTGTCAGTAATATTAGAAGATCTCGAATTTTCGAGACAACAACCAACATAGACACGGAGGTGCATATAACACTCCCGCTTCGGACCCAGATCAATGAAATAACAACAAGATGTACGAATAGTGCGTGTCATGAATAATAAGAAACGAATAATTAGTGGGTATTGCACGCAAATAGAAGAAGGGGCTACTGAAAAGCGTGGTAACCGTAGACATGCATGTTTCTAGCTCATTAGCCGTCATCGGTACGGTACAACCAATCAAAGATGTGAAATATGGAGCAAAGGTGTTGAATGAATGTTATATTGTCTCATGTTTCACATCTTTGATTGGTTGTACCGTACCGATGACGGCTAATGAGCTAGAAACATGCATGTCTACGGTTACCACGCTTTTCAGTAGCCCCTTCTTCTATTTGCGTGCAATACCCACTAATTATTCGTTTCTTATTATTCATGACACGCACTATTCGTACATCTTGTTGTTATTTCATTGATCTGGGTCCGAAGCGGGAGTGTTATATGCACCTCCGTGTCTATGTTGGTTGTTGTCTCGAAAATTCGAGATCTTCTAATATTACTGACACAAATGTTGTGTTTGACTATCCTGCTGCATTCTGTTATATTGTCTCATGTTTCATTCAACACCTTTGCTCCATATTTCACATCTTTGATTGGTTGTACCGTACCGATGACGGCTAATGAGCTAGAAACATGCATGTCTACGGTTACCACGCTTTTCAGTAGCCCCTTCTTCTATTTGCGTGCAATACCCACTAATTATTCGTTTCTTATTATTCATGACACGCACTATTCGTACATCTTGTTGTTATTTCATTGATCTGGGTCCGAAGCGGGAGTGTTATATGCACCTCCGTGTCTATGTTGGTTGTTGTCTCGAAAATTCGAGATCTTCTAATATTACTGACACAAATGTTGTGTTTGACTATCCTGCTGCATTCTGTTATATTGTCTCATGTTTCATTCAACACCTTCGCTCCATATTTCACATCTTTGATTGGTTGTACCGTACCGATGACGGCTAATGAGCTAGAAACACGCATGTCTACGGTTACCACGCTTTTCAGTAGCCCCTTCTTCTATTTGCGTGCAATACCCACTAATTATTCGTTTCTTATTATTCATGACACGCACTATTCGTACATCTTGTTGTTATTTCATTGATCTGGGTCCGAAGCGGGAGTGTTATATGCACCTCCGTGTCTATGTTGGTTGTTGTCTCGAAAATTCGAGATCTTCTAATATTACTGACACAAATGTTGTGTTTGACTATCCTGCTGCATTCTGTTATATTGTCTCATGTTTCATTCAACACCTTTGCTCCATATTTCACATCTTTGATTGGTTGTACCGTACCGATGACGGCTAATGAGCTAGAAACATGCATGTCTACGGTTACCACGCTTTTCAGTAGCCCCTTCTTCTATTTGCGTGCAATACCCACTAATTATTCGTTTCTTATTATTCATGACACGCACTATTCGTACATCTTGTTGTTATTTCATTGATCTGGGTCCGAAGCGGGAGTGTTATATGCACCTCCGTGTCTATGTTGGTTGTTGTCTCGAAAATTCGAGATCTTCTAATATTACTGACACAAATGTTGTGTTTGACTATCCTGCTGCATTCTGTTATATTGTCTCATGTTTCATTCAACACCTTTGCTCCATATTTCACATCTTTGATTGGTTGTACCGTACCGATGACGGCTAATGAGCTAGAAACATGCATGTCTACGGTTACCACGCTTTTCAGTAGCCCCTTCTTCTATTTGCGTGCAATACCCACTAATTATTCGTTTCTTATTATTCATGACACGCACTATTCGTACATCTTGTTGTTATTTCATTGATCTGGGTCCGAAGCGGGAGTGTTATATGCACCTCCGTGTCTATGTTGGTTGTTGTCTCGAAAATTCGAGATCTTCTAATATTACTGACACAAATGTTGTGTTTGACTATCCTGCTGCATTCTGTTATATTGTCTCATGTTTCATTCAACACCTTTGCTCCATATTTCACATCTTTGATTGGTTGTACCGTACCGATGACGGCTAATGAGCTAGAAACATGCATGTCTACGGTTACCACGCTTTTCAGTAGCCCCTTCTTCTATTTGCGTGCAATACCCACTAATTATTCGTTTCTTATATATATATCTATATATATATATATATATATATACATATATATATATATATATACATATATATATATATATATATATATATATATATATATATATATCATCATCATCATCATATGCAGCTTATTCAACCATTTTGTTATGGTGTAGCCTCCCTTTACATATTTATATATTCCACTTCCATGTGGGCCCATTGTTGTCTATTGCTAGCTATGCGGCCCCAAGTTGATCCTGCGAGTTTCTTTATGTCGTAGTCCCATCTTAAGTTGGGGCGTCTTCTTAGTCTTTTCACGCCTCGGGGATACGATTGCGTTATCTTTGTGGTCCATCTATCGTCTGTCCTTCTAGCGAGATGCCCCGCCCATTGCCACTTTAGGGATCTGATTCTATTTATGACATCTATCACTTGGGTCTTTTGTCTGATCCAATCAAGCCTTTTTCTATCTCTCCTTGTTATTCCAAGCATGCATCGTTCCATAGACCTCTGCGTTACCTGGAGTTTTCTAATGATATCAGTTTTCAGGGTCCAGGTTTCACAGCCGTATGTTAATACTGGTAGTACGCACTGATCAAACGCTTTCTTTTTCAAACGGAGTGACATTCTAGACTTGAAGATGATAGAGTTCTGTCCAAATGTTCTCCATGCTAATTGGATTCTTCTGTTTATTTCTGGAAGTAGAGAGCCTGATATGTGTATTAGTTGACCCAGGTATATATATTCCTCTACTATTTCCAGGGCAGTGTCATTAATTGTTATTTCTTGTGCGTTTATCAGTTCGTTATACATTATCCTGGTCTTACTCAGATTTATTTTAAGGCCTACTTCGTTGCTTGCTGCATTCAATTCATTTATTTGTTGTTGCATTTCGCCAGGGTTACTCGCTATCAGGATGATGTCATCAGCGAATCTTAGATGGTTCAAGTATTCTCCATCTATATTCAGACCTGTGTTGTTCCAGCCCAGTTTTCTGAAGATGCTTTCTAGTGTTGCTGTAAATAACTTTGGTGATATGTCGTCTCCTTGTCTAACTCCTCTGCTGGTGAGGAATTCTGGTGTGCCCTCATATATCCTAACTCTCGCTTTGGCTTCCCTATATATATTTGCTAGGGTCTCAATATATGGCTTGTCGTCCCCTTGTTCTGTTAGGGCATTTATTACTGCTCTGGAAAATATAGAGTCGAATGCTTTCTCAAAGTCTATGAAGGCTAGTGCTAGTGGTTGGTTGTATTCTTTGGTTCGACTGATAACCTCTTTGAGGGTATGGATGTGATCTATTGTACTGAAGCCTTTGCGGAATCCAGCCTGTTCTCGTGGTTGGGCCGAGTCTAGTGTATTTTGTATTCTGTTGTGAATGATCTTTGTGAATACCTTGTACGTCACTGGTAGTAGACTTATTGGTCTGTAGTTCTTAATGTCTTCTTTGCTGTCTTTCTTGTGAATCAACACTATAAGGGCGCTGTTCCACTCTTTAGGTATGTTCCTGGACATCAGACAGTTCGTGTATAATTTGGCAAGGTACTTCCATGTTTTAGCTCCTGCATATTTGAGTATTTCGGTCGTGATGCCGTCATTTCCCGCTGCTTTGCCATTTTTCATGCTTTTCAGTGCCATTTCTACTTCCTCCACCAAAACTTCTGGTATGGCATCTTCTGAGTGTTCTATTATTTCTTCCAAATGTTCAGGGGCCTTGTATAGGTCTCCATAGAATTTGGCTACTAGGTCTATTATTTCATTCCTGTCTGTGGTTCTTGTGTTTCCATCAGTTAATGCAACTATCTCTCTTTTTCCTATTATTAGTGCCCTTTTTGCATTTTTGTAGCTTTTACGGTTTTCTATTGTTGTTTGTACCAGTTTCTCGTTGTAATTCCTGATATCTTCTGCGATTTTCTTTCGTATCGTCTTGCACAGTTCGGTGTATTCAATTCTTTGAATGTTTGTTGTCTTTTTCATTTCTCTTCGTTTTTATAATAGTGCTTTTGTTTCCGGAGTTAGTTTTTTGTGTTCACCTCGTTGTTGCAGACCTCCCACTTCTACGGCGCAGTTTCGAATTGTGTCCATCAGTTCAGGGTTGTTATATTCCACTTTTTGTAGTCTTTCTTCTAGTAGTGCTTCATATTGGTGAGAGTTCTCTCTCAGCCTTTCGTTGTTTATGTTTTTCGTTGTGTTGGTTTTGATTAGTCTTGACCTTTCTAGTTTTATATCTAAGACCAGTCGAGCTCTAATTAGTCGATGGTCGCTTCCTGTAGTGAACTTGTTGAGCGTGCTTAGATACTTTACTGTGTTAATTTTATTGGTGAGGATAAAGTCTATTTCGTTTCTGATAGTTGCACCGGGGCCTTCCCACGTCCATTTCCTGTTAGGGTTCTTCTTGAAGAAGGAGTTTGCCACATACATGTTCTGAAAGTGTGCGAACTGTATTAATCTCTCTCCTCTTTCATTCCTTTCTCCAAATCCATATTTTCCCATTCCTTTTTCTTGGTCTTTCCTGTGTCCTACTTTGGCATTAAAGTCTCCCATTATGTATTTGAAGTGACTATTGTCGTTGCTGAGCGCTTGGGTTATTTCATTATAGAATTCTTCTATTTCGTCGTTACTATGGCTGATTGTTGGGGCGTATACCTGAATAATCTGGATAGTATATCTTTTGGAGAGTCTTAGTGTTATGCTGGCTACTCTGTCTGAGGTGCTTGTTATCCTTATGATTCTATTTTTCCAGGTTTTCTTAATTAGGAATCCTACTCCGCTTGTTCTTCCTGTTGTTGTTCCTTCTATACCACCAAGGATATATATATATATATATATATATATATATATATATATATATTGTATTAGTTTAAAATCACGGCATATTTCTTCACCAAAGGAACGTTTTATTTTTCAATTATATTTTTGTATCTTCTAATTGTATATTCCCACCTTTTCGAGAATGTTTCTCTTTCTTTTTTTTGTATTTGAAACGTTATCTGAATCATCTGCGAATACCTACATGGCACCACTAATAATATACTTATTACTGTTATCTCGTAGTAGGCATGGAGAACAATTCAAAGAGGGTAAAATCAACAAAATTCTAATGTTAATAGTCGCTTTCTTGTTGATGTCATAAAGCTCAAGAACTATTTCTGAATTATTAGACTAATTGAAGTTTTTTTGTACTGTTCAAATTTATGTGGTTTTCAGTGTTTGTTGAACTTTGCTGAACAATATGGCCTTCGCAAATAGAGTAAGTTGTTATGTTTGTGGCCAAAATTTTATTCCTAGACTCTCAATGCGTTTGAATAGAGGAGATAATATTGATGTTTTGCAAATTGCGACATGTCGAAGACAAGTTGCGGAAAATCCACCTAAATTCAGGGTGACACAATATGTTTCAATTGTAATAACACAGTGATTATTGACATTATTGCTATGGAAAATAACCCGAATTGCCTTAATCTCAATGTGTTATCCCGCGTATCAAGTCGTGCGTGCATTATTTTTAATGCTCGTCAAAATATTCAAAGACTTTCTTTAGAATGTAGAGTGGATATTTTTGTTGCTTCTGATATCTATGTCCCAGATATCTTGAGAGTTTGTGGTCACCATCTTGATCATCTAGGTTTCCTTCCAAATAACATGAAGGTTTGAATTTTGTGAATAAACCATACATACTTTCCAATCTTCAACATTTTGTTTAAAGAATGAGGACCATTGGTAATAGAAATAGGCCTCTCCGTAACTGGTGGGATATCAATTGTTTCACTGAAGACGAATTTAAGGAGCTAACATCAATTTCAAATAAACGGTTTTAAAGGTTGAAACTAACTTTTCCTCATCTGTGGCCCTGAACAATATTCTATCATAAAATTGTTACTTGTATACAGTTCGGGGAATGTATCGTGCTAACAAACCAAAATTTATCCAAAAACAACCAAAAATGTAGTATATCTGGATTTATGGGACCCGCTGTACTCGCTCTAGTCAACTGAAAATCAATAGGGTACATCTGTGAGACACCTTGAACAATATTCAATCATAAAATTGATCAATCGTAGACTCTCTGGAGGCTGTATCGTGCTAACAAGCTGAAAATTCTTCTAAAATGACAAAAATTTGGTACTTCAAGTACCATAGCACCCGTTGTACTGGCTTTAATGAGCTGAATATCAATAGGGTTAATCTTTGAGACCTCTGAATAATATCCAATCATGAAATTGGTCACTTGTATATACTCCGGAGGCTGTATCGTGCTAACAAACTGAAACTTCTCCAAAATGACAAAAATATCGTACTTAAAATACTGTAGTACCTGTTGTATTCGCTCTGGTGAGCTAAAAATCAATAGGGTTCATCTGTGAGATGTCTCGAATAATATTCAATCATAAAATCGGTGACTTGTTGAACTCCGGAGGTTGCATCGTGCTAACAAACTGAAATTTCTTAAAAAATGACAAAATGCCGTACTTCAAGTACCATAGCATCCGTTGTACTGGCTCTGGTGAACTGAAAATCAATAGGGTTCATCTGTGACATGTCCTTAACAATATTCGATCATAAAATTGATGACTTGCACTCCGGAGGCTGTATCGTGCTAACAAAACATGTAAGAAAAAGTGGCCGACGACAACGACGACGACATACACACAGGATTTTTTTTCTAGAAACCATTTTTTCGTATTGTTGTTAATGGAAAACGTGAAAATAACTCAAAAAAAAATTTCAAAATTCCTACTTTTTTTGGGGTAAACCAATACTTTTCTCGCATATTAGATAGGTTGAGCGTAAAAGTAAAAATAATTTTCTACTATTACTAGAATTTTGCGATATTATTGAACAATTTTTGATCAAAATGATGCATGGAGTTTCAGATGATTTAATAAATTCAGATGAATTAATAAATTATATACTATGGATATTTATTCAAGGCGCTATATCCGCGAATATGGATATCCGAAATATATATTACATCTCATTGAACTTCTATCAATTAATGTATATGTATAAAAATATACTAATTGATTCCATGTATAGGCCATTCGACAAAGTCGCATCTCTAAGTATCTATATGCGGTATCGTCACTACATTCTCAGGATATATCACCAAGAAAGAAATTAGGAGACATCCCGAACATACGGTCAGTAGACATTCCTTCAAGTCTCATACCTAATTATATTCCCAGGAACATCTCACAATATCTCTGGTGCTTATCAAATATATATAATTCTTAGAACTTCTAATATAAGCTGGGAGTTCCCACTACTATTCCGTATATCTGAGTAATAATCCTCCTGGTAGGCAACAATATCCAAATTAGAATGTTGATACCAAAATGAACAATTTACAGAGATTAATAAAAAAACTAGCCAAATACGTAGCTTGGTGTGCTATATTTGCAAGCAGAAAATAAAAATGGATTTCCACTGTTTCTATAATTATTCGAATGTATTAATGACTGATATGAAACCTGAATTCTTATTCTGCCATCGATAGAAAGTATGCCATGAAGTGGAGAAATTTGATGACTCTAATTTCCCAACTGATGTGAGTTTTTATTTGAATACTGTAGATAAAGAAAAAAGATGTTTTGAATGGTCTCAAACTTGAGCGGATTCGTTTTAGTGACATTGCAATAGTATTTTCCTCTCTACGGGAATGAAAACTAATAATGAAAAATCTAGAGGATTTGCTGAAATTCCTTCAATCGTGGAGTTTCCGATTGTGACTCCCACATATACGGAATTATTGATTTCCGATTTGATTTGTCTTGAGTATTTCTAATAATAATAGTTATGTCAACAAGAGACAGCGGTTACTGGATATCTGTAATACATATGATTCATGCGAATAACCAAATAACACTAGTATCCTACGATATAAATCCATACTAACATGTGCCTAGGATTTATCCACTTGGAATGTTCCTTATATCGTAACATTCCACGGATATTTATAATACATATTATATCCCGTTCAAATTATGATTGGTTAATTGTCCATATTTCTAGTGAAGTTGGCCTCATGGGAACACCACTATAGAAATGTTTTGAAATAATATTGATTTCACTTCACTGAATTCCTTATTTTTACGTTTTGAATAAATATTCAACATAAGTATCTTCTCAGTCACATCAGGAGACTTCAAATGGATTGGTTAATCTATTCATCTGAAATCCAGACCTATAATCCAGTGAAGTGAAGTCGCAAAATAGTGAAAATTTATGGACTTTTTTACAAATTGTTCGCCTTGTATATGAAAATCATGTCATAGGATTCCGTTGATGTTCGATATGAATGAAAGTATTTCGAGTTCTCCCAAGAAAATATATCGCTACCTTTTCGGACTCCCTTATGAGATATAGGGTGATCAAAAAAATAAAAGTTTTTATTCAAAAAACTATACGTAATTCATTCGACTCTGTATACGATTGAACACATCATTTAACATCCTTCACGAGAATTTTGTAATTTTCAGTGAGTTTATTACTACAATGTACCCTAAAACCCAAAATTCGTTATTTTTCTATATTCGTGAATCGCCCTGTACAAATTGTATCAACTGTGATGAAAGATTAAATGAATTTAATATATTAATTTCGGTGCTAACAATTATTATCTAAACTCTCCTCTCCATAGGTGTTGTAAATCATTTAACTCAGTTTGTAACCACGCTGATATTGATATATTTCATGATACATTTTTCACTTTTTGTAGTAAGCTAAAAAAGCTGTATTTGAGTGATGAAGCTGCGTTTTAATTTCATAGTGATAATGATTTATATTTACAATTATCAGTCTACATTTTATTAATTATATACTTGTGAATACTGTATTTGGGTTCGTCCCGTTTGTATTCCATGTCATAAATAAATGAATAAATGTATAATATTATGTGATAATTCAACCTTTTTCGCATTTCCTCTTTATAAAACAACAAAATTATGAAAGTCTAAAAATAGCATTATTATCAAGTGAAATCGCCCTGTAATATGAAAAGAGTGATGAAAAGTGAATATTTCTCATATTCAACACCCTGCATCTCGAAAACTATTCATAGGATCGTGTTGCGCTTATTGAAGCGTTTCACCAGAATGATCAATTCTACAACATATCAAAAATTCAAGAACTTTGACGGATAGCCATTTTTCCATGTAAGGTGTGCGAGGTCCTTTGTCCAAAAATTACCAAAAATGTGGTATATCTATATTTATAGGACACGTTGTATTGGCTCATCTAGTAATACCATAACAATATCCAATCATAAAATTGGTCTCTTGTATACATTCCGGAAGCTGAATAGTTCTATCAAACCGAAATTTCTCCAAAAATTACCAAAAATTTGCTACTTTAAGTACCATAGCACCCGTTGTACTGGCTCCAGTGAACTGAAATCAATTGGGTTCATCTGTAGGACGTCCTGAAGAATATTCAATCATAAAATTGGTCACGTATACACTCCGGAGGTGGTATCGTGGTAACAAACCGAAATTTCTCCAAAAATGACAAAAAACGTGGTACTTGAAGTACCATAAAATCCGTTATACTGGGTCTGGTGAACTGAAAAGCAATAGCGTTCATCTGTAAGGTGTCCTAAACAATACTCAATCATAAAATTGTTGACTTTATGCACTCCGGAGTCTGTATTGTGTAACAAGTCATGTTATAAAAAGTGGCCGCCGGCAACTACGACGACGGCGACATACACAGGATGTTTTTCCTAAAAACCCATTTTCGTGGATTTCTGTCTAACATTTTTTGGGGTAAACCAATATTTTTCTCGCATTACATTTTAAATAGAAATAAGTGGTCGGAAATGTTTTTTACCATGCCTATAATCGATTTTCGAGTTTTTTCAGAGGCCTATGGTGGTTATCATAAAAAATTTAATTTTCTCAAAAAATTTGAGTAAAATATCGAACTTCCACTTAATTTTGTTCGTTTCATGGACAAAATGAGAGAAAAATTGATTTTTTGTCATTTCTTGACTGAAACTTAGGGATAAAAAATGAAAGTGTGTAGCCGGTACCCGGATACCTTGTACAGAATATACAAAAATAAATGGAACTTCCTTATTTACCCAAAAAGCGAAAATCAATTAAGATGATGAAAATAAGTGAATTTCTTTATTTCAAATGAAAATAAACGGTTTTAAACATTAAAACTAACTTTTCCGCATCTGTGGCCCTGAACAATATTCTATCATAAAATTGTTGCTTGTATACACTTCGAGGGATGTATCGTGCTAACAAACCGAAATTCCTCCAAAAATAATAAAAATGTAGTATATCTGGATTTATAGAACCCGCAGTACTCGCTCTATTCAACTGAAAATCTATAGAGTACATCTGTGAGACACCATGAACAATATTCGATCATAAAATTGATCAATCGTATACTCTCTGAAGGCAGCATCGTACTAACAAACTGAAAATTCTCCTAAAATGACAAAAACTTGGTACTTCAAGTACCATAGCACCCGTTGTACTGGTTTTAGTGAGCTAAATATCGATAAGGTTAATCTTTGAGACGATGTGAATGATATCCAATCATAGAATTAATCACTTGTATACACTCCGGAGGCTGTATCAGACTAAAATTACTCAAAAAATTACAAAATGTCGTACGTCAAGTACCATAGCACCCGTTGTACTAGCTCTGGTGAGCTGAAAATCAATAGGGTTCATATGTGACATGTCCTTAACCATATTCAATCATGAAATTCGTGACTTATTGCACTCCGGAGGCTGTATCGTGCTAACAAAAGATGTAACAAAAAGTGGCCGACGACAACGACGACGACAATGACGACGACGACGACATACACACAGGATTTTTTTTTCTGAAAACCAATTTTTCGTGTTGTTGATGGAAAACGTGAAAGTAACTCAAAAAACAATCCAAAATTCCAACTTTTTTTGGGGTAAACCAATACTTTTCTCGCATATTAGATAAGTTGGGCGGGAAAGTAAAAATATGGTGGCTTAAATATTGATATTGTAAAAAGATCTCACATCATCCATATCCAGTTGATATAGTTAAAAAACCAAAAAATACGTTGTAAAACAAAATAAATGGAAATTATGCGATGCATAAAGAAATAAACGGTTTTAAAGATTGAAACTAACTTTTCCGCATCTGTGGCCCCGAACAATATTATATCATAAAATTGTAACTTGTATACACTTCGGGGGATGTCTCATACTAACAAACCGAAATTTCTTCAAAAATAACCAAAAATTTAGTATATAGGGATTTATAGGACCCGCTGTACTCGCTGTAGTCAACTAAAAATCAGTAGGGTACATCTGTGAGACACCTTGAACAATATTCAATCATTGAATTGATCAATCGTATACTCTGTGGAGGCTGTATCGTGCTAACAAACTGAAAATTCTCCAAAAATGACAAAAATTCAGTACTTTAAGTACCATAGCACCCGTTGTACTAGCTTTAATGAGGTGAATATCGATAGGGTTCATTTTGGAGACGCTCTAAATATTATCCAATCATAAAATTGATCACTTGTATATACTCCGGAGGCTGTATCGTGCTAACAAACTAAAACTTCTCCAAAAATGACAAAAATATCGTACTTAAAGTACTGTAGCACATGTTGTATTGGCTCTGGTGAGCTGAAAATCAATAGGGTTCATAAGTGAGATGTCCTGAATAATATTCAATCATAAAATTGGGGACTTGTTGAACTGCCGAGGCTGTATCGTGCTAACAAACTGAAATTTCTCAAAAAACGACAAAATGTCGTACTTCAAGTACCATAGCACCCGTTGTACTGGCTCTGGTGAGCTGAAAATCTATAGGGTTCATCTTTGAAATGTCCTTAACAATATTCCATCAAAAAATTGGTGACTTATTGCACTCCGGATGCTGTATCGTGCTAACAAGCCATGCAAGGAAAAGTGGTCTATGACAACGACGACGACATACACACAGGATTTTTTCTTTTTCGCCCACCCTATCTAATATGCGATAAAAGTATTGTTTTACCCCAAAAAAGTTGGAATTTTGGAAAAAAAATTTGAGTCATTTTTACTTTTTTCACCAAGAACAACACGAAATAAACGGTTTTAAAGATTGAAACTAACTTTTCCGCATCTGTGAGATGCCCTGATTATTATTCTATCATGAAATTGTCACTTGTATACACTTCGGGGGATGTATCGTGTTAACAAACCGAAATTTCTTCAAAAGTGATCAAGAGTGCAGTATATCTGGATATATAGGACCCGCTATACTCGCTATAGTCAGATGAAAATCAATAGGGAACATCTGTGAGACACCTTGAATGAGACACCTTGAAAAATATCCAAATATAAAATTGGCCACTTGTATACACTCCGGAGGCTGTATCGTAGTAAACTCGAAATTTTTCCAAAAAGGACAAAAATGTGGCACTTCAGGTACCATAGCACCCGTTGTACTAGTTCTGGTGAGCTAAAAATCGATAAGGTGCATCTATAAGACGCCCCGAGCAATATTCAATCATAAAATGGGTCACTTGTATACACGCTGGAGGCTGTATCATGCTAACAAACTGAAAATTCTCCAAAAATTACAAAGATTTGGTACCTCAAGTACCATAGCACTCGTTGTACTGGCTTTAGGGTTCATCTTTGACATGCCCTGAATAATATCCAATCATAAAGTTGGTCACTTGTATGTACTCCGGAGGCTGTATCGTGCTAACAAACTTAAATTTCTCCAAAAACGACAAAAACGTTGTACTTAAAGTACTATAGCACCTGTTGTACTGGCTATGGTGAGCTGAATATCGATAGGTTTCATCTGTGAGATGTTCTGAATAATATTCTATCATAAAATTGACGATTTTCTGCACTCCGTAGGCTGTATCGTGCTAACAAACCGAGATTTCCTTAAAAAATGACAAAAATGTCGTACTTCAAGTACTGTAATACCAGTTGTAATAATCCCGAAAGATCATCTCATGGTGAAGCAGCTGTCACCAGTTGTAATACCAATAGATTCCACTATGATCCTAAATAAATAAAGAAAATTCTATCACCACTTATAATAACCAAAAAAAAACTCTGCTGTCCAAAAATGTCCCTAATGGACCGAGAAGGCAGCGTAGCTGGCTGTCACCACCCACGTTTCCGTGGGAAACAGGAGTCGGCGGCTCCTGTAAGAAATGTCCGAAAGAGCTGGCTTCGGCCTCCGCCGCTACCAGTTGTCGTTGGTAATGAGAGGTCTTGTATTATGGGGTGTGTTGAGGGGAAATTTTAGGTGTAGATCTTATGTGTATGGGTTAGGTATTCCTTCTCTCCTGGTTGAGTAAATAAATTAACCGATAACGATTTCTTAAACGAGTTTAATAAAAAAATATAAGAAAAATAAAAATAATTAGACCAAATTTACAAAACGTCGGGAATACTCGTATATAGAGCCCCGTGTCTACAATTGAATAAAACCAGTGATAGGATCGAGAGAAAACTTGAGATATCCCTTTTAAGTCAACGCGAATGACTCGCAGAATAAAAGAAATTTGTTATTTTTTAAAAAAATAATCGTCAGAACCTAATATTTTCGCGTACCCTAAATATGAATTTTGATATTAACAATTTAATATTCAACCTCAAATGTGCTCCCTATTCCTAATTCATACGGTGAGATATCACCCTTAAATATTCGTGTGCGATATGAACTACCATACACCAATTGAATTATATAAACATAATATCATAAAAAGCGGGCTGGCAATGTTTATAACCTGACCAAACTACAGAAAAAAAAATCATAATACACTGTTAGTATAATTTGAAATCAGACTTACCAATTCCCGGACTGGGTGTTCACAAAACGCCGACGGACACGATTCGCGTTTCGAACAAAAAGAAACCCTTTTAGAGCGCGTACAGTAGACGCTCCCTTGTAATCTGCTTTCCCTTTTCAAAAAAAAATAATTATACCTGATTGCTAAAACACTACTTTAATTATAAATTAATATAACTCATGACTCCTCAAAAACCGCTATTCGCGAAACCCCAAAAGAAAACTTGACTATTCCCGACCGCGAGTTTTTACCAACTGCCCCTCATTTGTTACTTTTTCGAAGTTTCGGAATTTTTTCTTGCTCAGCAATCCTTTATTTTCTTTGTACCTGTTAGCTTCTGATTGGTGGAACTTATCGTTCGACGTAATTGTGTAATAGGTTTTTTACCTCGATTAACAATTGAATTTATTGGATTCCGCAAAATTCCTTTATTTTGACGCAATTATTATTTCCGGTTAAAATATTATTTTTTTTAATTCTTGCATCCAGACAGACGCTTAGATAAGTGGTTTTTTCATTTTATCGATGTGAACGACCGTTTTCTATAGTTTAAACGTTACAAAGTAATTTGTTATACAGGATGATTCTTATTTTGGTATTTATTACAGTACCATAGCATCCGTTGTACTGGCTCTGGTGAGCTGAAAATCAATAGGGTTTATCTGTGAGATGTCCTGAACGATATTAAATGATAAAATTGGTGATTTGTTGCACTCCGGAGGCTGTATCGTGCTAACAAGACATGTAACGAAAAGTGGCCGACGACAACGACGACGACGATGACGACGACATACACACAGGATTTTTCTTCTAAAAACCATTTTTTCGTGTTGTTCTTGATGAAAAACGTGAAAATAACTCAATTTTTTTCCAAAATTTCAACTTTTTTGTGGGTAAACCAATACTTTTCTCGCATATTAGATAGGTTGGGCGGAAAAGTAAAAACGATTTTTAGAAAAAAAAATTCTTTGTGTATGTCGTCGTTGTCGTCGGCCACTTTTCGTAACACGATACAGCCTGCGGAGTGCAACAAGTCACCAATTTTTTGATTGAATATCGTTCATGCCCTATCACAGATGAACCCTATTGATTTTTAGCTCACAATAGCCGGTAAAACGGGTGCTATGGTATTAGAAGTACGAAATGTTTATCATTTTTGGAGAAATTTAAGTTTGTTAGCAAGATACAGCCTCCGGAGTGCAACAAGTCACAAATTTCATGATTGAATATTGTCCAGGACATATCACAGATGAAGCCTATTGATTTTCAGCTCACCAGAACCAGTACAACGGGTGCCATGGTACTTGAAGTACGACATTTTTGGAGAAATATCAGTTTGTTAGCACGATACAGCCTCCGGAGTGTATACAAGTGACCAATTTTATGATTATATATTGTTCAGAGCGTCTCACAGATGAACTATTGATTTTCAGCTCACTAAAACCAGCACAACGGGTGCTATGGTACTTCAAGTACCAATTTTCAGTTTGTTAGCACAATGCAGTCTCTGAAGTGTTCAAAGTGACCAATTTTATGATTGGATATTGTTGAGCTTATCATATAGATGAACCTCATTGATTTTCAGCTCACTGGAGACAGTACAACGGGTGCTATGGCAATGGAAGGGCCACATTTTGGTCATTTTTTGAGGATTTTCGGGTTGTTAGCACGATACAGCCTCCGGAGTGTATATAAGTGACCAATATTATAATTGGATATTCTTTAGTGTGTGTCACAGATGAACCGTATTGATTTTCAGCTCACTAGAGCGAGCACAACGGGTCCTATAATTCCAGATATACTATATTTTCGGTTATTTTTTTAGAAATGTTGGTTTGTTAACACGATACAGCCTCCGAAGTGTATAAGACAAGTGACAATGTTTTGATAGGATAATGTTCAGGGTGTCTCACAAATGCGGAAAAGTTATTTTTGATCTTTAAAACCGTTTATTTTTCTAAAAACCGTTTTTTTGTGTTGTTGTTGATGGGAAACGTAAAAATAACTTACAAAAAATTTTCAAATTTCCAACTTTTTTTGGGGTAAACCAATACTTTTCTCGCATATTTTATAAGTTGGGCGGAAATGTAATAGTGTAGTGTATATGATGTGCAAAAATCAATGTCTAATGTTGTATTCGAAATTTGAATACCACTAATTCATAAAAGAAGGCAACAGCATCGCTAAAAAGCTAAGTTGATTTCTATTCAGGAGTTCATAAACGTTGGTAATACAGAACAAGGATTCGTAAAACTTATCACAAGCAACAGCAGTTGCAAAGTGACGCAAGTATATCCTCACAAAAACCACCACACCGAAAAATCCCAATGTATACGGCATGTGAATGTCAAACCATGGAAAGTCACTCTATATATACAGTAATTTTTTTTCATACAAAAGTCAATTCTTAAATTGCCGAAAAATAGGAACTTGTTCACTGTTCACT
Source organism: Galeruca laticollis (assembly GCA_963921935.1). Classification (NCBI taxonomy): domain Eukaryota; kingdom Metazoa; phylum Arthropoda; class Insecta; order Coleoptera; family Chrysomelidae; genus Galeruca; species Galeruca laticollis. Next base: position 17,764,751 of record OY998183.1, on the reverse strand, counting down.
CTCAGTTGACTCGGGGCGCTGAGATTATGCTACAGTAAAATTTTCAGCCTCCTACCTGTACTCAAAGCTAAGATACAGGTATGCAGGATGATAGAGCTCGAAAAGTTGTTACGATCGCATCATATCACGATCCCTGAAAAAATCCTGATGGCCATCTAAAATTTCGAAAATATTAGTATTTTCAGTTTTCTCCAATTTACACGGTTTTTGACCTCAGACAGAGGAAATGCCTTTGAAATGTTTTTTGTAGCTCTATTCAAGACCTATCCAATGGTATATAATAGTTTATATATTTAGGGTACCCTTGTGGATTTATAGCCAAAACGAGTGTCCTACCCTTTGATTTTTTTTCGTTTTATAAGTTTTTTTCCAATTTAAACGGTTTTTGACCTCAGATAAAAAAAATTCTCCTTAAATACTGCATACATGTAACAAATTATCGACGAAAACTATTAGTGTTTTTAAATGAAACTCAAGGTCTCTAGTTTAAAAACACTAATATGAGCATATTCCACGAAGTAAGGGTCGAGACAGTCAATTTCATGACGAAAACTATATTATTTTTCTTAAGTATATGTCAATAGACTTTAAAACATGTACAACAAGTACTGATATCAGTCCAAAAACCTCTTGGTAAAGTAAAAATAGGTGACGCAAGTATATCCTTTACAAATGATGTGATATTAAATTATACGATGTTTAGGGTGACAGAAGTACTTTATTATCTTATAATCTTTTCAAAATAAAGGTAAGCTATGGCTACATATTAACACTTTATTCCTTATTAATTTGAATGTTTCAAATAATTTTTGTACTTGCGTTCAGCCCTGTTTAAGTACAGTTTGTGTTTGTTTGAAGCTGATTTTTTTCTGTGTTTAAATTTTACCACAAATCGTTAAAATTCCTGTATATATTTTAGACAGACATGTAAATGTATAGAAAATGCTTCATTCAATCAAAACTTCCAAAATACAATGCAAAGAAAGGCTCCATTAGATTTATAGGTACTATCGAAAGTCATAAAAAGAAAGATCTCCATCCGAATTATACTATCAAAACATATAACAATGAAATGGCCCCATCCGATTTATATTATTAAAACAAATTAAAAGGAAAAAGCCCCATCCGAATTGTACTATCGAAACGCATTACAAAGAAAATACCACATCTGTTTCGCTTGGGTCGTCAGAACAAAAAGTTTTTTTATCTGTACAACAATAAGACCGGTTGAAAAAAATGCATTAACATGAAACTGAAAAAACACAAACAAATATTATTTAAACAGGGCTGAACGCAAGGACATCAATGATTTGAAACCTTCAAATTTATAATAAATAAAGTGTGAATATGTAGCCACAGCTTACCTTCATTTTGAAAAGATTATAAGTAGATATAGTACTTGTGTCACCCTATACATCGTATAATTTCATATGCCATCTTTTGTTGCGTCACCTATTTTTACCTCGTCAAGAGGTTTGGACTGGTTTTAATAACGGTAAAGAGCTGATTAATGATGAAGCTATAGCACAAATCATGAAGTTGCAATTTCATTGAAAAAATAAATGTGATTAATATGATTGGGAAGGTCAATAGGTGCGGAAAAAATTAAGTAGCCTCTCCTGGCGGCAAATTTTTAAATCCGCCACTGACTAAATCCCGATAAAAATTTTCATCCATAAATAGTTATTGAGCTCTATAAACAGAAGCGACCTTTGTATTGCTGCGATTTATATAAAGTGGCATTTTTTTTACTTACTATGTATACATCTATTATGCTAGAGGTCCACAATTTGATTTTGTTGAGTTTCATATTTACGTTATTGAACATGTAAGCTGTATCAAATATCAGCAAATAATGAAAAAAAATTGTCGAAACAATGATTCAATATATCTGTATAAATTATGTTGTGTGAGTGGTTTCGTTTTATATCAAATCACATGAATAATACCTACATAATTCTTATGTTAATAAGATTGTATTGAAACAAATTAACAGGTATAAACAATTTTATGTTCGACTCAATCATAATAGGTTGATCTATGACACTGTTGAGAATCCATAATCTATCACTTTATTGGACTAATCCATAATGATAAATATATTTTCCTATACATTTTTTGAATCAAACATAAAGCTAAGTATGTTACTCGTACATAATCAGACTTAATTAACTCGTCTGCATTTTTGGCCTCGCGCGCAAGCGCGCTTTGCCAATAAACTCGACTCGTCCAATAAAGTCTTAAGATCATGTACTTGTTATATAAATAGCTATCTCTAAAAGGCGTTGATTGGAATAAATCCTTCTAACGGTAAGTGATACTTTTTTATCAAATTCATGTTTAAATGTCAAGTATAGGTACACACACACCCAAACTTATATGGAATCATTGTGTTTAGAACTAAATTGTTTTGTAGGGCAAAAACTTTGTATGTTTGGTAAAGATAAAGTTTTTGAATTGTAAATAAACATGAAAGCAAAACATTTGTGTCTGCTTATCTTTTAAATTTTGTGTTCAATAAGTCATTAAACACAATTAATAATATTCCGTAGTGAAATATACTTTATTTCGATATATTATTAATAAAATAATAAAGCACAATCGTAGACTAACAGGGGGGACTAACCTACTGGGGCCCTGGACATATTAGGATGATGAGGAGATGGGGAAATGTGTCTTTTACTTTGTACATTTTCGTCATGAATACGTTTCAAATAATCCGTTATTTCATTTCAAACTCTTTATTGTTTAGATTTTCATATATTTTTTGCAACTTTTACTTAACTCTTCGGAGTTTTCAAGTGATCAAAGAAACCGAAACGTTCAATGATGTTCTTATAGAAACTTAATCATTGCTTTAAATTTCTCGTTTCTAATCAGTCGCAGTGACGGCGAAGAGTCACCCAACAAAAATATGGCGCGAGCTTCTTAGTTTTGGTCTCTGAAAAAGGTGGTTTCTTGGTTTAGACTTTTGGCGGACGATTCAAAGTAGTTCAGTGTCAGAGTTTCTTTTTGGAGTGAATTACTTGTCTTATCTGTTTTGTGCATCGGCTTTTTCAATATTTTCAATATTCCAATGATGATTCCGATTCCCTATCGATCGCGGGGCCCTGGACACGTGCCCAGAGTGTGCTATGAAAAGTAGGCCCTAACTAAGATATGGGAAAAATTATTGGTATTATTGAACATGGCGGGGCGCAAAGAGACATACGCTGTATGAAAAATGTATGTAAGGTATTTAGTATAGTGAACAGTTGTAGTGACCCCGAAAGGACGGTAAATGGACATTAGCTTAGAAATAAGATTAAGAACAGACCACAGCAAAGTGGTGAAAGAGCTATCACTTTATGTGCCAAATTGTTGGAAGACATCCGAATGTTACTTATTCAGAACTAAACCGACAACTTCAGGAAGCCACAGGTGTCTTTCAGTGGAAGCAACTCGGAAAAGACTTCGTGCTCGAGGGTTGTATAGCAGAAGACAGTTACGAGTTCCAGACAAAATAAAATTGACCGGCTGAATTGTTGCCTTCAATACCAAAACTGGAAAAATGACAATTGACAAAATGTTTTTTCGGATGAAACCAGAGTGGTCATAAATCAGATGACCGCATGATTCAGGTTCTTCGAGCTCCAGGAAGTCAAGATAGACTCCACGCTGCCAGATCAATCTCAAAATATAAGGGAGGAACTTTAATGTTCTGGAGAGGTATTATGATCGAATCGAAAACTCATTTGCTTTCCATTCAACCAACTTCAACTGGTAGTAGATATGTTGGTGTTAGAACTAGTAGTTAGGTCTTGGGTAGGTGCAATTGGAGATAATTTTATCTTTATGCATGACAATGCACCTTCTCATACTAGCAGAGTGGCTAGAAAATTTCTGAAAATGGAAGGTGATACAACTTTGGACTGGCCTGCATGTTCACTGGACTTAAACCCCGTTGAAAACCTGCGAGACCGATTGAAAAGAAGGGTTAGATAGTCGAACGATAATCTGATGAATGCGTATCAGCGACGTTGATATTCAAAAATAAGCTGTGCTGCCCGTAGCTTATAAGAAGGTGCCACCCATATAAATCATCAGAATGAAATATTGCTGCAACAAATTCTGGAACTTGATAAATAAAGGTTTATCGCAAAATTCCTGAAACACGTCAATTTTTATTTCCAATGGGGCATATTACAAAGAGATTTGTTTATCTTTTTAATTATCTGGGGAGATGCATACACCTCCAACTTTTTTTTAAATGGATGCGTAGGTTGATTAATTTTTTATTTGAAAGCATTTTCAATTGCAAATAAAAATCAATTTTTTTTATATTTTTTATAAGCAATGTGTCGGAAAAAAATGAAATAAGGAAATATTTACTAAAATTACTTTGCTGACAATATCCTAATCGGTTATAAATAGCATTCCGAACATTTTGTAACACTTCCGGCGTTACTTGCGTAATTTCGTCCCTGATTCTTTGTTGAAGCTCGGCGATGTCGTTAGGTTTAGTGGCATAATCTTTGCTCTTTAGATATCCCCATAAAAAAAGATCTAATGGAGTAAGATCGGGTGATATTGCTGGCCACTCAATTGGGCCCCTTCTTCCAATCCACCTATTTGGAAACACTTCGTTAAGATAGGTCCGTACATTTTCAGCAAAATTTGGTGGTGCCCCATCTTGTTGAAACCACATCCGTTGGTCAAATAAGTTGGGATCCAAATTATTGGGGAATAAATTCACTAAAGTAGGAATCAGTTCTTCTTGGAGCATATTAAGGTATGTTTCTCCGGTTACGTTTCCATTGAAAAAAATCTCCAATAATTCCAACCCAGACGTTTGTTTTTTTACACCTTTGGGTATGGGATTCACGCATCCAACGGGGATTTTCGTCAGCCCAAGAACGGCAGTTCTGTTGATTGACGTGCCCATGTAATGTGAACGTAGCCTCATCAGAAAACATTACCCATTCCAAAGCAATTTGTCCACTATCGATAGAAGGCATATATCGTTCGCAAAATTCGAGTCTACGATCAGTATAATCTTCGTTAAGCTCCTGCAGGCTTTGCATCTTATATGGGTGCTTTTTGGCTTCTTTAAGAATTTTTTAAACGCTTATGTGACTGACAACATGAACGCGAGCTATTTGCCTAGCTGGAGTAACAGGATTTTCTTCAACTTCCAACAATATGATCAACTGAACTTCTCCGTCAACTTTTAAAACCTTTTGTCAAGGAGCCACCCTTACGCGGCCCAACTCCCGATATCGAGTTTCAATTTTGCTAATCGTACTTCGATTAATTGAAGGTAATTCTGGATGAACTTCAGTAAACAATCGAGCGACTTCAGCCTGTGTTGGACTTCTGTCCCCATATCCGATCATCATTAAAATTTCGATACTATGCATCTCGGTTAAATGGGGCATTTTCTTATTTCTCGTTTGTTATTTACACGTTGAAATACAAACAAGTACTAACAAATCAATCACATTCAGTTCAAATTGACCAAAAAACTATCGAGCAGGTTTTTTATTGGGCTTATCAAGTAAGAAAAAATGTACCTATACATTAAAGTAATTTGAGTAAATATTTCCTTATTTCATTTTTTTTCGACACATTGCTTTTAAAAAGGAACAAAAAAAGTAGAATTGTATGAACAATTGAAAAAGCTTTAAAATAAAAAAATAATCAACCTACTCTTCCATTTAAAAAAAGTTGGGGTTGTCTGCAGCCCCACCAGATAATTAAAAACATAAACAAATCTCTTTGTAATATGCCCCATTGAAAATAAAAATTGCCGATTTATCAAGTTACAGAATTCGTTCCAGTTAGACTTTCCACTCTGTATATATACACACACACACACACACACACACACACACACACACACACACACACACACACACACACACACATATATATATATATATATATATATATATATTTGTGGAGAGATTCTATTGAGAATTTGAATTGAATATAATGTTTGATCTATTATTCAATTGCCCCACGCCAATTTATTATTGTTTATTTATATATAGGATTTAACAAAAACACGTTGCTGGTTAATTTATTATGGACTTATATTCTTTTTATAATAATGAATAATAATTGAATATGAATATAATGTTGATATTGAAATAATAATAGTGCAGATTAATAATTGGCTAGCTAATTGATATATGAATAAAATATTTATATCATATTATTTATTAGATTTCATCCTACTCATCTAGTTATTCTAAATCATGTGGTTTCGTTTCATTTAAAATTCACATCAGCTACTCTTATTTCTCTATCACTCTTTCTCTCAGTAGGGTTCCTGGGCGTAGTTAAAAAAATCAACATCACTACTCAATGACATTTATTTTATAATAGGAAATAATACTTTAAAAATGGTTATTCAAAATTCAATTGACGGTTTATAGAGATATCTTATTACAGTTTAAGATTTGTCAAAAACCTTCCTTTAAAATGTCATTTACATAATGCAAAACAAATGATTCATACTTATTTAATATCTTATTCAGTGCCCTCACCAACGAACTACATACACTTTGGCCACCAAATGGCACAACACAAAATCTATAAATTTCCCTAGCTGTATAATCCCTACTTTCCTCCTGCAATGGAATTAGCCAAAAGCTATGTCTTAAATCTAATCGTGAAAATATTGATGTTTTTGTTATCCGTCCTAAAATAGCTTCAACCGACATAGGCGCTTCATATTGGGGTTTTGAAAATTTGTTTATATTCCTAGCATCCAAGCAAAGTCTTAATTCTCCATTTTTCTTCACTACTACAACAATAGGATTAATGTATTGTGAGTTACTTCTTTCTATTATTTTATTTTCCAAACGTTGTTTGATACATTTTCTCACTTGCTCTTCATGTTTATATGAGATGGGATATGTTTTTACTTTGAAATTTTTAATATCTTCATTCATTTCTATTTTATGTACATAATCCTTTGCAATTGTATTCTCCTTTGAAAATAAATTATTATATTTATCCATTAAATTTATTATTTATTATCTCGAAATTAATAAACGTTAAATAGAAATGCGAAAATAGCAAAATCTTTGTAATTACTTTTATCAGATCTGTTTTTTTTTATATTTATAATAGTATTAGATTTCAACTCTCTTAACTTTTATCATATGTGCACATCTTTAACATAAATGTTGGTACCAACAAAGACAAAAAAAACTAACCTTGTTCTCACAACCCCACTAATACTCCTTCTTGAAGTGTTGTCTTTCAAAACCATACCATACAGAACTGCCGCTGTTTCCAATAACTTGTTATTTTTTTTGTTAAAATATTTTTGTATGTAACTTCTTTACAGTATTGCGTCTTATATATTTTTATTTGCCACTTCTACTGTTCATTCAGGACTCTTTTATACAATTTTGATAGCTTTTTTATCTAAAATCCCTTCATTTCTACCATATGTCATATCTCGTTCATCTCTCCAAAAAAACCTCTCCCACTGTTCTTAATCAACAAGCTCTAATTGTTTTTCGTTGCTATGCCAAAATCATATGTGTGCTGATTCCAAACTCATCACCTAATTCTTAAGTGTAATTTTTTTTAAATTATGTTTGTGTTCTTTTAAAATTTTCTTTTTACCTAATTATTATTATTCTTTTACATAAACTATTCTGTATTCCTATTTTCTAATTCCTAAATAATAGCTTTATTTACTCAACAACAAAATTCATATATTTCAAGACACAATAAATATAAAGTTCTGTGGTTTCTACTTCTTTTTCGAGTTGTTGCATTATTCATTTCCATTGACTTTTTTGACATCTACGCCACTGTGATACCTAACTGAACAATTTTCTCCTACGTGAGAGTTCCCAACCTTTTGACATTACATATTATAGAATTCTCAACTTAATGTCACATCAAAACACTAGAAAGGTCATCTTGTACATTTACCAAGTATTTGTATATTTCACAGTACTTCATGTTGATAAAGATTTTAAATAAAAATGGTTAGAAATTAAAAGCCAGTATTTTTTATAATTCTATTAAGTTTGCAATGGCTGAACTACAAATAACCCTAAAATGAAAAGACACTACCATTCGGATACGAAATTAAGTAATTAAATCAATTTCTTTATCCAACATTATGATAGGAGTTGATCTTTAATATATCGATAAGCCAAGTAATATTACGGATAGTATAAATTTTATTCCAAACGTAAACCCGACTATCAGCAGCCTTATTCATTCTGTCACAACGTCAACGTGTCAGTGTATATATACCTAATGGCCATAAATATACAAAAAACGCCTCCACTGCGCTTCATAAACATGTGAAAAATGAAAAACATAAATTAGACTTTAATAATACTAAAATAATATACCAAGATTTCAATTACAAAAAACTAATAATGAAAGAACTGATACATATAAAAAAGGAGAATAATGCAGTAAACGATAAACAAGATATCAAAAATGTAAGCCAGATATATTATAGTTTATTATAATAATAACATCAACTTCTGTTAGAATAATTAATTTTAATCGTTCAATCGTTTTCAATTTATTATTGTAACAACATAAATGTAAAAATTCTTGAAAATGCTCCGAAGTAAGGAGCGAAACGGTAAATAAAAATATAAATAGATACTCAGGATATTGATACCTATATAAAATAGAACAAAATAGAATTGTTGTTAGTATGTAAGTGTATATAGTAGTATAAGAAACATTCGGAGTAAATATTTGAGATAATCATAAACATTTTTGACAAGAGATGTCAAGTGATCTTGACAAGACCAGATTTTTTAGAGAAGAACAATAATAAAGAAGGAGACATTTTGACAGGAGATGTCAAGTGATTTTTGACAATAGAGGTTTTTTTGTTGAGAGGGAAGTAAAAAAAGGTATTTTCGTTCGAAAAAGACGTATTTAGCGGCGAAAATATTAATAATAATAATAATAAACAAAGGAGACATTTAGCAGACAGTAGCAAAATTTGAACGTGGAGAATAGAAAAGAAAGAAGTAACAGAAGATTGGATAGTGCGTATGAACATATTTAACCGGTTGTGGACAGAGTGATAAGGTCAGTAACCATTCAATAATACAATAGAATAAATAACATTTTCATTATAATTGATTACTCAAATTTTGATAGACATTTATTGGACTAATTATTAAAGCATCAACTGTAAATAAAAAAAAACGAAATTTAATTTATATGTACATTTTAGTAGGTATCAATATCGATTTATATTTTTCTCATGCATTATAAAACAGGGAATCATTAGAATCTTGTTTTATTGATTTATGAGGAATTAAAACTTCACACCCTGAGGTAGTATAGAGACAGTGTTCGATTGAGCTGGCAAAAGTATTAAAGATTATTTCTTAGATGTATAATATAACATTACAAATAGCTCCCAACATTCAGGCGCGAAATTCCTCATAATCAGAACTAAAACACAATATAGAAATGTCAAAGATTTAAAAACAATTTGATAATTTGCGGTTGTGTTCAAGTGATTTGTAGAACGGCCACTGTTTACGTTTCTTACTCATGTATTGTTTTTATCAATTAAAATCATTGCTTATTATACATAATTGTTGAAATTTAAAATAAATATAAATAAGGAGGATAATAGTATCAACATCAATATAATGAAGATGATGGAACTAAAAGAAGAGTTAAGAAAGAGAAAATTGGACAATACAGGAGACAAAAACGAACTTAGACGAAGACTAACAGAAGTTATTGAAACTGAAGCGCGGAAATTAATCAAAGAAAAACATGGACAGAAAACAATGAAGAACAAAAAAGGAAAACAATAAATCAAACAGAAGAAGGTAAATCAACTCCTGAATCAAATACTTTTGAGATACATCATTACACTGCACAAGAAGAAATACAGGGTAATCCACAAACATCTGATTTGGTACAGATTTTGCAGTATATGCAAATTATAAACCAAAATATAATCACTATAAAACAAGAAGTAACAGCGGAAATACAGAAAGTGGAAGCAGACATCCGAAGAATAACGGAAAGATTCGATCAAAAATATAAATAACAGCTGTTGAGACAAGAGTAGAAACAACTGAATCTAAAATAACATCATTGAAAGAGAGTGTGATAAAAGAATCACAAAGAATAAAAGAAGATAACGATGGAGTAAAGAAAGAAATGAAACGAATGAAAGATATGCAAACGTTGAATGATATAAAGGCCAATAAAAGAGTAACGGATCTACAAGAAACGGTCAAAGAAGGACTAAATATAAATATCAACATGGCAGAGGAGGAGAATAAAAGAACGTTGGCAATTCTTAAAAGGGAAATTCAGGAAAAATTCACCAAGTTACCAATAAGAATCAAAACAATTTCACGCCAGGAGATGTACAAGTAATGGACAGAAAATTTGAACAAATGCGTCAAGAGTTATTAACTCAAGCGGAACCAAAGATATTGGGGGAACATGGAATCTCTCATATAACCTGTGCTGGAAGGACAGAAGATTCTGCTAAATTCTGTGGAAATTTCAAGAGAATTCATCCCATGAATTCCTTAAAAACAATGAAGTCACGTTATAGGAAAATAAAGAGTACGGTAGAACTGAAAGAGAACCTAAGAGCCAATCTCATAGGACAGGCATTGCCATGGTTCAATTGTAAAGAGACGGAAATTAACAATATGGATTAATTTGAGTCGCTATTCTTGACTAATTTTTGGGGAGAATTACAACCAAGTAAGGTCAGAGAGAGACTCTGTTTTGGCAAATTCAACTCTCACAAAAATCATAGTCTAACCAACTATGCATTGCAGATTTATGCTCAAGTCCAGTACTTGACACCGACTATACCTGAAACCGAAATTGTAATGTTTTTATCCAGACATTATCGCGCTGATATAAGCGAAATTATTGTCATAAACAACATATGCAAATTCGACCAATTACTAACATATTTGTCGAGGATCGAACGAAATTTGGAAAGCAATCGAAATAGTCCAAACAAACATAAACAGTACAAATAATAGTAATAATAATCCAAGATCATATAATGATATAATCAATAATCGTAATCAAACACGAAATAATGTAATTAGTAATAATTATGATAGATTCCAAAGTAATAGATATAATAGAAGTAATTATCGTAATTCCAATGATAGTAATCAAATTAATAGTTACAGGAATAATAACTGTAATCAAAACACAAATATGACAAATCACCGAAACATAAATAGGCAAACGAATGTGGAAAACGCACGGGTTAATCATATGAACACAACCGATAATAGATCAAGGAGTGTGGAAAGACGTGACGAGTGTGGAAAGACGTGACGAACCTGTAGCAAACGGACCAACTTCTAGTAGAGCTAGAAGTATGTCACCCACACATTTTCAGTAGAGGGTATGCCAGATTTATCTAGGTGTATTTTGTATACCCATTTCTCAGAGTTTTTAAAAATTGATGACTCTATTTCACACCTGGAAATAAAACCATAAGGATTAATAATTGTAATAGTTACTATTAACGATAAAGAGTTAAAATTATTACTAGAGACAGGTTCAACTGCATCTTTAATTTCACAGAAAACAATTAATAGGATTGACAATATGAGAACTAATATTCTTCATGTACCTAAGATCAATTTGATAGGTATAAATGAAAAAACTTTGGGTTTCACAAATAAGGCGGCTTGTGTTACTATAAAATTCACAAATTCCGTTATTAGCTCACAGTTATTAATAGTAGATCATTTGGGATGTGATATATTATTAGGGAGTGACGAATTGGAGAGAAATAATTTTATTATAGATTATGAACAGGGTTTAATAAAAATAGATGGGAAAATTAATTATGATTTAAGAACAAAAGATTCAAACATGCAACAGAAAGGTGATAGAATAGAATACATGAACATAGGAGAAGGTGAAGATAAATGTTACGAGAAAAGAAATACAAATAATTGTATCGAATTAAAAAATTATAATTTTAATGGAATGAACAATATTGATTGTGATACTTTAAGTAAGTTAGATAGTCATGATAATGAAAATAGGTATTTAGGAGTGGAAAATAGTGATGTTAGGTACAGGCCAAAGGATGCCGCGAAAGGAGTGGTACTGAATGAGAAGGATGTCGATTGTGATGTAAAATGGAAAGCAGAACTGGTTGAATTGTTACAATATTATATAGGGTTAGTGAATGAAGAAGCGAGAGTGGCTGAGGAATATGTTCATGAAATTAAAGTTCTAAATATGAGGGAATTTAAACCTAAGAGTTATCCTATTCCATATAAACTTTTGGAGGACGTAAATAACACGTTAAAGAATATGTTACAAAATAAAATCATAAGTTATAGTACAACATCATATTTGAATCCGGTCGTTATTGTCAAAAAACGGGACGATAGTATTAGATTGTGTTTAGACGCTAGAAATTTGAACAAGTGCACAATACCTCAATATTGAAGCAATATTAGGTAGAATAACAAATGTGAAAATATTTTCGAAATTAGATCTCAAACACAGCTTTTGGCTTATACCATTGCATAAAAACAGCAGGCATCTTGTAGGTTTTAAAATTATTGGTATAGTGTATGAGTTCAATGTCGTACCATTTGGAGTACAATCAGCAACTAGTGCATTACTTAAAGCTCTCAACAAAATTCTGGAAAAACATGAAACTCATGCTATTCATTATGTTGATGACATTTTAATATTTTGAAAAAGTGAACAAGATCATTTAATTCACTCAACCAATATTTATCAAGATTTAGATAAAGCGGGACTGAAACTAAACATAGCTAAATGCACATTTTTCAAAACTGAAGTAGTTTTCCTGGGTTATAAATTAACACCATTCACTATTGAGATGGATCCTAGTAGAATTAGCATCATAAAAGAATACAAGAGACCTACAAATCTGAAAACATTAAGAGGGTTTTTAGGGACTCTAAATTATTTCAAACGTTTAGTGCCAGACTTGTCTGAAAAACAAATACCGCTAATAAACTTACTTAAAAAGAATGTAAGATGGTGCTGGACCGACGAACATGAACAAGCATTCATGTCTATTAAAATTATGTTTCATGATCAAGTCAAACTGTACCACCCTGTATATAGTCTACCTTTCACTGTAAGCACTGACGCTTCTTTTTATAGAATTGCCGGAGTATTAACTCAGATGCAACAAGGAATCGAAGTACCAATTTCATTTGTGTCTAGGCTTACTAAGTCTGCTGAGAAAAATTATAGCGTTTGTGAATTGGAATTGTTAAGCATAATTTTTTGTATAAGCAAACTACGTTACTACTTATTAGGTGGACATTTTTATGTCAATACAGACAACAAAGCTTTAACATCCATATTAGATAACAAATTTAACAATGCTAGAGTACATAGGTGGAGTCTTTTGTTGCAAGAATACTCGTTCACTATAAAATATTTACCGGGAAAGAAAAATATAGTACCAGATGCACTTACTCGCATGGATGGACATAAGAAAAATGAAATTAAAATTCACAAAATTGGGTTGAACATTTTTAAACATGAACAGGGAGTTTTTTCATTAGAGGCTATCAGAAACGATCAAGTAAATTTGACAAACAAAGGGAAAAGGAAAGGAATATTGAAAGACAAAATTTATACGAAAATCATAGATGGCATACAAATGTATTTTAAAGGTGCATCTTCTGAAAGTTTTCTTCATATTTATATAGAGTGAGCTCAATGGTTAAATTTTAAATCAGAAATATTAGTATATTGAATAGGTACAGGCCAATTGGCTGTATAACCTATAATGTATAAAACTGAAAATTTAATTGTTTGAATATGTATAGGCCAGTTGGCTGTATAACCTATAATGTATCAACTTGTAAATTTGCTGTCAGTGTGGGATTGAGATTTCAAACACGTGGTCGATAACCAGACTTCAACAAAAATGAATTTTAAAAGAATTTTAAAATGTGTAATAATTTTATTTTGTAATGAAATGTGACATAGTGTGAGTTAATGATAGACGTAGTTGTTGGTGCTGTCGATGGCCATTCAATTTTTTACCACTGCTAATCACATTTCAATCTCAGTAAGTTTGTAAGTAAATAGTGTTTTGTATAACATTTTAGATCATTTTAACAAAGTATATTTTTATGTAGCTTCCCTGATGATGGGTGAAAATTCACTCGAAAGCTTGGATTAAATACTTAAAAGAGTACACGGATACGTTTTATTGCTGCAATTTCCCTAAAAAAATCTACACAGAAGTTACATTGTAACTGATCAGCAAAGACATACCTTCACATTATATATATATATATATACCACTCCTCTTCAATAACCTCTTTATTTTTGCGTGTTTTCCCATGATTTTTTCTTTGTTTTTGTTAAATTCGCGCGTTATCCCTTTATCGATCTTGCTTCTTCACCTTGGTTTGGTTTTTTCCAGACAGGAGGGCTTTATACGCCTCCGTGTTGACATTGGTTGTTGTTCCAAAATCCGAATCTCCCAATTGATGGCACAAATGTGCGTTTGGTTGTCCTGTTATTTTCCGTTGTTTGTGATCTTCCATGTTTCATTCAACATCGTTGCTCCCAAGTTTCACATCCATACTTGGTTATACCGTACTTATGAAGGCTAATGAGCTAGAATCATGCATGTTTACGGTTACCACTCCTCTTCAATAACCTCTTTATTTTTGCGTGCTTTCCCATGATTTTTTCTTCGTTTTTATACATATATATATATATATATATATATATATATATATATATATATATATATATATATATATATATATATATGAAAAATAACCTACGTTTTAGTCAAAATTTCAATAATTTCGACATATTAGCCTGACCGTTCTTCGAAGAGAAAAACAACTACTTTCCTGGCATTACATCCCCTTCGAAGAACGTGACGTCGATCGACCCTTTTGTCGATACAGACATCTGTGGTAATTCGCAATTTTATGATTGGATATTATTCAGGGCGTCTCAAAGATGAACTCTATTGATACTCAACACACTGAACACAGTATAACGGGTGCTATGGTACTTGTAGTACCAAATTACTGTAATTTTTGGAGAATTTTCGGTTTGTTAGCACGATTCATCCCCCGAAGTGTGTACAAGTGACAATTTGTGAATGTTGTTGTCATCTCACAGATGCGGAAAAATTAGTTTTAATCTTTAAAACCGTTCATTTTTAGTGGGATGTTTTTTTATTGAATATATTTGCTGCTTCTCTATGCGTTTTATAGTTATCTCCCACAATCAAAACGATTTCTAGTTTCTCTTCATCGGTTAATAACGCTACCATTTTTATGTGTCTTATAAGTTCTAACGCGGCATAAAATTTACTATCAACATTACCTTCTATCAACAAATTATTTGTTTGTCAGTGCATCATAGATTACATGTAACTACAGTTAAATTTGCATTATTGTAGACATACGTTCTAAAAATAATTTTATTAATTTAAATGAATGTAATTACATATTTAAACGTTATTTTTAATTCTGATCAACTTTTTTTAGTAACATTTGAAGGCACTTTTCTCTTGAGTAAAACTCATATTTTTTGACAAACCTCGTATACGACTAAAAAATTTGATATTTGATGACTGTATTTTAGGTTTTAGATAATAATAATAAAGAATAACTTTTTTTCCTAAAAATGATTGTAAAAAAGTTTTCCATATGATTCCAACTTTTAGGGGGACATATTGTATATTTTTGGAACCGTGTAAATAATAAATAGAATATCGAACAACAACAACAACAGCTAATGCCTTCTTTGATATGAACTTTATTACGACGACTACACCTTGTATGACACCTTTATGCCGTTTATCCAATACAACAATAATAATAACATATAATCTTTGATAAGATCTTTATTACGACGACAACGGCTACAACCTATGTATTTTAGGTTTAACTAAATTTCTAATAAATGTTTATACAATTGTAGAGATAAAATTGTAAATCGTTTTAAGGAAAATGGTATATTGATATATTATATGACGAATAAAATTTTCGCTTAACAATTTTTAATAAAATTTTAATTAATAATATAAATAAAGATATTACTATAACATAAATTATTGCAAATACATTATTAAAGTCGCCTTTTATGCTGTGGAGAGTGCTGATGTTGGTTGTTTCGATCATTACGAAGAAGACTTGTAGACTGAATTTTTCTTATTGGATATATTGTTTGTGGCAGTTGTCTAAACATATAATCTACGGCTCTTGAAACCTCCTGTTGTTGTTGCTCCTGCTTTAATTCCTCAGGTACCCAGTTTATTGTGAGATTATTCCAAGTTTGTTCAATTTTTACTTTTCCACCAACCTATCTAATATGCGAGAAAAGTATTGGTTTACCCACAAAAAAGTTGGAAATTTGAAAATTTTTTTGAGTTATTTTTACGTTATCCATCAACCACAACACGAAAAAACGGTTTTTAGAAAAAAAATCCTGTGTGTATGTCGTCGTCGTCGTTGTCGTCGGCCACTTTTCCTTGCAAGTCTTGTTAGCACGATACAGCCTCCGGAGTGCAATAAGTCACCAATTTTATGATGGAATATTGTTAAGGACATTTCACAGATGAACCCTATTGATTTTCAGCTCACCAGAGCCAGTACAACGGGTGCTATGGTACTTGAAGTACGACATTTTGTCGTTTTTCGAGAAATTTCAGTTTGTTAGCACGATACAGCCTCCGGAGTTCAGCAAGTCACCAATTTTATGATTGAATATTATTCAGGGCATCTCACTGATGAACCCCATTGATTTTCAGCTCACCAGAGCCAATACAACCGGTGCTACAGTACTTTAAGTACGATATTTTTGTCATTTTTGGAGAAGTTTCAGTTTGTTAGCACGATACAGCCTCCGGAGTATATACAAGTGATGAATTTTATGATTGGATATTATTCAGAGCGTCTTAAAGATGAACCCTATTGATATTGAGCTCACTAAAGCCAGTACAACGGGTGCTGTGGTACCTGAAGTACCAAACTTTTGTAATTTTTGGAGAATTTTTAGTTTGTTAGCACGATACAGCCTCCAGAGAGTATACGATTGATCAACTTTATAAATAAGTATTGTTCAAGGTGTCTCACAGATGTACCCTATTGATTTTCAGTTGACTAGAGCGAGTACAGCGGGTCCTATAAAACTAGATATACTAAATTTTTGGTTATTTTTGGAGAAATTTCGGTTTGTTAGCACGATACATCCCCCGAAGTGTATACAAGTAACAATTTTATGATAGAATATTGTTCAGGGCCACAGATGCGGAAACGTTAGTTTTAATCTTTAAAACCGTTTATTTTTGTTTCTTTCCCCTTTAGATTTGTCGACAAGGTGGATGTTTTCAGTTTGTTTCATAACCCTTCTTTTATCTTCATAAAATATGACATCCTTATTCAATTGATCTATTCTTCAATTCGACGTCTATACTCAGCTAAACTGATATCATGTATAACAGGATCATTACGTTAAATAAATATATTTTTATTTTAACCAAATGTGTCTTCCATTCTTTTCCATTCGAACCAATATTATTATATCGTACCTTTTGATATGAACTTTATTACGACTAGACCCTGTCTAACACATTTATGCCGTTTTTCCAATACAACAACAACAACAGCTAATCTATCATATAAACTTTATTACGACTACATCCTGTATACTCCGTATCCCATAGACCTTATTACGTCGTATTCCGTAGATGTCGTACGCCGAAACGTTTAAAGTTACTGAATTATAAAATCTGAGTTAACACCTAATGTTGTAAAATCATAACGTGTAGGTATGTAACTAAATTATAAAGTTCTAAAATTGTCTTAGACTAGACCCTGGTTGATTAGCAATATCGTATACGTCGTACACGCCGTTACGTCGTATCCCATATACGTTGTTACGTCGTACTCGGTAGACGTCATTACGTCGTATCCCATATACGTTATTACGTCGTACCCTGGATACGTCCTTACGTCACACCCCATAGACGTCATCAGATACCAGTAGGGCGTGACCATATCGACGACGACTGCGCATGATGTCTGCGCAACCAATCAGAGATGAGGAGCATGGATTAAATGTGGAGTGGAGGGTCTGGTCCAAGGTGCCCCGACTCCTACTCAATACCTTAGACATTATTCAAAAGATCACTAGAAATGTGTAGAATTGTTCACTGTAACCAGGTTTAACTTCAAAATATGTATTTGATGCACCTTTCCGGGGGCTTTTAGTCGTGTTAATTAACTGGCATAGAGCTATTTATAAGTGATAAGTGAATGAACTTATTATAAGTTATAATACCTACGTTAGAACCTAATAATTTTTTTTAATATAAATCCAAGAAAAAACAATATATCAGATTTTGTTATACAGAAGACGAGCTAAAGTTTGCCATTGATGATATTAGAAGTGGTAAAATCACTCAGAATGCGGCATAAAAAACGCAATTCCCAAAGCAACTGTAAACAATAAAATCAGAAATATTGTGTCACTGGAACGAAAAATGGGACCTCCACCTATATTATCTGAAACTGAGGAAAAAATATTAGAAGATTGGATTATCGCAAAAGCTAAATTCGGTTTCCCTATGGACCACGACGAAGTTCTGCTAGTAGTGCAAAACTTTCTTAAGGCTAGCCAACGTGAAAGTTTGTTCCATGATGACAAACCTGGTAGAAAAGGGTTGAAGTTGTTTTCAAAAAGAAGACCACCATAGTGAAACGATATACGGAAATTATTTGGAAAGCTCGAGCAGCAGTTACCGAAGAAACAATTAGGGATATGAATTTGCGAGAATATCTTTGCAAATAAGATCTCGAATACAAGGCTGATGAGACTGGCATGTAATTTTGTCCTAGGACTGGTAAAGACCGAAAAATTATAAAGACTTCTATGTTGTAAGTAGCGGCCCTGAAAAGTAAAGAATGACTGTCCCATGCAATTTTCGGCAGCTGGTAAAATAGTGACTCCGTTGATAATTGTGCCCTACAAATGAGTGCCTCGGAATGTAGCGATTTCCATGCCTATCTCATATTTCATTGGAAGATCGGATTAGGGTTGGATGGTATCCGAAACTTTTTATGATTATATAACCAACTGTTTTTGCCCTCGGTTACTGGAAAATAACAGAAGATTTCCAGTTTTCCTACTTATGGACGGTCATAAATCACATATTAATGTGGAATTTTTGACATTTGTATTGAAAAATCCTTGCTCCTTTACTGTTTACCGCCTAATGCTACTCATATCATCCAACCATGCAACGTCGCTGTTTTCAAACCTCTGAAAACTGCGTGGAAGCAAGTAGCTCAAAATCATAAACAAACTACCAACAAATACATAACGGAATCTACTTTTGCTCCTCTATTCCAAAAATTTTGCGATCAAACAATAAATGAAAATACCATCAAGAATGGCTTTACATGTTGCGAATTATATCCATTAGATCCAGATGCGATAAACTACAATAAAACGATGTCATTTCGACGAAATGAAATATTTACATAGCACCAATAACATCAAAAATCTAGATCACATGAGCATTGACAAAAACTCCGAAATTTACTAAATTTACCAAAGATGTATAGGTTAAAACCTGACTGTAACTGGTGATGAAGATTATAGTGAAAATGGCAAGGAACACCCTGTGTCATTACCGAATTCAATTATAAATGAATTGCCCATTGAACATGATGATTTGACCTTGTTTCCAGAAAATAAAGATTACCTCGACTATTCCTCCCTTCTTAATTTCCACTAATCATAAACACGCAATTTTGAATTACAAATGGTTTCTCGATGGATAAACTGTACGTCAGCACCTGTTAGCAATTTTTTCGAGTTCACCCGCGGCAAAACTTGACAGCTGTTGTCATCAAAAACCTATGATAACAAGTAATTATGGTCTCCTAGGACACCAGAAAACGATGATAAGCAATTTTTCTGATTTTATTGCCGCTAAATTTTGTGATATTGTTTTTAAACAGTGTATGTAGTGAAAATAAGTCGCTTCGGAAGTGATTCTATCACTAATATTGATCTGGCGATTGAGAAAAGTGTACCGTACAATACCGTTAAAACCCATACGTCAATATGGAAACAGTTTACGGCTTTTGGAAATTACAAGTTTAGAGCAACTAAACCTAATCCTGAAAGATTGGGCGTGTAATATGAAGAAAGAAAACGGTGAAAATTACAAAGAACTAGTTGTGAAGATAATGTGGAACACCGCTGCAAAAAAATGCAATAGATGTATTTTATGAAGTGGAAAATCATTGTTGATCAGTTTAAATATATTATCTTTCAGTCTAGTAGGGAAGCTCGTAATGCGAAACGAAGTAATTTGTAGACGTGCGCCAATAAAAGGAAATCGAGCTCTGCTTCATTAAAATTGGAAGAATATTACGCAATGGTTTTATTAAGAGACGAAGACACTCCGGCGGGACTCCAGCGAAAATTTTACCAAATCGCTCCTTTAGAGCTTGCCTGGAGAGGTGGAGAAGTAGTCGATTGCAGAGTTCATTATTTTAAAGAGGAAGTGGATAACTCTGAGATTAAAACAGGTAAATAACATAGTTACATATTTCTTAAAATAGCTGATTTTCAAAAATCTTACTTTTTAGGAAGAGTAGAATATCATCCTCTATTCAATAAAACGGCCAAGGGTGGAGAAAAAAAATGACCTATAGTAAATGGCTGGTCCCCAACACGAAGAACCCTACCTTTTGTCCAGTCCGTCTATTTAAAATTCTAATGGTTAAACGTTTAGCTAGAATAACAACAGATCGATCATTCTTAACAGTAAACCCATTATGGAACAATGAACAATCAAGTGGAGGGTACAAAAACACTCCAGGGGGTAAAAACGAACTTTCGAAATGGACTAAAGAAGCAGCAGTGGAGGCAGGATTAAGTACAAATAAAATAAAACTAATAAACAACTCCATGCGGTCGACAGTAGTCAGTAACCTGGCTAAAGGAGGAGTGGGTGAACAACAATTGATTAAAATTACCGGCCATAGTTCAGTCAAATAAATTAAACCTTATCTGCAAATGGATAATGAGCATTATTCCAACATAAACACCCTTAAAAGTGACACCTCAGAAACTCCAGCTACAAACCCGATAACATAAGATCCTGCAGCCATTCCTCAAGCTTCTCACAGTACAGCTGGTCCCATTAACAACATTAATGATTCACCTACACCCAACGTTACCAATGAGTTAACACAGATTTCAAACCAAATGTACCAAAAGTGCAATTTATATTTTAATTGTACCATAAATAATTAAGTTTGTAGTATTTTGTGATAAAATAAATTAACTGATGTTTTTAGGTTTTCAAATTAATACCTACATATTTATTATGTATGCATGTAAGGTGGTATGTTTTGTAAGCTATGTGTATGCAGAATAATCTGTTACTCGTGGAATAGTCCTGTCAAATACCATTCGGGCATCTAATTTTTCCTGTGAAAAAAATTGAAAAAACACAATGCAAAGTAATATTTTTCTTAACAAAATACATTCGTGAAGGTGTAAAAATCCTCGTCTTCGACTCGGATTTTTGTTGCCACCAGCATTTACGCTTTTTGTAAAAATATTACTCAGCCACGTGTCTTTTCGGAAAACTTAGATGTCCTTATGATACTACTTACGACAATCCCCCACTGGACATTATAAAGACAAATAGGGAAGTTTTGACCGAATAAAATAACAACTTGAAGAGAGGAACTCAAATAATCAAAGAAAATAATAGTCGTAATGTGAAAACTCTAGATGATGACAATTTGCTACATGTAGTACATAATGATATTTTCAGTTTGGAAGACATAAATAGCTTGTACAATAGGAGATTCAATTGAACAAAAAGAGATACTAAAAACAGTATTTCTGCAATTGTCACAAATAGTACACAAATTCTTACACCTAATTTAAAGATAGATGACAATTTTCGACAAAATACGCTCTCAGCTAGAAGGTGTTCTAAAATGGCAGACAACAACTCCTTTGAAACTACAGACATAGATGTAGAAGCTCTAATTAATCAAGGAAATTACTTAGAAAAAGAAAAGAGTTCCCCTGGACAGTTTAAATATATTGATATTATTAATTTTAAGACTGATGATGACCTGATATATTTTTAAAAACTGACTGTGATACCACAACACGGGGTTACATTAAACCCCAGAGTTACATTGAACAATTTTGCAATGAAGATTATATTTTTCTACAAGTTGGCCTGAATTTTTGTTTGGGACCGATATACAGGGTGTCCCGGGACTAATGGGAAAAAAGTCAGGAGCTTATAATATGAGCCAAAATAATGTTAGTATTTCATATAAACTATTTCTATGCAGGCCCTCGTTTTCGAGTTATAGGCCTCCAAAGTTAGAATTTTGAATTTGGTTTTAATTTTTATCATTTGTATTAGTTGTTTGATCTTCCTAAAATTTACGGCAAAGCTATAGTGTACGTGTATGCATATTTTGGAAAGGTAAATAGATTTACAGTTGTGCCTTGAAGCCAGGGACGGACTACCCGCAATGGTTAGTGATCCAAAAATTTTGCAGGGATGACATACCCTGTATTAAATTATCGAAATTGACTTCCCCACACATTAAGCTAACGAAAAGGTACTCTTGTTGGAACTCGATAAAATGAGCCGTTTGGCTAGTATTTACAGTTTTATTAATGCACTACGTACCAATTTACCTAACTAACTTATTAATACGATGTCCAAGATTTACACCTACAGTACTACAACAAAATAATTTAACGATAGCAGAAGATGAAAAACATTAACGACTTATTAATTCGGAAGTTGGTAGAAACTTTTTAAAAGTGTTTTTACCGTTTATGAACTAACCATAGGATAATTTGGTCAAACGTTGTGTAGAATAGTTCGTAGTCAATAATTCATAAGTCCTTAATTTAACAGTTACTATGGCAGAATTCACTTTTATTGAGTGCGCAGAATTGCATTTAATGTATGGACTGGCTTCTCGAAACTGCTTAGAAGCCAGAAGGCTTTATGCAGAGCATTTTGCAAACAGAGTATTGCCAGACAGACGAATGTTTGAGCGTATTGATCTCAGGTTACGAATAACAGGTATGAATAAGTAAATGTAATTTTCCATGTATACAAAACAAAATTTAGTGCCAGAAACGGTGGCGAAGGTCCAGTACGAAGCGTACGTACTGTGGCAGTTGAACAGGACTTGTTAAATGCAGTTGATAATGAACCATCATCGAGTTTACGAAAATTATCGAGAGAACATAACGTCTCGAAATCAGTTGTTCATCGCGTCTTAAAAGAACAGCTTTTATATCCTTTTCACATGAAAAAAGTACACAGTCGCTGATTATCCTGCACGAATTGAGTATAGCCAGTGGTTTCTGCGACAACAACAAGCAGACAATACATTTATTAGTAACGTTCTTGTTACGGACGAATCTGGTTTCACCAGAGATGGATTCATTAATTCTCACAATATGCATTTATGGGATGATGTGAATCCACATGGCATTATCCAAACTAGGAACCAGCATAGATTCATGGTTAATGTTTGGGCAATCATTTGATAGGACCGTACTTTATTGACGGTACTTTGACCGGTCAGAGATATTTGGAGTTTTTGCAAAATGAGTTATGGAACCTGTTTGATGATGTGCCTCTACAAACTCGTAGGAATTTATGGTTCATGTATGATGGGGCCAGTCCTCATTTCAGTTTAGATTTACGCCAGCATTTACACACAAGGTTTCCTAATAGATGGATTGGTCGTGGAGGCCCTTTTCAATGGCCACCACGATCAGGAGACGTTAATCCTATACATTTCTTTCTCTGGGGTTATCTCAAAAGTAAGGTATACGCAACACCTGTGCAAACAAGGCAAGATTTAATAGACAGAATTATGTTACACTGCAATGTTATTAGAAATAATATGGGATTGCTCTTTCAAGTGCAAAGAAACAACCTTCGTAGACTTAGAATGTGCGTGGAAGTGGGAGGAGCTGATATTGAACACTTATTACAATAACGTTAGTTTCTGTTGTTGTTTAGGAATTAGTTTTTGTTAAATGTTTTTGAACTTGTCTTTTTAGAGGTTTTCTTAATGGCTTAATAATGTTGTGTTCGTAATTTTGATTAAACGCAACTAATTACGTTGTTTCCGTTCCTATTTAATTCCCATTAAATGAGTTCTTAATGTTTCTATCATATGCTATCATCAAATTATTTTTTTGTAGTACTGTAGGCAAATCTTGGACATCGTATTAATAAGTTAGTTAGGTAAATTGGTAGTTAGTGCATTAATAAAACTGTAAATATTAGCCAAACGGCTTATTTTATCGAATTCCAACAAGAGTACCTTTTCGTTAGCGTAATGTGTGAGGAAGTCAATTTCGATATATACATACAGGGTGTGCCATCCCTGCAAAAGTTTTGGATCACTAGCCATTGCGGGTAGTCCGTCCCTGGCTTCAAGACACAACTGTAAATCTGTTTACCTTTCCAAAATAAACGTACACGTACATTATAGCTTTGCCGTAAATTTTATAAAGATCGAATAACTAGTACAAAAAATAAAAATTAAAACCCAATTCAAAATTAAAACTTTGGGGGCCTATAACTCGAAAACGAGGGCCTGCATAGAAAAAGTTTATATGAAGTAATAACATTATTTTGGCTCAGATTATACGCTCCTGACTTTTTTCCCATTAGTCCCGGGACACCCTGTATTTGTTTGATGCTTGCAAATATGTTTTTCTTGGACTTCCTGATAAAATTAGTCGCAGGTTCTCAAAATTAACGAAAAAAAATCAAAAATTGTTTCTGAAATAAAAGGTTTCAAAAAATATCTCAAACTTTGGTGTGCAACCGGCGATATGCAAAAGATATCTTCTCATAACTAATTCTCCACGATACTAGTACCTATTTGAGCCTTATTCTACATGAAACAATAAATGCTTAGGGCTCTGAAATATTTTTAATTATTCAATACAAAAAACATGTCAATTTTTTTGGGAACATGGGGTAACATTAACGGCAGGATTCAACGTGCTCGGGCGGCATCAATCGAGTTCCATGTAAATATTATTATCTGGCAGTACCCACCTAGTTCTGAATCAATTTCGATCAGTATAACATTGGTTGGCATGGCGGTAGGAACATTGTGAGGTTAGGAAATTCAGTTGTGGTGCAGTAGTGCAGTGCGATAATCGCATTCCAAAATTCGTGATAACGTTCGAAAGTTGGGTAGTCGATCACATAAAAATTACACCTCTGATACTGTGGAACAAACCATCCGCGAAATGAAAACAAAAAAGTTGTCACTTTCCAAGGCGTCGAAGAAATACAAAATCCGAAAAGGCACATTAAGCCACAAACTGAACAACAAAAAAATGAAGGCCCACAGTTTTATACAACGACGAAGAAAAGGCACTGGTCAAGATGCTTTTGGAAACCGCTGAATGGGGATTTCCTTTGACTCACGACGATTTACGACATGTTATGAAAAGCCATTTGGATACAACGGGTAAGACAGTTAAGCAGTTTAAAAATAATTAGCCTGGTATCGACTGGATGAAATGTTTTCTGAAAAGAAACAGAGAAATAAGTGCAAGAAAATCTTAAAATATAAACCCAAATAGAGTATCTTTCACTAGAGAAGTTTTCATTGCATATTTTGATAACCTTGAGTAATGTCTAGACGGAGTTTCCCCCGATTGTATATACAATTTCGATGAGACAAATTTAGCGGATGACCTGGGTCTACAAGATGCTTTTTTAAAAGAGGGGTGAAATACCCAGAACGTTTATTGTCTCACTCAAAATCGAACATTTCTTTGATATTTTGTGGAAGCACTTCAGGATTTCTGCTGCCTCTGTATGTAGTCTACAAAGCAGAAAACCTTTGGACAACTTGGACGGAAGGAGGACGCGATAAAACCAGATACAACCGAACAACTCATGGATGATTCGATTCTGCAACATTTTTAAATTGGTTTACTTTTGTTTTCCTCTATTCCACGAGACATCAAGAAGGAGTCAAAGTATTAATCGGGGATAACTTGGCGAGCCATTTTTCTGAGCAAGTTATCAGGCTGTCGGTTGAAAATGATATTCGATTCATATGTTTACCACCGAATACCACGCATATCGCTCAACCCCTAGATGTCGCGGTGTTCGCACCACTGAAGAAACAATGGCGTGCAATACTCAGCGATTATAAGTTAGCAACGGGATCAACTGGTCTTCCAAAGGAGATGTTTCGAAAACCTTCAAAGTAGCTTTCGGACAACGGTTATATACCCTTTAGACATAAATCAAATATTAAAGAAATTGCCTGGTACTAATGATACTGAATCAAATGAAAGTTTCGAAAACAGTTTTAACGACACAGTTATACAATTTCTACAGGTCCTGGATGTTCTGCATCACCCACCAATAATAAGAAAAAGTCTGCTAAGGAATTGGATAGTGACAGTTCCGACAACGAACTGGAGCTTCAGGCGAATCTGATTGTGATTTCGAGACATTTTGTAATGAAATGCACCAAGA
Source organism: Galeruca laticollis (assembly GCA_963921935.1). Classification (NCBI taxonomy): domain Eukaryota; kingdom Metazoa; phylum Arthropoda; class Insecta; order Coleoptera; family Chrysomelidae; genus Galeruca; species Galeruca laticollis. The sequence continues at coordinate 17,738,164 of OY998183.1, read as the reverse complement.
AGAGAACGAGCAAATCGAGGGGCCAACAGGGGCTACAGTCGTCAACGATTATGTGCTCGTGAGATTCGCAACCAAAAAGACCTTGAAATTTTTCGTTAGTATTATAAAAGAAAAATTGCCTGATGAAGACTACGTGGTCAAGTTCGTGAGAGTTGCGAAGAATTCTGCCTTCTATTGGCCAGAGGTAAAATGTTCAGTGCATTTTGCGTTAGGTATACCAAAATCGATTGTTGATTTATTTCCGGATTTTGAGAGATTTCTGCCAGCTCCAGCTCCAGCTGAAGACCGTCGCGGAAAAGTGGTTTTTTCGATCCAATTTGATGGGTATACTCCGGGCTAAAATCCTTCTAAAGACTGTCGTTTATACGATTCCCATATTTTTTGTCATTTGACTTGAGAATTACCAATTTCTTTAGTTTGAAATATGATTTTATAAGACTGTGTGAAAGAATTTAAAGTTTAATAAAAAAAATGTAAAAAAATATTTTGTCAATAAATATAACCAGCTTGGCATTGAGAAAAAAAGCAAACAAAACTCTCCCTGCTAATTTTTTCCGCTGGTTTCACTGGGCGGGTTAAATTGAACGAATAACTATCCTGTGACCTCGTAGACATCCATTTATACTATGTTCAATGTTACTCCGAATCCGAGGTAAAATTGAACAGGAACTTTTTTATAGGTATCTCTGCATAGCTACGCCCAATAGATAATCTAACGTATGTAAAGTCATGTTTCTATAGTGACCCATAAGTGGTATTTTTTTTATTCGATTGAGCGACAGATACAAAAGTTATTCAACAAAATATGAAGAAAATGTTCAATGTAACCCCGTTTTACGGTACTGTTCCGACCAATTGTGATACTGAAAATAGTAGCAATATTAATGACCCTAAAAGTGATATGTTACAAGTCTCTGGAAGAAAAGAAGTGAAAGTAAACATTGTATCAGATATAACATTGACACCTAGTCTAAGCAACTGTCAATCCACTGGCCAAATATTGAAGAGAAGAGAATAGTAAAAGTTAATTAGTTAATGCCTTTCGCTTTAGTTTCTAGAGAATGGAAAGAATATAATAATGATATAGAGAGAAAAAGAGAATATTTTCTATAATATTAGTCTTAATTCCAATTCTAAAGAAAGCGATTCTGAAAAATCTGACAGCTTAGATTACGCAACTCAGGAAGCCAAAAAAAATTCAGAATCTGGAAAATCAAACCAAATATGAAGTAAATGATTTCGTTATTGTGAGGTACATCAAGAAATACTTTCCTGGCAAAATAATCGCCGAAGAAAACGAAGAGTATGAAGTAACCTAATCAATGGTAGAGAGTGAGAAAGGAAAGGTATGGAAATGGCCAGAGATTCCAGATTCGGTTTGGTACTAGACACAGGACGTTTAAACACAGATAACGTGGATTTTTTGTGATGAAATAGTTAAATAAGAAGGAGAATATTGTTTAGTAATTTTGTTTATTCATTGGCCTACCAATGTTCAATTACTAGAATGTAGTGTTCATTGACTGGTATTTTTTATATTTTTTATTTGAATTAATAAAGAAAAAATAATAAATCCAATTCTATTTGTTTATTTATTTTAGACAAATGATGTAAAAGGAGCCATTTGGCATATATGAGATTCCTGGAATTCACATATTTTTGTTATTTAAATACAATATCTACCTGAACAATTTCTTAAATGTTCATTCACTGGTGTAGTTACCTATGTGTTGTCAGTTTATTAATAAAGTTATGGGAATGCATATGCATATGGTAATAGGACACCGCTAGACTGCTGAATTGCAATCTCACGGATTGTTTTCTTCATAACGTTTTTTATTATCGCATCCAGATTTTATATATCTTCCTAGTTGTAAAGTCTCATTTTAGTTTGTAGAAATAAAAATTATTTTTTAAAAAGTAGTTTTTATAAACTACAAATTTAATTGGCGCAGTCAGTAGGATTGCAAATCCGTTCAACAAAAATCGTGACACCGGTCCGTATCTCGAACGTTATTTCCTTGGTTTCAAGTTAAGTTCGAGAATCCAGTCCAGAGAAGAGGGAACACATCGCCCAGATCCTAGTGGAGAAGAATGAACATTTTCTTCATAGTACTGTAAGTCGAAAAACATTCCATTTTTCCTTTTTCAAATAAACTTTCGCTTTGATTTACGTTTTATATACTTTTAGAAAAGTAAAACATTTTTTTTTAACATAAGTAATACAATTTAGATTAGTTGATGAATGACTCAATTGTAGAAGAATTAGCAGATTTATTTAATTCTAGTATAACTTTGGGAGAAAAAAGTAATATACCAGAAATTGAAGCAATGGTTAATCCAAATTATCAATTCTTAAAATTATTTATTGATACTATCCCACAATTTTTCGATGCAATAAATTCACAATTGAATAGTTTTTTATTACGCGCATTGTTAAGTAAATTAATAGGTAGAGCTTATAGGTTCAAGAACTGAATTACGAACATGGGCAGAAATAAAACAAGCTCTTCAATTATGTTTCGGAGATCAGAGAAATATAGATTGCTTAGTGCAAGATTTAATTGTTTTGAGACCATTAAAAAATGAAACACCATACAATTTCGGAATGCGATGTCAGGAAGCACGTAGCTTAGTAATTTCAAAATTAAATGCTTCAAATGATCCAGTTGCAGAAAAAAACTAATAAAATTAAAAATTATAACGATTTAGCACTTAAAACTTTTATTAGAGGTTTAACTGGTCAATTTCAAAATAATATACGTTTGCGAAACCCAGATAGTTTAGCAGTAGCTATGTCTTTAGTTATAGAAGAAGAGAATTTTATGTATAGTCAGAATAGAAATAATACTCTAAATAATCAATCTTACGAACCAATACCGAGAATCACTCCATCCAGACTAACTAATCATCATCCCAATTTTTTCCAGAATAGTATAATGCTAATTACTAACATTTCAAATCGCCACCTTCTCAACCCATTATTCCAATTAATCGGAATTCAAATCCAGGTGTATCTAATAATCAATTCTCACAACCACAACATAATTTTAATAATTTTGATCGTCCTTTAATCCAAAATTCACAACCCCAGTGGAGGAACAATAATAATTTCCAATTTTTAAAATTTTTAGAGTTTCAGAATATCACAACTTCTGTCTCTTTAACTTTAGCGATAAATATGACGGATTAATAGGCGTTGATTTATTGAAACAATTAAAAGCTTCAATAGATATGAACTCAAAATTTATCGTAACTCCATTTGCAAAAATCCCAATAATATACGAAATTGAGAATGAAATATCGAATATTCAAAATCCTAAATATCAAACATATCACTTAATAATACCGCCTAAAACTCAACAAAAATTTAAATTACCAGTAAAAATGAAACAAGGCACCGTACTTTTAGAGTATAAAAAGTTTGCACCGCATATCGAGATGCCGGTCGCTGTAGTAAATGTAGAAAATCACTTTACTCTTACTACGATCATAAACTCTAACACTAAAGCTAAAAAAATCGAATTTTTCGAACCAATCGATATTGAAATTTTGAATATAAACTAAATTAGTTTCATTGAAAAAATTGGAAACCGATCAAGAAATTAGTGAAGAACATGACCTTATTTTTAAGACAAATTTGAAAAATATTGATCTAAATCATTGCAATCCAGAAGAAAAAGCCGTTATCAAAAAATTATGTTATGACTATCGTGACATTTTTTATTGTGAAGAGATACCGCTCTCTTTCACCAATCAAATAAAACACAAAATGAATTTAACAGACGATACGCCAATATTTACTAAGACATATCGTTACCCCGAAATTTACAAAGAAGAAGTCAAAACACAAATAAACAAAATGCTTAATCAAGGTATTATTCAACCTTCCAATTCTCCGTACTCATCTCCTATCTGACTGTGCCGAAGAAAACAGACAAATCAAATAAAAGAAATTCCGTTTGGTAATAGACTACCGCAAATTGAACGAAAAAACCATACTTGATAAATACCCATTACCAAACATTACGGAAATTTTAGACAAATTAGGCAAAATTCAATATTTTAGTACTCTAGACCTAGCTAGCGGATTCCACCAAATCCAAATGCATGAAGAGGACATTCCAAAGACAGCATTTCCAACTCAAAACGGACATTGGGAGTTCAAACGTATGCCAATGGGACTACGTTCATCTCCTTGTACATTCCAAAGAGTTATGGATAACGTTTTACGAGGTTTAAATAACGAAATATGTTTACTATACTTAGACGACATTGTTATCTACTCTACATCCTTGCAAGAACACGTAGAAAGACTTAAAACAGTATTTGACCGATTACGACGATCAAATTTTAAAATCCAACTTGATAAATCTGATTTTATAAGAAAATGAGTCGCGTACTTAGGGCATGTTACACCAGACGGAGTAAAGCCAAATCGTGACAAGATAAGTGCAATAAAAAATTATCCAATACCAAAAAATCATAAGGAACTCAAAAGCTTTTTAGGACTATTAGGCTATTATAGACGATACATCAAAGATTTTGCTAAAATAACCAAACCGTTAACCTTACGTCTGAAAAGGAATGCTAAAGTCAAACACGATCAAAATTTTATCTCGGCTTTTATCACTTGTAAAAATCTATTAATACATTCACCTATACTTCAGTGTCCTGACTTTTCTAAGCAATTTGTTTTAACCACGGACGCTTCAAACGTAGCATTAGGCGCAGTATTATCTCAAGGTCCAATTGGTTCGGATAGACCAATTGCATACGCTTCAAGAACCTTAAATAACTCTGAACAAAAATATAGTACTATTGAGAGAGAATTACTTGCCATAGTATGGACTTGTAAATACTTTAGACCATATCTCTATGTTGAACGATTTAAAATATATTGTGACCATCGTCCTGTAATTTGGCTATTTAATCTCAGAGAACCGAATTCAAAATTAATACGACGGAGATTACGTTTGGAACAATTTGACTATGAAATAATTTACAAAAAAGGTACTTTAAATTCTAATTGCGATGCACTTTCTAGAGTAGTTATTAACGCACTCGATAATGGTTCAATGATTAATAATCCTGACGAAATTACAGATCCTCATGAATAAGACCAATTTTTGAATGACCTTTCAGACAAACAAATAAATGACGATATAACCGATGCCAATTTGCAAACAGCTGACACAATTGACACCGACTCACATACACAACACACCACTTTTAATGAAACAACAAATGACGGTACACGAATATATGACGAAATAATTAACAATAAAGTTAATCAAATTATAGTCACACCCCATCCACATCCTAAATTAATAGTTGAACAGGAATCCTACAAAAATCATAAAATAATAAATGTTAAAATTCCGGCCCAAAATAATGAAAATTTTATACTCGAATAATTAAAAGACGACACAATTATGAAACGTTATTACTGCATGTATTTTCACAATGATTCTCTTTATAACGATTTCAATAAAATCTATTTAGAACATTTTGCGGAAAAAGGCCAAAATAAATTAAATGCTTCAAACAAGTAAACACAATCAAGGAAAAGGAAGAACAAATAACGATAATAAAACATCATCACGTTGGCAAAACTAACCATCGTGGTATTGGAGAAACGTATGAATATTTAAAACGGAAATACTATTGGAAAGATATGAAAACTATCATTACTGAATATATAAACTCGTGTGATATTTGTCAACGAACAAAATATGGCAGACATCCTCCATACGCACCTCTGGTAATAACTGAAACAGCATCAAAACCTTTTCAAATTATTCACATAGATTTATTTCATTACAACAATAAAATATATTCAATTATTATTGACGCATTTTCAAAGTTCGCACAAGCATACCAAGTCGAAGGCAAAACGGCTATTCATGTGAGTAAAGCAATAATAAAATACTTTTGTTCTTTTGGAATACCAGAAAAAAATTATTCTTGACCATGGTACTGAATTTAATAATAATACTGTAAAATAAATTTTGAATTTACATAAAATAAAAATACATTTTGGCACTGTACGAATCAAACAGTGTAGCAGAACGATTCAATTCCAGTCTAATAGAACATCTCAGAATTCTAAAAGAAATGCACCCTAATGAAGATGATTTAATTGACTATGCAATTTTAGATTACAATAGCTCAATACATACTAGCACTAAATTTACTCCTTTAAAATTAACCTTCGGATACACTAATTCGCGATATCCAAATGAAATTTTTATTCCCGCAGCATTTTACTCGGATTATGCTGAAAGGAAAAACTTAAACATGTATATGAAAATGTAAAAGAAACAATAGAAAACCCAAAAGATAAAATTGTAGATAAGAATAACGGAAAAGGTAATACAAATAGTGTTTAAGAAAAACTTGCGTTATCAAAGTAAAAAAGAAAATAAATTTATAGGACCTTATGAAATAACCGAAATTTTAGATAGGAACAAAGAAGAAATAACTTCTAAGAAAAATAAAAATAAAAAAGAGATAATACATATAATAGTCGGAGAGCTGGCAGCAAAAATCGGCAAGAGTTTAGTAATGGCCCATAATTCAATATGGTTTAGTATTGAGGGTGTACATGAGTCAGCACCCACCCGCAAGGTCAGGTAGTGGAACACCTGGTGGTGGCGCGCTTTGATGTATGTAAAACTACGACATGCTCTACAAGTGTTTAGTAATAATTGAAAATTGGCAGAAAACTAGTTTATAGTATAAAAAAACGGGAGAAAGTGGTCAGACTCGATTGTTGTGGAACGCGGCGAGTCAGCACGCCACATAAGTTGTCGCCGGAACGATGTCGGTGCAAGAGCTTAGTAATGACTGAAAATTCCCGTACTGCTTTATTATTATATATAATGTAATAAAAAAATAGTCAGACTACAAATTAATGGAACGGATGTAGTCAGCAGTCGCTCAAAGTGCGGATATCGAGTACGCGCGGTTGTTCGGAGCGCATGCGGATATATGCTTTTAGTTCCATATATATTATCATTAAATTTCACTTTATATCAAAATTTATTTCATAAAAAATTATTGTTAAATAATAATGAAAATGGTTCCTTTTTATGGAATTTTACAATAATAATAATTAAAACTTACATTTATATTTAAATATAATATTATAGTGAAATTTCATAACTGTGAATATAATTTCGCTTGTAGTATTCAAAACAACTTAAATACATTAGAAGTAGAGGAAGAAACAAAATAAATACGTTATCCAAAACATCTGCTCGATTGGACCGTTATATTATATTATGCGAGCGAGGGGACAGCAGTATATACCGGTGGTGGGATGAGACAGCCTCTGGGTCTGTTTGTGTACCTGGAACAGAGAATCGAAAATTCTAGAAAGTCTCCCCCCTACCCCTCAATTTGAGAAGCGTTTAGTGTAGCGTCTAAGCCACAGATAACCCAGTCTAAGCCTCAGTCGCAGACGATTGGTACAGTGACAAAGTAGCATTTTGTTTCGCGCGTATAAAATGCCTCCCACCTGCGTCATTTGCTTACAAAAAGATACAGATATTACACTTTTTGTTGAGAAAACTCTTGCAAAATGCAAAGAAATATTAAGTATTCGTTGTGAGAATAATTTGAATTATAATAGTGTAGTATTGCCGTCAACTCCAAGCCAAGTTGAAGGTTACCATGTACACTGCTACAGAAAATTCACGGCTTTGGGAAAGCGTTTCAGAAAAGCAGTTTCTGAATCACAGTAAGTTTGTGTTATGTACACTGACAAAAGTTTAATATCATCATCATCATCATCATCATATGCAGCTTATTCAACCATTTTGTTATGGTGTAGTCTCCCTTTACATATTTATATATTCCACTTCCATGTGGGCCCATTGTTGTCTATTGCTAGCTATGCGGCCCCAAGTTGATCCTGCGAGTTTCTTTATGTCTTAGTCCCATCTTAAGTTGGGGCGTCTTCTTGGTCTTTTCGCGCCTCGGGGATACCATTGCGTTATCTTTGTGGTCCATCTATCGTCTGTCCTTCTAGCGAGATGCCCCGCCCATTGCCACTTTAGGGATCTGATTATATTTATGACATCTATCACTTGGGTCTTTTGTCTGATCCAATCAAGCCTTTTTCTATCTCTCCTTGTTATTCCAAGCATGCATCGTTCCATAGACCTCTGCGTTACCTGGAGTTTTCTAATGATATCAGTTTTCAGGGTACAGGTTTCACAGCCGTATGTTAATACTGGTAGTACGCACTGATCAAACGCTTTCTTTTTCAAACGGAGTGACATTCTAGACTTGAAGATGATAGAGTTCTGTCCAAATGTTCTCCATGCTAATTTGATTCTTCTGTTTATTTCTGGAAGTAGAGAGCCTGATATGTGTATTAGTTGACCCAGGTATATGTATTCCTCTACTATTTCTAGGGCAGTGTCATTAATTGTTATTTCTTGTGCGTTCATCAGTTCGTTATAAATTATCTTGGTCTTACTCAGATTTATTTTAAGGCCTACTTCGTTGCTTGCTGCATTCAATTCATTTATTTGTTGTTGCATTTCGCCAGGGTTACTCGCTATCAGGATGATGTCATCAGCGAATCTTAGATGGTTCAAGTACTCTCCATCTATATTCAGACCTGTGTTGTTCCAGCCCAGTTTTCTGAAGATGCTTTCTAGTGTTGCTGTAAATAACTTTGGTGATATTGCGTCTCCTTGTCTAACTCCTCTGCTGGTGGGGAATTCTGGTGTGCCCTTATATATCCTAACTCTCGCTTTGGCTTCCCTATATATATTTGCTAGGGTCTCAATATATGGCTTGTCGACCCCTTGTTCTGTTAGGGCATTTATTACTGCTCTGGGATATGTAGAGTCGAATGCTTTCTCAAAGTCGATGAAGGCTAGTGCTAGTGGTTGGTTGTATTCTTTGGTTCGACTGATAACCTCTTTGAGGGTATGGATGTGATCTATTGTACTGAAGCCTTTGCGGAATCCAGCCTGTTCTCGTGGTTGGGCCGAGTCTAGTGTATTTTGTATTCTGTTGTGAATGATCTTCGTGAATACCTTGTACGTCACTGGTAGTAGACTTATTGGTCTGTAGTTCTTAATGTCTTCTTTGCTGCCTTTCTTGTGGATCAACACTATAAGGGCGCTGTTCCACTCTTTAGGTATGCTCCTGGACATCAGACAGTTCGTGTATAGTTTGGCAAGGTACTTCCATGTTTTAGCTCTTGCATATTTGAGTATTTCGGTCGTGATGCCGTCATTTCCCGCTGCTTTGCCATTTTTCATGGTTTTCAGTGCCATTTCTAATTCCTCCACCAAAACTTCTGGTATGGCATCTTCTGAGTGTTCTATTATTTCTTCCAAATTTTCAGGGGCCTTGTATAGGTCTCCATAGAATTTGGCTACTAGGTCTATTATTTCATTCCTGTCTGTGGTTCTTGTGTTTCCATCAGTTAATGCAACTATCTGTCTTTTCCCTATTATTAGTGCCCTTTTTGCATTTTTGTAGCTTTTACGGTTTTCTATTGTTGTTTGTACCAGTTTCTCGTTGTAATTCCTGATATCTTCTGCGATTTTCTTTCGTATCGTCTTGCACAGTTCGGTGTATTAAATTCTTTGAATGTTTGTTGTCTTTTTCATTTCTCTTCGTTTTTGTAATAGTGCTTTTGTTTCCGGAGTTAGTTTTTTGTATTCACCTCGTTGTTGCAGACCTCCAACTTCTACGGCGCAGTTTCGAATTGTGTCCATCAGTTCAGGGTTGTTATATTCCACTTTTTGTAGTCTTTCTTCTAGTAGTGCTTCATATTGGTGAGAGTTCTCTCTCAGCCTTTCGTTGTTTATGTTTTTCGTTGTGTTGGTTTTGATAAGTCTTGACCTTTCTAGTTTTATATCTAAGACCAGACGAGCTCTAATTAGTCGATGGTCGCTTCCTGTAGTGAGCTTGTTGAGCGTGCTTAGATCTTTTACTGTGTTAATTTTATTGGTGAGGATAAAGTCTAATTCGTTTCTGATAGTTGCACCGGGGCCTTCCCACGTCCATTTCCTGTTAGGGTTCTTCTTGAAGAAGGAGTTTCCCACATACATGTTCTGAAAGTGTGCGAACTGTATTAATCTCTCTCCTCTTTCATTCCTTTCTCCAAATCCATATTTCCCCATTCCTTTTTCTTGGTCTTTCCTGTGTCCTACTTTGGCATTAAAGTCTCCCATTATGTATTTGAAGTGACTATTGTCGTTGCTGAGCGCTTGAGTTATTTCATTATAGAATTCTTCTATTTCGTTGTCACTATGGCTGATTGTTGGGGCGTATACCTGAATAATCAGGATAGTATATCTTTTAGAGAGTCTTAGTGTTATGCTGGCTACTCTGTCTGAGGTGCTTGTTATCCTTATGATTCTATTTTTCCAGGTTTTCTTAATTAGGAATCCTACTCCGCTTGTTCTTCCTGTTGGTGTTCCTTGGTGGTATAGAAGATTCCCTGATTCAAGTTCTATGAGTTCTTCATTTTTTCGTCTTACTTCGCTAATGCCCATGATTTCCCACTTTATTTTTGCTGCCTCTGTTTCCAGTTCCATAATCCTAGCTTGATTAGAGAGTGTACGGCAGTTATAAGTTGCTAGGTGTAATGTAGTCAATGGGTAGTGGTTTAGACTCCGCAGATTCTTAGCACCCTCTGCCCTCGTGGCTGGTTCCCAGGATCTACCCCTCCTAGGGCCCTTCGGGCTTACGGAGAATGAGGGCCGTAACTTGTCCTTGTCTGTCATGCTGGGGTTGTGAGGCGTACCTTACCACGCTGCCTCAATGCGGGTTGGCAAGGGGCGAGGGATGTCGTCCGCCAGTTTTACGCAATTATATTCCCATCTCGGAAACTCTCTTTGCGCTGCACTGCCAGGTTTGTATTCCTTAACCAGGTGTGCTTATAATCCATCGTTTTACAAAAAAGGAAAAAAACGTCCTTTTAATATTCTGCAAGGATCACAAGAATATCAACAAGCTTTCGCTGAATGAGGCAACATAGAGGACAACGATTTCACGAAAATCTTTAACAAAATACAGGAATTCGTTTGCCGTTTATATGGCTTAAAAAAAATTAATACTGCTAATGAAGCTCGACTGGCATTGCTTACAAAAACGTACACATATAAACATGAAGAAGATTTATTTAAAAAAAAAGTTAAGAATGTTGATGCATCGAGTCTACCGCCGTGCGAAGCGGAGCTCAGAAAACACGTACAACGTGCCGCTTATATTTCTAATATTTGGAGGAATGCTCACAAGAAAACTTTAACAAATATGTTAACAACAGAAAATGGTTGGAAAGACGTTGATGGCCGGTATGATTTCGACTGGTTCGAAGGGAATCAATTGCCGACGTTCGTGAAAGATGTAATAATTCAACCAAATGAAAATGAAGGTAAATTTCAATTGTAAATCTTTTACTTTTACAAATGATTATTTTATTTACTTTATTCCTAAATAGATATCTTGTTTATATTAATACATTATTTTTTTATAGATTCTTAGTCTGAGTGCGAGCAAGAAGACGACATTGACGAGACTTTAGAGACAAACGATGAAGAAAGCGACAGCGATGCCGATGCTTAAAAGTATTTAATTTCGTCAATATTATATACGATAATAAATTATATTTATGTTAAAATAAATTTTTTACTACCATTTTGTAATTTTATAAAACGGGAAATAGATATCCGCACGCGCTCCGAACAACCGCGCGTACTCGATATCCGCACTTTGAGCGACTGCTGACTACCTCCGTTCCATTAATTTGTGGTCTGACTATTTTTTTATTACATCATATATAATAATAAAGCAGTACGGGAATTTTCAGTCATTACTAAGCTCTTGCACCGACATCGTTCCGGCGACAACTTATGTGGCGTGCTGACTCGCCGCGTTCCACAACAATCGAGTCTGACCAGTTTCTCACGTTTTTTTATACTATATACTAGTTTTCTGCCAATTTTCAATTATCACTAAACACTTGTAGAGCATGTCGTAGTTTTACACATATCAAAGCGCGCCGCCACCAGGTGTTCCACTACCTGACCTTGCGGGTGCGTGCTGACTCATGTACACCCTCAATACTAAACCATATTGAATTATGGGCCATTACTAAACTCTTGCCGATTTTTGCTGCCAGCTCTTGGACTATAAAGGAACTAAAACAACCTCCAACTGTTACAGGTTGTCCATCCACATCCATGAGTGATCAAACCACCCAATACTGCATAACTTAAATAATAACCCCGGTCTTTTACATTATAAATAAGGCTATGCTCAAAATAAAATTGATTTTTGGTCTTTTATTGAAACTTTCGACATTTCAGATATAGTAACCCAATTTGAAGCTGTACAAAATCAGCAAACATTTCCAAAGGATGAAGATAAATCCGTGTTAATGCATGAATTTGAAAGTATGTGCAACCTAATATTAAATTTAGAACAAAAAATATAAATCCAGTTAAATCAGATAAATCCAGTTTTTAATGTACTAATCAAAAGAGGAATCATGAACGGACTTGGCTCAATAATTAAGTCTTCAACGGGCAATCTAGATCAAAACGATGCAGAAAAATGTGATAAAGCAATTAACACACGTTCTGAGAATGGATCAAAATTAAAAAATATAGTCAATTCACAAATAACACTTCTTCAAAATTCTATTATTATTTTTAAAAATAATACAAACACATTGGCTCAAAAGCAACAAACTTTATTGAAACGAATAGAGGAAATTGAAACGAACAAGAAAAAGGAAATTATCACCTTTATATCACGGATACACTGGTTTCTCAAATCGCTCCAACTTATCAATTAATTTACAATATTCTAGAGAAAATCGAAGTAGCTATCACATTTTCCAAATTAAATACAGTTCGTAATTCAATAATTGAACCTAGAGAACTTTTAAATGAAATAATGATTGTGAATGAACAATTGGATTTCAATACTCCATTTGAACCAAAAGTAGAAAATATTCTTTTATATGAAAAGGTCACAGAAGTAAAATGTTATACCAAGGGATACAAAATAATATTTATCTTAGAAATTTTTATAGTAGAAAGCGAAATGTACAATTATTTCCACATATACTCATTGCCTGTACCACACAAAACTCCTTCAAAATAATTCTATCTCAAGCGAAATTCCTTATCCTAAATGACCTTTCCTATATGTTTTTCGACGAGAATTGTCAAGAAGTTTCATCTGAACAGTACATTTGCTACCAGAATGGACCCGTTATCATCCAAGAAGAAATCCCATGTGAAATCCAGATGCTTCGCTACTTCAAGAACGTCTCATCATGCCAGCAGTTAACTGTTCGAATACCTAAATTACGCATCCAAAAATTAAAGAAGAATCATTGGATTCTAATATCTCCTGAAATAAGTGTAGTTAATCAAAAAAGTGCGGATCTAACAAAGACAATTTTCCAATTCAGGGAACTTTTATTCTAGAACTTGATTCGGACTGCGAAGTGGACATTGATGGTATTAAAATTTAACGTTTTGAAAATTATTAAACCAAACTGAAACTAATAAACCTTCCAAATTTAACATTTTCAAGTGAAATAGCAAATTTTCAGATGGAACCAATCCAATTAAATTATATCACTTTAGACGACTTTAAAAATGTTCAAAGTGCTTTAGATATTCAAAAACAAAAAATCGTCTCCAATAATATCTGCAAATTTTAATATTTGGACTACAGTGGACCCCCGATAATCCGGCCCCTGTCTATGTCTAATCCGGCGCCCCCTGTAATCCGACATGACTTAGAATTACATACATGTATGTTTGACAATCTTTGCTAATATAGATCACGCAGGTTTGAACAGGTCACAACTCGTACGCGCCACCGCTATTGTGCTCGACGCGTATGCATTGTTTTACTTAGTTTGAATTTGACTACTAGTGATAGCGGTACGGCCTAGCGTGCGTTCATTGTTCACTATTTATTCATTGTGTATTAGGTATAGTACCTAGTAATGTCGTCACAAACCCAGAAGCGAAAGCACAAAACGTTGACAATTAAAGAAAAATGTGATATTTTAGATCGCTTAAATCGCAATGAAACTTTTAGTAGTTTAGCAAGTGAATACGGCGTAGGCCGATCTACAATTTATGACATTAAAAAAAAAACCACGAGAAGATTAAGAAGTTCGTGTCAACTACAGACTGCGGGCCAGGCAAGAGACAGACACTCAAGAAAGCTGAACATCCAGAAGTGGAAGAAGCTTTGTACATGTGGTTTCTTCAGGAAAGAAACAGGCATGCACCAATTTCGGGACCCATGTTGGCGATGAAAGCTAAGTCTTTTTATAAGGAAATAACAAAAAAAGATGATTTTGTGGCCAGCAAAGGATGGCTAGAACGTTTTAAAAGTCGTCATGGCATACGTTCAATGACTATTACAGGAGAGAAACTTTCTAACGATGCCACCTGCATAGAGCCCTTTAAATTAAGATTTTTGCAAAAGGTGAACGATTTAAATCTTGACCCGTCACAGGTGTACAATGCAGACGAATCAGGGCTTTTTTGGCGTGTGATGCCTAACAAAACTTTCGTTTCTTGTAACGAAAAAGACGTACCTGGACGAAAAGTGAGTAAAGAGCGTGTAACCATACTACCATGTGCTAATGCTGCAGGTACACACGCGCTTAAGATGGTGGTCATTGGGAAATCTAATAAACCAAGGGCATTCAAAAACATTGATTTACCTGTACACTATTACGGACAAAAAAGTGCATGGATGACAAAAGACCTTTTCAAAAAGTGGTTTGATGAATGCTTCGTACCTGAAGTTAGAAAATGGTTGAAAGATCATAATTTTCCTCAAAAAGCGTTGTTGCTTCTTGATAACGCTCCCGGTCATCCGTCTGAAGAAGAACTGACAACTGAGGATAAATGCATCACTGCGATGTTTCTTCCGCCAAATTGCACTGCACTGATTCAACCAATGGACCAGAACATCATTCAGTTTGTTAAGCAAGACTATAAAAAAAACCTACTTTTGAGAGCCGTATCAAAAGACCAACCAATAGAAAAAACTTTAAAAGAATTTAATATGAAAGACTTGGTTTTTGCTCTTAGTCAGTCGTGGAGTGCGTTACCGTCATCAACTATTAAATCGTCTTGGAAAAAGTTATGGCCAGATATAATCACCACTCCTAGCAACGATCCACAAATCAGTGTAACTTCGGAAGTTATAGAACAAGTCGCTACTGAAATACAGATAAGTCCGGAAGATTTGGAAGTCTGGTGCCGTGGAATGGATAAAGAAGAAAATGTTTTTCTTGAAATGTCTGACGAAGATATTATAAAAGAGGTTTCTAATAATACAACAAACGATCAGGAAGATAACGACGACGTGATTGCAACTGCTCCACAAGTCACAGATCAGGACGCAGTTAACGCTTTTGAGCTAGGTTTACAATGGGCTGAAGAGAATGGTACATCCTACAACGAACTTTTACTTTTGAGAAGACTGAGGGACAAAGCTCTGATCTCGCGTTATAACAACCTTAAACAAAAAAAAATTGATGAATATTTCAAAGCTTCATAATTTGATATAGTATTCACTATGATTCACTATGATATTCACTATATGATTTTGATTAATAATTCTTGATTATTTTGGTAGATATGTATGAGCATTTATGCTTAATTTTATAATAAAACGTAAGCTCTCAATTGTTATTTAATTTACTAAATTCGACTTACATAAATTAAGTCTGATTTGTACTTCAAAGTACATACATATGTACGTATAATATGTATATAGATTCTAGATATGTAATTTGTCGGATTACAAGGTACTCTTTCGTAAAAAAATCCGGACTATAGGGGTCTTAGGCAGTGCTCTATAATCCGACAAATTCGATAGTCCGACACTGCCCTGCATAATGTTTGCCGGATTACCGGGGGTCCACTGTATTTTTATTTATTTCATCATATTAATAATTATTTTGTATTGGACTCTAAATTGATTCTAACAAGAAGAAGCCAAGGCCAAGAAATCCAGAATGGTCCCCAAAATTTGGAACTCTGAAATTCAACAAATTCCTTGAACGCATATGGTAATAGGACACCGCTAGACTGCTGAATTGCAATCTCACGGATTGTTTTCTTCATAACGTTTTTTATTAACGCATTCAGATTTTATATAGCTTACTAGTTGTATAGTCTCATTTTAGTTTTGTAGAAATAAAAGTTATTATTTAAAAAGTAGTTTTTATAAACTACGAATTTAATTTAATGTTACACTTTGTATAACACTATCTAACACATGGCCGTATATATTGTAGGTATGTTCCAACCAACACAAAAACCGTACAATTACGATACAAACCCAGTTGACCTGCTGATTAGTGAATATAATAAGTCTGTGAATGTACATCAAATTTGCTGCGTTACTGAAACTGTACGGTACTAGAACGGTATTTACTTCGGTTGGAACAAACTTTGTATAAATCAATCAACACGATAACAATGAAAGGATAAAATATAACTGATAACATTCTTGTAGTAGAGAAACGAATTTACAGTGGTGTTAGACGATTTTTATTTCTATAATTGTTTTCTGCGTAAAATTATAATACAAGTTACATGTTTGTCAGATATAATTACCGAAATGTGAGTGAAAATACTAAGGATAAAACACAAATTGAGGTGAGTGAATATTTTGAAATCACTGATACGAGGGTTAAGGCGCTTACATACTGCCTGAATTTTGTTTATATTAAAATTTAAATTCAATAAAAGTTGAATGAAAATGGTCATGAGAATCTCAGCCGGACTAACATAAATATAACAAATTTACACTCCAAATTTTTTGATATTGTAAAAAAGTTGTTTTAGTAAGAGTATTTATTTTAAATGAATTTACGAAGCAAGATATTTAGTTTTGATAAAAAAACAAAAAAAAACACTGACCAATTTAAAAACCATGATTTTCGGCGTTATTGTTATAATAAACATTAAAAAAAAAGACACGTAAATAAAATTATTCGACTTATAGAAAAATAAAAGAACCTAAAATAAAATTTTAATAAAAAATTCAAATTTACTGCGCCATTGCAGGAACTGTATTGACGCAAATTGACAGTACCGTACTCAGTAGGGTGGTGCGGAAAAATTCAAGTTTTGAATTCATAGTTCCTATAGTGCGGAAAAGTTGCGATATGTATATAGAAGAAAAAGAAAATGAAATCGGACTATATCTTCCGATCGGGCAATCAGCCTAGTGAAAATAGTAATTTTCCTAAATTTTTTTTTGTTATTTGAAGTTACTTCAGCAAATTTTTTATTCTTCAAGCATTGAAAAACAGTAAAAAAAATGTTTTTTCTCTAGGAGTTCATACCCAGCAAACACAAAAACATATTGAATACATATATGTTACATATTTCTTGAAATATAAAAGTCGCAGCTATATAAAACTGAAGTCACAACTAGATAATATTTATGTATTGAATACTGACAAAGACCGGCTCAGCAAGGGAACAATAATGATATAAGAAATACATATTATAAATTATATCTCAAATATTTCCAAATTACTATGTAATATATATGTAAAAATGAGATAATATCTAGAGAATATTTATATATTGAATATTACATAATATACATGTAACAAAAGTTAATTAATTTTACTTTTGCCTCACCCCTTACCTGAAATATTTTATTTCATTGGATCTATGAAAAAATTCAGCGAAATTCCTAATTTATAATAAATTCAGAAAAATCTATTAAAACATTATTTTTCATAGATGAAATGAAATACAATATTTTTAGTGTGTTGATGGCCAAAAGACTAAGGAACTATTGTTACTATATTATTCAATACCTACCTTATGAATATTTCAAACTTAAAACCACTTAATACAATTTAATACATATATATTGTAAATGGTATTTATCTATCTTTGGAATTTAGTAGCTGGTACTTAGTTACTAAAAAAACAGCAAATAGATGCATATAAGTACATTTATTTTATTAACATAAAAAAGAGAAACTAAAAACAAAACACCTAATGAAAAAAAATATTGCAAACTAAATGATAAAATAACAATGCAAAACAAATGAATATTCAAAAACAAAACAATAATTAAACATGGAAAATATTCTCTAAGAAGACTTTTCGAGGTCCACTTGTAAGCGAGTTGGCAATATTAAGGGATATTATCTATTGTTTTGAAGGGTTACAGTTTCGCCCTTCTTTTCCCTCTGGAGTATCTTTACTTAGCCTTATCCACACCAAGGTGAATTGATCAAAATCAGTGAATGTCATATTAAACTGTGTCAGCAACGTTTCTTAAAATGTAGGTATATATTAATTATATTATATTAGAAAATCATATAGTAACAATACCTTGAAATAACTTAATTGATTTTAAGTTCCTTATTTTGTAGTTATCTCTATGTTCTAACCATGAGTGAGATGCCTCTATATTATGTATTTCTGGTTCACTAATACCATTGTAAGATTGTACTACGTATCGTTTTTCTGTCCTATTGATAAATCACAGAAGTCTTTCAATTTTTTTCGTTTTAAACAGTTATTTTGCCTAAAATTGATAATTTATATTAATCTGAGTATTCGAATATAAATAACTTTCAACAGATAAGTGTTAAATTAATCCATTTCAAGATATTTTGTCTTGACTTACTACCTGTGGTCGGAAGATTAAAGATGTGTATTTTATTTGATATTATTACAAAATCTACTTGAGCCCTAAATGCATACCTGGGCGACGATATATGTTTCGGAATAACGACTCCCTACATAGGGAAATATTGTTAAATAATGTCTAAGTTGTAAGTTAAAACGAAAATATTATCTTGAAAAGTACTTTAGTAAGATAGGTATAATGTGATTTGTAATTGTTTACTCATTGTATATTTTAATAAAGTTAACCTTTTTAATACGTTTGTTAAATAATCTTTTGTAAACGACAGTTGAATGAACGGCTTCATTGGCGATGCCCCTTGCCTGTTGAAAATAATAATAATAATAATAATAACACTTACATGATGTGTTCTCCATTCTTCTACAAAAAAAAATAAAAACAAACACACAGACGAAACTAAAGAAAAACCTTTTAAAACGTTATTATACTTGTAGGTATGTGGGTAGATCGACTCGTGACAATTTAAAGGTTATAATATTGAAGAGCTTTCTTATTTTTCTTGATAAAGAAACTAGACGAGGTTCGTAAGAAATACATATGAAATATATAAAAAAAATTATGTAACAAAATTTACGTAATAACCATATATAAAAAAAATTTCATATTTATGTAGCAGAAATTACATCTTGAATACATATAAAATTAAATATATCCAATATATAAAACATTTTATAATATAAATATTGAGAATATATAACAAAATGTATATAGATTTTGTTACACAAATACTACATAAAAAATATATAAACGTTTTATATAAAAATCATTCCTCCCCTGTTATATATGTTTATGTAACATATACATTTGTGTTTGCTGGGTATTCCGATCGCGCAAGTTTATTGAATTATAACGAAATTCGTCATTTTTGGAAACATTTAGCATGTTGGGAAAATAGCTATGTTAGGATAAGGTTATTAATTTTGAGTTTCATTTCAATCCTTGAACCTGCACTTTATCATATGATCGCTTAACCAATCGAAACTAATGTAAGAATAGTAATAATCGTTTTAATTCATCTGGCGGCCACCGAAACACAACAGCGCTAGTGAAACTGGCACGGCACAGCTGTCTAAGATTTTATTATATTGTTTTGTTAGTTATTTACAAGTGAAGATGATAATAATACTTTCTTAGCTTGTTAGATTCCTTCCTAAAACAAAATTGCATATTTAAAAAATATTGTTAATTTTGAATACTTTCCTATACAGAAAAGTATTTTAAACAATGTATGTACATATATGAAAGTAAACAAACCATAATAGTGTAATGTTTTTCTTATTTATTTAAACGTTTTTATTACGACGGGAGGGATAAATTCATACACACGGTAGGTTCACTTACTTAATTTATTTATTCACTAAACTATTCAATAATTACATTTTATACACAGTATATGTACTTAAATTAATTTATATAAACACTTCACTACTTAGACTATTTACTTGTTCGCTGATTATATCACGATATCACTTCATAAACTGACTTCTCCCACTGGTCGGTCCTTTATATATTAGTGCCTATTTTACTAGATAATTCTAGATTGCGGCTTACACAAAAACAATCGGTTCCCTGGAATTTTCTAGATAAGACTGGTCACAAAAACAATGTCTTGATAAGATAGGCACAAAAAATCATAAACAGTTCTAAGAAATCCCTGCGCATCCGCCAAAATTTTAACTTTCATACATGGCTTAGACAGAGTCGGATTCAGGGACTACACTAGTGTGCTATTTCGTAACATTACCCTCTCCTTAAATGGAAGTTCCTCCTGGAACTTTTCCCCATTTCTACACTTTCCAATCCGGAAATAACAGGGCACTGTCTTCATCGGATACTGATAACGGGGGTTGTAGCTGCAAATGAACATCTGAATACCGGTATCTTGGAAGATCACCTCTACCATGTTCCTGATGATTTGCCAATCCAACTGGTTACTCGCTATCTTAGGCATAGCCAGTTTCTTCACACTGGATTCCAACACATGGTCTTGGAGGTTTCGAAGTGCTTCCCACACATCGCGGTAGGTAGATCGATCTTGAAATTCATTTTTAGTTACCACGTAGAAGACATACCGCGAATTGTGTTCCAGTCTCAGTGTCTTGCCAGGGGCTGGAATCTGGTCTTCAAGTTTTTCTAATTACCCGAACTACTTTCGAAAAATGGATGCCATCCCTCGTGCGTTCTTGATACGGACAGGGATGTTGTGTACCAGTGAATAATCTTCCGGGAGAGTGAACAAATCTTGTCGTTGTTCTGAATTGACTCCATATCTAGCTTTCCCGGCACATCCATACGCGCCCATAAATTCATCGAAGGTAGGGTCAGACACATCTCGAATATGGTTTACTCCTTTCTCTAGTTCATTTTTCCCTTCGAATGGCGCTAGTCGGTTTTCATGAACTACTTTTGGTTTTCCGTTGGGGATCTTGCTTATGCGATATATAACATCATTGTTCCTTTTCTTGATTAAGTATGGATCTTCCCAGGATTTTTGTAATTTTGGAGAAAATTATTTTTCCTTGTCGGGCTGTGTAACCATACTTTGTCCCATTCTTTAAAACCGCCTGCTGTAGCCTGCGTGTTATACCGACTTTTCATTCTATCGCTGGCAACTTGAAGATTTGTTCGAACTAATTCATGAATATCGCCCAACATTCTTCTCAATTGGATCACGTAGTCTTCTCCTGCTAGATCTTCTCCAGGCCAACAGCCAAATTCCAGGCAACAAGGAAGACTAATCTCACGTTCAAACAGGATTTTCGCAGGTGTTTCACTCGTGGACTCATTGACGGCAGATTGATAAGCCAATGCGAATAGGGAAAGATACTGGTCCTAATCTCTCTGGACAGGTATTTTCCAATAGTCCTGTTCATTATCTCGACCAATCCATCTGACTGTGGATGTAATTGCTGTTGTCCTGGTCTTCTTCATTCCCAGCTTGTCGCAAATCTCCTGGAATAGAGGGCTTTCGAAATTTCTTCCTTGGTCACTGTGGACTTTTGAGGACACTCCATATCGACTAATAAATTCTTTCACCAGTACATCTGCGATAGTTGTGGCCTCTTAATTCCAGATCGTATAAATTTCCACCCACTTTGTGAAATAATCCATTACTACCAAGTTGTATTTACCACCATTTTCTGTCGACAGAAATGGTCCGGCGACGTCTAAAGCGATCGCTTCGAAAGGGCTTCCAGCATTATACTGTTTCATATGGGCCTTTTTTTGCGATGTGTTCCATTACTCGTAGTACAAGTCGTACATTTCTTACACCAGTCCTTCACATCGTTGGAGCTGTTCATCCAATAAAACCTTTCAAGGACTCTCTGAAGGGTTTTCTTCACTCCCAGATGATCTCCTGATGGACTGTCGTGTAACTTCTTCAGTACTTCAGCTACTCTTGTTCTCGGGATAACCAGCTGTCTCCTCCTCTCGGAACTATCATCCTTTTCTAGAACTCTTTTCAACTGGCCTTTTTCTAGGACAAGAGAGTCCCACTGAGCCCAATATGCCTTGAGTGAGGGTGAAAATCTCAACACTTCTTGCCATGTAGGTCGCCGATTTTCTTCCTTCCATTGCCCGATCTTCTTTAGGTGAGGATAATTCTCCTGATCTTCTCTGATCCTGGTGGGTGACCATTCTTCATTCATTACCGTAATTCTTGAAACTGCAACTTCCTTTGATTTCGACTTGTTTTGCAGTGAGAATAGTCTACAGGATAGGACCGTCTAGGCAGAGAGTCGGCTTTTCGGTTACTCACATCAGCTTGGTGTTCGCCAGTGTCTGATTTCTCCTGTGACTGGAGTTCTTGGGTTGCAGGAGACTTAGGGCGCTTAGACGGACTGCGTACGTGCTCTACCTCGCCACCCTTCCGGCATTTGACCTTTTTCGGCTTCTTGTCTGCCATACCTTTCAACAAGTTGTCGATCTGGTCAAGTCTGTCATCGTCATCTTCTTCCTGCATGGTCCTACCTTTATTGTACCGCGAGCCCTTCGTGGCTGCTTTTCATTTAAGAGGTTCTTGGTTTGCAGGACACGTAGGACCCTTACACGAACTGCGTGCAAACTTTAGCTCGCCATAATTACAGCCCCTGACTTTCATCGGCTTCTTGTCTACCTTACCTTTCAACAAGTTGACGATCTGATCAAGTCTGTCATCGTCACCTTCTTCCTGTATGGTCCTACCTTTGTTGTATCCCGAAGCCATCGTGGCTGCTTCATATTCAAGAGCAGCAGTCAGTGCATCAACCAATGTTTTAGGATGGGCTAGTCGAAGCGTCTTCTCCATATCCTGGTCACATAAGCCGGCAATAAAGGCCTGGATGCTTAAACATTCCATCATGTTATCTAGTGCTGATGGATAAGCAAATCGAACTAGTCGGGCAATATCCAGTTCATACTGATGAAGTGTTTCGTCACGTTTCCGCCTTCGCTTCTTCAGCTGTAATCTATACAAATGTTCCAAATGTTCGTGACCGTATCGCATGTCAAGCTTCTTTTTCAGCTGCTCAAAGTCATCCGTTCGTTCAAAAGGTATCGTCTGAAGTATATCTAAGGCATCTCCGCGAAGCGCGATGGTCAAGTTCACTGCCTTCTCCCTGTCGGACCAATTATTCACTCTTCAAACTGCTTCAAACTGTTTCACATAATTTATAAACTGACTCTTCCCGCTGGTCGTTATTCTTTATATAAGTGCCATTTTTACTAGATAATTCTAGATTGCGACTTGCACAAAAACAATCGGCTCCCCGGAATTTTCTAGATAAGACTGGTCACAAAAACAATGTCCAGATAAGATAGTCCTAAAAAATCGTAAACAGTTCTAAGAAATCCCTGTGCGTTTGCCAAAATTATAACTTTCATACATGGCTTAGACAGAGTCGTATTCAGGGACTACACTAGTGTGCTATTTCGTAACAATAGATATACTTTTGGTTATTTTGTACAATTCATTAATACCCAAAACAGTAATTTAACTTTATACGTTCTTAGAATCACACAAATTTTATAGAGGAAATCGTTTTTATAAGAGAAAAAACCAAAACCCTACGAAAATATATTTATCACCAAAAACATTCAACTAAAAAATATCTGCTATCAAACGTAATGTTAACAATTTATCGACGTTGCCAGTAGTTTATCTGTAACATTTGTGTGAAAGCTGCAAAAATGAAGAAATATGATACGGTTATTTATTGAAACATATATACCTATGCAATAATTTATATATGTAAAATAATCCATTTGTATTTATTCACACGGACCAAATAATTACATAAGTCCCTAATTAGTGCATATTTAAAAGTTAAATTGTTCACAGCGCAAAAAGACATGTTAATTCTGAAGCCGCCTTCTATTTTTTTAAAATAGGTTATTGCTGACTTCTATTGAATTCATATATTATTATATGCTAGTAAAAAAATTATACTGAAAAAAGTATCGTCAACGTGACAATCCTACAAAACTCTCGTAAACAAACGATACAATGTTCTCATTCATTATTTGCCGACCGTGTTGCCAATTCAGTTTACCAACCAAAAATTTGAAGTCCAGCGAACGAGAAAATATCTATATGGATGCTAGTGCAGAGTTGCCAAAGATATGTAAAATTACTCTCTCCCCAAACCTAATGAGTGATCGCCTTTTCTTTTGATTTATGAATGACGACGTCTATTCTTTAATTGAATGCTTTTCTTTAAAATCCATGCTTCACCATTTCGCGCCATTAATTTTTGACTCGTGGTGAGATCATGCGCGAACCTGTCCGAAATTCGAGCAGCAATTGATCATACCTTGTTAGTTTTAGTATTATTAGACAAACGTATGAAATCCATACATACAAAAATATATTAATGTCAAATAAAGCAAAAATTGTACCTTTTCAATTCTTGACAGGTACATAAGATAGCAAATATAGATACAATTTATTATAAACATACCAACGTCTATTTATTTTGCCGACACTAAAGGAACTCTGTCGTTCATTGGAGTGTTAATAGATCAACAAAAGTTTGATTGATCTTTCAACAAATGAACCGATTGAACATCGCTGTTGAATCAAAGCCGGCTTGAGGTGGTTTAATCGACAGTATTTTATGATTCTTCCACTTGCATTTTGTGATCTAATACTACACTCAAATACTTACCGAAAAACTCGCCGAATAATTCGTGCACGAATATTATCACAAATAGACCTGTTTATATATTCATTTATATTCAGTGAGTTTAGATTGTTACAAGATAGATGACGTTTGACTCAATGCTACGGCAATTCAATGTATATCGATAAAATAGAAAAAGAAAAAAATACTGATCAGAACGATCAGAAACATGTACAAATAAAAGAATATTCATTGGTCTGTGAATCAAAGGAAAGAGAAGTGGAAACAGAGCAAGCATATGTGCCAAAGCTCTTTTGGTATAAGACAGGCGAAGTTTTTTT
The DNA here is from genome assembly GCA_963921935.1 of Galeruca laticollis. NCBI lineage: Eukaryota > Metazoa > Arthropoda > Insecta > Coleoptera > Chrysomelidae > Galeruca > Galeruca laticollis. The sequence goes on along the minus strand of OY998183.1, from coordinate 17,713,011 downwards.
TTATATGGTGTGACAAATACAACAGAAATATGTGGTATACAGAAACAAGTGTCTTGTTTCTTTAGACGGTCCTGAACTTTCATCAGGAGTTCATTAAACTATTCATCGGACATTCTCAGACGACTTCTGTCTTTATTCTCAAACGCTTTCTGATGTTGCAAACTGATTTCTTCTAAAAATCCATTGTCTGACTCAAAATCGACGCGTATTATATTTTTTCACATGTCATATAAGTTAAAGTACACGTGCGAAATTTCTATGTAATCGTTTTTGTAGTATACTATCAAAGACAAATACTATGTACAGGTTTGCAAATTGATTTTGGCAGTCGGAAGTTTGGCAACTTCCGATGCACCGTAGCAAAGACGTATGCGGATTGCCAGAGCTCACTTCGCTAGCAGAATTCGTAAGCTTCGTTTCAACAGTACAGTTCAGAGAAAAGTGTGATTACCGAGGTTGTGCAATAGTAACTTGTTATGACGACTCCAGAAAGTAAAGTTGTTCATAAAAAGTTGAGTGAGCAGTGTCGTGAAATAATTGCGAACGTTTTAAATTTCATGACCGACGAGGCAAACAATGGCAAGTCGACAATTCCATTAACAAATGTAAGTTTTAATTATTGCAATAAAATTTTAATCCAAAGTAATTATTTAACAAATTTACACTCGATAGTAAATTTTTTAAATCGATTTTCGTACATAAAATATTTATCTTTTAAACGATTTAAAAAAGTGGCATTAGGGTGAGACAAAGTATTTTATGCACTCATGTCTCAATTTTATGCATCATTACAAACAAATTGACGCCATTTTCAGTCCATTTAGAGCAACCTAAATGAGACATTTTTTGTTTTTGCATGCCTGCGGCTCATGCGTCAATTTTTCCATTTGTGAGAAGAAGCGCCACATTATGCACTTGTGCATAAATAACTATTCTGTTTCTGTCTACAGGAGTATATAAAAGGACACATGTTTATTTTGTGTAAGATACCTATTTAAATGTAATAGGTTTTTTTGGCTTATAATTATAGTTATTATACTCATTTCATACCTATCTCTATTACGTTTCGGTTTTATTATTTGTTTTGATCTTCCGATTTCAGTTACAATTGCGGTTTGGTCATATTAAAATATGTTTGAACTAAAATCTAAAGATCGTTTAAAACATCTAATGAACTGAAACGTAATATAGTATTTTTTCAATTTAATACTTCTTTTAAATGGCCGAAAATCAAGACAAAAATTTGTATTTCAAAGAACGGTCACTGAAAACAAATTTAACTACTTTCTAATTTTATTTGTATGAAAATACACATGAGTAAAACTTTTAATACAACATTTATATCGACTTATTTTATTGTCCGGTCATTGAACGAGTTTCTGCTGCTACAAAAGTTAGCCAAAGAACGCTTTCCCGCATTAAAGAAGAAGCTCTGGCAAGAAGTAATGCTGACACTGATGTGCCTACTAAAAAACAAAGAACTTACAGTATCCGTATGGATTAATTCAACAACACTGTGCTTAGAAGGTGCATAATAAATTATCACATATCCGAGAAAAAAGTACCCACGTTAAGAAATGTACACCAAACCTTTGCAGATAGTTATGACTTCGCAGGAAGTCGTGAATCTCTGCGGCAACAAATACATTCTTTGGGTTTTCGTTGGACCAACATGAGAAACAACAGAAGTTTGTTAATGGAACGTCACGAAAACAGACATTTACGCCTACTATATTTAAGAAACATGAAAAAGTGCAGAGAACAGAACAAACATATCAATTATATGGATTAAACATACGTTCATTCATGTCACACGCACCTTAAAAGATGGAATGACAAGAGTAACGAAGGATTAAGAAAACCCGTTTCAAAAGGGGTCATCATTGTGCATGCAGCAAATGAAAATGGTTTTGTACTTAATGCTGGTATTATGTGGAACTCCCAGTCAAAAACAGGAGATTATCATAATGAAATGGAGTACAAAATTGATGAGAAGTGAATACAAGAAAAAATTATTCCAAACCAACCAAAAATCGCTGTTGTGGTAATTGATAACGCCCCATATCACAATGTTATAAATGAAAAATTACCTATGACTGCTTGGACTAAACAAAAATTGAAAAAACTGGCTTTCTGACAGAAACATATACTACAGTGAACAAATGTTAAAACCGGATCTATATAACGTTGCAAAAATGTACAAACTGCAATATAAAACTTATAAAATTGATGAATTGTTTATTCGACATGGATTGCAAGTTTTAAGACTACCCCCTTATCACCCGGACTTTAATCCGATCGAAAGTGTTTGGGCGGCACTTGAATAATATGTGGCCAAACGAAATGTTACCTTCAATTTTACAAATGTTAAAGAATTCTGTAATGAATTTTTTGACACATTTTCTGCAGATGATTGAAAAGTTAGATGTGACCATGTTAAAAAGATTGAAGATTAATTTATGAACAATGAACCAATTTTAGATACTGTTGTAAATAATATTATTATTAATGTGGCCCAAGACGGAGATAGCGAGGATGATGAAGTTGATATAGAAAGTGATTTTGAAGAATCATTTGTAGATGCACATCATTATCTTACTGTTGATGATCCCTGTACATCTAAAACATATATTTCATTATAGCGTTTGATTGTAGGTGGTATGACTGAATACATTAAACGCAACAAATGTAAATAGGTGTTATAAAATTGTAGATATTGGAGACGAATTCCACTAGAGTAATGTAATATTTGTAGCACATCTGTAGATAGTTCTAAAAAAACAATAATTGACGGCACCCAGAACCAAGATTTTTTTGTTTTGCCAGTCCTAACTCTGTAAACAGTGTGAAGGGATGTTCTAATTTCATAGTAAATATTTGCAAAAAGTTCAAAAATTCACATATGAAAGTAGAAATATCTACCAAAAAATTGCTCTAATATTTTATTTATATTATTAGTATACATATTAGACCATCTCTAAAGGCGATTTTCCCAATTTGTTTTCCAAATTTTATGTATAAACAAGAATTTTTACATTATTATGTACTACATATTATTAGGAATAACAATTTTAGAAAATGTAATTAACTGTCTTGACCCTTACTTCGTGGAATCTGCTCATATTAGTGTTTCAAATTAAACTCACGGTTTCTAGTTAATTCCAGAATATAATAAAAGTCAATTGTCAATTTTTTAGAATTTTCAATAACTTTTATTATATTGTGGAATTAACTAGAAACCGTGATTTTCATTTAAAACACTCATTTTAGAAAACATAACAGGTAGGTATGTCAATAACTATTACTACAAATAGATAGGAAAAATTGTTGGCTATTGTTAAATTTAGAAAGTCGTTTAATAATTCTTATCATATTGTACGCTCTATCTACAAAATCTACCTGCCTTCCAATTTATATACAAATAAACCATAATGACAAATATTATGAAGGGACCACTTAAAATACATTAATTTGAAGTAAAAGTGAATGTTTATGTTTCTTGGAATCTATTTATTATTCACATCACATAAAATAATAAAGGGTAATTATAGAATTCCCCGAATAGTTTTTGAAGCAATAAATAATTATATCTGTACAAAAAAAACAATTTTCGTAGAAAAATCCAATGGTATTTATTCCCTTATTCATTTAATAATAGTAAAGAACACATTAATGTTATTTTGTTTTGTAAACTCGATTTTATATAGCATTATACATGTGCCACAATTTATTATTTTTAAATCCAAATTTCAAAATATTGTGTTACCCTGGTACGTATTAGCAGTCTCACAACCTTTAAAACTTTGCATGCGGAATGCACGTTGCCTGCTCCTCCCGGTAACTGAACTGCGTTTACAACGTTGTCAAGTTGGATTGCTTTTTCGCGCATCGTTAACTGCCAAAATTAATTTGCCAACCTGTACATAGTAGTGATCGAAGCGTTGGATGGAAATTCGCCGGAAGAATCACAAAATAAAAGTTTCTTAATTGCTTCTGTAGAACTAGCGTGAAGAAGAAATGATGGAGTGTCATGCTTGACTCATTATTTTAAAAAGAAAGCTGGAAATGATGATACTTCAACTGGTAGAATACAACACATCCCTATTATTACCAAAACTACATAATGAGGACAACCGTGTGCTAATAATAAATGACTTGTACCCAACCATATGGAATCAAATCACAACTGGAGGAAACAAAATAACCTTGGGTAGTACAAAAATATGCAAATTGGAGTCCATGAAACTACTGAATGGACCAAAAAGTCTGCAGAATTAGCAAATTTAAATATGACAAACAAAACATTTTTAAATAATTCTCGCCGAGCCACTGCTGATTCACAATTGGCAAACAGAACGTGGTATTAGCAATTCTATCAAACCCTACATACAATTAGATGAATACTATCACCAAAACATAATAAATAAGACGAGATCCAATTCTAATAACGCTACAGGTTCAAGTAAAAACACCTTCGGTATTTGCAGCACTTCAATGAGTAGCCACGTTTCCAGCGCCGTAAATAAATCATTTAAAAAAACGTAGTATATAATAATTTTAATTTTCATTGTACCAATTTGTATTTAAATAAAAAAATGGTATATATTTACTTGATTTACTCAAAAATCTTCGCGCTTCGCGGTCGGATTATTTAAAATGTCAAACTGACACTCTTTGTAATTATGCAACTAGTTATCGACGAACCTGATTATTTTGAAGTACTTATAGTATTATTACTGAGAACACCTTATATTTGACCCAAAGTACACCATCTTTGGATTTTATAAAATCAAATCTCCTGCAAACTTTAATATTATATACATTTATGAAATTAGGATTTTCAAACTTTAAAATAAGGCTAGGAAAATCATGGTTGATGCCATAAAATTTTTGAATAATCTTGTTCAGAAGGCAAAAGTTAATTCTTATTTTCATTTTTACAGACCAATCTGGATTTAAATTAGAAAAATACCAGCACAAATTTAACGAAAATCATTAATCCCTTTTACCAGATGATTTTATTGCCCATATGCATATAAGGAGCTTAGTAAGATACTGGAGATGTTTCGGAGTAGCAATCGTCATACTAATCGTATTCAATTTACAATATCAAGATTTTCAATACCAAGACAACAACCGAGCCTGCTATTCTGCACAAGGAGATAAATTACCAGACATCTCAGAAGTATCTCCCAGAAAAGGAAAATCAATATTTTTCCTCGAAACATCTTGTAAATCATTAGAAAAAGGAAAAATAACAATCAATTCCCGTCAAGCATGTGCAGTAGAGAGCGCCGCTATTATGAATCCCAATTTAGATGTTTATTTGCTTTACACTGCACCAGGAATTATAAAATTCGAAGGAAATGAATCTGACTTGTTTCTACGTGCCTTATTAAATTATAAAAACGTCAAGATTTTGCATTTAGACTATGAAAAGTATATTAACACCACACCTGTAGAAAATCTCTGGAAGTCTAAAAATATACAAAATTCTCGTTATTCGGTGAGTCATGCAAGTGATATACTTAGGTAAGTTATAGAATATTTGTTAATGTTTATGCTACACAGCACCACAGTCTTCTCTAATAGATATTATATATCATAAAAATTGATGCACGTCATCAATGACGTACTCACGATAATGTGTATGGAAATATGCCAAAATAAGTAAATCGTCGCTGCAAAGAATTATTACATCATTAATTCACTTTTGCCATTAACTCAGTAATCTGAATAAACTTAATTAATCATACAGAAAAAGAAATTATCAAATATATGATACTAATGAACGAATATTATAAAGACGACAAATTACTGCCATTGTTATTGATATTGAAGTTACTAGTGATAAATAATATTAGTGAATTTGGATTGAATCAGAATAAAAAAAATTTGTTTGACATATTCTGTTCTTGTTAAATTAAACTAATATAACTAACATAACTTGGGAATATTTTTTTGTAATGTGTACACGTTTATTAATATTTTTCATTTTTGAAAATCGATATGAAAACCAATTTAATTCTCGCCCTTAAGGATACGGTGAGAAAGTTATCTCAACCAGATTTTCTTAACGATGACCTAATTTTATTGAAGGAGATTCTGATTCAGAACTCATATCCTAGAGGTATGGTGAACAAGTTTTTAAACAACACTCCGACAATTTTCAGGAAATTTGAAGATGTTGTATCGGATTCAGTCCATTGTGCAGATTTGGGGTATGGTTCATTACCGTACATACCAGGTTTACCAACAGACCTCCTTAAAGTTTTGAAGGGTACTACTACTGTTAAGGTTGCAACCTATAATATACTTACAATCAACAACCTTTACACTAAAATCAAGTCAAGGTTGGGCAAGGGCGAGGTTTCGAACCTTATTTATAGCATTCCTTGTAGTGAATGCAATAAAATATATATAGGCCAGACCTCTAGATGTTTATCTGGGAGATTGACCTCACATAAAAGTGATTGCAATACTGCAAAGCTGTCTTGTGCTTTGGCAGTGCATGTTATAGTTGATAAACATAGTATGATGTTTGATAATGTTAAAGTACATGACAAAGAAAAAAATTATAATAAAAGGCTTTTTCTCGAGATGTGTCATATACACAAAAATTTGGATAACTATTTGAACAAAAAGTCTCATCTTGATGCACTTAGTAAAATTTACACCTATCTGTTGTCTTTGTAGAATGGCTGAGTTTCTTTAATCGTTTTTCATTTTTCGCATTGATGTTTTTACATCACACTCATATTCTTTTATAATACCAATTTATATCCTTACTGTATAAATATAATTGATACTCCACTTGCTGTAAAATTCATTAGATGATGGGGTCTTCTTTTTGTTTCTTGATAAAAAACCGATATGGACTTGAAATATATGCCTTTCTCCTTGGGTAATGTATTGAACATTCATTTTAATTGTGTTTTGATTGTTGTGTTTGTTAATAATTGTTACTTTTCTGCTTGATATTGCAGTTTTAATGTTTTTGCGATATTTCGGTATTCGTTCAATGAATTTTCTTGCTCCTGTAAATCTTGATGTACTTAATGCATACATGTTAAACTTATTTTGGTGAGTAATTTTGTATTCTAAGCAGTTTTTCAATTTTATTAATTCAAATTTTGTCCATTTGTGGATGTTCTGATGAAGGAAATAAATTATTTCCGAAAGCTTAACTAGTCAAAAAATAGTTTACATAACGGTCACTACTTGGCACGTAGATATATATTGTTGTAAATAGAACATATACAGAACCCATATAGAATCCTGATAAAGGATATAAAATTAAAATTTTGTCAATAAAAATAATTTATAAAATGATGTATCAAAATAATAAAATACCTCGTATAACAATATAACTAAGTACGACCAATGGTTATAACCAAAAAGATAGTGAATAAATATAAAAAGAAATCATAAACAAACATCAGAAAAACAGTTGTAAAAATTAATTCTTCAACTTAATAAAAACAACCTTAGACAGAACCTCACAAGTAAACGCAGATCAAGAAATAATATAACGGTGCATGGAATCTTAGACACCCAGAGCATCTGTTTATATTTTAAAAATAAATAGAAACTTCTAACAAATGTAACTAAAACTATAATGATTAAACAATAAAAAGACATTTAGAAGTAATAAAATATATAGAATAAGATATTTAGTTAATGATTAATCATAAAAGTAGGTATGGGAAATATTATGATAGGTAGGAATCTGTAATATGGGCAAGGTCAAATTTATACCAAAATAAAACAGTTGAGACAAATTATACCAACATAAATTATTTTGAATGTGAAAAACAATAATGAAATAAATGATTACCGACATAGTTTATGTATATAGGTGTAATAATATCAAACATAATGAGAAATGAGTTGTATATGTGTATAATAAGTAAATATGTAGATTGTAGAAAACGTAGAATTATTGAAATTGCATTGACCAATCAAAACAGCGCAAATAAACAGTGATATGGAAAAAGACAATAATAATAAGGTGTGAGTGAATAAGTCAATGACAATAAGTATATTAGGTATAAAAAACTATAGTTTGCAATAAGTTTAAGTCAGAAAAACAATAAAAACAACAATAAACAAAGTGACAGGTGAAATTTTCAATCGAACTTTCGAGAACAAAAACCACTTCCGGTGACAGACGATAAAAAGGGTTGTGTTCGATGTAAAATGCGGGAAATTGGTAGTTGAGAGTCAGTGGTCATATAGGTAATACTAAGATAAAGTTATCCTAGTTTTTTTTTTAATGCAACAAAGTTATAATTAGTCAAAGGAAAAGTATATAAATCAACATAAAATCTAATCAATTTTAAAATAAATCAAGTGTAACAAACGTTTCTGAGACTACAAGTAGCAGAGGAAGAAAATTATCACCCAGATAATGAAAAGCAAAGGTATTCAACATCAAAGGCGGGAAGATATATGGAAAGCGTCTCCTCCGATGTAGCATCATTTCAAGAAAAAGGAACAAAAGGTCGGTTGTGTGTTTATTAAATATATTTGGTACCAAATAAATGAAACTTCCAAATAAGAACGTATAAATAATAATTTTAAAATAATAATTTCAAGTGATATAAAAATTTTAAGAGCTCATATACCTGGTTTAAAGTTCTGTTATCTTTACATGAATATAATATACCAGAGAAAAGTAATATTAAAACTTACCATTATAAAGTGTAGATAAATGTATAATTTCTTTCATGTCGAACTTCACCAAAAATATATATAAAAATTTCCACTAGTAACAGACCACAACTAATTCCAGTTTATATCAATACACAATTATTACCATACAGTAAAATAATATTTAAAAACGTAAATTTTGAATCGATAAAATATCAAATATGTTTCCAAGTTCACGTCCCGAAGAAAACTAAAATTTAACATTTTAAAATCATTTCATAAATCCTCTTAGTTAAAAAAAAAGGAAACACTTTCAAAAGTTTTTTTTGTTTAACATAGAAGCAAAGTTAGAAAGAGCAGGTGTTTGCAAATTTCTAAGAATTTCAACGCTCACAAGATTTCGACCAAGTTATGCAAATGAGCCAGAAAAAGTCGTGGTTAAAAAGAAAGGTATAATTTTTTTGGAATATAAAGAAAGTCATATTCAAAGTGGAAATTTAGATATATATAAAATAACTCATTATTTATGTATAACGTAAGAATTGGTAGAACAAAAAGGTTAATCATTTATTTTATTAATAAATAGTTTCATCAGTCTAACTGTATAATAAGCTGTAACAAATAGTTTGTATATGAATCATTTTTTTATATGTGTTTTTCAAAAGTTTATTTCACAAATTTTTTTATCAGTCACATAAATATATCACATTAATAAGCAAGGTTGATTTTATTATCATAATGTGCCCAGAACCCTACTGATTTTAAGAGTCGTAAACGAATAAGAGCAGCCGAGGTAAGAAAACATAAGAATTAAATAAACTACATGTTCATAAATAGCATAATAAATAAAAGGAAGCATTGAATAAAAAATATGTAATTTGGTGAACCCAACAATAGTATAAAAAGTTTAAAATTTGCAATAAATATAATATCATTTCATATTCACATATCCATATATTCAAATCATACATTGATATATATTAATACTTAAAGTCCAATCATATTCAACTTGTATAAAGTATATTAATAAATATAGAGTACTTATATATAATAAAGTAGCAATCATATTTAACTGCAACCCCAAAGTGGGGCATTATAAAAATAAAATATAATCAATCCAATTTAACTTGCTCCCAAACGTGGGGCAATTAAAAATAAAGCATCAATTCAAATTCAATATATATATATATATATATATATATATATATATATATATATATATATATATATAATATATATAGGCATATATATAGGCCAGACCTCTAGATGTTTATCTGGGAAATTGACCTTACATAAGAGTGACTGCAATACTGCAAATCTGTCTTGTGCTTTGAAAGATCATGTTATAGTTGATAAACACATGATGTTTGCTAATGTTGAAGTACTTGAAACGGAAAAAAATATAATAACAGACTTTTTCTTGAGGTGTGTCATATACACAAAAATTTAAATAACTGCTTAAACAAAAAGTCTGATCTTTATGGACTTAGTAAAATTTGCACGTATCTGTTGTCTTTGTAGAATGGCTGATTTTTTTATCGTTCTTCATTTTTCATTTTTCACATTGATATCTTTACATCACTCTCATATTCATTTATAATAGCAATTTATACCCTCACTGTATAAATATAATTGATACTCTCCACTTGCTGTTAAATTCATTAGATGATGGGGTCTTTTTGTTTCATGATAAAAAACCGATATGGACTTGAAATAGATGCCCTTCTCCTTGGGTAATGTATTGAACATTCATTTTAATTGTGTATGGATTGTTGTGGTTGTTAATAATTGTTACATTTCTGCTTGATATTGCAATTTTAATGTTTTCAAATGTTTTTGACTTTCAACGTGATATTTCGGTTATTCGTTCAATGAATTTTCTTGCTTCTGTAAATCTTGATGTACCTACTTGCTGCATACATGTTCAACTTATTTTGGTGAGTAATTTTGTATTCAAAGCAGATTTTCAGTTTTATTAATTCCAATTTTGTCCATTTGTAGATGCTCTGATGAAGGAAATAAATTATTTCCGAAAGCTAGACTAGCCAAAAAATAGTTGTTTAATTAGGCCTATATTGACCGCATCCCAACTACTTTGTTTACATTTTGTTTACATGGCACGTATATATATATATATATATATATATATATATATTATTGTGAATTTTAATGACAATAAGAGCTTACATAATTGCTACATCAGTATATATCACACAATTCACTAAATCTCAAAAATTATATGAACAATTAAAATATATGGTATGATAATTTTCGATAAAATCAAAGTCTGTGTTAAAACAAATGTAGTGATTTGGATTGAGCAATCAGAGAATTGAACCATTGACGGTATTGTCTAAAATTATTTAAAACCGATGAATTGTGTATATAATAGAATGTAATGCTTTGTTCTTGCAAAATAAACATTTTGTACATACCTGTATATAAAATTTTAATATTGTAAACTATAATAACCTAATTGCAAATATTTCGTCTTCTTCTTGAGTTTTTGGGTTATATTCTAAAGGATAATTTACCCAGTTTTACATTTTTAGTTAGTTATCTGTTAGTATTTGGTATACATAGAACCTGAGATATTTCTATTTTCGCGTTGTTGCCAGTGCAACCAAATTTTATTATCAGAGCATTATATTTTATTATTCTGGTGTCATAATAAAAATTTATTAAAACATCTATTACATGGTAGTAATGTTAGTTGTATACCCAATCTGATCCCACCTGAGATGAGAGCTATTTTGATTGCGACCCCGACTGAGCAGCGAAAATATAAATAGTTAATTAAAATAAATAAATGTATAATTTAAACAGCACAGTTATATCTAAAATATAACAACATATATATATATATATATATATATATATATATATATATATATATATATATATATATATATATATATGTATATATATATGTATATATATATATATATATATATATATATGGGTGCCTGTATATATGTCAGGCGTCCTGACATCCAAGTATTCTCGTGGGTTTAAAGAAAATATAAAAAGTGTTTTTTGTTGACGGGAACCTCTAGAATCACAATTTCAAAAGAGGGGAAACAATTTCCTCTAAAATTTTATATTTATATAGCCCATGCGTAATGACCTCCGTAGGAATGGGGGCCACAACGTCGCGCGGAGGTAAAATTGGCAACAACGCGCGTAACTACCGTATATTATTCACGCCGCATCATGTCCACTCGAGTGCGGGTTCAAAGGATAGAAGTTTTTCTGGTGAATATACTAAATAAAAAACTTACTTGAAGTTGAAAAAATAGATTTTTGTCTTAATTTAACTTTTTCTATTTTCATTGTTTCCTCTTCAGATCTCAACTGGACACAATTTTTTACACTTTCTCGAATTTACTCGAAAAAATTGACCAGTGTGAAATTATCCACGGATTTTGTTAACCATCCACTAATATTTTTTACAAAATAAACTGTACTTTCGCAAAAAAAATGTTAATGTAGGAGACATATAATGAGATTTTAATAGGCTACATAATTGTACTACCAAAAATTAAAGATTAAGTGAATAAAAAATTTTCAAATAGTTGTTCTTGTACATATTTCAGGATTCTGAATCGAAGACCCAAAAATAAAAAACAAATCATTCAACTATTACAAATAACTCTTAATTAGAAACCAATTGACAAAAAATTGTGATGTAAGTATTTTTATACTGTCAAGAAAATTCATAAAGACTACAATTGTGCGCCGATGCGCATCTTTCGTTTTAAATTAGAAGCCCCAAAATGTTTTCAAATTTCTTTCAACTATTTCAAAGGATACATAATTAGGAACCCAATAACGGAAAATTGTGATGTAAGTATGTTTTGAACTGCCAAAAAAAATTCCTAAAAATTACGATTGTGCGCCGACGCGTATCGTTCGTTTTGAACTGGAAGCACCAAAATGTTTTCAAATTTTCTTCAAGTATTTCAAAGGACACTTAATTCGGAACCTATTAACAAAAAGTTGTGAAGTGAGTATTTTTTATAACGTCAAAAAAATTCATAAAAATTACGATTGTGTGCCGATGCCCTCGTTTGTTTTGAACGTTTTGAACCCGATTCATTATGAATGAAATACTTACATTACAATTTTTCGTTAATAGGTTCCTGATCAAGTGTCATTTGGAATAGTTGAAGAAAATTTGGGAAAATTTTGGGGCTTCGGGTTCAAACCGAACGATGCGCGTCGGTGCACAACCCTAATTTGTCTGAATTTTTTTGACGTTATAAAGAATACTTGAATCAGAATTTTTCGTTAATGGGCTCCTAATTAAGTGTCCTTTGAAATAGTTAAAGAAAATTTGAAGAAATTTTGGGGCTTCGAGTTCAAAGCGAACGATGCACATCGGCGCACAATCGTAATCTTTTTTGACGTTATAAAAATATACAAATTTTCGGTAAGAGGTTCCTAATTAAGTGTCGCTTGAAATACTTGAAGAAAATTTGAAAACATTTTGGAGCTTCGAGTTCAAGATGAACGATGCGCGTCGGCACTCAATCGTAATTTTTATGAATTTTTTTTGACGTCATAAAAAATACTTACATCACAAGTTTCCGTTATTGGGGTGAGTCTTTGAAATAGTTAAAAGAAAAACTTTCGGGGCTTCGAGTTCAAAACGAACGGTGCGCGTCTGGGCACAGTCGTAATCTTTATTAATTTTTTTGACGTTATAAAAAATACTTACATCACAATTTTTTGTCAATTGGTTTCCAATCAGGTGTTCTTTGTAATGGTTGAATAATTTGTTTTTTATTTTTGGGTCTTCGATTCAGAATCCTGAAATATCTACAAGAACTATTTGAAAACTTTTTATTCACTTAATCTTTAATTTTAGGTAGTAAAATTATGTAGCATATTAAAATATCATTATATGTCTCCCATATTAACATTTTTTGCAACGGTACAGTTTATTTTGTAAAAAAATATTCGCGGTTGGTTAAAAAAATCCATGGATAACTTCACACGGGTAAAAAATTGTCAAGTGCGAGAAGTATTGTACGGATAAGTCTGTTTGCGCGGGAACCAATGTGACATATAGTAAGGTAGTGGTTCGTTCTTTTTCTTTTCTATTGATTGATAAATTGATCATTAATGGGGTAACTAGTTACAGTGTCTATCTAATAGAGGTTTTTGAGTACACTAGCCGCGGGCGTTCTAAAATTGCAACATAAAAAATGAACATTTACTATTATTATTATTTCTTGCATTTAACATTTTGGCAATTTTGTCAATCAACCAAGACCTGCTGAATAAAATAGATGTGAATAGTATTATCGATCATATGATTAAGGGGGATTTGTTTGCAGAAAGATACTGGGTGTCCCAGGTGTTCGTACCAAAAACTTTGGAGATATGTTAAGAGCGACTAAAGAAAATGATACTTAGTATTTCATATAAAATGTGTGCCTTACTCCAGTCTTTTGTGAACTATAACCATCCAAAGTTAGATATTAAAAACTGTTTTTTATCTATAATTATTGGAATTGAGTCGAAATTTAACCGTTCATAAACACCGTTCCTTGTGAACTTATTTACGAAATAAATTTAATGGGTGTTGATGCAATTAATTTTCATATTTGGTTTTTATCATTTCTGAATGCCACACATGAATTCTATATTCTTGAAGAAAAATCGTCCTTGGTGACATATGGAATAAAATGAACGACTGGACTGGATATGGACAATGTTGTGTCGCACTGTACACTATAGTCTACATTTATACAAATAAACTTTTCTATTTTTCATACTAGTTGTATTAATTACTACGGTGATCTATGAAAACACTGAAGCGAACTAATACATCTGGATTCATTAGAAGTTAAAATCTAAAATAAATAGAAACCGTTTTTTAATATTTTAATAAAAAATGCATCTGCCCATTTTTTGGTACGAATTTTTGGGACACCGTATAGAAAGTTTTGTCGTGAGCTGGTTAAATTTAGGAAAACGAGTTTCTTTCATATTTTTACTACAACGTTTCGGTAGCGTTCCGTTATCAATAATAATTAAGGTTTTCAAAATTTTGTTTTCTACCTGACACTCAATTATAGTACATACAACTAAATGCAAAGTAGTTAACATTTCAGCAGAATGTACTCATGTTTGGTCACCAATGTTAAAAAGTTAAATTCTCAATAATCAGTTACTCTAGTTATCAGGATAGCATCATAGTTTATTTCCAGGTTTTCTTATGATTTATTATCGGAATTGTTGTTAACCAATACAAATTTCAATACACCATACCACAAAACTGAGCAACACATATTACAAAACAAAAGTAATCATTCTCACAAAAAAGTAATAACACGCGTTTTATTAGCTACATTAATAAAATAAGCAAAAAAGCTCAAAAACGTTCTTGGAGCATTTTAAATCCTATAGTAGATTTTATTTCTATGAGAATGTTATGATTTAAAAAATATTTTTTATTCACAATCATCTTCAACAAAAATACTACTGTGAATGATTCTTAAAAAAATTAAAACCATTTTTTGCACTCTTTAAACTTCAAAATATTATTGATTGTCTACTTGTCGATTTTTTTGTGTCAGGGAGGGTCTAAAACTTCAAAAAAATCAATTATTCTCAATAACATTGGACTAAAAATATAAAAAAAGATAGTGGTTTTATTTCCCAAGAAAATAAAGATAATCATATATTGTTACTTCTTCTGTTTGTTCCATGAACCTATGAATTCGTGATATTATTGTGAAATACTCCGTCGATATTTAAAAAAGTGGTCTAACTGTGCGTCCAATCGTAATTGTAACACTTACTATTATTGAAGATGAGAATTCGATAAATACGCCGTTGTAGCCTCCGTGCATGAGAATACATCTGATTCTAATAATTCACAGCGACCTGCGATGATGCCGAATCGCAAAAGACGTTGTGACATCTGTATATAGCGATATTGTTCGACAGAGACGGATGTACACTTTTTCACTGAAGTGGAAGGAGGATACGAACATGCCGGAAGTCACAGCAAGCCAGTGGTATCCCCAAAAGAGCGACACTAGCACCAGTGATATACAGTGGAAATACACTACCTCCGTTGGGGATACTGAAAGAGCGTTCTGACCTCAGAACGAGTTTTCGGATTCCGACTTGTCAATGTAACAGCATCATGGAAAACATTATTTGCATGGGGGAACGTTGTGACCTCCGAAATCGGAAGTCAGAACGTAATATATGAGGTCAGAACGTACATCGAGTATCTGTTTCGGAAGTCCTAACGTATGGTGTATCAATATATATATATATATATATATATATATATATATATATATATATATATATATATATATATATTGAAATAAACTTAACTAACGTACCTCATGTATGTACAATGGACAGAAAGGGATATAGATCAGTATCGTTAAAATGAAGATAGGATTAAATCGGCTATATTTTATAGAATATCATGATATATACAATCAACTTATCAATTTGATCAAGAAGGATTCAAAATAATATTGTATAATTTCAAAAAGTTACCTGAAACATCCATAGAATTTCAGTAGTTAGTTTATTTATAATAACATCAGCATTAATAGTTATATTTCATATCCATATCTCTAAGAGAGAAACAAAACACAGAATATAAGTATAACTAGAGTTAAAAAAGACGATAGAAATGAAAATCTTAATTTGACAATAACTGTGAGTAGAAAATTATTTAAAAAAATGAGTTTCAAATATAGAATGGAATAAAAGTTTATATAAAGGAAATAGTCATTTAGATAATAAAGTCAATTTAGATTGTAGCTTAGTTTTAATTGTGTTTTCAATACATACCTTTTGAAAGACTAAATATGAAGAAAAAGGGTAGAGTCTAGTGAAAGACTTTCAGAAAGAAGTTATACCTAACAATTAGAATTAGAACTCATAATAATAAAATAGGTGTAAATAATAAGGTAACTTCTCGACTTTAACAATATATCAACAAAATCGAGAAGTAGATGGAGGCTGGCAAGGAGACAGTTTTTCTTTTGGAAAAAAACAACAAGCGAAAAAGACAAATAGAAAACTCAGAAGTGGATGCTGATGTAAAATGAGCTCCAGCTGAAACTGTGTTAACATTATGGTAAAAGTGACAAACCGAATATGAAATAATAAGAATTATCCAGCTCCTAAAGGAATAGGGAAGTGTACACAAAATTTGACATCTGCGATTGGAACATCTCATCAAGTAAGGTCAGAGTTCAGTTTTATTTAATTTTGGTACCAAAATAAAGAAACAATAAATATTTGCAAATTATAAATTAATAAGATAAAAATATAAAGGCCTAAATTAGTCAAAAATTTACAAATGCTAGTCGAAATGATCGTACGATACTCAAAGACAATATTATAGACACTCACCTTTCATTCAATATATTATTTCTTCTACTTTCTTATAGATATAATTAGTTAAATATCATTTGAACTTCGTGTTATTCATATTTGTACATCGTTGTGTAATTTCATTCCATTTACTATCATTAAATCATCTGGTTATAACGTTTTAAATCATTTTATTCTTATATTTCAATATATTAGAATTAGAATACAGAAATCAATCCCTTACCTCAAGGTTATGTGGTTGAAATGAAATGTCCAGTGGTTGAATACAATAATAGTAAGAGTTCTCTGTTATATGAAGGTTCTCTATCTATTCCATAGGCGCACCAAATTTTTTTTTAATTCATTGAGTTACATTAAACATAAACATTATTTTGAATCCTTTATTAAACTTTATTATTGAATTATTATTATAAAATATTATAATTCTATAAAATTAGAAAAGAATACAGTATATTTCCTCAACTCAAAGAGAGATAGAGTCTTCATGCCTCCGACAGGAACTATGAGCTTGCTAAGGTAAATATAAAAATAAATATAATAAATACTATAGAAAGTAAACCATTATAATATATATATATATATATATATATATATATATATATATATATATATACATATATATACATATATACTAAACAACTAAACATAGGTTTATTGGGGAAACGGCAAATTAAAACGAGTACCCTTCATACTTTTTATGTCCAAGCTTTCAGAATTTATTTATTCCATTATCAAGGATAAAGTATATGAGAATGTATATTATAATAGATGTAAATGGTAAATTGTATTTAACATCAAAAGAAATATTTCAATTTTTTTTTTTTATAAAACTAATTGTCAAATATTTCTGAGATGGAAAGAAAACACCAGGAACACGGGGAATTACAAAAAAAAATTTAAAGCAGCTGAGTAAACACGAGTTACGAGTAGAATTTAATCAAAAGAAATAAAGACGGAGAATGAGAAAAGAAAAAGCTGAAAGAAGATTTACGACAAGTTATGATAGTAGAAAATCTAGATCCAGATGTTCATTTATTCGATGTGGAGGAAGATAAAGAAGATACGGGGGAAGAAGAAATTGTGGAAACGGGAACAATTAAAGAAAATCCGGAAAAACCTAATGAAAATAAAATGATGGAAATGCTTATGTTAGCAATAAGTAAAATAGAAGAGTCACGTAAGGGAACTCAACAAAATATAGAAAAATGTAGAGAAGAAACAAAATTAATTAAAGAAGATATAACCAAGATGATAAATAAAAATGCACAAGAAGTGGATGACAGATTGAAACACTTTCTGAGCAAGTTTCAAGACTTTCAAGTGGATGTGTGCAAGGAATTTGAAGTTGTACATAAAGAAAACGAAAGAAGACAAGAAGATATACGGGAGGTTAAAGAGGAACAACTGAATATAGTAAGAAAACATGAGACAGAAATATGTTACATGAAGGAAGAGATTCAAAACCATAAACAAGAAAATGATACAAGATATCTCAATTTAAAAAAAGAAATTAATGACGAACAACGGAAAATTTTTAACCTAACACTAAATAAGGAAGACACGCAAGTCCAGGAAGAACTCAACGGTATTAGAACACAAATAAATGACAAACAAAAGAAATTGGAAGAACGATACAAAATAGAAATGGAGAAAATAAGAAGAGAGTTAGAAGAAAAAATAAATACGCCTCAATTTGTAAATCAAAATATTTCCATTGATTTAGGAACAAAGTTTGATGGTAATATAAAGAAAATACACCCAGTAGTCTTTCTCAAGAGTTTAAAAAACAAGATAAGGTATTTCAGTAGTTTTGGTGACGTTAGAGAGGTTATTCGTAATAACTTACTTAATCAAGCTCAGATTTGGTTTTCTAGTAAAGAAGCCAGTATACATTCTTTTTCTGAATTTGAAGACGCATTCCTTAGAACCTTCTGGAGTGAAAACAATCAGTTAATTGTGCGTGAAAGACTTTATTTTGGCAAATTTGACCAAAATAAAAGTGATAAGTTAACAAATTATGCACTCCAATTATATGCAGAAGCGCAATATTTAGAACCAGGTTTACAGGAATCAGAGATTGTAATGTTTATCGCTAGGCACTATAAGAGTCAAATTTCAGAAACTGTAGCGATTCAA
The DNA here is from genome assembly GCA_963921935.1 of Galeruca laticollis. Classification (NCBI taxonomy): domain Eukaryota; kingdom Metazoa; phylum Arthropoda; class Insecta; order Coleoptera; family Chrysomelidae; genus Galeruca; species Galeruca laticollis. The sequence continues at coordinate 17,693,841 of OY998183.1, read as the reverse complement.
AACATGCAAAGCTTTGAACAGTTATACGATTATTTAAGTCGCATAGATAGGAATAACAATCACACCAGATATCAAAATGAAGGTAATAACGATTTTCAAAATCAGAGCTCCAACTATAATTCTAGACAAAATTCTAACACATCTTACAATAATCATAATAGTTATCAACATCACCAAAGGAATCAGAATTTTAATCAAGACAACAGGACACGGAATAATATAAATCTAAATAATTATGGTGGACAACGTTCACAGAACCATATGAACAATTATCCTTATACTAACAATAATCGAAGAAATAATTTTCCTAATGCTAGCTACGGACGAAATTTTAATAATGACAATTATAGAAATAATGACACAAACTATAGACACGAGAATAGACATAGGCCTAGACGTAACTCAGACGGTCAAGTTCACAAAAACAGAAATGACGAAAGGGAGAATGAAAGAAGAATTAACTTTGGGAGAACTACGAGAAGTCAGGAGAGGACAGATGATTACGAACAAAGATCAGAAGATAGAAGGGAAATACAGAGAAATGAACAGTATCCCTCAACATCAACCCAAGACAATGACATTTCTGGAGTGGAAGACACCCAGGATTTTCAATAAAGAACGATGTAATAGCCAAAACGTATAACTACATGCATCCAAGGGAGTTCTTAAGAGATGTTGAAGATCTAGAACAAAACAATTTAGATTTAGTGATCTTAAAGGGTACAATAGAACAGTTAGGGGTAAACATTATAGTAGATTCAGGTTCACAATCGTCTTTAATAAATGGTAAACTTATCAAAAAAATTAAAAACTTAGAACAAAATATAGTTAAAATTCCAAAAGTAAACTTAATTGGTATCAATTCAAAAAAATTGACAGAAGTAAACAAGGCAGCTATAATAAAACTTCAGTTGAAAGATACAATAACTGATATGCTGCTTTTGATATTGGATAATATAGAATATGATATACTTCTGGGAAATGACGAACTAGAAGAAAATAATGCTATCATAAACTATGAGAAGAAAATTTTTATATTTAATGGTATAGAGATGGAATTTAGTAGCAATGAACAGGATGCACAAAGGCAACAGGATGAATTAAAAAGCATAAATGGTAAAATAAATAAAGAAAACACCAATAATAATAAATATTATATGAGCGAAGAGAGAAGAAAATTGACGGGAAAAGAGACGAAGATTTATGAGGTTGGAAAACATATTAATATAAGTAAATATAATATAAATGGAATGGAATTCACGTGTAGTAAGGAAAATAGAAATGATGTAAGCAGATTGCTAGAAAAATATGTAGGATTAATAAGAGAAGAAGCAAGAGTAGCTGCCGAATACGTGCACAAAATCAAAATAAATAAAAATATAGAACATTTCAAAAGTAAGACATACCCTATACCATATAAATTAACAAATAAAGTACAAGAAAATATACAACAACTTTTAAAGGATAAAATAATAGAATATAGTAATACGTCATATATAAATCCAATAGTCATAATTCAAAAGAAGGACGGAGATATCAGGATATGCCTAGATGCCAGGAATTTAAATACATGTACAATACCTGAATATGAATCACCTATAACGATACAAGCTATATTTGGAAGAACCTCAAAAGCCAGCGTTTTTACCAAATTAGATCTAAAGCACAGTTTTTGGTTAATACCGCTACATGAAGACAGTAGAGATTATACAGGTTTTATTATAGATGGAGTAGTATATCGTTTTGCTGTTACACCGTTTGGATTAAACACATCTACAAGTGCATTATTAAAAGCATTACATAAAGTTTTAAACAAATATGAACATTTTACACTACACTACGTGGACGATATAGTGATTTTTTCTGATAACAAAGAAGATCATTTGAAACATATTGAAATAATTTTAAAAGCATTGGATGATGCTGGACTGAAGCTGAATATAAAAAAATGTCAGTTTTTCCAGGATCAAATTTTATACTTAGGATACAAACTAGATTCTGAAGGAGTGAGTATTGACGAGGACAGGATAAAAGTTATAAAAGATTACAAAAGACCAACAAACTTAAAAATATTGAGAGGTTTTCTTGGTACTTTTCAATATTTCAAGAGGTTGGTACCGAATCTTACTGAAAAGGAAATTCCTTTAATTGAACTGCTGCGCAAGAATGAAAGGTGGAAATGGGATAACAGAAGAGAAGATGCCTTTAATGATATAAAAAACACTTTCACTAAGAATGCCAAAATTTATCACCCTGATTATACAAGCACATTTACTTTGAAAACTGATGCTTCTATACATCGATTCGCTGGAGTGTTGACTCAGGTGCAACATGAAGTTGAAGTACCAATAGCTTTCGTTTCAAGACTTACCAAAAAGGCTGAAAAGAATTATAGTGTTAGTGAGCTAGAATTAGCCAGCATTTTATTTTGTATACAGAAATTAAGATTTTATTTAGTGGGAAACAAATTTGTAATAGAAACCGATAACCAAGCGTTGACAACTATTTTAAAAAACAAATATGGTAACAATAGAATACATAGATGGTCTTTATTATTAATGGAATACAATTTCGACATTAAACATGTTAGTGGAATTTCAAACACTATACCAGATGCAATTTCCAGAATGGATAATCTCACAAAAAAACAGGATATTCGAGTAGGTATAAATATTATGAAATATGAAGAAGGAATATTTTCTACGGAAGAAATAAGAAAAGATCAAGAATTATTAACAGATAAACAAAAACAAAAAAGTTTTGTAAAAGATGGTTTGTATTATAAAGAAATAAATAATTTTGAACCTTTTGTAATATCTAAGAGGCTAACAAATAAAATTGCTCAGGAATTACATATAAAATACGGCCAAATAGGTGTAAAAAGATTATTTTATATTTTTAGAGAGAACTACATTAGTAAGAACGATTTGTCGAATATTAAAAATATAATTAGAAGTTGTGAAATATGCCAATTTGCAAAAGAAAAGAATTTCCACAATGAAAACCTACTCAAGGCACTGATCACGAGACAACCTCTAGAGACAATCGCAATAGATTTTTTATCAAATTTAGTTCCGAGTAATCATGGCAATTCATATGTTTTAATAATCACTGATTTGTTTTCAAAATATGTAGTAACTTATGCATGTCGTCGAACGAATATTAAAACAGTAAAAACTTTCCTAGAAGAATATTTTAATGTTATAGGCATCCCACACAACATTATAATGGACAACGCTACCTATTTCAACAATAGAGAAATTAAGACTTGGTTAAAGAAACAGAGCATACAACATTTGTACACCAGCATTAGACACCCCATGTCAAATCCCGCTGAACGAGTAATTAGAGAAATAACAAAGTATCTAAGAATTCTAGTACATTATGAACAAACTAATTGGGAAGATAGGTTGAAGATATAACTTACTATTTGAATCAAACTCCGAACACTACAACTGAATTACCACTTATACTTGTTTTAAAAAATAAGTTACCAGACAGACCATGGATAACGTGAAACACTATCCCATATGAGGAAATTTTAACAAAGGTTAACAACAGAATTGCTGAGAGGGCAAGAAAAAGTATAGAAAGAAGAAATAAAAAAATTAGGAACCATGTTACGTTCAATATGAATGAACTGGTGATCCTCAAAGCACTAAGGACTTCTAACCGGAAAGATGAACAATGTGCAAAATTAAAACTTGTATATGAAGGTCCTTACCTAATCAATAATGAACAAGGTGTGAATAGCCATGAACTAAGAAATCCAGTTGACAACACCATTAGAGGAATCTTTCACGTTACTCAAATATAATATAAATTTTATCCAATACCTAGCGAATTTCATATATCTTATGCAGACGATAATCACTTATAATAAAAAAATCTTCAGAATTATTTCCAATTTGAAATTATAAATAAGTTCTGAAGATTCTGGGGGAATGTTATAACACAATAGAATTAGCAAAGTAAGTTTCTTATCAAAGAAAAAACATAAATTACAGAATATTTTAAGTTATATCAAAATATGTCAAGTTATCGTGGAACAGTTTCATTCCTACCACAAATGTATATATTTGTTAAAGTTCAATTTAATATAAAAATAATTATCTAACAAGTAACAAATAATTTCTCTTTTACATCTAATCTGAACTGATCTGTTAAAGGTTGTTAGAAGTGGCACGATCACACATACTCCCTGAGTGTAGGTAAATAGAAAGACACATAAATACCTGAGTCAAAAAGGTCCCATAAATTGAAATAAACGAATCATTTTTATAGGTAATTGGTGCTCCACTTTTAATAGAAATATAATTAACAAAAGGGAGAGTTAAACATTCAAAATTTCATACCACAATATAAGTAATAACACATTCTTGTCATGAATAAATCAAAACCTTACAAATGTTATAAAAACAATATAAAAAAATAAATCAAATAAAGAACTCTAACAATTTGAAATTGTCGTTAATTATAAATGAAAAGACCAATTGTCATAAAAAACTGTACATATAATTATTTTTAACAGTGCGCGCAAATGAAAATGAATAATGTCATAACAATACGGAAATCGAGACACTGACCTGATATACCTATTATTTATTTATTTTATAAAAAAAACAAGTGACATAGCAACGGACGTGACAACGAGTGTGAGAAAAACAATTTGAGGAGATGGATTTGAATTTTGAAAGAAAGCGGAGTGATAGAAATTTTGAGAACTTTAAAATAGAAATTAACAATAAAAAAACTTTATAATATTGGAAAATTGTAACTAAAAGTTTTGAAAGAAACTTCTAGGTGATACCAGGAATGGAGATGCCGTCAAGAACAATTCGTGGAATGTAATTATGGAATCTTCAGAATACACAGAATACCGATAAGTACCTATTTTCGTTATAATTTCTAAAACAACCATCCCATAAACATTGAAAAACTTGAATTCACAAACTCGCGTGTGTCTGAACGTTTCCAAACGTAACAATAAAAACTTATTCAATTTAATCCTAGCATCATAAATAGTAATTAGCTCACCTGTATAGTATATATTCACTTCAGAGATATCTGTGAACTCTTGATGATTTGAAACCATATTATTAATAATTAAATAAATTTTTTATCACCTTTAAAATACTTAACGAATTACACCAATCTTTCTTCATATAATAAACATCTAATAAAACTATTTCACTATGCATTCTTTTATTCTTAAAAATATTTTCATAAATCAGATTAATGTGAGGTTAACTATCAAATCATCAAGTAATAATTTAGTCTAAGAATCGTATTCACATCATAATATAACTTTCTTTATTTGACTTATCACCTTGGAATGAGAAGGAATGTACGTATTCTTTTGTATTAAATTTGGGAATCATTCTGCTCTGCTTTAATTAGACAACCAGTAATACATTTCCAGTGGCGTAACCTAATAAACTTAAAATTAAAATATTTCCCATAATATTACAACAACGTAGACAAATAAAATGCTCTCTACACTACAATACATTATAATATATATATATATATATATATATATATATATATATATATATATATATATATATATATATATATATATATATATATATATATATATATATATATATATATATATATATATATATATATATATATATATATATATATATATATATATGTATTGTTGTGCTATTTAGAGCTCGCATGCACGACAGTTGATACGGATTTTCCCTTTTTTGATTAATTTTATCTGTTGCAATATAAATTTACCCTGTATAATTTTGTTTATATTTTCAATTTTGATATAATTTGTTAAATGTTATCATTTAAAATGATTGTAAAATTTTATACTTATGATTTCCTTTATCCACGTAATCATAAATTTTTTTAAGACTCATTTTTCCCAGGTTTCGGGGTTCATAGATTCTACCTATAATATTTTATGAGCGCCCAAATAAATAAATTTTGTAATACAATTTTCTTTTTATTAATGTCCCTCATAATTTTCCTTCCAAATTGTTTTAGATAATAAAAACTAGATTCCTACAAATTGCTAACACAGCTACAGCTCTGACGTAATCCAGCGTATAGTTACCAACATAAACTTAACAAAGGAAAAAAAACACAAATGTTCAAATATGTGAAAATATAATAAATAAGTTAATTTGAATTTTAACCAAACAAATTTTTCAATAAAAGATACGTCATGTTCACAAAAGAAAACTTATATATAATGACCTTTCATTCAATCACACACATACTATTAAGAATTCATGAGAATTGTTCGCAGTTAGTTATTGTAATTGAAATATTTATTTTTAATATTCTATCTGTAAACTCTAAATATTATCTTAAAAACGTCAATACAGTTTGAACTTCAATTTCTAATCGGCAACCGCTCTGTAATTCCTTATTTATTAGTGACAACAACACATAAAATTTTTTAACTATCGCCAAAGCTATAAAAAAATAAACGGTTTTAAAGACTAAAACTAACTTTTTCGCATCTGTGAAATGCCCTGAATAATATTCTATCATAAAATTGTCACTTGTATGCTTCGGGGGACGAATCGTAAATGCAGTATATCTGGATTTATAGGACCCGCTGTATTCGCTATAGTCAGCTGAAAATCAATAGGGTACATCTGTGAGACACCTTGAAAAATATCCAATTATAAAATTGGCCACTTGTATACACTCCGGAGGCTGTATCGTACTAACAACCCGAAATTTCTTCAAATAGGACTAAAAATGTGGCACTTCAGGCACCATACACCCGTTGTACTAGCTCTGGTGAGCTAAAAATCAATAAGGTCCATCTATAAGACGCCCTGAACAATATTCAATCATAAAATGGGTCACTTGTATACACGTTGGACGGTGTTTCGAGCTAACAAACTGAAAATTCTCAAAAATGACAAAAATGTGATACCTCAAGTACTCACTCGTTGTACTGGCTTTAATGAGCTGAATATCAATAGGGTTCATCTTTGAGACGCCCTGTATAATATCCAATCATAAAATGGGTCACTTGTATATACTCTGGAGGCTGTATCGTGCTAACAAACTGAAATAATTCCAAAAATGACAAAAATGTCGTACTTAAAGTACTATAGCACCTGTTGGACTGGCTGTGGTGAGCTAAAAATCAATAGCGTTTAATTGTGAGATGTTCTGAATGATATTCAATCATAAAATTGGTGACTTTTTGCTAACAAGACATGTAAGGAAAAGTGGCCGACGACAACGACGACGACGACGACGACGACATACACACAGGATTTTTTCCCAAAAACCGTTTTTTCGTGTTGTTCTTGATGAAAAACGTGAAAATTACTCAAAATTTTTTTACAAAATTCCAATTTTTTGTGGCTAAACCACTACTTTTCTCACATATTAGATAGGTTGGGCAGAAAAGTAATATTCCCGTAGTAGCGATCCTATTTTTTTTTAAACTGTTCAAAAGTTGCTAGAGTACCACAAGCAAATTTCGTCCCCTCCCGTGGTGCCAAGTACATCCGGGCACGAAATAACCGTTGAATTCTCCTCTACTTTCCCTCTTACATCGAATATTCAAGAGAAGTTTATTCATTAGCAAATCCGAATAGAGAGAAAGCCATAAAAATCAATCTCGTCAACATGTTTACAAAATATCTATTAGCTTGCACACAGCACCTTATCGCGTAAAAAAAATATCAGCAATATATTGCGTAGAGATTCGGGATATCGGTTTTTACTTATTATTAGTTTATAAGAAACCTTCTCGAACGCAATTGATAAAATATTATTCGCCACGTATGCATATCTTTCTCGAATAATTCCCCTTTTTTTCAACCGGCATTTTAAATAAGTCGAATCTAAAAGTTTCTCCATATATAAAAATAAAACGTATTAAGTGCCGTGTAGGGTTTATCTTCCTCCAATGTAAATTTTATGTTCACTCGCGTAAAATACGTTTTTAAAAATAATCGAACAATTTAAGAAAATGGAACTTTATTAACTTAACAAACAATTAAATATTATAGTTGAAAGGTATTAGTTATAAAGATGAAAATGCCTGCTCGCAACTGGTTTTGTTCCCGTTGTCCTAAGTGGGGGAACGCTTCTTAGATTCAGCAACGTCGGCTCTTTTCTATGAAATCGAGGTTTATAACTCCTCCACGCTTAGAGGAGAATCCGGGGTTGAACAGGCGGATTCGGTACTTCTTCTTCATCCCTTGTAGCTGGTTCTCTAGTTTTCCTATTATAATATCTAGACTAGTAGTAGTAGTAGTAAATAAAATAAAGCCCAATAAAAACAATTAATACATATAAAAATATTGTCCATACACTAATATTAATAAAGTGTACTGAATTTTGAAATGGTTCATTTAAATTTTAACTTTGAATATCTAAAGAGTCCTTTAAATTATTAAGTCAATCCAAATTAACATTTTCTAACTGAAGAGAGTCAAATTTCACTGGTTTTTTATTTACAACATTTTTAATTGTAAGTTTTGGAAGCTCGATTAATTTTAAATCACTTTTATTAAGTCTATTGCTACGGAAAACTACGTTGTCTATCTTAACTATACAGTTTTTCCTAACTCTACAATAAATGTTCCTTTTAATGGTACTTTGTCTTTATCACTACCGCACATTTGTTCAGCCACTGTAGTTTAGGGAGGAACGACAGCCCATTTATTCGATTGAAGTTTTTGAAAACTGACTTCTCTGATACTAACTGGAATAACATGACAATTACTTAAATTTTGATATTGGTGTCGACTCATGGCAGATGAATTCTTGATCGCTACTTTCTTGACAATCGTTGTCGAAAAGCATGAAATTTTGCTCATTGAAGATAAGGAATTTGGTATAATTATAGGAAAAATACTGTCTATTGGAGTGGGTAAAGGAAAAAGTTGATATAAATCGTAATTCTTGATCTCTACAACTGGTATTTCTATTATAAATATTATTTTATTCATTTTAGAGTAACTTTTAATCTGCATTACCTTTTCGAAATTGATAACATTATCTGTAATTGGTTCGAATGGCAATTTGGAATTTGATAAATCTGTACTAATAGTGCTTCAAGAGATCTTCCGGATCCATTATTGAATTGTGGAATATGTTTAATTTAGAAAATGTTATGGCTGTTTCAATCATCTCTAATAAATCGTATACATTTTGATATAAAATTGCTATTTCATACAAAACAAGCTTTATACAATAATACTCGAAAGTTTGCCGGTTTTTGTTCCGTGCTCTTTCGACTATATGTTCAACTTCAGTTATTTTAGATTCTAATGCTTTTTGATTTCTCGTTAGGACTTGAGTGCTTTTATTAAAAATATGAATTGATTCTTCTATGATAGTAACTTGTTTATTTACTAATGATCTCATTTTATTTTGGTTTGTTGAAAGAGCTTCAATAGCTTGATCGTATTTTTCAGCGTCACTACTATCTAGATTTTCTGTTATTGATTTTATAATTGAACCCAAACCGTTTATTATTCCTCTTTTTGTTCTAAATTGCTGATCAATTGTAGGAATTAATTGATTGATTTGAACAATAATCTTATTTTCGATCATAGTAAGCAATTGAATGTACTTGAAATTTCATCGAATTCTGAAATATTGGAAATATCAGAATTTTTACTGAAAAACATGCTCTGCAGTTTCGTATGGCTTATCTTGTAATGATTTAAATTCACTGATGATTTTTGATGTATCAAAAGTTTTTACAAATGACCAAAAGTCAACGATATTTTGACTGGTCCCTAATTTAAGCGGTAAAATACCAGGGTTATCGTTTACATTATGGAAGGTAGGATATATTAGTCCGTAACTTCCGGAGTTGATGGCTGCGAAGAACCTGCAACGAAATTTTTTCTTAATTATTTTATATGAATTATTTCTTTCTTATTATTTCTAGTATTCATTATCTCTACTCTATTTCTATCTAATAAACTAATTATCTTAAATGGACCTAAAAATTTATGGTCTTTCTTACATCTATATTGAGGATTTTTCTTATATACTATTTGATCTACTTGAAATTGTTCATATTTGTCTCCGTTAACGTTATGCTTTGAAATTACTTTTGCTTTTTTCGATTCGAGTGTTTCTTTAACTTTATCATATACATGTTCTAACTTATTTTCATGTTTTTCGGCATAGTCTGAATAAAAGGTTGTTGGTAAAAATATTTCATTGGGATTTCTGGAGTTCGTGTGTCCAAAAGTGTGTAGTGTGTCCTCGAAAGGTATGTAGTTAGTAGTACTATGTATACTACTGTTATAACCTAAAATAGCATAGTTCATAAGATTCTAATTTTCTTTAGGATACATTTCTCTAAGTATTCTAAGGTGTTCTATTATTGAAGAGTGAAAACGTTCAACAATAGCATTTCCTTCATGATGGCCTATAGTGGTAAAATGTACTTTTATTTTATGCAATTTTAAAATTTCTTGAACTAATTCGTTGTTAAATTCCGTACCGTTATCCAAAATTACATTTTCTGGTGCGCCAAATGAGGAGAAATATTTAATTGAAGCGTTACTGATGTGAATCGCGGTTTTAGCTATTATCTCATATGATTGAGCAAATTTTGTAAAAGAATCAACTAATGTTAAAAATGTTTTGTTATCAAAAAAGGAAAGATCAATATGAATGATTTGAAATGGTTTTCAAGCTGTCTCTGTGAGCATTAACGGCGAGTACGGATTTTTCCTAGCGTATTTGTTTTTTTGCCAAATATCGCATGAATTTATATAGCTTGTGACTGAGTCTCTAAATCCTATCCAATAATAGTTTCTTTTTAAATGTTCAATAGTTTCAGAAATACCTAGGTGGTTACTTTTACTTTCATGATGATTTTTTATTAACAAAATCTGTTCATCTTTATCTTTTACTGTGTTAACTAATTGCGTGCATCTAATTAATTTAGGACCTTTCTCTGAAAATTTGTTTAAATACACTTCATTGGAATTTCTATATAAACCTTCTGTATGGAAGTACATACAATATGTTTTACTTTGTATAGTGTAATCTCGCAAAAATTCAAAAATTAAATCGTGACTATTTTCTGTGGGAATAGCTACAGTTATGATTTTATGGTGCTCATAATTTTCTTGTTTAACGTCCAATTTATGATATATTTGTCCAAAAACTAAAATTTGATTTACTTTATTATTAATAATTTCGTCAAGGATTTTAATTCCTTCGTTAGTAGTTTCATTAGCTGCTGTATGTTGTGTACTACTACCAGTGTCGTACTCAGGGGGTTTAATTTGTATATCAGAAATTATATTAATATTTGATTGATTTTGAATACTAGCGTCGTCCAAAGGATTCTCAGCTATTTGTTTAAGATATTGTAATGTTTCACTATTGATATCTCCGGGATTGTTAATAATTGACTCATTTTCTAGTGCCTTTAAGGTTATTCGTGAGAGTGCGTCTGCATTAGTATTTGTTTTCCCTTTTTTATATTCTACGTCATAATTGTATTCTTCGAGTTTAAGTCTCCATCGTACTAATTTGGAATTGGGTTCGCGTAATTTAAAAAGCCATACTAAAGGTCGGTGATCAGTTACTATTGTAAATTTTCGACCATATAAATAAGGACGAAAGTACTTACATGCCCATACTATTGCTAATAGTTCCTTTTCTATCGTGCTATATTTTTGCTCTGAATCATTTAAGGTACGCAAAGCAAAAGCAATAGGTTTGTCTGAACCAATACGTCCTTGAGATAAAATTGCGCCTAAAGCCACATTTGAGGCGTCTGTCGTTAATATAAATTTTTCATTAAAATCTGGGTATTGAAGAAGAGGTGCATTAGTTAATAAATCTTTACAAGTATTGAAAGCATTAACAAATTCTTGATCATGAATAATTTTAGAACCTTTTTCTAAACATTTTGTTGAAGGTTTTGTGATTTTTGCAAAGTCTTTAATGAATTTACGGTAATATCCAATTAAACCAAGAAAGCTTTTGTCTTTTGTGCAATTAGGTATTGGGAAGTTTTTTACAACTAAAATTTTATCGGGGTTTGGTTTGATTCCATATGGGGTTATTACATGTCCTAAATAATTGACTTCTTTTCGTAAAAATTCCGATTTGTCTAATTGTATTTTAAAATTAGTTTCTCTGAGTCGGTAAAAAATTTGACTAAGTCGAGTAATATGTTCTTGAAGAGACGTACTATATATAATAACATCATCAAGATAAACTAAACAAGTTTCATTTTGTAAACCTCTAAGTATATTATCCATGACTCTCTGAAAAGTACTAGGTGAATTTTTCATTCCCATGGGCATTCGAACAAATTCATAATGTCCATTTTCGGCGGAAAACGCTGTTTTATGGATATCATTTTCATCCATTTGTATTTGATAAAAACCGTTAGCTAAATCAAGGGTAGTAAAATATTGACTTCTTCCTAATTGGTCAAGAATTGTATTAATTAAAGGAAGTGGATATTTGTCATCGACTGTCTTTTCATTAAACTTTCGATAGTCTATAACCAATCGATATTTTTTCTTATTTGATGCGTCTTTACGCTTCTCCACAATCCAAATTGGACTATTATACAGAGATGAGGGGTATCTAATAATACCTTGTGATAACATATTGTCGATATGTATACAGCCTCCAGAGTGTATACAACTAAGAATATTGTTCAGGACATCTCAAAGATGAACCCTATTGATTTTCAGCTCACCAGAGCCAGTACATCGGGTGTTATGATACTTGAAGTACGACATTTTTGTCATTTTTTGAGAAATTTCAGTTTGTTAGCACGATACAACCTCCGGAGTGCAACAAGTCATCAATGTTATGATTGAATATTATTCAGGACATTTCGCAGATTTACCCTATTGATTTTCTGCTCACCAGAGCCAGTATAACAGGTGCTATGTATTTTTAGTACGATATTTTTGTCATTTTCAGAGAAATTTCAGTTTGTTAGTACGACACAGCCTCCAATTTTATAATTCGATATTATTCAGAGCGTCTCAAAGATTAACCCTATTGATATTCAGCTCACTAAAGCCAGTACACCGGGTGCTATGGTACTTGAAATACCAAATTTTTGTCATTTTTGGAGAATCTTTATTTTGTTAGCACGATACAGCCTCCAGAGAGTATACGATTGATCAATTTTATGACTGAATATTGTTCAAGGTGTCTCACAGATGTACCCTATTGATTTTCTGCTATTTTCGGAGAAATTTTGGTTTGTTAGCACGATACATTCCCCAAAGTGTATACAAGTGACAATTTTGTGATAGAATATTGTTCAGGGCCACAGATGCGGAAAAGTTTTAATCTTTAAAACGTTTATTTTTACTAGAGGAAAGGGAAAGTAAAAAAAAAAAGAACTATTTAAAATACAATGTAGGTATAAAATTTTCGTACCGAATCTCTCGCTAGCTTGAATTATTCTCCGTAAATTTTTTCTCGGTTGCACCTCGAGAAATTTAAAAAAAAATTCGCACCTCGAAAAATTTTCCGGAAATTATTCAAGCGCTTGGGAGATTATAAGTGACAATTATTTCACATCTATGCCATTAGCCCTAGAGTTGCTAGAAAGAATAACAGCTCTAGTTGGAACGATCAGGAAAAACAAAAGAGAAGATCCTCCGGTTTTTGTTCAAACAAAGGAGCGTCGGCCATGTACAGAATGTTTGCAATTCTTAGAACAAGAGTTTTAGTATCATATGTGCCTAAAAAAATAAAAATTTATTACTTTTCTCTACCTTACATTCAGGGGACCAAATTGATTGATAAATGAAAACCAGAGATAGTAACATTCTATAATTCAACGAAAGGGGGCGTTGATGCTTCTAGAAACTCGTGCAGATGGCCATTGACAATATTTTATTTATTGTTGGATATTGGTGGAGTCAATAAACAGATTATCTACTCGGTAAACACAGCAAACAAATTAGGCCGATGTTTATTTCTAAGAGAATTAGATTTGGAACATATGAAGCCACAGGCGCAAATTAGACTATGTGTTCCAAATCTGCCTCTAAAACTACGGAATTAAGTAAAGCGGCTCGTAGGTATTGAAGAGGAAATTCCAGAACCAACTGTTAGTGCTAATGTGCTCATTATGCCCATGACGCAAGAATAGGAAAACCAAGAAAACATGTTCCAAGTGCTCTGCTTATTTATGTAATCCAGAGTCATGTGTCAAATATGTCTACAGAGCCTTCAAGCACAAGAACTATCAACAACTCCATAGTTTATTGTTATTTGGATTAACAACTATCCAATAAAATTAATAAATAGTATTTTCAAAATTAGAATCAACAGGTTTTATTACACTGAAAATGAAATTGAAAATAAGGAAAGAACGGATAGACAAAAGTTTATTTGTGTCCCTTTTATAAACGGTTTATCTCAACAGTTTCAGCACCTATTCAGAAATTATAACCTACCGATATGCCATAAGCCGCACAACCTATTATCTAAACATTTTTCTCGCGTAAAATAAGTAGTTCCAATACCAAAGAAAAGTAACATTGTATACGAAATTCCATGCGAAAATTGTGAGGCAACTTATATAGGTCAAACTAGTCAATATCTGGAAAATAGACTAAAAAGTCACAAATACGATGAAAAAAATGCCACAGCTTTGACTAATCATATAATAACAAAAAAACATTATTTGATTATAACAACAGAAAGATTTTAAAAACCAAAGATAATTTGAAAAAAAAGGAGTTTTATGAAATGCAACCAGGTGATTTTTGATTGGTTACACACGTCGGCCGCCATTAACAGGCTAAATGTTTGTTTATGTACCATTTGTTTCTATTGTGTTTTTACGCCGGTTATTGGGTTTTGCAGATTTCCGTGCAAATTTTGATGTTTGTACTACTATTTATCATCGTTCTGGACTGAAGACTTATCTATTAGTGTCTTATTAATTGGTTTGGAACTTTAGTTATTATTTTATAACCCGTTTCCCTTGTGGTTTTTGGTTAAGTTGTAAGTCCGATGTTAAAAATATTAATAAATCATTGAATACTCCTCTACTTTGCACCTATCTGGTGTATTTATGTATATTTTCATGCTCAAATACGTATTTGTAATTACTAATTGATTTATAATACAACAATCCAGCATTCTCTTTCCATTATTATTTCCTACTTGCTCGACATGTTTTCCTAATATATATATATATATATATATATATATATATATATATATATATATATATATATATATTTTGATCTTATATGCCAACCACACTATTAAAGTTCGCTATTGTGTTCCATTGGCTTCTTCTGTAATTATTTGTATTTCTTTCCAAAATTGGTCCTTATTTGCTACTGTATCGTCCTCATTGGGCCTCAATATTCTGTCCGATATTGTATCCCAACCATTTATTTGTTTTTCCAATTTTTTATTTATGGTACAGTATAGACATAATTATCCACTTCATAGTTATTTATGGATGCTTGTTATTAACTTATAAAACTCAGTTTTAAAAAAATACCATTTGAGATAGTGAAACTATTTTTCATTATCTAAAACTAGAAATATTTCAGGATATAAAATATCAACTAAACTACTTCAAAGTTTGGCAACGTTGTTCAACTTTGACCTCATATTCGCTCTATGACGTACATCAATTTTTATAGCATAATATCTATACTAAGTATTTTCTCTATAAAGTATATATTCCTTCTAAAATTTTACATCTTGAGTGGTCTTTCTGGTTCACATTTTCCTCTGCTCTGCCTATTTAGTATCCGTCTTGGAATTCATTCAAGTAAACTGCGGCTTTAAAAATACGAGACTACGGAACTCTTTTGTAAGACTGAAGTTTGGCAGGAAAAGAGTATCCAGAATTGCTTAAATTAGTCAAAGTGTATTTCTTCAATTACTTCCCTTTCTTAGAGGGAACGATAATAATAGATAGACCAAGAGAAGTAAGAAAAAGCTGTGAAAATAGTAAAGAAGAGATAGTAGCAGACAATCATCTAGAAAAACAATCGAAAAAGCTGATGTTAACTCTAAATCCTGATCTATTAGTTAAATCGAAATCCTATTTGGATTTATTGAAGTCATTCTCAATGCTATAAAGTTTATGGTACTTTCATATAATGGTTTCATAATTTGAGAATGTTTGATTGTGGAAAACAAGTGTTCTATATATTTTTATTTTCAGATATGTTACGTTATGGAAATACGGCGGCATTTATTTAGATCTAGATGTCGTTATTTTGAAATCCCTGGAAAATCTACCCGCAAATTTTGCTGGGTTACAATCTCTAACAGATGTGGCAGCTGGTGTGATGGGTTTTGCTGCTTCCGGCAAAGGACACGAAATGGCAGAAAGATGTTTACTTGATCTTCAAAAGAACTTTGATGGTCAAAATTGGTCAACTAACGGTCCAGGAGTTATAACAAGGTTAGAAAGTATAAATATGCGTTCAGTTCACGTGTAAAGTATGAGAACATGAAGATCTTTGTCATTACGTAAGGCACAGTAACAAAATTATTGTTATCTTAATGGCCAATATTGACTATTTATGTGGGGAGGTGCAACTGTCTTTCGAAGAGGGTTGAAGGTAGGGATCGTATATTCACTTTGAAGAATGTCAATTTATTATTTAAATGTATCGCGTTTCAGGATTTTTTATAAACATGTAAAGTAAGGGACATAATGAATTTATTCCTATCGACTTTTCCACACTGTTTTGTCTTATAATGTCCTTACCTTAGTCCTTCATAACTAACGCAATGATCAATCGTAGTTTTGAAATAATACCCCGTGAACATGAACGGATTTTGTCACCTTCAATAGGGATGTTGACACGTGTTACAAATTCATGTAAAGATATGTTTTATACATTACCGATACTTTTCAAAAACGTAACATCACATTTTAAGAACTTAATTATTCGTCTCAAATAATATAAAATTAATTTCAAATGGCGTTATTCCCTATATCACGTAACTGCGAACACCAATCAGGGCGCAGTGGCATCACTAATCTAGAAACTAACTGACTTAACTGTCATAACCAAGTTAAAAGGATCACGGGAGAGTATTAATCAAACTGAGCCCTTGAAATTTATGTATGGTGATAGCATACGCGACACAAATTGGAAACTGTTCACAGTGACCGACTGCTCAATTGATAATTTCAAATTTTGATTTTACAGGTGCTAGTTCGTGTCTAAGATCGTTATTACAAATTATTACCTCTTTTCTTGCTTTATTCTTGTCGTACTAATCCCGTTCTACTTTGTTAACAATGCCTATAACATCATAGACAAGACCCAAAGAAACATCTATATTTCGTTTATGCATTACTTTTACTCATTTTTTAATAACTATAGTTTTTTCTAAGCCCGCTGTCATAGAAGTATCCTCCTTATACTTTTCAATGGACTCGCGAGATCATTTTACAAGATGTCTGAGACAATCAACACTAGATGTGGCGTTCAGTGTAATTTCAGGATTAGGAATTAACATGGCATCATTTAGTTGCTGAGCCATATTTCTAGTCGGTAACAAACAAACTGTATCTGCAGGAAACCGACTGAGACATTTAACTATTTCTACCCTCGTTAGAGCCCGCTTTCAGCGCATTATGGGTTGTTGTCTGTATGTGTGCGGGTAATTTACTAAAAGTCCTGTAATATGTATTTTATTATTTATATAATGAAGTCACAGTGTTGGAGTATGCTGATGATATATGTGCTTATGTTGACAATTCTGATAGAGAGAATGGATGCAATTACCTGAGTAATTCTTTTGGACTATATTCTTGAAAAAAACCAAGGCATGTATTTTTAGTAGAAAAAGAACAATTCCGAATGAAATCATGTTACAGAATACTGCATTTACTGCATGTCCAAGTGTAACTTACTTAGGTGTGAAGATGGACCGAAAACTTCTTTGGAATGAACATGTAGAGAAAATATCCAAGGAATGTGCAAAAGGTTTGAATATTTTAAGGGTGGTAAGTTCCTACAACTGGGGAACAGATCCAGAAATATCTCTACTACTATACAGATCATACATAAAATCCATATTCGATTGAATGCGCAAGCAGTTGCAACCCATCGAAAGAAGTTAGATATTGTGACAAATTAATGTTTAAGACTAGCAATAGGGGCCTTAAAGAGTGCGCCTTTCTCTAACTCATATGTCGAATGCAGTGAGATGCCACTTAACCTTAGGAGATAATTTTGATATAGTAAGTTCTTTCCTAATGAAAATACTCGTAATGTCCAAAAACAGTAGCCTAGTTAAAATAAACGGGTTTAAAGATTTAAACAAACTTTTTCGCATCTGTGGCCCTGAACAATATTCTATCATAAAATTGTTACTTGTATACACTTCGGGGGATGTATTGTGCTAACAAACCGAAATTTCTCCAAAAATAACCAAAAATTTAGTATATCTAGTTTTATAGGAACCGCTGTACTCGCTCTAGTCAACTGAAAATCAATAGGGTACATCTGCGAGACACCTTCAACAATACTTATTCATAAAGTTGATCAATCGTATACTCTCTGGAGGCTGTATCGTGCTAACAAACTGAAACTTCTCCAAAAATGACAAAAATATCGTACTTAAAGTACTGTAGCACCGGTTGTATTGGCTCTGGTGAGCTGAAAATCAATAGGATTCATCAGTGAGATGCCCTGAATAATATTCAATCATAAAATTGGTAACTTGTTGAACTACGGAGGCTGTATCGTGCTAACAAACTGAAATTTCTCGAAAAACGACAAAATGTCGTACTTCAAGTACCATAGCACCCGTTGTACTGGCTCTGGTGAGCTGAAAATCAATAGGATTCATCTGTGAAATGTCCTTAACAATATTCCATCATAAAATTGTTGACTTATTGCACTCCGGAGGCTGTATCGTGACTTGCAAGGAAAAGTGGCCGACGACAACGACGACGACATACACACAGGACTTTTTTTCTAAAAACCGTTTTTTCGTGTTGTTGTTGATGGATAACGTAAAAATAACTCAAAAAAAAATTTCAAATTTCCAATTTTTTTGTGGGTAAACCAATACTTTTCTCGCATAGGTATTAGATAGGTTGGCGGAAAAGTAAAAATAGATAAAATATATGTATACGGTTTAACCTATATATATTGGAGAAAAAAATCCTTATCAATTTGTTATTCATATGCAGGATGTCTAGAAGTCATACAAAAAATATATAAAAATGATGTGATTCCCTTTTACCAAATAAAGTTAACAATAATAACTGAAATTAGGGTAGATTATTCGAGAGATTATTCTCTATACCCCACTGCTCTCGGAAACCTACTTTTTACATCCGATATAAAGTACAAATATCCTAATTATCATTTAATATTTACCGATGCATCAAAAAAAGGAAATGATGCTCCTTGTACTTTCTGAGATCCAATCGAAAATTATTCCGAATCAATAAAATTACTAAAATTATTTTTATTTTACTCTGCAGACCAATTAACAATACGAGAAGCCCTATCCTAAGTAAAAACAAAATTGAGTGAAAAACATATTCTTATAATCTCAGTTTGTAAAAGTGTACTGCAAAAACTTAAGCATATCTCTAATAAAGATAAATCGAATTATATACTTAGGCCCGGTCTTTTCATCTATCGAGTAAGTCCAACGCGTCTTTTCACGTAATATTATCTGGTAGACTAATATCTGACAGATAACGGTTTTTGTTAACCATGAACGGTCCAGGAATTTTAGATGAAGCGGTAAAAAGAATTAATTTTATGAAATCACGACGACTACAATCCCGATTGTTCTCATTATTGTGTAAAGGTTATGGCAGCAAACATAAAACACTGCTGCTCCATAAAGGAGTGCGATGACTGTCTCGGGGTATAACTTTAACAAGGCTATTTGAACTTTGAGCCGAGTTACAAAAGTTTCTTTCAGAAACTTCTTTTAATTTGAAAGATGGTTTGTAAAACTTGGTTGTTCCGACAGTCTTTCATGGCGGATATCTTTCAAAAACTGAACGAATTAAATTAATCATTGCAAGGTAAACAGACAACAGTGTTCCTCGCCTGTAACAAAAGAAATGCCTTCAAAAGAAAATTAGATTTTTGGATTATTTGCGTTGGTAAGAGAAAAATATGAAGCTTTACGTCACTCAAGGAGTTTGTTAGCGATAACGACTTAGATATGTTTCAAGATGATGAATTTGAAGAATTGGTCCAATCGATGCGCGAATCATTAGATACTTCGATGGTGAAAATACCGGACCTTAAAGACGTAATAAATACCGTTATAGATCTACAACAGGAAGATAAACAATTCAAATTTGTTTGGATTAAAGCTAACTGCGGAATAATTCATAATGAAAAAGTGAACATATTAGCCAAATCATCACTACAAAGAAATCACACTGTAAACTATCCGGTTAGTATAGCATTGGTTCCCAACGGGGGCGATACCGCCCCCTGTGGGCTGCAGCCTTTTAAGGGGGCGGTAGCGGATTCAGAAGCAAATAATAAGCAGTCAAGAGGAATGGTGAAATAGAAATGATTTAATAAGGATTAATAAGCAGTTTTAAATTAGCATTAATTATAGTAATTTCTTTTAGTTCAGAATAGAAGTATATGACTTGTCCTCGCACGTTGATAAGCGAACGCACGATGTTCATACAAAATAACATGTTTCGACATGTTCGCACACAGACAAGTTAAATCATGCACGAAATGAAACGTATAAAAGCAACAGCTCTACGAATTTTTTGTTAGTTAGTTGTATGTGCTTGGCCGCGATATATAGTCGTGAATCATAAGCTCTGCCGTAGTAAATAATCGTGAGTGGTGTGTCATTTTATAAACATTGCTATCTATAAATCTATTGAGAATTTAATTTTTGTATGAAAATGGCTGAATCTACTTCTAAATTAAAGAAGAAATGCCGGAAATACAGTATTTAATATTTAAAATATGGATTTGCGGAATCTTCTACAAACAAATCATTACCTATGTGTTTAATTTGCCGAAAAGTTTTTTCAAATGAAGCTATGAAACCTTCTAGGCTACAAGAGCATGTACATATAATGCATCCTGATAAGAAGAACAAAGATATATTTTATTTTCAAGAACTCGAAAAACAATATTTAAAACAGCCAACTATATCAAAACTTTTTGCATCGTCTTCTAAACGAGACAATGATGGGCTACGAGCCTCATACACCATTTCATTGTTAATCGCAAAGTCAGGAAAACCACACACCATTGGTGAGGAATTAATTTTGCCGGCAATCGAAGAGATATTAAAAACTGTTCTCCATCATAAGACTTCATTTGATATCATTAAAAAAAATCCTCTCAGTAATAATTCAGTGCAAAAAAGAATAGATGAAATGGCAAATGACGTTGAAATATCATTATGCGATTACCTAAAGACTTGCAAATTTTCCATTCAACTCGATGAATCAACTCTACCAAGTAACGAAGCTCTGCTCTTATCATACATACGATTTATAAAAGAAGAAAAAATTCATCAAGAGTTATTATTTGCTAAGAATTTGGAATCTGATACAAAGGGACATTCTATATTTAATATCATGCAAGAATTTTTTCAAGAGAAAGAAATTCCTATAAGCAATATTTTGTCTGCTGCTACTGATGGTGCTCCAGCAATGACCTGGCGTCATAAGGGTTTTATAGCACATTTGAGAAAAGTAGTGCCAAATGTACTCGCTGTACATTGTATTATTCACCGTCAGCATTTGGTTGCAAAAAAATTAAATGAACGTCTGCATGCGTCCCTCAATAACGTTATTGAAGCAATCAATATCATTAGAAGCAATTCATTGAATGACCGTTTGTTTCATAAGCTTTGTAATGAAAATGATGAAGACTACAATCGCTTGCTGCTGCACACAGAAGTACGTTGGCTCTCTAAAGGTGTTTGCCTTAATCGTTTTTTCAATCTATTTGACTCAGTGTTGGAATTTCTTGAAGAAAACGAACAATTGCGCGAAAACCTGATTACGTCAAAAAATGACATCGCTTATTGGACGGACCTGTTTAAAGAATTTAATCAACTTAATCTACAATTGCAAGGTGATGATTTAAATTTAATTAAAACTAAAAACGTCATAGCTGCTTTTGCAGGAGAACTTCTTATATTCAAAAGAAATCTTGGTAGAGGTGAGTGTTCGTGATTGAATCCAGATATGCCTTATATATTTTAAATTCAACCGCGCAATGTTGATATTTTCACCTCGTCAAAGTTTTGTACCGAGTGTGTGTAAATTAAAGTAGTAGTAAGACAATCACCGCGCGCTACAGTACAACGGTGTGTGAGTGAAGCTACATCGATATTAAAACACCGGTCGGTTAATCTCCGAGAAATTAGTAAAGGTAAAATGTCATCCTTTAATTAATTATTATCAATGAATATTACAGTTCACTTCAATTTAAAGTTAAAACAAAAGGGAAATTGCTATCGTCCCGAACATTGGTCCTTCTTAGCCTGAATAGTTATTTTTTTAGCCTAGAAAAAATACACTTTATTACTCTCATTTAAAAACAAAACTTTCATTATAAATGTACATTTGCTTATTTTTACTCATTCCAATAATTTTTAAATCGATCTACTTTATTTCAAGAGTGAGTAACCTTGAAGATATTGTACCTGAATTTCTTGTATTGAATTGTAGCCAGCACACCGAACAAAAACTGGTCGTTTGATTATTGAATATTTTTATAATTTCCAAACGGAGATTTAAACAGACGTGTTTTTCTTTGATTAATTACTCAATAGTTTTTATTTTTTATTCTCATTCTGTTATTATTTGGTGCAATTCTATACAGGGTGAGCTCATATATTCTCTGGTCAACTAGTTTGAGTATTAATTCAAAAATTTTCGCTATACCTCTATTTAATTATCCTTTTGCCATTTGCGCGTTTTTATAGTAAATAGAGAACTCGCATTTTTTCTTTCCTTATCAACTGTTCAATTTCATGCTTATTACTTATTTTTTTTGTTACTTTACTTTTTCTATACTTTTCGCTATACAGGGTGATTCAACAATTCTATTAAATCATTTGTTTATTTCAAATTTTACAGTTAGTAACCGGTAGTTTGTACAATATCATTTGAAATTTGATTCAATTCATTCGCAACATTTTATTGAAAATTTGCTTACCTCGCTTCGATATTTCTGTTTATTTTATTTACAATGGATAAAGTCCAACAGTATCGTTTTCATCGTGAAGCCGCCTTAAATGATCTCCAAATATTGAGCGGTTTAGCCGATCAAAGTAAGACTGACAAGTCCGTTCGTCCTCTTTTACAAATTCGTGCAACTGAATTAGAGTCAATTCGTGATACTTTTGTAAAACATCATGATGCATTGATTGCCAAATTGATAGCGCTTCCAGATCCACCAGACCTTGAAGCTGAAGACCAAAGTCGTGCAGCTTTTTTATCGACATTTCCAGTTCCCAATCTACTGCTAATACTAGTGCTCTTTCACAAACTAATTCGAATATCCGGTTACCAAAAATTGATCTTCCCAAATTCTCAGGTGATGTACAGGAATTCGCATCGTTCTTAGATTTATTTGATTATCTTATCCACAACAACCAATCTATGTCAGATGTAGAAAAACTAAAGTATTTAAAAGCGTCGTTAGAAGGTCCCCCTCTAGGTTTAATTCGTAATTTAAAAATTACTGCCGATAATTATGATATTGCTTACGACCTTATTACCAAACAATATACCAATCAAAGACGCTGTGCCAAAGCCCATTGGGATGCCCTTGAACAGGCCCCAAAATTAAATATGGTTACTGCTGGAACATTGTCTAAACTTATTGATACATTTTTAGAAAATATTTCTGCTCTCCAAGTGATCGGTTTACCTACAGATGAGTGGTACTTCATTATGTTTAATATGTTATATTCTAGATTAACTGCAGAAATCGCACGTCTCGTTGAAATGGAACATAAATTAACAGAGATCCCCACCTTCACAAGCTTGAATGCATTTTTAGAAACCCAGTTGAACGCCTACAGTAATTTAAATGTTTCTTCATCGAAATATTTCCGATCGAAAGATCCACCCTTATTTTCAAAAGTTTCTTGTAAAACTCGTTCTTCAACTTTGCTAGTTACTAATTTGTCTAATCAACATTGTATTTTATGCAAACAAAACCATACTATTTACAAATGTGATCAATTTTTAAGTAAAAGTCCTTCAGAAAGGCATCGTTTTTGCTAACAATCGTATCTATGCATTAATTGTTTGAGTTCCTCTCACGATCTTCGTTCCTGTGGCTCCAAGTATACTTACTTGTCGGACTTGCAAATCCATGACTCATCATACTCTATTGCATTTCGATACACCAATCACAAATTCTACCAACACTTCTCCTAATTTGAACCCGAACCTTCCGTCTTCAAGTCAATCAAATACCACTTGTTATCCACAGCTGTGGTTGACGCCCTTGATAATAAAGGTAGTAGGCGACCATTAAGAGCTATTTTAGATTGCGGCAGCCAAACTTCTTTTATCACCCGTAAAGCATTAAACACTTCAGGTATCCCTCAGTCTCAATGTGCCCTTGAAGTTAATGATCTCGCTTCTATGAACTCTAAGTTGCAGACTGGAAAAGTTTTCCTTTGAATTTGTCCGCATACTAGGGACTTTCCTATTTTTAATTCTGATGCTCTAGTCTTAGACAAAATTTGTGATCCTATGCCTCATTTTAAAATCGATCCCAATAAGTGGACCCACTTCACTAATATTTCGCTAGCAGATTTTAAATTTTATCGATATTAATCGGAGCTGATTTATTTCCTAAATTGTTGCTCTCAGGTAAGATCTCTGGAAATTCAGGTGAACCCGACGCCATAAACACTGTATTTGGTTACGTTGTCATGGGTCCGATTCATGTCAAGAATCCTATTGTCACCTCTTCATTATGCCACACCGGTCTCATTAGATACTACATTGAAAACTTTCTGGGAAATAGAAAGGGTTCCTGAAGTCATTCCTCTTAATTCCGATGATATTTTGTGTGACGATCTTTTCAAAGATAATTTTTTTTCTCGTAAACCGTCGGGACAATATGTTGTATCGTTACCTTTTCGGGAAATTAATCCTACGTTTCCTGGTATACGAAATCTGACTTTATATCGTTTTCACTCTCTTGAACGCCGACTGCTCAAGCAACCCGAATTGTATGAACAATATTCTGGCTTTATGCGAGAGTATCTCGACCTAGGTCACATGGAGTTGATTTCAGCTGACAACGAAGAGAATGGTAAATATTATATCCCTCACCATTGTGTGGTCAAACCTGATAGTTTAGTACCAAATTACGTGTAGTTTCTAATGCATCTGCCAAAGTTCCTAACGAGAAATTCCTCAATGATTGTTTGTTTGGTGGACCTAAGCTTCAACAAGACATTGTTACTTTTTTTCTAAATTTTCGTTTACTCAAGTTTGTTTTGTGCGCAGACATCAAACAAATGTATCGTATGATTTTTCTTTGTCAAGAGCATAGAGAGTTTCAACTTATTTTTTGGAGATTTTCTACATATGATTGTGTTCGGGAGTATCGTCTGAATACTCTTACTTATGGTGTTACTTCTTCTCCATTTCTAGCTCTTCGTACTTTGCATCAACTTGCACTTGACGAAGAACATCGCTTTCCACAAGCTGCTTAAATTATTCATACTTGCTCTTATATTGATGATTTTTGTTTTGGCTCGAATGATTTTGTAGAAGCTCAAACGCTTATGCAAGATTTAATTTCTCTTTTGTATCTTGGCGGTTTTGAACTTCGAAAATGGTGTTCAAACGAACCTCTCTTATTATCGAATTTACCTACTTCTTTTATTAATCCCCATAGTCTAAGTTTCGAACCAGATTTGGACAACTCTCTCAAAGTTCTTGGGTTACGCTGCCCTTCTCATTCGGACTGTTTTACATTTTGTGTTCAACCGCGAGAAGATCTTCCTTGTACCAAACGTTGTATGCTTTCAGAATTAGCCTCGAATCTATGATCCTCTAGGATTTCTAGCTCCTACAACTTACTTCACAAAATTTTTAATTCAGCGTCTGTGGTTAGCTGGAACATCTTGGGATGAATGTCCATCTTTTGAAATCATTCAAATTTGGGGACAATATAAAATCGAGCTTCCTCTACTGTCTCAAGTTCGCATACCTCGCCATTTATTGTTCTTCAATTTTCCTCTAGTCGAATTACATGGTTTCTGTGACGCCAGTGAAAGAGGCTATGCTTGCGTCTTATATCTTCGGTGCGTGATTTCCGAGAGTAAAGCTCCTGTTCAATTATTGTGTGCAAAATCCAAAGTAGCACCTCGAAAAAATTGACCATTCCTCGTCTTGAGTTATGTGCCGCTGTTTTGCTTTCCAAGTTAGTTGGTTATGTTCTACATATATGTCCTAAATTTACCGAGATCCCAACTTATGCATGGTCGGATTCTCAAATTGTATTACACTGGATTAAAAATTCTTCCCACAAATTAAAGATATTTGTGGCCAATCGTATATCTTATAATCAGTCTAAAATTTCTCCGAATCTATGGCATTACATTAATTCTAAGCAAAATGCTTCTGATATTGCGTCTCGTGGTGTTCTACCATCCGAATTCTCATCTTCACCCGAATGGATTAATGGTCCTCATTTTCTCTACGACCATCCGTTTTGTTTCCCAACCGTACCCCTGTCCTTATCTTCGAAAGATCTTGCCGAAGAAGAACGGACTGTAGCTCTTGTATCTCTGTCCTTGGAACCCTCTTTCTTGGAGTCTCTTATAAATAGACATTCCTCGTTCGCTACATTACAACGAGTTTTAGCATATGTCTTACGATTTATTTATAATCTTCGTCATGTTTCCTCTCGACGTTCCGGTTTCCTAACTTCTAACGAATTACATGACGCTCTTTTATGTCTCATAAAATATACACAGAATAGTTATTTTCATAAAGAACAAACGTCTAAATTCTTCTCAAAATCTCTTCGAAAACTTGGTACCTTCCTTGATGAAGACAATCTCCTCAGAATTGGTGGACGATTAAAACATGCTCCTTCATCGTACGCTTCAAAATACCCCCTTTCATTACCCCGCAATTCTCCTTTAACGTCTATTCTCATTAGATATTTCCACGAGAAGAATTTACATGCCGGACCAAAAACCACCCAATTCCTGATATCCCAATATTTTTGGATAGTCTCTTCGAAAATAGCCATAAACTCCGTCACTTCAAAATGCATTCGTTGTTGGAAACAGTCCCCTAAGTCTTTTCACCCGCCTATGGGCGATTTACCTAAATTCCGATTGTCCTCGATTAAAGCCTTTTCTCAGAGTGGTGTTGACTTTGGAGGACCCTTTTACATTACTCCTTCAAGATATCGTGGTGTTCGTACAATCAAAGCCTACATATGTCTCTTTGTTTGTTGTGCCACAAAGACTTTACATATTGAGTTAGTTAGTAATTTAACTTCTGAAGGTTTTCTTGCCGCGTTGCAAAGATTTATTTCTCGTCGTGGTCGCGTATCCCACATATTTTGCGACAATGGTACCAATTTTACTGGAGACGCGAGAGAACTTCAAAAATATATGAAAACCGCTGCTGAGCAGGAAACCTGCCAGTTTTCTTTCAGTCCGCCTTCCGGGCCACATTTCAATGGTCTGTGGGAAGCCTGTATAGAATCAGTGAAACCCCATCTTAAACGCGTGGTGGGAGACCAAATTTTAACTTACGAAGAATTTTACACTGTCTTAGTATTGATTGAAGCCTTGCTTAATTCTCGACCCCTTACCCCTTCGACACATGATATAGAGGACATCAATGCTCTCACTCCTGATCACTTTCTAACTCTGGAGCCCTTAAAAACTCTTTCTCTCCCTGATTTTTCAACCATTTCTATGAATAAATTGTCTCGTTGGCAGCTTCTTCAAAGGATGCATCAAGACTTTTGGTCTCGTTGGAAACGAGAATATCTTCATACTCTCCAACAACGGTCAAAGTGGCTAACGCCCACATCACCTTCTCCTAAAATAGGGCAACTAGTCTTGATTCACGAGGATAATGTTTCCCCCGGGCGTTGGGTCATGGCTCGAATCACTGCTTTATATCCTGGTCAAGATGGTATTGTTAGAGTTGTAAGCGTTTGGGCCGCCAATGGAATTTTAAGGCGTCCCTTGGTCCAATTGTCCCCTTTACCGATAGAGGACAATTATTATACTTCCTATAAGTAGTCTTTTTTTAGTAATTAGTAATTTTTAGTATTTTGTAAAAATCTAACCAGATACAACATTTTCAAAGTGTCACAATCATTAATTTTAGTTCTTTATTATTTTCTTAATTTTCTTTCTAAAATATCTACATTCATTTTTTTTTCTTTCAAAATGCACCCATGCATTTGGCGGGGGAGAATGTTCGTAATTGAATCCAGATATGCCTTATATATTTTAAATTCAACCGCGCAATGTTGACATTTTCACCTCGTCAAAGTTTTGTACCGAGTGTGTGTAAATTATAGTAGTAGTAAGACAATCACCGCGCACTACAGTACAACGGTGTGTGAGTGAAGCTACATCGATATTACAACACCGGCCAGTTAATCTCCGAGAAATTAGTAAGGTAAAATGTCATCCTTTAATTAATTATTATTAATGAATATTACAGTTCACTTCAATTTAAAGTTGAAACAAAAGGGAAATTGCTATCGTCCCGAACAGTGAGTACAACCATTTTCCCACATTATCAACAGTGTCTGCAAAACCGGAAGATTTACTTACTTACTGCCACCACTTGGAAGTTCTTTATGTTGATTTCACAGAGCGTTTCCAAGATATTCTAAACATGGAAATACCAAGTTGGGTTATAGATCCTTTCGCAAACACAGATCAAATTTGGAAGAGGAGCTAATAGAACTCACAACTAACGAAGAACTGAAAGTAAAATTGAAACGTGCATATCAAGAGTTCCGGCTTCAAAAACCAATACCAGTTCTCTATCCTGGATTGTGGACAATAGTACAGAAGTTGTTAATTGCATTTCCTTCGTCCTATATGGCTGTGCGTGCATTCAGTGCAGTAACTGATTTGCTGTCAAAGAAGAGGAACAGACTACACATCAATGAACGTGGCGATCTGCGATTGATGTTAACGAAACTGGAACCCGATATTAACAAACTGGTAACACTCCACCACGCTCAACCGTCTCATTGATTTTTTCTTTATTATTAATTTCGTATTTCTTATTGTATTGCATTTCTTATTTCTATTGTGATTGTATTTCTTATTGATTCTGTGTTTATATTTATAAGTTTAATAAACAATTTTATTGTACATTTGGTAGTCGTTTAATAAATTTCTACTTCATCATTCCTCTAAAATAAAATTTAGACATTAACTGAAATTAAAGCTAAATACAGATCAATTGGGACGGTACAGATGATATTCAAATAAAATTAATTACTTTGGACTAGCCGGCGACTGGGGGGGGGGGCGGATAAATTTTTGTTCTCTAATATAGGGGGCGGTGGTCCAGAAAAGGTTGGGAACCACTGGCTAGAAGATATTTTCCTGATATTAAACAAATTAATTATAGCTATATTTTAATTTTTAAATATCAAGAAAAAATCTTCAAGACTAAGCGGATAGTTCACAGTCTGATTACTTTGTAGTGGTTACGGAGAGCGGAAAGTCAAGTTGATGAATTGGCCTTTACAGTTTGAAGCGTATTAGCGAGAATTTTGAAAATATTTTTATTTGCCTATTTCTTAATTGAAATTTTTCATATATTTTCATAAAATAATTATTTTTGTATATATTTTATAATAATAGAATATCTATAAAATAAAACCAACAATTAGTCAACATCCCTATTAAAGTATGCGTTACCTTTTTTCCTATTTTGAAAAAGCTTGATATCTTGTTTTAGGTTATTATTGGACCTTTGCGGTATACAAAACAGGACCAAAAACACTAACATATTCAATTTAATGGTCAATAAAGATTGTGGAGGGCTTACTGTATTCCCACCTACAGCTTTCTATCCCATACCGTATACGAGTTGGTACTGGTACTTCAATGAATATAAACTACGATCTATAATATTTAACACTAAACAGAGTTACGCAATACATACTTGGAACAAATTCAGCCAGCATACGAGAATACCTTTGAATTCGGATTTACCTTATTTGTATTATGCCAACAAATATTGCCCGAAAGTCGTTGCCGAGTGTACTGATATATTTTAATAAAAGAAGCGACCGTTAACCGAGAGCTGATAAATCCCAAGTTGGATTTTTTAAACATTTAATTGATAAATAGAAAATATTTTTTTTTAATATTTCTCTCACTTAAAGTCAAATATCATTTCAGAATGCATTTCTTGCCATATGTATAAGAAATTATTTACTGTCGTGACATATCGGTTTACTGAATTTTACACTTTAAAATCACTGCGAAACAATTAATTCTGGGAACAAAACAACCTAAACTACATTGAACACACAGCCATAACAACAGTAACTATGGTTGAAAACTCCAAATAGCTGTAGAAATTTTGTTTACCAGTCGATAGGTGTGTCAACTTCCACAAGCTAAAGATCCCAACAAGAAAGAATTTATGCTATTAAAATTTGACATATCACTGTATCTCAGAGGCACGAGCTGATTGGCAGATAAGAATTGGGTTTTTTTCACCCCGAAATAGTTTCAAATTTCGAATATCGATGACAAATTCTAAATTCATGTGAAAAAATTCGGCAGATGATTGCCAGCATATAATTATGATGGATTTTTCCTATAACAAAATTTCCTCAGCCCACTCCCTTCCGAGATATGGTGAGTGAACTAAATTTTTGATTTTTCCTCTCAAAATTTAAGTAAATATATAATTTTGAAATTTTTTAATCTACCTGTACTCGCAAAGAACTAACCACCGGTATGTAATAATAATAATAATAATAAAAGAGAAAAATAGTTTATTAAAACTGAAGAATAGTGGAAGTGGCTTGCACCTGCAAACTTAAAAGCAGAAACGGAGTCATGTTAGGAAAAATGCATTGCTACCAACTACATGAAGACTGGAATCATCCAGTATTCGTTTTTCAGACATATCTGAAGAGTACAGGATAAACTTACAAATAGAAAAAATGACCTATACGTATGACACTCCTCCATGGCTAAGAAAACTACCACAAATAAACATATCTCTCAGTAAATACAAAAAAGAAGATACCGCTCCATCGATCTACCGAACGCTATTTTTAGAACAAATGGATCTATACAACGAACATTTAGTCATCTACACAGATGGTTCCAAATCAGATAATGGAACAGGGGCGGCAATCGTAATCGGTGTAGATTCCTTCTTTTGGACCCTAAACCAAGAGTCTAGTATACTTAATGCCGAGTTGTATGCAATATGGCAAGCGTTGTTGTACTTCAGTCAGAGCAGCTTTGAAAAATGTTTAGTTTGTACGGATTCCTTAACTGCCACTCTCTCGACAAAAAATCGTTTTTCTGCAAATGAATGGGTTGTACGCATTCAAGAATTATCAACCCATCTATACAGTATGCAAAGGACTATTTCAATAATGTGGATACCTGGGCATACCGATATTACCGGTAATACTGAAGCTGATCTAGTAGCAAAAAAAGCCACAAGCGGAACAGTTGACAAAGGCATACCTAACACCTTCCTGGATATGAAAACGGATATAAAGAATAAAATTTACGAAGCATGGCAGAACAGATGGAATACATATGACGTACAATTAAGACACATTAAACCGAGCGTACAAAAATGGTTCTACCCCAAAACTCTTACAAGGCGTGAACAAGTCGTCCTCAGCCGATTAAGGATAGGCCACACAAACCTAACCCATTTACACCTCCTCCTTGGAAAGAACAAACCCAGATGTGAGAAGTGCGGCATCCCACTGACAACCCAACATATATTAACTTGTGCAGCCTTCAATTTTCACAGACAATTCCTCAAAATACCCCAGATCGAAAACATTCTTAGAAACCAAAATGACGAGCTTAACCAGGTGATAACTTATCTAAAGTCCACAAATTTATTTTATAAAATATAAATTACCCCAATGATATATCGACGAGCACAATGACCTAGATGTCGATGCTCAAACACAAAAAAAAAAAAAAAAAAAAAAAAAAAAAAAAAAAAAAAAAAAAAAAAAAAAAAAAAAACTGAAGAATAGTGGAAGTGGCTTGCACCTGCAAACTTAAAAGCAGAAACGGAGTCATGTTAGGAAAAATTCATTGCTACCAACTACATGAAGACTGGAATCATGAAGACCACCATCGACCCAAAATGTAAACTCTGCCGTGTCCATAATGAAACTACCCATCGTTTACTATCAGGTTGCCCTATTGTGGCAAAAAAGCTTATCTAGACCGCCACATTACAGTTGTATCCCATCTACATTGGAATATTTGTAAAGAATATTATGTAAAAGAGCAATGGTATGAACACACTCCAGATCCAGCTGCTGACACCCCAGAAATCACCATCATATGGGATACTCAAATCCAAACTGATAGGGCCACAACCGCACATAAACCGGACATTATTGTTAATAACAAGGAAACAAAATATTGCATAAGAATAGATGTATTAATACCTTCCAATTATAAGGAAGGAAGCTGAAAAAACTTAAATACAAGGATTTACAAATACAAATACAAAGATTATGGAGTATGAAGACGATAGTGGTACCAACAGTCATCGGTGCAACGGGGTTAATATCCAAGAATACCGGTGAAGCCATCAAGATCATCGCCGGAAACCACAATTTGCAAACAATGCAAAAGGCAGTTTTGTTGACTACAGCACACATATCGTACGGAAAGTGTTACGAAGAACTATTTCAAGCAGGATTGACCTTAGATACATGGTGTGTCCAGTGCTTCTAAATGCCGTAGAAACACTATGTTATATCTAGAGAAATAATAATATTGATAAAAATCTTCTTCATCATTTTCAAATGAAATTCAACAGTACAATAAAATTTAATACAGTGTATTGAAAATAAGGGGCGAAATGCATTTTTTATTATATACCAGGAACAACAAAAAATAATTCCTCCAATTAACCCATTATCTGGGCTAACCTACAATTAACATTCAAATAATCATACGGGCAATCACCTCCCGAATTTTATCGCATGAATTTAGAAATACCCTGTATATCTGAAGTTATTTTATTATTATTATTATTTTCAATGTATGCCAATCAATAAACATTCTTAAAATAATTTTTGTTTCCTTTAAAATACTTCTTTCAAACCTAAATTTTTGCTATGTAAAGTATTTTCATCTGCTGAAATCCATACCTCTGTGAAGCTGGCTGAACCATTTCGGCAGAATCCAATTAAACCTATTACGATTTTTAGTACTCATTTTGTACTACAAAAAATAATTTTGTACCTTTAACCATTAAAGAAAAAACATGGCGCTGCTAGCTTCATCGATTCTATTTTTACTAATTTGTACGACGAAGAATATTCCAAAATATTAAAGTCAACCCACTTAACAACCCCTGTTTAGATAAACTGAATAGCAAGCCCATTATTCTCCGAACTTTCCAAAATTTCTTGAGAAACAAAATATAAAAGTGGCCTCCATTGAAACTAAATTTGTACCACAAAAAATATTAACGTCAACTCCTTCAAAACAACCCCCGATCGATAAATTGAATAGCGAACCCATTCTTCTCCCATCTTTCCAATATTTTCTGACAAACGAAATATTAAAGTCGATTTTATTAGTACTGAATGTGTACTAATTTGTATTATGAAAAATATTCCAAAATATCAAAGTCAACTCACTTAAACAACCCCTGCTTTGATAAATTGAATAGCAAGCCCATTATCCTGAGATCTGTTCAAAATCTCTTGAAAAAGCAAATATAAATTCGACTCCATTAAAACTGAATTTGTACTAATTTGTACCACAAAAAATATTAACGTCAACCCACTTTGATAGATTAAATAGCAAGCCCATTATCCTCCGATATTTTCAGAATTTCTTGAAAAAGGAAATATTGAAGTAGATTCTATTAAAACTGAATTTATACCACAAAAAATATTTCAAAATATTAAAGTTAATCAATTTAAATAACCCCTGCTTCAATAAGTTGTATAGCAAGCCCATTATTCACCGATCTTTTCATAATTTCTTGAAAAACGAAATATATAAGTAGATTCCATTAAAAAAGAGTTTGTACTAATTTGTACCACAAAATATTTTATACACAGATTTAGACTAGAGTACCAAAAATGAAAATAAGCCCCTTTGGCGTTTTGTGCACTGCTCAATTACTCCAAAAAATCCATGCTAAAATTTTTCCTACCACTAGAAAAATAATTAAGAATTATTAAATTAATTAATCAGCAATAGATCAATAGGAGCGTTAGAGCAGACGTCAGACGTCTCTCATCTGAAAAACAGAAAAATCGCCATACTGACTCCTATCGGTTTTTCCTACGGTGTAACAAAATAGCTATTTGTATGCTTAGGCCGCGAAATACCTTTTTAACGTACCGAAAGAATAGTTATCGCCGAGGCCGCTTGCGGCCGATGCAAGATAATCTTGAGGTCGTTAATAAGTTTCGCGGCCATAGCATACACACTATTTTTCGTGCAATCGGTAAAATTATAAAACTAGATAATTGTAAATAAATATATTATTGCTCTAAAATCAACAGCAGTTCAATTCATTTAACAATGTTAACGTGTGCTATGGAAATGATATGTTTCAATATATACAAAATATTTTGACAGTTCTTGACAAAACGCAAAACGTCTGATACTGATAGCGATATTTCAGTACCTTCCACTCCTCCTGAACTCAAAAGCGTTGTAAATTCGGTGCTTTCCGTTTTAATACCCGAAAAATCGAAACGGCAGTAGGAAAAATGTTACGGCAAGTTTAAAGATTGGTGTGACAAACAGAATATTGAGACGATGTCTGAAAACATTTTATTGGCTTATTTGATGCAGAAATCAAATGCTGTAAAAAGTATTCATCCTAAATAATGTAAGTACTTGTGTATTTGTTGGTATTCAATAAAAAATAATACTTGTCTTTGTAGTATTTTCGAAATGTCAAATTCGGAAGTGATATTCAAACTAGGAAGTGACGTTTGGTTTCGCGGCCGTTGCTATGGGTAACGGCTGCGAAATTGAATTTCGCGGACTGTACTGAGAACGCGAAATACTGACTTCGCGTTCAATTGCACGAAAAAATGTTTTTCAATATTTACTAAGCCGCCAAGTAGTAAAAAAAAAGTGATAACAACAGAGTATGATGCCATTCTTATCTTCTAACTGCGTAGAACTATTTGTGCCTTATCAGGCACCTGCAGAAGGGAAAGAAAACTTAATTTTTTTGTCTCGTCAAAGAATTGCTGCGATTACCCCAAAAGACCTCATTGAAATTAATAGTATGATGAAAAATATGGATTTCTAATTGTAATTATAACAATATATTTTTCGTGGAATTGCACGCGAAGTGAGTATTTTGCGTTTTCAGCACAGTCCGCGAAATTTTATTTCGCGGCCGTTACCCATAGCAACGGCCGAGAAACCAAAGGTCACTTCCAATTTTGAATATCACTTCCAAATTTGACATTTCTAGAATACTACAAAGACAAGGATTATTTTTTATTGAATACCAACAAATACATAAATACTTATATTATTTAGGATGAATATTAACATTAATTGTACAGTTTCTATTATTACTTATATTTACTCCAGAAGTTGAAGCAACTACATCTAGTGCTTCTGAATAATGGTTATTACCTAATTTTGAAAACTGATTGATGTCGATATTGTCTCGTATGTTCAGCATGGAATAAATGCTCCATAAAGTTGAACTTTTTACAACATTTGATTTCTGCATCAAATAAGCCAATAAAATGTTTTCAGACATCGTCTTCACATTCTGTTTGTCACACCAATCTTTAAACTCGCCGTAACATTTTTCGTACTGCCTTTTAGATTTTTCGGTTATTAAAACGAAAAGCGCCAAATTAACAACGCTTTTGAGTTCAGGAGGAGTGGAAGGTACTGAAATATCGCTATCAGTATCAGACATTTTGTGTTTTGTCAAGAACTGTCAAAATATTTTGTATATATTGAAACATATCATTTCCATAGCACACATTGTTAAATAAATTGAACTCCTGTTGATTTTAGAGCAATAATATATTTATTTCCAATTATCTAGTTCAATAATTTTAACGATTGCACGAAAAATAGTGTGTATGCCATGGCCGCAAAACTTTTTAACGACCTCAAGATTATCTTGCCTCGGCCGCAAGCTGCCTCGGCGATAACTGTTCTTTCGGTACGTTAAAATGGTATTTCGCGGCCTAAGCATGAAAAAACTATATTATTAGAAGCAAAACAATACATAATATCAAAACGAAAATGACTGGGAAGTAGGTAGGTGACAAGGTTTCACGAAACATTTCATGTAGTTTATCTAGATTTTAGTCCATTTTTAACTTACATCAGAAAGACTGCTGTGAGGTGAAGACACTACATTAAAAAGCCTTTTTCAGGGAAAACTGTATGGGTACAAATTAGTCCTATATTCTCAAATTAATATTAGTTACTTTTGATATTTTAAAATTTTTTAACGATTTACTTGGAAATTAATAAAACATGTGGTTTAATTTATTATATTTTATAAACAAAATAATATAATAATTAAAAAACGTTTTTGGTTACAAATTAGTCCCAAATTCAAAGTTTAAAGCCATACTGTTCTTTGTTTTTACAGGGAAAACTGGGTGGGTAAAAATTCTATTTTTTGAGTACAAATTAGTCCTAAATTCAAAGTTTAAACGTATGCTATTAAAATTTGATTTTCTAAAGGTAGGGTGCTAGCTTCAGCTCAAACTATTACCCCAACATTAAATAGCTGGTTTTCAGAAAAACATGAGGTACAAATTCTAATTTTTGGGGTACAAATTTTTGCGTTAAAAATTAGTCCTAAAATATACATCAATTTATTTTTAATTTGAAATAGGGAGTGCAAGCAATAATAACATGTATAAGTTACTTGGAATTTTCATTAAAAAATCTCTATTGACAAGGACTACACGATCAATAGGACATTATACGGAAATGTGTTTGAGAGCCAGAAAGGAAAAACTGGTTAAGGAAACATTTAAAATAATACCAGAATCGACTTTAATATTTCGTTTTTAAGTGGTTTCGGAATATTCTTCGTGGTACAAATTAGTAAAAATTTAGTACTAATACAATCGACTTTCGTTTTTCAAGAAATATTGAAAAGATCGGAGAAGTATGGGCTTGCTATTCAATTTATTGCAACAGGGGTTGTGTGAGGGGGTTGATGTTAATATTTTTTGTGGTACAAATTAGTACAAATTCAGTGTCAATGGAGTCGATTTTTATATTTCTTTTTTCAAGAAATTTTGATAATATCTGAGGATAATGGAATATTCTTCGTGCTACAAACTTAATACTAATAGAATCGACTTTAGTATTTCGTTTTTCGAGTAATATTGAAAAGATCGGAGAAGTATGGGCTTGCCATTCAATTTATCGCAGCAGGGGTTGTTTGAGAGGGTTGACGTTATTTTTTTTGTGGTACAAATTGGTACAAATTCAGTTCTTCATATTCCTGTATTAATTTCTCATTTTTATCAAATTATTATTAATTTGGGCTTTCCAGGTTAACATGAAGCCTAGCAGCGCCATGTTTTTTTGAATGGGCGAAGGTACATTATTTTTTGTGGTACAAATTAGTACAAAATGAGTACTAAAAATCGTAATAGGTTTTATTTGATTCTGCCGAAATGGTTCTGCCAGCTTCACATAGGTGAAATCCATAATATTATACCTAGTGTAAGGGGATGAAATACCGAATGAGAAGCAGCCTGGAAAATGGTGTTTTTTTATTGATGCGTTCCATGGACCGTGAGTAAATAATTACAGCTGCTAATACTCTGAAACGCCAACCAAACATAGAATCTTTTTATAGAGTAAGAATATTAAGGTTCGAGGTGGAAAACATTTTACAAGCTATTTTTAATGGAAATATTTAGTAAAATATGTCCGAAATAACCTTCAAGAAGACCTATGAGAGTCGGGTATGGCAAGCTGGATAAAAATTGCCGCCACGGTTTTTGCAAATATATTGAAAACTATCGACTTTTCGAAACAACTTCAAGAGAACATTTTTAAACAGTAAGAAAAATTACACTTAAAAAAGTATTTTGTAATACTCTACCTTAATATTTATCCAAGAGTTAACGGCAACATAAAACAAACACTAGCTTAAAGATCTAGAACCGGATATATCAAAACTTTCAAAAAAACATTTTAAGCAAAAATTATCATTTTACAAAAGACTTTTCTAGCATGAATTTAATCGAACATGTAGTTTTCTTCTTCGTTAGTTTCAGCTTCCGGTATTATAGATTTGTTGCGGCAACTGATATCAAAACATTGGCCACACTTAGAAGAATACTTTAATCCAACCTTCATACCACAAATTCCATCCTTAAAATTGTAAAAGACCATTTTTAAAATACCATGTGAAGTATATATTTTTGGAACCAAACTTTCATATCTATCCTTTTCTCAACCATACTCCAAAGGGTTTAGGTTGCGAACATTCCATTCTTAAACCTTAAAAAACAACAAAAACGTTAAACATCAATTAATTATTAAATTTTCACTGGAAAAGAATTAAACCATTTACCTGATAATATACCCTCAAAATATGTTGTTCAGCATCATCTATAGTTGGAGCCAAATTGAAATTAGATGATAATCCTGGTCTTGAAGTAATTCTGTTATATAAAGTGAACCTCAAATAGTCAATTTCTTAGGTATTTTTCACTGGTTATAGTTGCATTTTTTTAAAATGAAAGAAGTTGTATCGCAACTTGAAACAGCCTACAAAAAAGAATGGCCCAATTTCATCTAAAGATTATTTATATTTGTAACTCTGTCAGCTTTTCCAGGACGAAGCAAAACTATGTTGATTTTTGTGGAGTGATGGGCTAGAAGAGTAGCGACATGTGCACTGCAGTTTCAACTATTAAATAATCTGCATCCCTTTCAGCTTCAGTCACTTTGATGCTTTCTGTTTCAAGAAAATATAGACATCTATTTGAAACTGCTTCAAAGTATCAATAAATGTAAAAATTTTTGGGTGCATTGAATTTAGCGTGGTAAGATTCACATGCGTTTGTACTTCTTTCTATGCTATCACTGACTTCGGGCCACAAGCTTGGAGGAAAAACGGCTTCTTCGTTTATATAATTTTATAATTTTCAACTAAATAGTCTGCAAATCGTGATACACGATCGTATTCATGTTGTATTTCTGCCAAACCGATGGCAAAACAATCACATACTTCAGAAGGATTCAAAAATGGTAAGCCAAATATATAGCACGGCCATTTACCTATTGTAGTGTTTTCGTCCTCATAATCAGGAACAAGACCAAGATTTTGAATTTTACGAAACCAGGCCTGTACCAAATAAAACCTGCAGCCTATCAGTCGGGAATTTGGAAACGCCGTTCTTATAGCATTGTGAATTGCTATTTCAAAATCCACCACAATAACTTTTGAGTTCAGATTTAAACCGAAAATCTTACATTTGTACCGTAAAATGTCAAAAAGATGTTTGTATGAACACTCTTGCATATTCGACAGTAGACAAAACGCTAGTGGAATATAATAGCCATTTTTTAATACACGCAGCGTAAAAAACTGCAAAAAGTGATCGGCAGAATAATTAAATGTACCGTCGATATATAATTTTTCACATTTACACAGAACAGTTATGTTAGTAAAACACGAAAATACAACAATTTCTTTAACATCGTCGGTAATAAACACAAAGTTGCCTTCTTTTATCGACTTAATAGTAATTGCTTCCAGAGTTTCAATAACAACTGCTCATGTTTAGGTAAGGGTGGCAGAATTTTTAGTCTGTTATTATAAAGATTGTTGCGAATATTATGAATGGCTTTCACTGAGAGAGTATTTAATTGGCTGGTATGTTCTTTTAAGGCTGAATATATTATTTTAGAAGGCTTTTCACAAACGTCATGGGCTTCTTTACGTTTAACACTAACACTTATTATTTGTCTGTCCAACTTTCTAACATTTTTATCGTAATTATTATTATGTATATTATTAGGGATATTTGCAGAGAAATAAGTATCTATTATAACAAACACTTTATTGTAGAAGTTCTTACAAAGGGCTATCATTGACAACTAACTTACAATGACAAATCGTTCGACAGTTGACATTTGACTGTCGTGGCTAAAGACTCGCAGTCGTATGTATATAATAACTTAAAACTACAGCTACGGAACGTAAACATACATCACACGCCCCTTGTTAAAAAATAGAAAGGAATTGAAATTAAACAAAACAAAAATATAAAGTAACACAATAATAATATACTAATTTAACATTTTCATTATTAACATTTTTAAATATCTAATCTTTGTGGTGATTTAACTATGCGGCCACTTTTAGTGGTTATAAATGAAGTTTTAGTTGGGGAAGAACTATTCACAGCTAGATCGCCTTGTGGAGTGTTATCGTATATCTCTGCCCCACCTTCAGCAATATTCTCTTTATCATGACTTTTAGGAGAAAGAGAAGATTGGTGAAAAGGGTCGGGCTCATTTGGGACTGACTAGGGTCTGTGATACAAGGTCTTAGACGATGTCGGTTGCGACGATAATTAGCATTACTTAAATTAACCATATAGTCATTATGGGGTAATTTTCCCACAATAACACCTGGTTTCCATTCGCATATTTTTTGCTGTAATAAAATTGGCTGTCCAGGAGCTAAATTAGAGAGATTTTTGGCAGATTTATCGTGATAAGTTTTTTATTTCATTTGACATTCTACTAGTTTTTTATGTGCTTCCTTAACACCAGGAAAAAATGGTTTCAAAATTGTTTTTGGAACCGGAAGTACGGTTTTTAGCCTTCTGCCCATTAGTAATACACTGGGGGCAGGTAAATTGGGTTTGGGTGTCGTATTGAAATTCATTATTGCCAAAAATGGGTCTTTATCATTTTGTACTGCTTTTAAAAATAAAACTTTGAAAGTCTGAATTGTACGTTCGACCATGCCATTATTTCTAGGGTACAAAGGACTGGAGGTATTCAAGTCAATTTTGTATTTTCTGGCAAATGATGCAAATTCCTGAGAGTTAAACGGAGGGCCATTATCAGAA
Organism: Galeruca laticollis; assembly: GCA_963921935.1. NCBI lineage: Eukaryota > Metazoa > Arthropoda > Insecta > Coleoptera > Chrysomelidae > Galeruca > Galeruca laticollis. The sequence goes on along the minus strand of OY998183.1, from coordinate 17,652,562 downwards.
AAAATTTCTTGAGCTATCCCATTTAGTGAGAATATGTTTTTAAGGCAACTTATGACGCTTTGTGCTGTTTTGGACACTAACTTATTAACCACAACAAATTTTCGACTCCTATTTTTTGCCACGGGAGCTCGGGGGGTATATGGGGTGTCAATGGCTCCTTTTGATTACTTTTATAATACATTTGACAGGTAAGATAAGAAAGAACCATATTTTCGATATCAGACATTAGTCCAGGGTAAAAGATAGCTTCTCTGGCTTTTGCTTTACAAGAAACAACACATTGATGTGTTTGATGTATTATGTTAAGAAACTCAACTTTTAAAGATTCTGGTATTATTAGCCGTTTATGAAAAAACAACACGTTTTTGTGTAAATAAATGTCATTTTTGAAATTCCAAAATGGCTTAACATTTGAAGGAACACTGCTTTTATACTTTGGCCACCTGCAGCAGTGTGAAGACTTTCACCTGCTGCAGGACAGGATCTTGATCTATTGCTTTTTGTAACCTATATTGATTTTCCTTGGAGGTGGAAATTACTGAAAAGACATATATGTTGTTATCTAAAAAATTCGTGGATATATTGCGGGACAATGGATCTCTGCTAAGGGCATCTGGAATACTTAATTGTTTACCCGGCACATATACAAGATTAAACTGATATCTAAGCAGTCTAATAGCAAGTCTCTGTATTCTTGGGGACATGTCATCTAACGGCTTCTTTAAAAGACCCAAAAGCGGCTTATGATCTGTGTGTAGTTCAAGATCCATATAAATAATAATGGAATCGTTCGCAACCGAACACCAATGCCAGTAGCTCTTTTTCGATATGATTATATTTCTGCTGGGTATGTGTTAGAGATACAGATGCAAATTCAATGGGTTTGTTTTCCTGAGAAATAACAGCGCCTAAACCAGAAGGACTAGCGTCAACAGCAAGAGTCACTTTTTTTCTAGGGCTAAAAAAAAGTGTTGTAGCTGGAGCAACGCAGTTTTTAAGGCCGTTAAAACAAGCTTCTTCAGTAGCTGTCCAAACCCATTCTACTTTTTCACTTAGTAGTTTTCTTAATAATGGTGTCTCATGGGACAAGCTTGGAATACATTTGGATAAATAAACTATCATACCAAGAAATATTTGTAAATATTTTTTATTGGTAGGTGATGACATACGTACAATTGCCTCAGTTTTGGCTGAATCTGGAGCAACTCCAATTGACCAGATTAAGTGTCCCAAGAATTTTAATTGAGTTTGACAAAATTTTGATTTTTCCATGTTAAGAGTAAGACCATTGGCTTTAATTTTTTTCAGGGCTATGTCCAGGTTTTTGTTGTGTTCATATTTGTCTTTTCCAAAGACTAGGATATCGTCAAAATAAGAAATGACACCAGGAATAGCTTCTAGTGTTTGTTGTATAAATCGTTCAAAGACTTCAGGAGCTGATTTTAGTCCATAAGGAAGACGAAGGTATCTATACCTTCCAAAAGAGGTTGTAATTGTACATACAAGAGAACTCTCATAGTCTAATGGAATTTGCAAGAAGGTAGATGATGCATCTAACAATGTAAAATAGTTTGCACCAGATAACTGCGAAAACAAAAATTCAGGTGTTGGTATTTGGAAAAATTCACGTTTAACAAACTTGTTTAGGTGCCTTGGGTCCATACACAAGCGTATAGAACCAGAAGGTTTAGGTACAACTACGATTGGATTTATCCAGTCTGAAGGGTTATTAACTGGTACTAGTATTTTATTTTTTACAAGCCTATCTAACTCTTGTTTAATCTTGTCTCTTAGAGCAATTGGACCGCGTTACACATCACTTGACTAAGCGACAATTTAACGATTTTGAAAAAAACGCGTTTTACTTTTTCACGTTCTCAAAAATGGAAAACATGTCAGATTAAGCTGATTTTTTGTGTACTGGCTCAAACAGTGACAGCTGTTATAAGCAAAAAGCCGCTTTTCCAGTTGATGCTTTTTATGGTTATAGGTATTTTTAGGTTTTGCATAATATGACTATGTACCACTTTTGACTGTTGGTCATATTATGCAAAACCACTGCAAGGCATTTGACTTAAAATAATTTATTATTAATATCATTTTCCTTTTATACAACAAACTGTTGTAAGTTCTTACTGCAAAGAATTATTTAATTTTTATTATGCTTTTGATTTAAATTTTTTGTATTAGCTGATAGGTGCTAGGTTTTATAGTAGTATACATATTTAAGACAGATATGGCATACCAGAACACATTTTTAAATAAATTTTTTTATTTTTAAAGTAGTTAGAAAACATTATTTAAATAAAAGGAACATTATTCAACGAAAAACATTATTTTTTAATACTTTTTATAACTCTATTTCACCTTGTCCTTCTTCTACTTGTTCTTCTTCTACTTCAAAATCTAGTGTCTCAATATTAAATCCATCTATGTCTTCTTCTAGATTAGGATCTCCTATTAATTTTTTATAGAATTTTTGATCGTCTTTTGGTATACATGGTAAAAGGAATTTTAGGTCATCAAGTTTTTTTGTGGATATTGCTTTACCATTTGGCCAAAGTTGGTCTAAGTATTCATTAAAATTTTTTCTTGTCTCTGATGGTCTGCCCCTTTTCCTTTTTATATTGATTTCCTGTACCTCGCTTTGAAAATCATTACTTTTTACAAAAATACTGAATGGTTTTTCCTTCTGCATTTCTATGTCTTTAAATTTAAACCAGTTTATTTTATTGTTCCTAATATCTGATTTTCTATTAACAATAGCTTTTTCTAAACGCCCAGTACCGTAGAAGTGTTCTCGTTCCATCCTATGTACAATAAGAGGATTCTTGCGTCTGCACCCCCTCATGATATTTATGTAATCATTAGGAGAATAGAGTCTCTGTTGCAATTTTAATGCACACTAAATGTCTCTAAAATCTGTGTCATTTGGGAGGAAACTGACCAGATGTCAAAAATCGTAATGTTATTTTGGTCAAGGATGGATGGACATCAAGAATTGCTTTTAACATGAGGACAATTTTTATGTTTCTGTTTTGTCCTCCACAACTGTCCGACCAAAGAATCAAGGACTTACAGTCCTGCATATCTGGATCATTCATAATGTGTCTGAACAATCCAGATCCAACTTCTTGTGCACCACTGCCTGAATCTCCCTCCAACCAAACATAACAATGACCTTTGTTATTTTTGGAAGTATGTATACCCATATTATATAACCAAAGTTGGCGTTTATAAAAAACTACGTTTATAGGAATTCGGGGCAAAGGTAGCGTTTTTTCCAGATCAAAACATAAAACTTCTAAATTATTATCGTCTTTAGCCCTCATTCTATCGCTTTTTAATAACATCCTTGATTCTTCAGCCGATTTAAAATGAGACTCTTTTTGTTTTTGGTACATATCTTGCTGCTGCTGAGTACCACTCTTCTAAAATGTTAAGTCTGTCGCAAGTATTGCACGTATCCTTTTTTAAAGGTTTTCTTTTTAAATTAAAGCAGGTCAAAAAAATATGCTTGTACTTCGAGAATGATACAGGAGACATTACTTCTTGTTTATATAAGTCGTACATTATCGGTAGTGTAGTATCTGAACGCAAAAACATAGCATTTGTTGTTTCTCTGGCGTAATGGGACTTATATTTTGGAAAAGATTGAATATGTGTGGTTAATTCTTGATGCTTCTGTTCGGAAATTTTATTTTTTCCACCGCCTATGCCCCTTAAATCTTCAACACCTTCTGTTCTTTTCATGCTCTTAATAGCCAGATCTACTTTACCACTCGAGATTCTTAACGTCTGCAGAAAAAATGGTTTGCATACGGTAACATCGTTTATAGTGAACCGCCTTGACCTGTTTCTTTTTTGTGAGTTTTTATTTCTTTTTCTCTTGATCGGGAAGTCGTTTACCATTGCACAAATAAGTGCTCTTTGAGCATCGTGGGATGTTACACTATAAAATTTTTTGTATTGTTCTTGTTCCGTTTCTATCCCAACTTTATTTAAGCAATTGCAGCGACATAGATATTGTCTGAATTCTTTTGGCATTTTTACAGATCCTCTTTGGGTAATGTAGCCTTTATTTTGAATGCAGTTAATGGTTCTCTCAGCGCGATTCTGTGACGGATATTTCCTTTTTCTTCCTTTTCTGGGTCGACCTAGAGTAGCACGTTTTTCATTTGGGTCATTATCGTTTTGATCATTCTGAACTTCTATGTCATTTAGAACATTATTTTGTATATTTTCATTGGGGCCATTATCGTTTTGTTCATTCTGTATTTCTAAGTCATTTAGAACATTATTTTTTGGTATATTCTCTCTTGGGTCATCGTTTTCTTTATTCTGTAATTCTATATCATTTAGAACATTAGTTTTTATATTTTCACTATCGTCTTTATCATTATTAATAGTAGTTTTTACTGGAAAAAGGTTTGTATATGTAGGTGAGTCGCTACCATAAATGATCTGTTTGTTCCTAAAATAAAAAAGATATATGGTACCATAATAATATATCCAACCTTATTAATCAACTCTAGGTATCAATACAAAAACATTAATAAAGTAATATACTCACTTCCGGAAAACTATGCTGCTCCGAAGTTGTACCTTCATTTTTTATTTTTTCTACTGCAGAATTATTTGGTGGAAAATTTTCCTCATTATTCTCCTACGACAAAAATTTAAGGTTATGTCAACATCAAAAAATAAATATTAGCATAATAATTAAGAACTTACCCCTATATTTATTAATTCCTGCGCACTTCTTATGATTAAAGCTGTTCTTCTAAACATTTTTCCAACATAAAATCGTTTAAAATATGTAGGAAACAAATAATTAAATTAATATCTTTCAATAACAACTTGTAATACAACCGAGTACCGAACAAGACTGAACGCACAAAACACATACTTCACTAAATATAATATAAAAACGCATCAACTAGCCAAACGCCGCTTGCACCGTCGGTTGGTCAAGTAATGCAAACTCGCAAAGTCGGTTGGTCAACTGATGTAAACTAACGCCGCATTAGTTGGCTCTTGCGGATTTTATTCTATAACTTGATTGGCGCTTAGCTTTATATTAAAAAAATTTTTTTGTTTATGTCTCTCCGTGTTCTGAATTTTTTCTAAGGTAAGTTACATATTTTACTACTAGATGGCATAAAAATCCCGAAAAACGATGGCCTGTCGCTTAGTCAAGTGATGCATAACTCGGTCCAATTGGTACTTTACGACAAGTACTAACACAAGGACTTGCATTATTCTCTAAGATAATTTTATATTGTCGATTTATTTTACCTATACCTGAGAAAACATCCCTATCTAGAACATTACTTTTGCTCGGGTTTTTAAGATTACATGCATTGGGGCTTATTATGTTACCAAAAACTGAGTCAGATATTTGATGGTTTTGGATTACATTAAGGGCTTTAACACCAGGTAGACCTAAAATTGGCTTAGGTAGAATATCATTCAATACATAAAAAGGCAAAGTTTTTGTTGTATTTTTAAAACAACAAGGCAAACTTATTTGGCCAATTACAGTTATGTTATGAATAAGAGGATAATTTTGAAGAAACTGGCAAAAGTTGATTTATACTTATTTTAAATAAATGAAAGTCTTTTTGATTTAAAATATTAACAGAACTACCTGTATCAATTTTCAAATCAATAAATCAATTATTAATTTGAATGTTCTCAAACCATTCCATTGAGTGCACTGAATCTTCTGTATCAGTCCATGTAAACTGGAAATCATCTTCATTGTCTTCAAAGTCAGTGAAGACATCGGGCTTTTGATCATCGCAGGAAGACTCCAAGGAGGATTCACACTTGCAAACATCCACATTTTGTTCAATATTAGAAACTTGTTGACAAAACTTACGATAATATCCAGGCTGACAACAGCCAGAACAAATTCGTCTAAAGGCTGGACATCTATTTTTGTGGTGATTTAAACCGCACTTATCGCATTTAAATGAGGAACTATTTGAAGTCTCAAAGTGTTGATATTGTTCTCTACTTTTTGAGGCACTACAATGTTCACAACACTTACTTGAAACTGTCATTTTGGAGAATTGTATTGGTATAAATTTTCCAGAGTTTCGGTCAAAACCATTTTTTGAAAACTGTTTTTTAATAGTATTAGCTGTTGCCGAATCCAAATCATTGGTTCTAGCTATTTCTTTTTGTGTGTTAACACTGCTTTCCATTGACCTGGTAATGTTGATAGCTTCCTCCACATTTAAGTTTGCAAATTGCAATAATTTCTCCTGAATTCTAGGGTCACCTATACCTAGAACTATTCTGTCTCGAATAAGGACATCCTTCTCTTTAAATTCACAAGTAGTAGCCAGTTGCTTTAATGAAGTAACGAACTGATCTAAAGTTTCATTCGGCCACTGGTCACGTTTAAAAAATTTGAAATTCTTGAGAGGATTACAATATTTTTCAAATTTATCTAATATACACTCCAGCTTTTCTTTATCTTCGTTCGGCTTGTATTCAAAGGTATTATATATTTGTATCCCTTCATCACCCAAAGAATGTAGCAACAAGGCTATTTTAAGATCTTCAGACGTATTAGATTTACCACTGGCTAGCAGAAATATTTCAAACTTCTCTTTCCATAATCGCTACTTGTCAGCAACATTGCCTCCAGTGAAGCTAAAGGTATCTATTGGTTTGCATTCAGCCATTATTGCCAAAACCTAGATAAAAATCAGACAGGCACAAATGTCTAATAAACTGTTACGCTGTACCGCGGTTAAATGAAAAGAAATCCGCTACATAGCCCTTTTACTTTGTAAATTTTTGCACTTTAACGCGCTGCCACCATGTTATGTATATTATTAGGGATATTTGCAGAGAAATAAGTATCTATTATAACAAACACTTTATTGTAGAAGTTCTTACAAAGGGCTATAATTGACAACTAACTCAAAATGACAAATCGTTCGACAGTTGACATTTGACTGTCGTGGCTAAAGATTCGCAGTCGTATGTATATAATAACTTAAAACTACAGCTACGGAACGTAAACATACATCACAAATATTTTGTGTAATACAGTAAAAAGTTTCGCCTCACAAGAACGATTTGTACATCACCAACATATTTGTCCACTTGCTAATACTTTGTGTTTTGTAAATTTCACAGAATCCACTACTAATACTTGTTTTCCGTTTTCACTTAAACTGATAAATTTTTGTGTTCAAGATTGGGAATTCTTGATTTGTATATATTACCGTATTTGTAGACATGTGTAAGTTATTTGTAGATATTGTTACACTTGTTATATGAATATCAGAATGAGACCTTGGACTAAAAATAAGAAGAGGGCTGAATAGACGGAGTAGTCACAATCACCTGTCAAGGTGACAGTCTAGAATTTTCAAGATTTTTCTACTGTGTTGCTTATTGTAAAAGTAATTTATGGTCAATATTGGAAGTACAAATTGTGACGATATGGAAGCTAATAGTGGAGCACCAGTATGGTTTCTTCAGACGATGGAGCAAGAAAAACAAGAAAAGGAGGAATAGGGAAACCGTAGAAAACAAGAAAAGGAAGAAGGGAACACAGGAAGAACGTGGAGAAGGAGGAGAGGAAGCAAATATTAGAGGTACTGTCCGATTTTAGTTTTACCTTTAAAAATAAAAAAAAAAACAGTTAAGGAAGATTTGGCAACAGTAGAACAAGATTTAAAAACAGTAGAGAAATATTTAAAAACAGACCAGCTTGACCTAAGGCAAAGATTAGATGCATTAGATTAGATTAGATTTTGCGAAAAATCGATAGTACTCACCGATTTTGAAGATTATCCGTCGAAAAATTTGCGGGTCACGGTCTAAATTGATCATTAAGTTTTGGCTAGACGCTCCTTCGAATAACTTCTCTATATCGACTACGTCGCAATCATAATATTTAAATATTTCCTCTATCAAAATTAAGTTACTACTGTGTTTATTATGGTAATTATCGTCACCTTCACCATATTAGCAAGGTTGTTTCAGTGTTGACGTTTTTTTTATCAAAAGGTTAACTCCAATTGTTATTCTATTTTATTTAATTAAAATACCTCACAATTACATTAATTTTAGAGTTCCGTTAACGCATTGTTTATATTTGAGTTTCGATTTTTATTTTTCTGTAACTACTTTTCTTTTAATATTATTTTTGTCAATAGAATATTGTTGGTAACTAAAGATTATCAATTGTTGACTTTATTAACCTCTTTCATATTATTTAGCAAACTCACCGATGAACTAATCCATATCTAATGTATATTTTGTATATTATATTGTTATTTGTCCTTGTTAGCACATCCATGGTTGTTTCCAGGTGGTAATTCGAAAAATCTCTTGTGAATAGCTGGGATGTGTTATTTGTAAACTTCTCTATGTGGTAATCGGCACTAACATTCTCTATTGATATGTATATTAGGCTATTTAGTCTGAAATTGGGAAGATACAAATGATATTGACAAAAATGATAGTTGTTTTGGTTGATAGTTTGAGTGTATCGACTTTTGATTGTCTTCACTTCTGGTTTTTAGGTTACTGACCTGATAATTCCGGTGGGTTTTGTTCTGTTTCACTTCCTTTTCCAGTACTTAAGTTGATATTTGATAATTCTAATTTCTTAATTAAATTCAGACCCATGACGAACACTTCGTTCTAATTTCTGGGACAACATTGGAATAAACACTTGGTGGAGGAAACTTTTATATCACTTTTCTCCCTGGTTAACAACTCCGGTTATTGAGCACTTGTTTTGTCCAGGAGTGCACAATATTCGAGTAAACAATCCTAAGTATGTTTATTCATAACAAAATATATTGTTTATATCGGTTCTACTTGTCGTGATGGTGTGCGCTATGAACACATGTTCTTCCTTCTGCTCATACACTGGCTTAGTACTATTAGGAACACAGTTGCCGATTGTTATTGAATTTATCGAAAATCCATGCATTTTATAGTTCATTCCTTAATCTAATTCAGTTGAATGTCCATCTGATTTATTCTGGTTGTTAGCCGAAAATTAAGTTTGGCATCGGAGTTTAGTTTTACGCATGTGGTATTTTGGCAACGATCCTAGTGCGAAATTTGGGAAACTCTCTTTCTTTTTCCGGCCATCTTTTACCACAGAAAGCAATATTGAAGAGTGGTTAGAGATTTCAATCTAAAATTTTATTATCCAGTTTGTATGGGATTTGATTGAAACTCTATATAATTAATCTCCATCTATCAATTCAGTTAGCTTATCTTTCATTTATCTTGGCTATTTTCTGAATTTTTTGAGGAGATTTTATTGATACTACTACGTAGGATTTTTTTTGCCGTTCTTCAGGTAAGCTATTCAAATTTTATAACTGAAGAGTAATTTTCTCGATTCTGCTTGTTATGCTAAATTTAGCGTTTTATTTATTTTGCTTTTTTCCTATTAGAATTCTATGGTGGATAATCGAATCACGTTTTCTGGACTTGTCGATTTTATTCCAGACACTCAGTGGTTACACCCCGTCTTTGACTTGGATACCGTATTTAGTTGTTTCGTTGTTGAATTGTTTGGACAAGCGCAAGCATACTATATAAAAAAAAACCTGCTGGCCAGAGGTGAGTTAAGTTTTTTTTAATGATTATTGTTTACCACTTTTTCAATTTTGCTAATTGATTTGAGTTTAAATTGACGTGATATTTGATTTCTTGATTAATGTTTGTTTCTCAGTTGACAATATGAAATAGTTTTATTGTTGTTCCATATTTTTCAACGACTTCATGGGCGGGGGGTCAATGTTTTCGTAAACCTTTTATTTCCTTTTTTTTCACAAATGGGGTTCAAGTAATTTGTGTAATGTAATGACCTATGGGTTTTGGACTTCTTTTAACTTATGTGTTTATAATCACAATGCTCCAATTTTCTTATTTTCCGTGATTATTCCATTTAACTTTTTGAGTATAATGAAGTAATTCGATAATTAATTTTATACAATTATTATGTAAGTATCCTCCGTTTTCCCTGTATCTTGTGTTGAGACATTAGAGATTTTCTATGTTTTCCTCTCTAGGGTTTTTTTTTGGCGGAAAATTGCCTGGACATTGACTGCAAACCCAGTGCTACACGCCCTCAAGTTTCCCACAATTCAGCGATTCTCAGGGACAACCGGAAATCAGCGAAGTCTACCTTATTATGAGTCTTTGTTTGTTGCGTACTGTTTATGTTCCTTTTTTTAATTTTCTAGTGGGCCAGTCGAGGCCATAGTTATTATTGCGCACTCGTCATTTTACTTTAAGCTAATTATTAAAGTTAAGTTAACTTGTTGAACACGTGATCACGTTGCGGTTTATAGCTTCAAAGATATTATTATAATAAAAACAAAACTTATTGTAACTTTAACACCTATATATTTCTTTATTTCTATGTTTCTTACCATTTTTTTTATTATTATTAAATTGGTGACCTTTTAAGAGACTGTGTTTTACTTGGCAGACTGTCCAGGAGGCATAAGTTACTTTGATTTGGCTGGTAGAGTATCGGCCAGTTCGTGATCACCTAGAGACTTCCGGTTTAGTCGGTAAACCGGTGGCGCCGAACCTACTTACAGTATACTCCCTAGCCGGTGTTGCTCGCACCTTTTTAAACCACTGGCCAGTACTATACCATAGCCTATTGTTTCTGCTAATTTGCCTTTAGTCTAAATTCACTTTCGTTTCTAAATTTTGTTAAAAAAAAATATATATATATATATAAAAGAACAGTTGGTCTTCATACCACTTGTGGAAATTTCAGAAAAGAAAACTTATCAATAAATAGTGCGTGGCAACAATTTACAGAGAAAAATCCAAAAAAAGATTTTTTTCGCCACTTAAACCATCACTTTTGGATTAAATATTTTATACAAAAAACAGTTTAAATGTATCGCACTGTACAGGAAAGTGATCAACAATATATATTCTCACAAATTATAATAAAATTTCAGTTAGTTTGCTGATAATATTATTTAAATTACCACTTTTATAAATATATATAATTGTAAGACAAGAAATTTGTATGTGAAAAAATTTTAATTACAGAATTGACAGATACCTTTCCGTGAAACGTAATGCGTAACCAAAACCATAAATCTAAATATGTATTCTCTAACATTTTCTTTTCATCATTCAATGCGAACGAGAACATTTTAAATTTGTTAGGTCATTATAAAGAATAAAATTGTTTGAACCATTTAATTTTAAATCAATATCACGTTTGGTTCTCTTTATTTTATACTTTATATTATACCATGAAACCAAAACTTGAACATTTGTATCAGTAGGGGTGCGTTCACAAACCAACGTCTTGAGTGTAAGAGTTTTACTTGGGTACAAAGTGACCGTTCATAAAACATTTAATATATATCTCACACTCTGTAACACAGCGTTCATAAACGCACCACGGGAATCGCCGAAAGTGTACTCTTAGTTACCCGCTCGAGATCCAGGAAATTATACCCTGACATGCGTAATTCGTATTACACAAATGTTCTTGTTTATAGAGGTTAATGCGTCAGTAATTGTTATTCTGTGGGTTGAGGTTAGCTATAAGTTTCCATCAGCAGAATATTTTCAAATTCCATTAGTAATAATGTTATAGGTTAAAACACTCCACAATCCCTGTTTTCCGCAACCAACGTAAAATAATTTCAATGTCAAAATCAAATTTGGACAGTGTCGACCTACAAATAGGTAGGGCGCGCTCTAATCGTTCAAGTTGGTTACCCTGTAAGAGTTTTCTCCTCACCCCGCCAATATATTATGAATGCACTCTAGCAGTCTAGCGTATATATACAGATATGCAACCAACAAAACAGAATACGATACTTTGTAGCATGGTTGCTAGCTGTAATCGACTACTTGAGAATCATGGTATTTTTTACATTATTAAGATGCGAAATCAAATATTATTCAAGAAGAGGAAGGGAATATAGTCATTGGATTCATCCTTCCCCTTCTTGAATAACCTAATGTGCGTTACAAAGTATTGGATATTTTTTAAGAAGGGGAAGGGCGAATGCATTCATACGTTCATCCTCCCCCTTCCCAAAACATATCCAATACTTTGTAACGCACATTAGGTTATTCAAGAAGGGGAAGGATGAATCCATTGATTATATTCCCTTCCCCTTCTTGAATAATATTTGATTTCGCATCTTAATAATAATGTAAAAAATACCATGATTCTCAAGTAGTCGATTACAACTGGCAACCATGCTACAAAGTATCGTATTCTGTTTTGTTGGTTGCATATCTGTATATATACGCTAGACTGCTAGAGTGCATTCATAAGATATTGGCGGGTTGAGGAGAGAACTCTGACAGGGTAACATGTCAGTCAAATGCCGGGTAGAAACCTAGGCAGAAACCAACTTGAACGATTAGAGCGCGCCCAACCTATTTGTAGGTCGACACTGTCCAAATTTGATTTAGACAATGAAATTATTTTACGTTGGTTGCGGAAAACAGGGATTGTGGAGTGTTTTAACCTATAACATTATTACTAATGGAATTTGAAAATATTCTGCTGATGGAAACTTATAGCTAACCTCAACCCACAGAATAACAATTACTGACGCATTAACCTCTATAAACAAGAACATTTGTGTAATACGAATTACGCATGTCAGGGTATAATTTCCTGGATCTCGAGCGGGTAACTAAGAGTACACTTTCGGCGATTCCCGTGGTGCGTTTATGAATGCAGTGTTACAGAGTGTGAGATATATATTTAATGTTTTATGAACGGTCACTTTGTACCTAAGTATAACTCTTACACTCAAGACGTTGGTTTGTGAACGCACCCGTACTGATGTAAATGTTCAAGTTTTGGTTTCATGGTATATTATAAAGTATAAAATGAAGAGAAGCAAACGTGATATAAATTTAAAATTAAATGGTTCAAACAATTTAATTTTTCATAATGACCTAAGAAATTTAAAATGTTTTCATTCGCATTGAATGATTAAAAGAAAATGTTAGAGAATACATATTTAGATTTATGGTTTTGGTTACGCATTACGTTTCACGGAAAGGTATCTGTCAATTCTGTCATTAAAACTATTCACATACAAATTTGTTGTCTTACAATTATATATATTTATAAAAGTGGTAATTTAAATAATATTATCAGCAAACTAACTGAAATTTTATCATAATTTGTGAAAATATATATTGTTGATATATTTAAACTGTTTTTTGTATAAAATATTCAATCCAAAAGTTATGGTTTAAGTGGCGAAAAAAAATCTTTTTTTGGATTTTTCTCTGTAAATTGGCGAGTACTATCGATTTTTCGCAAAATCAGTCAAAAATTCGTGTCGCCCTATAATTCACCGGTCCCGAAAATAGAAGCTAACCCCAATGATAGCAGTTTCGTTAGTGATGGTGCCGGAACTGAAATAGTAAATTTGAGATACAACCAGGTTATCAAGCCACCTACATATGATGGCCAATCATCTCAGGAGACATATCGACGCCAATTTGATGCAGCAGCTAGTGCCAATGAGTGGAATGATCAAGAGAAAGCCACCTCCCTTACGATTGCTCTTCGTGGACAAGCCGCATGTATTCTGCAGTTATAACCCTAAGGCAACCCTAGCTATGACGTCATTTTACAAGCTTTGGAGAACAGGTATGGACAGAAACATTTAAAACAAGTTTTCCAAGGTCAATTCAAGGTGCGCATGGAAAAATTAGACGAGAGCCTCCAAGAATATGGAAGTGACATAGAAAGGCTATTGAGTTTAGCCTATCTTCAGACACCTAAAGAATTTTTAGAACAATTTGGCGATCAAGCATTCATTGATGGTTTAAGAGATACAGTAATGTAACAAGCCCTTCGATTACGCCACCATCTGACACTACAAGAAGTATGAACTTTTTCTCAAGAATTGGAAGCTGCTAAACCATTTTCAAAACCGGACGTCCAAAATTACGAGCAATACACGTCGAGGAGGAGGAGAATGTAACCGAAGTTATGGCTAGAATCGATAACCTACTGGAAGACACTCTACCAAGTCGCACACCAATTCAAGAATCCCGGAAATGTTTCAACTGCGGAAGAATTGGACATCTGCAGAGAATATGTAGAGTTCCATCAAGATCTCGAAGCCAAGTTAGGAACTCGGATAACCAGACAACATCAAGACAACGTATATCCTCGCAGAGCTCAGTTAGAAGCAGAGCTTATAGCCCCACAAGAAACAACCCTAGAAGATCGTCTCCATACCAAAGTCGAGCACCAACACCTGATCGGCGCTCTAATACCAGCAACCAGGAAAACTACTAAAAGTTGACTATTCGGGGCGGTCGTCGACTGAAACCATTCAAAGCCCCACGATTCGCACATATTCTTTGTTTAAAAATGGCCGAAATTTAACTGTTAGGGGACAACTAGAAAATCACGATGGCAAGTTTATTGTCGACACTGGGGCAACTAGATCATTTGTACGCCCAGATATGTTAACACAGAAATACGCAAGAACACCTAAAGGCATTGTGCTGGAAACCACAACTGGTCATACTACTCCGATTTTGGGACAAGTAACAGCATCCATTCGAATTGGAAACGCGGCTATAGTTCACTCACTTTTGGTAGCAAACATTATGGATGAATGTGTTTTGGGTTTAGACATTATGTAAGACAAATTTGTAATAGATTTGAAAAACAAAATTTTATCCATCGACAACGAAGAAGTAATCCTCAGTGGTGAAAATGATTAATTGCACAAAATGGAAGTTGTAGTTGATGAACATATAACAATTCCAGCAAATTCAGAAAGCATTGTCATGGCTCGTCTTAAAGAAAAATCTAAAGATCTGACAATTGGGTTTATTGAACCACGTGAAGCGACAGAAGTTGGAGTAATGGTAGCCAAATGTCTGGTAAAAATAGAACAGCAAGATCCCGTTCGCGTTGCCAATACATCTAGGAGACCAGTTGAACTAAAGAAAAATCACGAGTTGGGATGTTGTGCACCAGTGAAGAGCATCGTGAATTTACGAGATAATCCCAAACCCGAAAAAGAGCCACAAAATAAAGTAGACGACCAACTTATAGAGACACTCATCAAATAATTTGACAAACTAACACCCCAAGAAGCGAGCAAGGTAAAGAAATTTGTCTTATATCACCTTAGCCTTTTCGAAACGGGAAAATTTACAGGGCGAACCAACTTGGTCCACCATAGAATTAATACAAGAGATGCACCACCGATACGTCAAAACCCAAGAAGATTTGTATTCGATAAACAAAAAGATGTATCGAATATGATACAAGACATGCTGGATGAGAACATTATTGAAGATTCATCTGGACCGTGGTGTTCTCCAGTTGTTTTAGTAACTAAGAAAGATGGACGTACAAGATTCTGCGTTGACTATTGCAAATTAAATCAAGTTACTGTAAAAGAGAGCCACCCCTGCCAGGTATAGACGATTCACTGGACACCCTATCCGGCTCTCAATGGTTTACCACATAACACTTAACGAGCGAATACTGGCAAATTGAAGTACAACCCGATGATAGAGATAAAACAGCCTTCTCTGCTGGAAATGGCCTTTATCGATTCCAAGTACTTCCATTTGGTCTATGCAATGCTCCAGCCACTTTTGAACGACATATGGATATGGTGTTAAAAAGACTGACGTGAAAAACCTGTCTGTGCTATTTAGATGACCTCAATATAATGGGAAAAACATTCGACGGACATCTAGAAGACGTTTTTAGCCGACTAAAAAATGCAAACTTAAAATTGAATTCCAAGAAATGCTCCTTATTTCAACGTGAAGTTTTATATTTGGGTCACGTTGTATCAGCAGAGGGAATAAAAACTTATCCGGCAAAAATTTCAGCGATTCAAGACTGGCCAAAACCAAGAGATAAACTTGAGGTTCGTCATTTTTGGGTCTTTGTACATATTACCGGAAATTTGTTGAAAATTTTGGAAATATGGCCAAACCTGTACACAGACTTACTGAAAATAACACATCATTCGATTGGGATCCAGAATGCCAAAATGCCTTTACTGAATTGAAAAGGAGGTTGTCCACTGCACCGGTTTTAGTGTACCCTAAAGAAGGAGGTCAATTTATTCTCGACTGCGACGCTTCACAACATGGCATAGGAGCTATCCTTTCACAGCAACAAGATGGCGAAGAGAAAGTAATTGCTTATTTCAGTAAGACCCTGGGGAGGGCGTAGAAAAATTACTGCGTTACAAGAAAAGAACTGTCAGCAATTGCAAGGGCTATTTAACACTTTCACACATACGTTTATGGCAAAACCTTCATCATCAGAAGCGACCATAAAGTACTACAGTGGCTGCTGAATTTCAAGAATGCGGAAGGACAAATTGCAAGATGGTTAGAAAGACTTCAGCAGTACAATTTTGAAATAGTTTATGGAAAATGTCGCTATCTCGGAAATGCGGATACCCTATCCAGAAGGCCATGTACTCAACAACAATGCAGATATTGCCAAAGAGTTGAGGAAAAGGAAAGTAATAATAACCAAATAAACAAAGATGAAAAGATAGCATTGCATGCAACAACAATAAGAAGCGACTCGGACGAAAACAAGTGGTCAGTAGAAAACCTAAGGAAATTTCAAAAGAAAGATGAAGACTTAAAAGTTGTCCGGACCTGGCTGCAAAATGGAGTTAGACCCGATTGGCAAGAAGTGTCCAAATATGGTTCAACGATCAAAAGATACTGGGGTCAATGGGATTACCTGACTCCTCGCGATGGTGTACTCCATCGGACCTGGAAGAGCTCTGACGGTGGATCGTAGATACACTTGTCTTGCATAAATGACTTGTTTGTAAAGTGATGGAGGAACTTCATAACAGTTGTTCAGGAGGACATTACGGAGTTGGGAAAACATTAGCCAGAGTTCGTGAACGATTCTACTGGGTTAACTGTCGCCAAGACGTTACAGAATGGTGTAAGAAATATGACTTATGCAGCGGAAAGAAAGGACCAAAAACTAGTAATTATGGAAAAATGGCTCAATATCTGTTCGGTGTAGGCAGATAGTAGGTGTAGACATACTTGGGCCACTTCCAAAAACAGAAAAAGGTAACAAGTACTTAATGGTAGCTATGGATTACTTTTCCAAGTGGCCAGAAGTAGTACCAATTCCTAACCAAGAGGTTGCAACCGTCGCTGAAGCATTTATGAAATAAATAAACAAAAATACACCAACAAACTACTAATGAATAATTGACTTTTTATTTTTACCACAACCAAAATATCTAAAATGATTTTCAATTTATATTTGTAGTTTATCAGAGATTATAACTTACATTCAAGTAAATGAAAAAGACTATCCATCTCAAATGTAGTTTGTAGGCAAATAGCAGTAAGTAAAATGCAAAATACTTACTACTACAGCATATATTATTACAAGTTACATGGGCAACTAGTTTCGGCACACTGAGCTATCATCATCATTATATATATATATATATATATATATATATAACAAGATGTACGAATAGTGCGTGACATATGAACAATAAGCAACGAATAGATTAGTGGGTATTGCACGCAAATAGATCTTCTAATATTACTGACACAAGTGTTGTGTTTGACTATCCTGCTGAATTCTGTTATATTTTCTCATGTTTCATTCAACACCTTTGCTCTCATGTTTCACATCTTTTCTTGGTTGTACCGTACCGATGACGGCTAATGAGCTAGAAACATGCATGTCTGCGGTTACCACTCTTTTCAGTAGCCCCTTCTTCTATTTGCGTGCAATACCCACTAATCTATTCGTTGCTTATTATATATATATATATATATATATATATATATATATATATATATATATTTCAAACGCAATGTATTCATGAGCATTTAAATATTTTATATGGGAGGAATTTTCTTGAATGAAGGTCCTTACTTTTTCATAATTTGTTTATAGTTTGCCAAAAGACGCGTTTCGACTTGTTAAGTCCTCTTCTGTTTCGGCTAGAATGTTACATTAAGATTTATACATAATACATAAGTTAAAAAAGACGTTACAAATTTTTGCATATAAAATAATGAAACTATTACCTTAATAACAGTGTCAAAAACATAAAAACATGGAAGGTTAAAAATTAAATCTAAAATGCTGTGTACATTTTGTAGTTGTTGTCAGTAAACTTTTAAAATGTATTATATAGTTTGAAGGTGTTTTTCTCTTTCTTTTACTAATACGATGTGGTGTTAGTCTGGGCGCGTTTGCTTTATTTAACAGGTGTATATTATAGTAAGGTGCAGAAGCTTTCAACAATTTATTGGTTATTTCAAGAGACCATCATATATTACATTCAAATTACGAATATCGTTTCTATTATTAATACTATTTATATCCTTTTTTATGTTAATCATTTCTAGTACAGTTCTAACTTTTTCATTATTTTCTTTAGCCCCTATCTCATAAGAAAAATGCAATCAAAAATTTAACTGACAGAGCAATTAAATTATCTCACCCTAAATTCAGAAAGAACAATCTAAAAAAAATCCGAAATATCCTTAAAGAAAATAACTACCCTACATAAAAAAGGATATAAATAGTATTAATAATAGAAACGATATTCGTAATTTGAATATAATATATGATGGTCTCTTAAAATAACCAATAAATTGTTGAAAGCTTCTGCACCTTACTATAATATACACCTGTTAAATCAAGCAAACGAGCCCAGACTAACACCACATCGTATTAGTAAAAGAAAGAGAAAAACACCTTCAAACTAAATAATACATTTTAAAAGTTTACTGACAACAACTACAAAATGTACACAGCATTTTAGATTTAATTTTTAACCTTCCATGTTTTTATGTTTTTGACACTGTTATTAAGGTAATTGTTTTATTATTTTTAACTTATGTATTATGTATAAATCATAATGTAACATTCTAGCCGAAACAGAAGATGACTTAACAAGTCGAAACGCGTCTTTTGGCAAACAATAAACAAATTATTAAAAAGTAAGGACCTTCATTCTAGAAAATTCCTCCCATATAACATATATATATATATATATATATATATATATATATATATATTTATATAATTTTATTTCCATTTTTCTTGGGCATCAGGTTATAAACGTAAATTCTGTATCAATTTTTGTTTTTATACATTGATGTTTAGCAATAAATTGAAAACGATTGAAAGATTAAAATTGAATGTTCACACACAGACGACAAAAACAATAAAATCGAGAGTACCTGCCTTAGAAACAACCCTTTACAATATACAAGGGACATTCAATAAGTTGATGTTATTAATATAATAAATTATAATATATCTGGCTTAGATTTTTGATATCTTGTTTATCGTTTACTGCATTGTTCTCTTTTTTTAAATGTGTCATTTCTTTTATTGTTAGTTTTTTGTAATTAGAATCTTGGTTTATTATTTCAGTATTATTAAAGTCAAATTTATGTTTTTCATTTTTCTCATGTTTATGAAGCGCAGGGGAGGCGTTGTTTGTATATTTATGGCCATTAAGTCTATTTTCAACATGTTGGGTTGTCATACCTATATATTTTTTGGGACAGTCTAAACATGATATAGAATATATGACGTTAGATTTTTTTGAAGCATTTATTTGACTTTTTAATTTGGAGAACAATGGTGATAGAGTATTTTGTACCCTATGACAAACATTTATGTTATGTTTAGATAATATATAATTTAGTTTTTCTGATAGTCGATTTGTGTATGGCATTGCGATGTATGTAAGAGGGAATAGTGTATTGGTTTGTGTTGATTGGATTATATATATATATATATATATATATATATAATTTTTTTCATTTTTCTTGGGCATTAGGTTAATCCTAAATTCTGTATCAATTTATACATTTATTTGACGTTTCGCTCCCTAATTTGGAGCATTTTCATTCATTCAATAAAATTATATGCAAGGCTAAAGTAAAACGAAGAATTTATATATATATATATATATATATATATATATATATATATATATGTATATATGTATATATGTATATATTAATACAGATCTTCTATTTGAAATTTAAAAGAAAAGTAGAATAGAACATAAGGAAACTCATTTATATTTGGCAGCCATACTTTTGATACACACTGTGTTATATGTAAATTCACTAATTTTGAAAGATTCAGTAGAAATATCAAATTTGACATTTCAAATTTTGATGACATTTATGAGAATATATCTAATGATATATATAACATATTATGATTTGGAGAAAATATTTGAAATTTCAAAATATAGAGGTCTCTGCTAGCAACATTACAAGTGTAATAAAAGAATTCAAATCTCACTTGGTTATTTATAATCATAGATTAGTATTTTTTTGAAAACAAGAAAATTCCGCAACCAATGGAAGGGAGATTTATTTATTTTGCAAAAGTTCAGTCAGTTGTGTTTGAAACCCTGAAGAGGCAACATCCTAATTAGAGTTGTCTCAATTTTGTGGTAGATAGTAGAAGTTGTATATCTATACAACCAGATTCAATAGCCATATCATTATAAAGCCAGTGCGTGCATAATTCGAATAAGAAATGCATCGTGTGTAGTGAATGTGTTCGAGATTTCTAAATAAAATTTAGAAGGTATCCTGAATTCTGAGGTCATTTAGAATTGTACGAGTTGTCCAGTCATTAGTTGGTGGGTCCGATCCAGTTTTTTTACAATAATTTCTCGAGAAATAATAAGGCCTATTTTAAATAAAATTTGACATAGATGCATCTATTAGATTTTTGATTGCAAACAAAATTAATAAGTCATATAAGGAAATTCACATAAGAGAAAAAAAATTTGGAATTAGATAAATTTGAGTGAAGCTTGTTTTTGACATTTATCCACATCAAGATTTAGATCAACGATTGGAACTTTTATTAAACGTTTTTTCATTAGATTAGTCTATAGCATATAGGTTGTAGTAATTTTAAGTTTCGTAGAAATTACGACTGTTGTTTCGTTTGTAATAATTTTGGGGAATATTAATTTGTTAATTTGTATCTGGTAGTATAATATAGAAGTTTGCACTCCTACTCAATATAGTCTTTTTATAACATAATTCCAGAAAATTAAACATTTTTCATTAACTAAAACTCTCAATCAAATCAGTGACACTTGATAATTTTCAGTGACAGAAATATTGGAAACGTCATCAGATATTTGAGTGCCTTTTATAATACCAAACATACAGTTACTATAGGTTCTGAACAATAGTGAAACAGATAATTTGGAGATACGTAAAAATTTAAATAAATTTTGAATAATTAATTTTTTAACAGTTTGATCCCACCCTGAGAGAAGAGTAATAGGTCGATTATACATTTAAATTCATTTTTAGAAATACTAAATCAATATTTATTAGAGCCGGGCATATTTTTGACAACTACTGTCAAAGTTGAAATTTCTTACATACATTTTTAAGTTGCATGTACAAGAATTGTCGCTGCGACAATATACAATAACGTGAGGTGAATTGAAATTTATATTTACAGGAAGGTTTACATTAAAATTAAACAATTAAAATTCATCACAGAATATTAAATATATTACAATATATATAATATTACAATATATATATATACATATATATATATATATATATATATATATATATATATATATATATATATATATATATTAATACATATCCTCTATCTAAATTCTAAAGAAAACATTAAAATAAAGAAAAATGTGCTTATTTGGTTGTAATACTAGTGATACATACTGTATTATCAATAATTTGGAAGATTCAATATACCAATAGAATTTGACATTTCAATTTCTTATGACATTAATGCAGAATGGACTTAATGATAGATAGAATTTGAAAACGATTTGAAAACAAGAATACAGATGTCTCTGTTAGTAAAATGGCATTTATACTAAAACAATGAAAATCTCTCTTTGTATATGAAAACGTAAATTTGTATTTTTTTTAATAAAAAAAATTTTTGGTATCCAAAGGAGAGGAGAATTATTTATTGAAACAGTTTAGTGAGTTGATTTTGAGATTCCCAAGAGACAACATCAAATAAGAGTTGTCTCAAATTTATTTAAAATAGAGTTGATTTTAGATTCCCTCGAGACAATCATCGAATAAGAGTTGTCTCAAATTCAATTCAGTATATCAGAGTAATTTGTATGATTATTATCAGTTCAAAATATTTTACCTTTTGTAAAGCCAGTGCGTGTATTAATCGCAAAGAATTACAGCGTTAAAGTGCGAGTGAAAGTGCGAGTGGTTTTTCCGGTTTCTAAATTATTGATTTAGAAAAGTTGTTCCTGAAATTCTAAAAAGCGTTTTAGAATACGAACGAGTCTACCAGAACCTAGTTGGTGAGTCCAGTCCATATTATCTATATTATTTCTCGAGTATTAATAGGCCTTTAGTAAAAAATATTTCGAAAATAGATGCATCTTCTGATTAAATACTTACATTGAAATTATAGTAACGTTACTAATATAAAATTCTGCGTCAAGTGCAGACTATTTTGGAACAGACAATTTACAAGGAAAGTTGCGCATTTTTTATTGACATATATCAATTATAAAAGTAGACATTTTGAACTTTTGGTTAAATTATTTAGATAGGAAATTTCTAATTATAGGTTGTTTAATATTAAGGTTTGATAGAAAAATTTCTATCTTTGGTTTATGCGTTTATATTTTTTGAAAAGTTTTAATTTTGTAACTGTTTTCTGATAATATATTATATAAATTTGAATTCCAAATCTCTTTGGTTCTTTTTTCATATTCATTCTCATTATATTTGATAATTTTTTTGCTAGAGAAAATTTAGTATAATTAGTGACATTTGGTTAATTTCCTGACAGTAAATTTCATATATGTCATAAGAATTTAATTGTCTTATAGTGTATTGGACAAACAGTTACTTTACATTTTGAATAGTGCAATACGTAATTTGGAAAATTATTTGGAAATTTATAAAATTTGAATTCTTATTTGAAATCTTTGATCCCTCCCTGAGTTAAGAGTGATTTAATTGATTGTATATTGATTTATCTTTCATAATATAACATTTAATATTTATAGAGCCGGGCATATTAATTTGACAGCTGCTGTCATAAAATTTAATAGGTTATATTTAGCGGTAAAGGTGTTTTCACATTAGTGCAGTTACTATTACAAATTGTGACGACAGCAACAAATAAAATTCACATCATATAAATTCATATTCATATAATTAAAACATAGTAGAATATATATAATATATATATATATATATATATATATATATATATATATATATATATATATTATTATATATTTTTAAATAATGCCTCTACGTTGGGAGCCATTTTTATTATATATAATTTTACTTACGCCCTTATGTTGTAGTGCTATTTTATATTATAATTTTTTGATTTACCTCAGTTGAGCTGCTGTTTTTATTATGTGTATTTTTTTATTTTAATTTAATATATGTTTTATTATTATTTATGGGCGCCAGAATTGGTTACGCTTAACGCTATACCCAATTCAAAATTATTATCAATTTTACTTTACCTTTTAAATACTGTATCGCAGCAATGAGAGTCGGCACTTGACGTTTGCTAGCAACAAGAAACTATAGGTAGATATCAGAGAAAAATAAGACGAACCTGAACAATTGAACATAATTTAATTAATGAGAAAAGATAAGAAATTTTTATAATCAATTAATAAACCAATATTATACGTTTAAATTCATTATTGTATCATTATTACGCAACAACCATTTAAACGCTTTCATTACTATAAATATTATTGAAACTCAACAAATAAATTTCGTGTATCATTATTCTTATTCTATGTTTGAATGTACATCCAAAAAAAACTTTCAATCTCAACCATAGATCTTTAAGTGCGAAAACGTGTAGTGTGCTGTTCTGTTAAATGTTTTGTTTAGTTTAAAAAATGGAAGGCAAAGTGATGTGTCTAAGAATCTTTATTATTATTATGCAAAAATCTAGTGAATACTTATTTAATATGAATTTAGTGCTTGTGTCCGTTATTAGTGGAGATTGAACAGTTAATACTAACGTTTAACCAATAAATTGCTACCACAGACAATTAACCTACATACAAAAATATACAAGTGAAATGTTTTTATAGAAAAAGTTCAATATACACGTGGAAAATGTTCATCGTTAGTTATAGAGCATAGCATTGAATGTGCTGTTCTTGGAGGAAAAAATGATCAGCTGTGATCAAACAAAAACGAAGTCCAAGATGTAGGAATGATGATATATGTGGTTAATATCGTCAGCAGAGTATCTCTATTATAAGATACCTTGGATAACCACCAGAATAATTGTAATAAGGTAATTATAGTTATAGTTCTTACCAAATCTAGATGATTTCACTAAAGTTCACTTATTTTTAATTATACGGAATGTATTTTAATTTATTTACTTTAAAACGTCGTCTGAACACTTTTGATTAATATTTCTGATAATTTATTTAAGTTATTTCAAATTTTAATAGAAATTTGAGGAGATAAAATTTTACACGTCTACCCTCTAATTCATTTTCACGGCGTCTCTCTAAGCTCAAAATCAACAACCTTTTATTGTTTTTAATTTTGTTTTTCCAGTTCATTTGTTGATAAACAAACATTGTTTTCCTGAATCAATATATCTATCCTTGCGTTAGTATAGACGAAATCACTTTGTTTTTATGCATTTCGAAAAACACACCGAACTACACCGTACGAATTACTAACATAACATTGCTTCTAGCGTTGATCTTTTGACCTTGACGTTTGCTAATAATTATAAAAGTTTATGCGATATACGGGGTTTCCGAAAGTGTCTATAAAATATAAAATTGTAATAATCGAATTTTGTTTGAAAATTTATGTGATGATATATACAGGGATCACCACAATTATGTATAATATTACGTTCGACGTAATTTACTTGTTGGTGTTATTTATTTTGCAATATACTTTAAAAGAAAATATATACTAAATTAAATAGCAATCTCTTAAATTAATTTATCAATTGTATATGATAGTTAAAAATTTCTTGACAGGTTCAACTCATGTCTTTACGTGATTATTTCCTTTTTTTATTGGATGTTTACTAATGAACTACTAAGATTCACACTATTTGTATGATGCTGATTTGATTTAATTTGTCTGATAGATATATTTCACTTTAATATATATATATATATATATATATATATATATATATATATATATATATATATATGTATAATAAGCAACGAATAGATTAGTGGGTATTGCATGCAAATAGAAGAAGGGGCTACTGAAAAGAGTGGTAACCGCAGATATGCATGTTTCTGGCTCATTAGCAGTCATCGGTACGGTACAACCAAGAAAAGATGTGAAACATGGGAGCAAAGGTGTTGAATGAAACATGAGAAAATATAACAGAATTCAGCAGGATAGTCAAACACAACATTTGTGTCAGTAATATTAGAAGATCTCGAATATTCGAGACAACAACCAACATAGACACGAGATCTTCTAATATTACTGACACAAATGTTGTGTTTGACTATCCTGCTGAATTCTGTTATATTTTCTCATGTTTCATTCAACATCTTTGCTCCCATGTTTCACATCTTTTCTTGGTTGTACCATACCGATGACGGCTAATGAGCCAGAAACATGCATGTCTGCGGTTACCACTCTTTTCAGTAGTCCCTTCTTCTATTTGCGTGCAATACCCATTAATCTATTTGTTGCTTATTGTTCATATGTCACATATATATATATATATATATATATATATATATATATATATATATATTAAACTAACAATTGATATATTACTTACTTTTATAGTAGATTTAAATGTATATGTTTATTTATTTAGAATTTTAGTTTTATTTTGGCTAGCTCAGTTTGTTTTTAATATTTGTTTAATAATTTATTTTAATTAGATTATTCGGGAGCATGAAATACTTTTTCCCTTTGAGTCCTGGCAATTTATACTGTTGTAATAGTTGAAATAAAAAGAAAACACATTATTTGAAATCAATTTAATTATCAATGCAATATTTATTTGATAAAATAATATGCGACGCCAATGGATATATTGTACCTATTTATTGATTTTAATAATATCATAAATGCGCATGCGTAAAAAAATTAGTCATGCGCTTTAGCATGAAACAAACAATGATGATACGTAAGAAGCATCTATATTATACAACACAGTTTGTTGACGATGCAAACAATTGAATGGTTCAACAATAAACATAAAAGAATTTATATATATCATAGTTATATATGATACACATAGCTGTGGGAAGAAATTAGTTATATACATGGATAGAGAAATAGAAATTATATACAGAAAGACATAGTTATTACATTATGAAATTTCAATCACCATATTTATGCGATTACAAGATGGCGTGATTAGCGTAAGTACATATTTTAATTTATATAAAGTTCGGCCTTTTATTAAATTTAACGATTTATGCAATGAATATATATAAAGTCTGTTTCTTTCTTTTTTAGATCGATCATATATTTGCAAAAGTTTGTCAATTTATGAAATTAAGTATTTAATTGGGATTTTGAGTTTTTACACTATTTATTGGCCAATAAATGATTTAAATACACTGACCTGTTGATCTTGAATTTGGAAGAAAGTCTCTGGATCCCAGGAACACCCACTGAATCTCCAAAAAACCAAAGTTGTTGAAAATTTCACAGATTCTTGTCGGAAAACTTGTTACAATTAACTGTAAGTAATTCTAATATTATATTTAACAGTACTTTAGGAGTTTAAATGTCTTATACCGGGAATATCTTTAAATTTTTAGGAACACTATCCCACACACACCTCGCTTCTTAACACCAGCTTCTCTTCTCCTTAAGCGTCCCCTCGATTTTCAACTTTTTTAAACAACACAGTCTTTTGTTCTTTTCCAGATCACTATTCAAAAGTTTATTTATTGATTCACAGTTTGTTATGTCATCTTTTACAACCAATAAGATATTGTCTTTTGTAATCAGATAATTGAAACTTCAATCACTTATCAAAACAATTTCATACATACAAATACATTAAAATTGGTTATACTTAGATACACTTACATAGTACAACATTCAATATTATTATTGATAGTATATTCTTGTTACATTCATATCAATTATAAATATAAATTCTCTTATGTTATTTGTCTATATGTCATTATTTGTTTATCTATGAAATCTATTGGATTATATTCTATTCAATATTTATATTTGTTCTTATTCTTAAATTTATGATTATAATGAATTAACTATAGTAATATTTGTTTTCATTTCAGATGAACAGCTGTTATGATATGGAAATTATTCTTCGTCTTAGGCAACTTTATTTACATCATTACATTGGTTAGGCAATATCTATATTTTATGTTATCATTGAGGTAATTCCTTTTTTTATTATATTGTTATAGGCTGTTATTTAATATATCTTTATTTGATATGTTGTTTAAATTAAGAAAAGTGTTTCCTTTTTACTTGTTTTCTTAAATTATGTTATTTTCATATATATTTCATACTAGCAAACTTAATTTTATAATACTACTTCTCTTATTATCTAAGATATCTGGTTCAATTCCCCTCAAATTTAAATTTAAATGATATCCATACCCTGGATATTTATTTAAATTTCAATTTTCTTATTATAAATGATTGATTTTATTTTATTAAAAAAAAATTTAACAATTTTATGGCATAATCTTACTTTCTTTAACTTTGTTTCTCAAATATTTGTTCACATTTTTCCTACTATAAAATCTATTTCTTTCAATAACTGTCTCCTAATTCTTTCCTTAAAATACACTTGATTAAGATCAATGTCAAATTATATTTTTAATATTACTTCATATAATACTTCTCTATTATCATTTCTTCCTAACATCCACTTATATATCAACTTACTTCTTTGTAATTACATTATACTTCTATATACTCATCATATCATATTTCTTTTCAATATTCATTATTCAATATAATTAATTATTTCTTAAATTCATATATATATATATATATCAATATCAACTTCCTTATTCCTTCCTGTATTTTCAAGTAATCTATAAGATTCTAATTGACATTAAACATTACCTCCTATATTTTTAATCAATATCATTCATTATTATCCTCTCCTATCCTTTATTACTTACATCTTATTTCCCTATTTAAAAATGTGAACTTCTATTTGATACTTGAGTTATTCTTATTTTATCCCCTCTATCCTATATTCTTTAATAGTTTCATTCTATGTAAAACCAGTATCTCTTATAAATTGTTTCCTTTATTTGCTATATATATATAGATTTGCCATACTCAAATTTTTTAAAATGTTTTAATTATAAGTTTTATCTAATAAATTTTTCTTTATCTTATATTATATTTATTTTTTTAGGTTCTGAAGAAACAAACGTGATGAATTTAATTGGATTATCAGCTGCCAAATGGAAAACAAAACTCTGTCTAATATCTACTTTATCTTTGTACACTAATATTAAATTTTAAATCTATCCTGATGACTATCATTTCCTTTTTTTTTAAATATTATTCGTAACATAACATCATATATATTATTCAGAATTGGGTTACTCATTAATAATTAATTCTATGTACATTATTTATACTTGTGTTACTCATTAATAATAAATTTTAATTTCAACTTCATTTCTGTATCCTTTCCCTTTTTCATTGAATTGCATTTTCGTCTCCATATTTCATTCCTATTGTCTCTTGTTCTATTATTTAATTTGCTTTTCTTTTTCTAACCTTTTTCTTGCTTTCTTCTCTTGTGGTTTGATGCTCGCTAAATTTCTGAAGCGTCTGTCTATTCTCTAATGTATTCTTTTTAACTTTGTTGCCCCATATCTCATAAATTTCTTCCCATGAATCTATTAAAATTTGCATTTCCAATTCTTCCATATTGTTCATTTCACTTATTATTATTTTAGAGAAAGCTTTTGTATGAATCATAGTCATCATGTTGTCCCATTTTATTCCTGTTACTACATTATTATAAAAATTTCCTGAACATCCTTTACCTCCTTCATTTCTTCTTATACTATCTTCTATTTCTTCCACTGTGTCTGTTAATCTTCGATTCATCTCTTGTATTTCTTTGTTAATTTGTCTATCCATTATTCCACTTCTTCTAGTACATATGCCTGTTGATCTTTCTATTATACCATTTAAATTTGTGATTTCTTTATTTACTTTTTCTTGAGAATGTTGATTTTCCTCGTCAATCGCTTGTTCCTGTAATCTTATGTATTCCATTTTAATTCCGCTTTCTTTTGGTTCTATTTTCAAGTTTTTATTTTGATCCACCATATCTAAGTTAACTTCATCTATTTGCCTTCTAGATTGTTCATTCTTCTCCATACAATTCTTAATTCCCTTAATTTGCTGAATACTTTCTGGTTTCATATCTTCAATTTTCTTTTTCAAATTATTATCTGTTTTCTGTTCCATAGTATCAATATTTTTATTTAAAGTCGCATTCAAATCTTCCTTAATATTGTTCATATTTTCATTAATCTTGTCCTCCTTACCATTCGTTTCTTCCTTCATAGTAGTCTTATCATCTGACAACTTATCCATTTTATTATCTATGTTCCCCTCTACTTTGTGAAAATCTTTTACCATAGTTTTCCTATCCTTTTTTCTTTCATCATCCCGCTTACTCCTATTTTCCACAATTCTGTTTATAATCTCATTTTGTTCGTCCAATTCTTTATTTAAATCTACATTCATACTATTCCTACCTTCCCGTATATTTTTACTTATCTCATTCTCAATCTCCAATGTTCTATTCATACTGATCAAAAATTGCATGAACCGATCATCTTCCTCTTTTGTTCTTTTTTCTTTAAATCTAATCCAAGCTTGCATAAATTGTTCAACATTAACTATTCTTCCTTGCGTTTCCTGACTCCTAAACTCCTGTTTTCCATCTCTCAGTGTGCTTTTTCTTTCCATTTTAATTAAAGTTTTAAATTTTTACAAATATAACCAAAATTTTTACAACGCCCCACGTTGGGCGCCAATTAAACTAACAATTGATATATTACTTACTTTTATAGTAGATTTAAATGTATATGTTTATTTATTTAGAATTTTAGTTTTATTTTGGCTAGCTCAGTTTGTTTTTAATATTTGTTTAATAATTTATTTTAATTAGATTATTCGGGAGCATGAAATCCTTTTTCCCTTTGAGTCCTGGCAATTTATACTGTTGTAATAGTTGAAATAAAAAGAAAACACATTATTTGAAATCAATTTAATTATCAATGCAATATTTATTTGATAAAATAATATGCGACGCCAATGGATATATTGTACCTATTTATTGATTTTAATAATATCATAAATGCGCATGCGTAAAAAAATTAGTCATGCGCTTTAGCATGAAACAAACAATGATGATACGTAAGAAGCATCTATATTATACAACACAGTTTGTTGACGATGCAAACAATTGAATGGTTCAACAATAAACATAAAAGAATTTATATATATCATAGTTATATATGATACACATAGCTGTGGGAAGAAATTAGTTATATACATGGATAGAGAAATAGAAATTATATACAGAAAGACATAGTTATTACATTATGAAATTTCAATCACCATATTTATGCGATTACAAGATGGCGTGATTAGCGTAAGTACATATTTTAATTTATATAAAGTTCGGCCTTTTATTAAATTTAACGATTTATGCAATGAATATATATAAAGTCTGTTTCTTTCTTTTTTAGATCGATCATATATTTGCAAAAGTTTGTCAATTTATGAAATTAAGTATTTAATTGGGATTTTGAGTTTTTACACTATTTATTGGCCAATAAATGATTTAAATACACTGACCTGTTGATCTTGAATTTGGAAGAAAGTCTCTGGATCCCAGGAACACCCACTGAATCTCCAAAAAACCAAAGTTGTTGAAAATTTCACAGATTCTTGTCGGAAAACTTGTTACAATTAACTGTAAGTATTTCTAATATTATATTTAACAGTACTTTAGGAGTTTAAATGTCTTATACCGGGAATATCTTTAAATTTTTAGGAACACTATCCCACACACACCTCGCTTCTTAACACCAGCTTCTCTTCTCCTTAAGCGTCCCCTCGATTTTCAACTTTTTTAAACAACACAGTCTTTTGTTCTTTTCCAGATCACTATTCAAAAGTTTATTTATTGATTCACAGTTTGTTATGTCATCTTTTACAACCAATAAGATATTGTCTTTTGTAATCAGATAATTGAAACTTCAATCACATATCAAAACAATTTCATACATACAAATACATTAAAATTGGTTATACTTAGATACACTTACATAGTACAACATTCAATATTATTATTGATAGTATATTCTTGTTACATTCATATCAATTATAAATATAAATTCTCTTATGTTATTTGTCTATATGTCATTATTTGTTTATCTATGAAATCTATTGGATTATATTCTATTCAATATTTATATTTGTTCTTATTCTTAAATTAATGATTATAATGAATTAACTATAGTAATATTTGTTTTCATTTCAGATGAACAGCTGTTATGATATGGAAATTATTCTTCGTCTTAGGCAACTTTATTTACATCATTACATTGGTTAGGCAATATCTATATTTTATGTTATCATTGAGGTAATTCCTTTTTTTATTATATTGTTATAGGCTGTTATTTAATATATCTTTATTTGATATGTTGTTTAAATTAAGAAAAGTGTTTCCTTTTTACTTGTTTTCTTAAATTATGTTATTTTCATATATATTTCATACTAGCAAACTTAATTTTATAATACTACTTCTCTTATTATCTAAGATATCTGGTTCAATATATATATATATATATATATATATATATATATATATATATATATATATATATATATATATATATATATATATATGTAAATATATATATAAATATATAAATATATATATATATATATATATATATATATATATATATCATTTACATGAAAAGTATTGTAAAATGAAAGCTGTCACATGCCCGTGGCATCTAGCAAAATCCAAGATTCGTCAATAGGTAATATGGGAAATATACTGTAGGAAAATATTATTGAAAATAGGAAAATTTACATAATTATGCAAACGTCAAACAAAATTAAAATTACACAACGTTAGGAGAAGTCATTAAAATTAAATTAATGTACAATTAAAAGAAAAAGAAAGGAAATATGGACTTCGTCTTACGACAGAATCCGTCTGAAACAAGAAGTCCAGTAATTGAAGAGTCGTAATAGGAAAGAGAGCAATGGAGAGGTCCGAATGCAGACTAACGAAAAATAACTGTTGCTTTCTGTTAGTCCGCATAATTATATATTCATAATTCATATTTTAACACTCATAATTCACACAATTTGTATATTCATGGTCGTAGGAAAGATAGAGTACATAACTCGCTAGAAATTGTATTTCCCGCACTCGTACGGAATATGTCACTTTCCACACTTCTTATACAATGCTATTCAAATTCGAGTCTATGCATTGGGATCATGGTAACGGCAAGAGATATAGGGATGGTTAAATGGGGGCAAAGTGGTGTATATCAGAGGTCATTTATTTGATTCAAGACAATCTAGCTTCTTCAGTTGTGGAGTTATACCGGAAAAATTGAAAATTTTGAAATTCTTCTTTTGCCCATATTTTTAGGCTTATTTCAGAATGAAATAGGGCTATTGTAGAGAGTAGCATGACACGACTTCGGAAAAATTTCAATACAGTTTTTCGTTTTGGTGTTCCTAGATGCCAAAATCACCCTCCGTTTCAAAGGTTATATATATATATATATATATATATATATATATATATATATATATATATATATATATATGTGTGTTATAACGGAATTTGTAAGCACGATAGAGGGCGTATTTTTTGACGGATCGAAACCAAACTCGCTACAAAAATCGGTTAGGCCAAAATCTTGGACGAGTTCGTTATTGAGCCAAATCGGCACAGTAAAAACAAAATAGAGGCTTGTCAAAGATTGAAAAAAAATCGTATTTCCTTTGTTTTTCATTTGACGCAAAGAAGTGCTGAGCTTTCTCATAGACCTTAACACGTTCTACAACTTTCCTATTTACCATTTTCCTCTAAATCGTACATTAAAACATTTATTTAAGAAAATTCACAAATTTACCATAATTTTTTTTATTTTTGATTTGATGCCAGAATGTTACTTTGGTTTTTTGTACATCTCAAAACTGTCTATTACTTTTTTATCTAATTTTTTATTTTGAGATTCATGCAAACATGTTACTGAAATAAGCCTGTTCAATTGGTTCTGTGCCATTAGGATTTTTTATTTTGCGAGGATTTTCCAAAACTTTGCTATAGCTACTTTTTGTATACCTATTGAACTATTACCAGAACAATTTTAACTTTTTTTAATATTTCATAATAGCTGTAATTGAAAAATATCAGTGAGTCAGAAGTGGATCAATACCAAGTTGATCATACAACAAGATCTTGTTTAATTTTGAAGATTTGGAATTTTACCGGTAATAGTTCAATATTTCCAAAACACTCTGTAGTTCAGATGTAAATAATACGCCGATATGAATGATGACAATTGGCATTTGAAACACTGCAATAAAAAATATAGATTCATATTTGAAAATAAAAACTTGAGGGTGGCACAATTATAATGATAGTTTGTATATATTTTTTTCACATAGAGCATGTCGCAAAAATTTTTAGTTCGAATACAAAAGCTTTTCAATCTGTATCCTACAGAATAATCCACGTTATACATCCAAAGAAATACTTTTTTTTACTTTCTAGCGCATTTGAAAAAAAATTTGTCTTTAAAAAGATTTTTTATGATTTTATTTTATGCTTTTTAGACAGCAACATTATTATAAAGTAATTTTTCCATGAGTTTTGAGCTATTATTATGATTAACTGGTTTGCCATCGTGAAGCCGCGATGTGGAATTTCGACAATCTCCGGCTAAATTCGTAACCTCAACCCACAATTGGACAATAATCACAAATCTCGTCCCCCATTTTGGAGCCGCCATGTTGAATTCATGAATTTTGACATAAAGATTAAGATTTCAGGTATTCCAACATCTGACTATAATTTACGGTTCAAATGCCAGCCAGCAATGAAAGTGGTGACACTGAACGGGGGTTAGGAGTGGAAAACATGAATTTTCACAAAAAAACGTTACAAGACACACGTCTGAAAATTGATTGCTGCACAGTTTTGAGATGTATAATGGAGGAAAAAAATTGCCAACACTGAAAACGATGACTAAGGGGTAGCAAGCAGTGGCCAAAAGTCCAAGAAAAATTCGAAAAAATAC
The DNA here is from genome assembly GCA_963921935.1 of Galeruca laticollis. Classification (NCBI taxonomy): domain Eukaryota; kingdom Metazoa; phylum Arthropoda; class Insecta; order Coleoptera; family Chrysomelidae; genus Galeruca; species Galeruca laticollis. Next base: position 17,618,165 of record OY998183.1, on the reverse strand, counting down.
TTGATAAGATACATGTTTATTTATTAAGTCATTTGAATACTACTTACAAAATAACAACAGTGAGATCGATCAATTTCATAGCGAAAAAATTAAAAACATGCGTGACGCGTGGTGTACGCATATCAGCCGACCTCGATCTTTTTCCACTCTCACGTAGGTAAACGTGATAAGGTAAACTGCTGTCAATTTATAATTATAATCTTTCAGGTACTTAGAAAATATCTGCTGATTGGCAGCATTCGAACCGATAAATTTAAATTTAAAAAAATAATTTAATAATCTGTAAATTTACGCGTCGCACGTTTTTGACTCGATAAACGATTTTGTATACATTACCTGTTATTCTCATAAAAGCAATACCAAGGGAATTCTTCACGTTGGTCCCAGCGAATCCAGCTATATGTGCTCCTAAGCTGAACCCTACGATATGTGTTAATTGTGGATTTATTCCATTGGGAGTTAGGTTGATCGCCAAAATCGATAGACATTGTCCAACATGCCAAGTGTTCAAATAGGCTGTAATGTAGCAAGGAAGAGACGACAAAGGCTCCCAATCAACTAAAACGAAAATAAGCAATGGATTATAAGCAGTGAAATTAGTACAAGCCATAAATGCCACCAAAGAAATGAAAAAAAAATTCCCATGCTCAACAAGTTAAAACTTATGCAATACCGCTTCAATGCTATAATTTTATTGCTCAATCTCGAACAAATGGGATACGTTTATTCGTAATATTTCATTGCAAAATGTAAGGGAGAGTGCCCGCCAATGTATCGTGGCATATGATGTGGCACATACTCAAAATCATCCAATGCGTCGTTATTGAGCATACCCCTATTGGAAAACGAAACAAATCGTTGTTTTAGTGTGTTTAGGGAACTAAATATGTATGTAGAAAAATTTCAATCATTCTATAGGATGAAAAAGAAACTTTTGAGGCGTTGAGGACAATAATTTTATTTGTATATTTCAGTACGAGTAACCGGAACGTATTTGTTCATAGATATATCGTTTAGTTTCAATGAGTGAAACAAAACGTATATTGAAATCTGATCGTACTTCAATTTTGTAAAATTTGCGTAGCGTACAAGTAGCACGCGGCAAAAAGTAGAACAAGTCTATTTTGGAAGCAGTGACTTGGCGTGTGATAACAAACAAGTCGCATGGAGGTTAGGGACACTGCAGACCGTGCCATCTATAGAGCCTGTCTAGTAACTAAAATCGGTTGATAATTCCAAAAAATTAACGAAAACTTCAACGTCGTTAGTAATCAAATTTTATTGATTTTTATTACTGCGTATGCGCGATGTCATATTGCTCGTCCCCACAGGTTATCTATTATATTGTTATCGTTTCTTAGTTCAAGTGTTGAGGTTATTATAAGGTTTCGGTATTTTGGTGTATTTGTTAATTGCTATAGTGTAATAGTTTTATCTGTTGTTTCGTTGCTTTATTGTTATTAATTGAAAAGACAATGTCAAACTGTATTCTGAAGGAGTCTAATAAGTGGTGTAGTAAGTTTTACCTACGACCACCCCCGTAAGTAGTCAAAAACACACAGTCTGCAATCAATGTAAGACGTCGATTACGCACGGTTAAACAAAACGCACGGCTGTAAAGCAAATCACACGGCTTCCATAGCAACCACTTAGTAACTGTCAGTAGACGTAGCCATTTTATTCAAAATGTATTACTTACATATTTGACGTTGCATTTTATTCTATATATAAATTGTAGATAACATTCATTAGATATGAGATTGCATTTAATACTAAGAGTTATTTGGAATTATATGATAATTGGTTCCGTTTCTTTCAATCCGCATCTTTTAACTGTCTGAATGTATCTCATATTAGTAAACAATTAGTAAATTATACACCAAGGGACCAAAGTGGCCCATTTAATCCCGCGGGTGGTGTTCGATTCCTGAGGGAACTAATCCACCTAAGGGATTAATGTCACTATAGTTGAGATGCGTATACGCTATTTTTTGCAATTCCGGTAATTCTACATACATTTTTGATCAAAATAAATACTACTTTGAATGGACTTTTACGAATCTTGGCTGGGCATCGAGAATGGACTTTTATGAAATGCAAGTTGGCTGGTCATCGAGGATGTACGTTTTTATTTGTACTTTAAATCCCCTAATAAGATTATCAATACAAGTAGGTCGTAGGTAAAGTATAGTACGTAACACGTGTTGTAACGCATTTTACGCACTCACGGAATTACGCACTCTCCGCTACGCGGCTTCGTGCGTAACTTTTCCCTTAAGGCTTAAAATGCTTCTTACAACACTCGTTACGTAATATACTATTATTTGAAAAATTTGAGCATTTTTTCTTTCTCAATTAACAAACATTATCTTTATTTTTCAAAAACACAGATTTTTTACTAATTTAATCGATAACTTTAGAGATCATGGTTGTTTTTTACATTAGCTAAACTGAAAATTGCTGCATTACTAAAGTAAATACTTCTTTTTACAGCTTTGTTCCTCCAACCCAGGAAGATAAAATTAATATAGCTGAAACACAGTGGTAATAAATCATTAAATTTGTCGACAAGAAAACGATGGAGGAGATGTTCCCTTCATTTTCAAAAACAGTATTTCTTTAGATTTGAGAAAGACGAAGGGGGGTTATTAGGAAAGTTTGATTTGCCTTCCCATATGAGTGGAGATTAACAAAAATTGATGGTAAGTTTTAATGTATTCACTATAGCATGCTATAATTTTGGACATTTTAAAACGTAAATTGAGTGAATGAAAAGACGAGTACTGAGTGTGTAGTTTTATTAAAATTACAGCTAAGCGCTTTCAGCCATTAAGCCATTCTCAAAGCTGCCGTCAAGAAAAATAACATACAACAGGTGTCAAAAACCATCAAACCCTGTAACTGCTACATACAATGAAATAAAATGTTTGATGTTACATCATTATTTAAGTAAAATTTGTTAAATTACCTTATAAAGAGGGTGTACAATTGTAATTCACATAACAAAACGTCGAATTTGGAATTATCAACTAAATGATATGTGTGTACACCCTCAGGATAATTTTAACAAATTTTAATTAAATATGATGTAACATCAAACATTTTCTTCATTGTATGTAGCAGTTACAGGGTTTGATGTTTTTTGGTACCTGTTGTATGTTTTTCTCTTGTCGACAGCTTTGAGAATGGCCTAATGGCTGAAAGAGCTTAGCTGGAATTTTAATAGAATGACACAATCAGTACTCGTATTTTCATTCACTCAATGTATATCTAGTGTGTACACCATAGTCAGACAATTCCATTTTAAAATGTAACCATTGAAAAAATAATAATCTGGGTTTTATCTTATCTTATAGCTATTCCCTCCACCAGCTATGTGATGGAAGGTATTGACCCATTGCCGATTTTCATATATAGCCCATGGTATGACAATTTATGGGAAATGAAAGTGAGTTTTAACTTTTGTTGAGGCGTCTAAGTATTTGGTCTAGCGGTAACCAAAAATCCAAAATATCCAATAAAGACCAAAAATAAACCAAACAGTAAATCAAAAAATAGTTAAAAACCAAAAAAATCAAGAATTCATAAAAAAATCGAAAACTCCAAAAAAAAAAAATGAAGTGAAAAAAACCAAAAACATTTTAAACATTTTTTGATATTTATTTTTGGCTTAGTACGAAAACATGTGTAAATTTATTATTTCAATAGTAAGCGCATTTTGTTTTCATTTGTTGATATAAGTTTTCAAACATATTTGTGTGTTTACTTATTTATTGTTGTTATTTTGTGTGTTTACTTGTAGAACCTCAACCAGAAACGAGAAAGGACTTCCACCAGACAATGGGATTTTCAAGAGCCCTTAAGAAACATTTTAACAATCATAGACTGCCAGGAGCTGCAGAGTAACTTAACCTGCCTTACCCGATGGTTTCATAAGAACGGAATGCTTTTAAATGTAGAAATATGCAAATATGAAACATACTAGGTATACGCTTGTTATATAAAAATATTTAGTACTTCCCGTAAAGAAATAAAGATGTGTTTCAAGTGGAAATGAAATGTTAGATATATTATTTTAAATTTTGTACAGTCACAAGTGCTGTTTAGCACTGTGTGGCACCTTGTATTTACAGAGCTGGGCAGTATTTAACAACTATTCCTTTAAAAGTATTTTAATTACTTTTGTTCTAACATTCACAGTAATTACACTCAAATGTCTTATTTCACAAAAAGTTGCCAAAAGTAGTTAACTACTCCTTGCTAACACTTTTTTTGATTAAGTAAGTAGCAGTTATACTTCAGTAGTTTGTCCAGCTCGGTTTGTTCATAGGAGTGTAATAATAAATAAATAAATTAATATAAACCTATCATAAATAATTTTCTACTTTTTTTTTATTTAACATCATTTAAAAATCTAATGATACTCCAATCTAGAATGTATGTTACTCAAATTATTGCATTGTTTTTACATTATAGTTTATTTATTGCCATTCTGTTTGTTAAGAAAAGTACATTGTGAAAGAAATTATTTGTTGTGTATTTTTATACCAAAATAATTTAACTGTTTATATTCTTACTGTTTTATTTTTTCCAATTTAATTAACCATTTATGGTCCATCATTTGATATTTCATTGTCAAATGATGGACTATAAATTTGATATTTTCAAATAAAATAATTTAAACAGAGTAAATTTGAATATACCGCCAAAATCTAAAATTACAGAAAACTTTGTAACATCACTCTTCGCTCTTTAGATGGTGCCACAATCAGTGCCTCATCTATCTGTGGGTTATCTGTGGTCGCATGTTTCTGACAACGAGATTTCAGTGTGCGCCTATTCACTGTTTACCGCGGGTGCGTTTATGTTGGAGCTGCGATGAACGATAAGAGCTTCGATACTAACGGAGCGAAGAGAATTATTTCATTATTTTAAATGCAGGTGTGTATATTGGAACGACGCGTTGAGACACGCTTTGTAGCCAAGCAACGATAAGAGCGACGATAACTGATCTGTGTATTTTCTTTGCTTTCATACGGTTGATTGATATGGATATCGACAGCTTAATTTGTGAAATTTTTATCAGACCAGCCTTGTGGGACCAAAGTTGTAGAGACCATCACAATAGATTTGTTCTCGACAAATTGTGGGATGAAGTTGCTGTCAAATTAAGTACAACACCTAAGTAGAAATACATATTTGATTTTATTACTAGTTATGATATGACATTTAACCAAATATAGAATTTATGTACACTGTGGGCCAAATTTATTTGAAACCCAATTTGGCTCTGAATAACTTCGTTTAAATTTAACATTTAAATGTACAGAGGGAGCCAAGTAAGAAACAATATTTTTAATCATTGCCTTTGGGGCTGTTCCAAAATAATTTTTTTTACTCTAAAACTAGAAAAAAAATCGGAGAAGGGGCTCTAAAAATTTCATTTTAAAATATTTCGGCACGCGATAGTTTTTTTGATTTTATTTTCTCTCCGTTAATTTGTTATTTACTTAAACCGTAATACGCTGTATGGTAATATTATTTAACGTAGGTTTCGAAAAAAAAATTTTTTTTAATACAAAACCTGCCGTTTTCTTAATATTTTCAAATAATTTTTGTAGTTTTAGAATAAAATTTAAATTCGGCAACGGCCCCAAAGGCCATTTTTAAAAATATTGCTTGTTACTTGGCTCCCCCTGTACATTTTGATTAGGTATTTTTTCTACAATTAAGAAAAGGTCCCCTAATATTCACACAAAATTTCACCAAAATCCGTCAAATTGGAACGAAGTTATTCAGGGCCAAATTGGGCCCAATGTAGATATTCTTTAAATTGGATTGTGACAAAGATATGTTTTAAACAGATTGCGAATATTTTCATCAGTTCGGTTAGGTCGGCCAATGTTACCTGGTGCAACATTTCTTGGTTCTGTTCTGCATGTTTCTTGAAGGTGATGCTCAATGCCTTCTCTGTCAATAATAATGTTATGTAGCAAACAGATACACTTCACAATATCATCAGCTACATATGAAGATGTTTGTATTGCTGTTCCTAAAATTCTCCACTTAGCATACAATATGCCAAAAGTACATTCAACAGTTCTCCGTGCTCTTGATAATCTAGCATTAAAGTATTCCTTGTCTGCATCTAACTGTTGTCTTCTATAAGGTTTTAATAGATTAGGTAAAAGTGGATAGGCTTCATCACCTATGAAAACGTGAGGTACTGTGATATCTGAATTTGGTAAAGCACATTCTCTGGGAATGTTAAGTCGTCCATCTGACGTATAGGTGAGGCTTCACTGCAGGTAGAACAGCGAAAATTAGAGTATTTGGAGCAAAAAAAATAATAAGAAAGAAGAAGATGAAGACATGCATTTTTTTAAGAGCTTACTTCCTCATGTTAAGACGTTTTCGGCTTACGATAATTTGGAATATCAAATGAGAGTACTGAAATTAACTCAAGATTTCTTAAACGAGATGTAAACCCTATACCAGTTGCCAACACTACTAACAGCAATGACGGCTTCATATTTAATGGTTACCAAACGACAGCAAGGGATTTTTATATTGGTACAGAAGTAAATTCAAATTTATCAGACACAGAACATCGTTTATACAATATTTAATATTGAACTCATATCTGATATACTGAATTTCGGTTCAAGTTTACTTTTCAGAATAAGTATTTTTTGTTATTATTAGAATTAGATTATGTATATTCTGTTATGTTTGACTATGTGGCACAACTTAATATTTTCTGTAATAAATATGTTTGTATACATACCTGACTGTAATCATTACTCGTTCCTCGTGTAAAATTGGTCTACTGTGAAAATTCCTCCATACTTTTGGAATCCTATCCGAGATGTGCGCTAATATGTAATCAAAGGGTTTGTATGTTCATTGTCATATATTCCATAAACATTTCAGGGTGTTCCTTTAATTGTTTATAAAGATGATGGAATTCTCCAAACTCGTACCTATGGGTGTTTATGGGATATGCAGACATATTGCGCTTTTCATTTGAACTTTTAGCAATATAATATTTAACAGCACTCGAGGATAAAAGTATTTCTTCTTCAGAATCACTCATTTTAAGAAAAATATTTTCATATTACTGTAAACACATACCAATGAAATTAAATTTTCGCTGCTCTCGTCACTGCTCTCATCGCCGCTCTTATCGTTTACCGCAGCTCCAACATAAACGCACCCTAAGTAACATCTGTCTAGCGTGTTACATGCCAGGTCACGCGCCATATCAGAAGCTACGTTAGTTTGGTGGGCGCTCTCGTTAAAGTTATATTTGTTTTTGTTAAAATGGTAAATTATGTATAATTGTTTTGATCATAACAGGTTCAAAATCAGCTGCTGATGGTTATTAATTACAACACTAACTAAAAAAGGAACTGTAGAGTAGTTTTCAAACTAGTAGAATATAAACAGAGAGGAGTATTGAGCATGCGGTCACAACCAAAATGAGAAAAAATGAGTCCCCGAAGTGCAGGAGTTTCACTTAACCCTTTCACTCATGGTGGCGTCAATTGACTACATCGAATTATAGTGAAAAGTATGGATACTACAGCGATATTTTGTGGTTAACTCATGTCAACAATTGGTTACACTATTAGAAAACAATATATATTATTGTCCTGCCATCTGCTGTCTAGTAGCGAGACATTATTTTTAATATTTCATTTGGTGAATAGCGAGTGTTACCGCGACAACATGATAGAACAAAAACGAAGGTTGCTAGTGTCACTTTGTTATTATAGACATGTTAGTATTTTCAGTCATTAATAAATAACCACTAAATTGTTCGTTTTTGTCGAAATAGTTCGTTATGTTCCCCATTGAGTACAGGATTTTTGTAGATATTGTTGTCATCAATTGATTACATTGTGAGTCAACGGTCAACAAAATACCAAGGTAAAGATAAAATCTTTTTTTATTACTTTGATTTTAATTTTGTGATTTATATTAGAAAATTGCTTTCAAGCGTAACGTGCCGTTAAAATATGAGGAGTTAAGAAAAATCGTGGATGAAATGTCAGACATAGAATACATTAGTGATGAAAATGATGAAATAGACTCAGAAATTGGAGAAACTTTGGAAGGTAAATGTATATTTATCGCTATTATTTCTTGAAATACGAGTTATTGTGTTTTTAGAAGTGGGAAAAATGTGCGATGTCGACAGTGAATTTAACGAAATGCACGTGCAAATAGATGAACGAGAACAAGATATAGGGCAAGAAATGCAAGATGCCAAAGGAGTCGAAACGCAAGATGGTGCGGCAGAAGAAATACAGGAAGTTGAGGTGGAAGTAATGCAGGGTTATGACAATGAGGATATTATTTAGAAAGACGCAAAACAAAGGAAGCAGGAGAAGGCGGAAACAAAGAGAGCAGTAACAGAGTATATGGAAACAAATCAACTTCCTACGAAAGAAAACATTATATGGTTGAATAATGTGACATATCTTACACCGAATATAAAATTCATTTTTTTAACCAATATTTTCCAAATTCCCTCTTTCGACAAATAGTAGATAACACCAACTTGTATGCTACACAACAAAATATGAAATTTCAGTTCACCACATTGTCTGAGATAAGAACTTCTGTTGGCATCCATGTTATGATGGGAAATTTACGATATCCGAGAGTTAATTTATATTGGAAAAATAGCGAGTCACTGAGAGTAGCTATTATAGCTGATAATATGGCAGTAAATCGATTCTTTAAGCTACGTCAAACTGTGCATTTTGTTGATGTTCAAAATAGATTAGATAATTCTACTGACCACTTTTGGAAGGTACGACCCCTCTATAATTCAATTAGGACTTGTTGTTTGTCTTTGCCTCTGGAAAAAGAAATGTTCTTTCATGAGCAAATGGTTCCCTTCAAGGGAAAGTTGAATGTTAAACAGTACATAAAGAACAAACCTAATCCCTGGGGGATTGAAATTTATGCACTGTGTAGTAGAAGCGGACTTTTATACGATTTCATTATTTATTAGGGGGCTACAACAGAGTTAGATTCACTTGAGAAAGCGGTCTATGGCGTTGCAGGTAGTGCAGTTCTAAAATTGAGTAATCGAATACACAAAAGGAATATACAACTATATTTCGACAATTTTTTTTTCAAATTACAACGTGATGTTATATTTACGCAATAAAGCAATATATTGCATATCTACAGCACGTTTGGACAGATTTGCAAAACTTCCCTTCATAACTCACAAGGAAATGGCAAAACAAGGACGGACCCAACAAACCAAACGCCATCGGAAAACATACGGCCGCCAGTCGGCACGCACGGTACTCTGGTGGCTGAAGTAGCCATTATCTGGACCTCCGTCGGCCCAGTTCGGATATACCGCTCCTAATGTACAAATAATCGGCTTTTACTCGGCAACTTAACGGCAAACCGAGAGCGGCTGTTATGTTTTCGGGCCGGAACTGGCTACTCCTCGGACACTCGCTACCGGGAGACCATATTTCGTGCCAAAACTGATCCGCAGGATGTTTTGCTCGCTATATCCGACTCCGGGCCGCGTTCGGTTAGCAAGCCGTAAAGTGGTACTAAATCATCGTGTTTAAATTTCGCGCCGCATCATTTGACGGCCATTTTGCTAATATTTTGTATTTTTGTGAGGTTATTGTTTATTGTTGTGTTGTGTTACTCAACTCTTACTCTTAAACTAGGAAAAAAGTGTCTTGTTTTATGTTGTTTTTATATTTGGTGCTGATTTGGATATAGTATCGTGAATCGTGCTGCCGTGATAATACTCGTAGATTATCAATTATATTATTTGATCATTTTTGTTTTTCTCCGCTGCCAGTTAATTTATTGTTATTTCAAGAAAGTGTAGACAGAAGACAAGTGTAAAAATAAGTAATGTCTCAGTCGCATTTACATGATGGGCAAAATAATTTGTAAGTACAACTGTGAAGGATCTTATGGTACAAGTGATTAATGTAACAATCTCAAGCAAATGTTATATAGCTTAAATTTTAAAAGATGTTAGTTTGCTGAATTCTATTTTAACCTAAATAATTATGGCGTCTGTACATAAAATAAGTAAGAGACAAAAGCGGCGTTTGATTGCCACGCAAATGCAATCAATATTAAGTGATTTAATTTCTATAAACGAGGCTTTGAGATCTGAATGTTCAGAGCCCTAGACAGAATCTTCAATCTGTGCATCTCATTTCGAACAAGATGTTATCTATAACTCCCCAAGTAATTTCCAATATGATCCTAATTTGGAGACACAATCTAAAACTTCCAGCATCACTTCTAACATTTCTAACTCCAGTTTCATTGATAGTCACCGATTAGCGAAATCCAGTGACTGTATTGAAGCACAGGCAGGGCCTTCAACACAAAGTGTGTTATCAGAGACAGAGTTTGATTACATATTTAGCTCAGATTCTAACTCTGATATCGAGAAATCTAACAATGAGCATGGCAAAACAGATAATAAGAATAAAACTGACCCAATTGGCTCAAAAATGCTCCAGATAGAGCAGGAGGAAGAGCCAATCGAAAAAGTAAAAAATAAGAGATTTATTGTATTCATAGATTTTTATTTCAGGCGATTAGTCTATTTTAATTTGTTACTTTACTTAATTATAAATTAGGGTATTTTGTTTTAGTTGTTCAAAACTGCGCCGTTTAATTCTTACTATTACAATCTTGTTTGTTTTATATATCTACATTCTGTCATATGATATGGGAACTATGAAAAATATGTATAACTATTTTTTGTTGTTATTTTAATGTATATAATTTCCTAGCCGATTATTCTATAATAATTTGTTGCTGATTTTAATATAAATAAGATAGTTTTTTCGTTAAGTTTCTTGTAACTGCGTATTTTGTGTATAATATGTACACATTTTCCGTTCCTTATTACTTATATATTGGGAAAACTTATTTTTTGCATTTGTTGTAAAAGAATGTTGATATATTGACATTACTTTTTTGTTGTGTAATTAATAATTGTCTAATGTTCTTTTAAAAAGTGTTTTATTATACAAAGTACAAGTTTAGATTTTATTATGAAAAACTTTTAGACATCTTTTTTTATCAATACCATAGCAGGGGATATTTCCCTGAATCTCTGTCATGTATTTTTAAATGTTTTTTTTTCACAATTGCTAAAATAATTTCTCTGTTAATATAAAATTTCAATTTTTATTTGATGCATCTATATACAGAAACCATTATTATAATCTTTCACGTGTTGTTTTTCAGATGAGATATTTTGCTGATTTCCAATATGAACATATTTAAGCTAGTAATATCAATTTTATACATAATAAAATACAATTATCATTTCTTTCGCTTAATAAAGGGTATTCAATAATTATCACATGGTCACAGTCGCCTATCGATTACAAACCATATTTTATTGAACAGCCAATATAAAGTTTATCATAAGAAAAAACATTTCTCAATCAAATACAAATATTTTGGGCGTCTGCGCATATTCGTCTGGACGATAAATAGTGGCTTACAAGAAGATTGCCCATTTGCGAGCCACCGATGGACTGCCGTGCACTTACCGGCTATCTACTATCGGCCCGTCGTCGGTTATTCAAAGGCGTTGCCGAGGTTGAATGGTTGGCTAGCTTACTCTTAGCCACCTTACGGCCTGGCGGACATGCCCTACCTACACGCCGAGCCGGGAGCTGTAAGCGGGCCGAATGCGGCAGTTCGACAAACCACTTTCGTCCCATTATCGGACCAGCCAGTCTGTGTTTGTTGGGGAGGGTCTGTACAGGAAGTGATAAGTAAAGATGGAATCGTAGTTGTAAAATGGTTTGACAACACATCGATGCACATAGGGTCGACCTTCGTAGGAATTGGTGAAAAAGATCAAGCTAAACGTTAGGATAAAACCACCAAACAATATGTGTATGTGTCACGCCCCGAATCAGTCAAATTATACAATTCTAGTTTGGGAGTAGTCGACAAACTTGACTTTCTGATTCAAATATATCGAACATTTATTAGGTCCAAGAAGTGGACACTTCGAATGTTCACACACGCAATTGATCTTGCATGTACTTTATCATGGCTAGAATACAGACAACAAGCTCAACAACCAAACATACCAAAAAAGGATATACCAGATTTATTTAACTTTAGATCATATGTCGCAGAAGCTCTTATTGTAGTTGATACAACACCTAAAGCACAAAGAGGACGACCCCCTCCAAATGTTCGGAATAAGCCAGTACAACCAACAATATCGAGACCAACCTTTGAAGTACGTCCAATACTAGCAGTTAGACGGGACAACGTTGGTCATTGGACTATCCATGAAAATTCAAAATCATCTTTAAGCTGTAAAAATGCGGATTGCAAAGGTACATCAAGAATTAAATGTAGTAAGTGCCTTGTACATCTGTGTTTAACAAAAGATAAGAATTGTTTTATAAATTTTCATAAGTAAATTTGTATTTTGAATAATAAAAATACTAAAAAAATTTTCTACGTTACTTTTATTTAACGTCTACAATACAAAATCGACAACATGCTACCGCCTCCACGTGGATGTTATATAGCAACCGTTGGCTCATACTGTCATCAATTGACGACATGCCACCACCGCCATCTGGGGACAGCTAAGGTGATGTTCAAATTCTTAAATATCATAAAAAAAATCAATTATCAAGAATCTCTTTTGACAGAATTTTATTCCCAATAACGATAAATCGTAAGCGAAAGGGTTAATATATGATTCCAGGAGCACTTCGTTTACTTCACAGCTTGATATTTTGTAAACATACCAAAAACTTCCTATCCGTTCTTACCTATTATTATATTATATCCGATGCTTTGATAGGCTGCTGTCACATTCGAAGTAGCCATATCCACTTTCATCCCTCCATAACCATGAACAACTATCTTCAGTGGCAAGAAATAATCAAAATCGTTTGGAAGAACCGGTTTATAAGGATCCAAATCGTGGTATGTTAAGTTATCACTTTTCCCCGTTGATAAAATAAACTTGATGCCATAGGGACTGCAAGGTTCTTTGAAATGTACTGGACAGTCTCCAAAATGTAGCTTCAAACTATGTAAGCTATCTGTGGAGAAAAAACGATATTAGACTGATTATGGTTGCATTTATCAGACAATAATATATGGTAAATGGGAACGACAAAAAAAGTTGACAAATTACGGAGAGACGACAGTTTTTTGTCATGAGTTTAAATTTTATCTTCCCCTAATTTGGTTTCTAGAGGTTAAACTAGTTATTTCTGGGAATTGGATCCATCAGTGAAGTCTAACAAACTATAAATGAAATTAGTAGCTAGATTATTGGCATTATTCAAGAGCCAGTTGTGAAGGGATCTGGATAATTTATAATAATCTAATATAATTATAATTTAAAATAATAGTATTGTTTTATTTCATTCATCGCTGCTATATTTAATATTTGACTAATACAAATTTTTATGGTAAAGTCATGATTCACAGTATCTCATTAAAACAATTTAGTCCGCTTCTATTGATATTGAACTATCACTATCGTTGTTACTATTATCAATCACAATATAAATAACGACTTGTTAAATACTCGTATCTACTAGAAAATCGAATTCCCATATTCAGTTTTCATTTTTTCGAACGTAATTTATAGGGTAAACCTTGCTAATGGGATAACTTCTTATATCGCAGTAGGTAGCAAACGTTCCCCGTCTGCAATTTAAAATGTTGCACTGTAGTGCGCCACGTAACTCTTTGTATGTGCCCAAATAAGTTCAATATGGTTAAGCTTGCAATGATACTGTGGTGGCAGTCGTAAAAATGTAATACCGCGTCTACCAGCCATTTCGTCTACAACGTATCGAATGTCATTTGCTCGATGTAGTTTGATAGTTGCCATTAACTTTGCATTAATTGCAGTATCATCGTATCCAATCCTCTTTTCACGTAGCAATGGTTGAATTTCAGCTTTTCGACGTTCGATTCGGCGACTATGATATTACATATTACAATAATATACTGATCTTCAGGTCAGTTAAGTTGCCCCCCAATAGATATTTTCAACAAAAACACATTTGGTAGTTATTCATTCCTAATGCACCAAAATGTTCCATGAATGTTTTTATTTGGACCACATTCCCCTCGAAATTTTCAAATTTTGTAATTTGCACCATCAAGTGCTTATAATGCACCATAACGCTCCATCAAAAAAATCCTTTACACCCCTCCGCTCAATTAGGAGTATCGCATTATTCAGAGTAAAGTATCCCCCTCCATGACAATTTGCAAAAAATATATACTTCAGCCGAATCTACTTATAATGCACTCATATGCTCTCTCACTCAACAAAAACAAAGTCCCCCCGCGCACCAATGACAATTTCCGAAAAAAAAAACATATGGTAGCAGCATCCACTTCTTACGCATTATTATGCACCATCAACAGAAGCACCCATCCACCTAGTTATACTCGATAGTCGAAATTGTGTAAAGTGAGTCAGAGCTATCTAATCAACACTTTGGTTAAAGCGCAGTTGCCATATGTATTCTAGAGAGAAATGCTGTATTTTATAAATACACTTCAAATCCATTGTGTCAATATTTCAGGTACAAAAGATGCAATGTAATTAAGTCAATACCAATTTAATATATTTATTTCAAATTTCAAGCAGACTAATAATAATTAGTTTACTTGAAATGTGAAATAAAGTGTTTATGTATATTTCTTGAACGCAAAGTTTGTTGTGAAAAACTCGCCGATTTGACAATGTTGGAGAGTCGCTTCAATGTTCCGGCTTTGAGAACGAGATAGATAGATCGAGCTACGCGAATGAGACAGTGATAGTAAACAGTTATGTGAGGTGTTTATTCTCTTCATGAGCGTAACATCAGTATTTGTGTTGTGGTTTTGTGTGATAAATCGGTTATTATTGGTATTTATTGTAATATTTATATCGGTATATTTAGTGACAATAATGGCGGAGTGTAGCGGTGTTGGCGATAAAAAACGGCGTCGTAACAATTTCATTCGGGAAGAAAAAGTCCTCATATTAAATGTGTACGAAGGACTGCGTGCCATGGACAAACAGTTGGGTGTTAGTGGCGCTGTGATTAAGTGCAGTTATTTAACTAAAGTTTCTGAGAGTACTATATACAATATTCTAAAGAAATCGCGGGACGGATCTTTGACAAGAGAACGAGGTGAAAACTGTAAACCGGAAAGTAGGGGAAGAAAGAAAATTGTTTTGGACGACCAAACACGGAATGCTATACGTAGGGAAATACATTCTTTTTATTTTAGGAATGAAATCCCCTCGGTAGCTAAATTGAGCAAGGTAATAGAAGCTGATGATACTTTACCAAACATCAGTGATAAAGTTTTGAGACGAACTTTAAAATTAATGAATTTTCGTTACCAAACAAGAAGTAGAAACAGTGCCTTAATTGAACGAAATGACATTGTGGAATGGAGGAGAAATTATTTAAAACATATACGACAGTTTCGTAACGAAGGACGGCACATATATTATCTTGACGAAACATGGTTAAATGAAGGCCACACTGTGTCAAAAGTGTGGCAAGACATGAATATACGAAGCAATCGACAAGCCTTTATGGAGGGTTTCTCTTCCGGTTTAAAAGCTCCCTCTGGGAAAGGACGTCGACTGATTATCACTCACATTGGCAGCGAGGAAGGATTTGTAGAAGGTGGATTACTAAGTTTTCAGTCCAAAAAAACTGTCGATTACCATGAAGAGATGGATGGTAACCGGTTTGAAACATGGTTTAGATCAATTTTAACAAAGGTAACTCCTGGTTCAGTGATAGTTATGGATAATGCTTCATACCACTCTCGTCGACTGGAGCAAATACCTACTTCAGCTAGCCGCTAGAGGGTTATAATTGATTGGTTAGGAGGAGAAAGCGATGATTCTGAGGAGTCGTCAGGGAGTGATACCGCTTCCAGTTAGTCAGACATTTTACAAGTGACCTCGCAACATACCTATACTTATTGGTAATTTATTTTGGTCTTGACAAACAACTTTTTTTTAGTTTTAGTAGTAGTAAGTTGGAATTGACTTTTAAACATTTTTTTATTTTGTTTTAACTTACTTATGAACAACTTGTGATAAGTTATTATTTCAAATGTTAAAAATTGAAATTCCACATATTTCAGTATTCGCACCCTTAAACTATGATACGCTCATGGAGTTCACTTTAAATCGGTAGATAACCGATGACGTCACTTCACAGAATTTCGACTATCGACTTTTTTATATACATCTTATTATAGCTCATCCTTAAAAATGTGTATTATTCTTGGTAACACCCTGTATATACATAATGTTACCTACCATAATAATTTCGTATTTCTGTTCTCTCAAATTTAAACGGCAGAGCGTACAAGAACATTTTCTATTTATTTTTTATTTAGGACTATTAAGAACCCTTCAAAAATGATGCGCTCATGAAGTTCGCTTCTGCAACTGATTTTATGGACAGTAAGAGCGATGAGTCACTTTACAGAATTTCGACTATCGAGTATAGTTAAACTTCATTATATAAAGCCCCTCATTGACAATTTCCAAAAAAAATATAGGGTAGTGGAGTCCACTGCAAATACACTCTTATACACCACCAATAAAAACAAAATCTTCCCTTCCCCCAAATTTAAAAAGTATATTCCATCTCCTATGCCAAAATAATTGGAAAATTGTGAAAATTATGGTGAACCCCAGTGAAGCAAAGCCCGAAAACTTATCGAGAGGTCAGAAAGTGTCTGATCATCGTTCTTTTGAAAAAATAGTATCACCAAGGTGGTGAAGACTGTTATTATTGACCGAGCACCAAGATTATTTCGCGAGGGGCTTTGCCCCGAGCGGAATAATGTGCGAGGACTATAAATCTCTTCACCACCGTGGTGTATACACAATTTTTTCCACTACTAGCCAGATTTAAGACAAAAGTTAATACATTTTCTTGTAAAAATCGAGTAGCACAGAAATGTAAATTCGCCTTTCCACTAATAAAACAATAATCAAGTAGTCTTACACAGATTGACATTTCCACTAGTAAAACTTATTTATAACAACAGGTGCGTTCATAAAACATAACTTATATATCAACCGTTGATAAGCGCTCACTGAGCAACATATAATGATGGTTGACGTGTGTCTACTGAACGATACTTTTTTTGGAAAACATTATTATCGAAATTCTGGGTAGACACAATCTAATTCTTGCGTTAATTAGATGATGGTAATATAATTTATAAAAACAAAAATATTATAACCCATGCAATAGAAGATTTACAGGAACCATTACCACATGATTATAATGTAAGAAGACGTGGCAGTCGTGAAAAACAGGAATTATTATGAAGAAACAATTCCAGCGTATGATATTAAGTATCAAAGAGCGTTCACAGAACATTCACGTAACGGTTGTATTTTTTGAACGCACCCAACGTTTGTAATTATCGCCATGTTGTAGTTACAGGATGTCATCAGTCATTATTGGTTTAGTGCGAATTATAAACTAATGGCACTTTTATTCAAATACTTTTATCGTGTTAGGTAATTTCAAAAAGCAAATACGGGGAAGCGAATCTTCTCGGTACACAAAATTATGTTGTACAAGTTTTTGTTAAACTACTATCCCTGGATTCTAAAAACATTTGAATTTGTCCATTATTGTTAACCACTGATAGAGAAATCCAACTTCTCAGTTGGCTAGAAGACGCAATAATTGTCAACTTCATAGCTAGTAGTGGAAAAAGTCCTTTTTCCACTATCTGCATCCTACTTGATTGTTGTTTTATTAGTAGAAAGGCGAATTTGCATTCCTGTGCTACTCGATTTTCACAAGGAAAATTTTTATTTTTAATATCTGTCTTAAATTTGGCTAGTAATGGAAAAAATTGTATATACACCACGGTGGTGAAGACATTCATAGGCCTCGCACCTTATTCCGCTCGGGGCAAAGCCCATCGCGAAATAATCTTGATGGTCGGTCAATAATAACAGTCTTCACCACATTGGTGTATAATATACTATTTTTTTATTAACCTTCCACGATTGGCGTGAACTTTTTGTGATCCACGACTTGCTGCGGACTGTGACTACGCATACTAGATTCAGGGCCATTACAGATCTGTTTGTAACTATATTTGTTTATTTAAAATAAAATATCAAAAATAATTAAACAACATTTATTTTTCAGGTTAAAAACCAATAAGAACATATTTTTTGACATTATTATAAATTAAAAAAAATTACCATCTATAAAACTAGCTACTCACAAAACCTTAAATGAACGTATTTATTGAAAAATTCAGAGAAATACTTATGTCCACTAAAAACTATTCGCTGTGACATTCTGAACATATAGGTGTTAAATGTTCCAAGCACATGTTATGCACGAAAAACGCGTTGGTCGATTTTTTCTCATGTCGCAGATACTACAGCGACCTCTTGAATTTTGTGCATTAACAACAGGTACAATAGCATTATCTATGTTAAGAATTTCTTTAATTCTTAATTTTATAGTTCGCGGAATATTAGAAATCGTTGCGCGAACACGCATATGGTTCTCAGCCGGCGTGTTATATTTTTATCCACATTCTGTAGATTATACAGCACCATTGAATTTACTCCAGCCATATTCAACATCGAATGAAAGATAACAATTGGCCACCTCCGTGTGTTTCTAGCACAATTGTATGCTGCACACATTTTGTCTAAAGTATCAACCCCACCTTTTGTGTCATTATAGTCCATAATAATTTCAGGCTTGCCCGTTAGTTGAGATATTTTGTCATCGTGATGGAGGGTTGATACTAGTAGCACATTTTTTTTTCTTTTAGGGATATAGGACACCAATGTAATGTAATTATTATAGCCAAACATACTTGATCCTATTGGTCTTGTGGGGTTGGAAAATTCTAGAGGTAGCTCTCGTTTATTTTTCCTTATAGTACCCAAAAACGTTAGTTTGTAATCAATATATAAAGTGGTTATTAGCGGGATACTAGTGAACCAGTTATCGCAAGTTACATTTCGCTTTGAATTTATAATTGGCTCTACTAGTCTTTTTACTATGGCAGATGCAGAATTGTCCAAAGCATAGGGTCCATTTGGTTGTGTTTCAACATAAACTTCCAAGTTGATCGTATAATACGTTTTGGAGTCAACGGCAGCATACACTTTTAAACCATACTTGTTCGGCTTGCTTGGAATGTATAGTCGAAAAGCACATTTTCCACGGAAAGCCTCCAATTTGTCATCGATTGTGACATTTTGAAATGGTGTGTATGCAGATTTACACTTGTCAGCAAATGAATCAAACATATTTCTGATTGGGGCCAGTTAATCTATTTGTCTTCTTTCCGCACGTGTATCTATGTCATCAAATCGCAAATGCTGAAGCAAAAACATAAAACGAAATTTAGACATTGTAAGTCGAAATAGCTCAACACCGGTTCCTGTGTTGTTCCATAGTTCATCTACACTTAGTCGACCTGACTTTAGCACCCCAGCTAAATATAGTGAACCTATTAGTGCTTGAATTTCAGCAAGGTCTGTTTCCTTTGCATTTCTCTCACGAGAATATTTTTCAGAATTATTCTGAATGTGTTGATTGATATACTCGACGATCGTTCCTAAAATTTGCAAGTCATAAAAGTGTTTTCAAATTTCAGATGCGCCTTTCAAATGTTTTGCTGCTGCCTTCGGTCCTGGAAGACGTGTGATTATATTTTCCGCCCGAGTCCTGCTTGAATGAGGAGCATGTTTTGACCATTTAGTTAATTTATCTTTACCAACAAAGAATGGTCCCACTGAAACTTCCCCCTCTATTTTAGCATCGGATATTTCCTGCTCCGTATCTGAGTGCAATTCTTGAGTTTCTAACACGTCCTCTTCATAATCGTCTTCATCATTTTCATTTATCTCTTCCTCATACTCCGCCAGGCATTCTAACATTAGTTTATTCAATCTTTCTTGTTCTTTTTAATACGTATCCATCTGAAAAAAAAGTAAAAAAAATAATTTAAATGAAAAACAAAAATCGCGTGCCCTGTAGCTAGGCGTTTTTTGAATTTCAAAGTTTTGACAAACAATTTATAAACCTTGACCACGAAAACCCCCAGAACAATCGCACACCAATAGCGTAAAGAGGTACCGTGTATTCATCTGTCATTTGGCACCGCCATTTAGAATTTCTACATTCTATGAAAACATATTCATCAACATCGGACACTCCAAATATCAATTTTAAATCAAATAATACCGCCTACAACAAAATATGTCGGCCATATTGGCGCCGACATATTAAATGTTGGCACACGACTCATAAACAAGGTCAACATTACACAATAAAAGAAAAACATATGTTACTTACCTTCAATAATGTATAAAATACAATTATTAATAGACAGGTCAAAAATGGATTTAACTACTGGCTGCGGACACTCGCTCCGCATTCGTTTGTAACAAGAAAACAAAAACATCCACTAGCTTCAAACTTTCACAGAACACTACTATTATGATGTTCGAAGAATACTGAAACGCTCTAAGTCGAGGAGTGGGGAGCTTAGAAGTAAACGCTAAATAAAACGAGCTGCGGGCTGAGAGTCCGCGTGCCAGTCGCGGAAGGTTAAGTGCGTAGTTTTCGTATGCTAGTAGGAAAACGTTGTAATCTTAATATTGTGCGCGTAACGTGACCTATCGCACTGCTTCGGTTACGTGCTATAAGATGCTACAATAATTTGGGCTAATAATCAACGCCTAAGTATATATTGCAAACCATGCTGATACCTGGGGGTTTCCTCTCTCTTAAAGTATTCAATTGAACGTTCTACAAAATATCCAATTTTTTTTAAATTTTCTGCTGGGGAGGATCTCATCCTGTACATACTTGTATATGTACCTGAAGTTGCCAATGAGAGGAATAAACAAACAACTTGCTATAGACAAGAAATAGCAATTACTGAAATGAATTCTCCAAAAATAATTTAGATTTTGGAAAAATATTATGTATACACACATAAAGTATTTACCACAGGTTATCTATATAAGTCGGAGGGTAAATCGCTGATACGATAGTTCAAAAATAATTTTACGATCCATGAAGTCAGCAGTTGATATGTAATATTTCTTATTTTTACGGCCCTGATCTGTATCGCAAAGTTGCTACTGAGCAAGTGGTTTACAACAAGGTCAGTGGTTAGGTTGCCACTTGTCTTCAATTGGTATTCTGTAGAGGCAACCAGTGGTTACGAAAGTAAATTTATAGTTGTTTCTGAGCAACCACAATATCTGTGGTTGTTTAAATTGGCAACTGTCGGAGAAAGGTAGAAGTGTGGTGGTAAGAAGATGGATCCGTGGATTATGAACATTTTGTTAGATCATGAAATTAATGAAATACACAATGAGTATGTATAAAAATATACTAAAAATTGTAAATGTAGTATAAAAGCTCATATTTCTTTCCACATGCTCCTATAAGTCTCAATTCCGTATCTGTTAGCTCTGGAAGCCCTCCTGGACCTCCTCCAGTTTTGGTCTGCGAAATGGAAATGTCTCTTGCTTTTTTTTTGTTTTTTTTTTATTTCCATTCTATGAACGACTACAAAAGAAAATTATTTTTAACGTGACTACCCATAAATACACCTCATCAAAAATATTCAATAACTTAATTTCAAATCTTCACAAAATTACTACTCTTCTCCATTGTTTAGCAGTTTTTATAGCTCCATGTACCTCATTCAATAAATTGGACAATGTTTGCCACGCTGTTAAATTATCTCCTCCGATCTGCATTTTTTTTATTTTTGCTAACAAAGTCAACCATGACATTTTGTTGTGATAGGATAATTTTTGAACTTCTTTTGTTCCCTACCACTACGGTTTCTACTTCCAGGATATCCATGTTATGTAATAAGTAATAAAATGTTTACGTATGAAACAAATAACACCCTCCGGTTACCGATATAGCCCGATTAACAACACATAACAACCTCACTAATAATATAATATTCTTCTAACAACCTCACTTTTCTCAGTTGTCAGACTTATTAGTGGAAAAGTGAGGTCGATTCACACTATAAAATTGACTAATCATTCTTCTACCACTAGTAGGCACATTCAACCTTGGGGCACTTTCAACCAGTGTCGATTTTTACGGAATTAATTTGAATTTACCGCCGAAAAAGTTCATACGTACCCGTTAGTAGACCCTCAGCCACTACCAGTAAGGTTTGTTGATGGTGTGTGCTTGTTGTGCGAAAAATAAAATAAATCGTGATTTTACCTAATTTAAGGTAAGTTTTGTCGTGTCAGAAAATTATTCTGTCCGTTCTTATATATACTATCAAATTTTTCCACTAATATCGTTTTAGTGCACATATAAGTCCTGTTCGTTTGTAATGCTCAGTCTGCTTAAAAAATCATGAAGATCACGTAATTGTGACGTTATTGATTTGACTTTCATGATCCAGTAGCAACATATTCAATTGCTCACACTCAAACGAACACTAAGAGTAGCAACATTATCCCATTAGTTAAACTCAAACGAACACAAGTAAATCATAACCTTAACATTTCAAACTTCATGGTTATGTTTGTAGAATTTATTTAAGAAATGGATGCAAATAGTATGTTGGCTTTGTTCGAAGACGATGATAGGACTGATAGGGGACTATTTTCAAGTTCTTCGTCTTCCTCTGATGAAGAAGAACAATTTATCAATTATATTTTTCAATGCACTCTCAATAGCAGACATTGTATACCCAATTACTTTGAGGTGATTAAAAGAAAGGAAATGTTTCCCACCTCTCATATTAAACATTTTTTCTAGGTCATTAATGGATATACAGCTGAAGAATTTATTACACATTTTCGCGTGGATAAAGAGAAAGTGGATATTCTTGCTGAAGAATTCAAAGGCTCCGAAATATATCAGAAACTGTTGTTGAATCGTTAGTGTACATAACATATATTAAGAAATGTTTAATTCAGTTACAACACTGATAATCTTTAATTTTAGCTGGAACAAGACTCATAATCATAGAGAAAAAATCAATATTAGTATTTTTGTGGTTTGCTGGCCATAGGACAGGTTACAGAGAAGTAGCAGACCGATTTGATATATCATTGAGCACTACTTTTGATGTCATAACTAGAGTTACCATGTTTTTGAGTGGAAAAGCTAAAGAAATTATTAGACTTCCAAATGAACAAGAAAAAAGAGCTACAGCTCAATATTTTTTTGATTATAAAGGTTTTCCTAATGTAATTGATCTAACAATTTCAGGTTGCATAGATGGTTGTCATATAAAAATTGATAAACCAATAGAACGTCACAGTGACTATATAAATAGAAAAGGTTATTTTTCCTTAAATATACAAGGAGTATGTAATGAAAATAGGAAACTGATTGATGTATATATTGGCTATCCTGGATCAGTACATGATGCTAGAATATTTGAGAATTCAACTTTCATACAAAAATTGCCCGCCATCTGTGCGGATGGTAATACATTTCAGGATACTCAAGTAGTTTATAGGATAGGTATTTGGTGGTACGAATAAATGAAATAGGTTCCATTTTATTGACTAATTCATCAGTATAATTGGAAAAGAAGAACTTGGCATCAGTATAATTCAGTCACTACTTACTATTCTGGCAAGAATACATGGTTCATTTTCTAAATGTTTTATCTACTCGTACCTCTAAAAAACTGGCTTTGATATGGTTATTGCTAGTACTGGCTACACACATATATAAGTATACAATTTGATATTACATAAATTGGAGTCGCTTAATTCCTCATTTGCTAGACCAAGAACAATCAGGTTTCATAATTTTCAAATCTACTGTTTAGTAGCAACAAAAACCAATGTTCATTAATCAGACTACTACCTCATATTAACATTTCTATTTCAGAATATTATGTGCTGGGAGATAGTGCATATCCACTCTCAAAATACCTAATGAAACCATACAGAGATAATGGCTACTTAACACCACAACAACAAAATTTTAATAAAAAACTATCAGCGTGTCGAGTGGCTATTGAGCATACATTTGGGATTCTGAAGCAGCGTTTTCAACAACTATTCCATGTCAAAATGAGAAACCAAGAGAGAATATGTCATTTTATTCGTGCTTGCTGTACTCTTCACAACATTGCTAGGAATGAAGACCTCGGACTTTTTGGTGAACAAGTAACAATTGCTGATCAACCAGACCAACAGCTCATTTATGAATTAGTTGATGGAGGAGATGGTCAATACGTGAGAAATCTGATCTGTGCACAGCTCATGCATACAGTTGATTGATGAAATATCTCTGCTCATTTTTACTTTTGATTATAAAAAATAAAGATTTAGTTATCTACAAACGTTTTTTTTTACAAGAAATCATACATACCTATTGATACATTAACAAACAACAAAAATGAATTACCAATAAATAAAACATTCTATGTAAAAAAATAAATATTTAATTCTTGAAAAAAACATTTGAACTTATATCCTAATTCAGGTACATGTGATGAAAATAAACTTTTTTTGATTTTTCTCAAATGTCAAGAGTATCACTCTATATTAGAACTGATAATATTTCATCAGTTTAGACCAGTCAATTATTTTTCCTTATTGTATTTTCTACAAGCCTCTCTAAGAGATCATTCTTTCTCTTTATTTCCTGTAGATATTTCTCACGTTGATCAAATTTTTTTTCTTCCATTTCTTTTTTTTGTTTGTGTCTTTGCTCTATGGCCTCTCTTAGAATTTGAACTTCTGTTCTAACATTCCTTCGTTTATGATTCCTTGTTCTAGAAGAGTTGAGAGTCTTATTGTAATCTATGGATGTAGAGGGTGTCTCATGATCAGATGTTGGGATGGTCACTTCACTGTCTGTTGTTGTAACATTCACCCTAAAAAACATTCTTAATTTATTTATGATTATAACTACTGATATATCTACGAAATGGCTTAATTTACACCAATCACTTACGAATTTCCAAATCCAATACATTCTTTATTTTGAATATCTGTTTTCTCAGACTCGCTATCGAGAAGTAAAGGTGGAATAATGCTTTTTCTTTTCAGAAGTATTTCTGATAATTCCCTGAAAAATATATTACTTTTAGCTCACCTAATTACTGAATTAGATTTATACTTGTGTACTCATAAAGTTCACAATATATCACATGTCTACTCCCACGGCAAATAATAATAATAGCCGTCCTCTACCTGCACAGGCTATGCCTTTGGGTACACTTTCTGAGTGTTAATAAGGGAGTATTATATTAATTATTACTTCAATAGAACTTGATTTAATTTAGTCATGTGGGTATATTTACTTTTCATATGGACAGGTCTGTCTTCCTCGTCCAGTCTTTCTATTGTTAAGAACTGTTTTCTTGAAAGAACGTTCCAGACTTTTCCATTTTGTCTGGCATTGTGTTGAAGAATAATTATGGCCCTTTTCATTTATAATTTCTGAGATAATTATCCACATCTTTTTTAGGGTTTTTATTTTTCGTTTCTCCACCAGTTACCGTTTTTCCCTGTATAACTCGATGAGAAGTTTGGTTGTTCTTTCAGGCCAATCAGCATAATGCTTATCTTCATCAAAGCCCTGTAAATCCTCAAATTCCTCAGCTTTCTCATTTATATAATCTAATGCATCGTCCGCAGAAATGCTTTCAGCATTTTTATCTGCATTTGGCACGTTTAGTCGCAAATATTGGTCATTACCAATATCAATAATGGCACCATCATATACAATACCCTGCCCTGTAGGAAGTTTGAATATTTTTTCTGAAATAAGGAAGTAAGGTTAGGTCATCATATTAATTTTTTAAAGATATTCCACCTTGTAATTCTACTTACCACCTGTTCGAACTAAATAGTAATCCGAATTGGCATCTACTACATCACCATTTATTATTTTCCTACTATAATTAGTTGTAACTTTCTCCATCTTTTTATTGCCGCCTTCTGATCAAGTTGATTTGATTTTTCTACTCCTTGAAAATTGGTGGAGCAGATAAAGCATGCTTCAGCTGATCTATAGCAATTTGATCCTGTCAAACGAACAAGCGTAGATCACTTGATCAGAACAAACGAACAACCAAATATTACTCAAATCAGATTAAAGCATCGTGAGCATAACAAACGAACAGGCATATATTTAGAGTTAAATTTTGGGATAGCCCTAACCTAAAAATGTAACTTTGAGAATTAGAGAGTGTTTGTTGTTCAAAGTCACTGTGGGGCAGATTCCACCACCTAAGAATGGGGCACTTTCAACCAGTTGAAAGTGCCCCACTAATGATTTTCAATTAGATTTGGATTTGAAATTATTAGAGATTTCATTAACAATACACTATCCATTAAGAAAAGTTGTATAAACCCGGCATTAATTTGATTATTGTTTGAAAATAGGTGAATTTCTTTTCAGATGATCCGAACATATAAAAAAAACGACAAGAACGGAAATCAACGAAAAAGACATGACTAATGCAATTAAAAACGTATTATGTAAAAGAATGTCAGAAAGAGAAGCTGCTACAACATTTAATATCAAACGAGACACCCTACATTCCAGAATTTAAAAAAAATTAAAACAAAATATCCTACAGAAGAGTTACTAGCCAGTAAATTCAAAGAAGACTCTGGGAATGAAAGCGACAGCTCCAATGAGAACAAAAATCTTTATTCCAGCAAATATACGGTTTCTCAAGTTTTTTCGAAGAGTCAGGAAGATGAGCTCTTAAAATATATTCAGCTCTCTTCTAACATGAATTACGGTCTAACATATAAGCAGATAAGAACATTAGCTTATGACTATTCGAGCGTTTTGCCCGGATGCAAGATTCCTGACAAGTGGAAGGCTGCGAAGATAGCTGGCATCGATTGGCTTAGGGGCTTTATGTAGAGAAATAAACAACAAATATCTCTATCTAAGAAAACCAGAAAGCACTAGTTTAGCCCGATCAACTGGGTTTAATAAAAAAAATGTGTGAGAATTCTTCGAAAATAATACTTTTGCATTGCAAAAGTATAAGTTTAAGCCTGAACAGATATAAAATTGGGATGAGACGGGAGTCACCACAGTTCTAAAACCAGTAAAAATTGTGTCCTCAAAGGCAAGAAACGAGTATGCCAAATATCATCTGCAGAACGAGGCGAATTGACCACATTTGTGGGAATAATAAGTCCTGTGGGTAGCGCACTCCCTCCAGTTTATGTTTTCCCCAGAACACGTAATCCTGACGAATATTTGATTGACGCACCTATTTCTAGCTTAGCATTAGGAAACCATTCTGGCTGGATGACGGGAGATCTATTTCTACGTGTACTGGAGCATATTAAGCAGAAAACAAATTGCTCAATTGAAAATAAAATACTGTTGTTGCTGGATAACCATGAATCCCATATTACCGTGAAAGGGATAAATTATTGCCGTAATAATGGGATCGTCATTCTTTCATTTCCACCACATACATCACACAAGCTCCAACCTCTAGATGTCGGTGTTTACGGCCCATTCAAGAACTATTGCGCAACTGCCTTCAATGACTGGATGACTTCAAATCCTGGAAAAACGATAACCATTAGGCAGGTTGCCCATCTAACGAAAATTGCTTACCAAAATGCTTTCACACAGAATAATATCACAACATCATCAGAAACCAGGAATTTGGCCTTTGAATAGACTGGCGTTTCAAGAAGAGGAATTTTTTCCCAGTTTTGCAAATTATGAGGAAGAACATGACCAACAACCTCACCAACAACAGACTGATGCTGATTCTTCATTGTTCATGGCTGAGAATGGTTCGTCATCTTTAACAAGAGATCCAAAGCCAGAATGTAACTATGTTCGATCTTTTTTTATTCTATTAATAAATACATTTTCTCTAATTGCAGATACTCCATCAACGCCGCATAAAGACACTCCCAAAAATGCATGCTTAGAAGGTTCTTCTACACCTCCACCCTTAAGAAATATTTCAAGAATCTCGTTTGTTAATGAGGATCTTGACAAAAATAGGAAAGGTAATATAGTATAGCACTCTACTCTCTTGATTTTATTTGAAGCTTATTTACAGACTTACTTTCAACATCTGCTGTCCACAAAATTACTCCGAAGACTGTCAGGCCGATTCCTAAACCCACTATAAAAAAAACTAAGAACATGAAAGAAAAGAAAGGGAAGTCTAGAATTTTTACAGAGACACCTGAAAAGAATCGCTTGGAAGAAATCGAACGTGAGAGAGAAAGGCGTAAACGGATTAAAGAAGAGAGGAATAGAAAAAGAGTTCTCAAACAAGTATTTCCAGAACAGAGAGAAGATTATGTTGCAACAAAGAAGAAAAGAAAGATAAGCACAAGTAGTTCAGATACTGACGAGTCGATTGAACTTGCATTGGACGATATGTCGGATGATTTTAGTGACATGGAGAGTGCCAACCTCCTTACAGATAATGATATAATTCAACAAGATGATTTTGTTTTGGTGGAATTTCCTTTAAAGACTAGCATATATTATTACATTGGAAGAGTCGAAGAAGTTATAAACTTGAATGGCTTCAAATGGCTTCAAATTCTACTACCCCTTGGTCAAAGATACATCTACAGTTGACCGTTACGTTCTAAAATTACCACAGCCCAACTCATCTAAGACTGCTCAGACTTCTTCCTTACT
The DNA here is from genome assembly GCA_963921935.1 of Galeruca laticollis. Classification (NCBI taxonomy): domain Eukaryota; kingdom Metazoa; phylum Arthropoda; class Insecta; order Coleoptera; family Chrysomelidae; genus Galeruca; species Galeruca laticollis. Next base: position 17,589,435 of record OY998183.1, on the reverse strand, counting down.
TACTTTCAATATTAACTTATACATGTATAATATCAAATAAGTTGTATGTTTTGATTATACTTATGTTTCAATATTCTTCTCACTAGGTATTGTTACCAAAATAAAGAGTTGCACTGATCTGTTGTATAATTTCATTGCTGGTTGAAACTGCCCCAGGACGTGGTTGATTGTGCCCCACCGGAGGGGCACTATCAACCAAATGAAGCTTTTTTTAACTTGATAATTTTTTTGGAATAATTAATTTACCGATAATATTTCCTAGACAAAATGTAAGTAAAAGTATCAAATATTGCTATGCCGGGAAGAAACTACAATTATTTGACAACATTTTGTCAATATCTGCGATCTTTGGTGATTTGGTTTAATGTGCCCCCCTTTCCTCTAGTCACCAGAATAGCAATTTTATTGAAAGTGGTTAAAAAGTTACTATCTAGAGTTGCTTGTCAGACAGTCGCTATAGAGTTGCTTGATTGCCACTTAAATACAGAAAAGGCCTGTTATTAGACAACTTCACGTTCAGTTAACGACCTTAAATAAATGGCGATAATTTGAAAATTGCAATAAAGTAAAATGAAACTTTCCAAGCGTTAACAAAATTTTATTTTCTAATTTTGACATATAAAGTGACACTTTTTAAAACTCATTGACGTTTTGAAACATTTTACTTTTCGTAACTACTTATGATAAGTATAAATTATTTCGCAACTGGTGATTAAATAGTCATTTGTGCAACAAGTTGGGAAAAGCACTATTATTCGTAACGAGCGCAAAAAGACGCTAGTTACGAAAAATAGTGTTTCACAACGTGTTTCACGCAATATATTTTCTAATTTTGAATAGACTGTGACCATTTGAATTCAAATTAAAAATACTAAAAACGTCAATACGAGCATCCCTCGTAAGTTCCTTTTTCCCCGACCGGGAATAAAACCAATTTTTTAGACGTTATTTTCGACACATAATGTAACAAATTATTACACAGAGGGAATAAAGTACTTTATTACCCAGAGAATAAAGTAAACTGACATTTTGTTATCGACTTGTGTATATTATTTTATGAATTTGATCGGCGTAGCTATTATTTTAATTAATTATTAGGAAATATAGGTAGGCATATCCTTTAGATAAGGTATTTCCATAAGAAAAGCTCTAAAAACGCATCTTTTCGTGGCTTTGAATCTGCTGATTTTAACAGAAATATCTAACTTATCTACCTAAATATAATGTACGGTTTTTGTTGTGTAGCTTACTTTAGTTTTATTTGAAAATTAGTTGAATGTCAAAATCTATATTACGAATACTCTACCAGAAGAAAAAAAGTCCTTATATCAATATCATTAATTGTAGCAATATAAATATTACAATTAATTAAATATATCAGAGAAAACTTTGAATGAACATTCTTTAAATTGCTGGGAAATAGTGTACACTTCCTTAGAGTAAAGTTTCAGCTTCGTGTCAGTTTGCTGTTATCATTTTTGTACTATTAAATTATTCTGAAAATAGAAACAAATGGCCGTGGAAGAAATAATTTATGCATGCATCTTGGGAGTACGCTCGCTCGTGCATAAACTTTAGCTTCGGGATTAAAATTGCACTCTACTCCCTTGGTGCATATATAACTATTAAATCGTCGAGTGAATTAGGAGATATTAATTTCTTACTTCGTTATTGCTATGGAAGCAAACTATGTTGTCAGTTGGGATCAATATCACTAATTGTTAATACTTTGTTATTATTTATAAATTATTTTTTTATTCTCGTTTTAAAATTGAATAAATCTTCATATGTGGTATATCAATTTTAATGACAATAAAGAGGTAGTTCAAGTCTTACAATTATTCTGCATTTTTCACAAATAGTGGCGAAATTTACTTTTTCTACTTCCGTTACAAAAACCGCATTTTAAACACGGGTTTGACATGCACAAAACGACTCTTTAAAAACTAGTGTTTGAAATGCGAAAAATCACATCTCGTTTATCTTTTGGTTTTTAAACGTCACATCAAGTGTATCTTTTGTATGGTTAATTTCATGTTCCGTAATAATTTTGTTGTTCTGTTTCATTTGATTTGTCAGTCAGTGGTAAGCCATTGTCCGTCATGTTATGAATATAATTAAAATATAATGATTTTTTCATTACTGCGGTCTAATAAAAAGTATAATAAGCACCTTGTGTTAAAAACGTCTTTAGTCACTCGTTTCACAATGCACTCGCTCCGCTTCGCTCCACTCGTGTCTAGTAGAACTCGTGACAAAAGTAACCTTCTTGACACTTGGTACTTAATATACTATTATGTGTCAAGGGTAACCTATTTAGTAGTTTTGTCCTTGTTTAATTACCATATAAAGAGAGATGGAAATATCATCAGAGTGTGATCGACGATAATTTCGAATAGGTTGTAGTATCGTAGTAAATACTCGGGCTGGTTGAAATACTATATTGTTAAACGTGTCAATCATAATATTACAGTCAATAATAGTACTTTTCTTGCAAAATTTTGCAAGAAACGTTCCACATTCTCTTCACGTTGCTTCTTTAAATTCGATCCCGTCTTTCTTTCTCATATTGAGCGCCCAATCTTTTAGTATCAACGCCAATTCTTCAAAGCTTGTATGATCAATTAATTAATATTCCATAAATATTCCCCAAATATATTTGTGACTGTAGATTGTATTTCTGGGAATTTTTGAACATTCGCATTGTCAAAACATGACATTTTGAAATTTATTTGGAATGAAGTTGTCAAACTCAATCGTGTTGTCATAGCGATTGATAATTGTACTGACTGCAATTATCAGTGTAATGTTGACATGACAAAATTTGAATGGTTGTTAGAACTTTAAAAAAATTTCATTTCTTTCACCCCATAGCAGATATTTTAGGAACTCAAAAATATTTTCAAGCGATTTTTCTGGGTCATTTTCCTGAAGATATTTCTTTAAAGTCGTACCATGATTATTTTTTGAAATATGGCTGACAGCCGGCGTTCTTAATTGTTCACCCTGTATTTGCTGATTAGGCACAGAAACATCTATAGGATGTCATCTAGAATGTTTGAGGTATGTTATTTAGAGGTTTGAGTAATGTCCATACAACATCTAAGAGAATACACTGTATTGCTTTTGATATGTCGCATTTAGATCATTGATAAGATGTTATTTTTTAGACATTGCATTAACATTGACGAGAAGTTAGAAGGCATTTCAGAATATAACAGAAATGTTGTTTTTAATTCGTTATAAAGACTTCCTTTTAAGGAAGTTCTAGTAAGATCACAGTAATGTAAAAAGGCAGCGCTTTAACATCGCTGAGAAGTTAAGTTGAAACATCACAAAAGTTAACAGCCACAAGCTGGGCATATGCGGTTGTATAGATGTACATGTGATGAAAACAAGAAGAAAAAAAGGAAGAACATTATCACAATTTGATGTTGAATCAACATAACTGTAATATTTATTTGCATAGTGGGCTATTTACTTGTATTCTTTAAATTTGTGCCGTTGTAGAAAAAGTATTTGTGTGCAATATGTGGAAAAAGTACTTTTCTATGGATGCTATAGAATGATCTACTTTTTTCATCGCTTCTATACGTTCAAAACGGAGAATGTTTCACGCAATGAGAAGTATCCGCCATTACAGTGAGAAATCAGTAGTTTATATTACTTTTCCGCCCAACCTATCTAATATGCGAGAAAAGTGTTGGTTTACCCCAAAAAGGGTTGGAATTTTGGAAAAAAATGTTGAGTTATTTTTACGATATCCATCAACAACAACACGAAAAAATGGTTTTTAGGACAAAAATCCTGTGTGTTTGTCGTCGTCGTTGTCGTCGGCAACTTTTCATTACATGTCTTGTTAACACGATACAGACTACGGAGTGCAACAAGTCACAAATTTTATGATTGAATATTATGGAGGACATGTCACAGATGAACCCTAATGATTTTCAGCTAACTAGAGCCGTTACAATAGGTGCTATTGTACTTGTACTACGAAATATCTGTCATTTTTTGAGATATTTTAGTTTGTTAGCACGATACAGCCTCATGAGTTCAACAAGTCACCAATTTTATGATTGACTATTATTCAGAACATCTCACAGGTGAACTCTATTGATTTCCACAGTACAACAGGTGCTATAGTACTTTATGTACGACATTTTTGTCATTTTTGGAGAAATTTCAGTTTGTTAACACGATACAGCCTCCGGAGTATATACAAGTGCCCAATTTTAGGATTGAATATGGATCAGGGCGTCTTATAGGTGAACCTCATCGATTTTTAGCTCAGCAGAGCTGGTACAACGGGTGCAATGGCACTTGAAGTATCACATTTTTGTTCCTTTTTAAAGAAATTCCGGGTTTTTAGCACGATGCAGCCTCCGGCGTGTATACAAGTGACCAATTTTATAATTAGATATTTTTCAACGTATCTCACAGATGTACCCTATTGACTTTTAGCTGATTATATCGAGTACATCGGATCCTATGAATTTCGGTTTTTTAGCACGAATACATCCCTTGAAGTGCATACTAGTGACACTTTTATGATAGAATATTGTTCAGGGCATTTCACATATGCGGAAAAGTTAGTGTTAATCTTTAAACCCGTTTATTTTTATTTGACATTTGATTTTAACCTTGAAATAAATTATAAAATGGCCTAGCGTTGTTCTAGCTAGTAAATTATTATATTAAATGTGGTCTTAAAAGTAAATTTGAATAACGTTCATTTTTGGGATAAATTACATGATATCTATGTGAAGATGTATTACAGAAATAATTCTGTTCATGATATAATATAAATAGATCACAAGTATATACGAAGCAGCTCTCTTTTAAACAAATAATCATCCTCTGTTTGCTTGAACGAAATTTTGGTTACAATTTACGCGATTATTGGATCATAGTATGTAAGAAGTCAAAAGTGCTGAATAGAACCATCTGTGATCTGACCAATCAGGAATCTACAGAATTGCCAACTTAAATTCAAACCACTCTTCCTAGTTTAAAAAAAGGAATTATGTAATTCTCTTTTATTTAAGAAGTTGAATAGATGCGAATTATAAAAAATGTTGTGTAAAACTTTTGTCACAATGACTTTCTGTAGTATTTGTGATTTGCGGCGCTTCGCCGTTCGTTGTGCAAACTTCACTCGTATTACCAAACTAGTCATTGTGACACTTGTTTTATAAATAACTATTATATCATTGAGAGGCACTAACGAAGCATTAACACCTAAGAAAAAATGTTCTACGGCAAAGTTTGGATGCAAAAAAATTGAATATCTCTATAAAACACGAAAAAAATGAATATCTCTTAAACTAAATAGGTATTAATTAAATTAAATTTTGTTTAAGAAATTGCGCCTTCTTCCAATGGGTCTTGTGCGTTCATTTTAAATAATTAGCTTCAGTTAACTAGGGGAAGGGTGGATTTTATTTTTGTTACTTAATTTTTGGGAATTTATTTTAATAAAAAGGTTCTAAGTATTTCTTTTATAAACGAAGTTAAGATAACTGCGAGAACAATGTACGAGTACATATACAAGCACATACAACATGAAATCATTCCGGCAAACGATTTAAAAGAAATTGGATATTTTGTAGATGGTTCAATTGAATAACGTCAAGAGAGATGAAACCACTAGGCACCAGCATGGGTTGCAAGATAACTGAGGCGGTATTTATTAGTCGAAATTCTGACTTTTGACATTTCATAGTATTTCACCGAAGCAGTGCGAAAGGTCTTGCGCGCATATAAGGTTTATAACATTTTTCCTGTTAGTATACGAAAACTACTCACTTAATAAAAAATGATTTTTTTCTAAACAATCGATGAACAGGCACTTTCTGACCTCTCGATAACTTTTCGGATTCTTGTTCACTAATATTTGCCATCATTTTGGCAATTTTTTTGCTTAGGGGAAGGAATATACTTTTTATATTTGAGGGAATGGGCCAAGCTACAGAGATTTTGAGTATGTTGTGTAAAAAGTTTTAGAAAAAAACCAGCTACGCCATTGTTTGGAGAATAGTTTCATATGGTATAGTGAGATGTTTTTCACTCGACTTTATTATTCATAACTTTTTTATTAACAGTTTTATCCATTTTTGTTTATAAATCTAAAAATCGAGGTAATCGAGAAAGTATAGATAATAAAAACATGAAGAAAATGTTAGGTCGAACAGCTCTATCGAACTGTTAGGTTAGGAGAAATTCGGGAAAATACGGCCAAAGTACAGTTTTTTCAAAAATCCATATTTTAATTAACCCTTTTTTCATTTGGGTTATTATATGGAACGGTAAGTTTTTTATTGTTAAATGTTTTTCTCGAAGGACCGTATATAGTATTGACTGTTGTAGGATGTTTGATTAAATGTTTTCTCGAAGAAATTAAACACTTATTTCACTTTCATGTTGCTATATTGCAGGAATTAACTTTTTCTTTTGCGTAGACAATTAAGAAATTCACTTGATCATACGCGTTACATTTTGATTATTTACCACATAATCTGCTGGAGTAATGAATGTTTAATGATTAATTACACATGTTTTTTACCAGGACCAAATGCCGGGTGCTCTTATAACATGAGTACCATTATGTACGACAGTAAAATATGATGAGACAAATGTAATGTAGTTGACATGTTTATATATCGGTTAACGTGGTTACCAGGAAGGAGAAAAAAAATAGAATTTGAAATGTAACGGTCAGATACAACGAGGGAAAATTTGCAGTTAGGATGATTTTTGTTGCCTGAAAAGGTTATATGTCTTGAGTAGAATATTTGAATTGTGTTATACAGGGGGAGTTGAAAATAAAAATCACAGGAGAATTTGGTAATTAAATCAAATTCGAACAATGCATCTTTGTAAATTTTTTAGTTATATCGTAGGTACTCAGGCCAGTATTAGTTTTTAATATAAACTTTATATGTGCAAAAAGTAGCAACTGTCCGATGCATAGTTATTGATATGTTGTCATATGAATTTTTCACTATGCGATTTTTCAGTAGGCCGGAATGCGACAAATATGGTCCTATTCAAACATTTTCAAAAGTAAAATTTTCATACTTTAAAACGTTTATCTTGGTTTTGCGATATTCTTATTTGTTGTTGAAATATTCAAATAAAGAGATCATGAATTAAGTGCGGGCAATAGTATTACTATATACATGTAGAGATGGCAACGATTAATTGAAATAAAATAGAGCAATGGATTATTTTATAACAATTCAACGATTAATCACATGAAACGAAACTGTACTTTTAGGTGGTGACATAATTTTAATACTTTTAAATAAAATTTCGTCTAAATTATATAAAAATACAATAAAAATAACCATTTTCAGAAAACTACACATGTATGTCTTTGCATTTTATAATTTTGAAGTTTTATTGTATGTCCATTTCACGTAGAAAAATATAAGAATTCATCAATTAATTTTCGATTTATCGAGGTACTGTATATCATTTGAAAAATCGTTAAATTGTCGCTATTTGGTACTGTTGCCCGCGAGTTATTCATTTGAATATCTCAGCAACAAATAAGTATATCGCAAAACCAAGATGAACGTTTTGAAGTATGAAAACTTTACTTTCGAAATTGATTTTGTAAATTGTAATCGGACAATACCTGTCGCATTCAGGCCAGCCGGAAAATCGAACAGTGCTTTTTGCACATATAAAGTTTATAATAAAAACTAATACTGGCCGGAGGATCTACGCTACAACTAAAAAAATAACAAAGATGTATTTTTTCTGCGACCGTGCGTTTTTACCCACTTTCCCGCACTCATTTTAGTTTAGAAAGTGTCACTTTCCCGCACTAGTGCGGGGAAGTAAAATATGTCAATTTATCGTTATTAAATGTACATTTCATTGATTTTACCTGTATAATACTATTAAAACTAATATAGGTTTTAATATTCAATTTAACCCAGACTATTTTTCATTCACGTGAATGAAGAAATTGCGATACTTTTATATATCTACCCTATACATTTCTCAAAATCAATCCACATAACAATTAAACTAAGCTGAGTCGAGTGGTTTGGTGTGGTGACCAAAGATTTGTTATGACAACCAAGTTGTCATCAAGACGTCATAATTTCATGTCGAAGTGTCCGATTCTGGCATTTTTCAAATTATTTTCAATAAAAGCAATATTTTGATGGATTCGTCAGACGAAGAGCTCCCTGAAGCAATATTAAAGGCCGCATATGAGGTAAATTCAGACCTGTTACCAAGTAAATCACGAGAAAGATACGAATAGCAATACAACCAATTTTTAAACTCGTGTAAGGAAAAAGGAGTGAATAGCTTCAGAGAAGAGGTTTTTTTGTAGTATGTTTCCGAGCTGAGTAAGGTACTGAAATCCAATACCCTATGGTCACGTTACTCGATGATGAAATGTTTAATTAAAATAAAACAAAACCTGGACATAAGCAACTTTCATAAATCTTTCCTAAAAAAGCAAAATGTTGGTTTTTGACCACATAAAGCGCAGATTTTTACCAAAGAAGACATATCCAAGTTTATGTTAGCCCCTGATGGGATATATCTTATGATTAAAGTAGGTACCATTTTTTATCTAGCCGGTGCTCTTCGCAGAGCGAAGCTTGTGAAAATCACGCTTGACGATATTCAAGATAAAGGAAAATTATTGTGAAAATTTCCGATTTGAAAAACCATACCTCAATATCCTTTGTTATATCTGAAGACATAAATAATGGAACCTTTTTGAAGCTCTATAGAAAGTATGCAAATTTACGGCCTCCTACCACAACGCACCGTCGTTTTTTTAACAATTACAAAAAAGGCAAATGTTCTGTTCAGTGCGTAGGCATAAACACATTTGGTAAAATGCCGGCAGAGATCGCTACCTACTTAGGCCTACCTAACTCAAAACGTTACACAGGTCACAGTTTTAGACGATTCTCGGCAACATTTCTATCAGATTCAGGCGAAGAGATAACCAACATAAAACGTCTTGGAGGCTGGAAGTTAACTGCTGTTGCTGAGAGTTATTTGGAGGACTCCGTAGAACAGAAGAAAACCATCTCGAATAAAATTCTTTCATGTACTGGCAACTTGCAACCGATGCCGTCTCCGTCATTTTCATGCACTTTGCAATCTACGAGTGTTACTCTTAACAGCTAGTTACCACCAACTAACTACTCTGGACCGGCTATTTTGACGCATTTGCAGAATGCAACAAATTGTGTTTTGAACATTAATCACAATTTGTGGATTTTCATGGAATGTTTTGTATGTTGAAATAAATAGTACATTGTTTACCGGGTAGGAAAAGCTTAACATTCCTGGACGACTGTGAAGATTGCTAAGTCGAGGCGCAAGCCGAGACTTAGCAACACAAAGTCCAGGAATGTGGCTTTTCCTACGAGGTAAACATACTATTTTTCCGCAAATCGTTTAAAATTCGACAGATATTGATTGATTTTAAAAAAAACGCGATAATTTTATTCCCAAATAAATGGTGCTTCGAAATTCCTAATAAAATTACTTGGGTTACTATGGAAACGTATTGAGGTTGAATTGTCAAACTTGACGCTTATAAATTTAATTGCTGGTGTTCTCGAAAGTAAAATGATAAGTGATGATGAAATTTCCATTCCTGGGACTCCTCCAGAGCTGGTTGAGGCAGTGAATACTGCTTCATTAGAATTATTGCCAAAGAAATCAAGAGAAAAGTACGAAAATGCATACAGACGTTTTATGGATTATCGCATGAGTAAAAATACGAGTTCTTTCTCAGAAATTGTTGTAATGGCATACTTCCTAGACCTTTGTTTAAAGATGAAATCTTCAACATTATGGGCCAATTATTCAATGCTGAAGTCAACCCTTGCACTTAAACGCAATGTAGATATATCTACATACTAAAAACTTCGTTCTTTATTGAAACGGCAAGCTCAAGGTTATAGGGCAAAGAAATCTAAGATTTTAACGAAGGAAGAAATTGAAAAATTTATCCAGGAAGCTCCAGATAAAGAAAATTTAATGATTAAGGTAATTTACAAGGTTTTAATTTCTATTTAGATTATACCTTTATTTATTTTTTAGGTGGCTGTAATATTTGGTATTTCTGGGGCCTGTAGAATGGATGAGTTAGTCCGAATGACTGTACACGATATAGAAGACTTAGAATCTAAGCTTTTAATCAGCATACCTGATTCGGAAACCAACAAACCAAGATCATTTGTAATTAATCAGATCTACTTGAATGTTTATCGAAAGTATGTTTCGTTAAGACCAGAAAATATGAACAGTGACCGATTTTTCTTTAAATATCAAAGCGGAAAGGGTTGTAGACAAGTGGTAGGAATTCATCAATTTAGAAAAATGCCCAAAATAGTTGCTACTTATTTGAACTTGGTAAATCCGACAGAATATACTGGTCACTGCTTTCGTCGGTCTTCTGCAACAATATTGGTTGACTCTGGTGCCGACATAACTAGTTTAAAGAGGCATGGCGGATGGAAGTCAACAAACGTTGCTGAAGGATATATCGAAGAATCGCTTAACAATAAGGTTGAGGTGGCAAATAAAATTTTCACAGTACAAAATATTCAACAAAATGACCCTACCACCCTGCATGCTGTCCAAAATGTTTCTCATAGTTCTAAGAGTGTTCCTCCAATGTTCAATAATTGTACTAACTGTCAAATTACTGTAAATATAACAAATTGATCTTAAAAATGTATTCAGCAATGACTTGATGTTTTCAAAATATAAATTAATTCCTTATAAGCAATGTGTTTTCAATGACATTTCCTTACAGTAAGGAAGTCCTGACTTTTTCTTCAAGAAATTTTGACAGGAATGTCAAAATTTCCTATCGATTTGCGGAAAATATATATTTTCAATGTGCTTTTTGAATCTTTATGCGGTCGTAGAAAAAATAATGTTCCTAATTCATGGGTAAAGTGTCTCTCCCGCCCTTGACTGCTTGCCCGAACTCCGCTTCGCATCGTTCGGGTCAACGGCAGTCGCGTGCGGGAAAGTATCACTTTCCGCACTTGTTAGGAAAATAACTATTTGAAAAAACTGCACTTTTGCCGGTTTTCCGATTTTCTTCTAAACGAACGGTCCAATCGAGTTGTTCGACCTCTCATTTTCTTCGTGTTTTTAATCACAATTACCCTTTTGTTGGTTGTGCACTATAGTGCATAAAAAGTGGATGCCGCTGCCATATATTTTTTCAGAAATGGTTATTGGGGGGCCCACTATACTTTGAATAATGAGTTTTAACTAACTAAGGGAGGGGGGGATTTTGTTGGCGCTACACATGAGTGCATCATGAATGGACTACACTATACTTTTTTTAGAAATTGTCGTTGGAGGGGGGGGGGCAACTTTACGATGAATAATGAGGTTTAACTAATTAGAGGGAGAAGGGATTTTGTTTTTGTTGGTGGTGCATATGAGTGCATTATAAGTGGATTCGGCTGCAGTATATTTTTTTTTAAATTGTCATTGGGGGGGGGGCAACTTTACTGTGAATAATACGATACTGTAACTGCGGGGAAGGTAGCGAATATTTTTTGGTGGAGCATTATGGTGCCTTACAATCGCTTGATGGTGCTAAGTACAAAATTTGAAAATTCCGATCGGGAGGTGGTGGGTTAGGGTTTATTTGCCCCCTCCCTCCCTCCCATAAACAAACAGCTGTAGTCTCTCGGGGAATGTGTTGAAAAGAAAATCATTCATGGACCATATTGGTACATTGGGAGTGCATAACGACCAAATATATTTTTGTTGAGAATATCTATTGAGGGGAGGGGGAGGGAGGCAACTTAACTGACCTTGCAGGACGGACTCAAACCACAGTTCGAAGCAATCTGCGTTCATGTCATCCAAATAGTCGTCAGTTTTTTTAGATACAAAGATCATGCTACTTTCTTCCTGAAATCAACTGTCACTTCCTATATGAGTTACTATAAGCCGCTGTCCTTTTCCTGTTTGTGCTTGCAAACTTGTCGATAAACCTACAAGAACAGCTTTCCGACTGCTCGTGATGCTTGTGTCAACCCATACTTTTTCCTCCGTATGTCCAGCATTTACCCATGTCTTGTCTAAATTGTAAAATAATCGATATTGTTTGCGAAATTCTACAATTTTACGGTGGACGCCAGATGATTATTTCCCGATTTCTTATCAATGCCGATATCCTGTTATGCTTAGCAAAGGTGAAGTTAAGTTTCTGCAATTGTTTGCGCAAGGTTTCACGACTCACTATGTTGGGAATTATGTTGTCTTTGATTGCATCAAATATCTTGTTGACAGTCGGAATATCTTTATTATAATAAAATTATGAAAATTATGTACTGTTCGTCTTTTAGCACTCTTGTTAATATTATCAAACTCAATACATTTTAATTCTCGTAAATGTGTCTGTGGCACCTAAATCTCGCCACAAGTTTTTTTTGACGTACAATTCTATAAATAGTGAACGATCACACTCCTGCCATACTTCCGCCTTTGAAAATATATTTATCAAATATTCATAAACGTTCCACACTATAGTTTGGATTGAAATCACGATTGGTTGCGACCACATTTCAATGTATTGTTATCGTCACTGGCTTGGGGTTTATTTGATAGGCCCTGCAAAATATTTGTATTCACTTACTATTACAATCACGTTATTAATAGAAGCATTCACCTTCTTCCTTTGCCCAACGAATATTTAAGCAAAACAAACTGTTTCACTAAAAAACTCCAACAAATTTCAAAATATCAATAAATCGTAAACAAATCAGTACCTATTTCTCGTAGTTTATAACATACTAATAGTACCTATCCCTCTGCCGCTGGAGCTTGAATTCGAATGTTTTTATGTACCTATAATGTAGCTGACTTATATAATTTTTAGTTTGTTTGACAATAAGAAAAAACCCAGTTGGAAAGAAAAGTTGTCCTGATAAGACCCGCTTCAGATCAAAACTATTTTATTTTATGTGTCACCACCTGAGATGTTAAAGTGAAGAATAAATATTTATTGAAAATTGAACTAATGCATATTGAGTTATCTCATGGACGATGGACCTACTATGTTTCCTAAGAATAGATTCAATGTAATTATTAAAAAAAAATTCTACTGTGCTCAATGTAATAATTATTGATTGTTGTTATTTAAAAATTTCACAATTTCCTCAATTTTCATTATTTATGGAATAATATTTTAATATCTTCTGTTTAGTTTTATTATTACCCCGAGAACATTCGAAATATACCTCGTATTCTAATATAATTCATTAAAGTTTTAAATACTTTCAATACACCAAAACAAGCGGGTACACTTAATATTCTACATATGTACTCGTACATTCATCAGGTATTACTCCGAATTAAATGTAAATATGGTTTTATCGAGATCACGTACTGTAATCGGTAATAGCCAGTGAACCCTGGACAAAAAGAGATCCTCACATTTAATCTTGACACAGAAATACACATGGATTGATTTATTCAATGTCAGAATATACGTGATATCCTTGAATAAAGGTCCATCTAGATTCAGTTAAATATCGAATTAAATGTAAACGGAATATATTTGCTGGTTTCTTATTTTCCTAGATTTCTATAGGAATTATTTGTACAGTGTGTACTAAAAAGAAAAGGGTTCTTGCTGCTCTACGCATCTAGGATCTATTTCCGTTTATTTTACAAATGTTAATAGTGAACAATTGAAGCTAACAATAGACGGAACAACTGTTAAAGAAGTACGAGATGTGTAAATTAAGTAATGAGACTGATTTTCTTTCGATGCTTATTTTTATTCAAATTGACTCAAAATTCAATATTGTCTCTCTCAAAATATGTTCCCTGGGAAGCCACAAAGCGCTGAAGTCTGTTCTTCCAATCTTCATAGCAGTACTGGAACTCTGATACTGGAAAAGCATTCAGCTGGTCGTTTAGAGCCATTTGAAAAGGGGCGGATTGTGAATTTGTGGAGTACTGTGTTACTACTTATGGGCATACCTAATTACTCACCAAATTGCCATTTGGGCGAAAAACTGTTTTCTATAGTGATGATACGATATATAAAAACAATAACTGTACGACATTATTGCAAAATGAATTAACACGGTATGTGTGGTTATATATTACATAAATTATAAAGCAACCTTTCTGCATTTTGTGCAGCGAATTCCTTTGTTTACTCATCACATTGTGAGTACTTTGTTGAATCGAAGTTAAAGGAAAGAACTGATAGATAATTTAATCGATAGTTAGATCTTGTTGTCATATATTTCTTTTCTGTATACGACATCCTGGAGAAAGAGCACTCCGCGTCACAACTAGTGGAACTTGGCTTCTTCTATTTAAATCCATAATGAGCTTATCCAACGCAACGTATGGCGAGTTTTCTATGCCGCGAACTGAGAGTTTATCTGTAGACTTATCTGAAAAGTTTGAGGTTATGCGTCCCTTATTTATGTCGGTATAGTCTGTTCCCACACTAGTACCAAATTTTTTAGTTTTTTTTTCGCATTCCTCTAGTTTCTGTATTAATTGTCTTATTTGTTCAAAACTCTTTTAAATACTCAAATAACTAATAGTACTTTTCATCACATGACAAGCGCATGCGCAGCCGCCATGTTGAAAGAGCGGTAATTTAAAAGTTTCGTACTGTTTTGTGTAATAATGACTGAGAAATCAATATTATCTCCATAAACAAATCCATCATTAGAACAAAATATTGATGATTCTGTACTTGTTGACAATTCAGTTGGAGCGTCATAATTGTGAACAATTAAAAAGGTGGTTAAAGTGCCATGGGCATTTCAAAAAAAGCAATAAAAATGAGCTAGTTGAGAGGTTAGTTGTCAATACAATATATTATCTAAATAAAAGTAGGTAAATAATTATTGAATTGTAATTAACCATGATAATTTATTGTTAGCACGTGTAGAAACTCCAAAATTAACAACTAGGTTGATAATGGATATTATTAATAATTTTAAAATTTTAATTTTTTCTGATGCTATAAACATATTACTTTTTAATCATGATTACGCATATATATCACTACTACTATATTGCAAGCAAGGTTTAGGAAAATTTAGAAAATATGTTTATATAAATTATACATTATGTATTGGCTTTAAATGATTTTGACTATGTATCACTCTTACATACTGTAATGTTTTTCTTATTTATTTAAAAAGTAAAGGGGTGGGATAAAGTTCAAACACACGGTATGGCTACTTACGAATTTATTTAAACACTGAACTACTCATTAACACTTAATTTATATACACTTAACTATTCACTTAAATTTAATTTATATACACACAACCTTAATTATTAATTTATATCAACACTTTACACATTACTGTTCGCTATTTCGGTGTATTCTTGTTCATTCGTCGAGATCACTTTATAAAACCAAACTATATATATATATATATATATATATATATATATATATATATATATATATATATATATATATATATATATATATATATATATATATATATATATTGAAGCACTTTCATTTGGTTCTATTCAATTTAATAAGGATTAACAGTATTACTGAAATAAGTCATATTGATTTTTTCAATCTTGTACTTTATTAGCCATCATTTTAACGAATATTTATAAATTTTAAAAAAAAACATGTCTAAATTAATTATAGATGCTGATAGTAAAAACAGTGAACAAAATCCTCACTATAATACTGAAGAAAATCTGACCAAAGATATTGAAACAGACGATATACTCTTTGAACCATCAGAATCGAAAATATTGAAATCTGATTCAGATACAATAGAGATTAAAATTAATAATGCATTACATGATGTAATTTCAAAAGCATCCGTTGAAATTAGAATGAAATTCAAAATAATTTAAAAGAAACGCGTTAAATTTTCATATAGTTAGTAATTAGGTTATTTTATGCAAGGGATATCAGGAATTTTAATAAATAGTAAATAAGTTATGTTAATATTTATATGTATAAAAATCTTTATCTCTATATGCTAATTTCTAATACAAAAATGTCATTTTCATGTTTCATATACGGCTTAAAAATTCATGGTAATATAAACAGTGAATCGTCGTTAATCACACTATATCTATACAATTGATACGATATAGAGAAGTATGGATAGCAACCCGCAACGTGATAGATTATGAGAGAAATCAGAAAAGTCAGTGGGTTTTTAAAATGTCAAAGTGGAAAGTGGTATTATAATTGATCTCGCCAAGAAGAACGTGCTAATTTACGCAAACTTTTCGGATTATTGTGGAGAAACGACCTCGTTCGAATTACAAGGAAGCATACAGTATATATCATCTGACAGAAACAGTAATAGTTTATGTAATTGGGTAATACCTTCACCAGAAAATACAATAACTACATTAAAAATATTAAAATTGAACTTCTCAAGAAATTCCACGTGCTTGTCAATTAGAAACTTCGACAATATTCAATTGAACGTGTGCAGTAACGACATACTACCCAAACCTGTTGTACTATCTTCAAGAAACAAACTCTCCGTAACTTTAAAATATAATAACCCAGTGTTTTTATGTGTTTGGATTGATCTGGTTGTTACAATTCCACAAACATTTGTAGAACAGCAGATTTCGTTTGTACAGACCATTCTGATTTCACGGGGTGTGCTATTTGTAATTCATCAACTACCCCTTGCAGTAATATTTCTATAGATAGATGTTTTGACCCGTATAAAGACAGATGTGACGGAATCATTAATTGTCCAAAAGGCGAAGACGAAATAAACTGTTCAGAACTTTGTCCTCAGGTTATCAAATGTCCAAATGAAGATTAGTTTGAAGTGGATACAAACTTATTAAATAAAAGGTACCATTTAAAAATATTATATTAGAGATCTCTAAATTAAAAAAAAAAGGCCTTTATTTAAAAAACATTTTAATTGTTCAATAGTAATAGTAGTTTTATTTTTTTTGTAGTATATCTGTACACATTTTCTGTTTGTAAATTTCTATGTTTTAAAAAAATTCCTAAAATCATAATTTTGTTCATTTTAATTTCACAAATCAATAATTAGAGTAAATTTGAATGGCGCAATTGAACCCTACCCTTTGATAGAGTTGGTATACATGTTTAATGATTTTTCAGTGTCAAATAATAAATAATAAATAATTATTGAATCCCATACAATATATATATATATATATATATATATATATATATATATATATATATATATTGGTGCCTTTTTTACTAGATAATTCTAGATTGCGGCTTACACAGAAACAATTGGCTCTCGCATTTTCTAGATAAGACTGGTCACAAAAACAATGTCATAATTTTAACTTTCATACATGGCTTAGGCAGAGTTGGATTCAGGGAATATACCAGTGTGCTGTTTCGTAACATTACCCCCTCCTTAAATAGCAGTTCTTCCTGTAACTTTTGTGTAGCCGAGACTGGATGTTTGAATCGACAACTGGCCCCATTTCTACACTTTCCAATCTTATGGAAATAGCAGGGCACCGTCTACATCAGATACTGATAACGGGGATTGTAGCTGCAAATTAATATCTGGACACCGGTATCTCCAAAGATAATCTCTACCATGTTCCTGATAACTCGCCAATCCAACTGGTTACTCGCTTTCTCAAGCATAGCCAGTTTCTTCACGATGGATTCTAACACATGGTCTCGTAGGTTTCGAAGTGCTTCCCACAGATCGCGGTAGGTAGATCGATCTTGAAATTCATTTTTAGTTACCACGTAGAATACGTACCGCGAATTATGTTTCAGTTTCATTGTCTTGCCAGGAGCTGGAATCTGGTCTTCAAGTTTATCTAATTGCCCTTTCGAAAGACTGATGCCAACCCTCGTGCGTTCTTGAGACGGGCGGAAATGTTGTATGCCAGTGAATAATCTTCCGGGAGAGTGAACAAATCTTGTCGTTGTTCTGAAGTGACTCCATATCTAGCTTTCCCGGTACCTCCATACGCGCCCATGAATTCATCGAGGTAGGATCAGACACATCTCGAATATGGTTTACTCCTTTCTCTAGGTCATTGTCTTCTTCGAATGGTGCTAGTCGCTTTTGGTGAACTACTTTTGGTTTTCCGTTGGGGATCTTGCTTATGCGATATATAACATCATTGATCCTTTTCTTGATTAAGTATAGACCTTCCCAGGATTTTTGTAATTTTGGAGAAAATCCTTTTCTACTCTTCGGGTTGTGTAACCATACTTTGTCCCATTCTTTAAAACCGCCTACTGTGGCCTGAGTGTCGTACCGACTTTTCATTCTGTCGCTGGCAACTTGAAGATTTGTTCGAACTAATTCATGAATATCGTCCATTCTTCTTCTCAATTGTATCACGTAGTCTTCTCCTGCTAGATCTTCTCCAGGCCGACAGCCAAATTCCAGGTCACAAGGAAGCCTCATTTCACGTCCAAACAGGATTTTCGCCGGTGTTTCACCCGTGGACTCATTGACGGCAGATCGATAAGCCCATGTGAATGGGAAAATATACTGGTCCCAATCTCTCTGATGGCTGGAAACCACTTTGGACAGGTATTTTCCAATAGTCCTGTTCATTCTCTCGACCATTTCATCTGACTGTGGATGTAATGATGTTGTCCTGGTCTTCTTCATTCCCAGCTTCTCGCAAATCTCCTGGAATAGATGGCTTTCAAAATTTCTTCCCTGGTCACTGTGGACTCCCAAATACATCCGCGATAGTTGTGGCCTCTTGGTTTGGGATAGCGTAAATTTCCACCCACTTTATAAAATAATCCATCACAATCAGTAGGTAGTTGCAACCATTTTCTGTCGTCGGAAATGGTCCAGCGATATCTAAAGCATTCCTTTCGAAAGGGCTTCCAACATTATACTGTTTCATAGGTGCCTTTCTCTTGCGATGTGAGCCATTACTCGTAGCACAAGTCGTACATTTTTTACACCAGTCCTTCACATCGTTTGAGCTGTTCATCCAATAAAACCTTCCACGGACTCGCTGAAGGGTTTTCTTCACACCCAGATGACCTCTCTATGGACTGTCGTGTAACTTCTTCAGTACCTCAGCTACTTTCGCTCTCGGGATAATCATCTGTCTTCTCTTCTCGGAACCATCATCGTTCTCAAGGATTCTTTCCAATAGGCCTTTTTCCAGGAGAAGGGAGTCCCACTAAGCCCAATATGCCTTGAGTCTCGGTGAGAATCTTGACACTTCTTGCCAGGTAGGTCGCCGATTTTCTTTCTTCCACTGCCGAATCTTCTTTAGGCAAGGATCATTCTCCCGATCTTCTCTGATCCTGGTTGGTGACCATTCTTCATTGACTACTGTAATTCTTGAAACTGCAACTTCCTTAGATTTCGACTTGTTGCATTGTGAATAGTCTACAGGGCATGACCGTCTAGGCAAAGAGTTGGCTTTTCGGTGATTCACATCAGCTGGTTGTTCACCCCTATCTGATTTCCCCTGTGACTGGAGTTCTTGGGTTACAGGAGTCTTGGGGCGCTTAGACGGATTGCGTACGTGCTCTAGCTTGCCAGACTTCCGGAATTTGATCTTATTCGACTTCTTGTCTGTCAACAAGTTGACGATCTGGTCAAGTTTATCATCGTTATCTTCTTCCTGCATGGTCCTACCTTTGTTGTAGCGCGAGCTCTTCGTGGCTGCTTTGCATTTAAGAGGTTCTTAGTTTGCTGGAGTCGTAGGATGCTTACACGAACTGCGTGCATGCTCTAGCTCGCCACAATTACAGCACCTGATTTTCTTCAGCTTCTTGTCTACCATACCTTTCAACAAGTTGACGATCTGTTCAAGTCTGTCATCGTCACCTTCTTCCTGTATAGTCCTACCTTTGTTGTAACCGGAAGCCATCGTGGCTGCTTCATATTCAAAAGCAGCAGTCAATGTGTCGACTAATGTTTTCGGATGGGCTAAACGAAGCGTCCTCTGCATATCAGGGTCACGTAAGTCATCAATAAAGGCCTGGATGCCTAAACATTCCATCATGTTATCTGGTGCTGATGGATAAACAAATCGAACTAGTTGGGCAATATCCACTTCATATTCTTGAAGTGCTTCGTCACGTTCGGTTCTTCGGTTCTTAAGCTAAGATTGGTACAAATGTTCTAGATGTTCGTGACCATATCGCATATCCAACCTCTTCTTCAGCTGCACGAAGTCATCCGTTTCTTTAAGTGGTATCGTCTATAGTACATCTAAGGCATCTCCCCGAAGCGCGAAAGTTAAGTTCACTGCCTTCTCTCTATCGGACCAATTATTCACTCTAGCGGCTGCTTCAAATTGTTTCACATAATTGGTCCACGACATTTTTCCATCGAACGTTGAGACCTTGACTCGGGTAAAACTACCAATGTCTTCTAACTTAGGGTGTGTTTCTGGCTTGCAAGGTTTTGTTTGCTCGATCTTCTTTTCTTCCGCTGGCGTGTCTTGAGTTCTTATATCTGTCATCTTTTTTTCATCTTGATTTTCTCGTCCATCGTTGTCATCTTATTCTCAAACTTCTCGTCCATTGTTGTAATCTTATTCTCGATTTCAGATTTTAGAGACGTCAACGTCAGCGGCAATGTCGTTTTACATTAATAAGATATCGGCAGATATATCGTTCTTCAAAGCATAAATATCGTTCTTCATAGCCGAAATCTTCTCGTCCATGTTCTCTTCCATATACTATACCAGTGTGCTGTTTCGTAACAATACTCTAGAATAAAACAACACCTTTTTATGTTTCATTTTCGTACAGATAATATGGACAGTGTTTTGCGACAACCGTCTAACCCACAATTTATCTACAATTGTTTATTCCATGTTAAACTGTCTATTATGGGCCATACTACAATAAGTAAAAATGATATAAGCCACATTTTAGCATTATAGCGCTATCTATGAACCAAGTTCTAAACCACATTCGATGAATCATCATAATCTATAAAAATGGTCTAATCCGCATTTTGGTTGATATGTGGGTTAGACGTTTTTTGTAAATACCTGTGTACATGCTGCTAAAGAAATGTTCAACTTCGTTGGTTTATTTTTTTAAACAAAAACGTTACAAAAAATTGTGGCTTCTTCTTCTACAAAATACATAATCGATCAAGGTATGTATATGACTGATATATTTGATATCTGCAAAATATGAATCAGCATATTTGCAATGAATTCAATAATTTGTAAAACATAACCTAAGAGAACATAATTTTATTTCATTTAATACTCAACTGTCATACCGATTAATATTGAATTGTAAACACAAATAACAATTGCATTTAGAAATTACTGCAATTATTTTCATGCCTAATCATGATATTAAGATATTTTCTGAGTTGGTGGATGTGGATTAGACCTTTTTTGCTAATCGCACTGTAATACTTAGGTAATGCAAAATTTAAAATAAATTCTCTATTTTGTTAGTTGTTTGGAGTAAGATTCTAAAGTTAGGATTGTTTCATTGGAGCAAAGTTAGCAGTTGAAAAGTTTAACCACACAGTGATTGATAATCCTGAAGTACAAGGACAATCTGACTATTCTATGGCACAGTCAAATATGTCTTCTAATAAACTGGATTTTGATGAACCGAACTCACCAGCTGCCTGTGAGCATAATCCTGACCTACAAAAAAATCTAACGTTTTTACGGCTCAGCCAAATATGTCTCCTAATGAACTTGATTTTGATGAACTGAACCTACCATCTGACCGTGAGAATAATCCTGAAATACAAAGAGAACCTGAAGACACTCCGGAGCAACCAAATATGTCTACCCATGAACTTGATTTTGATGAAACATACCAATCATCTGGCAGTGAGTATATACCGGATTCGGAGGATACTGATTCTGCAGAAGAAATCATTAAACAAGAAGATAATACGGAAATTGACTTAAATGAAAAGAAAAATGAAGGACGAAAGAAACGCGGAAGAAAAAGAAAAACGCCACACCAATCAAGACAAGATAGAAAGAATTATGCTAATACTAACCTAAAATACATCTCGGTCAGAAAGAAAACTGTACCGCCTAAAGTTTTTAACGAAAATTATTCTTGTCCCTGCTCAAAAAAATGTCACAATGTTGTTAATGGCGAGACCAGACCGAAGATTTTTTAATCAGTTCTGGAATATAGGCACATTTGAAGGTCGTTGTGCCTTGCTTAGCAAATGTGTTGTAGAAGTTAACAAAAAAAAGTGTTATGTAAAAAATAAAATATCAAGAAGAAGCAAGTCACGACAATATTTCCATTTGTAAAGACACATTTTTAAGCTCACTTCAAAGAAACCACCATAGAATCCGAGTGGACCTGGATCAAATGAAAAATGATATTACTCTTGATACACGTGGAAGAAGTAGTGGGGGACGAAATGCCATCGATGAAGAGAGAATTAACAAAATTAAAGAGCACATAGCATCATTTCCAACATATGTGTCACATTACTGCCGCAACCAGACAGATTCTAAATATTCACATCCTGACCTAAATTTGGCAAAAATGTATCAACTCTATAAAAAGATTACAAAATACAAATATGTGTTTTATTCAAATTTCAATTTAAGTTTAAAACACCCAATACAGATACTTGTTGTATGTGTGATAAGTACAACTGGGCATAGCTTCCTTCCTAATGACTCACATTTCGGAGATGTCGAAAGTGCCCTTAAAATACAAACGATTATACACTGACCAAGATTACATAGGAATCATGAAATCATGTCGAATGAAAAATAAGTTTCTTGTAAATCTTATCAAATCCGATGAAATGGTTTCCGTCAATTTATTGGAAAAATCTATTACAAATCGCAAAGTTGATTCAAATAACGTTGGAATTAATTGGTGAAAAACTCATGTGATAAAGATTAAGAAAGAACATCCTAAAACTTTATACATGAAAAACCATGTATCAGATGAAAGATATTTTGAGATAAATATAGAGAAAGCGGGAGAAGGGCGGAAGCCTGTCCTAAAACATGTGAACTTGCCTCTGTTATGGCCAAATGGTAAGCCACTATCTGCTGAAAAAATAAAGGACATTAAAGATTTGTACAGTTTGATTCCCCAAGGTGCCAGGCCGTTTTATAGCTTTGTAGATAATGTCGAATGTGGACATTTTCAAGAAGATTTGGAAGGGATTGGGTTGAATCCGGATTTTCAAATTGATCAAGATCAAATGGACGACCAATAAAATTAAAACCAACTAAACAAATTCTGTTTTGGGACCGATATTGGTATTCTTGCATGTGTCTAGGGATAGTCAGTTTTTGCAAAACAACAATCTTATTTTCATAAATTTCACGAAAAGCCCAAAAATAATATCTCACAAAATAGAAACATATTATTAAACCTGGCAATGCCGATTCAACCCCCACAACGAGTCAATCATATCCGCCAATTTCGACCCCGCTGAAATTTAGAATCGTCGTCAGTACTATTCAAGGTTGAGAGCATGTGTGTTGCAACGTCCAGTGTTATAAATTTCGCGCGCCACGTTTTGGTTACGATTTAGTGTTTCTAAAGATTTTTTATTGGGCTACTACTGCCAGTGGTGTTCCTCAGTCCCTACCGCATATTTCGACAAAAAATTAATTGCGAAAAGGTAAGAGATTGTTGAGTTTTTTAATTTATAACTTTTAATTATTATGACTATTAAGGCCCATTATTATTCTGCAATTAAGGCCCGGGCCTTATTAAACGATGATAAATGTTTTTCATTTTTTTCAGATACTTATAAAGAATATTCCTGGACGACGTGCACAGTGTAGCTCAAAGCAAATGCAAAGGGCTATATATGCGGTAAATAACGAAGTACTGTCTCAGAGAGAGGCCGCAGATCGCTACAGAATCCCCAGAAGGACGCTCAGAAACCACCTAAAATCGGGAAAGGTAGAAATAAAGCTAGACAGGGCTGCAGTACTGGCGAAAGATCACGAAAATGAATTGGCTCAACGAATTATTCGTTTATGTGAAATAGGACTACCATTAACTCCAACCTTGGTAAGGCGATCAGTTTTTGAATTTTGTGTCGAAAACAACATTAAACATCCCTTTCGTGTGAGCAAGGAAGTCGCCGGTAAAGATTGGCTTTACGCATTCTTGAAACGAAGCCCGCAACTTTCTAAACGGAAAGCTGAATTAATGAACCCAGGAAGAGCGCAAAAGTTGAACAAATATATTGTAAACGATTATTTCTGAAACTTACCAGGAAATGCATATTCATAAAAACCCTCAAAACTGGTTTAACATGGATGAAAAGGGTTGCCGTTTGACTGTCCACCACCAGCAACCAGTAAGTGGACAAAGGGGTGCGAAACGAATTCACATGGTAGCACATGAGCACGCTGACAATGTGACTATTGCGGGGTGTTGTAATGCACTAGGAAACACCATACCCCCTATGATTATTTTTAAAGGGAAAAGGTTGAAACCAGAATGGCAAAATGCTTTACCGGCTGGTACCCTGGTAAACATATCAGATAAGGGTTGTATGGCAACATCACTTTTCATTCAATTTGTTGAACATCTAGCTCGCTACAAAGGTAATGGACCTGCGTTACTAGTTTTCGATGGAGCCTCTAGTCATCTGGATATTTCTATTGTGGACGCTGCAGACCATCTTGGAATTAGATTGTTTTGTCTACCTTCAAATACGACGCATGAACTCCAACCACTGGAGAAGGCAGTTTACAGATCCTTTGAGCATCACTGGGATCAAGAACTGCTTAAATTAAGGGATACGCATCCAGATCGACGTCTTAATAAGAGTCGATTCGGTAAAATGTTTACCAAAGTCTGGCCCAAATGTGTGACAACTGAGAATATTATTAGCGAATTTGAATCCACTGGAATGTCTCCACTTGATCCACAAAGGAGTCCAGATGCCCCATCACTTGTAAGCCAGCGCCATTCAGAAGACCCTGAACGACCTGTACCTGATGAAGGAATTCTGCGAGACAACACAAAGAGCAGTGTAATTCCGAATATTTTAGAAGTTGATAACGCTACAGATACAACGGATCATAGATCTGAGTCCGATGATGAGTTAGAAGACATACCGCTAAATAAGCTAGCAAAAATCGAGAAAGATTCAGCAATAGCAGGAAGCAGCAAATATGGAGAAAAAACACCAGTAAAAGAAGACGAATCACGAAAATCGCCGGGGGGACCACAGCTACAGATAAAACGTTGACAGACAACATCATAATGGACACTATTAATGAAGTTCTTAATAGGTCTTTCAAGAAATTGCTTCCTACTCCTTAGCTTTTTGTAACAAAGAATAAAATAAATAACACGGCTAACAGGAAAAAATCCCTCAATTATAAAGCGCAAGTGGTAACGAAAGACCTTTTTTCATCCGTTAGCACAAAGTCGACATCAGTATCTGCTACCTCCAGGAAATTTGCAGCAAAAAAAATATAAACCTTCAACAGCAGACATAGGGTCTGCATCAAAAGTATCTAAATCTTCAACGTCAATCTGTAAGTCTGCAGCAAAAGAACCTAGACCTTCAACGTCAAAATTTTCGGCTTCAATTTCCTCAAAAAAAGCATTGGACAGTGATTCGTGGTACTGTTTTATTTGCGAAACTGAAGACAAACTTTACATGAGACAATGTGTAACTTGCGCAAAATGGTGTCATGAAGCTTGTTTAGGGTTAACAAAACGCTATACGGAATGTTTTGTTTGTCCAAAGTGTTGCTAATGAACTATTTTATAATGCCTTAGTTACTTTTATAAGCTCAATATTCGTGCATTTTTTAGTTCATTTTGTTTTAAAAATGTTTTTGAATTTAGAAATACACGTGTAAGCGTTATATTTTGTGGGCCTTTTTAAAAGAATCGAATTTTAAGCAAGGTCCCTATTACCCTCTTGGTTGTATAATAAGGCTCATTGCAGGCGTTTGAAAAAGGCTCAATAATTTAAAAAAATTGAAATTTCTATTAGAAATGTATTCATTTGTTCCAAGAAGCGTAACTGTTTTTGATTATGTGTATTTTCCATTTTATTTTAACTTTTTTTTTTTAAATAAAATGAGTTTGTTTCTTAGGTGGGCCTTATTTGCCTCAGGTACCTTATATCCCGCTTGAACAAAAATATTACTCTTTTATATTGCTTGTTTGTGTTATCTTAGTTAACTTGTACTCATACTTACAGAAAAAATTATACCAAAGCTAATCTATGAAAAGAGTATTTTTTTAAGCATTCCAATATATTATGCTAATTTGCTGAAAACAATAGAAAGGTGGGTGAGACTGTTGTTCCAATGACCGTCCAGATATAATTACAGTCAAGTTAAAATGTATTTTTCAATTAAGACACTTATTATTTTAATTTTCTCTTCTCTATTTGATGAATATTTGTTGATTTTAACTATTTGTTCAGGTATTTTAACATGCTTATTTATAAAACAGTACGAAAAAGACGGCTGAACTTCACGCATGCGCACAAAATAAATTTGCGATGAAAAGGTCTATTGCCTTTACAAACATCAAAACCAGGGATATGTATTTTTTCATTAACTAAATCAAATCTCTCCAAAATTTCTTGCCAAAAAATTATCAAAGTAGCAGTTCCGAATGCCTATTTTTTCTTCTTTACAAAATTGTGTATTGTTTTTGATGCAGGCTGGGGGCGTTTTGTATCCACGAGGACCTGGGCGGAAATCCAAAAAGCCCTTAAGTAGATTCGCCCTCTGCATTTAAATGGTTTCTAGAGGCCCTAGAAGATTTCGCATCAGATGATGTCTCATTCTTAGAAAGAGGAAAACTCACAAGGATTCATGTAAGAAGAATAAGGAGGCCAACAGGCCACAGGAAGATTTTTAATGGCCAAAAACTCGTTTATTCAAAGTGTTGTGTGACGAGGCACATTTTTATGATACAACAATCAGATGTTCTTGATGTTTGGTCTCCCCGATCATTCTGACCGTCAGTCGATGATCTGAATGCATAAGATTTCGGATTCTGTCTATATTTTCATTGGTTCTTAAAGATGAAGGACTTCCGCCTTCATCCTCAGTCGACACTCTTACTTCTGAAAAGGCCTTAAACCACAGAAAAAACCATTGAAAAAAGATTTTCTCACGTAGGCCTGTTTTGAAAAACTTTTCATTGCACTATGAAGCAAAACCCCTGATAAGTCACCGTTGCATTCATTTTTATAACGCATTAGAAATAACTGTTTCACTACAGATAATCAAATGATTTTAGCGAGTTTAAACTCGTACTGAAGGCGTTTTACATATGCACCTGCCGCTCCTACAAGCCCTGTGTCCTAAGTGTTGCCAGAGCGAAAGACATTGCCAGTCTCATTACTCAATTTACATGCCTCGTATTGTTTTATTCTTGAAGAGTAATTTTTTGCTTAAATAAAAATTAGGGTAAGAATTGCCGTAGCTCGTTTGGATTTTAAGATATTTAAGGTTATGTGTGTAGCGTTTTTGGTTACATTTGATGTTTCTATAGAAGGTACACATTTTTCGGGTTTTCTCTTTAGTTACATCATTTTGTTATACTTTAACAGAGTCCAATATCGATTTTTCTTTCCCAACTTACGCTTATTCGAAGGTACGGGATAAGTTAGATTGATGTCATTTGAACTCAAACGTCTTTAGTTCGCTAAGTACGAATATAAAGCTGGAAAACTGCTAATATGACAGATTCGAACCTCAAGGACATCAAAGAGTAAAATTGTCCACTGGAGGCATTGGGAAAATACCTCGAATGAGATGAAAGGATGACATAAATATAAGAGCATGACTAAAATGGACAGAGCTGACTAACGATAATACTTTAGCGATGTTAAATTCAAATAAAGACGTTAATGGCCAGTCACAGTGTGGTAAATATTTCAAATCATTTTGACTGCTTTTGAAATCACTGGAACACTGATACGCACGTCATTTAAAATCGATTCACCGCGAGCTTGATATAATATTAGCATGCAAGCATTCTTTAAACTTAATTGGGCTGGTATTTCTAACTTAGATTATATATGACTGAAAAGATGAATAACCAGTGCTAATTGACTTTTCTATAACCACTTAGGAGGCGGTAAATATTTACGATGGTTTTCATCCTATTGGTCAAATCAAATACGCGCGCACCCGATTTTACCGCACACATCCGATATAAACTCGGGCGATGTGATATCGAATAAGACAAAATTATTAATTCATATATTTAAGTGTATTTTTTCCAATGTTGCAGAAGTTTGAGTGATTTAAAGTATTTATCAAGTATTTTTGTGTTGTGCATATATCGGCCGTTAAAATGACTGATAAGCACTTATCAGTTTGTGTGTATAGGAGCAAAGCTGAAGATTGTTATTCATTTCATAGGTATGTTAACAAAATAACCACGACTTATTCGAGAGGATGGATAAATGAAAATGAAGACTAACGAAAATAAGGCAATATGAGATCTAAGAGCAAAACTCTAAGCCAGGACACAACACACTGTTGAAATAACTGAAAAAAGGGAGTAGTGAATCGCAATGAAGCAAAACAGCCAATTTTGACGACCCTTGACATTATCCATAGTCAGGCATTAAAAATAATACTAGGAGCATTTCGCAGCACACACCTAAACAGTTTATACTGCGAAGCAGGAGAAGCAAGTCTAAGTGATACAAGACATATTCTACGCCTATCATATGCAGCAAAAATAGCAAGCAACACCCAACCTATAAGAATATCACCTCCTTCCAAAGTAAATACTGTAACCCTCCTTTTTATTAAAGAATTCGCAGTTATCTGAAAAGTCACTACTCTGTTTCGTTTCCATCCCAAATAGAGTTTCTCCTACCAACCTTCATCCTTAGACATGCGTCTTTTCTAAAATAAAAAAATAAATACTAACTTGACCTGCCTCATATTAAAACCTGAAAAAATCACGAGCAAATATCATGGACACACACGCACACACACACACACACACACACACACACACACACACACACACACACACACACACACACACACCCACACACCTACACACACATATATATATATATATATATATATATATATATATATATATATATATATATATATATATATATATATATAAAATTCAGAGATATTGGGGAATACAGCAACAGGGAAAGAGAAAACTCTGTATCGGTTTGTATCCAAGCTTTCGGAAACGTTTGTTTTCATCATCAGGGACGCTACAAATATAGGAAAAAGGAATTATTCTCAACTCTATCAATAAGGACATCATATTCTACTTACATCCAAAGCGAGATCATTTTCCTATACATAAGATTGAAGAACTCTTCACATGGTACCACTCAGGGGAAAGCGACATTCAAAAATATTCCTTCTAAAACGGAAATGATAATGGGCAATTGACGTCCACTGATACCAACTGTTTAAGTTAGTAAATATATATATATATATATATAAACTGTATACTAAACAAAGTAGTTGGGATGCGGTCAATATAGGGCTAATTAAACAACTATTTTTTGACTAGTTAAGCTTTCGCAAATAATTTATTTCCTTCATCAGAACAACTACAAATGGACAAAATTTGAATTGGAAAACTGAAAATTGGCTTAGAATACAAAATTATTCACCAAAATAAGTTTAACATGTATGCATCAAGTACATCAAGATTTACAAGGGCAAGAAAATTCATTGAACGAGTAACCGAAATATCACGTTGAAAGTCAAAAACATTTAAAAACATTAAAACTGCAATATCAAGCAGAAATGTAACAATTATTAACAACCACAACAATCCAAACACAATTAAAATGAATGTTCAATACATTACCCAAGGAGAAAGGCATCTATTTCAAGTCCATATCGGTGTTTTATCAAGAAACAAAAAGAAGTACCCATCATCTAATGAATTTAACAGCAAGTGGAGTATCAATTATATTTATATTTATACAGTAAGGATATAAATTGGTATTATAAAAGAATATGAGAGTGATGTAAAAACATCAATGTGAAAAATGAGAAACGATTAAAAAAAACTCAGCCATTCTACAAAGACAACAGATAGGTGTACATTTTACTAAGTCCATCAAGATCCGACTTTTTGTTCAAACAGTTGTTTAAATTTTTGTGTATATGACACATCTCGAGAAAAAGTCTTTTATTATAATTTTTTTCTTTGTCAAGTACTTCAACATTATCAAACATCATACTATGTTTATCAACTATAACATGCTCTGTCAAAGCACAAGACAGCTTTGTAGTATTTCAATCACTTTTATGTGAGGTCAATCTCCCAGATAAACATCTAGAGGTCTGGCCCATATATATTTTATTGCATTCACTACAAGGAATGCTATAAATAAGGTTCGAAACCTCGCCCTTGCCCAACCTTGACTTGATTTTATTGTGAAGGTTGTTGATTGTAAGTATATTATAGGTTGCAACCTTAACAGTAGTGGTACCCTTCAAAACTTTAAGGAGGTCTGGTGTTGAACCTGGTATGTACGGTAATGAACCATACCCCAAATCTGCACTATGGACTGAATCCGATACAACATCTTCAAATTTCCTGAAAATTGTCGGAGTGTTGTTTAAAAACTTGTTCACCATACCTCTAGGATATGAGCTCTGAATCAGAATCTCCTTCAATAAAATTAGGTCATTGTTAAGAAAATCTGGATGAGATAACTTTCTCAACCTATCCTTAAGGGCGAGAATTAAATTGGTTTTCATTTTTGGTGGATGACATGACCAATAACTAATAAACCTATTACTACATATCGATTTCCTGTACCAAGAAGTTCTCATAATATTGTCCTCACCTCTATGCAACTTCATGTCTAGAAAAGGTAACACACCATCTTATTCCTTCTCAACTGTAAACTGTATGTGTTCGTTATAAGAGTTGAACAAATTCAATGTGAACTGCACCCTATCATTAGGAAGAGCGAGAACCAGATCATCCACATATCTCTTGATGAAAGGAATTGGAAAGCTCAAAGAATCAATAGAATGCTTAATGAGGTCGTCCAAAACAAAATTTACCAAAATTGGCGATACAGTAGATCCCATTGGGGTGCCAAAAATCTGTTTATAAAATTTATCATTGAAAACAAAAACATTGGAGTCAAAAATAAATTGAAGTGCCTCTTTAAAAGCTGACAAAGTGAATGGACAATGAGGTTGAATATCATCCCAATGTGCTGAAATGCTATCCAAAACGACACTTAAAGGTAAATTTGTGAACAGTGAGACCACATCAAAGCTAACAAGAACGAAGCCATCTGGAATAGAGAGATTGTTTATAAAACTACTGAACACAAAAGAATCTTTGATGTTATAATCATTTTCAAACTTATTAGATTTAGTTAAATATTGTGCAATATGCCCGTTAGGAGAATCCATTGAAGATATTATAGGTCTCAAAGCTAAATGGTGCTTATAAATCTTAGGCAATGCATAAAATCTAGGAATTATTGAATCGTAAAATCTAAGTTTTTGAGCCAACTCCTTAGGTATCAATTTTGATTTCTCAAATGAGGTAATTAACTTGTTTGCCTTCTGCTGCAATGTACAAACTGGATTCCTAGGAATGTTTTTATAATATTTGGTGTCCGATAAAAGTTGTTCAGACCGAGGTACGTAATCCTCTCTATACATGGCAACAGTGACATTACCTTTAACACTTCTAACAATATATAAATTTGGATGATTTCTAAGGAACTCTCTACACTCAAGAAAATACTTCTTCATGAAATGCCTGTTATTCTTGTGTTTGTGTGAAAAATTAGTAAGAATATTAGTGAATCGAGACCTCGCCAAATCTTTACTATTATCATCCAATTTTTTTTTCAAATTTTTAATAATATTTTCCAAATCTCCAGATTAATCAAATTTCTCTTTAACCTAAAATTGAAATTGGTTATCTTAGATCCTAGATGTCCAGATCTTGTTCCCAATAATCCATCTATGCTCCTTATTCCTTCAGTTATATGTCTAGGGAAACATCCGTTCTGTCTACATTTTAAAAGGAAAATCTTTCTGTTCCTGAGTGATGCTAACCTGGTGTTATTTTTTGCCCATTTTTTTTAATAGGGAGACAGAATGTTGACCATATTGTCTACCCATTTCCTCAAAAAAAACCCATATCTGTGAAAACGTACGTGTCAGGTAGTGACCGTTATGTAAACAAACTGTAAAAAAAGTAGTTGGGATGCGGTCAATATAGGGCTAATTAAACAACTATTTTTTGACTGGTTAAGCTTTCGGAAATAATTTATTTCCTTCGTCAGAACATCTACAAATGCACAAAATTTGAATTATAAAACTGAAAATCTGCTTAGAATACAAAATTATTCAATAAGTTTAACATGTATGCATCAAGTACATTAAGATTTACAGGAGCAAGAAAATTCATTGAACGAATAACCGAAATATCACGTTGAAAGTCAAAAACATTTTAAACCTTAAAACTGCAATATCAAGCAGAAACGTAACAATTATTAACAACCACAACAATCCTATAAATTATATATATATATTATATATATATATTATATATATATATATATATCATATATATATATATATATATACGAGTATATATATATATATATATATATATATATATATAACAAGGAAGATGTAGGAATATCGCGTGATATGTTAACAACAACAACAAAGAGATTCATGGGTGATTCACGCAAAATAAAGGGCTACTGAAATAGAGTGGTAACCGTGGACATGCATGTTTCTGGCTCATTTTGCCTCTTCAGCACGGCATAACCAAATAAGGATGTGAAATTTGGGAGCAAAGATGTTAATCGAAACATGGGAAAACACAAAATAACGGATTTCAGCAGGGAAACCAAACGCTCATTTGTGTCTTCAATTGGAAGATCCCGAGTTTTCAGGACAACAACCAACATCGACACGGAGACGCATATAGCCCTTTATTTTGCGTGAATCACCCATGCATCTCTTTGTTGTTGTTGTTAACATAACACGCGATATTCCTACATCTTCCTTGTTATTTACTATGGGTCGAAAGCTTCATAGCGGGGGGTTATATGCGTCTCCGTGTCGATGTTGGTTGTCGTCCTGAAAACTCGAGATCTTCCAATTGAAGACACAAATGAGCGTTTGGTTTCCCTGCTGAAATCCGTTATTTTGTGTTTTCCCATGTTTCGATTAACATCTTTGCTCCCAAATTTCACATCCTTATTTGGTTATGCCGTGCTGAAGAGGCAAAATGAGCCAGAAACATGCATGTCCACGGTTACTACTCTATTTCAGTAGCCCTTTATTTTGCGTGAATCACCCATGAATCTCTTTGTTATCATATATATATATATATATATATATATAATGGATATTTTTGTGGGGATGTGGCAATAAGACTCCAGAGTAAATTCTTTTAGATATTTATTCCCGAGCTTTCGAATGATTTTCATTCATTATCAAGGGCTATAAATAATTGGTCAATGTTATCATTAATAATTATTAAATGAAATAATGAATACTTACATAAAATCTATAGCGAATTTTGGAATAGTTGTAAATTTTTATAATAAACTCTTTTAAACATAATTCAATGAAAAACTCAAAAAACAATATGCCAATAAACAAAATATTTGATCTTGAACTACTACAATTTTTATTTTTTAATCATAAAATTAAAGATTGTTATGAATCTTCTGTTCTTTTTTCATAATCTAAAAGATATGCATAGATAACACTAAGGTTATTTAAATCTGTTTTTTTATTTATTACATAATTTTGTTCTGCAATATATGTTGTTTCCAAAAAAAGGCGTTTTCTATAATTACTTTCTATTGCTAAGACTTTGGCAGATTGATAATCCATAGAATGGCCTTCATAAAACACGTGTTCCGCTAAAGCACATCTATCAGGATATAATCTACTGTCACTTTTATGAGAGGCGATTCGATTGGTTAGCGATCTTTTACTGTGACCAATGTATTTCTTATTACAGATATTGCAAGGAATATAATAAGAAATACATTGGTCACAGTAAAAGATCGCTAACCAATCGAATCGCCTCTCATAAAAGTGACAGTAGATTATATCCTGATAGATGTGCTTTAGCGGAACACGTGTTCTATGAAGGCCATTCTATGGATTATCAATCTGCCAAAGTCTTAGCAATAGAAAGTAATTATAGAAAACGCCTTTTTTTGGAAACAACATATATTGCAGAACAAAATTATGTAATAAATAAAAAAACAGATTTAAATAACCTTAGTGTTATATATGCATATCTTTTAGATTATGAAAAAAGAACAGAAGATTCATAACAATCTTTAATTTTATGATTAAAAAATAAAAATTGTAGTAAGTCAAGATCAAATATTTTGTTTATTGTCATATTGTTTTTTTAGTTTTTCATTGAGTTATGTTTAAAAGAGTTTATTATAAAAATTTACAACTATTCCAAAATTCGCTATAGATTTTATGTAAGTATTCATTATTTCATTTAATTATTATTAATGATAACATTGACCAATTATTTATAGCCCTTGATCATGAATGAAAATCATTCGAAAGCTCGGGAATAAATATCTAAAAGAATTTACTCTGGAGTCTTATTGCCACATCCCCACCAAAATATCCATTACAAATAAGTTGGCAAATATCTTTTTTCAAATTATATATATATATATATATATATATATATATATATATATATTTATATATATAATATATATATATATATATATATATATATATATATATATATATATATATATATATATATATCTTATATCTGGAATCGGTATATATTTTTTAGGTTCAGTTTCTTGGTTATTCTCATTATTAATAATAATGAGAATAACCAAGAAACTGAACCTAAAAAATATATACCGATTCCATATATACAGGATATCTCAACGAATATTTTAAACGTTTTTAAGCGTGAAAATCAAATCAAACTAACTTTATAAGTATAGATTCACAATTAATAATATTTTAACGAAAACAAAATATAAGGATGAGGTATTGAAAAAATCTAATGTAGTATATAAGATCTCTTGTAACAATTGTGACAAAGTGTATTATGGACAGACATCTAGAGTATTAAAAGACAGGGTGACCCAACATAAAAGTGACATAAAACTTAATAAACAATCATGCGCTTTGGCTGAACATAGCATAGAAACTGGGCATCATCCAAATTTTAATAACATCATGGTTATACATTCGGAATCCCACTATCACAAAAGATCCTGCCTAGAAATGTTTGAGACTGCCTTAGATGAAAAGTCACTGAATAAAAAGAGAGAAAGCAACCATGTTAATCACACTTATGCGTATCTTCTTTCATTTAACCAACAACATAAGAACAATCAAATTGTAGATATTTCTAACTTATAAATATAAACATCTATGTAACTAATGAGTTATAACGGAGTTGTTGTGTATATACTACATTCACTCTTGTTATCGTGAGATTGAGTGGGGTAAATAGTGAGAGTAATATACCTTACAATTTTCTCTCGTTGACAAGGGAGAATATATGATATATAGGACTTCCTTTGTTCATAGGATCATGATTAAGTGACAAGTTATGCTACTAATAATGAAGACTGTCTCTTAAGTCATAAAGTTAAACACATCAACTAGGTTATGTCTCAACCAAAAAACTGTCACTCAAACTGTGACATAAAATGTTCCTTCAAATCAAAAAGATCCTTTTGAATTAGTACTTAAAAAGTATCTATACATAAAATATATATATTTTTTTTGTTCCGAGTATGATCTATTTTAATATTTATTAACTCACTTTACACGTAAGTATAAAAAAATTGTTAATTAATGAAATGTACCTACATGTCCATATTTCAGCCTTGAAAAAGAAAATAAAATTTTTCGAAACGTTGGGTAGTAAATAAGAGTTTAATTCAGCCCTACTCACGACGGAATCCCTAAGATATTGAGAGATTTTTTATTTATCTACCGTCAAGAATACCATTTTGCTTCATATATATATATATATATATATATATATATATATATAATTGAAATCTCGGAATCGGCTCCGACGATTTTCATACAATTTAGTATATAGGGGGTTTCGGGGGGCGATAAATCGATCTAGCTAGGAATCATTTTTAGAAAATGTCATTTTATTCGTGTTTTATCGATAATCAACTTAAACATAAACTTGGAAGAAAAATAACAAAAAGGAAGGCGTTTGAGTAGTCTCAACTGAAAAATATGACTCTTCCTGACATCGATTGGCGAATAATAATACTATTTTTTGTGAGCAACTAATTGCTTCAACGACACGACAGCAGATGGCGTTGTTAAGTAACACGAAGTCAATGAGTGTTTGCTTTGTATATATATATATATATATATATATATATACACTTACGTAATTGATTGATACACTGTAAAAAATTAAGTATTTGTTTCTATTATAAGATTAAACTAATTGCACTCATGATTTTTTTCTTTAAATAACCAGTTCATATTTTTTTATTATTCTATCGGTAAGATCGAAAAATATTATTCATATTTCATCATTTTATCAGTAATTCGTACTTAAATATAATTTCCAAAAAACACAAT
Source organism: Galeruca laticollis (assembly GCA_963921935.1). Classification (NCBI taxonomy): domain Eukaryota; kingdom Metazoa; phylum Arthropoda; class Insecta; order Coleoptera; family Chrysomelidae; genus Galeruca; species Galeruca laticollis. Next base: position 17,552,880 of record OY998183.1, on the reverse strand, counting down.
TAAAAAAAAATACCGAGCAAAGCTCGGTCATCCAGGTACTATGTATATATATATATATATATATATATATATATATATATATATATATTAATCTACACCGGTAAATCAAGAGTGTTTCAATTTCTTCACAAGTTTGGATGCGAAAATTATTTTTTTTATAATTCGCGTATAAAAGAGATTTCATTATAACATTGTTCACAGTGTCACAATGAAGCTCTTTGAACACTGTTATAGTAATTTTCAGTGTACAGTTGGTTATTGAATTCAGTTATATTTTTATTCGACATTTGACTTTAACCTTGACACAAATTATAAATAAAATGGTCTAGCGTTGTTCTAGCTAGAAAATTATCATATTAAAGGTAAATTAGAATGATTTATGTATTAAAAATATTAATGAACAAAGTACGCTAACGTTTATTTATCAATGATTTGTCAATTGTTTATTTTTATATTGTATAGGATCAATATATAGGTATCCAAAACGTTCGATTTTTGGGATAAATTAACAGATATCTATGTGAAGATGTATTACAGAAATAATTATGTTCATGATATAATATAAATAGATCGCAAGAGCATATACGAAGAAGCTCTTTTTTAAACATAATCATCCTCTTTCTGCTTGAATGAAAGTTTATTTACAATTTACACAATTATTCGGTTATAATATGTCAAAAGTCAGAAGTGCTGAATAAAAACATCTGTGATCTGACCAATTAGGAATCTACAGAATTGCCAACTTAAATTCAAACCACTCCTCCTAGTTTAAAAACAGGGATTATGTGAAATTCTATTTTATTCAAATAATTAAATAAATGCGAATTATAGAAAACATTGTGTAAAACTTGTGCCACAATGACTTTCTGTACTACTCGGGATTTGCACAACTCACCGCTTCGCGGTTCGTTGTGCAAACTTCACTCGTACTACAAAACGAGTCATTGTGACACTTGTTTTACAAATAACTATTCTAATCGTATAAGGAACTAACATTGATATCATCCATGAGACACCCTGTATGTAATGATATAACAAACGAATGATTTAATTGAAAATATACAAAATGCGAAATTTGATAGTTGAGTTTCAATAAATAAAGTAATTATTCCTGTATTTTTAAACTTATGTGGAAAGGGAACATAGACTGTCAGATTACATTTGAGATAGATAATACGATTTTAATAGAAATGAAGTAGGATATTTTAGTTGTCAAGACGATATAAAAATTTGAAGGAAAGGATTTATTGATTTTGTAATAAAAAAGAGAAAAGTAATTTTTGGGAATATGATACTAGTTATGAAAAGAGAATAACCACGTTATTATTACCTGGCTTCCTCTAGGACACACCAGATATACGCTTAAATATTTAATAACAAAGCAATTTCTGCGACGAAGACATCAGCGTACATAATCTACTGATCGATTGCCTGATTATGGTCTGCAACGAAATACCTACAAGATACCACGAAATATCAAGGAAATCCTACGAAAAACTTCAGACTCATCAAATGTTATTGCTTTTCTGAAAAGAACAAATATGTTCATAAGTTACCTATAACTATTCTAACGGTACACACTTATTTAAACGTGTGTACTGCACTAAGAAATCTATTTTATTCTTGTATATTCTATTAATTATGAAATATGTACCATTTACCGCTAATGTATTCTTTGTATCAAGTAATATGTACTATATAACTGATAATCTATTTATGTATCGAGAAATATGCACTATGTAACCGCTAACGATCTTGTAGTTCGATGCAGAAATATTAAATAAAAAAAAATTGTAGAAACTTACTCAACAAAACCACTAAAATCCACAATAATTCAATTTCCATTTCACAAAATACAATCTTTATCACTAAACTTTACACACTATGTATTCAGTAGGTACACTATAAGTTATAGCTCATTAACAGCATCACTATTCACGAGACTGTGAAAAGGCACTTTACACGGCACGATTTTTATATTTAAAATAACAATAACTTCGTCTCAAACTCTGCAACTAACAATGAAGCTTTGGTAAAGTTTGTTGCCATGAATTGTTGAAAATATAGTTGCCAGTGTCAAGAATTGTTAAGTATTCTGAAAAGGTTTGTCGAGTATTGTCTAAAATTGAAAGTATTGCGCAAGGAGATCCAAATGAAATTATAATAATGGTTTATTATATTATTATTATTTATACATGAGGTGATCATATAATATTTATTATGTAATGTGTTTTTAATCAAGAGCAAGTGGGAGATGTTACTTTAGCAGGATCGTATCAATTTGACTTACTATACAACTTAGAAACTATTTGCCAAATTTCAATCTTGATGACTGGCCTCGTTATTAACGATTAGTACTGATACTTTAAGTTACAGCTTGTCAAGAATTGAATTATTTACTGACGAAATTAATTGGTGCTCAAAAATGTAAAGCGCTTTTTCTGTGATGAGTGTTTGGTACTGTACTACGAGTATTAGTCAATTCACGACAAACCTCTGAAATGACACCATAAAAATGCACATCTGTAGAATTCAAATTTTTATCTCTATGAATTCAACAGAAAATGAAAATTTGAATTCAAACTTGTTTTGGTGAATAAAAAACAAGTAAGGTCAATACTTTTTCCTCTGGCTGCTGAAGCTAAATTAATATATGTGTAGATTTGTATACCGTTAGCTTAAATAAATTTCATGGTATACTTTGTCTAATGTCAATTTGATGACAAAAAAGCAAGGTTGTCAGATTTATATTCTAAAATTGCTAAGCTAACTATCCGTTTGTTCTCCTTTATTCAGTAAACTGTTAGTTCGTGACATTCTTAGAAAGCTAGTTTGGAAATATTTAAAAAAAAGACTGTGTGTGGCACTCGGAGACTGCCGCGGCAAAGCTATAGCATAGCTGTTTTTATCAACTTATGCAATTATAATTACTTATTTATGGAGTACTTTTTTTCCTTAGTTTTTTTTTTTGATATTAATTCAAGTTACACTTTTTGAGCGTGGTGACCGATAAGAAAACAAATTTTTTTCTTTTATTAAATAAATGAGAAGTTAATATTGTTCAAAATATTTTTATTATCTTAAAATACATGTAGGTTATTCAGGAATATTTATCATTGAAACTATAGGTTTATGGTTACTGAAATAAGAAACATAAGTTTGAGTCTTTATATCTTCTAAATATCTGGAAAATACCGCGTCCATGGTGGTCCCATATTTTGTTGTGGATTCTTGTGGATCATTATTCATTTTGAAATTCAATACTTTCGAAAGAAAAGTTGCCAACCGCTCTGATTTTTTATCAGCGAAGTTGATGTTGAAATCGCCAGCCAAGATAAGTGGAAGTTTATTAACATTTGTACCAAGTATTTTCGACCCTTCCTCAGTGTACTCCAGTAAAGTGCGATGAATAAACTGATCTACCTCGTCTAATTTTGGATTCGGAGAAATGTAAGTTGCTACCATGACTATGGGTAGGCCATTTCTAAGTTTGCGTACGCACACACAAATATCTACAACAAATGAGCTCCTAACATTAACATCGCTAACGTGTGTAATATTTATTTCAATATTCGGAGTCATAACATTAGTAAGATTATTATTATTTTGGTAAATAGCTACCCCACCTTTTGGAACAGTATCTCGTTTGAATTGAACAATACAATTGAAATTAGGTATTTCAATCGGATTATCAGGCGTCATTCAAGTTTCGGTATCACCCTGTGCCGGTCGGTGTGGGGGGTGTTAGGTTATTTTCGTTACGGAATTTCTGGATTCGGTCTCCACGCTCAAGACCGCGATAGAAGCTATGCAATAACTTAAAAAGATGTTATGGAATTATAAATTAACAATAAGGCATTTAAAATTGCTGGAAAATGATTAATTGAAAAAAAAATGTGTAAATTTCACAAAGCAAGCCGGAGTTAGGGGCCTAGAAACTTCCAACACAACTGTAATTAAAGAATGCAGCATCAGCATTTATTTATATATATAAGGATAGATAAATATAGTTTTTTCTAGATTTTAGTTCGACACTAATTGTACAGCTGAATCTCAAATTGTAACAAATCTTTTGTTATTAATGTTTCTTAAATATTTTCTTGAGTAAAATACGTAATTGGTGCGGTCAGTGGGATCCGTGCGGTTGTCAAAAACTTCTACAATTTGATGTTTTAACATCTAGTGCGGATTCCACTAATCTACAATCGCCGAAGAAGAACCTGAGTACTACAATCAACTGTGAGTACCAAGTTCCATATTTTTACCTTCACTTACCTTTTAAATAGAGTATAGGAAAGAAACTTTGAATATTTTTTGAACTTATTATTTATGAATGATACAAAAGATTTATTAAGAATATTTGAGTTTAATATTAAAGGAAAAATAAATAATAATAGTTTTGAGAATTTAGATTTATCTAATAATATAAGAATGGCTACAATAACTACAAAATCTACCATTAATTGGGAGCTATTCAAATTAAAATTTGAAAATATTAAGCCTTACGATGGCGACAGTAATAATTTTAACAAATTTATCACATATTGTGAAAGATTGATTGAAGCTTATGCATATTATAATAATGTGTAGTCACATATTGGAGTGTATCCAAGAAAAATTGATGGGAAAAGCAGAGATCATGGTCGGGAATAGAATGGGATTAAATACGTGGCCTAAAATTGAAGATTTTAATCATTAACCCCTTAATGCACTCAGCCGTGTTAACTCGGGATGGCTTGTCTGACTTTTTTCCTCGAGCCCGAGTATATTAGGACAACTTGGTATGTTTTTTATTCAGAAGTATCTCAACCGTATATATTAGATATAAGTTCGTAACGCATTCTCGCTCAACCGAGCGTCGCTGCAATTGGTTTCCCACCACTCTTCTGCTATTTCATGCTTTGGTAAAAGCAGCACACACAAAAATTCGAGTTTAGTATATTCGCAGCGTTTGCTCTTATGTATACATACGTTTTATTTTGACTTTATGTTTTGAACTTTATGTGTTATATTTTGATATCGTTCTTTTCTACGAATTGACGTTATGGATAGAGATGCTGGTGACGCCGAATGGGATGCAGGTTCCGAAAATGAAAGCTTGGAAATGAGTGAGAGCGATTCCGAACTTGAAAATATTTCCGATGGCGAAAGTAGTGACGACAATAATCTTGCAGATGCACGACAATATTTTCAGCTTCCTGGAAATTGTCAGGCACCTCCCAGATTTCCGTTTACGTGAACTTCTGGTATAGCTGCTAGTGTTGATCAAAATAGTAATTGTTTGAATTTCTTAGAGCTCTTTTTTAGTTCAACATATAACAAGCGAGACTAACAGATATGCGACCAGCAAGATACAGGGGAGAGCAAATAGTGTGTGGCATGGAATAAATCCGAATGAGATTAGAGTGTTCCTTGCTGTTACTCTATTGCAAAGTATTGTAAGCAAACCCGAATACCGGCATTCTTGGACAAAAATTCACTACTGCATACGCCTTTTTTTATAAACTATATGACTGGAAAACGATTTGAAAATATAAAACAATACTTACATTTGTCAAATAACTAAGACTTTTATCCAGATAACCATCCTTGTCCAAAACTAAACAAAATCTGGGAAGTTTATGAAAATATAAACAATAAATGTAAAAACCTAATTACGCCGGAACAATTAGTGACGATTGATGAGAGTCTTCTACTTTATAAAGACCGTTTGGGATGGGTGCAGTACATTCCTCTCAAGCGAGCGAGATTTGGGATAAAAACATATTTGTTATGCGAATCACAAAGTGGTTATGTATATAGTTTCATAATTTATACAGGAAAAGGTACTCTCTTAGATCGAGATTTTGAAGATCTCCCCGCATCCTCCCAAATAGTCATGACGTTGATGAAACCATTATTGAACAAGGGTTATTGTCTCACAATGGACAATTTCTATAATTCTCCACAAATGGCAGATCTTCTACTTCAAAATAGGCCTGATGTATATGGAACGTTGCGACTTTCGAGGAAAGAAGTATCTGGAGAAGTTAAAAATAAAAAGATGAAAGGGGGAGAAATAATTGCTTTTCAGAGAGGAAAAGTATGTGTGATGAAGTGAAAGGATAAGAAGGATGTATCTCTCATTTCTACAATTCATAACAGCTTGATGGTAGAAATGGAGACGCGTAAAGGCAAAATGAAGAAACCGCAAGCTATTCTTGATTACAATAATACAATGGGGGGTGTTGATCATGTAGATCAACATCTATCTTCCTATGTTGTACGAAGGAAAAGAGGAAAGAAATATTACAAAAAAATATTTTTCCACATCCTAGATCTGGCAATGTGAAACGCTTTTTTGTTATACGAAAAATGTGGCGGTCGGATGGATACCCTTGATTTCCGTCTCAAGGTCATAGAACTCATAATTGAAAAGTACAAATCTACAAATATTGCCAGAAGCGGTCGTCCGTCTTCAGCTCCAACACCACTAAGATTATCAGCACGGCATTTCCCAGATGTCATACCGCCAACGGAAAAAAAACTAAACCCAACACGTCAGTTGCTTTATCTGCGCACAGAAATGTTGAAAAAAGAAAAATAATTGCTTTTCAGAGAGGACAAATATGTGTAATGAAGTGGAAGGATAAAAAGGATGTCTCTCTCATTTCTACAATTCATAACAGCTTGATGGTAGAAATTGAGACGCGTAAAGGCAAAATGAAGAAACCGCAAGCTATTCTTGATTACAATAATACAACGGGGGGTGTTGATCATGTAGATCAACATCTATCTTCCTATGTTGTACCAAGGAAAAGAGGAAAGAAATATTACAAAAAAATATGTCTCCACATCCTAGATCTGGCAATGTGGAACGCTTTTTTGTTATACCAAAAATGTGGCGGTCGGATGGATACCCTTGATTTCCGTCTCAAGGTCATAGAACTCATAATTGAAAAGTATAAATCTATAAGTATTTCCATAAGCGGTCGTCCATCTTAAGCTCCAACACCACTAAGATTTTCAGAACGGCATTACCCAGATGTCATATCGCCAACGGAAAAAAACCAAACCCAACACGTCAGTGCTTTATGTGGCGGTCGGATGGATAGCCTTGATTTCCGTCTCAAGGTCATAGAACTCATAATTGAAAAGTACAAATCTACAAGTATTTCCAGAAGCGGTCGTCCATCTTCAGCTCCAACACCACTAAGATTATCAGCACGGCATTTCCCAGATGTCATACCGCCAACGGAAAAAAAACCAAACCCAACACGTCAGTTGCTTTATCTGCGAACGGAAAAGTTGAAAAGGGGAGAAATAATTGCTTTTCAGAGAGGAAAAGTATGTGTAATGAAGTGGAAGGATAAAAAGGATGTCTCACTCATTTCTACAATTCATAACAGCTTGATGGTAGAAATCGAGACGCGTAAAGGCAAAATAAAGAAACCGCAAGCTGTTCTTGATTACAATAATACAATGGGGGGTGTTGATCATGTAGATCAACATCTATCTTTCTATGTTGTACTAAGGAAAAGAGTAAAGAAATATTCCAAAAAAATATTTTCCACATCCTAGATCTGGCAATCTGGAACGTTTTTTTGTTATACCAAAAATGTGGCGGTCGGATGGATACCCTTGATTTCCGTCTCAAGTTCATAGAACTCATAATTGAAAAGTATAAATCTACAAATATTGCCAGAAGCGGTCGTCCGTCTTCAGCTCCAACACCACTAAGATTATCATCACGGCATTTCCCAGATGTCATACCGCCAACGGAAAAAAAACTAAACCCAACACGTCAGTTGCTTTATCTGCGTACAGAAATGTTGAAAAAGGAAAAATAATTGCTTTCCAGAGAGGACAAATATGTGTAATGAAGTGGAAGGATAAAAAGGATGTCTCTCTCATTTCTACAATTCATAGCAGCTTGATGGTAGAAATCGAGACGCGTAAAGACAAAATGAAGAAACCGCAAGCTGTTATTGATTACAATAATACAATGGGGGGTGTTGATCATGTAGATCAACATCTATCTTCCAATGTTATCCCAAGGAAAAGAGGAAAGAAATATTACAAAAAAATATTTTTCCACATCCTAGATCTGGCAATGTGGAACGCTTTTTTGTTATGCCAAAAATGTGGCGGTCGGATGGATACCCTTCATTTCCGTCTCAAGGTCATAGAACTCATAATTTAAAAGTACAAATCTACAAGTATTTCCAGAAGCGGTCGTCCATCTCCAGCTCCAACACCATTAGGATTATCAGCACAGCATTTCCCAGATGTCATACCGCCCACGGAAAAAAAACCAAACCCAACACGTCAGTGCTTTATGTGGCGGTCGGATGGATACCCTTGATTTCCGTCTCAAGGTCGTAGAACTCATAATTGAAAAGTACAAATCTATAAGTATTTCCATAAGCGGTCGTCCATCTTAAGCTTAAGTGTAATGAATTGGAAGGATAACAAGGATGTCTCTCTCATTTCTACAATTCATAACAGCTTGATGGTAGAAATCGAGACGCGTAAAGGCAAAATAAAGAAACCGCAAGCTGTTCTTGATTACAATAATACAATGGGGGGTGTTGATCATGTAGATCAACATCTATCTTTCTATGTTGTACCAAGGAAAAGAGTAAAGAAATATTCCAAAAAAATATTTTTCAAATCCTAGATCTGGCAATGTGGAACGCTTTTTTGTTGTGCCAAAAATGTGGCGGTTGGATGGATACCCTTGATTTCCGTCTCAAGGTCATAGAACTCATAATTGTAAAGTACAAATCTACATGTATTTCCCGTCCATCCATCTTCAGCTCCAACACCAAATCCAACACGTCAGTTGCTTTATCTGCGCACGGAAAAGAGATGATAAAAATAAAAAAATCCGTAAAGAAACGAGATATATGTATCGTGCCTCTTTGCGTCATATCATGCTTCAAAATGTATCACACTGTTGCAAATTTGGACTGAAAAAACATTCTTTTGCCCGAGTTTACTCGGTTTGGCGAAATGAGTTACTTCAGTTGTATTTTTAGCAGTATTTCTTTGTGTTTTCATATGTAGAACATAATTCATAAATAAAATAATTGGTAAAAAAGGGTCGTTTTGTTAAATTTATTTGGTGCATTAAGGGGTTAAAATTAAAGAGGCATTGAGACAATGTTTCTCAGATAGGAGGAATTTAGACTGCAGTTGCAACAATTGATAAGAACGAGGCCGTACAAAAACGAAAATCTCATAGATTATTAAAAAGTAATGTAATCGAAAGAATCACTAACGATTTTAATTTAAATGAGAATGACAAGAAATGACATATGAACCATTGCGACAAGACGGTGCTAACATCTTCAAGGCAGGATACACGGGCCTCCTTAAAAATAATATGTACCTCAAAAATTCAAATTCTTTAGAATATGCAATGGCTTATGTGAACGAGTATGAGAATTTTGAGAGACTGTATGGTCAATTAACCAAAAAAATCTTTCAAAAATAATAACAATTTCAAATCATCGAATAACAATTTTAATCATCATATAAATAATCATTTTAATTATCTTAGAAATATTAATTATAATCAATATCAATATGTTAAGAATTATTATAACAATGATGAAAGATCCACTTTTCCAAGTCAACCCATAAATATTCAATCACGGCCTCAGCAACCACGAAATTACTCCACTAATTCCCAGGTGTTTGGACTGAGGCGTAATGTATTTAGACCTCACCAGATATATGCAAATAAACTGCCAAAACCAGAACCGATGTCAACAATATCGAGAAATTTCGCAGACTATCTAAGGAATCGTAGTAATTTTACTTCACAAAATAATAATACACTTCAGAATAATAATCAATATTCCCGTAATACCGGCCAAAGATAAAATTTTGCATCTGAGGAATTAAAATAATAAATAGTTATGAAAATGAAGTCGGAGAAGAAGAAATAAGGAGAGATTATGAGAACGGGTAACGTTCTGAAGAAAATTATTCAGAACAGAATCAGCATTTTCGGTTAGCCCCTCAAATAAAAAATCAGAGTTAGTAGAATTCAATGTAGTGTCAAATAATCCACTGAGATGTATTGAAATGAAAAACCTAAATTAAAACTTTTAGTTGATACTGGCAGTACAAAATCTTTAGTTCGACCTTCTGTTGCCGAGAAATATTACGCGAATTGTATTTATAATTCAAATGTTGATATTAAAACACCATTATAAGCAATAAGATCAATTTTCAAGAAAAAATACCGGCGTTCACAGAATTAAATTATAATGGTAATAATAATTTTATATTGAACCATTTTCATGAATTTTATGATGGAATCATAGGTTTGGAAGATATAATAAAAATTAAATCAAACATAAATTTTAGCAATAATCAAATAATTGGTAACAATGTTTCTATTCCTATAAAATTCAGACTACCTACGGACAATAAATTCGAATTTTCTGTACAACCAACTGAAAAATTATTAGAATATATACCTGACAATAAAGCAAATTTTTAATGAATAAAGCACATTTAGACAAATCTAAACTTGCGACTAATACCTTATCAAGAATAAAACCAAATTGCGATTTTAATGCATCTGAAATAGATTCATCACCAGATTTATCATATTTATTTGAAATTGAAAATGTTCTAGAAAATAATGAAACTGAGAATGATGAAAATAATAGCAATAAAATTTATATATCTGATATTCAAATGAAATCACCAAATAAAGTTTTTGTATCAAATCAAACTGATTTAGAAATAGTTCATGCGTCCATGGAAAATCCAATCGTGAAAATACAGGAAACATAGATAGGGAAATAATTAAAACAAATAAAAATATACAAATTCTTAAGGAAAAAGTAAGTGAAGTCAATGGAAATGATATGGAAAATGAAAACTTTAACAAGGAGATAGAGGAAAATAATGAAATTGATGAAAGGAGCAAGACTATAAATGAAACTATAAGTAAGAAAAGTGTTGATCGAAATAAGAAAATAGTAGAAAGTAACAAAAAAATTAGTTAAAACATAAAAAGGAATAGAAATAGGAAAATTGTTGACAGATATAGGAAGATAGAAGAAAGTAACAAGAGCATAAATAAGATAAATAAAGAAAGCAATAAAAAAGTAAACAAGAATAATTCAGTGTCGTATAAGTGAAAGAATAGGACAATCCAACATTAAAGGATTGCAAGATTTCATGAGAAAAAATTGGGAGCATTTTGCATTAAGATGGTTTTCAAAACAAGAAATTAGTCTTCTTACAGTGCCATATCCGTGATCGGACGTAGGCGACCTCTCACTTCTACCTGTGTTGTGCTCTCCAGTTAACACAGATAGAAGGGACCTACAGTTTAACGACGGATCCGAACGTCTATGTTGAGAGGCTGTACTAGGCAGAATACTGTCGGTGGTTTGCCATTGCCTTCCGACAGGTGGCTCTCCGAATTTTTAATTATGATGTTAACTAGGCCCGGGTTTGATCGCGGGGCTTTTCGGTTAGCAGACAAAGCACCATTCCACTAGAGTACGGAGACCACAAGAAATTATTAAATAGCATGAAATATATTGAAAATTTATGTACATATGTAATTAGAATAGATCATGAGAATTAGTATTATAGAAACAACAATGAAAATTTAAAAAATTATGATTTTTTGAAATTAACTGTCTCGACCCTTACTTCATGGAATCTACTCATATTAGTGTTTTAAATGAATCTCACGGTTTCTAGTTAATACCACAATATAATAAAAATTGTTGAAAATTCTAAAAAATTGACAATTGTTTCGATAAATCAATATCATCGTCAGAATGACAGAAGTTACATTTCATTTGATGCCTACCTGATGTTTAATAGTTATTTTTGGCTAGACCAAGAAGTGACCTAACTCGTAATTGACTTAATATATGTTAATAAAAAAAAGAAGAATATGTGATATTACAAAGAATGAAGCTTAGATATTATTAGCCCTATGGTGAAATCCTGGATATCATTTTTCCAATTAAGATCAGTATAACTGTGCAATGATATAGAAAAGCAGGAAAACTATATCTGCTGATCTTTACAATGATCACTTAAGAAGACACTTCTAGTTTTGTGTTAGGTGTCAATGAATGATTGGTGTCAAGTAGATGTTTTGCGTAGTGGGATTCATCTGGTAGTTTTAATCTGTATGCTCGTAAGTGCTCACTATATTGGATTTGAAAATTCCTAAGGGTCTGACCCAAATAGACAGCATTACATTCTGGACATTTGAGTTTATATATACCTGCCTTCTTTTTTGGTAGTATTTTTGATTTTACATTTAACAATTTTGTACTAACGCTATTTTCTGTTTTAAAAGAAATTGTATTCGTTGCTGAAGATATTATCTTTGAAAGATTATTAGAAATATTTCCTGCATATGTGATGGTTTTATAAGTTTTTATTTCATCAGTTTGTTTAGGAAATATTAGTTGTAATGCCACTTTTTCCTCTTTTTTATAATTAGCGTATTTATCATATCTAATGGATAACTGTTGGATGTTGCTATTTGTCCAATTGTATTAATCTCTCTATCAAAATAACATTTGTTCATAGGAACTAAAAAAGCTCTATGTATCATTGAATTATATGCCGCTAGTTAATGGGACATGGGGTAATTGGAATTGAATGGAATTGTCACATCAGTCTGTGTTGGTTTTCGGTAAATTGAATAATCAAGTACATTATTAACTCTTTGAATTTTTAAATCCAGAAAATTGATTGGGCTATTTTCTCCAATTTCTAATGTAAATTTAATTTTTCGGTGTAAATTATTGATGTGGTGGAAAAATACATAATTGTCGTTCACTACCCATAACACAAGCTAATATGTCATCTACATATCTATACCAAAATAAAACATTTTTCGAAATATTACTTTCAAAGATCTTTCTTTCTAAATTGTCCATAAAAACGTTTGCCAAAATAGGTGATATAGGGCTTCCTATTGGTAAACCTTCATTTTGAATATATATCTTATTGTCAAAAGTGAAATAATTTTGATTGATGCATACATCAAATAAGTTAAGTATATCTGACATTATTCCTGGATTAATATTTTTATCTTCTAGTAATTTTCTTACAAGTATTAGACATTCTTTCGGAGGAATTTTAGTGAACATGTTAGTCACATCGAACGAAATAAGTTTATAGTTATCTTGCAAGTTGATTGCTTTTAACTTTTTGATTAGTTCTATTGAATTTCTAATTGAGTACTGAGATTCATATCCGTAACTATTAAGTATATTGTTGAGCCTCTTTGCCAATAGATTATTAGAAGCAGTAACATAAGAAACTACAGGTCTAATTGGTTTCGTTATTTTATGTAATTTAACGGTTCCATATAATTGTGGACAATGAGGACTCTTATGTATGATAGACCTTTTTTCGTAATCACTTAAAAGATAATTTGAATTATTAACAATATCCCTTACATTATTAGAGAACTTTTTTGTTGGGTCTGCTTTAAGAACTTTTACATCGCTAGATTCTATAAAGTTATATATTTTGGAATTGTAATTTTCAGCTCTCAAAATGACAGTTGTGTTCCCCTTATCAGATTTTGTGACTGTTAGGTTATTATCTTCTACTTTCTTTTTGATTGCATTTAAAACTGTAATGTCATTTTTTGTTTGACGTTTAACTTTTGAAGGTTCAATATTTTTGATTAAATTGGCAATTTTTAATTTCTCATAAAGAAAATTATTTGAATTAGATTTTAAAGCTATTTCTGACTCCAGGAATAATATCAGATATACTTAACTTAGTTGATGTATGCAATAATCAAAATTATTTCACTTTTGACAATAAGATATAGATTCAAAATGAAGGTTTACCAATGGGAAGCCCTATGTCACCTATTTTGGCAAACATTTTTATGGACAATTTAGAAAGAAAGATCTTTGAAAATTTTATTTCGAAAAATGTGTTATTTTGGTATAGATATGTAGATGACATATTAGCTTGTTTTATGGGTAGTGAACGACAATTAGATGTATTTTTCAACCACATCAATAATTTACTCCCAAAAATTAAATTCACATTAGAAATTGAAGAAAATAGCTCAATCAATTTTCTTGATTTAAAAATTCGAAGAGTTAATAATGTACTTGATTATTCAATTTGCCGAAAACCAACACAGACTGATGTGACAATTCCATTTAATTCCAATCACCCCATGTCCCATAAACTAGCGGCATATAATTCAATGATACATAGAGCTTTTTCAGTTCCTATGAACAAATGTAATTTTGATAGAGAGATTAATACAATTAGACAAATAGCAACATCCAACGGCTATCCATTAGATATGATAAATAAGCTAATTAATAAAAAAGAGGAAAAAGTGGCATTACAACTAATATTTCCTAAACAAACTGATGAAATAAAAACTTATAAAATCATCACATATAAGATAATATCTTCAGCAACGAATACAACAATTTCTTTTAAAACAGAAAGTAACGTTAGTACAAAATTGTTAAATGTAAAAACAAAAAAAACCACCATTAAAGAAGTCAGGTATATATAAACTCAAATGTCCAGAATGTAATGCTGTCTATTTGGGTCAGACCCTCAGGAATTTTGAAAGCCGATACAGTGAACACTTACGAGCATACAGATGAAAACAACCAGATAAATCCCACTACGCAAAACATCTACTTGACACCAATCATTCATTGACACCTAACACAAAACTAGAGGTGCTGCATATTTGTGAAAAGAAACAAGAACTGGATTTCCTTGAAGAATTTGAAATTAGAAGACATTTAAGAAACTCACAATATGAAGTTGTCAATGAACAGTTAGATCTAGGGATTCTCCACTAATAAACTGTCTTCTTAAGTGATAATTGTAAACATCAGCAGATATAGTTTTCCTGGTTTTCTATATCATTGCATAGTTATACTGATCTTAATTGGAAAAATGATATCCAGGATATCACTATAGTGCTAATAATATCTAAGCTTCAATATTTGTAATATCACATATTATTCTTTTTTCTATTAACATATATTAAGTCAATCACAAGTTAGGTCACTTCTTGGTCTAGACAAAAATAACTACTGTTCGCGCCACCCCCTTAGTTTTCATAAAAATTCGGCGCGCCGCTCATGGACTATTTTCATTAAATTTTAAACTGAGTTCTTGTACATTTTTGATAAAGTACTAGTTTTTAATTCTGGTCATTATCGTTACCGCTATCGCTGAGGAACAATTCGTTTCAATCTCACTTAAAATCAATTCTTTTTGTAAAACCTCAAAATTTGTTAAACCGCGACGTGTGTCAACTTCTTTTATTTTCTTGTGATATTATTCGCAGATATAGACGTTAAAATAAACTTTAATTAGTGTCACAAAGGCCAGGACTTTCACTATATTCAACTGTAATCCAAACGATCGATCGTGAAAACTCATAGTGTGTGGTTCTTTGGTAAGTACAATTTGATTGGAGCTTATTTTACATGTTGTCGATTCGCTAATTGCATAATTGAATAAATATACAGTCCATTGTTCTTTGAGCTAACATTTTGGTCCTTCGGGCCGGATCTATTGTTCTGTTTTGCGGTTAGCGAGTTGACATATATCTGCGAATAATATTTTCATATATCTTTCATTCACCGCAATTTTTGAATCTATTAAAAAATTTATTTTATTTAAAATTGGAACAAATTTCCTACGTTTTATCGGACTCGTGTTAAATAAAAACTAGAAGTAATTAACTGGTTTTTCATCTTTGTCAAAATTCTTGCTTATTTATTGAATTTGTTGTCGACTATACACTGGTTTTTGATTCAATAAAATTTATCTTCTAGATCGCGAGTTAATTAATTAGTGATTATCCGCGTTCAAAACATTTTTACGTTTACCGGGGCAGGACGATACATTCTCCGACTATTAAATTTATTCTTGCATGTTTATATCTTTCATTTATTATTATTTATCAACTGTTTCTTATTCATTGTTAATTTACGTTTATCAAAATGGCTGCTGATGAAAAGAATCGTAAATTAATGATGCAATACGTAGCAAGGCGACAAACGATTTTCTCCGATGCTACTAGCAGCTGGGATGCACTTAAAGATTGCACTTATGAACAAATTGCTGTTTCGCAGGTATATCATGATGATACCGCGCGATTGCAAGATGATTTTAAACTAATCAATGATAAAATTAGTGATCTCAACTGTCTCCTACCTCCAGCGGATAACATTGATACAGAAGCACCTTCCAATGCTTTTCGCACAATTCTTTTCAAAATAAGAGCTAAGTTTGTACAACTTACTAATGAAAAACCGACTCCGACTACTACTCCTGTCATCAGTGTCAGTCCGAGCTCTCAAAGTAATGTTGCATTACCTAAAATTCATTTACCGACTTTTTCTGGTGATATTGAGAAATGGCCTGAATTCTTTCGCACTCTTTCAATCCCTTATACATAATAGCACGTCTCTCTCCCCTATCGAAAAGTTTCATTTCTTACGCTCAAACCTGAGCGGAAGTGCTCTCTCAGTTGTTTCTAGCCTACAGCTAACAGGTGAAAATTACGAACTAGCTTATACGGCCCTGGTCAATAGATATCAATCTCCCCGCAGAAAAGCTCAAGCCTATTTAAATAAAATTCTGAAATTCAAACCAATTTCTTCTAATTCACTCAGCAATTTGAAACATTTTCACGAGACGCATAAAAATTCTGTACAGGCTATTAAAGCATTATCCATCAATGATTTAGCCAACTTCATTTTGTTGACTTTATCATTAAATAATCTTGATGCACGTACCGCTAAAGCCTTCGAAGATCGACAATCTTCAGAAGGAGTTCCGCGATTTGATGATGTGTTGGAATTCGTAATACATCAGATCAAAACATTGGAAATAATCTCTACCCCCGCAAGTTCTAACTCCAATACTCGTACCACGGTCGCTTCTAGATCAAATTCATTCATTGCCAGTCGTAATTCAAATTCTTCAGATTCAAATTCACATCGTTCTGTTCATTCCGATTCAAAAATCCTGTCTTGTATATTTTGTCACAAGGCACACTCATTGTCCTCCTGTTCCGCCTTTTTTCTTCTTTCTCGAGATGAAAAGATCGATTCCATCAAGCAACACAAACGTTGTTTCAACTGTTTAGGTTCCCAACTCAAATCACAATGTAAATCTATATCTGGCTGCCGTAAATGCAATTCTCGTAATCATCATACTCTATTGCACCCTTTTCAATTAGACAATTCAGGTAACAGTTCCGTGTCCAATCGCACCTCGGATCATGTCAATCATGAATCCAATATTGCATCTACCTCCTCTGTCGAACAACCCGCAACTGCTTCCACGCTCTCGTTTAGTTGTGCGACCTCAACGCCTGTAGCATCGCTTTTAGGTACCTTTCGTGCACGCATCTTAGATGTGCGCAAAGGTTATATTCCCGTACGGGGAGTTATTGACCCTGGATCACAACTCTCCTTTATCTCAAAGCGTTTATATAACCAGTTGAGTCAAAAGATTCATGATTTGCCAGTTTCCGTATCAGGCATTGGCGGACACTTCTCTACCTCTCCTGGTACTATATCATGCCAACTTTTCTCCAGGCTTTCTCCAAATCATATTGACATAAACCCATCAGTGGTTTCTCATATTACTGACCATTTGCCTCCTTCTAACATTAGTACCGAAGTTGCTCGTGCTTTTCGATATTTAACTTTGGCTGATCCTGAATTTCATCGCTCAGACAAAATAGACTTACTTTTGGGTGCTGACGTCTACCCCCAGTTATTACTACCTCAACCTTTTGTTCCCAGCTCTCTTGGCCCGGTCGCAATCAGCACCATATTTGGTTGGACAATTATTGGTCCTATCCAAACACGTGATCGAAATCAACGAATCACTTCTTTGATATCTACTTGTCAGATTTCTCACGACCTCAGCAAATTTTGGGAAATTGAAAATGTTTCTAATCTCACACTTCAAGATCCTCTTGACATTTTAGCAGAGCAACATTTCATCGCCACTCATAAACGAAATGAAGACGGCCGATATTCAGTCTCTCTGCCGATCAAACCAAACGCGGCCCCTTTAACTAATAATCAGAAGGTTGCTCGTTATTCACTTGTTGCACTTATCAAACGTCTTGATAAGACTCCTTCACTCAAATTGGAATACGAACTATTTCTACAAGAGTATTTAGAATTAGGGCACATGTCCAAGTCTCTGCAACCCACTCAGTATATTATACCCCATCATGTAGTAACTAAACTTACAAATCATGGCAACAAAATCCGAGTCGTTTTCAATGCATCTAGTCCCGACTCTTCTGGTCTGTCCCTCAATGATTGCCTAATCAAAGGACCCAAGTTACAGTCAGCTGTCTCAGACATATTACTCAATTTTCGACTTTCTCGAATTGCTCTTTGCTGCGACATTCGATAAATGTATCGACAAATTCTGGTACATGAACAAGATCGTCACATGCAGCATATCCTCTGGAAACCCAAAGCCAATCTTCCTGAACAAGAAGCTGAGCTAAACACCGTAACTTATGGCTTAGCTCCCTCCGCTTCTCTTGCCATGCGCGTTCTCCAGCAACTCGTTCAAGATGAAGGACATCGTTTTCCTTTAGCTTCACAAGCCTTATTAAACCAGACTTATGTTGACGATATCATTTCCGGTGCGGACGACATTCCATCCGCATTGGATTTGCAAATGCAATTAATACAATTACTTTCATCTGGAGGGTTTGAACTACGCAAATGGTCGTCTAGTCACCCTCAGCTTCTTAGAGACTTGCCTCCTAGCCATTTAGAAGCTCCTCTACAGTTTAATGATGAGGACAATTCGTTAAAAGTTTTAGGTTTGAATTGGGAACCATCTCGAGACTGCTTTGTATTCAGAGTTCAACCTTTTCAAGCGGCTTTTACTAAGCGTAACATGCTTTCCTTCTTAGCTAAAATATTTGACCCAAATGGATTTTTGTCTCCTCTCGTCATTTCCTTTAAAATTATTATCTAGAAGATATGGCTCGCTAAACTTGATTGGGATCAACCAGTTACCTCTGAAATTGCAATACATTGGAACCATCTTATCAATAATCTTGATCGCATCGCCACGCTTAATATTCCTCGTTGCGTCATTCCTAACATGTATTTCGATCAAATACACCTGATAGGTTTCGCTGATGCCTCGTCTCTTGCTTATGCTGCAGTAGTGTACATATGTTTCAAATCCGCTAACTCGCGCCATTCCTTTTTGTGGAAGGCCAAAACTCGTGTTGCCCCACTAAAAACACTCTCTATCCCTAGACTTGAACTTTCCGCCGCAGTACTTTTAATTGATCTAATCAATTCGGTTTTGCATATTCGGTATCCGAAACCGTTATCTGATATCAGACTTTTTTCGGATTCTGAAATAGTACTTACATGGTTACACACTCCCCCTCATACTCTCAAAACTTTTGTTTCACATCGAATTGCTCATATTGTCGGTCATTCACCTCCTAATTTAACGTGGTCCCACTGTCCTTCTGCTCTCAATCCCGCTGATATGGCTTCACGTGGGTTATCTGCTTCTAATTTTCTTCAAGACAAGATATTTCACTTATGGATTCGAGGTCCACCGCTATTGACCGATTACCACCAGCAATGGCCTATTCCCTTTCGCAGTACCAATTTGAACTCCGAATCTTTATTAGAGTTCAAACCGAGTCCCCTAACACTCATCACTGTTCAACCCGATCCCTCATTTGAAGAATTCTCTCTACGATTCTCTTCCTTTACACGTATGCAGCGAGTTGTTGCTTGGATGCGACGTTTCGTTTTCAATTGTAAATCCCGTAATTATTCTAAACCTCCCTCCGCAGGTCCTTTGAGCGTTATTGAATTACAAGATGCATTACGTACAATCATCGTGCATACGCAGTCACAACATTTTGCTGGTGTTCTGCAGGAACTACGAGTCACTAAAACAGATAATTCTCTCTGCAAATTGACCCCCTTTCTTGATGACCATGGGGTCCTCAGGGTGGGCGGTAGACTCAAAAACTCTCAACTAAATTACAATGCACAACATCCAATATTATTGCCCCGATCAGCTCACCTCTCTATGCTCATATGCAAGCACTATCATTTAACCGCCTTGCACGCTGGACCCACCACGTGTCAAGCTTTAATCCGTGTTCAGTATTGGATTCTTTCATTACGTCAGCTTATACGTAAAGTGATTCACCAATGCCTCACTTGTCATCGCTTTCGAGCTTCCACTATTCAGCCAATTATGGCCGATTTACCCCCTTGTCGAGTTCAGCCAGGTAGACCCTTTCTTAACACAGGTGTTGATTATGCCGGACCATTTCAAGTTCGTGCT
This sequence comes from Galeruca laticollis, assembly GCA_963921935.1. Lineage (NCBI taxonomy): Eukaryota > Metazoa > Arthropoda > Insecta > Coleoptera > Chrysomelidae > Galeruca > Galeruca laticollis. Next base: position 17,532,513 of record OY998183.1, on the reverse strand, counting down.
TCTCGTCTCCGTAAAGCCACCGTTACCAAAGGCTACCTATGCGTTTTTGTTTGTACCGCAACTAAGGCTGTACATTTGGAGTTTGCTTCCGAACTTTCTACTGACGTCTTCTTAGCAGCGCTCGATAGGTTTATCGCTCGTAGAGGTCTTCCTCATTCCTTCTTATCCGATCAAGATCGGAACTTTATTGGTGCCAACAGGCACATTCTGGAAGTTTATCATTTCCTCCAAACTCATCATGACGAGATCTTGAGTACTTTGTCGCAGCGCGAAATTAAGTGGTTTTTTAATCCTCCATCTGCCCCTAACTTTGGCGGGCTGTGAGAAGCAGCCGTCAAATCTGTCAAGAATTTGTTATATCTCTTGTGTGCTGAAATTACCTTCACTGCGGAGGAGTATGCCACACTTTTTGCACGAATCAAAGCTATTCTCAATAGTCGACCTCTATGCTCATTGTCCTCAGACCCCAATGAAGCATCCATGTATCTCAGTCCAGGTCATTTTCTTATTGGTGTCCCTCTCTTATCAAGACCTGAAATCCCGCTCTCGGAAGACATTTCTTTAACCTCCCATTGGAAGACTATTTCACAGATTTCACAATCATTTTGGCGTCGTTGGTCTCGGGAATACCTCAATACCTTGACTCAACGTACTAAGTGGACTACATCGGCTCATCCGCTCAAAACGGGCGACGTTGTAATATTGAAGGGAATGAACTCTTCTCCCTTATCTTGGCCCTTAGCTCGCGTTACTGAACTGAAGTACGGCCAAGACGGTGTTTCACGCGTTGTCGTCCTTTAAACTCCCACTGGCGTTCTTACACGTCCAGTTAACAAGCTCATTCCACTTCCGGAATGATTTTCTCTTTATTCTCTTTTTTTTTTGTCTGTTCTATTTTGTTTTGTATCTTGTTTTGTTACCACGCATGGTAACTTTCTTTATTAGTTCCACCATTTTCTAAAGTTTCGCTTATCTCCCTAGTGCTAAAATTGGACAACCATTCCAATTTTGGTGGGCGGTATGTTCGCGCCACCCCCTTAGTTTTCATAAAAATTCGGCGCGCCGCTCATGGACTATTTTCATTAAATTTTAAACTGAGTTCTTGTACATTTTTGATAAAGTACTAGTTTTTATTTCTGGTCATTATCGTTACCGCTATCGCCGAGGAACAATTCGTTTCAATCTCACTTAAAATCAATTATTTTTGTGAAACCTCAAAATTTGTTAAACCGCGACGTGTGTCAACTTCTTTTATTTTCTTGTGATATTATTCGCAGATATAGACGTTAAAATAAACTTTAATTAGTGTCACAAAGGCCAGGACTTTCACTATATTCAATTGTAATCCAAACGATCGATCGTGAAAACTCATAGTGTGTGGTTCTTTGGTAAGTACAATTTGATTGGAGCTTATTTTACATGTTGTCGATTCGCTAATTGCATAATTGAATACATATACAGTCCATTGTTCTTCGAGCTAACAACTACTAAACATTGGGTAGGCATCAAATGAAATGTAACTTCTGTCATTCTGACGATGATATTGATTTATCGAAACAAATGTCAATTTTTTAGAATTTTCAACAATTTTTATTATATTGTGGTATTAACTAGAAACCGTGAGTTTCATAATAGTAGAACTAGTCAATAATAACAATAACATCAGTAGATATAGAAATATAATAATTTTCAAATAAATAATATGAAATATTCAATTCTTTCGTTTAATAATTTTATTCGTTTTGTTAAGGTGTAAATTGAGATCTTTTGAAGTAATCAATGGATCTGGATTCCTTTGAGTTCAATGATCTCCATTGATTTAAATTATCTTACTTACATTTAAATAATCTTCCTTTGATTTAAATAATATCCTTTGGATTAATTTAAATTATTCCTTTTGATTTAACCGATCGCTTAATATTATCCCATTATGTGCAAAATCATAAACAAGCCTTCAAACTTTTGTATGAAAAAATTCAAAATGAAAATGATCAAGTAAAATGAAAAAAATAGTTAATGAGAGAAATGAAAATAGAATTGACCCACCAACATAAGAAGAACCAAGATACTGCTTATATACAAACGAAATTTAGAGATAAAAAATTACCGAAATTTAATATAGCAAAGATTACTAAAGACTCAGGTATAATATTAGAAACCAGTAATCAGAAAACCCAAAAATAATTATCAAATATTGGTACAAAAAGACGAAAGTGATAACGAGCACAATGGTATTGGTAATTCTTCAACTTCATTTTAGGTGTAAGGCGGAGGACATACAAATACCCAAGTTAAATAATTTACTTTTACCTATTAACCTAGGATCCTGTAGACTTATTTATACAAAACAAACGTTTTTATACTTTATAGACTTAAGAGAAATTAGTAAGCAAATAGATACCATAAGACAATTTCTATAGTTTAAGGAATAGTTTAATAGAAAGTAATACTACTAATCCCATATTACTTAAAAGACTGTTGTATTTTTGTAGTAGGTTGGTACCTATCTAGCAGGTACCTAGATATGCTCCTTATTAATAAATGTTAGTGCTTATCAATTGGCTTTATTTTGTTCAATTATTGGAGACTCTTGTTTAATTACTTGTGTTTTGGTATTTTTTCTATTCAAAGCAAAATATTTGTAAAACATAATTAAAATTATATTCATATTACAGTTTTAATTTCTTTTGAATGTAAGAAATATATTGTAACGAGCTATTTTAAGTTTCCGAGTATATTTTCATTTGATATTACTTATATCCCGTTATACCCTCTAACGTCTGCGTAGATCTTATTTTATATACAAGATTTATAATTATTTTAAGTTTCGGAGAATATTTTTATTTCTTCTGGGTAGGAATTATTTTATATATAAGACTTATATATCTGGCTTCTGTGGAGAAATCTTTTTATGCTTATAAAATATTTATTCCGGTTTTGAACTCAAAATTTCAAAATATTGGTTTCCCCACTGCCACAAAATATGGAGTAGGTAGCGAGCAGGTCGAACTTGTAACGAGATTTCCTTTCTTCAATAGTTATTTTATGTTTCCGAGTACTTATACCCTTTATAACCTATAATTTATGTATAGAAATCATTTTTATAATTATTTTAAACTTCGGAGGATATTTTCATTCACCTTCTGGCTTCTGGGTAGAAATCATATTATATATCAGGTTTATAATTATTCTAAGTTTCTGAGTATATTTTATTTACTTTCTGGCTTCTGTGTAGAAATCATTTTAGGCATGTAAAATATTCATTCCAGTTTTGGAATCAAAATTTCAAAAGATTGGTTTCCACACTGCCAAGAGATATGGATGAGATAGCGCGCAGGTCGAACTAAGAGAGGTGGAAAGTAAGGCTGAATACGAGAAGCTTTGAATCGAGAGGACAGTGGCGACAGTGCTGGGTGCTGGCTGACTAGAATTTGAGACTGCTAGCAATCGTTCATCGCTCCGCTCCGCTTGTTTTGATTTGTTTTTGCCGTACCTGTTCTAATTTCTTTTGAATTTTTTTAAACACATAAATAAAGTATTAAATTCAGTTACTGTGAAGGTAAGAATTTTTAGAAATAATATTTCGGGAATAAGTGGTCTTTTCAATCGAAAATAGAGAATAATTATACCGCTAAATTTCATTCTACGACAAGTTTGAGTATTTTAGTACAACCAGAGTGCAATAAAACTTTATTATATCTTTTCCGATTTTCCCATACACGTTCCGATTAAAATCTTGGAGAGTGCCAGGTATATAAGCTAGGGCACCCTGATATTTTAATCCTAGGACTACTGCCCTTATTATATATTTTCCGTTCCCCTATACACGTTCCTATTGAAATCTTGGAGAGTGCCAAGCATATAAGCTAGGGCTCCCTGATATTTTAATCCGAGGACTACTGCCCTTATTACATCTTTTCCGATTTTCCCATACACGTTCCGATTAAAATCTTGGAGAGTGCCAGGCATATAAGCTAGGGATCCCTGCTATTTTAATCCGATGCGTACTGCCCTTATTATATGTTTTCCGTTTTCCTATGCACGTTCCGATTGAAATCTTGGAGAGTGCTAGGCATATGAGCTAGGGCTCCCTTATATTTTAATCCCAGGACTACATCCCTTATTATAACTTTTCCGATTTCTTGTACACGTTCCGATTGAAATCTTGGAGAGTGCCGGGTATATAAACTAGGGCTTTCTGATATTTTGATCCGAGGACTACTACCGCTACCATAAAACCTCCCGATTCCCAGTCCCTGTAAATTGTTCTTTCACTCACTCCCGTCATATTAGAATATGTAGATACCATGTGGCGAACGGAACTCGCGGATTGTTTAGAAACAAGTGCATCATGCACATTAAGCAATATAGTATTTTCTCTTATAGAATATAACAAATGTATTGGGTTTAACTGGTGTCCCACTATGCAAATAAATATTACAGTTATGTTAATTCAACATCACATTGTGATAATGTTCTTCCTTTTTTTCCTATTGTTGTCATCACATGCACATCTATACAACCGCATAAGCCCAGCTTGTGGCTGTTAACTTTTGTGATGTTTCAACTTAACTTCTCAGCGATGTTAAAGCACTGCCTTTTTACATTACTGTGATGTTACTAGAACTTCCTCCAAAGGAAGTCTTTATAACGAACTAAAAACAACATTTCTGTTACATTCTCAAATGCCTTTTAACTTCTTATCAATGTTAATGCAATGTCTAAAACATAACATATTATCAATGATCTAAATGCAACATATCAAAAACAATACAGTGTATTCTCTTAGATGTTGTATGGGCATTACTTAAACCTCTAAATAACATACCTCAAACATTCTAGATGACATCCTATAGATGTTTCTGTGCCTAATCAGCAAATACAGTGTGAACATCTAAGAACGCCGGCTGTCGGCCATATTTCAAAAAATAATCATGGTACAAATTTAAAAAATACCTTCAGAAAAATGACTCTGAAAATGGCTGGAAAATATTTTTGAGTTCCTAAAATATCTGCTATGGTGTGGCATGAACACTTAAAAACATAATACTGTGATTATCTCCAAGAAAGACATACTAAAGTTATCCTAGAAATACAATTTTTGATATATTGATGAGATTATGAAAAAATATAGTTCGGAACTTTTTGTCCTTATTCTTCAAATAAGGGATGGGGGAAGGTTCAACCTAAAAAACAAATGTTATAACACTTTTTTGTTTTTTAATCGAGATCAATGTTTTTGACGTCATTTAAAAGAGTTTTTTCTCTTTAATAAGATATGCTTAACAAAAATAACAAAATTAAACAATTTTGTCAACGCTATGTGAAAATGTCGACAATTTTCCCATTTTCTCGGAAATTTCAATTGTAATGAGACATTTTTTAAATTCTGATGAAAAGATATGAAAATTAAAAAAATGCTTCAATTTACATTTGAAATTTCCGAGTGAATACAAAATTATCTAGTTTTGTTATCCATCTTATTAAACAGAAAAACTCTTTTAAATGCAGCTAAAATCATTAATATCGGTTAAAAAACGAAAAAGTTATACATTTGTTTATAAGTTTGGACCTTTCCCACCCATTATTGGAAGAATAATGGCAAAAAATCTCCTTAATTAAATTTTTTCATAATCTCTTCAAGATTTCAAAAATTGTATTTTTAGGACACCTTTAGTATGTTTTTTTGGAGTATTATATTTTCGACTGTTCATTCCTCCCCTAGCGGATATTTTAGAGACTGCAAAATATTTTCCAGCAATTTTTCAGTATCACTTACCTAGAGGTAATTTTTTTGAAAGTTGTACCATGATTCTGAGATGTGACCTACAGTCGTTCTTAGTTGTTCACTCTGTACATTTGAAATAAAATAGCAAATTAAGCAATAAAGGATTTAAAACGTTTATTCACTTTTAATGAACAGTACAGTAAACTTGAAAAAAACAGGTACAAAATTAGAAAAAAATATCTTGTCCAGGAATCCAACCTAGAAAAAATAAAATTGTGTAAGCATATTACATAACAAGTGTGGAAAGTGGAAACTATTGAACGCATTCGGTGAAAGCGAGGAATAAAAAAGGGTATATTAATCTGTAGTTGCCATAATGTAACATACTTTGAAACTGAATTAATAAAGTTTAACGGATACACATACATTACAGCTAGTTTACAGAAAATTTATTAGAATAGTTTTTTTAATAATATTAAAACTAATAAAAATTTTACACCATAAAGATTTTATGAAATATTACGTTAAATCAACAGAAATCCAATCTGATTAAAGAAAATTCTATCGTTTACTCACGATTACTTTTTCTTACGCAAGAGTCGTTGTTTCAAGTGCCTCTACCATTCCATAACGTACACTTCAAAAACCTCATCTGTGAAACATTTAAAGGTGTTCTGAACAGCAGCTAATAAAATAATTACTTTAGATCAAACTGTGCCCATGGAGACCTTTGATCGATCATCATAAACTACATCAAACTTGATTTTGAGCCAATTCATTGGGACCCATTTTCCACAAGATACACGCGGGGCTCTTCAAAGGAATAACAACATATTTTATTTCGAGCAGTGACTTTTCATGATTTACTTTCTATCACACGCCTCACTCCGTTTCGCAGGTGAATTCAGGTGTGCTGTATAAAATAATATACTATTCTCATCTTGTTATTTTCATACTGGATCATATTGTATATTAATATCGTGGAATTGTAACTTTATGGAAACTAAGCATTATTAATACACTGTATACAAAAAAACTACCTATGAAGAAGATATATTAACTTATTATCAAGTTAAATGAGTTTATAATTAATTGTATCCAATTGAGTATCCAATAGCTGTGTTTTTACAATAATAAATAATTGCATTATGTTTGTTGACTGGAGCATTCAGTGCCATTAGTTACATATTCTTCAACTATATTATTATAGGTACCATTTAGGGACAGCTACAGTTTTTTATTGTATTCAGTGAATTTTCAAATGGAAATGAGCTTTTTAACAGAAATTTCTGTTATTATGGTCTCAAACAGTCTCTAATTGTTCACAAGAATTGTTAGTATTAATGTTAAAATATTCCAAACCTGCAATACTATATTGATGGCTATAACTGCTACTACAAAAACTAGAACTAGAGATACTCGATTCAATATTTTTTGTACTGTTTAATACAATGTCTGTATCAGACTATCTGAAATAGTTATTCCCCTTTCTGTACATAATTACCATTTATTTGTTTTTTATTTTATTTATGTAAGTACCTTCTGAAACATCTTGAACATTGAAAATATTTTCTTCTAGATTCAAATCTCTGCCAACATATGAGCATGTTTTATTATTAATAATAATATCTACCCTATTGCAATATTAAGTTTTTTGTAGGGTATAATGCATATCTAGGATTTAAAATATTGTGAATCGTTTTTAAAATATACTTACTAACTAAAATATTTTAAATGTTGAAAATACCCTTATTTTGTGAACTCTATTATATAATGTTAGTATACAATTCCGCCACCTGGAATTTCAATGTACAATAGCCGATTAAAGTCCTGAATGAGTATTAAGCTTTAATACTTATGATTTTGGAATAGGTAGTTACTGATAACAGCTGTTGTTCGTCCATTATAACAAGAATTATAACTAAGCATAGAAGCTGAAGCTAAGTAGGAACTAACGAAAACGAAGACCACTTTATTCAAATACTTGCAAACAATGTGCTTACTGCAAATAAAATATAACACGAAACTGAAAACCATCCGCCATTTCATGCTTGTCATTTGTTTCCACAGATAATGTTCGTTCGTCAGTTCCTCTTCTGTTTTCTTCTTAGAGTTTTATGAACTAACATCGTAAAGACGTAATCACACGAACTTACTAAAAATTATTTCGAAAGATGTGAAAGTAACTGCAACATGTGATCATCTTAGAAACATGTTAATTTGTAATATTACAGTAACGTTCTGTATGTAACATTAGTGAGAAGTATACAAATTAACAACGTATGAATGTTTCCTATAGGAAGTTGCTAAAAAGAAGTTCATAGGATGTGTATCTAACTGCGAATTCAAGTATTATTGTGTACATCAAAAATATGTTTTCTTTACATGACATGGATTTTAGTAGAGTTGGTAATAAAATTAAGACATCTAGGAGATATCGTATTAACGTTTTAAATAAACATCACGAACAGTCTCTAAAAAGAACATCACAAAAAAGACTTGTTATGTTTCTTGTTTAGTGGGGTTTAGTTTGCATGCGATGCCATTTTCATAAACACTACTCAAAGATTATAAACGTATTAAGAGTAAGCAGTAACTCGCCACGAATTCGCCTCCACAGCAAAATAGTATTGTAATAAGTACAAATATGGAGAAGGGGAAGGAGGAAAAAATAAAATGAAAGTAAAACAATTTTCTGTAGTAATAAATCCAGAAACACTCTGTAAATACATATTTCAAAGTCCAAACAAAAGCATGCAAGAAATCGACCTACTTTTTAGTTTACTAGACCACGAATAACCCAAACATTTCTAGAAGTATTCTAAATAGACGTAATTGTATAAACATGTTGGTTGCAAAATGCCAAAACGAGTTTTAAAATATTAAACAAAATTGTTGAAAAACAAGACATTCAAAGTATGAAAACAACGCGAAATTTAAAACATACGTTTCCGATTACACAGAAAAGTGACCCAAAAACGAAGTTGGAAAATGGACCGTAAAAAAGAGCGACGTAGTTCGTACAGAGAGAAGAGACGTTGTTCGTTCGCGAAGGTGTCGAGGAGTCCGACACAGACGTAGGGGTAGGATAGTTAGATCCTAGTGTCCCCTTATCCCCCGACGCGAATACGGTTATCGGTTTAATTGTTTTTGTGTTATTCTAAAACTAATTTCACTCCCGTCGTGTCCAGAGTGATCCAGGTGGTATTCAGGTATCATCGGCAGTAAGGACTGCCCTCAGGCAAGACCGCAGGAAACATTTCAGTTGTGAACTATCTTAACTTCGGCGCGAGTGCACGCTGTTTCTTCGCGTCACTCGGGAACTAAATAACCGGCAACCAAATAACCAGGCTTCAGATCAGAAAAAAAAGGAACAGACGATCCAATCTGTAAGTTTTGAAACAATTGTTTATTAGCGGGAAACAATTTTGGCTGTCTTAACTTGAAAATTTATAACATATTCGTACTTCCACACGCGGAACCCTAATCTCAAATATTCGGAAGGGATAAAGGCAAATTACTAGTGTCATACTGTTCTTTGTATTTGTATATAGGGTATACTCAGCCAAGGAGTGAAAACTCTCACCACCGACTATTCAATGTCTTTTGTATGTTATTTGTTAGGCTAATATTGTACTTTATAAATAACTGGTAATCTTTTTATGCTATCTGAGAACATGTTTTTCAACTCTTAAATATGTTAAATGTTTTTTGGGTAGAATGAAATTGTTCTCGTACAAATAGCTGTAATCTTTTCTATGCCATCGGGAACAGATATCTGTTTTTTCTCTTTGTTTTTTTTTATGATCCTGAACGGTTGTTGTCGAAATATTATTTCATTGTCGTACATAATTTCGTTACCGCTGGTAAATAACAGAAGGTTACTCCAAGATATAAGCCGAAGGTCGCACGTTAGCGGAATGTGTTTCACAATTAATTTCAATTTTTTTGATGACGCCAGTGTAATAATGGATTCTTATCAAATAACTTTTACGACTGAGTAAGCTAACTAAAAAGAAATATTGGGCTAGGTCACTCCCTAATATACAGAGTATACGAAACGAGCTCCTTCGACCGAAAGAGTCAGAACCTCCGACTGACATTTGACATTCGAGCGTTTCTCTTGGGGTTCATCAGAAAATTAACAGACCTAAATTTTTCTCTGTAGAAAATAACATAGAACAGCGAATTTGCTAAATTATTGGTTATGTTGTACTGACATATCAATTTAATTGTTTGTTGCGTTGAATCTGGTTTGTTCATTCCCCTACCCTGATCATTCCTATAGTTTTTTTCTTTTGTGTACGTGAAACTGGCCAAAAGACTCGGGCCTGGCAAATTTTCTTTGTATACGCCCAGGCAATTCCCACGGAAGCCCTTACTGCTCGAGCCTGAAGGCCCACTCTCTCGTTTTACTTTTGGGGGAATTTCTCGTTCTCCTTTGTGCCCGGCGGCACTGGTTACAGTTGTTGCCTATATTGAGAGAGGAAACGGGGCACAATAAACAAACGTCGTCACAGAGTATTTATGAGTTTATTACAAGTACATAGATTTGTTACAGTATTCTATATTATTTTGTAGAAACTACCCGAAGAGGACACTACTTGACGGTCATTAAAGTCTAATTAACCAATCCAATAATTCCTTTATTTATTAGCTTTTTTAATAACAACTGATGATCCGGGGCAGGTACAGTGCAACAGAAGTAGTTTGGCGGTCGCAGGTTACAAACTATAAACTCTAATTAAAATTAAAATATAACAAGTAGAATAATAAAATATCAAAAACCACTGAAATTTATGTCTCGGATTGTACTTTCAAAGTGAACACGACAAGAGTTGCGAGAGAAATGATTTTAAACGTACGCACAGCGGATTTTTCTACTGTGCATACGGCCTTCGCCCGCCATGCTGCTTCTGTTGTAATGTACGTGCACTTTGCATTCATTATCCTTCATAATGTAATGTTTTTCTCATTTATTTAAAAACAGTTAATCCTGATGGGTGGGATAAATTCATACACACGGTAGGTTCACTTACTTAATTTATTTATGATAATAGATGGCTTTCGAAATTTTTTCCCTGGTCACTGTGGGCTTCTAAGGGTACTCCATATCGGCTGATGAATTATTTTACAAATACATCCGCGACAGTTGTCGCCTCTTGGTCCGGGATAGCGTGCCTTTCTCTTGCGATGTGGTCCATTACTCGTAGCACAAGTCCTACATTTTTTTTACCAGTCCTTCACATCATCGGAGCTGTTTATCCAATAAAACCTCTCACGGATTCGCTGGAGGGTTTTCTTCACTCCCAGATGACTTCCCGATGGACTGTCGTGTAACTTCTTTAGTACTTCAGCTACTCTTGTTCTCAGGATAACTAGCTGTCTCCTCATTTCGGAACCATCATCGTTCTCAAGGACTCTTTCCATCAGTCCTTCTTACGAGACAGGGGAGTCCCACTGAGCCCAATACACCTTGAGTGTCGGTGAAAATCTTGACACTTCTTGCCATGTAGGTCGCCGATTTTCTTTCTTCCATTGCCGAATCATCTTCAGGTGAGGATCATTCTCCTGATCTTCTCTGATCCTTGTAGGGTACCATTGTTCATTGACTACTGTAATTCTTGAAACTGCAACTTCCTTAGATTTCGACTTGTTGCATTGAGAATAGTCTACAGGGCATAACATTTTAGGCAAAGAGTCGGCTTTTCGGTGATTCACATAAGCTGGATGTTCATCCCTTTCTGATTTCCCCTGTGACTGGAGTTCTTGGGTTGCAGGAGTATTGGGGCGCCCAGATGGACTGCGTACGTGCTCTAGCTCGCCACACTTCCGGCAGTTGATCTTCTTCGGCTTCTTGTCTGCCATACCTTTCAACAAGTTAACGATCTGGTCAAGTTTGTCATCGTCATATTCTTCCTGCATGGTCCTACCTTTGTGGATGCTTTGCATTTAAGAGGTTCTTGGTTTGCAGGAGTCGTAGGATGCTCACACGAACTGCGTGCATGCTCTAACTTGCCACAATTACAGCATCTGATTTTCTACGGCTTCTTGTCTACCATACCTTTCAACAAGTTGACGATCTGGTCAAGTCTGTCATCGTCACCTTCTTCCTGTATGGTCCTACCTTTGTTGTATCCCGAAGCCATCGGGGCCTCTTCATATTCAAGAGCAGCAATCAATGCATCGACCAATGTTTTAGGATGGGCTAATCGAAGCGTCTTCTCCATATCGTGGTCAAATAAGCTGTCAATAAAGGCCTGGTTACCTAAACATTCCATCATATTATCTGGTGCTGATGGATAAGCAAATCGAACTAGTCGGGCAGTATCCAGTTCATACTCTTGAAGGGTTTCGTCACGTTTCCGCTTTCGGTTCTTCAGCTGGAATCTGTACAAATTTTCCAAATGTTCGTGATCGTATCGCATGTCCAGCTTCTTTTTCAGCTGCTAAAAGTCATCCGTTTCTTCTAAAGATATCGTCTGAAGTACATCTAAGGCATCTCCCCGAAGCGCCATGGTTAAGTTTACTGCCTAATCTCTGTCGGACCAATTATTCACTCTTGCGGCTGCTTCAAACTGTTTCACATAATTTGTCCACGAAGTTTTACCGTCAAACATTGCGGCCTTGACTCGGGTGAAACTGCAATTGTCTTCTGCCTTGGTTAAGTATTTCTGGCTTGCAAGGTTTTATTTGTTCAGACTTATTTTCTTCCTCTGGCGTGCCTCGTGTTCTTGAATCTGTTATTTTTCTTTCTAATTCCTTGATTTTCTCGTCCATCATTGTCATCTTATTCTTAATCTTTTCGTCCATCGTTGTCATATTCTCGATTTTCTCGTCCATTGTTGTCATCTTATTCTCGATATCTAATCTTCGGGTCGAAATTTTATTTTCGACGTCAGCAGAAATGTAATTTTTCAATGATAAGATGTCGGCAGAAATGTCGTGCTTCATAGCAGAAATATCGTTCTTCATATCAGAAATCTTCTCGTTCATATCAGCAGAAATTGACGAGATTAAGGTGGAAGCCTAGTCATTACATAAAAATGTTTCTGCATCCAAGCCGTCACTTACCAGTGCCACTTTGAGTCTTTCTACTAACTCACTCTTCTTACCGCACGTTTCCAACTCGCGATTTTCCAATTCTGCGTTTAGCTCTGTCACTTTCAGGTCACTAAGTCTCTTGACCATATTAACGTCTTATTTATTTATATAATCCCACTTCTGACACCAATGTAATGTTTTTCTTATTTATTTAAAAACAGTTTATCCTGATGGGTGGGATAAATTCATACACACGGTAAGTTCACTCGCTTAATTTATTTAATCACCAAACTATTCACTAATTCACAATATATGCACTTGAACTAATTTATATAAACACTTTACTACTATATATTTACTTATTGACTTGTTTATTTCACGAGATCACTTTTTAAAATAACTTCTCCCGCTGGTCGGTTCTGTATATATTAGTGCCTTTTTTACTAGATAATTCTAGATTGCGGCTTACACAAAAACAATCTGCTCCCTGTAATTTTCTAGATAAGACTGGTCACAAAAACCATAACTAGATAAGATAGTCACAAAAAATCAAATCAGTTCTAATAAATCCCTGCGCATCCGCTAAAATTTTAACTTGCATACATGGCTTAGACATAGTCGTATTCAGGGACTACACTAGTGTGCTATTTCGTGACAATAATAGATTTGAATTGTATTGGTTTTACCTAAGAAGTAATCAAATTTAAATAATGAGGTATTAACTGAAAACCCTTATTTTGTAATAATGTCCGACTCTTAGAAAATAATGTAAAGTTAAAGTGTATCTCGGGAATTACCATTTAAATATTGTATTTTGACTATTTACTATAGTAATTGTGCTCTAATATCTAATATTCACCTCAATTCTATCCTAATAACAAGTTGTGAGGGGGATAGGTATTAATAGTATTATATATTCATTTTGGCCATGATAACCTGGTCATCTTTTTCATCATGGCCAATGATTAAGGGTATATCGAGTATATGGCTAGAAAACTACACGGCGAATATCGGATATGGAGCTTAGAAATCAATGTACAAGAAACAAAATGTCACCCGATTGTAACTAATCTGTCAAATATCCAGCTAGATAATGGCGATATTAACACATTGTGTAATTAATGTCCTTATCTCGGCATTATATTCGATTCTACAGGGAGTGACGAAAATGAAATAAAAAAGAGAATCACACATGCACGAAAAACAATTGGTTACCGCAATGGAATTCTTTGGTCTCAAGAAATATGGAAACAACGAAAATTTATGATATATGATAGACTCGTCACATGTAGTCTTCTGTATGAATGATGTTTAGAAATGTAGGGGAGAGTGGTCGAATATCAACCGCTGTCCAATATCGATCACACACCCCTACCCAATTCTTGAAGCTTTTCAACTTCTTAATAGAGCGAGACCGCATGCGCTGGGATGGTATTTACTATGTATACAGTCACCTACGCACTTAGTCGATGTTTGACCGTAGTGAATGCTTGATGTTAAATTTTGCCTTATTCCTTATAATATTTGTGACACCGATACGAAAGTAAGTAATGATTTAATTTGATTGTAGCTTTGATTTTTGTGCAGTAAGGTAATTAGATATGTATGTGCTTATTATGTGTGATGAATTATCGTTACATTTTCACAGATTTTTTTTGTAATTCATCTTTTTTGTCTACCACGTGCAGTCGGCTAATGTCAACCGGGGTGATCGATATTTTCCTACTGTGATCGATATTGTACCAATGGCGTTTATTCTTTTACAGATGCCTCGTCAAAAGTATACACGCAAAACTTCTCGCGCTTCGTGGTCTGAAAAGGATATGGAACGTGCGCTTAAGACAATACATGACAAAGTTGCTTTCATACGAAAAACTGCACAAATGTTCAATATTCCATATGGAACATTACAAGACCGTTTAAAAGGTCGCTTCGCTACAAAAAAGTACAAAATGGGCAGAAAATCTGTTTTTACTGTTCAGCAAGAAGAAGATCTCGCAAAACATGTTATAAACCTCTCTCGCCTTTTTTATGGACTAACATCTTCGTCCATAAGAAAACTTGCATTTGAATTTGCACAAACCAATAAAATAAAAAACACTTTTAATAAAGAGAAAGCAATGTGTGGAAAAGATTGGTTCTATGCATTTATGCGGCGCAACCCGACATTGAGCTGCCGTAAACCGGAAGCCACAAGTCTGAGCCGTGTGTTGGCATTCAATAAAGATGAAGTTACGATATTTTATGATAATTTAGATAAGCTCTACTCTGAACACACTTTTGAAGCTCATCGCATCTTCAATGTAGACGAAACAGGGATTAGTAACGTTCACGTGCCAAGCCGCATTATTGCCCAGAAAGGTCAAAAACAAGTAGGAGCTGTCACAAGTGGTGAGAGGGGCCAACTTGTAACTGTTGTTGTAGCGATGAGTGCTGCAGGTTCGTTTGTTCCACCGATGTTTATTTTCAAACGAAAGAGAATGAAAGAAGCTCTAGAAAGAAACGGGCCAACTGGTGCTGTATATAGGTGCTCTAAGTCTGGATGGATTACTGAGGAGATTTTTGAAGACTGGATTCAACATTTTGCAAAATTTACAAAAGCTAGTAAAGATGATCCGGTCCTGTTATTAATGGATAACCACTCCACTCATTCAACTTTAAGGTCATATCATTATTGCAGAGATAATGGCAATAAAGTTGTTTCAGTTCCGCCCCACACTTCACACCGGTTGCAACCGCTCGATGTTGGTTTTTTCGGACCATTAAAGAGTGCATACAATCAAGAATGCGATAGATATATCAAAGCAAGAAAACACGAGAAGATTCTGCAAACGGATATTGCGGAGTTATTTAAAACTGCTTTTAATAAAGTGGCAGCTGTAGAAAAAGGGGTCAAGGCTTTCGAAACTACTGGCATTTATCCATTTAACCGATCTGTATTCAGTGATGAAGAGTTCAGTACCTTACTAGTCGATCCAGCGCCAAATGCTGAGCAGAATCAAGAACCGATAATTGCTGAAACAAATGCAATAACACGATTAGAAAAAACACTGCATCCTGTACCTGGACCATCTAAGATAAAACAACACGATCCACCTTCCATGAAAAGAGCACTTCCTATATCACCTACCTCCACAGTTCAACAACCATCTCCATTAAAAGCTCCGTCGCCTATCCCTGGACCATCTAAGACAAAACGTCACCGTACACCTTCCTTTGGTAGTGAATCTTCAGAATTAGAGCTTGAAGAAATTGTAGACGATGAATTGACCGACGATGATGATCCGACACTTCAGCTACCCGTGGAAAATAGAAGCTTTGCAGAACTTCTACCCTTGCCAACAGTAACAACTAGAACCAAATCGCGAAAAACCAAAGCATTCCCAGATACTGACCTCAACGCCATTAAAAGAGGAATTGGAAAATAAAGAAGAGAAAAAGCAACAAAAACTGAAGAAGTTAGAAAAACAAAAAGATATTAAACAGGAGAAGCTGAAAAAAGCTTCACGACGTATAGTTCCCGAAAAGAAAGATAATTCTACAAATGCCGACATATGTTCTGTTTGTCAAGAGTTTGGAAAATCAAATGAAGTATGGTGGAGATGCCGTTCATGTGCCGTGTGGACGCATGCAGATTGCACAATCATTGAAAATGCTAAAGATTATGTTTGTAGTAAATGTTAAAAAGTTTGTTGTAACCTTACTTTTTGAATGAACTAAATTTAAAAAATTTGGTTGATATTACCCGATATGGTTGACATTACCCGACTTTATGGTTGATTTTATCCGACTGGTCGATATTATCCAGAAAAGTACCGGTATGAGTTTTGTACATTAGAAAAAAACAAACATTATTTATTCCATTATCTTTTTTTGCCATAACGTTACTTATAGTTTTTGAGGTAATTTCATATACAAAGCGTCTTTATACATATTAGACCAGGGTCGATAATTTTTGAAACCAAAAAAAATTACAGTAGGATGAAACCCATTAGAAAAGCAGGGGAACATGATCAAAATGAAAGGAAAAATAAATTACGGTCGATCCGAGTTCGGGAAGTGGGAGGGGGTGAGTTTTTAAGGGTGAAAAATTGTTTATCTTGATTTCCGGCGAAACTACCAGTCCTATGGAAAAAAGTTAAATGACAAAGTTGTAGGGCATAGAAAGATCTACAACTTTTGTATTCACAATTTTTTCACATAACCTCAAAATTTAGGTGAAAAATTCAAAAAACCAAGTTTTTGGTTTTTTATTTATATCTTTTTTAAAAAATTTTTTTTTTCTACGAAATTTGGTGAAAACTTACCTTATTATGTCCCAAATATACTGTAATTTATTTGATTGAAAATATTTATTTTTTCGCGTCATTTTAACTTAATATCAAAAAAGCACCCTAATTTTCAATCGAAAATTCTGACGTCAAAATTTCAGCTTTTTTTAAAAAGTTTGGGGGCTTTTTGTTCTTTGAAATATCTACTTTCTGATGGTGTAAAAAAAATATACATTACTATAGGAAATACTATTAGAAAATGCAAAAAATTAAAAAAACCTCAAATTCGAAAATTTTTTTTCAATTACTATGTACAATTTCATCAAAAAAATGTGATTGCTGCAATTTTTTTATTTAAAAAGTTTATTTATTTTACTCGAATTACATTCATGTCATAGAAAATCTCATACAAAATAAATATACATGTAAATCGTACTATTGAATTTAGAAACTTAATTCTGATTACGTTATTCGTTAAATTTTTTTTAAAAAACTTTAATCTTGTTATTTATAAATACCTTATCTGAAATTCTAATCAGTTATTCATTAGTTTTTGTCTCTTTGGAGGCATTTCTTCATCGTCAGATTCGACAAATCTTTCCAATTGTAGTTGATCGTCGAAATCTTCAAGACCATCATCTTCGTCTCCAATGTTATTTCCAGTCTGCATTGGTTCTTCATCCACAATTTCATCTGAATCATTTACTTCCTCGTAGATTTTTTCTTCCATATTGGAGCAATTTTCAGAACCATGACAATTAGTGCATAAATTTGTGCATTTTAAACCATGTTTTCGGCAGCCACATTTTAAACTGTTACATCCAGTTTCACAGCTGCAGCAAATAGTTTTGAGCAATACTTCCGGAATTAAATTCTTTTCTGTAAATTTGGGCATAATGCCACGCTGATGTTGCTTCCAGCCCCAATCTGTTTCTGTCAATTCGTTACCCAACCAAGTTTGAAGCTGATAATATGCTCTGTAACAATGTTGTTCTGCTGCTCCTTCTGTGGGTGGGAGGTTTGCCAAAATGAAGGATGATTTAATTTTTGCTAATTGATATTTTTGAAACCTTAATTGATTCAGTGTCAATTTTTCTTTTTTACATTTATAAATAGATTTAATTAATTGTAATCCATTTTTTTTATATTTTCTTTACTTTCATCTTTTTTGTAAAAAACATTGGCCAAATTTGACAAATTTTTCGCGTCTAATATAGAATTAACGATACTTTTCTTTCCTTTTCCGGCAAATCCAGATGTATCGCAACCAGAAAAACAATGCAGAAATGCAACAATGTTTTTGAAGGATTCATGTTTGAAACTATAAGACGTGAAAAATAGTTCCTTTCCATTTCCAGAGCCTGGTTTGAGAAAATAAATGTCATGATTATTTGAATTTAATTGATTTAAAAGAACCAAAAGATCAATATCTTGACTCACAACTATGACAGTTTTATTAGTATCTCTGGCAACTTCTATCGAGGTCTTAATTATGTCGGCATCAGCATCTTCTTCAACTTGTTTACAGGAAAATCCTTGTGACTGTAATCTTTTCATTAAACTTTTAAATATTTTGTCCTCGTTTTTCTCGTTAGATAAAAAGTTTTCTTGCGAAAATGGTATTTTTGTATGGTTTTGATAATCGAACTCTGGAATATTGTCTGAGGTTTTTCTACGATTACGTTCTCCTCTTTTAGTTGAAGTAGCTGCTGGTACTGTTGTGACAGTAGCTGATTTTTTAATTTCGGGGTACCCATCAAACACAATATAACTGTAACTATAACTGTAAATTTTAATAAATACCTCAAAATTGTACATAGTAATTGAAAAACAATTTTCGAATTTGAGGTTTTTTTAATTTTTTGCATTTTCTAATAGTATTTCCTATAGTAATGTATATTTTTTTACACCATCAGAAAGTAGATATTTCAAAGAACAAAAAGCCCCCAAACTTTTTGAAAAAAGCTGAAATTTTGACGTCAGAATTTTCGATTGAAAATTAGGGTGCTTTTTTGATATTAAGTTAAAATGACGCGAAAAAATAAATATTTTCAATCAAATAAATTACAGTATATTTGAGACATAATAAGGTAAGTTTTCCCCAAATTTCGTAGAAAAAAAAATTTTTTTAAAAAAGATATAAATAAAAAACCAAAAACTTGGTTTTTTGAATTTTTCACCTAAATTTTGAGGTTATGTGAAAAAATTGTAAATACAAAAGTTGTAGATCTTTTTATGACCTACAACTTTGCCATTTAACTTTTTTCCATAGGACTGGTAGTTTCGCCGGAAATCAAGATAAACAATTTTTCACCCTTAAAAACTCACCCCCTCCCACTTCCCGAACTCGGATCGACCGTAATTTATTTTTCCTTTCATTTTGATCATATTCCCCTGCATTTCTAATGGGTTTCATCCTACTGTATTTTTTTTTCATTTTTTACCATTTTTGAAGGCTTCGGCCCTGGTCTATATATTACATATACAGTTATGAACAATTTTGCTTAAGTGGTCGATATTCGACCACTCTCCCCTAACGTAAAGTAAAATTGGTAAAGTACAATCCTGGTATTTATAAATGTATTCCGTATGAGTATGAATATGAATGCGCACTAGATTTTTTTAAATATATATAAAAATGAGTAGGTACCTACGTGATTTTGTTTTGGGTAAAAGTATTACTCAACATTGTGAGTTTAACAGATTTGTGCAATAAAAATCATGTCAACGTCTTAATATTTGTTACACGAATATATTGAAATAGGAAATATCAGGTCCAACAAAATGGAGTACAAAATGATCTGATAAAAAAATACTCACTATAACTTGATAGAAACATATCAACATCAACCTTGAGCATTTTTCTTCAATTCTCTCTAAGATTCTAGACACTTCTTATTTCAAAACTTATATTTACTCGATACCAATAAATCAAATTCTACTAGATGAACCTATGAATTTTTTTTGTAACTTTTGATAAGCTATAATCCAGTTTCCACCTTCAATTCATTGAGATCAATGATATTAGCTGTATCTTATACGGTTCGAATTTCGTTTGTTTATGGAATGAAATTGATTACAATCCAATTGATTCCAATGTATTTTGCGTAATAATATGAAATATAAATACAGTTCTATTAAATGCGAAGCTTTCTTGAATTTACTCTTTGATATACAGGGTGGTCCTTAAGTAATTGTACATAGAAGTATGGTAGATTCCTGACTTTAAAATATTACGATTTAAAACAACTTGCTTTAATAAAATGTTGCTAATGAGGAATCTACAGGATGTTAAAGGTTAAATTTTAAAATTTCTCATTTGCAATAACGTTAACGTCTTTGGATAAGTATACATAAAAATTTGGAATTTGTAGAGGGCGCTACATAGGCCACATTTGTAGCATCAATGTGACCTAAATTTTTTTGCTGTTTAAGTTAGCGGTAATTTTGTAAAAAATTATTAAAGCCACGTTGTTTTAATAGAAAAAAAGTATACTTGTTATTAACCTTAAAACTTAAGGGTTTAGTATATAATCGCATTTTAGGGATCATATGCATGATTATATTGAAAACATTTAGACAACAAATTTTAAAAAAAACTAAGCTACATAACATTATAACTTCAATTGTGTCACATTAAATGTTCGATACGTCCTACATTCTCGTCGATGCATTTATCTACACGTTCCATAAAAGATCGTCTCATATTAAACAACATCATTGGATCAAAAAAACCCGCTGCTCTATTTATTTCTTCCCAAAGTTGGTCACTGGTATAGTATGTACAAAAAGTACGAGGAGTAATAAACCCTAATTAAGTATGCAAAACCTTTACAGGGAGCACCATGAAATTTTTGATAAATCTCTTACTTTAAATTACATTTCTTCCGTAAATCTAAAAACCAGGTAGATCGACCCCGTATTTGTTTCAGTTGTAGCAAAGTTTAGGGTTTATTCATTGTTAAAGGATTAGCAGATAAGCAATAACGCAATGCAGTGGTGTGCATTTTGGGAAAAAAATACGTTTTAAATTATAATATAATAAAAAATGAAAAGAAATAATTATTGGAATACATTTATTACTTACATTTTATTCTATATCCGACTCGGAAGAGGAAGAATCGTTGTTGACATTAATAATAATAGGGTCGATTAAATCATCACAAATATTGTCAATTTTCCACATATTTGATAACATGCTCGATACAGTTTGTCCAATTTTCCTTACTCACATGACTTACAGCACTCTCAAACAATTCCACAACATCGCTTATTTTAAAAGTAGTATTTTTTTTCCAACTTCCCTCTTTACCTGAGCCCATATTAATTCTATGGGATTAAGTTCACAATGATAAGGGGGAAGTCGAAGAACTGATATACCACGAGAAGAAGCCATTTCTTCTACAATGTAGGTTTTGTATTTATTCTTGTTCATTTTTGCAATTCTGTAAAGTTCTTTCCTTAGTGGATCTTTTGGAAACTTAATATTTTTCGAAATAAGCCACTCCAAAAGCTCTGCTTTACGCCAACGACTTGTGGGCAATGCTTCTCGTAACCGTGAATGGTAACTTGCGTTGTCCATAACAATAACAGCCCCTTTTGGAATCAGATCCAGCATTTGAACAAACCATTCCTCGAAGACATCCCCATTCATATCTTCGTGATAGTCCCCCGTGCGTTTTGAAATAAAAGTTAATAATCCACCATCAACAAAACCTTCAGAACTTCCAACATGGACAATGATAAGTCTTTTTCCTTTTCCAGATGGTGGCTGCAAACCTAACGACAAACCTTCCACGAATGCCTGCCTTCCGCTTTTAATGTTTTCATCTTGCCAAGATTTGGAAACTGTATATCCAGCATTTATCCATGTTTCGTCTAAGTAGAAGATTTTCAAATTTTGTTCTCTGGCATGTCGAATGCTTCTTAAATAGTCTCTTCTCCAAAAAACTATTTCCGGTTTATCTATCAAGAGAGATTTTCTATTATGTTTTGTATATCTGAAACCCACATCTTTAAAAGTTTGCATAATGTCATTCTGGAGAATTTTGGATAGTCCGTATCTTCTTGCACTGATGTCATAATTTTGTCAAGTGTTGGAATTTCCTTTTGTAAGTAAAATCCATGGACTTCACGCCTTAGTCTTTGTTTTAATGACTCATCGATCTCAATTGGTTTTCGGCCTGAAGAAGTTTTAGGGGGTTGAAGAGTTCCATTCTTGCTTTCTTTTAGTAATCTATAAATTGTTGATTTAGCAACACACAACATAGCAGCATAACAGCCGTTAATTCCACAATATCATCAACACTTGCACTTGGATCCTTGTTTTTCAATGATATATAACAATTCAATATTAGAGTTTTTTCATTTAAAGATAATGGACCTGTTTTTGGTCGTTTAGATGGTCCTTGGCTTATCGACATTGTTTGGTACTTGCACAATTAACATTCAACAAATGTTTTAAGTATATTCCAACTGTTTACAATATTATGACAACCATACAACTTCATACAACTTTACTCAAAGAATTAATACTAAGTACTGATTTAATGTACCTACTTTCTTTTAAAATAATATTCCCAATGATGTTTTTAAGAAAACTGGGTTGTTTGGAAAATCCCTCTCAATAATCGAATAATCTGTAAATAGGTGTAATCGTATTAAGACGATTACAGTAGGCCACTTGCCATTTAAAATTTCTGAGAAAAATTCCCCAAACACTACATATAGGAGTAATACAAATAAAAAATATTATGAATAAACGGGCATATCCGAACTCTGCCACAAAATAAAATTTTACCTGACTTGTATCAATTTGAGGATTACTGAAATGTTCGAACTGTGCTGCAACTATTTATTTTAATCCTATTAGAGTCATTAGGGTTTATAATAGATAAAATCGGAGGCCCATAGAATTATGTATAATTCTGAAAGGTTTCAAAGATTTCTTGAATTAAATATTTTGAAGAAATCTTGATTGTTTTGATCGATATTTAGGGGATTAGGGGAAGGATGTTGATGCACTTACACTATTGCCTAAAAATCAGGAAGAAGTATTTAATAGTGTTCGTGAATTACAATTACGAACGAACCGAGAAGAGGAATTTCTATTAACAGCAGACCAGGTATTTAAAATTATTGTGTTCTCCTGTTTTTCCAACCTTAATTTTTTATGTAATTCGGATTGTATTTTGATGGATGGGACTTTTAAATACTGTTCAACTTTTTTTACCAAATGTTTACCATTCATGGTTTTAAAAACGGTTATTACGTACCTCTTGTTTTTTGTTTGCTGCCGGACAAATCAAGTCAAACATATTCAAATTTGTTTTTAATGTTAAGACAAAAATGTAAAGAAGTAGGCTTAAATTTTCAACCTAAAGAAGTCGTAGTAGATTTTGAACTAAGCATTCATAACGCTATATATGAATGTTTTGGCAGAGATCAAATTCTTTTTGGTTGTAAATTTTATCTCTGTCAAGCTTGGTTTCGTAAGATTCAGGAGTTTCATTTGGTACAAGAGTACAGACAGAAAGGTTCTGTAATTGGCGAATACTTAAAAGTACATTTCGGTATTATGTATCTTAGTCCTGAGGAAGTTGTAGAATTTTTTTATAATGAACTACATTTTTTGCTTCCGAATGACGAAAGAGTTATAGAATTCCGAAATTATGTCAATAAAACATATATAACGCAAAATTCGATATTTCCACCACTTATTTGGGCAAATAATGCATCCTTTTTTAAGAGAACAACGAATTCTTGTGAGAGTTTTCATTCGCATTTCGGTGCTTCTTTTTACAAAGCACATCCAAACATTGTTCAATTTACTAGTTATTGGATTTACAAACGGAGGTATACGCGAAAATTCGTTCGGCAAACCAAAGCCAGAAAAAAACCAAAAAAACTAATAATGTTAAAATTAATTTCATTAATGATCATTTGGATCAATATAGGAAAAATGTTATTTCTCGCTTTATGTTTGTGAAAACGGTTGCATGTAAAAATCTTCCACACGTTTAATTTTTGTTTTTTTTATATGTTTATGTATATTGAATATATTTTATTGTAATGTAGATGTAATTTTTTAGAAGTGGCAAATATACGTTGAGAATATATGTATGTTATTAATATTTTCTTATATTGAATTTGAGTACCTAAAGTTCAAGGTAAATTGTTAAATCGGATTAGGCTATTAGACCCCTACTGGTTTGGTAGTTAATCTGGCAGAGTTCGAACAACCCGTAATGACTACCTGCATTTTGTGGCAGAGTTCGGATACTCCGGAATAAACTGTGTTGCCTTTCTTTATCAAACTTACTAAAATTTATGTACCTCTATCACTTTTTCTTATTAAAATTAGTACATCCCGTTACCTCTGACCTAAATCGTATATTTTTTAGCACAGCTGCAACTCATTCGTTCAATACAAAATGTACCTTACGGTATACCCTCTTAAAATATATTTTGGTACGTCTATGAAATCTACTTAAATGAATGATTTATTACTCCTTGTCCTTTTTATATAGACTATATTTATGGGATCCATATAAACAAGTTGTTTTATTGCACTCCATACACCGAAATCGAGAGGATTCAAGTCTGGACTATGTGCTGACCAAGGAAAATGGCTACCAGCGTTCAGGAAATTTGTTAAGTAAATTTGTTTTGACTGCTCTCGTATAAAGCGGCGGTGCACCATTTTGCATTAACCACATATTTTGTCTTATATTCAGTGGCAATTCTTCCAATAGATTAATGAAATGATTTTGCAAAAAATGTAAGTAGTACTCACCATTCAAATTACGAGGTGACTCGTATGGTCCTAAGAAATTGTTACCAATGATACCACTCATGCGTGTATTTTAAATTCATATTGGAAATGGCTTACTCGTTTATCATGGGGATTTTCAATAGCCCAAAGATGATTTTTCCATAAATTAAAAATACCACGGCGGTTGAAGGTAGCTTCGTCGGTAAATAATATTCTGTCGACGAAGGTGTGATCAAGATTTTGCCTGTTTAGGATAGCAGTTGCAAATTGGTATCTTAACGATAGATCTGCTGGCAATAAATTTTGTACCGGAGTAAAATGGTATGGGTGATACTTCTCGAGGTGTAGTCTTTTTAAAATAAAAGTTTCACTAAATTCTAAAGCAGCAGATAAATGCCGTGTACTAACTTGAGGATCATCTTCAATGCGAACCATTATTTCGTCATCGTTATCAGGCGTAATTATTCTTGGTCGGCCTAAGTTATCACGCTTAGGACGAAACGAACCATTTTCGCCTAAATTCCTAAATAGATTTTTGAATGTTCGATGATTAGGTTGCTGCCTGTTTGGACATCTTCTCAAATATTCTCGTTTCACAGCACGCCCATTAAAATTTTGCTGACAGTGAATAGCAACCATATCTCTCACATCTGTATTAGAATAATTATTATGCCTCGGCATTTTCCGCTTTTTTAAATTTACCAATAAAATGCAAACTAAATATTACAAGACTGACATAATATTGAAACAAATCGAATGATTTGCTGTCAAAATCATTCGTGATGTCAGCCTACTACGTTAATAGTTTTCAAAATGGATAATTATTACTATGGGAAGAAATAAATAGAGCAGCGGGTTTTTTTGATCCAATAATGTTGTTTAATATGAGACGATCTTTTATTGAACGTGTAGATAAATGCATCGACGAGAATGGAGGATATATCCCCATGATAAACGAGTAAGCCATTTCCAATATGTTTCCAAAATAAACGTATGGTGTGGTATCATTGGTAACAATTTCTTAGGACCATACGAGTCACCTCGTAATTTGAATGGTGAGAACTACTTACATTTTTTGCAAAATGATTTCATTAGTGTATTGGAAGAATTGCCACTGAATATAAGACAAAATATGTGGTTCATGCAAGATGGTGCACCGCCGCATTATACGAGAGCAGTCAAAACATATTCAAATAACAAATTTCCAGAACGCTGGATTGGTCGTGGTAGCCGACTTGAATACTCTCGATTTCGGTGTATGGGGTGCAATGAAACAACTTGTTTATAGGGATCCCATAAATACCAGCGACCAACTTTGGGAAGAAATAAATAGAGCAGCGGTTTTTTTTTATCCAATGAGGTTGTTTAATATGAGACGATTTTTTATAGAACGTGTGGATAAATGTATCGACGAGAATGGAGGACATATCAAACATTTAATATGACACAATTAAAGTTATAATGTTATTTAGCTTAGTTTCTTTTTAATTTGTTTTCTAAATGTTTTCAAAAATAATCATGCAGCTGATCCCTAAAATGCGTTCATATCGTAGACCGTTAAGTTTTAAGGTCAATAACAATTATACTTTTTTTCTATTAAAATAACGTGGCTTCAATATCCTTCTACAAAAATATCGCTAACTTATACAGCAAAAAAATTTAGGGCACATTGATGCCAGAAATGTGGCCTATGAAACGCCCTCAACAAATTACATCGAAGTAGGTTCCAGATTATGATTTTTCGTGCCCAAAAACCTTTATTTCCAAATTTTTATGTATACATATCCAAAAACGTTAAAGTTATTGTAAAAAAGAAATTTTAAAATTTAACCTTTAACATCCTGTATATTCCTTATTAGCAACATTTTATTTAAGCAGGTTGGTTTAAATCGTAATATTTTAAGGGAATCTGCCATACTTCTATATACAATTACTTAAGGACCGCCCTGTATATCTATTACACAATTAAAAATTCAAGCGACAAATTTTATGATTGGATATTGTTCATGGCATCTCATGGATGAACCCTACGGATTTAGTACAATAGGTCCTATAAATCCAGATATACTACACTTTGGGTCATTGTTGGAGAAATTTTTGTTTGTTAGCATGATAGAGCCTCCGGAGTCTACACAATTGACTGATTTTATGAGTGGATATTATTCAGGGCGTTCCATAGATGAACACTATTGATTTTCAGCCCACCAGTAGAACGCGTCTTATAAATCCAGATATACCATGTTTTTGGAAATTTTTGGAGAAATTTTGGTATGTTAGCACGTTACAGCGTTCGGAGTGCGGAAAAGTTAGCTTTAATCTTTAAAACCGTTTATTTTTATTATTATTCATGGTAACGGCAGCTAGGAATAGTTGTAATAATGAACGAAAAGTGGCATTTTTATGTTTTCTTGGGAAATTTTAAAATTTTTCGCCTCATAAGAAGCGTTCTGAAATTTGAGAAAAATAGCAAAGTTGATCCAGCCGCTCTCAAGTTTTATGCTTAGCAACACATTTAGCGACACATTTTTATCTTCATAGATAGAAGATGGTAGGTATTCGTAGGTAAATTTATACACATTTTTTTTTAAATGAACATCCTACTTTAAGAAAAATTAAACAAGATATACAACTAGACCCTGATATGCCAAATATAACTCAAACAACAATTTGAAGAATTTTTTCATTTTTATTGTGGTACATAATGTGAATAGTAAGACTATGCTAGTGGAAATAGACGAAATTATTTATTGACGAAGAAAATACGTTCGATCAGTGGTAAAATGTCGACAAGAAGGAAATTATATATATTAATTGGACGAAATTTGGGTGAATGTAGGCCACAGTATCTCCTAACTTTGGCAAGGCAAGAAAATCGAAAGTTCTCGTCAAGCATTTATGGAAGGTTGGTTTTCAGGCTTGGAAGTTCCTTCTGGGAAAGGTCGCCGGTTAATTGTTTTGCATATTGGAAGCTCAAAAGAATTTGATGATGATATTTGCATCGAAAAAAACGAGAGACTTTCATTGAGAAATGAATTCAACGGTATTTGAAGACAGTTTGGAGACATTTTGAACAAAATCGATCCTTTTTCGGTTGTAGTCATGGACAATGCACCCTATCATAGTCGCCTCCTTTAAAAATAAGCGAGTGTTGAGATAAAATATGATATTCAAAATTGGCTTCACGCAAGAAAAATTCAGTTTGTCTCTTCCTTTCTTAAAGCAGAATTATTAGGTAATGTTGACAAAGCAATATCGTGTTTATGAAATGATTGTACATAGAAACATTGACGTACTTAGGGTACTTGTTTGGCCGCATATAAAAGGAACAGTAGCAAGGCATAGAACCTTAAAACTTGTAGATGTTCGAAATGTTCTATGAACGCTACAAGTACAAAGAAATTGAGAAAATGTATAAATCACGTGAAAAAGATGGAATCAAATGTGTGGCAAATGAATTTTCTCATTTTGACTCTGCCAATCAAGTTATTGCTAATTGGTATGGAACTAGTAGTGACACAAAGAGTGGACGTGAATGTGAATGAAAATCACAAAGCATTTATATAATGGTACTTTCAATTAAATACAATGTTAAACAAAAAAAATAATATCTTTCTTTTTACTATGTTGGTCTACTATATTTATTTATCATTCTCCCCCCTACGAAATAGTATATTACATTACGAGTGCGGAAAGTGACACTTTTCACACGAGTGCGACAATTGCACTAGAGTGAAAAGTTACTTCCGCACAAGTAATGTACAATATTCTTCCTATGACCACCCATTTTATTGAACAATATGTAAATATCAGATCGTGTATATTGAGTGACCTGACTAATCTTACGTATTATTTGTGACAGTATATGATTGAATATTGTTTCTATGAAAAGTGCACATGTATTTACAATTACTTTCATAGTGAAATAAAGAAATAACGATAATTAATGTTTATTTGAAAAAATTACAAAAGTAAATACTTATTAGATGCAACTGGCGAACAAATTCAATTATATACTTTACAGGGTTTACTGAAAGCATGTGAGTCCTGTAAATATACTTTCCAAGTGTGGCGCGTACAATATTTTTTGTGCAGCCACCAATAATTTGACAATAATATAGGAACAGAATATTTATTACCTAGCCAAGTTTCATAAATGTCCGTCCTCGATGCCTAGCCAAGCTTCATAAAAGTCCATCCTCGATGCTCAGCCACTATTATCAAAAGTTCATCTTTGATGCCCAACCACTTTTAGCAAAAGTTCATCCTCGATACCTTACCTGGTATTTTGTCTTTAATGAACATTTTGACATAAGGGTTCGGGAAAGTAAGTACTTTGCCGAGCAGTTAAGTCAATTTTGCGATCTAGACCGGCAACGACGCACTTTCCGAGTTAAAAAATGAACGGAAAAGGGCATTTTCTAAAGTGGCAGCATAAAAAGTTACTTTCCGCACTAGTGTGGAAAGTACTTTCCGCACGCGTGAGAATAAAGGTCACTTCCATGGAAGTAGATAGTGCGTTATGTGTTACTTTCATATGTGGTCGTAAAAAAATATATTTTTTTTCGTTTTAAATAGGCAAGCGAAAGCTGAAGTAAAACATGCTAGGTTATCGGTAGCTAAGTATGAAAAACTTTCGTGCCCTGGACAACGAACAAATAAAATGTCAAATTACTTTTCAAATATTTATTTAGATTGGAAATTAAATGTAAAATTACAATTGTTGTATCTTCCTGAAAGATTTAACGGCAAATGTTGATTGAAATCTTGTTTGAAAGCAACGTCACTGGAAATTTTGACTTGATTGTCGATTTGCGCAACATTATCATTAAATTCTATTTCTGAATTTTGGCTTTCCTGAATAGATATCGATTTTGTGGACATGATTTCTTGCCTGTCGATTTGCGCAACATGATCAATAAATTCTTCTGAATGTTTTCTTTCCTGAATAGATATAGATTTTGTGGGCATGATTTTATTAGCAACTTTTATTTTATGATTCACTGAATCTGCTATATATCCTTCCGCTACCACTGACGACCTCCACCCCCCGTGCCTTTCCATATCTAAAATGTCCACACTTGGGGCATTTGCTAGTAATGTAGAGGACGTTCTTCGAAACGAGTGGCCGGTGTACTGATACTTTCCAACCACCCGATTTACACATCTGCCTCGCTCATAACGATAAAAAAGCGTTCATTTTGCGCCTTTTTTGGTCGGAGTTGCATATAACGATTAACAAATGTTACCCAATCTGCTGTTCCCACAAATCTTCTTTGCACATTATTTTTTGTAGTAAGAATCTGCACTAAAATAACACCATTTTTATACTCCATGTCCTTCACTTTTAAATGATATAACTCGTCAGTTCGGCATGCCCCAGCTACTCCAAAAATCGCTACCACTTTTTCATTAAATATATTTCTTCAGGAGCTTCTAACAAAAACTTTGATATATCACCTTTTGTAAATACCTGAGATTTTCGAGGTTGATATCCATAATTTTTCCTTTTTATGCATGCCTTCAAGCGGCCAAATTTCGAAATATCCTGGTTCTTATTTAATGAAATAATCAATTTCAACATTGAGTATTCTGACCATAATGTAGCAGGGGACAATGTCTTTGATTTCTCTAAGAAAAATACTAATAATACATCTTCAGTTATTGTGGATTTCGAAATATCCTGGTTCTTATTTAATGAAATAATCAATTTCAACATTGAGTATTCTGACCATAATGTAGCAGAGGACAATGTCTTTGATTTCTCTAAGAAAAATACCAATAATACATCTTCAGTTATTGTGGGCACATCTTTTGTTGTATACCATTTGATGAAATTTTCATAGGCTTGATTGTAACGGTCTTTAGATTATCCGGTAACAAACTTCTGCACGCAATAATGGCTGCATCTTCAATGGAATTCATTTTTAACTAGATTCTAGCCAAATAATAAACTTTATGGAAGAATAATTATTTGACAACAGTCAAAATATTAGTTTTTGTTGACACGAATGTTACCAAAGTAATGTTAACCCACGCCTTCTACCCATTATATTGCAGTCTACAGAGAATTTTTTGCATCTTTAAATTGTGTGTTTTATCGGGGGAAGAATGAAAAGTTTAATACATTACACGTTGCAAAGCCCTTTTAGGTGCTCGGAGGTATTCAAATAGCCTCGCACCTAAAAGTAAGCTTCCGCAGCTTGTAATGTAAATAACTATTACCTCCCCACCTCCGCTAAGTTCTCGATAAAAATAAATGAATCCGCTATCGTCCAGGCGATAGTAAAATTTTAATAATTGCTCCTCATTGAGTATTCATCCTCATACAGCGCTTAATATTAATATAACTATTCCGCCAACCCTATCTACGATGCGAGAAAATTATTGATTTACCCCAAGAAAAGTTGACATTATTTATTTTTTTTTGAGTTATTTTTCCGTTTTTCAGTGAGAGAAACACGAAAAAATGGTTATTTATTTATATCCAAACAGGTTAACTACCTTATTACATGGATATTTGAAATTGAATAAACAGAAATTTACTTAATATTAAAATAATATAATAACATGATCTACTATATGAACACTATAAACACAAGGATTCTAGAACCAAGACGACAGAACTCACACCTCTCAATTTCTACATTTGATTGACATAATTTGATAATTAAAAATTTAGAATTAAGTATTAAGCATTAAGTGCCACGATACTCAACAATGGGTACTGTCCAGTCAATGTCAATAAATGTATTCAGATTATTGGCCAATATCAATATGGCTTCTAATGGAGAATGTACACAAGTTCGTATTCTTTCGAATAATAATGGACAGCGGGCTGGCCGCGCTGGAGCTTTAAATGGTATTATACCTAACATACTACTTGAATTTATATCATTAATAATTATCTTGTAGAGAAGCATCATACTTGCAATTTTCCTTCTATTCACTAATGAAATTAGTCCAAATTCCTCTCACAATCTAGATGACCTTATTGTCTTGTAATCTGACCATACATGGTACTTCTTGAAATATAATTGCATAAGAAATTTGTTTTGTACCTTTTCTACTAAATTTATATGCACTTGTGCCTGTTCACCCCAAATAATAGATGCGTATTCCAAATTTGATCTAACCAACGTATTAAATAAAATCTTTATAGTTTCTGTACTTGAGAAGGAAAAACTTTGCCTTGTTACAAACCCTAACATGCTTTTAGCTTTTTTTACTAATCGGTTAATGTGTGGTACAAATGATAGTTGCTCGTTATATATAACACCTAAATCTTTAATTTCACTAAGTCATCATCATCATCATCACGTAGCGCTACAACCCTGGGTGGGTTTTGGCTGACTGTACAACTTTTTTCCAATTTGTTCGGTCTTCCATCAACCTAGGGTCAAATGGAATGTTCATTTTCCGGAGATCTGCTTGGATGTTATCTCTCCATCGCATTCTGGGACGTCCGAGTGGTCTTTTGCCTGTGGGAATCTCCTCCCATACCAGTTTTACAAGTCTTTCGTTATTCAGTCTGTGCACGTGGCCTGCCCATCTTAGTCGCTGTGATTTAATTTCTTGGACAATATCGGCGTCGTTGTAGAGTGCTTTTAATTCGATATTGGTTCTGATCTTATACTGGTTTGTGGTGATGTCATGGTGAGGTCCGAAAATTTTTCTGAGTATTTTTCGTTCAAAGCGTCTGAGCTTTTCTTCGTTTGCTTTGGTCACGGTCCACGTTTCGCATCCGTATGTTATTACAGGTCTGACGATGGATTTATAGATTTTGATCTTTGAACTTCTTGTGAGATTTTTTGATTTTATCAGCTTATTCAGTGCAAATAGACAGCGGTTTGCAGATTGGATTCTGTCTTCTATTTCTTCGGTAACATCGTTGTCCGCTGTGATTACGGCCCCCAGATACTTAAAACGTTGTACTCTTTCGAAATTAAAGGTGTTGATCGTCACATTTTGTCCTATTCTGTCTCTTTGTGTCGTTCTATTTATACACATATATTTCGTCTTCTCTTCATTAATCTTCAGCCCTACTTCACTTGTTGCTCTCTCCACCTTGTTGAAAATGTCTTTCGTGGATAGGATGGAGTCTCCAATGAGATCTATGTCATCTGCATATGCGAGTAACAGCTTGGGACCTTGAACCGATAGCAATTCTGTTTTTATTTCGGCCGACCTCAAGGCTTTCTCTAATACAAGGTTTAAAAGTAGTGGAGATAACGCATCACCCTGTTTAAGTCCACTGTTGATTTCAAAGCTGCCAGACAGTTTATTATTTACACGTACTTTAGATATTCCACCCTCCATACAGACTTTGGTCATCCGAATGAGTTTCTTTGGTATTGAGAACTCCGCCATGGCATTCCATACTTGGCTTCTTTCTACGCTATCATATGCCTGTCGAAAGTCTATGAAAAGATTGTGTATGGGTCTGTTATACTCCCATCCCTTTTCAAGAAGTTGTCTCAGCGTGAATAGTTGATCTATTGTTGATCTGTTTGCCCTAAACCCGGCTTGATATTCGCCTAGGAAATTTTCAGCATAAGGGATTAGTCTACTAAGAATGATGTTTGAGAGGGTTTTATATGCCGTGTTTAGGAGTGAGATTCCTCTATAATTCGCGCATCTTGTTTTGTCCCCTTTTTTGTGGATGGGCACTATTATGTTTTCCTTCCATCGTGCTGGTATCCTTTCTTCTAACCATATGTGCGTTATTCGCTGGTGGATTTGGCGATGTAGTGCGTCTCTCCCATATTTCAGAAGTTCTGCTGGTATCTCGTCCGTACCCGACGCTTTGTGATTTTTCAGCTTATTTAAGGCCTTTTGGGTTTCTTCAAAGGAGGGATTTTTGACGGGCATGTCCGCTGTGATATAGATCTCTTCTTTGTGCTGTTCTTCCTGTATGATATTTAGAAGGTCTCTAAAATACTTTTCCCATTCTTCAGTTATTTCTTTACCGTCGATTATCATGCGGCCTTGGTTGTCTCTCAGTGTATGGATGGAATTGGTTCTATGCCCTCTTTTCTCAGAGGAAATTGCTCTATAGAATTCTCTGGAGCCTGGTTTAGGCCGGTCTCTCTCCATAGTTTCATATTTTTGTTGTTCACTAAGTCGTTGTAGAGAATCCTCTCCCATCAAATAATTAAGTATTATAGGTTCCTTTTTTTGTAATAGACATACTCCCACATTTATTAATTATAAAATTTAATTTATTTTGGATACTCCATTCTAGTATGCTATTGATATCCCTCTGAATCATGACGCAATCCCTAACTGATCTAATTATTTCAAATTCGTCCGCAAACAATAAACAACCAGAACATTGTATACATTCGCATATATCATTAATGAATAATAGGAACAGAAGTGGTCCCAAGTTAGAACCCTGGGGGACCCCAGAATTCGCGTGAAACTTCCCCGATGTATTACCATTGTGCTTGACCACGAAATACCTATCTTGAAGGCAGCTTTTAAACAAACACAATGAATTGTTTGATAAACCAAATGAGTTCAATTTCTTCAAAACCACGTCATGGTGAACAGTATCAAATGCTTTTAGAAAATCTGTGTAAATAACGTCTAGTTGTAGTCTTTCTTCAAAAGCTTGGATTGCCGATTCTGTAAACAACATCAGATTCGTATTTATTGATCGACCTAACATGTATTCATGTTGTTGGTCTATAATACTATTTTTACATGGTTGTAAAGATGGAAATATAAAATTTGTTCCAACAATTTGGAAGGAGCGCACATGATTGATGCCCCTCTATAATTTTCAATATCTTTCTTGTTACCTGATTTGTGAATTGGAATGTATGTTGACAATTTCCATTTTACTGGAAAATATGAGTGTTTAAGGATAATATTAAAAATATGCATTAAGGGTAGTTTCAAAAATTCTCCACAACCTTTCAAAACATAGGGCGGTATTCCGCCCATACCTGCGCATTTCTTGGGTTTTAATTTTTTTAGGGCCATATTGTAATCGTTATCTGATATGATCGATAATTTTATTATTGATTAAGTTTAAGTAATTTAAATCATAACTTGAGTTTACATCGTTGTGAGCAGGAGAGAAGTAATGTGCGAATTTTTCAGCAATCTCATCATCATTTACTATTTGCCCGTTTACATTAAAGGTTTCAACCTGACTTCCGTTAGATCTATTTTTTTGTCCAGAAGGAATTTATATCACTCTTTACCTTCTCTTCAATTTGCCTCAAATGATTGTTGTGTTCATAATTAATTAGATATTTTAGATCCCTTCTGGGCTGTAAATATTTGAAATTGTAATAGTCTGAAACATATATGTCTTGTTAGCACGATACAGCATCCGGAGTGCATAAAGTCACCAATTTTAGGATTGAATATTCTTCAGGGAATGTCACACATGAATATTATTGATTTTCAACTCACCAGAGCCGGTACAACGGGTGCCATCGTATCTGTTGTACCACATTTTTGGTGCGTTTTGGAGAAATTCGGTTTGTTAGCACAATTCAGACTCCGGAATGTATACAAGTGACCAATTTTATGATTGAATATTGTTTAGGGCGTCATACAAATGAACAGAATTGATTGTCAGCTCACCAGAGCCATTACAACGGGTGTTATAAATCCATACGAGTATATACTACATTTTTGGTCATATTTGGAGAAATTTCGGTTTGAAAGCACGATACATCCTCCGGAGTGTATAGAAATGCCAAATTTTATGATTGGATTTTGTTCAGGGCGTCACACAAATGATCCCTATTAAACAGGTCCGTGAAGTTAGCCCCCACAGTTTTAATGATTTAACTAAATTTAGTGTCATTGGTTAGTGCATCGTTAGTGCCTCTTAGTGCTTCTATAAATTTCGTTAGTGCTTCCGTGGTTTGGAAGATATTAAATATTCATTTATTTCAAGGACAGCCCCCAAAGTGTTTAGGATTATTTCCAAATTAGTGTCATTTGTTAGTGCTTCGATAGTGCACTTTAGTGCTTGAATGATTTTCGTTAGTGCTTCATTGGTTTTCGAGGTATTTGACTTTATATTTTCAAGGTCAGCCCCCAAAGTGTTTATGATTAATTCCAATTTAGTGTCATTCGTTAGTGCTTCGTTAGTGCACTTTAGTGCTCCAATAATTTTCGCTAGTACTTTATTGTTTTTCGAGATATTTGATGTTCTTTTTTTGAGGTCAGCCCCCAAAGTATTCACGATTAGATTAAATTTAGTGTCATTCATTAGTGCTTCGTTAGTGCTATTTAGTGCTTCATTAATTTTCTCCAGTACTTTATTGATTTTCCAGATATTTCATGTTCTTTTTTTTGAGGTCAGCCACCAAAGTATTCACGATTCAATTAAATTTAGTGTCATCCGTTAGTGATTTTTAGTGCTTCAGTAATTTTCGTTAGTACTATCTTGATATTGAGATATTTGATATTAATTTATTGGCACTTCCGCGAAGTTAGCCCCCAAAATGTTCATGATTTAGTTAAAGTTAGTGTAATTCGTTAGTAATTCATTAGTGCTTACTACTGCCTCTTAGTGCTACTTAGTGCTTCCATAAATGTTGTTAGTGCTTTCTTGGTTTTCTAGCTATTACGTATTATTTATTATTAATATTATCTTCTGAAATTGTTTACGGTTGATTCCAATAGCCCCCTCAGTTTATGACTTACAGGGCAATTTTGAAAATTTGTCATTTGCGACGCCATCCTGTATTTCTGAATAAGTCTACCAAAACAAAGCATCAATATCGTATATAGGGTATTTTTTACATCGGTAGAAGTGTATCAATCTTTAAACAAATATTACACGTTTTTTCAAATGGACCCTCCCTGTATATTATTATTTCAGTTGACAGATAATTCAACCTCTTTGAATATGCAATTTTACAGGGTTGACATTATTTTAATGACTTAAAAAATTGATCATTTGTTGGAGAAATGTTACCAGTAAATATCAATTAATTTGTAATAAAACATATCAATGTCATCCAAGGAATGACGATCCTAACTACGACTTAAATTTCCAAAGACGATATATAAGTAGAGGTAGAAGTGGAAAACTGGAAGGGCCTCGCTAAAATTGAGAAAAGACCAAAACTGTCTTATTATGGCCAGCTTCGCCCAGAATCCTTCATATAACCGAAAATCAAAAGGTGAAAATTGCTCTACTATATAATCCCAACAAACTACTAAAAACCTATACATCAGAGAAAAAGCAATACATAATAAAAAATACTTGTCCTTTCGATGCATTAGCACAAATTATCACTATTGCGACAGTCCTCAGTTTCAATCATCTACAGAATTTCTAAATAACAGTATTATCTAAAATAGGTACTTCGAGAAATAAAATTTATGTAAAAATATTCGAAAGATTAATAAACTTTTTTGATGTTTATGTATTAGTAGATGGAACTTTAGAAATAAACTGCGCTGCTAATGTATGTTCATTTCTCGAACAAATCATTGGTAAATGCGATACACCAGCTAGCGCAATTGAAGTTATACTTCTAAGCACTGTGCATTTTTATCAACGTTTCTCAAGGTATCCTCCTAATCAAGAGGGTTTGGTTGATAATCCTGCGATAACTCTTAGTTTATCTTTATAAAGTTGGTTCATATTGTAATATTCGTCAGAAACATACCCAGTTTAATTTACCGGTAAACGTTGACATAATTTCTAACTCAATACCATCCATCACTTGAAGATTGCATTGAAAGTTCCGTTTTAAAAAATATTAAATGTAGAAAATGTAGCACTGAGTATAATATAGGTATTATAGATAATGAAATATTTATAGGGCTTCCGGATATAAGTCTAAATGTAGGGGATATTCCTTTGATAATTAATGTCAACAAAAAGAAGTTTACGTTTAGAGGAGCGGTTGTATTTTATAAACCTGCTTCTAATCACCTTATTAGCCATTATGTATCTGTGTGTAGAAGAAATGATGGATGTATTGAACTTTATAACGATCTGTCTGAAAAAGTAAAAAATGTGGATAAAGAAAGATCCTTTCCATTTCAACTCCTATTTTATGCTGTGTAGTTAAAATCTATTATAGTTACCTGAAGTTATCAAACAAACATTTTCTGCATAATGACAAAACCAAAGTTTTATGTCACTTATATACTTAGAGAGACCAATGCCATTATATAGATAACATTGGTTTTAGGGAAATGGTTAAATAAAGTTATAGCATTTTCACAGAACCTCTCCAAAATGAAATGAACAAAAACAACTGAGTGTCGGAAGGGACAGTTTTTTGACTAGTGACAGTTTTTTCAAATGGAAACCCCCTATTTTTAAATTGTATCTGTTCTATTCGACTTAACCCGTGCACTGGAAATAACTGAAACTGAAATAATCTCCAAATATATTTTTTTAATAAATATTGAATATTTTGTCTACATTTTTATTTGGATGTGTGTACCTGTGACTACAAAAGAAACATTGGGCCTTATCAATATCCTTGGTAATTGATTGTTGTTTGGTTAATTGTTGATAGGTACGTATAAAAGGAAAATGGCGGTTTCATATTCAAGTCATACCAAACTTGAGTGTTACCGGGCGCCGAAAAAGTCAAAATTTCTGAATAAAAAGAACAAAATAATCCAATATTTTCATTTTCTTCCATTGTTATAAATCGTTTTATCAAAAATGCCTAGTATATTTAAATATTTTAGTATCCGCCACTATAGAACTTGACAAATAATAAAAGTAGGTAGCTAAAAGGACAGTTACTCCATTGAGATATTTGATTTATGAGTCGGTCCTTTCCAGTTCTTCTAGACACGCCAAAAATAATGGGTAATTGGTAACGGTAAAATGTTACTACTAATAATATGCATTCAATTGAGATATGTGTAATTTTTCTCTTTTTGCATCATTGCAATGTAAATAATTTAAATTAATGAAAAACGTTGAAGCTCGAACGCAATTAATGGAACTAAAGATATCCGATCCTGGAAAACTCATTGATTTAGTAAAAAAACAAATAATTTTAAACCAACAAATTATTTAGGAATATGATTATTGAAGTACGAAATAGCACTAACGAACGCATGACTTAAACGTAAACAATTTTAGAAGCTGATATCAAAATAAATAATAGCAAATAACGAAATTGATGAAAGCACTAAGAAGCACTAACGAATGATACTAACTTTAACTAAATCGTGTACATTTTGGGGGCTAACTACACGGAAGGTCCAATAAATTAATATCAAATATATCGAAAAAGAAGATAGCACTAATGAAATTTATTAAAGCACTGAAGTTCACTAACGAAGCACTAAAGAATGACACTAAATTTAATTGGATCGTGAATACTTTGGGGGCTGACCTCAAAAAAAGAACATGAAATATCTCGAAAACCAATAAAGTACTAGCAAAAATTACTGAAGC
Organism: Galeruca laticollis; assembly: GCA_963921935.1. NCBI lineage: Eukaryota > Metazoa > Arthropoda > Insecta > Coleoptera > Chrysomelidae > Galeruca > Galeruca laticollis. The sequence goes on along the minus strand of OY998183.1, from coordinate 17,493,286 downwards.
ACTAAACTGGACTAACGAATCACTAATGAATTACACCAATTTGGAATTAATCGTATACACTTTGGGGGCTGACCATGAAAATACAAAGTCAAATATCTCGAAAACCAATAAAGCACTAACGAAAATAATTGAAGCACTAAAGTGCACTAACGAAGCACTAATGAATGACACCAATTTGGAATTAATCGTAAACACTTTGGGGGCTGACCTTGAAAATATAAAGTCAAATATCTCGTTAACCAATAAACTACTAGCGAAAATTATTGAATCAATAAAGTGCACTAACGAAGCACTAGCGAATGACACTAAATTGGAATTAATCCTAAACACTTTGGGGTCTGACCTTGAAATAAATGAATATTCAATATCTTCCAAATCACGGAAGCACTAACGAAATTTATAGAAGCACTAAGAGGCACTAACGATGCACTAACCGATGACGCTAAAATTAGTTAAATCATGAAAACTTTGGGGGCTAACTTCATGGACCTTATTACAACGGGTCCTATAAATCCAATATACTACATTTTTGAAGAATTTTCGCATTGTTAGCACGATACAGTCTCCGGAGTGTATATAAGTGACCGATTCTATGATATTCTTCATGGTGACTCAAAGATAAACCTTCTCGATTTTCAGCCCACCAGAGCCACTACAACGGGTCCTATGAATCCAGATATACTACATTTTTGGTAATTTTTGGAGAAATTTCGGTTTGTTAGCACGATACAGCCTTCAGAGTGTATATAAGTGACCAATTTTATCATTAGATATCGTTCAGGGGGTCTGAAAGATGAACCCTATTGATTTTCAGCCCAACAGAGCACCTATAAATCCAGATATACCACATTTTTGGTCATATTTGGAGAATTTTTGCATACATCGTTGCTCCATTTTTAAAATATAAAAAATGACCTGAGTGAATAATTTCACCCCATAAAAGAGGGGGTTTTTAGTTTCATTTTATTTATTATGTTTGTGAAAAGGTACATCTAACTATTGTGCCTGTGATGCCGATCCCCTTTCATTGTTTCACTTTTTTAGAGGTATTTTTTACCATTGACGAAAGCTCCGATGATAGCATGTTTATTTGCCGAAAGCGCTTAGCTTAATTTTTTAATAAAATTTATTTACACACTTTCATCTTTTGAGAAAATACACCCATCAACCTTCTTCTACTTCTATATTTGGAGAAATTTTGATATGTTAGCACAATACAGTAAAAATTAGATTTAATCTTTAAAACCGTTTATTTCTTGTCGTAGTTCGCATAGATTTAAGAAATAATATCGCATTAAACAAAGCCGTATCACCAATTTCAAGAAATATAATCATATATATGACTCTGTACTACTCCAAAAAAGCACCGACATAATAACTCCAAGACTTGTGAATCTGTTCAGACTAAGCCTAGCCACAGGAGTTATACCTACGTTGTGGGAAATCTCCAAGGTGGTATTCATACCAAAACCTGGAAGACCCTCTTACGATACTGCAAAGGCTCATCGTTCGATAAGTCTCTTGTCATTTCTTCTTAAGGCACTAGAGAAGATGATAGATAGGCATTTGAGGATCAAGGTGCTGGGCGACAAGCCGCTGCGCCCCAATCAACATGCCTACCAAAGTGGCAAATCTTGCGAAACAGCCTTGCAAAGCTTGGTGAGCAAGATAGAGCAAGCCATTACTTACAAAAAAGTCGCACTGGCTGTGTTCCTGGATATCGAAGGAGTATTTGACAATACGAGCACTCGCTCAATATTGTCAAAGCTGGAATCCAGAGGCACAGACAGGACAATCACCCGATGGATAGAGAACATGCTAAGCAGCAGGAGAGCACAAGCATCCCTGTGTGGTGTCACAAGAGAGATGAAGACAGAAAGAGGATGTCCACAGAGAGGCGTTCTGTCACCAAAGCTGTGGAATCTGGCAATCGACGACCTTCTTGTCTCACTAAACGAGCAGGTGTGGTATGCTCAAGGATACGCTGACGATATCATCATTCTAATCCGGGGAAAACACGTGGGCATCTGCCAGGAACTAATGCAGAGGGCAATGTCCGTAGTGGAGAGATGGTGTGATACGGAGGGATTGTCTGTCAATCCCTCGAAAACCATCATGGTACCATTTACAAAACAGCGAATCGCAGAGATTACTAGTGTGCCAAAACTCTTCGGCAATCAGATAAAGGTTGCCAGGGATGCAAAATATCTAGGAATCCGGTTAGACGACAAGCTAACCTGGAACAGCCATCTAGCGAGCATCACAAGCCGTTCTCAGATTACGCTAATGACGATGAGACGAGCAATTGGGTGCACCTGGGGACTAACTCCGACAATGGTAAACTGGTTGTACACCAGAGTAATCAAACCAATGATGGTGTTTGGTGCGATCGCATGGTGGCCTAAAGTTCAGCAACGCACAGCCGCCAAAACGCTTTCTAAAGTGCAGCGAGCTGCGTGTCTGAGCATTACAGGCGCCATGAAGGGCACCCCAACCGCAGAATTGGAAATACTGCTAAACATCCCACCATTAGATCTCTATATACAGGGGGAGGCTAAAATGGCTGCATACAGAATGCAGTGCAATGGCAACTGGTGCAAGCACCATGCTATGGAACATACTAAAATACACGACAACATGAGGTGCGACATCATCGAAATGCCACCTGACAGAATGCCCAAGGTCGTGGAAACTGAGATACCATATCGTGTCAACTTGAGTGGCAGATCCGAATGGGCCCAGGGAGAACCTCAACGCATGTTGAACAGTATCACCTGGTACACCGACGGGTCAAAGACCCTAACGGGTACAGGAGCAGGCGTTTATGGCGTCAGACCCAGGCAAAGCATAAGTTTTTGCGTTGGCAAAATGACGACCGTATTTCAAGCAGAAATAGCTGCACTAATCGAATGCGGCAGAACATGCATAGACAGGAAATACAACAAAAAGACCATCTATGTGAACACGGACAGTCGGGCGGCCCTTTTGGCCTTAGCATGCCACAGCTATACGTCGAAGATAGTGTGAGACTGTCACAATACCTTGAAAACCTTGGCAAAAGACAATAGAGTAATTCTTACTTGGGTGCCAAGCCATACAGGGGTAGCTGGAAATGAGGGAGCTGATAAGTGTGCCAAGAAAAGAGCTCATCTCACCCTCATGGGACCAGAACCAGCATACGGCGTTTCATACAGCGCCGTACAAAATACTGTTTCCAACTGGGTGTCGCTTGAACATCAAAAGCACTGGAACAGAATCACGGGACATGCTCAGTCCAAAAGAATGCTAAAAGGACCATCGAGTTCCTACGCAGCAAATGCTTTCAGACTGGGTAGGAAAGAACGGCGAAAAGTGGTAGGATTCATAACTGGCCACTGGATATTCAACACACACCTAGTGAAAATGTGGATTGAAATAATAAATCCCATTCGCAGGATGTGTGGAGAAGTAGAAGAAACCGCAAAGCACGTGGTCTTCGATTGCCCTGCCCTGTGCAGAAGGCGAGCCTCCTGTCTAGATATCTTCCTAGGCACAAATCAGGAGGGAATGCAGGAAAACATAGTCCGACGAATCTCAATGTTCGCTAAGAATTTAGGATGGAACTTTGCTTAATACCTGTGAGTGAGGTTGCACAATAAGCCAATCAATGGCTGAGTGGCCACAATTAGGGCACCTGAACCCTAACCGCTCGTGACTAAAAAAAATATATATATGATGATATAATGTTGTGATTCCTGATTCCAAAAAACCTATTTTCAAAAAATGTCGGACGGTGAAATTTTATGTTTAGGTTTAGAATGTAAAAACTGAGGAAGTTCTTAAATGAGCATAATTTGATGTACAGTTTTTCGGAAAATCCCATTTTCATAATTTTTTCTCAATTTTCCACACGAAATAATTTTCTCGACAAACAACTGACAAATTGATTGGAATCCTCGTATCAAAAGTACCCCTATGCAAAATTTGATCAAAATCGGAATCAAAATTTTCTTGGGATTCGGATTTAAAAAAAAATTGAACCTTGATATTTTTTTACACATCGGTTTGCGTTTTCCATGGGAAGTTGCTTCATCTTTTTATAATAGTATGAACACTCCTATTTCTATTTTCACCAATTTCAGTCTTTCCATTGCGTAGACGTAGATATTAGAAATGTTTTTAAGGTAATTTTTACAAAAATTTCTACTCCAGCTTCAATTCCCTATATTGTCTGCAAATATATAAAATGGAATAATTCAAATATAGTTAGTAATTGAGATGCATCTTTTGTCTATCGAATGGCGTCAGAAAGGAATCGATATATACCATAGCTTCCTAATTATAGAACTTTTTATCGAAGCGTGTTAAAAAAATTCCAATATTTTGCAGTTCTGACCGAAAAATTTTGGTTTACAGTCAACGTATGGACAAAAAAGTAGACAGTACCATGTTTTTTAATACCTGAAATCCATTTTTTTGTTCAGTTTAATGAAATTTTTTTCAAGTAAAGTATTGGAAAAAAATTGGAAAGTCATGTGCTGGGTACATCAACTGGTTATTTTACATACTAACACTTCACTCACACGCTGGTCTAATAAATAACGTCGTCGTTACAAATACAATATTACTGTATAATACGTAATTACACCAAAATGGTTTTTCTTTTCCCAACCGGTTGGAAATTGCTACTTCCTGATTATAACGATTCTGCGAACTCTCGGAACGGTAGTTATATACCATTAAAATGTAATTTCTATCTTGTGAGTATGAGAAGGCTTCAAGTTTTATCTAAAGTGGATTTTGTATGAAGTTTGGATAATATATTATGCAATGAGTGTTTAAACGTGACTAAAATTAAAATAAATAATTACGAATGTCTATTGATGAAGTTTAATATCAAAATAAACGGTTTTAAGGATTAAAACTAACTTTTCCGCATCCGTCGCCCTGAACAATATTCTATCATAAAACTGTTACTTGTATACACTTCGGGGCATGTATCGTGCTAACAAACCGAATTTTCTCCAAAAATAACCAAAAATTCAGTATATCTGGATTTATAGTACCCGCTATACTCGCTCTAGTTAACTGAAAATCAATAGGGTACATCTGTGAGACACCTTGAACAATATTCAATCATAAAATTGATCAATCGTATACTCTCTGGAGGCTGTATCGTGCTAACAAACTGAAACTTCTCCAAAAATGACAAAAATATCGTACTCAAAGTACTGTAGCACCTGCTGTATTGGCCCCGGTGAGCTGAAAATCGATAGGGTTCATAAGTGAGATGCCCTGAATGATATTCAATCATCAAATTGGTGACTTGTTGAACTGCGGAGGCTGTATCGTGCTAACAAACTGAAATTTCTCAAAAAATTACAAAATGTCATACTTCAATTACCTTAGCACCCGTTGTACTGGCTGTGGTGAACTGAAAATCAAGAGGGATCATCTGTGACATGTCCTTAACAATATCCAATTATAAAATTGCTGACTTATTGCACTCCGGAGGCTGTATCGTGCTAACAAGACATCTAAGGAAAAGTGGCCGACGACAACGACGACGACATACACACAGGATTTTTTTCTCAAAACCGTTTTTTCGTGTTGTTGTTGATGGAAAACGTAAAACTCCAAAAAAAATTTCAAAATTCCAACTTTTTTTGGGGTAAACCAATATTTTTCTCGCATATAGAAAGGTTGGGCGGAAAAGTAAAATAATTGAAACCCTGAAAACAAAAATTATGTATTATTCAGAACCTGGAGTCAATGTTCAGTCATCAGAACGGTGGTCTCGCCGACCGATGTGTTGTTATTTTGTATGTTGGGAGATGAATGAAAGGCTATATTCAGATTAGTTGTAGATTACAATCAGATAACGTAAACCCATATTTACATAGGAGAAAAACGTATCAAAATTAAAAGATTATTATCATCCATATCTCAATTGTGACTGACAAGAAATTTCTATGTCAATATGTCACAGAATTTTCAATAGCTACTAGTTTCGGCCATCTCAAGGGCCATCTTCAGGCTGATCGAAAATATATTGGGCAACGAACGAAAACCACCAAAATTGTATTATTTAAGTGCAAATTAGGAGAAAGGAGGATATAGTAACATACAATGAAGTAAAAATGTTGGTTGTGGCATATTAAAAATTAGTGAGAAATTAAATATTCAAATAGTGACATACTAAGTTAAGCTCACAGTGAGTGAACAAAAGTTCAAAATTGAAACAATTAATATGAAGAGGGTGGACAACAAGCAGTGTCCCAGGTATAGATAAAAAAATCACAAGAAAAAGGATTATTTGCCGCTTTTAGGTATCATACTCTTTTGATATGTATCCAAACTTTTTTCGAGTCCTTGTCATGAAACCTGCTAAAATAATTTAAGGCAAAACTGATATCCGATCGAGATCTCAAGATGAGGTACATTAAGCATCCTATAATTTCTACTTAGTTTTCCACTGTCTTAAATAGAAACACCCACTTTGCGCATAATACATCTCTATTTTTCAACTTTTCAGCATTTTCTGAGACACCATCCACATATGAAATTGCATCAATTGCCATGTATAATTCGGATTCATTATATCTTTGTGGTATTTTGATTCTTTCTCCCGGTTCTTCTACTTTCTTCTTCTACTTCTCGATCTAAAAGTTGCTCAATTTCACCCTGTTCATTTTTTCGATTTGGATCTCCTATAATTCCCTCATCTGTATCCTCTTCTTCAGTTTAGACACTACTTCTCTCCTTTTTAAAATAATATTTCTTTTCATTAAAAATTACATCTCTAGCTGTGACGACCTTTTGTTCCTCTACATTACATAACCTGTATCCAGTTAAACTATATCCAATCATAACACAAGTTTCAGATTTTTTATCTAATTTACTTGTTAACTGTTCCGGTATATGTGGGAATGCCTCTGAATCAAATACCCTTAAATTATTTACACGAGGTCCCCTTCTATACCATATTTCCGCTGGTGTTACATCTAAATATTTATAAGGTAAGTGGCTACCCTTATTGCCTCATTCCAAAATATTTTTTCATCCCTGATCATAAATCATATACCTTGCATTCCCCACCAGAATCTTGTTCTACCTCTCTGCGTTTCTATTCTGCTGCGGTGTGTAAAGTAGAGTATAGTCCAGACAGCTCCATTATCTTTACAAACCTTTTTAAATCCAAGGACGCTATTTCATTTATTATTTACCAACCGTGTTATCAATACAGTTTACAGACGCGTATTAGCGGAAAGTGGAAATTACCGGTGCAAACCAAACATTTCACATGTTACTGAAAATATATATTTGACGCCATTTTGCTTTTGTAGATACTGTGCAAAAGTAAAAAAATATTCAATAAAAGAGAGAAGTTTATCATTGTATGACCTTTATATATTGGATGTAATCACATTAGGTCATATGAATAAAAGCGATTATTTACGGAATAGTGTCATGTGCATGACCCAATATATAAATAAGATTCCTCTCCATACCTTACCAGCATATAGAAATTAGTTAGATTTTTTAATTTAATTTGTTCATATTTGATATTGTGAGATCAATAAATTCTATTCTATATGTTCTCGGTGTTTGTATATCCGAGCAATGGCTATTACATACAGAACTATCAGCAATTAATATAAATAGTTTTTCACTGTTATCGTCTAGCTGTCGCTCTAAATGTGAGCACGGAGGTGTTGCGATATTTGGCAACACCAACATTAGTCTGAAAACTAGATTGTTCTAAGTTTTGTCTGATTAAACATGCAAAATTTTGTGCCGTTGAGTTAGTAAACGAGAATAATATTCTAATTTGTATCTATAGATATTCGTTTTTAATATACTGACTTTATTTGAACTAAACATACATATATTAGTCTAATTGGCGATTTTAACTTTGACATCGGTGGTAATTGGGCGCATGAGAAAGATCTTTTCAATGTTTTTCGAATGTTTGGACTGTCTCACTATATATTTGGAGCTATTTATTAATACAATTTTGTACAACTTTTATTTAAATATTTTACCCGATGATGAATATTCTTCTCCATATTTTAAATTCCAAATTGCTGATTGTACATATTAATAACAATCCGCTCGTGGCAACCAAATATTAAAGGTCGGCCAAGCGCGAAAATACTTAAGTGGCGCCTAGTGCAGCGTTGCCAATAAAGTATAGACGACTTTTTCCCCAAACCTAACGATCGATCGTGTTTACTATGCATTTATTAATGAATTGGTACCTCTATCTTCAGTTGAATGTTTTTGGCCCCGCCACATCAGAGTGAGCAATTTCTAAAAATCTATTTGCTTTACGTGTACCAAAACTCAGTCGGCTCATTTTACCCTGAACACAGGATTCACAGAACTCAATTTAATTTAAATTCACGGCATCAATACCTTCTACGAAGTTATTTTTAATTAATTTTTCAAGATATGACTGACAAATATGATCATACCTTTTATGCCATAAGTTTAGTTTTTAATTTCCAGTTTCTAAATACAGGCTTTCATTTTTAATAACATAATGGTGGAATTCTAAGAACATCTGTAAGATCTATAAGCCAAAATATGTAAGAGTTACAGGAAATGCGATTCTAACCTTACCTGTTGCTGACAGATTCGTAAAAATTTACAGGTTAGACATCTGTCACTGTAAGCAGTACAGGGTGTGGTACAGAACGCTGTATTATTATTGTTATCATTTTTCGTGTATTATTAGTTAAAAAGTTGTAGTTTTTAGTTTTTTTGTGATTTTTAAATGATTATTAAGTTTATATGTGAACATCATTGACATTAATATGAACGGTCAATTAAATATTTTCGCCAGTATTCTGTTGTACATATTTTAATGGTATTATTATAAAATACACTTTCCATTTTTCCAGAAATTGTAATGCGTATTGCCCAGGTAAGCCCAAAGGAGACAGAGTTCAATTAAATTAACTGATTTATTCCTATAAAAAATATTATTTACAATGACAAAAATAAACTAAAATTCGATATTCTATATATCTATATCTATATATATATATATATATATATATATATATATATATATATATATATATATATATATATATATATATATATAATAAGCAACAAAGAGATTAGTGGGTATTGCACGCAAATAGGAGAAGGGGCTACTGAAAAGAGTGTTTGACTATCCTGCTGAATCTGTTATATTTTCTCATGTTGCATTGAACACCTTTGCTCCCATGTTTCACATATTTTCTTGGTTGTACCGTACCGATGACGGCTAATGAGCCAGAAACATGCATGTCTGCGGTTACCACTCTTTTCAGTAGCCCCTTCTCCTATTTGCGTGCAATACCCACTAATCTCTTTGTTGCTTATTGTTCATATGTCACGCACTATTCGTACATCTTGTTGTTATTTCATTAATCTGGGTCGGAAGTTTCAGACGGGAGTGTTATATGCGCCTCCGTGTCTATGTTGGCTGTTGTCTCGAATATTCGAGATCTTCTAATATTACTGACACAAATGTTGTGTTTGACTATCCTGCTGAATCTGTTATATTTTCTCATGTTGCATTGAACACCTTTGCTCCCATGTTTCACATATTTTCTTGGTTGTACCGTACCGATGACGGCTAATGAGCCAGAAACATGCATGTCTGCGGTTACCACTCTTTTCAGTAGCCCCTTCTCCTATTTGCGTGCAATACCCACTAATCTCTTTGTTGCTTATTGTTCATATGTCACGCACTATTCGTACATCTTATATATATATATATATATATATATATATATATATATATATATATAATTCACTTATGTTCTTCAACCTTCCGATACTATTTAGAATTATATCTTCTTGGGTTCAAAGGTTGTGGAATGAAACAAATATATTAGTTAAAATATATTTTCGAATAAAGACTTATCAAACTTCTTGACGTTTCGCTCTTATTTTAGCAGTATTTTCAAAAGAATATGTATAAATATTAAAATTAAATTACATAAAATACAGTTATTGTAAAAACTATTTTGAAAAAGTCAATAAAATGTCATGAATGAAGTGTCAATAGTAATAGAATACCTGCCTTAGATATTTACGCAACGATATTATGTTGAGAGTGATAAAAATAAATTAATTAATTAATTTGTAACAAATTTGACTCAAGTTTTTTATGTCTTGTTTGTCATTTACTGATCTTGTTTTATATATATCATTTCCTTGATTTTGAGTTTTTGATAATTTGTGTCTTGTGTTAAAATTTTTGTGTTTTTGAAATCGAATTCATGATTTTCGTTATGTTCATGTTTGTGTAGCGCTGTGGATGCATTTTTAGTGAATTTATGGCCGTTTATTCGGCTTTCTAGATATTGTGTAGTCATTCCTACATAATTTTTTGAACACTTCAAGCATGGTATGGAGTATATAACATTTGATTTCTTATTATTTTTAGTTTTGCTTTTTAATTTAGTAAATAGTGATGATAGTGTATTATTTGGTTTATGGCATATTTTGATATTATGTTTAGATAATATATATTTTAGTTTTTCTGATAATTGATTCGTATAAGGTAGAGCTATATATATATATATATTTTTTTCGTGGTTCAAAGTTGTTAGTGAATTTGGTTTTATATTGTTGTTGTAGTATTTGTATGTACGTTGTTGAATAATTTTATTTATTTGATTTGAAGGATAGTGATTATTATCTAAAACAATCTTAAGTTTTCTATTATTTCAGGACAATATTTAGGTGAAGTTAGTTTTATAGCTCTATCTATCAATCCTATAATAACACTATTTTTTTGTATTTTTGGATGGCATGAATTATAATTTAGATATCGTCCTGACCAAGTTTCTTTTGTATATAATTTAGTTTCAATTTTATTATCATTGTTTTTTTCAATTTCTATGGTAAATTGTATTTTAGAGTTAAGAGAATTAAAAATATTGAGGAATTCATTACATTTGTCTTCTGGAATAGCAGCTAAACAGTCGTCAACATAGCGTTTGAAGAATAATATATCAAATTTTATATGTTCTAATACTTTTTCTTCTACATATTCCATTATAATTTGTGCTAAACTAGAGGAAATTGGAGATCCCATTGTACAACCATTTAGTTGTTGAAAGAAAGTATCATTATATTGAAAATAATTATTGGTTTGAATAAGCATAATACCTTCTATAAATTCATCATAGGTAAGTGATGTGTGTTGTTTTATTTCATTCCATTTTTCTTTTAAAACATGTTTTATTAAGTCATTTGGGATATTTGTGTACATTGAGATAACATCTAAGGATATGATTTTATAATTATTAGGAATATGTACTGTATCTAAAAATTCTTTCAAAAATAAATGAATCTTTTATATAAAAATTATTTTTAGTTAATTTTGATAAAATGTTTGTTAGATATTTAGATAGTTTGTAAAATGGTGATTGAATATATGATACTATTGGTCGCATTGGTAAATTATGTTTGTGTAATTTGGGTAGTCCATATATATTCGAAAATATATTTCAACTAATATATTTGTTTCATTCCACAACCTTTGAACCCAAGAAGATATAATTCCAAATATATATATATATATATATATATATATATATATATATATATATATATATATATATATATATATATATATATATTAAATCAACACTACAAGTAAGTCGTAATGATTTCAGAAGTTGTTTTCTTTATTAAGTTAACCGATATTTTCTTTCTGGTTTATTATAGCCTTTGAGAATGAAGACAATGCTCTTCGAAAGCTTAGGTAATGTACTATTTGATTCACTTTATCTCTAACCTGTAAAGTTTTTTTGGCTGCTATCCCCACGATTTTGAGGGTTTTTTAACAAAGACCACTCTTTGAAGTTTTATTTTTTAACTAGTCAGCCGTGACTAACTGCCAACTTTTGGTTTTTGGTTTTAGATTAGAATGGGGTTCTATGAAGAGATTGCCCGATCCTACGGACGGGAAATCTCATTAAATTTGAAACAATGGGTTAATTTTTCGAACAAGCTCAATAAAGCAAAAAACAGGAAATTCTTTTTATTAAACTGTAGAAAACATGGGGTTTTTCCACAACATATCTTACACAACACTGATAGAACTGTTTCCTCATTGCTTACACAGGATGGAAGTAATTTGCGGAGAGTGGAGGATTTTAACAGAAGGTTAAAAAATAAGATTTTAAATATTGAAATCGGTTTTGCGCATGAGTATGTTAATAAGCTGTCGAAAATCTTAAAAAGTAAGGAATCAGATATAAAAAGTAATATCCCTTCAGGAGTTTGGAATGAATTTTTTCATAGACAACAAATAAAATTGAATAGAGAATTTAAAAAAATCAAATTAAGAAATATTAATAAACTGAGAAATCTAGAGAAAAATACTGTTGAGACAATTCTAGTACAGGATAATTGGTTGAGAAATTTGACAGATGTTGATATACCCATGGAAGTCAGAAATTTTCTTTCATTGGGTCATAAATTTGGTTTACCTCCTGATATTACTCAAATAGAAATTAAGAACATTTTAGCAGACGTTGAGAATCTTTTAAATGGAATCAATGACAATTTACGAAAAGACATAATCAGGGCAAAAATAACTAATAACATAACTAATTTCTTACATCAGAACAAAAAGAACACGTCATATTTAAATTCGTTGTACGAAAGGTGTCGAAGATTTCTAAAAAATCATCCAGAATTAATTGTCACTAAAGCTGATAAAGGCAATGTTACAGTAATTTTATACAAAGATCAGTATGTTGAACTGGCGAATTCACTGTTAAACAATGATACTTACTATAAAAAAATTAATAACAATCCTAATTCAACAATATTACAAAAATCGCAAACATTGGTTAGGAAATTTTCGGAATTTTTCGATGACGAAGATAGAAAACGATTAAAAATGAGCTCTTCAGTTATTCCAAAGTTTTATGGATTACCAAAGATTCACAAAGAAACATTGAGTTTACGCCCAATTATCTCATCTATAGAATCACCTAATGAGAAAATTGCACAATTCATAACTGATAAACTTACAATATCTTATAATAGTAATAACAGGTTTTTTGTCAAAGACTCTTTTGAATTTGCAACGTTCATTCAAAATTATCAGTTACCTACCAATTATGTAATCATTAGTTTAGATGTTGTGTCACTTTTCACTAATATACCGATCAATTTAGTAAAAAATAGTATTACCAAACATTGGAACTCTATTCAGGATTCTTGTAAATTAAATATTGACCAATTTTTGGAATTAGTAGACTTTGTTTATAACACTTCTGTTTTTGTTTTTAATGATGAATATTATAAACAAGTTTTTGGTACACCAATGGGTAGTTCTGTATCACCCATTTTTGCACAATATGTCATGGACGATTTGATCGCTGAGTGTGTTGGGAATTTACCTTTTGATATCCCTTTTTTAAAAAAATATGTAGATGATATTATCACAGCTGTTCCTGAAGATGGTATCGAAACCATTCTTAACATTTTTAATGGTTACAATCAATACATCCAATTCACAGTTGAAAATGAAATTAACAGATGTGTACCATTTTTGGACACAAAGTTAATAAGGACCAATGAAGGCAAGGTGATACTTGACTGGTACGTGAAACCTACCAGTTCAGGTAGATACCTCAACTTTAAGTCCAATCACCCCTACAAAATGAAGGTTAATTTAGTGTTGGGGATGAAGAACAGAATTAAAAAAATATCACATCCTACATTACTTAATAAAAACCTTAAAATATTGATTGATACGCTTCAAAAAAATAGTTATCCTATTAAACTTCTCAAGAGGTTGATTTACAACACTCCTGGCGAGCATACTGTCAGTCATATTAATAGTAATGAAAATGAACAGGATGCTAATTTCAATAATTCACAGCAGGTTACTTTTGGTTCATTTCCTTATGTTAAAGATCTGTCAGAAAAAATCATCAAAGAGTTCAAGGGGACCAATGTCAAAATTGCTCAAAGAACAGCCAAACCTTTACAGTCTCTTTTTACTAAGTTAAAACAACCGGAGGATTCCATGATGAAAACTAACGTAATATATAGTATCTCTTGTAAAAATTGTAACAAAAAGTATGTAGGAATGACATCTCCGAACTTGAAATCACGTTGTGCTCAACATAAAAGCGATGCTAGGATAAAAAAGCGGAAATGTGCATTATCAGAACATGTTATAGATGAGTTCCACCATATAAATTTTGATAAAGTAAATATTCTTGATGTAGAAAGAAACTATAACAAAAGAAAATTTTTAGAAATGTATCATATTAATAACATTGAGGAACCAATGAATAGAAGGTCTGACATTGAGTCACTTAGTAAGATTTATACATATTTGTTGCACTTTAATAATGTCCACTCCGGTAGCGAGGAGATTGATTCCCAAATTAGTGTTTTGAGTTAATGGTTGGCTGAAGTGACAGGTCAGTCGAGTGTGGACAATACAAACATTATTTAATATTTCATTTAAAAACAAAACAATTTTTATACATTATGGCTATCACAGCTCAGTTGCGAATGCAAATGATTTCCAAACAGTCGGGCCTTAACGTGAGAGGTTAGGTCCTTTCCATGTGTTAAAAGTTACAGATCTTACATCACTTTTCCTAACTGACATTATTATTGTTATGAGTATTTTAAATTATCAATACTGATTTTCATGGAAATTAACATCAGACGAAAGTGGAGATCGTTAGTATTTGCGGGTGGGTTTTGTTTGGCTTTTTTATTTAATAATAGTAATGCTGGAATGGGTTGACAGTTGGGGAATACCGAATGTGAGAGGTTTGAGTGTTCACTGACTGTTTGCTTATTTCGTCATCCCAATTTTTTACATTTTACAAAAGACAGGTGGCAGCTGTCAGACAATAGTCTGGTTAAATTTAAAGGTGTAATTTTTCAATCTTGACGTGATCCTAGGTGTGGACATTAATCTATTATTGTTTTTCTTTGAAGTTTTCACCAAAGCAACCAAAAAAACACAACAGTATTGCTGAGAAATTTAGATTTTTATCAAATGTTTTTACTTCAACCTTGTAATTGCCCCCCGTATCTCTACCTTTCGACAGCAGTCGATTTTATGTCGAAATAGATATTCAACAATATCAGTTCGTTTCTTGTGTACGTCTTTTGGTTTTTAATAAACAGGAAAAAAATCCTGGCTCTCATTACTTTATGTAGGAGAGAAATTATATTTAGTCGACATTTTAATCTTTAGTGGATGAAGGTTTTCCTGCAATTTGTGAAATGTGAGTTTAATTTTAAATCAACACTACAAGTAAGTCGTAATGATTTCAGAAGTTGTTTTCTTTATTAAGTTAACCGATTTTTTCTTTGTGGTTTATTATAGCCTTTGAGAATGAAGACAATGCTCTTCGAAAGCTTAGGTAATGTACTATTTGATTCACTTTATCTCTAACCTGTAAAGTTTTTTTGGCTGCTATCCCCACGATTTTGAGGGTTTTTCAACAAAGACCACTCTTTGAAGTTTTATTTTTTAACTAGTCAGCCGTGACTAACTGCCAACTTTTGGTTTTTGGTTATATATATATATATATATATATATATATATATATATATATATATATATATTATATATATATACATATATTATATATATATATATATATATACATATATATATATATATATATATATATATGACTCTGGTGCGTAAATATTTTGAAGGCCACGCTTCGATGGTCCGTATCCTTTCGTCGATCGATATGTACGGATGGTCCGAATAGTAGATAGGTGTAACTGTAGCGGTGTGTATTTCGATTCCGGCGATATACTCGACGGTGTACGGGATTCTCTGCGTCCTATGGAATGTTCAGACAACCTGGGTTATGAGCAACCGGCGGATCAATACTCTTTCGGTTTTAATCCCTAGATTTGATGATATCGTATGTAGCTAGTCAGTACCCAGTTTAACGAATATCTCGGCTTGCAGGGACTGTAGTTATTACGGCGCGTCAATACCACACCGAAATTATACTAACAGTTAAAGCGATCGTTTATAGCCAGTCAGTACCCGGCTTAACGGCGCTTCCCTACGAAGATGCTGTAGAGCTTTCAGTGTGTCAGTACCACACCGAAATTCTTCTAACAGTTTGAACAATCGTTCTCGTTTCCGTCAATACCAGAAACCAACGGCCGTTGTAATGAATGATATGTAAAATCGGATCAATACTCCGACTTAGTACAACACTAGGCGGTGGATAGTGTAAAGCGTTTAAGGTTAAAGTCAATACCCCCGACCTACGCTTCGCACTGGAGGCGGCTGAACTTGGAGGAGCAGGAATCCGTAAACCAAGTCGTCTCATCGTCTGTCGGTTTGCATTTTTATATCCATCGTAGTGGTGGTGGTGGAAGTCTCCTTCCCTTCTACTGTCGATTCTTCGTGCGCATCCTGGCGTGAGGGCTTTTCTGTTCTGGTGGGGTACCTCGTCATCGCGGCGCTAACTGGTTTCTTGAATCGAGTTTTATAGTAAAGAATTTATATCATTACAAAATCATATGAGAATCCATCGAAGACATTTAAGGGATCAATTAAATCCGATTGATATGCCAGACAGGCATTTTAGACAAATATTTCGGTTGGACAAAAATAGTGTTCAATTCTTTATTCATAATTTAAGACCCCATATTATGGAGAATAATTAACGAATTCCCGTTGTAGTGAAAGTAATAATAATCAATTCACAGTCTTTTTACAATGCATTTAAATATTTTTTTTAGATTTTTGCTACTCTTAACTTTCTGGCCACGGGCTCATTTCAGAACGCTGTTGGCTGTAATGCTTGGATAGCAATTAGCCAGACATCTTTGAGTAGAGTCATTTCACAAGTATGTGAATTGATTGTTCAAATATTAATGATGACTTACATAACATTTCTGTAAATGAGGAACAAACAAATTCAGTAAAGGAAGGGTAAGTTTTATAAGTAGCTAGTAGTGACTAAAATGTGTAATCTTTTTTTTCAGGTTTTATGAAAAATATAATTTGCGAGGAACTGTGGGTGCTATTGATGGTACTCATGTGGAAATCTTGGCTCCACCATTGAACGACATTGAATACCCACCATACGTTTATATAAACAGAAAAGAAAAACATTCTATTAATGTCATGCTGGTAAATATGGATAAAATTTAGTTACCCTTTTATTTGAGTTATTTAAACATTTGTAGATATCGGATTCGAATTGCAAAATAATAGGATGTACAGCTACATATCCTGGCTCAGCTAATGATGCAGCAATTATTGGAGTACCAGTTTAATTCGAGCTCATTTACTCTCCAAATATCTGAGAGGGGATACAAGTTCCCGTTTAATAGGTAAATTACAGTATTTTAATGAAACGGAAACATCATGTGTTATTTTTTAGGAGACAGTGGTTATCCATTGGAACCATGGCTCTTCACTCCTTGTCATAACCCTCGAGATGAAGGTGAAGGAGCTTTTAATAATTTATTGGTGTCAAGCAGAAATGTCATTTAGTGCACCAATGGCATATTAAAAGGAAGATTCAGATGTCTTTCTAGACATCGAACACCACTTTGTCACCCCAGAAAAGCAGCTAATATAATTTATGCTAGCTGTATTCTACATAATATTGCAATAGATGCATATTTGGAAATTGCAGAAGTTAATATAGAATACCCTGAAGACAATAGTATACCAAAATAAATGAATCGTTAAAAAAATGAATATATATTTTTTAGTTAATATTGTAGACCAGGAGGCACATCAATAATACTTAAACTCTGGTAGAATTGCTAAAGAAAATTATATTAGAGAAATAACTAATAAAAATATGCCAATCTTTGTACTCAAATAGACAAATAAAACACAAAACATTTTCAAACAAAACAAGAAACATTCTTACAAATAATTAAAAACAACTTTCTATAACAAACTTCAAAAATAAAAAACGCTAATTTTTAATATACGCTAATTTTTAATATTACTTAACTTTTATAAGAACGCTTTGGTAAAAAACTTTGGTATTAAACTACTGAACATAGAAGTAATACATATATCACACACTTAACATTAAATTAACTACGAATTGATTTGCGATGTAAATCCCAACAGTCTTTCAAGTAAAAAAAACATTATTCTATATCAAAATGAAATTCAGGATGTTGAAATAAAAATTTGTCTGTTTCAAATTTTGTTTGAGCAATTTAATTTTTTCTTTTTTAATTCCACATAATTATTTGACAAATTTTCAAAAATTTTAACTAGCTTCTCATTTTTTTCCATGAGTTTTATACCTTTTGATATTCTCCTGTTTTTGTTGTTGGTTGTTGTTGCCCTGTCTGTGTTCATTGTTATTTTCTTTTTCATTTGATGGTTCTGTATAAATGATTTCATAGCTTCGGTTTACTTGATCACTTGTGCTCAGTTCACAAATTATGTCTGCTTCATAAATTGTTCTCTGTTAACATTCGGGATTTTCCATGCTTTCCTCTAAATCATTTAGAGTAACGTTGCTCTGAGGCCCTCCACCTGTTCCAATTGACAGGGCTATCATTATTCTATATCATGATTTTGTAGCATACTTTCAATCCAAAAATATCTAAAAATTAACCAAGGTGAATACAAAAAGCAATGTAAGTGTATATAATTTTCCAAGGGCATTTATTTTCGCCACTAGTTCTTCCCACTTTTTTATTAAATAATTGGGATCTAAAGTAGGGTTTATAGTATTACTGCGAAAAATGTAATCGTTTTCCATGAATTGTAAGTATAACTCCAATTGCTCTGGAGACGTATTTTTGGTCCTTTTTCTTTTCATACTTTGCGTTCTACAAAATACATATATTTAAATAAAAAAATAACATGTTAAATATATTATTTCAGTAGTTTACTTACGCCATTATTCTATTACAAATTGTAAGAATATCAATTAGTAGTAAGGTTTACCAGGTCGGTGCACACACAGCTTTTAAATACTTTTTTATAATTCGAGTATAAAAGAGACTTTATTATAACATTGTTTACAATGTCACAATGAAGCTCTTTCAACACTGTTTTAGTAATTTTTAGTGGGAAGTTGGTAATTGTATTTAGTTATATTTTTATTTGACATTTGACTTTAACCTTGACACACATTATAAATAAAATGGTCTAGCGTTGTTCTAGCTAGCAAATTATTATATTAAAAGTTCTTAAAGGTAAATTAAAATTATTTATATATTAAAAATATTAATGAATAAAGTACGAAATCGTTTATTTAACAATAATTTCTCAATTGTTTATTTTTATATTGTATAGGACCAATATATAGGTATACATAGGTATATATAGGTAAACATAACGTTCGACTTTTGGGATAAATTACCAGATATCTATGTGAAGATGTATTACAGAAATAATTCTGTTCATGATATTATATAAATAGATTGCAAGAGCATATACGAAGAAGCTCTTTTTTAAACAAAAAATCATCCTCTGTTTGCCTAAATGAAAGTTTGTTTACAATTTACATAATTATTCGGTCATAATATGTCAAAAGTGCTGAATCTGTGATCTGACTTATCAGATCTGAATTGTCAACTTAAATTCAAACCACTCCTCCTAGTTTAAAAACAGGGACTATATGTAGTTTTATTTTATTTAAAAAATTAAATAAATGCGAATTATAAAGAATATTGTGTAAAACTTGTGCCACAATGACTTTCTGTGGTACTCGTGATTTGCGCAACTCACCGCTTCGCGGTTCGTTGTGCAAACTTCAGTCGTACTACAAAATGAGTCACTGTGACACTTGTTTTACAAATAACTATTAATGGTTTTGAGGAGAATTTTTACATTATAAATAGAAGTGAAGTTGAAACATATAAGGAAAAGATCTGTAACTATGACTCTTACTGATTTGGTTCCAGAATAGGAAATTTTACAATGCTGCAGAAATTTCCCGCATTTCTTTTTAAACCGTCCCCTTTCACCACAGTAGTAACATATTCCAATATTAGTTGTAGAACATCAGTTTTTTCAAATTTTAACATGTTTCCTACTCTTAAATCTTGATTCTATGCATTTCTCCTCATTTCACAGTTTTGCTTTCACAAAATGTAATGTGAGGTCATTTGGAGAAACATTTTCCAAAATTGTCAACACTGTTTTAAATGATTTTGGCATTTCTAATGGCAAGGTACACACCAAATTTTTTTCTTTATAATCTGCACCCGCCGCTTTTAACTGTCTGGTAAATTCATAAAAATTCATAATATATCTGTCCAGACCTTCATTTTTATGGACATAGCTTCTGTCTTAATACTAACGGACCTGGTATTCCTTTTTCTCATATCTATCTTACAAGTTCTTCCACGTTTTAAAAGCGAGTTACTTTCTCCTTAAATCAACTTGATCATCTTCCAAACATTGTAGAATTAACGACTTACATTTATTATATTTTTTTTGCTTCTCTCCTCTCTTTATCATCTTTGAATGTTTCTTCAATATAATCCACTCTAACACATTTTATAACTTTTTTTTCTTCGAGCAATATACAAATTCTGTATTTCCATGTGTGGTAATTATGGGAATTTAATAATACAATATTATAGTTATTCGTTTTATTACCTGTCATTTTAATTTTCTAGAATTGTCCAGTTTTTAAACTTATCTCATATTTTTCCATCAGACACGTACCATAATTCACAATTTCTTAATACACTGGGCCCATAACTTGTTGCTATTTTGTATGTTGGGAGATGAATAAAAGTCTATAGATTAGTTTTAGAAGATTCTATTAGTCAGATAACGTAAACCCATATTTACATAGGAGAGAAACGTATCAAAATTAAACTAACTAAACTGACAAACTCATATTTTTATATGATAATTAATTCATGTATAAAAAATCCCATAAGCCGCGTATGACAGCGAAAAAAGTTTGCCCTAACTTTTCCAACGACAATAACGGAACCTAACTTTTGAAATCATGACAACCAGCATTGTAAACAAATCTTTGATGACGTTATGTCAATTTTTCTCAAACTTTCGTTGTCAGAAAAGTTTTCGTTTGTGGAAATGTCGCGATTTGGAGAGTCTTCGAGTGGAGAAATTGAAAAAGCCATGAATGATAATGTGCCTCCCAATACTGTGAATTCAACTACATCATTTGGTGACAATTTGCGATGTTTTATTTGAAAAAAAATATGAACTCTTGCAGAAACTTCCACTGAAGAGCTTCTATTTTATGTGACTGGGCATTCAACATGAAGAATAACAATGGAGAAGATTATAAAGAGAGTGCAGATTATAAAAGAATTTAACGAAAAAAACTGCCAGAATAAATTACTCGCCCTACGGACTCGTAATTTTTTCAGAGGCAGTTTTTTTCGTCAAATTGCCAAGCAACAAAATTCTTATTGGTACACATCAAGTTAACTTTAACAAAGAAAATTATAAGTGACAAAATTTTTAATAACGACGTGAACAAGCGTCAACTAAATGTCGAATCAAACTCAATTCAATAATAGTTTGAGGAAAGTATTATATATTTTCCAACACCCTTGATTAATACTTTTCTATAACCAAAACAAAAAACCAAAAGCGGAAGAAACCCAATCCGCAAACAAGAAAACAAATATTGCCTGTTCTCCAATAGTTATAGATGGAAACGTCTCTGTTCATCGTGAAATGGTGGAACGGGTAAAACTTGAAAATAAAAATAATTTTGAGATGAAATACATCACCAATTCCACTATTATTTCTACCAAAGAAGCGTCAGACTTTGAAAACCTCAAACAAGCTCTCCGCACAGAAAAAGTGCCGTTTCATTGATACTCACGAGAAGAAGAGAAAAGTGATGCGCTTGTCCTAAGAGGGTTAACCAAGGGTATTCAGTTAGACAAATTAAAACACGAACTCACAAAAATTTAAAAATTAAACATCAAAGACATTTTTAGAATAACTACAGAAAGGAGACCATTATATCTGGTGATGACTGATTCAAAAATCTCGCTCGAGTACTTGATCAAAAATGTAAAAGTAATTGAGCACACAAGAGTGCAATTCAGACGACAGAGCAAAACTATAATACAGTGCCACATCTGTCAGTGGTGGGTTCACGCTACCTCAAACTGCGGCAGGGCCCCGAGATGCCTTAAAGTGCGTACCACATCTCACTCCTGAGTACCCAAAGGACAGATCAAAGCCTGTAAAGTGCGCAAATTGCAACTGCGCCCATACCACCAATTCGGAGATCTGTCCTGAATACATCAAAAGGAGAGAATGGCTCTATCAGAGAAGATCTAGAAACACTACTCAGAAACCCGAAACCACCAAATATATACCAGCTCCCGCACCAACGGTTAACCCTTGGAAGCAAAATGTACGCTCCGAAAACGATGATTTCCCGAGCCTTCCCGCCAAGCCTGTTTCCAGAGTCCCGCAGTAAATCAACACCGCCCAGTCCTATCCAAATTAGGAGGCCAACTTCCAGCAAACAACTGACATAACAAAGTTTTCAAATTTGAATAATATGATCCAAGAATTGAATTCTATGGTTAACCTGGATGAACTTACCAGAGCGGTAACTAACCTGCTTCACGAGATGAAGAAAGCCACCAACAAACTTGAAAAATTTATGATTTATAATAACTTTGTTCAAGGTATTGAAAAATATGGCATCTAGACAGGCAGGTGGAAAAATAGGGATTCAAAAACGAACTCTTCTTAAAATGATATTCTGTAATGTACATGGAGTAGCAAACAAGCTCCATCGCATCAGACATTTTATCGACGTTCATACACCCGATATTTTCTTTTTAATCGAGACGTTTCTTAAGTTAAACAACTCCGTGAATTTTAGAAGCCCCGAGTATAGTCCTTTTAGACAAAACCGCCCCGTTGATATCAGCGGTATCACAGTATTAAGAAAAAGAGACATAAACTATTGCAACCAAACAATTGATCAATTGGGCATATCTCATTACTAATTAACAACAAACTAAACTTGTTGGCGCATACAGCTCTCCAAATAATAAATTATCCGAAATAGATTTTGTCAACATCACAAATACACACAATAGGGTTCTCATAGTGGGAGATTCAAATTGTAAGCACCCACTATGGGACTCCTATGGTACACACTCAAACACAAATGCAAATACTCTTCACAGATTCTGCGATAGAGTCTGCGGACTGCAATATTTACATCACACACGACCTCACCCACTTTCCTTTCAAAAATTACTCCCTCACTTAGCCAGCGGGCTCAATATTAACACAATAACCAAAATCAAAACTACCGCAGACCTCAATTCCGATCACGACCCCGTCCTACTAGATTTAAAAATAACACATTCTATACACCCATCTCCAAAAAAACTCACGATTACACAACCACAAACTGGACACAATACAGAAAATACATAAATGAACACTTCATTAAAAAATACAAAATCGAAGACCAAAATTACTTGATAAACACAATACAAAATTCACAAAACATAATCGCCACAGCGAGAAACAACACAAGCACCCTTAAACCTAAACCTCAAAACCCGACTACATACTTAAATGAACAAATATAAAAACAAAATTCGCAGTCAATGGCAAGCATCCAGAGACGACAAACAAATCTTAAAACAAAGTACCTCAAACACAATAATACATGAATATAGTCACTTTGAAATATTTTTAGACACATTTACACCCCAAGATAATTCTCTATGGAAAGTCACGAGAAAACTTAAAGGTCAAAAGAGGAAATTACAAAAATTATAGCAAATGGTAAAACTTTTACACAAAAATCCAATATCGCGGAAGCCTTTAGAGTACTTTCAGAACCACTTCACAAACAACACAATAAACACACAACACCGCTACAACATATCACACGCAGATCTAAATCACTTACTCAAAACACACACTCTAAACACGAAAAACTTAGTCACTACTTGAAATATACAATACAATTGCTTCACTTAATATTAAGATAGCGCCGGGGAAGGATGGTCTTCCTAACATCCGCATCAAAAGTTTACCTAAAAAAAGCAATTGTTCAGATAACATATATCGCAAAGTTCATAATTAAGACTGGCAAGTACCCAGATATGCTCAAAATTGTCAACGTTATCCCAATCTTCAAAGCAAACAAACACCCCTGTTATGTGGATAGTTACAGACCTGTTTCCCTTTTAAATAATATAGCAAATGTAATAGATAAGATAATTTCTTAAGAGAATTCAACACCACGTTGATAAAAACAATATAATACCTCTTGAACAATATGGTTTCAGAGGCAGACACAGCACAGTAGCCCATATTATTAGAGTTTTTAATTATATTAGATAAGGCTTTTACGACAAAAACAAATATGTGATGGTCACTAGACATTAAAAAAACCTTTGATTCCGTATGGCACGAGGGATTATTTTAAAAACTTACAAAACTAAAACTGCCAGACTATTTAATTAAAATCATACAATCTTACATAACAAATCGCAAATTCTATTCTAAGGTGAACGACGGCTCGGCGTTTCCATACCCTATACAAGGCGGAGTTCCCCAAGGATCAGTTTTCTCACCCTTGCTGTATTCCCTTTTCACAAATGATCTACCCTCCTCTCCACAAATCCTTACAGCCATGTATGCGAACTAAAGAAAGAAGATACATGTTGAGATATAAGAAAAGCTGTAGAAGAGATTATTCTTAAATATAAGTAAAATCAACTAAGTATTACTTCAGAGTACAATGACACTAGTGGAGAATATAGATTAAATAAAGAGGAGAAAAAGTATTTGATCACAATACAAGTAAATATAATAAAACATTACTTACTGGAACTACGGAAAAGCGGTCTTCGGTATTCAGCAAGGACATAGAACTGAATTTTGGTTCAGTTCATTACTACACATAATTAAATTAAGAAGTATCGAAAAAAAATCCAGTGCATAATTACAAACTTTTTATCTGATCGGACTTGTATCAATTCAAATAGAAATTTTTTGATATATTTCACATAAAATTCAACGACCAGATAAAAAGTTACTTAAAAAATTTTAGATAAGAATATTATAACAAATTTTACTAAATAGATTTATAACTAATATAAAAAAAAGAAGGAACTTTTCGATTATTTCAATAATTTAATTTCTCATAACCTCTAAATATTATTCAGTAAGATAGTTAAACCCATTGGCCAAGGTATTTATTAGTAGTACAGAGACGTATTGAGTGCTATTTAGATCTATTTAAAAATTATTGGAAAATAATAAGTAACAGTTAGTGTAAATATTTCTTTTCCTTATAAATTATATAATATCTCAAATATTTTGAAGTTTAAATTTAAATATAAACGTATCCTCACTCACGATAATTCCCTACAAATAATTAAGAGTTTCATCTTGCGGACTGAAGTTAGCTGGCCTTTTACTTTTTAAACTAAACAGACATTCATTTATTATTTCATTAATTTCATCTGGCGCTCAACAATTTTAATAAATAATATAAACCTAATATAAATAATATAAACAATTAAATAAATAAAAGATACTATTATCACAATATATTGTATAATTAGTGAGAAAAGCATAATATTTCCATACGACTGTGATATGGGAATATGCTTTTCCCACGAATTATACATACAATTTTTTCTTCGATCGTTGATTTACATTTCAAAAATTAATAAAAAAATATTCAATTCAAGATGTAATCAAGTAAGTTTAGATAGGTTTCTCTATGTTTATATTGAAATATAGAAGTGGTAACTCTTGCCTCGACTTCAAATGAAAATGATCGAAACGGGATAAACCAAACTATTAGCCACGCAGCTTCAACGTCTATAAATTCTCGTTGCCCTCCAGTACAATTTACAAATTGTACAAACTGTACAATAAAGGTAAATTTTAACAACAAATAATTTGTGTTCAAGAATATCGTTATAAATTAGATGTTTCTTTTAATTCTTTTATAACAACTTTATCAATACCTATAAAAATTAAAACCATACTTTGGTTCATTTTATTGTAATAATCCATTTGTAACATCACCGCATGCTATAGCAGTGCGGTAAGAATATTACCGAACTGTTATTTTCTAATTGCTTAGCAACTGCACACTATTCTGGAGCTTTGCGCATAGAAAACAGGTTCAAATAGTGTCACTTTTCCCACGATCGGAGAAAAAATAAGTTGTTTGTCTCCCAAAAACCAAAACTATCGAATTAGGGACTAATTTAGTCAAACCTATACAAATCATTCACTGTCAACAGACAAAACAAATACCTTATTATAATCAATAGCTGCCATGTTGCTGTCTCTCATAAATTAACACACTGTTCGATTTCGAAACGCTGTTTTTCAGCCGCTTTTCAGGAACATACCAGTCAAAATTTCTAGGACGCCATATTTATATGTACAAGATAAAGTTAATCACACCAACAATAACAAATTGATAATGCGTGGAGCAGAGAACCATGTATCGCTTCAGACTAACACCATGGTAGACAAAATTAGCAGAATACCGGCCACTATGTATATATATTTTCCGCTACTCATGTAAATTATCACTTTAAGACTATTGTGAATGAAAACATTTTTAATCGTAGGTGCCAACTAAATATCGAGTCAAAATCGATTAAATAATAGTTTTAGGAAAGTATTATATATTTTCCAACACGATGAAGTTGAGATACAAATCGGAGTTCGACATGGGTGGGTTACATCTCCCCCCTATTCAACATGAACTCTAAAGAAATATTTGAGGAAGTCCTAGACGAGCTAAAGGAAGACACAATCATTAACTTTGAACCTATTAACAACAGACTATACTGCAATTATGAAGATTTCAATTGGCGACCTGTAATTTCTTCTTGGGCGAATTAAAATAAGATCCGAACAATATGGGTTGAAAATTAATACTGAAAAAACAAAATATATGATGATTTCAAGAAGACCTATAACTAACTCCACTTGTTCATCGATAATGTACAACTAAAATGGGTAGATAAATTCAAATATCTGGTAGTTTTGAAATTAAGAATGGTAATCGACAAATGTTTCATATTTTCAATACTGAAATACGGGGTGGAGACAAGGACAGTCTCAGAGGAATCGATAAATCGTCTGAATGCATTCGAAATGTGAATCTACCGGAAGATGATGGGAGAGACAGAGTATTTAATTAGGTTGTTCTGAAGAGAATAGGAACCGAGAAACACTAGTCGAAATCCAATAGTATTTTGACCACATCATGAGAAATCAGGAAAAGTATAACGTACTGCACCTCATCATCCAAGGGAAGATCTACGGAGAAATACCATCATAGGACGGAGAGTCACATGGCTTGACAACCTGAAGAAATGGTTCGGATAATCACAAGCCCAGATAATCCGATCGGTGGTAAGTAACATA
The DNA here is from genome assembly GCA_963921935.1 of Galeruca laticollis. NCBI lineage: Eukaryota > Metazoa > Arthropoda > Insecta > Coleoptera > Chrysomelidae > Galeruca > Galeruca laticollis. Next base: position 17,465,892 of record OY998183.1, on the reverse strand, counting down.
AAAATAGCCAACATGATCGCCAACCTCCGATAGGATACGACACTTTAAGAATAAGGCTAATTTCTTGAGCATATCAGCCTATACCGCTAGCTTCTATCTTGACCTCCTCTATCAATCAATCATATTCCTCTCACTTCTGTGGCTTTCCTGACTCCATTTTACGTTCTTCTTAGTAAACCTCTAGGTATATGTTGTCCTTCTTTCATACACTTTTCTCGCTATTCTTGTCTCGATGATTCTTTCAGTGTACCCCCCACTATACAAATAAATATTACAGTTATGTTAATTCAACATCACATTGTGATAATGTTCTTTCTTTTTTTCCTCTTGTTTTCATCACATGCACACCTATACAACCGATTATGCCCAGCTTGTGGCTATTAACTTTTGTGATGTTTCAACTTAACTTCTCAGCAGTGTTAAAGCGCTGCCTTTTTACATTACTGTGATGTTACTATAACTTCCTCAAAAGGAAGTCTTTATAACGAACTAAAAACAACATTTCTGTTACATTCTGAAATGCCTTTCAACATATTGTCGATGTTAATGCAATGTCTAAAAAATAACATCTTATCAATGATCTAAATGCGACATTTCAAAAACAATACAGTGTATTCTCGTAGATGTTGTATGGACATTACATAAACCTCTAAATAATATACCTCAAACATTCTAGATGACATCCTATAGATGTTTCTGTGCCTAATCAGCAAATACAGGGTAAACAACTAAGAACGCCGTCTGTCGGCCATATTTCAAAAAATAGTCATGGTACAACTTTAAAAAACTACCTTCAGGAAAATGACCCTGAAAAATTGCTGGAAAATATTTTTGAATTCCCAAAATATCTGCTATGGGGTGGAATGGACAGAAAAAAACATAATACTGTGATTATCTCCAAAAAAGACATACTAAAGGTATGCTAGAAATACAATTTTTGATATATTGTTGAGATTATGAAAAAATGTAGTTAGGGACTTTTTGTCCTATTCTTCAAGTTAGGGGTGGGGGAAGGTTCAACCCAAAAAACAAATGTAACACTCTTTTTTTTAATCGATATCAATGTTTTTGGCGTCATTTAAAAGAGTTTTTCCTCTTTAATAAGATATGCTTAGCAAAAATAACAAAATTGAACAATTTTGTCAACGCTATGTGAAAAAATCGACAATTTTCCCATTTTTCTCGGAAATTTCAAATGTAATGAGGCATTTTTAAAATTTTGATGAAAAGGGGTTAAAAAAATAGGAATCTATTCCAAGATATAAGATGTACAATATCAGATATAAAAATTTGAAAAATGCTTCAATTTACATTTGAAATTTCCGAGTGGATACAAAATTATCTAATTTTGTTATCAATCTTATTAAACAGAACAACTCTTTTAAATGCTGCTGAAATCATTAATATCGGTTAAAAAACGAAAAAATTATACATTTGTTCATGAGTTCGAACCTGCCCCACCCATTATTTGAAAAATAATGGCAAAATCTTATTAATTAAATTTATTCATAATCTCATCAAGTTTTCAAAAATTGTATTTTTAGGACACCTTTAGTATGTTTTTTCGGAGAATTATGTTTTCGAGTGTTCATTCCACCCCTAGCGGATATTTTAGAGACTGCATAATATTTTCCAGCAATTTTTCAGGATCACTTACCTAAAGGTAATTTTTTTTAAAGTTGTACCATAATTCTTTTCTGAGATGTGGCCTACAATCGTTCTTAGTTGTTTATCCTGTACATTCAAAATAAAATAGCAAAAAAAGCAATAAAGGATTTAAAACGTTTATTCACTATTAATGAACAGTACAGTAAATTTGAAAAAAAACAGGTACAAAATTGGAAAAAACAATATCTTGTCCAGGTATCCAACCTAAAAAAAATAAAATTGTGTAAGCATATTACATAACAAGTCTGGAAAGTGTAAACTATTGAACGCATTCAGTGAAAGCAAGAAATAAAAGAGGGTATATTAATCCGCAGTTACCATAACGTAACATACTTTAAAACTGAATCAATAAAGTTTAACGGATACACATACATTACAGCTAGATTACAGACAATTTATTAGAATAGTTTTTTAATTATATTGAACCTGATAAAAAATTTACACCATAAAGATTTAATGAAACATTACGTTACATCAACAGAAATCCAATCCGATTAAAGAAAATTCTATCGTTTACTTACGGTTACTTTTTCTCACGCAAGAGTGGCTGCTTACAGTGCCTCAACCATTCCATAACGTACACTTCAAAATCCTTATCCGTGAAACATTTAAAGGTGTTATGAACAGCAGCTAACAATTACTTTAGATCAAATTGTGCCCATGGAGATCTTTGATCGATCATCATAAACTACATCAAATTTGATTTTCAGCCAATTGACTGGGTCCCATTTTCCATAATATTCATGCGGGGTTCTTCAAAGGAATAATAACATATTTTATTTCAAGAAGTGACTTTTCAGGATTTACCTTCTATATAATATATAATATATATATATATATATATATATATATATATAATATATATATATATATATATATATATATATATATATATATATATATATATATATATATATAATTGTATATTAACATTTTAGAATTGTAACTTAATGAAAACTAAGTATTATTAATACACTGTTTACAAAAAAAAACTACTTATGAAGAAGAGATATGAACACATTATCAAGTTGAATGAGTTTATAATTAATTGTATCCAATTGAGTATCCAATAGCTGTGTTTCTACAATAATAAATAATTGAATGCTGTTTGTTGACTGGAGCATTCAGTTTCAAAAGTTACATATTATTTAACTAGATTAATATAGGTACCATTGTAAAGGACATATACAGCTTATTTATTGTATTCAATTCATTTTCAAATGGAAATGAGCTTTTTAACATAAATTTCTGTTTTTAAAGTCTTAAACAGTCTCTAATTGTTCACAAGAATTGTTAGTAATAATGTTAAAATTTTCTAAACCTGCAAAACTATATTGATGGCTAAGACTTCAAAAACTAGAACTAGATATACTTGATTCATTATTTTTTGTACTGTTTAATACAGTGTTCGTATCAGACTATCTGAAATAGTTACTCCCCTTCCATTACATAATTACCAACTATTTGTTTTTTATTTTATTTGTGTAAGTAGTTTCTGAAACATATTGAACATTGAACATATTTTCTTCTAGATTCAAACATCTGCCAACATATGAGCATGTTTTATTATTAATAATAATATCTACTCTATTGCAATATTAAGTTTTTTGTAGGGTATAATGCATATCTAGGATTTGAAATATTGTGAATCGTTTTTAAAATATAATTACTAACTAAAATATTTTAAAAATTGAAAAATAAACCTTATTTTGTAAACTCTATATAATGTTAGTGTACAATTTCGCCACCTGGAATTTCAATGTACAATAGCCGATTAAAGTATTGAATGAGTATTAAGTTTTAATAATTATGATTTTGGAATATGTACTTACCGATAACAATTGTTGTCCGTTCATTAGAACAAGAATTATAACTAAGTATATAAACTGTAGCTAAGTAAGAACTAACGAAAACGAAGACCACTTTATTCAATTACTACTTGCAAAATATGTGCTTCCTGCAAATAAAATATAACACATAACTGAAAACCATCCATTTCATGCTTGTCATTTGATTCCACAGATAACTACTGTTTGTTTCGTTCGTCAGTTCTTCTTCTGTTTTCTTCTTTTTTTTTATGTTACTGTGATGTTTAATATGATATATTACTGAGAGTTTTATGAACTAACATCGTACAGACGTACGTTACTAAAAATTATTTCGATAGATATAAAAGTAACTGCAACATGTGATCATCTTAGGAACATGTTAATTTGTAATATTACAGTAACGTTCTGTATGTGACATTAGTGAGAAGTATACAAATTAACATCCTACAGGATGTTACTAAAAAGAAGTTCATAGGATGTGTATGTAACTGCGAATTCAAGTATTACTGTGTACATCAAAAATATGTTTTATTTACATGACATGGATGTTAATAGAGTTGGTAATAAAATTAAGACATCTAGGAGATATCTTATTAACGTTTTAAATAAACATCACGAAAAGTCTCTAAAAAGAACATCACAAAAAAGACTTGTTATGTTTCTTGTTTAGTGGGCCCATACATCGAAGTTGATTTTCCTCTGTTACTTGGTTAATTGGTTACATTTTGGTTATTCTACTCGGTCATTTTGTCGATACCAACTTGGTTCCATTAATATGACTTCCACCAACCCAGATAGAAAGTTAATTTCTACATTGGCAATTTTTGAGTTCCCCCTGTACTTTTAATTTGTTATGTGAACAATAAATTTGTGAAGAAAACGTTACGATGAAATAAAACAATATAATTTGTTTAAAACTTCATTTATTTGAACTAATGCTCAATTAGTGAAACGCTTCAACCAGTTTAAATTAAACATTAAACATTAGTTCAAATAAATGAAGTTTTAAACAAATTATATTGTTTTATTTCATCGTTCAGTATGGATCTTCATTAAGTAAAAGCCTCATCTATTCAATTTTTGAAGAAAGCGTTATTTTAACAAAAAATTTAGATTGATTGTCTCACAAATCTTGCTTAACTGTGAATATTTTCAACAAAAATTTCAATTATCAATTGATATTATCATAAATAACGATAGTATCTGGGACAAGTAACACATTTTGAATATTTATAAGGGAGACTTGATCTCTTGATGTACCTGTAGGTCAATACCACAATCAAGAATACAAATTTCATTTCATATTTAGATAAATCTAAACGATACTGTCTATCTTAATTTACCATTATTGCGAAAACATGTGAATTCATATATAATAAATTTAGTTGATAAATCAGGCAGTTATTTATTGTTATAACTATCATTGACTATAATAATAATTTAAATCAAAAAGAAAAACCGCTATTTGTACACTAAGACAAAGAATTTATTCTTTGACTGAATTGGTCGATATAAATAAGTAAAGGATATATAAAGAGTGTGTTTAATAGCGAAAATTAAAGACTAGACTAGACTATTAGTAACTTAGTTGAAAGGTATACAGTATGAAACAGCCAAATAGAATAAATTCAGTAGCTACATCATTACGCATTTTTCTAGAAAGTCATGAGGCACCTCAATTTCGAGTTCTAAAATGACATCTTGCGACGTATTAATGTGATCCCCAAATGTTACATTAAAGTAACACTTTTATGACTAATACGTTTTGTCAATTTTATGTTAATAACAAAAAATAAATGTCTGTAATTGCTGAACATCCCTACAATAAGAAAATGGATAAAATATCATTGGTCCCGTCTTGATTACGAAGTCAATGTCCGGCAACATCTCCACACAATCTTTCCAAATCGCTGCATAGGGAAACTTAGTTCTGTATAATTGCCTGCACGAGCACACGCAGTTAGATTTCTTTCTATAAAGATATGTGAAAAGCACGGTCTATAAAAACAAACCCGACGGCGTAGCTGACTTAAGAAAAATAATAACTCTTGGTCGATCACCCTGCAGATTTTTCTAGCTGAACCCAATAAGAAAAAGGCTTAAATAGAAAAGTGGTACTTATAAATAACTATAGATGTTGCAATTAAAGTTACTAATCGACAAATTCGAGTAGAGGATATGGGGAAAGGCCCGGGTTTTGTATGGATTGATATCGGAATGGTTATAATTTTTAATATACAGCAATCCCCAAACGTGAACCTTACAGACTAGTTGGAAGTCCTAAAAGAAACTAAAAAAAAATGAGCAAACTCGTAGAAAACAAATTTTGGTATGAGGAATCGCATATGTGGGGATCAACAGTTGAGGATGATAGATACATAACCGAGGGAACACCAAAAAAACTCTCTAAGAAGATAACAAACTGGAAAGTCATGAATACAGGGAACCTGAGCTTTCATCAAAACATTACATATGAGCTTCAGGAGGTCCCTTAACAAAAGAGCATATACAAACACAAAATGAATGAATAATATGCGAGGACGAACTAAATTTGTTAACAAAAGAAATTGTACAGCTAATACAAAACCCGGTGTTTGGCGATCTGCGGAACGGGTCATAAAAGATATTACTAAGGTTTGCGACACAATATTTCCGAAGAAAGCCCAGAGACCAAATAAGAGCGCGGTATACTGGTGGACAGAAAAACGGGAGGAATATATTAAACAAAGAAGACTTCTCACCAAAAAATAAACAGAATCAATAACTACGCACAAAAAACCATTCAAACAGACCGGTATAAAGAATCTCGGAGAGCCTTGAAGAAGGCTATTGTAGGAGCAAAGACTATAATGCCTGGCACAAAGTTATAGAAGAAGTTGAAGACGACACACTGGGAAAAGGATTCCGAGTCATCATGGACAAATGGAAACCATGCTATCCGATATATTTGTCGAACAAAGATCAACTAAAAAATGGCTGAAAAACTGTTCCCAATAAATCAAACTGCTTACTAGGACATAATGGAAAAGGCGGGCAATCCCTCCACATACGATTCAGGAACTGATGACAGACAATAAGTGCCTAAAATATATAAAAGCACATGGTCGAGATGGCTTAACACCGGAAGTTATCAAGGCAGTGGTCACAGAATACTCGAACATAATTGTTGTGGAAACACAATTCTAAAATAGAATAATTTTTGACCTACATAATCTTTCATACTGAATATTCAAGCTTAAAATTGTTTATATCAATTTAACAATAACTCCTTTTTAAAAACCCGCCATCGTGATAAATTAAACATGAATGTTAGTATTGTAGCTCAAATATCACAGAAATCATCACATTTAGAATTGGTCTGTAAAATATGTTCAAATAACCTTGTAATATTCAGTAAACTTGCAATATAACAAAATTACTCAAGTTTCAACGTTTAAAATCTTTGCAGTTTCATTCTCTCTCAAAATTTTAGTATAAAAAAAACAGCAGAAAAACAAACGTTTGTCGGGCCGTTTAATCTACAGTCGAACGATTCACGGCGGCACCTTTTATCAACCCGAAAGGGATTTTTATAAATTTTAGCTTGAATGTGTATCTCTCTCCCCTCTCGTTAAAAAACTTAGACACAATTTAACTGAAAACTCAAGTAAATTCACGACATAGAGTCAGTCGGTTTTTAGACCCAAAAGTAAACTTATGGTCCATGACCACACAAAATTTAGGTATTCCGATTTCCGATGTAAACGAGTGTTACATGAACCAAACTATAACGTCTCTCAATTAGTATAATATGTAGTATTTTCAATATTGGTCTAAAGATAATATTTAGTACTGGCTAATGTACATCAAGTGATTAAAGTGAATAAATTGAATACTAGTACAATTTGTTTTATAACCAGTCCTAGTGGATTAAAAGTGTATCATCAAATTGAACACACCAGTTAACTGCAAGTTCTGGGGAGAAGAAAAAAGCAGTTGGGAATGCAGTTCCCCTTGGAAGAGTAGAAGGTAGGAGATATTATTTTATTAATAAGTAACTCTCAAGCCAAATTAAGGCCCTTTTACTCCAACAATAATCCTAAGATTACTAAATAAACTCTTTTCCAGATATCTGGAAGGAAGCCAGGTTGGTGTTAATAGAAAAGGGGAAACCGTACCACAAAAATAAAGCGTACATACTAACATGGGGAAGCTGTTTGAGCAAATTATTCTAGATAGATTAAAGAAAGAAATTGATGGAAATGGCGGTCTGTCAGAAGAACGACATGATTTCAAGGAGGGAAGATCGACGAACCATGCGATAAAACTAGTGTAAGGAATAGGGGTCGAAGTCAACGAAGGAGCAGGAAGAAAGAGAAGCGCACTGGTAAATCTCGATGTGCAAAATGCATTTAATACCGCACCATGGAATGGTGGTATCCTAAACGAGTTAACAAGAAGGCATTGTTTCGCACATGTATAATATGATAGCCAATTACCTGGAAAATCGAATTTTGGTTGTTAGAAACTCTGGGAAAATGACAGGAACGTACGGAGTCCCACAAGCCTGTATTCGGAACTCTGGAATGTGTATCATGCCGAGGTATTAAGACTACCAATGCCCTATGATATGACACTTATTTGATACACTGACGATCTCGCAGTGGTGGTAACAGCAAAAGACGCTCAAAAGTTAGTAACGATATCTAAGAGAGTCTTTAAGTATATCACAGACTGGAATCAGAGGAAAAAGCTGAAAATAGATGCACAGACAAACGAAGTAGTCTTACTCGCAGCCGGAAGAAAGAAGCAATAAAGTATCTAGGGATTCATTTAGACCGTAATATTTTTTATTTAAAAATCATATACGACTAAAATTCACCGATTTCAACAAAATGACTCAATTTTTGTGTGTGTAACTTTGTAAAATCAATAGACAAGCTTGAATAGTTCCATTAATGTTCGAAGTCTTCACGGTACTTTGTCGAGTTGCACACTTCCCAGATTGCCTTACAATTTTACACCTATTTCGTAACAGCGATTCTGCTTAGTTGATTTTTTTGTCCTGTTTAGGTGGACTTGTTTCTAGTCGTATGTCCTCCATAAAGCAAGTTCTTGAAGAATTTAACAGTACAGTGTCACTTTATCATACATATGAAGAATAATAATAAGTACGCTACTTGAATTCTGATAACCAAAATGCTTTGGTCTGCCGTCTGATTTTTTTTTCATTGAACGTTATTCGTGTTCGTTTCCTTTAACAGATTTTTATGATCAAATTATGTAAATAGATTAAAGTGAGTGATGATGTGGGGGTGGATTATTATTTTTACAATTCTGCTCAAAAGTAAGTACACTTTTAATTTAGAATACTCGAATTGCGCGGATAAGTTGACGTTTTTAATTTAAGTAGCTTTAAATTTATTTATAAATGAATAGTAGTTTCATTTATATTACATTCTTCTTTTCTCAACCTACAATAAAGATTTTTATATTATTTATTAAATTCTATCCGCCGACCTCAGAAACTCTTTGATAATAAAAAATTTTATACTCCAATTTTTTTTTTATTTTTGAGTTCGCAAATCTTCGAATTGGTTCAACAAAACATTAATAAAATTTCTCATTCAGATCAGTATCAACTAAAATGATTATCAACACTTGCACCTAAGAGATAATATAGCTTCAAACACAATATTATTACACAGGGTGCATCAAAATAATAATAGATTAGTACTGTTACCTCTCGCTTTCAACATAAGGCCCAATTCAGAAAATCTACAAAGAACCTCGCAACTATTAGGAAAAGTAAAATAAGCAATTATGAAAGCTATAAATATATATAGAGGATAGTCTTTACCGACGAATTAGGTATAAAACCAGAAATATTGGGGTAACGGCAAGGTCATTAAAGAAAACTCTTTTTACAGTTTATTTTCCAAGCTTTCGGAAACTTTTGCTTCGATTATCAAGGATTTCTAAATTGAGATTGATATAATATTATTATAATAAATTGGTAAATATACCGATATTTTAACTTTTAAAAAATATTTTTAAACGTATGTCATTTTAAATTTGAATATAAACATTTTCTTTATATACTAAATTATTTTGCAAACAAAAGAAGAAATTAGGTTATGTTTATAATATAAGGTTAATAGATACTAGAATATTCTTCTTTTATTACATAAAAGTCAACTTCAAATTATTACAGATGCCATGTTAATAATTTTTTCATATATATTAAAAATTATAATAAAATATTAAAACAAAATCGTTTTATTCAAAATCATTTAAAATATTAAAATAATTTACCTAAAATAAAATTATTTCTTAAAATCATCAAACTTTTATTTATATAAGTTTTAGTTACGAATAAGAATTTAAAATTTAGTTATTATCAATGGTTAGTAGATAATAATAAATATAACTTAGAATGTGATGGTCACTCTTTTTGTTCATAGTATTAGGTTCTTGAAATATATGAGCCATTTATAAGAAAAGTCTTTTTTGTATATACATTAAAGAAATAACACCAAAGTTCAGTATGATTTTCATACCAATGAACAACATTAAAACTGCCTTATTGGCATGTCTCACCATAAAATCTATTTTTCCCTATTTAAATGACAAAACTTCGATTCTTAATCTTTCCAATGTAATAAATTGTATTCCTTGCAAAAATTGTAATAATCAATATATTGGTCACACTGGCCAAAAATTAAAGAACCGTTTAAGTCTCCATAAGAGCGATTGTACGTTACATCCCGAGAGATGTGCCTTGGCTGAACATGTAATTGGAAAAGACTACTTTATGGATTTTGAATCTGTTAGTATTTTAGACATACAACCAAATACAAAAAAAGACTTTTCATAGAAATGGCTCATATATTTCAAGAACCTAATACTATTAATAAAAAGAGTGACCATCATAATCTGAGTGATATTTATTATTATCTACTAACCATTGATAATAAAAATAACTAAATTTTAAATTCTTATTCGTAACTAAAACTTATATAAATAAAAGTTTGATGATTTTTAGAAATAATTTTATTTTAGGTAAATGATTTAAATGATTTTATATAAAACGAATTTGTTATAATCTTGTATTATATAATTTTTAATAGGTATCTATGAACAAATTATCAACATGACATCTATAATAAGTTGGCTTTTATGTAATAAAAGAAGAATATTCTAATATCTATTAACCTTATAAACGTGACCTATTTTCTTCTTGTTTCCAAAAGAATTTAGTATGAAAAGAAAATGTTTATATTCAAATATCTGTCAAAATGACATATGATTAAAAAAAAATTTTTTAAATTCAAATATCGGTATATTTACCAATTTATTATAACCATATTATATCAATCTCAATTTACAAATCCTTGATAATGGAAATAAAACTTTCCGGAAGCTTAGAAAATAAACTGTAAGAAGAGTTTTTTTAATTACCTTGCCGTTAGCCCAATATTTCTGGTTTATATATATATATATATATATATATATATATATATATATATATAATAAGCAACGAATAGATTAGTGGGTATTGCACGCAAATAGAAGAAGGGGCTACTGAAAAGAGTGGTAACCGCAGACATGCATGTTTCTAGCTCATTAGCCGTCATCGGTACGGTACAACCAAGAAAAGATGTGAAACATGAGAGCAAAGGTGTTGAATGAAACATGAGAAAATATAACAGAATTCAGCAGGATAGTCAAACACAACATTTGTGTCAGTAATATTAGAAGATCTCGAATATTCGAGACAACAACCAACATAGACACGGAGGTGCATATAACACTCCCGTCTGAAACTTCCGACCCAGATTAATGAAATAATAACAAGATGTACGAATAGTGCGTGACATATGAACAATAAGCAACGAATAGATTAGTGGGTATTGCACGCAAATAGAAGAAGGGGCTGCTGAATTCTGTTATATTTTCTCAAGTTTCATTCAACACCTTTGCTCTCATGTTTCACATCTTTTCTTGGTTGTACCGTACCGATGACGGCTAATGAGCTAGAAACATGCATGTCTGCGGTTACCACTCTTTTCAGTAGCCCCTTCTTCTATTTGCGTGCAATACCCACTAATCTATTCGTTGCTTATTGTTCATATGTCACGCACTATTCGTACATCTTGTTATTATTATATATATATATATATATATATATATATATATATATATATATATATATATATATATATATATATATTTTCCTCGCCGGCGTTTAGTATGGTGACACATGAAGATGAAATCAATGGTTTTATTTTATAAAATGCTGCGACAATTACAATTGTTGCTATGACACGATTGATTAGGCCGTTGGTTCAATTCCTACTTGAATATTCCACAATTTACGATCTGTAGTTTACGATTTTACATCTTTATGGAATCTAACCTCACTTCGGAGTTTCCCTGATGATGAGGACAAACATCCTCGAAAGCTTGGACATTTTCCGCTAAGAGTATATCTTTTTCTATATATATTATATATATATATATATATATATATATACATATATATATATATCATATTTAACTACTACTTTTATTTTATATAATGCCCTACGTTGGGGAGCAAGTTAAATATGTATGGATTTTTATTTAAATGATAATATGTTTTATTTATTTATGTATGATATGTTGTTTGAATACTATAATTTATTTATTCCACGTTTGGGAGATAAATTGTATATGAAATTTATATATATGAGAATTATTATTTTAGTTGTGAATTCAACTTGAATATTTAATGTATTAATGTTTTGTTATAATTGAAATATTACACTCTTGGGCTAGCTAATTTATATATATTTTACCTTTAATTCCTCCTATTCATTATACGAGTACTATTTATTAGCATGTGGTTTCATTTAATTCCTAAAATTTTATAACCTCGGCTGCTCTTATTTATACACTACTCTATAACTCTGGGCATATCATAACATTACTCATTAATGGAATTTATTTTATGTTATTTATGAAGATAAAAAATTTGAAAACATTGAAATATTACTTATATATAAAATATAGTTGGCGCTTTATTTTATCGTTGGAGTCATATACCTATTATGTATGAAAATAAATGATTATACTTTTCTTACTTATTAAAAATTCTTATGCTATAAAATAAAATAATGGATTTTCCTATATACATCCAAATTTCCACATCAAAACAAACTTTCTGTATATTATAAAAAACTATTCATTCTTTTGAGATGGCTTTTGCAGACTCATTTGCATAAACTTGGGTAAACGTTTGTAAACAATATATTTCTTTGAAAAAAATATGAGCACCTGCGTTTAACGTTGTTCGACTATTTGTAACTTTTTTTTCTACTTGTTCTCATACATAGGATTATTGAAAATATTTTAAACACTACTTTAGTTTTATTCGGTTTGTGAAATGGAAAGGATATCTGAAATATTTATCTACTTAATTTCGATCTTTTTTAAAAAAAATTATTTTAACGTATTATAACAATTGTGCATGTGATAAAAACTGAAATTAGTTGTGGTTTTGTGGAAAGTTTTATATATATATATATATATATATATATATATATATATATATATATATATATATATATATATATATGCTGCGAGGAATGGAAGTCTTGATATGGCAAAAAATTGGTTTCAAGCAAATAAACTCAAACTAAATGAATCAAAAACTCAACATATTCTTTTCAGTGTTGACAAATTTGCAGAAAAGTCGGAGCCTGTTAAATTGTTGGGAATTGTATTCGATACTTCGTTGACTTGATCGAGCCAGATTGATCGATTATGCTCAAAAATATCTTCTCAAATATTCGTATTGAGACAGTTACGTAAAAATATTAGTGACAATAATGTAATGAAAGTCGCCTACTGTGCCTTGATTCACAGTCATCTGTCTTATGGCATATCGCTATGGGGTAACTCAAGCAGGCTCCATAAGGTTTTTTCGCTCCAAAAGGCAGCAATCCGAATTGTGGACGGATCAGCATACCGAGCGCATTGTATAGAAATTTTTAAGAAATATAAGATTCTGTGTCTACCCTGCCAATATATCTTTGACCAACTTCCAAGAATACATCGGGACCTAAATTCTATTTCGAGTCATAGCGATTTACACGGTTACAATACTAGAAATGCAAATGATCTAGTAAATATCTTTTCACGTCTGTCAACGGCTAAACGGAACCGACTTGATTTCAATCTGTTTAATAAATTAGATAAACTATACCCGGAGGAAAAAATGAAGGAAATGAGCGATGCGAAATTTTCTAAATTTGTCAGAATTTATCTAATAGAACACTGTTTTTACAGCATTGATGAGTACATGAGCTATTCCTTTGAGAGTGCATTATACTTGAATACCTGATGAAATATGGTTAGCCTACGATAATTGTTTATTTTTTCTATACAGTTCTATACTTTTATATGTTTTTATATAGTTTTTCATCCTTTTATAATATGTCTTGGTGTACTTTTAGATTTTTATTCTATTGTAGATATTTTGTAACTATTTCTACTTTTTATTGTGTGATTGTTCTCTTTTTTTTTTGTTTTTTCTCATAATGTAATTAATTATCTATTAATCGTTTGTAATTATATTAATATTTTATATGAGATGACTATAAACGTGCCCTGTATGTAAAATGGTCAATAAACGAATATATATATATATATATATATATATATATATGTGTGTGATTGGAGAAAATTCAACATGACAGAAATTCATACATCTACTTACAAATTTGATAATGGTAAGTTTTTTTTTACGTTTCCTGGTACATTATATTCATTTTAAAACTTTTATTACCATGTGTTTATGATTTAAAATTTCAGTTTTTTATTATTTGGTACCAAATATTACTAATTAAAACACACCACAGACCTTGTTCTTTTCGCCAAAACCGACGCCTTCAGTTGGATCCATCCATGACGCTTTCCCGCTTCAGGTGGCTATCTTACTTCTTATAACTATCGGGTGATAATTATTATTTGGCTTGACTTTGTTTCCAACAGATTTGTCTTTGCACTTATTTTAATTATTAGTTACTTTTTATATTTCTGATTTATACATATTCACACTTATTACTTCATAATTTTATAACAAAGACTGGATCACATTCAATTTACTTCCTGCTTCTCCAGTTACCAACGCCTAACTATCGCGGGTCTTTTATCCGCCAAAACCCTTTCTATGGTTTATAACCGGAAACTGGCAATGTTCTAGAAAAATCTTTGATTATTGTTCACCTGTCACTTTGTTTATTAATGTTTTTATTGTTTTCCTGACTTAAACTTGTTATAAAATATTGTTTTTTATACACTATAACCTTATCGTCATTGATTTAATTCACCAACATCTTATTATTATTGTTTTTTCATGTTATTGATTATTTGAAATCTTCCGATTGGTCAATGCAAATATATCATTTTTATATTTCCTACAACCTAAATATTTACATAATATACATGGATACAGTTCATTTCTTATTTTGTTTGATATTATTACATTTATACATTTGAATTAGGTCGGTAATCATTTATTTTTATTCTTATATTTCATATTCAAATACATTTTATGTTGGTATACTTGTCTGAACTGTTATATTTCGTATAGGTTTTTGACATTTCCTGTAATTACAGTTTTCTACTTATATTATTATATTTCCTATATACTTTTATGATTAAATATTAACTAACATATCTCATATATATATTTTTACTAATTCTAAATGTCATTTATTGATCAATCATCGTAGCACTGTTGATTTTATTATGGCCATCCTATTTATTCTTTAAATATAAGCAGATACTTTGGGTGTCTAAAATTCCGTGTAGCGTTACGTTATTTTATTGATCTTCGTTTGCTTGTTAGGTTCTGTCTAAGGTTGTTTTTTTTTAAATACAGAATTATTTTAAAACTGTTTTACGAATAATTGTTTATGAATTCTTTTTATATTTATTTATTTTTCTTTATTATTATGCCCATTGATTGTAATTGAATATGTTGTTATATAGATATCTTATTAATTTTAGTACTTTATTTAGAAATTATTTTTATTGATAGATATTATTACTTTATCCTTTATCGGGATTCTATGAATGTTATATGCTCGTTCTATCTACAACAACATTCCCAAAATTTGTTTTCATGATTTATTTCATATGTAAAAGAAATAAGAAAACCAAATTTCACTCATTTAATTACTTTATCATAGTATGTCATTCTTTATTATTCTTGTTATTTTAATTATTAAGTCTGTTATCAACAAATTTTTCGTATTAATTTGGCAAATGTCATTCAAATTGTCAGTTAATGTCTGTTAGTATATCTATAATTTAATTACAAAATCTATATAAATTACTGATATGAAATACTCCTCTAGTTCTATTACTGATAGGGTCTTTTAAAACATAGCTATTCACTCCATTTTCATTGTCAATCACATAAGGACCTTCGAATGGTAATTGCAATTTCGCACATTTGTTTTCTTTTCTATTAGATACCTTTAATACTTTTACTATTACTAAATCTCCTTTTTTGAATGTAATTCCTTTCTTGATACCCTTCAATTTTCTCTGTACAAATTTTTCTCCTGTTTTCCTTAATCTTATATTAACCTTCTCAATCAATTTATCATAATCTTCAATATTTTTAGGTATCCATGGACGATCTGGTAATATTTGTTTCATCAAATACATGGGTGAAACTTCTGTGACTGTGTTAGGTATCCCGTTCATATATTCTTCTATCATTGGAAGCTGTTGTTCCCATTGTCCATGATGGCTGCTCGTTAGAATCCTTAGGTATTTTATCACCTCTCTAATGTATCGTTCCGATGGATTGGCACACGGATGTCTTACACTGGTATAAATTGGATTTACATTAGATTTTCTTAACCAATTTTAAATTCTTTGGTTATTCAAATATGTGGCATTATCCATTATGCAATTTTCCGGTATTCCTATCTTTAAGAAGTAATTTGTACGATTTTTGTATTTGTTTTCTTAGTTGGATATAATTTTATGTATTTAGAGAAATTATCTAGAACTACTGAAATATGTACATTACCATTTATTTCGCTAGGAACTAGATTTGACATGAAATCAATTGATAAGTTTTCCAAAGGTTTCGTTACTTTGATGGATTTTGGTATATTTTGATTTTGTGTGTTTTTCTCCTTCGCCATCTGACAGATTTCACATGTTCTTGTTATGTTTTTCGCAATAGCTAGATCTCCTTTTGCTATACAGTTCTCTCTGAAATTTAGCCAAATTTTCCTACTCCATGTATGTCCATATTTCTTATGTATTTCTTGTAAAATTTTCTCCGCCAATTCCTCTGTGATTAGATATAATTCTACTTCATCGACTATTTTATAATAAATGTTGTCTTCATATTGAGCTCTTTCCTTTTCTTTTTGGTTTAATTTCTTTTGATCCTCTATAATATTATTAATGGAAAATACACCTTCTATTTATTTAAGTATGTTCACACCTATTTTAATTTGTCTATTTTCATTTCTTGACTTTTCTTCCATTCTAGTGATGGCATCTGTTACTACATTTAATTTTCCTGGTACATACTTTATTGTGAAATCATATTCTTGCATAAGCAATGCTCATCGATGTATTCTGTTGTTGCCATATTTATAATTGATGTTGATGCCTGATTATCACTTTCTATTGTGAAATGATTTCCTAGCAAATAGAATCTTAATTTCTTTATTGCAAAAATTATACTGGCAAGTTCCAGCTCACTCACACTATAGTTTTCCTCACTCTTTTTCGTTGTTCTTGATACAAAACAAATAGGCGCTTCTCCCTCTTCTTGTTCGTGTACCAGTCCTCCCGCTAGTCTGTTTACTGAAGCGTCCGTTCTCAGAATAAATGGAATGTCATAAATAGGGTGACAAATTTTCCACAAATTTTGCTTTAATATCCTGGAAAGCCTTTTCTCTCTCTTCATTCCATTGCCATTTGACATTTTTCCTTAATAATTCTATTAATGGAATTTCTTTATTGCTTAAATCAGGAATCATCCGCTTATAATAATTCAGCATCCCCAAGAAGCCTCGTAAATTCTTTAAATTCTTCGGTCTTGCATATTCTTGAATTATTTTCATTCTTTGTGGATCTAATTGTATAATATTTTAATTAATTTTATATCTCAAATATATTATCTCTTTTTTATAAAATTAACATGTTTCTTTATTTAGTTTTAGTCCTGCCGAATCCAGAGCTTTTAAAATTGTCTCAACATGCAAATTATGTTCTTGTATATTTTTAGAAAAAATTAATATGTCATCTACATAATGCAATACGAATGATTCATATTTATTTAATATCTTATTCAGTGCCCTTATTAACGAAACACATGCACTTTGAACACCAAATGGCACAACACAAAATCTAAAAATTTCCCCATCTATGGAGAAAGCTGTATAATCTCTACTTTCCTCCTGCAATGGAATTAGCCAAAAACTATATTTTAAATCTGATCTTGAAAATATTGATGTTTTTGTTATCCGTCCTAAAATAGATTCAACAGACATAGGTGCTTCATATTGGGGTTTTGAAAATTTATTTATATTTCTAGCGTCTAAGCAAAGTCTCAATTCTTCATTCTTCTTAACTACTACAACAATAGGATTTATGTATTGTGAATTACTCCTTTCTATTATTTTGTTTTCCAAAAGTTCTTTTATACATTTTCTCACTTGATCTTTATGTTTATATGGGATAGGATATGTTTTTGCTTTGAAATTTTTAATATCTTCATTCACTTCTATTTTATGTACATAATCTTTTGCAATTCTATTCTCCTTTGAAAATAAATTATTATATTTATTCATTGAATTTATTATTTCTTCTTTCCTATCATCAGGACAATCAATTATAATTTCATTTTCTTTTTCTTCTTCATAGTCATAACCATTATCTACTTCTTCCTTGTACATATTGCTAACTCTTCTTACTTCTTCTTTCAATACTATTATTTCAAAGTTAATCCATGTTCCATCCATTTTTAATTTTCTTTCTTCTAAATTTATTATGGCTTTATGTTTTTCTAACTCATCACATCCTATTATTATTTCAGTTTCAATATTTGGAGCTATTAATACTTGTAAATTGAATTCTTTTCCCCCAATATTTACATTTATGTTAATTGATTTATTGATTTCACATAATTTTTTGCAATTAGCACCAATTAAATTAATTTTTTAAATTTTAATAATATTATTCATTTGAATATTTAATCTATCAACAAAATTTTGATTGATAATTGATGATTCTGATCCAGTATCAATAATTAATTTCGCTTCTAAATTATTAATTAATCCTTTTATTATTATCAAACCATTATTCCCATCTGTGTTTATATTTTCATTTAAATTTATAAATTCATTTGGATTTTCATAGGTACAGATATATAGATTTTGCTTATTTGATGTGTGCATGTTTAAAAATTTTGATTGTCGTTTATGTCTGTTGTTCGTCCTGTATCTTGTCTATGTATTTGTGTCGTCTCTGTTCTTGTATTATTCTCATTTATAGTTCTTTTTCCTCTTTTTTCTGATCTACTCCTTCTATTCTGATCAATTCTCTGATAATTAACTCTTCTTGTTTCGTAGTCTGCATTTCTTCTTTCTCCATCTCCTTCTGAGTTTCTTCTGTCATTTGTTCTATATGGTCTATTGTTTCTGTCATTATAGTTTCTATTTCTATTATTGTTAAAATTGTTATTTCTGTTATTATTATTATAATTATTGTTTCTATAATTTGTATTTCTGTTATTATTGTAATTATTGTTATTATTATATTGTCTATTGTTATCATTATTTCTACTGTAATTAAATCTATTATTGTTCCAATTGTTGTTTTGATTATTTGTATAACTATTTGTATTTCTTGGATTATTTTCGTTATTTGTATTATTTACTCTTCGATTCTGCTGAGAAGTATCCTGTCTCGGTAAATTCCTTTCTACTCTTTGTAGATACATAGATAATTGGTCAAGTTTTCTAATGTTCTGCACCGCAATGGTTTCAGCTAATTCTGCCTTAAAATGTCTTGCTATGAACATAACAATTTCCTCTTCAGGGATTGGTGGTTCCAAATATTGTGTCATTGCATGCATATAAATTGCATAGTTATTTAAACTATGGCTTCTGTTTTCACAAAATTTGCCAAAATATAATTGTTCCCTATCAGCTGATTGTGCATTTTCGTCCCAAAAGTATTGTAAAAATGCTGTCTCAAATTCATTAAATTCTGTTATATCTTTTTCCCTGGCAGCAAACCATATTAGTACGTGATTCTCCAAATGATCTCTGATCACCTCCTTTATGTCTTCAATATTATTCATTCCTCTCACTCTATTTTTAAAAATTCTTATAAATATTTTTGGGTGTAATTTCTTAATATTTCCGTCAAATTTTTGATTTGCTGATCCATAAATTGTTTTTATTCCCCCAATATATTCCATATTCCCTCCTTTTCTTTCTATTTGTTCCATTTTTCCTTGAATATTTCTTATTTCCATTGTTAATTCCCTTTTCATTTTGTTGTTTTCTTCTTCTGCTAGTTGAAAATTCATTTTCATTTCTTTATTTATATCTGCCTCCATACTTTGCATATATTTATTCGTTTTTATAATGTCTCTGTCTAGTTTTGTTATTCTTTCAGTGTTTCCTTTTATTTTCTTAGTGTTTTCTCCAATTTCTATTTTCAAATCATTTTCATTCTTCTTAAAAATTTCTATTTTTGTTGATTGCACTTCTTCTAATTCCATTATTCTTCCTATCATTTCATCTCTAATTTCTTGTTTCGTTTCTTGGATTCTTCTTTCTGTGTACTCTTTTGATTCATCTAATTGTTTTCTTATATCTTCTATCTTCTCTTCCATTCTTAGACTACTTGTTTTTATTTCTTCTTTTATTTCTTCTCTCATTCTTTGATTGCTTGTTTTCATTTCTTCTCTGATGCTTTGATTGCTTGTTTCCATTCTTTTCATAGTTTGTAAAATTTGCATCATCATATTTTGTTCATCATTATTTCTAGCTCATTTTCCTTGATTTTGTCCTAGTATATCTTCCCTCATTTTCATTGTTTCAATTTCTTCAATTGATTCCATTCTTTCACATCCATCTGTCTCTTCCTCATTCTCTTGATTATTTCTTCCTTGTACCATGTAATGTACTTGGAAATCACCCATTCCAAGTTCTCTTCCTTCAGTCTCCTGATCAGATCCATCTTCTATTCCAACTTGTTTACCATCTCTTAACGTCATTTTCATCTCCATTTTGATTGTATATTATTTTATTAATTTATTGAATATAATTTTCTCTTATTAATGCCCTTAATGCTCCTAATGCCCCACGTTGCGGAGACAGTTAAATAGGAATACTACTTTATTTTATATAATGCCCTACGTTGGGGAGCAAGGTAAATATGTATGGATTTTTATTTATATGATAATATGTTTTATTTATTTATGTATGATATGTTGTATGAATACTATAATTTATTTATTCCACGTTTGGGAGATAAATTGTATATGAAATTTATATATATGAGATTTATTATTTTAGTTGTGAATTTAACTGGAATATTTAATGTATTAATGTTTTGTAATAATTGAAATATTACACTCTTGGGCTAGCTAATTTATATATATTTTACCTTTAATTCCTCCTATTCATTATGCTATTTATTAGCATGTGGTTTCATTCAATTCCTAAAATTTTATTACCTCGGCTGCTCTTATTTATACACAACTCTATAACTCAGTAGGGTTCTGGGCATATCATAATAAAATCAACATTACTCATTAATGAAATTTATTTGATGTTATTTATGACGATAAAAAATTTGAAAACATTGAAATATTACTTATATATAAAATATAGTTGGCGCTTTATTTTATCGTTGGAGTCATATACCTATTATGTATAAAAATAAATGATTATACTTTTCTTACTTATTAAAAATTCTTATGCTATAAAATACAATAATGGATTTTCCTATACAGGGTGTCCCGGGACTAATGGGAAAAAAGTCAGGAGCGTATAATCTGAGCTAAAATAATGTTAATACTTCATATAAACTTTTACTATGCAGACCCTCGTTTTCGAGTTATAGGCCTCGAAAGTTTTAATTTTGAATTTGGTTTTTATTTGTATTTTTTGTACTAGTTATTTGATCTTTATGAAATTTACGGCAAAGCAATAATGTATGTGTATGTTTATTTTGGTAAGGTAAACAGATTTACAGTAGTGCATTGAAGCCAGGGACGGACTACTCGCTATGGTTAGTGATCCAAAAAATTTACAGGTATGGCACACCCTGTATGAAATTATCGAAATTCACTTCCCCACACATTAAGCTAACGAAAAGGTACTCTTGTTGGAATTCGATAAAATAAGCCGTTTGGCTAATATTTACAGTTTTATTAATGCACTACGTACCAGTTTACGCATTCACCATTTTTATAAGTACACAACGAGGTAAAACTAACTTTTAATAGATGTCCAAAATTTACCTAGAGTACTACAAAAAAATAATTTAACGATAGCAGAAGATGAAAAACAATAACGACTTATTAATTGGAAAGTTGGTAAAAACTTTTTATAAGTGTTTTTACCGTTTATCAAGTTACCATAGGATTAGTTGTCAAACGTTGTGTAGAATAGTTCGTAGTCAGTACTTGTCAATAATTCATAAGTCCCTAATTTAACAGTTACAATAGCAGAATTCGCTTTTATTGAGTACGCAGATAAACATCTAATGTATGGACTGGCTTCTCGAAACTGTTTAGAGGCCAAAAGGCTTTATGAAGAACATTTTGCAAACAGAGCATTGCCAGACAGACGAATGTTTGGGCGTATTGATCTCAGGTTACGCGAAACAGGTATGAATAAGTAAATGTAATTTTCCATGTATACAAAACAAAATTTTAAATTTTAGGAAGATTTTCGACAGAAAAAGCTGGAGAAGGTCCAGTACGAAGCATACGTACTATGGCAGTTGAGCAAGACTTGTTAAATGCAGTTGATAATGAACCATCGAGTTTTAGAAAATTATCAAGAGAACATAACGTCTCGAAATCAGTTGTTCATCGCGTCCTAAAAGAACAGCTGTTATATCCTTTTCACATGAAAAAAGTACACCGTATGACAGTGGCTGATTATCCTGCTCGACTTGAGTATAGCCAGTGGTTTCTGCGACAACAACAAGCAGACAACACATTTATTAGTAACGTTCTCTTTACGAACGAACCGGGTTTCAGCAGAGATGGAATCATAAATTCACATAATATGCATTTATGGGATGATGTGAATCCACATGGCATTATCCAAGCTAGGATCCAGCATAGATTCATGGTTAATATTTGGCAGAAATAGTTGGCAATAATTTGATACAGCCATACTTTATTGACGGTACTTTGACCTGTCAGAGATATTTGGAGTTTTTTGCAAAATGAGTTATGGAACCTGTTTGATGATGTGCTACTACAAACTCGTAGGAATTTATGGTTCATGCATGATGGGGCCCCTCCTCATTTCAGTTTAGATGTACGACAGCATTTTCGTGGAGGCCCTTTTCAATGGCCACCGCGATCAGGAGACGTTAATCCTATGGATTTCTTTCTCTAGGGTTATCTCAAAAGTAAAGTATACGCAACACCTGTGCAAACAAGGCAAGATTTAATAGACAGAATTGTGTTACACTGCAATGTTATTAGAAATAGTGTGAAATTGCTCTTTCAAGTGCAAAGAAACAACCTTCGTAGACTTAGAATGTGCGTGGAAGTGGGAGGAGCTCATATTGAACATTTATTAGAATAACGTTAGTTTTTGTTGTTGTTTAGGAATTAGTTTTAGTCTAATGTTTCATAACTTGTGTTTTTTGAAGTTTTCTTAATGGTTTAATTATGTTATGTTCGTAATTTTGATTAAAAGCAAGTAAATTCTGGACATCGTATTAATAAGTTAGTTAGGTAGATTTGTACGTAGTGCATTAATAAAACTGTAAATATTAGCCAAACGGCTTATTTTATCGAATTCCAACAAGAGTACGTTTTCGTTAGCCTAATGTGTGGGGAAGTGAATTTCGATAATTTCATACAGGGTGTGCCATACCTGCAAAATTTTTGGATCACTAACCATTGCGAGTAGTCCGTCCCTGGCTTCAATGCACTACTGTAAATCTGTTTACCTTACCAAAATAAACATACACTTACATTATAGCTTTGCCGTAAATTTTATGAATATCAAATAACTAGTACAAAAAATAAAAATAAAAACCAAATTCAAAATTAAAACTTTGGAGGCCTATAACTCGAAAACGAGGGCCTGCATAGTAAAAGTTTATATGAAGTACTAACATTATTTTGGCTCATATTATACTCTCCTGACTTTTTTCCCATAAGTCCCGGGACACCCTGTATACATCCAAATTTCCACATCAAAACAAACTTTCTGTATATTATAAAAAACTATTCATTCTTTTTGAGATGGCTTTTGCAGACTCATTTGCATAAACTTGAGTAAACGTTTGTAAACATTATATTCCTTTGAAAAAAATATGAACACCTGCGTTTAACGTTGTTCGACTATTTGTAACTTTTTTTCTACTTGTTCTCATACATAGGATTATTGAAAATATTTTAAACACTACTTTAGTTTTATTCGGTTCGTGAAATGGAAAGGATATCTGAAATATGTATCTACTTAATTTCGATCTTTTTTTAAAAAAATTATTTTAACGTATTATAACAATTGTGCATGTGATAAAAACTGAAATTAGTTGTGGTTTGTTGTTTTGTGGAAAGTTTTATATTATATGTGATTGGAGAAAATTCAACATGACAGAAATTCATACATCTACTTACAAATTTGATAATGGTAAGTTTTTTTTACGTTTCCTGGTACATTATATTCATTTTAAAACTTTTATTACCATGTGTTTATGATTTAAAATTTCACTTTTTTATTATTTGGTACCAAATATTACTAATTAAAACACACCACAGACCTTGTTCTTTTCGCCAAAACCGACGCCTTCAGTTGGATCCATACATGACGCTTTCCCGCTTCAGGTGGCAATCTTCCTTCTTATAACTATCGGATGATAATTATTATTTGGCTTGACTTTGTTTCCAACAGATTTGTCTTTGCACTTATTTTAATTCTTAGTTACTTTTTATATTTCTGATTTATACATATTCACACTTATTACTTAAAAATTTTATAACAGAGACTGGATCACATTCAATTTACTTCTTCTCCAGTTACCAACGCCTAACTAACTATCGCGGGTCTTTTATCCGCCAAAGCCCTTTCTATGGTTTATAACCGGAAACTGGCAATGTTCTAGAAAAATCTTTGATTATTGTTCACCTGTCACTTTGTTTATTAATGTTTTTATTGTTTTTCTGACTTAAACTTGTTATAAAATATTGTTTTTTATTCACTATAACCTTATCGTCATTGATTTAATTCACTAACATCTTATTATTATTGTTTTTTCATGTTATTGATTATTTGAAATCTTCCGATTGGTCAATGCAAATATATCATTTTTATATTTCCTACAATCTAAATATTTACATAATATACATGGATACAGTTCATTTCTCATTTTGTTTGATATTATTACATTTATACATTTAAATTAGGTCGGTAATCATTTATTTTTATTCTTATATTTCATAATACATTTTATGTTGGTATACTTGTCTGAACTGTTATATTTCGTATAGGTTTTTGACATTTCCTGTAATTACAGTTTTCTACTTATATTATTATATTTCCTATATACTTTTATGATTAAATAATAACTAACATATCTCATATATATATATATATATATATATATATATATATATATATATATATATATATATATATATATATATTACTAATTCTAAATGTCATTTATTGATCAATCATCGTAGCACTGTTGATTTTATTATTGCCATCGTATTTATTCTTTAAATATAAGCAGATGCTTTGGGTGTCTAAAATTCTGTGTAGTGTTACGTTATTTTATTGATCTTCGTTTGCTTGTTAGGTTCTGTCTAAGGTTGTTTTTTTTTAAATACAGAATTATTATAAAACTGTTTTACGAATAATTGTTTATGAATTCTTTTTATATTTATTCATTTTAATTTATGATTATGCCCATTGATTGTAATTGATTATGTTGTTATATAGATATTTTATTAATTTTGGTACTTTATTTAGAAATTATTTTTATTGATAGATATTATCACTTTATCCTTTATCGGGATTCTATGAATGTTATATGCTCGTTCTATCTACAACAATATATATATATATATATATATATATATATATATATATATATATATATATATATATATATATATATATACATATAGGGTGTCCAGGGACTGATGGGAAAAAAGCCAGGAACGTATAATCTGAGCCAAAATAATGTTAGTACTTCATATAAACTTTTTCTAAGCAGGCCCTCGTTGTCGAGTTATAGGCCTCCAAAGTTTTAGCTTTGAATTTGGTTTTTATTTTTATTTTTTGTACTAGTTATTTGATCTTTATAAAATTTACGGCAAAGCTATAATGTACGTGTATGTTTATTTTGGAAAGATTTACAGTAATGCCAGGGACGCACTACTCGTAATGGTTAGTGATCCCAAAATTTTGCAGGGCTGGCACACCCGATACGAAATTATCGAAATTGACTTCCCCATACATTAAGCTAATGAAAAGGTATTCTCATTGGAATTCAATCAAATAATCCGTTTGGCTAATACTTACAGTTTTTTTAATGCACTACGTACCAATTGACCTAACTAACTTATTAATACGATGTCCATGATTTACCTACAGTACCACAAAGAAATAATTTGATGATAGCAGTTGATAAAAACACTTACAACTTATTCAACGGGAATTAAATAGGTACGCAAACAACGTAATTAGTTGCTTTTAATCAAAATTACGAACACAACATTATTAAATCATTAAGAAAACCTCAAAAAACACAAGTTATAAAACATTAGACTAAAACTATTTCCTAAACAACAACAAAAACTACTAATAAATGTTCAATATGAGCTCCTCCCACTGCAACGCACATTCTAAGTCTACGAAGGTTGTTTCTTTGGACTTGAAAGAGCAATCCTATATTACTTCTAATAACATTGCAGTGTAACACAATTCTGTCTATTAAATCTTGTCTTGTTTGCACAGGTGTTGCGTATACCTTACATTTGACATAACCCCAGAGAAAGAAATCCATAGGATTAACGTCTCCTGATCGCGGTGGCCATCGAACCCTTGTGTGTAAATGCTTTCGTACATCTAAACTGAAATGAGGAGGGGCCCCATCATGCATGAACCATATATTCCTACGAGTTTTTAGTAGCATATCATCAAACAGGTTCCATAGCTCATTTTGCAAAAACTCCAAATATCTCTAACCTGTCTAAGTACCGTCAATAAAGTATGGCCCTATCAAATGATTGCCAACTATTCCTGCCCAAACATTAACCATGAATCTATGCTGGTTTCTAGTTTGGATAATGCCATATGGATTCACATCATCCCATAAATGCATATTATGAGAATTAATGACTCCATCTCTGGTGAAACCGGATTCGTGCGTAAAGAGAATGTTAGTAATAAATGTATTATCTGCTTGTTGTTGTCGAAGAAACCACTGGCTATACTCAATTCGTGCAGAATCATCATCCACTGTCATACTGTGTACTTTTTTCATGTAAAAAGGATATAACAGCTGTTCTTTTAGAACGCGATGAACAACTGATTTCGAGACGTTATGTTCTTTTGATAATGTTCGTAAACTCGTTGATGGTTCATTATCAACTGCATTTAACAAGTCTTGTTCAACTGCCACAGTACGTATGCTTCGTACTGGACCTTCTTTTGTTTTGTATACATGGAAAATTACATTTACTTATTCATACCTGTTTCTCGTAACCTGAGATCCATACGCTCAAACATTCGTCTGACTTGCAATGCTCTGTTTGCAAAATGTTCTGGATAAAGCCTCCTGGCATCTAAGCAGTTTCGAGGAGCCAGTCCATACGTTAAATACATATCTGCGTACTCAATAAGAGTGAATTCTGTCATTGTAACTGTTAAAGTAAGGACTTATCAATTATTGACAAGTACTGATTACGAACTATTCTACACAACTGTTTTTGATTATATTTCTAGCTGATCTTCGTCAACTGACGTGGACATTCAATTAGGTAAATAATCTTAATTTGACAAAATTAATGTCGAAATTAATAATTTATTATATACATATTTACAAAATGGTGCAAAGTTGTGAATGGTGAACTTCGGTGGTTTCAGATCGGAGGACACTTTATGTTTCGATTTGATGAATATTAAACTAACTTTGTTATTGAGCGTTGAGCTCGATTCGATGAGTGTGTAAAACTCGCGTCGATGAGTGTCAAACTTTGCTATCGAGAGTATTGAACTCGCTTCGATGAGTGTAAAAAACTAACTTTGTTGAGCGTTGAGCTCGATTCGATGAGTGTAAAACTCGCATCGATAAGTGTAGAACTGATGGGTGAAAAACTAACTTTGATGAGTGAGAGAACTTTGATGTTGAGTGTTGAGCTCGATTCGATGAGTTAGAAAACTGATTTCTTCACGTTGTGAGACGTGTTAAATAGAAATCTGCGAGGGGCGTGCTTACACGTGGATTTGGTTGACCAAACGAAAATAAATATTTCCTATTGGCCAGTATCATTTGACTTGTCGGGTTCCTAGGCAAGAATCAACTATGGGTGCCGCCAATAGTTAGTTAAATTTCTATGGAATACTACAATGGCAATTGTAACCTCTTCACTCAGAAAGGTAATTCAAAAATATCTTTCATATCTTCCGAACATCGACCATAAAATTCATGCAGAAGTGACACTAAATTTAGGGTTTTTACAATACAATATATAATAGGGTGAAACGTGACATTTTCCTAACTTCTTAACTATAGGACAATGCGACAAGATGTCGACATTCAAAAATGTGCTATTTATATGCCCATACAAAACAATTTACAATTATTGTTGCGAAACGTGATATTTTAAAAGTATTTTGAAAATAAAATGAAACTATCCTTTGAATTTACAACAATATAAAGATCTTATCAATTCTGCAACATATTTTTACAACGCTATTAACTAAAATGAATTTACGCCTTAAATATATACAATGAAAAAAGGACGCATACAAATATCTTACATATTTTAAAGGTATTGTAAACAATAAAATTTCAAGATTTTACAATCTTGAACAACAACGTTTGACAACTAATCCTATGGTTACTTGATAAACGGTAAAAACACTTTTGAGAAGTTTTTACCAACTTTCGAATTAATAAGTCGTTAATGTTTTTTATCTTCTGCTATCGTTACATTATTTTTTTGTAGTACTGTAGGTAAATCTTGGACATCGTATTAATAAGTTAGTTAGGTAAATTGGTACGTAGTGCATTAATAAAACTGTAAATATTAGCCAAACGGCTTATTTTATCGAATTCCAACAAGAGTACCTTTTTGTTAGCTTCATGTGTGGGAAAATCAATTTCGATAATTTCATAGAGGGTGTACCATTCCTGCAAAATTTTTGGATCACTCACCATTGCGAATAGTCCGTCCCTGGCTTCAAGGCATTACTGTAAATATATTTACCTTTCCAAAATAAACATACACGTACATTATAGCTTTGCCGTAAATGTTATAAATATTAAATAACGAGTACAAAAAATAAAAATAAAAACCAAATTCAAAATTAAAACTTTGGAGGCCTATAACTGGAAAACGAGGGCCTGTATAGAAAAAATTCATATGGAGTACTAACATTATTTTGGCTCAGATTATACGCTCCTGACTTTTTTCCCATTAGTCTCGGGACACCCTGTATATATATTATTGAAAAGTTTATTTTCTTGGGCTCGTAGGTTGTTTGAAATAATTAAAAGACATTTTTTTTTATAGAAAATGGATATAATTTTAACGTTTCGCACCTTCTTTGGAATCATTTTCAAAACAATATCATTGTAAAAATAAGGGACGATTAGAATATTTGCAGATAGATAAAAATATTACATTGAAATTTTACAAGATTATTTTTTTATTTAAATTAATTTATATAGATTCTTATCAATCAGGGTAGAGTTCCAAACGCTTTTCTATATAATCAATTATTCCTAACTCAATATTCAAATTATTATCAAAACTTTTACAAAAACCTTTCAATAAAATATACCGGGTGTAAATGAATTAGGGGCCACCCCTATAACTTTTGAATGGGTCGTTAGATTTTATTCAAGTTCTGATGGGTTATATCACTACGAAATGGGGATTTTCTTACGCGGTAAAACAAAATGGCCCACTTCCGGTTTCACCGGTAATGGCCTAAAAACTGAAAATTTAAATGGAACACCCTGTATACTTTAACATTTTTTCATTCTTCAGCCCCAAATACATGCAATTCGTCTGTCAAATGCCAATTCTGATGCCATCATAATTTTATTTTTTCAAATATTTTTTTAATTGTTAACGATTCAATTTAGAAATTACATTTTTTCCACCGAAACTCACTTTTCCCAATGAGAACATACAGGGGCCACCCTATATATTAAATAGCTCTTTAAAATACCAATAAAATGATATACATATTCATATCCTTAGTTCTTAAATAAAGCAGTAGCTTTTTAATTTTCTTAACACCATATGCTGCTGAAGCCGACTCTGTTTCAAGACTGGAACATATTTGTAACCTAATAATATAAATAATAAAAATAAACAATAAAACAAAAAAATATATAGTAACAAACATACATTATTTAATTTTCCTTATAATTAATTAAGTGTTCAAAGTCATCATCCTCTTTCAGCATTGCACTCTTAATAATATTTTTTGAAACATTTCCGGTGTATTGTTCCCTACATTTAGATTATTCCCATTATACTTTGTTTTTGGAATAGGCCCATAGAAAAACATTCAGGCAGCTACTGTCTTAGTGATATCATCGAAGGAGCATTCGACAATGCACTACCGGCCTCCATTGGTTCAGCTTTGACTGAAAGGGGCATTAAACCAACGATTACCTGCTGGA
Organism: Galeruca laticollis; assembly: GCA_963921935.1. NCBI lineage: Eukaryota > Metazoa > Arthropoda > Insecta > Coleoptera > Chrysomelidae > Galeruca > Galeruca laticollis. The sequence continues at coordinate 17,435,248 of OY998183.1, read as the reverse complement.
TATATGCCATGCTCACTAATAGAACAGCCACTACATCTATTCAAGACGAGGCCATTAGCTTTAAGGTTTCCAGGGGCTGCCCGCAGGGTGGAGTGTTATCTCCCCTTTTGTGGTCACTCCTGATGGACGACCTGCTTGGTGCTCTCGTGGGAAGAGGGGTAGAACTGCAAGCGTATGCAGACGACCTTGTCGTTCTGGCAAGAACCAAGTCAGGACGGGTTGCAGATAATACCCTCCAAAGGACTTTGGACGATGTCTACAGTTGGTGCCAAAGGGAACAGATGTCTGTTAACCCTGGTAAAACTGTTCCCTTCACTAGGAGAAGGAATTTGGCGGACCTTCCGCCACTTTCTTATAATGGTGAGGTTATTCCATTTGCAGTGGAAGTAAAATATTTGGGGATCATCCTAGATAAAAAACTAACTTGGAACGCTCACTTGGAAAAAGTCATCCATAAGACCAGACTTTCCTTGTAGACATGTCGCAGGGTCTGCGGAAAATCTTGGGGCTTGGGTCCCAAACAAATCCATTGGATATATGTGATGATTGTTAGACCAATGATCACATATGGAGCCATTGCTTGGTGGTCAAAAGCTTTACAGAAAACGGCCCAAGCAAAGCTCTCTGGAATACAGAGTCGGGCTAGTTTGGCTATAACTGGTGATACCAGCACCACACCGTCAGCAGCCATGAAAATACTCCTGGATCTTCCTCCTCTTCATATACTTCTGGAAAAGGAGGCCAGATGTACAGCATATTGAATTGTGCATATTTCTAAACGCACAAAACAGGCTTATACAGAGCAAAGTAGAATGCTAGCGGCCACCGAAAGTCATAGTGTTATGGGAATGACCTCTGATATAATGCCCCCAACAGTAAACTATAATCTGCCTTATACCGTCCTATTTCCAAATAGAGATGAATGGGTCTTCGCAAGGATGAACTCTCAAGAGCAGACATCTGTGGGTACAATGATGGATCAAAGACACCCTCAGGCTCTGGTGCGGGTGTATACGGGCGAAGACCTAAGACAGAAACTCAACCTCTCTGGGATCCTATGCAACCGTATTTCAGGCGGAAATGTATGCCATTGCTTCATGTGTGGAGAGTTTGGAGCAATCCAACCACATACATAGATCAATAAAAAATTTCACGGACAACCAAGCGGCCTTGAACGCACTTAGCTCGTACCGTGTAACGTCGAAATTGGTTCTAGACTGCCAAAAAAGACTCGCATCGATAGGAGAACGCAACTGGTTTGTATTCCTGGCCACTCTGATATGTATGGTAATGAGAAGGCTGGCTCTCTTGCAAGAGAGGGCGCCGCTCATGACTCTATCGGACCAGAACCTACAATTGGCATCGCAACAAGTTAAGCTGTAATAGACACGATCTACGGTGCCTAACAGGCATTCTAACAGGCCACAGTCGTTTGAATCATCATATGCTGAAACTTGGACTGTCGGACGATCCGATTTGCCGTCTTTGCCTGGAAGATGATGAAACAGCAGAGCATATTATTTGTGCCCGCCCTGCCGCGGCTCGAGTCAGGTATCTGATGTTTGGCAGGGCCACTCTCTTGCCCTTGGAGCTGAAATATCATTCACTGAACAAATTAATCGGCTTCGTTAAGAAGCTGGATTTGTTTGGTGAAATTTGAATAGGTATGAGCCACAATAGACTCTCACGAGTCGCAGTGGAGGGCCTCATTGACCCACTCATTATAAACGTAACCTAAATCATTCTTTCGTGATATTCTAAATAGTTGCATAAATATCAAATTTCGACAAAAATCAAAGGAAATCATGATACTTGTAATCACCTTTTGTTTGGTTGTCAATTAACAAGTAATTTCGTTTGTTAGTCTCATATTTACAATACCGGTGCAAGTGTTGGTGATTTTTTATGTTCAAAATGGGAAAGTTGACATGTTGATATACGGAGAGTGCAGAGGAAATTCCGCTCAGGCGGGCATTATTGAATGCCGAACGATTAGATACCGATTACTTAAACGAACACTTTGGAGACCTTTGAATGGATCGGCACGAACAGTCCTGTAAGATGGCCTCCAAGATTGGTGGACCTTATCTGTCTGGATTTTTTGTGAGGGATTACATCAAAAATAAAGTATACGCTACGCCCGTTATAGCCCTGGATAGTCTAAAGTCTAAAGGATAGGTTTATGGAAGCATTTAACAATATAATAACAAAAATGTTCCGTGCATGACAATTTTATTAGGAGATTGCAATGCTGCTTGGAGGAGGGTAGTGGCCACTTCGAACATTTATATGGAACATTATAAAAATGTATCTTTGTCATTCTTTTAGTTTACATATTTTTTTGTTTTATTATTAGACTAGGTTACAAATCTGTTGACAGTGTTGAAACAGAGTCGGCTTCAGGATCATGTTGTGTTATTAAAAATTAAATAATTATGAGTAAATGCTTTGTTTAAGAGCTAAAGCATATGAATATTATTTTATTGGTATTTGAAAGAGCTATTTAATATACAGGGTGGTGGCCCCTGTATGTTTCCATTGAGAAAATTGAGTTTAGGTGAAAAAAACTGTATTTCTAAATTCAATCGTTAACAAACTTCACGAAAATGAATTATTAGGAAAAATAATATTGTGGGGACAATTCAACTATCTATAATTTAGATGGTGTTATGATAAAAACTTCAATAAATATTTAAAAAAATTAAGTTAAAATGACATCAGAATTGATATTTGACAGTTGCACTGTATGTATTTGGGGTAGTCGTATCCAAAAATGTCAAAATATACAGGGTGTTCCATTTAAGTTTTCAGTTTTTGGCTAATTTCCGGTGAAACAGGAAGTCGGTCATTTTGTTTTTTCACGTAAAAACATCCCAATCGGGTTGTAATATAATCCATCAATATTTGAGTGGAATATAACTACCCATTTAAAAAATACAGAGGTGGCCCCTATTCAATTTACACCCGGTATACCTTTCAAATAATTTTGATAGATTTTCTTTCTGATCACAGTAAATTAAAATTTTTGGTTATGTATATTTGTCGTGAATGTATTCAACAAATTTGTGTTATATATGCCAAACAGATTTTAGAGATCTCTAATAAAATTTATTTTGGTACCTTTTAAACTTTCTATACGTCGATTCACCACCAAATTCGGTTATATGTTAGACTTGAAATTTTTTGTCACTTCGCCAAAAAAATTATGATCGTTACAATTGTCGCAACCAATGTGGGGTTTGACAAAATATATTTCAATAAACCAGAATAGACAGGGGCAGAGAAAACGTAACTTGATAAAATAACGTGTAGTTTAATTGAAGCAAATATAGAATTATTAATTTTAATACAAAAATAATCAGTTAAATAAAATTTTGTTAAAATGGCAAATAGAATGATTCTTAGGGACGGTAAAGGATTAGCAGGAACGAGTGATCGAAAGGCAGGTAGAAGAACTGTAAATGGAATAAAAAAACTAGATGTTTCGTCTAAATAGGTGTCATTTTTTTACTTACTGAATAATTATAGCGAACACTGCTATATGAAAATTATTTGGACCAGTGCGGGCAGTTACATTAGGTTCGGCTTTAGTTACATAATCAGAACTGTGAATGGAAAAAAAAATTTGATGTTTCCTGTAAATATGTGTTGTAACTTTATTACTTACTGAATAGTTATAGCGAACACTGCTATATGAAAATTGTTTGGACCTGTACGGGCAGTTACATCAGGTTCCATTTTAGTAACATAATCAGAACTGTAAATGATATAAAAAAATTAGATGTTTCTTCTAAATAGGTGATATAATTTTTTACTTAGCGAATAGTTATAACGAACAATACTGTATAAAAATTCTTTGGACCCGTGCGGGCAATTACATCTGGTTCCGTTTTAGTTACATAATCAGAACTATAAATGAAATAAAAAAATTAGATGTTTCTTCTAAATAGGCGTTGTAATTTTCCTACCTACTGAATAGTTATAGCGAACATTGCTATATGAAAATTATTTGGACCAGTGCTACCAGTTACATCAGGTTCCGTTTTAGTTACATAATCAGAACTATAAATGAAATAAAAAGATTAGATGTTTCTTCTAAATAGATGTAATTTTTTTACTTACTGAATAGTTGCAGCGAACACTGTTATATCAAAATTATTTGGACCCGTGCGGGCAGTTACATCAGGTTCAGTTTTAGTGAAATTGTCAGTTCTGAATATTAAAAGAAATTAGATTTTTGTAAATAAGTCTTGCTAGTGTTTTTACTTACGAAATAGTATTAGGAAACTCTGTTTTATTAAAGATTAATGGACCTGGGGGCAGTTGGAGCAGGTTCCATATTGGTGAAATTATCAGTTCTTAAAATGAAAAGAAACTAGATTTTTGTAAATAAGTCTTGTTACTGTTTTCACTTACGGAATAGTATCAGCATTCATATATTTGCCCTAATAAAGCCCTAATTATCTGTATTCTGTCTTACCAGACTTTTTTTCTTATATTCCGATAATGCTTGCTTGATATAAGGGGGGTCAATGCATTTCTGCCCTTTTCCTATTTGATTTCTGATTATTTCAGGAGCTATACATTCTGTATAGAGTTGCTTAAGTTTCGGAACCATTTTTTCGGCCCATATTTTTGTATCTATCTCAAAAAGTAACATCTGTTCCTATTAGTTATATGCAATTGCCCTCGGATCTAAAAACACTTATTTCAAATATACATTGGCAGTAGGCATAATATTTTTATCTACGAAAGTGCCTTTTTGCTCTATCTACTGTGTCAAAACTGTAACTTTTTTTGCTCTAGTGAAGCTCTCAGCATGGTTGTAGCTTTTGACTTTGTCTCGAGCTACAAGCTTCGTTGCAACCAAAATCGCACTTGTTACAAAAATAACTATTTTTTAATGTTTTTCATATTAGTTTTTGTTAAATACATCAGAGTGATTAAATGTAATGTGGGAATGGTGTTGAGTTTTTGTTCCTTGGAATAAATATATCATATTTCTTAACTTAATTTTCTTTGATTTTCATATTCATCGTTTCCAAACTGACCCCGCATATTCTGCTTGTATACGATCTCTTTATTATACAAGTAATATGATTGTTACTACAAGATTTTTTACTTTTAATTCGATTGGTGACAAACGCCCTTTGACTGTTATAATAGTAATTACAAAATAGAATGGTACCACATGCACTGTTTTGGAATGGCAGAAGCTCCTCTAAAATTCAACGAAGTCCATACTATTGTCCAAGCTGTTTAAAATAAGTTTCTGTTTGTTTCATTTCACACTTTTTTTATTTTGTTATGTATACATTTCTTATATTATGTTTTAATATTTGGGAACTAAAATAAATAAAACACGGTTTTTCATTGTTTTTGATATTTATTTGCAAAATGTTCACATTTTCTTTCAAAGTGCTGAGTTCTACAAAAAGGAAGGTTTACTTCGGCCATGTCCAAGTCAGTTTGGAAAGAATAACAATTTACACTGTTACTAAAGATAATATCTTGTCGTAGCAGCAATATATGAAGCCACATCATTATTAGCCTATAAAAAATTGAGCTCTGAAAAAATCTACGGACAGGAGTAGCACAACAAAATTTAGATCCTTCAACAATTTTTTGTCTAATATACTCGCCTCAGAAAATATTAAACAATAGAATATAAATCATGATTTAGGCACATAATTTCATGTTATTATTACTACAACTTTATTTTGTTCTCTTTTCTCTATTCTTTGGACCATTCTAGTTTTTTTAAAGCTTTACTAGTGTTTGTATTTCTTTATCTCCAAAGACATTCAACTGCAGTTGAATGTTTTAGCATATCTCATATTAATAGAAGAAACCCATTCAACGTGATCTACGTCTTTTATATCAAACAGTTTTCTTTTTAAAATAAATGTAATATAACGATTCTTCAGGATTCCATTATTTTCTTATTTTAATAAACAAAGCCAGTGGTATATATCTATTAACCCACCTGTTATAGAGTGTTTTGAGCAAATTCGAGCGTAGATTAATTTAGTCTTAGTCAAATCTTCTCTTTTTAGGGCTGCAATCCATTTTTCCGTCTTTTTTTTCAAAATATTCAACTTTGGTTTATGTTTGTGCTTTAACACTGAAGGCAGGTATTTTAATACATAAAAACTCACTTTATCACTGATTCCACGGCTTCCACAATCAACGACATCACAAAACTAGGCATTTTAGGGGTCGAAAATTTCAAATATTTTAAAATAAAAATAACTGCATATTGACTTTTGTTATTAAAATCCCTTTGTTTGTCCTCTGGACGCCATTGAACTACTGATGATGACATTAATGTAAGTACCCTATAATGTTGAAATATTTGGTTGAAACCAATTTGAATCGTCAAGAGTGGAAAGACAGAGAAAAAAATATGTTGTATAAATAAGCCGATTCAGTACTACTAGCGACACCTATCGTAAATATTTTGAACCTAATAATTGCTAAATATGTAACTAAAGCTTTACTAGTTTTTGTATTTCTTTATCTCCAAAGACATTCAACTGAAGTTGAATGTTTTTGCATATCTCATAATAATAGAAGGAACCCAGTCAGGGTGACCTACGTCCTTATTTATATCTTATTAAAAGTGGAATAATTCTGATTAATACATACATCAAATGAATTTAGTGTATCTGATATTATTCCTGGATTAATATTTTTATCTTCTAGTACTTTTCTAGGAAGTTCACCACTTTTAAAATGTCATCTTAATTGATAATTGTAAAGATCAGCAGATATAGTTTTCCTGGTTTTCTATATCATTGCACATTATACTGTTCTTAAATGGGGAAAAGGTATCCAGGATATCCCCATAGGGCTAATAGTATCTAAGCTTTAATATTTGTAATATCACATCTTCTCCTTTTTTCTATTACCATATATTAAGTCAATCACAAGTTAGGTCACTTCCTGGTCTAGCCAAAAATAACTACTAAACATCAGGTAGGCATCAAATGAAATGTAACTTCTGTCATTCTGACGATGATATTCAATTATCGAAACAATTGTCAATTTCTTAGAATTTGTAACATTTTTTACATATATTCTGGAATTATATAGAAACAGTTAGTTTCATTTAAAACAGTAGTCTTTTTAGTTTTCTTCTAGCAGCGGTCTTGGAAGTGGCGATGGCCTTATGTCATCGAAATATACCAGGCTGTGGCCGCCATCTTTGAGCACTCGATTGTTCTAGAACTTCATGAGGTCCAGTCCATGTTTGGTCGAAGCAGGACTTGGTGAAAGTTCTGACAATGACCTCTTGCTGGCTGTTGTGTCTCACGAAAGAGGCTCCTAGCATAGATGGTGGCTTTCTGTTTGGCCTCTTTCTGGCGCTGGAGACGTCTTTCGGGCGGCTTGGTTTCTTTTGGTCGGTTAAGGTCTTCTTCGTGCAGATGCAGCTCATAATCTAGCAGCAAGCGGTATGGAGTATGTTCGGTTGCTGCTGAAGCCCTTGATCTGACGGCGAATATTGTGTCGGAAAGGACTTCGTACTATATCTTTTCAGGCTTGCCGACTAATCTGGCTTGTTATCCTTTTTTCAATTCCTGGTCTCGTCTCTCCACCGGACTGGTCCTCTGGTGGTAGATTGAAGAATCGATTAATTTTATGTGGTTTCGGTCTAGGAATATTTTGAACACCCAACCTCGGAATTGGCCTCAGTTTTTCGTAATTAAGGACCCAGGGTAGCCTTATCTTTGAGAGACTTCCTCTTCTAGTAATTGGACCACAGGACCGTCCATTTGGAGAAGAAGTCTGTGGCTACTAGGAGGAAGAGATCACCCCACATTGATCTTTGGTAATGCCCCAGGACGTCGAAGGAAATGGTTTTCCATGACTCTCGAGGTTCCCTTGCCTCCATGGGTGCTGCTGACTGCCTAGCCGCTGACTTGGTGGTGGCACAGGCGATGCATGACCTCAGTCGCAGCATTCCAGGGTGGCTCTTGTGGGATCTGGCGATGCGTGTTTTAGGTTGATGACATAGGACGGGGAAGTCATCTTGTTCGTCCGTTCTTATGAAAAGTTTTCATTTCTGAATGGAATTTACATCATGTAAATTATAATTGTACACCCTTTCAACAGGGTAATTTTAATGTTTTTTAATTCAATGACTTCATCATAACAATGATTCAACTTCGAGCATTGTTTATTCTTTATCAACTAGATGGTTTTGACACCTATTTTTCAATGACGACAGCTTTGATAATGGCTTAATAGCCGAAAGCGCTTAGCTGGAGATTAATAAACAAATACACACTGAGTATTCGTCATTTGCATTCACTCAATTTACATCTAGTGTGTACACCATATCCACAGACAGTTCTAAAACTGGTATCTACCAAATTAACACCGATATGTTTACCCACATATAGGTTTCAAGCATCTGAAACTACAACCATTGCAGTCGATAATAGTATTCAACCAGCTGCAAACGTTCATATTGATAATAATGCACAACCTGGACCTTCCTCTTCTACCATATAACCTCACAATTCTACAGTGGCTCAGAAAAACTTACAAAATCCAACAAGTGACGTTTCACTTTTGGTTACTCCAGCTGATTTGAGTCCAGTTCCAGTCGGGCCATTTGTTTCAGGCCATGGAAAAATAAAACCAAGGAAACGTTAAGGCACTTCTGTAAACTCAATTCCAAATTTGAAGGGGCTAAGGAAAAAAAACCAAAATTAGAGATCTCACTAAAAAGATAAACTCGTTGAAGAATCCGAGTCCGGAACAGAAAGAGACCCTATTTCTGCTGATGAAGAAAATGATGACGCTGCGTACATTTATTGTACAGAACTGTACACATTTTCTAAAATGGTTATTTGTGGTTATGCTGGTGTTCGTGTCAAGCGTGACGGGGTAGACAAGAAAACAAAAAGTTTAGTTTGTGAGCTTTGTTCGGACTAAAAATTATTCAACAGTATTGATGTGTACCCGCAGGTGGGGTAAAATGAACTTTTCTTGTTTATTTTTATATGTTTTGCTAAAAGTCTATATTTTGTTGTCCTACTTTGTTAAAATCTTACCTCAAGTGTTGCAAATACGTAAGCTTATATTTTGTTCATGATATAGTTAAAAATATATTTTTATTAGATAAAAAATTTCATTCTTTTAAAATGTATGTCATTTTGTACACCCCTCCCTATCTGACAATAAACATCGCGTAGGCTGTGCCCTGTTTGTTCTGAATCCAAACTGCGTTTCTTATATTATATTCACTATTTCCCCAAAATTCTATCGTACACTTTGAACAGTGTAGTAATCAATGTGATGCCTCTGTAATTTTGGCATTAAAGGATTAAATGTTAAAGAGAACTAAAGGCATATCAAAATGATGTGCTACCTGGCCCCAACCCATTTAAGATTCTTACATATACTCCTCCTAGGGGATTACTACAAATATTCATTAAAATAGTCTCCCTATTTTTTCGACTTCTCATACTATTTACTGGAAGATATTAAGGGTGGGAAGTTTTCAAATTGACATATATAGATTTCACGGTTTTTTCATTATTATGACGAATTATGTACCCTTTTCACAATAAGTCATGTTATGGTACAGTCAACATTAAGTTGTAGCTGGTCAATATCAACACAAAAAAATAAAATAAAATGTAAACACGACCTAGATTAACTCACTATGACGGACTGTTTCACTTGGTTGGGCAATTTTTGCTGCACCCACCAGAAATATAAATTTTTTTCGGGTTAGTAACCTTTATTAAATGTTTTTTTTTCTAGAGTAAATGAAATCAAACAGTATTTGGTACATGGTACAACCTTTTATAGCTCAATTTTAAAAATTTCGAGATGAAAATAAGATTTAGAATTAATTTTCATTTTTAAATAGTTAAAATCTAATATCGAAAACCCTTCAACTAATTGAGTTTTAGTACTGTCTGAGTATGGCGTACAGACTAGATATAAATTGAGTGAATGAAAGGACGAGTACTCAGTGTGTGAATTTTATTATTAAAATTCAGCTAAGCGCTTTCGGCCATTAGGCCATTCTCAAAGCTGTCGTCAATAAAAAATCCTACAACAGGTGTAAAAAAACATCAAATCCTGTAACTACTACATACAATATGATAAAATGTTTGATGTTACGTCATTATTGAAATAAGACGTTTCGTTATGTGAATTACAATTGTACACCCTCTTTATAGGGTAGTTCTAACGATTTTACTCAAATAATATAATATAATATATATTTATTCACTATAAATTACAAAGTATAACAAATGTAGATCAAAAATCGTAAATAAACACAATGCCCCACAGAAGCTGTAAAAAACAGCTTGTAAGTGGTATCTAAATTAAGTACAGCGACAAAATTAGTTACACTCACAACAATAGTAAACTTAGAAACAATAATGATAGTAGTAATATCACAAATAATACACAGCACAATCAGAATATATCAACAAAATATGAATTTAAAAAAAATATAATATGAAAAATTATAATATGAAAAATTAAAGGAATAAAGAAAATGAACCTGTACAACTACAGAAAAAAAGTAAGTATATTAACTATTTAAGTTATTGAACACCGTAAACTCCAACCATCAGCCAATGTAACCATGTGTAGGTGTAGATACTTCTCACGTTACGATTTTTATATCGCAGAATTCTCTTTTCTGCCCTAAAATGAAGTGTTTTAGTTTCTTTTTAAATAATCGAATATTTTGGATGCTTTTAATATAATCTGGAATACGATTGTAAATCTTAACGGAATAGAAAGAATATGTTTTCTGACAACTAGTTTTTATCATCCTAGGGACTGTATGGAAATGTCTATTCCTAGTATTGTAATTATGGATTGGTAAGTTGTATGTATTCTTTGATCTATGATATTCCACTGAAACGCATAAAAAGTATAGTTGTTTCAGATCCAATATTCTGCTTTCAGAATACAAAAGATCTGAAGAATAAAGGTTCGGTTTAGACATTATGATTTTTAGAAATCTCCTTTGGATTATATTTAATGGCTGCAGGTGAGTTTCCAACGCACTTCCCCAAACCTGAATTCCATATCGAAGATGGCTTTCTACCAATCCAAAATATAAATTGCGGAGATGTTGGCTAGAAATATACTTTTTCAAGTGCCTAAATTTATGCAAAATAAACTGTAATTTTTTTATTATATATTTAATATGACAATCCCATTTTAAATTTGTATCCAATATAACCCCCAAATATTTTATTTTGTTTGTTGGTTCAATAAATAAATCCTGATCAAACTGTGATATTTTCAGTGGATAAAATCGGTTATTAGATGAGTTGGAGCTAAGAATAGGCAAGTAAAAAGTTTTTTCAAAATTTATGGTTAATAGTTTACTATCAAACCACGACTTAATTAGCTTTAGGTCAGATTCAACTTTTAGCTTTAAATCATACCAATTACTGTCCTCATAAACAATTGCAGTATCATCCGCGTAACCAATTATATGACCAGCGCTATTTAAATAAAATAGATCATTCATGTAGAGATTGAATAACACGGGGCCTAATAAAGTACCCTGTGGTACTCCGTATGTTATATCGCGTTCTTCACTAATAAATCCATTGATTTTGACGACCTGTTGTCGATGTGAGAGATAACTCCTGAATAGCTTCAAACAAGTATCCCGTATCCCGTAGTTCTCCAGCGTTTTTAATAGACTACTGTGGCTGACAGTATCGAATGCCTTCGCTAAATCCAAAAAAATACATAGGCACGTTCTATTCCTATTTAGAGCATCAAACATTTTGGTTGTTAAATTTAATAAAGCATTGTGTGCGGAACTGTTTTGTTTAAATCCAAACTGGTGGGACGATATCAACCCATATTTGGTTATGTATGAATCCAATCTTATTTTCAATATCCTTTCAAATATTTTTGATATATGTGGTACTAGTGATATTGGTCGATAGTTAATAGGAAGGGATTTGTCTCCATTTTTATAAATAGGTGTGATTACAGATTTTTTGAATGCTTTAGGCCATATTCCCACCTTCATACACATGTTTATTATGTGTTGCAGCGGATCAAGGATATATGATTGTATTGCCTTTAGACACTCAGCACTAATTTCGTCTATACCAGTTGCTTTTTTGTTTTTCAATTCATTTATAATTGACTTCACCTCAAATGTATTTGTTGGTAGCAAAAACATTGAATTTGAGAAAGAAACTCTATCATATACCCGCTGTCGGTTTTTGTCTATTTTTTCGGCCAAATGTTTCCCTACTTCAGAAAAAGTTGAGTTAAACTCATTCGCTATTTGAAGAGGATGGGTTAATATATTTCCTTTTTGATCTTTAATATTTCCTATGTTAACTCGTGAATTGCTTGATCCACAAATATCTTTCACTACATTCCACAGTTGTTTGATATTATAGGAATTTTCGGTAATTTTTGTAATATAATAATTCTTTTTTGTAGTTTGAATTAGAGCATTTAACTTATTTCTGTATAGTCTGTAATGTGAAAGTATATTACGATCATTCGGGCTTTTTTTGGTTAACTGAAATAAACGTTTTTTTTTCATTTATGGACCTCAGTAGAGCATTTGTTACTCATGGCGCAATTTTGGTATTTTTCCGGTTGTGTCTATTATAATAAAGGCACTTATCAATATTTTCTTGAATTATTGAAATAAATTTCTCTGTAGCATCATCTGGATCATAGCAACTTCTTATCGAATCCCATGATATTTTAGAAACAGATTCCTTAAGTTTTTGGTAGTTAACATGCTTTGTAATCCTTTCGGATGGCTTCTTTTGTTCTTTATTGTCCATTATAATTTGTAATGCTATTGCGTAGTGATCTGTTATATCAGTTTTTATTACCAAAGGAATAATATTTTCTAAATTTTTATTATATTTTGAATATAAAAAGAGATGGTCCAGGCAGGAATTCAGTCTAGTTGGCTTATTAATGGTAGATACAAATCCATATTCGCTCAAGGTACTAATGTAATCTATTGTATTATGATCTGAATCAAGTAAGTCTATGTTGATATCACCCACAAATATGCAGTACTGCTCAGTACCTACTCTACTATTCCTTAACAAAGTATCCAGATTATTGATGAACTCGGGTATTTTAGGATTATAATTCTCCTGTGATGGTGATCTATAACACGCCAAAATTACGATCTTAGTATTATTGTGAATATCTATTGTAACTTTCAGAACCTTAGTTGGTCCCAGACTTATAATACTATGTTCAAAACTGAAAGCAGATTTAACATACACTACCAGCCCATCATTTTGATTTAAATCGCCCTCATTATAAATTAAGTTGTAACCTGCTATATTATATATATTCGTATCAATAATTTTCCATGTTTCCGTCAAAACGATACAATCAAAACCCAGGATATCAGATAGTGATACTTTTAGCTCATCCAAATTTTTTGATATGCTTCGAATATTATTATGGAAAATCGTAAAATTATCATTATGCTTATTAATCTGAAACAACTGATTACATTGGCCTAAATCTGTCAAACAATATGTGTCAATACTTGGAAAATTAAAATCTCTTATATATTGGCCCATTTTCAAGTAATTGAAACGTTATTAACAAATTCAAAAAAAAAAGAAATCAATGTAGGCTCAAGACACAGAACATACACTAGTTGTTCGAGTAATAGAGTAAAATAAAATAATATGTACAATACAGTAATGACACAATTTCAGTTAAAACAAACTAAAATAAACACATAAATACATGTATACACATCAGTGATTTATTTGGTTAGAAGAAGAGCCTGCTCTTGTTTTTCTCGTTAGAGTTGTAACGCTTACTTTCTTAGAAGTATTGTCCGTATTCCCTTGATTTTGATTCCCCACCTTCGGTTTTATTTTCTCTATTTTATCGTTGATGACTTCAATCCTCAAACCGGCAGTGTCTTCATGGAGCTCGGGGGTTTTTATTGCTTGATTTGTAGTAGGTGTAGAAGGAGCGCTATTCCCACGTTTATTCAATTGATTTTGTTGGTCCTGTAGTTGTTCGATTGTGTATGCTTTTTGATTTATGTATAAGCGTTCACCCTTTATGTATGAATGATGGTTATTGGCTCTGGCAGCATTCAAATGATGTCTTAAGATTTTTTGAGTCTCTCTCTGTAGTCTGGTATAGTCATTCGAAATCGATATACTAGAGCCTTTTAGCTTGGAGCAATTTCGAAGTATAGCTAATTTCTTTAAATAGGATAAAAATTCCACTTTAACTGGTGCGTTTTCCGATTTACCTAGGGTGTATGCATCATTAATATGTTCAGATGTTATTTGAACGCCCGTGATATTAGCTAATGTTTCCGATATTTTTGCTGGAGTCACTTCATCAATTTGGTCTTTCAACCCAAATATGACTATATTATTCTTTTTGCTTACTTTCTCCAAATATTCTACTCTGTGGTGAAGTTCTAAATTTTCGCTTTCTAATTTTCGTATTTTCTCATTTAGGGATTCAAACTTCAACAAAATATTCACTTCCGAAGCCTCTATAGCAAGTCGCAATTCTTTTCTGGTGTTAACTATTTCATTCAGAAGGGTATCCAATGTGTGTTCTACTTCGCTCATGGTATTCGTGTGATCGTGTGTGGACGTCTATAATTTCAGGTTATCGACAACTGTTTTTATTAATTATCTTTATCTATATAACCTGTTGTGTTCTCAATATTTTGGTTAACATTCATTTATTTGATGAAAAACAACTTTGATTTATATACTTTTTTTCATGGATTTATATAGTTCTCATTACTATCTCATTTCAGCTTACTATTTATGCAATTCATAATAATTTATTTTTGTTATTTTACTCACTAATTAGTTATGTTCGGACAGCAACTAATAACACAACCTTACTTACAGGTACCATAATAATGATGTAACGTCAAACATTTTATCATATTTTATGTAGTAGTTACAGGAATTGATGTTTTTTGACACCTGCTGTAGGATTTTTTTTATTGATGACAGCTTTGATAATAGCCGAAAGCGCTTAGCTGAATTTTAATAATAAAATACACACTGACTACTCATCGTTTCATTCATTCAATTTTAATTGCGTTTTCTATTTGGCTACCGATGTTTAATATTCAACCATCTATAAGTGAATTGAATGGTGAATTTGTTATTTAAGTGAATATTTCAATAGCATAATTCATTTTTTAAACTTCGAAATACTTGGGGATCATCTAACAGTATTGTTTTTTCAACAGAAATTTTATTAAGAACAAGGTATAAATGTGGTATTCCAAAGTAATTTTTATAGGACTTATTTTAAATGAAACTAAATAATTCCGCATTATATTAAAAAAATTGTGAACATTCTAAAAAATTGACAATTTTGTCTATATTATAGTCCGGGAGGCAGCGACACTTTTGATGTAATTATTCCTACAAAGCTGATCTTTTCTCATTTTGAAATTTTGATAAGGCACGTAAACGGAAGTCTACCGCGTCAATATCGGGGCAAACATTATTAACAATTTTTGAAACCTGTAAATAAATAATATGTAAATACCTTATTCCTACAAGTATAACACTTTGTAGAGTGATGAAGGATACCTAAAAATGCAGTATAATGATAGTCTACCACGTCGGAGGGGAGGCCATCATAGATCTACCAACCACGCAAGGTGTTCAGAAATAACCTTTTTCACTTATTTCTACAAGGCTGAAAATTTTTTCCATATACTTTAATTCATAAGAGAACTAAAAAAATTAGTCTACCGATCATATATTGGTGCAAAGCCTTAATAGACGCAATGGAATGCACAATCAGCCGAGAGCAACAGCCGCCGCGCCGATCCGGAATAATTCGCTCTGAATTATTGCATACCGGGTTTAAATTAATATCTACAAACCTGCTTTTTTTATCTATACGTATTTTACGATTATAATTGTCAACTAAACGTGTTCTACCTTCGATACAATGTGGCTAAAGTTTCGCTAGACGTGGCTAAAGTTTTTACGCGTAATTTGCAAAAACCGTAACGAGCAATAAAATTCCTAATTTAAATGTAAATTATACTTTTTGGAGCTTACACCATTATAAAACGTACGATATAGTATGATATAACTGTAA
This sequence comes from Galeruca laticollis, assembly GCA_963921935.1. Taxonomy (NCBI): domain Eukaryota; kingdom Metazoa; phylum Arthropoda; class Insecta; order Coleoptera; family Chrysomelidae; genus Galeruca; species Galeruca laticollis. The sequence continues at coordinate 17,419,129 of OY998183.1, read as the reverse complement.
TAAAAGTGGAAAATACATTTTTTCAAAATAACTGAAATTTTTTTCTTTTTACCGCTGAATAATTAAATTTATTTCAATTCAAAATCAGTGCGTTCTACCAGTTATGACCTACGGAGCCGAAACTTTGACTCTGACTGCCACATCCGCTAGGAAGCTTAGAGTAGCCCAACGTAGGATGGAAAGATCGATGCTTGGTGTGTCACTCCGTGACCGCATAAGAAATGAAGACCTAAGGGCTAGAACAGGAGTCACGGATGTTATCTATCAGGTGGCAAAACTCAAATGGAACTGGGCTGGACATGTGGCCCGCATGACAGATGGACGATGGACAAAAAGGCTGCTCGAGTGGAGACCAAGGACTGATAAAAGAAACAAGGGAAGACCTCCCACGCGATGGACGGACGATATCAGAAGAATGACTACAAACTGGATGCAGAGCGCTCAAGACAGAAGACAGTGGGCAGAAATGAGGGAGGCCTATATCCTGCAGTGGATGCGACAGGCTGATTGATGATGATGATGATGATTCCAATTAAATTACTATTATAGAAAGATTTTTTTATTGTAACATTATAGAATTTTATAAGACAGATATATTATATACAATATTTTTGTTATTGTTTATTGCCACTGGCATTTCCTTCCTCATCAGTTCCAAATCGTAATCGCTAACTTCATAATTCTCATTATTCATCCAATCGCTTTCTTTGAGATATTTATAACAGCTGTCATTTGCAAATATTTCTGCGGATTCATCAAGCGTTTCTATATCTGCAAATAACAATAAATCATTAAATATTATTATATAATGCTAGCATAAGTTCGATTAACTTAGAGAGAGAGAGAGAGAGAGAGAGAGAGAGAAGTTCGCAAATGAATTTTACGTTGGAATGTAGTTTTCTTGGAAGAAGTTGTACTTTTCTTGTGATGCCCTGGTGTAGGATAGGTTTCCTCTTCAGGGCTGAGTTGGGAGTGTGTTGGATGGTTTAGTACGCGTTGACTGAGAAACTGAGTTAGGGGTAGAAAAAAAGAAATTTTTTTTAAAAATGACTAGGAAAATTGTTTTAAAAAGTGTATGGAATTGAGAGTGGTTAGTCGATGTATTCGTCGGGGAGGTCGTCGTAGGCCCTGGCTAGAAGGCGTAACGGAGGAAATGGGAGCTTCCTCTTGGGTAATCTGCCGAGGGGTCGTCTATTGGCGATCCACGGTGTGCGCAGGGTGTTTTTGGAGATTTCACTGCCCGACTCGATAGTACGACTAACGTATCGGGCTTGTAAATTGTTTAGACGAGATGGGATGGGTTCGATGTCGATATTGACATATACTGTATTGGTGGGAGAGTATGGGGCCTTGTATTGACAGTATCTAAGGATTGACTGCTCACAAGTTCGGAGTCTTTTGACAAAGTGGTTGGAGACTATAGTAAGATCCAGTGCTGATGGATTTTGATCAGGCCTTCCCATCCTTGTCGCAGTACCATCATTCATTATTGTTAGATTTATTGCCTCCATAGAATTGTTGATTAGTCTACCATTAAAATCACAGATAGCACTACCTCATGCCTGATTATGTCCATTTTAGTTCCCCATGCATATCAATGGAGATGGATTACCCCCCCCCCCAATCGAAATTTTCAACAAAAACATATATGCTTCATAAGTTATTTTCTTTGCATCACATTTCCCGAGAGACTACAGCTATTTGTTTAGGGGGGGAGTGGGCAAATACACGTTAGCCCCCCCCCCAATCGGAATTTTCAAATTTTGTACTTTGCACCGTCAAACGCTTGTAATGCTCCACCGAAATAATACTTTGCACCTCTCCCCTCAGTTAATAATATCTCACTATTCAGAGTGAAGTTGGCCCACCAATGATAATTTTCAAAAAAAACAAGTGGCATCGGAATCCACTTCTAATGCACTCATATGCACCACCAAGAAAAAGAAAATCGCACATCCCCTCACTTAGTTAGACCTCAATATATAGAGTGAAGTTGGCCCCCCAATGCTAAATTTCCAAAAAAACAAGTGGCATTGGAATCCACTTCTAATGCACTCATATGCACCACCAAGAAAAAGAAAATCCCCCCTCACCTTACTTAGTTAAAACTCAATATATAGAGTGAAGTTGCCACCCCCCCCCCGATGATAATTTTCAAAAGAAACAGGTGGCATCGGAATCCACTTCTATTGCACTCATATACACCCCTAACAAAAACAAAATCTCTCCTACCCCTAGCTAGTTAAACCTCATTATTTAAAGTGAAGTTGCCCCTCCCAAAGATAAATTCCGAAAAAAATTTAGGGTAGTGAAGTCCACTTCTAATGCACGTTTATGCACCACCAACAAAAACAAAACCTTCCCTTCTTCCAAATATAAAAAGTATATGCCTTCCCCTAATCCAAAAAAATTGGAAAATTGTCAAAATTATGGCAAGCCATAGTAAAACAGGACCCGGAAAGTTATGTCTAGTAATTTATCCCAAAAATCGAATGTTATGTGTACCTATTTATTCCTATATAATATTATACAATCCTGTACAATATAAAAATAAACAATTGACAAGTCATTGATGAATAAACGATACCATACTTCATTTATTATTATTTTTAATATATAGTTTATTCAAATTTACCTTCAGACCATTTAATATAATAATTTGCTAGTCAGTACAACGCTAGACCATTTTATAATTAGTTTCAAGGTTAAAGTCAAATAAAAATATATTTTACATACAATAACCAACTGTACGACACTAATAACCACTAAAAAAGTGTTCAAAGAGTGTGACACTGTAATCAATGTTATAATGTGTTATAATGAAGTCTGTTTTATACGCGAATATAGTTATAGCCGAATTATTGAAAAACGTTCTTCAAAAATAGGAATCATTTTGAAAAAATATGAAAATATCATGTAATTACACTTAAAGTATTTACTACAGGTTATATATATAAATATATATATATATATATATATATATATATATATATATATATATATATATATATATATATATCAAAGTGAAATATATCTACTAGATAAATTTGAATCAATTAGCATCATACAGATAGTGTGAATCTTAGTAATTCTGTAGTAAATATTCAGTAAAAAAAGGAAATAATCCGTAAAGACATAAGTTAAACATATCAAGAAATATTCAACTATTGTATACAATCGATCAATTAAATTAAGAGATTGCTATTTAATTTAGTATCTATTTTCTTTTAAGTATATTTCAAAATAAAGAAATATAACAACAACAAGTAAATTAATTACGTCGAGCGTAATATTATACATAATTATGGTAACCACTGTATATATCGTCACATAAAATTTCAAACAAAATTCAATTATCACAATTTTATATTTTGTAAACACTTTCGAAAACCCCGTATATCGTATAAACTTTTAATTATTTGTATGAATACGTCAAGGTCAAAAGATCAACGCCAAACGGCGACGTTCTGTTAACAGTTCGTATGGAGTGATTCGGAGTGAATATAGAAATGCATAAGAACGTAGTGAATTTATCTACACTAACGCAAAAATGGATAGACTGATTTGAAAAAAACAATGTTTGTTTATCAACAATTGAACTATGAATAACAAAATTAAAATAAATGAATGTTGTTGATTTTAAGCTTGGGGAGACGCCGTGAAAATAGTTTAGAGGGAGGACGTGTTTTATTTTACCTCTCCAAAATTCTCACAAAACCCATATAACTTATAAAAAACATTTAAAACGTTAACTTAAGTGCTTAAAAAGAACTTTGAAAAGTGAATTAAATAAAAATATATTTCGTATAACTAAAATAAAGTGAAACTTTCGTGAAAATCGTCTAGACTTGGTAAGAACTATAATTACCTCATTAATATTATTTCGATGGACATCCAGGTATCTTTAATTGATTAAGATACATCCAGTTATCACCATTCCTACATCCTGAATTTCGTTTTTATTCGATCACAGTTGATCGTTTTCTCTCCAAGAACATCACATTTCAACGTTATGAAGATCTAAACCATGAACATTATTTCTCCGTGTGTATATTAAAACTTCTCCTATAAAAAGAACATTCACTGATATATTTATTTGTAGGTTAATCATTTCTAGTAAAAATCCATTAGTTAAACATTAATATTAATTATTCAATCTCCACTGATAACGGACACAAAACACAAGAAACAAATTAAATACGTACTTACTAAATTTCATATGATAATTTCAATAATAATAATTCTTAGTCACATCACCTTTGCTTTCATTTTGTAAACTAGACATATCTTAACAGAACGACACATTATACGATAAGCGCATTATAAAAATCTATGGTTGAGGTTGAACGTTTATAGATGTACATCTAAAACATAGAGTAGGAATTAAGCGAAATTTACTTGTTGCGCTGAATAATATTTATAATTGATAAGAACGTTTATGCGAAGTTTGCGCAATGATAATATTCATGAATTTAAATATATAATATTAGTTTGTCGATTTATTTAAAAGATTTCAGTATTTTCTCTTATTAATTAAAACGTTTAATTGTCTATGTTCGTCTTATTTTTCTCTGATATCTACCTATAAGATTTCTGTTGCTAGCAAACGTCAAGTGCCGAATCTCATCCCTGAGATGCAGTGTTTAAAAGGTAAAACAAATTTGTAACATCTTTGACTTATATAATATTTATTTGAATTGGAAATAGCGGCAAGCGAAACCAATTCTGGCGCCCATAACAAATTTTAATATTACTACTATTAATTGAAAATATATAAATACATTCCAATATATATTTGGCGAAGCGGCAAATTAAAACGAGTACCCTTCATACTTTTTATGTCCAAGCTTTCAGAATTTATTTATTCCATTCCAAGGATAAAGTATATGAGAATGTATATTATAATAGATGTAAATGGTAAATTGTATACAGCATCAAAAAAAAATTTGAATCTTTTAAAAATAATTGTCAAATTGAAAGTAAATAAAATCGTTCTAAATTGTTATTCATTTTTAAATAATTAAAGAAATTAAGGTTATGTTTAAATTAACCATAGATCTATATACAGTTAATGTATTTGTGGTTATCTTCTTTCTTTTTTGATTATAGAAATGTCATTTTAATAACCTACAAAATGTTTATTTAAACAGAAGAAGAATTTGAAATTGAAAGACATTTATGGTTTTTATCAATAGACAATAAGTAATAATAAATATCACTTAAATTCTTATGATCACTTTTCTTATTAATGATATTAGTTCCTTGAGAAATGTGAGCCATTTCTAAGAAAAGTCTTTTTTGAATATTTGATTGAATATCGAAAATACTTACAGAATCAAAGTCCATATTATGGACTTTATTAGCGCCTTCTTTGTGATGTCCGATAAACTTTTCCTATGCGAGAACTTTCGGCGTCACTGCATTTTCGAATGCCCAGTTCCCGGAATTGTCGAAATGACGTCAGTATGACTCCCCATATATACAAGTTTTATTTTATTGAAAATTGTTTAATAAAATTAATTAAAAAATAGTGGTCAAATTGTCCGACAAAAATTATGCAGCGTATGTCTATATGACGTCACCATGACTCCCCGTATATAAAAGCTGAATTTTTTTGAAAATTGTCTAATAAGATTTATTAAAAAATTGTGTTCAACTTGTCCGACAAAAATCATGCTGCGTATGGGGTGTCCACCACCCCGAAGATGTCGATGTGACGTCATTATGTCTCCTAATACATGCATGTCGGACAAAAATAACAATGATAGATAATAGTATTCTATATGCAAGAAAATGAAAAATAAAAATCATTACTAATGACAAATTTCTTTCTGACTGAATAAGCTTAAATATTCACATATATTCTTTAAATATACTAAATTCACATAAAATTTGGCGTATAAAATAACAATTATAATCTTATTCGAAAAATCTGGAAAATTAATAAATCTTTTTTATTGAAATTTTGTTTTATTAAAAAGTAAAAAAAATAAGAATTTTATTTTTTATTTTAATATAAAAAAATTCACTCAAAATCATCACCAGAGTTATCATCATAATTATCATTATCGAAGTCTTCATCATCATTTTCATTGTCATTGTCGTCCTCATCACTCGCGTCGCTGTAATCATCAGATTCTTAAATAAAATTAAAAATTGTATTACAAGGTTATTGAATGAGTATTAAATTTATTTTAAATGTTAATAGAGTACCTGCTGAAATTTCTGATAAAATTTCAGATAATGGTGGACTTTCGGGCGCATGAAACCAATGAAATTCCCTTTCATCTATCAAATACTTTTTTTAACGACTAAATCCTTGTAGCAGGTTGAGTGATATCCTATATCATCACAATCATCCGACAGGACCACATTCTTATGTTTATGGCCATGATATTTTCTATCCTTCAAAAACTTTTTACACATGGACAATATTTCCGGATTAAATTGTTTCATTTCCTCTCTTTCTTGGATTGTCACTAAAAACACTGCACAAACAACACTCCATTTTTTGTGTGATATATAATTTCAACTTTAAAATAAAGACTACAAATATATTCAAAAATTTACTCGATACGCGCACTTCTAATGTATACAAAGATGTGACCTGACGCTGCTATGCATGCGATTTGGCATCTTTGGAAAAAGTATTAGTTACGTGGTGCGTGTGGAACTATGGCGGCTAAATTCAAATAAAATATGAAATATTTAGAAAAACTATTTACTAATTGTGTAAAACTTATTAGTTTATATTTTATAATAAAATATCAAAGATGGATTATAATTAAAAAAAAATTAAGAAGAGGCGAAAGGGCTGCGTCATTTTAAACATTAATATTCGGTGAGATTTCAACCAATTAAGTTCAAAATTGACATACATACTATTTATGACCTGGTCGAGGGCGTGTTGTAAAGATTTTTCGGAATTTCCCAAAATTAGTTTTCCGACAAGAGGGAAAATTTTGTCAACCAATTAAGCTGAAAATTTTCATACCGACTCTCTACTACGACATTTTAAAGGGTGTGCAACAATTTTTCTCCGGAAAATTTAAAAAAGCAAAAGGGAAAAGTTCGGATATTTTTCCAAATTTTCGCAAAAACTCTACATCATGCCCACAAGAATGCAACCAGGGACATTTATGTGCATTTTCAGCTTATTCGATTTACAACATACCTAGAAAAAACGTTTAGAATCATTTTCAGTTTTTAATTTTTTAAATTTTTTATTAGTTTCCAGTACCATATTTGTCGGACACATATTTTTTGATAATCAGTACATTATTTTAAATCGAATAATAATTAAATTTGTATATATGGAGAGACATAATGACGTCATATCGACATCTTCGGGGTGGTGGACACCCCATAGGCAGCATGATTTATGTCGGACAAGCTGACCACAATTTTTTAATTAATTTTAATAAACAATTTTCAAACAAAAATTAACCTGTATGTACGGGGAGTCATGGTGCGGTCATATCGACAATTTCGGGGTCAGTTTCTAGATAATTGGAGAGTGGTAGGTTGGGGCTAGTATAGTTGACGATCTATTTCAAATTACAAACTTTCTCATTTCCTCGTAAAATAGTTGAGATTTTTCTTCTTTATAATGAAAAAAAATATTAGTTTAGACAATTCCCACTAGATGGCACAACTTAACAAATTTTTCACACTATGTTTATTTTGGTAAGGTAAACAAATTTACAGTAGTGCCTTTAAGCCTTGTAGTGGTTAGAAATCCAAAATTTTTGCATAAACACACTGTATGAAAATATCGAAAAAATCTTCCCCTCATTCTAAGCTAACGAAAAGGTGCTCCTGTTGAAATTTCACAAAATGAGCCGTTTGGTTTCAGTCGAAATTCTGACTTTTGACATTTTATAGTACTTCATCAAGGCAGTGCAAAAAGGCACATTACGCGCATATTAGGTTTACATTTTTCCTGCTAGCATACGAAAACTACTCACTTTACAAAAAAAAGGATTTTTTCATGCGTGCGATGAACAGACACTTTCTACCCTTTCCATAACATTCCGGGCCCTTTCTTACTAAGGTTTGCCATAACTTTGGCAATCCCATTTTTTTTGGTTTAGGGGAAGGCATATACTTTTTATATTTAGAGGAAGGGAAGATTTTGTTTATTTTGGTGGTGCATAAGCGTGCATTAGAAGTGGACTCCACTACCCATATTTTTTTCGGAACTTATCTTTGGGGAGATGCAATTTCAATTTAAATAATGAGGTATAACTGGATTTTGTTTTTATTAGTGGTGGATATGAGTGCGTTAGAAGTGGATTCCGATGCCACTTGTTTCTTTTGAAAATTATCATGGGGGGGCAACTTCACTTTATATAGTGAGGTTTAACTAAGTAATGGGAGGGGGGATTTTGTTTTACTTGGTGGTGCATATAAGTGCATTAGGAGTGGATTCCGATGCCACTGGTCTTTTTTGAAAATTATCGTTGGGGTGGGGCAACTTCCACTCTATATAATGAGGATTAACCAAGTAAGTGGAGAGAAGAGTTTGTTTTCCTTGGTGGTGTATATGAGTGCATTAGAAGTGGATTCCGATGCACATATAGAAATAAAAAAACGACAATCTCGTTGTTTTTTAACAATACAAAATTTTGTTTTTGACCCTTTTTTCCTATAAAACGCACGGAGAAAGCGTATATAATAATTTTTGCTTGGAATTTGTTCCTCTATCGATTTCTGTGGTTATATGCATATCATACTTTCTACCAAAGAAGGGGTGACGTCACCCTCTGGGGTTGAAGCGTACAATGTCACTATATTCAAACTTTCATAAACCGGACTATATTGCGTCATTACCAGGAGCAAGATTTTCTTGCAATGTCAGCAAATAAGCTGGAAAACGCATTCGAAGCAAGTAAAAACCTCTCGTTTTTTAAAAATGTTTTTATTTCAGTTGAATTCTACCGTTACTATTATATTATCAATGAATTTGAAACTATATTCAAATTTGGAAATTGTGCATATTCTTTTCTGATTTACCTACCTTCAATTTGAATTATCTTTAATTAGCCTCAGCTCCATAATATTGTCGGAAATACTCAATTTATCGAAATATTAGATAAGTAACAACCTATTTAAGAATGCCGAACGTATATTTATTGTATTTCTATTCCAGGTGCATGGAATCAGATAGTACCTGACAAAATTGATTATCAAACTTTTCCACTGCCATTCAGAATAATTACCAATGCTGCAGATGGTGCACAAACGCGACAAGCAGTCAGCTTTGGCAGTTGTCGAATAGTATATAATCCGTAAGTACATCAACAGTACATTATGTTAAGAAGTATTTTCGTTAATATAATTGTTTGGTACTATATTTATAGCTTCATTTAACTAAGTGATAATTATGATTACAGGATTTGATGAAAATGTAATGATAAGTACTGAGAAATTTAGATTTCAATGTATGTCACAGAGCTCAGAATACTTTATCGCCATTGTTCACTAAACTTAAAAGCCAAATTAAAACCAAAAAAAATCTAACGTTGTGTATTCAGGACTCTAATTACCATAAATTGGCAATCAATTAAATAGTATATATAAAAAAAGAAAGGAATGTGGTGAATGACAAACAAGACGTAAATAATTTAACTCAAATCAACCATAATCTGATAATGTAATGAAGTTAGTGACCAAAATACATACATCCAAAAACAAAATAAAAATTCTGGACACTTTTGATTTCACCCGTATGTCGTGAATTTGCTTCTAAGTAAATAAATACCTTTATCATTTCATCAACAATCTTGTTTTTATATATGTTTTTGTCGTTTTTGTACATACTCCAAAATTTTAGAATCATGAATTGTAAATATTTCATTCCATTCAGATATGGAATAAAATCTTTTTGAAAAAGCTCCCAACAAGGAGCGAAACGTCAAGTTATACAAACAATATTTAGTTTACATTATTTATAACCAAAACCAAAATGTACGGTCCTGGCGACTAGTAACATAAGAATTGTCAAAGTGCGCTCTTGAAATAATTCGAAATTTTGTAGGAATATTAGAAGCAAAATTTTTGTAAATAAACCAAAGTTTAAAGTTAATGTGTATCAATCACAGAGATTAATTAACAAAACATTTACCTAACCGTAAGTACAAAATCTTGAAAATATATCTGAAACCTATTTATCAATCCAGAACGGTTGAAAAAAAGCAACTCATTAATAAACAATTGGCAATAGAACTCGATAACCAAAATAAAATCTATAAGAAGGTAGAAGCGAAAGTCGTACTATCGAATAACCAGATATCACAAAGAAGGCAGGGCCAGAGCGAGGAGAATTTAGAGGTGTGTAGTATTAGGAAAGGTTATTCCGGGAACGTGTCAGTTGCTGAACTGAGTAAGCGAAGCGCTGACATTAACGTTTGCGGGACGCTGATTCTATTACAGCACAAACGGAAAAAAAGGAACCCATTAAGGAATTAATAATGGAGAGCGATTCTACGGATGAGGGATCTAAAAGAAGAAGAGATACAGGAGAAGAAGATCATGAACCGTCCGGGAAAAATAGGAAGACAATGAGAACACCACCACGAATAAAAAACAAGAAAGAGGAAAAGTTGGATCAAATTCTAAAATTGTTGCAGGAGATGAAAACAGAAATAAGGGAGATGAAAAACGAAACTAAAGAAATGCGGAAGGAACAGCAAGAATTGAGGGAAGAGATTCAAATAATAAAACAGGAAAACGAGACCCTCAGAAAAATGTACGAAAGAATGCAGAAGGAGAATGAAGATATTAAGAAAGAAATAATTAATATCAAAACTGCTCAAGAACGGATAGAAAAAGAAAGAAGGAAAAACAAGGTTGTAATTACTGGCCTAAAAATAAATATGACGGATTCAAAGGAGTTAACAAGAGCGGTCACTACTTTCATGGAAAAGCAACTGAAAATCCAAATACAAGATAAGACAGCCCGTAAGTTAGGTGATAAAGCTTGTTTGATAGAACTAGATAATGCAGAAGATAAAGAGAAGATTATTCAGAATAAACCAAAACTAAGAAATATAATAGATGATATAATTTATATACATCATGACTTAAGCAAGAAAGAAAGACAAAGACAAAAAGCAATACGAGACAGAGCACAAATTGAAAGAAATAATGGAAAAACAGTGAAGATTGGTTTTAGTAAAATAATTATTGGCGGGGAGGAATGGAAATGGGACAAATTAACGGAAAAATTGGTAAATTCTAAAAACGAATAAAATTCAAAGGAATGGAAAATAAGCATACTAACCAGGCAACGAAAATGGCGATGCAATTGTAAGAGAAAAAGTTAAACAAGAGAGGTACAATAAATATACTGAAGCAAAAAGGGAATAAAGAAACGGTTAAGATCGGCACATGGAATATAATATATATAATTGGAAAATACAAGCTTGAAATATTAGCACTACAGGAAATAAGATGGAAGGGTGAGGGAAGAATAGATATGGAAAGATACTCACTTTATTACGCAGGGGAAAAGAAACAGGGGAAAATGGCACAGCATTTATGGTGAATAATAAGTTAAGAAACAAAGTAATGACCTTTCAAGCAGTAAATGCAAGAATCTCAACAATTAGGATTGAAAATAAGCAAGCCAATCTAACAGTCATAAATGTTAACGCACCAACAGAGGACACAAATAGTGAAGACAAAGAAGAATTCTATGACAAACTGCAAGAGGTTTGGAGGAATATACGTAAAAATGACATGAAACTAGTCATAGGAGACTTAAATGCACAAATCGGAAAGGAGGAATATAACGGAAATGTTGCAAGCAAAGAAACGATACACGACAGAACAAACGACAATGGTTCAAGACTGTAATTTTGGGATAAGTACCGACACTTTCATAATAAGTACCAAATTCAGACATAAAAAAGAGCATAAAGTGACATGGACAAAACCAGGCTCCAATGAAGGGAATCAGATAGACCACGCACTCATATCAAGAAAATGGCTGGAAACAGTAGAAGATACTCGTTCATTCAGAGGCGCTAATGTGGATTCGGATCATTTCTTAGTTGTGGTGAAAATAAAAATGAAAATACTAAGGAACGTTAAAACGGAAAAAAATGGACCATAGATAATTTAAAAGAAGAACATACGGAAGAAAGATATAGACAAGTATTAAAAGATGGACTAACACATGATCCGAATGGAAATATTGAGAAAAAAATGGAGAACATAAAAAACAGTATTACCAAAACAGCCTAGGAAATACTAGGACTTAAAAAGGAACAAAGATGTAAAGAATGGTATGATGAAGAATGTGAAAGCAAAAAGAAACAAAAAGATCAAGCACAAAAACAATGGCTAAATACAGGAGGAGAGACAGAACTGGAAGAATATATGAAAAATAAGAAAGACGCGGGCAAATGCTGTCAGAAGAAAAAAGCGGAGTGGATAAAGGAGTTAATGATAGAAATAGAAAGTGACAACCGATATAATGGAAAACTGTATGATTACATAAGAAAACAAAGTAAAAGAAGCAATATATATATATATATATATATATATATATATATATATATTAAAGTGAAATATTAATAACAGGAGGATGAACAAATAAAATTTTGTATATAAATGCCCATTTGCAACCAAAAAGAATTATAATGCTCATAGTTACATGATATTTAAATTCATGATAAAAACAATATTGATAAACGAAACTATTAACATATAGTTGTGTGTTGCACACACGTGAGTCAATTATAAAAAGATACTATTCATTCGTAACATAAATTTTAAAAAAAACCAACTTCTATAATTGTATTTTCCCGATTGCTATAACTTTTGACAAACCCTGTATACGATAAAGTATTTTTTTTGACGACGATTAAAAAAGCAAATAGACATGAATAGTATTATATATAAAGTGACAGCTTTATCAATATTTAGATTAAGTGTGAATAAAGTGACATTAGTGCAATCGCGGAGGTATTTTCGAACGGAGTGAATAATTGAAAAAGAACAAGACGCGGATAAATAGATTTTTTTTAAAAACAATAACTGTTTACAAGTTAACAAAAGAAGATCGGAAAAAAACAGAAGGAGGTCGTTGATTGTTGAGCGTCGAGAGAGGGTTGTTAGGTTGAAAAAGGTGGGATGGAAAGATGTGAGAACGAGAATAAAATAATACAATTAAGTTAAAAAAATCATAATTAAAGGACAAAATTTTGATTTTACTGTGACAACGTCATTGGCAATAAATGGAATGATCCAGTTTCCAATAACTGAATATCAAATAAAAAAAAAACTTTTCAATAATCGTCTACTAGAATTTGGTAAGATAATTTAATTTTTACCTTATTTGTTCCTGGCTATGGTGATATTTTCCTCGTAGCAGAAATTACTTACATTGAAAGTAATCCGAATATGATAAACTTTTAACTCCTCGTCGAATAGAAAAGCTGATACATTCTGTTCATCACAAGTTTCATTGAACTGAAATGAGTGGAAACACAAGACTTTTGTTATCTTCAAGCTCTTGAATTTCTGTATATACTCACAAACATTTGGTTTCTGGAATTATTATTTAGGTTAGGTATAATATTATGAACATATCTTTTTGAATTTACCTAGTTATTTAAGAATAATCAATTTCCACTATCCTACTAATTCAATTTAATTCCAAACAACGACGAAATCACTCACTGATTTTATTATTAAGGACTAAATATATTAATAAACTTTGAAAACTATTACTTCCAAACATCCATTTACGATTCACAAGCCATATCTCTGGTCACATGACGACGATTCACAGCGCCAATATCATTCTTCTGGTTTAAAATGTTAGAGGTAGGAATTGATTGCGGGTTAACGATGATATCATGGTTACACGGTATTTATTAGTTATTTTTTGTTATTTTATCATAATAATTTCACTTAAAACATTTAACTATGAGAATTATATATAGATGTTTGTAAATAATTATGTAATTTGTTCTGACTTTATCGTCAGTAAGTTTTTAGGGAGAAATGTTAAGAAATACATAGAATTTTTGATTAATTAAACAAAACTACATTAAAACCTCCTTGTTTTCCTTCAAGTGTTCTCAAAACCTATCAGTTTCCTGTTACTGTTCAACGCTAGTGCCGGACACACCCCTGAGATCTTAAAAAAAAAAGAATAAAGCTTTTGGTATTAATATTTGAACTTGCATTAGGTACGAAATCGCTCTGTTTATAATAAGCAGACCATGCGAGTTCTGGCGCCCATAATAAAAAAGGAAATACAATGATTAACAAATTCAATATTCATAACAAATAATAGAAAATTCCACAACAATATTGCAACTTGATAATAACATAATAATTAAAATAACCATCATCGCAATTTTTTTAAATACAACCTGTAACTCAAATTAAAATACAGTACAATATTTGGCCCAACCAACGTAAGGCGTTCGAATTAGCGACAGGAACAGGTCATATTTGAGACATCGGAGGAATTTTGGTAAAATTTTACAATGGCAGACAAAAAAATGGACATTGACAATTTAACTGTAGAAGAACTAAAAGAACAACTAAAATCAAGAGACATGGATACAAGGGGGAGCAAACAAACATTGAAGGAGAGATTAACAGCGGCTATGCAAGAAAAAAAAGCAACAGAAGAAGAAAAAGGAGATAGTTTAATAGAAGAAGTACACCATAATACTAAACAAAACCCTAACGAAAATGAAGAATTGATGAACATGATGAGGACAATAATGTCTGATATAAAAAGCACAAAAGAGGAGATAAAAAGTGCAAAGGAAGAAATCAATAGAAAATTGGTTAAACAAGAAGAAAAATTTACAGAACACATAATGGTAATGAGAAGACAATTTGAAGAACACAAGAAAGAACAAGAAGAAAAAACGAATAAATTGCAAGAAAGTCTAATTCAAGAAGGCATAAATAGAAAACAAGAGATAGAAGATATGGGAAACAAGATACGAGGAGAAGGAAGAGAACAGATGGAGAAGGTACAATGGAACGTTAGGAAAACCAATGAAAGAATAGAAGATGTAGAACAAGGTATACAATTGAATTTATCTATAGTAGAAGAAATGAATCTGAAAACGCAGAGGGAATTACTGAGGGAAATGGATACAAAGTTACAAAAAATTAAAGAAAATGGGAACACACATGACTTTGAAACTCTAGAGAAGGAAATAAAGGAAGATTTCAAAAAGAAAATGATGGAGTTTGAAAGGGAAATGGAATACGTGAAAAATAAAACACAACAAAATAATAATATACAAGGGGTAAATTATATATACAATCATGGTGAAAGTAATCTAAAATTCGATGGGGACATACGTAAGATACACCCAAAGATTTTCCTGAGGTGTCTCAAACATAAGCTGAAAGGTATGATAAATGTTGAGGACTTGAAGGAGACAATAAGGTCTCATTTAAATAATCAAGCATTGCTTTGGTTTACTTGCAACGACACAAATATTAACAACTTTAATGATTTCGAGATAACTTTTCTAAAACAGTATTGGGGGGAAACAGAACAAGGTTATGTAAGGGAAAAACTGTATTTTGGTAAATTTGATATTAGGAGAAGTAACAATATGAGTAACTACGCACTCTCAATATTCTCCCAAGCACAATACTTAGAACCAATGATTTCAGAACAAGAAATCATTATATTCTTGTCTCGACACTTTAATATTAACATTACTCAAGGTATAGTCATACAAAATATTAACAATTTCCAATCATTGTTGACTTATCTAAACAGAGTACAAAGAACAATTAATAATAACGAAGGACATGACAATACGGACAACCAAAGAAATGACACCAATAGAAGGACTAACTATAATAGAAACAATGATAATTATTACAGACAAAGACCGTACAATACATGGAATAACAATCATAATAGAAATAACAATAATGACAGAAATTACAATAATGATAGAAACGATAATAACAACAGACGATACGATAGAAACAATGAAAGAAACAATAATAACAGATATACGAACTACCCTGAAAGAAGACAACAACCTAACGATAATCACCAACGAAGAGAGAGAAGGAATTCAGACGGTGACATAAGACAAACAAATAGTATTAGACGAGACACTAGAGTTAACAGAACTAACAGTTTGGAGAGAAATAGTACAACTAACAGAGATAACAATTATAATAGAGTTAACAATGATAATAATAATAATGATGTGGTCAACACGTCATCTTCTGGTGCGGAACAACCGTTTTTCCACTAGAGGGTGAATATGGTAGGTTAAGTTGGTGCAGCTATATTCACCCACGCGAATTTCTCAAGGTACAGGATCAACTAGAACAAAATAATGAGACATTAATTTACATATATGGCACAGTAGAAGACAAAATGATAAAAATATTGATCGATACTGGATCGGAGATATCTTTAATTAGTAAAAATTTTGTAAATAAACTCTCAACATCTAAGAAAAATTTTATTAAGGTTCCAAAAATAAATTTGATAGGCATAAATCAGAAGAAACTAACTTACTCAGATATTACGATAACTGTAGCATTAAAGTTAAAGGAGAATAGTACAATTGTACAACTGCTGGTGGTGGAAGACATAGAATGTGAACTATTATTAGGATCTGATATTTTGTATGAAATGAAAGCTACTATCAATTACGAAGAAAAATATATAATTTTTAATAAAGAAAGAATCGATTTTAATTATGAAGTAAAGAATGATGATTCGAGAAATGATGAAGAATTTGTATACGAAGAAAGTAAAAATGTTAATTTCAATAAGGAATTTGAAGATAATGTGGAGGAGATGTATTATTATGAACAGGAAGGAAAAATGAGTGGAAATATGATGTTGGATGGCAATGAGGAAATAAATTTAAATAATAATAATCAGCCGGAATGGAATTTGGATATAGACGGGAAAATAGAATGGAGAAATAAAGTAATAGGAATATTGAGAGAACATAGAAGTTTAATAAATGAAGAATCTCGAATTGCGAAAAATTATGTACACAAAATCGAACAACAATTTCAGCAAAGGAGTTATCCGATACCTTATAAATATCAGGAAGATGTGAAGAGGACGATAAATAAATTGATAGAAGATAGGATAATAGAACACAGCACTACTTCATACATTAATCCAGTTGTGATAGTAAAAAAAAAATGGAGATATAAGAATATGCCTTGATGCAAGAAATTTAAACAAATGCACAATGCCCGAATACGAATCACCTTTAACTATTGAGTCAATTCTGGGGAAAATCAGTAAGGTTAAAGTTTTTTCTAAATTGGACTTGAAGCACAGTTTCTGGCTAATACCTCTACATCCAGATAGAGAACCGTATGTGGGAAGAACGATTAAAAGAGACTACGAACTTTATTAATAATATTCCAAACATTATAACAGAGATACCACCCATTACACTATTTAGAGGAATAGAACCTGACAGGCCATGGTCAAGTGAAATGGACTATAGAAAATTAATTGAAATAGCCAGGGAAAAACAACTGAAACATGCTAACAAATATATCAAGAAAACACTCGAAAACCTTAGAAATAAGAAAACTTTTAAAAAAGGGGATCTAGTAGTCATAAAGGCATTAAGGGTACCTAATCGTAGAAAAGGATTATGTTCAAAACTACAATTACCTTATGAGGGTCCTTACTTAGTAGCCAACGACCATGGTATAAATAGCTATAAATTGATCCATCCTGATACCAAGAGAGAGCGCGGAGTCTTTAATATTAACCAACTGCACCAATTTAACATCAACCATTCTTAGCTAAAATAAAATATTGACGAACATTAGTAACTAATTTAAAATAGATATCAAGAATAGTTATAAATTTTATAAATTATGGTAAATTTCAATAAAACATTCTCGTCGAGTCAAGAATAGTTTTATGGAACTTTAGGGAATGTTAAAGTGAAATATTAATAACAGGAGGATGAACAAATAAAATTTTGTATATAAATGCCCATTTGCAACCAAAAAGAATTATAATGCTCATAGTTACATGATATTTAAATTCATGATAAAAACAATATTGATAAACGAAACTATTAACATATAGTTGTGTGTTGCACACACGTGAGTCAATTATAAAAAGATACTATTCATTCGTAACATAAATTTTAAAAAAAACCAACTTCTATAATTGTATTTTCCCGATTGCTATAACTTTTGACAAACCCTGTATACGATAAAGTATTTTTTTTTGACGACGATTAAAAAAGCAAATAGACATGAATAGTATTATATATAAAGTGACAGCTTTATCAATATTTAGATTAAGTGTAAATAAAGTGACATTAGTGCAATCGCGGAGGTATTTTCGAACGGAGTGAATAATTGAAAAAGAACAAGACGCGGATAAATAGATTTTTTTTAAAAACAATAACTGTTTACAAGTTAACAAAAGAGGATCGGAAAAAAACAGAAGGAGGTTGTTGATTGTTGAGCGTCGAGAGAGGGTTGTTAGGTTGAAAAAGGTGGGATGGAAAGATGTGAGAACGAGAATAAAATAATACAATTAAGTTAAAAAAATCATAATTAAAGGACAAAATTTTGATTTTACTGTGACAACGTCATTGGCAATAAATGGAATGATCCAGTTTCCAATAACTGAATATCAAATAAAAAAAAAACTTTTCAATAATCGTCTACTAGAATTTGGTAAGATAATTTAATTTTTACCTTATTTGTTCCTGGCTATGGTGATATTTTCCTCGTAGCAGAAATTACTTACATTGAAAGTAATCCGAATATGATAAACTTTTAACTCCTCGTCGAATAGAAAAGCTGATACATTCTGTTCATCACAAGTTTCATTGAACTGAAATGAGTGGAAACACAAGACTTTTGTTATCTTCAAGCTCTTGAATTTCCGTATATACTCACAAACATTTGGTTTCTGGAATTATTATTTAGGTTAGGTATAATATTATGAACATATCTTTTTGAATTTACCTAGTTATTTAAGAATAATCAATTTCCACTATCCTACTAATTCAATTTAATTCCAAACAACGACGAAATCACTCACTGATTTTATTATTAAGGACTAAATATATTAATAAACTTTGAAAACTATTACTTCCAAACATCCATTTACGATTCACAAGCCATATCTCTGGTCACATGACGACGATTCACAGCGCCAATATCATTCTTCTGGTTTAAAATGTTAGAGGTGGGAATTGATTGCGGGTTAACGATGATATCATGGTTACACGGTATTTATTAGTTATTTTTTGTTATTTTATCATAATAATTTCACTTAAAACATTTAACTATGAGAATTATATATAGATGTTTGTAAATAATTATGTAATTTGTTCTGACTTTATCGTCAGTAAGTTTTTAGGGAGAAATGTTAAGAAATACATAGAATTTTTGATTAATTAAACAAAACTACATTAAAACCTCCTTGTTTTCCTTCAAGTGTTCTCAAAACCTATCAGTTTCCTGTTACTGTTCAACGCTAGTGCCGGACACACCCCTGAGATCTTAAAAAAAAAAAGAATAAAGCTTTTGTTATTAATATTTGAACTTGCATTAGGTACGAAATCGCTCTGTTTATAATAAGCAGACCATGCGAGTTCTGGCGCCCATAATAAAAAAGGAAATACAATGATTAACAAATTTAATATTCATAACAAATAATAGAAAATTCCACAACAATATTGCAACTTGATAATAACATAATAATTAAAATAACCATCATCGCAATTTTTTTAAATACAACCTGTAACTCAAATTAAAATACAGTACAATATATATATATATATATATATATATATATATATATATGCCTCTCCTACTCTCATTCTCCTCCCACAACTTCGTAACTTTCCAGCGCTCGATCGTTGGAAGCCATATTCGCACCTTTGGTATGATATTTCACATTCACATCTTATGTAACTATCGAGATTTACGTTTTATTGCGTTTCTCTTATATTTTTAAACTTCGTTTTTTACTTGCAAGCTGTGAAAAACTGGCAAAAACATTAAAATTTAGAAAAAAATGCACCACTTTATAACAAACTATCAGTCACAACTCAACTTGAATTTTTGACACGGTTCAGCTTACATAATATATGCCTATTTGATGATACTATTGTCAATTACTTGCAAGCCGTCGAAGGCTGACAAAAAATGAAAATGTTGAAAAAATGCACAGCTGGATAACAAACTATCAATCATACAGTGCTTCTCAAAAGTCCCCTCCCCCCTCTTTTATTTTGATCGGTGATACAAGACTGATGAAATTTGAAGCGTGAAATATGTGTGAATAATATTAAATGGGATCATATGGCAAGTGACACCTCGTTTGAAAGGTATTAAGAATACCTATTCAATTATACTATTTTTTTGGATATACGATGTTTTTCATGAAATTTGAGTTACGCTTTTAATTAATATATATTTAAGAACAAGTTCTTATAACAATTGTTCAAAATGTGCTCCATCTACTTCCTGGCAGTGAAACATCCTATTATTAAACTCCTGTCTCCGTTGTTTTAAAACGTCAATACTGTCAGGAGCTGTAGCGTAAACTTTAGATTTAAGGTACTCCCAGAGAAAAAATCTAAAGGTGACCAAGCTAGCCATTTTATTGGACCGCGTCGCCCAATACATCTACATGGAAATTCCGTATCTTGATAACGTCTTACTGCAAACTAATTGTGTGCAGGAGAACCATCTTGTTGGACCGTTATTTACAAGATACCAAATTCATCTGGATTATCTTCCAGAATTTGAAGAATTAACGGTTAAATTGCGTTATCAAACATGTCAAGATATACTTCACCGGTTAAAATAGTGGACCGACGATGTGGTTTCCCAAAATACCTGCCCAGATATTTACTTTTAATTGGAACTGTGTATGTTTTTCACGAAACATGTGAGGGTTTATGTCACTCCAAAGCTCACTTTTTGAGTATTAAAATTTCCATTACGAAAAAAAGTACTTTCGTCACTAAAACAAATTCTCCTTACATAGTTTGGCTGTTGGAGAATTTTAGTAGACATATTTTCACAGAATTGCAGCCTTCGGTCGAAGTCGTTATCTGTAAGTTGATGCACCATTTTTAATTTTTATGGATGAAATTTGTTTTTAGTCATCGCCCTGTGTACTATAACTGACTCCACAGGTAGACGCTACTTGGGCTGTCGAAGAAGAAGGATTTACTAGAATTTCTGCAACTATATCAATTTATTTATCAATACCAATATTTGGTCGAACCGATCATTCGGCATTATGAACACTACCTGTTTGTCAAAACTTATGAAAAAGCTCCCTCAAATAAGTCCTCCATATAGGGTGATCGGGGTATCTCTCATTAACCCTTAACTGGCGTTGTGACGTCCCTGGGACCCAAGCTGATACATTTTGATATGCCCCCTCACCACTACTTGAAATTTCGAGCTGTGCATCTCAGTACCTTCTAATTAATATGCCCTTGACCACGGGTCGTTATTGTTGGTGCGTTGTTATTTTCTGTTTTTACGTGACAGTGTGATCGTGGTCCCCGGGACCTCACGACGGCAAGTACGTAACAAATTGCTTTTTTCTGTATATTTTTTATTACTTGTATTTTTGTGCTACTGTTGAAAATGGATACGCCTCCTGTCCCAAAACGTGTCAGGTATGATGATCCTGATTTCGAAGAAAATTTTTGCGTATGTTTGACACTCTGCACAGTGATGTAGAATTATCGGAACAAGAGGATGACTTTGTTCTCGAAAGTGAGCATGACACCAACTCTGATCAATCTGCAGATGAAGAACCTGACCTTCAGACTGACGACTCCGATCAATCTGCATATGAACATTCTGATAACCATACAAGTGGAGATGAAGATGAAGATACAGTAGCTCCAAAGTACTATTATGGAAGAAATAGGTTTAAATGGTCAGCTACTGCTCCAGTAAAAAATGTTAGGACTCAAGCGCACAATATTATTAAAATACCAACTTCCCGATCTGCTGCAAAAAATATGGATCTCGTAAATGCTTGGATCTCTATTTTTATAGAAGATATGATAGCACAAGTACTTCAATGGACAAACAAGAAGATTAGAAGTTCAAGAGAAAAGTTCTCTGATCCATCCAGAACAGAGCTCAGGCAGGCCACATTAGAAGAAATAAAGTGTTTTTTTGGCTTGCTTATTTCTACAGCTATATTTAAATCCAACCATGAAGATGTACAATCATTATTTGCAACAGATGGGACTGGTCGAGATATATTTAGACTGTCTTTATCTGCAAAACGATTTGTTACACTTTTGAATTATTTGAGGTTTGGCAATCCAGATGACCGAGAAGACCGAAAGCTAATAGATCCAAGTGCAGCTTTTACAAAAATTTAATGCAAGTTCACAAGCCGCATTCTCTTTGGGATCACATGCAACAGTAGATGAAATGCTAGTAGCATTTCGTGGAAACTGCCGCTTCAAAATGTATATGCCATCAAAACCAGCAAAATTTGGCTTAAAATTGCAATGTCTAACGGATGCCAGAACAAGCTATGTTTATAATACATATTTATATTATGGAAAAGGTAGTGATAGCATGGGACTATCTCATGAAGAAAAAAATACGGAATTACCACTCAGGCAGTTATAAGATTGTGTAAACCTTTATATGGCACAAACCGTAACATTACAACCGATAATTGGTACACATCACTGGATTTAGTAAAAGTTCTTAAAGATAATAGCCTAACGTTAGTGGGAACAATGAAAACAAAACAAAAAAGAGGTTCCTGCTCAGTTTCAACCAGCTCGTAATAGGCAAGTAGGATGTTCACTTTATGGATTTACCAAGGACTATACCCTTCTATCATATGTCACTAAAAAAAATAAAGCAGTTTGTTACTTTCGTCGATGCATCATTCCATAGAGACTTTTACTAAAAAACCGGAAATAAATGCTTTCTATAACAATACAAAAGGAGGGGTGGATTCAATGGAGCCACAGGTGAAGAACTATAAACGTTCATGGACCCTTGCACGTTTCTTTTGTAGAAGTTTAATTTTAAATATATATATTTTTTTATGCTTATTAATGTTTAAAGAGACTATACTATTTCTGTTTTGACTTATTTTTTTTTCTTAAATGATTTACGAGCGTTGGCTTCCAGCTTTGTAAATTTTTGTTTGCATTATTAGCAAATAAAGTTATTTTTTATTACGCTACATTTATTTTTAATTGACAAATATTTTAATAAAATATTAATAACAATATGTTAAATAAAGTACAAAAATATTAAAAATACCATTTTTGTTGAATACACTATTGTTTTCTAGCTATTAGTTATGTTGTCCCAGGGACGTCAGGACGGTATGTACGCACAAAATTTTTACCACGCCAGTTAAGAGTTAAAAATGCTTTTCACCGTATGAAAGTTATTTCCACTTTCACCAATGATTAGGATAGCTGTTACTTTGTTAGCTAGAGCACGTACCATTTTGTTTATGTAGATACATAAACGCCTCGTTAAACAATAATTAAACAAAAAATTCTAGATATTATTGCATGTAAAAACGTCAATTAAAAAACTTCACCTTTTTTGACAATTAACCATAAAAGCGGAGTTTTGAATCTTTATTAATTAAATGCGATACTCCAATTTTAGTGTTTATTTATTTTATCCATCAAAAACATCGTAAATCCAAAAAAAATAGTATGATTGAATAGGTGTTCTAAATACCTTTCAAACTAAGTGTTACTTGCCAAGAGTTCCCATTTAATATCATTGGTTTCAGTTGCCTGGTAACGTCACCGATGCATATTACGTAACCTGTTACCACTAGTAGAGAAGCTTACAACAGTTCATTTTCACGCTCTAAATTTCATCGGTCAAAGTATCACCGTTCAAAATAAAGGAGGGGGGAGGGGACTTTTGAAAAGCACTATATATCAAAAACGACACTTACTATCAACTTGAATTTTCGACAGTTTTCTGCATACATATAAGCCTATTCGGCAAAAAAATTTAAATTTAAAAAAAAAGGAACGCTGGATAACAAACTATTAGTCATAAATCAAAAACCACACATACTAGTACAGTTAAAACAACTGCAAAAGTTGCTGGAACACGCCCACGGACGAGACCACTTGTCCCCTACGTATTTTGGGGCGCTGATCACGAAAATGAGGGTTAAAACTTCCGCTGGAGGGTGGAACACCCTTAAAATTGCAAAAAACACCCCTAAATAGGTGTGTTTTTCGACTGTACTTGTTGTTCTGCAAACTAAGGCATCTTATATGTTTTTTGGGGCGCTGATTACGAAAATGTAGGTTAAAACTTGCAGCAATGGCTCAACCACCCCCAAAATTGCAAAATCACCCCTATATAGGGGTGTTTTTCGACTGTATTCGTTGTTTTGCAAACTAACTCGTCTTATATGTTTTTTGGGGCGCTGATTACGAAAATGAGGTTTAAAACTTGCAGCAAGGGCTCAACCATCCCCAAAATTGCAAAATCACCCCTACATAGGGGTGTTTTTCGACTTGTTGTTGCGCCCCAAAAAACATATAAGATGAGTTAGTTTGCAAAACAACAAATACAGTCGAAAAACACCCCTCCATAGGGGTGATTTTGCAATTTTGGGGGTGGTTGAGCCATTGCTGCAAGTTTTAAACCTCATTTTCGCATTTTCGTAATCAGCGCCCCAAAAAACATATAATATGAGTTAGTTTGCAAAACAACAAATACAGTCGAAAAACACCCCTATGTAGGAGTGATTTTGCAATTTTGGGGGTGGTTGAGCCATATAAAATGCCTTAGTTTGCAAAACAACAAGTACAGTCGAAAAACACACCTATTAAGGGGTGTTTTTTGCAACTTTAAGGGTGTTCCCCCCTTCGGCGGAAGTTTTAACCCACATTTTCGTGATCAGCGCCCCAAAATACGTAGGGGACAAGTGGTCTCGTCCGTGGGCGTGTTCCAGCACCGTTTGCAGTTGTTTTAACTGTACTATACTATCAACTTGAATTATAGACAGGTTTTATCTTACATATATGTCTATTCGCTGGTACGGTGATAAATAACTTGCAAGCCATCGAACACTGACAAGAAAATAAAAATTTAGAAAAAAAAAAGAAATGCACCGCTGCATATCAGTCATAGTTAACTCAAGAACCCCCACATACTTTTAAATTGAATTCAAGTATTTGCAACTATTTATTTCATTTGTTCAGTTGAGAAATCTATTTCTGTAAAATTTTTATGTTTTGGTGAGTTTGGAAATATTTTTTAGATGTTCTACCGATGTATTTGACGAGTAAAATATTAAACATCTAAATTAGAGTATTTTTAATGCATTCTACATAATTTACACAAACTATTTACAAAACGAGAATGATTTTGATATGTAGCACACTTTTGATGTATCATTTATAGCTGTGACAACGGTAGAAGTCGCATGCATTGAAACTTTTAGCACAAACAAATATTTTTCGGTCATATTTGGAGACCAAAAAAAGAAGTTCTTCACATGTATTGACCTAAGTCGCATGGGAGTTCAAGACTATATCATTTACAAATATTTTCACTAGTAATACCACTAGAGGTGAAATTATTTCCGGAAATATTCTAAAAATATTCATGAGCGAGAAAAAAATTCCGGATATTAATTTGACTTCGCGTGGTATTCGTTAAGAAAATTCCACACCGAATTGTGGTGGAAAATCAAATATTTTCAAAATTTATTCCAACAATGCAAATTATTTTCTTCATAAAGTCACCAGCGAGACATAAAATGTGTGGTCGACTTGATTGTTGAGTTGCCATGGTAACTAAGTGAGACCCTAACCTCTAAATTATTATTTCTCTTTTGACGCTGTCAAGTAGCACGACGTAAAAAAATGTTTCGCTTCGGTCAAGAAAGTAAAGAAAATAGAAGATTGAGCAGTTGACACCCGCAAATACCAGGAAATCGAAGGCAAGCGTACGGAGGCAGTTTACAAACTTTTGCGCAGGAAAATCGTATAATTTCGATAGAGAGGATATACCTTTGCAAGAACTGGCGCTTATTCTTGAAGACTATGGGTTCAACATGCGAAAAAAGAACTCTGAAGACTACAAGGAGAGTGTTATCAAAGTTTTATGGAATGCCACAGCCAAGCAGTTGCAGGAATACTTTCTAGAAAAATGTAATCGCAAATTTAATCCATTCTCTGACATACAATTTTTGAACGCAAGAGCTGCAAAAAATGCTAAGCGCCGGAAGCTACAAATGGATCCAACCAGGAGAAAGGAAAGTTCATCTGCACTATCAGTAGACGAGCTGAGAAAAATAATTGAGCTTTGGGACGAAAACATCGCCTGGAGAGGAAATGAAGGAGCGGCAGCACAACTCTAATATTTTGTGGGAAAAATTGACAATAGAGGGGAACCAACAGGCCGCATTGAGTATAACCCAATTTTTTCCAAAACCACCCAAGGCGGTTCAAACAAAATAACTGACAGTAAGTGGCTAGTACCGAATACACTCAACGAAGAAATATGCCCAGTGAGACTGTTCAAAAAACTTACAAGCAAGCGAGACCCCATCAAAAAGAAGTGTTTATTTTTGACGCCAAATCCAAACTGGAAGAATCCCAGTTCCTGGTTCAAATCCGCTGCATCATTGCTTGGAATTGATGTCAAAAAGAACAAAATAACAAATCATTCTGCAAGAGCCACTGCTGTTTCAACTTTAGCCAAAACGGGAATTGGAGAACAGCAATTGATTAAAATAACCGGTCATGCTAGCCGCCACTTTATAAAACCATATCTGCAAATAGACTCGGGACATTATAAGGAAATTACTGACGCAATGAAGTCTGCTTCAACTTCGGCAAAGACGATTCGAGAATCTCTGAATCAAGATCAAGCAACTACTTCCAATCAACTTGCCATAGTTTATAATAATTGCGTTTTCCATATAAACAATAGTTATAATAGTCAAAATAATATAAATAAATAGATTTATTATCACTTGTAACCATTCATATAAAATAAAAAAATAAAAACTCGTCTATTTTTTTATGTTATTTTTCAATTGCTGGAAACCTAGCTAGGCAAATATAACAAATTTACATTGGGTGGAAGTTTCGATACCATCCTCTAGGTACGGTTACAAGCCTGCGATAATTCTGAAACTTTTACTCATTGTAGTTGCATGAAAATGACAACCTAAATCGTAACATAATATACTCCTCTATTTCATATCATTTGTGGATTACCACAAGTGGTAGAAAGTTATCATTTTATCAAATTTAAGGTGTTTTGCAGTTTCGGTAATGGCCATGTAATGGCTTCTAAGCCTGCCCTTTAAGATATTGTTTTCTACTAATTGTAGTTACACGGTAATGCAGTTTTATAATGAAATAAACTACATTCTTTGATTTTTTCATTCACTTCGGGCTACTACAAGTGAAAGAAAATGAAAAAAA
Source organism: Galeruca laticollis (assembly GCA_963921935.1). NCBI lineage: Eukaryota > Metazoa > Arthropoda > Insecta > Coleoptera > Chrysomelidae > Galeruca > Galeruca laticollis. Next base: position 17,391,662 of record OY998183.1, on the reverse strand, counting down.
TATTAGTTTTACAGATACATACCTACAGGAACAGATTACATAATAATATTCAGTTTGTCTTCACACCAATGTTGATTGTTGATTACTACTGATTATAGTAGCTCTAAAGTGCCATTTAAGGACAAAAAATATAATATTCTTGTATTTTATAGTTACTTGAGCTTACAAGTGGTAGAAACTTATAATTTTAGAGGTTTTTCGGGAAGCTGCATGAACAGATTCATAGCGCGTCATAGCTTTGTCAGCAATTATTTAGGCCTTCAAAGTAGTAATTTCTACTCATTGCAGTTGCAGGGCAATATCATTTCAAGATAGAGAATAGTATATTCTCCAATTTTACATTAGTTTTGAGTAACTACAAGTGGTAGAAAATTGTTTCTCCACGACTATATAACAATGCACAAATTATTTTTACATATTTAGCTAAATAAGGATATAAATTCTTTACATTAGTGAATAATGAAAAAGAATTCACTCTCGCTAGCCAATCACATTCTATGATTATCAGAAATCACGCTAAAATGAATAAATCAAATCGTCTCTTTTGAAACGTCAATACCCAACTACGCGAATCGATTCTGACAGCGCGTCGTTTGAAACATCAAAATAATCATATAATCATAAATGTACGTATATATAAAGAATAACATGGACAAAAGTAGCGATAGTGAAGATTTAATATGTACGCCTCCCGAAATTAAACAAATTGCTCAATCATCCACAATGACTTTGCTATCGGAGAGATCAAAGCAAGACTATAATAAGATTTATGAATCATTTATAGCATGGTGACATTCAAATAAAGTAAGTTCCTTTTCGGAAAACGTTCTCTTACCATATTTCACAAAACTTTCCAAAAAATATAAATCTTCAACTTTATGGAAAATATACTCTATACTAAGAAGTACATTAAAGGTTAATAATGAAATACACATTGAAAATTATTCAAAATTGCGGGCGTTCCTTAAACGGAAAGGAGAAGGATTTCAAGCAAACAAATCGAAAACGTTTACGTCAGAAGATATAAATAAATTTATCACAGAATCTCCAGACAATATATATATCTTGGAACTAAGGTAACAAATTTAATTGTTTCACTTAGATGTAAAAGTTTAAAATTAGTATTTTTTTAGGTTGCATTAATCATAGGGGTTATGTGTGCTTGTCGTAATAACGAAACGTATCTAATGAAAATGGAAGATATTCAAGACTTTAATTCAGCTCTTTTAATAACCATACCTAACACTAAAAAAAAAGATTGTTAGATATTTACAGTGACAGGTGTATTTTATGAAATATGCAAAGAGTATATAGCACTACGCCCAGCTAATGTAACATATACTTCTTTCTTTTTGAACTACCAACGCGGCAAATGTACTGTTCAGAGAATTGGCATCAACAAATTTGCATCAATGGGCCGACAAATAACAGTCTGCTTAAACTTACCAAATGTAAATCTGTACACCGGACATAGTTTTCGTAGATCTTCTGCCACACTATTAATTGATGCGGGGGAAATATTATAGCTCTCAAACGACACGGTGGCTGGAAAAATACATCCGTAGCTGAGGGCTACCTGAACAAAATAATGCAGTCGATAAAGCAAACTACATACAGCACAGACTAGCACTACTAGTTTTAATTATAATTCAGTACCAACGTCATTAAATATTAGCAATTGTAATAACTTTACCATACCATTTTGCTAAAGAATGAATCTGAATTGAGTACCTATATTTATTTTATCTCTATTATTATCCCTAATAATGTTATAATTTCATTTAAAAACGTAAAGGTTTCTATAAAAAATTTGAGTTACCTTATCTATGTTCTTTACATTTTCATAAATAAATGCGGTCGAGAGCTCAGTGGTAGAGAGATACTTGACTCTTACACGCGGGAGATCGGGGCTCGATTCCCTATAGAAGAATTTTTTATGCATAGTCGTGGAATAACTATAGTCTTTTACTTGTGTAGAATGGCTATTATTCACTTGGATGATTCTATACTCGTTGTAGAATTTACTATTTTTTTGCGTTTTTCTTAACGTTAGTCGCGCTTTAATGGTATGGAATTCATAACCAGCGTCAGCAAGCATCAATCATAGGAGGCTGTAATCACTGTATTTTGATACTTCAAAACATCAAAAAAACTCGCGTTTTGTTACAACAAAGAATATTGCACAGCCAGTAAAACCAATAAAATTCTTTGTTTAAAAAATGAATCGATTTGAAAATCATAGATCATAGAATGATCAATCATCGTACCATGATTTATGTATTCGCATTAATAGAGGATTGTGGCTCCAACTTGGAGAAAGAAAATTTGTTCCGAATTGTCCACGAATATTTGCATCTAAACTACGCAAAATTGAAAGTACTGAATGGGAAACAGGTAAATAAATTAGTAAAATTAACTTCGTGGAATCTACTCATTTTACTGTTTTAAATGAAAATTACCGTTTTTAGGTAATTCCACAATATATTTAAAAAAATTTAAAAACTCTAAGAAAATTGACAATTGTTTCGATATAAATATCATCGTCAGAATGACAGAAGTTACATTTCATTTGATGCCTCTCTGATGTTTAATAAGTATTTTGGCTAGACCAAGAAGTGACCTACCTAGGTAATACCAAATTATATAAATATAAAATGCCATACTAAAACACCTCTAGCACAAAAAGCTATAAAATGTGCTCAACAAATATGACTTAGAGAAGAATGCAAAAAATGGTTTAAAATAAGAGACTCCTTAGACAACTACATAAAAGTTGTACATTCTGAACTCACGTTCCAACTACATCCAGTAGAATTTGACTGTTTAGATGACAAAATCAGAGAAAGTGTCGGCACGATGAAGCACAGGAAATTTAAGAAATAAGAACAAAAACTGCAGAAACTTGAACACACAAAACATAGAATTCAATACTCTCAACATCATGAAACTGTAAGTACTTAAATACCAACACACTTTGCACCACGATTTAAAAACCTTTCAGACACTAATTTTACAGATCGTGAAATATAATTTTTAAATAAAGGTTTAAAATACAGCATACCGCAAAAATTTCCGAATAATAATAAACAAATAATAGCTACAGAATCAGAAATAGCTTTAAAATCTAATTCAAATAATTTTTATATATGAAAAATTAAAAATTGCCAATTTAATAAAAATATTGAACCGTCAAAAGTTAAACGTCAAACCAAAAAATGACATTATAGTTTTAAATTCAATCAAAAAGAAAGTAGAAAATAATAACCTAACAGATACAAAATCTGACAAGGGAAACGCCACTGCCATATTGACAACTAAAAATTATGATTCAAAGATATATAACTTTATAGAATCTAGTGATATACAAGTTCTTAGAGCAGACCCAACAAAAAAGTTCTCTAATAATGTAAGAGATATTGTCAATAATTCAAATTACCTTTTAAGTGATTACGAAAAGAAGTCCGTCGTTAGTAAAAATCCTCATTCTCCACAATTAGATGGAACCGTTAAATTACATAAAATAACGAAACCAATTAGACCTGTAGTTTCTTATGTTAATACTCCTAATAATATACCTATTAGCAAATAAACTTAACAATATACTTAATAGTTACGGATATACATCGCAACACTCAATTAAAAATTCAATAGAACTAATCGAAAAATTAAAAGCATTCAAATTACAAAATAACTCTAAACTCATTTCATTTGATGTTACCAATATGTTCACTAAAATTCCTCCTAAAGAATGTCTAACACTTGTACGAAAATTACAAAACTATACAAATATTAATTCAGGAATAATTTCAAATATACTTAATTTATTTGATGTATGTATTAATCAGAATTATTTCACATTTGACAATAAGATATATATTCAAAATGAAGGTTTACCCATGGGAAGCCCTATATCACCAGTTTTGGCAAACATTTTTATGGACAGCTTAGAATGAAAAATCTTTGACAATAATATTTCAAAAAATGTCTTATTTTGGTATAGATATGTAGATGACATATTAGCTTGTTTTATAGGTAGTGAACGACAATTAGATTTATTTTTCAACCACAATAATAATTTACACCCAATAATTTAATTTACATTAGAAGTTGAAGAAAATAACTCAATCAATTTTCTTGATTTAAAAATTCAAAGAGTTAATAATGTACTTGATTATTTAATTTACAGAAAACCAACACACACTGTTGTGACTATTCCATATAGTTCATATCACCCCATGTCACATAAATTGGCAGTATATAATTCGATGATACATAGAGCATTTTCAGTTCCTATGAACAAATATAATTTTGATAGAGAAATTAATACAATTAAACAAATAGCAACATCCAACGGTTATCCATTACATATGATAAATAAATTAATTAATAAAAAAGAGGAAAAAGTGCCATTAAAACTAATATTTCCTGAACAAACTAACGAAATAAAACATAATAAAACCATCACACATGCAGGTAATATAGGTAATAATATATCAAAAATAATATCTTTAGCTACAAATACAACAATTTCTTTTAAAACAGAAAGTAATGAAAGTACAAAATTGTTAAATGTAAAAACAAAAATATCCCCATTAAAGAAGTCTGGTATATATAAACTCAAATGTCCAGAATGTAATACTATCTATTTGGGTCCAACCCTTAGAAATTTTGAGATCAGATACAGTGAACATTAACGGCATATAGATTAAAACAACTAGATAAGTCCCACTACGCAAAACACCTACTTGACACCAAACATTCATTGACACCTAACACAGAACTAGGAATACTACATATTTGTGATACGAAACAAGAACTGGATTTCCTTGAAGAATTAGAAATTAGAAGACACGCAATATCAAGTTGTCAATGAACAGATAAATCTAGGGAGTTCTCCACTTTTAAACTGTCTACTTAAGTGATAATTGTAAAGATCAGCAGATATAGTTTTCCTGGTTTTCTATATCATTGCACAGTTATACTGATCCTAATTGGAAAAACAAATCCATGATATCTCCATAGGCCTAATAATGTTTAAGCTTGAATATTTGTTATATCATTATTCTTCTTTTTTCTATTAACATGTTACAGTTGAAGTTAAAGCAAAAGGTTGCAGGTATGTTTTTTGTGGGGTATATATACCTTCTGGAAGTTTAATTAACGTGTATGAATCAGCTTTTGAATTTTTACAGAATAATATGAAAATATCCGATAATGTTTACATTTTGGGAGATTTTAATATACCTGATATAACTGGAATTAATTTTAATAAAATCATATCGAACGAAATACTTGAGAGTTTTCGTGATTTTATGGATTTTAATGGCTTCACACTATATAATAAAATAAAGAACAATCATGGAAGAACATTAGATTTAGTAATCACTTCGGAGAACAATTTACATAATTGTACAATTAATAGATATTTTGTGCAATTTGTTAAAGAAGATGAATATCATCCTGCTCTTGAAATTTGTATTAAATGTATAACAATTGGGGGGACGGGTAAAACCATGAATAATATTGCTGATGATTGTATAAGATACAACTATAAAATAGCTAACTTTCTTACCTTAACGGAGCGTATCAGGGACGCGAGTTGGGATATGGTACTGAATGAAAATCTAGATGTGAACCGAGCTTTGAATAATTTTTATAGAATTTGGAATAACATTATAGAGGAATGTGTCCCAAGATATGTTCATTGCAAAAAATCTAAAATATATCCCATTTGGTTCACCAGCGATATAAAAAGTAATTTAAGAGAAAAAGAGAGGTATCGAAAACTAAAAAATATTTCCAGTTATTTTAATGATAAACACATAGAACTGAGACGAAAAGTAACTAAGCTTATAATAATTGAAAAAAAGAAATATAATAATAAATTAGAGCAGGAAGTAACTTCTGATATAAATAATTTTTGGAATTATATAAAGAATAATAGGAAAATCTCTAATAGTGGTAAAGTTTTATATAACGGGGTAGAGGTAACGGAAGAAAAAACTGCAGAAACATTAGAATCATTTTTCGCGTCAGTGTATGCTGACAAAAAAGCCTCTTACAATTTGCTCTTGAATTCTGACTTGGACGTAACAAATAATACATTCGTATTGAATTCGGTTAGTGAGTTAGAATTCGATGTGGCACTAAAAAAGCTGAAACCCAAAAAGTCGGAGGGAACTGATGGAATACCACCATATATACTAAAGGCCTGTGGCGAGTGGGTAAGTCAGCCTTTGATACATATTTATAACCTTGTTTTAAAAACTAGTATATTTCCCTCAGTCTGGAAAACAGGATTGGTATGTCCCATATTTAAGTCCGGTGATAAAATGAATATCGAAAACTATCGACCTATTTCAATTATGTGTACCCCTGCCAAGCTTTTTGAACAGATATTATATTGTAAATTGTATACACATGTTGAAAAGTATATAGTACCTCATCAACATGGATTTGTGTCACAAAAATCATCTAATACAAACCTGTTTCTTTTTAGTAATCATGTATTTGAGTCATTGGAATGTAAATCTCAGCTTGATGTTATATATACGGATTTCAGCAAGGCATTCGATAAAGTTGACCACGACTTATTGCTAGAGAAATTGGGTGGTTTTGGATTATCATATAACCTACTTTGTCTATTTAAAAGTTATCTAGAAAACAGATATATAGTTACTAAATACAACGGAAATGCATCGGTGAAATTTGAGGCAAATTCTGGAGTGCCTCAAGGTTCCAACCTTGGGCCGCTTCTTTTTGTACTTTTTATTAATGATTTGCCTTAAGTACTAGTATCTTCAAATGGCCTTATATTCGCAGATGACTTCAAAGTATTCCAAAAGATAGAAACAGTGAGAGATTGCGTTATGTTACAGAAGGACATTAATAGGGTGTTTAAATGGAGTTATAAGAATAAACTAAATTTCAACCTACGCAAATGTTCTGTTTTAACTATAACGCGTATTAAGCAACCGTGTCTCTTTAATTATTTAATGGGGGGCAAAGCTTGCAACGCTTCACTGAAATCAAAGATTTAGGCATAACTTAAAACAGTACATTCTCATTTACCAGACACATTGAAAATATAGTAAAGTCAGCTAATGAAATGTTGGGTTTTATAATAAGACAATCTCATATTTTTACTAATTTTAATACAATTAAACTTTTATACTGTAGTTTGGTTAGAAGCAAGTTGGAGTTTGACTCATTAATTTGGTTCACGGAACCTCAAAGTAAGTTCAATAAATTAGAAAAAATTCAAAATAAATTTTTGAGGTTACTCTATTTTAAAAAGCATCACGTGTACCCTGACTACCAGATAATTCGAAGTACAACTCTCAGAAATGAATTTAAGATATTAACCCTTGAAAATAGACGAAAACTAACAGTATTGATATTCTTATATAATATTATAAATAATAGAGTTAACTCCCCTGAGCTTTTGTCTTTGATTAGATTCAACGTGCCACCTAGACGAATGCGCCAGGTTACAATGTTTAATATTCCTTCATCATTCAATATCTCGAGATCACCTACGGTAAACATGTTTCGATTTGCGAATCGATTCAATACATTGATGGATCTAGAATGGACAGTTTCTACCATAATTTTTCGCAAAACAATCTTGGAGCAGCTAATCTTTATATCTCTATGAAGAACTTTAAAGGTTGTGTCAATTCTCCTACATTTCAATTAATCTTGGATAAACTATACGAATACAATTACATGTTTGTCTACATTTTGTGAATCTTATAAATTCTGTAAATTTATTTTATTACGTAAAAATGTATTATTTTGCACAATGTATCTTATTACATATTTATTCATGTAATAAAACCGTAAGGTTTGTATGAATAATAAATAAATAAATAAATAAATTAAGTCAATCAGTAGGTAAGTCACTTCTTGGTCTAGCCAAAATAATTATTAAGCATCAGAGAGGCATCAAATGAAATGTAACTTCTGTCATTCTGACGATGATATTTATATCGAAACAATTGTCAATTTTCTTAGTTTTTAAATTTTTTTAAATATATTGTGGAATTACCTAGAAACAGTGAGTTTCATTTAAAACAGTAAAATAAATTTGTGTTTAAATATTATATATATTTTATTAGACATAGACACTTAATTGAAAACATTCAAAGTCCTGGATTTTCGCCATTAAGAAGAGAGGAGGTGTCCGAAGAATATAGAAAACACCTTAGCTTTGTAATTAAAATGTATCAAAACTAAATATTATGTGAACAAATAAAAACCAGTATGTCATAAATGGTCTGTTAATGTAAACGTCAAAAAATTTCCAGTATAATTCGCTGTTGGGTATCCCACGAGAAAAAAATTTCCACTAAAATACCTCCATTGCCAGGGTGATCAGTCAAAATAAAGTATTTCGATTGGTTCAAAATTACAGGTGTGGAATTTTCAAAGAAATGTGTAATTAGTGATCTGCAGTTAAGACTATCCTCTTGTAGTACATATTTTTGTGCACAGGCCCTAACCTCTGTTCAGTTTAAGTCCGTTTTGTAATTATTATTGTATCTACAAATAAATGGTTTAAACATATCTAAATATAATTCACTCAATCTTTGAAAACTATCCAAGAGATCCAAAAAGCAAATTTTTTTCTATATTTTAATGTTTTTGCCAGTCTTCTACGGCTTGTAAGTAGTTGACAGTTGGACCATCGAATAGGCATATATAGTAGAAACGATTAGTGTTTTCCATCACGTAACTGATACATCAACCATAGGCATCTTAATCAAAACAATACGACAAACGCTTGTATTGAGTTTCGCTCTTTTTCTGTTATTAGAAGAAGACAGTACCAACATAGTATGTGAATAATATCGTTAACTAAGTCACGTGATGGAAAAGCTTCACCGTTTCTACTGTATGTATGCTAACACCTAACAAAAATTCAAGTTCATAGTGTGTGTGGTTGTTGAGTTATGAATGATAGTTTGTTATCTAACGGTGCATTTTTTTATATATTTTTTTTCATTCAAATTGTTTAGCCAGTCATAGACGGCTTACAAGTAATTGACAATAGTTCCATCGAATAGGAATATATGTAAGCTAAAACCTGTTAAAAATTCAAGTTGATAGTTTGTGTGGTTTTTGAGGTATGACTAAGTTTGTTATACAACGGTGCATTATTTCTATTTTTTTTATTAATTTCATTTTTTCTCTATTGTTTGACGGTTTGCAAGTAATTGATAATAGTACCAATAAATAGATCTTTACGTGGGCTAAAACATGTCAAATATTCAAGTAAGTAGTTATTAAGTACCGATATTTTGTAGACAGTGTGCATTTTTCATTTTAATAATTTCACACTTCGAATATTGAGAGAGGCTGAAAATACGAATAAAGCTAATGTATAATCTAAAATTTGGGACAAAATAACCTAATATATTGTTATATTTATTCAATAAAATAAGTGAAACTTTGCAGACGCCACTGGTTGTTCGGGTGTCTTCGGCATTTTGGCTGCCAAGTTTGGTCTGCTAAGAGTCGATTTTCCGCAGTCCATTGAGTGTCGAGTTTTTCCTTACTTTATGTGATACTAACTTCCTTTTTGTTATTGTAGAGTATGTCCAGACCCAGATGTCACGTTCTTCTTGTTCACGAAAGAAAATCCAGAATATCCCGTACCAATATTGCTCGGATCGAGTAGATTAGTTTCGAACTTGAACAGCACTTCATTCGATCCGACTAAGCCTACAAAAATAATTATACACGGATATAATTCCAACATGAACATAAGTGCTTTAGTAGTTGTAAGAAACGGTAAGAATCAGTCACATTTTTTTAACAGAAATTCTATGAGGTGTTCAATAATATCTGAAGATTCGCTAATTAGTTGCATCATTTTTTCTTTCAGAATATTTGAGAACAAAAGACTTTAATATTTTTACCGTTGATTGGAGCCCTTTGAACCAGTCTCCCTGTTATTTGGGAGCTATTATTAACATCCGCCATGTAGGTACTTGTACAGCTCAATTAGTTCAAAGACTTCTAGAATTAGGAAATACTGATATACATGTCTTAGGATTTAGCTTAGGTAAGAATAACGATCTTTTTCTATTTCCGTTACTAAAATCGCATTTAAAACAGGGGTTTGACATGCGCAAAACGACTTTTTTAAAACTTGTATTTAGAATGCGAAAATTCACATCTCGTTTATCTTTTGTCTTTTAAACGTCATGTAATGTTTTTCTTATTTATTTAAACAGTAAACGGGTGGGATAAACGAATTTATTTAAGCACCAAACTACTCACTAACACTTAATTCATATACACTTAACTATTCACTTAAATTTAATTTATATACACACAACCTTAATTATTAATTTATATCAACTGTTTGCTGATCGCTATTTCGGTGTATTCTTGTTTATTCGTCGAGATCACTTTATCAACTAAACTAACTCTCCCTGGTCGGACCTTTATATATTAGTGCCTTTTTTACTAGATAATTCTAGATTGCGGCTTACACAAAAACAATTGGCTCTGGCATTTTCTAGAAAAGACTGGTCACAAAAACAATGTCTAGATAAGATAGTCACAATCGTAAACAGTTCTAAGAAATCCCTGCGCATCCACCATAATTTTAACTTTCATACATAGCTTAGACAGAGTCGGATTCAGGGACTATACCAGTGTGCTGTTTCGTAACATTACCCCCTCCTTAAATGGAAGTTCCTCCTGGAACTTTTGTGTAGCCGAGACTGGATGTTTGAATCGGCAACTGGCCCAATTTCTACACTTTCCGATCTTATGGAAATAGCAAGGCACCGTCTTCATCGGATACTGATAACGGGGGTTGTAGCTGCAAATTAGTATCTGGACACCTGTATCTCTATCATGTTCCTGATAACTCGCCAATCCAACTGGTTACTCGCTATCTTAGGCATAGCCAGTTTCTTCACGCTGGATTCTAACACATGGTCTCGGAGGTTTCGAAGTGCTTCCCACACATCGCGGTAGGTAGATCGATCTTGAAATTCATTTTTAGTTACCACGTAGAAGACGTACCGCGAATTATATTTCAGTTTCAGTATCTTGCCAGGGACTGGAATCTGGGATTCAAGTTTTTCTAATTTCCCGAACTTCTTTCGAAAGACGGATGACAACCCTCGTGCGTTCTTGAGACGGGCAGGGATGTTGTATGCCAGTGAATAATCTTCCGGGAGAGAGAACAAATCTTGTCGTTGTTCTGAAGTGACTCCATATCTAGCTTTCCCGGCACCTCCATACGCGCCCATAAATTCATCGTAAGTAGGGTCGGATACATCTCGAATATTGTATACTCCTTTCTCTAGGTGATGGTCTCCTTCGAATGGTGCTAGTCGGTTTTGGTGAACTATTCTTGGTTTTCCGGTGGGGATCTTGCTTATGCGATATATAACATCATTGATCCTTTTCTTGATTAAGTATGGACCTTCCCAGGATTTTTGTAATTTTGGAGAAAATCCTTTTCTCCTCGTTGGGTTGTGTAACCATACTTTGTCCCCTTCTTTAAAACTCCCTTCTGTGGCCTGCGTGTCGTACCGACTTTTCATTCCGTCGCTGGCAACTTGAAGATTTGTTCGAACTAATTCATGAATATCGTCCAGCCTTCTTCTCAATTGGATCACGTAGTATTCTCCTGCTAGATCTTCTCCAGGCCGACAGCCAAATTCCAGGTCACAAGGAAGCCTCATTTCACGTCCAAACAAGATTTTCGCAGGTGTTTCACCCGTGGACTCGAATAGGGAAAGATACTGGTCCCAATCTCTCTGATGGCTGGAAACTACTTTGGACAGGTATTTTCCAATAGTCCTGTTCATTCTCTCTGCCATTCCATCTGACTGTGGATGTAATGCTGTTGTCCTGGTCTTGTTCATTCCCTTCTTGTCGCAAATCTCGTGGAATAGATGGCTTTCAAAATTTCTTCCCTGGTCACTGTGGACTTCCAAGGGTACTCCATATCGACTGATAAATTCTTTCACCAATATATCCGCGACAGTTGTGGCCTCTTGATTCCGGATCGCGTAAATTTCCACCCACTTTGTGAAATAATCCATTACAACCAGGATGTATTCACCACCATTTTCTATCATCGGAAATGGTCCAGCGATGTCTAAAGCAATCCTTTCGAAAGAGCTTCCAACATTATACTGTTTCATAGGTGCCTTTCTCTTGCGATGTGGTCTATTACTCGTAGCACAAGTCGTATATTTCTTACACCAGTCCTTCACATCGTCGGAGCTGTTCATCCAATAAAACCTCTTACGGACTCGCTGAAGGGTTTTCTTCACTGCCAGATGACCCCCCGATGGACTGTCGTGTAACTTCTTCAGTACATCAGCTACTCTCGTTCTAGGGATAACCAGCTGTCTCCTCATCTCGGAACCATCACCGTTTTCAAGGACTCTTTTCAACATCCCTTTCTCCAGGACAAGGGAGTTCCACTCAGCCTAATATGCCTTGAGTGTCGGTGATAATCTTGACACTTCTTGCCATGTAGATCGCCGATTTTCTTCCTTTCATTGACGGATCATCTTCGGGTGAGGATCATTCTCCTGATCTTCTCTGATCCAGGTGGGTGACCATTCTTCATTGACTACTGTAATTCTTGAAACAGCAACTTTCTTAGATTTCGACTTGTTGCATTGTGAATAGTCTACAGGGCATGACCGTCTAAGCAAAGAGTTGGCTTTTCGGTGATTTACATCAGCTGGATGTTCACCCCTGTCTGATTTCCCCTGTGACTGGAGTTCTTGGGTTACAGGAGTCTTGAGGCGCTTAGACGGACTGCGTTCGTGCTCTATCTCGCCACACTTCCGGCATTTGATCTTCTTCGGCTTCTTGTCTGCCATACCTTTCAACAAGTTGACGATCTCGTCAAGTTTGTCATCGTCATATTCTACCTGCATGGTCCTACCATTGTTGTACCGCGAGCTCTTCGTGGTTGCTTTACATTAAAAAAGGTTCTTGGTTTGCAGGAGTCGTAGGATGCTTAAACGAACTGCGTGCATGCCCTAGCTCGCCACAATTACAGCACCTGATTTTCTTCGGCTTCTTGTCCATCATACTTTTTATTAAACTGACGAACTGGTAAAACCTGTCGTCGTCACCTTCTTCTTGGATGGTCCTAATTTTGTTATATCCCTAAGCCTTCGTTGCTGCTTCATATTCAAGAGCAGCGGTCAATTCGTCGACTAATGTTTTCGGATGGGCTAAACGAAGCGTCCTCTGCATATCGGGGTCACGTAAGCCATCAATAAAGGCCTGGATGCCCAGATAATCCATCATATTCTCTGGTCCTGATGTATAAGCAATTCGAACTAGTCGGGCAATGTCCACTTCATATTCTTGAAGGGATTCATCACGTTTCTGCCTTAGGTTCTTCAGCTGAGATTGGCACAAACGTTCTAGATGTTCATGACCAACCTCTTCTTCAGCTGCTCGAAGTCATCCGTTTCCTCCAAAGGTATCGTCTGAAGTACATCTAAGGCATCTCCCCGAAGCGCGATAGTTAAGTTCACTGCCTTCTCTCTATCGAACCAATTATTCACTCTAGCGGCTGCTTGAAATTGTTCCACATAATTGGTCCACGACATTTTTCCATCGAATGTTGGGGCCTTGACTCGGGTAAAACTACTAATGTCTTCTAACTTAGGGTGTGTTTCTGGCTTGCAAGGTTTTGTTTGCTCGGTCTTCTTTTCTTCCGCTGGCGTGTCTTGAGTCCTTATATCTGTCATCTTTCTTTCTAACTCCTTCATTTTCTCGTCCATCGTTGTTATCGTATTCTCAATCTTCTCGAACATCGTCGTAATCTTATTCTCGATTTTCTCGTCCATCGTTGACATTTTAGAGACGAAATTCATTTTCAACGTTAGCGGCAATGTCGTTTTTCATTAATAAGATATCGGCAGATATATCGTTCTTCAAAGCATAAATATCGTTTTTCACATTTGTTGAAATTTTCTCATCCATGGCAGAAATATCGTTCTTCATAGCAGAAATCTTCTCGTCCATGTTAGCAGAAATGTCGTTCTTCATATCAGAAATCTTCTCGTCCATGTTCTCTTCCATGGCAGAAATCTTCTCGTCCATCTTAGCAGAAATATTAGCAGAAATTGACGAGATTAAGGTGAAAGCCTCGTCATTAAATAAAACGGTTTCTGGATCAAATCCGTCATTTTCCAGTGTCACTTTAAGTCTTTCTACTAATTCACTTTTCTTACCGGACGTTTGCAACTCACGATCTTCCAATTGTGCTCTTAGCTCCGTCACTTTCAGGTCGCATAGTCGTTTTACGTAGCAAATTATTTATATTACCCCACACCTGACACCAATGTAATGTTTTTCTTATTTATTTAAACAGTAAACGGGTGGGATAAATTTTAAACACACGGTATGGCTACTTACTAATTTATTTGAATACTAAGCTACTCACTAACACTTAATTTATATACACTTAACTATTCACTTAAATTCAATTAATATACACACAACCTTAATTATTAATTTATATCAACATTTTACTGTTCGCTATTTCGGTGTATTCTTGTTTATTCGTCGAGATCATTTTATCAACTAAACTAACTCTCCCTGGTCGGACCTTTATATATTAGTGCCTTTTTTAGTAGATAATTCTAGATTGCGGCTTACATAATCGTAAACAGTTCTAAGACATCCCTGCGCATCCGCCATAATTTTAACGTTCATACATGGCTTAGACAGAGTTTCATAACAGTCACATTACCTACGCGTATCTTTTGTATTTCAAATTTCATGTTCCGTGATAATTTTGTTGTTCTGTGTCATTTGTTTTATCAGTCAGCCTTCGTCCGTATGTTATGAATACAGGCCACTGCAACATTAAATAAGGAAAGAGGAATATGGTATGAATATAATCAAGATGTAATATTATTAAGATCAATTTTATTCCTGCAGACGTCGAAAAAGTGTAGTAAGCACCTCTTGCTAAAAACGTCTCTAGTCATTCGTTTCATAAGACCAATAAAACTCGTGACTTAAGTAACGTATTAAACACTTGGTACTTATTATACTATTTATAGATACATGAGAAATTATTGTCAGTATTATAAAGGTTATTCATCGTCGGACGTTGATGATTGACACTAGTGCGACACCAGATAAACACAAATAAGAATCACGAAATCAAACCGTGGCCTTACAAAGCACTTACAAACAATAAACCTCCATAAATGAATATAGGTACCAGATGATTACAATTATTTAACATTTTAAATTAAACTAACTGTTCCTAAATAATTCCACAATTTAGTCAGAAAATTATAAACATTCTAAAAAATTTAGAACTGTTTCGATATTACGAAATATCATCGTCGGAATGACAGTAGTTACATTTCATGTCATGCCTACCTGATGTTTAATAATTATTTTTGGCTACACCAAGAAGTGACCTATAGTCTATATAGAAAGGACAAGGAGTAATAAATCTTTCATTTAAGTAGATTTCATAGACGTACCAAAATATATTTTAAGAGGGTATACCGTAAGGTACATTTTGTATTGAACGAATGAGTTGCAGCTATGCTAAAGAATATACGATTTAGGTCAGAGGTAACGGGATGTACTAATTTTAATAAAAAAAAGTGATAGAGGTACATAAATTTTAGTAAGTTTGATAAAGAAATTTATTCCGGAGTATCCGAACTCTGCCACAAAATGCAGGTAGTCATTACGGGTTGTTCGAACTCTATCAGTGTTTAAAATTTTGGAGATTAACCACCAAACCAGTAGGGGTCTAATAGCCTAATCCGATTTAACAATTTACCTTGAACTTTAGGTACTCAAATTCAATATAAGAAAATATTAATAACATTCATATATTTTCAACGTATATTTGCCACTTCTAAAAAATTACATCTACATTACATCTACATTACAATAAAATATATTCAATATACATAAACATATAAAAAACAAAAAATTAAACGTGTGGAAGATTTTTACATGCAACCGTTTTCACAAACATAAAGCGAGAAATAACATTTTTCCTATATTGATCCAAATGATCATTAATGAAATTAATTTTAACATTAATAGTTTTTTTGGTTTTTTTCTGGCTTTGGTTTGCCGAACGAATTTACGCGTATACCTCCGTTTGTAAATCCAATAACACACTAGTAAATTGAACAATGTTTGGATGTGCTTTGTAAAAAGAAGCACCGAAATGCGAATGAAAACTCTCACAAGAATTCGTTGTTCTCTTAAAAAAGGATGCATTATTGGCCCAAATAAGTGGTGGAAATATCGAATTTTGCGTTATATATGTTTTATTGACATAATTTCGGAATTCTATAACTCTTCCGTCATTCGGAAGCAAAAAATGTAGTTCATTATAAAAAAATTCTACAACTTCCTCAGGACTAAGATACATAATACCGAAATGTACTTTTAAGTATTCGCCAATTACAGAACCTTTCTGTCTGTACTCTTGTACCAAATGAAACTCCTGAATCTTACGAAACCAAGCTTGACAGAGATGAAATTTACAACCAAAAAGAATTTGATCTCTGCCAAAACATTCATATATAGCGTTATGAATGCTTAGTTCAAAATCTACTACGACTTCTTTAGGTTGAAAATTTAAGCCTACTTCTTTACATTTTTGTCTTAAAATTGAAAACAAATTTGAATATGTTTGACTTGATTTGTCCGGCAGCAAACAAAAAACAAGAAGTACGTAATAGCCGTTTTTATAACCATGAATGTTAAACATTTGGTAAAAAAAAGTTGAACAGTATTTAAAAGTCCCATCCATCAAAATACAATCCGAATTACATAAAAAATTAAGGTTGGAAAAACAGGAGAACACAATAATTTTAAATACCTGGTCTGCTGTTAATAGAAATTCCTCTTCTCGGTTCGTTCGTAATTGTAATTCACGAACACTATTAAATACTTCTTCCTGATTTTTAGGCAATAGTGTAAGTGCATCAACATCCTTCCCCTAATCCCCTAAATATCGATCAAAACAATCAAGATTTCTTCAAAATATTTAATTCAAGAAATCTTTGAAACCTTTCAGAAATATACATAATTCTATGGGCCTCCGATTTTATCTATTATAAACCCTAATGACTCTAATAGGATTAAACTAAATGGTTGCGGCACAGTTCGAACATTTCAGTAATCCTCAAATTGATACAAGTCAGGTAAAATTTTATTTTGTGGCAAAGTTCGGATATGCCCGTTTATTCATAATATTTTTCATTTGTATTACTCCTATATGTAGTGTTTGGGGAATTTTTCTCAGAAATTTTAAATGGCAAGTGGCCTACTGTAATCGCCTTAATACGATTACACCTATTTACAGATTATTCGATTATTGAGAGGGATTTTCCAAACAACCCAGTTTTCTTAGAAACATTATCGGGAATATTATTTTAAAAGAAAGTAGGTACATTAAATCAGTACTTAGTATTAGTTCTTTGAGTAAAGTTGTATGAAGTTGTATGGTTGTCATAATATTGTAAACAGTTGGAATATATTTAAAACATTTGTTGAATGTTAATTGTGCAAGTACCAAACAATGTCGATAAGCCAAGGACCATCTAAACGACCAAAAACAGGTCCATTATCTTTAAATGAAAAAACTCTGATATTGAATTGTTATATATCATTGAAAAACAAGGATTCAAGTGCAAGTGTTGATGATATTGTGGAATTAACGGCTGCTATGTTGTGTGTTGCTAAATCAACAATTTATAGATTACTAGAAGAAAGCAAGAATGGAACTCTTCAACCCCCTAAAACTCCTTCAGGCAGAAAACCAATTGAGATCGATGAGTCATTAAAACAAAGACTAAGGCGTAAAGTCCATGGATTTTACTTACGAAAGGAAATTCCAACACTTGACAAAATTATGACATCAGTGCAAGAAGATACGGACTATCCAAAATTCTCCAGAATGACATTATGCAAACTTTTGAAAGATGTGGGTTTCAGATATACAAAACATAATAGAAAATCTCTCTTGATAGATAAACCGGAAATAGTTTTTTGGAGAAGAGACTATTTGAGAAGCATTCGACATGCCAGAGAACAAAATTTGAAAATCTTCTACTTAGACGAAACATGGATAAATGCTGGATATACAGTTTCCAAATCTTGGCAAGATGAAAACATTAAAAGCGGAAGGCAGGCATTCGTGGAAGGTTTGTCGTTAGGTTTGCAGCCACCATCTGGAAAAGGAAAAATACTTATCATTATCCATGTTGGAAGTTCTGAAGGTTTTGTTGATGGTGGATTATTAACTTTTATTTCAAAACGCACGGGAGACTATCACGAAGATATGAATGGGGATGTCTTCGAGGAATGGTTTGTTCAAATGTTGGATCTGATTCCAAAAGGGGCTGTTATTGTTATGGACAACGCAAGTGACCATTCACGGTTACGAGAAGCATTGCCCACAAGTCGTTGGCGTAAAGCAGAGCTTTTGGAGTGGCTTATTTCGAAAAATATTAAGTTTCCAAAAGATCCACTCAGGAAAGAACTTTACAGAATTGCAAAAATGAACAAGAATAAATACAAAACCTACATTGTAGAAGAAATGGCTTCTTCTCGTGGTATATCAGTTCTTCGACTTCCCCCTTATCATTGTGAACTTAATCCCATAGAATTAATATGGGCTCAGGTAAAGGGGGAAGTTGGAAAAAAAATACTACTATTAACGATGTTGTGAAATTGTTTGAGAGTGCTGTAAGTCATGTGAGTAAGGAAAATTGGACAAACTGTATCGAGCATGTTATCCAAGTAGAGGCAAATATGTGGAAAATTGACAATATTTGTGATGATTTAATCGACCCTATTATTATTAATGTCAACAACGATTCTTCCTCTTCCGAGTCGGATATAGAATAAAATGTAAGTAATAAATGTATTCCAATAATTATTTCCTTTCATTTTTTATTATATTATAATTTAAAACGTATTTTTTTCCCAAAATACACACCACTGCATTGCGTTATTGCTAATCCTTTAACAATGAATAAACCCTAAACTTTGCTACAACTGAAACAAATACGGGGTCGATCTACCTGGTTTTTAGATTTACGGAAGAAATGTAATTTAAAGTAAGAGATTTATCAAAAATTTCATGGTGCTCCCTGTAAAGGTTTTGCATACTTAATTAGGGTTTATTACTCCTCGTACTTTTTGTACATACTATACCTTGCTATTGACTTAATATATATGAATAGAAAGACGAAGAATATATGATATTACAAATATTGAACCTTAGATATTATTAGCCCTATGGGGATATTTTCGGTATCTTTCTCCATTTAAGTATAAGTATAACTGTGCTATGATATAGGAAATCAAGAAAACTATATCTACAATTATTACTTAAGAAGACAGTTTAAAAGTGGAGAACTGCCTAGATTTATCTGTTCATTGAAGATTTCATACTTTTGGTATTTTAAGCGTCATCTATGATAAAACACTTCGAGCCCGAAAAGCGATAAAATGTGCTCAACAAGTCTTAAAGAAGAAAGTAGAAAATTGTTTGAAATAAGAGACTCTCTAGATACCTACATAAAAGTTGAACATTCTGAATTCGCGTTCCAACTACATCAAGTTGAATTTCACTGATTAGATGACAAAATCAGAGAAAGTGTCAGCACAATGATGCACAAAAAATTTAAGAAGCAAGAACAAAAACTTATAAAAATTGAATAAATACAACACAGAATTCAATACACTAAACATCATGAAACTGTAACTACTTACATACCAACACACTTTGCACCACGATTTTAAAACCTTTCAGACACTCATTTTACAAGTGATGAAATAGAATTTTTAAATAATTGCATGAAGTACAGCATATCACCAAAATGTACCAATAATATTAAACAAATATTAGCTACAGAATCAGAAAATCTAATTCAAATAATTTCCTTTATGAGAAATTACAAATTTCCAATTTAATTAAAAATATTAAAACCTCTAATGTTAAAAGTCAAACAAAAATTGACATGTCAGCTTTAAATTCTTAAATTCAATAAAGAAGTAGAAAATTATAACCTCATAATTACAAAATTTGACAAAGGTAATGCCACTGTAATATTGAAAACTGAAGATTATAAATCCAAAGCAAATAACTTTATTGGATCTAGTGATGTCATAAATAAAATTCATCAATCTCCACAATGATAGGGAACCAGTAAATTAGAATAATAATATAAACCAATTAGACATGCAGTTTCTCCTAATAATAAATTAGGTATAAAACTAAACAGTATACTTAATAATTATGGATATATATCTAAATAGTCAATTAAAAATTCAATAGAACTAATCAAAAAATTAAAAACATTCAACTTACAAGATAACTCTAAAATCATTTCATTAGATGTTTCCAATATGTTCTCTAAAATTTCTCCAAAAGGCATAACACTTGTAAAAAAATTACTAGAAGATATAAATTTTAATCCAGGAATAATATCAAATATACTTAATTTATTTGATGTAGGATATATTCATCAAAATTATTTCGCTTTTGACAATAAGGGTATTATATTCCAATTGAAGGTGTACCAATTGGAAGCCCTATATTACCAATTTTGGCAAACATTTTAATGGAACGCTGAGAAAGAAAAATGCTTTGAGTGAAACATTTCAAAAAAAAATTTATTTTGGTATAGATATACAGGGTGTCAATTTGAAAACGAACGGCATTCAATATTACCTAAACTAATGACAGTATCAAAATTTGGCGAAAAACATCAATTTTAAATAGCAACCCCTATTTCTTCGATCATTTTTGAGTTCCTTATGTAAATCTTAGATAAATTTCATTATTTTTTTTTCAACATTGAAGTATTTGACCTCACGAATGTGTCTAATGTATTTAATTTCTAAATTGAAATAATGCAACTTTTACATTTATAATTACTTTGTGAATTGTTCAAAATGGGATACATTGTTTTCTGAACACAAGTACAGTTGGTATTCAAACTGTTCACAGACCTTTTGAAGAGTCTCGGGTGAAATAGCCCTACATTCCTGCACAATTCTTTGTTGCAGTTGTTCAATTGAGTCTGGTTGGGTTTTGAAAACAACGAATTTCAAGTGACCCCATAGGAAGAAATCGAGTGGTGTCAGATCTGGTGACCTAGGTGGCCATTCAATGGGTCCTCTCCTACTAATTCACTACTCCGGATAGTGAGTATTCAACCACTCTCTTACTGGGCGTTTATAATGAGGAAACGCTCCGTCCTGCTGGAAGTGCAGTAAATGTTCATCTAGACCAATATTTCCATTGGCGTCCCTTCGATTTTCCACTTCATAAATTATAAGAGGCTCTAAACCTCTGTCTAACATTTCAGCATACATTACACCATTTAGATTTCTATTTATGAAGAGGGGACCAATGATAGTATTGCCTAATATGCCTGCCCAAACATTTAATTTTTGAGGATATTGTGTATGCCCCTCTCTAATAACTTGCGGATTGAAGTCGCTGCAATAGCGGCAGTTTTCTTTATTGACCTTAGTATTTATGTAAAAAGCGGTTGGTCATGATTTCGCAAAACTCAATACGTCTATCCAGGTCATCATCCCCTAATTCTTAGGTAATTTGTAGTTTGTATGGGTGAAATTTATTAAGCGTCAATACCTTCCTGACTGATTCGTGCGACAGTTCAGTTTGCTGCGCAACTTCACGAAGTGACGTAGTAGGAGCCATAGCAACTTGAACAAGAACCTTATTCTGAGCGGCCTCATTGAGCAATCTTGGCCCAACGCTCTTCTTATTGCCATTAGTCCAGTTTCTTCAAATTTAGTTACTAATTCTCCGATGTATTTGTGTCCAACTTCTTTCCTCCGATGTCTTTCGTTATTAGGTCGCCGTTCTTGTAAAGCAGCGCTGGTTCCATAAATATAAACCATTTCTAAGCGTTCAGCAATAGTGTAAACCATTTTAAGAAATAAATACAACGTGTCAGAAAATAAAGAACTATATAAGTAGACCAAAACAATATGACTGACAAAAGAAATTAATTCAAAATCCGACAAAAACTATTCAGTTGTATTCGAATAAAAGATAAATTTCATGGGTATAATAATAAATAATAATTCGAAATTTATTTTTTATTTTTATTAGTATTTCTAGCACTGAAATATATTCCACACATCCGTGTGATATAAGAATGACATAAGGAACTAAAAAATGGCAAAAGAAATAGGGGATGCCATTTAAAATTTTAGGGGTAGGTGTCCTGGGGGTCAGGGGGTTGAAATTAATACGACAACAAACGCCTCAGCACTTGTCCCCCTTGACATATAAATTGACGTGTTTCGCCAAATGTTGATACTGTCATTAGTTTAGGCAATATTAAATGCCGTTCGTTTTCAAATTGACACCCTGTATAGATGACATATTAGCTTGTCTTATAGGTAGTGTACGACAATTAGATGTATTTCTCAGTCATATTATTATAATTTGCACCCAAGAATAAAATTTACATTTTAAGTTGAAGAAAATAGATCAATTTTCTTGATTCAAAAATTCATAGAGTTAATAACGTACTTGATACTACTACTGTGCCATATAATTCCAATCATACCATGTCACATAAATTAGCAGCATATAACTCAATATGTTGAGAATTTTCAGTTCTTATGAACAAATATAATTTTAGTGTTTTTAAATGAAACTCAAGGTCTCTAGTTAATTCCACAATATAATACAAGTTATTGAAAATTCTAAAAAATTGACAATTGTTTCGATAAATCAATATCATCGTCAGAATGACAGAAGTTACATTTCATTTTATGCCTACCTGATGTTTAGTAGTTATATTTGGCTAGACCAAGAAGTAACCTAACTTGTGATTGGCTTAATATATGTTTATAGAAAAAAGAAGAAGATGTGATATTACAAATATTGAAGCTTAGATATTATTAGCCCTATGGTGATATCCTGGATATCATTTTTCCAATTAAGATCAGTATAACTGTGCAATGATATAGAAAACCAGGAAAACTATATCTGCTGATCTTTACAATTATCACTTAAGAAGACAGTTTATTAGTGGAGAATTCCCTAGATTTAACTGTTCATTAACAACTTCATATTGTGGATTTCTTAAATGTCTTCTAATTTCCAGTTCTTCAAGGAAATCCAGTTCTTGTTTCTTTTCACAAATATGCAGTACTTCTAGTTTTGTGTTAGGTGTCAATGAATGATTGGTGTCAAGTAGATGTTTTGCGTAGTGGGATTTATCTGGTTGTTTTAATCTGTATGCTCGTAAGTGCTCACTGTATCGTATTTCAAAATTCCTAAGGGTCTGACCCAAATAGACAGCATTACATGCTGGACATTTGAGTTTATATATACCTGACTTCTTTAATAGTGGTATTTTTGTTTTTACATTTAACAATTTTGTACTAACGTTACTTTCTGTTTTAAAAGAAATTGTTGTATTCGTTGCTGAAGATATTATCTTTGAAATATTATTAGAAATATTTCCTGCATATGTGATGGTTTTATAAGTTTTAATTTCATCAGCTTGTTTAGGATATATTAGTTGTAATGCCACTTTTTCCTCTTTTTTACTAATTAGCTTATTTATCATATCTAATGGATAACCGTTAGATGTTGCTATTTGTCCAATTGTATTAATCTCTCTATCAAAATTACATTTGTTCATTGGAACTGAAAAAGCTCTATGTATCATTGAATTATATGCTGCTAGTCTGTGTGACACAGGGTGGTTAGAATTGAATGGAATTGTTACATCAGTTTGTGTTGGTTTTCGGTAAATTGAATAATCAAGTACATTATTAACTCTTAGAATTTTTAAATCAAGAAAATTGATTGAGCTATTTTCTTCAATTTCTAATGTAAATTTAATTTTCGGGTGTAAATTATTGATGTGGTTGAAAAATACATCTAATTGTCGTTCACTACCCATAAAACAAGCTAATATGTCATCTACATATCTATACCAAAATAAAATATTTTTCGAAATATTACTTTCAAAGATCTTTCTTTCTAAATTGTCCATAAAAATGTTTGCTAAAATAGGTGATATAGGGCTTCCCATTGGTAAACCTTCATTTTGAATATATATCTTATTGTCAAAAGTGAAATAATTCTGATTAATGCATACATCAAATAAATTAAGTATATCTGATATTATGCCAGGATTAATATTTTCATCTTCTAGTAATTTTCTTACAAGTATTAGACATTCTTTAGGAAGAATTTTAGTAAACATGTTAGTTACATCGAACGATATGAGTTTATAGTTATCTTGTAAGTGGATTGCTTTCAACTTTTTGATTAGTTCTATTGAATTTCTAATTGAGTACTGAGATTCATATCCGTAAGTATTGAGTATATTGTTAAGCTTCTTTGCCAATATATTATTAGGAGCATTAACATAAGAGATTACAGGTCTAATTGGTTTCGTTATTTTATGTAATTTAACTGTTCCATATAATTGTGGACAATGAGGATTCTTATGTATGATAGACCTCTTTTCGTAATCATTTAAAAGATATCACCATAGGGCTAATAATATCTAAGCTTCAATATTTGTAATATCACATCTTCTTCTTTTTTCTATAAACATATATTAAGCCAATCACAAGTTAGGTTACTTCTTGGTCTAGCCAAATATAACTACTAAACATCAGGTAGGCATAAAATGAAATGTAACTTCTGTCATTCTGACGATGATATTGATTTATCGAAACAATTTTTTAGAATTTTCAATAACTTGTATTATATTGTGGAATTAACTAGAGACCTTGAGTTTCATTTAAAAACACTAATATGAGCATATTCCACGAAGTAAGGGTCGAGACAGTCAATTTCATAAATATAATTTTGATAAAGA
The DNA here is from genome assembly GCA_963921935.1 of Galeruca laticollis. Lineage (NCBI taxonomy): Eukaryota > Metazoa > Arthropoda > Insecta > Coleoptera > Chrysomelidae > Galeruca > Galeruca laticollis. Next base: position 17,366,760 of record OY998183.1, on the reverse strand, counting down.
CATTAGTACAATTAAACAAATAGCCCCATCCAATGGATATCCATTACGTATAATAAATAAATTCCTGAATGGAAAAGAGAAAAAAGTGGCATTACAACTAATATTTCCTAAACAAACTAAGGAAATACAAAATTACAAAACCATCACATACGCTAGTAATATTTTCAATAATATCTCTAGCAACAAATACAACAATTTCTTTTAAAACAGGAAATCATGTGAGGAACAAATTGTTAATTGTAAATACAGAAATATCCCCATTGAAAATGTCTTGAAGAATTAGAAATTAGAATACACTTAAGAGACCCACAATATGAAGTCGTCAGTGAACAAAGAAATCTAGGGAGTTCTCCACTTTTAAACTGTCTTCTCAAGTAATAATTGTAAAGATCAGCAGATATAGTTTTCTTGGTTTCCTCTATCATTGCACACTTAAGGTACACCAGGGGAAGTCGAACCTATAGTTTTCTAAATCTGGAATGTCCGCTCAATATGATCGGCGGGCACATCCAAATTTTAGGAGATATTTTGTAAAGGTGTTTGCTGTGTGTACATACATTTTGCCTAAACTCTGAAATTCGCCTAACCATATACGTGGGCTCAAATAAAAAAAATGTCATTAGGTTCAACTTGCCCCGTCGCATGGAGCAAGTGTAAATGTGTGCAAGAAATACTATTGGGTAGGCTGAAATAAGTGTGGAGCATGTGAAAACAAATTTAAATTCATCCTAATTTATTGAAAAAAAATTACATTTCACAGAGATTTTGTCTAACAAATGTTATATGTAGTAAAAGATATGTCAAATTGAAACCCCATTAGTCGAACGTCGGTGTGGGTAGATAAAGGTGCACTTCATCTAAAGTAATAATGGACCCGTCTTCAACATCCGGCCAATGAAAATAATTTGTAGCTCCAACTTTTCTTGCAAATTTGACTTTGATACAAGGATTTGCTTCAGTTACTTGGACTACATAAAATTTGGAGACTTTTCTTGGACAAAACTTCACTATTAGCCAATCCCCGATTTCAACTTGCTTCGTATCTTTCGTAATCGCAGTCATAAAATCATTTTCCATTTATTTCCTCAACTTCTCTTGCTTCGTCTTCTATATTGTAATCGATTAAACTACCGTCGCTTAGGTTTGCGGCCTCTGCTTGACCATTTAGTTCTTCTTCTTCTGGTTCATCAATAGGTTGTGTATCTTTTCGTATCTTCTCAATTTCTTTGCTATTCGGTTTTTTAATTTTTAATTGTTTTGTCTGCTGTTTGTCTTTCATTTTTTTTTAATTTTGCAACTGCTTCTGAAAATGTTATAACCTCAACTTCTGAACATATTTTTTTCCTTCCTGTCAAAACTCTAGGAGCTTACTTTAGCTGTTGTAAAAGTAATGACTCGAATTATATTTTTTCTGGCTGATCCGGGTGCCACTGGGGCATCTATTGCGTCATCCTCTGCAATACCTGGAAGTAACAAGTTATTTTGTATGAAGAGAGACCATCTTCTAAAGACATCTGTTTCAAATTTTTCTTTTGAGGAAACGTCATAGTAAAAAAGTAGATTCATGCTTTTGCAAATCCTTTTTCTATAATGGTTGACACAAGATTATTCCACACTTTTGATAAAATGGTGGCAAATGTATGCTTTGGGAGTTTAAGACCGTAATTTTTTCTCTTCCACTTGATGAGCTCCTGGTCCTACTTTAACTTCAGTGGTTTGAATACACTCAAGTCCATAGGTAGTAGAATGTGACGGTAACTTCAATATGGCCACACAGTATGCTTTGCATACATGGGAACTGTGGCCATCGTAAATAAGTAGTGCAGGACGTTCTAAGCCAATATGTTTCAGAAAACTGTTGGTGAAATACTGCTGGAACGGGGCTGCCTCCACCCATCCGTTCGCAGTTGCTGCATAGGTCATTCCCGTAAATTCCTCTTCTTGTACAGGTATCCAAGAATCCCAGAGGTTTTTACACTTAAAAACCATCTGTGGCGGTAATTTTTCTCCAGCAGCATTTGCACTCATCAGAACAGTTATATTTTCTCTTCCACTGCCACTAGTTGCCCGATGTGCAGCTGTGCCCTTATTACCCACTACTTTTATCCTAGAAAGATCGAGGCAGAAGCTGGTCTCATCAACATGATATATTTGAGCGGGGGGAATATTTTCCAGCTCCTTTTTTAGAAGTTCAAAGTAATATAATATTATAAAGAGGTCCATGTTTCATTTTCGTGCCACTTCAACACTTTGGGGCATTTTTTGACTTAGAATAAACTCTTTTTTAAGCCTTATAAAATAATCAATTCCAGGAATTCCATTTTCGAAGGGTGTCTTTAAATTGTTTTCTTTTAGATAAGCTCCTATTATCTCAAGGAATTCCTTTTTCGGTAAACCAAAGCCCCATTTTTCTAAAGTTACTAAAGAGTTTGCAATGTTTTGCTCAATTTCATGGGGAAGGGCTGGTGGTCTACCCAATGTACGACTTTTCAAACCTCTCTGTCCCTTCACGCGTTTAAATAACTTTAAGAACTTTATAAACCTTTGCAGCCCTATACAATCCTAAAGTTCCCGATCTCACGGAATCTATTGCATTTTTCAAATCTTCTTCTGTGTAGGATGGTGGTAAGATCTTGTGCTTATAGTTTCGGACCATGATGGATTAAAATCTGCAAGTAATAGTTTCAGTTTTATAGCCAAATAATGAAATAATAATGAAAAGTGGCAAGTGGAACCCATGCTAGGTTCCACTTAGCCCGAAGCGTATTTTTTGCGGGGCAAGTGTAACCCAAGCAAACTTTTCCGGTTCTGACTATTATTTATTTTGTAGCGATAGTAGACATTATAAAACAGTGCAATAGAACATCACTTACCCAGATAAACTAACAGCACTTTTGAACAACTCAAAATATAAATAATATTGCACGGCAGGTATAAACTCGATGTAACAGATTAAAATTGCACGGGAACTTGGCAGCGGCCACTAATCAAAGTCGAGTGGCGAACTGTACTGCACTATATCGCGACGCTTGAAGAGGGTGGAGCCTGTCGATTCCTTCCAATAGGTGGCGCCCAAATAAATAGATCAGAACAGATTTTGTGTGTTCCACTTGCCCCGAAATTCCATTTGCCCCGGTGTACCTTAGTTATACTGATCTTAAATAGGAAAAATATATCCAAGATATCCCGGTAGAGCTAATAATATGTAAGCTATAATATTTGTAATATATCACCTTTTTTCTATTCATATATATATATATATATATATATATATATATATATATATATAAAGTCAATCAGAAGGTAGGTCACCGCTTGGTCTAGCCAAAAGTAATTATTAAACATCAGGCAATTTTCTTTTGAACAACATATTGTTTAGGGATGTTTAATGACCTCGACATGGATTTTGTCGGGCCCCGTTCTATACTGCATAAACTACTTTTTGTGTTGACCTAACTTATTAACCTTGCAATCGGATAGTCTTTTGTTAGTACGGGTGTTTGATATCTATTATCGCTATATAGTGTTTCAATATACCTACTCTTTCCATCTTCTTAATTTATCTTCAACTCTTATAATTCGCTCCTCTCAAGACAGTTGCTTGATAGTTTTGAAATATGTCGGTCATTTCTTTTATCATTTTATGTATATGGAATGTCACGGTTTTCTTTGTATTCTTCGATTTCTTGACACTTCCCACATATTCAGTTCTCTTTTGTTTCTCTACACTTCTTTCTGACGATTTTATTCAGTTCTTTATATACTATTGGCTCTCTTACATTTTAATGAAATTGACTGTCTCGACCCTTACTTCGTGGAATATGCTCATATTAGTGTTTTTAAATGAAACTCAAGGTCTCTAGTTAATTCCACAATATAATACAAGTTATTGTCAATTTCTTAGAATTTTCAATAACTTGTATTATATTGTGGAATTAACTAGAGACCTTGAGTTTCATTTAAAAACACTCTTACATTTTCTTTTTTTCTCCTTCACGTCTCCACTACATCTTTAAAATTCAAGAAATGTATTCACAAATGGTCAATTTCCAAGGCTTCCAAGGCAGGTTGTATTATTGCCAAGAATCCTATGGCCAATAGTTTGAGCAATTGTTAATAAACTCTATTGTAATTGTATTTTACTGTTTTTCTAGGTGCTCACGTTACAAATTATATGGCGATCGCGCTTCGCCCGTATCGTGTACCAAGAATAACGGGTCTTGATCCAGCTCTTCCTGGATTCACGACGTGGGATTTGGATAGTAAACTTGATAGAACAGACGCTGACTTCGTAGATGTGTATCACACTAACGCGTTTGTTCAAGGAAAAGTTGAAGAAAGTGGCCATGTTGATTTTTATGTTAACGGCGGAGTTATCCAACCTGGATGTTGGGCAGAAACTAGTAAGTAATTTTTAAAATCGAATAATTGTGGTTTAAATAGATTATTTTTTCAGGATTTTTTGCTTGTAATCATCACCGAGCCCCGTTGTACTACGCAGAATCAATAAACACAGTAAAAGGTTTCTTCGGATGGCCCTGTCCTTCATATTTCGATTACCTTTTGGGCAGATGTCTTCCTAAAGATCCGCAAATTATTATGGGGGAACATGTCTCGAAAGGAGTACGAGGTGTTTATCTGGTGATTACAGAATCGGTTTCACCTTTTGCTGTCGGTAAATACGAAGGTCCGAGTGTGGAAATCTTGAAAAATTACGAAGCACAAAGACTAACCATTTTGGATAAGTATAAAAATATTGTGATTGGTTATGTCGATGAAGATGATTTGTTGGACCAATTGTATAATCAAAGAAACATCAAGTCGGAATTGAGGCATCAGTTATTCGATGTTATATTAGATAGTGAAAAAAATGCCGATCTTATTAATGTTTTAAATTAGTTTATAATAAATTATTTTTATTATTTACTACAATCAGTATATTCACTTCCTTTCACCAGTATTTCTTTTTAAAAATGACTGCAAACACCTGCTTCGCTGGGGTTTTTAGTCATATATTTATTCATTTGTATTATACCGGCACAGATAGACATATTTTACAGAGGTGGCTTGTGGCCTATTCCAGTCCGACCTTTTCAGATCTATTGTGGTCCTCTAAATCTAGATTACAGTCTCCAGCCTTATTCTCCTTATAAAGTCTATCAGCTTACAGACCGAATATTTTATGTAGTTCCTTGCCAGTGGCATTCCTATGCCTAATACGTTTGTTAACCCATTAATTCCCAATGTACTTATTTGGGTACACTATAATAAAATTACCCTAGTACCATCTATAGGGAAATTTCAAAAGTTTCGACTATCTACTCGTGCGGTGGTAGGTTTCGTTTGCTCAATTCATGAATGGTACAGTTTTCTGTACAAATTCTAATGTTGTAAAAAATTGTTTGGTCAACAACAATAGGTTTGTTCCGACCGAAGTAAATACCGTTCTAGTACCGTACAATCTCAGTAACGCAGCAAATTTGATGTAAATTACAGACTTATTATATTCACTAATCAGCAGGTTAACTGGGTTTGTATCGTAATTGTACGGTTTTTGTGTTGGTTGGAGCATTCACTTGGCAAATAACGATGAGTTGGACAAAGATGATAAAATAGAAAAAATTATACCACTAATGAAGTTACTGAATCAAAACATTCAACAGTATGGAGTATTCCATCAAGAACTTTCTATTGACGAAGCCATGGTCACATATTTTGGCCATCACTCAGCAAAGCAGTTCATAAAAGAGGAAAGCCGGTCCGGTTTGGGTACAAAGATTGGATGTTGTGCGGATCCACGAGCTATTGCTACGCGTTTGACACTTATTGTGAGCAAAAATGCCAAAAATTGATACAAAAGATGAAAATCTCCCTTTAGGTTCCAAAGTGGTTTTGGATTTGTTGGAAACTGTGGCTATTTCATCTGACCATATTGTTTACTTCGACAACTATTTTACCAGCCACGATTTATTGAAAACCCTAAAAGAAAGAGGTCAAAGAGCCACAGGCACAGTAAGAGAAAACAGAACAAAAAAATGTCCACTTTTACCAATCAAATCATTTCAAAAAAAGGATCGAGGCTATTTCGAACACATACACGATAGCGACTCTCTATTACTTTTTGTACGTTGGAAAGATAACAATGTAGTAACTATTTCTACAAATTATGATTCTGTTGAGCCAATGAGACAAGTCAGACGGTGGTCGACAGCTGCAAAAGCGAAAGTTCAAGTCCCACAGTCCAAAGTGTTCCAAAATCACAACCGCGGTATGGGTGGTGTTGATTTGCAGGACCAAGCTGTAAATAACTATCACATCAACGTTCGAGGAAAGAAATGGTGGTGGGTTTTGTTCACACACATGATAAATGCGGCAATTGTTAACGCTGGGCGGCTACATCAATTGGATTCACCAGAAAAAATTGATCTGTTGGCTTTTCAAAGAGACATAGCACGGAACTACCTGCTAATGTTTCAAAAAGGAGAGTTCTCAGGATCAGTACCTGACAGCATAAGACTCCAAGAAGGTGGCCATTTTCCCTCCAAATTGAATAAACAACTGAGATGTAAGGAGTGCCACATGAGAGCTAGATGGTTTTGCGCAAAATGTGGAGTTACATTATGCATTGAGCATGATTGTTTCAAGATTCATCATTCTGAATAATTTAACACTTACGTTGTCGTAGTGTCCAGTGTACTCATTTAAGTACATAGTACCTGGATGACCGAGCTTTGCTCGTTAACCGATTCATTTCATCCTCTACTTCTCGCATCATTATATATCCCTGTGCATAACGATTTTGCGCTCGAACGATAAACTCCAATAACTTCATCATTGAGGTTGTAATTCCTGAATTGAGTGGATGGTTAACTCTTTCATTCACGACTTCATCAGAGTCTAAAAAGTATAGTTGTCCATACTGTGGCCATTCAAAGACACCAACATCATTTTGGGTCGGATGTGCTGCCATATTCATTTTATGATATACTTGTCCGCAAACAATAAAACTATAAATTTCATGGCTATTTATTGTACTATCATCTTCTACATTGAAGGATGCTAGAGCAAAAGATGCGTTTATCATTCTTATTTTTTTATGAAATTCTTCCGAATATGGGTGACGGTTTAAAAAGAGACGTACTAATTCATTTGAAAATTTTGGTTGCTCCATTACAATTCGTCCATGCAAACAACAGTCACCAAAAGAATTTCTATTTATACGATTAGAAACGCGCTCCTCAGCGAAATGCAATGCACCACAATGGATACACAAAATTTCAAATGGTCCTAAGGCGTGATTATGTTCTGTATTTAATGAGTCTTCACTGTGAGAAGTTTGAGAATCCTGATCAGTTTGATGACGATGCTCTTCTAGGTGTTCTTGAGACGAGTTGCGGCTTCGTGAAGTTAGATTGTTTATAAGCGTTTTTTTCCAAGATCGTTTAGGCATTTTTAAGTGACCACGTGCATTGAGAAGACACAAATAACATAAATAAACAATTGGTTTTAGTCTAACCTCAAAGCAAACACTCATTGACTTCGTGTTACTTAACAACGCCATCTGCTGTCGTGTCGTTAAAGCAATTAGTTGCTCACAAAAAATAGTATTATTATTCGCCAATAGATGTCAGGAAGAGTCATATTTTTCAGTTGAGACTACTCAAACGCCTCCTTTTTGTTATTTTTCTTCCAAGTTTATGTTTAAGTTGATTATCGATAAAACACGAATAAAATGACATTTTCTAAAAATGATTCCTAGCTAGATCGATTTATCGCCCCCGAAACCCCCTATATACTAAATTTTATGAAAATCGTTGGAGCCGATTCCGAGATTTCAATTATATATATATATATATATATATATATATATATATATATATATGTATATATATATATATATATATAGAATATTTCATAATTTCGGGTATAGCGGTCTGTAGGCAATTAAAACTGCAATTTTTCTAATATTCTCAATATTTCGCCATTGTTTAACAGCTTCTTCAGGAGAAATTCTACAATAATTAGTAATGTACATTTTAAAACCCATTAAAATTAACAATAAATAAAAACTTACAGAGAGCAACAGTTGTTTTGCCGATACGGGCACTAGCATCACATTACACACATTAAAAATAGATTAATATAAAATGTTTCTATTCTGCTGTTTTTTATATATTATAGTAAAAAGTGATAAGAATTTAAAAGTTGTTAATATACAGAGTGATATGTTAAAAATAATTAAAAAGATTACAATAAATATTGCTCAAATTGTTAGTATCAAGTTTGTAGTTTAGGTTGTTTTCATGTTTCTTGATATAATACATTTCAAGGAATAACCTAGATCTGTAGTTGTTGTTTTTTTCCAATAAAGTTATATTATCATAATCAAAATTATGACCTGTCTTTAAGTGGTGTTCTACTGTGGCACAAGTATATTTGTGTAGTCTGCAGTCACTTTTATGTTGAGTGATTCTTTGTTTTAACCATTGGGACGTTTGGCCCATGTAACACCCTTGACAATCTCTGCATGGCAGTTTATAAATTACATTGGTATTGTACAATAGTGGTGTTTTGTCCTTAAGCTTTGTAAATAAGTTAGAGTTTTTTTGTTGGTTATATTTTGAAATTTTTATGTTATTAAATTGTTTGAAATATTCGATAATTAAGTAACGGTCGATAACTTAATAAATTTATATATATATATATATATATATATATATAAAATCAAAGAGAATCATGGGTAATTCACGCAAAGTAAAGGGCTACTGAAATAGAGTGGTAACCGTGGACATGCATGTTTCTGGCTCATTTTGCCTCATCAGCACGGCATAACCAAATAATGATGTGAAATTTGGGAGCAAAGATGTTAATCGAAACATGGGAAAACACAAAATAACGGATTTCAGCAGGGAAACCAAACGCTCATTTGTGTCTTCAATTGGAAGATCCCGAGTTTTCAGGACATCAACCAACATCGACACGGAGGCGCATATAGCGCCTCCGTGTCGATGTTGGTTGATGTCCTGAAAACTCGGGATCTTCCAATTGAAGACACAAATGAGCGTTTGGTTTCCCTGCTGAAATCCGTTATTTTGTGTTTTCCCATGTTTCGATTAACATCTTTGCTCCCAAATTTCACATCATTATTTGGTTATGCCGTGCTGATGAGGCAAAATGAGCCAGAAACATGCATGTCCACGGTTACCACTCTATTTCAGTAGCCCTTTACTTTGCGTGAATTACCCATGATTCTCTTTGATTTTGTTGTTAACATATCACGCGATATTCCTACATCTTCTTTTTTATATATATATATATATATACAAGAATTGCTCATTTAAAGATATAAGATATATAAGTCTCTTTCTGTTAACATTAGAACATCCTTTTGTTCATAATAAAGTTATCAATCTGATCCATAGTTCAGAACTTTAATTTAAAACAAAAAATGGCGTGGGACTTAATGGGTTAAACTGTCGCAGTGATATATAATGTGCTCCGAAGATCATTCCTCTTATCGACAATATCTACATAAGGACTCATCTGTCAACCCCATCAATTTTAGATGCCTATTGAGCTTACAATGCCCCGTTAAATGGAACGTCCAAGGGACCTGCCGGCAGGTCAATTTGTTCTGCCGGCAGGACCTAAAATTAAATGAGTGATTTTATATATGATGCAGTTCTTTTAGAAGGACAACAATGTCACTAACGGAAAGACCGTAAAATGTACTAGCGTCTACACGGGGACCGAGATACTCTGGCAGATTGGCTTCTTGACATTTTTGAAGCATGGGAATTTTTTACTTTGATTTCGCGCGTTTAGTCCTCAATTTGAATGTTTTTCTTCACGTTGTATATGGTTGTGATATATCGATTATAACGAAAGAAGTGACAACTCCTTATCCTTTCTTATTTTAATAATTATACAAGGTGGTTTAATTCGATGTAGATATTTCAAGGATGTATTGTTGGGATCGAAATAAGACTTTCCTAAATAAACGTGTGTCCTAAAATGCACCCCCTTCGAACTACATCCACTGTTAGTTACGTAAATAAAAAGATAAAAATGTATACCCCCTCCTACTCCTCCAAAACAGGGTACACTCAACTGTTCAAGCAATATTATTGTTAAAAAATTATTAACATACCAATGGTTTGTGCTTGAAATATTTCTTTATTTTATTGCAAATCAAGCAGTCTTGAGAAAATAAAATTTAGTCATTTGTTTTATACACCTGTTCAAAAACATCCGTTATGACAACCCTCCGCAATTCCTTTTTATTTCTAGCTTTTTATGCAGCCTCTGGCCATGTAATTTCTTTTTCCCGTAGAATTTCTGCTACTGTGCTATTCCATTTTTTCATCGGGCGTCCTCCTTTCCTCTTGCTTACATCTTTAGCTTGCCAGATTATTTTTACAGGTTGTTGTTCCCCAAGCTGCAGAGGTGTCCGAACCATCTATGTTGTTGTTTCTCAATTCTTTTTAGTATAGGTTCTATGTTTAAGTCTTCCCTTATTGCTTCATTACGTATTCGATCTTTTCTGGTGACACCCTTGACTCTGCGTAAGTACTTCATCTCGGCTGCTTGTATTCTACTTTTGAGTGTATTTATAAGTATCCAACTTTTACTACCATGCATAAGGACTGGTCGAAAAACTGACTTGTACACGTTCAATTTGGTTTTAGTTGTGATTTCTATTCTATTTAACGAGTAATAAACTTTGACTGCTGCACTTATTCTTTCATTCACTTCTGCCTCTTGTTTTCCATTGGTCTCTATGTTGACTCCAAGATATTTGAAACGCTTCACTTGTTTTAGCTGTATTTCATCTATTTCGATATTAAGGTTCTCTGCTTCTTGTCCCATCACCATTATTTTTGTCTTCTCCATATTTATGGTCATGTTTCATATTTTTAATATGTGCTTCCATATTATTAAATTATGTATCGACTCATTTTCGTTTCTAGAGAACAGTACTAAATCGTCGGCAAAAACACATTCGGATGTTCCAACGATTTCCATATTTCTGTATCCTATTTGTATTTGTTTAACTTTTGTTTTAACTTCCTTTAGTACATCATCCATTATCATTATGAATAACGCCGGGCTCAGTACTCTTCCCTGTCTTAATACTTCTTTTGTCATGAAGTCATCGAACTGTTCATTATCTTCTCTTAAACGGTTCCTGGTTATTTCATAGATGCTTTTAATGTCATTTCTCAATTTTGCTCCAACCACTCTTTGTTGTAGACTTTTCCATATTTGATTTCTGGGAACACTGTCAAATGCTTTTTGTATATCTGTAAAACCGAGGTACAGTTTTTGATTTGTCCTCAGTTTTTTGTCTATTACTTGTTTCAATGTAAATACATGGTCTTGCATAGTTCTTCCTTTGCTCTTTGCCAAATGCCAAACGCAACATTTGTGTCATCAATATTGGAACATCTCGAATTTTTGAGACAATATAGCCCTCCCGTCTGTCCTGTTGAAATCTGTTGTATTTTCTCAAGTTTCAGTCAATAGCTTTGCTCCCAGGTTTTAAACCCTGACTTGGTTATACCGTACTGAGGACCACTAATGAGCAAGAAACATGCATGTCTGCGGTTACCATCTTTTCAGTAGCCCCTTTTCACAATATTTGAGAAAGTTTTGAATAAGAAGCAAGAAAGTAATAGTGAAAGGTACATCATTTCCGTTAGTATTTAATTTTTATTACAATCAAATAATATTCTTCTAAACCTAAAAATGAGTTTGGAAAGAAATAGCTTATAAATAATTATTCATGGTATATAATAAAATTAATATATTGTATAATAATACATATTAAAATATTAATTATTTAAAAAACATCGATTTTAAAAGTTTAATAGCAGTTTCTTGATTGTCCATAAATGATGTTTTTTAAAACGTTTGTTTTCATTAATTTTTTCTTTTTTGTGAAAAATAGTCGCCAATGTTCTCGTCGTATACGTAAAGAAACCAATCTGCCAGAGTATCCCGGTCCCCGTAGACACGAGTGTAAAATGTTGCTTGTCTGATGTGCAGGTTTGAACTCGATTGTACAATCGGCAAAGAAGTTATTAGTTTCCGAACAGTTTCTCGCAGTTAGCAGTGGCGTTCGGACGTTTGTTGCTCCGCTGCACAATAATGGTCGCAGAAATTAAGGAAAAGGAGCGTGTATTCAAGAAAGTTACGAACTTCGGTGATAGAGTCAATAATTGGGGTCTGTCTATGTTTGGATCGGGACATAAAACTGCATTCTGTTATGGTGTTGTGTATGCGGAAACATAGCTTCTTGATTGGGATATAGATAATCAGGAAATTCCCATAAATATCAAATTATTAAGACAAGCCAAATGTGAGTACGTAATGAGTAGTAGACCGGAATTTGTGAACTCGTTGAGTGAGAGGGGGTAAATGGGGGTCGGTTGAAAAAATAGCTTACACAAGGGTTTGAATGAGGAAAGATTATTGTCGGAGGCTCATGGTTTGCCTCAGAAAACACTGCAGTTGAACTTGAAGAAAAAGGTGTGTATTTTATCGGTTTGGTGAACACTGCTACAAAGCAGTGTGGTATTTGGGAAGGCAACAGTGCAAAATACTGAGCTAATCGGTGCAGCTTGTCGTAACATAAAGTTGCATACATTTTTCGGCAGTTGTGGTACCACTCTTTAAGGAATTCCAGCGAAAAAGCGAAGCTGACGAAGAGGGAAGAAAATATATAATAGATGCTCCAATAATTCACATGATTGAAGAATATTCTGAGGAGGCTTGGCAATCGATATTCATAATCATATCCGGCAGTTCGGGGTAGCACTAGAAGACATGCACAACTGGATACTTCACTATTAGGAATAGTCGAAACCAATGCGTATTTAGCATACGAATATTTCAAACATGACAGGAAACTATCACATGCGGATTCTACCAAAAACTTATCCCATTCGAAGATTACAAAGGACTGGTCTACTGGTACTCCAGAAAATAATATCCCAATAAATGAAGGTGCTCAAAGGGAAAATAGAGGAGATCACTCGAATGAAGGTCGCCAACTTGTTGCGCTGAGTATCTCCGCCGTAAAAAAAGACTTCAATAAAATGTATTATATGTAGAATAATTAGGGGTGAACAACAAAAAGCAAGGTACCTCTGCAATTGTTGTGGAGAAGGCGCAGTTGTTTGTGTACCAACAACAGGTCGCGATTGTTATGCGTATCATATTCTGCATGAGATTCCCATATAAATTCTAGATTAAGTTTGTTTCTTTACGTTTCATGTTTTTACGTTTGTACTGAAAAGAACTCCAGTTTATGTTTATATCATAGGAAAAGAACAAATACTTATTATTCTATAGTAAAAGCGCATTTATTTCCTAAAAAAAACTTCAAAAAACAAGACTATGCCACTAGAAAAATAAGATGTACTGCACGAAGCTAAAAAGTCCTGCCAGAAGGACAGAACAAATTATAAATAAAAGGCCTGCCAGCGGGACAAAGTGGTATGTACAACTGTCCTTCTGGAAGCTCCTTCCGGCAGAGCAGTTGCTTGGACGTTTTATAATTAACAAACCCATAACAGTTTCCACCGTTTTTCTATAAACTGTTTCGCTTGTCTTTGGTCTTGTGGATTCCTCTACCATTTCCTAAAGTTATACTCCACCCATTTTTCCGCTATTTTACTGAATTTGTAACGCCGCAGAAGGATTACAGCTCAAAAATGGCATTGACGTAGCTTGCTTAGCCATTTTCGTCTGCTTTTTCGTTCCCCTAATGACCCTGGTGCTCCTGTACCTAGGCCACCGTGACTGTACTTCGGTCACCCAGTGAGTTTAGAGCGCACACCCACACAATTCCATAATAGCTAAGAATTGACCTCTACAGAATCGAGTGCATTTAGCGCTCTTTGGCTGTCTATGAAAATAGCAATTGAGCAAATGTGCTTTCCTGTCGTTTGATTTTCTCCACACAGTAGTGGATCACCGTCACTTCGACCTGGAAATTTATGGCGTTAAGCTCACTGGTAAAGATATCTCTTGTTTTAGCCCCAACAGGGTCACTTATAACGAGAAAAACCTACAAACCCTCACAGTGCTCGTTATAGGTATGCGGGTTGTCTCACGTGTTACAACCCGTGCTCGCCAGTCGACTAGCTACGAGTCGAAGAAGGGGTGGATTCTTCAAAAAATTATTAAGTATACAAAAAAGGCGCCAGAGAAGTTTTGGCAAGCACCCAAGACTTCCTAAGTTAGCCCACAACTCCTCAGTGGGTTAACAACACACACTACACACTCCAAGGTTAATCTGATAGGTAAATTATCATAAGTAAATAAAAGTCAGCAAGTATCCCCTGATTGAAGATTTAATTAGTCTTGGTGGACCAAAGGTCTCTTTTCAAAATATTTATTACAATGTCACTACCAAAAAAATATCACAAATAACGTCTGAGCTCACCTGAAGGCTGTAATCTCAGGGTGCAGAAGAGCTGAGGGCCCCAAACTACACCGATATCTCAATTCTAAAATTCTAGAGAATCGACCAAATTGTTCATGTACAATATTCCAAAAATACAACGATAATATATATATATATATATATATATATATATATATATATATATATATCAAATCAACAATGTATAGTTACAAGGGTCCACACTTCCGCAATTTATACCAACATCAATATAAATATAAATATTGCATAAGCCAAAAATTTAAATAGTAACGAGTTTAGCGTTGCTAGAGAAAATACAACTCAAAATTATGTACGGCGCAAGTTATATACATAAAATCATTAGAAATAGGTAAAAACCACTAAATAACGCAATACTAGGTACGTACCGTAGTGTTCTAGCGTATCTTAATCTATGAGCAAAGATTTCAAATTTTTAAATACAAAATACAAGTGTAAGCGAGATTATAGTAATTGCCGCAAGAAAAAAAAAATAAAACTTAATATAAAAAAAACGGTAATAAGTGAAGCATAAATGTGAGTTTACTAATGAGTTTGAAGAAGTAAGAAAAGGAAAACTGTTCACTTATCCTTTTCCGGCACCAGAACAGGAACTGAAGTTTCTCCAGAGTATCCCAGCTCTCCTGGAACTGGTCTCACTTACCCATTAAATTCCAATCAGTGATTTATTTTTTTAATGTCCATATACCAAAAACCCCCCTAAAATAGAGAAACGAATTAGCCTCTACATAGGGTTAACATTTTACCCCGGTCAAATTTTCGACGTGCCCCCGTAATATCCCATCATACTGACTATATTAACAATACCCGAAATTCGCAAATAATCATACCTCATGACTTTTAACTGTATAAAAGCCACCTACTCTGAGAATAAAAACTATATGACTGGTTTTTTTCCGCTTAGCAAAAAAAACTACGATACCAATAAAAATCCATAATATAAAAACTACGTCGTTGGACACATCCCTGAATATTTATACAACCCCTGTGATATATTCTTATTTCAACAAAATATAAAGCAATGAAGAATATGAATTAATAAGAATTTATGAAATACAACGAAACTATCCCGCGAAATCCAGATTACATACTCCAATAAATTACGAATCAAAGCAGAATTTCTACGTTAAATTACCTACAAAACTGTTGAATCCGGGAAAGTATTTTTCAACCATTTACCTTGTAAATGAATCCAATGCCGTCTACGGAAAATTTACCACAAAACGCAATTCCACTAAATTTTTATGGACCCCACAGTCATCGACCGTTTTTGGACCAGAAACCTATCGGGTCGGAGCTGCCAATTGTTGGTTCGGGCCGTATTTCTCTTCCCCTATGTCGGAATTGTCGGATTCTCCAATAAATCACTAATGGCTCCCAGAGCACATGCGAATATTTTTAGTTGAAGCGGTGTGTTTACACCTTGACGGCAAATGGAGGACTGAAATTTTTAACTACGTACCGAGAGCGCTGTGACTTCTCCCAGTCGATAGGTTAGCCAATATTAAATTTACGACAGCTCGGCGAATTTTTCGCGTTACACACTTCACACTAACAGTATTATTGTCAGTATTAGAAAATATTGAAAATATTATTGAGGACCAACTGTGAATATTGATGGAATGAAATGCTAAATTGACGAATATCTAGATTTTTTGAAATACAAGTATCAATTTGGTGATTGCTGGGGGATATTGACAGTATTTTATTGGTGAATAATAGTGCTCTACGATATTTCGGTCAGTGTTAGAACGTGTAGAGAGACCTTATCAAGCTATCCATTAGGTCTACGCCTCCCATGTTTGTTGTACACTTTTATCACAAAAGGACACTCTATAGTGGCCGAACGTTTTTTTTTCTATAATAGCGAATTATTTCGCTAGTTGGACTTTTTTCCGCATAAGTGAAAAGCAGCGCCAGTGTCTTGTTGTCTCGCCAAGCAATTGATGATACTTCGGCACCATCAATATCGCTCACATATTCTGTAGAAGTGCCTCTTGTTTCTTTCTTCATGGATTCCTCAGCTGGTAGTTTACAGTTGAGTATTCTATTTCTGCGAATGATACCCAAGGAATGAATTCCATTTAGAGCCAGGCGAAGTACAAATGGCATAGCTGTATTAAAATTGTGCTAAATATACTTTGTAATTCTGGTTACGAGGTATACTCATGTAAAGACGAATAACAACGTTTGCGCTTGTCCCAAGTTAGCTTAATTTGGCGGACATTTATTTTCGCAGCCTGTATGGATTTCGAAATTGTGAGAAAATCCATGTATTCTACACAGATCATACAGTTTGTAGCCCAATTTTTGTGGTTTAGCTGGTAGGTATTGCTTCAAATTATGCCTAGCTTTCGTAGTGCATAATTGTTCATCTACTGTTAAAAATTGTTGCAATTGAACAGACTTAAACTTTGCTGTATCTATCACAGGCCGTAACTACAATTTATCATAATTTGGATGGTGTATATCTACCATTTTAGTGTTATTGGCAAAATGTATAAATTTACGAATTCTTTCTCATTCCTTTTTGCTCACGACGTTGGTTATTTGAGGATAACCAAGCGATGCCGACCAGTAGCTGCGTACGTTTGGCATGTGTACAAGTATGCAAACCCCCTAACTAAAATTTTTTCACGTGAGCCGACGACAAATTTGCAGGTTTGTTGACGTCCTTTTACGGAGAATATCAGTTTGATTCATATAGTATTTTTTCGATCAATGAATCATCAAAACATATTGGAAGAAACTTATAGGAATGTTGAAATATCAGGAGGAAATCATTCTTCTCCTAGAAATATTAAATTTTCTTCCGATGACAGTAAATTCTTCTTTTTGAATATTTTTCTTCTAATTGTTTAACTTCTTCCCTAGCTAATTGTTCAGTTGTAATCTTATTTGTATCCAAATCTTCAAATTCGTTAACTTTGTCTTGTGGTTCCACAACAATTCTATTTTCAAATTGAACTGGCATTGACTCCAAATCAAATGGAGCTTGATCATTTTCTTCACTGTCAGAAAACAGAGTTGTCAACATTATCATTACTTTACGACAGACAAGCGATAATCTATTCAAGTTCTTTTCTGTCAGCTTTCCCTTACTATTTATTATAAGACATGTATCTGTAAAAATAAGCTAAATTTAACCAATTTTAGTTTTGAATGATATGAAAAATATATTTATAATAATGTTACAGTTTGTCTAAAGATTTTTTTGTTTATGGCATATACAAATACGTAGCCGTTTCAGCCCAATGTATCTCATCTGATACAACTAAAATAATTCCTCAAAATATAACAGAAAACTGATTTCTCCCGGATGGAATAATAACTAAATAATAAAACTTACCTTCAAGTTTTAAATCCTTATTTTTACAAAGAAAATTATAACAGTTTATAACAACGACAAGGAAATTTCTAGGAGCTTGCACAATACCACTAACCACGTGCAGAACATAATAAGAAATAACCTAAATTGAATATTTTTCACGTCACATTTTACGAAAATAGCCATTATGTACGTGTGCATAAGATCGTAGCATATGTGATACTCGGAGCATTTAGCCTTAATAAGTTCTTAATGTTCAAAATTTAACGGCGACGTAGCATAACTGCTACAATGGGCAGTGTAGGGTTAAAGCGCAAAAAAGTGCTACACAATTTTAAAGCGACCATAGTTTCAAATTAAAGAAAATACTAAACTTTATCAGATTTTAAGGTCAATATAAATAATTTTTTTTCGATTGAAAAAATGGACAAAATAAATCGTCATGAGTATTGGTCTGTTATATGTCCAAAATCTTAGTTCTGGAATAAACACAATTGAAATTTAAACCATGGATATCTTTTTTGTTTTTTGACCTACCTTAATACTTTCTTCAATTAGAATCAGCTCTTAAGTCTTTTATAAACCATCATTAACTAATCGTCGCCAAAAATTAACTAATTTTCTATAATTTCGGAAAAATTGTTTTCAAGATAGAACAAAAAGCTTCATTTTCGAAATATTGGTAATTAACACTTGAGATAGAACAAAACAATAGCTCAAAATTATTCCAATATAAATAAACTAAACAATTAAATTTCTGAATTATTACTGATAAATCTATTAAAATTTAAGCGTTCGAGTGACATGTTTAGTTTTATTAATTTTTGGTGTATTTGTACTGGAACTCTGCTCTTTTTAACTTGATATAGTCATAGCACTGACCTTGTTTTTTTTATTTGGTCTGCTTGAATCGTGTAAATTATGAAAGCTCTTCAAAAACGTTTGCATATAAAAGCTTTTATCCTCTTCTGGAATAGTATTTAGCATATATTGCAATGCTGTCTTCTTAGCATCGCTTATAGAACTTTTTAAGTCATTAACCGTTAATTTTGGAATGATTTTGAAATTAACAACGGAACTTTCTTGTTTTCTTAGAGTAACTTCCTTATTGATCCGCACAGCAGTAAATTCATCAAGAAAACACGTTTTATATTTTACCTACGACCACCCCTGTAAGTAGTCAAAAACACACAGTCAGCAATCAATGTAAGACGTCTATTACGCACGGTAAAACAAAACGCACGGCTGTAAAGTAAATCGCACGGCTTCCATAGCAACCACTTAGCAACTGTCAGTAGACGTAGCCATTTTATTGAAAATGTATTACTTAGATATTTGACGTTGAATTTTAGTCTATATATATATATATATATATATATATATATATATATACACAAAATATGTTCATCAAGAACTGGGTGTAGCAGTCAACAGTGGGGCTGGTGAGAAATCAAACAATTTTATTATTCATCAAGCTTTCAACCCTTGTTTGGGGTCTTCCTCAGGATGACTACAAATATTGTATATTTAAAAACATAGTCGTACTTACTAAAATGGATTGTCAGATCGACTATACCATAAAAGTTGGAAACAATCAAAATTCCATAAACAATATATACATTTAAAAAACATTTAAAAATAACATAAAAACCGTTACAAACAGTAACATTGTACTGATTTAGGAATTATTATCGGATCAAACACACAATGAATATTACATTTTAAGATGTAAGAAATTAACTGATAAAACTCCAAATGAAAACAAATGGTAAAAGTGACAATTAGCATGGAACAACACGGTGAGCACAGAACAACACAAAATGGCCTTTAACTAAAATGCAAACCAGCGAACACTACATTAACGAAGATGTTATGCATTGTTAGTGTGCTGTGTTAGGGGAAATATTTTAGGAATTTTGTTCTTATTATTCTCATACTCCAAAATGTAATTATAGATGAGACTCAGATTTTGAGTATCTGATCTAGTGTTGAGGGGTCTTTCAATTTTACCATCTCCAAGAAAATCCTTTTATAGTAGTTATTTTCTCCAATTAAAACTTCAACTCCTTCGAAATCCATATCATGTTGTGATTCAATAACATGGGTCGACAGAGCACAAGACGGCCTTCCCAATCTGCAATCGCTTTTGTGAGATGTTATTCTACCCTGCAAAAGCCTTGAGGTTTGTCCAATGTATGCTTTATGACAATCCTTGCAATTGATCTTATACACAACATTGGAACTTTCTAACGGTTTGACTTTAGTTTTGGTGCGGGTAAACAGGGAACCTACAGTTTTTACATTCCTCGTTGAAATCTTAACATGTGGAATGTGTTTCAAAACAGAAATAAGTTTGGGAGTCAGATCATTGATATAAGGTAAGGAAACAAATTTCATATCTGTTTCACGTATATCATCAACATTAGAACTCTTAACTATAGCCAACCGACGTTGGATTGGAAAAGAAAAACTGAAAATAATGTTGTTGAGAAGTTTAGAAGGATAAGAATTATCAATAAATATATTGTAAAGCATTTTCAAATCACGATTTCTGTATTGAGGATGAGACAATTGGCATACGCGGCTTTTCATAGTATGAATTAAATTAACTTTCATTTGCATGGTGTGATTGGAATGGTAATTAAGAAATCTATTACTTGCCATGGGTTTACGGTACCAAGATGTGCGTAATACTCCTTGATTGTCTCTATGGACCTTCATGTCAAGAAAATGAATGTAGTGATCTGTTTCTGTTTCAACCGTGAACTGGATGTCTTTATCCAAACTATTGAAAACATCCAGTGCAATTTGTATATTGTTATGAGGTACGGCAAGTATCAAATCATCAACGTACCTCTTTACGAAAGGAATATGAAAAGGAATAACATCCAGCACTCTCTCAATCAATAAATCCAAAACAAAATTACAAAGTATAGGCGAAATCTTAGAGCCCATAGGAGTGCCAAATTCTTGTTTATAGTAAGTATCATTAAACACTAGTATATTCGAATCGAAAACGAAACTTAGCAAAATAATAAACGTTTCTAGAGTGATTTGACATCTCGAACTAATGATATCCCATCTTCTGCGAATAACTTCGATTGTGGTGGGAAGTGAAAGGTTAATATAAAGTGAGACTACGTCGAAACTGACCAAAACATAGTCTTCTGGAAGCTTAATGTCATTAACAAATTCGCTGAACATAAAAGAATCTGTGATGTTGAAAGAATTGTTGAAATCATAAGATTCTTTTAGAATTCCAGTAAGGTACGAAGCAATTGGGCCGTTAGGTGGATTAAGTGAAGAAACAATTGGTCTCATACTGAGGATTGGTTTATGGATCTTAGGTAAGGCATAAAATCTCGGTGTTATGCAATTATAAATTGTTAGTGATTTAGCATGTTCCTCTGGAATGCTCTTTTTGTTCTTTAATGTTGTAACCAATTTATTGGCTTTTTGTTGATAGGTGGTGCCAGGATTTCTGCTCAGTCTCCTATAGTATCTTTTATCATCTAGAAGTTGGGAACTCAATTGCAAGTAATCCTCTTTATACATAATTACGGATACGTTACCTTTGTCACTTTTAACCAAATACAAATTAGGATTTTGCTTAAAAAAAGTTTGACATTTCTTAAAAAGGTCAGATAGAAAATGTTTATTATCATTATTCTTATGTATGTGATTAGTTATAATATTGGTAAATTTCGCTCTAATAACATTTTTGCGACACTCACTGAGATTCTTCAAAATCAACTCCAAATCAGCTAACATAGAAGAAACATGATTTGTAGAGAACAAACCGAAATTAGGACCAAGAGAGATGAGTTTGAGAACATCAGGTGGTATCGACACATCACTTAAGTTTTTTACCCAATGGTCTTTATATGCAATTTTAGAAATATTATCATTTTCCAATTTATAAAATTTCTTCTTCAAATGTGAACTGTTTGAACGATAAATGGAGTTATAATTGACTTTTTGTCTCAATAAATTGGTTACAACATTAAAGAACAAAAAGAGCATTCCAGAGGAACATGCTAAATCACTAACAATTTATAATTGCATAACACCGAGATTTTATGCCTTACCCAAGATCCATAAACCAATCCTCAGTATGAGACCAATTGTTTCTTCACTTAATCCACCTAACGGCCCAATTGCTTCGTACCTTACTGGAATTCTAAAAGAATCTTATGATTTCAACAATTCTTTCAACATCACAGATTCTTTTATGTTCAGCGAATTTGTTAATGACATTAAGCTTCCGGAAGACTATGTTTTGGTCAGTTTCGACGTAGTCTCACTTTATACTAACCTTTCACTTCCCACCACAATCGAAGTTATTCGCAGAAGATGGGATATCATTAGTTCGAGATGTCAAATCACTCTAGAAACGTTTATTATTTTGCTAAGTTTCCTTTTCGATTCGAATATACTAGTGTTTAATGATACTTACTATAAACAAGAATTTGGCACTCCTATGGGCTCTAAGATTTCGCCTATACTTTGTAATTTTGTTTTGGATTTATTGATTGAGAGAGTGCTGGATGTTATTCCTTTTCATATTCCTTTCGTAAAGAGGTACGTTGATGATTTGATACTTGCCGTACCTCATAACAATATACAAATTGCACTGGATGTTTTCAATAGTTTGGATAGAGACATCCAGTTCACGGTTGAAACAGAAACAGATCACTACATTCCTTTTCTTGACATGAAGGTCCATAGAGACAATCAAGGGGTATTACGCACATCTTGGTACCGTAAACCCATGGCAAGTAATAGATTTCTTAATTACCATTCCAATCACACCATGCAAATGAAAGTTAATTTAATTCATACTATGAAAAGCCGCGTATGCCAATTGTCTCATCCTCAATACAGAAATCGTGATTTGAAAATGCTTTACAATATATTTATTGATAATTCTTATCCTTCTAAACTTCTCAACAACATTATTTTCAGTTCTTCTTTTCCAATCCAACGTCGGTTGGCTATAGTTAAGAGTTCTAATGTTGATGATATACGTGAAACAGATATGAAATTTGTTTCCTTACCTTATATCAATGATCTGACTCCCAAACTTATTTCTGTTTTGAAAAACATTCCACATGTTAAGATTTCAACGAGGAATGTGAAAACTGTAGGTTCCCTGTTTACCCGCACCAAAACTAAAGTCAAACCGTTACAAAGTTCCAATGTTGTGTATAAGATCAATTGCAAGGATTGTCATAAAGCATACATTGGACAAACATCAAGGCTTTTGCAGGGTAGAATAACATCTCACAAAAGCGATTGCAGATTGAGAAGGCCGTCTTACGCTTTGTCGACCCATGTTATTGAATCACAACATGATATGGATTTCGAAGGAGTTGAAGTTTTAATTGGAGAAAATAACTACTATAAAAGGATTTTCTTGGAGATGGTGTTTATTAATAAAATTGAAAGACCCCTCAACACTAGATCAGATACTCAAAATCTGAGTCTCATCTATAATTACATTTTGGAGTATGAGAATAATAAGAACAAAATTCCTAAAATATTTCCCCTAACACAGCACACTAACAATGCATAACATCTTCGTTAATGTAGTGTTCGCTGGTTTGCATTTTAGTTAAAGGCCATTTTGTGTTGTTCCGTGCTCACCGTATTGTTCCATGCTAATTGTCACTTTTACCATTTGTTATCATTTGTTTTCATTTGGAGTTTTATCAGTTAATTTTCTAACATCTTAAAATGTAATATTCATTGTGTGTTTGATCCGATAATAATTTCTAAATCAGTACAATGTTACTGTTTGTAACGGTTTTTATGTTATTTTTAAATGTTTTTTAAATGTATATATTGTTTATGGAGTTTTTATTGTTTCCAACTTTTATGGTATAGTCGATCTGACAATCCATTTTAGTAAGTACGACTATGTTTTGTAACGTATTGTTTTTAAATATATAATATTTGTAGTCATCCTGAGGAAGACCCCAAACAAGGGTTGAAAACTTGATGAATAATAAAATTGTTTGATTTCTCACCAGCCCCACTGTTGACTGCTACACCCAGTTCTTGATGAACATATTCATCAGTCAAACGTACCAATACTTTTATATATATATATATATATATATATATATATATATATATAAATGGTAGATAACATTTATTAGATATGAGATTACATTTAATACTAAGAGTTATTTGGAATTATATGATAATTGGTTCCGTTTCATTCAATCCGCATCTTTTAGCTGTCTGAATGTATCTCATATTAGTAAACAATAGTATATTATACACCAAGCGACTAACGTGGCCCATTTAATCCCGCGGGTGGTGTTTGATTCCTGAGGGAAGTAATTCACCTAAGGGATTAATGTCACTTTAGTCGAGAGGTGTATACGCTATTTTATGCAATTCCGGTAATTCTACATACATTTTATCAAAAAAAAATACTACTTAGGACGAACTTTTACGAAACTTGGCTGGGCATCTTGGGTGAACTTCTAAGACGCTTGGCTGGGCATCGAGGAGCGACTTTCATAAAACTTTGCTGGGCATCGAGGATGTACGTTTTTACTTGTACTTTAAATATCTTAATAAGATTATAAACACAAGTACAAGTGGGTCGTAGGTAAAGTATAGTACGTAACTCGTGTTGTAACGCATTTTACGCACTCACGGAATTACGCACTCGCCGCTACGCGGCTTCGTGCGTAACTTTTCCGTTCGTGCGTAAAATGCTTCTTACAACACACGTTACGTAATATACTGTTACTACAAAATGCTAATCTTTTTTTATACTGCAAAAGCTTTACTTGTGTGTAAGGCACTTTCTTGTATTACAGTTGTCTAGCTACAGCTTGATAGTTGAGATAATCCTGAGGCTGAATCTGCAGTATTTTAAATGTTAACTTTCCTGGTGGAATAGATTTTAATATTCTTAATAAGTTTAATGGACTGTGGATATCCTGGTCTCTTATATATCTTCCTATAACACTATGTGCTGAATCTATTTCTTGGATATTTCCGTGTCCAGGCTCAGAAAATTTTTCTTCTATTGTTTGCAGATTATTGCTCCCTAAATCCAAAAAACTCTGAAGTGCTACCGACATAAAGGAATTCTTGTTTTGTGCAACACAACTGTCCGAACATAATATTATTTTTTCAATAGCTGGATTATCTTTTACCAGTGACTTTAAAATCTCAATTACAGCATTTGCTAAATGCACACCATCTCTTCCACAGATTCCCTCATTCCAGATATTACAATATAGTACTTTACTTACATTGCAGTGAGCAGTTAAATTATAACATATGAGTTTCTGTTTATAAACCTGACTTCCTATATTAGTTTTTGGCTAACAAAATACGTTTTCCATGTCAAACGTGACTATAGCAGAGAGAGGGTCCTTTTCTCTGTCCTTGTCTCGTTCTTCTTTAGACTCTTTCTTTCTCTTTAAATGTTTTTTGTGAGCTTATATATCATTTTCTGTTTTGTTGATGTTAACTTCAAATTCTATACATTTTTCACACAAGTCTTTTTAGGTTTGTGGAATGCAATATTAAATTCTGTGTCAAAAATATTTCTGTACATATAAAGCTTTAGTGGATGCTGAGCGGTTTAACAATAAAGCGAATACATTTTAGACACATTCAGATTGCTTTCCAGATACGTCTTACTTGTTGAAGCATGACAGTAGTGAAATTCAACGGCAGGAAATGATTTAATATGCTCTCTGATTCATTTTTTTCTCATCTGAGATCTTTTTTTGCATTTTTTCCTTTAAGAGGGGATCTAGGAACACTTGAATGTTTGTCTTGAACATATTTAAAGAAATATTGAATTCTCTGGGAACTTATATCTAAGGTTCCTAAAAAAACTTATTGCACACACCAATTGTAATATTATCCACATTAAAATAGTAAAAAAATGAATACGATTTTCTTGATTGTTCGCGTTTCGTTCTTTTTCTGGCAGTCAAAGACCTCTTAATATTCTCGCTGTAAAAGTGACCTTTTTTGGTGTCAGATAGTTTCCAAAATGCTTCATGAATGCGTGCTCTAGCTTCTTCGGCAATTTTTTTGCTAAACTGATATTTACAACTGCAACTAAATTTAATTCTTTTCTTCTCGTTCAAGTTTCTTTTGATATCTTCATACTCTTGTCCGGCTTCTCTTTTCTTCTTTCGAACATTTTGCTTCCAGCTATCAGGATTACGAATCTTCTCTCGAGTTTTCTTTTTCTGTGTTTCATTCATATCGTATTGGATTCAGGTATAATGGTTCCATCCTCAAGCTTGATATCCATGGCCATTATGTTACTACTATCATATTTAGTAACAGTGGGACTTTCCGTACTATTTATAGTAAGATCAAGTGAATTAGAACTGCTTTTAGCCTGTTCTACAGTTTTTTCTACCGTGCTTTCTGTATGAGTGAACGACGACTCGTCTTCATATGTTGTCAATAAATATTCAAAAACATCGTCCATAATTTTGAAAATATAAAAACAAGTTGTAAACACCGGTATACACAACATGCATTACGCAAAAGTTAACGATATTTATTTATTTATTTTCGTCTAAACAGATTATTAAACGTAATAATTGATGGCAAAGTTAGGAAAAAAGTGAGGTTATGTTTATATAATTTTCAGCAAGTTGTTATTTGTTAGTTATCAACTGATAGGTAAAATTTACTTATCGACCAACCTCTGGAGCCAACTCAGGAGCAGGAGAACTATTGCAATTATTCATGTTATTTAATAATATCACAAAAATATTACTTTTACAACAAATTAGATCACAAACAACTAACCAACACTGATAGAGAATTTAGTCAAATAACCAGACTTGTTTTGTTTTATCTCCATTCTAGTCAATTTAATTGGCTATTCTGGAGGTACAACAAAACTATTTTATAGAAACAAACTAATCTCGCCGGAGATATCGAGCTTGCAAGCATGGTAGGGAGGTAGATCAAAACAATTTTTAACTGCATTTTGTATGTTAGGACATAGGACAAATTAAATTCATTATGTGACCTTCATCCCTAGAGACCAATTCTGGCTTTTAAAACCAGTAAAAATCTCTAAATACCACAAACTGGAGATAGAACAAATCAATACTTATATGACGAATTGGAGAATGCCGTGTTTGATACTAACAGTTGGATTTTGCCAGATTTGATGTTGTAATATAAACACCAAGTATTTTGGAATGGATTAACGGACTAAAGAATGCAATATTTAAATTAAATCAAGAAACCGTATAATAAAAAATATCTTATTGAACATAATAATACACTGTTTTTAAATGAAACTCACTGTGTCTAAATAATTCCACAATATATTGACAAAAATGTTAAAAATTCTAAGAAATTTGACAATTGTTTCGATATTAAATATCATCGTCAAAATGACAGAAGTTACATTTCATTTTAGGCCTACCTGATATTTAATAATTATTAGGTTAAACGTCAAACAAAAAATGATAGTTTTAAATTCAATCAAAAAGAAAGCAGAAAATAATAACAATTACAAAATCTGATAAGGGGAACGCCACTGTCATATTTACAACTAAAGATTATAAATCAAAATTATATAAATTTATAGAATCCAGCGATATACAAGTTCTTAGAGCAGAACCAACAAAAAAGTTTTTAATAATGTAAGAGATAATGGTAATAATTCAAATTATCTTTCAAGTGATTACGGAAAGAAGTTCATCGTAAATAAAAATCCTCATTCTCCACAATTATATAGAACCGTTAATTTACATAAAATAACGAATCCAATTAGACCCTTAGTTTCTTATGTTAATAGTCCTAATAGTATGTTAGCAAAAAACTTAACAATATACGGCTATACATCTAAATACTCAATTAAAAATACAATAGAACTAATAAAAAAATTAAAAATATTCAAATTACAAGATAACTCTAAACTCATTTCATTTGATATTACCAATATGTTCACTAAAATTGCTTCTAAAGAATGTCTAACACTTTTAAGAAAAACTAGAAGATAAAAATATTAATCCCTGAATAATATCAGATACACTTAGCTTATTTGATGTATCTATTATTTCACTTTTGACAATAAGATATAAATTCAAAATGAAGGTTTACCAATGGGAAGCCCCATATCACCAATTTTGGTTTAGAAACAAAAAGTTTTGAAAGTAATGTGTCTTATTTTGGTATTGATATGTAGATGACATATTAGCTTGTTTTATAGGCAGTGAACGACAATTAGATGTATTTTTCAACCATATTAATCATTTACATCCAAAAATTAAATTTACATTAGATGTTGAAGAAAGTTATTCAATCAATTTTCTTGATTTAAGAATTCAAAATGTACTTGATTATTCAATTTACAGAAAACCAACACACACTGATGTGACTATTCCATATAATTCCAGTCATCCCATGTCACATAAATTAGCAGCATATAATTCAATGATACATATAGCTTTTTCAGTTTCTATGAACAAATGTAATTTTAATAGAGAAATTAATACAATTAAGCAAATAGCAACATCAAACATCCATTACATATGATAAATAAATAAATTAATAAAAAAGTGGCATTACAACTAATATTTCCTGAACAAACTAACCTAATGAAAAATTATAAAACCATCAAACATGCAGGTAAAATTTCTATTAATATTTCAAGGATGATATCTTTAGCAACTCCGCCAGGGGTATCGTCGGTATCGATTAATAAAAAAGTGGCATTACAACTAATATTTCCTGAACAAACTAACCTAATGAAAAATTATAAAACCATCAAACATGCAGGTAAAATTTCTATTAATATTTCAAGGATGATATCTTTAGCAACTCCGCCAGGGGTATCGTCGGTATCGACACAAGCTACGAAAAAGGACTATGAACATAGGCACATGGAATATACAGGGTATTCGAAATTACCCAAGAATTACAAGTATTAAGTATGGCTTTGGTGGTGCTGACAGAGGCAAAGAAAAGAGGAGCTGGCACAGAAATGATAAATAATTATGTACATATATATATATATATATATATATATATATATATATATATATATATATATATAGTGAAGAGTCCCGAAACATCAAAGAGCAGAAATAGGTGTGTCTATTATGATACACAAAAAATATAAAAGTAGGATAACCGACTTTGAAAGTATAAATGAGAATATAATTCGGATTAACATAAATATACATCAGAGGCCTGTAACCATTCTGAGAATATATGCAATATCTGACGACGAGCCTATTTCAGCGAAAGATGAGCTTTTCGAACAAATCGAAGAGGAAATTACAAAGATAGGAAAAACAAGGGAAGTAATAATAGTGGGAGATTCAAATAGTAGAGTTGGCCGGAGAATCAA
Source organism: Galeruca laticollis (assembly GCA_963921935.1). Lineage (NCBI taxonomy): Eukaryota > Metazoa > Arthropoda > Insecta > Coleoptera > Chrysomelidae > Galeruca > Galeruca laticollis. The sequence goes on along the minus strand of OY998183.1, from coordinate 17,337,591 downwards.
GAATAATGTGGTGGGTCCATATGGAGAAATAAATGTAAATAACAACGGGGAAAGACTAACTGAATTATGTCAAAACAATCAACTAAAAATAACTAAGGGATTCTATAAACACAAGGATATCCATACATACACATGGGTACAACACACGAGAAACTTGAGATCTATTATTGATTATGTAATTGTAAAACAAAATAGTACAATGCAAATAAACGATGTAAGAGCATTTAGAGGGATAATTTGTGGATCGAATAATTACATGGTCAAAGCAAAAATACTGTTCCCCTATTGACCTGCACTGAAAAGTAACCGTAACAGACAAATCAGCTGAGGAATCGGAAGATATAAAGGACAAGCGATACAATTTGAATAGCTTTATTCATGAAAGCACACAACAACTGTATCGCAACAGGTTAAATGAGAAGCTCTTTGATGTGTCAGAGTTAAGCCATAAATCTCTGAAAGAAGTGTATCAGAACGTTGTGAAGAGTATCAAAGAGGCCGCGGAAGAAGCAATTGGTATTAAAACTAGAACCCTTAGTAGAAAAATATGGTGGAACAAAGATATAGAAGAGCTAACTACCCTGAAAAAATAATGGTATCAAAAATGGACTAATACTCACTTACAAGAAGATAGAGATCGATATCTAGAAATAAAAAGAATTACAGAACCAACTGTAGCTAATGCAAAGAGGGAAATGTGGGACAAAAAATGTCAGCAAATTAATATGCATCTCGATGGTAAAAAATGCTCTGAATCATGGAAGTTCATAAAAAATATTAGATTGAATGAAAAGACCTGTGCGAAACTTCAACTTATACCAACAAAAAAGTGGATCGATCATTATGAACAATTGCTGACAGAAGATAGAGTTGAATACCTTGCAACCTCACCAGCAGAAACATTAATTGAGGGTGAAACAATCAACGTCACAGGGAACACAATTAGAGAAACAGTAAAACAACTCAAAAATGGACGTGCTGCGGGCCCGGAGGGAATTCCCGCAGAGTTGATTAAGAACGGGTCAGATAAACTTTTGGATATACTCACCTGGTGTATAAACAAGTATCCAAACGGCACTCTAGTGCCGGAAGAATGGAAGGTGGCCCATATAACTTCAATCCATAAAAAAGGTAACAAACTAGACTGCTCGAACTATAGAGGCATAACAGTGACAAGTCGGCTTCATGGAAGAGTTCTGCGAGACCTAATTGAACTTGATTATAGACAACAGAAAGAAGAAGAGCAATCAGTTTTTCGATCAGGAAGATCTTGTACAGTTAACGTCTTTCGCTTGAAAAAAGATCAAATACTAATATGGAAACTCACCTTTTGTTCGTGGATCTGCGGAAGGCGTATGATGCAGTTCCCGTAAAAATGCTTTGAAAGACGCTACAAGAAACCAACATCAGTCACACCCTTATAAAAGCACTTAAGAATCTTTATGATGGATCAAGAATCAAAATTGATAATAATATATCAAAGAAATTTCCGGTAAATAACGGTCAGTGTCAAGGATGTTGTACCTCGCCCATACTTTTCAAAATCTATATAGCAAGAGCGTTAAAATCAATGGAAGAAAAAATGCAGCGGAATGGGTATCGATCTTGGAGAAAAGTGTTTATCCACTCTACAGTTTGTCGATGACCAGGTCATCATAGCGAATGACAAAGAAGATCTTGAATATATGACGAGAAAACGAAATGAAGAGTATAGGAAGTGAGGTCTGGAAATGAATACAAAATACCTTCCAATAGGAGCTGAACCAGGAAATATCAAACTAGAAACGGAAGAATTAGGACCATGTAGCGAATACACATACTTAGTAGTTGAATTTGATACAACAGGAAAAGACGACAGAGAAATCAAAAAACGAATAGCACAAGCCAGACGAACAATGGGCTGCTTAAATGGGATATGGTGGAGTTCTGATATTGGAAAACAACGGAAATACAATATCTACGAAACCTTTGTCATAAGTAATCTAACCTATGCCGCAGAGAAATGGAGAATTACAGAAAACAATAGAAGAAAACTTGAGACGACCGAGATGGATGTGACTTAGATGGTACGGATATGTACAGCGAATGAACGAAAACAGACTGCCAAAGCTGGCAATGCAGTGGGTGCCACCAAACCGTAGGAAGAGAGGAAGACCTAAGAAATCATGAAAAGAAGGAGTAACTAAAGTTATGAGTGCTAGAGACCTAAGAGAGGGGCAATGGACCAATAGAAACGAGTGGAAGTTAGGTGTCGGACAACGTCGCCGGACGGTTTAAAACCGATCTTATTATTATTATAATATCTTTAGCTTCAAATACAACAATTTCTTTTAAAACAGAAAGTAATGTGAGTACAAAATTGTTCAATGTAAAAACAAAAATACCCCCATTATTGAAGAATGATATATAAAAACTTAAATGTCCAGAATGTAATGCTGTCTATTTGGGTCAAACACTTAGAAATTTTGAAATCAGATACAGTGAACACTTACAAGCATACATATTAAAACAACCAGATAAATCCCACTACGCAAAATATCTACTTGACACCAAACATTCATTGACACATAACTAGATGTACTACATATATGTGATAAGAAACGAGAACTGGATTTCCTTGAAGAATTATAAATTATAAGACACAATATCAAGTTGTCAATGAACAGATAAATCCAGGAAGCTCTCCACTAATAAACTGTCTTCTTAAGTGATAATTGTAAAGATCAGCAGATATAGTTTTCCTGGTTTTCGATATCATTGCATACTGATACTGATCTTAATTGGGGAAAAGATATCCAGAATATCTCCAGAGGGCTAATAATATTTAAGCTTTGATATTTGTAATATCATATCTTCTTCCTATTAACATATTTTAAGTCAATCACAAGGTCTGGCCAAAAATAATTATTAAATATCAGGTAAGCATAAAATGAAATGTAACTTCTGTCATTCTGACGATGATATTAATATCCAAACAATTGTCAAATTTCTTAGAATTTTTAACATTTTTTTTAATATATTCTGGAATTATCTAGAAACAGTAAGTTTAATTTTAAACATTAGATTAGATTAATAGCGGGGTTACTATGCATTGCAATCTTAATATTTATTGTGGCCTTCCTCTATTATAATACACCAGTATTGTTAAATATGTTGGTAGCAAAAATGTTGTCGTGGCAGATTTTTTAAGTCGACTGAAAGCTGATTACTTGAAAGAAATAACCGATAGTAATGTTAGTAAAAATATTAATAATTCTGAAACATATGTTCGATATTAATTTAGGGTTATATATAGATTTAGAAGAGCTATATAAAGCTCAAGAATCTGACGATGAACTAAAAAATTTGCTTATTTTCAGATAAGCAGTTCACAAATATTTCAAAGTTGAGCATTTGGTGTATTTTCCAAAAAAGGAAAAGAGACCTTATATACCAAAGCAGTTACGCTATCACATTTTTGAAAAGATGCATTGCATTGCTTATTCAGGTATTAAATAAACTCAGAAATTAATTAATTCTCGTTTTTTCGCCGAGAATGAACAAAGATTTACATTTTTGGAGAAAACAATGTTTTAATTGTCAAAAATGTTAAATTTCAAGACACACTAGGACAGAAATTGGAAATTTTGAGATCCCTAAAGGGAGATTTTTAAATATCTACATAGACATATTAGGTCCGTTAAAAACTTCGGGAAATTGTAACTATAGATGGGTGGAAGCATTTCCATTAAAGAATATTATTATTTTATTGAATCAATATATTCCTAAATTTGGGGTGCCTTTTTCAATTACACATGATCAAGGAAGACAGTTTGAATAATCTTATATATTAAAAAAAATATGAAAACTGAAGTCTGGCCGTTATATGCGGTCGATTTCTTTCATTTTTTTAATGAAAGGTATTTAGACACAGATATGTTATCAATCATTGAAATTTACTCAACTCCCACCTTACTCAAGTTGTACTCAAACGCGATTCTTCCCTGTACATTTCTTATGGGACATATTCACTCAGAACACTCAGTGGATCTAGCTCTTTCTTTTGAGCTATTAACTGTTTTAATTAGTTGAGTTTGAGGAAAGTTATGTGTGCACAATCAACTTTACTTTCAATTTTTTTCAAATACTGCGGCCGACGCATAGCTAATATTGTCTGGAAGGAAGTACCGTAAAATTATTTTACCTACTACCAATATGTAATATCATACATTACGATACTGATATGAGTTTCGTAATGAGATACTTTACCGCACTAGTGCGGTAAAGTAAAATTAATTGGAATGAAAGTGTCAAAGTAGACAGTTCGCAGAATGAGTTACTACCGAGACAGATAAATCAAAGAACCCATTTATTATGATTATAGACGTAACACTAATAATAATATTATAAATTCAACAAAATTTAATGCATCAATTCATGAATAAAAAATTAAACCTCATTTATTATAATGATTAAACACAACACCTGTACAATTCGTGATATTTATTCCAGCTGACACGTGGAGGCAATGGAAGAATTGTAGTTTTCAATTTCAAATGAATTTTTGTAGAAACGATTTCTCCTCCCATTATTTTAGTAGCTATATTTTTTTTGTTTTCTAAGGATGTTTCTACATATCCTTCAGCGACACTACTGGATTTCCCAGAAAAATGAGCTAATAAAATTTTCTCCGATATATCACGGACTTTTTTTGAGCTGCACCAGTCTTCGAATCGCTTATATTCTTTTTCGTATCTATTGCGGGATTTAGCGGGTACTAGGTTTTGTATTGCGTTATTTGCAGCAAGTTCTATATTAGAATCCACACTTTCATAGTCGGACCTCATGTCGATACAATTATACCAAACTGAAGTGAGCCGCGTCAAAATTGACAGTTCGCAAAATAAATCAACAATGTTCGCAACGCTTGCTTGTTATATGATTCTCATATCAATAATTTCAGGAATATTGACTAATTTAGAGTAAACAAGTCACATTATTGGTAGTAGGTAAAATAATGTACTATATTCGTATCGTAAATTCATATTACGATATTCAATGGGTTATCAAAATCGGCCTAACGGCCTCGTTTAGCAAATTTCCCATCTCATTTCGTAATATTAATCTTTACGACACTTATATCGTAAATATCTATTATCTACAACTGTCATGTAACAGATACGATTTGACACTATTTTCAGTGTAATAATGAGGTATATTACCGCACTAATGCGCTTTTGAATACATTACCGCACTAGTGCAATAATAAGAATCAAGAAAATATTAATACCAGAATTAAATATTTATTTTACACTTCTTTATTGTATATATTTACAGTGCACTCCTTATAATTGTATAAATTAATTCCAGACGCTGACATACCCAACGCTTCACTAGAATAATTGCTTATATTTTGATTTTGAATATTTCCTGATATCGAAGGAATGTTTTCAATTTGTCCCAAAATTTACATTGCTGTTCGTTTTTTATTTTCAGCAGACATTTCGATATAGCCTTCAGCGACAGAATTACTCTTGCAGCCACCATAAGAATCAAGAAAATATTAATACCAGAATTAAATATTTATCTTATACTTATTTACTGTATATATTTACAGTGCACTCCTTACAATTGTACAAATTAATTCCAGACGCTGACATACCCAACGCTTCACTAGAATAATTGCTTATATTTTGATTTTGAATATTTCCTGATATCGAAAGAATGTTTTCAATTTGTCCCAAAATTTACATTGCTGTTCGTTTTTTATTTTTGACATTTCGATATAGCCTTCAGCGACAGAATTACTCTTCCAGCCACCATAAGAATCAAGAAAATATTAATACCAGAATTAAATATTTATTTCATACTTATTTATTGTATATATTTACAGTGCACTCCTTACAATTGTACAAATTAATTCCAGACGCTGACATACTCAACGCTTCACTAGAATAATTGCTTATATTTTGATTTTGAATATTTCCTGATATCGAAAGAATGTTTTCAATTTGTCCCAAAATTTACATTGCTGTTCGTTTTTTATTTTTAGCAGACATTTCGATATAGCCTTGAGCGACAGAATTACTCTTCCAGCCACCATAAGAATCAAGAAAATATTAATACCAGAATTAAATATTTATCTTATACTTATTTACTGTATATATTTACAGTGCACTCCTTACAATTGTACAAATTAATTCCAGGCGCTGACATACCCAACGCTTCACTAGAATAATTGCTTATATTTTGATTTTGAATATTTCCTGATATCGAAAGAATGTTTTCAATTTGTCCCAAAATTTACATTGCTGTTCGTTTTTTATTTTTGACATTTCGATATAGCCTTCAGCGACAGAATTACTCTTCCAGCCACCATAAGAATCAAGAAAATATTAATACCAGAATTAAATATTTATTTCATACTTATTTATTGTATATATTTACAGTGCACTCCTTACAATTGTACAAATTAATTCCAGACGCTGACATACCCAACGCTTCACTAGAATAATTGCTTATATTTTGATTTTGAATATTTCCTGATATCGAAAGAATGTTTTCAATTTGTCCCAAAATTTACATTGCTGTTCGTTTTTTATTTTTAGCAGACATTTCGATATAGCCTTGAGCGACAGAATTACTCTTCCAGCCACCATAAGAATCAAGAAAATATTAATACCAGAATTAAATATTTATTTCATACTTATTTATTGTATATATTTACAGTGCACTCCTTACAATTGTACAAATTAATTCCAGACGCTGACATACCCAACGCTTCACTAGAATAATTGCTTATATTTTGATTTTGAATATTTCCTGATATCGAAAGAATGTTTTCAATTTGTCCCAAAATTTACATTGCTGTTCGTTTTTTTATTTTTAGCAGACATTTCGATATAGCCTTCAGCGACAGAATTACTCTTCCAGCCACCATAAGAATCAAGAAAATATTAATACCAGAATTAAATATTTATTTCATACTTATTTATTGTATATATTTACAGTGCACTCCTTACAATTGTACAAATTAATTCCAGACGCTGACATACCCAACGCTTCACTAGAATAATTGCTTATATTTTGATTTTGAATATTTCCTGATATCGAAAGAATGTTTTCAATTTGTCCCAAAATTTACATTGCTGTTCGTTTTTTATTTTTAGCAGACATTTCGATATAGCCTTGAGCGACAGAATTACTCTTCCAGCCACCATAAGAATCAAGAAAATATTAATACCAGAATTAAATATTTATTTCATACTTATTTATTGTATATATTTACAGTGCACTCCTTACAATTGTACAAATTAATTCCAGACGCTGACATACCCAACGCTTCACTAGAATAATTGCTTATATTTTGATTTTGAATATTTCCTGATATCGAAAGAATGTTTTCAATTTGTCCCAAAATTTACATTGCTGTTCGTTTTTTATTTTTAGCAGACATTTCGATATAGCCTTGAGCGACAGAATTACTCTTCCAGCCACCATAAGAATCAAGAAAATATTAATACCAGAATTAAATATTTATTTCATACTTATTTATTGTATATATTTACAGTGCACTCCTTACAATTGTACAAATTAATTCCAGACGCTGACATACCCAACGCTTCACTAGAATAATTGCTTATATTTTGATTTTGAATATTTCCTGATATCGAAAGAATGTTTTCAATTTGTCCCAAAATTTACATTGCTGTTCGTTTTTTATTTTCAGCAGACATTTCGATATAGCCTTCAGCGACAGAATTACTCTTCCAGCCACCATAAGAATCAAGAAAGTATTAATACCAGAATTAAATATTTATCTTACACTTATTTACTGTATATATTTATAGTGCACTCCTTACAATTGTACAAATTAATTCCAGACGCTAACATACCCAACGCTTCACTAGAATAATTGCTTATATTTTGATTTTGAATATTTCCTGATATCGAAAGAATGTTTTCAATTTGTCCCAAAATTTACATTGCTGTTCGTTTTTTATTTTTGACATTTCGATATAGCCTTCAGCGACAGAATTACTCTTCCAGCCACCATAAGAATCAAGAAAATATTAATACCAGAATTAAATATTTATTTCATACTTATTTATTGTATATATTTACAGTGCACTCCTTACAATTGTACAAATTAATTCCAGACGCTGACATACCCAACGCTTCACTAGAATAATTGCTTATATTTTGATTTTGAATATTTCCTGATATCGAAAGAATGTTTTCAATTTGTCCCAAAATTTACATTGCTGTTCGTTTTTTATTTTTAGCAGACATTTCGATATAGCCTTGAGCGACAGAATTACTCTTCCAGCCACCATAAGAATCAAGAAAATATTAATACCAGAATTAAATATTTATTTCATACTTATTTATTGTATATATTTACAGTGCACTCCTTACAATTGTACAAATTAATTCCAGACGCTGACATACCCAACGCTTCACTAGAATAATTGCTTATATTTTGATTTTGAATATTTCCTGATATCGAAAGAATGTTTTCAATTTGTCCCAAAATTTACATTGCTGTTCGTTTTTTATTTTTAGCAGACATTTCGATATAGCCTTGAGCGACAGAATTACTCTTCCAGCCACCATAAGAATCAAGAAAATATTAATACCAGAATTAAATATTTATTTCATACTTATTTATTGTATATATTTACAGTGCACTCCTTACAATTGTACAAATTAATTCCAGACGCTGACATACCCAACGCTTCACTAGAATAATTGCTTATATTTTGATTTTGAATATTTCCTGATATCGAAAGAATGTTTTCAATTTGTCCCAAAATTTACATTGCTGTTCGTTTTTTATTTTTAGCAGACATTTCGATATAGCCTTCAGCGACAGAATTACTCTTCCAGCCACCATAAGAATCAAGAAAGTATTAATACCAGAATTAAATATTTATCTTACACTTATTTACTGTATATATTTATAGTGCACTCCTTACAATTGTACAAATTAATTCCAGACGCTAACATACCCAACGCTTCACTAGAATAATTGCTTATATTTTGATTTTGAATATTTCCTGATATCTAAAGAATGTTTTCAATTTGTACCAAAATTTACATTGCTGTTCGTTTTTTATTTTTAGCAGAATTTCGATATAGCCTTCAGCGACAGAATTACTCTTCCAGCCACCATAAGAATCAAGAAAATATTAATACCAGAATTAAATATTTATTTTACACTTCTTTATTGTATATATTGACAGTGCACTCCTTACAATTGTATAAATTAATTCCAGCGCTGACATACCCAACGCTTCACTAGAATAATTGCTAATATTTTGATTTTGAATATTTCCTGATATCGAAGGAATGTTTTCAATTTGTCCCAAAATTTACATTGCTGTTCGTTTTTTATTTTTAGCAGACATTTCGATATAGCCTTCAGCGACAGAATTACTCTTCCAGCCACCATAAGAATCAAGAAAATATTAATACCAGAATGAAATATTTATTTCATACTTATTTATTGTATATATTTACAGTGCACTCCTTACAATTGTATACATTGATTCCAGACGCTGACATACCCAACGCTTCACTAGAATAATTGCTTATATTTTGATTTTGAATATTTCCTGATATCGAAAGAATGTTTTCAATTTGTCCCAAGATTTACATTGCTGTTCGTTTTTTATTTTTAGCAGACATTTCGATATAGCCTTCAGCGACAGAATTACTCTTCCAGCCACCATAAGAATCAAGAAAATATTAATACCAGAATTAAATATTTATTTCATACTTATTTATTGTATATATTTACAGTGCACTCCTTACAATTGTATACATTGATTCCAGACGCTGACATACCCAACGCTTCACTAGAATAATTGCTTATATTTTGATTTTGAATATTTCCTGATATCGAAAGAATGTTTTCAATTTGTCCCAAAATTTACATTGCTGTTCGTTTTTTATTTTTGACATTTCGATATAGCCTTCAGCGACAGAATTACTCTTCCAGCCACCATAAGAATCAAGAAAATATTAATACCAGAATTAAATATTTATTTCATACTTATTTATTGTATATATTTACAGTGCACTCCTTACAATTGTACAAATTAATTCCAGACGCTGACATACTCAACGCTTCACTAGAATAATTGCTTATATTTTGATTTTGAATATTTCCTGATATCGAAAGAATGTTTTCAATTTGTCCCAAAATTTACATTGCTGTTCGTTTTTTATTTTTAGCAGACATTTCGATATAGCCTTGAGCGACAGAATTACTCTTCCAGCCACCATAAGAATCAAGAAAATATTAATACCAGAATTAAATATTTATCTTATACTTATTTACTGTATATATTTACAGTGCACTCCTTACAATTGTACAAATTAATTCCAGGCGCTGACATACCCAACGCTTCACTAGAATAATTGCTTATATTTTGATTTTGAATATTCCCTGATATCGAAAGAATGTTTTCAATTTGTCCCAAAATTTACATTGCTGTTCGTTTTTTATTTTTGACATTTCGATATAGCCTTCAGCGACAGAATTACTCTTCCAGCCACCATAAGAATCAAGAAAATATTAATACCAGAATTAAATATTTATTTCATACTTATTTATTGTATATATTTACAGTGCACTCCTTACAATTGTACAAATTAATTCCAGACGCTGACATACCCAACGCTTCACTAGAATAATTGCTTATATTTTGATTTTGAATATTTCCTGATATCGAAAGAATGTTTTCAATTTGTCCCAAAATTTACATTGCTGTTCGTTTTTTATTTTTAGCAGACATTTCGATATAGCCTTGAGCGACAGAATTACTCTTCCAGCCACCATAAGAATCAAGAAAATATTAATACCAGAATTAAATATTTATTTCATACTTATTTATTGTATATATTTACAGTGCACTCCTTACAATTGTACAAATTAATTCCAGACGCTGACATACCCAACGCTTCACTAGAATAATTGCTTATATTTTGATTTTGAATATTTCCTGATATCGAAAGAATGTTTTCAATTTGTCCCAAAATTTACATTGCTGTTCGTTTTTTTATTTTTAGCAGACATTTTGATATAGCCTTCAGCGACAGAATTACTCTTCCAGCCACCATAAGAATCAAGAAAATATTAATACCAGAATTAAATATTTATTTCATACTTATTTATTGTATATATTTACAGTGCACTCCTTACAATTGTACAAATTAATTCCAGACGCTGACATACCCAACGCTTCACTAGAATAATTGCTTATATTTTGATTTTGAATATTTCCTGATATCGAAAGAATGTTTTCAATTTGTCCCAAAATTTACATTGCTGTTCGTTTTTTATTTTTAGCAGACATTTCGATATAGCCTTGAGCGACAGAATTACTCTTCCAGCCACCATAAGAATCAAGAAAATATTAATACCAGAATTAAATATTTATTTCATACTTATTTATTGTATATATTTACAGTGCACTCCTTACAATTGTACAAATTAATTCCAGACGCTGACATACCCAACGCTTCACTAGAATAATTGCTTATATTTTGATTTTGAATATTTCCTGATATCGAAAGAATGTTTTCAATTTGTCCCAAAATTTACATTGCTGTTCGTTTTTTATTTTTAGCAGACATTTCGATATAGCCTTGAGCGACAGAATTACTCTTCCAGCCACCATAAGAATCAAGAAAATATTAATACCAGAATTAAATATTTATTTCATACTTATTTATTGTATATATTTACAGTGCACTCCTTACAATTGTACAAATTAATTCCAGACGCTGACATACCCAACGCTTCACTAGAATAATTGCTTATATTTTGATTTTGAATATTTCCTGATATCGAAAGAATGTTTTCAATTTGTCCCAAAATTTACATTGCTGTTCGTTTTTTATTTTCAGCAGACATTTCGATATAGCCTTCAGCGACAGAATTACTCTTCCAGCCACCATAAGAATCAAGAAAGTATTAATACCAGAATTAAATATTTATCTTACACTTATTTACTGTATATATTTATAGTGCACTCCTTACAATTGTACAAATTAATTCCAGACGCTGACATACCCAACGCTTCACTAGAATAATTGCTTATATTTTGATTTTGAATATTTCCTGATATCGAAAGAATGTTTTCAATTTGTCCCAAAATTTACATTGCTGTTCGTTTTTTATTTTTAGCAGACATTTCGATATAGCCTTGAGCGACAGAATTACTCTTCCAGCCACCATAAGAATCAAGAAAATATTAATACCAGAATTAAATATTTATTTCATACTTATTTATTGTATATATTTACAGTGCACTCCTTACAATTGTACAAATTAATTCCAGACGCTGACATACCCAACGCTTCACTAGAATAATTGCTTATATTTTGATTTTGAATATTTCCTGATATCGAAAGAATGTTTTCAATTTGTCCCAAAATTTACATTGCTGTTCGTTTTTTATTTTTAGCAGACATTTCGATATAGCCTTGAGCGACAGAATTACTCTTCCAGCCACCATAAGAATCAAGAAAATATTAATACCAGAATTAAATATTTATTTCATACTTATTTATTGTATATATTTACAGTGCACTCCTTACAATTGTACAAATTAATTCCAGACGCTGACATACCCAACGCTTCACTAGAATAATTGCTTATATTTTGATTTTGAATATTTCCTGATATCGAAAGAATGTTTTCAATTTGTCCCAAAATTTACATTGCTGTTCGTTTTTTATTTTCAGCAGACATTTCGATATAGCCTTCAGCGACAGAATTACTCTTCCAGCCACCATAAGAATCAAGAAAGTATTAATACCAGAATTAAATATTTATCTTACACTTATTTACTGTATATATTTATAGTGCACTCCTTACAATTGTACAAATTAATTCCAGACGCTAACATACCCAACGCTTCACTAGAATAATTGCTTATATTTTGATTTTGAATATTTCCTGATATCGAAAGAATGTTTTCAATTTGTCCCAAAATTTACATTGCTGTTCGTTTTTTATTTTTGACATTTCGATATAGCCTTCAGCGACAGAATTACTCTTCCAGCCACCATAAGAATCAAGAAAATATTAATACCAGAATTAAATATTTATTTCATACTTATTTATTGTATATATTTACAGTGCACTCCTTACAATTGTACAATTTAATTCCAGACGCTGACATACCCAACGCTTCACTAGAATAATTGCTTATATTTTGATTTTGAATATTTCCTGATATCGAAAGAATGTTTTCAATTTGTCCCAAAATTTACATTGCTGTTCGTTTTTTATTTTTAGCAGACATTTCGATATAGCCTTGAGCGACAGAATTACTCTTCCAGCCACCATAAGAATCAAGAAAATATTAATACCAGAATTAAATATTTATTTCATACTTATTTATTGTATATATTTACAGTGCACTCCTTACAATTGTACAAATTAATTCCAGACGCTGACATACCCAACGCTTCACTAGAATAATTGCTTATATTTTGATTTTGAATATTTCCTGATATCGAAAGAATGTTTTCAATTTGTCCCAAAATTTACATTGCTGTTCGTTTTTTATTTTTAGCAGACATTTCGATATAGCCTTGAGCGACAGAATTACTCTTCCAGCCACCATAAGAATCAAGAAAATATTAATACCAGAATTAAATATTTATTTCATACTTATTTATTGTATATATTTACAGTGCACTCCTTACAATTGTACAAATTAATTCCAGACGCTGACATACCCAACGCTTCACTAGAATAATTGCTTATATTTTGATTTTGAATATTTCCTGATATCGAAAGAATGTTTTCAATTTGTCCCAAAATTTACATTGCTGTTCGTTTTTTATTTTTAGCAGACATTTCGATATAGCCTTCAGCGACAGAATTACTCTTCCAGCCACCATAAGAATCAAGAAAGTATTAATACCAGAATTAAATATTTATCTTACACTTATTTACTGTATATATTTATAGTGCACTCCTTACAATTGTACAAATTAATTCCAGACGCTAACATACCCAACGCTTCACTAGAATAATTGCTTATATTTTGATTTTGAATATTTCCTGATATCTAAAGAATGTTTTCAATTTGTACCAAAATGTACATTGCTGTTCGTTTTTTATTTTTAGCAGAATTTCGATATAGCCTTCAGCGACAGAATTACTCTTCCAGCCACCATAAGAATCAAGAAAATATTAATACCAGAATTAAATATTTATTTTACACTTCTTTATTGTATATATTGACAGTGCACTCCTTACAATTGTATAAATTAATTCCAGACGCTGACATACCCAACGCTTCACTAGAATAATTGCTAATATTTTGATTTTGAATATTTCCTGATATCGAAGGAATGTTTTCAATTTGTCCCAAAATTTACATTGCTGTTCGTTTTTTATTTTTAGCAGACATTTCGATATAGCCTTCAGCGACAGAATTACTCTTCCAGCCACCATAAGAATCAAGAAAATATTAATACCAGAATTAAATATTTATTTCATACTTATTTATTGTATATATTTACAGTGCACTCCTTACAATTGTATACATTGATTCCAGACGCTGACATACCCAACGCTTCACTAGAATAATTGCTTATATTTTGATTTTGAATATTTCCTGATATCGAAAGAATGTTTTCAATTTGTCCCAAAATTTACATTGCTGTTCGTTTTTTATTTTTAGCAGACATTTCGATATAGCCTTCAGCGACAGAATTACTCTTCCAGCCACCATAAGAATCAAGAAAATATTAATACCAGAATTAAATATTTATTTCATACTTATTTATTGTATATATTTACAGTGCACTCCTTACAATTGTATACATTGATTCCAGACGCTGACATACCCAACGCTTCACTAGAATAATTGCTTATATTTTGATTTTGAATATTTCCTGATATCGAAAGAATGTTTTCAATTTGTCCCAAAATTTACATTGCTGTTCGTTTTTTATTTTTAGCAGACATTTCGATATAGCCTTCAGCGACAGAATTACTCTTGCAGCCACCATAAGAATCAAGAAAATATTAATACCAGAATTAAATATTTATCTTATTCTTATTTACTGTATATATTTACAGTGCACTCCTTACAATTGTACAAATTAATTCCAGACGCTGACATACCCAACGCTTCACTAGAATAATTGCTTATATTTTGATTTTGAATATTTCCTGATATCGAAAGAATGTTTTCAATTTGTCCCAAAATTTACATTGCTGTTCGTTTTTTATTTTCAGCAGACATTTCGATATAGCCTTCAGCGACAGAATTACTCTTCCAGCCACCATAAGAATCAAGAAAATATTAATACCAGAATTAAATATTTATTTCATACTTATTTATTGTATATATTTACAGTGCACTCCTTACAATTGTACAAATTAATTCCAGACGCTGACATACCCAACATTCACTAGAATAATTGCTTATATTTTGATTTTGAATATTTCCTGATATCGAAGGAATGTTTTCAATTTGTCCCAAAATTTACATTGCTGTTCGTTTTTTATTTTTAGCAGACATTTCGATATAGTCTTCAGCGACAGAATTACTCTTCCAGCCACCATAAGAATCAAGAAAATATTAATACCAGAATTAAATATTTATTTCATACTTATTTATTGTATATATTTACAGTGCACTCCTTACAATTGTATACATTAATTCCAGACGCTGACATACCCAACGTTTCACTAGAATAATTGCTTATATTTTCATTTTGAATATTTCCTGATATCGAAGGAATGTTTTCAATTTGTCCCAAAATTTACATTGCTGTTCGTTTTTTATTTTTAGCAGACATTTCGATATAGCCTTCAGCGACAGAATTACTCTTCCAGCCACCATAAGAATCAAGAAAGTATTAATACCAGAATTAAATATTTATCTTATACTTATTTACTGTATATATTTACAGTGCTCTCCTTACAATTGTACAAATTAATTCCAGACGCTAACATACCCAACGCTTCACTAGAATAATTGCTTATATTTTGATTTTGAATATTCCCTGATATCTAAAGAATGTTTTCAATTTGTCCCAAAATTTACATTGCTGTTCGTTTTTTATTTTTAGCAGACATTTCGATATAGCCTTCAGCGACAGAATTACTCTTCCAGCCACCATAAGAATCAAGAAAATATTAATACCAGAATTAAATATTTATTTTACACTTCTTTATTGTATATATTCACAGTGCACTCCTTACAATTGTATAAATTAATTCCAGGCGCTGACATACCCAACGCTTCACTAGAATAATTGCTTATATTTTGATTTTGAATATTTCCTGATATCGAAGGAATGTTTTCAATTTGTCCCAAAATTTACATTGCTGTTCGTTTTTTATTTTCAGCAGACATTTCGATATAGCCTTCAGCGACAGAATTACTCTTGCAGCCACCATAAGAATCAAGAAAATATTAATACCAGAATTAAATATTTATCTTATACTTATTTACTGTATATATTTACAGTGCACTCCTTACAATTGTACAAATTAATTCCAGACGCTGACATACCCAACGCTTCACTAGAATAATTGCTTATATTTTCATTTTGAATATTTCCTGATATCGAAGGAATGTTTTCAATTTGTCCCAAAATTTACATTGCTGTTCGTTTTTTATTTTCAGCAGACATTTCGATATAGCCTTCAGCGACAGAATTACTCTTGCAGCCACCATAAGAATCAAGAAAATATTAATACCAGATTTAAATATTTATCTTATACTTATTTACTGTATATATTTACAGTGCACTCCTTACAATTATACAAATTAATTCCAGACGCTGACATACCCAACGCTTCACTAGAATAATTGCTTATATTTTCATTTTGAATATTTCCTGATATCGAAGGAATGTTTTCAATTTGTCCCAAAATTTACATTGCTGTTCGTTTTTTATTTTTAGCAGACATTTCGATATAGCCTTCAGCGACAGAATTACTCTTCCAGCCACCATAAGAATCAAGAAAATATTAATACCAGAATTAAATATTTATTTCATACTTATTTATTGTATATATTTACAGTGCAGTCCTTACAATTGTATACATTAATTATAGACGCTGACATACCCAACGCTTCACTAGAATAATTGCTTATATTTTCATTTTGAATATTTCCTGATATCGAAGAAATGTTTTCAATTTGTCCCAAAATTTACATTGCTGTTCTTTTTTTATTTTTAGCAGACATTTCGATATAGCCTTTAGCGACAGAATTACTCTTCCAGCCACCATGTCGCTTTATATTCAAAAGATCTGCCCCAGAACCAGCCAAAAGCGTGGTTGAAGATCTTCGTACGCAATGTCCAGTATATTCTCTTGGATTAGGCAATTCAAGAAATTGGGCAATTAATTTCGGAACATTACCAATAGTATTTATATCAATTAGTTATTTTAAGCTTTTTCCAGCCCGGTATCCACCAAAAAATCGCTTATGTTCGCAATTTTTAGGTCTCAATTCAACGTAATTTCTGACGACTTAAACTAGATTCACGCCGTCAATATTTCCAGATGTAATAAAAAATTCTCGAGACACCTTTATTTTGGTATATGGTATAGTAATTTTGTAGCAAATTCCTTGATCTTTCATACTTTCAAACAACATATTTATTAGCTTTTCCCGCCGACGTGCACCAGCCAAACCAACCTTAAAGTGAATATTATATGAATACACATTTTTATAATCTACACAAGAGTCTTACCTACCTTCATGCACAAATATCGTTCGCATTTGTTAAAAATCTGGTTATTTCCTCCTTTATAAATACCTTTGAGTTTTTAGGTTTGTAACCTTCTGATTTTCGTTTTAGCAATGCTATCAAACTGCTTAACTGAAAATTCTGTTCGTAACATGGAATAGTAACACCAAAGGGATGAAGGCTTCTGTATCTTGCTTAGCTCGTTAAAATATACTAATAATTATTTTTCACTACTCATGTTTCCAACCTTCTTTTCTCGACACCATTTCTCGTAACGATCATAAGTCAGCTGGTATTTTTCTCTTGATTTCTCTGGCACAAGATTTGAAATAATACTGGAAGCTGTATTTTCAATATCTGAAGGGAGATTGTCTTCGCTTCAACTCATTTTTAAAGATTTTTGTTCATTCAACTTTGACAATTTAATGACATTACTAATTTATTTTATTCCCACAGCTTTGTTTGACTTTGTTGCTATGGTTACAAAATATGATTTACAGTACCTTATGTTTGCAGTAAATATTATTAACAATACGTGGGATTGAAGTATTTTTTTAAATAAAATTTTATGATATAAGTACTTTTAATAATACCTACTAACTAACAGTTGTAGATAAAATTTTGTACGTAATACGTGGGATAGGAATTATTAACGCACTTATGTGAATACACGACTCGGGCTACGGCCTCGTCGTGCAATCTTCACATGCGTGCGTTAATAATATCCATATCCCACTAATTACGTAAATAACTATTACGTAATAATTACACCCTCTCATACATAGTCTATCCTAATGCTGCAGAGCAGCACGGGTCCTCTAGTACTAGTATATGTTTAAAATCTTTAGTAACAAAATGGGAATTAAAAGTGTTAGAATCACTGCGTATCATGCAGAGGCTAATGGTTTTATAGAAATATTTCATAGTATTTTTAAGTCGGCAATTAAGGCTAGGAATAATAAAAATTGGAAATATGATCTCCCGTTAATTTTGTTAGGTGTTAATGCAACGGTAAAAGAAGATCTTAAGTGTTCTTCTGCTTAGTTAGTCTATGTACAACCATTAAGACTCCCTGGAGAATTCTTTTTAGATTCTTGTGATGATGTAGATTCATATTCTAAATTACGTAAAACATTTGCGAATTTGAAAATTTCTCAAGTTGTTGGTCACGGTTCGTATAAAACTTTTGTATATCTGGAGCTGAAAAATGCAGAATTAGTTTTTGTTAGAGCTCCGGGTAATAAATCTTCTTTGACTTCCACCTTATGAAGGGCATTTCAAAGTTGTTAAAAGACTTTTTACGATTTTAGAGGATAATAAAGAAGTGGTTATAAATATTGATAACGTTGAACCTGCTTTTTTGTTATGTGGTGCATTTAATTTTGACAGACACTCCGCTTATCAAGACTATTTCTGTCAATCATTGAATGTCAATTCTGATGAGATGTTGTAGGAAAAAGGAATTTTGATATTCTTGGGCTTTTATCACAGAATTTTTCCATTGTTGGACTTGTAAGTATAGTCTCTTGTTGTTTTCTTGCTGTATCTTCTGTAGGAGGTAAGTAATTAAGGTGTACGCTTTTATTTTTTGTAGCTATAAAACAATTAGGTATATCGCAGTTCCTTAAATTTTTTGTAAGAATACAATTAAATCCTTCATCAAAAAGCACTTCCTCACATTTAATTATAACTATAAAAGTTTCAGCTGCTGAACGTAAAAAGGTAGCTTAGTTTACCTTAGAATATCAACATTCACGAGTATCTAGTACATCTTCCGTAAAAATGGTGTATATTTTCCAAGAAAAAATTCAAATTGTAGGATTATACTGAGAATGATAAATCTGCAAGAGCCACAGCTGGACTGTTTAATGGTCCTTATCCTGGATGAACTGCAATAAGTACGTAACTAAATCAATGATAAAGTTTTTAAAAACAGGATCAGTTCTATTACTAATAAAAAACATCAACCATTTATTTTTATTATTTAACTCTTATCGCCATAAGACTATAATTTTAGGTTATTTTTGACTATAACTTGATAAAGTTGATGTCTATGATTTATTTTACTCGTTTTGCCTTTTCGATAAAAGCTGTTTGATACCGTTTGACATTAAAAGATTACGCGAAAAAAAACGAAAACGGGGCCAACATTTGCATTTTAGTTATAAAAGTAATTAGAATTACTTTCAAATTATTCGCAAGTACCTCCATTAATTATAATAAAATTAAGATTATTCAATAAAAAAAATAATTAGTATTATTTGTACGAGAGCGTTAGGTAAATTCGCAGTTATTTCTCACGTTCCACAACGAAAAATGGAGAATATATCAACTAATTTACAAATCTCACTTATTCTGGCTCTAATAGGTAAGAACATTATTTTCACTATTTATTTTAGACAAGAAATTTTATCCAGTAGATTTTTTCTCGTAGATAATTTTAGTTTTACGTCCAGAATTGATGGGTTATCTTTGAATAGACTCGAAATATTAATCTCTATCATCCCGTTGAGTTATAATCTACAAAACGATGTTTTTTCGATCTTATTTTCTTTAAAAAATTTAGTATGAAATAAATTTTTCAAGAAGTGTTACCTATTAATTTATCCTACAATCATACAAATGTACAGATGTTTCAAACCTTTTGATAATAATTATTACATAGTCTCTAGGCATTTTAAATTAAATTTCTTTTCATATTTTAATCACTGAATGCATAAATTGGATAATAATTTTGGCAAATTTTCAAATCCTACATAATAAAATTATTCAAATGAAGAAGCAACATAGAAAGATACATCCCAGATAGCACGCAAGTTTGCTGCAAACTTGCTTGATTTTTGATATTGGGTTGCTCAAGCAAATTTGTCATATTAAGCGTGAAACAAGTTTGCAACAAAATTGCCATGTCAAAGGTGAATATGAAAAATTGTTGCAAATTTGATGCAAATTTAAAAAAAAACATTTTATTGTTTTTGTATTTAACCGTAATCAATTTTATCACTTATATGCGAATAAGCTCAAAAAACATAAAATGTATTAGGTAATAGAATAATGTTTAAATATTCATAACATTTAGACATATCATCGTTGCGACCGGATACTATTTTATTTAAAGATCAGGGTTTCACTACGAAAAGAAGAAGATTAACATACACACAATGAACTGTTCGTTGTTCGTTGAGGGAATGGTTGAGGGTCAGACGCCATTAAAGATGAAGATTTTAATGGTAAGTTTTGGTGGTTTTATCTAGAAAAGAGTGTTTTCGCGCGTTATTAGTGTTAGTGATTCTATATCGTTATAATAGTTGCCAGAGACCCTGAAATTCTATCACGATTCTATATAGTGATTTTCGTTGTATAGATGTAAGTATCTTATTTTTATATATAAAAATAATGTTTGTGTAAGAATATGCGTCTATTAATATGAATTGTGTTCATTTAACTTCAATTTCCAATTACTGATTAAATAAAGTGGGAGAATAAGTTATAGAGCACGTGGGTTTCTTTTATTTATAATAGATAATTATTAATTTTTTGATTTCTGGGTAAAAGTATTACAATCAAAATAAAATGATACTAAGATGTAATATCTCATTTCAAAAACTATAAATTTATTTATCTCAAATATAGATGAGTGATAACATATTCAGAGAGATGGGGAAACAGCAGTTTTCTTGAATTTGACAATCTTCTGAAGTAGTTTATATAGTCATACAAGTTTTATTATTTTATTACAGGTTGTAATTGAAAAAACTAAGTTCAGCTGACCCTATTCAATAAGTGACTGACCTAACAGAAGGCTTAAACAGAGTGGAGTAGAAGGTTGACTCCATTTTATCCCAAACAGAGAATACTGCCAGAGCTCCAAATCAAAATGACAAATGGGAAAATATGCAACAAATTTTTGTTTTTAAATCAAATTCAAATAGGCAGATATTGAATAAAATTAAAACAAATTGTTGAATTTGAATTACCCTTATATATTTTTTTGTTTAATATTTTCGTAAAAACAAAATTGATACACATTTTCTTATTGTAAACTTGTTTCTTTTTCGAAAAAAATGTCTTTCAATCAAACACAAATGAAATTGTTTGAATTAGTTTATCACAATTCCTTTGTTTCAGAGCTGAGAGTCAACAACGAAAAAATGATGTAAATAATATAGGTTAATAAAAGTTCTTAAATTTGTTTGTCTACTTCATTTAAAACTACAAGTGTGCCGTAGATGCTAATAAAAGTCGTTGACATCTATGATAAAGGAGGAAATGAATACCAGCAAGTCCCTGTGGGATATATACTATTCTGACATTTGACACCCAGTTGTGACTTGTGACAAGTTTGAATTTATAAACTTTAAGCAAGTTTCATATGGCTGACTTGGTGCAACTTTGATATGTGGTAACTAGCAAGTTTGCTTTATACTTGCAGCAAGTTTGTGAACTTGCTGTAGCAAACTTAATGCAAGTTTAGAAGTTTGATGTGTCAAATATAATGTAAGTTTGTAACAAGTTTAAATTGCTATTTGGGATGGAATATTCCAAGAGCCTGGCTGCCACAACCCTGGCTTATCGATCAACCGAATGAAATATTTTTTAAATGTTAGTACTTACTGTAACTTTTGAGAAAATCATTTAGTGCCATGGCCAAAATGATGCGTAAAATTTGATAATTTTTTAACTGGACATTTTTCGTACATGAACTGTACACCAATCGAGTAACTCCTTGAAACTGATTTAACAATTCACTTTAGACTGAGTAAAGGAAGTATGCACATATAGCCTAGATTCAAAAGCAGCCAAATCCATTTCGGTCCATTATACAGGAAACGCAGAAAACGATTGTAGAGTTAAAGCTATTTAAGGTTTAAATGATTTCTTTCATGATAATAAAGATGGCAGTTAAGTAGGTGAAAAATGTTTTAATAATGGCAAGAGCAAGATCTGCCAGTTATTTTGGATTTAAAATTGGATATTGCTCTATTTGAAACCAACATGCGGATTTGGCTCATTTTGAAAATGACTGTAACGGATTTGGCTCATTTAGCAAATTACATTTACCACTGATTAAAACAAAAAACTTCTTAAAATTCTTTAATATTATCAAATTAGGTTTAAAGTATAAAACGAAGAATGTATTGTAACATAAAAATATTGATATTATTAAATCTGGGGACTTCTCTTGCACAACAAATTTGGTTATGTTCAGGTTCATCGTCCTGGTTTGCTTGAATTTCTGTATTAAACCATTTGTCCAATACATTTTTATAGTATAACAAATTGTAGGATGTAAGAGATTTCCGAGAATCCCCATAATGTTTATCTAGTGACAATTTAACATCTCTTAGTTTCAATTGCTTTGCACTACTAGTAACACTGCACAAGGACGTATGGAGCTCACCACTTTACCCTTTCTGCAAACGTTGCGGTAGTTTCCAAATCGGATTTGTAAGACATCTCGCCTTTTACAGACACCAACTGTTTAGATTTTGCAAAATAAATCTTTTAGAACTTTTAAATTGCAAATGCCATTGTTCGGGACTTTTAAAAACTACATGTGATGCTTCCAGTCTTGAATATGTGTTGTGCTTGAGCCTACGTTGTAAATTGTTACGTAATTGGAAAAAAAATGTTAGTATTCCTCAGTGCTGGACCCTACTCCCTCCAACTTTTTATGTTTCAATCAATAAGGGCAAAAACACGATCCGCGGGAAGAAAAGGGTGACCAATAATAGGAAAAACCACTAGCTTTTGAACACTATCAGGAGCATAATAATGTAACCATTTACTGTACATTACAATAAGTGTGGTGTTCTTATCTTGGCCTCCACATCCATCAGCCACCAAACGTATGGTATTTATTCCTCCTAAGTCCGTCGATTGAACCGCGAATTATGTTTGAGTCTCAATCTCTTGCCAGGAGCTGGCATCTGATCTTCAAGTTTATCTAATTATCCAAACTTCTTTCGAAAGGCGGTTGTCAACCCGCATGTGTGTTTGTTACTGGCGGACATGTTATGTGCCAGTGAGTACTCTTCCGGGAGCGTGAACAAATACTGTCTTTGTTCTGTAGTGACTCCGTGTCTAGCTTTCCTGGTACCTCCGTATGCACCCATAAATTCTTTGAAGGCTGGGTCAGACTTTTGTTGTAGATGGTTCACCTCTTCCTCTTTGTTGTGAACTACTTCGAATGGCGCTAGTCGACTTCGTTGGACTACCCTCGGTTTTCCATTGGGGATCATGCTTATATGATAGATGATGTCGTTGATCTTATTCTTGATTAAGTATGGACCTTCCCATGTTTTCTGTAATTTTAGAGAAAATCCTTTTCTCCTTGTAGGGTTGTGTAACCATACTTTGTCCCTTTCTTTGAAACTGCCTTCTGTGGCCTGCGTATCATACCACTTTTTTATTCTGTCACTAGCAACTTGAAGATTCGTTCTTCTCAATTGGATCACGTAATCTTCTCCTGCTAGATCTTCGCCATGCCGACAGCCAAACTCCAGGTCGCAATGGTTAAGTTAACTGCCTTCTCCCTGTCGTACCAATTATTCACTCTAGCGGCTGCTTCCAACTGTTTCACATAATTGGTCCACGATGTCTTTCCGACGAACGTTGGAGCCTTGACTCGAAGAAAACTGCAATTATCTTCCAACTTGGGAAGTATTTTTGGCTTGCAAGGTTTTAGTTCTTCCGTCTTCTTTTCTCCTGCTGGCGTGTCTTGTGTTCATGAATATGTTATCTTTCTCTCTAACTCCTTGATTTTTTTCGTCCATCGTTGTCATCTTATCCTCAATATCCGATTTAAGAGACGAAGTTTTATTTTTCACGTCAGCGGCAATGTCATTTTTCATTAATAAGATATCGGCAGAAAGTTTGTCCATGTTCGGAGAAATATCGTTTTTCACATTCGTTGAAATCTTCTTTTTCATGGCAGAAATATCGTTCTTCATAGATGAAATCTTCTCGTCTATGTTAACAGAAATATCGTTCTTCATAGCAGATTAAGGTGGAAGTCTCGTCTTTAAATAAAAATGTTTCTGGATCCAAGCCGTCACTTACCAGTGCCATTTTCAGTCTTTCAACTAATTCATTCTTCTTTCTGGACGTTTCCAACTCGCGGTTTTCCAATTCTGCTTTCAGTTCAGTCACTTCCAAGTCACTTAGTCTCTTGGCCATTTTTACGAAACTATTTATTCATATTATCCCACTTCTGACACCAAAGTAATGTTTTTCTTATCTATTGAAACGTTTTTATTACGACGGGTGGGATAAATTTATACACCCGGTATGTCTACTCACTTAATTTATTTAGCCAGTGAACTATTCACTAATTTATATTATATACACAGTATATTCACATACACTAATTTATATAAACACTTCACTACTGTTTATTCACTTAGACTATTCACTTGTACACGGTTTATATCACGAGATCAAATTATAAACTGGCTCCTGCCGCTGGTCGAAATTCTTCACATATTAAGTACCCTTTTCTGTGGATAATTCTAGGTTGCGGCTCACACAAAACAATCGCCTCTCTGGAATTGTCTAGATTAGGCTGGAAATGTCTAGATAAGAATATTCACAAAAAATAATCGTGAACAGTTCGAAGAAATACCGGCGCATTAGCCAAAATTTTAACTTTCATACATGGCTTAGACAGAGTCGGATTCAGCGGCTACACCAGTGTGCTATTTCGTAACAATATAATGGGGATATTGGCGAAAGTGGTAATAATGAAAAGTATAGAAATCCAAAAATAATATATCTAATAAAAATAAAAATAAATTATAAAAATGGGGAAAATAAAAAAATAACAATAGATTCAGAAATAAAAAAAAATAAATGAACTAAAATTATGCACGTGGAACGTCAAAACCATGTTAATACCGGGTAAAATGATGGAGATTGGGGACGAACTAAAAAAATACAAAATATATTTAGCGACCCTAAGATAGAAAGATCAAGGGATGGTAGAAAAACAGGGAATAAAACCCAAGGACAATATGGGGAAGGGTAATTTACGACATAATCTATTAGATATTAGAACAATAAGTGAACGACTGGCATGCCTAATTATACAATCAAAACCAATGAATATATCGATAATAAATGCATATGCACCAACCGAAAGTGAAGATAAGGAGGAGAAATATAGTATGTACGAGTATGAAAAAGATCGAACAAGAAATGGAAAAAATACCAATAGAAGACACACCACTTTCAATTGGCGACTTCAACGAACAAATAGAAAAAGAGGAGTACTTGGGAAAAGTGGCAGGAAAATACACAGTCCATGAGAAAACAAACAGCAATTTGCAACACCTATTTAATCTGGCAGCAAGGACTATTATGATAATAAGTGGCACTAAATTTTGTCAGCCAAGGAAACGCAACATAACATGCACATCGCTGGGTCACAAATATAGTACACAAATAGATCACGTGCTTATTAATAGAAGAAAGCAGTCATCTGTAAAATATCTACGAACATACAGAGGAGTAAATGCCGATTAGGATCATTACATGGTAGCGGTTACAAACCTAATTGATTGGAACATCGAAAAATTTAAAAATTAAAATATAAGAAGCGAATACGCGAAGCAAGATGGGAAGAACGTTAATAGAATGTGAAGAAACGGAGAATGTGGAATCAGAATGGTATTATATTAGAAAATGTTCAGCGGAAAGTCAATTAGTGAGAGAAAAAAATGGAATAAACATAAAATGGTATGATGAAAAATGTCGAGAAATGCTAAACGCAGAAGACATTGCTAGAATGAAATGGATAAGTTCAAAAAACTCATGAGATAGAGAAAATATGAGAGAATTAGAAAAAATTGCAGCAAATTAATAAGAGAAGCTAAAACAGAATGGATAGACGACAGAATAAGGAAAATAAAAAATGACAAAACTATGAAAGCCTTTCATAAAAAAATGAATGAACAGAATCAGACATATAAAAGTGAAATTAAAGGTCTAACGAATAAAAACGGTGAAGTGATACAGACGAAATAAGTATAAACAAATTTGAAAGAAATACTTCGAGGAATTGCTAACTGAGGTAGTCTCAGATAATACAACGGAGGAAGAAAGCGGAGAAGAAAATGTAACACAGGGACCAACAAAAAATGAAGTAATAGAAATGATTAAAGTAGGGGAGAGTTCCCTTGAAACGGACAATTATTTTTGTTGTGAAATATTATTTCAAAATAAAAAGGTTCAAATTGTACCGTCATAGTATTAGCATAAGGTTTGTGGATTAACTTTTTCAGAAAAACCTAGAAAAAGAAAAGCTAGTCCCTCGGAAAAAAATTTAATTATATAAAATGTTCATTTCATGGGATCTTGCCCTTGTTATGGACAGTTATTCCCATGAAGTGGATAATGGTACAAAAACATGAGAACATGTAAAATAAAAGTGAATAAAAATTCAAAAACACTTCTTGCAGAAGAAATTTAAATTTCCAATTATACCACAAGATTTGTGGGCTCACTGGTTAAACAAACGGCAGTGAATAAATTCTTCTTTACTTAGTCGATATTCACCACTACAAGCTTCGCATATAGAATTATCTACCTAAGAATCTTCCTTCTCTTCGATATTTGAAGGATCAAGTTCTTGTTCTATTTGACTCAAATATTCTTTAAGATTCCGGGGAGGTGGAGATTCATCATGGAGAGAGATGTTACGTCTGTATCAGAGTCCCTAGAGCAATGTTTCTTTTTAGCTGTCGTAACTACTTTAGCATTGGCACCTTTCTTCTTACTTTTATTATTTCTTTTTTCTTCCGCTTTCATTAGCTCATCTTTCTTAGGTGTGTGTCTGTAATAATAGAACATTTTAAACTATTCCTAACTCTTCTCTTCCTTCCTTCTTAACATTTCTCTTCACAGTGTCGATGCCGCTTGTAGAAGGACGATTTGGATCAGCGGAAGTAGATGGCTGATCTAAAATATTGTCGTTCTCTGGTAGGTTGCCTTTTGATTGTGAGATGGTTAGGGTTTCCTGATGCATTATAGATGTGGGATCAGGTCTGTCAGCTATACCTGAAGGGAGAAAATCGTCGACAGTGAAGATGTTCGAATTAAATGGATATATTCCAGTTTTTTCAAAACTCTTACAAATATTGCTGATTGTAAATGACTCATTAAAAGCTAGATTCACGAACTCGGCAACTTCGTATATTGTTACGGTTTTCCCTGGATTGCATGTTAACCAATTATTCTTAGCTTGTTTATATCTAAAAAAAAATCATTATTAATAGGTATAATAATAAAATTAAATTATTATGGTATTACCTTAACCTGAACGGACCTTTAGAGGTTAGAGGTTGCATTTGGTGGCTGCAATGCGGAGACAACGTTAAAATTATTATATGGTTTTTTGTTACAAAATTCACAACTTGCAGATACACATGAGTTGCATGATTGTCCATAATAATTAATGCTTTCTTATCAGCGGTTGGTTGAACGTGGTTCAAGCAATGTTTCCAAGATTCAACAAAAGCTTCCTCGGTCATCCAACCAGATGGATTTTCCATACCTTTAGCACCAACCGGAGCTCCCTTGAGCATGTTATCTTTGAAGTAAACTCGTAGGAATATTAATACAGGCGAAATCGTCCCTCCTGAAGCGTTAATGCCCTACTTGTTTCGTCCGTCGTGCAGCTATTACCTTGGCCGGTTTCGTGACTATCATGCACCCTGTTTCGTCAAGATTCCATATCATGTTTGGTGCAAAATTGTGTTTCTGGTAAAAATTTTCTAAATCTGAAAAGAAAGTTGTTGTATTTGTTTTATGGAAACTGGAAGTTCTGCTCAATGATGTGCTTTCGGGTTGACGCAGTGATAGTTCTTCGTGGCGACTCATGAATACATGAAGCCAATGAATGCCTGCTTTATTATTTTTATTTCATTCTGCTGGTGTCTCTTCTTTATTAGCAACAGCAAATTGGTAAGCCAAATTACTGGTCTGCGTTGTTGTCAAGCCATGACACAATTTGGAAGTTGTTCGAAGGTAATGAACTAGTAACTTTTCCTGATCTTCCGTGAATGCTTTCCTATTTCCAATATTCCTTATGTATCTGAAATTGCCATCTGGAGAATTCTTATGTTTTTTTACCAAATTGGCCAATAAAGATTTCGATATTCCTGTGCAACACTTCTTATGGGAAGATTTTGATTTATTACAGCCTCCACAGCATCTTGAATCTCTTCATCAGACTTTCTAACTCGCTTTGCCATCATAGACAGCAACCTTAAAAAGATGAACAGATAAGCTTCTATAAAAATGATAATAAATATAAGCGAGCAGATGTTCATTGTCTATTTAAAAATTCAATCCTACGTGAAAATACTGTCATAAAGTTTTAGGAAAATAGTTAAAATAATTTAGTAGTACCGAAACAAAAGAAACATACAGTATTTTCCATGTTAAATATTGAATTGAATAACATACTTTCACATCTCCCTTGAATCGGACACATTGCAGCCCATGAACTGGACGTACATTTCCTGGGCGTTGGAATGTCCGATTCATGGGATATGTGGTTTTGAAAATAACCTCAAAATATAATTTCTACAAATCGTTATATCAATGATTTAACATAACTGTCTGATAACCACTTGATGTTTGTATAAAAAAAATCGACAACTAATCGTCACTAGAAACGTAGCTATTCACTTCGCCAAATTTACGTAAATATTTTTT
Organism: Galeruca laticollis; assembly: GCA_963921935.1. Taxonomy (NCBI): domain Eukaryota; kingdom Metazoa; phylum Arthropoda; class Insecta; order Coleoptera; family Chrysomelidae; genus Galeruca; species Galeruca laticollis. Next base: position 17,308,149 of record OY998183.1, on the reverse strand, counting down.
TAACGGCAACGGATTTTTTAATACATGCCTCGTCAACAAGACGCGAGCCACAGATTCAGCCACTTTCCAAGAGATGTCGCATGATGTGGCAAAAATGGGATTTACGTAAAGGATGCTAAATTACTATCGGGTGTATTAGAAAACTGTAGCGTCCGGTTCATGGGCTGTCCAATTCAAAGTAACTCTCCCCTAAATACTTTTAGGTTTAGGTAATAAAAAAAGTCATACTTTAGAGAGCCATATAATATATGACTTATATTAGAATTAGAGACAAAACGAAACTTTGACAAACAAATCACAAATCAAACAAACTTGCGCATGTTAATTATCAAATTAATTGAAAAATCTAATAATTTACCATTTAATTCTTATTCTTGAATGGGGGGGCTTGCAGCGTTCATAAAAAACACGACTGAAATGCAACTCGACAGTAATATAAACATTCGAAACAGGAATTAATCTTTAAGATTTTTTATGTCAAATGACAATTTCTTTACCAAAACTTGCTTGCTATTCGTTATTTAGTTTCACCGACATTCGACATATATATGCGAGCAGAGTTGCTCGGACCTTTTGATTATTAAAAACAAGCACCGAAATCAGTTGGATATTACTGAAGACATGCGTTTGGCTTTGAGAAGTACCATTGAGTAGGTATTTTAAAACTCAATGGTAGTACTGAACCAATGATTCACAAGTCAGTAAAGCGTATGCAATCACAAAAGTCACATTAAAATGTTCTATTTATAGATAGATAAAACAATCCGTTATTTATTTACATTTCGGTGATCCATGATGAGACATATATTTTGTCAAATGGTCAATCGCGACAAAAAGTTTTAAGAACCACTGCTCTAGAAGAATATCAAGTATAAAATTGAGAAAACAAAAATAGTACTTAAAAGGAATTGAATTTAACCACCGCCACCGATAAAATCAAACTTGAAAAGTAACCATGAATTTCTGTCGTATACCTGGACTATTTTTAATTTTACAAATCACTTATTTCAATGTGGTTATCATGACGTATACTAAGTTAGGTTGGAGTATTTATTTGGTATACTATAACAGTTATAATCAAGATCCTAATATAATTATAATTGTTTTCAATCACTCAATCTGATTTTTATTATTAATCTTCCCTTGAGGTGTGTGAGCTTCGGGCATATGAACTCGGAGCTTGTAGGCTTGGAGTTTGAATCAACTATATCGAGAAATAAAATTCCAGTTTACCGGCTTTATATTCGTACTCACAGCTACCTCATATGGAATGTGCTGAGTTGATACAGGCCTGGTATAGCAACGAGAGCAGTTAAAGAGCTTCAAAAATATAAGATGGATATAACTGCAATACAGGAAGTGAGATGGACAGGAACGGGAAATATGGAGATGGAAAACGATATAGTGTTCTGGTCAGGTAGTGAGGACAGACATGAATACGGATGCGGCTTTATCATAGCAAAGAGGCTAAAAACAGCAGTAATAGACTTTAAACCAGTCAGCGGGAGAATTTGTTATATCAGACTTAAGGGTAAATAGTTCAATCTCACGATATTTTCGATTTATGCCCCGACAGAGGAGGAGAAGAAAGATGAATTTTATGAGCTACTGGATCAACACTATAGGGCGGCTCCAAGGCATGATATCAAGGTAGTGATGGAAGATTGTAACGCTAAACTGGGAAAAGAGGAGTATCTCAGAGAGTTCGTAGGAAGACATAGCCTACATGACATAACGAATGATAATGCTCACCGATTAGCAGAATTTGCAATATCTAATAATATGGTAGTAAAATCCACACAATTTGAAAGGAAGAACATATATAAATCCACATGGGTTTCAAATGACGAAACAACGCGAAACCAGATAGACCACATTCTCATAGATGCAAGACACTCTAGTAGCATCATCAGTGCACGAAGTATGAGAGGAGCAGACAGCGATACTGATCACTTCCTAGTTAAATCCAGGTTGAGAACGAGAATAACAACACAGAAACCTGAACAAAAATAGTCAAGAGAAGGATAGGGCGTAGAAGCTTTTCAAAACCCCAAATAGGAAGGTGAGTACCAAATGGCCTTGAGCAACAAATTCAAATGCCACGAGGAAGATAATAAAGAACTAGAGTAAATATGGAAGCAAGTGGCAACAGTCATAGAAGAACCAGCGACAGAAACCATTGGAAAAAAGAAGAAGCGCCCGAAAAAAGGTGGTTTGACAGAGAATGTGAAGAAGCGCTGGGATTAAAAACAAATAAGAGACTGACAATACTAATAAACCCTACGAATGAGAACAAGAGCACAGACAAGGAGATTACTCAGAACAAAAAATAAGAACTACCCAGAACACCAAATACGGGAAATAGACAGGGATAGAGGCATGAATCAGACAAGGAAGTTCTTTAGGGAAGTAAAGAGAATGAGGAACAATGGGAGTGTAGGAGGAACGAAAGGCATGAGAAATGAAAGTGGACAACTGACAATGGCGGAAACGGAAATTGTTGAACGATGGAAGGAGTACTTTAAACAATTACTAAATATTGAAAGAGAGACATAGGAAGAAGAAGAAGACATTACCTTCCACTCAGCGGATATAATAATACCACCACGAACACTCCAAGAAGTAAAAAATGCGATAACATCACCAGGCAATGATGGTATAAATTCAGAGTTGTTAAAAATGATCCTGAATATATGGGTACAACAAAAAATGCCTAACGATTGGAGCGGAAGTATCATAATACCTACACATAAGAAATTAAACAAAGAAGAAATTAGAAATTATAGAGGAATATCACTTATCAACACAGCATACAAATTATTGGCAACCATACTACTGAGAAGGTTGACCCCTTATGCGGAAGACGTTATCGGCGACTATCAATGCGGGTTTCGTGCTGGAAGGTCAACGATAGATCAAATATTCACGATCAGACAAATATTAGAAAAGAACTGGGAATTCAACCGGGATGTTCACCAAATCTTTGTTGATTTCCAGTAAGCATATGACTCTATAAAAAGAAGCAGATTGTGGGTGGCAATGCTAGAAATGGGCATCCCAAGGAAATTGGTGGAGCTAATATAAATGTGTGTGGTAAACTCATATGCACAGGTGAGGATAGGAAGCAGAACATCAACTCCGTTTAGGGTAACATCAGGGCTCAGACAAGGAGATCCCCTCTCACCGTTGTTACTCAGTTTGGCCTTGGAGTATACGGTTGGTAAAATAACATCGGAACTAACTGAAGGTTTTGCTAAGCAGTGTTCAAAACTATTGTTGGCTTTTGCTGATGATATAGATACGGTGGGTCATTCAACGGGAGATATGAGAGAAGTGTTCTCCCAACTCGAGGAGGAAGTAGGTAACCTGGGTCCACGAATAAATGAAGAAAAAACGAAATACATGGTAGTACCCAAGAACCCAAGACATAGAATCAGACAGAATATTTCCATTAATGAGTACAACTTTGAAGTGGTTAAGGGCGCTATATTATCTTACAACACTCTTGAGATCTAAACTATTAGGAAGACAATCCAAATGAACAATATACAAGTCAATTATTCGCCCGGTGGTTACATATGGCAGCGAAACCTGGACCCTTAATCAACGGGAAATGAATAAGCTTCTTGTCTTTGAAAGGAAGGTTCTTAGAATTATATTTGGACCGCAACAAGAAGATGAGGCAACAGGACACTGGAGAAGACGCCACAACGCTGTAATGTCAGCGCTGTATGGCAGTAAGAACATAGTGAGACACATAAAGGCTAATCGAATAAGATGGGCAGGGCATGTATTGAGATCAGAGGACCACATATTGTTAAAAACAGTATTCTTTGAAAGACCAGATGGTAGAAGATCAATAGTCCGACCCAGGAAAAGATGGAAAGATGCCGTCGCAGCAGATGTGTCTAGAATGGGAGTCCAACAGTGGGAAATGGAAGCGCAAGATCGAGGAAAATGGAGGGTGATAGTGGATGCGACCAAGACTCACCCAGACTTGTAGGGCCAGGAAAAAAAGAAGAAGCTACCTCATATCCCCTTAGTGCAAAATTCAGGAGGAAAACCCAGTAGAAAAATATCTGTTCTTTAGGATAATGTAGCATATCTCGTAAGTGCTGATTGATCTAGTTGTCCGCTAACATCTCTCCCTCCCTCCTAACTATAAAATTAGCTTGACTTGGGAAACCGTGCGACCCAAATTGAAGAGTGAGCAGTAGGCAATATAACTGATAAGAAGACCCCACACAATTTTGTACCTCCTGGAGATCGAAACGCTATTTTTGTATACATAACCTCAAACATCTCAGAATACTGGTTTCTAGACAAAGAAAATTTTGCTTGTATCACATCTATGAATACTATTTGTTGTGATTTGGCGAGCACTGGATATCATGAAAACAAAACTTTCTCCGTCAACCTAAGAATTCTCTAATAAGTGTATGGCACCAAAAGAAAAGTCCTCTCTTCAGGAACCCGGCACTTAAAATCTAATTCTAAAAATCCTTTCAAAAGAAAGAATTTTGGAACTTCCTAAAAACATGTTTAATAATATAACACAACCACTCAAATAATTGATGCTGTTCCACAATGGTTGATGTAAATAATTTACCTCACACAAAGACTGAAGCACTTATATAAATGGATTTGGGACAACTTTCAATCATGGGTAAGGTTGTATCCCCTATTATGTTACAATGACAACCTATTGTCAATGGGCAATTTACCCGACGTCGAGACTACAAGTGTCGACCCTAAAGAAAGTTATCTTTACGAGATCTACTTGTAATAAAGAGACGAATTCTCGGAAAAACAAGATCAGTAGTGAAAAATCTCTCGTCCAAGATACCCTTGGTGAAAAATATCTTGTCCGAAACAGACACAAATCGACTCGGTTGAGTGAATCTCTCTGGTCAGAATAAAATTCTAAACTGATCAACTCTCAACTAAACTTAATACTGAACCGGGGAAATTAGGATTTTACCTAAACCCAATCATAATTGGAGAGAAATACGTATTTGTCATACGAGCATCTAATATCTGGGAACAACCGTAATTTATCTATCAACTCCCCGCATCATTTATTGTATCCACCTTAATAACTGTTTTTTGCAGGATTTCATTTACGTTGTTAATATTGTCGTACTTAAGTATTTTATTAAACGTTTCCTAAAATTACCCCAAAAACCTAATCGAAGTAAAACGCAACAACCTTTGGTGTATCTGTGAATGATAAACATAACAGTCCACCCCACTAATCCATTTCGTCTACACAACTATTTTTAGTTATTAAATGATTCTTTTTTTGTCAGGTGTATCATATTGTAATAATTACAGTAGAAATCTTTTGCAAAAGGATTATCCCGGTTATGGAAAAGATTTTGTGTTATTTCCTGGAGATGATGGTGAAGAAATTTATGGATATTTCACTGATAAACAATTTAGTAGAATGGGATTTGATATTGTTCAATTGTATAATAGTTTCTTCGGCGACATCGACTTACTTATAACCTTCACGCTTTATACAAGGTGAGTAATTTGTAAGGCGCCACAATATAGAAAATAATAATATAAGCCCAAGTTTTTTATTAATAGGCACTAATTTTTAGAGAAACCCCCGATGGTTATACTATCAAAGACATTCAAGAAATAGTTTTGAATATTACTAAAAAAACTAAATTCATTACACACGGTTGGATGTCCAGTGGAACAAAAAATGTAGCTATGGGTATTAAAAACGCATTTCTTCTCAAAAAAGACGTTAACGTTTTTGTTATGGACTGGGAACCTATTGCAGGTAAAAAAACATTTCTCTTTTTGACCAAGAACAGAGAGACCAAAAATATTTCTGATTATGATCAAGAACAGAAAGGCCAAAAATATTCCTGAGCTTGAACTTCCTCCAATCTATATAACTTAAAAATAGGGATAGGTACCTATTTAGCTCCATTATTGGGATCCGAGATTAAGATCGGAGTGCTACTAAACTGTCAAGCTGTGGCGGAACTACTGGTATGCAATGTGTGGGAAGCACACGGGCCCAGGCTAAAAAGGGGTTCAAGAGCTACAAATACAAACAAATATGCAAAATACAATATTCTTATAGGAAAAATTGCAATACTCCGGAAACGGGCACACAAAACTACACAAAATAGATAGTAACTAAAATAATCACATAAAACGGCATTTAGTTTGAAGGGCAGTGTACGTGTTGGTGATTATTGAACTTTAATAAAGGCAAAGGCGGCCGATACGGCCACACGTGGTATTGTAATAATTTAGGTATGAGCAATAACTTTTGTTTGATATTTTCCAGTGCCTCATTTTTAGCGAATTTTATTTAGTTGATAATGTGCATGGTTTGCGTTTGGGTGTTTATGAACTAGGTGCCTACACTTAAAAAACAATTCCTGTATTTTCGTTACCGGAGTTATAGTGTGAGTATGATTAGTATTCACGTCCAATAATGTACTAGTGGAAGGATATCAGAAATGAATACCTTTAAATATAAATCTGTTGCTCAAAAACGCAAGGAACTTGAGGAAGCAATTGCTAAAAAGGCAAAGCTTCCAAAACTTACTTCGTTTTTGGTCCAAAGGCTTTTACTACTTTTATTACTTTTACTACTTAACCAAGTCAAAATAATGAAATTTCGGTTACTTCTCATTTCATATTTTTTTATTCAAGTAGAAATGACGGAAGATATAACTCCGTCGGTAGAACGTTGCACCACCAAACTAGAATTGAGTTCCGAGACTGGTAGTGTCAGTGACAGTGACATTAGTAAAGAATTTCAATGTGAAAACACCGAAAATATTGTAGCAATAATTGTACTGCGACTGCCGTGTCGAGGGAATCAACGATTTTAAAAACTGATAAAGGGTATTATAATCCAAATGGGGTATTGAGCGTTTGTGGCTTTGTTACTCTAAAATCCTGGACAAATGCTTGTTGGTTATTTGAACAAGCTAATGATGCCTTTGGCAGAGGCCATAATGATTAGAGGGATCTTCAACAAGCAATCAGTAGCTACAATGTATCTTGCGCAACTTTGATCGCTGAAGATTGAATACGTCTATTGATGTTTATCTTGATTCAAAAATTCGACAAGAAATTAATGTTTGGAGGCAAATTCTGGAACGTGTCATAGAAGTTATTTTTACATTAGCCTCATGCAATATGATATTTAGAGGCCACGACTAGTCTGAAAATTTTTAAAATCCTCGTGTTTTTATCTGTGATAAAATTACTGACAAAATTTGACCCAGTTTCACAAAATTTGTTAGAAAATAACAAAAAACATTCAACCACCTACTTAAGTCCAGCTGTTCAGACCGATGTTCTATTTTTAATTTATTAGATTTTATTTTGGAAAAAAAATATTATTCTTCTACCAGCTTTAGTGAAATTGTAACTACCTGTATTATTTTTTTGACCATCCCTATTTCGGTTGCCTCGGCTAAATGGTCTTAATCCAAGTTAAAGTAGATCAAAGCTTATTTGGAATATGCATGACCGATAAAAAATGATCACCTTTAACAATTATTTCTATCGAAAATGAGGAGGCTCGAAAAATATATATTTCTAATCTAATTTCAAATTTTGCGCATGCAAAAGCAAGGAAAAAAGATTTTATTAGTTAATACGTAAATATTTGAGCGGTTTTACTTTTTTGTTGAAATATTTCCAATATTTTGTTATTTTATTTTTAACATATTTAGAAAATATATTTTTCATTTTCTTCCAGTTTTGTTACTTATACGTATATGAAATTTATAACACATTGTTTTTGATCTGTACTTGCACAGATATTTTTCTATGTTTAGGAAAATAAATACTTATCAGCAAGGCAATTGCTTTTTTGTAGCCAAATTTCATACCTAAATTAATATTGTAATGTTTTTCTTATTTTTTTAAATACACAACGGGTAGAATAAATTGGTACACACGGTATATCTACACGCAATTTATTTATACACTTTACTTAATTTTTAATTTATATTAAATACACTGTATATTCACTTACACTTCCTAATACTTCACTAATATTTATATTCACGTCTATTCACTACGAGATTAAATTGTAGAATAACTTACGGTTCGCAGGTAGTTGCTTATATATTTAAACGTCTTCTGGAACCTTCGAATTCCTGAAAGCTTTCAATCGTGGCTCCAACAAACAATGGACTTATCTTTGAATGTCTATAAAAACAATAAAAAAAATACCTAGTCGTTCCCAGAAAACCGTGCGCTCCCGCCAAAATTCCAACTTTATGTATCGAACTCGAACAGAATCGGCTTCAGGGACTACTACGGTGTGGAGTTTCGTAACAATATTGTTATAAATACTCCCTATTCCATATCATAATGTTGGTCCGTCGAAAATTTCCCACACAGGCCCGTGGCTACGTTGTTCCGCCACTGCTGTCAAGTCGAAACTATTGTAGACGTGATAAAATAGTGTTGTTGTGGTAATAGGGTGGCTTAGTGTTTTTCACCCTTTTTTGTGTTATATTTTCTTTTATAAATAGTTAAGAGTTTTTCTTAGACCACATAAACATACAGTTTAAGCAATGGAACTGCTGTTTCCTTTAATTTCTGCCGTTGTACCTGAGCATTCGCGTCTCTAACTAAATAAATAGTTAATTACAAATAAGAATATGCAGTTTAATGACAACATACTTCTTGGAATGTAATCTTTAAAATGATATATATTTTGATTTAGGTTTACCCATTTTTAATTTACTTTGCCAATATTTTCTTGCGTCCACCATTTCGAATTCTCAACTTTTTCCAATTTCAGGAAACCGATGGAAACTCAAGTGTACAGTTTATTCCATTTCTGGCACTTTTGCGGGTTATCTCCCGTATCTTTAAAGATAGGGGATTGCGATTTAGGCGATAATCTGCTACCTTTTTATGAAATAAAAAATTACGCAAGCATAATAATTTTGATAGCCCTTTTGGTTTTTGATATACAGGGTGAAATTGAAAAGTGTCACTTTTCAGGCACCCCTCGTATCTCAGTTATCTTTAAACTTATCAAAGAAGTTAGAACTTTTTCTGATATAATGTTTTCCGTAGAATCCAGTGACATAGTTAGTTTCGTCCTGACGCGTTTTGTTTTTTAGTTTTGAAGGAAGCATTTGTTTTATTTTTAAATGGGCCATCCTGTATATTATTTTCTATATTCATTAGGTATGAATTGAGCGGAATAAGAGCGGAGGAAATAGTGAGAGAGAGAGAGAGAGAGACAGAGATAGAGAGAGAAAGAACGAGAGAGCGAGAGAGCTAGAGAGAGAGAAGTTCGATGTTTGTTTAAGGTGTGGTTTATAATTGTTTTAACTAGTGTTGGTGTATATTTTAGGATTGGCCCTGATATAGGATATATTTCCTCTGCAGGGCTGGGTTGGGGGTGTTTTGTTGGTTGGTTTGTGTGCCGAATGAGGTTGGCTTGCGTTGAAGGTGGTGACTGAAAATTCAGTTAAGTGGAAAAAAGTGTATGGGATGCTTGAGAAGAAAAGTGTCTAGAAATTTGGAAATTTTGTTTTAATTCTGGATGATTGGTGGTTTTATTGCTAGAAATCAACCGGACAGAAAGGCAGGATTAATCAGCAACGAAAGTGGGTGATTTTTAAAGAAACGTGGTTTTAAAGTTGACTAGGATGGGGGGTTAAGAAGTGTATAGTAGTAAGTACGGATATGTATAAGACGAACCACGTTTCGTTGCGGGTAGTTGAGTAGATGAGGAGGGTGTTTGGATTATTGAAGAATTTTGGGATATGTGTGTGTCCGATGTCTTGAGAGTTAATAAGAAGGATAAAGAGTGATTTCGATTTTCATTTTTATTTAGAATTTCTTTGAAAAGTGACTAGGAGACCTAGAAAGGCGTGTAGAAGATGTTTGGTGGTGGCGACTGGCTCCGAGTTCGAGGAGAGGAATTTAGTGGGTTAGTGATTATTGTTTCGGTGAGGTGGTGAGAATATTTAAATTTTTAATTATTAAGTGAATGGCGGTATCGTCAAGTAAATCCAAAAATCTCGTGGATACGTCGGTCCATTTAGCTAGAGAATGAATTCACTATGCTACAGGAAAAAACGTGGAAAACCTGCAGCACGGACGGGGGAGTTGGGGCTCGCGGATTCAAGTTCAAGTGCTTTCGTTCCTGATGGAAGTGAAAGCAAAGTGAGCACGCCTGCATATGTTTGTGATAGAACAGTTGTGTCGATATATGGAAGGTATTAAATGGCGAAGTGTATCGGCTATGATATCCCTTGAGTTGGGAATGGCATTCATGAGGGTGACTGTGAGGACTTGAACGATGACTTTTGTGTCGGTTGAGAGTTCGAAGGGAACTGGTGACTTTTCGAGTGACACTGGGGCGGTCTCTGGAGAGGTTTTAGGTATCATTAGCCTGTGGGGGCAGCGAGGGTGGAAGGCGGGTTGAGGACCACCGCAATTTGTACATGTAGGGGTTCCGGACTTGGGGCAATTTTCGGGTTGGTGGCCTGTTTGGCCGCAAAAAGGGCATATCGGCTTAGACCGACAACAGTCAGAGGAATGTCCGGTTTGAGTGCATCGGGAGTGCTGTCGGGAGCAGAGTTATAGTAATTGACAGATGTGATATTTCACATTTGTTTATGGCATATTCATTAAAACTGCAGTTCTTAAGTTTCGAAATGGGAAAACGATAATGAACACTGAAAAACAAATCAAAACAGCGAAAATTTAACAAAACAAAACCTCTAGACCAGTGGTGTCAAAGATACGGCCCGCGGGCCACGACCGGCCCACAAGACATTCTAATCCGGCCCGCTTTGCTGGAGTCAACCAATCACATAGGCCTGCTGTGAATGGTTGAAAATATTCCAACAATAGTTAGAAATTAATGTTATTATGTTTTAAAATCTTGTAATTTTATATTTATATTCTATAAATATTATAATTAATTGATATAATTGAACATCCTCCACGGGTGTATTAACCACACGTGTCTAACCAATCATGGCCAACCCGAGCATTTTACTGTACTCTACGGCAACGTCGCCGATGCAATGCCAGAGACGAACAACAGGGCGGGGGAGTGTGCTGTGAACAGTGCAGCAGTCAGCTCAGTCAGTAGCCAGACAAACGTTGTTCACAAGAATATTTATTCTTTTGCGTTGATTGTGCTTGTTGTGTGTAATTTATTTGAGTGCGCCTTGCGTCTGTTGCAATGTCTGCTAATAAACGACGGAAATTTGATAGCGAGTGTCGAGTTTTTCAAAGTAAGTGGGAACTATTGTATTTTTTCATTGAATGGAAAGGCAAACCACTTTGCTTGATTTGTAAGCAAACTGTTGCTGTTTGCAAAGAATTCAACTTGAAAAGACACTATAAAACCCATCATAAAGAGAAGTTTGACAAATTCTCTGACGAGATCAGACTAGAAAAACTAGAATGTTTTAAAAGTAAATTGAAGGGACAGCAATCATTCTTTACAAATGCCAAAGTTGATAGTGAGAATGCTATGAGAGCGAGTTATGTAATTGCACTAAAAATTGCAAAGAAATCGAAACCTTTTAGTGACGGCGAATTTGTTAAGGAATGTATGTTAGATGTGGCTGAGATTTCATTCCCATCCCAGAAACCATCTATTCAAGATATACCCCTGTCCAGAAATACAATTGCTGGCAGAGTAAATGAGTTGGCGGATAATTTGCATAAGCAACTTAGAGAAAAAGTGAAAGAATTTATTTTTTATTCCATTGCTGTCGATGAAAGTACCGATATCAAAGATACAGCGCAGCTTGCTGTGTTTATTCGCGGAATCGATAAAAACTTTTTCATTACTGAATAACTATTGAAATGTGTACCTTTGAAGGATACTACTACAGCTCAAGATATTTACCAGGCGATTGAACAATTAATTCAAAATAATGAACTTGATTGGGGAAAATTATGCAGTATTACGACTGATGGTGCACCAGCCATGGTTGGAAAAAATGCTGGTGTTGTAACGAAAATACGTAAGAAAATTTCAGATGAAGCTACACCTGAACACGAATTTGTGGGGATCCACTGTATGATTCATCAAGAGTCCTTGGCATCTAAAATACTTAAAATGGATCATGTCATGAAGCCAATAATTAAAATTATAAACTTCATTCGGAGCAAAGGCCTAAATCACCGTCAATTCACACAATTTTTAAAAGATCTCGATCAAGCACATTCTGATATTATATACTTTACAGAAGTTCGTTGGCTTAGTCGCGGTTCAATGTTAAAGCGATTTTTCGAATTACGTGAACATATTGTTAATTTTATAGATCAAAAGGGAAAACAAATTAATCATAGCGACGAATGGTGGCTTGATTGTGCTTTTCTGGTGGATATGACGGAGCATTTCAATAACTTGAACGTTAAGCTTCAAGGCAAAAACATGATTGTCACGCAAATGTACTCAAATATACAGGCGTTTGAGATAAAATTAAAGTTGTTGGAGTCCCAATTGCGAGATCAAGTACTTCACCACTTTCCTAGTATTCGAGCACGTGGTACGTACAGTGCAGAGAAACTAACAGAGTTTGCTACTCTTCTACTTGATCTTATAACGGAGTTTGAAGGTCGTTTTGCAGATTTTCGCGAATTGAACTCCTGTGAATTTCCTTTGTTTAATAATCCATTCACCTTTGAAGTTGCCAAGGCGCCAACAAATATGCAAATGGAACTAATAGACTTGCAATGTGACACTGTTTTAAAAGACAAGTTCAAGGAAGTTGATATTTTGACATTCTACTCAAAATATTTTAAACGTCATGGTAACTATCCCAACATGAGCAAACACGCTGCTCGTATTTTATGTATGTTTGGAAGTTCATATATATGTGAACAGATGTTTTCAATAATGAAAATCAACCAGTCTAAACACCGTTCGAGACTGACAGATGAACATCTTCAAGCTATTCTGAAAATTAGTACATCTGATTTGACACCAAACATCGACGACATAATGAAGCTGAAACGATGTCAAGTATCTGGGTCATCGAAATAGTTACTATACTAAACTTTTATTTATCTATTGTATAGATATAACTTTTTTTTATTTTATGTTATTTTATATATTTCGTTGAATAAAGATTTCCGTTATGATATATAAACAAACTTTTTTTAAGCCGGCCCCCCAAGCATGCCTCGAAGAAAAAATGGCACTCATGTGAATTGAGTTTGACACCCCTGCTCTAGACCATACATAAAGTTTATAAAGACATTGGTAAATACCGCTATATCAACGACCAGTGACGTATTTTGACATTTGTTGACATTACCGCCGGTAATAATCACTCGCTCGCTTGGACTGGCTAAAAATTTGCCTAGTGAACAACAAGGCGATATGTTCACATTTTTTATTTAATTGTATCAACCATATAATCACCTAAAACCCTAAAGTTTTGCGTTTAATTTTGAGTATATCAACTGTTATTTCATTAAGTAGTGTTTGTTCTAGAAAATTGTTTATTATTTAAATTTCAAAGGGGAATGGTACGCATCAATGCGTCCGATTACGCCACACAATTATACGTAACATAATTACTTTTATTCACAGATGCCGCGAAATTGTATAAGAAAAACAGAAATTATTTCATATAGCTCCCAAGACAAGATGGAAAAAATTAGAGAGGCTGGGCGTGAATATAATATACCTGAATCTACCTTAAGGAAGAGAATAAAATATAAATTCAAAAGTCCAGCCCGTTTGGGTCGCAACCCATTGTTTTCAAAGGAATAGAAGGCGGATTAAGAACGCAGTGTTCGTTTACTGGCAAAATTATTCTACAGTTTAACACCCAAATTTATTAGAAGGTTAGCATTTCGATATGCCGCATAATTTTAATAAGGAGACGAAGTTGGCAGGAAAAGACTGGCTTTCTGGTTTTGTAAAACGATTTCCTCAGATAACTTTAAGACAACCGGAAGGAATACGTTTAAATAAAGACGAAATTGACATATTTTATGCTAAGAAGCTAGTACAAAAGTATAACTTTGCATCGAATAAAATTTATAATATGGACGAGACCGGCATCACGACAGTGCATAAAAAATACCCTACGATGTGTGGAGCTAAGGGAGCTAAAACAGTAGAGGCTGCTATATCCGGCGATACAGGAAAAACTGTACAGGCTATTTTCTATATGAATCCTGTAGGCAATTATATACCTCCAATGCTGATATACCCACGAAAGAGAATGCCAGCTACACTCCAAAAAAATTAACCAATTGGATCTTCTTACCAATGCTCAAAAAACAGAGGACTAACACTAATATTTTTTTAGAATGGTTATCATATTTTGATAAGTTTACCAAACCAACTACAACCGATCCCGTTTTATTAATCATGGAAAATGACAATAGCCATATTTCTATTGCAGCATATAATTATTGTAAGCAAAGGAATATCCATATGGTTTCGCTACCACCCTACACCTTCAATCATATGCAACCTCTAGACCTAACATTTTTTAGTCCTTTAAAAAATGCTATATACAGAGAATACGATTTATATTTAACAGCTACTGGACATCAAAAAATAAAGGAGTTTGATGTAGCTGAGCTATATGAGGCTTTCATGAAGGTTGCGACTATAGGAAAAGTAGCTTCAGGATGTCGAACATCCGGAATCTTTCCACTAGATCCGGATAAATTTCATTAGAATGACTTTACTGCTGCAAATCAAGTAAGAGAGTTTAGAGTTGAGGAAGTTCATTCAGCAACCGATACTAGTAGAGCAGATGGGTCAGATATGACACCCCCACCAACACAAGGTAATGAACTATCCACGTCTTACTCTTTCTTGGATATGGCTCCAATTCCAAAACAAAAAATGGAGAAGTGGGTAACAAGAAAACCCCGACAGAAACAGATATCCGTAATTTTTACTAATACACCAATCTTTGAGAAATTGGGAGAGGCGGAAATCAAGAGAAGAAATACTAAAGAAAAGAGAAAATGAAAAAAATGTTAAGTGCAAGACAGTTCGTAGATATTTTAGTAACTATTCACCAGAGAGAAAACAAGCCAAAGGGAAACAGAAACTGAAACGAGACCCTATACATGATTCATCTGATTCTGACGATGACGATATAGTTTGAGATGTCTGCGATGATGATGAATTAGATAATCCTGATGTTACCATTTCACCAGCACGTCTAGAAAAACATACAAAACCTAACGAATAGTGTGGAATTTGTGGAGAGTTTGGAAATAGTGGAAAGTGATGGTATCGGTGTGTTTTGTGTTCAATATGAAACCACGCCGACTGCACAGGTGCTGATAATCCCAATGATATAAGTGTGACTGTTGTTAATTGAAATAATATTTTTTTTAATTACTTATTGCAACAATTGTAATAAATATTTTGATAGATGAATACAATTTCCAATCAAAGAGCACCATTACCCCGTGGGTGGGGAATGTTGCACAAATGCGTGGCTACACTTTTGTGCAATTTTGTTTTTGATTTTTTTTTAATTATTTGTTCACATACTTTTAGTACAATAGCTACTACTTGCATTAGTATAAATAAATTGATATTACATATACCATGCTCGCTACAAGGAAGAATAATGCTCAAGTGCGCACCATTCCCCAACTATGCCTTAACAGCAAACAAAAAAAAGCAGCAAACCTATTTTACTTAAATCTCGAGGGAGGTAAAATCAAAGATGAGCAGAATTTTGGAAAAGCAAAGAAGTTTTATCGGTGGTTTTGAAAAGTACTGCGTTTCCCGTATGCAAAATTTATCCCCCTAATAGCGCTGAAAAGAATCATAAGACTTCTTTGCAAATTTTGGAAAATTAAATCAATTGCTGCACGAAGCTCCGCTACACAATAATATCGTGTTTTAGAGACTTTATCTTGCATGAAAGCCCATAAAAAATCCAAAATTGAGAGATCCGAAGATCGAGGGGCCCATCTCACTGGATCGTAGGTACCAATCCATCTTTGAGGAAAGTTATCGTCTAAAAATGGCATCAAAAGGGCAGAGCTGTGGCTGGGGGCACCGTCTTGTTGAAAATAAAAGGAATTATATAGGGCTATTGGAACATTTTCCATCAGTTCTGGAATAAACTTCTTCAAGGATTTCTCGATACAGATGTGCTGTGGGACCTCCTTCATAAATTCTGTAGACTATACGTCCTCCAAAAATAAAACATGTGACCCCAACTCCGAAGCATCCCTACACATGAAAAATAACATTCATCGGACCAGTTAACAAGTCTTTCCAAAATATTAATCGGTACGGATCTGTTGTAAATACCATTGGCAAAGTAGCAATCGGCGTTCGGCATCGCCAGGGTGTAAAAATTGAACTATTTGGAATTTATAAGGATGCTACTTATATTTCCGCAAAATTCTCTGAGCATCAGACTTGGATACACCACTTCCTATATTTGCTTGTAAGATTATGAATGCGTCGCTTCTACATCACCCAATACGTTTATTTCTTTTTTCTCTCTATATTGTTTGCTATGCCTTAGGACGGGGCTGGATAAATGATCCATATTCTATTAAATAAATTTGATTTGAGGCGGGCAAATATGTCTGGGAAAGGTTGTCTTCTTTCTGAATATCTAATATGAACAAATAAATATCCCCTAAGAATTTATCATAAACATAGCGCTCAAAATATGTTACTTTTGTAAATATAATTCCGAAGCATCTTGCGGATTTTCATTACATTGTATAAATCAAACAATTATTTTCATAAACCGCCATTGTTGTAATAGAAATATTTTATATTGTGAATTAGATATAACAAAACAACAGAAATATTTCACTAATAATCAGAAACTGACAAGAACGCGTGAAGTTTTTGACATTTTGCTTTTTGTTCCAAACAAATTAGCCATAGCCTAGGGAGAGTGGAGTAATTGAGAACAGGCTAGGGTCACTGCAGACCGTGCCAACTATAGAGCCTGTCGAGTAACGAAAATCGGTAGATAATTCCAAAAAATTAACGAAAACTGTAACGTCGTTAGTAATCAAATTTTATTGATTTTTATAACTGCGTATGCGCGATATCATATTGCTCGTCCCCATCCCCACATGTTATATATTATACTGTTATCATTTCTTAGTTCAAGTGTAGAGGTTATTTTAAGGTTACGGTATTTTGGTGTATTTTTTAATTGCTATAGTGTAATATTTATCTGTTGTTTCGTTGCTTTATTTTTATTAATTGAAAAGACATTGTCAAAGTGTATTCTGAAGGAGTAATAAGTGTACTCGGTAAGTTTTATTAAAAAAAGTTGAGCATTTTTTCTTTCACATTTAACAACCATTATTTTTATTTTTATAGAACACAGAATTTTTACTAATTTAATCGACAACTTTAGACATCATGGTTGTTCTTTACATTAGCTAAACTGAGAATTGCTGCATTAGTAAAGTAAATATTTCTTTTTACAGTTTTGTTCCTCCAACCCAGGAAGATAAAATTAATATGGCTGAAAACCACTGGTAATAAATCATTGAATTTATCGACGATGAAACGATGGAGGATATGATCCCTTCATTTCCAAAAACAGTGTTTCTCTAGATTTGAGAAAGACGAAGAGATGTCCTTCCTATATGAGTTGAAATTAACAAAAATTGATGGTAAGTTTTATTGTATTCAATATAGCATGCTATAATTTTGGACATTTTAAAATGTAAATTGAGTGAACGAAAAGACGAGTACTGAGTGTGTAATTTTTTTAAAATTCCAGGTAAACGCTTTCAGCCATTAGACCATTCTGAAAGCTCTCGTCAAGAAAAAAATATACAGAAGGTGTCAAAAAACATCAAACCCTGTAACTGCTACATACAATGAAATAAAATGTTTGATGTTACATCATTATTTAAGTAAAATTTGTTAAAATTACTCTATAAAGAGCGTGTACAATTATAATTCACATAACGAAACGTCTAATTTGTTATTACCAACTAAATGATATGTATAGGGTATTTTTAACAAATTTTACTTAAATAATGATATAACATCAAACATTTTATTTCATTGTATGTACATTGTACCTGTTGTATGTTTTCCCTTGTCGACAGCTTTGAGTATGACCTAATGGCTGAAAGCGCTTAGCTGGAATTTTAATCAAATGTCACACTCAGTACTCGTCTTTTCATTCACTCAATTTATATCTAGTGTGTACACCACCATTTTAAAATGTATCTATTGAAAAAATAATAATCTGGGTTTTATTTTATGTTATAGCTATATTCCCTCTACCAGCTATGGGATGGAAGGTATTGACCCCTTGCCGATTTTCATATATAGCCCATGGTGTGACAATTTATGGGAAATGAAAGTGAGTATTAACTTTAGTTGATGCATTATGTCTAAGTATTTGGTCTAGCGTTAACCAAAAATCCAAAATATCCAACAAAGACAAAAAATAAAAAAATAGTTAAAAATCAAGAATTCCTAAAAAAATCGAAAGCTTCAAAAGAGGAATTCAAAAAAACCAAGCAAATGTATACATTCAAACATTTTTTGATATTTTTTTGGCTTAGTACAAAAACATGTGTAAACTTATTATTTCGATAGTAAGCGCATTTTGTTTTCTATTGTTGACATAAATTTTCAAACGTATTTGTGTGTTTACTTATTTATTGTTGTTATTTTGTGTGTTTACTTGTAGAACCTCAACCAGAAACGAGAAAGGACTTCCATGAGACGGTAAGATTTTTAAGAGCCCTTAAGAAACATTTTAACAATCATAGACTGCCAGGAGCTGCAGAGTAACTTAAACTACCTTATGCGATGGTTTCATAAGAACGGAATGCTTTTAAATGTAGAAATATACAAATATGCAATATATTAGGTTTAAGCTTGTGATATAAATCTATTTAATACTTCCAGTAAAGAAATAAAGATGTATTTTAAGTGGAAATGAAATGTTAGATATATTATTTTAAATGTTGTACAGCAACAAGTGCTGTTTAGCACACTTATATGTAATTACTTGGCACCTTGTATTTACAAAGCTGGGCAGTATTTAACAACTTTTCCTATAAAATATTTTAATGACTTTTGTTCTAACATTCACAGTAATTACCTATACTTAAATGTTTTCTTTCACAGAAAGTTGCCAAAAATAGTAGTTAACAACTCATTGCTAACACTTTTTTTGATTAAGTGAGTAGCAGTTACACTCCAGCAGTTTGTCCAGCTCTGTGTGTTTATACGAGTGTAATAATAAATTAATATAAACTTATCATAAATAATTTTTTACTTTTATCTTGATTTAAAATCATTTAAAAATCTAATGATACTCCAATCTAGAATGTATGTTACTCAAATTATTTTTTAATTATTGCATTGTTTTTACATTATACTTTATTTATTGTCATTATGTTTGCTAAGAAAAGTACTTTGTGAAAGAAATTATTTGTTGTGTATTTTTATACCAAAATAAAGAAACTGTTTTATTTTTTCAATTTAATTACCCATTTATGGTCCATCATTCGATATTTCATTTCATTTAACTCAACATCTAATCGTTATGGGTTAAATTGAATGAAATGTTAAATGATTATTTTGAAATAAAATAATTAAAATACAGTAAATTTGAATATACCGCCAAAACCTAAAATTACAGAAATATTTTCAATTTCACTCAATTGTTTACTCGACAGGCTCTTTAGATGGCGCCACAATCAGTGTCTCATCTATCTGTGGGTTATCTGTGATTGAGAACAGAGGGTAATTGGGAACGGGGCGGGTAATTGGGAACAGCTAGAAAAGTTATACTTGCCTTCGCACTATGCCGCCATGCATCTATTCGACGGAAGCATCCAGCGATCCTCAGTCTCAGTACGTATCCGACAGTGAGAGTGAAAGGCTGCACGCGCGCAGTCACGGTAAGTCGAACAATTTTTTTTGTATATCTGTTATAATGTTAGATGTAGATATCATATTTTGGAGTTTAAAGACACCATATTCTGTTACTATTGTGCACGTACTATATGTTTTTGAAACTCACGTGTTTCGAAGTTCACCAGAATTATTGTTGAGGGTTACGGCCATTTTGATTTATATTGACTACTGCGGGTAATTGGGAACTGTCCCAATTTCCCCTTGCGTTCCTAATTACCCCTTGTACTAATGGTTGATTGTATGAAAATGTTTTAACGTTACAAATTGTTTTAGATGCCTCGAAATTACATACGAAAGACTGAAACAAAATACCAAATTGAAGATCTTCGCCATGCAATCGAAGATGTCAAAAGTAAACAACTCACATTGGGCCAAGCTGCTACCAAATACTCAGTACCAAAAACAACGTTATTCATTCAACTAAAACAAAACGAATTGAAGATACCAAAAAAGGTCGGCACACTGTATTTAATAAAGAACTAGAAGACCAGCTAGAAAAATATATACTTGATTGCTGCAAACCTATTTATAGCATAACATCAAATCAATTACGGCGAATTGCTTTTCGATTTGCTGAAGCTAACAAACTGAAACACAATTTTAACAAAGAAACACTGCTGGCAGGCAAAAACTGGTACTATAGCTTTATGTCTCAACATCCTTCCATCATCAGCTTACGGATACCAGAAGCTACTTCACTTAATCGATTAACAGCTTCTAACGCCACCGAAGTAAATCTGTTTTTTGTTCAACTAATAGCGATCCAAACAAAACACAATATACCTAGTCATCATATTTTTGATATTGATGAAACCGGCATAAGCACCGTTAAAAGAAATTACAAGATTTTGGTTCCAAAAGGTTTAAAACAGATAGCAAAAGCGCCAAGACGAGAACGCGGTGTAACAACAACAGTAGTTTGTGCTGTCAGCGCAACTGGCATATACGTACTTCCCATGTTCATCTTCAAAAGGAAGAGAATGAACGAATTGTTAATTAAAGGCTGTAACACAGACATGATTGGCACGATTTCTGATTCTGGTTGGATAAATGAGTCCATATATCTTGACTATTTGCGACACTTTATTTAATTTGTGAAACCCACCAAAGAGGAACCATTATGACTAATACTCGACAATCACGAGAGTCATATAAGCCTGGGAGCATACGAGCTTTTCCGCAAACACAACCTGAAAATTCTTTCCTTGCCACCCCATGTACCTCACAAAATGCAGTCACTAGATTTCACAATCTTCAGTTCACTGAATATGGCATACAATAAAGAATGTAAGCTCTACATGGTTAACAATCCTGGCAAAAAAATAAGCCAATACGAGGTTGGAGAACTTTTTACAAAGGCGTATAAGAAAACAGCTAATATAAGCAAGGCTGTCTGTGGATTCAGAGCCGCTGAAACTCACCCTATTGATACAGACAAATTTAAACAATGCTTTGAAAATACAATATTTGATCAATCCCACACCAGTCAGACTCAAGAATGCGAAGTTCATCAAGCTTTAGCTGAGCAAAATTTGAATGAATCTGATAACACTGCCATCCAGAGTCAAACACCAACAGAGGATGACGCTTCTATTCCTGAATGTGACAAAGATGTAAGCGCTACCTCCGTTACATCTCCACTGCTGTCTCTTGACCAAATTATCAATGTGCCTGTCATTCCTTCTTCCACCACCACTTCCAAGAGACGGAACTAGAAGCATTATCAGATTTTATCCAGCACACCAATAAAAATACAACTAGATGAAAAACAGAAAAGACAAAGAGAGAGGAAAGCTAAAAAGAAAAAAAATGCCACAAGTCAAGGGTAAAGTAGTTTGAAATTTGATGAATGTTTTACAATGAAATAAAAACGAAGAGGAGTTTTACTGTATAATCTGTAACGAGAAATATGAATCCCCACCAACAGAAGATTGGACCAAGTGCGCCATTTGTAAGCTCTGGGCTGATGAAGAATGTTCCTCTGGCGAGACAAGTAAAGGTTACATATGTGGCATGTGCCATACAAAGAAAATGTAGGTAGCTATTACTGTAGTGTTGTGTCTTTCCTTATTACCCCATACTGTTCCAATTTCCCCCGCGAGATAATCTCAATTATCCCATGGGGTATCGGGTAAAAATGAACGGCAATGTTTTTGTTTTCGTTCTTATTTCTAATAAAATGTTGATTTTTAAAAATTATTTTATCACTAATAAGTAGACAGGCCAGCAAAGTTTATGTTGTAATAAAAATGAATTAGGTCCGTGACTTTTTTCAATTATTTCTGAACGTTTAAATTTAAGTGTTCCCAGTTACCTCACTTTCCCTACTACCTATTAATTGCGGAACAAAAGAAAATTTTAAAAAATCTTAAATTCTGGGCTAGTTTTTAAAAATAATTGACAATAATTATATATTTTTAAAAAGGCCACTTCATGCCTAATGAATATAGATAATAATATACAGGGTGTTCCATTTAAAAAAACATATGTTTGCTTCATAACGAAAAAACAAAAGGTGTTAGGAAAAAACTAACCGCGTCACTTGATTCCACAAAACAAATTCTATAAGAACATGTTTTAACTTCTTCGATATATTCAAAGATAACTGAGATACGAGGGGTGCCTGAAAAGTAATACTTTTAAATTCCACCCCGTATCAAAATAGCTATCAAAATTCTACTTTCGTCAATTTTAATTTCATAAAACAGTAGCAAACCATCGCGAAAACCGCAATCCGCTATCTTTAAAGATAAGAGAGATACCTCGCAAAAGTGCCCAATTTGGGATACCCTGTAGGTACACCTTTATTTTTTATTGATTTGAATTGTGGTACTGAGCCCTATTGAAGACTTTTGTGGCACATTTTCATTAACAAATATAAAAATCTCGTTTCTCAAATTAAACCCAATACTTAAAAAACTAATATCAAATTCGAAATACAATATCCAAAACACACGAAACAAATAAACCTTGGTAAACAAGAATATAATCAAATATAATCACACATCTAATTATGAAACTGCGGCTCTTAGAGAAGATCACTTTAACCGCCGTGGTGACATATCGCTCAGGAACAAATCCCAATATGTAGAAATGAGCAATTTAAATAATTTTCTCGTAACTGCACTATAATATACTTACTTTTAGCGAATATCCTTTACCCAGTGCCCATGTCCAAGACGCCAGACGTAGGTCAAGTACTCGCTAATTTTATTAACACGCTTATAGAGAAAAAACATCTGAATCCAAAAGACGTTCATCTCATCGGTCATAGTCTAGGGGCGCATATTGTTGGTTTTGCTGGAAGACACGTTAAAGGAAAAATTGGCAGGATTACAGGTAACATAAATGTTCTTATTTACATTTTCATTAAAAATCTCTTTATCTTGTAATGTTTGAGACTTTTAGTCTTTTTACACACAAAAAAGTATTTCTATATATTTACACTACTGAATAAAGGTTTATATGTATTCCACTAATAATTATCTTCACCTACTTATATTGTCTGGTAGTTCTAGTATTCAATTTCTCTGTGATATAGGTTCACCTGTCTCGTTTATGTCATGAAGTTTCTGATATAAGTATTGAATATATTCTTTATTCTATATAAATATTCAAAAAAAAGTTTGATTTTTAATGAGTATTTTTTAGGATTGGATCCAGCACTTCCTGGTTTCAATATTGGATTAGTAAAAGGAGGTTATTTGAATCAAAACGATGCTGATTTTGTTGATATAATACACACTTGTGCTGGGTATTTAGGTGTAAAAAATCCTATAGGACACGTTGACTTTTACCCAAATGGGGGAAGTCCGCCTCAACCTGGCTGTACTATCTTAAAAGTAACTGATTCATTTTATTAATTAATTAATATTAAAAAGTTAGTTTTTCTGGACCATTTATACCTATAGTCTATATAGAAAGGACAAGGAGTAATGAATCATTCATTTAAGTAGATTTCATAGACGTACCAAAATATATTTTAAGAGGGTATACCGTAAGGTACATTTTGTATTGAACGAATGAGTTGCAGCTATGCTAAAGAATATACGATTTAGGTCAAAGGTAACGGGATGTACTAACTTTAATAAAAAAAGTGATAGAGGGAGAGGTAATTCGGAAGCAAAAAATGTAGTTCATTATAAAAAAATTCTACAACTTCCTCAGGACTAAGATACATAATACCGAAATGTACTTTTAAGTATTCGCCAATTACAGAACCTTTCTGTCTGTACTCTTGTACCAAATGAAACTCCTGAATCTTACGAAACCAAGCTTGACAGAGATGAAATTTACAACCAAAAAGAATTTGATCTCTGCCAAAACATTCATATATAGCGTTATGAATGCTTAGTTCAAAATCTACTACGACTTCTTTAGGTTGAAAATTTAAGCCTACTTCTTTACATTTTTGTCTTAAAATTAAAAACAAATTTGAATATGTTTGACTTGATTTGTCCGGCAGCAAACAAAAAACAAGAGGTACGTAATAGCCGTTTTTAAAACCATGAATGGTAAACATTTGGTAAAAAAAAGTTGAACAGTATTTAAAAGTCCCATCCATCAAAATACAATCCGAATTACATAAAAAATTAAGGTTGGAAAAACAGGAGAACACAATAATTTTAAATACCTGGTCTGCTGTTAATAGAAATTCCTCTTCTCGGTTCGTTCGTAATTGTAATTCACGAACACTATTAAATACTTCTTCCTGATTTTTAGGCAATAGTGTAAGTGCATCAACATCCTTCCCCTAATCCCCTAAATATCGATCAAAACAATCAAGATTTCTTCAAAATATTTAATTCAAGAAATCTTTGAAACCTTTCAGAAATATACATAATTCTATGGGCCTCCGATTTTATCTATTATAAACCCTAATGACTCTAATAGGATTAAACTAAATGGTTGCGGCACAGTTCGAACATTTCAGTAATCCTCAAATTGATACAAGTCAGGTAAAATTTTATTTTGTGGCAGAGTTCGGATAAGCCCGTTTATTCATAATATTTTTTATTTGTATTTCTCCTATATGTAGTGTTTGGGGAATTTTTCTCAGAAATTTTAAATGGCAAGTGGCCTACTGTAATCGGCTTAATACGATTACACCTATTTACAGATTATTCGATTATTGAGAGGGATTTTCCAAACAACCCAGTTTTCTTAGAAACATTATCGGGAATATTATTTTAAAAGAAAGTAGGTACATTAAATCAGTACTTAGTATTAGTTCTTTGAGTAAAGTTGTATGAAGTTGTATGGTTGTCATAATATTGTAAACAGTTGGAATATATTTAAAACATTTGTTGAATGTTAATTGTGCAAGTACCAAACAATGTCGATAAGCCAAGGACCATCTAAACGACCAAAAACAGGTCCATTATCTTTAAATGAAAAAACTCTGATATTGAATTGTTATATATCATTGAAAAACAAGGATCCAAGTGCAAGTGTTGATGATATTGTGGAATTAACGGCTGCTATGTTGTGTGTTGCTAAATCAACAATTTATAGATTACTAAAAGAAAGCAAGAATGGAACTATTCAACCCCCTAAAACTCCTTCAGGCCGAAAACCAATTGAGATCGATGAGTCATTAAAACAAAGACTAAGGCGTAAAGTCCATGGATTTTACTTACGAAAGGAAGTTCCAACACTTGACAAAATTATGACATCAGTGCAAGAAGATACGGACTATCCAAAATTCTCCAGAATGACATTATGCAAACTTTTTAAAGATGTGGGTTTCAGATATACAAAACATAATAGAAAATCTCTCTTGATAGATAAACCGGAAATAGTTTTTTGGAGAAGAGACTATTTAAGAAGCATTCGACATGCCAGAGAACAAAATTTGAAAATCTTCTACTTAGACGAAACATGGATAAATGCTGGATATACAGTTTCCAAATCTTGGCAAGATGAAAACGTTAAAAGCGGAAGGCAGGCATTCGTGGAAGTTTTGTCGTTAGGTTTGCAGCCACCATCTGGAAAAGGAAAAAGACTTATCATTGTCCATGTTGGAAGTTCTGAAGGTTTTGTTGATGGTGGATTATTAACTTTTATTTCAAAACGCACGGGGGACTATCACGAAGATATGAATGGGGATGTCTTCGAGGAATGGTTTGTTCAAATGCTGGATCTGATTCCAAAAGGGGCTGTTATTGTTATGGACAACGCAAGTTACCATTCACGGTTACGAGAAGCATTGCCCACAAGTCGCTGGCGTAAAGCAGAGCTTTTGGAGTGGCTTATTTCGAAAAATATTAAGTTTCCAAAAGATCCACTAAGGAAAGAACTTTACAGAATTGCAAAAATGAACAAGAATAAATACAAAACCTACATTGTAGAAGAAATGGCTTCTTCTCGTGGTATATCAGTTCTTCGACTTCCCCCTTATCATTGTGAACTTAATCCCATAGAATTAATATGGGCTCAGGTAAAGGGGAAAGTTGGAAAAAAAAATACTACTTTTAAAATAAACGATGTTATGAAATTGTTTGAGAGTGCTGTAAGTCATGTGAGTAAGGAAAATTGGACAAACTGTATCGAGCATGTTATCAAAGTAGAGGCAAATATGTGGAAAATTGACAATATTTGTGATGATTTAATCGACCCTATTATTATTAATTTCAACAACGATTCTTCCTCTTCCGAGTCGGCTATAGAATAAAATGTAAGTAATAAATGTATTCCAATAATTATTTCTTTTCATTTTTTATTATATTATAATTTAAAACGTATTTTTTTCCCAAAATACACACCACTGCATTGCGTTATTGCTTATCTGCTAATCCTTTAAAAATGAATAAACTCTAAACTTTGCTACAACTGAAACAAATACGGGGTCGATCTACCTGGTTTTTAGATTTACGGAAGAAATGTAATTTAAAGTAAGAGATTTATCAAAAATTTCATGGTGCTCCCTGTAAAGGTTTTGCATCCTTAATTAGGGTTTATTACTCCTCGTACTTTTTGTACATACTATAGTATCTTACAAGAAACATTCAAATGTTTTTCACATTTGCAAAACTATATAAATATATACACAATAATTTCCCAGTGAGACTGCTTAAATATTCTATATTTCTAGTTTATAGAAGCGTGTAGTCATGGAAGAAGTTGGAAACTTTTTGCGAATAGTATAAAAATAAACCAACGTTATTTAGGAAGAAAATGTAAAACGTTGAACGATGTTTTTGAATCAAAATGCGATGGAGAATACATTCCTATGGGAGAGCCTACACCGACCAATGCAAGAGGAATTTATTATGTCGAAACAACAAATCAAGATCCATTTGTGAAACAGACAAATTTTATAGATAATAATAAATTGTGATATTAAATAACTGTTATTAGGTACATGAAGTTTTATTATTTATATTTACCTCTGAATCCCTATTCACAAAGGACAAACCGTACCAGGGCATAAAAATTACATAAGCTGACCAGACGTCCGTATAAGGCCAGACTTTGCGACTTTTTTACCAAATTTTAGTTACCTGGCCGGCTTTTATTTCCGTCCGGCTTTTTGCTAGAATTCGTTAAAGAGCCTTTTTAACATTTTCGCTGCCAGTACAAAATCACAAGGTCGTTGCCAGGAGCCACAATGTAAACACAAAATGACTCCTATGGGAGTCGGTGGCACTGGTTGTTAAATTTTAATCTAGTGTGCCACTGACTACCATAGGAGTCGCGGACCAATTCTGTGAAAATAATTTTATTTATCTATAAAATCATTACACACACGTCTAAAAAATGTTCAAAGTAATTTATGATGTTTGTTGGGACACCCAACACAGAGTCCAGGCTTATCTTCACAATATAGGCAATGCTAAATAGATTGCTTCCTTCCTTGACCATTTTTGGTACACAATCTGTATCTCTTTCGTTTAACTCTTTGGATAGTTCCATAACCTTTACATTTTTCTGAAATATGATTAATAATATTGTTTTAATGCTTGGTGGATGAGGGATTTTCTCTGGTAATAGAGATCACACTATTGACAGTCTAAATGCATACATTAGCATTTTGTTGGTGCCTTCAGTAGAATCTTTGTGGTACCTACATTTTTTGTGGAATCATAAGTATAATTTGTAAGACGTGTACCAACGAATAATCTAACGTTCGCGTGGATAATAAGCTGCCATCTGATCCAGCAAATCAACATCAGACATATATTTGTTATACTGGATTATGGCTTGTGGTTTCAGTGTTTGTTGTCCCCGCTTATTCTCCACGCTCCCCATTTCGTTATCAAACCTGTTGAAATGTATAATACCTCACGTTTGTCCCTCCATTTTCCTATGTGTACTCCTTTCTTATATACACCGATACGTTTTCCCCTCCTTTTAGCTTCAGGTTTGTTATTTCTTTAAGGTTTTCTACAAGTTTTGACCATGGTGTCTCTGTACAATAAGTTTTATTTTTAAGTAGTAACTGAGCTAAAGAGAGAGTCCGATTCTGGCGAGAAAGTGATTAGTTGTGTGTTGTATCGATCGGCAATTATCTGCTTTATTTACAGAAATTAATAAACAATAATTATAAAAACAAGTTTTACAGTGAAAAATACCGTAAGTACAAGTTGGGTGAGAGCATAATTATTTGAAAAACAATAAAATAAGATTAATAACAATAAATTGATATATCAGAACTCAATAAGCGGCCCTCAAAAAACAGTATTGCTGATAAGAGACTGACTTCCGACGGGTCGACTGGGGTCAGTCTTTTTGCGCGGCTTACAAGTTAATAAGGACAGGGCAGTATTTAATTATATTCGCAATAATAAATAAAATATTAGTGTAAGGAATTTGGAATAAAATGCACACAGACAGCGACGATTATGTGACAGATGAAAGTAAGAAAATATCTGCAGAGGAAAACCTTGGAGGACGCGTTGAGAAAAGTAGAAAAACACTCAGAACCCCTACGAAACAACAAAGAATGGAAGAAGTTAAACTGGACACATTGATTTCGATGATGAAAGACATGAAACAAGATCAAACGTTGATAAAAAATAAGCTGCAGCAACTAAGAATCGAACAAAAAAAGTTTAGTGATGAAATAATGTCAATAAAAAAAGAAAATGAGTTATTACGGGCAGAAAATAATATAATCAAACAGGAGAATATGAAGATAAAACAAGATCTGAATGACTTAAAGAAAAATATGGAGTGGTTGGAAAAAGATAAGAAGAAAAATAATGTTGTGATGAGTGGACTGGATGTCGATAAAATTAACAATGAGACAATGAAAACCACATTAGAAAATTTTATTTCACAAAACTTAAAAGTAGACATCAAAATCAAAAGTACCGCAAAGCTTTCCTCTAAAACATGTCTAATTGAAATGGCAAATGAAGAAGACAAGTACAAAGTTATGAAAAATAAATCGAAACTTAGGAATCTCTCACAGCAAATATTTATTAATAATGACCTAACGAAGCAAGAAAGGAACAAACATAAACAAATGAAAGTAATAGCGGCACAAGAAAAAAATAAGGGAAAACATGTGAAGATAGGATACAATCGGATCGTAATAGAAGGAGGAGAATGGAGATGGAACAAAAATAATGAAACACTGGAAAAACGGCAAGCAAAAAACTAATAGAGTCACAGGAAATAATAATGGACAGGATAATGACTCGGAATGAAAAAGGACATACGATTATACAAAGAAACAACGAATAATAAATAAATAAGGAAGCCCAAAAATACGAGAAAAAACGAAATAAAAATTGGAACTTGGAATATAAGAACAATGTTGATACCTGGGAAAAAATGCAAGAAGTAGGAAATTAATTGATGAGATACAATATAGACATAGCGGCTTTGCAAGAAATAAGATGGAAGGATCAAGGAGAAATTGATGAGAACATGTATAGTTTTAAATATTCTGGAGACAAAAAGCAAGGAAACCGGAGAGTAGGATTTATGGTATTCCAGTCAATGAAACACAAAATTATTGAATTCAAACCAATAGATGAAAGGATAGTATACCTAAGAGTGAAAGCAAAACCATGCAACATATCCCTATTAAATATTTACGCTCCAACAGAGACGGACAGCAATGAAGAAAAGGATAAATTTTACGAAAAGGTAGAAGAAGAAATAGAAATAATACCAAAGGAAGATATTATAATAATATTAGGAGATTTTAATGCCCAAATAGGTAAAGAAGACTACATAAAATGCGTAGCAGGAAAGGAAACTATACACGAAAAAACAAATAACAATGGGCAGCGACTGTGTAACCTCGCAGCAAGCACGAATATGTACATAAGTAGCATACAATTTCCACATCCAAAAAAACATAAAATAATATGGATGTCGCCTGATAACAAAGGAACATCTCAAATAGACCATATATTAACTAATATACAGAGGAGCATGTGCAGACTCCGATCACTTTCTTGTTATTGCCAAAATAAAACAAAAGATTAAAAAAACAAGGGACAGAAATGCATTAGATGGAACATAACAAAGCTAAGTGAAGAAAAAGTAAAGAAAAAATATGAAACACAGATAGAAGAATTACTAAGCAAAATAGTAAAAAAGGAAGACAACGTTAACGCACAATGGGAAGCTATGAAAAAATCCATTCAAATAACAACGGAAAATGACATAGGCAAAATGGATAGAGATAAAAGAAAAGAGTGGTACAATGACAGTTGCCGTGTAGCAGTAGAAAAAAAAAGGAAAAAGATAAAAACGGATAAGAACAAACGAAATAAAGCACAAGCAAGAATACATAAAAAGCAGAAATGAATGTAACAAAATGATAAGAAAATCAAAGCGAGAATGGATGGATAACAATATAAAAGAAATAGAACAAGAAAGAAAGAATTGTAATACCAAGAAATTTTATAAAAATATAAATGAACAAAGCCGAACCTATAAGAGCAAAACGAAAGGTATAAAAAACCAATATGGCAAACTCATTGAAGAAGAAAATGAATACAAACAAATATGGATAGATCACTTTAGGACGTTACTAGTAGAAGATTCAGATATTGAAGAAGAAATTGAAGAAATGTCACAAGAAAAAATATTGGAAGGACCTACAAGAGCAGAGATTATGGAGATTATTAACAACAGCCGAAACGGAAAAGCTCCTGGAAAAGATAACATAAATATGGAACTGATAAAGTACGGAGGTGAGAAGTTTCATGATATAGTATACCAACTTATAATAAAAATATGGAGAGAAGAAAAAATGCCTATAGAATGGGGAATAGACCAGATAATTACAATCCACAAAAAAAGTGACCAGCATGAACGCCAAAACTATAGAGGTATTACATTACTGAATACTGCTTATAAAATACTATCAGCTACAATAAACAGAAGGCTTAGCGACACTACAGGAAATACTATAGGACGATATCAGTGTGGATTCGTAAAAGGAAGATCAGCGGTGGATGCTATATATATACACTGGAGCAGATAATGGAAAAAGCATATGAACATCAAATAGAACTGGATATATATATATATATATATATATATATATATATATATATATATATATATATATTGAACCAGATATCATAGATATAAAGAGAATTAGTTCTATAGGAATATGTTGCTAATATGAAAACATATGAAAATAATATAATTTAAGAAAACACAATTAAAAAGGAAACACTTTTCTTAATTAAAAGCATATCAAGTAAAGATATATTAAATAAATAATTAGTCTATAACAATTTAATAAATAAAGAAATTACCTCAATAATAGTACAAAATTTAGAAATTGCCTAACAAATGTAATGGAGTAAATAAATTTGCCTAAGACGATGAATATCTTCTATAACGTAATCAGCTGTTCATCTGAAATAAAACAATTATTAGAATAGTCAAGTCACGATAATTA
The DNA here is from genome assembly GCA_963921935.1 of Galeruca laticollis. Lineage (NCBI taxonomy): Eukaryota > Metazoa > Arthropoda > Insecta > Coleoptera > Chrysomelidae > Galeruca > Galeruca laticollis. Next base: position 17,276,365 of record OY998183.1, on the reverse strand, counting down.
TAAATATAAGCAGTTAAATTATAAAACAAATACAAATATTTAGTAGAATAGGGAGTATAGATTTTCATAGATAAACTATTAATAACATAAAGAAAAATGATATAGTGTCAGTAAAATGAACATAGAATCAATAAATAATAATTTATTAAAGGAGTTAGTATAAATAATTTAATACAAAGATTAGATAGAGATTACATAAAAGGATTTATGTTCTAAGTAATATGATTGTAACAGTAATAGACTGTTAATAACAATATAAGATATTGAACTATTTAAAACGTATCTATGTATATAACCAATTTTTAATTTATTTGTATGACAAAAACTCAAAAGACTCTCTACAAGTGAATTAATAATGTGAAATAGTATATGTATGAACTTTTCTACTAAGTAAACTAAATAAAATAATTCGATTGCATAGGATAATATTTGATCGGTTATAAACAAAGTGACAGATCAAATTTTCAATCAACAAGTAAAGAAACAAACTTTTGGAAATAGTGACCTGGAAAAAAGAAAATACTTGTTTATTGAAAAAAGTTGAGAATCGAAAGGAAGCGTTAGGAGGTTGGAAGCTGGCGTCGATATACGTGGAGCTTGTGTTGCAGTGTTCCCGAAAATTTATGAAATTCCAAAATTAACTTGACAAAACTTATCAATTACTACTATAAACAATTCTGATAGTACTGACAGATAATCACATCCAGTTTTACTGCGAAAATCAGCCAAATTTCTCCAAAATTGGTGTTGGAACTTCAGAGGAGTCCAGAAGCATTATTCCAATTCCAGAGCAACAGGTCAGTGTTCATTTAAAATATTATTGGCCAATAATAAGAGAAAAAACTCAAATAAGTGCATAATTACGTAAAATTGATAGATATTCACGGCAATGATCGATCTAAAATAGAAAGAAAACGGACTTTATTTAGTTAGTTAATAAAATAAATCTTTAACATTATCAAAAAGGCCTAATTCAAATAAATAAAAATAAGTACTTACGCCATTTTATTATCATAAGAATGATGCTTAAATTTATATTCATGTAATATGTCCGTCTGTATATAAATCTTATAATATTTCCATGTATATATAAATCTTCTAATTCTATTTCTTCCACAGCATATTTGTAATATTTCTATGTATATTCTCAACATAAATTCTTCTATGTGTTAAACCATTTAAGTATTTATCTTTTAACAATATTATGTGTATATAATGATCACAGATGCTCCATCTCGCATTGTTGTAAAAACTATGTTCATTTCCCGCTTTAAGTCCGCATGACTGGATTTTAAGCATGCGCACAGGAGAGAATATTAAAATAGATAATTTCGTTTGAGGTAACCATAGGCGTCGCAACTTATAATTATTGAATTAAAAAAAATTTTATTTTAAAATTAAATGTGTTTAAAAAGTAAGGTGTTTCTTTTTATTTAAATAAAGGTAATATATCTTTAAATGCCAGGACTCAAAGAGCAGACAGATTTTCATGCTCCCGAATAAAATAATAATACATTACAAAACATATAAAATTATAAATACTGAGCTAGCCACATCAAAACAAAATTTCAACATATAAAATTTTAATTATCTAAACTTCATAAAAAATAGTAAGAAAATAGTATTAATAATATATATATATATATATATATATATATATATATATATATATATATATATATATATATATATATTAAAGTGAAATATTAATAACAGGAGGATGAACAAATAAAATTTTGTATATAAATGCCCATTTGCAACCAAAAAGAATTATAATGCTCATAGTTACATGATATTTAAATTCATGATAAAAACAATATTGATAAACGAAACTATTAACATATAGTTGTGTGTTGCACACACGTGAGTCAATTATAAAAAGATATTATTCATTCGTAACATAAATTTTAAAAAAAAACCAACTTCTATAATTGTATTTTTCCGATTGCTATAACTTTTGACAAACCCTGTATACGATAAAGTATTTTTTTTGACGACGATTAAAAAAGCAAATAGACATGAATAGTATTATATATAAAGTGACAGCTTTATCAATATTTAGATTAAGTGTAAATAAAGTGACATTAGTGCAATCGCGGAGGTATTTTCGAACGGAGTGAATAATTGAAAAAGAACAAGACGCGGATAAATAGATTTTTTTTAAAAACAATAACTGTTTACAAGTTAACAAAAGAGGATCGAAAAAAAACAGAAGGAGGTTGTTGATTGTTGAGCGTCGAGAGAGGGTTGTTAGGTTGAAAAGGTGGTATGGAAAGATGTGAGAACGAAAATAAAATAATACAATTAACTTGAAAAAATCATAATTAAAGGACAACATTTTGACTAAATACTGTGACAACGTCATTGGCAATAAATGGAATGATCCAGTTTCCAATAACTGAATATCAAATAAAAAAACTTTTCATTAATCGTCTTCTAGAATTTGGTGAGATAATTTAATTTTTTTACCTTATTTGTTCCTGGCTATTTGGTTACGTTTTCCTCGTAGCAGCAATTACTTATATTGAAAGTAATCCGAATATAATAAACTTTAACTCCTTGTCCAATAGAGAAGCTATTACACTTTAATCATCACAAGTTTCATTGAACTGAAATGAGTGGAAACACAAGACATTTGTTATCTTCAAGCTCTTGAATTTCTGTATATATTCACACACATTTGGTTTCTGGAATTATTATTTAGGTTAGGTATAATATTATGAACATATCTTTTTGAATTTACCTAGTTATTTAAGAATAATCAATTTCCACTATCCTACTAATTCAATTTAATCCCAAACAACGACGAAATCACTCACTGATTTTATTATTAAGGACTAAATATATTATTAAACTTTGAAAACTATTACTTCCAAACATCCATTTACGATTCACAAGCCATATCTCTGATCACATGACGACGATTCACAGCGCCAATATCATTCTTCTGGTTTAAAATGTTAGAGGTGGGAATTGATTGCGGGTTAACGATGATATCATGGTTACACGGTATTTATTAGTTATTTTTTGTTATTTTATCATAATAATTTCACTTAAAACATTTAACTATGAGAATTATATATAGATGTTTGTAAATAATTATGTAATTTGTTCTGGCTTTATCGTCAGTAAGTATTGAAACCTATCAGTTTCCTGTTACTGTTCAACGCTAGTGCCGGACACACCCCTGAGATCTTAAAAAAAAAAGGAATAAAGCTTTTGGTATTAATATTTGAACTTGCATTAGGTACGAAATCGCTCTGTTTATAATAAGCAGACCATGCGAGTTCTGGCGCCCATAATAAAAAAGGAAATACAATGATTAACAAATTTAATATTCATAACAAATAATAGAAAATTCCACAACAATATTGCAACTTGATAATAACATAATAATTAAAATAATCATCATCGCAATTTTTTTTTAAAATACAACCTGTAACTCAAATTAAAATACAGTACAATATATATATATATATATATATAACTGAGCTAAAGAATAACTGTTGTAAAAGTTATCCATATATAAAGCGTGGCCCTGGCTTAACTTATTTGTCATTAATTTCATTACAACTTTAGTACAATGGCCTTGCCCAGTTAATTCTGTGTCGTTTGTTCCGGTATACACATGAAATTTGAGTATTGTACCATCGGGTTCTGTCAGCATATATAATTTCAGACCAAACTTGTGGAGTTTATTTTTAATATATTGTTTAAATGCCAAGCGACCACGTCATAGCATCATACTTTCGTCCAAAGTAAATTGTCTGCCTGGATAATACAATTTTCCATTTTATTGTTAAAGTGCCGGTTTTATCCGTCGTAAAGGATCTCGTTGAGTAGTTCCATCATCTGAGCTAGAAAAAAAATGCAGATATCTTAATATCAAAATAAATCGATTTCGACACATTTGCTCTCTAAATATTGGTATATTGAACAATCGATCACTTCTCCAGTAATCTTGTATTGTAGGTAATTGCATTGTGCCCATGTGAAGAAGAATATCCAGAAATACTTGGAATTCTTCAACAGACAGTCTTTCTATGCTGATATAGTTGATTGATCAGATGTACTGTTGAATAAAACGGAAACAGCGTATATATTTGTTTGATCTACAATCAACTTTTGAAAATCTTTGTCAAATAAGAAGAAAAAAAAGTCAACAGTTTATTTTCCAGGAGATGGTACTAACAGCTCACGATGTTTTGTGAGAGGTGTATATTTCATAGCATTTGGCGCCATAGAATGTTCACCCCATGTTTCTTTGGCCTCTGGCAAAATCACTGGTTAGTGCTCTAATATTTCATGAAGTTCATATGCAGAATCAGAGTCATTATCGCTGAAGGGAACAAATTCTGATTCACTTGGACTAAAATCAAATTCATCGCCGCTTAGGTCGCCATTTCCTATTAGGTCAGTAAGTTCTTTTTCACTTAATGGTTTATCCCAATACAGAATACTGCGTGCCCGTTTTGGTCGAGACGGCTCTGCTTTTTCACTCATTGTTTTTAATAATTATATCTTAAGAAAACTAATTAAAAAGTTATCACAACGAATGGGTCACTTTATATTTGCGGACACAACTGCCCGAAGTAATTTTCTGGTCTCACACTAGATACTAAAGATCACAAAGTTTAAACTGAAACCACGTGGCAAGAAAGTTCGTGGAGGAGCTCACACGCAAAATCAGAGAAATCAAACCCTACATAACACCCTGGCTAACTTTTACCGAAAATCGAAGACATCAAATCATCATCACAAGGTTACGTCTAGGTCATACTCGAGCTAGTCATGAGTACTTACTTTCCCGAACACCAAGACCGGAATGTGTTATTTGTGAGCAGCCGTTAACAGTGAAACATTTTTTGGTTGAGTGTCCGCTATATCATACCAACAGACTAGCATGCAACATAAGTGAATCTTTAAACAACAGCAGTAATTTGAAAAACCTTATTAAATATCTGCAAATCGCAAAATTTTACCATAAAATTTAAAATGTACTTTAAACAAAACATGTGACATGTCAATATCTATTCATAATTTTAAATAAACATAATATATAGCTACATACCGCTAATAGCCTGAGGCTGATGCGGATTCGTAAATAATAAAAAAAAGTTCGTTTAATGTGCCGATTTAAAAAACATGCACCCATTCTCTGTGCCTGGTTATAACTAACCTAATGAACAGAGAAGTACGACTCCGATCGGAGCTGCCGGCATATATAGTTAATTGTCGGCTGGCTCCTGAAACGCAATAAATCTGCGTTTCTTTTGAAATAACTTAGCGACGGTAACGTAGACACATCCTATAATCACCTAATATAACTGAGTTGATTTTGATTTCTGAACTGAGAATTCACGGTCAGTTGTGGGTATAACTTATCTCGCCAGACAGAATGTTAGTTCCGAATAGTGAGAAATTAGGAGACGTATTTCTAATTTTAATACATATATATATATATATATATATATATATATATATATATATAATAAGTAACTAAGAGATTAGTGGGTATTGCACTCAAGTAAAAGAAGGGGCTACTGAAAAGGGTGGTAACCGCAGACATGCATGTTTCTGGCTCATTAGCCGTCCTCGGTACGGTACAACATTAAAACTGCCTTATTGGCATGTCTCACCATAAAATCTATTTTTCCCTATTTAAATGACAAAACTTCGATTCTTAATCTTTCCAATGTAATAAATTGTATTCCTTGCAAAAATTGTAATAATCAATATATTGGTCACACTGGCCAAAAATTAAAGAACCGTTTAAGTCTCCATAAGAGCGATTGTACGTTACATCCCAAGAGATGTGCCTTGGCTGAACATGTAATTGGAAAAGACTACTTTATGGATTTTGAAACTGTTAGTATTTTAGACATACAACCAAATACAAAAAAAGACTTTTCATAGAAATGGCTCATATATTTCAAGAACCTAATACTATTAATAAAAAGAGTGACCATCATAATCTGAGTGCTATTTATTATTATCTACTAACCATTGATAATAAAAATAACTAAATTTTAAATTCTTATTCGTAACTAAAACTTATATAAATAAAAGTTTGATGATTTTTAGAAATAATTTTATTTTAGGTAAATGATTTTATATAAAACGAATTTGTTATAATCTTGTATTATATAATTTATAATAGGTATCTATGAAAAAATTATCAACATGACATCTATAATAAGTTGGCTTTTATGTAATAAAATAATAATATTCTAATATCTATTAACCTTATAAACGTGACCTATTTTCTTCTGGTTTCCAAAAGAATTTAGTATGAAAAGAAAATGTTTATATTCAAATATCTGTCAAAATGACATATGATTAAAAAAAAATTTTTTAAAATTCAAATATCGGTATATTTACCAACTTATTATAACCATATTATATCAATCTCAATTTACAAATCCTTGATAATGGAAATAAAACTTTCCGGAAGCTTAGAAAATAAACTGTAAGAAGAGTTTTTTTAATTACCTTGCCGTTAGCCCAATATTTCTGGTTTTATATATATACATATATATATATATATATATATATATATATATATATATATATATATAATAAGCAACGAATAGATTAGTGGGTATTGCACGCAAATAGAAGAAGGGGCTACTGAAAAGAGTGGTAACCGCAGACATGCATGTTTCTAGCTCATTAGCCGTCATCGGTACGGTACAACCAAGAAAAGATGTAAAACATGAGAGCAAAGGTGTTGAATGAAACATGAGAAAATATAACAGAATTCAGCAGGATAGTCAAACACAACATTTGTGTCAGTAATATTAGAAGATCTCGAATATTCGAGACAACAACCAACATAGACACGGAGGTGCATATAACACTCCCGTCTGAAACTTCCGACCCAGATTAATGAAATAATAACAAGATGTACGAATAGTGCGTGACATATGAACAATAAGCAACGAATAGATTAGTGGGTATTGCACGCAAATAGAAGAAGGGGCTACTGAAAAGAGTGGTAACTGCAGACATGCATGTTTCTAGCTCATTAGCCGTCATCGGTACGGTACAACCAAGAAAAGATGTGAAAGATGGGAGCAAAGGTGTTAAATGAAACATGAGAAGATATAACAGAATTCAGCAGGATAGTCAAACACAACATTTGTGTCAGTAATATTAGAAGATCTCGTGTCTATGTTGGTTGTTGTCTCGAATATTCGAGATCTTCTAATATTACTGACACAAATGTTGGGTTTGACTATCCTGCTGAATTCTGTTATATTTTCTCATGTTTCATTCAACACCTTTGCTCCCATGTTTCACATCTTTTCTTGGTTGTACCGTACCGAGGACGGCTAATGAGCCAGAAACATGCATGTCTGCGGTTGTCACTGTTTTTAGTAGCCCCTTCTTCTATTTGCGTGCAATACCCACTAATCTCTTCGTTACTTATTGTTCATATGTCACACACTATTCGTATATCTTATATATATATATATATATATATATATATATATATATATATATATATATATATATATATACATATATATACTATAATAACTCAAAAAAATTTTTCAAAATTCCATCTTTTTTTTGGGGTAAACCAATACTTTTCTCACATATAGATAGGTTGGGCGGAAAAGTAATAATGGTTATAGAATCTTTCTTTCAACCGATAAAATGGAGTGTTTTATATGCAAGCAAACCGGCCATATTGCAACCAATTGCCCTAATACCCAAATTGCTTCCCAGCCATCAGCATTAAACATGCAGCACCAAACACGAACAGTCTTAATATTAAATCGTTACTTGCTGACATGCATATTTACCGATAGATCCCACAAAAATCGATTTAAAAGAATCACAACAAAAATCGAGCAGGCTCTTAATATAGACAATACGGATAATGAAAGTCTGACATCACGGTCATCAGTGGACGATGACTGTATGTCTGAAAGTACTCACAAACTTCATACTAAACATTTAATATTATACAATATGGAACTGCAACGGGTTCTATCCCCGTCCTGAATGTATACAACAATTAGTGTCCGATAACCAAGCTGATATTGTCTGTCTCCAGGAAACGAACTTTAAGGAAAGTCACAACGGGATTTAAAAAACTTTGTCGGTTACCACTATCTTAGATTCAACTTTCTTAGAGCTAGCAGTGGAACTTCGATATTTGTTTGTTGTGATTTTTATTCCGTATATGTACCATTAGTTACTCCATTAGAAGCTATAGCTATCACAGTTTGGGCCCCCCAAAAAATTACAATTTGCAACATTTACATCCATCCACATTACAACCTTAGTGAATCCGATCTTGCTGATCTAGTGAGGCAATTGAAACGTCCATGCATCCTAGTTGGTGACTTTAATGCACACAATGTCATTTGGGGATCAAAACCAACTTTTTGAAGGGGGAAAATAGTTGAAAATTTCCTAAATCACAATAATGTTTGTTTATTGAGCTCAGGTGCAGAAACGCACTTAAATATTGCTAGAGGAAATCTATCTTCTATTGATCTTAGTCTTTGAGACCCTAAAACCACACCGTCACTTTACTGGAAAACGCTTGACAGTCTTTATAATAGCAATCATTTTCCAATCCTCATCTCTGACAAATCAAAAACCACATTAAACTGTAAAACAAGATGGAAAATTTCTAATGCTGACTGGAATGCATTTAAAGAATTCATTGAATATCAAATATCTCAGTTACAATATCCTGAAAATATCGAGCAATCGGTTACAGCATTCAGTAACTGTATAATCCAAGGAGCAGAAATATACGTTGGAAAAGCTTTAATACCAGCATCCCGAAAACTCGTTCCTTGGTGGAATGACTCCTGCGCAACTGCAGTCCGGCAATGTAAAACTGCATTAAATAAATACAGGAATACTAGAAATACTGAAAATTATATAAATTTCTAAAAACTTAGAGCCAAAGCAACCAAAAGCAAGATGGGTAGTAAAGCAGAGTAAAAAAGCTTCTGGGAATAACTATGTTTCATCTCTTACCTCTGACACACCCCCGGGACAAGTCTGGAGAAAAATACGACACATGAAAGGCAATATAACTTAAGAAAGACTAAAATCTCTGCGGTGATAATTCATGATAACATTGTCACTGATAACCAGCAAATTGCAAATTTAATAGCTACTCATTTTGAAGATAAATACAAGAACAATAATAATCAAAACCACAATCAACTGAACGAGTCCCCACTCCCTATTAGTCCCTCCGTTATATCTGACCTTGACTCTTTGAACCTTCCATTCTCATTCGAAGAACTTACGCTCTTTCTTCTTGTAAAAATTCCGCTGCTGGTACCGATAATATACCATTTATCATTCTAAAATATGTATCACCCATCTCCTCAACAAAATTACTGGAATTATATAATACCATCTGGGCTAAACAGCTATTCCCAACACAATGGCGAGAATCAATTTCAATTCCAGTGGTAAAACCATATAAACCACCAACAGATCTACACTCATATTGTTCCATTTCTTTAACATGCACATTGTGTAAGTTGATGGAAAGATGAATAATAAAAGGATACTTTGGCACTTAGAAAAACACAAAATAATAAATCCAGCACAATCGGGATTCCGACCGCACCGTAATACTATGGACAATCTCGCCTATCTACAGACATGCATTGCCGATGCTTTCCTTAAAAAACATGATGTTGTAGGTGCCGCATTTGATATTGAAAGTGCCTTTGATACCTTATCAAAATTAGCAATACTTAATAAACTCAGGAAATACAACTTCCAAGGCAACATATTGGCTTTTGTACAAAATTTCATAACCGATACATCATTCCAGGTATCTACTAATGGACAGGTTTCTTAGAAACTAGACCCCCTATTAAGTTCTCCATATATGCAGACGATCTAATCATCTTTTGTAGTGGTAAAAATAACCAAACTACAGGTAACATAATTCAGACAACAGTAAATCAACTGAGTTAGTGGTCCCTTTCAACTGGTTGTCACTTCTCAGCCGCCAAATCGAAAACTATTAAATTCAGTAAAACATCAAGACCTAATATACTTCAACAAATACAGTTAAATGACGAATATCTGCAGGTGTGTAACTCAATAAGAATTTTGGGGCTTACTTTTGATAGTAGATTTAATTGGAAAGAGCGTATCAAAGACAAAAAAGAGCTGTGTGGTACGAACAAACATTCTAAAAACAATAGCTCACCATCAATGGAGAGCTGATGAAAAAATCCTGCTACAGGTGTACAAATCTCTTGTTCGTTCCAAACTAGATTATGGTAGCTTTATTTACATGTCAGCAAGCAAATCCGATTTCAGTTATTCAATTCCTTCGTTGCAAACAGACATGCGTTCGATCTAGTGCTAAAATTTAAATCTTATATCTTTAAACAATTTGAATAAACTATTTATTTGGTTTGTTAAAGTAGTAGAAAAACATTAGTTTGTGATACATACCCAAAAAATAAGTTTCAAATGAGTGCTAATAGCGGGGGTCAACCCCCTGTAAACCAGAATGATGTAATGGATTCAAATGATAAAACAAATTTCCTAGACGCCTCTGAAAATGAATTCAAGGAATTTACATCACAAGAACAAAATATTCAGATAAGTAATAAAATATTTTCAATTTCAACCTTATCATGAGAAACAAATGATAATAACAAAAACGTGAAAGATCAATTAGTAAACAAATCGCCAAGTTTACAAATTAAAAAACCTAAACAAGTTTTTCTATATCAACAATCTGACCTCGGCCCATATCATGTATATGTTGAAAATAAATCAAGCGAATTTAAAGGTAGTTTAAATTCTTTAAAAATAGGTGATATCATCCTTTCAAATTTTCTTCATCTTGACGAAAAAATCTCAAGTATCGATTCCAAATAAAATAAGAATCAAGTTTAAAGATTACAAATCAGCAAATTATATTATCGATCAAAAAGACAATCAAATTTTTGTTAAAAATAATTTAGAAATATATGTCCCAAAATTTCTATTAATACGTCAAGGCATAATTAGAGATATATCCACTGAATTTAGCGAAGAATATGTTGAAAATAAAATAAAAATGCATGACATGCATTGTAAATTTCAAGTACTAGAAGTTAAGAGGCTAAACAGGAAATGTGTAAATGAAAATAATATAGAGTATGTCCCAACAAAAACTTGCGTAATAAATTTCAAATCCCAAACTCTCCCAAAATACATTACAATAAAGTACTGAAACCGGTGGAAGTATATATACAAAAAGTTATATTGTGCTTCAACTGTTTAAAATACGGCCATCAAGGTAGACAACGTAAAAGCAAGCCCCGATGTTTTAAATGCAATCAATCTCATAATTCAAAAGAATGTAACGAAACAAATATTGAACCAAAATGTTCAAGTTGTTCAGGTGATCATCTCATCACAAACTTAAAAGCATGCCCCGAGTTCAGTAGACAAAAACGAATCAAAGAGGCTATGTCCACATCAAATCTAAGCTATCATGACGCAAATAGAGAAATTTCAAAAAACTCCTACTCCAATGTGGTTTCAAGGAATAGTCAACTTGAACCATCTCAAATAGTAAATGTCTTTTTCCTACGATCACTACCCAAAGTAGGCTTTTGCACACTCAAATCTAACCGCAAAGTTGATGTTTTCCGTGATCTGTCATAATTTGACATTATTTCCGCTCTAGAGCGTACTGTTCCGCTCACATGTTTTCATTTACAATAAACTAAAGAAAGTTAGTAAATAATAGGTATATTAATAGTACATTATACACCAAGCAACTTAAGTGACCCATTTCATCCCGCGGGTGGGGCCCATTTAATCCCCAAGGGAATCAATCCATATACATTTTTAAATAAATACTACTTAGGACGGACTTTTACGAAAGTTGGCTGTGCATCGAGGATGCACTTTTATGAAATGAAACTTGGCTGGGCATCGAGGACGGACTTTTATGAAATGAAACTTTGCTGGGCATCGAGGACGGACTTCCATTATGTTGTAGTAAGTCAAAGTGCGCCAATAAAAAAAATAGCGTAAAGTATTCATGGATAACTGGTCTTTCAAACACGCGCGATTTTTCGAGCACGACGGCGCAGTGTTATAAGACCTTACATATTAGACCGATTCAGACGTCATTTTAATTGTTATGTACAACTCTACCCTTTGTTACCGAGTTGTTTCTGAACAAAAAACACCGCTGTCACCACTCTAATAATCGCTGTCACCCGTGTAATGTAATCTAAGCCTTAATTCGTCTGTCACCACCTGAAAACCAAAATACTCCTACCTTTTTTGGTCACTCTGTATTGATCCCGTCCTTCGAGTCCACCAAATTATGTCTCCAATGAGCGGCTGAGCGTGTAAGGCAAATCCAGTCCGATTTTTGAGCTAGGTTCGCCTGGTCTTAAAACGGATTAATCTTCCTTTGCCAGGACAGGGTTGTTCTCCTCGTTTCTGTCACACTTCCACGGTTGTTACATTCTCCAGAGAGGAAATTATGGGGTGGGGATGATAGGTAAAATAAGGTAGAACCACAACGTTATACAAAAATTATATTATAAAAAAATAATTTCTCTGAGTACACATATATAGATATTTATAACCTTAACCCCAAAATAAAATCCCGTATGACCCAAGTAACTAGAGTTCCCTGGTATAAGTCTACCTATACATCTATCTATCTATAAATGGTTTTTTTAATCCTACCCCTGTATATCATATAACTATTCAAAAAAAAACAAAGTTATGAACAGAGTTCTCGTTTGTGCGATGGTGCGGCAAAACTATCCCTCTTATCGGCTTGGTCTTTTTCAAAGTGCGTGAGAGGCGTATGGTTTATTATTTTCGTTTCCCAACTTTCTAGTCACCGGTGTCGAGACAATAAATAAATATTATGTGTAAATACCTTTAATCGCAACAACGTTTCAGCTTACGTCGTTTCAGGTCGCCATTGACCTTCAGGGAATGAAAGCGAAATTTTTGTTCTATAAAATTCTGCTGAGCTAAGGAAAACAATTAAATTATTTATCGACACTGGCGTTACAAGTTGCGAAATTCCCCAGTAATTAAATTACCTACGATAATTTATGCATTGACACTGGCAAAATAAGAAAGAGTTTTATTTTATAATCACGGCTGAACAAAAGAATGATAACAATGTTTCTCTATAATAAATTTACTTATCAGCGCACGTTCGCTGAAACACACGAAAAATGGAAAACATAAGCTCCGGCCTTTGTGTTAACAAGTACAAAATTAACCTCGCCTAACTTTCTATCTCTTTCCTGCCTACGAGGTGGAAGAGAATATGTGACCCAACAAAATGATAACTCCTACTTAACAAAATGAAACCTAACTTGTGTCAGGTTGGCGAAACTCTGCAAAATTTAATTATTCCAGCACACACGGTAAATTATATATTTATCAGGACGTAAAACTTAACTGAGAGTGAACAGATGTGTCCAGTCTCTTTGAAAATAAAAAAAAATCAAATAAATATGTTTGCTATCGCTACGCCTTGTATATAGCAATTGACTTATACTCCCAAGTTCAGAATCCAGCGCAACTAATAACGAGTAAATATCTCACTAGTGAAAACAAAAATATCATCCCAATCTAAATTTAATTCAAAAACTTACTGCGTTATGAAACTTCCTCCGTCTCGCCGGGATATTTCTTGATTTTCGCTATCTGCTTGTCACCACGAGTCGTGCCAATAAACGGTATCGTGTTATGTCGAAAAGAAATTAGCGTAGAGGGTAATTCTACCGTTTGTGTATCGAAACAGGGGACAGTGTTCACCGTCAAGGAATAATCTCAGTATCCCTATCACCTCCTAACACAACGGAGAGAACTTTTACCTCTCGTACCGCTAACACTAAAAACAAACTAGTACCGTTACCGTGGCAAGGGAAAAACTTTTCCCTTCGCGTGTTCGACCCCCGGTACACACTGCCGCTCCTGCTCTGTGTACACCCGTTTTTGCTTTTCCCCCGACTTCGGTTTTGGGGTTTTTGTCGAATTGCAAAAACAACTTTTTGTTTTTTGAATCGTACTAATTTTCGTTATCGAAATAATTGTATTCAAAACAATTGCTTTGACCCAGTAAGATGTTTTATTTTTTCTATTCTGTTTTGACTTCGTATTATTTTATTAAACAAAATGTGGGTCGCATTCCAGTTTTTTATTATGATTTGAAATAAAATGTTTCACCGTGTGTTTTGAAATTTTCTACAATAAAATGATCTTTTAGGTATTCGTATTTATTACAGTTATTTTCTATCTTATGAACCCATCCAAAACACCTATGTTATAGTTGTAGTTAATATTTAAAAATATTCAAAGTGTATGTATGTAGGGGTGTACTACATATGGCAACTCATTCTGGTGTTCACTGTTATACCACCAGAGGTGCAGAGCGACTCATTGTGCCTTTTTCTAGGCTGCATCAAACACAATACAACAAACTAGATGTTAGATTGTATAATAAGTTTCTAGATTTGCATGCTGATAAGAATGTGAAAAATATGAGCCAGAATCAGTTCTATAGATTTTCAAAACAATTTTTACTACAAAATTGTTTTTACGCAGTTCAGGACTACATGTCGTTCAATTATTAGTCTTACTAATTCATTCTCACATATATGTTACTTCAGAAATCTAATTTTATGAAAATATTGGTTTAACTTTATTTCTATTCTATTATCTGATTTAGGAATTTTGATAACTACTTAGTAATTTAATATTAGGACTACACAAATGCTTTTGTATTTAAAACTGGTCAATAAATCGTATCGTATCGTATCGTATAACTAATTACTCCCAATATTTTTCGAACCTCAATTTGTTTACCCTTGTAAATGTCATCTTAATGTCGTTTACGACTTTTGTAAGTTTTCAATTGCCATTAGTTGCTTTCACGCCGTTTTTGATAGATTAAGTTATGTTTTTTCTCGAAACCTTGACTCAAAACATCAAACACCATTGAAGCTTCTGGAGTTTGTAATTTGTTCAATTTTTGTGTTAATAAGTGATATCATGAGCCAGCTTCCGCTGATCGAGCATCTAAAAGGGCACGAGAACTATGGTACGTGGAAATTCGCGGTACAGATTTATTTAGAACACGAAGAGCTTTGGGACGCAGTAAAAGGTTTTTCATGTTTTTTTAATTATTTGTCTAAAAATAAGGTGGTCGTAGAAAAATTTTTGTGTGCGATTCGAGCAGAAAGTGCGTTGCCGCTTTCGGCAAAGCAAAGTATCACTTTCCGCTCTTAATACACAAATAGCTATTGTCAAAAATCCTTCCCCCCATTAAATTCGCATCTCACAAATCTACCTTCACATCCTGTCTCTATACCCCCACAACTCTCACTCCCAAAAAATGCCTTCAAAACTTCCACAAACCAAAACTCATCTCAAGCAAACAAGAGGCACAGACCAAACAGCCCAGACATAATAATAGAACAACATAAAGAGATAATATCTCCCTAGACTTCCCTTACCAAAAATTGGAGGAATAGTAAACCCCAATTACATAAAAAACATTAGTGAATCATCAAGCACACAGATTGCAGATCATAGCATAATAACAATATTAGAAGTCGTCATAGAGTTTTAGCATCAAAAAATATAAATGTTCCAAAAGAAGAGCTTATGCATATAATTAGTACACAATTTAATGTAAATACGGCCTCACATTCGCAGACATAACAAATGAAATAAGTATTTTACAATGGAACTGCCGATCAGAAGTTTCTAATAAGGAAAACTTAGAGTACTTATTAGACAAATATCAATTTTCGCTAGCACTCTTATCCGAAACTTGGTTTCATCCTGACAGATATTATAATTTCAAAAACTTCAATAATGTTCGGGCAGATCGTAACGACGGTTACGGAGGATCAGCCATTTTAATAAGAGAAGAATTAGTTTTTAAGGAAATCGAAATACAAACTTCATTAAGTTTTGAACACAAATGTATTTCTGTGGAAATACCTTATAAAAACAAAAAAATACATCTAGCCTCGGTATATATTGAACAATGCTCACGGATAACTTCACAGCAGTGGATTCATTTTCTAGAACATATTCCATAGCCCTTCATACTGGGAGGAGATTTCAATGCTCACAACTTAGCGTGGAACTGCGAATATGATGACGTAAATGGTAAGGTACTATTGGAGGCGATACAACATTGTAACCTTATAATACTAAATGATGGATCACCTACCCTAGCACACCATCAAACAGCAATAGATCTAACACTATGTTCACTAGAAATAAGTCATTTTTTTACATGGACTATTATAAAAGAGCCATGTGGATCAGATCACCTGCCAATACATATTAAGATCGCCTTGAACTCCTCACCAACAAATATCCCGACAAGGGTACACAATATATGGAATCTGAAGAACGCCAATTGGGAACTACACACTTCAATATTAGATTCTATTGAACCAATACCAACATATGTAGCCATAATTAATAACATAAACAGAGCCGCGAGTATTGCAATTCCTAGATACTCCTCGTATACGACAAAGCGAAACCACATGTCTAAACCATGGTGGAACAGAACTTGTGATATAGCTGCAAAAACACGGAAAGAAGCTTACGCCCAATATCAACAAAATACAAATGTTCAAAATCTGACAGAATATAAACGATTGGATGCAATCGCCAAAAAAACTTTTGAGGAAATGAAGAAAAAAAGCTGGATAAAATATTGTCAAAGTTTAAATCAAAATACCCCAATCAGAGAAGTGTGGCACAACGTTAACAGATATAAAAATCGCAAACAAGCAAATAAAACACCTTTAGACCCTAAAGATGCCTGGATAATCGACTTTCATGCAAAAATTTCACCTCCATGGGTAGAAAATGAGATAATGCAAGAAATTTACACAGTAAACAAAAACAACACACATTTGCTACTACCCTTCAATTTTTGGGAGCTCGAACAATGTTTAAAAAATACCAAAAACACCTCACCTGGGGTAGACAATATATCATACATAATGATACACAAAATGCCCCTAAAACACAAAAAGGCATTATTAATTTTATACAACTCTATTTGGGCTGGCAACATTCCCAACAAATTGGAAAGAGTATATAGTACTGCCAATAAAAAAAAACCAGGAAAACCATCAGACAATCCAAACTCGTACCGTCCCATAGCTTTAGCATCTTGTTTATTTAAAACACTTGAAAGATTGATCAGAAATAGATTACAACATTGGGTGGAAAGAGAAAAACTACTTCCGGAATCACAATATGCTTTCAGAGTGTCCAGATCCACTCAATAACACTTAACAGTTTTAACAAATAATATCTACTTAGGTTTCACAAAAAAAATTATCAACAGTAGCCACATTTATAGACATTACATCAGCACTCGACAACGTTCAACTTAATAATCTTTGTGAAAAACTCACCCAGATCGGACTGCCAATCTCCATAGCTAATTTTATGAACGTAGCATATTCTGAACGCTCAACCAAATTCGGACTACCTCAAGGCAGCATCCTCAGCCCTCTTTTATACATAATCTATACCATGGACTCCATATCTCCAAAAACTGCAACATTATACAATTTGCTGATGACATAGTAATATACACATCAGACAAAACTGTAGAAAAATGCACAGACACATTAAAGGCCGAATTTATAGAAATTCAACAATGGTGCAACGTAATAGGACTTTCCATCTCTAAACCGAAAACTGAAATATGCATTTTTTCTAGAAACAGAACCAATTACCAAGGACAACTTACAATAGGGTCATATAATTATCCCATAAAAAACACAGTTAAATACTTGGGCTTATTACTTGATAAAAAATTGCTATGGAAAGATTGTATTCAACAAACAATAAGAAAGAGTGAAAACTCCATAAATATACTAAGGACTTTCAGTAAAACTAAATGGGAATCAGACCCAAATATTGCACTTCTATTTTATAAATCAATGACAACATCAATAGTAGATTATGCAAGTCATTTGTATGGCGCAGCATCTGAATCTCACCTACATAAAATTGAGACCCAAAAAAACAAATGCCTCAGAATATGCCTAGGTTATCTAAAATCAACACCTATAATGTCATGGAAGTAGAATCTCGAGAACCTCTCCTCATTTTGAGGAGACGATTACTTTGTGATAATATAAATATAAAAGCAACATCAAAAATGGCGCCATATATATTACATGAACTAACAATTTTAACATTAACACATAGGTATTGGCATATCAAAAAAATCCTACCTCTAATCAATAGCATTACTAAACTTGCGGATTGCAAACATCTACTATATACCAATCATCATCTACCTTATTATTTAAATAAACTGGAAGAATTGTTCTGTTACAATATACCCTGCAAATACTTTGAACCGGCAGTAGATGTAGCCAGCTACATTCCATCAGCATTCAAGGATGTGATGAAAACACACTGGTCTGAAGAAAACAGAAAAAAAAGAGAGAAAAAGTAAAAACAAAATGTAAAATATAATCACAAATATATTAAGAAAAACAGCCTGGCTAATTGGCAATCGCCAAAGCGATAAACCTAGTTAAAAAAAATCCGATTTAAAAACTCTTAATTCTGTTCACAATACAGCTCTAAGAATGTGTTAAGAAGCTTTCAGATCCAGTCCTGCTGAAAGTATTTACTGTGAATCCAAGGAACCCCCCTTATGGTTACGACGGGAATTACTTCTCATGACATACTGTGCAAAAGTTTCAGCACACCCTGAGAATCCAGTATATCCTCCAATACATCGTCCATTCAACAATAGTAATTCTGGCACTAAATTTCAACCACTTCCACAAATCCTGTCAACACTCACAACTGATATCAACCTATCTGATAGAGTTCCCATTCCTATCTCATCCTGTCCTCTTTGGTTAAAGCAACAACCAAAGTTTAACACATCTTTAGACATATTTCCTAAGCATGAAACTTACAGTGGTCTATTGAAACATCTCTTTTTCAATATTATAAATTCCACTCATTACAACAAAATATTGTTTACTGATGCATCTGAGGACGGCGTACGTTGCGCTGTTACCAACTCCCATCAAATAATTAATCAACGTCGTATACCATATTTCGCTAGAGTCTACACAGAGGAGTTGTATGCAATCCTCAAGAAGCTCTAAATTCTCTATCACCTGACGACAAACAATCAGCTATATGCACAGACTCTCTTGCATCAATAAACTCCATTACACAAATATATTCCGTTCATCCTATTGTCCAAGATATTCATGATTGTATCGGCCGTCTTGCGAGCTCTGGTGTTACTGTTACATTCATCTAGGTACCATCTCATGTCGGAATACCCGGGAATGAACTTGCGGACCAAATTGCAAAAGAAACTTCGACAGCTAACCTCCATACCTATTCAATACAAACTCACAATGACCTGATAACTAGGATAAGACGTTCCATACGTGACAACTGGGCAAATCACTGGACAAAGTGCAATACAAAACTACACGAAATTCAGCGGTTCATCGACTTCAAACACTTTCCTCCTATGTCACGAAGAGATACAGTCGTTGTACGCAGGCTATATATTGGGCATACTCGACTGATTCATGGATATCTAATGTGCGGCTCCGACTCACCTAAATGTCAGCACTGCAAAATTCCACTTGTAGTTAAACACATACTCACAAGATGTCTGAAATATTCAGATAAACGCCGTAACCACCAGCTACGAACTTCACTTCAAGAAATTTTAATTATTCCGGACCAGTTACCTTGCCTAATCAATTTTTTAAAGGACATTAATTTATATTATGAAATCTAAACAGTTTGTTAATTTTAAGTTCTTGTAGTTATAATTATTGTTCCATGTTGTATCAATAAAATCTAACTTGCATCATGTAATCTAAACAGTTCTTCAATGTTAATGTTCAGTTTTTGTAATTGTACCATGTTTGTAAACTAAATAGTTTGTTAACGTTTATTTTTTATAGTTAATAACTGTACCATGTGTCAATGATCTCAGTTGTCGAGACACGTAAATGTAAAAAAAATTAATACTTTGTTGCAAATGGTAGAAGGGTCAATCCAGAAAACCAATACTGTAATGAGAATGGCGGTACTTCCAAGACTAGAACTTGAAATAATACTACAGTATTTAGCCACTGGCGATAACTTTAAGTCCTTGGAGTATCTATTTCGAGTACCAGAATGTACAATTTCGATATTTTTATCAGAAGTCTTGACTGCAATATCTGAAGTTCTCATACCATACTTAAACGTAAGTTAATATCTAATTATAATGTAAAAAGTAGCAGATAAATGGAAGTTGATATTAGCATAGTTAATTTTATTTTCTTAAAAATTAGAATAGTATATAAGTGTTATTGTCATTGTCGGTACGTTCGAAAGTATTTTGTATGGCTATCTGCAACAGATCATTAACAGAGCAGAGTTGAGAAGCAGAATCATTAGGTACATTAATTGTATTAGATGGATTAGTGGGTATATTCTAAAAAAAGGGAGGTGAGGTTTGTGAACTGGAGAAATCTGAGGACTGGCCATAAGATGAGGAAGAAGGTGAGGATAAAGGTACATTATTTGTATAAGAAGTGGGCATATTCTGCAAAAAGGCAGGTGAGGTTTGTGAACGGGAGTTAAAGGAGGAAGGTGGATGTGGTAATGAAGGTGACGAACATGAAAGTTTTACATCAACAATTAAATTTTGTAATTTCTGTTGTAATAGTATTGCCTCCCTAACGGGTAAATTGCGAAGCTCACCAGCAACATATTGCCCAAAAAGACCAAATGCATCTTGTTTATTTACTTTTGTAACAATTTCATTAAAGTCTTGGAGAGCCGTCTGGATACCTGATGGATTTCACTTTACTTGGCTTCTTTTATTAGGTTTGAGGATTGGTGATGAAGGAAGACCTCTTTTCTGTATTGGAATAGTGGAGCGTTTTTCAACTATTTCCGAGGATATTTCGCTGAGTGAATTGGGAGTTTCTATGTCAGTTGGTACTACATCTGAAAGAATTTCATTCTCTGCGAGATGCAGTTCCTAAAAAAAATGAAGACTTTAGTAGTATTGTGATGAAAATCGTATTCAAATTTAAGTATAAAATGTTACTGGCTCTGGTGGATATTAAAAATGTATTATTTTATCAATAAATACATAAAACATTTACATAAAAATGACAGTATTTTTATCTTATTTTCAGGTACCCTCATCAGTTGATGAATGGAAAGAAATAGAAAAGAGATTCATGGCATATTGGAATTTTCCGAGATGTTGAGGTGCAATTGATGGTAAACACGTTCAAATTAAATGTCCACCGAACAACGGTTCATCATTTCATAATTACAAAGGCAATTTCAGCATAATTTTATTGGTCTTGGTGGATGCAGATTATTGTTTTAGATTCATAGATGTAGGAGGAAATGGCCGTGTAAGCGATAGCGCCATTTTTAGATATTCTACTTTAAACATAGCTCTCTAGAATAATTTGGTACAATTTCCTGGTACAATTATCGGTGACAATGCATTTCCGCTAAGGACAGATTTAATGAAGCCATATAATAGAATTAATTTATCAAATGGGGTAAAAGTTTTTAGTTACAGGATTTCCCGAGCAAGGGTAGTAGTAGAAAATGCATTTGGCATACTTCCAAAATCAGAAACCGTCGATAAAGTAAACTGGGCTGCATGTAGTTTGCATAATTGGTTATGAATGACTTCAAACACATATTTTACCCCACAATTAGTTGAATACATAAATACTTGTAAAATTACACTGGAAATGTGCCGAGATGACTCCAATGGAATGCAACCCGTAAGCCACTTGGGCAGTAATAATTATAAACGAGAAGCAGAGATTATAGGAAGATCCTATGTCGAGTATTTTATATTTTATGACAAAAGGCTCTGTGCCATGGCAGTGGAAAAAAGTTGGTATTGAAATATAACGTTTATAATAAAATAATACAAGGTGTATTAATTATAGTGTATATTTTGAAATAAATATTAAACACATTTTGTTTAACTTTAGTGCATTTTTAACTTGGAACAGCAACGGCCAACGTACAAAGTCAACGAAACGTCAAGTTTATAATCATGCCTTAACTATTTCAACAAGAAAATTGGCACATGCTCACGCCAAGCATTAAAAAAACAATTTTATGTAAATAGGTACTTACACTTCACAATAGAAATCAGGCCAGACCTAAAAATAAAACACTACATCCACGAACTACCACCATACATTATCAAAATGATAAAAAACAAAATGCATAGGGATTACCTGAGAGATTCCAATGTTGAGGTAAAAATGCAACTAAACAATTACAACGAAAATGTACAAGTCCTAATTAGACAATACAAAGAACACAAATGGGACACAGTGTGTATTGAAATAAACGCTAGCAAAGGTAAAGATTACTGGCAACAAATTAGAAAACTAACAAACTACAAAATCACAGCCAATTGAAGAAAACAACATTGTGTATGCCACCGATGAAGAAAAAGCAGAGGTATTTGCAAATTACCCTTCGTTGTTCGTTATATTTATGAATGATTTATGCAAATCTAAATTAGCAGAGAATCAATTTATAACTATTTATGCTGATGATACAAGCCTTCTGGCAAGGGGAGAATGAGAAACAAGTTGATGGGTGTGTTTTGACGTCTGTGCCTTTTAACAACAGTTTTTGTGCAGAATACTGTGAGTTAATCAAACAAATTTTGTACTGAAGGAATCAGCAAAAATCGATCTACAATGTGCTGATGAATGTTGGTAAAAAAAACATTTGATAACGTAATTATTAAGCAGAATTGGAAAATATCAACACAAAGCTAATGTTTTTGTGCTAATTAGCATTCATAAAAGAAATAATCATTAAGTGGTTTTTTGAAAACCTGCTTGCCTACTCTTAATAGTTCAGGAATTGTATACTACTTTTTGGAAATAAAAGATGAAGTGTACTATTTCTCGAAAACCCCCTGATAAGGGAAAAGAAGTTTTCCCATGTGACTGCTGTCAAGAAAAATATTGCCAAGGCTGCACCAACATTACCTTAACTGAATTAAGAGTTATCCAATTAAAAAATAACAGAATTTTGAAATTTATTTGCAAAACTTGTAATGAAAAATCTAGTAATCTCAGCTTGTCTAAACTTGAATCAATAGTGAATAATCTTTATGTTGAAATAAAAAATCTGAAAAGTACTGTCGAATCTCAAAATTCTGCTATGAAACAACAACAAGAAAAATTTGAGGAATTTGTAGAGGAAATAAGATCACAGAAAGTTTTAACAGAAAAACCTATGTATGCTGATAAGCTTAAGGAAGATAAAACGGAAGTAATTAAACCAAAAGAAAAACAAGACAGTAAAAAAACAAAAAGTGATATTAAGCAAAATATTAATCCAAAAAGTTTAGCAGTAGGAGTTGAAAATGTCAAAGAAGGAACTGTGACAATAGACATTCAAAAGAAAAAATTAAAAAAACAGTAGAAAACGAACTCTGAAACCAATATAGTGTTACAGAAGGCAGAGATAACAATCCTAAGATTATAATAAGAGGAGTTCAAGAAGAATTTATATTAGAGGATGAAGAAATGGTAATACAAACTATTAGAGATCAAAATGAAATTGGCACAAATGACAATAGCATACTAAAAATACATTCAAGATATAACCAAAAAGGGAAGCAGAACAAGGGAAATATTATTCTGGAAACTGACGTTACTTTACGAAACAAGTTATGTCAAGATGGAAAGGTAAACATTGGTTGGCGAAGATGTATGGTAAGCGAATTTTTTTCAATAGTAAGATGCTATAAATGCGCAAGATATGGACATATAGCGGCAAAATGTGAAAATCAAGTTACTTGTTGCAACTGTAGTAATAATCATAAGACAGCAGAGTGTAATTCAGATAGTATTAAGTGTATTAATTGTTTTGAAACTAATATAAAACTGAAAAAAACTTTAAATACTAACCATAAAGTAACAGATTCAGAATGTCCTTGTTATAAAAGAATTATTGATATTGAGTCTAAAAAGACAAAAAGTACCTAGCAATTACAGCTGGCTGATAAAGTGGAGCCTAAAAATAATTAATCGATCAAGTTGTTTCATCAAAATGTACAGGGTATTTCAAACTGTGTCAACAACTTAAATGTAATACTAAGTGGTCTTAAAGTTGATTTTGTTGTATCAACAGAACATTGGTAAAGTGCAGACCAAATAAAAGCATACCAGTTGGAAAATTACACAATGGCATCATTCCACTGCCGCACTGCCAAACTTGCACATGGGGGTGTGGTTCTATACTGTGCGGACTTTTTGAAACCAATTATTAGACAAGATATTAACTCATTGAGTGAGGATTATGCTTTTGAATGCACTGCAGCAGAGTTCAAAGTAGATAATGTTATATGTGTCATGTATAAACCCCCAAATACGAAAACAGACGAATTTTTAAATAAATTAGATCAATTGTTAGATACAGCAACTGATGATGATAAGTATGTGATAGTAGCTGGTGATTTTAATATAGACATGCTGCCTCTTCAAAAGAACGTTAGAGATATAAATCTTGTTACAAATGTCTTGAATGCCTATAATATGAAATTCACAGTGGATACACCTACTAGAGTAACTAATACATCAAAAACGTTCTTAGATAATATTTATGTATCAAACTTCATTAAATTTAAGGTGAATATTATTAATAATAATATATTGGATCACTTTAGTCAATTGATCAGTATTTTTAATAAACAGGTAAAAAAAGAAAACTCTTACCAACGTAAACGTATATTCAGTTCGCAAAATTATGAATATTTCTATAATTTACTCTGCACCAAGGCATGGTTTTCAGTTTATGAAGCATTAACAGTGGATGAAAAATATAACGCTTTTTGTGCAATAATTTGTACACACTTCAATTTGGCTTTTCCTTTTAAACAATTTCAGTCTAATAGATCTCGTAAACCTGAATGGATAACGAATACGGTTATTTGTGCTAAGGAAACTTCAAATCTCTTGTTTGAGCTGTACATTCAAAATCAAATTCCAAAGCAAACTTACAATGAATATAGAGTATATTACTCCGATCTTATCAAGCAAGAAAAAAGAAAATATTATGATAATCAAATAAGTGCCTCTGATAATAAAAGTAAGACCATTTGGAATATCATACATAACTAAAAGGGAATAAAAAAATCAAAAGCTGAAGAATTTAATAGCATTAAAATAAATAATAAAGTAATCGGTTCTCCATCTGAGGCTTCTGCTGCCTTTAATGACTTTTTTGTAACAGTGGCAAGTAATCTTATAGACACAACAACAATAAATGTAAATCTTAATCTCTGTCTCTCCCCTCTCTCTCTTCTAGCCGTTTTCTATCCTTAGGATATAGGCCTCTCTCATATTTTTCCAGTTTTCCCTGTTCTGTGCCACTTGGTTCCAGTTAAGTCCGGCTGTTCTTTTGATGTCATCATACCATCTTTGCTGTGGTCTGCCGGTGCTTCTTTTCTCCCCCCAAGGTCTCCATCTTGTTATTTTTCCGCTCCAGTTGTTTTTATTTCGGGCAACATGTCCGGCCCAGTTCCATTTAAGACTGCCTATTCGCCTCACTATGTCCTCTACCTTGGTTCTATTTCTTATCCACTTATTGGTTTTATGGTCTTTAAGCGTTATTCCTATCATTTTTCGTTCTATTGATCTTTGGTGTATCTTTAATTTATTTAAGATTTTCTTTGTTAGGACCCATGTTTCACATCCGTAGGTTGTTACTGGGAGAATGCATTCCATGTAAACCTTGGTTTTTAGTTTGAGGGGTAGGTTGGAGTTGAAGACGTGTCGCATCTTCCCGTAGGCCGCCCATCCTAGATGTATTCTGTGGTTAATTTCAAGTTCTTGATTGGCTTTACCCAATGTTAACTCTTGACCTAGGTAGACATAAGAGTTCACCTTCTTTACCTGTTGTCCTAGCACATTTATACTCTCTATGTTTGTCTTAATCACATGTGTAATATTCAATCTTCTATGTACATAACAGAGGTAAATGAGGCAGAAATCTTGGATATTATCGCTAGTCTAAAACAAAGAACTCTAGTGGAGATGATGGTATAAGTAACAAGATGATTAAAAGAATGGCCCCCTTTATATTAAAACCTTTAACATACATTATAAATGCATCTTTGTTGAGTGGTATCTTTCCATCGATGTTGAAAACAGAGGTTGTTAAACCATTGTTTAAAAAGGGCGATTCATTATTACTAGAGAACTATAGATCCATTAGTTTATTATCCAGTTTCTCAAAGGTTTTTGAAATTGCAATGTGTAGACGATTAATATCCTTCTTACATTCTAACGACACCATTGCACCAAATCAACATGGATATCAAAAAGGTAAATCTACTACAACAGCTGCGTTAGACTTTTTGAGAGAGATTCTTGAAGCTCTGGACAATGGAAATATCGCTCTTGGAGTATTTCTAGATTTATCAAAGGCCTTCGACTGTGTTCATCATACGACTCTACTCAATAAAATGGAAAAACTGGGGATCCGGGGATTAGCTTATAACTGGTTTAAGTCATATCTAAGTGAACGGTCCCAAAAAGTATGCATTACATTGAATTCTGTTGAGTATATCTCGGACTCTAAACCAATTGTGCTAGGAGTTCCTCAGGGCAGTGTACTAGGTCCAATTCTGTTTCTATTGTACATAAATGATCTTTCATCATATTTAAGTGATCACTCAGTCGTTATAACAAATTATGCAGATGATACAAATGTGTTAGTTACAGAAAATAATTTTGATGCTTTAGAACAGAAGGCTAGCTCGTCAATTTCAAAAGTTGGTTTCACAATAACTCCTTAATCATGAACAATAATAAAACACAGTGTATATTGTTTACACATAATCGTAACGAAACCACATATCCAAAAGAAATAGGAATTGATGATAATTCCATCGAATTAGACAGCAAAATTAAATTTCTGGGTATTACTATTGATAAACATGTGAACTGGATGGACCATGTGCAGGTGCTCTGCACTAAACTTAGCCAAAATTGTTATTCATTGAAAGAGTTAAAAAAGGTAGTTAATCAACATACATTAATAACAGCATACTATGGTAACTTCTATTCACATTTATCATATGGGATTGTGTTTTGGGGTGGTACACACGGTCAAAGTGTTTTTATAATACCAAAGGGGGCGGAGAGAATCCTGGCTGGTTTGAAAATCCGTGAGAGTTGCGGAGGTCTTTTTAAAGCTCTTAATTTACTTACTGTACCTGCCTTATATGTATATGAATGCCTGTGTTATGTACGTAGAAATCGTGATTATTTTTCTAAGTTTGTAATTAATCATAGTTACGACACCAGACTTGTTTCGTTATCCTGTACATAGAACAGGTTTACTAGAAAAGGGCTGTTTTTACAAATGTTTATACTTTTTTAATTTGCTTCCGGGGAAGATCCGAGATATTACGTCAATTAACCACTTCAAAAACACCATAAAAAGGCCTTTAATAGCTGCAGAGCCTTATGATATAAATGATATCAACAAAACTATTTTTCTTTTTTGACTCTTAAAAATTCTTAATATTTTATTACTCATAGCTGTACATACATTTAGCGTATCTCTATAATAATATTTTTTTACTGTAATGTTTAATACTTAGTGTTTGTTTTTTTCTATGTGTATTTTATATATATATATATATATATATATATATATATATATATAGGCATCACTTAGGAAGCCCGAAACTTTACAAATCGCAGTTCGTCCGAAGCCCTAGCTGGTTTTACGAAGCCCTAGCTGGTTTTACGAAGCCCAAAACGGGCTTCGCAAAAACTACATGTATAATTTCTTAGTTGTCACTATTGGTTCCATATAATGCTTTTTACAAAAATAGGTAGGGACTCATAAATCTTGATTTTATCGCAATTTATACAAGCTTAGTGCGCGACCTTTCACTGCAGATGGCGTAATGAGCTCCTATGTATATACGCTACGTATATTTTACGGTTGTTGGGAGGCCAAGAGATTTTACTATAAATACGAGGCCTCAGATTTGGCAACAACGAATACGAAATATTGCCATTTAAGGTTTTCTTGACTCTTCACGTTTAAAGTTTAATTTCGGTTTTTAGTGAAAGAAAAAATTCGTTCCCTAGGCCTGGATAAATTTTGAATCTATGTTCCTATGGAGGAGCTATTTTTATAAAATTTTAATAAGTTTTTATGGAGAAAAATTTAGTTTCTTAACAATTTTCTTAATATTGATAAAAATACCACATAAATGTAATAATACCTAATATGATATTATAAAAATAACATAATTTTAAAAAAAGTTTGCTTACTAGTTACATATAGGCAATTATTGCCAAAGTAAATTTTCCTCTTATCTGAAATTGTTACTTCTTTATCGAAATTAGAAAAATAAGTTTTAAATATAAATTTTAATATGTTCAAGGTAATAAAAACTAAAGAAGTTATGAACTGAAGTTTTAATGTATTAAAAATAACAAATATTCAACTTATTCAGAGAGTTATATAGCAGGTTGCAAGATAGATCATTGAATTTGATGGTCTCCAAAGATGTTTAAACTGAGATTATATTGAAGTTTACGTCATTTAGGCAAAATATATTGTAAAGATCTATTGACCCATATATTTTAATGACATTTTTGCAATTTTTTGCTTTGATGCTTTTAAAATGATGAAAACTTATCCTAACCTAAGAGAATTATAAACCAAAGTTTTAACTTTGACCAAATCCTTATTTTTTGACAATTGATTACCAAATTCTTTGAGAAACTGTTCGCATTCGTGTTTTTTTGTAGTTACTCTATTTTCAAAATGGTTACGAAAATAATTTAAAACAACCTTTTTTTCCTGATTGTTCCAAGAAGCCCGATTATATATTGCTTTGGGTTTCTGTTTTGGTGCGTTTGAAATTTTCTTTATCTTAGATTACAACTTTGCTACATCATTTAAGCATTCATTAAAATTACTTTCTCCTTCTGTATCATTTACAACACTTTTTCTTTTCTTTGATTTTGCTTCGATGATTTCAATGTCCTCCGAAATGTGTGTGTTTCCTTTTGCCCTTTAGTGTGAACATCCCCTTTAAGTCCGTCTTCTTGTACTTCTGAGCAATTTGGTTTTTGAATTTCTGTAGCTTCAAGAAACACATTTTTTTTAATTTGCTTTCTCAAAACTTTCTCTGCAAGTGGGTTCTTCTTATCGTCATCAATTTCTGATTCGTCAGTACTTTCGGAGCTGTAGTATATGCTTTGTTCAAGTTCAAAATCATTTAGATTTTTGCCTTTAAATTCTTTTCTTCTTCCCTTTTCCAATAAAAGCAAGACCTTGGCAACCTTAGCTGTTTGGTAAATGTTTTGGGGCAATCTAAAATAAGTGCACCATGAATGAGAAAACTCAACAGATAGGAGATTTCAAGAACAATAAAAATATTTACCTATAAAACTCAGCATGGGCTTTCATAGTATGCCTCATAAACGTAGCAATTTGCTCCATTTCGTATGGTTCCATATTCATTAACTGCAAAGTCGTAGCAATATGCTTCCTAAATTTCGTCGACGTCAATGAACTTGGTTGTTCAGCTCCACAATTTTTAGCCAAACGTCCGATGATATTTGTTTCTGCCATCCATCTATTTACAGGACCTGAGTTCGCAAATAGATAAGGGTTGGAATTAGGTACTACACAATAAGTTTCTATGATCTTCAAGATGCAATCTATGTATTTTTGAGTACGTTTTGTAAAAAGGATCGGAACTGGCCGAGAACCTTTTCCATCTGTGATAACTCGCTTAAAACGTTTAGATACTATTTTTTCAACAGATGTTAATGATTTTGCAAATGCATTTAAGTTATTTTCAGAATCTTCTTTTTTATATGTAATAATTTGCAAATATTGAACATCGCCAACTCTTTTACGATTGAATATGACGGTTTGAGCTAATATGCATTCAGTTAAAACTTTATAGTTAAATGTAATTTTAATACCACTATTTAGAAAATTTTACGCTTTTTCGGCTTGTTCGTTGAGATACGTCTGGAATTTTAATATATCTTCAGAAAGTGGCAGCTCAGTAGGTTTTTTCCATTTTTTTCTTTAAGGCTTTTCAATGCTAAACTCGATAATTCGTTACACCAATGTCCCTCTATGCGTTTTTTCAAATCTTTTATTTCAGATTTTTTTTTATCTCTGTCATCCCATGTCAAATTAGGAAGGTTTCTTTTTTCAATAACAAGTTTATATGCAACATCACATAAAGTTTTTAAATGTGTGCCCATATGTAATGCTAATGAAGGTGATTTAAACATTTTGTCATTCTCGCTATACCCACTTACGATCTTTGCTGCCAATATTAAAGTATTAAACTTTTCGGGGTTCTTCATTTGAATTATAAGTAGTCAAGAAACTGTCATATATTTTTGAACATGGATTTACTTTTGAAACTGGATACATATATATTTCATAGCTAACTGTATCAAGAATAGTATTTTTTTTCAGACAATCACTAATTTCTATCTAAACGGTTTAGCGAGTTATCACAGATGGAAATGGTTCTCGGCCAGTTCTTAAAGATCGGAGAAACTTATTGTGTAGTACCGAAATCCAACCCTTATCTATTTGCGAACGCAGGTTCTGAAAATAGATGGATGGCAGGAACAAATATCATCGGACGTTTGGCTAAAAATTGTGGAGCTGAAAAACCAAGTTTATTGACGTCGACGAAATTTAGGAAACATATTGCTACGACTTTGCAGTTAATGAATATGGAACCATACGAAATGGAGCAAATTGCTACGTTTATGGGGCATACTAAGAAAACCCATGCTGAGTTTTATAGGTAAATATTTTTATTGTTCTTGAAATCTCCTATCTGTTGAGTTTTCTCATTCATGGTGCACTTATTTCAGATTGCCCCAAAACATTTACCAAACAGCTAAGGTTGCCAAGGTCATGCTTTCA
Source organism: Galeruca laticollis (assembly GCA_963921935.1). Taxonomy (NCBI): domain Eukaryota; kingdom Metazoa; phylum Arthropoda; class Insecta; order Coleoptera; family Chrysomelidae; genus Galeruca; species Galeruca laticollis. Next base: position 17,245,333 of record OY998183.1, on the reverse strand, counting down.
TTGGAAAAGGGAAGAAGAAAAGAATTTAAAGGCAAAAATCTAAATGATTTTGAACTTGAACAAAGCATATACTACAGCTCCGAAAGTACTGACGAATCAGAAATTGATGACGATAAGAAGAACCCACTTGTAGAGAAAGTTTTGAGAAAGCAAATTAAAAAAAAATGTATTTCTTGAAGGTTCAAAAATTCAAAAACCAAATTGCTCAGAAGTGCGAGAAGACGGACTTAAAGGGGATGTTCAAACTAAAGGGCGAAAGGTAAAAGGAAACACACACATTTCGGAGGACATTGAAATCATCGAAGCAAAATCAAAGAAGAGAAAAAGTGTTATAAATGATACAGAAGGAGAAAGTAATTTTAATGAATGCTTGAAATCTAAGAAGATAAATAAAATTTCAAACGCACCAAAACAGAAATCCAAAGCAATATCTAATCGGGCTTCTTGGAACAATCAGGAAAAAAATGTTGTTTTAAATTATTTTCGTAACCATATTGAAAATAGAGTAAGTCCAAAAAAACTCGAATGCGAACAGTTTCTCAAAGAATTTGGTAATCAATTGTCAAAAAATAAGGATTTGGCCAAAGTTAAAACTTTGGTTTATAATTCTTTTAGGTTAAGATAAGTTTTCATCATTTTAAAAGCATTAAAGCAGAAAATTGCAAAAAAGTCATTAAAATATATGGGTCAATAGATGTTCACAATATATTTTGCCCAAATGACGTAAACTTCAAAATAATCTCAGTTTAAACATCTTTGGAGACCATCAAAATCAAAGATCATTCTTGCAACCTGCTATATAACTCTCTGAATAAGTTGAATATTTGTTATTTTTAATACATTAAAACTTCAGTTCATAGCTTCTTTAGTTTTTATTACCTTGAACATATTAAAATTTATATTTAAAACTTATTTTTCTAATTTCGATAAAGAAGTAACAATTTCAGATAAGAGGAAAATTTACCTTCGCAATAATTGCCTATATCTAAGTAGTAAGCAAACTTTTTTTAAAATTATGTTATTTTTATAATATCATATTAGCTATTATTACATTTATGTGGTATTTTTATCAATATTAAGGAAATTGTTAAGAAACTAAATTTTTCTCCATAAAAACTTATTAAAATTTTATAAAAATAGCTCATCCATAGGAATATAGATTCAAAATTTATCCAGGCCTAGGGAACGAATTTTTTCTTTCACTAAAAACCGAAATTAAACTTTAAACGTGAAGAGTCAATAAAACCTTAAATGGCTATATTTCGTATTCGTTGTTGCCAAATCTGAGGCCTCGTATTTATAGTAAAATCTCTTGGCCTCCCAACAACCGTAAAATATATCTAGCGTATATACATAGGAGCTCATTACGCCATCTGCAGTGAAAAGTCGCGCACTAAGCTTGTATAAATTGCGATAAAATCAAGATTTATGAGTCCCTACCTATTTTTGTAAAAAGCATTATATGGAGCCAATAGTGGCAACTAAGAAATTATACACGTAGTTTTTGCGAAGCCCGTTTTGGGCTTCGTAAAACCATCTAGGGCTTCGGACGAACTGCGATTTGTAAAGTTTTGGGCTTCCTAAGTGATGCCTATATATATATATATATATATATATATATATATATATATATATATATATATATATATATATATATATATATATATATATATATATATATATATATATATTGTTTCATATTCTTATATGTGACTGTATTTTCACAAGCAATGTGTTGACATGTACTATACAATGTAAATTGTTCCTGGTATGCAATAAATATCTATCTATCTATCATATCCGGAGATGATGGTGAACTGCTGTAACATTTTTCAGAAAACAAAAAATTGGTTTAAAAAAATAAGTTAGTATTGAACGAGACTAAAACTAAAGTGATAATGTTTGCAAACTATCTAACAGCAGATGAAAAACCAAATGATATATCATTTACCAATATCACTTTTCAGTTATCGCATGACACCAAATTTTTGGGTGTTTACATTGATGAATGGATGAACTGGTCACGACATATAGAGGAAATCTCTTCGAAGCATGGAAAAGTGTCCTATAGACTAAGAATAATCTGTAAATATCTAGACAAGCAAGCATCTTTATCTCTTTATTTTGCAAATTTTGAATCGGTCATGAGATGCGGAATAATTTTTTGGGGGTCCAATAAGAACACAAATAGAATATTTGTTATTCAAAAAAGAGTAATGAGAATAATCAATTGCAAACATTATAAGGAGTCTTGTCGAACAGTTTTTAAGAATAATAACATCATGACTGTATACACTCTGTACATTTTTGAATGTTTGATGTATTTGTTTAAAAATAGAGAACTTTTTAATCTAAATGCCACAGAACACGAATATAACACCAGGAGGCATAACCTCATTTATCCGTATCATACATTGAAACTTACTGAAAAATCTCCGTATTATGTGGCAATGAAATTTTACAAGTTACCAGTACTTGTAAGACGTTCTGCTAGTAGCAATCAATTCAAAAAAAAACATCAAAAAGATACTTGTAGATCTAGAACCCTATTGTGTTGAGGATTTTTTAAAACATCAGTTTTGAAATATCATTATGTTTGACGTGACATGTTGTAATTGTTTTTGTACAAATAATTGTAACATTTTTTTAAAATAAACATTATTATTATTACTACAAGGAAACGTTCAGAGAAAACCATGAACCCCAATATGACCAACAAATATATGATGAAATTGGACAGTGCTATGATGAATACTTTGAAGAGTAACACAGAGCACACAACAGTAATATAGAAGATGTGTAATTTGAAATATTAAGCAAAGGAAAGAGTACTGTTCCAGGACATGACCACATTACTAAAGATCTATTACGAAAACTGAGTGAAAAGATACACAGATATCGCATCAAAATATACGAGTACTGTTTGAAGCATCACTACTTTCCTAGTAAGTGGTAGCAGGGAACCATTATCACCATTCCTAAACCTAATATGAACCATCATAGAGCAAAAAACTACCGCCCTATCACTCTTCTTTCAGTTTTGGGAAAGCAACTCTAAAACATCATGAAACATCTGTTACAAAATGAAATCGGACACAAAATTCCTGATTACCAATTTGGCTTTAAACATCAAACTTCCACCATGCACCATTTTAACATCCAACATTGAAGCTAACCAACGAATGGGAAACCACTCTGCAGCCCTATTTCTTGATATAAGCAAGGCAAGGCAAGTCAAAATCAACGACCAATACTTAGCAACATTCCACAACGAACAAGGAGTTCCACAAGGATCCCCATTGTCTCCTCATCTATATAATGTTTACTGTAATGACATATACAACTGCAGTCATCAACAAGACTACTTCAATAACAATCATTTTGCAGTATGCTGATGACAAGGCCTTGACTAGTCACAACAGAACCCTCTTGAAAACCGTATTGTTAGACAAACCTGATCTAGTTCAACAAATGGAGGCTGAAAGTTAATCCAGACAAGCCACATTATATAATATTTAACCACCATAATTCACCAAACTCACCTAAAATAAATATAGACAGTAAAGATATTCACTGTGTAAACTATGCGGGGTATCTGGGGATAGACATAGACCACAAATTGAACTTTAAACAACATGTTAACAACATAAAGAGGAAACGTAACAGTAGGAGCAAACACTTTCAGAGTTTAACATTCAAGAATTCGGGGATAAGTAAGAAAACAGCTGCACATATATATAGTTTAATATGCCTACCTATCATAGAATACTGTCACCCAATATACCTTACTGCAAAGACTCCTACCATCAGGACACTTCAAACTGCAGAAACCACTTCCTTGAGAACCATAACGAAGATAAGACACCACAGAAATCCTCAGCACAACCCACCCAATAACCTATTGTATGAAACAACAGGAATTGGCCCCATAAATCAACGCATACGCAACCTCTCTGAAAAGTTTGCACATAAGGAACATAACCTAGAGATACTAAGCCGGTTCTGTACAAACAGGAATCAAGAAAGAATGCCACACATAAAATAGCCACTCAATACCATATGGGAGCACATTCAAAATTTCAATATTTAAGGAATAAGAAGTTCACATACCATATTTTTTTTGTTTTTATTCCTCTGTACATATATTTTTAATTCAATACTATTATCTAATAATTATTTAAACCACCATGTAATATATTGTAACAGCCTGAAGGACCTCGGTCGATGGCCTATTGGGTGACCCAATAAAGTACACTAATTATTATTATTAGGGACTTACTAGATTTGATTTTGACGTGCTTGTTGATATAACCTCCTGCAGGAAAATGGCTTTATCAAACCAAACCAATTTGGGTTTATAAATATCATCAATTCCCATGCCACTTTTTTCAACTTCACAATTTTAGCTAATTCCTGACGGTAGACATCCTTGATATTTTTTATTCTCGCTTTTAGCTGCTTTACTGTCATATCTCCCACTAGATCTTCGGCTTTTAATTCGTCCGATAATTTTTGAAATGCAGAGTCCCTTATAGCATTGTATCTAAATAATCATTTAGTTTTATACTCCATATCATGGGAAAATGTTCATATATTTCCAAAAACTTGGTAATATTATTTGCATTCCACTTCATCTCCATTTACCAAAACACAGCAGGTTCGCAAGCGTGTGGTGGCTTGTTACTATACTGTAAACTTTGAATGATACCTCAATTATATTTTTAGTTGTGTTATCGAATGTTTTAGAAATTTCTGGTTGACTTCCACGATCGTTAGAAGAAACAATTGTTCCAGTGTTTCTATATTTTTGATAGTACATTGACTTTGTAAAAGCTAAAAGTAAAATTTGTACACGTTAATTTTACACAAAAGTGCAATCTATAACTTACCCAACATTTTTACAATTTTGAACACTATAGCAGTCATCTCTGTCACTGGTTCATCATATAAGATTTGTTTATACATATTTACAATGTTTTGTTTCTCTTGATAAGTAGCCTAAACTCACAGAAGTCCATTTTGGGGGCGAATGAAAAAGTCTGTTAGTACTTGGAATAGTATCCGAGTCCTTTTTCAAATTAGTCCTGACACTGTTATTATATATTAATAAAACAATAACTAGAAACCAAGAACGCTATAAATAAAAAATTGACATTGTTTGTTTATAATTTTCAAAATTGATCGATCATATGTCAAAAGTGCTGTGTCAAACCGGCTGCGATTTGACCAATCGGGAAACTACAGAATAGCCAACTTAAAAATTCATATCAGTACTCCTAGTTTAAAAACAGGATATAACCACGTGCATGGGAGCTTTTTAAACCCCTCTTCGAGCTAGCGAGATAGTAAAAAAGTGCGATTGCGGCGTGTAAACTCGCTCCGTGTAATCGACGCTTAATCGTAGTATTGGTATAACGAAAACAGGGCTCTTCGTTATCTAAACTCACTGGTCATAAATTTAGCAATGTTGTCAAAGTACAATTAATATTCGATTTATTAGTGAAATTATTTGAAAGTCCAGTAACACATTATTATAATTGATTTGCAAAAGTCAAATTACTGAGACGTCATTACAATTGCCAGATTTCGCTGCTGGCTAAGATAGAGAAATTATAGCTACTTTAAAAATAAACTATTTGCCACTGGAAAACGTCGAATTTTTTATAACAGGGTTCCTTTTGCTATAACGATGGTGAGACGTAAACTCGCAAACAATTTAGAAAAACTAAATAAAAATAACTTCTACTTCTTATTGTCTTAAATCTTTGGGTGACTACGATTGCGCGATCCCTCTATTTCTTCACTATTTTTGTCATATCCCTTATGATTTTGCTTATTATATTCCAATTCAATTCCCTACCTATTTGTATCAACTAATTCGTCTCCTTTATTTTTTTCTAGTGTTTCATTTCCATATCACCTAATTTTTTTGTCGTGTATATTATTATTGTGTTGTATTTTCCTTTTAATTTCCATTATCACTTGTTTATGAGCTAAACTTCTATTTTTCATTAAATATAATCTTCTTACATTATAAACTCTGACTCTAAAATTTTTTCAAACTTATTTTTTTTATTTTAATTCATATTGTTTGAACTTCTAATTCTTCAAAATATTTCCGTATTTCTTCTCTGAATACAAAGAGAAATAAATTCAAAATTATATATTCAAACAGAAAACGTTTCTTCAAAGATATAAACAATATCAATAATAATGGTAGTTACAGCATAGAGCGGCAACATTTTTTTCTGATAAAATCGGGATAAATGTGACTACATGGCGAATTACGAATTATTGTGACCCGGGAGTTCTAGTTAACAAAACAACGGCTTGAACTTGTCGAATCCTGTCAAAAGTCATATTTGTCAGTGATGATTAATAACAATTATTTTTTCAAGAAAATGTGAAATTTTAAAATCATTTCAAACAAATTTAAGTTTATTATTATTAATCACAATGGCATACGTGAACGTTAAAGACTGGTCGGTGGACCAAGTGACAGACTGGCTAAAAGGTAAAATAAAAAAAGGAAAAAGGATTATCTGATTTTGTTGATATGCATTATAATGATTTGTTATATCTTTAATTATACAATATATTTAATGAATTTTATTATTTTTAGGTTTAGATAACGTTATTTTGCAATACAATTCCTCTTTTCTAAACAATGGGGTAACTGGTCATCAGCTATTAAATTTGCGAGCTGATGACTTGGAACATCTAGGAGTCAAAATGCTCGGACATCAAGAAATTATTTTAGAGGCTGTAGAACAACTAAGAAATTTCGTAAGTAGTTTTTGACATCAAATTTACCTATATATTTAAACTAATACATTTCCTTTCAGCATTTTGAATTGGATAAAGAAAATTTACAAACTTTAGCTTTAAAACTATCTTGTGCTGCAAATTCTTTATATAAAGAACTTTTATTAATAGATGACGATTGTGCTGTATTACATACTCAAGTAATGGCAGATGTTCACAATATAATTACTACAATTAAACCTTTGGCATATTGGCTAGATAGGTAAGTGATAACAGTCATTTTTTAAATTTTCTCGACAACAATTTTCTGTTATAGGTCTCCTTTTGTTGGGGATAAAGATTATATTGATAATAAGACAAGCCTCTTGCAATTAGGTTTTGAAATGGCAACTAGTGCTCATAGAGGAATCTTTTCTGAAAAACCAGTGTGTACTATTAGAAAAATTTGTGAGAAACTGGCGAAAATTGCTGACCATATTATTCAGGTGAGTGAATTATTGCATATCTCACAACAAACATAAGTTTAGAATATGCCAATATTTGTAACTTGCCATTTTTGATGAGTTAGTATAAAATGAAGGCCTACACTGGTTTTGTGTATTGATATAAGAGGTTTCGAATAATTTTATGCTAATAATTCATGAAACTATGAATGGTTTTGGAACATTGACCCTTGTTTTTTAGGAATCAACCACTATTGGTATATCAGCCTTCTTGGCCAATATGCAAACCACGATATCAGCTTATATTGTTATCAGCATAAAGAAATAAAACAAAAATACTAAATAAAAAACAAATAAACTTTATGCTTATTCATAATTCAGCGAAAAAGTCATTAAAAATGTAGAAGTAACACACTAAGTTACACAAATTTATATTTCAAGTTTAATTTTTAATTAACTAAACTCTGATCTTTCTGAAGTTAGACGATTTCTTGTGCTTTCATAAACATTTCCAGCTGAAGAAAATAGCGGTTCACTAACGACAATACTTAACGGCTGTGCTAAACATATTACTGCAACTTTGCACATCAATGGAAAAATGTTTTTTTTGTGCCCACTAAGTCACAGGATCTTCATTTCTTGATATTTTTTCTAATTTATTATAGAATTCAATCTCATCATCAATTTTATTCATCATATCATCAGTACCTTCTTTAACACTAATTTATTTGTTGTCATACATTCTAATAGTATATGCTTTACAGTGAATTCACAGTTACAAGTTATACACATAGGTTTGTCACTTTCACAGAATAAATATTCATGCGTAGTATTAGTGAGACCTATTCTTAGTCTGATTATGACTTGTTTTAAGCAGTTACTGCATATTCATGGCCACTGTTTGACACTTTCCTTTATCTGTCTTAATTTTTGGAATGTTCCTTGCCATTCAGATTTCCACTAAGAATGTTCATTTTGATGTAGGCTTTCACGTCACTGTAAATCTTACTATATGTACCTCTTTGCATACTGTAGTGTCTTTTGCATGTTTGTCAGCATTTTTTAGATGGAGTGCTGGAGCCGAAAAATCATCGTCAGCAGTAATATGGAGTTTCTCCCGTAAAACATGTTCATTTAGTATTGTTAATTACATATCCGAGCAGGCCGACAACTTACTGGTAGCAATAAGGGGTGAAAGTGCAAAATTTCTGGGGAAAAAATCGTCATTGAAAATATGTCAACCATTTTGACCACTTGAAGTTGAACCCCTAAGGTGCCCAAATCCGAACGGTCTGACAGGTAGGTGGATACAAAGGGGTGGCGATTAAGGGTAAAGAGGGTGAAAATTTAGGGAAAAAATTGTCATCGATAATATGTCAGCTATTTTGGTGACTTAAAGTTGAACCCCTAAGGTGCCTAAATCCGAAAGGGCTGACAGGGCAGTAAAACGGGCTCAAATTGTCCGAGCGCTTATGCTTTGTATATGTTATTTTCTAATTTTTGTAACTTAATTTACTTAGCAAACATATATATTCTTGATTTATTTATTTGTTTTAAAATTATTTGCAAAATAGTGTAATTTATTTAAATATAGCTAGTAAACCAATGGTTGGACAACCCAATATCTGGACATATTCCGCTTTATGTATGAAATAATTTTTATATAAAAATTTTGATGGAGGAACTTCTAAAAACCAATTTTTCGACATTTTGTATTAAATTTTTAGACATGATATCTGAGTGCAAGTAATTTTTTTTAAATCTTCTTTTTTTTATTTTAAAAGTTGTAACATAAATTATTTCAACATTTCAAAAGTTATCAAATGTCGAATACTAGAGTTTAAAAAATATAAAAATTAAATATAAATGAAGTGTATTCAAATTAAAAAACCGCGCCAAGAATCCAGTACTATGCGTAAGCCGCTACAAGGACTTGGAGTTATCGAAACATTCATTTGTCATATATATGGCATAGGTATAACACAAAAAATTCTCAAAAGAAACGTTAATGCCATACGTTTAACATTATTTAAAATTTTATAAAAATTTGATGCCTCTACTTTGCCACCATCGCAGTCTGAACTGTATCAACACTTTTTAAGAGCTCAATAGATACATACATCGTATTTGGCTGAATACCTATAAAAAAATTCCAACAAAACTTGTTGCTGAAGAAAATGGTTGGGAACTTTCAAACAATATGTCTAAATTTAAATGGTTTGATGGACCTCAAATGTCAGAAATTGTTCGTGATATTGTTTTGGAGAATGAAACAGATGATGAGATGGAATGCGAGCAAACTGATGATGATATAGATCTGGGGTTCTCAAACTGTGGGTCGCGTGATGTGTCCAGGGGCGTCGCGGGATTAGGAGGAAAAAAACAAATCAGTCATAGCTGTAGTTTTTATTAATAACAAAATTTATAGGCTACACAAATTTGTAATACACATACAAGTTGAAAAAGGCCTAATAGGTACTATTTAATGGGAAACATGAACTTATTTGGAATTAACCAATTTTTTATGTCCGGATTTAGTTTTGTTATACACAAAAGAATGTCATTTTCCAGGGTCAAACGATTTCTTGATTTTGTTTTGATATTCACCATTATGGAGAAACCTTGTTCACAGTTATAAGACGTAGAAAATGGCATCAAAGTCTGTAATGCTTTTGTGGACAGTTCTGGGTATTCATTTTTAATACCTATCCAAAATTTGTCGATACAAGCACTGTTAAAAGTGAGTTTTGCTGACTGATCACTTGAAATTTCGATCAGTTGATCATGTTGACGAGCAGTTAGCTCAGCTTTTGATACGACTTGATCACTGAACGGATTGACTACCCACAAAACCCCACTCGTATCCTTATTTGGAATGTAATCTGTCAGCTGTTCAATCAAACCTTCGAGATGAGAAAATACTATTAAGGAGAGAGATGAAGTGTCAGGGGATCTAGCGTTAATACTTGACAGATACTCTATAAACTCTTGAGTTAGTGTAAAATTTTTAAAATTATCTTTCTTAACTCTTGCGTTCCAAACACTGAGTTTTTTTACAAATGCATTTACTCTGTCTTGAGCATATAGCATATTTTTGTCTGGTCCTTGTAGGGATAAGTTCAAAATATTAAGGTGAGAGAAGATGTCAGCCAAATAAGCAAACTTAACCAACCACTTTTGATCACCGAAAAAAGTGGAAAGTTCGGGTTTACTATCAACCAAAAATAACAACATTTCTGACTTTAATCCAAACAGCCTGCTTAATACATTACCACGGGATAGCCACCGTACTTCAGTGTGAAATAAAAGATGTTTATGCAAGGCTCCTACCTCTTCACACAAGTTATTAAACAACCTACTTTGCAGCGGGCGACTTTTGATGTAGTTCACTATCTTGACAGATTCATTTAACACTTGCCGTAATTCATCTGGCATTTTCTTAGCTGCCAAAGCTTGCCTATGTAAAAAACAGTGGACCCAGCTTGCATTCGGTATAAGTGATTTCAACCTGGCAATCAAGCCACTCTTCTTTCCCTTAAGGGCCATTGCTCCATCACTACAAATTGACACACATTTCTTCCAATCCAATTCAAAAGGTTCAGTTGCTTCGACAAACACCTTATAAAGACTTTCACCTGTTGTATTATTTGGTAGGGGCTTACGAAACAAAATATTTTCATGAATAGCATCACCGTAATCGTACCTGATGAAGCATAAAAACTGAGCACAGTTGGCAACATCTGTTGACTCATCCAACTGAATTGCAAAAAAAGTACTGTCTTTTATTTGCTCCTTTAGCTGGTTCTAAACATCTTCAGCCATGTCACATATTCTTCTTGAAATAGTATCATTTGATAACGGGATTTTTTTCAATTTTTCAGCATCTTGAGGACTCATTATATTTGAAACCATATCAATTGCAGCAGGACGAATTAATTCCTCAGCAATTGTATAGGATTTCCCTTTTTTAGCAATCTTGAGTGCTACCTCGTATGAAGCTTTAAGAGCATTTTTATTAACATTAGCAAGATCTGTAATGTTTACCTGTTGACTTCGAAGATATAACAGTTTTCTTTGGAAAAATTCCACTGGTTTGTCTTTCAAAGCAAAATGTTTAGTTTCAGGATGGCGTTTTATTTTTGAAGGCTTCATGCTTTCAGCTGACAACACTTCACTACACACCACACATTGAGGTTTATTTGCCAGTTCAGTGAAACCCAATTGTATGTACGACTGGTCATATTTGCGGAATTTTGTCTTTCCTCACTCACTAGCACTAGCTACACTACTTGACGACGGTCTTTTCAAAAACGTATCCATTGCTACTTTTTCCAACTGTATTTGCTCGCAATACTACTCACAAAGTACACACAGTGTTGAGTGATCGACTCAAGACTGTCGTGTCGTCTGCCGGGCACCGGCTGGCAGAGTGTGTGCGCGCAGACAGCTGTGACTGCAGTCTATTATAGGCCCCATGTGTCATCATTGCTTTGTCCTTGTTCGTGCCACGAAGTGAGTCATCCCACTTTCTCTTATGCTCAAATTGGTGTGCAGAAAGTTACTGCAATCCTGTTTCGAGCAATTTGACATTATTTGAAGTTTGTGTTTTCTCCATATGGTCATATAGTTTTGTTAATCGTTTATGTAAATTGTTGTAAATTGTTGGAGTTGGACATTCAAAAATACAATTTTTGTGTAATGAACAGAGTTTATTTTTATTTTAACTAGCATTCAATTAAGTTGAATTGCAGAAAACCACTGCTCATTCATTTTACCTTAAACTGCTCGACAGAGGGTTGCATCAATTTTCTGCATATTAATTTTCAGCATTATTATAAAACAATTCAAGTGACAACAATTTGTATTTATTTTTACTAGTAATAGTATTTTTATTGATAAAACTTAGCCAATAGTGTTTTTTTCATTTTTGTTTATATTTAAAAATAGGGGGGTCGCCGAAATACTAAGTCTAAAAAGGGGGTCACAGTGTCAAAAAGTTTGAGAACCCCTGATATAGATAATAGCAATAGTGATGAAAATGAGTGTGAATCTAATATTGATGAAAATGAGTGTGATACTAATATTGATGAATATGAAAGTAACTTTTGAATTTTAGTTGTAATATTTTATTTTTCAATAAATTAAAACTTATTTCAATATAATAAAATTAGTAAGTGATTATTAAATTATTGTCCTACCTTTGTTCCCAAATTTTATTTGTTGAATTTTCTGGTAGCCAATTGTATCCTTTGATTAAATAAACAATAATTTTCATTAATTTAGTTTAATTTTTAAATTCTAATAAAATCTTGAGAATTTAGTAATAAAAAGTAAAGATTAAAAGTATTCATTGCATTTACATAATTAGTATAAAAAAATCACTGATGTTCAACTGGAGTTATAAAATTATAATATTCAATTCAAGCCTTTTATATAAAAAATTATCAACATATCCAAAATAATAATACTTTTATATTGAAAAAAAAAACAAATATGTTGCATTATTATTTTACATCAAAGGACTAAAAAATAATCGAGAAGATATTGCCAATAATTCTGCAAGAGTAAGTACTTTCATACTAATTGATTAAAAATTCATTTATTAATGTTTTTAAACTGTTATTTTATAATACAATTGCTTAAAAATCACTTGCACTCGGATATCATAATGTCTGAAAATGTCTAAAAAATTTGATACAAAATGTCGAAAAATTGGTTTTTAAAGCTCCTCCATCGAAATTTTTTATCTAAAAATTATTTCATACATAAAACGAGATATGTCCAGATCACGATACACTCACACGGTATGCTTACGCGCATCGAACGTTTGGCATGTGACGTCACTGCGATGCAATATTCGTTTTTATCACAGAAAACCCACAGATAGATGAGACACTGATTGTGGCGCCATCTAAAAAGCCTGTCGACTAAACAATTGAGTGATGTTAAAAAGATTTCTGTAATTTTAGGTTTTGGCGGTATATTCAAATTTACTGTATTTCAATTATATTATTTCAAAATAACCATTCATAGTCCATCATTTGACATTTCATTTAATTTAACTCCATTAACTCAATAATGATTAGATGTTAAGTTAAATTAAATGAAATATCAAATGATGGACCATAAATGGTTAATTAAATTGGAAAAAATAACACAGTAATCATATAAACAGTTTATTTATTTTGGTATAAAAATAAACAACAGATAATTTCTTTCACAAAGCACTTTTCTTAACAAACATAATGACAATAAACTATAATGTAAAAACAATGCAATAATTAAAAAATAATTTGAATAACATACATTGTAGATTTGAGTATCATTAGATTTTTAAATGATGTTAAGTCAAGATAAATGTAGAAAATTATTTATGATAAGTTTATATTAATTTATTTATTTATTACTATACTCCAAAAACACACAGAGCCGAACAAACTACTGGAGTGTAACTGCTACTTACTTAATCAAAAAAAGTGTTAGCAATGAGTAGTTAACTACTATTATTGGCAACTTCCTGTGAAAGAAAACATTTGACTATAATTACTGTGAATGTTAGAACAAAAGTAATTAAAATACTTTTAAAGGAAAATTTGTTAAATAGTGCCCAGCTCTGTAAATACAAGGTGCCAAGTAATTACATATAAGAGTGCTAAACAGCACTTGTGACTGTACAAAGTTCAAAATAATATATCTAACATTTCATTTCCACTTGAAATACATCTTTATCTCTGTACTGGAAGTATTAAATAGGTTTATATCACAAGCCTAAACCTAGTTATTGCATATTTGTATATTTCTACATTTAAAAGCATTCCGTTCTTATAAAACCATCACATAAGACAGTTTAAGTTATTCTGCAGCTCCTGACAGTCTATGTTGTTAAAATGTTTCTTAAGGGCTCTTAAAAATTCCACTGTCTCGTGGAAGTCCTTTCTCGTTTCTGGTTGAGGTTCTACAAGTAAACACACAAAATAACAACAATAAATAAGTAAATACACAAATATGTTTGAAAATTTATATCAACAAAAGAAAACAAAATGTGCTTACTATTGAAATAATAAGTTTACACATGTTTTGTACTATGCCAAAAAAAATATCAAAAAATGTTTGAATACTTAAATTTTTTGGTTTTTTTGAATTCCTTTTTTTGGAGTTTTCGATTTTTTTAGAAATTCTTGATTTTCTTTGGTTTTAACTATTTTTTGATTTATTGTTTTTTTTTATCTTTATTGGATTTATAGTTACCTCTAGACCAAATACTTAGACGTAATGTCTCAACAAAAGTTAATACTCACTTTGATTTCCCATAAATTGTCATACCATGGGCTATATATGAAAATCGGCAAGGGATCAATACCTTCCAGGGAATTGCAATAACATAAAATGAAACCCAGATTATTTTTTTTTCAATTGGTACATTTTAAAATGGAATTGTCTGAGTATGGTGAACACACTAGATATAAATTGAGTGAATGAAAAGACGAGTACTGAGTGTGTCATTTTATTAAAATTCCATCTAAGCGCTTTCATCCATTAGGCCATTCTCAAAGCTGTCGACAAGAGAAAAACATACAACAGGTGTCAAAAAACATCAAACCCTGTCACTGCTACATACAATGAAATAAAATGTTTGATATTACTTCATTACTTAAGTAAATTTTTTTAAAATAACCCTATAAAGAGGGTGTACACACATATCATTCAGTTGATAATTTCAAATTAGACGTTTTGTTATGTGAATTACAATAATTGTACACCCTCTCTATAGGGTAATTTTAACAAATTTTACTTAAATAATGATGTAACATCAAACATTTTGTTTCATTGTATGTAGCAGTACATGGTTTGATGTTTTGAGAATGGCCTTATGGTTGAAAGCGCTTAGCTGGAATTTTGATAAAATTACACACTATAAGAAAAACTATCAACAAAAACCTGTTCCTGATAACAACAATCGACTTTTAATTTATTTACTAATAGTCTGGTAGCTTACAGACAAATTTTATCAATCTGATTAAGCTTGTTCATTCGATATGGCTAGTAAATGTGAAACCTGCGGTGATGTTCTTGGTGACAAGTTTATTGCTTGCGACAGTTGCCATGTCTTGACGCACCCCTCAGAAGGTTGCACTGGCCTGGGGGCATCTGAACTGCGTGCTGTAGTTATACAAAAAAGGACTCTGGTTTATTTTTGTGAGGAGTGTCGCCAGGCTTTTAAAAGTGTACCCAAACTATTGAGACAAATTGATAACCTTAGATCGGAAGTAAATTCACTGAAAGATGAAGTCTTGAAGCTCAAGGATATGAAGAAAGATACCCCGATGAATAGTGAAGACATTATTAGTGAACTCCATGAACGCCAAAAGAGAGCCAACAACCTGCTAATCTTCAACCTGCCTGAACCAAGCAATGTCTCTGATGATCTTAACCAAGTTAAAACTTTGGTAACAAAAGCTGCTGGTGCCAGTATCACTGACATTAATGATATTAAAGTTTTCCGCTTTGGAAAGAAGAATAAAAATGGACATAGACCGCTTAAAGTTGTGCTGAAATCCAATCGTGACGTACACGCTGTTATCAAAAACAAACACAATATTAGCCGCGAGAAAAAGGTCTTTATACATCTGGACCAAACTCCCAACCAGAGGAAAACTCTGGAGACTGTCAGAAGGGAGTTATCGAGACGTCAGCAAGCTGGTAAGCAAAATTTAACAATAAAATATGTTAACAATATTCCCGTAATTATAACAAAAAACTAGATTCGGGAAGCTATCTGTCTACTACCAGAACGTTAGAGGACTTCGAACAAAACTAACTCAACTATGTCTTAATGTTACAAATTGCTCTTACGATGTAATTATTCTTGTTGAAACTTGGCTCACAGCTGATATCAACGATGCTGAACTTGGTCTAAGCGGTTACAACATTTACAGACAGGATCGAACACCCCAGTCCAGCATCTTTAGCAGAGGTGGAGGTGTTTTGATAGCTGTTAAGAAAACAATCTCCTCTAGTACTATCAATTCCAACCCGTTAATTGAGCAACTTTTTGTTCACTTGGACCACAAAAATTGCAAACATATTTTAGGAGCGATATATCTTCCCCCCAAATCTCACCCTAATCTATACCAACTTCACTATGATCAACTTTTAATATTAAATGAGCAACATCCAGACAGACAATTTTACATATTTGGCGATTATAATCTACCTACAGCTACATGGGATATTGAAGATTTCTGCTCTTCAGCTTCTGCACAACCTAGCTCGTCAGCATATGATGAAGATGCTATCGAAATAGTTTCGAATATTTACGCGTTTTACAATCTGTTCCAGTCCAACAAAGTGTTCAACCAAAGGGGAGTCATCCTTGACCTTGTTTTGTCCCCAGTTGAACTTAAAGTGTTGACAGCCGCAGACATTTTGATCCCACCTGATGTTCATCATCCTCCTCTTGAAACTTCAATACAATATAAGTCGAACTCAAGTGCGACTCCTGTTGAAGATTTTTATTATGATTTTCGACACGCCAATTTTGAAGCTATACGCCAATGTTTGGAAGCTATGGACTGGGATGGGCTTCTTCAGGGGAAGGAACTTTCAGATATGATTTTTACTTTTTATGACGCTTTGTACTCGGTAATTGAGTTATTTGTTCCCTTGAAGAGATTTGTTATTGACAGATTCCCACATTGGTATTCCTTTCAACTTAAAAGCCTGGTCAATGATAAAAAGGTTGCACATGGGATTTATAAACAAAACAGAACTCCCCAAAATTATGAAATATTCAGTCAGTTAAGAGAACAATGTAAGATAATATCTAGAGAATGCTATTTAAATTACATACATTCTGTTAAAACTTCCGTTAAAAGTAATGTTAAAACTTTTTGGAATCTTGTACGTACTAAAAGATCAAATAACTGCATACCTGAAAATATGAACCTTGATAACTCTTTTGCTTCTTGTGGTAATGAAGTTTCAAATCTGTTTGCCAAGCATTTTTCATCAGTTTATACTACTCAAAATCTGAATCTTAATTTAAATGATATTGAAATTGAACAGAAACTTACGTCTCCTCTTACCACATTCCAATTTCGACCATTTATGAGAAATTATCAAACCTTGACACAAAGAAAGGTCCTGGTCCTGACATTATTCCTCCAATCCTACTTAGAACTTGCAGCTTCATTTTGTCTCGCCCTCTCTTCTATATTTTCAATAAATCTTTGGAGACAGGTGAGTTTCCTGATTACTGGAAACTAACTTTTGTTGCCCCAATATACAAATCGGGAAGCAAGACTGACATCAAAAATTATCGACCCATATCTATTCTCAGTACTATACCTAAGGTGTTTGAGAACATTATAACAGACTACCTTACATATGACTGCTCTGGCATCATAACTGAACAACAATATGGCTTTTGTGCTGGGAAATCGACTGAATTAAATCTAGTTACCTATGTCGATTTCCTGTCTGAAGCTTTGGAGAGGGGTTGCCAGATTGATTCTGTGTACACTGACCTCTCTAAGGCTTTTGACAGGGTCAACCATACTCTCTTACTTCAAAAGCTTGATAAATATGGTGTAGGTGGGGTGTTACTACAATGGATTAGTAGCTATCTTACGAACAGGACTCAAATGGTTAGAGTAAACCACCACTATTCTAACTTATTTCAAGTAACCTCTGGTGTTCCTCAGGGGTCACACCTTGGTCCCTTATTATTCAACTTATTTATCAATGACATTATTCATTGTTTTAGGTATGGCAAAGCACTACTATTTGCAGATGATTTAAAACTTTTCCTAACTATTCAAACATATTTTGATGCTCTCAGGCTTCAGTCTGATCTTGATAATCTATCAAACTGGTGCTCCTTAAATGGCATGGACTTGAATGCTATTAAGTGCCATGCCATGCGCTTTTATCGATCCCATGTACCTTCTACTACTTTCGATTATACCTTAAATGGTCATGTCTTGGAGTCTGTTAATCGAATCAAGGACCTTGGAGTTATTCTAGATCCCACCTTAAGCTTCAATCAACACATACCTACAGCTATCCATAAATCCATGAAAATGTTAGGTTTTATCAAAAGGCTAACCCACGATTTTACTGACACATCTGCAATTAAAGTCCTTTATTGTTCACTTGTCCGACCCCATCTTGATTATTGTTCTTCTGTCTGGTCTCCTCATTACATAACACTCAGCAGGAACATTGAAAATGTCCAACACAATTTTCTTAGATACATGGTCTATAAATTAGGTATCTTTTGCGATTATGAATTGTTAGAGCATTTTCTGAACATCCCCTCTTTGGAAACTAGGAGGAAACAGAGAGACCTGACATTACTTTTTAACATTATCAATGGCAGATGCAGTTGTGCTGAACTTCTAGCAAAAATTAATCTTCATGTTCAAACCCGATCAACCCGACAGCAACAAACATTTTATGTACCTTTTTATCGTTTAAACAATACTTTCAATAGCTGTATTCCAAGAATGTTAAGATTAGCCAATACTCATAATGATCTTGAGATGTTTAGCACCCCCTTTCATCACTTTAAAACTCAGTTACTGAGTGCCGAGCTTTAATGTTCTGATGTTAATGCTTTATTGAAGTTTATTGTTTGTTGTCTTTTGTCGTTTTAAATTTTTAACCTTTTTACTTATTCTTTATTGTATGACATGTAAATATTCCATATCTTTTCATTTTATTTTAATTATAATTTTATAATTGTAATTTATACCTAAAATGGGCTTGCCCGTAAATAAATAAATAAATAAATAAATAAAAATAAAGAGAATGGTTGTTAATTGAGAAAGAAAAAATGCTCAATTTTTTTTAATAAAACTTACAGAGTACACCACCACTTATTAGACTCCTCCAGAATACGCTTTGACATTGTCTTTTCAATTAATAACAATAAAGCAACGAAACAACAGATAAATATTACACTATAGCAATAAAAAAATACACCAAAAACCGAAACCTTATACTTAAACTAAGAAAAACGAAAGCAGTATAACAGAACTAACAGATAAAGCGCAATATGACATCGCGCATACGCAGTAATAAAAATCAATAAAATTTGATTACTAACAACGTTACAGTTTTCGTTAATTTTTTGGAATTATCTATCGATTTTAGTTACTCGACAGGTTCTATAGATGGCACGGTCTGCAGTGTCCCTAGCCTGATTTCTATATTATGGCCACGAATGCCACTCTCGGTAGCATCAATAGGTATTTATGGCGTTATTTGTTTCGCGGGATGATTATACAAATCTTTATTGTTCATACTAAGAGATAATTTATATTATAATAATTAAAATAAACTTAAACTTTACTGAAACAGAAGAATAAATGAACCTTTTTGAGTTGTATCAAAAGCCAAATTTTATTGCAAGTCCAAGTATGGGGTTTTCAGGGGAATCTGAATGCATTAAAGCATACAAAGACATTGAATAAGATGCAACTTACTTATTTAAAAATAACATGAAATTAAAAAAGGTTTTTCGTTTTCAAATATTCACTGTTCCGATCTCACTTTCTTTTTAACGTTCGTAAATTTTGAAAGTTTTTTTTCCATTTTCGCTTTCAAATTTTGCAAACTTATTGGTTTATTTTGATCTCGGGGTCTAATGTAAGTTCTTGTTCAACTCAAACAATAAATCACTTCATATGGGATTTCAATTTGGTTTTGACCGACAATACTAAAAGTTTTATCAGCCAAAATTTTAAAAATATTTTCTTCTTTTGATAAAGATGTTCCGTGAAAAGATCAAAACTCGAATTCAAGAATTTCCGTAGCTTTCAAAAGATCTTGATTTGGCTGTAATAAACCACCCCTCGATAGGAACTGTATCCAATCTTGAGCCCCAACGGAAATCATCTCGCTGGATTTAGTACCTAAATTAAATGTATCTTTAAATCTGTACGCTATGTACCCTGCCAGATATTTAAGAGCTTCTTTACGATTTATTTCGGTACTTTCAAAGGTTGTCAATAACTGTAAAGACTCATCGTCAGGAATATATTCTGGTTGAGTGAATGTATATGGAGTAAATGTTTCTTCTTCTTCAAGTATACGGGTATTTCTTATTTGAATATTTTTGGAGACATTAGCTAGTAGTGTTTCAGTTAAGCAGATGGGACGCGATTCTTCTGATTCTAATGGTTGTGTTAGATATTTTTCACCAGTATTTTTGTTCTCTGTAAAAATTGCCGCCGAGTTTTTACCTAATATATACCACCTCAAACGATGCATAAAATCTAGAGGTTCTGGATGGTCATTTGTAGCTCCCATGCCTCTCATATAAGAGAAGAAGTTTTCAACAACGTCTTGATTTAGACGCGAGGTCAAGATATAATCGACTCCTTTATAGTTTTCCTGCAAATAAGAAAACAATTCTTCCAGTGACCTATTTGACAACAGAATTCCTTTTTGAAACGGAATGAGAGACTTATGTTTGCCTACAGTCAAATTCCCAATAGTTTCGGTCACCTCTTTTAACGCTTTTTTCTGCTTATCTAAATCTACTCCATACGCATTTTTAATTGTATAATTTGCCACAATTTTTGTATGGGAATTAAAAACATCAAACCAATCATTTATTAACTGTACAAAATCCGAAACTTCCTTCCACGGTAAAACAGATGGCAGTAGCCTATTTTCTCCACAAAACCGAATACTTTTTGCAACAAAATTAGATAATCGTTGAAAGGCTGGTTTAACATTTTGTCTTTCGGAACCTTTTAAGTCTAAGTGGTATCGGTTAATTTTATATGCGATGGTTAATTCGGACGACGACAGTTGCAACAAATTATCAAAACAATATCTATTAAGTAACGTGTTCTCTACCCAAAAACCCAATATGAGGTTCCTTAATAAATTAATAAGATGAGGAACGTCACCAAACACATATACGTTTAACAAACTATTGCTAGGGTGTGGAAAACAACAATTTTGATCATGTCCAATATTCAGTTGTGACCAAACTTTAACGTTAGATGTACATAAATCACTGACAATACCCACAACTGTGAAACCTGCATCAAAAAGTTTTGATATTATAGAAGATAATACGTCGATAATCATTGCTTGATAGAAATTATAATAAACAGGTTGCTTCCAGTTACTAAAAATACCACGTGCTATTACCGTTTGACACGTTTTATGTGGCCCTATTACTTTTTGATGTCGTTTCTCAATATTTATGCGATTAGATAAATGTATTTCTCAAATGATAAAATACACAATTTTTCAATATTCTGCATATCAGTAGATTTTTTAGCCATTAAAATAACATCATTCTTAATGCCCGGTTCTACTGAGATTGTCGATGCCCATCTGCGTAGTGTCGAAAGCGCCGGTAAAGGATAACCATTTGTTCTTAAGTGGCGGTATGCTTTGGGGCTAACACTCCGTAAGGATATCGATCATGCTATTTCATCTGGCGACCATCGTTTGGCTGTACATTTTGAGTGTACAATTCTTTTGATTTGACCTTCTGACAAAAATTGTCGCAGTCCAGTTTTCATCTGCTCCAACTCAGCTTTCAGTGCACAATTCTCATTGACAAGAAAATTGTTTTCTTTCTGTAGTGTTGCGACATTTGTTTGAAGTTCAAGGATTTGTTTTTCATCCTCACTGAAATAGAAGAATAAGAATCCACATTAACTGTCTCAACCCTTACTTCGTGGATTCTACTCATATTACTATTTTAAATGAAATTTACTGTTTCTAAACAACTCTACAATATATTAAAAAAAATGTTAAAAATTCTAAAAAATTTGACAATTGTTTCGATATTAAATATCATCGTCAGAATGTAACTTCTGTCATTCTGACGGTGATATTTAATATCGAAACAATTGTCAAATTTCTTAGAATGTTTAACATGTTTTTCAATATATTGTGGAATTATCTAGAAACAGTAAGTTTCATTTAAAACAGTAAAATAAGTATCACGTGACGATTTTTAATTTCTTAAGTTTACCTTACAGATGCTCGACTTAATGTAATGTCACCTTCCGTTATTCCTATTTTATCTTCACAACTTTGAGAAGTGATCGAGGCAGAAGACATTGTAGCTCCCGCTAGGCATTCAGCTACCCATCGCCTTCGTTTTATTCGAACTACTCTATCAGAATTTCTAGTATTTTCCCTTTTACCAGGCAGTTTCAAAGTGGGGATTGTATCATATTTTAAATTTCTTATATTTTTTCCTGTATAATTTGAAAGTTTCTGTCTTATAGAAATATCTTCGAAACAATCTTTCTCAAAATGTATTGAGCAAATACAAGGAAAACAAATGTGTAAACATAGTGATCACGTGATCAGTAATCATTTGTGTAATATTTACCATTTTTCAAATTAATGTCTTGTCGGTGACACGCAGTTAACCACAGTTTACAAAGTTCATCATTTTTTTGGAACCTAAAATATCTAATATCTGTTCCCTTAGTTTTTCTATTGTAATTTGCACATCTATAAATAGCGCAACTGGGCATTTTAACCACTGAATTGAACAGCAAATTAGAGTATTCAAAAGTTCGTATTGGAGTTCGGTTCTGACAACGAATGTGTAAACAGTATTTGTGTCAGCTCCTATATTTTTCAAATTTAACAGTGTTTATTGATCAAAGTTAAACTCAATTACATACAGTATAGTGAATATTAGTGCTTCTCCATCGGACACGTAAGTCAATTTTGACTAATACCACATAAACTCGTGAAAAAACCCGTTTATTTGTAATTAACCTGCATCATTTTATCTACTTACTACAAAAACGGTCGAATTTCGCAGTTTTTCAAGTGATATGATAAATATAAATTGGAATACAGGCCCGCATTCAGGCACCTAGCAACAATTATGGAAATTATATCCGGCGAGACTTCTGACTACAGAAGTTCTCAAAACACCTACTCCTCAATCACTCAACAACAGTTTCCAAAAAAAGACCAAGCAATAATTTTTCCCGCAAGTAATAATGAAAAAATTCAGGATTATTTAATCCCACTTGGAGAAATTATCCAACCAAAAAATATTTTGTTTTCTTCAAAATTATCTCACAACCGGATGTGTATATACCTAACCAGTACCACGATAGTCGATAAATTCATGACCGAACATGATGGAAAAATAAAAATAAATGGCGAAATTGTACAGGCCAGAAGACTTGTCACACCAACAGTTCGACTTATACTATCAAATGTGAGCCCTACAATACCTCATAATCTGATAATAAATGAGTTAAATAATTTAGGCATCAAATCACTTTCCTCGATGTCATTTTTAAGAATAAGCTCAAATCTTCCTGAATACAGCCACATATATAGTTTCAGACGGCAAGTATTCATAAGCCCACCAACAAATTCATTGCCTGAATCAATTCTAGTAACACACGACAGCACCTCCTATAGAATATTTCTCTCAGACGATTCTCTAATATGTTACTCTTGTAAAAAATCAGGACACTTAGCAGCTAATTGTCCAATACAATCCGTAACACCAAATAGTCAAACCAATACATCTCACTCACCTACTGCACAATCTGAAGCACCTCTCAACAACCCGCAATCAGCTAGCGCCGAGGCGAATTCCCAGCAGTATAACAGCGAACCAAAAACTCTCACCACAATCCCCCCACAACACCCATTATCCACCCCCAATAACATAGAAAAACCTGAACTATCCCAAAAACACTTATCTACGGAATTTTCTGTATCTCAGAATGCCTCAAA
The DNA here is from genome assembly GCA_963921935.1 of Galeruca laticollis. Taxonomy (NCBI): domain Eukaryota; kingdom Metazoa; phylum Arthropoda; class Insecta; order Coleoptera; family Chrysomelidae; genus Galeruca; species Galeruca laticollis. The sequence goes on along the minus strand of OY998183.1, from coordinate 17,221,370 downwards.
ACGTACATTCGATGAAATCACCACACCGTCCCCGCAACCTGATGCCGAAGAGAACACAGTGCAAACAGATCCTTTCAGCAAGCCAACCGAAACAATCCTCAAAAAATCAAAAAAGAAAAAAGACGCAGCTTCCACGTCGGCACTTATGGAACCCGTAAGACAGACTATCGCTGAACAGAACCCCCCTTTTGTTCTGGACTTCGATCAAATATCGGACCTCCTTGAAAATGTATACGGATCCCCCGATCCCGTAAGCATAGTTAAAGACTACACAACAGACTTCACCGCTCTAATACACATGCTGACAAATATTTACCCACATTTCAAAGACAGATGCATAAAAACTAGATGTACAAAACTAAAAAAGAAGCTTTTAATACATCTCCAAATGACCTCAGACACGGAGGCCTCAGAACCAGATAGTGATTCCTCACAACGATCCAGCTATTAACTTTCCCGTTCAATATGTTCACTTCAATTTTACAGTGGAACCAAAATGGTTTCATTGACAAACTTCCGGAGCTACAACATATATTAGACCAATATAAATCCGAAATAATATGTCTCCAGGAAACTAACTTGAAAGACGACAAAGTTCAAGCTTTAAGCCAATATCAGAAATTCTGCAAACATCGTAATAATTCTCAGCGAGCAAGTGGCGGAGTAGCAATTCTAACACTTAATACCATCGATGCTCAGGAAATTCCTCTGCAATCAAACCTAGAAGCGATTGCTATCAAAATTCACGATACAAACGACATCCACATCTGCAATATATATTTCCCACCCGCACTCAATCAACAAGATTTTAATGATTTGCTAGAGCAGATACCCCAACCGAGAATCATCGTAGGGGACTTTAATGCACATAACTCCAACTGGGGGTCATCCTGTTTAAACACTAAGGGTAAAATCGTAGAACAAACAACTGATCGGCACAACCTTGTTATTTTGAATGATGGAAGACCTACTAGATTCAACATTCAAACTGGAGACTCTTCGTGTATTGATCTTTCGATCTGCGATCCAACATTGTTACCATTACTAACTTGGGACAGACTAGACTACACATACAATAGCGATCATTATCCAATCATTATATTTAATAACTCCAACTGCAGTAGTGACAGCCCCATCGCTCCCGCATGGAATCTAAAAAATGCAGATTGGGATGTTTTCTCATCCTCAATTGAAGATAAAATCGAATACTGTACAATTTCTCCTGACATAGACGAATCACTAAAGCACTTTACAAGTATGATCATAAATTCCGCAACCAAGTCAATCGGAAAAATAAACTATCATTATAAGAAACGCGCTGTGCCATGGTGGAACAACGAATGCAAAACCGCCATAGAAGCTAGCAAAAACGCCTTTAACAAATATAAACGATTAAAAAACAGTACAATGCAAAGTAGAATTTTTAAAACTGCGCGCAAAATCGCGGTATACAATAAAAAACGCGAAACGCAAATCATGGGCTGACTATGTATCATCACTAAATTCAGATACACCAATGACCGAAATTTGGAAAAAAGTAAGAAGAATATCTGGCATAAAAGGCAATAATAAAATTAACAGACTCGAGGTCGAAGGCCACACTTTAAATAACAACTCTGACATAGCAAATGCCCTCGCTAATATCTACGAACAGAGTTCCAAAGAAATCAACCAGAGCACATCGCTTAACTTTCACAAAGAATTCCAAGATCAAAAAAACATTGATATTAGGGAGGAAAGAAATGATCCACTAAATTTACCTCTAACCATGGCAGAATATCACGAAGCATTATCAAGCTTCAAAGATTCCTCTCCTGGACCTGATCACATTCCTATAATTTTCCTTAAGCATTTTCCCGAAAGAGCTCATCAACATCTACTCCAATTATTCAATATCATCTGGTTACAACATAAATTCCCAAAAACTTGGCGAGAGTCGCTAATAATCCCCATACATAAATCTCGAACTTCGAAATCAAATCCCCACTCTTACCGCCCTATTTCGCTCACATGTATCATGAGCAAATTAATAGAAAAGATGATTAACAAAAGATTACTATGGACACTGGAAAAACGCAAACTAATAATACCGGAACAGAGTGGCTATAGATCAGGAAGATCAACGTTAGATAATATCATTGAACTTGAAAGCGAAATCAATGAAGCGTTTGCACTAAAAAGTAAATGCTTAACGATATTCTTCGATATTACTAAAGCATTCGACACCGTCTGGCATAACTATATTATTAAACAGTTACATAGTTGGGATATACAGGGACATTGCCTATTCTTCATCACAAACTTCCTACAAGACAGATCGTTTAAAGTTAAAGTAAACAACACAATGTCTGACATAAAATTTCAAAAAAACGGCATTCCACAAGGTTCTGTACTTAGCCCGACCTTATTCATAATAGCAATGAACGATGTTCTACAAGGATTAAAAAAACGCCACTTAAAGCCCGCTTATATGCCGATGACCTGGTCGTTTACTGCAAAAGTAAGAACCTTAAAAACAGTCAGAAAATCGCACAAGAGTTCCTCTCCCATTTAGAATATTGGACAGAACGAACAGGCTTCATCTTTTCAACCGAGAAATCGAAACTCATTATTTTTCCGAAAAAGAAAACTCCAGAGCGCGTAAATCTACGCTTGTATGGAAAACTTTTACAAACTGAAACATCTGTTACATTCTTAGGAATGACTTTTGATGAATCTCTTAACTGGAAATGCCACATAAACAATCTCCTCTTGACATGTCAAAAACGACTGAACCTCTTAAAAATGTTGGCTAATAAAAATTGGGGTGCTGATCGAGAAACTCTGCTCACGCTTTATCGTACATTAATCAGGTCCAAGTTAGATTACGGTTCAATTGCCTACACGACAGCGACTAAATCACTCTTAAACCGGATAAACAGCATTCATAACACGGCCCTACGCATAATAACAGGGGCATTCCGCACTACACCAGTCGAGAGCCTATATTGTGAAGTTGGAGAACCATCTCTAGAAGACAGAAGAATGTACCTAAGTCTAGTGTATGCAGCTAGAATAAGGCAAAATCTCTCCAATCCTACCAGCCAAAATTGCACCACAAAAAACTTCCCCAACCTGTTCCAAAAGCCAAGAACCTCCAAACCTTACTATATCCGAATTAAAAACTACCTATCAAAACTTAGCTACTCACTCCCAGAATGCGATCCCAATGAACTTAGTTCAATTCCACCCTGGCAAATCAAAACTCCAACTTGCATCACCAGTCTTTCTTCCTATAATAAATATCATGAAAACCCCTACATTATTAGATCTATGCTAAACAGCATACTAGAAAAGTTCCCTGATTACTTCCACGTTTATACTGATGCCTCAAAGTCTTCTAATAAAGTCGGAGCTGCGGTAGTGACCGCAACTTCGACCCACATGTTCAAGCTCCCACCAACCTGCTCAATCTACTCAGCAGAACTGTATGCACTATATGAAGCATTAATCCTCATAAATGCATCTGACATACATAACCATCTCATTCTCTCGGATTCCCTCAGCGCAATTAAGGCCTTACAATGCATTTATCCAGATCATCCCATTGTAACAAAAATAAAACAAGAACTCTACTCTGCCGAACAAAGCCATAAGAATGTCATATTCATATGGATACCATCCCATATAGGAATTCATGGTAATGAAGAAGCAGATAAATGCGCCAAAGAAGCCGCAGACAGTGACACAACCGAAACTATTAGACTATCAGTGAGTGCGGATATAAAATCGACAATAAGATCTAAAATAAACAGTGCGTGGGAAAATCGGTGGAAAAGTGCTACATCCAAGTTGAATGAAGTAAAAAAGTCAATAAAGCCCTGGTCTGCGTTACCTAAAAATCGTCGAGACCAAGTCCTACTGACTCGACTACGCCTAGGCCACACTAGGCTAACACACAGTCATCTTTTCAGTCAAGAACCTAAACCTAAATGCAACTACTGCAATGAACTACTCTCCGTGAAACATTTACTCACTCAGTGTCCGCAACTAGCAGCGAAACGACAACAGGCCCAACTTGCTTCTGGTGAACTTGCAGACTTACTAGGATCATCATGTAATGTGCACAATTTAAAAATATTTCTCAAATCTATAGATGTTCTGAGACTCATATAGACATTATTTTATGTATAACTTGCTTCTTTTGTAAACCTTAATGACGCTAATGACCCACGCGGTTGATGCGTATTATTAAATAAAAAAAAAAAAAAAAGTTCGTAATTATAATAAAACAGCAACATTCAAAACACACATTCCATCGTTCACGTCGACTAATTGTAAGAGTGAAACCCTGTGGGCATTGTGGGGTTGAATCGACGAAAACTAAAGCACTTTGTATATCGGTCCGTGTTCTACGATCGGTACATGCATCGCAAATACGTAATCTGCGCGCAGAGGACGAATTTTCGTTTCCAGTCGATCATACCGTTGTAAGTGTATCGTGGTCCAGATAGTGGGTTGTCCAACAATTGGTTTATCAACTATATTTAAATGCATTACACTATTTTGCAAAGAATTTTAAAACAAATAAATAAATCAAGAACATATATGCTTGCTAAGTAAATTAAGTTACAAAAATTAGAAAATACAAAGCATAAGCGCTCGGACAATTTGACCCCGTTTTACTGCCCTCGGTATCCACCTACCTGTCAGCCCTTTCAGATTTAGGCAATTTAGGGGTTCAACTTTCAGTGGTCAAAATGGCTGACATATTATTGATGCCAATTTTTTCCCTAAATTTTCACCCTCTTTAGGTACCCTTAATCGCCACCCCTTTGTATCCACCTACATGTCGTTCGGATTTGGGCACCTTAGGGGTTCAACTTTAAGTGGTCAAAATGGCTGACATATTTTCGATGACAATTTTTCCCCAAAAATTTTGCACTTTTACCCCCTAATTGCTACTCCCTGTATCCAGTAGGTTGTGAGCCTACTCGGATATGTAATTAACAATACTAAATGAACATGTTTTACGGGAGAACTCAATATTACTGATGATAATAATTTTTCGGCTCCAGTTCTTAGACTATTTGTTTCCTTGTATTCCTTGATGAAAGGGCACCCATAAAAATCTGGCATCCGCGAAGTTGAATATTAATTTGTAGTTCAAGAGAGTTGTTGGTGTAAATATTTTTTAAGGTACGTAGGGCACATAAGGAGCCTGTTATTATTACATTGTTTTGTAAGTTTGACAATTGAAGTTCGATCAAAGCTTGTAGAATAGCATATATTTCTCCTGTATACACTGAACTTAGGTCAGGTAATTAATATTTTAAGGGTGATTTGTGGGAAGTAAAAAAATAGGTAAAAAAACTTTTTAAGTTAAACGGTTTTATGTTAAACATACATTGCAATGTTTAAGATAAATGTACTAAAAACCAAAAAATAATAAAATAGATACAGTCGTGGGAATTATAAACATATGCATAGACTAGACTAAAATAAAACCGTGGGGCACGTCAATTGTCTACAATTGTTGATTAAAATTTTTGTTTTGTAATGTTACACAATAATTAGGCAGTTGTTCAACCGACAACGATGGACGTGTGATAAGTAGGGCTAGAATGTGGAAACAAGCTAGCAAGCTCGATTATAAGCGAGTTTTAGGGTTTCATAGTGGTGAGCGAGTAGTACTTTTATCATATGTTTTGTCGATTAAAGACAAACTATGAGCAGTGAAACGATTCCTCGCCAGTCAGCAGTGTGAATGTCCAACGATAAACTAGTTGAAACATATCTTTTATTTACATGGAGTGTATAACTATTGGAATTTCCATGAGCAAGAAAATAGTAAGTAATTTCCTCACCGTCTGCGGGCCAACTGCCTAACGACGAATTAAACGATTCTTCTATCGCACATTAAGTCGATAATTTGTAGACAATTGACGTGCCCCACGGTTTTATTTTAGTCTAGTCTATGCATATGTTTATAATTCCCACGACTGTATCTATTTTATTATTTTTTGGTTTTTAGTACATTTATCTTAAACATTGCAATGTATGTTTAACATAAAACCGTTTAACTTAAAAAGTTTTTTTACCTATTTTTGGTTTTTAGTTTTTTATCCACCCTAATGCCATACAGTTCTCGGCGCGTTTTAACCTTTCACCTTAACCTGGGTGGTATACCGCTAACGACGTATCATTTTTAGCCACCCTAACGCCACACAGTCCTCAACACGATACAAAATCTTGACTTGGGTGGTGGATTCAGGCTGGTTTAATCAGATACCTAAATTACAGATTCAATTTCTAAATTTAAATCTTATTATTATACGCCATTTAGTGGCTGCGCCCATCTTAAATATTGAGGTTGTATAGTGCACTGTATTCTTCTTGTCAAGCCCTTTTATTTGTTGATACCCATATTGGTGGGATTGATAAAAAATTGTTATCAGCCATTTGGTAGCGGCCGCCATCTTGGATTTAAATTTTTTATAGTATATTGTATTCTGCTTGTTGAGCCCTTTCATTTGATACCCATGTTGATGGGATTGATAAAACCTACGTTATCCGCCATTTTGTAGCGGCCGTCATCTTGGATTTCAATTTTTTATAGTATATTGTATTCTGCTTGTTGAGCCCTTTCATTTGATACCCATATTGGTGGGATTAATAAAACATAAAATATCCGCCATTTTGTAGCGGCGGCCATCTTGAATTTATAATGATAATGAATAAACATAATTGTATTGTCACCAAAATCCAAAGTGTATACAAAATTTCAGATTAATCGGTTGACAGGAAGAGGGTGAAATTTGAATTACTAAATTTGACCCAAGAATAAATAATGAATAAAACAAACGGGGTGAGCTAAATAAAACCGTTTAATAACAGCAGCTCCAACTCCATTTGGGGTTTTGGATGCATCAGTGTATATCTATGAAAGTTAGAATACACGGAGTTTTAGAGTGAAAATTTTGATATATTATGGAGGCTGATGTTTCTACCTTGTTAAAGATAGTTAAACTTGTGCCCAACAATTGATTATAGAATGGGATGAATCAGCATGTCTAGTTGTACAATATATTTAGAAACTCTCTTATAAAAGGGATAGTTGAATCTTTTCCTGAATTTGTGTGTGTGTGTGTGTGTGTGTGTGTTGATATCTATTCGCAACTATGTTATTGTAGTTTGGATGTTCTTGGTTGCTCATTATAGTACTGGCATATGACAGCGTTAGGTATTGTCTTCTTTTAGCTAGGGATGGCTCTCCTAGTTCTACTTGTTAGCTTTCGATAGGGGATGTTCTATAAGCTCCAGAAATTATGCACATTGCTTGATTGGCTATGACATCTAAACATTTTAGTATGCGTTTTTTAGCGGGGGCGTTGGTGATAGACCCATAATCAATCTTGGATCTAATAAGATGCCTGTAGATTAAGAGTAAAGACTCTTGATCGGATCCCCACTCTTTGTTGGACAGTACTTTTAATAGATTTGACCTCTGATGAGATCCTTAATGTGTTCATCCCAATTTAATTGCGAGTCGAATATCATTCCCAGAAATGTTTTTTGATACATAACTGAGATGACTACCATTTAGTTCAAGAAGTGACTTTTGACTTATTTATCTTTTAGAAAACATTATGCATTTGGTTTTCCCTGCAGATGAAGGAAAATCGGAGTCTGGACCATTGTTCAGGTATATTTATGTGATTGTACATGGATTTCATTGATAGGCTTTTACTTTTTATGTATATGACCAGATTATCTGCATATAGTCTGACTTTTATTGGTTTTTGTATGTTAGTGGTGATGTTGTTCATAGATGTAGGGAATAGAGTTGGACTGAAACTGATCCCTGCAGTGTTCCATGTTTTGTTTTGAGGTCGGAGATAGAACCATTTATCCTAAATTGGAAACTTTTATTATTTAGAAAATTCTTGCAAGGTTTTTACTATGTTAGGCCTCCATGCAGTTTCAAAGGCTTTGTTTCCATCAAAAACTACAACTATACATTTCTGATTATTTGCTAAGGCCTCATGTATGTCACTTTGTAAATCAATAATGTTGTGGATTGTGCTTTTGTGTTTTCTAAATCCACACTGTTCTGTTGTTATCAATTTTCTTTGTACGAGCTCCCAAACATGTCTGTTATTGATTATTTTTTCTAGTAATTTAACGTGGGGCAAGCTAAAGACATGGGTCTGTAAGAAATGACTAATAATTTATTTTTTCCTGTCTTATGAATCAGTATAATAATCCTTTGCGACCATTTTTTTAGAAACGTATGTTTTGTCCATATTTCATTAAATCTTTTTAACAGTGGTGCTTTAGCTGTTTCTAGGAAATGTTGCAGAAAGCCAGCAGGTATACCGTCTGGCCCTGGACTGGAATCATTAAAGGAAGTAAGAACTTCCTCAAACTCACTCTTTAGGAGGGCTTGTTGATGTCCGTCTCTATATTGTTGATGTAAAAGTTGCAGACTGTTTTTATTATTTTCCAGGAAACTCTCTCCGAAACCAGCATTGATAGATTTGTTCTGGTAATTGCTGGCAAGTAAATCAGTGATTTGTCTATGCCTTTCAGGACTCTTTTGTACTTTTTTTTTTAGTGAATATGATGTCTTAGCTCTTAGATTCTTAAAACTTGCTAGATTTTCAGGAGTCTTGTGTTTTTTGTAACTATTAAATGTTGCTTTACTTGCTTTTATGGTCTGCCGACATTCGCCATTCCACCAGGGTACTGAATTGTGACTTGTCTTATCATTATCAATGAAGTGGTCACTTTTGCTATGCGTGAAATTGTCGGGCTGTTCAAGTATTATAGCTGCGATATTAGAGGCGTATTACGACGCTATGACATTTTTAATTTAAGTAAATCTACTAATTTGAGTGCTAAAAGATCATTGATAATTTCCAATTTTTGTCTTTTACAATCTTTTTTAGGCTCAAATATGATTTCTCGAGATCTCGACTTTTCTAGAGATTAATTACCTGGGAACAAAGCTCAATAATTTCCTGGAATTTCTCGGTTCGAATGAATCCTAATATGCGCAGAAAGAACCAAATGCTTAAAATCGTTTTCCGAAAAACCGACTAATTATTATATATATGAAATACACCAAAATCATAAAAACCAGAGAAAATTCAGTACTTTCATGAATATATTTGCATACTGCGTAATTGAAAATAAAGAAATCCGCATAGATACTTATGACAAAAACAAAATATTTTTTTTTTATTTTTGAGTCGTTATTCATCTTGTTTTTTCTTATCTAATATTTCTCTTCAAGTAAATCTACTAGTTAGGTGAGTCTGAGTCTGTTCGTTGTCATTAATAATTGTATATCAATTTTTTTAAATGATGGGTAGGTATCTTGTTCTTTGCCAATTCGTTTCTTCTTCTGTCTCCCACTAATGTTTTAATGTGAAAAGAGGTATCTAACTAAACGGCGCATTAGTTTTGTCTGCAGTCTTCCTATTACATTTTTTTCTTTTCAATCTAAATAAATTTTCATATATTGAGACTAAAATTATTTGCCATGTTGAGTATTATTATAATTGGATTGGTAGGATGGACCAAACTTTCTTTGTATAATAAAATTTGTGTGGTCACTTTATTATAACAAAGATAAGTTATTTTCTTTATAAGAAACACTAAATTCAATATCTTTTTTTTTTGGCATCAGGAGTGGATCAATGCAGCCAGGAACATTGTTGATAATATCGCAATAAGTATTGTATAGGTTTTTGTACATGCTTAAGGGTTACATCGACTATGAAGAAAGACAAGGTCACACGCTTCTCGCCTAGGGGTCAATCAATGCATTATTCTAACAATACAGGTGGACCACGGATAGGAAGGTATATATACATAAGGGAACAAAACATAGGTATTAATATCTAACAATGGACTTTCTAGATAAATATATTTGTCTTATTGATAAATTTGATGATTACGTCAAGAACCTTTTTGTTATTGGTGCCTAAGAGGAATGGCATGTTGATTGGGAATTCAATCCCAAGTTCTCTAAGATCTCCTATTAGGATGTTGTTGTGAGTTTCGAATTTCTAGAATTTGAAGATGTGGTCTAAGTCAGCCCTTTCATTACACTCTTCGCATAGATCAGATGTTATTACTTTGATTTTGTTGAGATGAGCGGGGTAAGATGCATGTCCGAATCGCATTCTTATTAAGGAGACTGTCTGTCTTCGGCTGTAAGGAGTGTTCCTGTACCAGCATTTTTTTGGTATGTATTTTTGTAACAGAGTATACTGTGAATCTTTGTTATTGCAATATTTTTCCCAGTGTATGGTCCATTTTTTATACAAATTGTTTTTGCATATGCTAATTCAATCCGATAGGCAATTATTCTCAAAATATGCTTCTTCTGTGTCGATTGTTTGGTTTATTTATACTCTGTAGGACGGATAGTGAGTCCGAAAATAACGTAATGTTTTTATGTTGGTTTTGAGTTGCTAAGTATTCTAAGGCTTTCAATATTCCGATTGAATTTTGAACTTCTTTTCTATTTTACCTTCGGGGATATAAAATGCACACCTAGTACCTAACTCATTCTTTGATGCATCAGTGTATACTGCCATGTTACTTTCGTTATTATCTGTAATTCTTTCCAGTAAATCTTGATTATAAGGAGCAGTTTCAAAGTATTTCGGTATTATAATTTTTGGTTTGTTTTGATATAATTCAAAGTATTTATTTCTCGTGTGTTGCATCAATGTTGTGTTGCTCATATTACGAAAACCTATACAAAGTGGAGAAGATTTTTTTTTGATCCAGTATGTTTTTGTCAAATCGTTGCAGTTTAAAACAGATACTTTATGGATTAGTGGCGACTGTTTTAATTTGTATTTTAAAATCATTGTTTCAGCCAAGTATTCTCTTCTCAATTTTAGTGGCGGATCTTTTGCTTCCACTCTAATAGCTTCCACAGGTGTAGACTTCATTGCTGAGATGCAAATTCTAAGAGCTTTATTCTGGATAAGATCTAGTTGTTTTAGGTTTGTGGCCTTTGCTGATCCGTACAGTATGCATCCATAGTTCATTATAGATCGGATATATGCTCTGTAGAACAAAAGTGCGATATCTAGACTAGCTTCCCACCACGTCCTCGAAATCATTTTCAGGAAATTTATTGCTTTTGTGCACTTTGTTCGTATGAGTTCTATGCATGGTTTCCACATTAGCTTGCTATCCAGTACTTTTCCTAAATATTTGACTTCATATTTGTATGGTAGTAGAGCATTACCTAATTGAATATTTTCAGGTTTTTGTGAAATATGTCTAGAAAATACGTTGATGCTTGACTTATAAGGCGCGATCTGAAGTCCTAGATTCTGGATGGTGGTAATCAAAGGAATGAATGATTTCTTTAGTTTCTGTAATCCACGATCGTATTTCTTTTCCATTGAGTATAAAACAATATCATCTGCATATTGTATTATAGTTGTTTTCTCTGTTATTGAGTGTAAACAAGCAGTAAATATATTAAATAATAGGGGAGATAACGTTGATCCCTGAGGTAGTCCCATTGAGGTATGTCATGGTACGATTAGGGAATTATTGTGTCTAATATATACTATTTGATAGCATTGGACATAATAGGTTACAGATTGGTTCCAGGAAGTTCAATTCTTTCATTTTATCTGTTAATATTGGGATGTTCACTGTATCGTAAGCATTTTGACGGTCTAAGAATGTTGCAATTAAGTATCAATTTTCTGAGAATGTGTTCTGTATATCTGTGGTAATGTGTGATACCGCGTCAATTGTGCCGAATCCTTTTTCCACTCTAGTCGATTTTTGATTATTCTCTCAAAGGTCTTTAGAACACATGAAAAAAGCGATATTTCTCTGTAAGATTCAGGATCTTCAGGATATTTCCCAGGTTTTAGAATTGGAATGATTATCACCTTTTTCCAATCTTGTATGTTGCAATTCCCGGTTGACCATATTTTGTTGAATATTTATAATAAAAACATTTTGGCGTTTTTTGGTAAATGTAGCAGCATTGCATATTTAATGTCATCTTCTCCAGGTGCTGTATTTTTTGAAATATTGAGAGCATTTTCTAATTCTCCAAATTCCAGGCTCCGCTGGAAAATTTCTGGTGTATCTTCTGCTTGCTTTGCTGTTGTAATTTCCTTGGGATTTAATAGTACCATTGGGGGAGTAATTTTGTCTAAAAACTGTTCTACCCAGTTGTGGACTTGGTTCGGTTAGTGAGATTTCCTTTCATTTTTTTTGCTTGATTCCTTATTTGAGTCATGGGCGTATTTTTGTTGAGGTTATTGCAATATGTAATTCAGGATTGTCTTGCCACTTTTCTTAGAATTCTCTTAGTTTTGGCAACTTAATTTTTTGCAGACAGGAAGTTTTTCAGTGTGCTGGTATTTTTAAATTTTATCAATGATTTTTTCCTTGCCCGAATTGCTTCATCGCACTCGTCATTCCACCACGGTGTTATTTTTCCACCTCTTGGTTTAAATGGTTTATTTATCGGGATGGAATTATTTGCTGAACTATTTATTCCTTCCATAAAGTATGAGTATTTTTCATTGATGTTGCTGAAAATAGGATTGTCTTGTGCAAAGAAGTTGTCAATGTTCTATTTATAAGAATTCCAATTGGCTTTTTTTATATTCCATCTGCTGGAGGGATATATGGTACATTCTTTATCTTCAGTTTTATTTTTGACAGCGAGTTCCATTATGATTGGGTAGTGGTCTGATTCTAAGGTATCCGCGTGCGTTTTCCAGGTTATTTTATTGGATATATTAGGTGAAGAAAAAGTTAGGTCTACTGCAGATTTGTGTTCGTTGTGTGTTAGTCTAGTCGGTGGTCCATCATTTAGAAGTATTAGTTCTTGGTTGTCCATAATATTAGCTAGCTATCTCTCTCTTTGGTCGTTTTTGTGCTATCCCCAGACTTCATGGTGGGCGTTAAAATCGCCTGCAAGAATAGCGGGAGAATTTATAGTAGTAAATATGTTTTCCCAATCGTCTCTGTTCATATTTATACCTGGCGGGCAGTACAATGATAGTATTGAGATTTTTGATGATTTACATATTTCTATTCGAGCAGCACAAACTGAGAAATGTTCGGGGACATTCAGATTTAAATTTATTTTTTCGCCTTTCATGTGGTTTTTAAATAGGACTGCTGTTCCTCCATAGTCATCCGCTCTATCTGCCCGAACGATGTGATACCCTTCAAATTTGATTTGTGTTTGTCCTGTTTAAACCAAGTTTCTGCTAAGATTGCTATATCTACATTATTTTCTTTTAAAATTTTTATTAAACTATATCTATTTACTTCAGCGGATCGCGAGTTCCACTGCAAAATATTTATTGTATTGTTTTTATTAGCCATTTCGGAATTTGCTAAGTTAATTTTTTACGTAACCTATATAAATTTTTCCCAAGTCTTCAAAACTTGTTATATCATCTAATATATCCTTGATATTAAAAAGAGTGGCTAATTGATCATCTTTATCACTGCATAAGTCAACTTCCAAACTCGTTGTTTTTTGGCCTATTTGAATCGGTTGCTCTGGTCCGAAGTTTCTAGCAAACATTGGAGGGTGCATTTCCTCTCCGCGCGTATTCACCTTTAGTTTTTTAGGAGTATTGCTGAGAGTTGTTGGTGGAGTTGGGGGGTCGTGAACGGTGGGAGGGTTATTTGTTTCATTTCTGGGATTTGTTGTTTGGGATAATTGAACGTTAGGTCTGCGGCTATTATTATTATTTTGGTTCATATTTTTGTTTGGAAGGGCGGGAAAATTTTCTGGAGTATTGATTAAGGTTTCAAAACTATTTAATAGTGTGACATAAGCATAAGAGTTACAAATTTTTGCTTTTGCCTCAAGAAAGGTAGTATTATTTTGCACCATGTGTTCTTTTATTTTTTTTTTGCTGTTCAAATGTAGGACATGTTCTAGAAATCTATTTGTGATTGTTAACCTTACAATATATACAGAAAGTGTTTTCCAGATCGTTGCATGTGTGATCGTCTTCTTTTATTTCACCACAATTTAAGCACCTACTATTTGTAGACCGACATTGCTTGGCCACGTGTCCATATCTTAAACAATTGTAACATTGTGTTACTTTTTGTACATAATTTTCTACTGGACATATTACACTTTTTATTTTTATGTGCATTGGCAAGGCATTACCCTTGAAAGTTACTAGAATTGTTTGTTTTGGTATATAAATAGTCTCTCCGCCTATGTCTATTTTTTTTAAACCTCCCAACTTCCGTGACTGTACTCGTCGTAATGATATTTTTCAGTAAGTACTCTTCGTTAAAAATTGTATCGACTTCTTTTATTACTCCTTTACGCTCCAATAAATTATTTGGAATAAATGCTTTTAAATTTTCATTATTAAGTTCTTTGTTATTAATTAAATTATTAGCATCTTTTAAAGTTTCTAATTGCACTCGTACTCGATTTTTTCGTACCTTTTGTATTCATTTAATATTATATATTATTAATTTTTGGCGTCAAATATGCCCTACGGCCATGGGATGTAAACGACCTATGTTATCAGTATTCAACTTTTCAATAAAAACAAATGTTATCTGAATATAAATAGGATGAATGTTTTGGGTTTTTGTGGATTGTCACCTGTTGCTGTCTGAATAGAGCAGCGTTTGTCCTCTATGCTGCTAGTATGATTATTAACTGGCATTAAATTAAGATTTTCGATCACTTGTGGTCCCCCATCTCGCTGTTATTTTCATCGGGTTCGCTGTTGATACTCGAAATATTATTTATGTTCCCCCCGCCGCCGGGGGGAAGATTTTCAGTCATTTTCTATTACTTTCCACGCACTATTGTTTTACAATAATTTAAGTTTATTTCACGTAAAATTCACCAATGATATTTGGTTTAAACGGATTGCTGTGTCGCACGTCTTTCACCTACAATTACCGGTACTCGAATAAAGTATTCTTATTATTAACTTGTAATTAATCCCTTAATAAAGGTACTGTTGTTTTTGTAGTACATATAGTACATATTACTTATTCTATTTTGCATTCAAAATTATTATAATAAACTATTTTACATACCCAGTTTATTATAGGTAAGTAAACATTTTTTAAGCTTTTCTTATTCTTTGTATGCATCCAAATATTAAAATGATGCCACTACAAAAAATGGTTGAGAATCAGTGATCTAGAGCCATGAATGTAAATTTATTTCTACCTGGACTTTTTGGAAAAATATTTTTTTTGATTCCTTTTCAAATTAATATTTTGAAATGCCAAAAACGTATCCCATATATCGTTTTCAGGAAATTATGGATCCTATGATATTACAACCCGCTTCTTTAGACTTAGCTACATTAAAAAAGAAGGAACAAGAACTTGGTTTCTTTATTTTGCCCAATTATCAGTCTGTACATCAAATAGCGGAAATTAAACATGGTTCCCCTGCGCATACAAGCTCTAAAATAGAAGAAGGTGATGAAATTGTCCAAGTGAGTTATAAGTATTACAATAATTTTTAGAGACATACTAGAAATCAACAGAACAAAACAAGAAATATTCATATATTTCTTTTGGATGAACTAAGAATTATTCAATGCTCAAGCAGATATTTGAACCTATGTGAGATTTGTGATATGTTATAAGCAAGAAAGTATATTTTATGCAGTACTCAGAATTTTACATAAAATGTTACATTTCTAATGTCTATAATGTCCAATTTTGTTTTTAAGGTAAATTATCAGACTGTTGTGGGTTGGCAAAAGAAAAAAGTGATGATGCTTTTACAAGAATCGCCACCAGAAATCGTATTAACATTGAAGAAACGACCAAGACACACCAAAGTTTATGGTCAGATATATATGAAGCCATACCGTTTGCCAAGTAGAAAAAGGAGTGGCCAAAATTGGTCTTCTAGGTGGAATGATAACATACCCTCACCCAGGCTACTTCCCATTATCAATTTACCACCTATAACTATTTCTAAGTAAGTATTTTAGTCCCCACAGAGACCAGAAAATATTTCCACAACATTACATGTAATTGACAATTTTTCATCACATATTTTTTCAAGGAGCGAAGATGAAGCTGAAGTAGCAGATGTCGAAACAGAATTAAGCAGTAGTGATAGTGAACCTCCTGACAGTCCATTGGATTCAAGTTGTCGGATGTACCCCCTCAAACCTCGGCCGATATTGCAAAGGCGTAACACCATATCCGGAGGTACACCAACAAATAAAAGGGCTTATCCATCCATTGAACAGGTTAGTACTTTTTATACTACCTTTTCTAATATGTAGACAGTAATAATTAAATGTTGGAACAGTATAATAACAAGTGGACTCAGAGTTACTAATGTAAGAATACTAAAGATTTGAGTTCAACCTTAGGTGTGTATATCTTCTCAAAAATGTTGGAAATATTAGAATTCCACTTTGAAGTACATCAGATTAAGTGTGATTAACACTGTTTATTATTGAAACCATAATATGACAGAAACGTTAATGTTGCTTTGATTTTTAACTGATTAATAGTACATTTTAATTAATTAGGTACTTACTCTGAGTTAGAGGTACTTAATTACATTACTTTTTAACTGCATAGATGTAAGTGCTTAATTTTATTGTTTACAATTTTCCAGTCTAAATTATTTGTTTATTGCTACCTCGTTTTTTAATTGTCATCTTTTCGCTGATAAGAACAGTATTTAATATTCCAATTCGATTAAAACAATGCAGAAAAAAATTAGTCATTGTTTCAAGAATTCTGTTTTTATCGCGTTTTTCCTATGGATTCAGACTCCTTCACATCCTGTAGAGATAAAGAGTATTTGTTTATCTTTTTTCTACAAATACTAACACACTCAGTTGTGTAGTTGGTCTAGTTCCCTTAACACTTCCTTCAAAGTAACTGATTATTTATATTGTGAAAGAACTTTGTAGTGACTAATGCTACAGTAGCTTCATTATTGGGATTAAATAAGAAAGGTGGTATGTAACATAATTTTAATTTATACATAAGGAAGAGAATAATTATTATCAATAATAATAATAATAATAAATGTCTTTATTTGTACACATAGAAAAAAGTACAATTCTTTAGGCGAGATTTACATCTACATCTAAAGCTTAAAGAATATTGTAAAATAAAAATAAAATAGAGAACAAAGTTATTCCATTAATAACATCAACTTATAAAAATACTTAACCTTTCAACATAATATAGTAGTTTAAATATCAAATAAATTAGACATATTGAAGAAGAAACAAATAAAATAATTGAAATGTAGTTTCGAAATATAAATAATACAATGGTAAAATACTGAAATATGTGCAACAAGAACAAAGATGTTGGTATACAATACGGAGCTAACAGCTTTAATAAATAATAATTAGTGTACTTTATTGGGTCACCCAATAGGCCATGGACCGAGGTCCTTCAGCCTGTTACAATATACTACATGGGGGTTTGTATAATTATTAGATAATAGTATTGAATTAAAAATATATGTTAAGAGGAAAAAAACAAAAAAAAATTGGTAAGTGGTCTTCTTATTCCTTAAATATTGAAATTTTGAATGTGCTCCCATATGGTATTGAATGGGTATTTTCTGTGTGGCCTCCTTTCTTGATTCCTGTTCGTACAGAACCGGCTTAGTATCTCTAGGTGGTGTTCTTTACGTGCAAAATTTTCAGAGAAGTTGTGTATGCGTTCATTTATGAGGACAATTCCTGTTGTTTCGTACAGTAGGTTATTGGGTGGGTTGTGCAGAGGATTTCCGGGGTGTCTTATCATCGTTATGGTTCTCAAGGAAGTGGTTTCTGCAGTTTGAAGTGTCTTGATGGTAGGAGTCTTCGTAGTAAGGTATATTGGGTGACAGTATTCTAGGATAGGTCGGCATATTGAACTATATATGTATGGTCCGCTGTTTTCTTACTTATCCCTGAATTCTTGAATGTTAACTCCGAAAGTGTTTGCTTCTACTGTTACATTTCCTCTTTATGTTGTTAGCATGTTGTTTAAAGTTCAATTTGTGGTCTATGTCTACCTCCAGATACCTCGCATAGTTTACGCAGTGAATGTCTTTGCCGTCTATAGGTGAGTTTGGTGAATTATTGTGGTTAAATATTATATATTGTGACTTGTCTGGATTAGCTTTCAGCCTCCATTTGTTGAAAGGGTCCTGTCCAACAATACTTTTAGATTTTCAACGGTTTTCGAGAGGGTTCTGTTGTGACTAGTCAAGGCCGTGTCATAAGCATACTGCAAAATGTAACTATTGTTATTGAAGTAGTCTTGTTGATGACTGTACTTGTATATGTCGTTACAGTAAACATTATATATAGAAGAGGAGACAATAGCGCTCCTTGTGGAACTCCTTGTTCGTTGTGGAATGATGCCAAGTATTGGTCTTTGATTTTGACTTGCAGAGTTCTGTTCTCAAGATAGTATTTCAGGAGCAGGATCAAATATCGAGGGCATTTTAGTGTCATTAGTTTGTAGAGTAGTCCTTTGTGCCAAATGCTATCAAATGCCTTGCTTATATCAGGAAATAGGGCTGCAGAGTGGCTTAATATTACAAAATACACATCATCTATATTACTGTTGTGTGCTTTGTGTTCCCCTTCAAAATATTCATCATACCACTGTCCGATTTCATCATATATTTGTTGGTCGTATTGGGGTTCACGGTTTTCTCTGAACGTTTCCTTGTAGTAATTTGCGAATACCTCTGCTTTTTCTTCATCGGTGGCATACACAATGTTGTTTTCTTCAATTGGCTCTGATTTTGATATTCCTTTGTAGTTTGTTAGTTTTCTAATTTATTGCCAGTAATCTTTACCTTTGCTAGCATTTAGCCCATTTGTGTTCATTGTATTGTCTAATTAGAGGTTGTACATTTTTCTTGTACTTGTTTAGTTGCATTTTTGCCTCAACATTGGGGTCTCTGAGATAATCCCTATGCATTTTTCTTTTGTTTTTTATCATTTTGATAATGTATGGTGGTAGTTCGTGGATGTAGTGTTTTATTTTCAGGTCTGGGCTGTTTTCCATTGTGAGTGATGTTATTGTGGAGTTGAATTGTTCAATTTTTCCTCTAACAATCGGATCGTCCCCCATACGATCAATGTACTCCTCCAACTTTTCGTTAAGTTTGTCTATATCACACTTCTTGATGTTCTTTTTTATTATTTCTTGCTCTATGATTCGTCTTTGTAGGTCGTTGGTTATTTCTATTGCATCATGTTCTGTTCCTAAATCTGGATGGGTTTCTACTATTACTATATTATTTTTGATGTTTTTCATGTATATTACACAATCTGGTGTAGAGTCTGGGTTATTGGCCATTCTATGGGTTGGAGGAGTAAACGGCATTTCAAAGGGTGCATTATTGATAAAATCCTTTATTTGTCTGCTTTTATTCTGATTCACATTTAGATCTCCTACAATCACAGCATATTTGTGTAGGGAGGCTTTGTTGAAAAGCGTTTGTTCAATGGGTGCATTTGGGTGAATATATACAAGAAAAATGTGTAGTTTATCTCCTAGAAATGGAATTGAAAAGTGAAGCACCTCATTAAGCGGGTTATTGTAGATTGTAGATTGTAGGGGGGTCGTACAGGCTGTACAGCCTCACAAGCACTTCGACCTATAAGTTCTTTTGTGCGTGACCCTTGATCTATTCGAGGCCCGGGATTCCGAGACTTCTTGTGAAGTTTATCAGTTTCCTGGGAGCTAAGTTCCTGATGTCGGAGGGCGTTAAAAAGGCCCCTTCCAGGAACTTAAGCCTCTTGCAGAAAAGCGCTGGGCATTCGCAAAGCAAATGTTCTGCAGTTTCCGCGAAGTTCTCGCAGTAGCGGCAACTGTCACTCTCTGATTTGCCCATCTTTTTGAGGTGATACCCCAGAGGGCAGTGTCCAGTGAGGAGTCCCGTTACCATCTTCAAGTCTTTCTTGTCCAACTCGAGAAGCTGTTTAGCTTTCTTAGGCGATAGGCACACTAGTCTTTTCGCTTGTCTTTGTCCTGGCACTTTATTCCAGTGAGATTTCATTTCATCGGTTTCCCAGCGTCGGAACTCCTCCTTTAAGTGGGCTTTGGAGAGTCCACAGAAGGGTTCTGGGCCGGGAAGTTGTGTATTTGCCCCTTCTTTGGCAAGGCAATCTGCTTCTTCGTTGCCTTTAATTCCTCTGTGACCTGGCACCCACATCAGGGTGACCTGATTGTTTGCTGCCAGTTGTCTCAGGGATTGTTTACAGTCCCAAGTTAGCTTAGACTCACAGGTGTATGACCTCAGAGCTTTTAGCGCTGCTTGGCTATCTGACAGTATATAGATTTTTTCCCTTCGAGTGCCTCTTTCAAGGCATTCCTGGGCACATAGTTCTATAGCATGTACTTCTGCTTGGAAGATGGTTGGGGTGTTACCAAGGGGTTTTGAGAGCCTGAAATTCGGTCCTGTAACGCCCATTCCAACCCTTTCGTCCATCTTAGATCCATCTGTGTACCACACTGATGCATCCCTTCCCAGTTGAGGTCCGTTCTCTGTGCAAGTTAGGTGGCTGTTTATGACCACTCCAAACTGCATTTCGAAGTCGTACCTAACTGGCATGAAATCTGTCGGTTTAGACATGGCTTCTAGGGAAATATGTTCCAAAATCTTTAAGTGTCCGATCAGATTTCCTGCTTTTAGGCTTTTTGTCTGGCTCAGTCTGAAGGCACTGTTTGCTGCTTCTTTCTTTACACATAGGTGCAATGGCGGAAGGTTCAACATTACCTCTAGAGCTGCAGTAGGGCACGTAAATATTGCCCCTGTTATTCCCAGACAGGCTAGCCGCTGCACTTTCTGCAGCTTGACTTGTGCCGAAATTTGTTGAGTTTTTGGCCACCACACTAGTGAGGCGTAGGTGACCATGGGTTTGATGATCGTTTGGTATGACCAATAAATCATTTTTGGTTTCAGACCCCATGTCTTACCAAAGACTCTGCGGCATGTCCAACTTGCCGCTGTAGCTCTGGAAAGAATGTGGTTGATTTGGCTGTTCCAAGTCAGTTTATGGTCTATTATAACTCCCAAATATTTCACCTCTTTGGAAAATGTTAGCTGGGTTCCATTCAGAGTTGGGGCTTTAAGTTCGTACTTTCGCCTCTTGGTGAATGGAACCAGCACTGTTTTGCTAGGATTGACGTTGAGTCCTTCCTTTGCGCACCAGCTTCTGATTATGTTTAGGGCTAATTGCATGCGGTCGGAGATTACTCCGTCATGTTTGCCCCTAATGGTGACGACTAGGTCATCGGCATAACCTTGAGTCGTGAAACCAGATTCGTGTAGCTTTACTAACAGGTCGTCGACAACCAGTGACCACAGCAAAGGCGATAAAACTCCCCCTTGGGGGCAACCTTTTTCTGCTGTCATCTTGACTGTCTCTCCCCCAAGGGTCGCCACAATGATTCTGCTTTTTAGCATTGATTGTGTCCATCTGATCAGTGAGGCGTTGATATTCCTTTCCTCTAATGATCTGGTTATGGAGGCATGTGAGGTGTTGTCGAAAGCACCCTCTAAGCGGGTTATTCCTTTTGGGAGTGTTTTCCTTTAGCATTTTTAGTCCTGGATGCGCGTGTATCAAACTTCCACCATGAACATTAGTGTTTACTATGTTTCCATTTAGTTGTAGAATGTTTCAGTTTCTGTAGTTTGTGTTACTATTTTCTTTTGTATTGTTTCCACAAATAATGCACAGTTTATTTTATGCCTCTCCATAATGCTGTTGATCAGATGTTTTCTAGGTGAGCAGCTGTTAAGATTGGCGTACATGATTTTAAGTGTCGACGTGAACTTGAATATTATTCCCTTGGATAGGTTGAGTGCGCGAAGTCGTCGAAGGTTGCTCCAAATCAAACATCAAAATATAGAGTCTATTTCCCGAGAAATGCGCAACTGTGTCTATGGAGTAGTGGGCGACGAATTTTTTCCTCAGCTACGTAATTATTTCATCTCTGTTGGTGCTATTCGTTTTATTTAGTTTGTTGACATATGTGTCAATAATCATATCGTGAATTGTGACTGCTGAATGTATTTTGGAGTTTTGGTTATTTTCGGGTCGGATTTCTTGTTGAGTGTCTTGATCTGACTATTAGGAATTCCTTCAATTGGCTTAGTTGGTCTACGAGGGCACTTCAAGGACCATGTTGAATGGTCTTCAGGTCCGCATGATGCACATTTTGGTGGTAGATGACTGTTGCATTTGCTATAGTGGTGAGGACCTTCACATTTGGTGCATTTTATAGGTGTTGTGAAGTGTTCACGTGCGTGAGTGAATGCCTGACAGCGAGAACATGGTTGTGGGATTCGTGCTGGTGGGTTGCTTGGATAAACCGGGTAGTATCTGTGTTTATAGAACATCCCCTCCACCAGCAACTTTTCTGATGCCTCCAAACAGGGTGTGATTACTCTAATCATTAATGTTGGTTTATTTGTTGCTCTTGATATAATTCGTTTGCATTAACGATGTTCTATTTTGCATTTTGTTAAGTGTTCACTAACTTCGTTTTCGGAAAAGTCGTGTTCGACCGAACTTATCACGATACTATATGAAGCACCAGAGTCAGGTAAGTTCTTAATGGGTGTTTGTGATGCTTGGGTTTCCTTATAATTTGATATTTTTTTATCAGAAATTAGTTGGTTAAGTGTCTGTTATAGTTGTTTTGTTTAGATTGGACTTCAGCAGAAAACCCTGCTTTGATGAAAGTATTACATCCTCTGTGTTTGGATGAACTGTGTCCCATACATCTGAGAATTTTTTGCATGTTAAGTATTCAGGGGCCTTTATGTAGAATAAGTATTTAAATGGTTTTTTTGTGATCTCCCTCATTTTTGCAGAAAAATTTGGTCTGTATAGTGAGTTTGTGGGATTAACAGCTTTTATTTTAACATATTTTTCAAAATTTCCACAGATGTTGCTTTTTCACTCTTGATAAAGTTTATTATAGAAATGAACAGCATCGTATGAAACACTACGTTTAAATTCAATAAAAAATGTATCTCACATATGACACTTTTTTTATATTGAATTTAGCTACAACTAATCTAGAAACAAGATTAGCAAGTAATTAAAATCAAATCTATAGTGTTTTACCGAGTTTTACCACTGGTGTTTTCTCAGTTTTGTCCTCTCTTGATTACACAACAAGCACTGTGCTCTGCTTTTAACCACTGCTCTAGCTCAAAAGGTTTAATCCTTTTGAGTCTTCTCACTATTTCACATTGGTCCAGCAGCTGGATTGCTCCGATGTTCTCGTGGTTGTAAAATCATTCTTCATGCTTCCTTGCAAAATGTCTTGCATTATCTGACACAATTTCCACTCCTAGGTCCCTGTTTCTTACTTACCAAGGAGCGTTGACAATACCCCCCAATACCTTGTTCTGGAATCTTTGTATGATATGAATATTGCTTGAGCAGGCACACCTTCAGAGTAACAAAAATTTTATTATAAAATAAGTTGAATATATACACTCAGCCAGTGCTCTGATTTATGCCATCTTCTTTTCTGATAATTGTGGCTCCTTAGAGAATATGATAACTTCGCACCTAAAATACAAGTCTGATTGTCAGGAATTTTCGATAAAGGGTTTCCAAACTAAATTCATATGTGAATGAAATAGTTTTGTTTATGTTTTCAGCATTTTTATTCCACTTTTTTCTAAATGACTACATACATTTTATCTTTTGCAGGTTTTTGCTGATACTTTGTATTTATTCTATTGTTTTTTTAATGGATATTATTATCTTGTAATGATGACTCAGTGTTGTTTATTCACTGAAATAATCATATAATTTTAGAATTATTGTTATCGACAGGTAGGTGAATGGTTTCTAATACCACAATATCCTCATTTTGTTCTAAAATTAGAAATAAGTAATCTTATATTAAATAACTTTGTGCA
Organism: Galeruca laticollis; assembly: GCA_963921935.1. Taxonomy (NCBI): domain Eukaryota; kingdom Metazoa; phylum Arthropoda; class Insecta; order Coleoptera; family Chrysomelidae; genus Galeruca; species Galeruca laticollis. Next base: position 17,197,432 of record OY998183.1, on the reverse strand, counting down.
ATTTAAAATATTGAAATTTTAACTAACAGAATGAAAATTTAACTTACAATAAAAAAATGAAATTAGAGTATAACCTTATTGAAGTAACTACCTTTTTCTTTTAATATGTCTTTAAATTCTTAAAATAATATTCCTATAACCTGTTTTGTTTGCTTTCTAATTATTGCCACAGGTGTTCTGAGCTCGTAGGAAATCTATTTTTCATTATTTCATCAACTCACCCCCCGAACAAGTTCAATGGAAGAAAGGGCAGGTGATGAAGTTGGTTATTGCATATTTAAAAAAAATCTTTTCATCTTTTTTTCTTGTTCAAAAAGTTCTGCCACAGTTTAGATCAATGGTTTAAATTATTATCTTTTTGAAAAAATGAAATGGGTAAGACTTAATTTTGGAGAATTTTCAAATAGCTTTATTTATTTGTCAAATATCTGGGTTTACTGTAGCAAAAAACCCTAAATGAGTAAACTCCGAATTTGTTTCTGAGTCACTCTTTTTTGAGTAACACAAATAAGTTCCAAAAATCTGAAACTCCAAAAGGATATTTGCTCACTGGTGTAGTGTCTGGTTTTATGGTTCTTCGCACATTCCAGTTTCCTTTCCTTATATCAAATTGGTAGTTCTAGAATCAACATATCATCTTAGTCCTAAGAAAGTGTTATTGAAATTTATATTTCTCACATATGAAGAAGAACTGAGATAATTTGTGGCGTTATTTATTGAAAACTCTGATAAAGTTATCCTTTCGATTTGATCTTACTAGATCTTTTTCTATATTCATTTTTCCCAGATTGTTGTTTTCTAACAAGTTTAGTGTGCAAGATATTCCAAACTTTACTACGATTTAATAATAATACTATTTATTTGCATATTTAAACTGGTTTTACATAACAATAATATGATAATTGGCCTAATGCAAAAAGGAGCCAGAAAACAATTTTAAAAAGCTCTAGTCTGACCCCTGTATTAATTACAAAACTTAATTTTAAATAAAGTAAAGCGTTACAATAATTAATGTGTACATATAGTAGAACATGAAAGATCGAAAGAAATCAATAGTGGTAATGCGAGTATGAGTAAGAAAAAACTAATTTTCATATATCAAACTTTTTATATTGATCTTAAAACTGTTCACATTCAGTACTTTTAGAGAAGCAGAAACCCTATTGTATAGGTGGTAAATTTTGTATGTGAAGCTTCGTTTGAACATTTGTGTCCTATGAGGTGGTGGTGATATAAGCCCTTTAAAACGCAAATTGAGCGTATGAACATCACTACGATATTTCATTTTAATTACCAAATAAGTGGGTCTTTTGTTCAAAATAATATTGTGAAAGAAGATAATTGCATGCAATTTCCTACGTTTTTGCATATTTAGCCATTCAGCATCTACAAGTTTATATGAAACAGGATCATATTTACGAATGCCATAAATATATCTTAAACATGATTTCTGAACTTTTCCGATACGTGCTGTGTCTGTCGCATCTAAACAAGGTCCATAATAATAATAATATTTATTCGTATTTGCATACAGCAGCCATCCACAGATAGATATACACGTCAGTTTTAATTTTAAAAGTTAATCGAGTATGCAGCATAAGCTAAGACATTTAAAATTAAGATTTATACATAAAGATACATAGTATAACATTCGCATTTACATATTAAGATTTACACATAAATAAACTGAATAACATTTACACACTAGGTAAAAGACTATGAGCTGATAATTTGAGTAAATGAACCCCGATATACAATTTGGGGTGAACATGCTATGCCGTTATAGCAAGCTAGATTCATAGTACTCGTTCAGATTATAATAAGCCCCTTGCAACAATATGCGTTTTATTGACGATTTGAACTTGGTTAGATTCATTTTTTTAATTTCTCGAAGTAGATGATTGTAAAGTTTGATTCCCAAATAGTCCGGTGATTTTTCAGTACGAGATAGATTGTGTCTAATGATATCAAAATCATGAGCATTCCTGGTAAAATATGTATGATAATCAGAATGTGTTAGAAACCTTAGAGAGTTGTTTTTAACATAAAGGAGAGTTTTGTATATTAGGATAGATGGTAGGGTTAAAATATTATTCTCTTTAAAGACTTGTCTGCATGTGTTACCATGTGGAATATTAAAGATAAGTCTCAGTATTCTTTTCCGTTTGATAAATAATTTTTCAGAGCCAACAGCGTTATCCCATAGACAGACATTATATGTAAGATGACTATACACCAAAGAATAGTACACACTAATGAGTGTATTCAAATTCGATGTTTTCTTCAGTTGTACAATGGCATAAAAAGCTGAGTTGAGTTTCTTACTGATATGCTCTATTTGTTCATCCCAGCTTACAAACTCATCCAAATGAACACCCAGAAATTTAATTTCAGTTACACAGGCGATATCAGTCATAGTGATGCGTGAAATATTTCTCCTGTATCTAAAGTTCATGTATGTTGTCTTTTCAAGATTTAATTTGCGACATCGCAGTAATTAAAGTGACTTAAAACCAGCGAATTTGTCAGTTGAATTTTTTGTTTGTGTGATAGTAAATGTCGATATAATAGTTTAAGAGATGCGTACGCTTTACTCAAGCATAAATCAATATGATTTTTAAACCTCAAATCACTATCAATAGTTAGTCCAAGATTTTTTACTTCATCATTACATTTGATTTCATTATTGTCTATCTTGACAGATATTTGACGTTCAACTGTCGCATAGTTCTTCCCAAAGAATATAACTGATGACTTATTGGATTTAATTTGCAAAAAATGTAATTTAGCAAATTGTACCAGAGCATTTATATCACGATTGATACAATTTTCAGTTATACCTGTATTTGCATGTTGAAATGAAAAATAAATTTGCGCGTCGTCAGCATATAAATGACTTTCACAATATTTCAAACACGACGTTATGTTATTTGTATATATATTAAATAATAGTGGACCCAAAATAGATCCCTGTGGGACGCCACAACAAATTTTTTCTTTAGAGGACTGCCCCAAGCAAGTTTCAACATACTGAAATCTATATTCAAGATAACTTCTTATCATATGAACAGTGTTATCAGCGAAGCCTACGAAATGCAAAATAGCATACAACAATTTATGACAATGGTGTCAAAAGCCTTTGAAAAATCTAACAATACTAGAGCCGTACACTTCCCTAAATCGTTTTCTCTCAAAATATCATCAGTTATATTTATTATTGCAGAGGGACAGCTATAACCGATTCTAAAGCCTGATTGATTTTCAGGTAAAATCAAATACTGCTCGAGATGACATTTTATTTGTTTGTTCATGACTTTTTCCAAAACTTTTGACAAACATGGTAAAATACTAATTGGATGCAAATCGTTATAGTTTAGAACATCAGATTTTTTAGGTAAGGGAGTAACCCTAGCTATTTTCCAGCTATTAGGGAACTTATTTTCCAACAAACAAGAATTAATAATATTAACAATAACCGGTAAAGCTCTAGGACAGCACGGGAGTATCATTTCGAAATTGATTAAATCAGATCCAGTAGAAAGAGACTTTATTTCATTTAAATATGCTTACATTTCTTCAATACTAACAGTAGAAAAGGAAAAAAGTTCATAAAAATTTTATTTTAGATTGTTACCATAGTAACTTAACAAATGGTTATCAGGTTGTTGTTCTTGCGAAGAATATTGCATGAAAAAGTCGTTCATTTCAATTGGTGTATTAATGAATTCAGGTATTGCATTTGTTTTTCTCTTATTAAGAATGTGTAGTTGGTACAGTCTTTTCCAGAGATAATTGGCATTGTTATTAATGCAAAAATTTAAATAACACTTTTTTTCATTACTTATCGCTATATTTGTTTGATTACGAATTTGTTTATAATAATTCCAGTGCGTATTTTCATTAGTTTTTTTAAATCTATTATAAGCTTTGTTTTTCATATTAATCATAGTTTGAATATTATCCGTTAACCACGGAGGTTTTCTATATCTAATTAATATTGTCTTTAGAGGTGCTAATACATCAAAAATATTAAGTAATATAATATTAAAATAGTCAACTTTCTCATCAATACAGTTTATATAAAAAATGTCCTCAAACGGGGCATTTAATATAAATTCGTGCAACAAATTGTGATCGATTCGTTTAAGGTTTCTAAATGTTACATAAGTCTTATTTTCGAAGGTTTTTTTCCCAACTTTACAAAATACTAAACAGTGGTCAGAGATATGCGAAACGTCTAGATTACCTGCAGTATAAGCAGACACAGATCTTGAAAATACGATAACATCAATCAAAGTTTTTGAAGTTTTAGTCACTCTTGTGGGTTTATCTATTACCTGTTGCAAATCAAATATTTCTAAAAGTGAATTAAATTTTTGAGTATTCTCATTATCCAAGTCCAATAAATTTGTATTAATATCACCACCAAAAATTAAGTTATTGTAGGAAACTGTGAAGTCAGATAATGTATCTTCGAAAGACTCAATAAAATCAACGAAACTTTGTTTTGGGGGCCTGTATAGGCAACCTATAACGCAATAGTTATTATTAATTTTTACCCACAACTGTTCCAAATAGGAATTATTTTGTGTGTTCAAAATATCGAATTTAAATTTTGTGCTGATATACATACCCACACCACCACCTCTAGAACCTCTATCCCTTCTTACCAGGTTATATCCTGTAATATTAACAAAGTCACTGCTAACATGCTCTGAAAGCCATGACTCCTAAATTGATACCACTATCCACTATTAGTTACTAACGTACCGTTATTTACTTCCCACTCTTTCGCTCTTCTTTTTCAACTTATAACAACTAAAATAACAGTAAGCTTCGCAATGGCATCGAGAGGCTATTCAACTTGATTATTTTTAACTTCCTCTTCTGCCTTTAAACATATTTTCTTGCCTTGTGTATATCAAAGCATCTTTGGTCCATACTTTTTGTTTCCCAAACTTTTCTTTTGCAGCAAACAATATATGATATCTGCTTTTAATCAAATCTTCCGTAATAATTAAGTTTGTATTTTTCAATTTCCTTTTATTTAAAAACACCTTGTTTCTGTCTTTATAGCTACCGAACTTCACCAGAACAGTTCTTGGATGATTTTGTTCCGTTTGTTTCTTTCCTAGTCTGTAACACTCCATAATTTTAATGTCATTTACCTGCAACTTATCTCGAAACATCGTTAGTAGATTGTTAGTAGATTGTGCTCCAACGTATTTTCTGTATCTTCTGGTAATCCATATATTCGTAACTGATTTTGTTTGTCTCTTTGTTCTCGGTTTTCCAACTTGAGAAATTTCTGTTTATTAAAACGATACAGCCTCCAAAGTGTCCACAAGTGACCAATTTTATGATATGATATTGTTCGGGGCGTATCACAGATGCGGAAAAGTTAGTTTTTATCTTTAAAACCGTTTATTTTTGTTGGTTTGTAGTTAGTGGGTATTAAAAGAACTAATAATAAGGTTAAAAAACTAGTTTCTTTACTATTTCTTGTATTAGTTTGTATTGCAATGTGTTGTATTAATAGCCCCATTTAAAAAAAAATAATTATAGGCTAAAATGTCTGTTAAAGAAATATACAGTACCAATTTTAAACTTGTTTACATTCTGATTAAAGGTATTTATAAAAATAGGAATGTTTATTTTATTTAAAGATAAACTACTTCACCCACCAATCAACTTGTTGAAATTAATACACCATGTGATCAGAGAACTGAAAACTTTTGTTATGTTTCTAAACAGGAACAGGAATTTCTAAACAAATCAAATTTACCTGCAAGATCTAAATTCGGTGGTATATTTCCGCTACTAAGGGTTTACTGACATTAATAATATATATTTATGTCAACAAAAAAAGTGTACTAATCCGGCAACACTAGCATGACTTTTAATCCTCAAATTTCATAATTGATCTGAGAAATAATTTTTTTAGATAATATCTTTTTTTCCACTACTAGCTATGAATTTGACAATTATTGCGTCTTCTAGTCAACTGAGAAGTTGAATTTCTCTATTAGTAGTTAACAATTTTTATAATGTTAACCTGGGTCAATAATGGACAAATTCAAATGTTTTTAGAATCCAGCGATAGTAGTTTATCAAAAACTTGTGCAACATAATTTTGTGTACCCAGGAGATTCTCTCTAACGTATTTGCTTTTTGAAATTTCCTAACAATAAAATTATTTGAATAAAAATGCCATTAGCTTATAATTCGCGCTCAACCAATAATGACTGATGACATCCCGTAACTACAACATGGCGATAATTACAAACTTTGGGGCGTTTAGAAAACACAACCGTTGCGTGAATGTTCTGTAAACGCACTTTTATACATAACATTATACGCTGGAATTGTTTCTTCATAATAATTCCTGTTTTTTTCACTACTACCACGTCTTCTCACGTTATAATTATGTGGTTATGGTTGCTGCAAATCTTCTATTGCTTGGGTTATAATATTTCTGTTTGTATCAATTATATTACCATCATCTAATAACGCAAGAATTAGATTGTATTTAGCCATAATTTCAATATTAATGTTTTCCAAAAAAATGATCGTTCAGCAGACACACGTCAACCATCATTATTTGTTGCTCAGTGAGCTCTCATCAACGGTTCAGATATAAGTTATGTTTTATGAACGCACCTGTTGTTTACAAATAAGTTTTACTAGTGGAATTGTCAATCTGTACAAGACTGCTTAATTATTGTTTTATTAGTGGAAAGGCGAATTTACATTCCTGTGCTACTCGATTTATACAAGAAATTTTTTAAACGTTTGTCCTAAATTTGGCTAGTAGTGGAAAAAAATGTATATACACCACGGTGATGAAGACATTTATAGGCCTCGTAACTTATTCCGCTCGGGGCAAAGCCCCTCGCGAAATAATCTTGATGCTTGGTCAATAATAACAGTCTTCACCACCTTGGTGTATAATATACTATTATCCCGACTAATCTATAATAATTACAACTACAGTATAATTATTAGGGCATTGACTTTTCTTGGCTCTAACAAAATTTTCGATGATAATGACTGCATATTTTGGCCTTGACTATAACCAGGGCCGCGCCAAGCTATTCGGCCGCCCGTGTGCAAACCATAATTTGTCGCCCCTTTTTAATATTTTAAGTAAGATTCAACATTTAAAAAATCGTCACTCCTTACCCCCTTTAGCTAAAAATTGATACATAGGTAAGGTAATAAATAAAATTAAAATTAAATAAATACTAATAATTATATTTAATTTAATATTAGACATATATAATATACTTACATGACATTTTAAACATGTGTGATATATGTAACTTTTAAAGTAAACATAAAGCATAAAGCAGTGAACAATCAGACTGAAAAATCGAGAGATCTATCATCAAATTCGTCACTTGGATTAACTTGTAGGGACTAGTCTGTCTGACAGTGAGATCATTTTTGTAAAGTTAATCGCTATTTAGCGGTGAATATTTGACTGTATTTCTACTTTGGTGAGAGATGAAAATTAAAAAAGTAAAAATAAAAATCACAGAAAGTACCAAAACAAATAAAAAATGTTTATAATAGTTAACGAGGAAAAAATAAATTATTGAAAACATGCTTTTCTTGCCTTTTTTTCGGCAAAATCTTTAATTAAGTCGTCAAAGGGAATAGAATCCATAATGTCACTTTCTATGGACATAATTGCTAAATGGCTAAGTCTTTCTTGTACCATACTCGATCTTAAAAATGTTTTTATCAACTTAAGTTTTGAAAAGGACCTTTCCCCCGATGCTACGGATACTGGTAGTGTTAAAAAAATTCGAATAGCCACTGCAATATTTGGAAACGTCGAAATTAATTGATTTTCTAAAATGTATTGAAGAATCACTTGGGGGTCTAAATCATTTTCCTCTGGCTCTGGCATGTGACATTTTAAACAATTAATTTCATCATATAAGTCATTTGCGTCAATATCCGATTCTTTACGTGATTCGTCTTTCAAAGGTAATGCTAAATTTTCACAAGATGTCTTTAATTCTTCTTGAGTTAAGCTAAATATTTTATAAACAAATCCAAAAATATTGTTGAATCGGTCCAATCCCTTAAATCTTTCATCAAGAGATGATAAGGTTGTATCAAATATAGAAAAAAATACGTTCACTTTGTAATGAATTTTAGGGTCGATTATTGGTTCATTACTTTCATAATCGAACTGGTTTTTCTTTTTTCTTTGCCGAACAGTTTGTGCCGTTGGAAAAGTAGGCTCAATTTCTAATTCTTCTGCCAGTTCTCTAACGTCAAAAAGAATTTGATTAAATCTTTTATCACTTCTTAAGTCTTTTAAAGATGTTTTTATTTTGTTTAGGCTCTCTAAACAAACTTTAAGATTTATGCTTTGATTCTGCATTAATTTACTAAGAGAATTAATTTTAAATAATATATTATACCAAATTACTACAGATCACAAAAAATTGTAATTCTGAATTTTTCTTGCTAATGATCGAGCTAGGTGTGATGTGGTAAAATCTTTTGAAGACGTGGATGCTTCTATTACTTTGAAAAGAGCATCATAAACTTGCCCAATCTGATATCTCGAAGGTTTGATAGCGTCTATTCTACTGGACCAGCGTGTATCAGATAGTAGTTTTAATGTTAAATCTGAATCCTGATACTTCAAAAGAAATCTTAGCAGCATCATTAACAACTAAATTTAGCGAGTGCGCTGAACAAGGAACAAAGCATGCTCGCGGGTTTATATTTAAGATTCGAGTCTGTAAGCCACTATGTTCTCCCCCCGCGCATATTTGCGCCATTATCGTATCCTTGACCGCGCAAATCGTGTATACTTAAATTCAGTTTTAGCAACAAATCTGTCACATAGTTACATAAACCAGCACCAGTAGAATCAGTAATAGGACAAAACTGAATGAAATATTCACGTATTTCAATTCTTTTCGTTAACTCATTTAATACAACAAACCTCAAAATTACACTTAATTGCTCCGTATGACTAACATCTGGTGTACAGTCGAGAATTATAGAATAATATTCACATTTTCTTACTAGATCTAAAATAGTATTTTTAATTTTTAAACCGATTAAATCGATCAATTCATTTTGAATTTTATCACCTAAATAGTTTCTCGTTACGATATCATTGCTTTGATTTTTATGTCTGCGTCGAACATGCTCCTCCATTACAGAATCAAATTTTGAGAACGTTTCTATTAGTTTTAAGAAATTTCCATTATTATTTTCATACAATTTGCTAGATGAACCATGTAAACCTAGACATTGGCGACATAAAAACTGTATTGCTGAAATTATTCTTTCAATTATACGATACCAGTATTTTTTTTCTACATCCAATAAACGTAATTGACTCTGATTCATAGCAACTCCCTTAGATACCATAGTTGACAAATTTAACCAAGTTCCGATATTGTTTTTATGAGAGTTACTCTTTTCGTATCTGCTTAGTACTAGTGACAAATTTTTCCAATCAGAACACCCTTTCCTATTAGACAAGCTAGTTAAAGACTTACCAAAAAGTTTACAGCAGAAACAGTAAACCGAATCTCTTGAGATAGAGTACATAAGCCACTCTCTTTTAACTTTCTCTCCATTGGTGAGGTTCCGATAAAAATAGCTAGGAAAAGACTTTCGGCCGTGTGAATCTGCTGGATAAATCCAGTTCGTTACTTGACGGTATCCTTTTTCCGTTAAAAATCTTGCATCTGTAGATGTAATTATTTCAGGCCATTCTCCAGGATCATCAGATATTACGATGTAATTGGAAATTGGTACATCTACATCTGATGCTGATGCGAAGGCAAGATTTTTCAATATTATGTTCCTGGCTAATATTTGTCTCACAATCAGAAGCAAACGAGGTATTTGAAGAGCAACTAGGGCGAGCATTATTGCCGGTATTCTCAAGCTCAGGAAAACCACTTGTTTGTTTTTCTGACAGCTTCAAATATTTTTTCAACGAATCAGCAAATTTTTCCTTTGCTTCCATTTTCTGCTGTCTTTGTTGGTGATATTGGTAACGTGATAGTCGTTTTCTTTTTCTGTCTTTAAACGGAAAATTTCATATTCAAATCAAAGGTGATAATTAGGTGAAATTGACTGTCTCGACCCTTACTGATAATTAGGTAATTAATCATATTAGTGTTGTCGCAGGGTTGTATTAATGCTTTGATAGTTTCTTACCATTTTTACAATTAAATGAATTCACAAACTTTTAAATCTCCACTATGCTACTAACTTAATTGAAAATATACAGAAACTGGTTCTTGTTTAAAGAATAAATTGAAATGACCGTTTCTGCAAAATCAACACAAATTTATATTCATTTTCACTTTTGTAGGGTTTCTGACTTTTTTACTCTTTGTATCTAGCCGCTGCCGCTAAATAGAATCAAGTACCGACAAAGCAACACGTGCCGTCGGCGTCATAAAAAGATCATCACTTCGAGCAGCGGTGGCCTTACAGAAGAGAGAGACGGTTAGTCAAGTGTCTGGTCTAGCTGTTTTGCCGCCCCTTGACTTGGCCGCCTGTGTGTTTTGCATACATTCGCCACATAGTCGGCGCGGCCCTGACTATAACTTTCATATTAAATAATCTTACTGCAACTTCAATCCAACATGTTGATCGAGAATTCAAAAATAACTTCTGGATGTCTATCTTGAAACAGGCACACAAGAACCAACCTTCACCAGATTGTCAAATTTTATCTCATGGAAATGCCACATTAGAGAAAGGCTTTTGCACCAATGATGATTTAAAAAAAATTATTGATACATAAATATTTATTGTCTAGTGACAAACATATATACATAAAGCATGAAATATACATTGCATTATATTGTACAAGTTGTCTTATGTAGTAGTTGAAAATAATACTAAAATGCATACACTAATATAAAACAATTATGCTAAGTACATGAAACAAACAAATAATATGACTACTATTCAAAAAAATGAACCAAATTAAAAGTTAACAGATTGGATGCCGATCTCCTTTGAATGCACTTTGCCTGGTCCCAAAAATATAAATTAGAGTTAAACTACATATAATGATCTAAAATTAATTGTCAGCATGTTAAATAATTGATACCTATCCAAAAAAGGAGATAAAAGAAAAACAAAAAACTGACGGTGGCACTGAATATCACACTTCGTTAGCACGTGCCGTCAACACTTATAAGCGTCGAGCCTACTTTAAGTGAAATTATTTTATTCATCAGTTTTAGAAGCAACAATACACATTTAAAAAAAGACTATATAAAGTGTTTCAAAATGTAAAATATTACAAAATTAAAATAATTTGGTATTTTTAAAAACCTAAAATTATTTAAAAAATAAATAGGTAAAAATATTTTATTTATGAGATAATACCCTGGACTTCCAGGACAGGTTTCGCATTCAAATGTTGTATCCATACGTATATTGCGTCGCTCTGAGCACATTTTGCAACTTTTTCGAGACACTTGCTTTTTACCCGGTGTAGCTTCTCGTTTTCTGAGCCTGTGTCCGTTATTTTTAGGTATTTCTGCATTATTTTCCATGGAAGTTGGCAAACGTTTTTTAATAACGGCCACTCTAAAATCAAAGGATGATATTTTGTGCCCGGAATACTTATTGTACAAATGGAAGGCATTGATTAGCATCATTTCAATAATGTGGAAAAAAGTTTTTTTGGCCAACGAATGGTTTTCCTTTCATGCAGATAGTAGGACAACATTTGGTCGTGGTGGTCAATACCGGACATATATTTATTATACTCCACTATAGGCAACGACTTCAAAACTCTTTGCTTTCTTTTGGTTACTGCTTCAACCATCCTATTTTCATATTTATTTGAAATATAGAGGATGTCTCTTTTATCCGTCCATTTACCTATAGTAATTCCTTTGGCATACCTTGCAATAGTGTCTCCTTTTTTGAGTTTCGTAGAAATTACAAAATCTGGTGTTTCTTTCCTGTTTGATCGTAATGTTCCAGTGCAATGAGTCTGCTTCTCCAATAGGGTTCTGGCCAAAGCAAAACGGTTGTAATAATTGTCGAGATAAATATGATGACCAACATTCAAATGATTTTCCAATAAATGTAAAACAATCTTTTGAGAATGTCCTTTGCCGCCTGTATCATCTAACATGCCAGTATACACAGCAAATTTCTGAACAATACCTCTAGGATTTGTCAGCATGTACAATTTGATGCCATACTTATGTTTTTTGTATTTTATGTATTGTTTGAACATTAGTACGCCGCGAAAAAGCACCATTGACTCATCCAGCGAAAGCTCACATCCAGGGGAAAATACTTCAGCCATTTTTTCAATGAAAAAGTTTATCATTGGTCTAATTTTGTAAAGCCTATCTTCAGGTTTTGGTTCAGTTAGTCCAGGATCCCTCGAAAAGTGAAGTGCACGTAATATCAATAAAAATCGATTTCTACCCATACTGCCTGTAATTCCTTGATTGTGGAATAAAGGATCTTTTTTCCAGTAATCACGCATTGTTGGCTGTCGTACCACACCCATATGTAGAAATATTCCCAAGAATATCAATAATTCATGCTGTGTCACTGGTTTCCACAAACAAATTCTGGACTTTAGTCATTGCCGTTAAGAAAATATTTTCCACATTGATATCGGTTTCATCAACTACTAATTGTAAAATATCATCAGTCAGTAAACTACGGAAAAAACCCAACGGAGTGTTTTCAGATGGTACAATTTTGAATGCCTCATTGCACATAAACGGGAAATCTTTCATATCAATAGGGTCGTGTTTCCATTCAACATCTGACTCTTTATCTGAGTTTTCTTCAATCCCACATTTTTCTGCTTCGTTTATTGTATCGATAATTATATTAGAATTATCTTTGTGGTTTTCATCTTCACTCTCAGAGTCCGTCCCTGACCCAAACCATCCATTATCTGATTTCGGCGACAATTCAAAAGCACTTTCCTCATCACTATTTTCTAAAAGTTCTAACAATTCTTCATCCGTATACTCATGAAAACGGCGTCTTTTTAATTGTGAAGCCCTGCCATAGCGTTATCACTTTGCATTGTCCCAAAAATTCAAGAAACGCGAAAAAAAAGAACAACATATATTTTTGATCTCTAAATACCTTTACTTCAGTGCCTGCAAACATACACTTAACACAAACGCGATCCCGACCAAACTGACTAACCAAACCCATTAAAGCACATAAAACGCTTATAAGCTGCATTGACCAGGCTTTTAAGTTGAAAGGAATACCAATGTGGGAATCTGTCAATAACAAATCTCTTCAAGGGAACAAATAACTCAATTACCGAGTACAAAGCGTCATAAAAAGTAAAAATCATATCTGAAAGTTCCTTCCCCTGAAGAAGCCCATCCCAGTCCATTGCTTCCAAACAATGGCGTATAGCTTCAAAATTGGCGTGTCGAAAATCGTAATAAAAATCTTCAACAGGAGTCGCACTTGAGTTCGACTTATATTGTATTGAAGTTTCAAGAGGAGGATGATGAACATCAGGTGGGATCAAAATGTCTGCGGCTGTCAACACTTTAAGTTTAACTGGGGACAAAACAAGGTCAAGGATGACTCCCCTTTGGTTGAGCACTTTGTTGGACTGGAACAGATTGTAAAACGCGCAAATATTCGAAACTATTTCGATAGCACCTTCATCATATGCTGACGAGCTAGGTTGTGCTGAAGCTGAAGAGCAGAAATCTTCAATATCCCATGTAGCTGTAGGTAGATTATAATCGCGAAATATGTAAAATTGTCTGTCTGGATGTTGCTCATTTAATATTAAAAGTTGATCATAGTGAAGTTGGTATAGATTAGGGTGAGATTTAGGGGGAAGATATATCGCTCCTAAAATATGTTTGCAATTTTTGTGGTCCAAGTGAATAAAAAGTTGCTCAATTAACGGGTTGGAATTGATAGTACTAGAGGAGATTGTTTTCTTAACAGCTATCAAAATACCTCCACCTCTGCTAAAGATGCTGGACTGGGGTGTTCGATCCTGTCTGTAAATGTTGTAACCGCTTAGACCAAGTTCAGCATCGTTGATATCAGCTGTGAGCCAAGTTTCAACAAGAATAATTACATCGTAAGAGCAATTTGTAACATTAAGACATAGTTGAGTTAGTTTTGTTCGAAGTCCTCTAACGTTCTGGTAATAGACAGATAGCTTGCCCGAATCTAGTTTTTTGTTATAATTACGGGAATATTGTTAACATATTTTATTGTTAAATTTTGCTCACCAGCTTGCTGACGTCTCGATAACTCTCTTCTGACAGTCTCCAGAGTTTTCCTCTGGTTGGGAGTTTGGTCCAGATGTATAAAGACCTTTTTCTCGCGGCTGATATTGTGTTTGTTTTTGATAACAGCGTGTACGTCTCGATTGGATTTCAGCACAACTTTAAGCGGTCTATGTCCATTTTTATTCTTCTTTCCAAAGCGGAAAACTTTAATATCATTAATGTCAGTGATACTGGCACCAGCAGCTTTTGTTATCAAAGTTTTAACTTGGTTAAGATCATCAGAGACATTGCTTGGTTCAGGCAGGTTGAAGATTAGCAGGTTGTTGGCTCTCTTTTGGCGTTCATGGAGTTCACTAATAATGTCTTCACTATTCATCGGGGTATCTTTCTTCATATACTTGAGCTTCAAGACTTCATCTTTCAATGAATTTACTTCTGATCTAAGGTTATCAATTTGGTCTCAATAGTTTGGGTACACTTTTAAAAGCCTGGCGACACTCCTCACAAAAATAAACCAGAGTCCTTTTTTGTATAACTACAGCACGCAGTTCGGATGCCCCCAGGCCAGTGCAACCCTCTGAGGGGTGCGTCAAGACATGGCAACTGTCACAAGCAATAAACTTGTCACCAAGAACATCACCGCAGGTTTCACATTTACTAGCCATTACGAATGAACAAGCCTAATCAGATTGATAAAATTTGTCTGTAAGCTACCAGACTATTAGTAAATAAATTAAAAGTCGATTGTTGTTATCAGGAACAGGTTTTTGTTGATAGTTTTTCTTATAGTGGCTAGATCAATGCAGAGAATTAATTAATCAGTTGCATTAGTTACAAATGTTGGGGAATCGCAAATTTATAACAAATTTGAAGAAAACTTCCAGGATTATCCACCAGTCAAAAAGCGACAATTTTAGACGTATTATAACCACTTTAAAACGTTAAAATTTGAGGAGCACTTTTTAGCACATGATACAACATACAATTATATTATTTTTGTCCACATATGATTGAATTCTGTTAAGAATGATTTTATCCATTACCTTTGCTATATTATTTAACAAGGAAATGGGTCTATAACTATCTACATAACAATGTTGCTTATTAGCTTTGATAATGGGAATGACGTTGGCTGTTTTGAGCATATCTGGGTTTGTTTTAATTTTATAATTCGCAATGTATGTAAGTTGAACTATAGCTTTTTTAGGTAAATTTTTGAGGTGGATGTTAGGTATCCCATCAATCCCCGGCGCTGTTTTATTTTTAAGTGTAATAATTGTGTGGTAAATTTCATGTGTAGTTACTAAGTTTTTCGTGTGTAGAATGGGTGTATTATTTAAATGGTTTTGTACTGTGTGCGAAATATTGTAATGAACTTGAGTGTCTGGTGCATTGTTTGTGAAATTATTTTGGAAATACTCCCCAAAGGCTCTCGCAATATCTGAGTTTTGAGAGTACGTCTTACCGTTTGCAATAATTTTTGAAATGTCTTGTTTGTTACCTTTTAGTTTCTTTGCAATTCTCCATAATGAGTTATCTTGAGAGGACAATTTGTCTAAAAATGTTTTCCACATATAATTGCGATATTCTTTTATTAATCTGTTTATTGTGTTTTGGTAATGATTGAGGATCTCTTTGTCTATGTGATCTCTAGAAGTTTGCCATCTGCGCCAGATTGAGTTCTTTGCTTTTATCATTTTGGTTATATATTCAGGAAGGGAGTTAAAGTTTTGAGATTTAGATTTACATGTTGTGGATTTATCTGTTGCTGTTGTGATTGTTTCTTGCAAGTTAAGTATTATATTAGACAAATGGTTATTGTCTTTGATATTGTCTGTAATAATTAGGTGTTCGTTTATGAGATTTCTGAATAATTTCCAATTAGTGGTTGTATAATCGTATGTTTTTTTGGTTAAGGAATGTGTGGTATGTGAGATTTTAAGTACAAGTAGGATGGGATCATGATCGGAATTAAGGTCAGGGATGGTTTTTAATTTGGTGATAGTATTGATGTTACGGCCAATAGCTATGTCTATTGTGCTGGGAGTGTAATTATTGAAAGGAAAGTGAGTCGGGTCGTCCGTGCTGTAAATATTACAATCAGAGTTATCACAGAACCTTTGAAGAGTATTTACATTTGTGTTGGGGTGGGTGGCATATGTATCCCATAGTGGGTGCTTGCAGTTCAAGTCTCCCACTATAAGAACCCTGTTATGAGTCTTTGTTATATTATAACAGTCTAGTTCAGATAATTTATTAAAGGGGTGACTGTACGCACCTACTAAGTTAAGTTTATTATCAATTAATAACGAGATATGCTCAATTAATGAATTGTTTGGTTGCAAGAGTTGGAAGTTTATGTCTTTTTTGATTAGCACTGCGATACCGCCTCCGCCGACATTTGCGGGGCGATCTTGTCTGAGTAGATTATAATCGGGGTTTCTGAAATTCACGAATTTATTAGGTTTAATGAATGTCTCAATAAGAAAGAAAATATCTGGTTTCTGAGCATCGAGAAAATGTCTGATAAGATGGAGCTTGTTCATAACTCCATGTACGTTACAGAAAATTATTTTGAGAGAATTTCGTTTTTGAACTCTTATTTTACCACCTACCTGTTTAGATGTCATATTTGTCTATTCCTTGAACAAAGTTGTTATATACAGTAAACTTGTCAAGTTTGGTTGTGGCTTTTTCCATTTCTAGAAGTAGATCCGTTACTGCTCTCGTCAGTTCGTCAAGGTTGACCATGTTATTGAGTTCTTTAAATATTGGAAGTAGCATTTGGTACCTCATTAAACATGAGACAAAGTTTTGCATGAAAACGCGAGCGAGGGCGGAGAAAATGGCCCCAATAGACCAGAAAAATAGGTTTTCAGCCAATATCTCCAAAAATATCGTCGGTTAAGAAGTGACACCTCGTAAGTCACAATAACCTCATTTTACAGGAGACACAAAAAATGTTTTAAAAAAGAATTAAAAACTATATTGATCTCATTTAATGCGATTCTAAATGTATTCGTTGTTACGTGACATTATATTTGATGAATATTTTGTATTTGTGATATTTTCATATAAATATTGCAGATATGTGCTCTCACTAGCATTATTTTTTTGATATAGTACACATACGGGGTATCACTAGAAAATTACTAAAATAAAAGTATCGTTGGCTTTCACACTTTGTTTAATCACTAATAGAAAAATAAACAATAATTATTAACAAAGAATTCATTTAAGATTGTTTTTGCTGCAGCAGTACTTGGAGGTGCAACGGAAAGTTTTCGGTTGCTACGAAGGGTGCTTGAAGATGGATGCATCCTATAACAAATTTCCCTAGGGATGGGGTTGATCCAGTGATGTACGCTCCACTCTTTGAGGCCAAATGTTGACAGAAAAAATTGTTTGCACACTGTTAGAATTTCATCATTTTTATTCCTCATAGAATAAATGAAAGATGCTTTTCTTCGCAAAATTTCATTGGGAATTTGGTCTGTTCTTTATGTAGGTGCCTTTGTAACCAAAGAAGAAATGTATACTTTCCTTTGGTCCCAAGTCATCTTGGACCAAAACATGTCAAATAGGAGTTTTCTCTCAACTTCACTCATTTTATTGCAATCTCTTCTTTTTGATTTTTTGCATAGCTTAGAAGTACAACGTGGTCCCATTTCTCGTGGTTTTCGATCACCACCTCTTTTTGCTTTCTCCCCTTTATTTCTCTTCCAGCCTAAGTAAGCCTTGCCTTGTTCTCTCAATTTCTTATTTTTCATATCATGCCAACTTTCAGAACATTTTATTTTACGTTTTTTGGTAGCTGGTACATTTCTATCTCTGATTTCGTTGTCTTCTCTTTTTAACATTTGATCGACATCTCTTACCCGTTGAGGCAAATCTTCCATCGCAGAATCTGAAGAGGCATAGCTCTCTCCATCAACCCAGTCTAAATCATTGCCATTTTCTTTTTCTTCACTAGAGCTTATTACCAAATCGTTATTATACTCGGTCCCAACTGTATTACTTTCATGTTCTACATACAATTCTTCTACGATTATTCCGTTTTGGAAGTTTTCTGTTTGATATTCAGTGGTGTTATTAATAATCATGTCATGCTGCAGTGCTGAAATAAAATGTACATTTAGTGAAAATATTTCATGCCACTATTAGATAACCTTTACCTTCCAGTGGCTGTAGCACATTTTCATCTGTGAAAAACCATTCTTCTGACAAAACTATATTATTAGTTAAACCAGTTTTAGACTCTTTTATATTTTCTTTTTCTTTGTTCTCTCTGCAGAGCAAAACCATTTTTTTACCACGACTTTCCATTGTCAATAGCCAATCATTAAAATCTTAAATTAACACCAACTAATTAGCGAACAGTTTTTTCAAGTATTTTTCTATTGTTGATAAAGTAATACTGAAGATACGTGTCATTTCAGAACAGATGCAGCGTGATAACTCGTATCTTCGTCATTATTTTTGTAGTTCACGGCATATCTTTTTACTAATTTATAACAACAAATATCAATATCTCAAATTATTGTTAGATTCATACTGTAAATATTATATCATACATTAACCGTCAATACATCTTTATTCTTTTGAAAATAATAGGAATTGCACAGGACACTTACCTACTAGCTGTTCACTACCACCTGACACACGACTGACACGAGAACTAACCTACATACGAGTTGTCACTTCACTTTAATGCACTAACTTTCTACGAGGTTACACTACTCACTCTTTTTCGCCATTAATAGACCGAAAAAGCTATGACGTCATAAACATAGCAGCTGACAGTTACTGAGGGAAAACAAATATTTGTTTACGTTCATTTTACGTTTGTAATATGCTTAAACATGGCTATTGTTAATTTGTCGAGCATTGCGGAGCAGTTTTGTAATGAAATTAAAGTGCTAAAGAAATATGGAGACAGTTTAAACAGTGGATATGTCGTAGATATAGAGTGTATGATGGAAATTTAGAAGCGAAGCAATGAGGCATAATTACTTGATAGTCACTGCAGTGTCACTTTACAAATGAAAAAACGAATAAACTTTAAACATATTACAATGGTCAAGACAAGACATAAGTTAAATAATTGATTTGTTTTCCCTCAGTGGCCATGTTCTGACGTCACACTTTTTCGGTCTATACTGTTCTAATAGATAAGTGGAATCACCAGAAATATGCGTCTTGTGTTTCTGAGAAATTTGGTACCGATAACTAAATTTGACCAATTTTGTTAGTTACGAGGTGTCACTTCTTAACCAACGATATGGCAGTTAGAGATTTTCAGTTCAGATTAAAATTGAAGTTCAGTTAATTTTCTACAAATGATTTTTCTCGAAAATTTGACCGGTTTCGAGAAAAACGGCACCAAGCGCACCTCGAATAATGAGCTTCTGTGCTGTATGCCGGAGAGCACAGCGGGGGGACAAATTATTCAATAACTTTGTGAAAAATGCATATTTTCTCATGATTTAAAGTTCATGTGAAAGAGGAATTCTGCGGCTATCATACCCTGTGAATTGGGTCACGCTTGACTCTTTTGGCCATATCGGAACACGGGCCAAACTTTCTGCTCCCGTGCAATTTTGACCTCGCCAGGAATTTGTCCCTATTGTTTTTGTATTGCACTAATTTACTCAAAATTCTCTTGATATGGGTCCTCATAAGGTTCTTTGTCATCCCTGAAATTTGTATACCCTAATTTTTTTTAATTTTCATTTAATCGTTGTTTATTGAATCCCAAATTTTTGCTGTTTTTGGAGCGCGGGGAAATTTTGTGAACAACCATCAATTAAAAATGTATACATGATCCGATTGGTCTCTATGATACATCATTTGAAAGCTAAGAAGGTCTACTTTTCGATTATGCAATTACTTTTTTTGACGATGTCGTCCATTTTTCAATAAAATTAGAAAACGCGGGCTCAAGGAAAAAACGCACTTTTTTGGTGTTTTTTTCTCCCTGCTTTTTATTTCTAACATTTTAACACCTTAACTAGCATAACGGGGGAATTCCCACCTTTCCATCGATGTATATAAGTCATACCTTTGATACCCCGGGAAAAAACCAGTATATCTAAATGTACACGCTATAATTTATTACTTTCGTTCCTCCGTCGTTCGTCGCGTGTGTGCTCTACGTGGCGCTCGTGTCGTCTGCTACAAACATGCGGCCACGCTTGGAGGCATTAGTGTTTTCTGTCATTATTTTGATAAATATTATTGTCAATTATAGAATGAAAAGTCATAAAAGTGAAGAATATTGAACAAATATTGACGTTTTTCGTTAAAATTAACTTTTATCACCAACCCAAAACATACAAAGTGAAGATTCAAATCTTGTAAAATTGGAGCGAAAGGTGAGAATTCGTTCATGTTGTTTTTATTCAAGAACATTTGTTTACAAGCAACTATTCTAAGTGAAATCTTGGTCTGTTCTTTCTTGTTATGGAAAAATGGAGGTCAACTCTGCTACAGCAGTGTGTTTCCTTTGTAAGGAACCCGTTTCTGCGGATGCTGTCACCGTAACTTGGGGCTTAGAAAATTTGATTGATGTGATGAAGAATGTACGGGAACATGTTCATGCAAGAAAGCTCATCTATTTGTGGTTCGTGTGAGTCACGCCAGTGTTCGAATTATAAAGACAGCGATAATATGTTATCCCAAGAGGTAGAATTAGAGGAAACTCTAGACTCAGAAGAAGTTGTTGACGGGGTAGAGCTAGAGGGAACTCTAGACCCAGAAGAAGTTCTTGACCAAGAATCAGATGATGACTGGTGACGAACAGATTTATCTCATAATTGCAATGTATTTTTATATACTTTTTTCATCAATTCACGCACAACTAACCCGTGAATCTCTTGTACTTTTGTTAAAAATTTTCTATGTAATATTTTAGTCTATAATGTATTATTCTTGTATCATTATATTGGGTTCTCCGTTGATAAATAAATAAATAAAAAATATATTTTTCTATAATAAATGAAACATGAAGAACGTTTATAACTCTTTATTCCAAAAACCTCAATCAGTCTGGTTGCAAAAAAAATTGCAAAAATTTGCGGAGAATCTGCAAGAAATTGTTGCTGAGTATTATGCGTAAATATTCTTCACTCTTGAGGCATTTTCAGTTTTCCTTACCAAAAACCTAATGAACTTCAGTATTTTGCCATATGTGCAAAGCTGATTGTTGCTAGATTCAGGTCAACTGGTGAGGTCCATCTTGCTGTAATTAATCTTATAGCCTGTTTTCCTAATAAGTATATCTTGAGGCCTCATCTGAGAGGAAAACAAGACCCTCGGAAACATAAATATCCATCAAAAGTGTCTGGTTACAGGGTTTCTCATTTATGGCACCGAGGATTTTCCCAATCTGTAAAATGTGGTGGCGCCATCTACAATTGGTTTCCACAACCCAAAACATTGAAAATAATGGATTACCAACACCCCCCAGCTCAAATTTTGTACAAAACTTTCATATTTCACAAGTCTCAAAATTTCCGGTTTTTCAACCCGATTTTTTTGCAGAAAATATTAATGTTGCGAAAAAAATCATAAGGACCATTTTTTTAGAAAATTAACTGAACTTCAATTTTTATCTGAACCGAAAATCTCTAACTGCCTTATTTTAGGAGTTATTGGCTGAAAACCTATTTTTCTGGTCTTTTGGGGCCATTTTCTCCGCCCTCGCACGCGTTTTCATGCAAAACTTTGTCTCATGTTTAATGAGGTACCAAATGCTACTTCCAATAGGAAGATGAAAATAGGGCGTCATTAATGTTAACTTTGCCTTTTTTCCTCCTTCATTTACTGGACTAATATTTCATTGGAGGTTTTAGCAGAAGGTTTTGCTGTTTTTCGTAATTTTTTTCTGATTTAAAGTTGTTTGTAAGGTACTTGGCGATGAAAAATGTAATGGCAAAGTGCATAGTGTGTCACAAAACTGGAAATTACCAGTGCAAACCAAAATTCCACAAATTAGTGATTATATATTTTTGACGGCATTTTGCTTTTGCTCATGGGCGTACACATACTGTAGAAATAAATTTAAAAATCTCTGTATCACCAGTTTTTTCAAAAATATTTGAGTATGCTATGTTTAAGCAGATGTGGAAATTTTTAGATATTCATAAAGTAATTACTGCTCATTATCATGGTTTTCGAGCATTATTTTCAACTTCAACAGCCTTAGAATCGTTCTGTAATGAAGTTCTGAATTTGGCAAACCAGGGTGAGAGCCTGGGATATTTTGTGATATCAGTCGAGCTGTTCACTGAGTTCGGCATTGGAGGAAATATATATATATATATATATATATATATATATATATATATATATATATATATATATATATATATATATATATATATATATATATAGAACCAGATATCGTAAATAATAAGAGAATTAGTATTATTAAAATATGTTGCTAGTATTAAAATATATGAAAATAATATAATTTAAGAAAACAGGTAAAAAGGAAACACTTTTCTTAATTTAAACAACATATCAAATAAAGATATATTAAATAATAGCCTATAACAATATAATAAAAAAGGAATTACCTCAATAATAATACAAAATATAGAGATTGCCTAACCAATGTAATGATGTAAATAAAGTTGCCTAAGACGAAGAATAATTTCCATACCATAACCAGCTGTTCACCTAAAAAGATATAATTATATAGTCAAGTCAAGAGAATTTTAGATATAAGTAGTTACATTAGAATACAAATATTATTATAGATAACTCATTATAATCACTAATTTAAGAATAAAAAGCAAATACAAATATTGAATAGAATAGAATTCAATAGATTTTCATAGATAAACAAATAATGACATAGATAAATGATATATGGTAAATAAAATGAACGTTGAATCAATAAATAGTAATTTGTTAAAGTTTATTATAAATAATATAATGCAAAGAGTTTAGACAAATAACATAAGAGAATTTATATTTATAATTAATATGAGTGTAACAAGGATATACTATCAATAACAATATTGAATGTTGTACCATGTAAATGTATCTATGTATAACCAATTTTAATTTATTTGTATGATGAAAAACTCATAGGAACTCTATAAATGAACTAATAATGTAAAAGAGTGTATGTATGAAATTTTTAATAAGTGATAGAAGTTTCAATTAATCTGATTGCAAAAGACAATATTTTATTGGTTATAAAATATGACAGAACAAATTGTGAATCAACAAATAAACTTTGAAATAGTGACCTGAAAAAGAACAAAAGACTGTTTGTTGAAAAAAGTAGAGAATCGAGGGGACGCTTAGATAAGAAGGGAAGCTGGTGTCAAGAAGCGAGGAGTGTGTGTGATGGTGTTCCTGAAATTTCAAGAAATTCCCGGTTTAACACATTTAAACCTATAAAGTACTATTAAATATAATCTTAGTAATACTCACAGTCAATTGTATCAAGTTTTTCGGCAAGAATCTACGAAATTTTCATCAATTTTGGTTTTTTGGAGCTTCAGAGGAGTGTTCCTGGGATTCAGAGACTTTCATCCCAATTCAAGAGCAACAGGTCAGTGTTTTTAAATCATTATTGGCCAATAATCAGAGTAAAAACTCAAAATACTCAAATAAGTACTTAATTTCATAAATTGATAAACTTTTGCACATATGATCGATCTAAAAAAGAAAGAAACAGACTTTATATAGTGAATTAATCGCATAAATCGTTAAAATTAATAAAAGGCCGAATTTTAAATAAATTAAAATATGTACTTACGACATCTTGTAATCGCATAAATCTGGTGATTGAAATTTCATAATGTAATAACTATTTCCATCTGTATATAATTTCTATTTTTCTATCTATGTATATAACAATTTTCTTTCCACAGCAATTTGTATCATATATAACTATGATTTATATATAAATTCTTTTATGTGTTTGAACCATTCACTTGTTTGCATCTTCATCAAACTTTGTATAATATGAATAGATGCTTCTTACGTATCAGAATTGTTCGTTTTATGTTAAAGCGCATGACTAGTTTTTCACGCATGCGCATTGATGAAATTATTAAAATAAATAAGTAGATACAATATAACCATTGGCGTCGCATATTATTTTTATCAAATATAAAATATTGCATTGAAAATTAAATCTATTTCAAATAATGTGTTTTCTTTTTATTTAAACAATTACAACAATATAATAAGCCAGGACTCAAAGAGAAAAAGGATTACATGCTCCCGAATAATCAAATTAAAATAAATTACTAAACAAAATAACAATAACCAACTGAGCTATCCAAAATAAACAAAAATTCTAAATAATAAACATATACATTTAAATTTCACAATAAAAATAAGTAAATAAGTATTATTATATTATATATAATATATATATATATATATATATATATATATATATATATATATATATATATTATATATCTCGACTATGTTTTTAATTATAATATATTATATTCTATATTGACGCAATTTCGATCTACGCATGCGTCAATCAGAGGCGGCCATCTTGTACGCATCCATCATGCTAATGACGTCAGCCATCTTGTATGAGTCATTTGTTAAGCGTTGAGTAAGTCATGAGAATGAAAGCTTTATTTGTGGGTAGGGAGGTGGTGAAGGTAAAAAAGACATCTGAATAAACAAACATTTTTATTGCATATAAAATGGGCGAAAATTCGATATACAGCTGGATATTTCGATATCTAATCATATTAATAATTAACTAGTCCAATAGCTAATAAATTACATCTCTAGTCTAAATGTATGAATAATTAAAATAGATAAAAACATGTAAAATATGAAAATGTGTATTCAAAAGGCTGGATCAACATCCATAGCACCATCAATCGAATAGTGGCCCCAGGGTAAGGTTTCATCGGAACCATGAACAATATAGCGTTTGTCATCGTCCGGACTGAGTGCTACTTTATTTTGGATAATTGATTGGACCAGATGTTTCTCGGCACGAATTAGATTTTGGGAAACTGTTTTCTGTGTGAAGGTATCAAGGCATTCTTCATAATCTTCAAATGTGATCACGGTCTTCACAACTGACGACTTTACCCCTTTAGCTTTTTTTGTTACTCCAACGTTTCGAATAAGACAGTCTATTTCTTCTTTGTCATAACCATCATCCGCAAGACGTATTCGTTTTTCCGCTAGACCATCTTCAGAGGTTAGTAACCGCGTTGCATACAATTTAGACCGTATCCCAATATAATCAGTCATTATAATACCATTGTTCTCATCCTTCATCATCCCAATAACCTTCTTATTAACTCGAGGAATTCCATAGACGTTATCATCGGGTAGTCACTAGTATCGAAATACTTATGACAATCTAGCTTCATCATCTCATACGGGTCCTGCTCTGTTATTTCAACTATCGCAGAGTCAGTATCCGTGTAACAGGCGGTGTAATTCTCTCCAAATCTCCAAGCTAAGTAACCATACTGAAAATAATAAATGGTAGTCTTAGCCAGATCTAAAATTGCCATCCCTACATATATATGCTTATTTAACCATATTTGTAACTTCTTCAATTCGATGGCGATACTCCAGTGAGAAATTAGCTTAACATCAACGCGCTTGCGCACGTTCTCCATGGTTTTACCTGCAACAATTAGAAACAGTGATTAGTATAGAAATATTTATATAAAACTAGCAATACTCACCAAACACGGCATTGTTCATCAGTTTAAATAGGTTCTTCTCAAACTCATTCTTCGCAGCCTTACGCAACTCGGTGTTTAAATCAATGTAGGGCTTTAACCAAGAACTCTGCTTGAATTTCAATACTCGATGTATTTTTGTTAATACAAGCCCATTCTGTAACGCCTGCTTCAATGCTCGGTAATGTATAACATATTTTGTTTTATTAGTCAGGGTACCCATCAACTTAGTCTCCTCATTTGATCTTATAGCAGGCATCATGATATTAGGATTGAGGTGTTCGGGGCAGAAAGGTATGTCCTTATGCAAATCATGTAAATGATGAGGATACTCCAAATGAACCTCGAGCATGTATCCCTCAGAAGCATCATCAGCAATTGCGCTAACATCAATATTTGTATCGCACCACTCGAATCCCCCATATGGTAACGCTTGACTCATCGCCCATCCATACTGATTGTTTATATCGAAATACATTAAATATTTCGTTGGTTTAGACGGGTTGTAAGTGGGCATATACTTGTTGTTGGCTCGAACACGACGTTCTCCACATACTTGACTAAGCCCACCGCGTATACCACGCTCAACAAACAAAAACATGCCTACATCAGTGAGAAGCTCCAATTCTTGTCCAGTATGTTTTAGCATAGCATCAAACGTAAATCCTGGTAATGTATTATAATGTGCAGGATCGATGTTATACGTAGCAATACAACTGCAACGAAACTGCTCAAAAACGTCAGCAAGAAGAAGGATATCGGTGTTCATATACAACTCTACATATTCTCCTTAGGTTTGGCATTGAAACGTATTCCAGACACACTGCGCCCGACTATAAAGTCTATGTGGACAGGGTTTATCTTCGAGATTATTGTAGAAAGATTCAACAGGAGGTAAACTTTCTTCAAAGCGTTCGAAAGAATTGAAGTAGTCATAAGGCATTACCCCCTTTTTAGTTAACATAGTGAATTGTTCCTCGGGAACACCAGAAAACTGAGATCTCAAATTAGGAAATTCGGTTAAATATGAAGCGAGTTTATCGAGAGATGATGCCATGAAACGGAAAGTGTCGATAAATTTGAACTGGATTCGTGCATCATCAACATGTTTTGTGAAAGAAATATATTTTTTCTTTGTAATAGGGAGCAAATCAATAGAGCCAGTCATGCGAGTAGCAATGTCTTCGATGATGAAATTTGCATCATAACCAGATAAGTTGTGTTACACTACATTAACAGTAGGTGAATCCTGATAGTTAATATTACATCCCTCATGCGCTGCACCTCTATAATTGTTTTCAGGAATTAAATGATCATGATCTCGGTCTTTCTTATCAGTAGAGGAAAAAGACTTTTCACAAATATGACATTTGGTAGCAGCTTGAAACTGCCGTTCATGATTAGGAGTCATGTGAATTCCATAAGGACAAAGGAACACCGTATTGATATCTTGAGCAAGCAGATTCATTTCACCGGCAAACCATCGCATACAATCTTCACCCATATAACTTTTGTAAAAGGATAGCACGTCATCGTATGAACACTTGAAGTAATATCCAACGGCTGCAGGGATATGTTGTTGTGGCTTCTTAGAATCCCCAGTCTGCTTCAAAACACTCTCGAGATCTGCATATACTATAAAAGGTGCCTTTACCTTATTCTTAAAGTTTTTGAATTTAAGAACGTTTTTTCCTGGTTCAGGCATTTTAATTGCAGTTTCGTTTAATTTTATACAGTCTTCAAAATGGTTATTAAGTGTCTCCTGTGATCTATAATAATGTAGACATCTATCACAGAAGTATTTTTTATGACTACGCTTGCTTAGCTGCCTCGAAAGAAGTCTTGATAGATTCTTTATCCAAACAAAATGATATTTTCGTTGGCGCTTCATCATATCTATCTTGTACGATCAACAAATTTACATGTTTATCCATCTTATTTCTTGTAAGGTAAGTTGGTAGCGTAATGAAGAACTTTTTATCTTTTTGTAGAATGTAAACATTTACGGATATATTATTTTGCTTCTCAAAATTGGGGATCTGCTTGATAGTTATTGGAAATTGAATTCCTTTTAGTTTTAACACAGTCGAATAGTGAGGGTATGATACATGGCAGGATACAATGCTGACGTAACTGCCCATGCAAAACAGCCATTATCTCCATTATTGACGGTAATACACGCCTTCTTCTTTTTTATTTCTGTAGGTAAATCAATATAAGAGGATCTAGTTGAGGAGTATATTTATTGATGTTAACGCCTAAATTCAGCACCTTCTTCAATGCCCAACCACTATCACGTTCTTGAAATTCTTCCAGGTCTTTAAGGATAGGTGCAATGACTTTAGTATACCAATCATCAATGTTTGTATCTTTATATATTGGAGAATTAGTTGTCGTAAAATACTTGAACTCATTAAGAATCTGATCTCCTTTAACAATTTCAAATTCGCCTCCGAAAGCCACATTCACCTTAACAGCTACCTCCTTTTTTAATATATTATGTATACGCAGTTTAAAGATACCCTTACAATCTTTGAGAAATGCAATAGGATCCTTATTCTTCAGGTTTGAGATGCTACCAGTTCTGATGCAACCGTTAAATGCTGCATCCAGATCATACCATTTTACACGATGTTTTGAGGTTTCCATATGAGATGATAGGCCTCCACCATGTTTTTGAATATATTTAAATTGATTACGAAATGATTTTATTTGAGTTATACTAGTTAGGATATGCTGCTTTTACCCAATATTCTTGGCACTTCGCAACGCATTATTTAGTTTCTTTATAGCTTTCCTACACTCCGTAAGCCCTTTCGTTACTTGGTGTTCATCTGATGTCATCACTCCCAACAAAGTAGCAATATGTTTCACGAGATTCATATAGTGGCAGTTTCTTCGTAAACACTTTTAGCAAAGAACTGTAATCAAATGAGCATTATCGGGATATGAAGGGTAACAAGTAAACTTCTAGTCGGACGGAAGACTGAACGGCAACATTTTTTCTCAAATAGACCCGCGATTGAGGAAATTTGTGTCTGTTTTTCCATAAGAAAGCGTGTAAAAGAGATGCATTTTAAGCTAATTGAGCAATTGTGACACTTTTGTAACCGTAATATTTGAGGAAGATATGATATATTCTAGTATGATTCCAATTAACCAACAAATAGTGATTGAAATAAGAAGTTTATGATTTGTATCTGCAGGCTACGATTTAGCTAGACCACAAATTCTATTCCGGCAAGGGGAGATTTTTCGGCAACCTTCAGAACCATTGATTACGAAAAAAAAATGATGTCACCATTCGAGGAAATTTAAAAGAATAATAAATTACTTATAAATTGAAATCCTGAATTTGTTGATCAAGAATTGTTAATAATTTTTCTATATTATCTGTTTACCCATAGTTAAACATATACTATTATTTATTATCTATTTTTCATATGCGTGGTCGAAGGAGATTCTTAAATAGTCTTCAGGCGACAATTTTCCCTGATCTATGTAAAAAACATACAGAAAATACTATACGCACTTAAACTAATAGATAACCGCATGCTTTGTAGGCACGTCTTACAGATATCCTAGTTAAGTACTTCTCCCACAGTGTGGTAACTGGCGGATTTCTGTGCGGAAAAAAGTCGATCCCCCGTTTTATACCCGAAGGAACCTCAGGATAGTTTAAAATACTTGTATAGTTAAGGAGAATCAATATTTTTTTCCAATAAATAATTTTCAAATAAATCACATTACATCTCAAAATTTAATATGCGAGGCCGAAGGAGATTCTTTAATAGCCTTCAGGCGACAATTTTCCCTGATCCATGTAAAAAAAACATAGAAAATACTATACGCACTTAAACTAATAGATAACCGCATGTTTTGTAGGCACGTCTTACAGATATCCTAGTTAAGTACTTCTCCCACAGTGTGGTAACTGGCGGATTTCTGTGCGGAAAAAAGTCGATCCCCCGTTTTATACCCGAAGGAACATCAGGATAGTTTAAAATACTTGTATATTCAATGAGAATCAATATTTTTTCCAATAAATAATTTTCATTTAAATCACATTACATCTCAAAATTTAATATGCGAGGCCGAAGGAGATTCTTTAATAGCCTTCAGGCGACAATTTTCCCTGATCAATGTAAAAAACATACAGAAAATACTATACGTACTTAAACTAATAGATAACCGCATGTTTTGTAGGCACGTCTTACAGATATCCTAGTTAAGTACTTCTCCCACAGTGTGGTAACTGGCGTATTTCTGTGCGGAAAAAAGTCGATCTCCCTTTTTATACCCGAAGGAGCCTCATTGTACTGTAACATAATAAAATAATGAATATTTTCATACTTACTTGTATGAATCGATATAACTACAATCAGGTGTGAGCTGTTGTGGGCTGCACTATTGGGTCAATACGATTTTGGATCCAAATGTTGAACTGAAAAAATCATACAATATTTAAATTAACTTACATATCTAATTAATCGCTTTTCAAATCCGGACAACATAAATCATAGAACTGATACTAGACATCTTAGTGATATTTTTGCTTATTTACTACATTTGGATGCCCAAGACAGAGGTCAGCATGGGGTAGCGGACCTCTATGCGCATTGAGGGGCTCTCAGTCTCATTAGCTGAATAGTCCTTATGATCAGGCATTGGGGGCGCATACCGCCGTTGATCTCATCAGTCAAATGGCTGTGGGGTGTGCGCACTGCGGTAGTCGCAATGTGTCGGAGAGCTTTGTTTGACAATCAGGTTGTCCTCTCGATAAAACAGGCATACAAATTTTTTTAGAGGTGCATCTCCTGAAAGTTTTCTTCATATTTATATAAATTGAACTCAATGGTTAAAGTTTAAATCAGAAAAATTAGTATCTTGAATATGTACAGGTCAGTTGGCTGTATAACCTACAATGTACAAACTTGTAAATTTGCTGTCAGTGTGGGAATGAGATTTCAAGCACGTGGTCGATAACCAGACTTCAACAAAAATGAATTTAAATTTTTTTTAAATTGTATAATAATTTTATATTGTAATGAAATGTGGTATAGTGTGAGTTAATGATAGACGTAGTTGTTGATGCTGTCGATGGCCATTCCATTTTTTTACCAATATTAATCACGTTTCAATTTCAATAAGTTTGTAAGTAAATAGTGTTTTATAAAACATTTTAGATTATTAACAAAGTATATTTTATGTAGCTTCCCTGATGATGGGTGAAAATTCACTCGAAAGCTTGGATTAAATACTTAACAGGGTACACGGATACGTTTTATTGCTGCAATTCCCTATATATATATATATATATATATATATATATATATATATATATATATATATAACAAAGAAGGGCTACTGAAACAGAGTGGTAACCGTGGACATGCATGTTTCTGGCTCATTTTGCCTCTTCAGCACGGCATAACCAAATAAGGATGTGAAATTTGGGAGCAAAGATGTTAATCGAAACATGGGAAAACACAAGATAACGGATTTCAGCAGGGAAACCAAACGCTCATTTGTGTCTTCAATTGGAAGATCCCGAGTTTTCAGGACAACAACCAACATCGACACGGAGGCGCATATAGCCCCCCGCCATGAACCTTCCGACCCATAGTAAATAACAAAGAAGATGTAGGAATATCGCGTGATATGTTAACAACAACAACAAAGAGATTCATGGGTAATGCACGCAAAATAAAGGGCTACTGAAATAGAGTGGTAACCGTGGACCTGCATGTTTTTGGGTCATTTTGCCTCTTCGGCACGGCATAACCAAATAAGGATGTGAAATTTGGGAGCAAAGATGTTAATCGAAACATGGGAAAACACAAAATAACGGATTTCAGCAGGGAAACCACACGCTCATTTGTGTCTTCAATTGGAAGATCCCGAGTTTTCAGGACAACAACCAACATCGACACGGAGGCGCATATAGCCCCCCCGCCATGAACCTTCCGACCCATAGTAAATAACAAAGAAGATGTAGGAATATCGCGTGATATGTTAACAACAATAACAAAGAGATTCATGGGTAATTCACGCAAAATAAAGGGCTACTGAAATAGAGTGGTAACCGTGAACATGCATGTTTCTGGCTCATTTTGCCTCTTCAGCACGGCATAACCAAATAAGGATGTGAAATTTGGGAGCAAAGATGTTAATCGAAACATGGGAAAACACAAAATAACGGATTTCAGCAGGGATACCAAACGCTCATTTGTGTCTTCAATTGGAAGATCCCGAGTTTTCAGGCAACAAACAACATCGACACGGAGGCGCATATAGCCCCCCCCCGCCATGAACCTTCCGACCCATAGTAAATAACAAAGAGGATGTAGGAATATCGCGTGATATGTTAACAACAACAACAAAGAGATTCATGGGTAATTCACGCAAAATAAAGGGCTACTGAAATAGAGTGGTAACCGTGGACATGCATGTTTCTGGCTCATTTTGCCTCTTCAGAATCGAAACATGGGAAAACACAAAATAACGGATTTCAGCAGGGAAACCAAACGCTCATTTGTGTCTTCAATTGGAAGATCCCATGTTTCGATTAACATCTTTGCTCCCAAATTTCACATCCTTATTTGGTTATGCCGTGCTGAAGAGGCAAAATGAGCCAGAAACATGCATGTCCACGGTTACCACTCTATTTCAGTAGCCCTTTATTTTGCGTGAATTACCCATGAATCTCTTTGTTGTTGTTGTTAACATATTACGCGATATTCCTACATCTTCTTTGTTATTTACTATGGGTCGGAAGGTTCATGGTGGGGGGGCTATATGCGCCTCCGTGTCGATGTTGGTTGTTGTCCTGAAAACTCGGGATCTTCCAATTGAAGACACAAATGAGCATTTGGTTTCCTTGCTGAAATCCGTAATTTTGTGTTTTCCCATGTTTCAATTAACATCTTTGCTCCCAAATTTCACATCCTTATTTGGTTATGCCGTGCTGAAGAGGCAAAATGAGCCAGCCAGAAACATGCATGTCCACGGTTACCACTCTATTTCAGTAGCCCTTTATTTTGCGTGAATTACCCATGAATCTCTTTGTTGTCTATATATATATATATATATATATATATATATATATATATATATATATATATATCTTATGGTAAATGCACAAGGATCTATACTTGTTTATCTTATATATTAAAAAAATGTATGAAAACTTTTTATCCGGCCGATTTCCTTCATTTTTTTTAAATGAAAGGTATTTAGACACAGATATGTCATCATTGAAATTTACTCAACTCCCACCATACTCAAGTTATACTCAAACCCGATTCTTCCCTGTATATTTCTTATGGCACACATTCACTCAAGCAATTCGAATTCTCATAGCTCCTCTTCTAATGAATGGATCTGGATCGTTTCACTCTCAGAACACTCAGTGGATGAAGTTCTTTCTTTTAAGCTATTAACTGGTTAAATTCCTTGAGTTTGAGGAAAGTTATGTGTGCACAATCAACTTTACAATCAATTTTCTCAAGATTTTCTTTCACTCAAACCTGTATAACAAGAGTTCTAATTAAAGTAGGCTGTTGACATAAGTCTAAGAACACTCAGTGGATCAAGCCCTTTCTTTTGATCTATTAAGTGTTTAAATTCGTTGAGTTTGAGGAAAGTTATGTGTGCACAATCAACTTTACTTTCAATTTTTTCCAAATACTGCGGCCGACGCACAGCTAATATTGTCTGGAAAGAAGTACTGTAAAATGATTTTATGTAATAATTACACCCTCTCATACATAGTCTATCCTAATACTGCGGAGCAGCACGGGTCCTCTAGTTTTATATAAAAATGAGTTACCTTCTGTTGCACCAGAATCATTTACCACTCTTTAGACAGACAATTAAACATTTCTGTTTAGTGATAAAGACCCAAACATTTTAAAGACCAAAATTATTAATGCATTATTAAAATTTTCCGCCTGGTCTAGTGATCAATCCTAGTTATTTAATACAACTAAAACGAATTTCATTTAATCCTCGGCAATAACCTTTTCTGCCTAATTTTAATATATTTGTTAGCAACTCAAACATAACAAAAACAGGAAAAGTGAATTTTCTGGGAGAGTTTTTTATTCAGATTTGTCCTTTAAAACTCACTGTATAAATTTATCAAATATGTTAAATTCTAAATGTTTGCAAATTAGCAATTTAAGGAAACACTTAATGTAAATCACATTTGTTTACTTTATTTTAGTGAAATACAGTCTAGGATTAGATATGCTATTTGTATTTAGGGGAGTTCTCCTCATGCTAAAAATGTTTTTATGTTACAGAAAAATATTCTAAGGCGTGTTTCAAACATCTCATTTGTAGACTTCTGTCCTGTTATCAAATTGATAATTTTAACTGTGTACGGCCTTTATATATTGGATTTAATCACATTAGTTCATAGGAATGAAAGCAATTATTTACGGAATAGGGATATTCATGCTCATGACACAAGATATAAATCAGATTTCCTTACACCTTACCAGCATATAGTAATCTGTAATAAATGACCTGTAGTAATGGGAATTAAACTTTACATGATTCTCCCACGCGATGTTTCAAAGATATTGCCTTAGTGCATAAATGTAAAGAGAAAACTAAAAACATTCAATTACAGTCGAATGTTTTGGCTAAAAACTATCTCATTGACGTATGTCCATATTCGATGGAAGAATATTTTCAATATACTCGTTGAATTAGGTCTAAAATATTTTACCCTATGATCATTATATTTCTCCATACCTTATATTACAAATTCCTGATATTAATTCACCTTTACATATTAATAACGAACCCCTCATAGAAACCAAACATTCAAGGCCGAGCAAGCGAGAAAATATGGAGTTGGACCCTAGTGCTGCATTGTCAATGAATTATAAATGACTTTATCCCCAAACCTAACAATTGATTGCGTTTAATATGGGTTTACGAATGACTTGGTTCGTCTATCTTTAGTTGAATGTTTTTGGTATGTAGATTAAACAGCGATAAGCACCTATACAGACAGCCCTTCTACAGCAATGTTGTTTTGTAGCAAAACATCCTTCCAGCTAGTACTATTTTGTATTTTGAAAAGTATGTCATGTTTCTGTTGACATAGCAAAGACACTGATAGATGTATAAGATTGGTACAGTTAATTAATTTAATGCTTAGTGTTTAGTTTTTAATTCCATTGCTGATGCTGTCGAGATGGAAAACAGAAGGAATAGAATCACAGTTGAAGAAAAATCATTTTCACAAATTTTACTCTGTATCAATAAGGACCTCGTTGTACATTTGCTAATACATGATCACTCGTTGAATACTGTTTTGACTTAGTCTATATCTACAATAAATGCACAGGTGTTATTACTAAGGTACCTTACTACATATAAAATTTTATCTAAACAGGTCATATGAGGGTATTAACAGGTTCCCTTTAATTATTTAATCATTGTCTAAATGTCATTGGAGCTTAGCTAAGTTATTTACAAATTCTTTTTTATCAAGTTTCGTCTGTTGAGCACTAATTTTGTTTCAGTATTGGGAATTTATAAAATCGCGCAATAACAACGCCCATTCCAGCTCATATCACATTGACAGTTCAAAGTTCGACGAAGATACAAAATTCTTAAGAGACAAAAGTGCTTCATGCAACGTAGGTTTAGATTTGTCACCTAGGCCGACGACCGTTATAGGTATTGGTCGTACAAACAACGCTGTACACAGAAAGAATTCTAAAGAAAAGTCGCACAAAAAGAAAGTCAATTTCCAGGAAGAAAAGAAAAATTTCGAAGAAGAAAGTGAGAAGAAGTTCAAAGACCAAAAACTATTAGAACCTTCTAACTTGGATGCCGAAAAGAGTATTAGTGTCGCCAGTTTAGCTAGCCTTAATAATGAAAATATTTCATTTATAGATGAAGGTAAGCGTTGATTTTGTTAAGCATTATTATGTGATGATTGTTTATAACTAATATTCTTAATGACAATTTTGTTTGAAACATACCCTTACAACCAATCGTCACTGAAATAAATTTCATATACGTTCCTTCATTGTTATTTTATTTACTATCGACTTACTTTTCTTTAATATAGTTTCTAGTCCAAAGTGTTCCATAAAAGGTAATCTCTTCTTACAGTTGTTAATCAATTACCTTTAACTTGAAGATGCCACTCTTCAATTTTTTTGGCAATCACATCATTACTGATGTTAATTTAAAAATAAATTTATTGTTTTTAAGACACGGCTCTCCACCTCTGTATATGTATCAGCCTGTTTTTTTGGCATTCAAAATTATATTATTGATATAGTGAATTTTTTGTTTCATTATTGATGCTGACTAATGTCACTTTGCAAACACATTCGTTCCTCCTTCACTGTGTTTATTTTCCATCTATTTATTCAATTCTGTCTGGCTATCACAATCATTTTACGAGGGCAATTCAGAAACTAACCTCCGATTGGTCACAGTGCGGGTAGTGGGGGGAGTAGCGCGCCATCTGTGCATTCACACGCTCAGCAGGTCAGTCGGCATCAAGCCGTAGTCGAGTAAACATCGTACCTGCGCTAGTTTAGTTTTTGTGGCAGTTTGAAATGTGTGCTGCAATAGAAAATCCCGCCAAATGTGAAGTGCGTGCTGTTATAAGGTTTTTTACAGCCAAAGGATACTCTGCAGCAGCTATTCATCGTGAGCTTTGTGCCGTGTACGGACCAAAAGTTATGAGTGAAGGAGTTGTCCGTGAATGGGTACGTTTATTTAAAAGTGGACGAGAAAACGTTCATGATGAAGAGAGGAGTGGTAGACCATCCTTGGTGACTGACGAACTCGTTCAGACAGTTGATGCAAAAGTTCGTGAAAATCGACGTTTCACAATGGCGGAGTTGTCTACTGATTTTCCACAGATTTCTAAGACTCTTTTGTACGAGATAGTGACAGCAAGATTGGGTTACCGTAAGTTCTGTGCACGATGGGTGCCCAAAATTCTTACCGACCACCACAAAAGTCAAAGAATGGCCTCTGCATTAGACTTTCTGTCACGTTATGAGGACGAAGGAGAACCATTGTTAAACAGAATCGTGACCGGTGACGAAACCTGGATTAAGTACGTGAACCCTGAGACAAAAGAACAATCAAAGATGTGGGCACATTCAGATTCGCCTACCAAACCAAAAAAAGTCCGGCCAGATTTTTCTGCCAGAAAACTGGTGGCAACGGTGTTTT
This sequence comes from Galeruca laticollis, assembly GCA_963921935.1. Classification (NCBI taxonomy): domain Eukaryota; kingdom Metazoa; phylum Arthropoda; class Insecta; order Coleoptera; family Chrysomelidae; genus Galeruca; species Galeruca laticollis. The sequence goes on along the minus strand of OY998183.1, from coordinate 17,160,243 downwards.
GGGATGCCAAAGGGGTGTTGTTGGTTGAATTCATGGAACGTGGGACGACCATTAATCAAGACGTGTACTGTGAAACACTAAAAACATTACGACGGGCTATACAGAACAAACGCCGTGGTATGCTGACTTCCGGTATCGTTTTTTTGCACGATAACGCCCGTCCTCACTCTGCTCGCAGAATAACAGCCCTTCTTGAGTCCTTCAAGTGGGACGTTTTCAACCATCCACCTTACAGCCCAGATCTGGCGCCAAGCGATTATCACCTCTTCATGCATATGAAGAAATGGCTCGGGTCCCAGCGGTTTGATGACGACGAAGAGCTCAAAGATGCGGTCACAGGCTGGCTCAAGGCACAAGCGGGTGATTTTTATGCAGAAGGAATTTCAAAGCTTGTGAAGAGATACGATAAGTGCCTCAATCGTTATGGAGACTATGTCGAAAAATAGTGCAAAGATGTAGTTGTAAGATGTATATATTAAAATATTTTTACCCTACTTGGTGTATTTTTTTCAATCAACCGGAGGTTAGTTTCTGAATTGCCCTCGTATTATTAATCTAATGCAGTGGTCGTCAACCTCTCAATGTGTTGAGCTACTTTGTTAATTTTGGAATAAATAGCGAGCTACCCACACGGAAGCCACGTAACGCAACGTAAATGAAATAATCCACAGTTAATTTATCATTATATGTATTTCTTTTACTATTTAACTGGTAATACATAATACATAGGTACTAATAATAAACTAATAACTAATATTACTAGTACATACTTGTTCATAGCTACATTCCTACCTACCAAACGAAGGTATTTGAAAAATAAACACAAACTTTTATCCAGCCACAACGGCATGTCACGTAAAAAAAAATAAAAAAGCACGTTCAATTAGAAGGCTGACACTCAGACTCATCGATAATTTTTTCAATGTTTGTAGTATAATTTGATACAGCCATTCGAATACAATTATACAAATGTTCATCTGTAAGTCGATTGCAATATTTGTTCTTAATAAACTTCATATTGGAAAAAGAAGATTCATACAAATAGATTGAACTGAATAATGCTTTCACTTTCAAGGCAACACGGCATAGAACTAAATATTTGTCTTTACTTACAATAGGCCAGATACATTTGGTACTTGAGACTAACGATTTTAAGGCTAAATCGTTTTGAAACTCAATTACTTCTATTTCTGTTGCAGCGATGTCTTCGCCAAAATTCTGCGTAACACAAGTTGCAAACTGTTGGATATCAATTTCCATAAAGGGTGAACAACAAACTGCGCTACTAAAGCCATTTCGTTGAAATCCTTAAAACGATTTTTGAAGTTATTCTTCAGGCTAGAAACTATTTCTACATGATATTTGCTGTCATAGGGTTCTAATGGATTTTTAGATATTTTTTCTGAAAGAATAGGAAAATGCTTGGCATCGCTGTTAATTAGGTTTTGTTCCCAAAACTCCAGCTTTTTGATAAATGCTTTTATATCAGAAATCATTTCCGCTAGTTCTTTGTCTCTCCCCTGAAGCTGCAAATTAAGTTCGTTTAATTTTTCTGTAATGTCCACGAGAAAACCAAAATCTTTAAGTTAGATTGAATTTTCTAGTTCCGGAGTCGGTTCATTGCGTTGTTTGAAAAATTGAACTATGCCAGATAGGACATCATTAAAACGTTTCAGCACCCGTTCTCTACTTAACCATCGGACTTCAGAGTGAAGGAGTAGGTCCCCGTATTGACAGTCAACTTCATCGGCCAAGGTTTTGAATAATCTTCTTTGTAACGCTTGAGCTCTAATCTTGTTCACAATTTTTACCACCAGTTTCATAACGTTGTTTAGTTTCAGGGAATTTCCACATAATGCTTGCTGATGGATAATGCAGTGGTAACAGAAATTGCGGAAAAGTTTCATCTTTACGACATAATGCCACCAGACCCTTATCACAACCCACCATAGCTGGAGCGCCATCGTTTGTCAAGCCTACCATTTTCGATATTGGAATTTTCTCGGAAGAAATATATATTTTTTTAAATGAGAAAACAACTCCTGTCCAGTAGTGTGTTCTTTCATTAGAATAAACTTCAAAAGATCTTCTTTAATCATATAATCACTAAAAACCATCCTGACGAACACGGCCATCTGGGCAGTGTCGACATCTGTTGATTCATCCAGTTGAAGTGAAAAATAAACACAGTTATCTAAGTCAGTTCTTAACTGTAAAAAAATATCATTGCTCATTACTTCTACACGTCTCATCACTGTATTAGCAGAAAGTTGCATACATTTTATAGCTGAAACTATCTCGTCTTTATTTCTAAAGTTGGCGAATAACGAATCAGCAGCTTCTAAAAACGCCCTGTTTTATCATTTTCCCGTCTTCATAATGTTTCTTTTTTTGTGCAATTATCTGGGACACACGGTACGATGCTTCAGTTGCAGCCTTATTTTTGTCGACTGTTAAAAAAATATTGATTGTTGTCCAATTAACTGCTTTTTTTAACTGTTTCAGTTTCTCCTTTCTGGCGGCAGAATGTAGTGGGAATGATTTTTCAAAATTAGATTGTACAGTTTTATGATGTCTCTCAATATTTCCTTTTTTAGCAACGGAGACCGAAGTATTACATAACAAACACACATTTTTATCTTTAACTTCTGTAAAAAAGTATTGTTCTTCCCATTCTGAATGAAAGTGGTATGTCTTTACCTTCTTACAACTGCTTGCCATAATATTATTTTTTATTGTTCTCTACTAACCCAACCGCGGGACGTAGGTTACGCGTTCAGTTTTAAACTAAGCGCAATGTCGCCGATCCGTGCGTATTTATCCCGTTCAAAGCAATACTGATCGTTCTCGAACACTAACGCGCTGGTCCGGCTGGTCGGTTCTAGTCGATTCTAGCTTGATGGCGTCAGCGGCAGATCGCTCACCGCAACGTTGCCGCTGTTTATGTTTAATATTATGACAATTACATTCTTTTGTGGAATTTTCGGAAGCTTCTCTGATTTTTGCAGTTTGTATTTTTTAAATTAAAATCGTTGTGAGAGTTACCAGAATTGCTTCCGCGAGCTACCGGTAGCTCGCGATCGACAGGTTGGCGACCACTGATCTAATGTATTAGATTTTATTTGGCAATCTCAATCATTATATTAATAATCTAATCTCTTTTATCGATGACGTTGGCTGATATTTATGTGCTAATACATTCGTTGATTCTTAGTCATGACTATTATAATATATTACTTCACTTTCTCAATTTTCTTTGGAAATCACAGTTATTATATTATCAATTCAGTGAATTTTTTGGTTCATAAACAATTGTTGCTGATGTTACTCTAGAAAAATACATATGTTGCTTAATAGCTACATCTGCCTTACATGTATTCTACCTGTATTTATTTGATTTCCAATTTTTTTGGTAATTACAACCATTCTATTATTAATCTAGTGAATTATTAGGTTCATAGACAATTGTTGTTAATGCTATTCTACAAAAATACATATGTTGCTTCATATCCATATGTACTCTACATGTATTCATTATATTCTCTATTGAAGTCACAATCATTGTATTATTATTCTCCATGTGCATTATATTTTTTTATTATTATTGGCAATTACAATCATTAATTTACTGATTTATTTGTTCTATCATGGAGTAAAACAATTTTGGATACGTTGTTTGTTTTCTTATATTTTTAAAACATCATTTTTTCTTCGTGTATAATGAAAATTTACAAAATGTGGTGTTGGGACGCTGATGCTACTAATCAACATGACTGGTGTTGGTACTACTTCTTTGGGTAGCTTCCTTGGCGGTGTCAAAAATACCAGTAGTACATTCTTTATTTAAATTATACTGTTTTTTAATTCTAGATGTAAAAGTAAAACCTTTTAAATTTCATTTATCAGGAAGAGAATTGACTGATCGAACAAGTATGACTATAGATTATTGGAAAAAAGAAATAGTAGATGAGATAATAGATTCTATAAAAAACAAAGCTATTGTAGACGAAAAACCCAGAGATTATAGAAAAGATATGAAAATAGAAGAAATGCCCAAAGATGATACCGTGTTAAATATCATCCCAGAAAAAGATGAAACACCTAAAAAAGTGGAAGAACACGAAAATCAAGTCAATATCGAGAAAAATGATATCAAACCTTCCAGTTTAGCTCAAATAAAAGACCCCATGCTTTCCGAAGTCAACATACATAATATAATTAAAAAATTTGATGAACAGAAATTAGAAACACCAAAAAAACCTGTAATTATTCCAAGAACTCAAATAAAAAAATCTCCAGAAGTACCACCTAAGCCTGAACCCAAAGTAAAACCGGCAGTACCTCCCCGAAGCGCCACTACAAAATTGAGAGGAAAATTAGATAAAAGTCACAGTACTCCCGCTTACGATCTATCAGAAGAACCTGAAAAATTAGAACACACGCCAATATTATGGCCAGGAAAACCTAAAGAAATCACAACAGAGATCGTTAGAGAGATAAAAGAAATTAGGGAAGTTAAGGAGTTTAGAGAGACAAAAGAAGTTTTTAGGGAAGTTATAAAAGAAGTTAGAGCTCCACCTTTAGGAGATTCCTTGTATCAGTTAGGAATTCCAGTTGTTGAATTACCTAATTACCTAGATGGAGAAATGTCGAATGAGGTTAGTATATAGTAATATTTTTGTTACAATTGTTCTTTTAATATTCAATATATTGTATGATTTTGAAATATATTGTTGAGTCATTTGATTTAGTTTATATATTTAATTCGTTTCATTTTGCTACTGTCTTGGATCTTCTCGCACAATTCCACAATCAGTTTTACCATTAGGATGTGTGGGAGTAAATAGTACAGTGCTTGGCCCTTTTAGAAAATGAACAATTAAAATAATAAAGTGTTTTAAATGAAGTATATTGCCTTGGTATCTCCAGTTTTGTAGGTTTAGGAGAATTTTGTGGTGTCAAGCTCTGTCAAAAGCATGATTGAGGTCGAAGTAAATTGCTAGATATTTTTGTTTTTTTGTTGAAGGCTTCCTGTATTTCACTTTCTAAGTCGATGGTATTGTTCAAAGTTAATCTATTAGTTCTGAAACCAGATGGTTCGGGTATAAGTTGATTATTTGCTTCAAGGCACCAAAGTAATCGACGATTGATTATTTTTTCAAATAGCTTCCATGCATTGCATGTGAGTGCTATCTGCCTATATGATTCCGGTAGTAAAGAAGATTTGTTGGGTTTTTGAATAGGTATGACTATTACCTTCCAAATTTCTGAAAATGTGTGATTGGACCATATAGAGTTAAATATTTGCAAAAGAAGTTTCTTAGTACTGATAGGTAAGTTTTGAAGAAAGATAACTGGTATATCATCTGGGTCGGGTGATTTATTGTTCATGGAGGATAAAGCGTCCTCGAATTCATCCTCTGTTATCAGCGGGTTTATCGGATGTGAGTAGTCTTCAATATGTATGTCTAGTTTCTCTTTGTTCAATTTATAATAAAACAATTCTGCATTGTATATTTCGCTGCTAGAATTTTGACTATATAGTTTTGCTAGTACTTCAGCAATTTCTGCATTATTTGTGGTGATGTCATTATCTTTCTGTAATGCTTTTATTCCGTAGTTGGTAGATCATCCGGAGATTTTTCTAATTTTTTTCCATACAGTTGAGATAGGGGTGGAACTATTTATTGATTCTACATTTTTTGCCATGATTCTTTTTGTTGGTTTTTAATGACAAGTCTTGAATAGGCTTTACGCTTTTAGTAATCTGTGAGGTTTTCGATTGTTTTAAGTCAATTTATATCAATTCTTGTTTTTATTTATATACTGATTTGCTAGGTACTTTGGACTTGTTTTTACTTTTCTATTAATTTAACGGTTTCAATTGTATAAAAGTATATTATATGACTTTCCTAGTACTTATCTTACTTGTCCTCTATTGTCATTGATCTTGCACTTTCTTGACACTTATACAAGCCACACTAATGTATTCGATTTTTAAAACTGTGGGCCTTTCTGAAATTTGATTTATTTCCAGAGAGAGTATCAAACACTTCTATTCACTTTTCGTCCAAGTCCAGATTCTTATATATAAAATGTCAATTTACACAATAATCTGATATAAAATGCTAATAAAATCAGCTTTTTAAACATTCATCTTTTTCGAATAATTTTGTTTGTTGTCTTCAATATTTTCTTGATCATAAATCATTTCTTTTTTGATTTTTTTGACACATTTTTTCCCATTGTTTCTTGCGATTTAATGAATTCTTTTTGTTCCTTTAGTTTTCCGCCAGTTTCTTTTCTAAAGCTTACTATGTTTTAGCAACCTTGGCTTGTTTGATTGTTAAAGCTGTTACATTGCACAACAATTGGGCCCTGTTATACAAAAAGCAACCAACCCACAATCTTAAAAATCCAGAGATAATCTCGCCTATTGATCAAGAATTGTCCATTCTACATTCTGCAGAAAGCTACCGAGCTGTCCTAAATATTTAACCTAGAATAATGTATTGAAACTTATCTCCTGTTCATTAATAGGACATCTCAGATTTTGCATAAAATAACCATTCCACTTGGATTGTTGTGTGATCAATATTTTTGTATTTACGTTCTAAGATTACCAACCAAGTGGGTTGGTCTTATTATGTCAAAAAAGATTTTTTAAATCACTTTTATTTTTCACCAACCAAGTGGGTTGGTATTGTTTGACAAAACATAGTTTGCATCAAGTATAGGTGCTGTGTCATTGCATAATTTTTTACTCTCTCTGAAACGACGTGGTTTTTGTGCTTAAACTAGTGTTTTTTATCAAAAGTGTTAAACTTATTAATGTACCAATGATGTTTAAATCGAGAACTGCAAAAATAATGAGCAAGGCCGGAAAAATAGCCATAAAAAATGGTAAGTTTCAGTATAGAGGTTATGTTTCCAAAATATTAGTTTATTGTTTTCTTTGAACTGCATGAAACATTGTATTTCTATTGATTAATAATTAGTTAAAAGTCAATGTTATTGTAGTAGCAATTTTAATTAGATTTTATATTTGTCTTTAGAAATACCTATTGAATATTTTTGTGGGTTGGTTGGTTTTTGCAGATCGTATTTCTTACTTTTTAGATCATGAGTCTACAAGTGCCGATGTGCAAGAAATGGAATCCTGTTCTTCTAAGACTGTCTCAAATAATAATCTCTCATCCTTACAAAAAAACAACGCAATTGTAGAACCAGTAGCTGGTAAGTCAAACAAAAAAATCGTATAGTTTCCATAAGTGTCTATTTTTATCTTTTTTTTTTTTCAGAAACAAACGTTGATAACTATTCAAAACCAGGTCCTAGTTGCCCAGTTTTGAACAAGAAAATTATTATCAGAAGACTACCACAAACTATTGTATCAAAAGATAGTGACGTCATAGAAGACAGTGACGATTCTATCGCTGATCCATATGAAATCAATGGTAATCTATCACGTCATGTAGTTGCTGATGATGACTCAAATTCAGATAACTCCAGTGAAGCATCCATTAAAGAAAATGAAAATCCGGGAAGGCCTAAGCGAGGTCGTAAACGTAAATATATAGCACAAAATAGAGCCCTAAAGAAAATAATAAAAACAGTAACAAAACATATTTTAACTACAAAGGCAGAAAAATGGATCCAAAACCATTCAACGACTATTTTTGCGGCTGTCCAAAAAAATGCTCTGAAAAAGTAAGCAGTGAAAAAAGAAAGGATGAGTTTACCAAGTATTGGTCATTGGAAACGTATAATGCACAAACCAACTTTATTGCAGCAGCAGTATCTGAATTCCCAAAACAAAGACTATATGGTCGAAATGCCATTAAAAGGACTTTTTCAAGAAAATATAAGCTGGGCGAAGAAATAGTTTGTCGCAATATTTTTGTTAAAACTTTGGGAATATCAACGTTCAGAGTTAACACGGCTTTAAAAAAGTTTCATGGTCGGTCTGCTTTAACTGACCAGAGAGGAACTACGGGAGGCAAAAATAAACTAAATTGAGTGAATGAAAACGACGAATACTCAGTGTGTATTTGTTTATTAATCTCCAGCTAAGCGCTTTCGGCTATTATGCCATTATCAAAGCTGTCCTATGAAAATTACAAAGTTTGTGAAATTTTGAAAAAACAATTTAAAAAAGTTGAACTTAGGTCATTTAAAAAGTAGGTGTCAAAACCATCCAGTTGATTAAGAACAATGTTCAAAGTTGAATCATTGTTATGACTAAGTTATTGAATTAAAAACATTAAAATAACCCTATTGGAAGGGTGTAAAATTATAATTTACATGATGTAAATTCATTTAGAAATTAAAACTGAATGAAAACCGGTGACAAGTTTGACGTTAAAATTACGGTGGCTTATAAGCCAGCGTGCCGTAAAAACAAGTGTATGACAATACAACATATTTATATGACGAACATTGAATCAAAAGCATGATTGAAAAGATGAAAAAATTCATCTAGTGAACTGAAAATTGTAGGGAACCTTGAATATTACATTTATTTTTAAATTTGAAAATAAAGTTAAAGATGTGATAAAAGCAAAAAATTTGAAAAAACTATTCAAATTCAATTTCCAACATTCATCCAATTTAGATGAATAGCAAAATCCCCTTCATCCCTTAGTTGTATATGGAAATTGAATTAAGAGGTTGGTACACGTTTACGTTACTACGCTTGTTCCTGACTGGCTGGGGAATGGATCCAACCTCTTTATTCAATTTCAGTATACAACTAAGGGATGAAGGGGATTTTGCTATTCATCTAAATTGGATGAATGTTGGAAATTGAATTTGAATAGAGTTTTTTCAAATTTTTTGCTTTTATCACATCTTTAACTTCATTTTCAAATTTAAAAATAAATGTAATATTCAGGGTTCCCTACAATTTTCAGTTCACTATATGAATTTTTTCATCTTTTCAATCATGCTTTTGATTCAATGTTCTTCATATAAATATGTTGTATTGTCATACACTTGTTTTTACGGCACGCTGGCTTATTAGCCACCGTAATTTTAACATCAAACTTGTCACCGGTTTTCATTCAGTTTTTATTTCTGAATGAATTTACATCATGTAAATTATAATTTTACACCCTTCCAATAGGGTTATTTTAATGTTTTTAATTCAATGACTTGGTCATAACAATGATTCAACTTTGAACATTGTTCTTAATCAACTGGATGGTTTTGACACCTACTTTTTAAATGACGTAAGTTCAACTTTTTTAAATTGTTTTTTCAAAATTTCACAAACTTTGTAATTTTCATAGGACAGCTTTGATAATGTCTTAATAGCCGAAAGCGCTTAGCTGGAGATTAATAAACAAATACACACTGAGTATTCGTCGTTTTCATTCAATCAATTTACATCTAGTGTGTACACCATATCCACAGACAGTTCCAAAAATAAACTACCCCATGCAAGTGTACAAAGAGTAATCGACCAGATTAATAGAATACCACGTTATGTTTCACATTACTGTGGAGATAAAACTGAAGCTAACTTTCTGCCACCAGATATGACTCTACAAAAAATGTATAATTTGTATTGCTCTGAAGAAACTACCCCAGTTTAGCATTGCCAGCTACAAAAGAATTTTCTACAGCAAGTGTAATTTACGAACAAAATCAATCAAGAAAGACACATGCAATATATGTGACAAATTAAAAACTGCAATAGACAATGAGAAAAATATAGAATCGAAGGAAGAACTGAAAAATAAGCATAATACCTATCTACTTTTAGCCAAAGAAGCTAAGAACCTTCGGAGGCAGGATTTTGAAAGTGCTAAAGAAAATGATGAACTGGAGTGTTTAACATTTGACATGGAAAAAACTCTACCCTTGCCCAGAATTCTAACGAATGTAGTGTTCTACAAACGGCAGCTTTGGATTTATAATGCTGGAGTACATAGAGGTAAAAAAGATCAAGGATACTGTTACGTATGGGTTGAAGGCCAGGCTGGACGTGGATCCCAAGAAATAGGATCGTGCTTAATGAAACATATCAAGAATCACGTACCGGCAACAGTAAAGCACCTTATCCTTTGGAGTGATGCATGTGGGGGGCAAAATAGGAACATAAAAATTACCCTACTGCTTAAATCTATTTTGCACACGAATCAAAACCTTCAAACCTTCACTTTGAACTTTTTAATGTCAGGTCACACTTTTCTTCCCAATGACTCAGATTTTAGCGACATTGAATCTGAACTAAAAAGACATCAGCGGCTTTACACTCCAGATGACTACATTAATATAATGAGAAGTTGTCGCAAGAAAAAACAATTTATTGTCACAAAAATGGAGACCAACGATTTCTTCAGCGTTGAAGAAATAGAAAAAAATATAGTTAACAGGAAGGTGACAGAAGAGAAAGAAAAAATAAACTGGCTACATATCAGAAGCATTCAACTAGATAAAGACGAGCCTTTTTATCTTTTCATAAAACAAAACAAATTCTCAAATACCTTCCAAAAGGTCAACATCAAAAAGACTGTTTGGGGAAGGTCATTTGCTGGTGGAACACCCTATGAAGCTTTGGTACCGCTATGGCCTCAAGGCAAACCTATAGCCCAACCAAAATTAAATAACCATAATGAAATGATTCACTTAATTCCATCTGATGCTTTGCACTTTTATACCAATCTTAAAGGCAACAAAATAATCATTGAGGATGTAGATGGCTTTGATATAGAACAACTGGATTTTGACATTGAAGATGAAAATTTGTAATTACCATATCAAAAAAATAATCCAGATGTTCTACTATTTATCTAAGTTAATGCTAAATTTGTTTTTATAAGTTTTTTAAGTTTCATAATTTTCTAAGTTCGAGTTTATAAATGAAAATAAAAAGAAACCGAGAGTTTTTTTGTAATTTATTGAACAGCAAAAACAAACCAAGCCACAATCTATCTAGTTTTTTTTGTGAAAATTTGTATTTTTGTTTTAATTCTACAATAATAAAACTACATTACAATTTAACTATTAAATAGATAAGTTAGAGTTCTGAAAAATTTGTTCAAAAATTAAATAATTAAAAATGGAATTAAAAGCTAATTTACTCTGAATTTAAATATTGTGGGTTGGTTGCTTTTTGTTTAACAGGGCCCAATTGTGTCCCCTCCCATATCGGAGATGTTCTCGCTACAATCTACAGCTCTCCTTCCTTCCAGTTCCAGAATTCTAATGAACTTCAGTATTTGGGATAACTTCTAGGAAGTTAAATCCTCGCTCGTACATGTTTCTAATTCAAAGTTGAGTTAGCTTGCAATGGCAAGGCATTATGACCCATCCCCACATAATTTGCACTCGTTAGTTTCTGCTAGACCTATTAACATTAGGTGCTTCCTGAGGTCGCAATGCCCTGTAAGAAAGTCCGTGAGGAAATGTATCTGGTTTTTGCTGTGATCTAAGTACTTTTTGAATCCAGCGTTCATGTAGTTTATTTTTTTTTTTCATCTAATTTGAATTTTACTATAGTATATTTAAAATCAAGAGTTAGCAAACCTCTGAGGCATGCACATGAACAGTAATAATGCATTTATATTTACAGGACCACACTAAGGATCCGTTATTTCTTAGCATAAAGTACTACTATTGCATATGAGGGGGGGGGGGGGTATTCAAATGTTTTGTAAACAAACTACTATTACTTATGCCATCAATCAATTTGGCAACTGTGAACCGTTCTTCACATCTCTAAGGACTTTTTCAAGAGTGGGGCTCATTCCTAAAGAAATATATTGCTCTTTTCTCTTAATAGCCTGTTTATCACTACTAGTAATATATGACTATTAAATATATTCTGGCCCATATAGTCAATGTCAATACCGGTAATGAGTTGTTTTTTAAAAATATTTTCGTAATATTGATTTACTAATCTAAAAATTAGCACCAATATAATTGAGTGAGTGAGGTCACTGTTAGTAGATTTTTCTTTAAAACGGTATATATTTTCAAGAATTTCGGTTTGGTAATTTTATCAACTAAATAAACGATTTTAAAACCAACTTTTCCTCATTTATACATTATGGAGGCTATATTGTGCTAACAAACCGAAATTTCTCCAAAAATGGCCAAAGCTGTAGTATATCTGGATTTATAGGACCCGTTGTTCTGGCTCTGTGAGACAACAACAATATCCAATCATAAAATTGGTCACTTGTATACCCTCTGGTAGAGATGGTAAAACTATTTCTGCCAGCTGCTTTCTCTCTCACAGCTTCTAGAGCCTGAAATATTGTTGCTGTATTAAAAAGGTTAAAGATATCTTTAACCTTTTTAATGCAGCAACAATATTTACAATAAATTGTCGTTTACCTACATATATACATATATTACAGAAATTAAAATCAATGATTTCTTGATATCTATAGTCTGGTGATTTCTATTTTGAGTGTGTGCTTACATAGAAATAAATTAGTAAAAGTGTTATTGAATCTGGTGTCATTTTTATAACGGAATAATTAATTATATCCAGCATCTGCAACAAAAGATATTCTCAGACATTTTATATCTATCTTGAAAATATAGTAAAGTTTTTTTTTTTCACTATTTATTGACAATCAGAATGAAATACAAACTATAAGTCAATTTGCTGGCTAGTACAATAAAATTAACAATACATATTGTACATCTGTGGCGTGGAGAGGTGGGGCATCCAATGATGCTTCCTCAGTTTACTCGGAGATCTAGTGGCCAGATTCTTCTGAGTCTTCTGTTGAGGGTAGGTTGTAGTAGTGGTTGTAGCATTGGATTTGAATGGTCTTCTAGTCTGTTGTGATGCTTGATGTTATTTTCTTGAATTACGTTTTTTACATATGGAATCTTGAGGTCGTTATGTAAGGTTCTGTTTGACACATACCATGGTGCATTTGCCATGGATCGGATTATTTTTGACTGGGCTCTCTGGATGATGGAGATATTGGAATTACTTGCGCATCCCCAAAGCTCTGCACCATATGTCCATATTGGCTTTAATACCGTTTTGTAAATCAGTAGTTTGTTATCTATTGAGAGTATGGAGTTTCTGCCTATAAGCCATTGGATTTCTTTAATTTTTAAGTCTAGCTGTTTCCTTTTTTTTACTATGTGGTGTTTCCAGGTAAGTTTTCGGTCAAAGTGGAGTCCAAGGTACTTAACTTGATTGCTCTGGGGTATTCTCACTTGGTTAATGTTGACTGGTGGGCAGTTCCCTTTTCGGAGTGTAAATGTTATGTGATTAGATTTTGACTCATTTACTTTTATCTTCCATTTTTCCAACCATACTTCCATCATATTTAGATGGTCCTGTAGGTAGTTGGATGCTATCACTGGGTCTGAATGAGTTGCAAAAATGGCAGTATCATCTGCAAATGTTCCAATAGTAGTGTTGTCAGTTGTGGGTAGATCATGCGTGTATATTAAATATAGGAATGGTCCTAGGATACTTCCCTGTGGAACGCCTGAGTGAATTATCATATTGTCTGAGTTTTCTTCATTTACATTTACTGTAAACTCTCGTTGATGGAGGTAGGCTTCTATGGCTTTGTAATAAGGACCTGGGAGAATTGTTTTTATCTTGCAAAGTAGACCTGGGTGCCAAACTTTGTCGAAGGCTTGGCTAATGTCTAAGAAGGTGGCTGTGCAATATTGTCGGTTTTCTAGGGATTCATTAATGGTGTTAACTATACGATGACATTGTTGTATTGTTGAATGGTTTTGTCGGAATCCGAATTGATGACTTGGTAACCAATTTTGTGGGTTTAGCTCTGTGTTGATTTTGTTTAGAATAAGACGTTCGAGTAATTTTGCAATTGTTGATATTAAACTTATGGGGCGGTAAGAACTGACATCTGTTTGGTTTTTCCCAGGCTTCAGTATCATTATGATTTGACCAATCTTTAGTGGTTTTGGCCAGTAGCTTAGTCTCAGTATTGCGTTGGAAATATGTAGCAGCTTGACTAGTCCTTTTTTAGGTAGTTCCTTTAACATTTTCGCTGTTATTAGGTCTATTCCTGGTGCTTTTTTTGGATTTAATGTGCCAATAACTTCTTTTATTTCTTTTGGTGTAATAATTATTGTTTGATTTGTTTGTAGTGGTTCGCCAAGGATTTGGTCTACTTCTTGAACTGGAACATTGTTTTGTGGTGTAAAAACTTCAGATAGATGCTCAGCAAAGAGGATGGCCTTCTCTTTATCACTTCTAGCCCATGGTCCTGGAGGTGTTGAATATTTCCGTATTGGGGGTGATGTTGGTACAGGCTTTCTTTTGCCTTTTATTGGCTTCCATATAGAGTTGTCTTGCCTCTGTAGGTTTGATATATAGCTGTTAAACGATTCATTTTTTGTTTCAAGTAGTTTTAATTTTAGTTTGTTACTAATTTGGTTATATTTTGTTCTATTTGCTGGAGTATGTGTTCGTTGCCATAAGGATCTCGCTTTTCGTTTTTCAGCCACTAGTTTTTTAATTTCTAGGGGTATGTTGTTTTGTTGTTTTTTAGAATATTTATGGGTGTTGCTGTTCTGGCGGCATGTTGTAGTATTTTTATAAATTTTTCACAATCTTCTTCTATTTCAGTTGGTTCTTTCAATCTTGTTGAAAGGTCTACGGTGTCTTGAATAATTTGCCGGTAGGTGTCCCAATTCGTTTTCCAGTTGTGTAGTTTGGGCTTAGGGTCTTTTGTTATAACTGTAGTGCTTATTGTGGCTATTATAGGACTATGATCGGATGTCAGGTCATAACTTGGTATTATGTCTGTGTATGTTGTTGAGATTCCATTTGTTATTAGGAAGTCTAGTAGATCTGGGAGTTTGTTGGGATCAGTTGGCCAGTAAGTTGGTGTGCCAGTAGAAAGAAATGAGTAATTGTTGTTGTGTAGTACTTGAGCTAGTTCCCTTCCTTTTGTTGTTATAATTCTTGAACCCCACATCGTGTGCTTACTGTTGTAATCTCCCCCAGCTATAAATTTTGGACCTAATGTTTGGAGAAATTCCTCATATTGTTCTCTTTCTATATTGTGGCGTGGTGGACAATATACAGCTGTAATAGTGAGGTTGTATGGAAGTGTTTCGACTCTTATCGACATTGCTTGAATGTGAACTTCCTCATATTTTAACAGTTCATAGTGCTTAATCTGGTTTTTGATTAGTATAGCAGTCCCACCATGGGCTGTACCATCAGGGTGATTAGTAAAGTATAGTTTGTATTTCGGAATATTGAAGTAGCTACGGTTTGTGAAATGAGTTTCGCTAATTAACAATACATCAATGAAATTTGTTTCTAGGAATATTTTTATTTCCTCTTTATGTTTTAGAAGGCCATTGGCATTCCATTGTGCTATTCTTATGTACTTAGCCATTACTATTTAATTTTGTTGATGAGCGTGGTCATCATGCTGAGGACCATACCATCTTGCTGTATGAGTTGGTTGAATAAGTTCCTAAATTCATCCAAGAATTTGTTTAACACCATAGTTGTATCTGTCTCTTTCAATGTTTCAGCGTAGCTTTTGCCCGTAGTTGTTTGTTGTATGTTTCTGGCATATGTCTCGTTGTTGTAAATTGGAGGTACTGTTGATTGTTGCCTATTATTTTTAGTGTTTCCTTTTGATATTTTTAGGTAGTGTTCACAACCCCTATAGTTAGCAGGGTGATTTCCTCCACATAAGGCACATTTTGCCGGCGTGTCTCTGGTTTTACTACATGTAGTAGTATTATGTGATCCTCCACATTTTACACATATATATGGTTTATTGCAGTACGATTTCGAATGACCATACTGCTGGCATCTTGTACATTGTATTATATTGTTTCTCTGAGTGCGAGGGGGTTCTATTTGCACCACCCTGTTTTGCAGGCCTGTTATTTTATAGATATCTTTATTGTTTTGAGTAGGTTCTAGATCCACAAAGAATAGGTTTAGCGGTTCTTTAGTTGTTCTATGTAGTACATTAGTAATATTTCTTACTGTATGTCCTAGTTGCGTCAATTCGCTTTTTATGTCTTCTAGATTTGTTGAGTGATGTAGATATCTTATAACTATCCTGTATGCTCTTTCTTCTTTTAGTTGGTAAGTATGGTGATATATATTCTTTTCTCTAAATTCCTTGACAAGTTTTCTGTAGGTGTCTGACGTTTTACAGTTTATCTTGACGACATTATTGACTAAGGTTTTAGTTTGGTAATCTTGTTTGTTGACTATTTCTTCGATTCTTTTCACCATTTCATTGTAATTTTGCACTCCGTGAACAAATATTGGTGGAGTTTTTAAAACATTGGTACTTGCCTCTTTTGCATTGTTTGCACCATCTGGTTCATTTAGTAATTCTTGGAATTTATTGCTAAGTGTAATTGTATTTTCAGTTGTCTTTTGTTTATTATTGTACACTTTCTTTCTTTTGTAACTTCTTATTACTTGCCATTCATTGCTGTTTGTCTCATTTACTTCTTCTTCATCCTCGCTAGTGGATGTCATTCTTTGTATATGGTGTCCCCTCTCTTCATTGTTTGCGTAAATATTGTCTAACATTGGTGGTGGTCCCTGGTTGGTTGTAGCATAGTTTAAATAGTTTTGAGATGACATTGGTTGATTTATCATAACTGCATTTGAGGGAGTGTACATTTGTGGCTGGTATTGTATTGCATTGTTTGAGTGTTGTATTTGGCTATTTAATTGTGGATAACCCTGTATATTAATGTGTTGATGAATTGGTTGCCCGTTATTATCATATCCGATAAGGTTCCCTGGAGAAAACATTTTGTTGTGGTGTTTTTTTTTATCACTAACACTTAAGAACTTGTTTTATTGTCTATTAATCACCACAAAAAATTATCATTTATTATCACCGCAAAATTTAACATTATCTGCAAAATTTAACATTATCGTTGTCGGATTCTCGCAGCGCTTCGAATATTTGTCGGTACGTCTTTACGCTACGAAATCTAAAACGAAACTGAGTAAGTTTTAAAAATAGTTTAATTAGTCTTTTAAAGCTTACCCCAAATTCTGTTTATTCAGACCAATAAAATAAAAGTTCGTAAAAGTGTAAAATGTTATTATATAATCAAACATCATACTAACCCAGGTTGATGGTCTCTGTTGGTATTTGATGTAATATGCTAAGCTTAAATGGTAAATCTGGAAGAAACTGCGTTAACTAGTTATTATATTTCTATTCTCAAACTCTCAAAGAAATGTTTTCCAATCATACCGTTCGCAGCTCCAAAAAAATGAAAACAACTACGAAACGTTCTGCATAAGGCTTCCTTCCTGCATTTTAAGTCAAATTAAAGTTTCAAGCAATGATTAATAAGCACATATCCTGGTATTTGCAAATCGATATGTAACAAATTGTAATAAGTTGTTCCTTGTTATAACTGTGCTTTTATTTTTGTGGCAAGAAAATAATCTAGTCCATTATCAGTATCATTAGATTAGATTTTAACGGGGTTACAGTGCACTGAAACCAAAGGTTTATTGTGCCCCCCCCCCTATCAGAGCTGTTCTCGCTACTACTACAGCTCGCCTTCCAGTTCCAAGGTTCTAATGAACTCTAGTATTTGGAACGGCTTCAACGAGGTTAGGTCCTCACTCTTACAAGCTTCTTATCCGAAGAATTTCTTGCGTTGGCTTGCAGTCGCGAGGCATTCCAGAACTAGGTGATCCGGAGTTTCATCCTCCTCCCCACAGAATCTACACTCGTCAATATCTGCTAGATCTATTCTCATTATGTTCTTCCTAAGGCGGCAGTGTCCTGTAAGAAAGCCTGTGAGGAAATGTAGCTTATCTTTACTGAGGTCCAAATATTTTTTGGATCTAGCAGTGTCAAAGTTCCACAGGAACTTTTTGGAATGTTCCAACCCGGGAAGGCACCGCCAGAGTGCCTCTCTCTCGATTTCCTCGTTCTTCCGAAACTCTTCCTTGTAGGAGGATTTTGCTACACCACAGAAAGGCTCCGGGCCAATAAAGGGCATTTGTGCTCCTTTCCTGGCAAGTGTCTTGGCCTCTTCATTTCCCGTGATTCCCGAGTAGCCAGGAACCCAGACTAACGAGACTCTGTTATTCTTGCCTAATTCATCAAGTTTTCTTCGGCACTCCCATGCGAACTTTGAGTTAATGACATGGGAGCTCAATGCTTTGAAAGCTGCTTGACTATCAGAATGGATCGATATGTCACATTTCTGGTAGCTTCTTTCTAGGTTCATTTCCACGCATCTTTCGATCGCAAGTATTTCTGCCTGAAAGACGCTCGGGAAGGAGCCTAACGATAATGAGTATCTGGTGCCAGGCCCAAATACTCCAGCGCCTGCTCCAATGGTGGTTTTTGAACCATCCGTATACCATCTAATTGTGTTTTCTTTGAGAGTTTGGGTGGTGTATTCCCTTTCCCAGTCTCTCCTCGTATTTAGCATTGTGGTGAAATTCTTTTCGATGCTTACTTTCCTGATCATTTCGTCACTGGGAAGATTCGCTAATGAGATGTATCTTGTCAGAGAGGACCCAGCTCCATGATTTTTAATACTCTCATTGTCTGAACCTTCCTTAAATATTCTAAGAATTGCCTCTTTAGATATTCTAAGAATTGCCTCTTGGGCAGATCTTTCTATCACCAGATGTAGAGGTGTGAGATCTGTAATGATCTCAAGTGCCCTAGTTGGACACGTTCTCATAGCTCCAGTGATGCACACACAGGCAAGCCTTTGAACTTTGTCGAGGGTCTTCCTCGTGCTGTACTGACTTGCTTTTGTGTGCCAAACTATTGTCCCATACGTAATTGCTGGTCTGACAATCATGGATGGCATACATCCATCGCAGTATTTTTGGGTTACAGCCCCACCTCTTACCAGCTAGATTTCTGCACGCCATCAAAGCTCTTATTACTTTAATAGCAGTTATTTCAACATGCTTATTCCACAGAAGCTTACTGTCTAGGGTTATCCCTAGATATTTAACCTCTGATTTCCATTCTATGATTTCCCCGTTTGAGGATATGGGTTTCATGGCTGGAAGTGTTATTTTCCGGGTAAATGGAATTACTATGGTCTTGCTTGGGTTAATGTTTAGCCCCACTGACAATCACCATTGCTCAATGATTCTGAGGCCCTTTTGTAATAAATCACACAAGGTGCTCTCGAACTTGCCTCTGACTATTAAAACAATGTCATCGGCGTAGCCCATACATTCGAAGCCAAGCTCCGTTAGCCTGTAGAGCAACTCATCTACTACGAGGTTCCATAGAAGGGGAGATATCACTCCCCCTTGAGGTGTCCCCCGAGTGGCTTTTTCCCCACCTGTGTCTCAGCTATCCTAGTTGTCAACAACTCATTCATCCATTTTACAATGGTCTCATTCACTGCTCGCCTTTGTAGTGCTTCTTTGACAGACACATGAGTTGTGTTGTCAAAGGCCCATGATATATCCAGGAATGCGCACATTGAGATTTCTTTCTTGTTCAGAGTTCTCTGGATGACTTCGGTCAGCTGATACAGAGCCGTCTCAGTTGATCGACCCGCTCTGTAGGCATGCTGACATTTATGAAGTGATATATTCTCCAGATTCTCGGTTCTTATGTTCTTATGTAGTTATCCACTACTTTATCCATCGTTTTCAGTAGGAACGATGTTAGACAGATGGATCTAAAAGATCGGGGATCAGTCCCATCTTTTGTCCATATTTTTGGTATGAAGGTTACCCTTGCCCTTCTCAATTTTCAAGGTATTAGACCCACTGCTAGACTGCTTCTTGTAATCTTCAGCACGTGAGGAAGAATCTCCTCTCCCTTGCTGCGGGAGTGCTGGAAATATTCCATCCACTGTTAGGGGACATTTATGAAGTGGTATATTCTCCAGATTCTCTGTTCTTATGTAATTATCCATTACTTTCTCCATCGATTTGAGTAGAAACGATGTTAGACAGATGGGTCTAAAAGATCGGGGATGGTTGAAAGGTACTTATTGCCCATTCCAACCGTTTTCTGGTAAATATTTTCTTAGCAATGTCCCAATCTTCCTTGCGGGATTTTTTGATGTAGTTCATTGCTATTTCTGTGCTTGTTGCTGGTTCACTACCTGGGAAGGGGGTTCTAAGAAGAAGAATCGATCGTTCCTCTTCACCTTCCGTGTATGATACGTCTGGCTTTTCAGCGACATTGTGGGGTTAGTTCCCCCATTTGCCATGACCTTTTGTAGTCTGGCCGCTGTGTGAGTGGAAGTGATCTTTTCACAAAAGGCTTGAAGATTAAGCCTTTTGGCCTTCCTAATCTCTTTATTGTACTGAGTAAGCTTCTCAGTGTACCTCTGCCAATTACTGTCACGTTTGGCTCTATTAAAGAGACGACGGACCTGTTTTCTGAGGTTTGACAGGTTCTCATTCTACCACGGAGCATCCTTATATGAACGAGCTTTTGAGAGTGGGCAACTGGAATGAAAAGCTTCCATTATTGCCTCACTGATCTGATCGAATCTTTGTTCCAGGTCGTAGTGCGGGTGATTTACCCCATTCACTTCGACGTGTTCCAAATTGTCCTTCAGATTGGTCTTGTAAAGAGACCAATCAGTATTTCGGATTGTAGGAATCGAGGTGGTATTTCCCTCTATCCTAAATTCGATGATCCTATGGTCGGAAAGTGATGGCACGCTCATCACCCTCCAATCTTTTACATTTTTCCTAGCAGCAATATTAACAATTGTTACGTCCAGGACCTCTTATCTTGCTCTCGTGACAAAAGGGGGGTTGTCCCCACGTTTAAGGTCTCAAGGTTATTTGCTAAGAGATATTTTAATAAACACTCACGTTTTGCGTTGTTATGGGTGCGTCCCCACACTGTATTGTCTGCGTTGGCATCACAACCAATTATAATTGGCAGCCGTCTGCTACTACAGTGTCTCACTAGCTCTTGTACCTCTTCTGGCGGTGTCATCGGCCCGTCTCCAGCGAAGTAGGCAGAGGCAATGACGATGTCTCGGTCGATACCCCCAATGTTGAGGTGAACCATGATTAGAACAAGGTCCCGTGACACGTATTCTGAAACACAAATATATTTTATGTTATTTCTTATGATTACACAGGCACGCGGAGATACTTGCCTTTGATAATAAATCAATTTATAATCCTTACATGCCAAACCTTTGATTTGGTCTTCTTTGTTGATCCATGGTTATTGGATCAGTACAATATACAGTTGTAGTCTAGCGAACAACCTTGCAATCACGGCTGAAGATCCCTTCGCGTGATGCAGGTTAATCTGAGCTACATTCGTGAACTTGAATTATTATGGATGAGAGAGACCGAGTTACTCAGCCTCTATTCATCCCCTCCTTTCTCTCTACCTGACCCTCCTCGACCATGGCAGTATCTCCGTCGGTAATCGAGCAGGTCTCTTGATCTCGAGCCAGACTCAACCCCCAGGCTGCTCTGCCCAGCTTCCCGGGATGCAGAGGCAGTCTCCGCATTCCCAGTCATCCCAGCAGAGCCGGAAGAGATCTCGGGCTGACCTTTCCCCCCTTTCCAGAGGTTCCGGATGTGGAGGGTATCCCCATGTCCTTTGGATCCTCCGCGGGATTCTTTTTTCCCATCCCCGAGGCAGGGATACGCCCAAAACGGAAGTTTAGCGCGTAACCCCCTGCCTTCAGAGCCTCCCCAGATTGGTGATCGATCCCAATCGTGAGGATAGTTCCCTGTCCCTCTTTTTTAGAGTTTAGGATCTTCCAAGCCGCAGTACTGAGGTTGGAGTTCTGAACCTCGACAAGTTGGAGGATCTTCTCCAGTTTCATGTCTTGGCTTCTTGGGAGAACACCGTTATGGTGACCGGCTTTGGGATGTCGTCTCCACTTCGAGCCAGCAATTAGGGTCCTTCCCAAGAGTTTAATTTCGGCGCTGACCTCATGAGCCAGTCTGCCGATTCTTTTGACCAGTATCATTCCACAACGGAAATGGATATCTGAGAATTGGATTCCCTTCTCTTTGCTTTGGCGCTGCTCTTCCACCAGAGTGTCTTCCAGTGTGGAGAACTGCCCTGCTTTCAGGATGACCCCAGGATAATCCTTGGGCATTATTCCCACCTTAAAAGCTTTCTCTGTTTTGACAGCCGCTGCGTAACCAGTGGCTTGTCCGGTTACCGTTGCGGCTGTTTTTGATTTCTTGCTTAGAGGAGTAATATGCTCCGGGCCTCTTTTAAGTTTTGTCTTCCCCGTTGGTGATTCCTTCCGGGGGGGGGGTTTGGCTGCTGAATTACCTGCTTCCTGGCCTCTTCAGGGGATATTCCCTGATTGAGGAGTCGCAGGTATTTCCGCACCCCTGCTCCGCTGAGGCCTTTTCTCAGTGGGTTGTCTATGCCTCCCAGTTTTGGGAGGTCGAACGGCATACGACCTTTGTGCCGTTTGGTCTTTTTTCCCTCTGTGAGGTGCCCGGATGAATTGGTGGTGGTTTTCTCCACTACTTTTCCGGTGGAAGTTTTACATTCTCTGTCCATAAATGGTCCCACGAGAAGCTAGGGTCATTACGGTCCACCGCTGCAGAGCCCCGCATGCAGAGGTAAGGGGTTCAATACAATGGAGTTCCCTCCGGTGCTCCAAGATTGAAACCAGTAAGGACTATTCTTCTATATAGCCACGCATTCTTCGGCCTGGTTTCCCCCCTCGACTTTAGGCTTTTAATGAGGTTGCCTTCTCTTGGTCCGGGCAGTAAAGCCAAGACCCCATCCCACTGGCCCGCGAGACTTGACCACAGAGACAGCTAGGAGACATTGGTATAACAGGTGATTTCGAGGTAAGCTCGAAATTTCACCCGGCATCGTAACCCTGTGTGCAATCCCTTAGCCATGATACTACAGCTGGGACAGGCGAAGTTGGTCCGCGGCAGGGTATTTGAGGGCTGTCAGTTGAGTTTTTAGACACAGCGAGCCCCAGGTATTTCCCCGCAGACCTTCTCCTCATATAAAATCATCTCAGAGGCCCTTCTCCTATTCGCCACCTGGAGACGCGCCGGGTTGGTACGTCACCCCCTCCACATCAATAAATACCCCGACGAACTACGTACATATCTACTGATGTGGACCCGGATCAGTATCATATATGTTATTTAAGTTAAAAAAAACGCTATGATATTCTTTTGTTAAATAGGCAGCAGTTATTTGCTAAATTGTCGATTTCTCTAAAGGTTTGAAAACAAATCTCTGAAATAGAAGAATCTGTCAACAATGAATTGTTATGACATCTAATTTTAGCTACATATTAACAGAAAAAAATACAGTATGGGATCCGCTAAGCACCAACTGTACGCTACTTGAGGCTATAAAGATTATAGAACACATTACAAATTACTGTACCATAATTAAAATTGTATTGTGACTGACCTTGTACATAAACAATTCAAATCCGTCTGTTATATACCTTGTTGTTTCTTCAAGAACTAAATTCTTGACGTTTGGAATTGTGAAAGGTTTCCGATATTGATACACCTACTTTATACTGCAGTTTTATTAAATTTCATAGGTTTTAATACACAGGAATGAATATAAACAAAATGGTGTTTGAAGTGTCTTATCTTTTTATCACTTAATTCCACGTAGTTTTAATACAATTGAGGGTCGATGATTACACTCTGCAAATAACATTTTACAACCAGTTAAAAGATAAGATAAAAATAGAAGTCTTTATATACAACTTATTTATGTTTTGTTTTTCATAAACATAGGAACATGTGTAATTGTTTTGTAAATGTATGATAGATGGCGCAATGTATTTTTATGATACTATTATAATATACTGCAATTTTTCTTCTGCAAAAAATTTAAAAACTATTTTAGTTTTTATAGTACAGTAGAACTCCAATTATCCGAATTAATGGGGACCGGGACCCATTCGGATAATCAAATATTCGGATAATCGGAGTTTTTTTAAAAAAATTGCCATTGCAGAGAAAAAAAGCTACGTTTTGATATTGCACTATTTTTTTATTGAATTAAATGAAAGAAACATGATATTTTCACATGTTTTAAATATAAATAAAATGTACGTATGTACAAGTTTAGAAATAAAAATCATTGTTTTTCAAACATCTTCGTCAATGTAAGCTGTTTTGCGGTCTTCATCCGTTTTCGGGCAGCCAGGTCACGCATTCGCTTGACGGTGAGCAGTTGCAAGTGGTCACACTCGGGCTGACGCTCCATCCACTTCAAAGCAGCTCGAGGCCGGCAAATGCTTCACTAGCTGATGGTCCAGCGTCTACTTCAACATCAGCAGAAAGTTCTTCTTTCACTTCCACTTCAACATCTTCTCTCACACTTTCAACAATTTCATCGTCATTGAGAATTTGAAAACCAGGGTCAGACGTGTCACAAGCCATCCACTCTCCTACATCTTCAGCACTTACTTCTGTACAACCAGGAATTTTTACAATCATTTTTCTTATTTCCTCTAGTGGCAACGCATCTTCATCCTCTCCATTTTCTTGTTTCTCATTTTCTTCAGATTCTTTTTTTTTGTTCTTCTCAGACGGTAGGCCTTTCAGTTTATTCCACGCACGTCTTAGCGTCACTGCCGTAACCAAACTCCAAGCTTCCGCTACCATGTAACAGCAGTCCTTTAAATCTATTTTGCTATGATTTGCCAAAACCAATTCTTCATCTTCAGCACCTTCGATCAGCAGTTTTCTCAGCAGTTGCCTTCTGTAATGGCGCTTCATTGTTTCAATAACAGACTGGTCCATGGATTGCAGCAAACTTGTAACATTGGGAGGCAAAAACGTCGTTTTAAACTGCCCATTCTTTCTTTCCAACAGTTCTGCTGTAGGATGAGTGGGTGCGTTATCAACAATTAAAAGCACCTTACTGCCTTCTTTTCCCACCGATTTTTGGTGCTTTTTCACTTCAGGAATGAACACTTCATCATACCATTCGGTAAACAAAGCTGCAGTCATCCAGGCCTTGGGTTGACTTTTGTAGAAGAGTGGAAGTTTTTTTACGTTTTTAAATGCTCTTGGATTTTTTGATTTTCGTATCAAAAGAAGTGGTAGTTTATGATTTCCAGTGGAGTTGGCACAGTTAAGCACTGTAACACGTTCTTTACTGACCTTATGTCCAGGGGCACTAGATTCCCTTTTAGAAGCCAAAGTGGTTTTTGGTAATTATTTCCAAACAAGGCCAGTTTCATCGGCATTATAAACAAACTCCGGATCATAGGATTCTGCTGCAGTTTTAAATTTTTCAATAAAATTTTCAGCAGCTGCAGAGTCTGCTGAAAGCTTCTCGCCAGCCAAATCTAACTCGCGTACACCATGCCTGAATTTAAAGTTCCTTAGCCAGCCGGTACTAGCCTTAAAAGATGAATAACCAAGCTTTTCTGCTAAGATTTTGGCTTTTTCACAAAGGATTGGACCTGAAATCGGATTTCCCATAGAACGTTGCTGCAAAAACCATTTAAACACGGCATCTTCCAAATTTTTGTTGGTTGCTGTCTTCATTGTTTTCCTGGAGGAACTTTCATCTTCATTTTCAAGCACCGAAACAAAGTTTAAAAGTGTTGACTTACTGTTTTTAATGTCACAAATTGTTGCTTGTCCAACACCATAAATCTCAGACAACTTCTTACCCGTTACACCTTTATCGAGTTGCTCTATAGTTTTCAGTTTGTCCGCTAACGATAGCACAACACGTTTTCTTTTCGAAGCCATGGTAAAAAACAATACAGTATTGTGCACGCACAAACAAAAGTAAGGCGTAGCGAAAGAGTAGCGTCCTCGAGCAAGGTCAATAGCACACTGACTACAATCAAAACAAACAATGACAGGTGCGCCGTGACTGCAATGCGCCGGAACTGGAGTGGGGACTCATACCACGTGTTATGCCTACACTGACTTCGCGGAGGGAAGGACAATAATGAGCGAACGCGCAAACACTGGCTTCGCGGGGGGAAGAATAATAGCGCACTTAGACTTTTTTTGGACAAATTTTTTTCTGAAAGTGATTCGGATAATCGGCGATTCGGATAGTCGGAGTTCGGATAATTGGAGTTCTACTGTATTATTTTTACTTTAATGTTTTCATCTGAATATTTAAATTGTGGTTGGTCAATTAAAAACTGCTCTTTCCCAAAAACCAATCAAGAAACCTGAATGCTTCACAATATTTTGTCTCTCAATAGCTCAATAAGAAGGCTTGCCAATTAATTTGTTAGTTGAATGGAACTTCAACATTCATTCTTTGACATATTTATACTTTTTATTGCACTTGATATTCAATGCAAGTTTCATTAACATGTTCAAAAATTTGTTTAAAAGTTAATATAACATTTCATGAGATAATTAATATTTAAAATAGTGTAACATCTATATACTCAATTCTATATTCTATTGATTTCTATATTGTATATACTTGGGAATCATTAGCACTTACTAAATAAAGATATTCTAACAATAAAACTAATATTTTTATACTATAATAGTATATCAAAAGAAAATTAACGGAAAAATTTTTTTTTGAATTTTTAAAATAGGTTTTATTCATACCTTGAAATTTTTTAAAGATAATTCGTTATTAAACTTTTAAATATATAATAATTATTTTCAGGAGAAAATATTAGACGTTCCACCTAAACCACCTCCAAGAAACATGGTTGATCTCCCGAAACCAGCTTATCCAGCAGATTCACCGAAACCTCAACTTAATTTAACCAACATAACAAATGAACCAGTAACACCAAAACCAGTGTTTGACTTCCCCGAACCACCGTCAGCAAGTTATGCACATTTGGAAGTTAAAAATCTGTTGGAAGAAAAATTAACAGCAAAACACTTTGAGCCTAGAATGGTGTCGACGCCAATGTGTAAGGGAAAAATGGAGTACGATAGCGATCCTAAATTGGCGTCTATCTCTAAAGGCAAAATAGATTATGAAAGTGATGCTGCACATTATAAAGCATCTCCAAGTTACGAAATCCAGAAGAGTTCTAGTGAAACTAAAGTTTCTCCTACTAATAGTATCGTTAAGGGATTGATCTCTGGGAAGAAGTCTGGAAAGAAAAAGAGTTTACTCACAGCAAGTACGTATTTTTGCATCTTGTATAAATTAACATCAAATATTTTTGGTCTCGTAACCAATATACCATTTATTATTGTTTTAGAGAGAAGAAAAGTTACTGTAAATGACCTTAGTCCAGCTGATATCCAAGGTTATCTATTCCAAAGGTTGCGTGGCAAACATAACCAAATAGTCCATTGGGAAAAGCGCTGGTTTGTCTTATTGGGTAATTGTTTGTACGGATTTAAAACGAAAGAAGATCCAAAAGCAGCATGTTTGATTTTTCTCTCAGGATTCACAGTTGCTGTTGCCAGTGAAGTGAGTATGACATATAATAACTTTTCTGGATTTTAGTAGTTTTCCCCTTTTTATGTATATAGACCATTCATAAACATTCTCTTATTTGTATTTGATTCTTCTGTTACAAAAATTTTTGTATCTTTATAATTAACTGCATGTTTTTTTTTTGATATTTCATGGTTAGTTAATGTTGTTTTCTTTGTTATTGTATTTTTGTCCTTTTAATCTATTTTCCAAATTTGGGGTGTTTGTCCTATATATCCTATAATATTACTTTTTCGTATTTTGGTGTTTTTGATTTTAGTCTACTGAAATATTTTGATAGTGTATTACGACCTTTATGACTTATTTTAATGTTATATTTATAAAATAATTTGTTAGTTGCTGGGATAGTCCCTGTACTTCTGGTAAAGATAGGTATTTGATGTTTTGATATTTAGAATCTTTTTTATTTGTTAATTGATTATAATATTTGTTTATTCTGTTCTTGACAATTCTATTTATCATTTATTCAGGATAATTCTTTCTTTTAGTGTAGTTTATCACTTTTCAATCGCCATGTATCTAAATTCACCTAGATATTTAAACTCTAATTCATGTCACCCTATCACCCAAAAAAAATCAGTCATTGTTGGTTTGGCTCACTCAACTATCATATCTTGAATTTAGATACACAGCTATTGAAAAAGCAGAAACTGGACTAAGAAAAAATACTTATACTGAAAAAATATATTAATAATAATATAGTATTTAAAGTGTACTGTGGCTTTTTTTCTTCGAAAGGTAAGTAATAAAATTACTAGTGACAGTTAAATACACCCATACCAAAGATCTATTTTTATTGGCCAATAAATATTCCTTATATTAATTAAAATAACAAATTTCCTTTTTATATATATATATATATATATATATACATAAGGGAACAAAACATAGGTATTAGCATCTAACAACAGACTTTCTAGCTGAATATATTTGTCTTATTGATAAATTTGATGATTACGTCAAGGACCTTTTTGTTATTGGTGCCCAAGAGGAATGGCATATTGATTGGGAATTCAATCCCAAGTTCTCTAAGATCTCTTATTAGGGTGTTGTTGTGAGTTTCGAATTTCTTGCATTTTAAGAATATGTGGTCCAAGTCAGCCCTTTCATTACACTCTTCGCATAGAACAGATGTTATTACTTTGATTTTGTTGAGATGAGCGGGGTAAGATGCATGTCTGAATCACATTCTTATTAAGGAGACCGTCTGCCTTCGACTGTAAGGAGTGTTCCTGTACCAGCATTTTTTGGTATGTATTTTTGTTACAGAGTATACTGTGAATTTTTGTTATTGCAATAGTTTTCCCAGTGTATGGTCCATTTTTTATACAAATTGTTTTTCCATATGTTAATGCAATCCGATAGGCATTATTCTCAAAATATGCTTCTCCTGTGTCGATACTTTCTTTTGCTAAAATAACTACGTGCTCGTTTTGTTTTATGCCTATGTGAGCTTCAACCCAAGCCATTTGTATGTCGAATTTCCTTGAGGTGAGTTGTCCTAAGATGACTTGAATTTTGTAAATATACGGATGAGATACAAGGGAGCTTGGATTGTTTGGTTTATATATACTCTGTAGGACGGATAGTGAGTCCGAAAATAACGTAATGTTTTTATGTTGGTTTTGAGATGCTAAGTATTCTAAGGCTTTCAATAATCCGTATGCCTCTGCTGTGTAAATCGAACTATGGGAATTGATTTTGAACATCTTTTCTATTTTTCCTTCGGGGATATAAAATGCACACCTAGTACCTAACTCATTCTTTGATGCATCAGTGTATACTGCCATGTTAGTTTCGTTATTATCTGTAATTCTTACGAGTAAATTTTTATTATAAGGAGCAGTTTCAAAGTATTTCGGTATTATAATTTTTGGATAGCTTTGATATAATTCAAAGTATTTATCTCTCGTGAGTTGCATCAATGCCGTGTTGCTCGTATTACGAAAACCTATACAACGTGGAGGAGAATTTTTTTTTATCCAGTATGTTTTTGTCAAATCGTTGCAGTTTAAAACAGATACTTTATGGATTAGTGGCGACTGTTTTAATTTGCATTTTAAAATCATTATTTCGGCCAAGTATTCTCTTCTCTATTTTAGTGGCGAATATTTTGCTTCCACTCTAATAGCTTCGACAGGTGTAGACTTCATTGCTCCGATTCAAATTGTAAGAGCTTTATTTTGGATAAGATCTAGTTATTTTAGGTTTGTGTCATTTGCTGATCCGTACAGTATGCTTCCATAGTCCATTATAGATCGGATGTACGCTCTGTAGAACAAAATTGCGATATTTAGACTAGCTCCCCACCACGTCCTCGTAATCATTTTCAGGAAATTTATTGCTTTTGTGCACTTTGTTCGTATGAGTTCTATGAATGGTTTCCATGTTAGCTTGCTATCCAGTACTATTCCTAGATATTTGACTTCATCTTTGTATGGTAGTAGAGCATTACCTAATTGGATATTTTCAGGTTTTTGTAAAATATGTCTAGAAAATACGTTGATGCTTAACTTATGAGGCGCGATCTGAAGTCCTAGGTTTTGGATGGTGGTAATCAAAGGAATGAATGAGTTCTTTAGTTTCTGTTTTCCACGATCGTATTTCTTTTCCTGTGAGTATCAAACAAAATCGTCTGCATATTGTTTGTATTATGTATTATAGTTGTTTCCTCTGTTATTGAGTGTAAACAGGCGGTAAATATATTAAATAAAAGGGGAGATAATGTTGATCCCTGAGGTAGTCCCAGTGAGGTATGTGTGGTCCGATTAGGGAATTATTGTGTCTAATATGTACTTTCCTATTTGATAGCATTTGACATAATAGGTTACAGATTCGTTCCGGGAAGTTCAAGTCTTTCATTTTATCTTTTAGTATTGGGGTGTTCACTGTATCGTAAGCACTTTGAAGGTCTAAGAATGTTGCAATCAAGTATCCATTTACTGAGAATGTGTTCTGTATATCTGCGGTAATGTGTGATGCCGCGTCAATTGTGCCGAATCCTTTTTTAAATCCATATTGGGTTATGGGTAATATTTGGTTCTGGTTTATCCACCACTCTAGTCCATTTTTGATTATTCTCTCAAATGTCTTTAGAACACATGAGCGAAGCGATATTCCTCTGTAAGATTCAGGATCTTCACGATATTTCCCAGGTTTTAGAGTTGGAACGATTGTCACCTTTTTCCAATCTTGTATGTTGCAATTCCCGGTTGACCATATTTCGTTGAATATTTCCAATAAAAACATTTTGGCGTTTTTAGGTAAATGTAGCAGCATTGCATATTTAATGTCATCTTCTCCAGGTGCCGTATTTATTGAAATATTGAGAGCATTTTCTAATTCTCCAAATTCCAGGCTCCGTTGGAAAATTTCTGGTGTATCTTCTGCTTGCTTTGCTGTTGTAATTTCCTTGCGATTTAATAGTACCATTGGGGGTGTAATTTTGTCTAAAAACGGTTCTACCCAGTTGTCATCTGTGGACTTGGTTCGGTTAGTTAGATTTCCATTCATTTTTTTTTTACTTGATTCCATATTTGAGTCATGGGCGTATTTTTGTTGGGGTTATTGCAATATGTAATCCAGGATTGTCTTGCCGCTTTTCTTAGAATTCTTTTAGTTTTGGCAGCTTCATTTTTTGCAGACAGGAATTTTCCAGTGTGCTGGTATTTTTAAATTTTATCATTGATTTTTTCCTTGCCCGAATTGCTTCATCGCACTCGTTATTCCAACACGGTGTTATTTTTCCACCTCTTGGTTTAAATGGTTTATATATTGGGATGGAAATATTTGCTGAACTATTTATTCCTTCCATAAAGTATGAGTATTTCTTATTGATGTTGCTGAAAATGGGATGGTCTTGTGCAAAGAAGTTGTCAATGTTCTGTATATAAGAATTCCAATCGGCTTTTTTTATATTCCATCTGCTGGAGGGGTATATGGTATTTGAATCTGTTGCCCTGGTCCGAAGTTTCTAGAAAACATTGGAGGGTGCATTTCCTCTTCTCATGTATTCACCTTTCGTTATTTAGGAGTATTGCTGAGAAGTGTTGGTGGAGTTGGGGGGTCGTGTATGGTGGGAGGGTTTTTGTTTCATTCCTGGGATTTGTTGGTTGGGATAATTGAATGTTAGGTCGGCGGCTATTATTATTATTTTTATTGGGGTTCATATTTTTGTTTGGAAGGGCGGGAAAATTTTCTGGAGTATTGATTAAGGTTTCAAAACTATTTAATAGTGTGACATTAGCATAAGAGTTACTAATGTTTGCTTTTGCCTCAAGAGATATAGTATTATTTTGTGCCATGTGTTCTTTTAACTTTTTTATGCTCAAATGTAGGGCATGTTCTAGAAATCGATTTGTGATTGTTAACCTTACAATATATACAGAAAGAGTTTTCCGGATCGTTGCATCTGTGATCGTCTTCTTTTATTTCACCACAATTTAAGCACCTACTATTTGTAGACCGACATTGTTTGACCACGTGTCCATATCTTTAACAATTGTAACATTGTGTTACTTTTTTTACATAATTTTCTACTGGACATATTACACTATTTATTTTTATGTGCATTGGCAAGGCATTACCCTTGAAAGTTACTAGAATTGTTTGTTTTGGTATATAAATAGTCTCTCCGCCTATGTCTATTTTTTTTAAACCTCCTAACTTCCGTGACTGTACTCGTCGTAATGATATTTTTGAGTAAATTCTCTTCGTTAAAAATTGTATAAACTTCTTTTACTACTCCTCTACGCGCCAATAAATTATTTGGAATAAATGCTTTTAAATTTTCATTATTAAGTTCTTTGTTATTAATTAAATTATTAGCATCTTTTAAAGCTTCTAATTGCACTCGTACTCTATTTTTCCCCACCTTTTGTATTAGTTTAATATTAGATATTTTCAATTTTTGGTGTAAAATATGCCCTACGGCCATGGGATGTAAACGACCTATGTTATCAGTATTCAACTTTTCAATAAAAACAAACGTTATCTGTATAAAAATACGATTTGTTGATGTTGAATGTTTTGGGTTTTTGTGGATTGTAACCTGTTGCCGTCTGAATAGAGCGGCGTTCGTCCTCTGTGTTGCTAGTATGATTAGTAACTGGCATTAAATTAGGATTTACAATCACTTGTGGTCCCATCTCGCTGTTATTTTTATCGGGTTCGCTGTTGATATTCGAAAGATTATTTATGTTCCCCCTGCTATCGGGGGGAAGATTTTCAGTAATTTTCTATTACTTTCCATGCACTCTTGTTTTACACTAATTTAAGTTTATTTCACGTAAAATTTATCAGTGATATTTTGTTTAAACGGATTGCTGTGTCGCACATATTTCACCTACAATTACCGGTACTCGGATGAAACCTATATTTATTCCTCAAGATATTTAAACTTAAATACATTTTACCCTACCTACAAAAAAAATCAATAATTGTTAGTTTGCCTGATGGAACTGTCCAATTAACAGATCCTGAATTTAGATACACAGGTATTGAAAAACTAGAAAATGCTCTGAGAAACAATGATTATACAGAAAACCTAATAACATAATGCTAAAGAATATTATAATTAATTGACAAACAAAGCAGATCCTAACATTAAGATATAAAACGCCTACCTTACCATATGTACAGGGATTATCTCACCAGTTATAAAATTATTTCAGTAGTCTAAAATAAAAAAAACCCAAAAAACAATACAAGTAATATTATGTATGAAGTTCCTTGTAATTATTGTAATGCTGTTTACAGAGGACAAATGTCCCGTGATCCATATATGGCTCACACTTGATGGTTTGCCTAAGTCATATAAGCAATATGTAGTTCATATATGTTGGATATGGTAATGTTTTTGCTACACACCAACGTATGTATGAGTCATAGTAGGTTCATGGATTCTGAGTAAAACACTGTTGAGTTTTATGCTTTATTGTAAGTATATAAAAACAATCAAATCCAATTACAAAAATGAAAATAATGACATTTACTATTTATCAATGAAATAATAGAAGAAAAAAAGTATCTAATGCCTTTCATTAAAGCATGAGAAGCAGAACGCTTGGCTACATTCGGTGCAGATGGTGGTTACTCGTTTAGCATTGCTCCTTGCTGTTTCTGAAAACAGTAACTTCCATGACATCTTTTACGAAATAAGTTTCTTTGATCGTTTTGTGACAGTTTGTGCCTGAGATATATCGTCATCTTTTATTTGCAACAGGCACTTTCAAATTTACTCACTAAATTGTAGTAAAGTCATTTTACTATTTGTCATTTGAGTAAAGATAATGTGAATGTTTACTTGTGTTGTGCTACAAATGAGTTTTATAGCAATTTTTTAATACCACATCCACTTACGAAGAGAAGAGTAATAACTTGCTAACTGTTTTCCTAAGTTTTACTCTACAGCTACCTTTGCTTTCAGTATTCTGTTGTCTTTTCTATCCTGTCTAACAGCGACCATTTCATTAGCTTAGCAAATTGAAAGCATAAGCACATCAGGCTGATCTCTCCACTTGACAAGCAAATTTCTCCTTTGCAAATCTGTTTTTCTACTACCTGTTGATTGAATACTTTTCTATTTTCTCGTTTTACCAGGGAGATCTAGATTAGGAAGTTTTTCATTGGATCCAGAATAAACAAAAACGTTTCATGTAAAACCTTCAGGTGTGCATACTTTGAAGAGTTTTACCACATATTTACTGGCCTTGGACGGATTATACTGCCGGAAAAGTTATCGTCCTCTAAATGCAATCATGGTCTTATTAACTACCACTGTATAAGCCGGTATGTACAATTAGCGGTTTTATTTTATAAATACGATCAGAATGTATTTGTTGATTATCAAAAAATGCCATCATTTAAGCAGTAGAACAAATCTATTGTAGCTGAATGAAATATGAGGGAATATGGGTTGATACTACAAAGAATCTTTCTTTGAGTAGCACTGTATTGGAGGAAACTGAAGTATCTCTATCAAAAAAGTCACACCTGTTGTGAAAACATAGACAGTACTTTTTTCTGTAAAAAATGTAGTAAACTTACCAATAAAACGTTGAAAAGACACTCACAGATCAGAATTGATCAGTCAGTGTCTTTTCAACGTATCATTCTACTTGAACGAGACAGCTTTTCGGTCTATAACATCTGGGTTGTATACCTATTTGTACAGTTATTATTATTATTATCATTACTATTATTATTATTATTATTATTATTATTATTATTATTATTATATTTAGATAAGGGCAGAGGGACAAGTCCCTATTGTGCCCAAAAACATGAATAATTACATAAGTAACCTACTAGTAGGTAAAGAACAGAGAAATAAGTACAATATATACAATATACCAAATAATCTATAGGTGCTCTAGCAGCGCACGATCAAGTCTGTTTTTAAACGAGTTAGTAGATTGTGCAGAAACTGTGGATACATCAAGATTATTCCAGCTGTCGAATAGCCTGTTAGGTAAAAAGTTCTGTCTTGATCTGACGGTAAAGTTTTCTTTTTTGAGTTTAAAAAGGTGTCCTCTAAGGCGGTCATCTGGATTTAAGGTGAACATCATATCAAGATTACCAAAATTAAATTTTAATATTTTAAAAGTGGTAATGAGGTCTCCGCGGTGTCTGCGAAGTTCAAAGGAAGTTAGGTTGGCCATGGAGAGTCTCTCTTCGTAGGAAGGTCTTCGCTGTCCCAGGGACAGTCGAGTGGCTCTTCTTTGAACATTTTCCAAAAGATTTTTATCTCGAACTAGGTCTGGGTGCCACGTTGGACCGGCGTACTCGAGAATTGGTCGGACATAGATAGTATACAATTTGCAAAACGACTGAAACGAAACACTCGAAACGCACTTACGAATGAGATACAGTCTGGTGTTCGCGCATTTACAAACTGAAGTTATATGATCAGACCAAGTTAGGTTGCTATTTACGATAATTCCGAGGTCGTTATAGGAAAACACAGAATTTAATGGTCGACCGTCTACAAAGTACGGTAGTAGTGGGTTGTTTTTACCAATTCGGAGCACTACACATTTTTCAGTGTTCAACGGAAGTAGCCACTGGGAACACCATCTGAAGATGGAGTTTAAGTCCAGCTGGAGGGTTTGTTAGTTGGTGATTGGATTCGTATATATCTTTGTGTCATCAGCGTAGAAAGATATTTTATTAGTTACGTGATAAGGAAGATCGCTGGTGTAAATCGTAAAAAGCAGAGGACCAAGAACAGAACCCTGTGGTACTCCACCTTCCACCAGTCTATCCCTTGAGAAGTCTTCGCCAACTCTTACTTTGAAATATCTGTCTGTTAGAAAGTCGTCAATCCAGCTAAGTAAAGAGCCGCGAATGCCGAAGTGTTCCAGCGTGTGCAGAAGTCAGCGCAGGGAAACACGATCAAAGGCCTTGGAGAAGTCCAGATAGACAATACCTACTGGCTGCCGATCGTTAAGAGATGATGTCCAGTCATTAACACAGTGTAGCAGGTTGGTTAGGGTGGAACGGCCGGCGACAAATCCGTGTTGTTGCGTTGGAATCACATTTTCCAGGAGAAGAAATTTGGTCATCTCCTCCGAATTAATGGCTTCCATTACTTTACTGACCACTGGTAACAGACTAATTGGGCGGTAGTTATTGGAATCAAGTTTGTTACCTTTTTTTAATATGGGGGTGATAGATGCTAATTTCCAGCTGGGGGGTATGGAACTTTGAGTAAAGGAAGTCTGCATAATTAACGACAGGGGAGTTGCAAGCGAGTTCGCATAGCTTTTTAAGAGTTTTGGAGTTAGGCCATCTAAACCAGGTGATGCGTCAGTGCGAAGTTTCAGTAAGTGCAGTTTTATACGGTCTGGTGTAAATACTACCTGTTCTAAAGATGTCTTGAGGCGAGGACAGTTAATTGATGGGAGGTTGTCATTATTGGGTTCTTGAGTGAAAACTTGTGAGAAAGCTAAAGAGAGCGTCTCAGAAGACTCTATATTAGAAGAGCATACAGTATGGTCGGGTTTTTGAAGTAGGGGAATGGAAACTTTTGATGATAGGGACGATCGTATATATTTGAAAACCTTTTTACTGTTACCACTGGAAATGATGTTTTCTTCAAAACTTTGTCTTAATGTTTTGAGAGATAGTTGAAGGGTATTAGAAAATCTGCGATGGTTCAGGGAGTCACTCAGAAGCTGTGTACACTGATATTTACGCCAGAGGCGTCGTTTGTGTTTGATACGTTGTAGTGCTGCGTGGTTTATCCAGGTTTTTTTTTAAATAGGTTAATGGATTTGGTTGAGGCCAATTAGCCAGACTATGTAGGTGTCTGATTATTTTATTTAAAATTTGTTTAATTTTTCTGCAGGATTGAGCACAGTAAATATGTTTATTTGTGTTAGTATTTTTTATTCTAATTCAACAATTTTTTTTCATTTTCTTGTTTATATATATATATATATATTTTTTAATAATCTTTTTTTCCAGTTTATTTATTTTTATTTTTTAAACCTCTTTTTTTCATAATTTGTTTTTTTTTTATTTATTTTTTTAATTTTTTTTCTTAATATTTTTTTTCGGATTTTTTCTAATTTAATAATTGTTAGTAATTACAAATACAATGTTGTGTTTGCATAATTGCTTACAAATTTTACAATTTAAGTTTTCAGTTTATTATGTGTTGGTACAGTATGTAAAGAGTGTTTATACTTTCTGAAAAAATAATACAATTAAGGTCTATTGGAAGGGTTATATTGGCAGTTATTAGTTGATTATATAATTTCCTAATATTTTGGGTATGTAACGGACACTCAAGTAGGATGTGTGTCAGTGTACTTATATCTCCACAGGAACAATATGGGTTATCAATCATTTTTAGCCGATGTTTATATACAGGAGTAAGTGCATGATTTGCACGCACTCGATTTATTGTAACTATAAAATTTCTGTTCACCTCTTTGTAGAACCAACTTTGCTTAGGGATCCTATCCTGATGTTTTTTAAAGTTTAATCCAGTTGTAGATTCATTATAGAGTTTTTGCCAGTTTTCTTTAATTTTCTGTTTTTGTGATTGAATACGTCGGAGGGTGGTAATTTAAGTTGGGGAGTTTTTCTCCTGTTTTTATGGCTTCCTTTGCAAATTTATCAGCTGTTTCGTTTCCAGTTATACCAACATGAGCTTTTATCCATACATATATGACTATTTTGTTATTTGTGTGAATTTCGTGGTATAAGTTCAAAATGTTTGCTTCAATATGATTTAATGTTCTCTTTATGTTCATATTTTTTAATCTGCCCACTGCGCATTTACTGTCTGTAAATATTACATATCTATTTTTATCTTAATTTAATATGTATTTCATTGCTTGTAAAATTGCTGTTATTTCTGCTGTATATATAGAAGCCCCCTTTGGTAAAGTATATTTGGAATGATGTTTTTTGTTTATGTGGTAGAACGCGCAGCCTGTTTGTTCATTTGCTTTTGAACCATCTGTAAATATATATTCGTAATTTGGCCAGTATTTGTTTTTGAATTTATTGAATTTGGTTTGAGTTAGGTTTGGTATTTCGTTTTGAATTTCGAAATAATATGTTGGTATTTTGTGAGCGTAGAGATTTTCAGGTAGGTATGTAAAGTTAAGTAGTTTCCCGTTTCTATGTAATTTGTGGTGGTAGCTATATATTTCCATAAGACTTTCCACTATAACTGGGGTTTTTTTGAGTACCAGTGTTAATGATTGTAACCTGTTGAGGTATGATGCTTCCTTTACTATTATCTTAGTAATAAACATATTACTGAGTAATTGTCTTCTTAGTTTAAGAGGTGGTATTATTGCTTCCGCTTGCATAATATTTATAGGGATGGATCTGTTATATCCTAGGCATATTTTTAAACATTTATTCTGTTGGGCTTCAATTTTGTTTAAGTGTGTTTCAGCTGCTGTCCCATATAGATGACTTCCATAATCTATAATTGACCTTACCATTGTTTTATAAAAGAGTAATGCCGTATTTGGATCCGCTCCCCACTTTGTATTGCAGAAAGCTTTTAATATATTCATTGAATTTTCAGTTCTTTTGATTACTTGGTGTATACAGTCTTTCCATAAAAGTTTCTTGTCTAACAGTAATCCAAGGTATTTGATGGTATTTTTTATGGGAAAGGTGTATTTACCTAGGGTTATCAGATTTTGTGGACAACTTCTAGTTTTGGAAAAGATATATACTTCGGTCTTGGTTTCTGATATAGACAGCCCAATATTATCAAGCCATTTTTGGATTGGACCAAATTCCGCGTTAATAATTTTTCTACATCTTTCAACTGATTTTTCTGTGGTGTATAACACAATATCATCGGCGTACTGTACTATTTTAGATTTTGGTGATATGATTTTTTCAATATCCATTGTATAGAGGGTGAATAGGATTGGACTGAGAATGCTGCCTTGTGGTAAACCGTCTCTGGAAATTCTTGGATCTGAAATGTGTTGGTTAATTTTTAAGGAGATTTATCTATTTGAATATGCGTTCTTAATGAAATTTGCCATATGAGTTGGTAATCCTATGTTGATGAGTTTTTCCTCCAGTAAATTCAATTGGACATGATCGAAAGCTGATGCTACATCGATAAATGTAGCTAAAGTGTGGTGTTTTTGTGAATAACCCATATAAATATCGTTTACTAATATTGTTAGAGGTTCTTGGGTGGACCTACCTTTTCTAAATGCATAATGTGAGTCAGGCAAAATTTTTTCACTCTCTAACCAATGTTCGAGTCTGTTCTTAATCATTCTTTCCAAAGTTTTAAAGACGCATGATGAAAGTGATATAGGTCTATATGATTCTGAAGTATCGTCTCTTTTACCTGGTTTTTTGATGGGTAAAACGATGTAGTCTTTCCATTTTTCGGGGAAAGGGATCTTGTTTGTCCAGATAGAGTTGAACAGTTCTAGCAGAGCTTTTTTATGTTCTATTGGCATTTTATAAATCATTATATATGAAATATTGTCCTTACCGGGGGCGATATTTTTGGTTTGTTTCAAACTTTGTTCTAGTTCCCACATATTTAATATTGAGAGTAGAAATGTATTGTTTCGTTGTACTGTAGTTATTTGGTGTATAGATTTGTTGTCAACCCCAAGGGAAGAGATTTTGGTATGAAATTCATTTACCCAGTCCGCTTCAGGGTCTATTGGTGTTTTATTTGATTGTTTTCTATTTTTAAATCGATTTACTTTATCCCAGACTTCTTTAATTGGTGTTCCTTGATTAAGACTTTGACAATAATTTCTCCAGCTCTTCCTTTTGGTTTCTTTAAAAGTCCTTTTTGCCACTGCATCTAGTCTTTTGTATTCTATCAAGTTGTTAAGATTTGGCGATCGTTTGTAGTGGGAAAATGCTTCTTTTCTTGCTAGAGCTGCTATGTTGCAAGTTTCATTCCACCATTGCTTTGAGCAGTGATTGCGTTTTTTGTTTGTTGAAAAGTGTTTTGGGATAGCGTCCTCTGCTGCTCTGTTTATATTTTCGATGACACCATCATATGTTGTTTTCGGTTCTGTCAACTGTAATACAGAAGCGTATAGTTCCCAGTTTGCATCTTTGAGTCTCCATAAGTTGTGGGTTGTTGGTGAACTTTCTGGTAGCGAATTTTTACATTCTAGTTTGACATGTATTGGAAAGTGATCTGAACCATATGGCTCTTCTAAGGTAGACCATGTAATTTGTTGAGTTAGATCTTGGGTACTAAAGGTTAGGTCTATAACTGATTTCCTAGTGCTGACTAGCATGGGAGATGTATCATTTAATATAATTAAATTACAGTGTTCTATGGCTTCCAATAGTACCTTACCGTATATGTCGTCACATTCATTATTCCATGCCAAGTTATGGGCATTGAAGTCGCCCCCAATTAAAAATGGTTTTGGGATTTGGTCGAAAAATTGTATCCACTGTTGCAGTGATATACGAGTTCGCGGTTTAACATATATAGAGACTATATATATTGTTTTCCCAATTTTGGGTATATTCACTGATATACATATATATTCAAAGCTAATTGTGGTATGTATTGGTATCTCTTGATACCGTATATTTGACTTCACCATAGCCGTCGTTGCGGTCACAGCGGATATTGTTAAAACCAATGAACCCATAGTACTTGCCTGGGCGGTACCATGTCTCGGATAATAAGGCAACAGTGTAGTTACCCTTATCTAGTAGGTATTCTAAGTTTGTTTTATTCGAGACTGCCGAGCGGCAGTTCCATTGCAAACTATTTATGTGGTTTAGATCTGAGAAAGTGACGACATATTTACATCTAGTGTTGATTTAACTAAATTTTCTAGTTCTTTCTTATTTACATTTATGTTTTTTGATTCTAATAAAATCGTGACAATTTGTATAACTAATTGAAATATTGAATTTATTGTGCTCAAATCTGCAGATGGTGATTCCAATTGAGAATTGATATTTTTGGTATAATTTGAATTTTCTAATATTCCACCATAAACCATTGGGTGTCTTGGGAAGGATATAATTTCTTTGTGCAATTTTAAAATTGGGTCAGGACTGTTTGGCCTTTGCCTTTTGTGAGCTCGAGGGTTGGAAAGGTTTGTGGTTGGATTTGTAGTATTGAAATTTGTTTTTGGAGTTAAATTGATGATATTGGATGGGGTTGGATCGATTGTAGCTTGACTGGAATTTAGGGGGGGGGGGGAAGATTTGGGGCAGTGTATATTCATAGTTTGTGAATTTGTCACATTTGAGTTACTGTTTGTAACACTTGCATAAGAATTTCTACCTATCTGTTTGCTTGCATCATGGTAACCTATATTATTTGTTGACATAGACTCTTTAATTAACTTCTGTCTTTTAAATTCCGGGCACGCTTCTAAGTTACTTGTAAAATGGTCACCCGAACAATTGAAACATTTTGGTGTACGTTCAGTATCTTTGCAATATTTAGTGTTATGAGATTCTCTGCATTTGCCACACCTTGGCTTGCCCTTGCATTGGTTTCCAGTATGCCCGTATCTTAAGCAGTTAAAACAAAGAAGAACTTTTTGCTTATATGGTTCAACTTCCTTCAGTACCTTATTGATTGTAATATATTTCGGTAAAATTTGTGATTTAAAGTGAATGATACATGTTTTAGTTGGAACATATTGTGTACCTTGTTCATCAGTGCATTTCCTATTTAGTCTTTTAACTTGCACTACTTCAAACTTGCAATGCAAGTCAAACATTTTTATTTTATTTTCAATATAATCTTCCGAGAATTCCGTTGAAATATCCCTGACCACGCCCTGTCTAATAACCATAAATTTAGGTATGTAAATTTCCAAATTGTTTTTAATAAAAATTTGATCATTTTTCCTGGATAATAGATAGTTAGCTGATTTGTAATCTTTAAACTTGATTCTTATTCTATTTCTGCCAATTGAGTCGATGCTAAAAATTTTATCATCAATTTCCGCGAAATTAGATAATACAATGTCTCCTATTCTTAACGCATTTAACCTACCTTTGAATAAATTTGAATTGTTTCCTAAATAAACATGAAAAGGCCCTAAATCATTTTGTTGATATAAATAATCTACCTTATGTTTTGCGACCTCTTTTTCAGAAGTATTAATTGATGTAATTACTGTTTTACTTTTTTGAGTATTTTTCTGGATTATTTCAGAATGTTTATTTATGATACTTATCTGGTCTTTTTTCTTGTATCCTAAAAATTCGTTTACCGGGAAGTTTGTAGTTTCTGCATTAATTAATTCCATATCAATATCTTTATTTTCGGGGGGCCTTCCCCCGCTAGTCACACTCATAGATTATATTT
Organism: Galeruca laticollis; assembly: GCA_963921935.1. Classification (NCBI taxonomy): domain Eukaryota; kingdom Metazoa; phylum Arthropoda; class Insecta; order Coleoptera; family Chrysomelidae; genus Galeruca; species Galeruca laticollis. The sequence continues at coordinate 17,118,060 of OY998183.1, read as the reverse complement.
TATTTTTCACTTAATCAGAGAAATAGATTTCACAAATCACTTAATATATTTTGATTGTAAATAGTTTTTGTTTAGACTATAGAGATAACACCGATTTTGCTAATTAGCTTGTAATTACGGTACGTCCGCTCTCTAGGAAGGTCCGAAACAAACTGTATCCAGGGTTTGAGATGGTTTTTATAAACCTCACGGACAGTAGTGTGTGCAGAGATTATCCTGAGAGTAGTATCATGAAATGCGTCCCACATTAACGAGGGATCTGATAAATTTGTGAAAATTAAGTCCCATTCAAGTCGGGACAGCTGTGAATCGACTTCAGAAAAATCAGTAGTAGCATAAGTTGTGATTTTATTATTGCCCGTTAATGTCTGGATAAACTGAATGTGGGCAGTTATGACTGCATGGTCTGATTTTCCAACAGGAGAGTCTATTTCGAGAGATGAGATTAGCTGTTCATCATTGGTGAGTATGAGATCTAGAATGGAAGGTAGATTATTAATTCTGAATCTTGTGGGTTCTGTAATAAGTTGAATGAGGTTCGAATTTGCAACAAGGTTTTTAAATAAGATGTGTGAATTTACAACATCTCATAATGAGGTTATCGGCCAGGATATTTCTGGGAAGTTAAAATCTCCAGCACTGATGAGATTATCAAGAAGTGATAACTCTTCGAGATTTTCAAAAACTATGTTGTCCATCGTAAGTTGTGTATCAGGGGGACAATATATACATACCAGGTTAAGAGAAAATAAATTTTTAGCAATATTTACGTGTATACTATCTATCCCAGATATGTCTAATAGTTTAATTTTAGTAGAACAAGTTGCGGTAATATCGTCGGATAAATAAATGCATACACCTCCACCGACACGATTTTCTCTATCTTTACGATAAATTGTATAGCCAGTAATGTTAATTAAGGAGTCTGGAGTTGAAGGCCGATCGCAAATCACGACAAGCAGCAATTAGTGAAACCGTAAGTGAAGTGCAAACGGTAGTGTATAACGACATAAAACCGCTACTTAAATCAAAAGTGCTAAAATTGTGGCAAATCGAGTGGCAATCGTCCCAATCGAAACTACGCGACGTGAAACCGGAAGTGAAACCTCGAGCGCAGCCAACAAACAAAAGATCGCTTCAAGTTAAACTGACTAGGTTACGAATAGGCCACACCAAACTTACTCATAGTTACTTAATTACTAAAAGTGAACCCCCAAAATGTGAATTATGCAAGATCCAGCTTACTGTCAAACATTTAATAACCGATTGCCCAAAATTCCAACAATCAAGACAAGATAACAACCTCAGCAACAATTTAGACCAAGTTCTTGGCGAAAACTGTAATACACAGAACCTTTTTAAATATCTAAGTGACATTAACATTTTAACTAAACTATAAACAACCCATATTTGTGTCGCTAATTACCCCAGTGGTAGATGCGACTTGCTTGTAAATAAAAAAAAAAAGTTGAAGGTTTAAGCCAGGTTTCGGTAATAAAAATAATTTGTGGTTTAAGAAGTTGCACTGTGCATGTGAATTATGCCAAGTTTAGCGTGAAGTGACTTTAAATTTGTGTATAAAAAAATCCAGTCATAGAATTTGCACATAGAAAAGTTATGAACGAAATTTCGAGATTTTTGGGATGCCGTTGGTGTACCTGATCGTCAGATCATGTTCGCCATTATTTTTACGGGTATCTAGTTCACTTCGAAGTTCTCTTAATCGTTGTTGTTGTGTGGGCGTCTTGTCATCTATTATAGAAAATTTTTCATTACGCTTCTCCTTGAGAAGTTTGGATTTATTTCTCAATATGTTTTTGGCATGGTGTTCTGAAGGCATTACTACTTTGATCATGCGAGGAAACTTCTGGTTGGTTTTGCCGACTCTGTAGAAGGTAATGAGGGTTTCATGACATCCGACAGTATCCAAGACAAGCTTAATTCTATTCGTGTCATCATCCTTTCTAAGTTGAGTATCCCCAGAGGAGAGAGTTCTATGATGATGAATAATTATTGTGAAATGGTGAATGGTACTCACAGTTTGAAATATTATTTTTATATGGTTTTACTGCACTGGCACTGCACTTTTTCATAGACCTATCACTGCTTACTTGCAATATACAGAGATTGCTACTTGAAAGTTTATTTACAAAATATACAGCTTATACAGTGTAAACTTGATAATTAAGCAGGAGCACAAAATTGTACATGTGTATTCGACTACTACTAGCAAACAGTACAATACAAAATGGGACAGTTGTTGTTGCCTAGTGTGAATGTGACTTTTCCGTTTCCGGGAAAAATGGGATAGTTTTTTCGTATATTTAAATGATAATAACACTAAAGTGTAAATAATATTGTTTTTCATTATTAAGTATCAAAGGCTACTAAATAATTTTTAATCTTCAATAAAAAACAATAAAAAACAACAGGTTGGAGTAGTCTGATATATTCCAAAATTTTATGTTTACTTTCTGCATCATATAGCATTTTTCGCAGAAAATTGTTTTCAAATAATATTTTCTGTACATCTATATCCCCTTCATTTTGTATGAGTTGGTTTATTTGGTTTCCTTTATTTGGGGAATCGATATTGGGACTCAAATTTTCCTCTTCATTGCAGTTTTTTTCAATACACAAAGCTGGATTTTCACAACAAACTTTCCTTTGGGAACAGCTGTTACGAAACACTGCTTCACATGTAGAAAATTTAACCTTTTTTGTCACTTTTTTACCACAATAATTACATATTTTATTCACAGCACTTAAAATAACGTCCGACTCTGCCATGATAGCCGATGAAACATCAACATAATTACGAATATTTTACTATTTTAAATGACTTTCTGGAAGAAAATGAGCTGCAAGTAACTTCAGATGTGGAAAAAATATACATGAGAATTTGATAGCCTTGAAAAATCCTTGAAAGAGTATTTTGCGGAGAAGTTACAGGACATAAACTGGCTGCAGATTCAATTCACAAATCATACCAAACCGTTAATACTAACTGTGTCAGAGTATGAGAATTTGATTGATATTAAATGTTCATCTTCTCTTAAACAAAATAGAATACACTACAATTGTTGAGAAGGCTATTGCAGTTCTGCTTCAATTCGTGATGACTTACCGATGGGACTGGTTTTTCAACTTACACTTACACCAAACGCAAGTACAGAAATAGACTGAATGCAGCTCCAGACCTTCGCATTCAATTGTCAGATATTAAGCCTAATTTTAGTGATATTTTTAGAGTGTAAGTGTAAGTGTAAAAATGTCATTCTCATTAAATTGATAAAAACAGCTACTTAGTTACATTGTATTTCTTTGTACAGTAAATGTTTTTTAATACATAAAACGATTGTTTTTCATTGATATTTCTTCTTTCTTTTCAAATCAAACATGAAAATATAAACACTACAAGGTAATCATTTTGTTATCACAGTAGGGATCCGCTAGGAAAAATTTAATCAATTAGGGTTCCGTGGCAAAAAAATTGAGAGCTGCTGTTATAAAGAATAACCTCTGAAGTGTTTATAACTTCAGTAAACCACATTTTATCGGTGACCCCATCACCAATGATTTCTTCTGATGAACTTACAGAAATGCTATCTTTATTATCAGTTGAGTGCACATTGTGAATACCATTGTCATTATCAGGATTCGTCTTGTGAAGAATAGTTTGGGTTGCCAATATCATCGTCAAATTCATCACTAAGGTTATCAATTTCAGCTCAGCTACACTGTATAAGTGATTGCAGATTTTGTTTTATATTCATGTAGAGAGTATGTGTGTGTGTGTGTGTGTGTGTGTGTGTGTGTGTGTGTGTGTGTGTGTGTGTGTGTGTGTGTGTGTGTGTGTGTGAAAGAAAATGGCTAGGAAGCAAGTCCATTAGCCACAGAATTTTCCAATGAGTCTACCTAAATACTAATGTTTACGTCTTTGATAAAATTTACCAGTAGATCTAAAATATGACAGTTATCTGAGCTTAAAAGGTGAGTGAGGTTTAAAGGTAGGAAGTAGTTTTGTTCAACAAGTGTCTTTATTAAACTGTTTGTTTTGTTAATGTAATTGCTGCAGCCAAAGAAAATGTGATTAAGATCAGCATAAGAATTATAGTTGCAGGTACAGGATGATGACTGTATAATACCCAACTTGGCAAGATGGTCAGGATATCTTCCATGCCTAGTCTTCGTTGTAAATATACTTGCTGAATAAAATTTAGGAGTTGTATAATCAAAAATATAGTTTGGAGGTGAGGGTAAGTTAGGATGAATTTGAAAATAGGTGTTATTTGAGGATTGTACAGCGTTTTCCCAGTGTTTTCGCCAGGATACATACATTTTATTTTTTATTGAGCTAATCGCATCTTTTCCAGTATACACATTACAAAAAACTCCATTCAGTACCGAATCTTTTGCTAATCGATCAGCTTTTTCATTCCCATATATTCCAATATGCCCCTTAACCCAAATAAATGTCATTCTCAAATTCAACAATATTGTTTTAATGTCACATAAAATAGGACATTTCATTATTTCGAGATGACTCCCTTTTATAGCACACAATGCTGATCTAGAATCAGATATAATCACACCGCCATCTTTTTTACTTGATTTCAGCCAGGAGAGGCCCTGTAAGATAGCATACAGTTCCGCAGTATATATACTACATATATAAGGTAATATGATTCATAAAGATTGATTTGTATTGTGAATGTACACAGCACATCCAATTCCATCCCTCGTCTTAGATCCATCAGTGTATATTATTGTCTTATCAGCAAAATCTGCTAGTATGGATTTAAACAGGATTGTGTTAATGCGGCTAGATTCCGTATAATTCGGGATTATGACTTTGTGGACTTTAAATATAGCTTGATAAGGAATGTTATATATAGGTAATGTTTTGTTGGTTCTGTATATTTTATTGAACTCATGAAGGCTTCCGCAAGTGGAGCTGTGTTTTGAACTCTCCAATATCGATTTGTAAGATCTTCTATTGAAATACTATATAAATTATTTATCATGTCAAACCTGAGGGTTTTAAGTTTAATTAAATATTTTTGAGACAATAATTGACGTCGTAAAAATAGAGGTGGTTCGTTACATTCTGCCAATAATGCATTCACGGGTGTCGATTTCATTGCGCCGACACAGGTTCTAAGGCATTTATACTGAATTCGATCTATTTTCAATAAGTTGGAATTACTACTTGATCCATATAAACAACATCCGTAATATATAATTGATCTGACGTAAGACCTGTAAAACATTATAGCAATGGCAGGGGCTGCGCCCCATCTGCGGTTTGTGACACATTTTAGGAGATTATACCCTTTTTAACATTTGTTTTTTATATATGTATGATATGTGTTTGGACCATAATAATTTAGTATCTAGAATAATACCCAAGTATTTATACTCGTTTACTACCGAGAACGCTCGCTCACACAGAGTTAGGCTCTCCGGTGTGTGAAGCCTATGTCTAGTAAAAAACATAATTGAGGATTTTTCAGTTGAGAGGGTCATACATGTTTCTTCAGTCCATTTGGCTACAGTTTGCATAATATTTTCCAAGGTCTTAAGACAATCAGCGTATATATCCTGAATGGAGTATATACAGATATCATCTGTATACTGAATGCATCGTATTGTATTAGAAAACCGTGTATGTAAATCGGCAGAATATATATTAAATAATAAAGGACTCAATACAGATCCTTGAGGCAATCCACAATAAACAATTCTGGGACCGTGCAATTGATTTTTATGATCCCTAATATGAATTGTATGCGAATAATATAATTGTGATATACTCTGAGAAGTCCTTTCACTAAAACCAACCTCTACTATTATGTTTTTTAGTAAATTGATATCCACACAATCATAAGCACCTTTTATATCAAGAAACAGGCAAACTAAATATCTGTTTTTAGAGAACGTAATTTGAACATCATTAACTAAATGAGTTATTGCATCTGTAGCCCCTTCTAAATCCATACTGTGTGCAGGGTGAAACTGAATTTTGTTCCAATTGCCATTCCAGTCTTGTTTTAATCATCCTCTCAAAAGTTTTCGTTATACAGGACATCAGTGATATAGGTCGATAAGACGTAAATAAATTTCTGTCTTTTTGTGCTTTCAAGATTAGACAAATAGTTTTTAAAGAAAGAAAGAAAGTAATTTATTTCACATAAAAAAAATATTGTACAAAAAAATTATACAACAGTTATAGTGAAACATGTCACAAAGTATAATAAAATGACTTAACTAAAGAACACAAAACACACACACATATATATTCATATATATACACATACACATATATAATTGTTTACATCAAAGACCACAGACAACCCTTAAAAATAATGAAAACAGTTCCACAAAAACAAAACAATTTTTGGCAGATTCATAGCAGGTAACAACAGAAAGACAATTTATCAATTAAAAAACTCCTCTATAGTGTAGTAGTTTTTTCCTAGTAAAAACTGCTTTAGTTTATTTTTAAAATTGTAGAAATTACTGTTTTTTATATCCTCTGGGAGGATATTATAAAATTTACATCCTAGATACTCTAGATTCTTTTCAAAAAGTGCAGTATGGTGTCTAGGCACCAATAATTGACTTTTGTTTCTTGTTTTATAGTGATGAGAAGCACGCTCGGCCACATAAATCGATCTATTCCTATGAATGAAAGTACATGCTTCCAATATATATACACCAGCCAGGGTCAATATTTTGTATTTTTTAAAAAGCTCCCTACAAGAATCTCTTATTCTGAGTTTTGCAATAATTCTTATAGCATACTTTTGAAGAACAAATACCCTTTGCCTGGTAGAACAGGTCCCCCAAATTTGTATGCCATATTTTAGATGGGAGTGAAAATTAGCATGATACACTGTTAAGAGTGTATTTTTACTACAATGACTGGCAAGAAATCTAAGGCTATAGCAGCTTTTCCTTAATTTGTTACACAAGTTGTCAATATGCGAATGCCAGGTAATGCCATAGTCGATAGTGACACCCAATAATTTAATATTTTCCTTAGATGTAATAGGAAATCCAGTGTTTTCAAACAATTGGCTCTGTCTAAATTGTCCATGATTATTAAACAGCACCGTATTTGTTTTAGTTTTGTTTAATTTTATGTTATTCCTCTCTGACCACATCACAACTTGATCATATGTTCTCTCTGTTGATATTTTCAGAGCATCCTCATTGTCTTCAATAATTACAATATTAATGTCGTCAGCATAACAAGTTGGATATATTCCAGGGACAGCATTTAATGTAGTGAGTAAGTCATTAACAAAAACCAAAAATAAAAATGGACCCAAAATCGATCCCTGGGGAACACCTTGTGAGACTTCTAGTTCCAAACCAAGAGTATTATTCACTTGAACAATTTGTTTTCTATTTGATAAGTATGACTCCAACAAATTGAGTGGTATACCTCTTATCCCATATTTAGACAGTTTAAGCAGTAAAAGTTTGTGGTCCACACAGTCAAAAGCGCTTGAAAAATCAATAAATAAACCCATTACATGCTTTTTAATATCAAGAGATCTAACAATTCTATTATGGAACTCTATCAATGCAGTCTCTGTACCTTTTTTTGAAGTATAACCATGCTGTGAGGGCGATAATAGCTTAAATTTAGCAAAAAAATTGCATAACTGATTTTTAATATTCAATTCATACACTTTGGAGATAGTAGACAAGATACTAATTGGTCTATAGTTATTAATATCATTAGGATCTCCTTTTTTGTAAATGGGAACTACTCTAGCCAGTTTTAAAGATTCAGGGAAGATTCCCCTCTCAGTTGACAAATTCAATAAGAAACTCAATGGCTTTGTCAATAGAACGGCACACTTTTTAATTAATTTATTATTTAATCCATCAGTACCAACTGCAATAGTATTTTTTAAAGATAGTATTAATTCTAAAACCTCCTCCTCTGAAACAGGAAACATATAGAAGGTTTTAATATTAGAAGAGATATTTTCATTGAAAAATTCTGCATCACAAACTAAACTATCAATAGGGGGTTTAGTAAAATTTATATTGAATTTATTTGCTAAAACAGAATCACTTATTTGGTTACCCTGATCATATAATTTGAGTTGGCTACTTGATTTGTTAGTTTTTTGCAATTCCCTAATTATTTCCCAGGTTTCTTTAGTCTTATTTTCAGAGTTTAAAATTCGATTATCATAGAATTGTTTAGAGGCCTGTTCCAACCTAAGCCTATATGTATTATTTAACACTTTACTAATTTCAATATATCGTCTATCATGCTTAGCAAGAGTAGTATATAATGCCACATTATTTCTTAATTCCAACAAATCAGCACTCAACGTAAAGCCATTAGACTTCTTGTATTTAGTCTTCGGTCCTCGTGTAACTAGCTTTTTTGGAAAGGCAGTTTCAAAACAAGATAAGACAATCTCCGCAAATTGATCATAAGCTAAATTGGGACAGATCTGACCAACAACAGTAATCCAATCTTCAGCTCCCAGCAAATCATGAAACTGTTCCATGTTGTCTTCAGAATATGACCGTCTGAAAAATTTAACAGGTAATTTACAGCTTTTTTGAGCTGAATTACCAGTGTGGAAATCAATAAATTGAGCATAGTGATCAGATAAACAAAGGTCAACTACTTTTACACTATACTGATTTGCTGTTCTAATAAATATATTATCAATGCAAGTTGCAGAGTCTTTTGTAACTCTAGTTGGAGTTCTCACGCATATTTCAAAATTAAAACCATACAATAAATCTTCCAACAAAGAAAGTTGAGTAGTAGGTTTCATAAAATTTACATTGAAATCTCCTCCAATAATTATATTCCTGTTGTTTTCTGCGCATACATGGGTTAAAATTTCGTTGAAAACTAACATAAAATCATTAAAATTTCCTCCAGAGGGTCTGTAGATAACTAAACAAATAGTTTTATATTGAGGTAGTTGTATACCACAACATTCTAAAATGTTTTCCTTAGAAAACTTTTTGATACAATATTCATTCACTCTTCCAGAAAAATTGTCGTTTTTATATATGGCTACTCCACCATGTGTTGTTACAGTCCGACACATGTCAGCGACTAACGTAAACTGGGTTAGTTTGTATGTTTCAATGGCATTCTTTATTTGCCAATGTTCAGAAATCATTAAAACATCACAACAAAATCCATCATCAAATCTATCATTCAGCATTAAAATCTTATTACTAATACATTGTATATTCTGATGCACAAAAGTTAAATTGTTAATGGGACATATAGCTTTTTTTATCAGTCTATCATTGTGATTACTTGAGGTGTTTCTAAAAAATTAGTAACTGTATTTTCTGCAGTTTGTATAAAAATTAGGTTTTTCTGGAATTGTTTAACTTTAGGTTTTGTTAAGTTGACAATATTTTGAGCTATTTCATATTTTTTCAAGTTAATCCCTTTATGGCTGTTAAGATCTAAAAAAGATATTTCACCCTCTGCAAATTGATTAATTTTAATAGTGTACTCATATAATTCTTTGTTGAATTTATATATAAATTGATTGACTTCATTTTGATTTACAATGTAATGCACTGATGCGAGAATAATATTTGTATGCAATATTTGTATGCGTACACCTTTTAATTTTATCATTGATATTTTTAAACAGTGGATATTTGCCTTTAACCATATCATTGAAACCTGCTATAATTATAACATGATCATTCAAAGTAAAATTTTTACTTAAATTCAGAACATCATCAATAACGCTATTATATAAGGCATTTGGCTTGATAATAGTTTGAACCTCAGTCCCAAAAAATAGTTACTTGTTTCAGTTGTTCAATGTACTTACCTTTTACCCACCAATCGTTATATATTTGTAGTAAAATTGTTTTCACAGGTAATGGCATATTTCTAATAATATCATATGTTAAATTATCGTTACCAGGAGCTGTACATCTTGTGGATTTGATTGCAATTTCCAGTTCTATGATATCAAAAGATTTGTCGACATTGTGATTGCTGTGGTTTTCTGTCGGTTCTTCTATTATATTTGGAACAAAACTTGGGGAAATGTTGTCAAAAATTTGATTTATAAGGCTTTCAGATATTGGTTGTTTTTTGATCATAGAATTTTTGTTTGATATTTTTCTAACAAATGCCCAAATTTTTGCGATCGGTGTGTTTTTGTTTAAACTGCTAACACTTTTTTTCCAGCATTCCTGTTGTTTTTGTTTAAATAATAGTTTGCTTCTAGCTTGAATATTTTTGAATTGTAGATAATTCTCTAAGTTTGCAGTGTTTTGTACATTTTATAAGCGTTCTTCCGTTTATTTATAATTTGAACACAATCATTGTCCCACCAAAGGGGGTTGGACACTTTTTTAGATCCGCCAGTACGAGATTTCATATAATTGGATGCTGCTTTATTTATTATTTCAAGAAAAGATTCTAATGAATTTATATCGTTAATTAGGAGGTCGTTTACTATGCACTCCTGAAAAAGCTCCCAATCGGCAGAAGACTCTATCCATTTTCTTGATGGTAATACAGGAGATGGGATATATTGTCGGGATATAGAGATGTGTATAGGAAAATTACCAGATTCTAATGTATCATCTATTATATTTCATTCTGAGTAACTCATCAAACTAGGTGAAACTAGGGTAAGACCTACTGGCGAAGGTCGTTCGTTAGGCCTACCAACTTTTGTTGGATTGCCATCATTTAAAATAATTAAATTTGTTTAATCTATAGCGTCTATTAATCTGTTACTTTGTGTATTGTCGAGTGTAGATCTCCAACGACTATGATGACAGTTTAAATCGCCGTATACAATAACATCATCCTGAGTCTGCAAGAAAATATGTTCCCAGTCTTTCGTAGTCGCTTGTATGTTAGGAGGCTTATAAACACAAAGTATAGATATATTAAGGTCATTCAGATACACTCCACAAATCTCTATTCTGGAATTGAAATTTTTACGGAGAACTATTTCTTAGAATGATAAATGGTCTCGGACGAGGATTCCGACACCACCAAATCCGTCAGTCCTGTCAACGTGTACAAAATTGTACCCGTTTACATGAAACGTTTTATTTGGTGATAACCAAGTCTCATTTAGAGCAATTAGTTCGAATCTAGTAGTTGAACCAGCTAAATAGTTTAAAAGGTTAGATTTATTTTTTATTATTGAATTACAATTCCATTGAATTATATTTAAGGTTCTAATAGAATTCATTATCGTTAGAATCAGGTAAAGAATTTATAATTGTTACTTTTCCGCCCAAACTATCTAATATGAGAGAAAAGTATTGGTTTACCCCAAAAAAGTTGGAATTTTGAGTTATTTCTACGTTTTCCATCAACTACAACACGAAAAAATGGTTTTTAGAAAAAAATCCTGTGTGTATGTCGTCGTTGTCGTTGTCGTCGGCCACTTTTTCTTACATGTCTTGTTAGCACGATACAGCCTCCGGAGTGTAATATGTCACCAATTTTATGATTGAATATTGTTAAGGACATGTCACAGATGAACCCTATTGATTTTCAGCTTACCAGAGCCAGTACAACGGGTGCGATGGTACTTGAAGTACGAAATTTTGTCATTTTTTGAGAAATTTCAGTTTGTTAGCACGATACAGCCTCCGGAGTTCAACAAGTCACCAATTTTATGATTGAATATTATTCAGGACATCTCACAGATGAACCCTATTGAATTTGAGCTCACCCGAGCCAATACAACAGGTGCTACATTACTTTAAGTACGATATTTTTGTCATTTTTGGAGAAGTTTCAGTTTGTTAGCACGATACAGCCTCCGGAGTATATTCAAGTGACCAATTTTATGATTGGATATTATTCAGAGCGTCTCAAAGATGAACCCTATTGATATTCAGCTCACTAAAGCCAGTACAACGGGTGCTATGGTACTTGAAGTACCAAATTTTTGTCATTTTGGAGAATTTTCACTTTGTTAGCACGATACAGCCTCCCGAGAGTATACGATTGATCAATTTTGATTGAATATTGTTCACGGTGTCTCACAGATGTATCCTATTGATTTTCAGTTGACTACAGCGAGTACAGCGGGTCCTATAAATCCAGATATATTACATTTTTGGTTATTTTTGGAGAAATTTCGGTTTGTTAGCACGATACATTCCCCGAAGTGTATACAAGTAACAATTTTATGAAATAATGTTATTCAGGGCCACAGATGCGGAAAAGTTAGTTTTAATCTGTAAAACCGTTTATTTTAATTTCGTTTTGTGTTTCTTGAAAAATATCCCAGTCTGGCACAACTAAATTAAATTTTTTAATAAGATGTTCGAAAATGTAAGGAATTTTATGTAAAATTTCGATTTCTAGCTTTTCTCTGTATGACTGGAAATAATCCTTATGGGGATTAGGCAAAACAGAATTACTAGTTGTGGCCTGAGATTTGAAGGCAGGGGTTTTTTAACTATAAGAGGAGAAATGGCATTGCGTTTTTTAGGAGGTTGGGACTGTGGATGTGGTACCCAGTTTTTACCACCTGAAGGATTCTCACTATCTTTGTCGTCATTCAGATGTGGGAAGTTGGCGAGGTTGTTTAATAAATTGTACCTATTGTTTGAGGTAGCTTTTGAGTAGCTTGGGTTAATAACCATTGATTCCGCTTCTTTAAATGATATATTTTGTTCAGACATGGTTTTTTAACCTTTAATTGATGCTGGTACTTGGGACATTCTTTTGAGACAGACTTATGACAGTTTTGCTCCCAATATATACAAAATTCCTCACTTTTACATTCTACGCCGTCTTTAACATCATGAATTTGTCCACATTTTATACATTTGTCAGTGGTACTTTTGCAATATTTTTTAGTATGTCCATATCGAAGACATTTGTAGCACTGCACTACTGGATAAACATAAGGTTCTACTACGAACCGAACTAAATCAATTTTAACTGAACTAGGTAAAGAATTTCCTAAAAATGTAACAATTAACATTTGTCTAGGTACGTACTGTATCTCTTTATCGCAATCAATAATTTTGCGCTTCATTCTTTTAACGTCTACGACTTTTTGATCGCTTTCAATATTTTCCAATATATATATTTTTCATTTAAAAATGTATCAACTTCCCTAATTACGCCTTTTTTATGATTGAAAAAGGTCGGAATATACGCTATCAATTTGTTATCTTTCATTATTTCCTATAATTGAATTTGCAGTATGATAGTTTTTAAAAATAATTTTCACTTTATTTCTACCGACTAACTTAATATCTACAATATCATTTTTTAAATTCCTTTCATTAAAAAGATGACCTACCTTAACTGCCGAAATACGAATATGTACTTGTTTGTGAAGGTTCAACGATAACATAGAACGGTCTGATATCAGTTGAAGTATAATTATTATTTAAATTGTACTTTTTATTTATTTCAATTTCCATTTTATCAGGAGGGTCGTGTTGAGACGGGGGCCCTCCCCCATCTGAATCTTCAGTCATAATAATATAAAGGAATTAACTTGCCAAATATTTTATTATTTATACTAATAAATTGAAAACTAGTCAAAGATAATTCACTGTACTATTTAAAGATAAGACACACCACACAAACCAACTATTTTATTCGAAGGTTCAAACGGTACTGCAAGTAGAGAGTAATAATTATATATCAAAGCCCTCAATCTCAAATAATATAAAAATCAAAATTGTGCCAAGGCTTCAAAAAGATATGTCTACAAAAAATGTTATTTGTTAAATTAGTCCTAGAATCAAGAAAATATATATGAAGAGGTTTAAGAATAAGAATTATAAGAACTTGCATTTTAGTTTCTAGTAAAATGAATATAGCTCATCCCAATAAATGTTTTTTCAGGTTAAATCCAGATCCCATTCGTTTAAAGTATACCACACAGGCACAGTCTTCTACTTCTCAGCCGAAGATCCAGACGCTTTGCAATCTTGGATAGATCTGATCAGATCGGCAACTCTCCTGAACGATACCCAAAAGAATCAGGATTCGAGTTTGTATTCAGAAACTGATGAGTCCGATACCGAAAGGTTGAAACCACCTGTGGAAAAATCAGATTCATTGAAAAAATTCGGATCGTTGAAGAAGTTTACTTCGAAAAAATCTAGTGGAGATTCCAGTCCGGGCGGTAGTACTAGTTTAGATAGGAAATGGTTTTTTAATAAATCAAGTAGTCATAAGAAAGACTCGGTACCAGTTCCAACAGCACAGTATAGGTAAGTAAGAATATGTATAACTCTCAAATTTATTCTTCTAGTCAGTCTATTATTACTTCTGATTATTAGTTTATTTCTACCGTTTTTTTAAATATCACTTGTCACCACCATTTCTTGTGGTATGTTAATGATGTAGACTTGTTCTATGAAACAATTGTAAATATAATTAGAAATATAGAATTTAAGTTCAATACTTGTTTTATTAATCATTTCCTAATTTCTTCTAGCATGTGTATTCTATAAACTATTATATATGATTCAGTATTCAAGTAAATATTAAGGAAATGGTTGTCATCATTAAAGTTCACATTTTGAAATTACTTAGTATATTTATAAGGCCATAATTGATAAAAGATAAATTTTTATTTTCAAATCTACTCCAATTTAACCAATTTTCTATAATGATGTAGCCGTAGCTTTTTAATGATTGTCAAAATTTATAAAAATGATTAATTTTGTTCATATTCACTAAATGGATTACAGGGTGGATAGTAACAATCATTACTTCCCCAGGTTTTTTAATGGACCACCTTGTAATTCATAATAATATCGAAAATTACGATTATTATCTCATAAGTAACCAACTCAATTTTTTCGCTTATTTTTAACTGCTAGTATTCTACGGCTGTTGCCATCTCTCGCTTCTCGAAGTCATCAAATCTCTATTCTACCACTCTCCCTCATTTATATAATGGTTTTCCATCGCCTTTTTAACGTCTCTCTTCCCTATGTGGTCGTCTGTCACGTTTCCTTCTTTCTGGCAGAATCCATTGGCAGAACTTCTTCAGCCATTAAGCTTCCATCTGCTCCATCTGACTCACATACATTCTATTCCGTTATATATGATTACCATAGTTCTGTATCAAAGTAACTATTAGGGAAATGGTTGTCATCATCAAGTTTCACATTTTGAAATTAGTTACAATATTCATAAGGCCAACATTTATGAAAGATACATTTTTATTTTTATTTCATTACAGTTTGGATAACAACAATAATTATTTCCCCAGTTTTTTTGCATTTTTTAACTGCTAGTATTCTACGGCTGTTGTCATCTATCCCTTCTCGATGTCCTCAAATCTATTCCACCAATCTTCCGCATTTACATAATAGTTTTTCATTGTCCCCTTTCACGTCTCTGTTCCAGCTGTGTGCTGGTCTGCCCCATTTCCTTCCTTCTGCTAAGTCGCTTACATTCTATTCCGTCAGGACCGGCAGACTGTCCACCCTGCCGGGGCGACAAATTCTAGGGGCGGTAAATCAGTTAATAAAACAAGAAAAACCTTTTGACACTAACATTTTTGTTTGTCAAATCGAAAAAGCTCCTTTTTTAGGCATCAGGAGTGGATCCATGCAGCCAGGAACACTGTTGATAAAATCGCAATAAGTATTGTATAGGTTTATGTACATGCTTAAGGGTTACATCGACTATGAGGAAAGACAAGGTCACACGCTTCTCGCCTAGGGGTCAATCAAGGCATTATTATAACAATACAGGTGGACCACGGATAGGAAGGTATATATATACATAAGGGAACAAAACATAGGTATTAATATCTAACAATGGACTTTCTAGATAAATATATGTGTCTTATTGATAAATTTGATGATTACGTCAAGAACCTTTTTGTTATTGGTGCCTAAGAGGAATGGCATGTTGATTGGGAATTCAATGCCAAGTTCTCTAAGATCTCCTATTAGGATGTTGTTGTAAGTTCCGAATTTCTTGCATTTTAAGAAGATGTGGTCTAAGTCAGCCCTTTCATTACACTCTTCGCATAGATCAGATGTTATTACTTTGATTTTGTTGAGACGAGCGGGGTAAGATGCATGTCAGAATCGCATTCTTATTAAATACACCGTCTGTCTTCGGTTGTAAGGAGTATTCCTGTACCAGCATTTTTTTGGTATATATTTTTGTAACAGAGTATACTGTGAATTTTTGTTATTGCAATCGTTTTCTCAGTGTATGGTCCATTTTTTATACAAATTGTTTTTGCATTTGTTAATGCAGTCTGATAGGCAATTATTCTCAAAATATGCTTCTCCTGTGTCAATATTTTCTTTTGCTAAAATATCTACGTGCTTGTTTTGTTTTATGCCTATGTGAGCTTTAACCGAAGCCATTTGTATGTCGAATTTCCTTGAGGCGAGTTGTCCTAAGATGACTTGAATTTTGTAAATATACGGATGAGATACAAGGGAGCTTGGATTATTTGGTTTATTTATACTCTGTAGGACGGATAGTGAGTCTGAAAATAACGTAATGTTTTTATGTTGGTTTTGAGATGCTAAGTATTCTAAGGCTTTCAATATTCCGTATGCCTCTGCTGTGTACATCGAACTATGGGAATTGATTTTGAACTTCTTTTCTATTTTCCCTTCGGGGATATAAAATGCACACCCAGTACCTAACTCATTCTTTGATGCATCAGTGTATACTGCCATGTTAGTTTCGTTATTATCTGTAATTCTTACGAGTAACTTTTGATTATAAGGAGCAGTTTCAAAGTATTTCGGTATTATAATTTTTGGATAGCTTTGATATAATTCAAAGTATTTATCTCTCGTGTGTTGCATCAATGCCGTCTTGCTCGTATTACGAAAACCTATACAAAGTGGAGGAGAATTTTTTTTTTATCCAGTATGTTTTTGTCAAATCGTTGCAGTTTAAAACAGATACTTTATGGATTTGTGGCCACTGTTTTAATTTACATTTTAAAATCATTGTTTCAGCCAAGTATTCTCTTCTCAATTTTAGTGGCGGATCTTTTGTTTCCACTCTAATAGCTTCGACAGATGTAGACTTCATTGCTCCAATGCAAATTCTAAGAGCTTTATTCTGGATAAGATCTAGTTGTTTTAGGTTTGTGTCATTTGCTGATCCGTACAGTATGTTTCCATAGTCCATTATAGATCGGATGTATGCTCTGTAGAACAAAAGTGCGATATCTAGACTAGCTTCCCACCACACTAGTAATCATTTTCAGGAAATTTATTGCTTTTGTGCACTTTGTTCGTATGAGTTATATAAATGGTTTCCATGTTAGCTTGCTATCCAGTACTATTCCTAAATATTTGACTTAATCTTTGTATGGTAATAGAGCATTACCTAATTGAGTATTTTCAGGTTTTTGTAAAATATGTCTAGAAAATACGTTGATGCTTAACTTATGAGGCGCGATCTGAAGACCTAGGTTCTAGATGGTGCTACTCAAAGGAATTGATGAGTTCTTTAGTTTCTGTAATCCACGATCGTATTTCTTTTCCTGTGAGTATAAAACAATATCATCTGCATTTTGTTTGTATTATGTATTATAGTTGTTTCCTCTGTTATTGAGTGTAAACATGCTGTAAATATATTAAATAATAGGGGAGATAATGTTGATCCCTGAGGTAGTCCCAGTGAGGTATGTCATGGTCCGATTAGGAAATTATTGTGTCTAATATATACTTTCCTATTTGATAGCATTTGACATAATAGGTTACAGATTCGTTCCGGGAAGTTCAATTATTTCATTTCATCTTTTAGTATTGGGATGTTCACTGTATCGTAAGCACTTTGACAGTCTAAGAATGTTGCAATTAAGTATCCATTTTCTGAGAATGTGTTCTGTATATTTGTGGTAATGTGTGATGCCGCGTCAATTGTGCCGATTCCTTTTTTAAATCCATATTGGGTTATGGGTAATATTTCGTTCTGGTTTATCCACCACTCTAGTCGATTTATGATTATTCTCTCAAAGGTCTTTTGAACACATGAGAGAAGCGATATTCCTCTGTAAGATTCAGGGTCTTCAGGATCTTTCGCAGGTTTTGAAATTGGAATGATTATCACCTTTTTCCAGTTTTTAGGTAAATGTAGTGGCATTGCATATTTAATGTCATCTTCTCCAGGTGCCGTATTTTTTGAAATATTGAGAGCATTTTCTAATTCTCCAGGTTCCGGGCTCCGCTGGAAAATTTCTGGTGTATCTTCTGCTTGCTTTGCTGTTGTAATTTCCTTGGGATTTAATAGTACCATTGGGGGTCTAATTTTGTCTAAAAACGGTTCTACCCAATTGTCAGCTGTGGACTTGGTTCGGTTAGTTAGATTTCCTTTCATTTTTTTTGCTTGATTCCATATTTGAGTCTTGGGCGTATTTTTGTTGAGGTTATTGCAATATGTAATCCAGGATTGTCTTGCCACTTTTCTTAGAATTCTTTTAGTTTTTACATCTTCATTTTTTGCAGACAGGATGTTTTCCAGTGTGCTGGTATTTTTAAATTTTATCATTGATTTTTTCCTTGCCCGAATTGCTTCATCGCACTCGTCATTCCACCACGATGTTATTTTTCCACGTCTTGGTTTAAATGGTTTATTTATTGGGATGGAATTATTTGCTGAAATATTTATTCCTTCCATAAAGTATGAGTATTTCTCATAGATGTTGCTGAAAATGGGATTGTCTTGTGCAAAGAAGTTGTCAATGTTCTGTTTATAAGAATTCCAATCGGCTTTTTTATATTTCATCTGCTGTAGGGGTATATGGTACATTCTTCATCTTCAGTTTTATTTTTGACAGCGAGTTCCATTATGATTGGGTAGTGGTCTGATCCTAAGGTATCCACGTGCCTTTTCCAGGTTATTTTATTGGATATATTAGGTGAAGAAAAAGTTGTACTGCAGATTTGTGTTCGTTGTGTGTTAGTCTAGTCGGTGATCCATCATTTAGAAGTATTAGCTCTTGGTTGTCTATAATATTAGCTAGTTGTCTCCCTCTTTGGTCGTTTTTGTGCGATCCCCAGATTTCATGGTGGGCGTTAAAATCGCCTGCAAGAATAGCGGGAGAATTTATAATAATAAATATGTTTTCCCAATCGTTGCTGTTTATATTTATACCTGGCGGGCAGTACAAGAATAGTATTGAGATTTTTGATAATTTACATATTTCTATTCAAGCGGCACAAACTGAGATATGTTCGTGGACATTCAGATTTAAATTTATGTTTTCGCCTTTCATATGGTTTTTAAATAGGATTGCTGTTCCTCCATAGCCATCCGCTCTATCTGCCTGAACGATGTGATACCCTTCAAATTTGATTTATTTGTCCTGTTTAAACCATATTTCTGCTAAGATTGCTATATGTACATTATTTTCTTTTAAGAATTTTATCAAACTATATCTATTTGCTACAGCGAAACACGAGTTCCATTGCAAAATATTTATTGTATTGTTTTTATTAGCCATTTCAGAATTTGCTAAGTTTATTTTTTACGTAACCTATATCAATTTTTCCCAAGTCTTCAAAACTTGTTATATCATCTAATATATCCTTTAAGATATTAAAAAGAGTGACTAATTGATCATCTTTATCACCGCATAAGGGCAACTTCCATACTCGTTGTTTTTTGGCCTATTTGAATCGGTTGCTCTGGTCCGAAGTTTCTAGGAAACATTGGAGGGTGCATTTCCTCTCCGCGTATATTCACCTTTCGTTTTTTGGGAGTATTGCTGAGAAGTGTTGGTGGAGTTGGGGGGTCGTGTATGGTGGGAGGATTATTTGTTTCATTTCTGGGATTTGTTGTTTGGGATAATTGAATGTTAGGTCGGCGACCATTATTATTATTTTTATTGTGGTTCATATTTTTGTTTGGAAGGACGGGAAAGTTTTCTAGAGTGTTTATTAAGGTTTCAAAACTATTTAATAGTGTGACATTAGCATTAAAGTTACAAATGTTTGCTTTTGCCTCAAGAAAGGTAGTATTATTTTGTGCCATGTGTTCTTTTAATTTTTTAATTGTTCAAATATAGGGCATGTTCTAGAAATCGATTTGTGATTGTTAACCTTACAATATATGCAGAAAGTGTTTTCCAGATCGTTGCATCTGTGATCGTCTTCTTTTATTTCACCACAATTTAAGCAACCACTATTTGTAGACCGACATTGTTTGGCCACGTGTCCATATCTTAAACAATTGTAACATTGTGTTACTTTTTGTACATAATTTTCTACTGGACATATTACACTATTTATTTTTATGTGTGTTGGCAAGGCATTACGCTCAAAAGTTACTAGGATTGTTTGTTTTGGTATATAAATAGTCTCTCCGTCTATATCTATTTCTTTTAAACCTCCTAACTTCCGTGACGTACTCGTCGTAACGATATTTTTGAGTAAGTACTCTCCATTAAAGATTGGATCGACTTCTTTTATTACTCCTTTACGCTCCAATAAATTATTTGGAATAAATGCTTTTAAATTTTCATTATTAAAATCTTTGTTATTAATTAAATTGTTAGCATTTTTTAAAGTTTCTAATTGCACTCGTACTCTATTTTTCCCTACCTTTTGTATTCGTTTAATATTAGATATTTTTAATTTTTGGTGTAAAATATGCCCTACGGCCATGGGATGTAAACGACCTATGTTATCAGTATTCAACTTTTCAATAGAAACAAACATCTGAATAAAAATACGATTTGTCGATATTGAATGTTTTGGGTTTTTGTGGATTGTCACCTGTTGCTGTCTGTCTGAATAGAGCGGCGTTCGTCCTCTATGCTGCTAGTATGGTTATTAACTGGCATTAAATTAGGATTTTCGATCACTTGTGGTCCCATCTCGCTGTTATTTTTATCGGGTTCGCTGTTGATATTCGAAAGATTATTTATGTTCCCCCCGCCGTCGGGGGGAAGATTTTCAGTCATTTTCTATTACTTTCCACGCACTCTTGTTTTACACTAATTTAAGTTTATTTCACGTAAAATTTACCAGTGATATTTGGTTTAAACCGATTGCTGTGTCGCACGTCTTTCACCTACAATTACCGGTACTCGAATGAATAAGCTCCTTATTATAGTGAAATCGAATAGGCGCCTTTTTATGGAAATCAAATAGAATCTTTTAAATACATGAGAATACAAACCATATGTTTAAAGAATTCGACAATGCTTTATTATTAGTTAAAAATGCGCCTTTTAATTTAATTGAAAAGATGCCTAAGTAAGGTGAGAGATGAATCGATATATTAACAATATAAATGTTGATGCTTTTTGGTAATATGGTACAATGTTTTAAAAGAAATAAATATTATCAGTAAGATTATGCAGGCAAAAGATTTTATTGTCTTCACTGCAGTTGAACTGCTGAAACATTCATTAAATTTTTTCAAACTTCAAGATCCAATGAGGCTTTTTCAAATGATCTGATAAATGCGGCTGAATTGGTATCAAACGGAATAACTCCGTTTATGATATCATCGTTGACTCCCATAATCTAACGGTCTTGATCGTTCTCACGTAGGATAATCATGAGATTTGGCTATTTCTCCTCCAGTAATCCATTTCATGGGCGTGAAGCCTCTATTAGTCCCTCTGGTTCAATTCCCAGGTTCCTGCTCCAGATGTGCAGTTGGTGTCAACTATTGTTACTTTTTTGCTTGGTGATATTATATTATTGTTCCAGAAAATTGAATTTAGCTGCCTGATTGCTTTGTGCTATCTTATATTACCTACATCAGCTTTACTTTTAGTATTTGATGATAACGTTACCCCTAGATATTTAAAGCTGCTGCATTTCTTTAGACTGTAGTTTCCGAGATCTTACTCCCCTTCTCTAACTACCAGTTTTTTGCATGCTTATAGTAAGTGCCCACGTTTCATATTATTCTTGGAGTTTCCTCAGCATGTAGCTTGCGTCATCTCTATCCGCGGCAATCAATACCTGGTCGTCAGCAAATAAAAGAGTATACAAGATGTCATCTACTATCTGTAACCCATGCCATTACATTTTCTTGTTAAGGGCGCTTTCCAGATTATTTAAAAAAATAGTGGTGCTAAAATACTCCCCTGTCTTAACCCTTTTGAAGTAGGAAACTTTTCTTAGACATTATTTCCTTTTTTAATAGCGCTACTGGTATTGGAGTACAGTTTTTTATGGCTTGACTGATACCATTTTCCTGAAGGGTTGGCACCATATCATAGGTCTTTTGTAAATCCACAAACACAAGATACGCCGCCTGTACTCTCTCGGCCCTTTTGTCTACGAGGTTTTTTTTGTTTTTCATATCCTAAATACCCGTTCATTTCCCAAAAATTGAAAATTTAGGCTATAACAAAAATTATATGTCACTCTCTCAAAAGCAAGAACTAATAGGTAATTTTTATGGTAATTATAGATCTCAGCACCTGTAAGATGTAACTGATTTTGAAATGTGAAGGTTAATGATGGGTAGAAGGGTAGGGAAGGATGTAGAAGATACTAAACTTTGTCATAGTAATTAATCTTCCTGTAGGTAAATGAGTAATCGGTTTTTAGTAATAATAAAGTATGTAAATTATTATATTTCAGATCTTACAAAAAAATTCGCACAATCGATAGTCAATCCAGTGTTACCACGGGTAATTTTACATCTCATGTTCCATTATTTTGTTCTCAAAATTTAACAAATCCTCAAAACGCTAGTGTGCCTAATTTATCAATGGAGAGTACTAGACCTGATTTCAACCAAGGGATTCCAAAATGCAGGTAAATTTGGAACAATTTTTTTTAAATATTGTTTTGAAATACTGTATTATCATTGGCTACTTTTCAGACCAAAGCCTATCAATTACATGCACGCCAGTAATCCCAGCCTGGGTAATGCTATTTCCGACTTTGCAGCACCGAATGTTAATAAAAGTCAATTTAAAGCTGCCAAAGAAAGTTTGGCGGGGTTTGTAACACTAGAGGAATTAATGATCAAACAAACTGAGGAGAGAAAAATGAATCCGCATCACATTTTCGAAGAAGTTAACAGAAATATGCAGTTTATTAAACCAGATATTGTTTATGGTAATTATATTTTTATTGATTTTTAATCTCTTAAAAATATCACAATGAACATAATTTTTTTTCTTTCATTAGGAGAATTACCTACTCGTTCTCAAAACGTGGACAATACATCAGATAATTCATCTTGCAGTTCAAAAACACAAACTTCCTCTTCTAGCGATAAAAACGGCAGTAGTTCATGTTTCGGCAAACGTTTAGGATCCCTCAAAAAAAATCAACATAAAACTAACGATTTTGAAAATAAAATATCGACATATCCTAAAATTAGTAAAGGCTGTGATCAAAAATTGAATAGGTCTCTACCGAGAACACACAAAATTCAAGAGAAATATTCAAGGTAAGATTTTTCTCTCAAGCAATAATTATAATTCTTATTCAGGAGTTGATTACAGTATATTTAGATCGGGGTCCAAACTCAGGTTTATTTTCTGGAAAGTCATGCGATGTATGGTTGCTATTGGCACCAAGTATTATCGGCTCTACAGACCCAGAGTTTCGAGGCTTCAGTGGAGATCTTTTGGCATAACTCCAGTGGCTGATATTATGACTGATATAATTGTTAACATTCTCTTGATTTCATCCAGCCTGTTGGATGTATTTTTTTGTTCACTGAAGTTGTGTTTCACAAGTTATGTATATTTGGTTCCCCGGAGCAATAATAATTGCCTCATTAGTTTGTTTGTAGAACACTATTTATTATGTCAGGTTTATTGTGGGATATGCAGTGGTCAGTTATAATTGTCTCATCAGAGTAGATAGTCTAATGAACATTATCTTCCACCATTTATATTATCATTAATTAAGCTAAAGATACAGTTACAAAGATGAATTAAAATCACACTTTTGTAATGTCGGCAAATAAAAATCCGATGATTACTTATACTTTCTATAACTATAAAAATAAACCTGGTAAATAAAGAAACAGCAACATATTACTAGTACAGAACAAGAACTTACTGCTGACAGTTTTGACATAAATATATAGCGCTTAAGGCTGTGTTCACAGGCGACACTACAATACCTCCCCTCATAAATTTAACCTTGGGGTGGTTTGATAATACGCCTTGGTCTTTTATTTATATTTAACTTATTTGAAAATTCTTAGAATTAGGTGTACCTGCTGAAACATTCTTAGGACTAGGTTTACAATCAAAGTTTTCATTTTTTTCAGCATCTTTCTGAACCATATTCTCATTTAATTGACTCACTAACCAGTTCTTTGAATGTTACATTTGCTACAGCAACATCCGAGATTATTGGTGAATCAGGTAATGAGTCAAGAGTTGGTTTTACGTTCAAAAACTCACTACTAGATTTGTCAATAAGGGTTTTCTGAACTCCTTCCTCTACAGTTTCTGACCTATTACGTCTGATTTGATCCAATGTCTTTTCCATATTAAACTTTCATTAACAAGCTTACAAAAATAAATTCTGTCATTCAAAACCTCGTCTATTACCCTTTAAACCCAAGTTTTCCTATTCTATAATCCCTAACCCAAACTCTATCCCCCTCTACAAAGGTTTCCTCTCGTTTCCCTTTATAATTTAAAATTTGTCTTTCAACTGACTGAGTGCCTTTTATTGACAATAAATCTAAACGTGTACATATTTTTGTTTGTAACAATAAACTACTAGGTGTTGTACCAGTTGTAGCATGTATAGAGTTTTGGTAAGAAAATAGGTACCTGTAAACTAAAGTTTCTATTCCAATATTTCTATTTTTTTCATCTAACAAAGTATTTTTTAGCCCTAACTTTAATGATTTAATACAATTTTCGGCAAACCCGTTTGTTGAGGGATGAACTGGTGGAGATGTAACAAATTTTACTCCACTCTGAGTCAGGAAATTTATAAAATTTTCAGATGTAAATTGACCTCTATTAACAGTTTCAACTATACGTGGTAATCTAAATCTCGAAAAACATTCTCTAAATCTGTTAATAGTGTTATCTGAATCAGTATTACTCATTATAAAAACTTCAGGCCATTTTGTATATGTGCCTACTATGATAAGTTTCATTTTGCCTCTAATTTGACCTGATAAATCGGCATGCATTTTCTCATAAATATAGTTACATTGTGATTTAATAAGTTTAGCTTTGGGTGGGTTTGGATGCATTGGACAACAAATTTTACAATTATTTACTTGTTGCTCAATATTGTTATCAAGTGAAGGCCACCAAAAATAAGAACGTGCGTTTGATATCATCTTAGCCATACCTTCGTGATTACTGTGTAATTCCTCCAGTAATTGTTTTCTCAGGCTAGTTGGAACCACAGCTCGGTAACCCCACATGATAATACCCTGTTCAATAGAAAGTTCATTTTTCCTTGTTAAAAATGGTTTGAAAAGTTCATTTTCAGTGCTTTTAGGAAATCCATATATAATAAAATTAAACACTATACTTAAGATAGGATCTTTTCTGGTTTCTGATCGTAATTTAAGTGAATCTATTGGTATTAGACCTTCAATCATATTTAAATAATCGTAATCTGACTCCTTGCAATCATTTATTTCACATTAGTGTTTTTAAATGAAACTCACGGTCTCTAGTTAATTCCACAATATAATAAAAGTTATTGAAAATTCTAAAAAATTGACAATTGTTTCGATAAATCAATATCATCGTCAGAATGACAGAAGTTATATTTCATTTTATGACTACCTGATGTTTAGTAGTTATTTTTGGCTAGACCAAGAAGTAACCTAACTTGTGATTGGCTTAATATATGTTTATAGAAAAAATAAGATGTGATATTACAAATATTGAAGCTTAAATATTATTAGCCCTATGGTGATATCCTGGATATAATTTTTCCAATTAAGATCAGTATAACTGTGCAATGATAATTGTAAAGATCAGCAGATATAGTTTTCCTGGTTTTCTATATCATTGCACAGTTATACTGATCTTAATTGGAAAAATGATATCCAGGATATCACCATAGGGCTAATAATATCTAAGCTTCAATATTTCTAATATCACATCTTCTTCTTTTTTCTATAAACATATATTAAGCCAATCACAAGTTAGGTTACTTCTTGGTCTAGCCAAAAATAACTACTAAAAATCAGGTAGGCATAAAATGAAATGTAACTTCTGTCATTCTGACGATGATATTGATTTATCGAAACAATTGTCAATTTTTTAGAATTTTCAATAACTTTTATTATATTGTGGAATTAACTAGAGACCGTGAGTTTCATTTAAAAACACTAATATGAGCATATTCCACGAAGTAAGGGTCGAGACAGTTAATTTCATTTATTTCACAGTCGGGTAATGGTAAGCGTGACAGAGCGTCTGCTTTTGAGTTATCAATTCCTCGAACAAATTTAAAAATGTAATATAATTCGACCAGCAGCCATTTTAGGCAAACTCTTATATTCACCAAAAATCGATTTTAATGGCTTATGATCACTTAGAGTTTCAATCTTCCGCCCTAACAGTTTAGAAACTGACCAGTAAACAGCTAGAGCTACCTTCATGATCTGGGAATAACCTTGTACAGCCTTGTTTAGTACCAGAGAGATACAGCATATTGGTCTCTCACCCCCATCTGGTAAAACATGACAAAGAACGAATCAATTTATAAGGATTATAATGGATTAAAATTTTGTCTGAATATAATTCATTCTTTGTATACTGAGAAGCATTTTCACATTCTTTGGTCCACTTAAATTCCTTACCTTTTACCTTGTAGATTTTTACAAAAACAAGAATAATAATTTACCGTTCCAGCAAATGCTCTAAACTCAGTGATATTTTTAGGTCTGGGCGAGTCTATACAATTGCTCTTACTTTTTCCTCATCTTTCTCTAAACCTTTTGCTGAAATTTAGTGTCCCAAATAAAAAATAAATGGTTTTAAAGATTAAAACTAACTTTTCCGCGTCTGTGGCCCTGAACAATATTCTATCATAAAATTGTTACTTGTATACAGTTCGGGGAATGTATCGTGCTAACAAACCAAAATTTATCCAGAAATAACCAAAAATGTATATCTGGATTTATAGGACCCGCTGTACTCGCTCTAGTCAACTGAAAATCAATAGGGTACATCTGTGAGACACCTTGAACAATATTCAATCATAAAATTGATCAATCGTAGACTCTCTGGAGGCTGTATCGTGCTAACAAACTGAAAATTCTTCTAAAATGACAAAAATTTGGTACTTCAAGTACCATAGCACCCGTTGTACTGGCTTTAGTGAGCTGAATATCAATAGGGTTAATCTTTGAGACCCTCTGAATAATATCCAATCATGAAATTGGTCACTTGTATATACTCCGGAGGCTGTATCGTGCTACAAACTGAAACTTCTCCAAAATGACAAAAATATCGTACTTAAAATACTGTAGTACCTGTTGTATTCGCTCTGGTGAGCCGAAAATCAATAGGGTTCATCTGTGAGATGTCCCGAATAATATTCAATGATAAAATTGGTAACTTGTTGAACTCCGAAGGTTGTATCGTGCCAACAAACTGAAATTTCTTAATAAATGACAAAATGTCGTACTTCAAGTACCATAGCACCCGTTGTACTGGCTCTGGTGAACTGAAAATCAATAGGGTTCATCTGTGACATGTCCTTAACAATATTCGATCATAAAATTGATGACTTATTGCACTCCGGAGGCTGTATCGTGCTAACAAGACATGTAAGAAAAAGTGGCGGACGACAACGACGACGACGACATACACACAGGTTTTTTTTTTCTAGAAACCATTTTTTCGTATTGTTGTTGATGGAAAACGTAAAAATAACTCAAAAATTTTTTTCAAAATTCCAACTTTTTTTGGGGTAAACCAATACTTTTCTCGCATATTAGATAGGTTGGGCGGAAAAGTAACAATTATAAATTCTTTACCTGATTCTAACGATAATGAATTCTATTAGAACCTTAAATATAATTCAATGGAATTGTAATTCAATAATAAAAAATAAATTTAACCTTTTAAACTATTTAGCTGGTTCAACGTAATATTTTCTTTCAAAAATTAACATTTTTTTTAATTCAACCTAAACTTTGCCCTGTTTAACCTTTTTAAAACTTCTTCTAAATTTTTAAAATGTTCATTTTCATCTCGCCCTGTTACCACTACATCATCTAAAACGTTTACCATTCCCTGACACCCCCGTAATACTTTCTCAACATTTTGAAAAATTGAGCATGCTGGTTTAGTCCCATATGGTAACCTCTTTATCTTATATACAGTATTAGGAATATTCCGAGGGAACTTACAGTTTATCGTCAATGTGTTAGAAAGAGACCAAATACATATAAATTCAGTGTATCATTCTTTTTCGCTAACAGGATATCATAAAGTGGAAAACTTGTAAAGGTATGTCTGGTATGCGTGCAAACACAGATGTGTAATGTGGATAGTTCAGTTTATTAATTGAGAAATAATAAGATTGTACTAAATGCAATGAACACTAAAAAAAATCAAGATCACTTTCGTTTATCCCTTCATGATTAATTTACAAAGAAATAATTCAGTAGTAATAAGCTAATTCACTATATTAGTTCGGTTAGTACACGCTAATATGATTTGAACAATAAATTAAAACCTACCTAGTAAGTATTTGAAATAAGTACCACTAAAAAATCATTGGAAGATAGCTAAAAAAATTACATTCGTCGATATTGAGGGTACAATTAATGAATATAAACATAATGATTTTCACATCATAAGGAATAATCTATGGCAACAATACAGAGTCCAAAAGCGACAATATGTTGTAATAAAACAAGTGTATTCAGTGTTTCACAATTTTCTTTAACAGGGTATCATAACATGCGAAATAAGTCGTATGCTAATATTTGTTCTGTCTTCTAATTACAAAAATATCTCAATATAAACCGCCTGTTTCCTACGCTCCTGATAAAACGATTTCGTTTACAGCTCTAATTCTTCTATTTTTATCTATTCCCTCTCCTCATTTTCAATCTACACGTTGGATGTGTAAGTACCCTTAAAATATTCC
Source organism: Galeruca laticollis (assembly GCA_963921935.1). Lineage (NCBI taxonomy): Eukaryota > Metazoa > Arthropoda > Insecta > Coleoptera > Chrysomelidae > Galeruca > Galeruca laticollis. Next base: position 17,089,002 of record OY998183.1, on the reverse strand, counting down.
TTTTTAGTTGTGAGAGAAATCATATCCATTAAATTTCAAAGTAAAACGATAATTCTCTCAAGGTGAACGGGAAAATATAACGGTCACATAACATTACCAGTGTGTTAGAGAAAGACAATAGTGAGATAGACAACCAAAAGTTAGCGTAGATTACTATACCAGACGTATGCGAATCACGCGTGCGCCTATTGATGATGTTTAACTGTACAACCTGGGTACTTCACTAAACGTTTGTTTGCGAATGAGTAACGATCTTTTGTAAATCTTATAAAATGAGTATGCAAGTACACCATAAAGTGCAAATTGTAAAATGGTACTATCAGGGTAATTCATATCGAGAAATAGCAGAAAATTTGTTTATTGTTGCATTCGAAAATACCCAACCGATTAGCAAGTAACAAGTGAGAACAGTTATAAAATTTTTTTAAGAGCATGGATGTGTCAATCCTACTAAACATGGACCGCGTATACAAAATCGTCAAACCCAACCCGAAAAAGAAGAAAGAGATATTTTAATTTGTGTCAGTATGGAAAATAATCCCCTACAATCGTCCACTCATTTAGCTAAGGATTTTGATGTTGATCCGAAAACGATTCGGACTGAGTTAAAAAAATGGTTATCGTAGTTTTAAACTGAAAAAGAGCCATTAAATTGGACGCAAACTTTTCGAAAAATGTTTTATTCACTTTTCCCATACACGTTATTCGATATTGGTCCAGGACAAATCTATACAAACACTACAATAGTAGAAAGAACTCAATATCCCCAAAAGTTAAATGTTTGGGCTGGAATATTAGGTGAACATTTAATTGGACCATTTTTTATTGACGGCAATTTAACCGGACAAAAATATTTGGACATGTTGGAAAATAAAATTACTCCTGTCATTATACAATTAGGTGTCAACTTCAATGATATTTGGTACCAACATGACGGTTGTGCATCGCATAATTATCGACTAGCAATAAATTTTTCAAATTCACGATTTCCCAATCGGATAATCTCCACGAATGGTAATATTAGATGGCCTGCCAGATCTCCAGATTTGGCTTCCAACGATTTCTTTTTCTGGGGGGGGGGGGGGGTTATGTGAAATCGAGAATTTATGGATTCCAAGAAAACAGAGCCACTTCTCTGAATGAACTAAGGGAACAAATATTGAAAATTTGTATGGAAATAACACCTGAAATGCTCATACGTGTTCGTCAAGAATTTTATAACCGTCTCGGTTACTGTTTAGCTCAAAACGGGGGTTTATTCGAATATTTGATTTAAGTTCATTAAAGAATTAAGAAGTTTTATTTTTATATTTTATTATATTTATTTATTTAATTTAACCGGACCAAAATATTTGGACATGTTGGAAAATAAAATTACTCATGTGGTTATACAATTAGGTGTCAACTTCAATGATATTTGGTACCAGCATGACGGTTGTGCATCACATAATTATCGACTAGCAATAAATTTTTCAAATGCACGATTTCCCAATCGGATAATCTCCACGAATGGTAACATTAGATGGCCTGCCAGATCTCCAGATTTGGCTTCCAACGATTTCTTTTTCTGGGGGGGGGGTTATGTGAAATCGAGAATTTATGGATTCCAAGAAAACAGAGCCACTTCTCTGAATGAACTAAGGGAACAAATTTTGCAAATTTGTATGGAAATAACACCTGAAATGCTCATACGTGTTCGTCAAGAATTTTATAACCGTCTCGGTTACTGTTTAGCTCAAAACGGGGGTTTATTCGAATATTTGATTTAAGTTCATTAAAGAATTAAGAAGTTTTATTTTTATATTTTATTATATTTATTTATTTATTACCTATCAGAATATCACTTTTATTTAAAAATAGTAGGCATTTCCATTAGAATTCGATATTATGTTTATTATCTAATACGTTTTTTAATTGGTACTGTGTGTGTTTACACAGAGAATTCGTTTCTCATTTGCATACAAACGAAAAAGATACTAATTTTTTTTTACTGACACATTGGAACCGCAGATGTTCCGAGACCAATTTCACGTTGCCAAATCCGAAAAAAAGTAAAGGTTTTAACCGCTTTCAAACTGAAAACTAGAACAATTTACAGCATTACAATAAAATGTTCAACGAATAGATGGCATTAATTATAACTTGATCTGGTACAACCTCTTGAATTATCATAATTAAAAGCTTCTTATAACTTGTTCTCAAGTTGGAATAATGCATTTTACAATTAATATAAATATGCAATGAAAATTGGCAACACTGTTAGTACCTACAAAGAATTTGTAACAGGTCGGCGATGTGGGCTGAAATTTCCTCTTTATGAGATCCTGTTAGCGAAAAATAACAACTTAGATATTTGGAAACACATATTATTATTAATACAAATTAAAATACGACTTATTTCGCATGTTATGTTATTATTCCAATACTAACCGAACTAATATAGTGAATTAGATTATTACTACTGAATTATTTGTTTGTAAATTAATCATGAAGGGATAAACGAAAGTAATGTTAGTGTTTTAAATGCAACTCACGGTTTCTAGTTAATACCACAATATAATAAAAATTGTTGAATATTCTAAAAATTGACAATTGTATGTAATGTTGATTTTTTTATTGTTCATTGCATTAAGCTATCAGTTTAGTACAATCTTATTATTTCTCAATTAATAAACTATACTATCCACATTACACATCTGTATGTGCAAGCCTACCAGACATACCTTTACATGTTTTCCACTTTATGATATCCTGTTAGCGAAAAATAATGATATACTGAATTCATATGTATTTTGTCTCTTTCTAACACATTGATGATAAACCGTAAATACCCTAGGAATATTCCTTATTCTGTATACCCAGCGGTGTGCTCCATGATAACAACTCACTGGTTTTATCGTCTAAACTACTAACTAACTAACTGATTATAAACATTGAGAAAATCTAGTTTCGTAAATTTTTGTCCCCCTATGTAATGCAACAAAAATCTTTTAAAAATTTATTGACTGCAATTTTATAATTTGCGCAGCCGCGTTGGCGTTCCTCAACTAGAATTATCTGACTTCTCAATTGCACCCTCTGATTCTAGTCTTTTCAGTTCCATTTCCACTTTTTCACGGAAAGCAATTGGGATTGGGTGAGGTTTATGGAAAACTGGTTTTACATTTTCTTCTATTTCTAAACTAATATTTTCACCGTTATAGGTTCCTAATTCTCTTTTAAAAAGATTTGAAAATTTTAACAACATTTTGTCAAGTTTTTCAAATTGACTCTGGACCACTATATCAATTATTATAACCTCTGAATTTCTTAATGATACATTAAATTCATTAATAATATCACGACCTAACCAATTTTTAGTAGCTTTCTTAACCACAGTAAAATTACAAGTTTTTGAAACGTTTTGAATAGAAATTTCAACTGAAATTTTTCCCTCTGGGTTGATTTCCTCTGAATATGTTTTTAATTTGGTACTAGTTTTGTCTAGTGGAATATGGCTTAAACTTTCCAAATAAAACTTATAGGGTAAGCAAGAAATACCAGCTCCAGTGTCGAGTTCCATCCGTGCTGATATCTTGTTGTCGAACAAAACAGGAATACATAATGGCTTTATAAAATTAATATTCTGAGCATTTGTCAAATTGTACAATGGAAAAATGTGATCATTGTCTTCATCTACTAAATGATTTCTCTCTATTTTGCAAGCTGCCATTATATGACCTTTTTTCCACAGTTTATACAAATAAATTTTCTATATTTTCATTTACTAAAATTATGCTTACTCTTATTACAATAATTACAAGTTAATTCTTTCTGCTTTTCATCCTTTTCTAATTTTTTTTCAGAATGAATCGCATTATTTTTTTCACTTTATTCACTTCCACACTTCTCCTGCACTGCTCTCTTAAAGCTACTTCCAACTTCCTGGCTGGGGTCCCCTCACATAAGAGATCAAGTATTGGACTTGGCATCATTCCTGTTACAAATTTATCCTGCACTTTGTACATCAATTCATCTGCAAAATCACATTGTGATGCTGCATTTTTAACCTTTAAATACCAGACATTAACTGACTGTTGTCCCTGTCTTAATGAATCGAACACAATTCTCCTGTGGTAGACTGACAAGCTTGGTTTAAAATGTGTACCTAGTAATTGTATTAAAACATTAAATTCTTTTCTATTAGGCTTCTCTGCGCTACACATATCTCTTAATATCTTGTAAGTCCTCCTCACTTATAAGGTAAGTAAAACAGCAACTTCCCTTATGTCTTCTACGATATTTGCGGTAAAAAACTGCTCTAGGCGCTCTTCAAAAACTTCGAAATCGTCGCCCTGCTTAAACACTGCCAATGCCGAAATGCTCCCAGTACTTACAACTGTAATGATTGGCTCGGGCGATGCAAGATGGCAAGATCATTGGACATGCTTCAAAAAATGTGAGCTCGGTTTTCAGTAAAAATACAAGATGCTGTGTTTTAAAAACAACGTTCACAGTTTGCTCGTCGCCAAATAATTGTAATTTCGGCAAATAAAACTCCGATGATTACTTAGACTTTCTATAATTATAAATATAAAGCCGCTAAATAAAGAAACAGCAACAACTGACTAGTACAGAACAAGAACTGACTGCTAACAGTTTTGACATAAATATATAGAGCTTAAGGCAGTGTTCACAGGCGACACTACAACTTCAAGCTAAACAAAGATATTCACAATTCACAAACTAATATCACATTAAAAACAACATAAATGGATTTTAACATGTAAAAATATTAGCTACATGAAAGAGAAAATATACTGGAATGACATTTAAAAAAACTGTCCAAATATAAATCAGTAACACAACAGATTTCAGAACTGGAACATAATGGTCACACATATAATACAGATGAAGAGAAATGTAATCCTTTTGTCGAATACTTTGAAGATACTTACAAATATAGTATAGGCAATAATTTTGGCATTGACAATTTAGGAGAGGTGAATAGTTTTGGAAAAATTTTTGAGAATAACTCCAACTCTGGTCATTTTCAAATCATCACATATGTTTTATACAAAGGAAAAAACACAGCAAGAGGCAGATACTCTATTAGTCGTACAATTTTTAGACAATTAGATACCCTAATCCATAATGAAATAAGAAAAATTTATAACTATTGCCTGAAGAACATTTATTTCCCTGCTGAATGGAAGGAGGGCATAGTAATAATTATTTCCAAATCTAACACTAACCACAAGCTACCTCAAAACTACGAACTTTTCACTCTTCTCCCTGTAATAGGAAATTTTTTGACAAAATCGTCCAAGTGAGATTATATCAGGAACTAAATCAATATATTCCATCACACCAGTTTTGATATAAAGAATAATAGTGATCAAATCACCCTCTTGCCATTTTAACCCAATGTGCAGGCTGCAAGAGTGAGAGGTCTAAAGGTGGCTGTAATCTTCTTGGATATAAAAAACGTTTTTATAGTATAGTTAGAATCAATAAAACGTTTTCCTAATCATTGTCCATGCAACAAGGAGTTGCACAAGCTCTCCTTAATTGTATAATGTTTACTATAATGGCATATGTGAAACTGAACTTATTAATTAACAGCGACTCACTGAAATATGCAGATGACACAACCGTAGGCAAACATGCAACTCCAATGCTCCTAGAAATTAACGCACCACACATTAATTTCAAAAATTCTCATTGGGTTTACTTATAATTACTACAACTAGGTTCAATATCGTAAGGCACTCGTATATGATATTTATATATGGCAGGTTCTGATGTGGTACTGATTTTTTTTTATGAGTCATAAGCAAAAAATGGCCGATAGGGAATTCAGTTAATTTGCAAAACTGATTTTAGTAACAGGTTTAATTTGTTGTGATTAAACAATTTTTGAACTTTTTTGTGATTCTTGGATAATTATGCAGCATGAATCTAGAAATTTGACTAGTGAGGAATGTGCTGAATCAGTGGTATTACTCGCAGTATAGGAAGTAGATGTGGTGTGTCCCATACATCAGAATCTCGAACGATACAATGGTATAAGGAAACTCGTAGTAATTCCAGAAGACCTGGGCAGGACAGACATCGTGTCACAACCCCCATACAAGACCGATATTTAAGGTTATCCCTTGTCAGAAGACGATTTGTGATATACATAAGCTTGTAATCTCAACTTCAAGACGCTCATGGAATTCGAATTTGCACCGAAATAGTTCGTCAGTTCGTCGACGTCTCCTGGAAGCTAATCTAGCGTCGCGTATTCCACCCCGAGGTCCGGTATTGACTTTAGATCATCGTAGAGCGCGCTTGAATTTTGCAAGAAACTACGTTCATTGGTTAGAAGCCGATTGGGATCGCGTTCTCTTTACAGATTTTGTCTGTACAGCTGTCATATACGTATTCGTATATACGAACGGTAAAATGAAAAATACGATGCATGCATTATTGTAGGTACCACATTATTTAGTGGAGGATCAGTTATGACCAGGGGTGGAATTTCTCTCCAAGAGCGCACAGACTTAGTGGTAATAAATAATGGCAATTAAAATGCTTATTGGTATATAGTGGATATTTTGGAATCACTTGTTGTGCCAGTTGTTCCTGTTATCGGCCCAAATGTTTTGCTAATGCACGTCTGCACACAGTTCAAGTGGTACAAAATTACCTAGAACATGTTGAAATCAATACTATGAGTGACCAACACAAAGCCCAGATCTTAACCCTTGTTTGGGACATGCTTGGTAGACGCTTAAAGAATCTCCCACACCAACCTAATAATAACCTAGATGACATAAGACAACGTCACCGTACATATAAATAAAAGCATGGCAGCGACACTCTCGACTCGTCCCTTTGAAGTCTTTGTGGATACTTTCGCCGACAATGTTCTAAGAAGTCTGGCAGTTGTTCACTGGCCGGCGGATTTACGAGGGACTGCTGTCGTGCTACTTCTATGGAAATATATACTGTATACTGCCGAGCTTCGTGTCGTATGCTCTAACGCGAACCCCTGTATACTAAGCAAGCCGACGTCACCTGCTAGAAACCTGCTACTCTATAGGCGGGGTAAAGCGGGTTCGCACAGAGTGTCGCTACTAGGCTTTTATATGTACAGTGACAACGTCTTATTGAAATATGGGACGAACTGAATCAGAATGTTATAAGATTGCTTACATTGAGAATGGGTCATCGATGTCAGGCTGTCATCCGAAGTAGAGGAGGAAGTACCCAATATTAAAAACATAAATTAAATTTAATTTTATAATAAATTTGCTATTTTCAATTTTCTCATTTGCAAAAGATTATTTTTGAAACATTTGATAACATTTTATTAATTTATAAACTGTAATTTACTAAGAAGTTATATATGATTGTTACATTTTTCTTAATAATATAGTTTTTTATATATTTGCTATTGGTGTGTTAATTTATTGGAGCAGTGTAGTATAGAAAATACATTACAACTGAAAGTGAATGATACCTAATCTTGGGCCACTAAATGGAAATCAATATTATATACTGCTAAAACAAAATTAATAATTTTTATCCACAGGATCCAGGATAATTCTCCAACAATAAACATACAGAAAAATAATATTAAACTCTCCCAATATGCCAAGTATCTGGGGTTTGAAATAGGCAACAAATAAAAATTCAACTACCACAAATGAAAATAAAAACCAGAGCTTAATATACAAGAACGAGGAAATTATAATTGAAACTGCTACCAATATTTACAAAAGGATTTGTAGACCCTTAATAGACTATGGTTCTGTAATTGTAAAAATACTGTAAAAAGTATATAAAAGTAGGTGCCTCCGCAAAATAACAAAAATGAGGCACCCTGATAATCCAATGCATATTCCACCAAACAGACTTCTTTACTTAAAACCTATATGAGATAATTAATAAGTTATTTGAATCCTTTTCTCTTGAAGAAAACAACATCCATCTGATTAAGCCTCACAAAGACATGAAGGAATAAGCGGTTTTAAAGATTAAAACTAACTTTTCCGTACTTATACACTACACAAGCTGTATTGTGTTAACAAACCGAAATTTCTCAAAAAATGTGGTATATCTTGATTTCTAGGATCCGTTGTACTGGCTCTGGTGAGCTGAAAACCAATAGGGTTCATCTGGGAGACGCCTTGAACAATATCCAATCATAAAGTTGATCACTTGTATACACTCCGGAGGCTGTATTGTGCTAACAAACCGAAATTTCTCCAAAAATGTAGTATATCTAGATTCATTGGACCCATTGTACTGGATCTGGGGAGCTGAAACTCAATAGGGTTCATCTGTGAGACGCCTTGAACAATATTCAATCATAAAGTTGATCACTTGTATACACTCCGGAGGCTGTATTGTGCTAACAAACCGAAATTTCTCCAAAAATGTAGTATATCTAGATTTATTGGACCCATTGTACTGGATCTGGTGAGCTGAAACTCAATAGGGTTCATCTGTGAGACGCCCTGAACAATATTCAATCATAAAATTGATCACTTGTATACACTCTGGATGCTGTATCAAGCTAACAAAACAACATTTTTCCAAAAATGTAGTATATCTGGTGAGGTGAAAGTCAATAGCGTTAATTTGTGAGATGCCTTGAACAATACCCAATCAGAAAAGGGGTGACTTGTATGCACTCTGGAGGCTGTATTGTGCTAACAAGACATGTTACAAAAAGTGGCCGACGAAGACGACTTACACACATTTTTCTTCTAAAAATCAAATCTATAAATAACTTTCCCTCAAGCCTTTCCTTCCATAATATAACTTGTATATAATTTGAACTTGTTGATATATCTAGTGTATTGTAATTACCACCATTATTTGTTGTTTTTTTTCATACTTAATCCATATACATAGTCTTAGAAAAATTAATGTATAATAATATTCTAAACTGACTGATGACCTTTTGGTGCGATATTATCACTAAAGTTTATCTCTCCAGTCTATTGGAGGGTAACACTTTGCTGTATTTGTAGTAAGGTGTAACAGTCTTAACCCTATTTACAATTCTTGGTGGATTACCTCACCGACTTTTAAAACTGTAATTTGGAGCTTAATACAATTTATTATTGTATTAAAATATTTGAGATGGATATAATTTTTTAGGTATGATGATGCACCACCTCAATGTATATTTGATAAAGAAATGTCTGCGAAGCACAAGGAACGATCTTATGAAATGATATATTGTCCAGAAACAATAAACGATGTGCAATTTGCCACGAATAGAGCATTAGATGACACAATGTATAATGACAATCCGAAAAAGATTAGCAAAATTAAGAAACAACACAGTTTCACTTCCACAGACAAAAGAACCAAATTCAGCAGTAAGGTAAATATATATTTAAATAATTAGTTTGGTATCAGAATTAATTTTTTTTAAAGGTTCAAGACTCTTCGTCAACAATGATAAAGCTAAAGTCAGCTGTTCAATACACACCAATGTCGCTACCTTCTAGTCAGGACCCGAAATCAAAACCAAAATTCGCTTTTGAATTGAATCTCGACGAAAAATCACAAAAAAGCGGAAAGCTGAAACAAATGTTTGGAGCAAAATCGGAAAGTAAAAAGGAAAAAACATTTTTAGGTTCCCCGAAGTTACACAGGGCTATATTTAAGAAAAATAGCTCAGGATCTGATATTAGTTGGCCTTCAGGATCATCTTCAAGTCAGGTAAAGAAATACAATTAAATATATTTTCTTTAAATATGTAGTATACTGATACATCTCCATATTTGTTTAAAATTCATTTGTGTACTTTCTGTATACATAATGCAGTCATTGATGAATATTAAATTGATTTTATTTTTCAGCAACTCTCCATGTCCCAAAGTATATACTCTCTAGAAAATTCTCCTGCAGTGATAAATGAACCGTTTGAAGTGATCATGACTCCTAAAACTGATTATCCAGGCCTCGAATACCCACCAGTCTTCGTACCTGAAACTTATTCTTTAGCAAATCCTCAATCTAGCTTAAATGTATTGAGAAAAGGAAAGAATACTCAATAGTAGATATTGTTGATATAATTATATTTATCAATAATCGGCGTTTACATCGGTAGAGTAGTTCACTAATACTTTTATCATAAAGAAAACATGTTTAGATTTCAAGAAAAGCTTAAAATACGACTTAAACCCCGATCTATATAACCGCAAACATCGAGAGAAGTATGTTTTGAAAATAACATGTTATACTAGATAGCTTAGTTCATTGATAGAAGCTATTGTTATTTTATTCAAAATTTCAACGGTCTGTTAAAAAAGTAAAATTTCATGATACAACTAGTTTACTGATGTAAATGCAGCTGAATATTTAAATTATTGACTAATTTACACTTCATCAAATTAACCTGTACCCTGACGTCATATGCGACAACCACACAAAATGAATCAAAACGTTAACTCAAAATGAAGTGGCTTATTTAATCACTTTCTTCGCATTTCAGCCATCTGAAGTTTTTGATAACTTCCTTTGTCAAATCACAGCACTCCTCGTGCACTCACACCACACATAAACTGTACAATCCCATATCAATTTGCCAATATTCTTTTTTTTTTATTCAATAAATCAGCAATCAAAATACATGGTATTCTATAAGCTAATGTGCTGGCATATGACCTAGCTATGGGAAGAAGCTGAGGTCAACTAGCATGATGAGGTCCTCTCCAGCGAAGGGACCTTCTGCTTCCTGTTAATTTCGCAGATCAGTTGGCCATCGTCGTTTTATTCTTCTTATTACATCATTTTTAAGTAGCGGTTGTAGTAAAGAATTTGTATGGGCTTCTAGTTTCTTGTGGTGGCTAGCACTTCTTTCATGAATGACATATTTTACTGTTAAGATCTTCAGATCATTGTGGATCATTTTATTTGTTATATACCATGGGGCATTAACAATATTTCTTAGTATTTTAGACTGGCTTCTTTGTACAATTGCTATGTTGGATTTACTGGCGCATCCCAATATTTCGATGCCATAGGTCCATATAGGTTTAATTATTGCCTTATATAATAGGATTTTATTTTCGATGGAAAGAGAAGACTTCCGTCAAATTAGCCAGTAAATATCTCTACTTCTTAGGTCTATTTGTTTTCGTTTCTTCTTGATGTGTTCCTTCCAGTTCAATTTGGCATCTAGATGTAAACCCAGGTATTTCACTGATGTAGATTGTGGGATTTGTGTGTTATTTAACTGTATTGGAGGACATACGTCTTTTCTTAGAGTAAAGGTTATATGTGTAGATTTTGTCTCATTTATTTCGATACTCCAATCTTTTAACCACCAAGATATTCTTGGAGAATATGGTGGGCTTGCAGCACATTACTATGGGTAGTTAGAATGACAGTGTCATCAGCAAATGTTCCTATTGTGATGTTTGGTGATAATGGGAGATCTGAAGTAAACAAGATATATAATAGTGGACCAAGGACACTGCCTTGTGGCACACCCGAGTTGATAGGCAGCATAACAGATATGTCTCCTTTTATTCGTACTCTGAATTGGCGATTGTTTAGATAAGATTCCAATAGTTTGAAGAATGTTTATAAATGTTTTTTAATCTTGTATAATAGTCCAACATGCCAAACCCTATCGAAGGCCTGTCTAACGTCTAGAAATACTGAGGTACAATATTCTTTGCTGTTTAGAGAATTTAGTATTGTATGGGTTATGCGGTGACACTGTTGGATTGTGGAGTGGGCTCGTCGGAATCCAAACTGAAATTCAGGTATCCAATTGCTGGCATCAAAATCAGGATCAGTTTTTCGAAGAATCAGTTTCTCTAATAATTTTGATATAGTTGAAAGTAGACTGATAGGTCGATAAGATTTTACTTCATGTGGGTCTTTCCCAGGTTTAAGTATTAGGATTATTTCAGCAATTTTGAATTTTTCTGGCCAATATTGGATTCGAATAATTGCATTAAATAGGTAAGTGAGGAGTACTATACCCTATTGCGGTAACTCCCTTAACATCTTTGGAGTTATTAAATCCATTCCTGGGGCTTTCTTAATATTTAAAAGTTTTATTTCATTTGCTATGTCTTTTGGTCTAATCAGGTCTATTGTTTGGTTTGTTTGGATAGGGAGTTCTAGAAATTCCGTAATTTCTATGTCTGGTATTGTATTGTGAGGTTTGTAGATTTCTGAGAGGTGCTCAGCGAATGCATCTGGTTTTCCTTTATCTGATTTGACCACTTTTCTTCAGCATGTGTCTGTGTTTCTAGTCGTAGTGGAGGAGATGTTAATATGGGTTTATTTTTAGACTTTACTGGCTTCCAAATAGAGTATCAAAACGATTTAAATTATACATATAGGTTTTAAAGGACTCTTCTTTCATTGCTTTTAATTTAGTTTTCAATTCGTTGCTGAGAATTAAAGTTCTTTTTATCTGCAGGATTATGACTCCTTTGCCATTTTGCTCCCGCTCTTCTTTTTTTAGCGACTAGTGTCTTAATTTCTAGAGGTATATTCATAACGTCTTTTTTAACTCTTGCAGTAGTAGTTAATTTTTTGTTTGGGCGAACATGCCAAAAGCACTGCAATTCGTCGTCCCAGTGATATTCAAAAGATCGAAACACTGATTTGTCCATGGGCTGCAACAATGTTGGCATCTAAGTGCAATTTTGGACCGTTAAAAATTTGGAGAACTGTTCATGGAGATTTATGCTGTGAGAAGTGACGAACCCATTCAACAAATGTGGCACAAGTCATACTTCCTTTTTCAATATTTTACTCACATATTCACAACAAAATTGATAAGTTTTACTTATACGGCCCGTTTTCTTGTTCACAATTGGACAATTAATCTCTAAAGCGCCACCTCGTCGTCTGTAACGTAAATAACTTGACAACTGAAGTTTTCTGAACTTATTGATTATAGTAAATTGCAATATACCCAGAAAAATGTTTTCCAACGGTGCCCATATGTGGGTCAGGGATAATTATGAAGTTACTGAAAAATGACAGATTAGTGGCTTTGAAATTTTTTTATAGAATATAATATATGAATGCAAATGATAAAATAGTGTCAAGATTTTTAGACATCATTGCAGTCAGAAGAGTCAAAATGAATCCTTATGAATAGAATCTAATTAATGTTGTTTGTCGCTATCTCTTTTCAACATTATGAGGCACAGAGGCAATAACGTATGTCACTTACTGTTACAAGTGTTTCTACGGTCAGTAGAAAAGGATAGAATCTTTAAAATTCGTGTTTATTCATGATTACTGTTAATGACGTCAGGGTAAAGCACAATTTGATCAATTGTATGTAACATTTTTCTCATAATTTGTATGTAGTATAATGAATGGTTCTGTTCGATTTATGACTCGGTGCTAGTTTTTTTTGTATAAATATGATAGCAAGTAGGAACTTTACATCCTGTATTTTGTCTAGGTAACTCACTTTTGCAATAATTCATTGTTGAATATTCTCTCATTTGGCAATATTAAGTCAATATAAGAGGTGTTAGTTTAGCAATCTTATTGTTGATGTCTATTATTTGGAGATTAAGTTTTCTATCAAAATAATGTATACAATATGAAAAATGTATGTAATTTTCATGAATCACTCAAAGTCTATTGGAATCCAAAGATACGGTTTATATTGTAAACCTCTTCCAGATTTTGTTCATTTTGAACTCGCTTTATTAAAACATAGTTAGAATAGACCGGCAATGTTTAGTAGTAAGTTGACATGAATTTTTTCACAGCTATTGACTTTGGAATATGCTGATCAGGTACATTTCGAGGTATTTAACCACTTTCACTCGTGAAAGTAGTTTTTGATTCGTTCTCTTTGCCGCAGGGTGTGTATTAAGTAGGACGATTTTGATTTATTCTCGTGTTCATTTAATTATCTCCCTATTCTTGGAGATAGTGTATAAGAAACCATGGACTATAATGGGGTCAACTAACAAATGCGTGGATGAAAAAGCGTATTACAGATCTAATTGTGAAATGTTCAGTCCAAACTTCCCCTTCTTTTGTTTAATATATTTCAATTCTTGATTATAACTAAACTATATGTATTCCTCAACCCCGCGGCAGCCACGCCTCGTAAATTTTCACGAGTGGATACACTGCGGCATTTTATGCCACATCTAGAAGTAAATTTTGCTTTGTTGCATAATAATAATAAAACACTGTAATTGTCTTTTTAACAATTTCTTGTATTTCTATAATTAACAACTCAAGGGTAAAGTAAAAAATAAACGGCTACTTCGACAAAATAACGCCAACAAAGATGTCTAAAATAAAATTTACAAAACCTTATCCGAGAACAAAAAATATCTGAATACTTGATAAAAATCGTTCTTCCTCCATAGGAGGATATAAACATTGATTGCAAAATATTTTTTCCTCACAAAGTTGTTTGCAAACGAACTGTTGGCACGAATCACAGGTAACCGCTGTTTTATTATTTTTATGTGCACTGCAGATGTTGCACCGTCTAGTTCGATTTTGGTTTACCCTTCTGGGCGAATCATCGGTAATTCGAAACTGAAGAAGAAATTCTATTACATCTTTAGGGAGTGTAAGTATCTTCGGTCGGTCTTTCAAATGATCCTCCAGTATGGAGAAACCTAACTGGGTTAGGAATTTTCTCTTTCTTAATGGCGGTTTTCGTGGCTTAGTTTTATATATAACTTCGGCATTTTATTCTAGCTATATATAAAATGCGGAAAAAATAGCTAATGGCCATCTTCTGGTAATCCTTTGTGTCGTGTATGTAGCACATTTTTGGTCAACTGTATCGACGCCACACTTTGTCAGGTTGTAATCTAAAATCATTAGTGGTTTCCCTGTATCCTTATCAATTTTGTCTGTATTCGCTACAGTAGAGAGCAACAGCACATCCTTATTTCTTTGAGACACATATGAAACTAGAGACACGTCTCCTTGAAATCCGAATATAGAAGATCCAACAGTTCTTTTTTTATTTGGAAGAAATTGAGGAGGAGTTTTTATTTTTTTTAATGTGCCAAGTGTCAGGCCATTCTGCAATAGATCTTCATCTAAAGGATATCTAGTGTAGTAGTTGTCTGTAGTTACATTTCTGTTCGAATTTTTTATAGGATCAACTAAACGCTGTACTATATCGGCTTATTTGAAAACTTGTAGGGTCCATCTCGTTATGTTCCACAATATATCTCTTCTTCCAGGTATAATAGGTCTTGTTATTGCAAAGTGCATACAGTTTTATCCCATATTTGGCTGGTTTTTGTGGCATGTATTGCAAAGCCACATCGTCCTCTAAACGGATGAAGCATTTCCTCTATGGTAAGGAATTCTCCCAAACTGTAATTACCCATACAATTATTTAGAAAGTCCGTGTATACACTTCTAATAGCAGCTAATTTGTCTACATTTTCACGGACTTTTCTCGTCCCAATGTCGTCAAAACGGAGAGCTCGAAGAAGCAAGAGGAATCTTTTGTAACGAAATGCAGCTCTCAATTGTATCATACCTGTCGCATCCCTCGCCCAGCCTTCTTGAACATTCACATGATTTCCTTTGATTTCCTTTCTTTACAGCAAGAAGAAATATGACTCCTAATAAAGCTTGAATTTCGTTACGAGAAGTAAGTTAACTATTTCTATCTCTTTGTCAAGCAGCATTACTGGCTCTTCTATTGCTGATAAATATATTGGTATAATTGACAATACTGTCAATCGTGGCTGGGATTATAAGCAAAAGAAACGAATATAACGGATTCAATACATTTTTTGCACTACCTTTGAGTCCAGTATGTTCTTTGAGAATATTTTTGGCACTAGTTTTATTGCAATAAGCCACCGGGGTACTTTTCCAAATTGTCTCCTCATTTTTTCCTATATAAAATCGGTAATCCAGGTCGTCCTCATTTTTTAATGGCTCTCCTTTATTACCAGACTGTTACTTTTCACTGTTGTAAATATCATTTTGAACGATTTCATCTTCTCCACCTGAATCACTGAAGTCAGCAATGTCATCTGAATCAGACAAATTATCCGCAAGCTCTTGTAATTATTTATCACTCAAAACCTTTCCTGGTGTATTTATAGTCATAAGAGAGCAAAAATGTACATCAATTACTCTGGGTAATAAAAAACCACAAGGACAAAAAATTTAACTTACATGACTGGACACACTGCGGCACGGCTCAAACAGACATCTCTCACTTCAACGCCGAATATCAAACTAATGTCACACTTCAGAATATGTGAGAACCACAGGTAGCATTCCTAAGATAGTCAGTCGCGCATATCTAGATGGACAGGGACGTGTACAAATAAATGTGTCTAAAGCTTGTTCATATGTAGAATGTAGTGCGCTGCGTGGCTGCCGCAGGGTTAAACTGAATTGATATGATTCTTAAGACATAATTCTATAACTTCCAGCCTATGCCACCGTGTAAACCTTCTTCATATTAGGTATTGTTGTCTATTTTTTTTCAATGTATTGCGTCCTATAAGTGACCATTCCATCTATTTCTTGGATGTACTACACTTTTTCGCCCGGCTAGTGGCTTGTCTCGAGAGGAATTTTTACGATTCGATGATCTGTCATCCTATTCATGTGTTCGTTCCATTTTTGTTTTCTGTTTTTCACCCATGCACCAGTATTTTCGACATCACATATCCGATTTATGCTTTGGCTTTCCCCTTTCCTAACCCATCACGTTTTTCTGTTATTTGTCTCAATGTTTCAAAATTTCTAGATATCTCTCAGTTTTCTATGTTTTTGGTTTTGTTTTGGCGGTATAAGTCATAACAGTTCTTCCTCACAGATTTGTATTTCCTTGATTTTTTTCTATTGTTGATTATTCCATATAGTATCATTGCTTATTTCTTCTTCTATTTTGTTGTCATATGATAATTTAATTCCTTAGGTACTCAATATCCATCACCTATGTTGAAATAAACTTTATCTTGAATATTAGAAATAGTATTAGAGTAAATAAGTCTCAAACCAGGTGTTAAGTCAGTTGTTTTTTTTTCAAACCACTTTTTGTGAAGTTAGACCTTTAAACATATTTTTAGATACAATAATCAAAATTATTTAAATTTCAAAGTTTTCAAACTCTTGTATTCCATATTATATTCAATATATGACATTACATTTTATTTTTGAGTGTGATGCAATTGACACATTCCCACATTTCACTTGAAGGACTTTATTTTAAGTTATTTGAACCAGATCAAATATATATTTATATTATTAATATATATACATGTTAGAGTTTGTAAGAATTGGACTGCATTAATTGTGATGAATTTGTCAGTTTTAGATATTTTGAGTTTTTTTAAATAGAATTTTTAATCTAAAATTATATTCAGTATTATCTTGTATATAATAATTGAAAAATCAAACTATTCATTTTAAGTGCCAAAACATTATTTGTTTTGTTATAGTTGAATAAAAGTAAAGCATTTATTTGTTTATTTAGTTTTATTTATTATAACCTTCAACAACTAAACAATATGCGATGGAAGGAGAAAGAAAAAACGCTCTTGGACAGGTAAAGAAGCGAAAATATAAGAACATACGAGAAATAAAACTTTAATGATTCGGTACTAGGTACAAAGAGGGAATGGAACAAGCACATCAGTAGAATAGACGACAGAAGAATGGTAAGAATTACACGCGACAAATCTTCATTGGTTGAAGGAGATTAGGATTCCCTCGAAAACGAAGGAGCGATATCTTAGCAATTTAGACAGTAAAACGACTAAAACCGACCGTTCGCCTAGACCAGGGCTTCTTAAACTTTTGTAATTCACGACCCCATTTATGATTGCGAGTTTCTTGACGACCCCATACAAATATAAAAGAAAAATAAATTAATATTTTTTGATGATTTATTTATTATGTAACAATATACATATACATATGAAAATATCTAAGTTTAGAATTCGTTTTGAAACATAGAAAAATCTAAAATTAAAAATTGCACAAAAAATTATAAAATTGTATTTATTATAGTTTCAAAAATAAAAGTAGATTCTGACCGTCTTAATTCTCTCGAATATATTCAAGTAGTTGTGTGGTAAGTAGTAGTTTTAGAATTTTCAATAACTTGTATTATATTGTGGAATTAACTAGAGACCTTGAGTTTCATTTAAAAACACTAATATGAGCATATTCCACGAAGTAAGGGTCGAGACAGTCAATTTCACTAAATTAAAGTATAAGTTAAAAATTTAATGAGATGGATGTGCCTGTTTTTTATTGCATAACAAATCAAATCTTGGTGGAATGTTTGAAACTGCTGGACATAAGACCTCTTCAACATTTTTTAACGCTGAACTATATTGGGATTTAATATGTGTTAAAGCTGAGAAAGTAACTTCACATAAAAATGTGGTGTTGAATGGCAGAAGTACATTTAACGCCATATCAGCGATTGTGGGAAATTCAGTTCTAGTTCCGATCCAGAATTCAGTCGAGGGCTTTTTTTGAAATTGTAGTTTTAAGTTTGAGTCACTCAAAAGCTCAGCAAATTCCTCTTGAGCTTTAAGTGGCAGGTGATCAATCTCACTTAAGCCTTAAGCCCTTAAACGGCTTTTGAATCCAAACTATTTTTTGGAAATCAATATTTAATTTAAAATATGTCTGGAACTGTATTTCTAGCGCTTTTAAGTGATCTACAATAGTTTTACAATGAATTTTCTCGATTACAAAATTGTCGACACTGGAAAACATTTCGAACGAATTTTTTTCGACCCTACTTTTCCAAATGTTGATCTTTTTAATGAAACTTTCAATTTTATCATTTGAAGTAAATATATCGCAATTTTTTCCTTGAAGAGACAAGTTAAGACCGTTTAACTTTGCAAAAATATCTGACAAATAACACAGCTTGGATAGCCATAAGTCATTTTGAAAAAAAGCAGCAAGTTCACATTTTCGTTCGGTTAAAAATATTTCGATTTCGCCCTTTAATAACAATAATCTTCTTAAACTTTGACCTGTTGACAACCATCTTACTTCTGCATGTAATAACAAAGTTGTGTAGTTGGAATCCGTATCCTTACAGATATTTGAAAATAAGCGACTGTTAAGGGCGTGACTCTTGATAAAATTTATGATCTTAACAGCATCCTGAAGCACATCGTTCAATTCTGGTGCTAAATTTTTTGCTGCAAGAGGCTCTCGGTGAATAAGGCAGTGAGTAAAAGTTATATGATCATAATGAGCAGCTTAAAAAAATTATTTAAAACCAATATTTTTGCCCGTTATCGCTCTTGCACCATCTGTGCATATTCCACAGCAATTTTTCCATTCTGAACCTTCTGCTTTTAAAAGTTCGTCAACTTTACAATATATGTCTTTCCCTGTAGTATGGTCTTCAATAGGACGACAAAATAACAATTCTTCCTCCACGCTTTCTTTATAAACATACCTGATATATACTAATAACTGAGCCAATTTAGTAATATCAGTTGTTTCGTCCAACTGAATTGAAAATTTTGGGCTTTCTTTAATTCTTGTAATAAGTTGTATTAATTGATCCTTGTTAATATCAGAAATTCTATTCGAGACAGTGTCGTTCGACAAAGGAATTTTTCGAATATCATCGCCATATTTTCTTCCATGTAGTATTTCTACCATTGTAATAGCAGCAGGTAACACAAGATTTTCTGCAATGGTGAACGGCTTTTTATTTTTAGCAATACAGTATGAAACTTCATATGATGCTAGTAAATATTTTTCATTAACGGTTATAAGTTTTTCAAAGTTTTTCTTTTCTTTATTTAAAGATTTACACAGTCTTTCAAAATATTCTTTAGGTTTATTGACATACGAAACATGCTTTGATTCAAGATGTCTTTTTAATTTTGATGGTTTCATACTCTCCGAGGCCAATAATTCATTGCAGATCAAACAAAGATGTTGTTCATTACCCTTACAATTTTGAAATGTAAAGCCAAATTGAAGAAAAGACTCATCATATTTTCTTTTTCGCACATTAGATGCCTCTTTTCCAATACTTTGTCCTGCCTGAGAAGAGTTTGTAGCATTATCATCTGCGTCATTACCATTCTTATTTAAGTTCAGCCATTTATCCATGGGCAAAAATTATTTTGATTCTAAAATACAATAAATATATAAAAATAACATATTGCTGATGATAATTGATTTATTAATTACCGAATAAATAAAAGAAAAACTAAAATCTTGTTACGGGGAACACTGACAATTGACCAGACTAGAAGAGCGTCAATATACTCCACTAATTAAATTGATTTATTACAAAAGACGTTTCCAGATTAAATTTTTTATTCAATTTTAATTAAAACATTTGAAATAAAATAGCTATGTTGTCTTTCATTCTAATCTGGAAATATTTTTTATAATAAATGTTTATGAATATTTACTTGATGGTATTATTTTTTTCAAATAACAATTAAATAAAACTCCAGCAAAAGAAAGTTAAGAATATGAAACCCTTTTTGGAGCAATAATTTAATACTATACATACCTGGTTGTTATGTCCTACAACAGGAACAATTATGTAGTTGTAGATAATTATTATAAAAATTTGTGAAATATTTAAAACTATTTATTAAAAACACAATAATAAACTTAAAATCTTAAAACAAATCGTTAAATGCCTTAGCAACTCGTATTTTCTTCACACTACTACTTTCACTGATAAAAAAATAAATTCAAATTAACTGGCTGGTGGTAGATCCAACAATATACGAGTATAAATGGAAATTTTTTTTTAAGCTGACATTCGTAATAACATGCACTTCGTTCACAATCAAACAATGGCTAAATGAGAATAAAACGAAATGTTTATATAAGGTTCGTTTGTAGAGCAGTAAGAAACCGTTAGCAACTGTACAGCACAGGCGGATTTCGTTAAAGAGCGTTCGCACAAGCCAAACCAAAATTCAGTGATTAAAAATCCAATGTTCGTACAAAGAAAATAGTCGGTTTGAAACTGATTGGCAACCGTCAGAATAATTCGCTGACTAATAAGAAATTTTAAGTTGGAGAGATGTCAGACATGCGCAGTTCACAATGACATTGATAAATCCAATAGGAACTAAAAATGAGCTGTTTATTTGTTTTTTCTTTGGTGTTTGAATTTGATAACAAGTAAATAAAAATTACGGATTTCTAAAGTGCCAACCTTTGACCTTTACTTCTGGTATATATCCAGTAGCATAAGAGTATTTGTTCTTGTCCATGTAAATGATGTGCTACAATCTGAGAATAAATTAGCAAAAGTTGTATTCTCAGTGCTCTTTAATGGGTTCTCTAGTTCTAAGGAATTATTATTTGTTGTATTAAAAACTAAGAATTCATCCAGAATCAGAGGTTATCACTTGCTAAAAAAACATAATATAAAGAAAATGTCGACAACAGGTAAAATACCAAAATGTAGAAAATGTAGAAAATCCCTTAATATACTCAAAGTCTTGGCACATACAAAATGGGGAGCTGATCCAAAAAGCCTTCTTATAATATACAAAGCTTTAATATTGTCCAAGATAGATTATGGCAGCATTGTTTATTCCTCTGCGAGGAAGAGTCATTTGAACAGATTAAATAAAATTCAAAATTTAGGAATACGTTACTGTCTGGGAGCATTTCCGACGACCCCTGTTCAAAGTCTTTATTGTGAATCCGGTCTAATGCCACTAGAGCAACGAAGATTAATCCTTCAAACATCATACTTCACAAGAGTTAAATTGAATACTAAAAATCCTAATAACCAATTTTTATTCCCAAATAATAATGAATACGACAATAGAGGCATCATCACTCGCCCCCTTGCAATAAGGTATCTTGAGTACTTGAGAAGTATAGACGTTGAATTCCCTAAGATTATTGTTGATAATCAAAGTGACGAACAATCAGCCAATAATGAAGCAGTCAGAAAAACTGATTTTATGAATAATCTAAAAAGAAAAATCATTAACGAATGGCAAGCTATATGGGACGAAACAAATACTTTACTCCGTAGGCTAGAACCGGAGGTGAAGAAGAAGTATGAATCCACAGGGTTGAGTAGGTTAGAAACCATTATGCATTTAGACTTCGTACAGGACACACAAGTCTCACCCATCAACATCTTCTGAAAGGCGACCCAGCACCAATTTGTGATCAGTGTAATGTGATTATGTCAGTAATTCATGTTATCAATGAATGTCACACATTCAATCCGCAAAGACATCAATATGACATAAAACACCAACTCGAAGAGAACCTGAATAACGAAAATATAAAGAACACCTTAGAATATATGAAGTGCATCAAACTATTCGACAAAATCTGAAAATATAAATGTAGTAACATATATAAAATGTAGTAGCAAGAGCTAATGATCAAGAGCTAATGACCCCAGTAGTGGATGCTCCTTATGGGTGGGTTTTTAGTGAGGTACAAATCCCACACTGTTTGGCAACCTACAACTTTTACGCCAAGCGCCTTTTGAAGGTTTTCCCACCCATTAAAAAAAAATACCAAAAACATACTTTCCATCCTTTTTCTGAAAATACCAGCTTTATAATTTTCAATATTAATATCACAACTTAAGAAATATATATTTTATCACAAATTATTTTCCTCAACAATCAGATATTGAGGTTAGTATTCGGATTTCGGCACAGTTGCATTTGTGTTTACAAAAAGTCGCTATCAAGTAGAGAAAATATCATATTTGCGTTCTTAGAGTGAAAAATTTCCGACCGATTTGAAACCACTCAAAAACCGCGCATGAGTACATAATAATCAGAAATTGGTTGGCAATCGTTAGCAAATTATGTTCTACGAACAAACCTATAGTTTCTTCAGCAATAATACCTAGAAATTTTGTTTTTTAGAGATTGACAAAAATAAATTTATATTTTTTATTAATTCCAATAACATTTCATAATTCATAGTAAATGTTATTCAAGTTATTATAATAGTCTTAATAGAAATTCAGGTACAAACAATTCTTCCGACAAATGCTTATATAGTTTCTTCAGCAATAATACCTAGAAATTTTGTTGATAATTATTTCTCGGGATTATTTCGGCTTTTAGAGATTGACAAAAATAAATTTATATTTTTTATCAATTCCAATAACATTTCATAATTCAAATTAAATGTTATTCAAGTTATTATAATACTCTTAATAGAAATGCAGGTACAAACAATCTTTCCGAACTAGAAGATTTTATGATATATTTATCTACGATAATTGTTATTTTATCTTTATAACAATAATTTTA
The DNA here is from genome assembly GCA_963921935.1 of Galeruca laticollis. Lineage (NCBI taxonomy): Eukaryota > Metazoa > Arthropoda > Insecta > Coleoptera > Chrysomelidae > Galeruca > Galeruca laticollis. The sequence continues at coordinate 17,065,750 of OY998183.1, read as the reverse complement.
CAAGTTAAAAAACATTTTCTGTTAAATTGTATTTTTATCTCTCGCGACCCCAGAATTTTGCTACGCGACCCCAAATGGGGTCGCGACCCATAGTTTAAGAAGCCTTGGCCTAGACTAAAGGAAGAAGAAGATAATAACAGGTATACGTTTATTGATGACTCTTACATAACTTGTAATGTTTGAAGTCACAAATGCTTAAAAATGTAAAAAAATTACACCACTTGATAACAATCTGTTTCCAAAATGGGAGGCGCGCAAGATTGACCAGGAGGTCCAGGTTAATTGCAGATATTGTCGTTCTAACAAAATCATGGTTTTAAGAATAAGCTCTCGCGCATAATTGCCCAATAATGGGGATTTAATATTACCACTGATTTTTCTTCTCGCTACTGTAAGTAATATTTTAACAATAAATCTCAAGCAGTCAGTCATGTTAGCGTGTAAGTATATAATACGAGGATGTATTGATATCTAGTTAGCCTAGACCAGTTCCATGCATAAACAAAATATTGCGTTGCCATAGCAACGAACAATAACTTATTAGAAGTGTCGGTGTAAAGTTTGAGGTCAAAAAAGTAAACCAGAGTTACACAATACATTAAAAAAAAGACCACCGAAATTGTTAAAATCGGAAAATTGGAGTATTGAGCCATCATCAAGTACCTGTATTTAAAAGGGTTAAGAGGTAAACAGATTTACGAAGATATGCTTAATACCTTTTTGGTGATCAATGTCCTTCGTATGCGACCGTGAAAAATTGGACTGCAAGCTTCAAAAGAGGTAAATTTTCCATTGAAGATGATGGCCGATCGGGAAGGCCAGTTTCTGTGTTAGTCCCCGAAAATATCTATACAGTTCATTACATGATTTTATCAGACCGTCGAATTGGGCTAAAACGGATATCTGAAGCACTGAATATTTCATACGAACGCGTTCATCATATAGTTCACGTCAATTTGGACATGAGAAAAATTGCTGCAAAATGGATCCCCAAATGTTTGAATGTTGACCAAAAGCGTGCAAGGGTAGAAGCATCGCGTTCGATCTGTGCTCGATTTGAAAACGATGTAGACTTCTTAAACTAAATTGTTACTATGGATGAGACTTGGGTACATTTCTACGATCCAGAAACAAAGCAACAATCGATGGTATGGCGACACTCTGGTTCTCCAAGACCTAAGAAGTTTCGTGTCCAAAAATCTGCTGGAAAAGTTCTTGCTTCAGGTTTTTGGGATTGCTATGGAGTAATCATGATTTATTTTTTGGATAAGGGTAGAACAATAACTGGAGTTTACTATCCGACATTACTGACCACTCTACGGGAACAAATTAAAGAGAAAAGACGCGGAAAACTATCCAAAGGTGTTTTGTTTTGCAGGACAACGCCCCTGCACACAAATCTCATGTTGCCATGCAAAAAATTCGTGATTTAGGGTTTGAATTACTAGAACACCTCCCTTATTCACCAGATTTGGCTCCATCCGACAATCATCTCTTTCCACAACTAAAAAAAAAAACTTTAAAAGGTCGTAAATTTTCTTCCAACGAGGAGGTAATAAAAGCTATGGAGGTCTGATTTGCAGAGCAAGAAGAAATATTTTTTTAAAAGGTCTAGACTATCCAACTAAGAGGAGAATATGTTGAGTAATAAAATATTTTGACATTGAAATTTTGTTTGGTTCTATAGTAGGCTAAGCATTTTTCAATATATCCTCGTATGTTACAGGGCAGCTACAAAAATATATTTATTAAAATAGATCAAATAACCTCGTTTATTAAAAAAATATAATTACGGGATTTTCGAATTTAAAAATAAAGCCCTATTTATAAAATAGTAGTAAATTAAAGTGTAAGTAGCGTAAAGTATTCGTGGATAACTGGTCTTTCAAACACGCGCGACTTTTCGAGCACGACGGTCCAGTCGGAGTGCTCGAAATAGAGCAAGTGTTTGAAAGACCAGTTATCCACGAATACTTTACGCTATTTTTTTATTGGTGCACTTTGAATTCATAAAATATTATTATTGTTACATTATTACTCCAAAAAAATGCAAGTCCGTCCTCGATGCCCAGCCAAGTTTCATTTAATAAAAGTCCGCCCTCGATGCCCAGCCAAGTTTCGTGAAAGTCCATCATAAATAGTATTTATTTTTATTTGACGTTACGAGGTAGATACTGCTGTCCGATCAATAATCAAAAAGTTGTTATGGATACTTACGTTTCACGAGTTGTTTATTGTTTTTGACCTGAAAATTAATGAACCGGAAAAATGAATAGAACTCTCTTGTGATATTACACTAAAATATCAATTCAATCCGAATGATCCGGGAAAATTCTGGTTGGAAGTAGGCAGGCAATATCTATAAAAATTAGTTTCCCTTTTGAAACATCTATATGAGAAAATATCGAGCACAATTAATAATGGAAAACGAAATAAGAGTGGCTTTATCTTAATATAAACGACAATTTAACGAATTATGTGAGAAGCAACAAGCTCATCCACATTAAGCTGGTATTAGTTGATAATAATTTCTATATATATGTATCGGTTTAAAACGTTCTCCGACGTCTTCCGATTTCCAGTCTCCATCTGCCTCTATCATTCCATAGATCGTCTTCAAGCTCCCTCTCTCTGATTTCTTTGCCTATTCCCTCCCTCCAGCTTTTCCTTGGTCTGCCTGGTTTTCTTTTTCCTCTAGGTTGTCAATTTAGAACCTGTTCGGGAATTCTCTGTTCGTCCATTCGTTGTACATATCCGAACCACACTAATTGTTTGTTTCTGATATCCTCGGTAATATGTGTTATGCCCATAATTTCTCTTATCCGTTCGGGGTTATTCGTTCTCTTTTGGATTTTCCGGCTGCTCATCGCCAAAAATCCATTTCAGTTGCTCGTAGGGTTTTTCTGTTGTGGTTTTTAGGGGCCATACTTCGGAACCATAGAAAATTATACTTTTTGCAATAGTGTTATAGATTCGTTTTTTGTTTTCTTTCGTAATGTTTTTATCCCACAGTATGGTGTTTAGTAAGGCAATGGCTCTTCTTCCTAAGCAGTTTCTCTCTTTAATTGCAGCATCAAGTGTTCCGTTCTGTGACATTTTCACTCCCAAATATTGATACTCGCTAGTTGTTTTAATGATATTTCCGTCCTCTAATATTAGTTCTTGTTGTCGTCCTTGTATTGCCATATACTCTGTTTTTTGTACATTTATTTATAAACCTTATTTTTTGTATTCCTCGATAAGTTTTCGGGTCATATAATTTAAATCATCATAATCTTGGGCAATCAGTACCTGGTCGTCTGCGAAACATAATGTATACAAGGTAGCGAGTCAATTAGCGGTATACCCATATTTTTAACTTTTTCTTTCCAGTTTTTCAGAGCTCCTTCGAGATATATTTTGAACAGCGTTGGTGATAGACAGCACCCTTGTTTTAGTCCCTTTGATACAATGAATCCGGATGTTACTTGTCTTCCTATTTTGATCTTCGTTATTGGTTTGTTACACATACTTTTAACTACTTTAATTATTTGATAATTGATATTGGTGTCTTCTAAAGTTTGCCAAAGCTTTGATATCGGAACACCATCATAAGCTTTTTTGAGATCTACAAAAAGTAGATGTACTTCTTGGTTTCTAGCTATCTTTTTCTCTATTACTTCAGTGAGGGTGAATATATGGTCTATTGTAGAACTACCTGCCTGCTCTTCTGCGTCCTCGTCCTTGTATTCTTCTTCTATTCGATTTTTTAGAACTTTTCCATACACTCTACTTACCGAGTTTGTGACCGCTCTGCGTCGATAGTTCTCACATTTGGCTTTGTCTCCCTTCTTATGTATACTTGTCATATATGAGATTTTCCATTCTTCTGGGGTTTCGGCTAGACTATCACATTTTTGGTCCTGGCGCCTTTCCATTTTTTAATTCTTTATTTGTTCCATTTTTAATCTTACTGGGGATCCTTGTATATTAATATTTTGAGTATTATGGGTTTGATCGCCTTGGTCTTGGTATTTACCTAAAGTTTATGCTCCTTGCCCCCTTTTCTTTGTTTCAGTAAGAACTGCTATATCTCCTTTCAATGCTGTAAGTTCGCCTATTACTTCAATTATTTTCTTAGAGACCTTGAACGTTCCATGTACCAAAAAACGTTGTCCTTTTCCGTAGCCGTTGTCGTCGTTTTTTTCCGTACTATTCCGAGGCTGGTGACTAGAATTTTTAACCTTTCTTTATTTTTATGCGTATCGAGGAGTTGGCCCGATGCCTCAACCTCCAACCTGGAGGACCAGGGTTTTCAATCAGAGTAACCTCCTAGATGGGTTGCTTTCACTACAGCTAAGGAGTCTCATCTACCCCATACTATTGCTTTCATACTACCCCTGAAAAGCAGAGTTGCCACTTACGCCGGATCCGCCGTATCGAAGCTTCTCTTCTTCGTCGCCTTCCCCGCCGGTGTGGTCTTCATCCGTAACCCTGGACAAGGTACTATCAGCCGGAGCCAGCTGAACCTAGGTTTTTTGCGAGGTGTTAATCCTCGATCCCTCCTCCTTCCTTACCTCTTGCATGGTAAGGCCCCAGGCTTGGAACTGGCACAGCGGAATTGATAATAATTTATACTCATGTAAAGTAAAAGAATATAATTTTTTTTAAATACATTTTCACAGGATTAATTTCTATTTTATTACACATAAATTATTGTCTAATACCAGATTTAATATGATGATATTTGCAATTATTTTTTTCAGTAAAGAAATTATTCAGAAATTGTTAATAAAATTTTTAAAGGGGGCGGCAGAGGTAAACTGTTTTTAAGGGGGACGTTAGTGTGCCAAGTTTGTAAACCGCTGGTCTACACTATAAAAACATTGTGAAAGAAGAACATTTTTCACATGTTATATTTTTCAGTATTCATTTGGGTTTCATAGTGTACAGACGTCTTATGTCCCATTATCAATAGCGCTACGGAAAAAAAGTGAATCAAAACAAATTAACTTATCAGTGTAATGGTAATAAAACTGGTCAACTCATTAATAGGCAAAAAATGAACTCGATACCAGCTTTTAATTGGCCTGGCATTAGTTACAGCCAACCAATGTTGTTTACAAATAATGAATCTACTATACATGGTGTCCCTCCTTACAACACATACACACTACAACATCAACAACCACAAGCTTCCACTCAACAAATATTTGATAATAGTCAGCAGATAATACAACCTCAGTATATTGTAAACCAAGCAAATCCCACACAGTATGCATTAAATAATAGCCAATACTATCATAGACTACTCATCAACTAGTGACGAGATGAAAATAATTGTTCCAAAAAAAATCATTGGCAAGTAGTTAAGAAAAGCTCAAAAAGAAGAAAAAATACTGCAATTAATACACCATTAGAGGCAGTAAAAATAACAAATTTAGTTCTTTAACACACCAAGATGAAGAAGTAAGAGAAGAAGAAGCTACTAATAAATAGAACACCAAAACCACCTCCAATATACATCTATGGAGTAATGAAATATGACGAAATGATTCAACAACTCAATACAATAGCAGAAAACCCTAATACATCACAAAATCTCTAGCAGATAACACGGTAAAGATAAGTTGCGATACACCAGGCACATACAGGAAAATAATAAAATACATGAGGGACAAAACGTAATACACCACACCTACCAACCTAAGGAGAAGCGTGCCTACAGAATTGTCATCAAACACCTACACCATACAACAGACATCAATGAAATAAAAACAAAATTAGCCAAAAAAGGACATAAGGTTAGAAATGTGATGAATTGTATAAGTAGAATGATGAAAGAACCTTATTTAAATATCTTTTTTGTCGATTTAGAACCAGCAGATAACAACAAAGACATTTACAAACTGACAAACCTACAAAATAGAGCTATACAATTAAAACCACCCAAAACAACAAAAGGCATTACACAATGCATGAGGTGTCAGCAATATGGTTACTCGAGATCACACTGCAACAGACCATTTGTGTGCGTTAAATGTGGGGGATCTCACAATTCAACATCTTGCAAAAAAAGTAAAGATACCCCTGCTAGGTGTGCTTTATGTGATATTGCCCACCCTGCCAATTACAAGGGATGCGAATTCTACCATAATTTATTCAAACCAAACAATGCCAACAATCGTATGAATATACAACAAAACAGAAACAATATAATAACTAGACCTACTAAGCAAACAACGATATCAGTGCCTCCAACCCACTTTCCAAATCAACCACAAAACAGCTACACCAGTGCAGTAAGAAATGGTAGTGAACAACAAACAAACACTACTGACATAATGAACAAATTCCTATAGGAATTCAAAAACATGCTTGACCAACTAATACAATAAAACAGCATGTTCCTAAACATGCTGACAACGCTTATTGCAGAAAATCAATTGCTTCATTAAAATAGCAGAGTGGAATGCCAATGTGCTTCCACAGCACAAAAACGAGGTTGAGTTATTTCTACTTCACAATGAAATTGACATTCTATTAATAAGTGTCAAGTCAAACTTAATTCAGAATACCCCATTACACAACTTATTCCTCAAACATTCCAGATAATACAGCCCATGCTGGATCAGCTGTCCTGATAAAAACTACTATAAAACATGTATGCACAAAATTGATTGCAAGCCACAGTTATCAAAGTTAGTATGAGTTCCTATGAACTAACAGTCGCAGCAGTTTACTGCCCACCACGTTAGAATTTAAAGAAATAAGATTTCAGAAACTTCTTTGAGACGCAAGGACATAAATTCATTGCAGGGGGAGACTTCAACAGTAAACATGTATTATTTGGATCTTGTCTTACAACCACTAAAGGGAGAGAACTAGTAAGCCTAATACACGAAAAGAATTACCACCCTTTGTCAACATGCACCCCTACATACTGGCCAACAGATCCAAATAAAACACCTGGCCTGCTTGATCTATTCATCACTCAGGGTATCTCTCCTGCTTACATGGACGTCACGCCAAGCTACGACCTCTCATCCGACCACTCTCCAATTATAGCAACGATCAGCAGCTTCATAGTCTACAAAACTACAACACCTAGGCTGCATAATAGAGAACTAACTGAGAAAAATACCGTACCAAACTAGAAGAGGACATCAATCTCTGAGTAAGCCTTAAAACAACAAGAGGGATAGATGAAACACTAATAGGCTTAAACAATACCCTCACAAAGGCCGCATAAAATGCCACGTCTGCAACCAACACAGGTAACAAAGATCAATACATCCCAGCTGAAATTAAAAAGTTAGTATCTCAAAAAAGAAAAGCGAGGGCCAAATGACACCGAACCCACGCCCCACCAGACAAGACCACACCAATAAACTAAAATCTAAACTTAAAGAGGAACAAGAAAGATCATTTACGTACTAGATAACGAATCTAAATCGATACAATAACTCAATATGGAAGCAAATCAAAAACTCCAAAAAACCTAAGACTCGGGTACCTCTAATTAGAAATGAACGGGGACCAACTATACAGTAGGCCAGAAGTGATGAGGGAAAAGCAGCGTTATTTGCCGAGCACCTAGCTCAAGTATTTGCCCCCAACAACGAGGCTCCAGATATTGAAATTGACATGAATAACATTCCAGCGAATAAACCGGTAAATCAGACCACTAACTAAAAACGAAGCTCAACAGGAAATTCAATATTTAAACACTAGAAAAGCTCCTGGGCTGGACAAAATAACTGCTACGATAATAAAGAGGAATCATATTCATTACTCTCATTTTCAATGCCATTCTACGCTTAAACTACTGGCCAAAGCTCCTTAAAACTGCGGAAATAAAACTAATCCCAAAAGAAGGCAAAAATCCAAATAAGTTTCATCATATAGGCCAATAAGCCTACTACCACTCATATCCAAAATACTAGAAAGACTACTGTTATAAAAAATCATCTCAGACCCTGAATCAAAGGAATGGATACCTATATTACCACCAATTTGGATTTTTAAAGGAACACTCTACAGTACAGCAGGTTCATAGAATGGTACACCATATAAATACGAAAATGGGAAACAAACAATACTGCACAGCTGCATTTTTAGATGTTAGTCAAGCCTTTGACAAAGTTTGACACACAGGTCTGGTTTTTAAAATAACGAAATATCTTCCCATCACTTACCTGAAACTATTAAAGTCTTATCTAAATGAGAGAGAATTTCGAACAAGAGTGAATGACAGTCATTCCAATAATTTTCCAATAAAATCAGGTGTCCCACAGGGCAGCGTTCTTGGATCACTATTGTATGTGCTATATACAGCAGATTTACCAACCAATAATGAAACCATCACCGATATGTTTGCAGATGGTGCCGCCTTCCTTGCAATCGACGAAAATCCAATTACAGCCTCTACCACTCTTCAGGTACAACTAAATGAAGTAGGTACATGGTCACATAAGTGGAGAATTAAAATGAACGAATCAAAAGTGACCTTTACCTTGAGAAAAGACCAGTGTCTGCCAGTTTCACTTATTCAGCTTCCTCAATCCTCTAGCACCAAATACCTAGGAATACACCTTGACTCAAAACTCAACTGGAAAGAATGTATAATTAAGAAGCGAAAACAAATTGACCTAAGAATAAAAGATCTAAACTGGCTAATCGGTAGAAAATCGAAATTGACCCTAGAAAATAAAATTCTCATCTACAAAGCAGTCATAAAACCTATTTGGACGTATGGTATCCAACTCTGGGGATGTGCGAGAAATTCAAATAAAATCATAATCCAAAGAAGCCAATCTAAAATACTACGCATAATAGCTGATGCACTTTGATATGTGTCAAACCAAACACTCCATGAAGACCTAAGAATCCTGTTCGTACAGGATGTGATCACTGTACACAGTGCGAAACACCACAAAGGACTGGAATTACACAGTCACCCCTTACTCCAACCTTTATTAGAATTTCAAGCCGACAGGAGACTCAAAAGGAACTGGCCAGCTTATCTGAGAAACGGTTAAAGGGGTCGTATCACTGGAGAAGACGTCACCACGCCAATAGCCCACCTGCTCCTGAGACAACAAATTAACTTATAGAACCTTATGTTGTTTTTATTGCTAATAAATATGATATAATAAAAAAATGTTATATTTTAAAACTTCTGATTCTCTGCAAACGATCCTCGCACTGAAATACTTCACACATAAATAATTCATTTGAATATAGAGTTCAGCTTACAACTTTTGATTTTGAAAATGGGAACAGTACTCTAGCACCTTTCGTAGAAAAAACGTGAATGTTTTAATATGTGTTTTGAAATTGTGACTATTTTTGTGAACATTTAAATGTTTCTTATATAGAAGAATTATGTGCGTCCAAAATAGCCTAATCCCCCAAAAGTTGCAGGATACTTAAAACTCCTAGACGCATCCAGTTACACCATCCATTGTTGGAGAGACAGAAGTTGACATTCAAATACTTAAAAGGCAAGAAGTATTGCCAATAAGTTGAAATTTCAAAAAAAGTACATAACAAGTGTCTTTGCATGGCATTGTGGAAATCCCCTATCCTGCAATATCCCAGAACAATATGATTTCTTAGCAAAACTAAGTCACCCAAAATTAAGAACTACTTAAATTCTTAGGAATTTTTCTTGCTACATGAACTCAGAGACTTAAATAGCATTCATATTAGTGGATACATGCCTTTACATGGAAATTTATTTATTTCTCATACAACAAGAACAACAATCTCAGTGCGATGAGGTTGATTCGATTCATTTTCGTTTGGGAAATACAGTCATCTTACAGTTATAAATAACTTCCCAATAGCATATATAGTACTGTCAATCCATATTCTATACTTTTGTTTTCAAACCCCTTCTTTTCAAGGTTAACTCAGTTGAAAATTCGATTTAAACAGTAGAAAATTACTGAAGACATTTCACCTCAAGTGAAAGAATATTATAACCATTCATCGACAAACAAAATTTGGTGAAGAAGCACCAGACCCAGAACATCCAAAAACATAACTTGTGTAACTAGAATGCAATTACCTGTTCATAGGTCTGGCATTGCTTATACTATAACTTATAATCTAAGATCCTTATTAAAGTTTCAATACATTCTTACAGATAAGAGTGTATCCCAAAATTATATTAAATAAAACCTCCAACCAATATATTTCATAACAGTGATACAATTTAGATATAAAAATAACAGTGTAGTTTTGTTGTTAGGACAAAATTATACTACACTTAATTATTTATTGAATATTCACTGCCATCCATCTTCTAAGTTTATATTTTCTATTATAGTGTTGATAATTTTAAGTTTAGTTTCAAGTCTTCGGGGTACAGGGTTTTTCATTATATATGGAACCTTCTATATCTCACTTATTATTTGATGCAGATAACAATGTTTCAAATAAGAGTTAAAGGGTTATTAATGTAGTTTTTAAATTTCAACAAAAATATTATACAAGATGTCCCAGAAAAGAGGGTCAGAGCCAAAGTGTTCTTTCTTAAATGGGACACCCTATATATTTTTATATTTTTTAACTGTTCACTTCAATCCGAATTCAGCAATATATAATTGTTATAGTCTAACCTTAATAGTTCAGAAAATGTATTCATTTAAAAATCGTTTTCTGTGGGATGAAAACCAACTATAAACAACGGGCAATGAAAGCATTCTCATATTTGACAAGTAGTTATTTACACCATTATAAAACATTGTATTTGATAGTTTGGAAAATGCGGTATAAAGATGATGAAAAGATAGAAATACTTTCTCTATTTGTAAAAAATAATAATAATAAATTAGATGCAAGGAGAGAATTTATGGAATTATATCCAAATCGGCATGCGCCTAGCAAAAATACGCTCAACAGAATATACCAGCATGTAATGACAACTAAGAACTTTTCTGGGAAAAAACGAACGTGTGTAATTAATGAGGAGGATGATTTAGATACACTTCTGCATTTTGAAGGAAAAAAAATATATATTTCTTTGGATTTTATGGTAGTTGAATAAGAAGGAATAATTTTTGCGCTACTATTTTTTTGCAGAAAACTTTGAAGACTCGTTAGTAACCAGTTCCAATATATTACAAAAACATCCTATGAAAATTTTTAAGACTCTGAAAAGACACAACTATAAACCATATAAGATACTTCCCGTGCAGGCTCTTACTGAATTGCACAAACGTAAACCGTTAATATTTTGTCAGGAAATGCTTCGTCACTTGAATGAAACTCCAGATATCCTTCAGAAAATCTGTTGGACAGATGAATCCAGTTTTTCTACAGCTGGCGTGTTTAATAGAAAAAATAGACGTTCATGGGAAAATAAAAATCATAGATAGCGGAAAGTGAACAAATAAAGAAATCTGGACGGAAATGAAGCTTGGTGTGGAATATTCCAGAATAAAGTGGTTGGGCCAATATTTTTCAATTATAAGTTAACAGGAAGAACTTACCTAAACTGCATACATCCCAAAATAAGTGAAATACTAGAAAATTAATTTACAGCTGATCAATTAAATACTATGATCTGGCACCAAGATGGGGCATCACCCCATAATGTATTAGAGGTGAGAGAACATCTCAACAATCAGTTTCCAAAGTGGATCGGAAATAATGGGACAATTCTATGGCCTCCTAATAGCCCCGACCTAACTCCCTTAGATTCTTTTTTGTGGGGGATGCTGAAAGATATAGTTAACTTTGGAGAAAATAACAATCCTGAGATAATTCAGGAAAAGATTCAAGGCGAAATTAATAACTTAAATAATCATGCTGATATTATTTCTAAATGTTTAGAGAATTTACGCCGAAGATACCAACTATGCGTTGACAATATGGGGGGTCATTTTGAACAATATTAATAGTTTCATTTGGGCGTACTTAGTTTGAGATTACTTTATTTTGTAAATAAATTTACTGAATTCTAATGGATAGATTACTACATATTACTGTGTCGTATATATTTTCTGAACTGTTAAGGTTAGACTATAACAATTATATATTGTTGAGTTCGGATTGAAGTGAATAGTTTAAAAATATATAGGGTGTCCCATTTAAGAAAGAACACTTTGGCTCTGACCCTCTTTTTTGGGACATTCTGTATAATATTTTTGTTGGATTTTAAAAACTACTTTAATAACCATTAAACTCTTATTTGAGACATTTTTAATTATAACAAATAATAAGTGAGATATGGAAGGGTCCATATATAATGAAAAACCCTGTACAATTATTATTTTATTCCTAGTTATACTAATGGAGTTTTAATATTTTGAATTAAATTAAATACATTCAAGAGAATAAGTCTGTTGCATGTTTAAGGTTTTTTGCCTGCAATAAACTGATTCTTATTGATTATTTAAAAAATTCTGTTTTGGCTATTTTCTAAAAGATTCAAATTATTTCCATAAGTACCACCGCAGGCAATTATTGCATATCTATGATATTATCTAAGAAAGCATTAGATATCATCCTCAATATATTGATGGACATAAATTTAGATATTTTATAGATGTGAATTAAAAACTTAGTTATATAAATTATATACTCAATATGTTTCTTTAAAAGTGTGCAGATCACATTTAGAACAAGAGAAAGATTTTTTTACCATAAAAACCCAATGTATATAAGAAAAAAATTTATTTTTATGACATACATACGCATTCAAATAGACCTAATGTTTTTTTATAAAATATGATCTTCCGTTTGGATTAATAATACCAGTTTTGACTGGACTCTGCAAACACCATTCGTACCATACTTTCTCATTTGAATCTACCCTCCAAAAAGACACTTCAATCCAATCTCCTTCTTCTGCTTTTACAGGATTTTCCAGAGGAAACACAATAGGGAACCAGCTGACCATGTTGGGTGTATATGTTTGAGGATGGATACTAAGTGTGACATCTTTATAAAGAACTGTGTCAAAATACCCGACAAATCCTGTAAGTAGACATGCTTGTTCCGTACGAAATTTAAGTTTTTTGTATCTTTGATTGTTATTATGTTCCATCCAATTGGGGTGTGTGAATGTAAAAAGAGGTTGTGGTGGAGCTATATCATAAAAATTTGCTAAATGTGCCACATATGGAGTTTCGAAACAATATTGTAAAGTTTTATCTAATGGACGATTTGTTCTTATTTCATTAAAAATTTTCATACTCTGTAAAGGAGCTAAATAAGAAGTGTATGATTGAGGAATGGATATACCAGATTTCTTTAAAAATCGTTGTGCTCCGTCTATACACTCTGGTGATAATTCGTTATCACCAAAGGAACCTAATAACTCTGATACTAAAATATCAGCTTGCTCTGGAGGTTTATATGTTCTCATATCTTCATTGACAATAGTTACTTGATTTCCCCATTCGTCTTTACAACGATGTATTAATGTGTTTATAGCAAAAGGATTTTTTTCAACAGCATATATTTTAATCTTCTTCTTCAAAATAAGACCTACATTGATAACAGCTTGTACCAAGGGACCTCTTCCTGCTCCCACAACCATGATAACAGGTGTTTTCTCTTCAGGAAAATGTTCTACAGCTTTGTAAACAGCTCTCTGGTAAGAATCATATTTAACATCATCCTTTTCAAAAATTTCATAAATATTGGTTTCTAAATGCTCCGTTAGAGGCTGAAGAGGATTTTGCAGAAAGTCCTCAAATCCATGAACAAATTCACTCACGGTGTCATCAACGTAAAGTTTTTTTCCCAAGAAATGTATGTATCTGTTGTATAATGATATATCATTGATATCTGTATCATTTTTTATTATATATTGAACTTCAAGGCTCATGAATTTTTTTATAATTTCTTGATGTAATTTTGAAAGTACAGGTTTTCCATGTTGGTTAATTAAAAAATAAGATGTGGGAATCAGAATAGCTCTTACCGGTTCTCCAATCCATCTTTTTAATTCACTTGAAGGTACTACATGTTTAACATGACTTAAATCAAGAACTAATCCTAATCTTTTATCATAATTACAAAAAGTACGGAATTCGTTCCACCAATTCCAAGTATCATATTCCGTTTCAGCTAAACGACTGAATCGGGATGGATGTATCATTGGAACATTTACCCAAACACTGTAAGTGAAGCCTCCCATCAACTTTTCAAGTAAAACACGAGCTAACTGGATATTGTCTGGTTTGGTTAAACCAATCCAGATTGCGGGAATACCGAGATGAGAGGCAAATCCCAATTCTTGTATTAAAATTTTTCTGCTATGCTCTCGAATATGTTCAACTTCACTGTCTAAATCAATTGTTGGAGTAATTTGAGCTACTACTAATCTACCCCAGTCCGAACTGTTCATAACACGATCTGTTCTTCCAATAACTGAAGTGCCAATTTTACTAATATCTCTTGTGTAATTTGGATGTGTTAATTGGGTAACTATAAAATGGTACCCATATTCTATGGAGCCGTTGATTGCTTGTTTTATATTTGGTGGACAGCTTACGTAAATCCCTACAGACATTCGTTTTCTCTTCTCATCTCCAGATCCATTTCCTTCTTCAGCCATTCTACAAAAACATTGTGTTAGACAATTATAAACAATATAAACTGTAAGTAACATACGTTCAAGAGTTAAATAAGTGGAATATCAGGATAGAATTATATATGAAAAATATAATAATAATTAAAATATGTAAATTTCCAATCAACGTTGTTTACCGGGTATAATGTTTTTAGGTTAGCTTATGACCATGCATAGGTAACTCTTATGAACCAGCTTGTTCCATAAGAGCTGTTTGCGACTACACTCGCCAGAGGCGCTGTAATCACCTTAAATTTGAACGTTGACAAATCTGTAAAGAAAAATTCCTCAGTTTTTCGTCAATCATCTGATCCATTGCTTAAAGTTACTAATATGTAAGAGATAAAAACATATTTTTTCATTATCATAACATAAGACTTGGATGATATTTTGGATTTGAATTTTAACTTATCTTTCAATATATATACTACAGAAGCTATTCAAGTTGTATTTTTTAATTAAAATAAAAATCATAAGTTTTCAATGATAATTTTGAGATTTGGCAACATCACAGCGGTTTTACGAGAACACAATACGCAGGTGCATCGATTTCTCGCCCAATGTTTATCCATAAAGGATAGGTTAGGTTGATTTATTTTTATCAACAACAATACCTAGTCCAACTCATTATCATTATTATTCCAATTAGTGTTGTACCTATTGAGACTAAGTTGAATTTTAATTTTTGTTTGTGTTTATTAAACTGATTTAACCAAACCAGTCCAATATGGTGTTTTCTTGATGTGTGCCAACATGCAGAAGCCGGGGTGACACTGTGAAAATGCATCGATTTTCCAAAAACTATGAAAATGTGAGTACCGGCGTTACTTTCAATATTAAAGCTGTGATAATTATATTAGCAAAATCTGTAATATGTTATTTTTTTCACTACTGACATGAGAAAACCTTATTATTTACCTCATTTGTCTAATGAGAAATAGCTCAATATTTACCTAAAACTTTATTTATTTATTGAAATGAACATGAAAAATAAACTCCTTGAAATGTCCTAAGACAATGAAAATGATCAGAAAATATGAAAATTATTTAAAATAATAGTAGAAATGACGTTTATTGAATTCCCTCAGTTTCAATGATTTTATTCAATGCTTTGACAAGTATTCCCAGCTGATATTTCGATATCCTTGAATAATTGGGGAAATGACTAATTTTAAAGTAAAAATAAGGTCTTTCGGTATTAGTTCGGCCATTAGTAGTGAAAAAAATACTATATATACTTCGGTTGAGAAGACCATATTTGTATATTATATTAATTATTATCTAACTTGTAAATAAACGTATGTAGTGAAACAGTTTTTTTCTTCATGAATTCCTAAACAATCTTCCAGTTCCAGAAAAAAAATTTAAATTTTATATGTACGGTTACCGCTTTTGCTTTATTTCTGACTACACTCGCCAGAGGGCGTGGTAATTAGTGAACCAAACTCTTTATACTGAGTTGCCTATCTATCTATTGAAAGTCAATCTAACCTAACCTATCCTTTATCTAGTCAATCTAACCTAACCTATCCTTTATCTATGGCTTATGACTAAATACACCATAGATAAAGGATAGGATAGGTTAGGTTGATTTTCAATGAATGAAATACATTTACTACTGCACAGCTCAGTGCCCCAGGATGTACGCAACTCTTAATACAAAATATGTATCTATAATTTGTTAGTCATGAAATTGAATATTTGGTAGTTCCGTAGGTCTGACCAGGGGCGAGCCAAGCCATGCGGCCGCCTATGTGCAAAAAATAACTTTACACCCCTTACCTCTTTTAAGTAAAAATTTATACATGGGTGGGTACACATCAAATAGGTAAAATTAAAATATGTGCTACTTACCTATAATATTTAATTTTGATACTGATATATCAGATAAAGGGGGGTGTACACATAAAATTTAAATAACCACTATTACGTATCTAATTTTGAAATGAAATATGTGTCACATGTTAATTTATATACTGAATAATTTATAATTCTAAATCATCATTATTATTTGATTTTTACAAATAAAGGAAATGTGTATCCATTTTCGAAAGCTCAAATAAAAATAAACGGTTTTATAGATTAAAGCTAAAAGCTGGATTTATAGATTGACGGACTGTAAACGTATACCACACGTAGACGCACTGAATACGTAACGAACGGTATGTAAAAATTGTTGCAGTTATAAATAAACAAAACGGAAATTTTGGGCATGGGCAAAGAGCACAGAGATAACGTACTCGCGACATTCAAATTTACCTAGAAATTATACAAATCATCTACAGCCTGTGTCCTATGTTGTTTTGCGCTTTAAATTTTGTATTATAATCTAAATATTTATATAGTTTGAATGACAATGGATTACGAAAAACATGAAGATATGCTTCTTGGAGCCGTGGGACTACTATTGTGTGCGCAGTAGCATTGGAAAAGTGTCCACAAGCACAAACTCGAAAAACAATAAATAGGGGACCAAGAGGTTATAAAACAAGACCCATAAACCGTAACAGAAAGTTGGAGAATTGTTACAATTATTTTTTAAAGATGAAAACTAGTGTTCCAGGTCAATTTTTTATGTACACACGAATGACTGTTCCAGTATTCAATGAATTTTTTTTGGCATTAGGAGTGAATCCATGCAGCCAGGAACACTGTTGATAAAATCGCAATAAGTATTGTATGGGTTTGGGTTTGTGTACATGCTTAGGAGTTATATTGACTATGAGGAAAGACAAGGTCACACGCTTCTCGCCTAGGGGTCAATCAAGGCATTATTCTAACAACACAGGTGGACCACGGATAGGAAGGTATATATACATATGGGTACAAAACATAGGTATTATCAACTAACAATGGACTTTCTAGATAAATATATTAGTCTTATTGATGAATTTGATTATTACGTCAAGGACCTTTTTGTTATTGGTGCCCAAAAAGAATTGATTGGGAATTCAATCCCAAGATCTCCTATTAGGATGTTGTTGTGAGTTTCGAATTTCTTGCATTTTAAGAAGATGTGGTCTAAGTCAGCCCTTTCATTACACTCTTCGCATAGATCAGATGTTATTACTTTGATTTTGTTGAGATGAGCGGGGTAAGATGCATGTCCAAATCGCATTCTTATTAAGGAGACCGTCTGTCTACGGCTGTAAGTAGTGTTCCTGTACCAGCATTTTTTTGGTATGTATTTTTGTAACAGAGTATACTATGAATTTTTATTATTGCAATAGTTTTCCCAATGTATGGTCCATTTTTTATACAAATTGTTTTTGCATATGTTAATGCAATCCGATAGGCAATTATTCTCAAAATATGCTTCTCCTGTGTCGATACTTTCTTTTGCTAAAATATCTACGTGATCGTTTTGTTTTATGCCTATGTGAGCTTTAACCCAAGCCATTTGTATGTCGAATTTCCTTGAAGTGAGCTGTCCTAGGATGATTTGAACTTTGTAAATATACGGATGAGATACAAGGGAGCTTTGATTGTTTGGTTTATTTATACTCTGTAGGACGGAAAGTGAGTCCGAAAATATCGTAATGTTTTTAAGTTGGTTTTGTGATGCTAAGTACTCTAAGGCTTTCAATATTCCGTATGCCTCTGCGGTGTAAATCGAACTATGGGAATTGATTTTGAACCTCTTTTCTATTTTTCCTTCGGGGATATAAAATGCACACCCAGTACCTAACTCATTCTTTGATGCATCAGTGTATACTGCCATGTTACTTTCGTTATTATCTGTAATTCTTTCGAGTAAATTTTGATTATAAGAAGCAGTTTCAAAGTATTTCGGTATTATAATTTTCGGTTTGTTTTGATATAATTCAAAGTATTAATCTCTCGTATGTTGCATCAATGCCGTCTTGCTCGTATTACGAAAACCTATACAAAGTGGAGGAGAATTTTTTTTTTATCCAGTATGTTTTTGTCAAATCGTTGCAGTTTAAAACAGATACTTTATGGATTAGTGGCGACTGTTTTAATTTGCATTTTAAAATCATTGTTTCGGCCAAGTATTCTCTTCTCAATTTTGGTGGCGGATCTTTTGCTTCCACTCTAATAGCTTCGACAGGTGTAGACTTCATTGCTCCAATGCAAATTCTAAGGGCTTTATTCTGAATAAGATCTAGTTGTTTTAGGTTTGTGTCATTTGCTGATCCGTACAGTATGCTTCCATAGTCCATTATAGATCGGATGTACGCTCTGTAGAACAAAAGTGCTATGTCTAGACTAGCTCCCCACCACGTCCTCGTAATCATTTTTAGGAAGTTTATTGCTTTTGTGCACTTTGTTCGTATGAGTTCTATGAATGGTTTCCATGTTAGCTTGCTATCCAGTACTATTCCTAGATATTTGACTTCATCTTTGTATGGTAGTAGAGCATTACCTAATTGGATATTTTCAGGTTTTTGTAAAGTATGTCTAGAAAATACGTTGATGCTTGACTTATGAGGCGCGATCTGAAGTCCTAGGCTCTGGATAGTGGTAATCAAAGGAATGAAGGAGTTCTCTAGTTTCTGTAATCCACGATCGTATTTCTTTTCCTGTGTGTATAAAACAATATCATCTGCATACTGTATTATAGTTGTTTCCTCTGTTATTGAGTGTAAACAAGCGGTAAATATATTAAATAATAGAGGAGATAATGTTGATCCCTGAGGTAGTCCCAGTGAGGTATGTCGTGGTCCGATTAGGAAATTAATGTGTCTAATATATACTTTCCTATTTGATAGCATTTGACATAATAGGTTACAGATTCGTTCCGGGAAGTTCAATTCTTTCATTTTATCTTTTAGTATTGGGATGTTGACTGTATCGTAGGCAATTTGAAGGTCTAAGAATGTTGCAATTAATTATCCATTTTCTGAGAATTTGTTCTGTATATTTGTGGTAATGTGTGATGCCGCGTCAATTGTGCCGATTCCTTTTTCAAATCCATATTGGGTTATGGGTAATATTTGGTTCTGGTTTATCCACCACTCTAGTCAATTTTTGATTATTCTCTCAAAGGTCTTTTGAACACATGAGAGAAGCGATATTCCTCAGTAAGATTCAGGATCTTCGGGATTTTTCCTAGGTTTTAGAATTGGAATGATTATCACCTTTTTCCAATCTTGTGTGTTGCAATTCCTGGTTGACCATATTTCGTTGAATATTTCCAATAAAAACATTTTGGCGTTTTCAGGTAAATGTAGCAGCATTGCATATTTAATGTCATCTTCTCCAGGTGCCGTATTTTTTGAAATATTGAGAGAAATTTCTAATTCCCCAAATTCCAGGCTCCTCTGGAAAATTTCTGGTGTATCTTCTGCTTGCTTTGCTGTTGTAATTTCCTTGGGATTTAATAGTACCATTGGGGGTGTAATTTTGTCTAAAAACGGTTCTACCCAGTTGTCATCTGTAAACTTGGTTCGGTTAGTTAGATTTCCTTTCATTTTTTTTGCTTGATTCCATATTTGAGTCATGGGCGTATTTTTGTTGAGGTTATTGCAATATGTAATCCAGGATTGTCTTGCCTTTTTTCTTAGAATTCTTTTAGTTTTGGCAGCTTCATTTTTTGCAGACAGGAAGTTTTCCAGTGTGCTGGTATTTTTATATGTTATCATTGATTTTTTCCTTGCCCGAATTGCTTCATCGCACTCATCATTCCACCACGGTGTTATTTTTCCACCCCTTGGTTTAAATAGTTTATTTATTGGGATAAAATTATTTGCTGAACTATTTATTCCTTCCATAAAGTATGAGCATTTCTCATTGATGTTGCTGAAAATGGGATTGTCTTGTGCAAAGAAGTTGTCAATGTTCTGTTTATAAGAATTCCAATCGGCTTTTTTTATATTCCATCTGCTGGAGGGGTATATGGTACATTCCTTATCTTCGGTTTTATTTTTGACAGCGAGTTCCATTATGATTGGGTAGTGGTCTGATCCTAAGGTGTCCGCGTGCGTTTTCCAGGTTATTTTATTGGATATATTAAGTGAAGAAAAAGTTAGGTCTACTGCAGATTTGTGTTCGTTGTGTGTTAGTCTAGTCGGTGATCCATCATTTAGAAGTATTATTTCTTGGTTGTCTATAATATTAGCTAGCTGTCTCCCTCTTTGGTCGTTTTTGTGCGATCCCCAGGCTTCATGGTGGGCGTTAAAATCGCCTGCAAGAATAGCGGGAGAATGTATAGTAGTAAATATGTTTTCCCAATCGTTGCTGTTTATATTTATACCTGGCGGGCAGTATAAGGATAGTATTGAGATATTTGACGATTTACATATTTCTATTCGAGCGGCACAAACTGAGATATGTTCGTGGACATTCAGATTTAAATTTATTTTTTCGCCTTTCATGTGGTTTTTAAATAGGATTGCTGTTCCTCCATAACCATCCGCTCTATCTGCCCGAACGATGTGATACCCTTCAAATTTGATTTGTTTGTCCTGTTTAAACCAAGTTTCTGCTAAGATTGCTATATCTACATTATTTTCTTTTAAAATTTTTATTAAACTATATCTATTTGCTACAGCGGAACGCGAGTTCCACTGCAAAATGTTTATTGTATTGTTTTTATTGGCCATTTCGGAATTTGCTGAGTTTATTTTTTACGTAAACTATATCAATTTTTCCCAAGTCTTCAAAACTTGTTATATCATCTAATATATTAAAAAGAGTGACTGACATTGTTTGGCTACGTGTCGATATCTTAAACAATTGTAGCATTGTGTTACTTTTTGTACATAATTTTCTACTGGACATATTACACTATTTATTTTTATGTGCGTTGGCAAGGCATTACCCTCGAAAGTTACTAGGATTGTTTGTTTTGGTATATAAATAGTCTCTCCGTCTATATCTATTTTTTTGAACCTAACTTCCGTGACTGTACTCGTCGTAATGATATTTTTGAGTAAGTACTCTTCGTTAAAAATTGTATCGACTTCTTTTATTACTCCTTTACGCTCCAATAAATTATTTGGAATAAATGCTTTTAAATTTTCGTTATTAAGTTCTTTGTTATTAATTAAATTATTAGCATCTTTTAAAGTTTCTAATTGCACTCGTACTCTATTTTTCCCTACCTTTTGTATTCGTTTAATATTAGATATTTTCAGTTTTTGGTGTAAAATATGCCCTACGGCCATGGGATGTAAACGACCTATGTTATCAGTATTCAACTTTTCAATAAAAACATAAACGTTATCTGAATATAAATACGATTTGTCGATATTGAATGTTTTGGGTTTTTGTGGATTGTCACCTGTTGCCGTCTGAATAGAGCGGCGTTCGTCCTCTATGCTGCTAGTATGGTTATTAACTGGAATTAAAATAGGATTTTCGATCACTTGTGGTCCCATCTCACTGTTATTTTTATCAGGTTCGCTGTTGATATTCGAAAGATTATTTATGTTCCCCCCGCCGTCGGGGGGAAGATTTTCAGTCACTTTCTATTACTTTCCACGCACTCTTGTTTTACACTAATTTAAGTTTATTTCACGTAAAATTTACCAGTGATATTTGGTTTAAACGGATTGCTGTGTCGCACGTCCTTCACCTACGTATTCAATGAATTATTAAATCTTGTAAAAGCAGAATTATCAGGAGAAGAATAAAAAACGGAATATCAGAAGAGGAAAGGCTTGCCATAACATTGCGGTAAGTGATTTATTCTTCAGATAATGAATACTCTCTGTCATAAATTATTTAAGCAAAAATTTTCTTCGGATGGTATCTGTCAGAAGGAGGAAGCATGGACTTATCAAGGAAGGACCGATGCAATTCATTATTGCCCTCCAGGTTACGTAGATTATGGAGATGAAGGAAATGGTTTATAGAGGAAAGAAGTCGATCAACCCTTACACTCAGGAGTCATTTCCTTTAAAATACTAGCAATGTATTTGTTTGATATGTACAATTTGATTGCGCACATATCACTCATGGGTTTGTGGAATGTGTTAAAATAAATAAGTTTCCTTCGATGTTACTTGCTATGTACAATTTATTTACATATATTTACACTGGTTTATTTACACTAACATATTTACACATCAACTGCACTGTTCAAATGGTTTGTTGTTTATGGGTACTTGCCCGATTGTATGCGTATTAAAAACACTTTACAATTGTGGGAACTAGCCCGATTCTTTAAATAAGTTAGAATTATGGTACAGCGTAGTTACAACGCATTCGTACGCGAGAGCTCTTGCTTGTACCATGTTTTGAGTTATACTGCCGCAGGCTATATTTTTCTCTGCGCATGATTCAATCTCAGATGCTTGCCGCATACGACATCTAGGATATGAACTTTACACTTATAAAGTTTAGTGTATTTTGTGTTGCATAATGTTTGCAACAGTATTCATCCAAAACATCTGCTGACGTTTTGGTATCTTGCTTCTTTTGGGAAAGATTCTTCAAATGTTTAGTAATGGGCTTGGCAGCATCGAGGGCCCCCTTGATTATGTCAGGTTCAGTTGTATTTTTTCGGTTTTTACTATTTCCTACAATGAAAACAATGTATCGAGTTTAGTTAAATGAGGATGAAACTTTTACCTTTACTACCCAGCTGCACCGTTTTAGAATTTGCAGTAGGTGTCTGTTCAAACTGGATGATTACATTCTCTCCATAGATCGACTCTTCTTGAGAATTACGCAATTCACTTTCTTTATTCGAGTCTGGAGACACCATACAATCCTGTGAGGGAGAGTCTATGGGGTAGAATTTGACGATGCACTAGGGCTATCGGTTGAAGTCTCAATAAAAATGGGTGACTGCAATGGTGAAGCACACTGATGCAGGGTTGTGATGGTAGGTCGTGACTTCTTTGCTATTACTGGTGTTGTTGTGTGTGTACTAAAAAGTTGGTTATTTAAGCATTAATTATCAATCTCTTTTGTTTGGTATTACACTTACTTTCTCGGCTTAATATATGCATTTAAAAATGCCATTGAGTCCAAGTACTCCCATTGTGGAGTAACAGGAGCTCCGGAACCAGCAGGCAATGCTTTCTTCTCCCTTCCATACTTATTCCGTAAATTTAACCAAATTCTCTGGCAATCTTTTACTAGAAAAACAATAAAATGCAATGAGGTTGTTTACTTCGATTCATTTACACAAAAAACATACCGGTAATTTCAAGCTCTTTAAAAATTTGTTCCCAACTATGTTGGCCAACTTTTCCGTTCCCCTTACGTTACGTCCTGCACTTATGTTCCTTTATAAATATGGGACGTAAATTCTATAGTTGATCTTTTCACAGTGTGTCTACGTTTACAGTCCGTTAAACTATAAATCCCGCTTAACTTTTTTGCACTTAAGTATACACTCCAGAGGCTATATCGTGCTAACAAAACAAACCGAAATTTTTCTAAAAATTACCAAAAACTGCCAAAAATTACCAAAAATTACCAAAAATTACCAAAAATTACCAAAAATTACCAAAAATTACCAAAAATTACCAAAAATTACCAAAAATTACCAAAAATTACCAAAAATTACCAAAAATTACCAAAAATTACCAAAAATTACCAAAAATTACCAAAAATTACCAAAAATTACCAAAAATTACCAAAAATTACCAAAAATTACCAAAAATTACCAAAAATTACCAAAAATTACCAAAAATTACCAAAAATTACCAAAAATTACCAAAAATTACCAAAAATTACCAAAAATTACCAAAAATTACCAAAAATTACCAAAAATTACCAAAAATTACCAAAAATTACCAAAAATTACCTAAGAATACCAAATATTACCAAGAATTACCAAACATTACCAAAAATTTCCTATTATGCGGCGCTTGCAGATGAGTTGGGTGTTTTTGGTGGGTAGGCTGAAAACAGCCAAGTGTCTAGAATGAGATGGTAAAAATATGTCTTCAATTGATTTTTTAAAATGTGTACTGAATTGAGAGTGATGAAGCGGGATTTTCGCTAGAAAAAGACCGGAAAGAAAAGCTAGCTCAATTATCAAAAGTGAGTTGTTGTTTGGGGATAAGCGTGGTTGAAAAGTTGTCTAAACTGGGAGACAAAAAAGTGACTAGAATTAGTTGTGTTGATGGTCTTCATGAGAGACGACGAATCACGCTGTGTTGCGGATACATATACAGGGCAAATTATGAAGATTTAACCCAAAACACGCAAATAAAATGTAGCTGCTTACCGAGTTACAGGGTGATTTACTTAAAAATTTAAAAATTATTTGTGCTCAGTACTTTAAAACTGTTTTACATATCCATTTCATATTTGGCAGAAAGTGTGGACAATGGACACCCTACTAAACCATATTAAACAAACGTTTCTGGCTACTACCAGAGGCGTACGATAGGGGCAAGTGACGGGTTCATCGTTTCCAAATTCTACGCCACTGGCGCACAATTTTTCGATTCTCCAATACTTTTTACGCAAATAACGTACTCTTATTTCCCCATAACGATAAAATCAATATTTCTTGCGATATTTGAAGTAAAACATGAAGCTGCACAATTTTTTAAATTTTGATGTATATTGCATTTGATACGCAAATGTAACTTTAATTCGTAATAACAATAAACAGCACAATTATTAAAAGAACGGAGGAATTAAAAATAAGTTGTGGTTCTGAAAATGTAAACTATAAATAAAAGTACCTACAATTTTAAAAACACGAAATTATCAGAAACAAATGGTAAACACCTTTTATAACAAATGTTCTATATGTAACCCCCGTTTACCTCAATAAACTTATTCATTCTTTGGCTAATTGATCTGACTTTAAAAAATATGTTGAGCTGCTTGGCAATACAATTAGCCGAATTTATAATTTGCTGCCATAATCGCTGATGAGTGATTATTTCTTGTTAATATCCTAATGATTTCATTTGGGCTCAAAAATGAAAATCTAGGGGATTACCTTCGGGAGTTCTAGGCGGCCACGGAAATTCACTACCTCTGCCTATCCAACGATGAGGAAATTGGTCAATTGAGATAATTCCTCACTATTATCCGATAATGAGGTGGTGCTCCATCCTGCATGAACCACATGTATCTTCTTCGATTAAGTGGCAATTCCTTGAGATGATCGAAAAAAGAGTTGTTTGTAAAAATTGTAAATACGAGTTACCATTCAAATTTGCTGGTAATTCATACGGACCCCACAAACTATCTTCAAAGATACCGCACAATACATTTATCTTAAATTCGTGATGAAAATGCTCAGAATACATGGCCATTTTCAATATCCCAATTGAGACTTTTTCTCCAGTTAAAAACTCCTCTACGTGTAAATTTATCATTCACGCAGCAAATAAAATTCGCAAAACTGAAGGTTGGCTTACTCCAGTCATTGCTGCTAAACGCCTAGTGCTTAGATCTGGATTATTAGCAACTGGCACTAAAATATCATCCTGCTCATCCACAGGTATTATTTTCGGTCGTTCCATACCACTGTTACCCCTAAATTATCCAGTTTCTTCTAATCGATGAAAAATATTGCTGAAAGTATGCCGATTGGGTTGAACTATGTTTGGATACATTTGTTGATATCTACGAGCAACAACAACACAGGAATAATTTTCGTTTACATAAACACAAAGCATGTCTCGCATTTTAGGATTAGTAAAATTGTTGTGTCGAGGCATTTTCACTTAACCGACTTTAATATTTACAAAGGTCACAATGTCAACTGACATTAGCAACAACCAACATCTATGACAGCAATGACAGCACTCTTCTTGATCGAAACAAATAATTCAGACCAGAACCAACTAAATGATATTGAAAAATTATTCATCATGTATGAACACAGAAAACTATATTTTCAGATTAGATCTTTTAATTAAAAAATAATATTTTCAAATTATGGTAACATTTCCCAGTTATTGGCAGTAGACTCTAGTTATTGGTATAGCAAATTACCCAATTATTGGTTGTATATAAGTAGTTATCAGCATGCTTTCTGAACCAGTGATTGTCCTATTACCAAATCTGAAATTTTTTTCTTCAATTTTTGATATTGAGATAATGAATAGCACCTACTAAGTTTTTTGAAAATATTTATATTATTTATTGATAGTTGGTGAACTGCAGGTATAAAACATTGAATATTACTTAAACATTAATACAAAGTGAGTAAGAAACTACAACTAAATCCACAAACTTGTGATCAAACTATAACAATACAATGTTAATGAACATAATAATATAAATTCATTTATCCCTTAAAGTACAAACTTTACATATGTAAAATCCTTTGTATATTCCATGATTTTTCAAGCACTTTGCGTGATATGCCCTTGAACATTTTTGACATTTATTACCATAATTTAGTAAGGAAAACTTGTGTGTGCATATGAAACAAAGTTCTTTGTTGCATATCACATTATTAATGGGAAGAGTCGAATTATTTATCAATGGTTCACTAGTATTAGTACTTGAACGAGGATCTATATCATAATTAGTTAGGGTCTTCACCTGTGTTATATTTTCGTCTGTTTGAATAATATTTCTTTCAGAGTTTATGGTCATAAATTCATCAATTAAACTCAGTTTTTTTATGTGCTTTGGCCTTGCCTCCGTTCGAATATTCACGTTTTCGATCATTTCGAAGGAATCTGCGGAAGCTATTTTTGTTCTTTTGTCGTGAGTTTGTTTTACTACAGTATTCTCAATAGAACTTAGGATTTTTACTTCCTTTGGTCTTGTATCCTTTTTTTTCTTTCCTATTATTGTTATTTTCTCCCACAGCATTAGAGATTTTCAATTTCTTAGCCATTTTATTTTCTTCTTTCTTGCGTCCTCTTTCTTGTTTCTCTTTCTCCATTTCATTTTTCTCTTTTTGTTTGTCTTTATATATTTTTTTCCAGCCACTAGATGTGATTACAAAGGGCAACCTTTCCACCTACTTTTTATTTTTTATTTCCGGTTTTTTAGGCCACATTAGACAGTCGCTAAGTTGGTAGGAAGAATATGTCGTATTATTGTCACTAACAGTTGAATTGAGATTTTCCGAACTCTTATTGGAGAGTTCAGATACTGTGTTGTCTTGTTTTGTTATTTTTTCTTTAACATTGTGGGTGATTGGTTCGTCATTACCCAGTAGGCTCACAAAATGTTCCCATTTGTTCTAGTTCGATGTGCTCGTTTATCATTATCGGTATATCAGCTATTCCTTTTTCTGTGAACTCTTTCAAATCAGATGCTAATTTCGCTTAAATGATGGAATTTTCTGTGTTCTCTTTCCCATCAGATGCTAATTCCACTTGGATGATAGAGTTATTCCAATCTGGTACTATATTACTTTCTGATTGCTTAAACTGTTTATAAATTTTATGAAGAATTTGAAAGTTATCGCCAGTATGTTGATTTTCGTAAGTTTGCAATTCCTGTAGTTTGGTTGGTCCGACGATAGTGCAAAAATCTTCGTACTCAATTGAATAGTTGTTATTAAGACTATCCTGTTGGGATTGATCTCACAAGCACTTACTGAAATCAATAGCGCTCGGATTCCATGGAAAGAGACCACAAGCCCTAAAACCATTTACAATGGTCGATTTCTTCAAACTCTTGATTGCTTCCTCTAATATAGGTGCAAAATGTTATTTATTCAATTGAACTAAGGGATTATGTCTTCTCCACTGTAATACCGCCTGCTTCAAACGTGTTTTCAGTTGCTTAAAACAAGATACATCTGAGGGTTGTAAAATTCTTGTTGAATTGGGATACAATGCAATAAGAATTATTTCTAGCTTGGTACATAAATTACTTATTTCGTAATTTAAATGGGTCTTGTGACCATCTACGAATAAAATCACAGGCCTTTTAATGCCCTTATCCTTAAGATGTTTATGAAATATATTTGATATATTGATTTATCGAAACAATTGTCAATTTTTTAGAATTTTCAACAATTTTTATTATATTGTGGAATTAGCTAGGAACAGTGAGTTTCATTTAAAACACTTATTTGAAACATATTCATAAACTACCTCTGACTCCATCCATCCATTATCGCTGGTACCTATGCCTCAATGATTGGGAACACTAGCAACAATATTTGCTGGAATGCGCTTATAGGGGTATATAATCATGGGTGGAGTCATTGAACCTGAGGCTGAAAAAGTAAACATTACGGTAAGATCAGATTTTGCCACGCCTTGATCTACTTCATATGCATTTTTCGGCCCTTTTGATGCCAATACTTTGTCTTCCTTAGGGCAAAAAGCAGGTCTCATCACCATTATAAATTCTTGTCCCATTTTGAAGTATTTCCGCAAAGTTTTTTTCTTGGAGATAATTTTCAACTTTTGTAAACCAACTTATTCTTATATCCTTTTCAGATACATTAGCACTTGAAGGGTGTAACGCTTTCGGGAGTTCTATGAACCAGTAAAGGATGTCTTTTTAAGAAGGCTTGATACCAGTGTTTTGCCTAGGGTGTTATTTTTAAAAGGATTTGGTCGAGGACTTTCATCTAGAAAATATTTAACTGTGGCCTGTACATCTTCGTGGAAATCCTTTCTGGTGACATACCAATATCCATTTTTCCAATAAGTTTTCTTCATCACTAGTCAGAATATGGTTAGGTCCATGTGTGGGTTTTTTGAATTTCTCCCCGAGTCGATACTGAAGTGTCTATCGGGGTATCTTATACTTTTCTGCAGCTTTAGCTTTAGACATGCCGTCGCTTACAGCCTCAATGGCATTCTGAAGAGTCTCTTCATTGTACGGTTTGCAGTATTTAGAACCATTCTTCACTTTCGGCATTTTTAATTCTTTCATGCTGTAATTACATAAGCATTATGGATATACAGTATAAAATGGATTACATTATACTTAATATAAAGTTTATTCTACTCGTATAATGTTCTAAAGTCCATACTAAATTGAAATTTTAATTCAAATCCATAAAATAATAATCTGCCAATAACTGTTTCGCACTAAATTTCAAGTGAACCAGTTATTGGCAGCAGTGCCAATAACTGGATTTGGGTACAATAGAATATCCAGTAGTTGGCATGTTTGTAATTTTCCTTTAAAATCAGATACGTTGATAATACATAGATCAAATACATCAATCATCATTCATGACCTACACAGTAATAGGATATGGGTAAAAATGGACCTAATTGTAATTGAAACAAGCATTTAAAACTTACCATTCACTAATAAAATGGCGAATTTTTAGCTCATGAAATGCAATACAACTTTTCTTTGTCTCTGACCTACTGATGAATTTTGAGCGGGGTTTCTATTAAAACGTCAGATGCGACATCTCTATTGATAATAGTAAAGCTTGCATTACATTTTACCTACAAATCTGCCTATTAAACGTATTTTTGTCGTATATCGCCAATAACTATGTCCCTGTCGACTATTGGGTGCTTTCCATATCTGATTGAAAATTAAAAATAAACGGTTTTAAAGATCAAAACTAACTTTTCCGCATCTGTGGCCCTGAACAATATTCTATCATAAAATTGTTACTTGTATACACTTCGGGGGATGTATCGTGCTAACAAACCGAAATTTCTCCAAAAATAACCAAAAATTAAGTATATCTAGTTTTATAGGACCCGCTGTACTCGCTCTAGTCAACTGAAAATCAATAGGGTACATCTGTGAGCCACCTTGAACAATACTTATTCATAAAGTTGATCAATCGTATACTCTCTGGAGGCTGTATCGTGCTAACAAACTGAAAATTCTCCAAAAATGTGTGTATGTCGTCGTCGTCGTCGGCCACTTTTCGTTACATGTCTTGTTAGCACGATACAGCCTCCGGAGTGCAACAAGTCACCAATTTTATGATTGAATATTGTTAAGGATATGTCACAGATGAACCCTATTGATTTTCAGCTCACCAGAGTCAACGCAACGGGTGCTATAGTACTAGAAGTACAACATTTTAGTCATTTTTTGAGAAATTTCAGTTTGTTAGCGCGATAAAGCCTCCGGAGCTCAACAAATTATCAATTTTATGATTGAATATTATTAAGGACATCTCACAGATGAACCCTATTGATTTTCAGCTCACCAGAGCCAGCACAACGGGTGCTATGGTACTAGAAGTACGACATTTTAGTCATTTTTTGAGAAACTTGAGTTTGTTGGCATGATACAGCCTCCTAAGTATATACACGTGACCAATTTTATGATTGGATATTATTCAGAGCGTCTCAAATATAAATCCTATTGATATTTAGCTCACCACAGCCAGTACAACAGGTGCTATAGTACTTTAAGTACGATATTTTTGGCATTTTTGACGAAATTTCAGATTGTTAGCACGATACAGCCTTCGGAGTATATACACGTGACCAATTTTATGATTGGATATTATTCAGAGCGTCTCAAAGATGAATCCTATTGATATTCAGCTCACTAAAGCCAGTACAACGGGTTCTATGGTACTTGAAGTACCAATTTTTTGTCATTTTTGTAGAATTTTCAGTTGGTTAGCAAGATACAGCCTCCAGAGTATATACAAGTGACCAACTTTATATTTGAATATTGTTCAAGGTGTCTCACAGATGTACCCTATAGATTTTCAGCTGACTAGAGCGACTACAGCGGATCCTATGAATCCAGATATACTACATTTTTGGTTATTTTTGGACAAATTTCGGTTTGTTAGCACGATACATCCCCCGAAGTGTATACAAGTAACACTTTTATGATAGAATATTATTCAGGGCCACAGATGCGGAAAAGTTAGTTTTAATCTTTAAAACCGTTTATTATTTAAATCATTTTGATATTATTTCAAAGTTAGATCTCTTTTATATTTTAGATCTATTTTATTTTTGTCAATAAAACACAAGATCTTTATTGTTAATATGGATTAAAGTCTCATTTGCGTATTCCGCCAGTTGCGTAGAATTTGAGAACGATTAACCAGTCAATTGCCCCTGATGTACGCCTCTGGTAGTAGCCAGAAACATTTAGTTAACATAATTTAGTAGGGTGTACAGTGTCTACATTTCCTGTAACTCAGTAAGCAGCTACATTTTATTTAGGTGTTTTGGTTTAAACCCTCATAATTTGAAGTCAGGATTCTACTGTTAAATTATTTCCAATTAGTAATGAATCACCCTGTATGTTTGGGTTGGCTTGGTGTTGAAATTAGTTATAAATTGAGAAGTAGACGTTGTATTTATCGGGGTGTATCCGTTGTCAAAAGAATTTCGATAATTGGAATTTTCAGGATTTTTATTAGAAAAGTGACTAGGATATATTGTGACGATCCGAAAAGTCACTATTAGATTTAGTTAGTTTATTGTTAAGTATTGTCAGCGGCCAGTGAACTTGAAGATCGTTAACAAGTTGTAGGAAGGTTGTTATCGTTCTAATCGTAATCACGACTGTTTGTAAATATAATAATAAACGCGGTTCAACGATAAATAATTCAAGTGTAGTAAGGTCGACGAAGATCATCGACTGTTTATGTTTAGTTTTAGTTTTTAATATTATATATAGGAATTTCTTCACGTTGAAAGCAGAGTTCATTGTTAACTAGTGTCTTAGTAATGCATTTTGTATACGTTTTCTGTGGTCAGTAACTTTGTTAAAAATAGTATTCAATATATTATCCCAGTGATTTTTGATATACTATGGTATTATTTCTTCCCACCGATTAAGGGTAAGTGTTTCGCATTGATAATGGTATAATGGACGTAGGACTTAACGAGGAACACTTGCCGGCTTAAGCACCCAAACATTTTAGAAAGGTATATAGAATCATGGTGAATGGTGGCTGTGGACTTTTGTCGTGTTAGAAGCGATTTCATGGGGAGTTTTGGGAGTTTCAGCATCGGGGGTGGTAAGTGGGATGTGAACCGCCGTAATTTCAGCAAGATGGCCTGCGCCGGAGCATCTGTTCCAGCATTTCGATACCGCAGGGAGTTAGTTGGTGATGTTGGAAGTCTCACACAGGTGTGAGAGGCCAAACTTAGAATCCGATACATCGATGTGGGCCTATTAGTGGATTTCGCGATGATTCGCCAGGATTTGGAAAACTGAAATCTTTAAGAATATCCTCAAATTCCTTGTCGGAGAGAGATTCGTCTACATTTCTGCAAACCAGGGAAAAAGCGAGGTTTGGTGACTTAGAGAGGGGGATCTGGGTTGGGGAGTAGGATTCAAAATAATGATGTTGATGTTCTCGTCACCGGTGGCATTACAGAGTTTCTTGGCGAGTGCCTCGTAATGAATATTGGAGGGTATTTTCAGAATGGCGGTTCGATTAGTATTCACCTTCAAGAACAAGATATCTCCCCTCAATAGATTAGATTATATTTTAACAGGGCTACAATGCACTGAAGCCTATGGTTTATTGTGCCCCCCCCCTATCAGAGCTGTTCTCGCTACTACTACAGCTCGCCTTCCAGTTCCAAGGTTCTAATGAACTCTAGTATTTGGGACGGCTTCAACGATGTTAGATCCTCACTCTTACAAGTTTCTTGTTCGAACCATTTCTTGGGTTGGCTTGCAATGGCGAGGCATTTTAGAACTAGGTGATCCGGAGTTTCATCCTCCTCCCCACAGAATCTACACTCTGCTAGACCTATTCTCATTACGCGCTTCCTAAGGCGGCAGTGTCCTGTAAGAAAGCCCGTGAGGAGATGTAGTTTATTTTTACTGAGATCCAACCCAGCAAACATGTATGAGCGGTAAATAGACGGGCCATAGCTGTTAACTGCGGTTAGATGTCGGCTGCGGCACAGCGATGTCGGTAAAAAATGATATTAGTTTTGCCGCCTTGGCTGAACATACCCATATTTATGGCAGATGTTTGTAATTTAGCCACAAATTGCCCGTTGAAAATTTGCGATAGTCGCGCCGATGTCGTTTTGACACAGTATGCATGCCGGCATGCGACCTGTAATGAAAATAAAACATTGGCATTACTGAATATCACCTTGGCAGTTGGCACTACTACTGATTTGCTAGCCGTTGTGTTGAACACGTGTTGAAAATCAACGTAACCTAGTTGTGTTGTGGTGTGGTAATTAATAATTAATCACTGTAGCGACAATTTTATTAGATTTGTGTGTTGTATCCAATCTATTCGGAGCAAAGGAACGAGCAGATATGCCCGGAAACACAGAAAAGTAAGTACATACATCATTTGTTGCATCATATACCATCATAATATCTGTTTCCTCTAGAAAACCCCTGCATAATATCTCAAAGAGCACTCGTCAAAAACAGCGTCTTGCGAAAAATGCTGTTAAGGATATAGTCTCCACTGTAGAGGCTGAGGTTATAATAGACAATATATTAGTAGAAGTAATAATCTTTGTGTTGATAGTGAGCCCGGACCCAATAAAGCTATTGGTGAACATATTTTTTAAAATTTATATATATATATATATATATATATATATATATATATATATTTATATTTTATATGGAATATTTTTCATTATATTTCTTTGTTTCAGTCATCATGTTTCATTGTTAAACCTGAAAGTATATATATAGCCTGTAGATTTGCATAAATCATTGATTAAGTCCCAACAGTGGGATGCCGGCGGTTGATTAGTAGGATACCCGCAATCGCGCCATAATCTGTACAATATACAATATCAGTTCACCATAACTTAGTCAATCCGCTAAAGTCCCGCTATATAACGAAGCGGGTGGTAGTCTGGAGGCCTACTGGTGGCCATCGCGACACGGGCTAGACGGGCCGGCGACGTATCATGATTGTGGCCCACTTATGTTGTCTGTCCGTTGTTTTTAAAGTGCCTCTAGATGCCCACGTGTAACATGTTTACTGGGAAGTATTTTTTGCATCTAGCAGTGTCAAAGTTCCGCAGGAATTTTTGGAATGTTCTAACCCGGGAAGGCTCCGCCAGAGTGATTCCTCTTTCGGTTTTCTCTTTCTTCCGAAACTCTTTCTTATAGGGGCATTTTCCTACACCATAGAAAGGCTCCGGGCCAATATAAAGGGCGTTCATGCTCCTTTCCTGGCAAGTGTATTGGCCTCTTCATTTCCCGTGATTCCCGAGTAGCCAGGAACCCAGACTAAAGAGACCCTGTTATTCTTGCCTAATTCATCACGTTTTCTTCGGCACTCCCATGCCAACTTTGAGTCAATAACATGGGAGCTCAATGCTTTGATAGCTGCTTGACTATTAGAATGGATCGATATGTCACATTTATGATAGTTTCTTTCTAGGTTCATTTCCACTCATCTTTCGATTGCAAGTATTTCTGCCTGAAAGACGCTCGGGAAGGAGCCTAACGATAATGAGTATCTGATGCCAGGCCCAAATACTACAGCGCCTGTTCCAGTGGGGTTTTTTGAACCATCTGTATACCATCTAATGGTGTTTTCTTTGAGAGTTTGGGTGGTGTATTCCCTTTCCCAGTCTCTCCTCTTATTTAGCATCGTGGTGAAATTCTTTTCGATACTTACTTTCTTGATCATTTGGTCACTGAGAAGATTCGCTGATGAGATGTATTTTGTTAGAGAGGACCAGGCTCCCGAATTTTGAATTCCCCTCAATAACTCGTTGGTATTGAGGAAATTGATTAACTACATCTGGAAACGGATTTGGGTGGTAAATTTAGGATATTTAGGGTTTGAAGGGAAGGTTTGGATTGGGAAGTTGTTGGGAAGGTCGGGGTTGCTGGATGTTTCGGGATTGTTGTTGGGTATTCTGGGTTGGTTGTTGTTGGATATTCTGGGTTGTTTGTTGTTGGGTTGTGGATGCGGGAGGGGTTGGGATTGTTCGAGTGAAGTATCCCTTTTGCTTCCTGTGGATAGAGGTTTGGGAATTAATAGAGATATGGGATTGTCTGGATGTATGTGATTTGGCCGGGTAGGCCGGGCTGGAGCTTCGGGATTGGATTTTATTTTGGGACTGATGTGCATCAGTGAGTTTCGAGGCTTTGAGGAGTTGGTAGGCGAGGGCGTTGACCATTTGTTCAAGTTCATGGATTTTATCTTGGGGTGTTTCTTTGGTGGATTTTTTTTGATTGGTAGGGAGTGGGGGAAAATCATAGTGAAATGAAGTTGAGAGTGCTTTTTTGCTCCTGGTTTGGATGGGGGAGCGTTGTTTTGATGACATGTTTGGTGTTTAGAAGGGAACGAAACAGAAGACTTGTTTCGTTCGTTAGGGGGAGGGTTGTAAGTGGTGAGGGGTGACAGACAAAAGCCGGCACCGGACTCACTGCCCGGTTGAAGGATTCTTGATCCTTTTTGTCTACCGGTTATTAACAATATATTCACGTGATCCGTTCCTTCCGTCTCTTAGGTGGTTGGGTATTACCAACCTGGGTATAACCTCGCTTCGGTTCTTCTTGTTTCGTTTAGAAACCTAAAAGAGACTTTTCATAAATAGGATTGTCCCGTTAGGCCAGCTTTCACAAATAAGAATACCCCCTTAGGCAGCATTCGAGCTTTCACAAATAAGCATGCCCTGTCGGGGCATTATTCGAGATTTAATAAAAGCACAGGCTTTTAGTTGGCGTATGCACGTAGCAAGCGCTTCAGAGTTAATTTGGTTCGTTTCCCGTGACCAAATATTCTGGGAATTTCCTATTACTGGTGACCTGCTTCGTTGGACCTAAAACACAAACACACACGAGTCGATGAAAAAGTCGAAGTCTTTTATTCTGGCTACTGCTCTGGTGTCCGTCTGTCCGTTTAAGTGGATGAGGATACGTGCGATTTTTTAGTCGTGCGATGTTTGACGTGAAAACAAAATTAATAATTTAAAATTGTGAGGTTACGTTAACTGCGTTTTAGTCGGATGTTATCGTACGATGTCGGCCGACAAGGCGAGAACAACATTTATTGAAAACGGAGTTAGAAAAGCTGTTTGTCATCTGACTCTACTACCCAGCCACATATGCCCTACAAAGATGCTTCATCATTGGCCCAAAAATCAGAAAATGCTGTAGATTATCTCCACACTCTTATGTAAATAAATATGTGAACTATATGCATATATGTATTTCAATAAATGGTTACAGTTAATTTTTGACTACGATGAATACTTATCGGAAAATTAGAATATGTTTCGAGTCGTAGGTGGATTCAATTTAATTAAATTAAAAACTTTTGTGGCTGCTCCCTTAACTTATCGAAAAGGGTTACGTACTTCTCTTCCTGGTCTCTCTTTAAATACATATCCTTAACCCAATATGTTCGTTTTTTATTTAACAACCCAAATTTCAAACGATGACTTTCAAGGAAATATAAATCCCCTGCTTCGTCATCCATTTTGAATTTAAATTACAAATGCAACGGATCGCAAACAATGTTATCACGATAAACGGTCTTGAAAGATATCGCACGACCATAAAATCGCACGTATCCGCATCCAATGTAACCGTAAATTTAATATTCAGAGGAGGAGGAGCGGTAAGTGCTAGAGCTTAGGTATAACGGATGCGGAATTAGCATAGTCTGAAAATGTAATTACTATTTAGAGGTCTACGTATACCCCACACTGTAGCGCTTTTCTACTTGTTTGAATTCGTATTTTCGGTATAAAGTATCCTTGGTAATTTCATTAATTAGCTAATTTGTTTAGATTACTAAGTGAAACATAATATTTTTTATAACTACTAAACCTCAGCTACAAATTATAATACCTATTTAGTCACAAAATACTTAACGCTTGTATTTATCATATATTTGTAGGTTAAAAATCTCTAAATCCGTCTCTGTAAAATAATTATGTGAAAGATAAAACCTTGCCAGGTGAAACGCAAAGTTAAATGTAGGAAAATGAACAATACAGTTTGAAGAGCTCGATGAAGTGAGAAGTGCCATTTACCATATGGTACTCAAGTGTTTAGACAACAATTACCAATATTTGTCGTTACCTGTCTGAAGATGATCCATAAAATGGAAGGGGGAAACGTGCGAAATGACGAAGAAAGCATAGACGAGAATTTAAGGTGAAGTTAGTTCAATAATTTTATTATTATTTAAACAATTATCAGTGAAAGTTTGTTGGAAATGAAGGCTGAATTCTTGACAATGATTTATGGAATATATAGTTTTAAAAATCATAAGGAAGTTATTTTTATTAGCTTTTTCTTTTAAAGTGATAATTTAACATTTATTCATATTTTATATTTACTTTCACACTTTTTGGTTTTCATAATAACTCATTTTGTTTCCTTTTTGATAGCCGTTCATTTCATTCTTTGAGAAACTGATTGTAACTATATAGAGTGTCTCAAAATTAACGCTCGTTTTCATATGAATCGGGGAATGAGACAACTTGAATCGAAGAATTACATTTTTTTCGCTTTGTCCTTAGTTATTGATAAAAAAATTAAGATCTAATATTCAATGTGTCAACTTTATTGAAAGCATAGGCTATGGTCATATTAAAAATTTATTAATAATTTTTTCAAGTTAGCATAAGTATAATTTCATTCGTGCTTAAAATTCCCAAATACCCAAATTGATGAGACTCTGATTCTACACCCAACGTCGCGTTGTCCAAGAAGAGCAAATTTTTTTTTGAAGCGGAACCAAGTACAAGTCTTCGTCTTGTATTTTCCAAAAGATACAGTAGATTATTTATAAGAAAAGTATATCTATTTTGTTCTGAAAAACTTCACGTTTATTTAAGGGAGCTTCAGATTCATTTTTGTAGATGGTTATTGGGATTCGGTTTAGCGAAAAATATCTAAAA
Organism: Galeruca laticollis; assembly: GCA_963921935.1. Lineage (NCBI taxonomy): Eukaryota > Metazoa > Arthropoda > Insecta > Coleoptera > Chrysomelidae > Galeruca > Galeruca laticollis. The sequence continues at coordinate 17,027,545 of OY998183.1, read as the reverse complement.
TCTAGTATCTATTTCGAAAACTGATTTTGTTAAATTACTATTAGCAACTTCGGATGCCAATTTGGTGTCAATCGACTCAGCTTGAACTGAGAATGAAGAACTAAAGGGACTAGACCACAAACCATTTGTTATAGTTTTTTTCCGCAGTCCTAGGTTCGATCTACACTTGAAAACGCACCGACAAATCTGACACTCATTCACCCCGGCTGACAGATGCTTGTCAGATATATAATGAACTGTCATCTACGTTCTTTGCCATTTGAAAAGGTTTGCGGGATTTATACAAACGAACAGAATTAATATATCAGTTTTAATGATGTTAGGTCACAGAATACACCAGTGTGTATTCTGTGGTTAAGTTAAAAGACCGGGAAATAAAAAATATGTTTTATAATGTGTGTTCACCACATGCGCCATCAAGCGCTTGTAATTCACCATAACACCCCATTAAAATAGTTATTTGTAAAACAAGTGTCACAATAACTCGTTTTGTAGTACGAGTGAATCACAAATCTTTAAAAGATTGACTATCGTAGAAACCGCTGGCGAGTATTTGAACTACCGAATCAAATCCACAAACGTTGGATAGTGTAACTTCACTTCTATTGGTTTTTATAGGTTTGAGGCCTTCTAGGTTGCCATTTCGCATTAGTTCAACCCTCAGATTAACAAAGAAAATAGATATGTTTGTTTTGTTCTCTTCCTGCCCCAAACATTGAGTCACATTCTAAGCTCACTTGCGGGGCACTTCCACTGCTTTGCCACATTTACAAATCCTCTTTAGTTGCGGGAAAAAAGAAATTAGAAGTTTAATTGAAAATTTGTTAAAAAGTTATGCAAATAAAAAAAAGTCTTACTAATTTCTACATTTGAGTCGCTGCTTTTAATTAATTAATTATACTTGAATTTTATTTAACAAAGGTATATTTTTATATAAATTTTAAACAAGTATTTGTTGTATCCTTAGATACCTTTATGGTTATACCTAAAAGTGGCAACAATGCTCAAAATTTCAGTACCTGTTAATGTGTCAATAGTAATCTACTTAGTAGTTTTGTCCTTGTTCAATTACCATATAAAGATACATGCAAATATCATCAGACTGTGATCGACGATCATTTCGAATAGGTCGTAGTATTGTAGTAAATAATGTCAATCGTGGTTTGTTTATAGAAGCGCCTTTACGACTAGAGAGTAAATATTTAGTTCTTTCGTTTTCATGTGTTTTTCAAAATTTTTTGTGACAAAATAAACTTTCAAGTTAATTAATTTAATGTTTTTGGATTATCATGGTTCGTCGGTGCCTAGTTTGTCAAAAAAACAGCCGAAATTACAAATGCCATGTAGCTACAATACCATCCCCAATTTTTGTAATTCATTCATTATTTCACTACTGGCGTTTAGAATTGTGGGCCACAAAAATAAACGTGTTTATGAATGAATAGCCCTCTCTATGTTTATTATTACTCTAAGGTTCAGCCCGATAGCACTTTTTTGTTCTAAAAGTCCGTCGATAAAAAATCTGATACTGGTTCCAAGTAGCTTGTCCTTTTCCTCTTCTTTCATGCCATATTTTTCCAACTTAACTGACATTGTTTTTTATATATTCTTTTTATGCTGTTGGAGTAGTATATATAAACACGGGGGGAATAAACAAAATTCTACACGAGTAGAAATATTTGTTTCCCGATCCATATGCGGGGGAAACGATTCTACGAGTGTAAAATTTCGAATTTCACCCGTGTTTTAGACTATACTTTTTCTATGACTATCCATTTAAAAAAACATATACTGAATTGCTAATTCCCTTATTTTTGGAGTGAAATCATCACTGTTGTCAGCATCAAACACTGAAAAGCAATCAAGCCACGTAATAGCTCTGATTTAAATAAAATAATATAAATGTACTTACTTTTCATGAATTATTGATCAATTTTATCTTAAAATCAAAAAAATAGATAATGAAACAACTTTCACAATCGACATTTGTGACAGTTCTTGTTAAATAGCGCTTTATATTTTTTTCTCAAATAGTGCCAAAATACGCGAGATTAGTGTGACGTTACAATTTAAAGCTGTATCCAAACAACACTATTTGCCATAGGAATTTCCATTTGAGTGTAGATTTTTCATTATTTAAGCGTTTTATACGTGTGTTTGAAAGGAATAAATTGTTGAAAAGTAAGTAATCGTGTTTACTCGATATAAAAAATAATAGCTTTAATAATGTAAGTTATCCCGCAATTCGTATTTTTGATTTTAAAAGCTATTTTTGAGGTTATATTTACTGGATTATTTGATTAATATGAAAATATAAGATAAATAACAGTGATTGTTTGTTCTAGTGTCATCAAAACATGTTTCAACATTCTCTTGAAACCTTTTTTAATGATAATATGAGTTTGTTAGTGAAGAATGCTTAATTGATGTGATGTATCCTTTCAAGTATCCGAATGACGAAAAAATAAAACCACTATCAAAAGACAGGAATTACCTAATTCATTTTGATGAAAATATATTAGTGATAATTGAAAGATATAACTATTATCACCAAATACAAGGTGCATTACATATTGCATGAGAGGACTATTTAATATTACGGATACTAAGTGACATTATTGTGGGAATTGCTCGACATCAAGAATGGAAGAAAAATTTACATGTTTTACAAATTTGTACCATTTATATTAACATAATAAAATGTTTTCATAATTATAAATTTTGGTTTGTTTCGTGCTAAGAAAATTAAATTGAGGAAACGTTGCAAATTTACATGAATGAAAATATGCCATTTAGTCTGAAAACTCAGATCATCATGTCACAACTTTGCCTCAATCAAATCATATTTGTATGAGGCTCAGAGTTTCTGTTGGTTGCTTTCAAATTTTATTTGAGCTGTAGTCTCTTTTTTCAACTACATGTGTAAACTATTCAATTTTATCTAAAAACAAATAATATAAACAAAAACGTTTCCAAATTTCTTTATTACACAGAGACATATTCACTTGTAATACAATGGTTTACAGTTAATAGAAAGAGGAAAGTGAGGAATTTCAATTTGAAATAGCAAACGTTTAAAAAATCATACAAAGCAACTTATAAAACATGTGAAGCGAAAGATCTGTAATGACAAATAATAATGTATATGTTATAGAGAGATCGATAGAGAGTACAAAATCAAACATACAATGAACACGTACAAGTTTGCTTCTACCTTGTTTGCAAAGATTGATCATGCACAAAAAAATAGTTGGCTAATTTGGCTTGGTTCTCCAAACGTTGGATCGGCCAGCTGATTATTTCGGGGAATCTTTACTTTCGAGATTCCAATTTTATTGATAGGTTTGTTTCTTGTAATGACTGGTAAAACATAACACAACATTTTCATAGAATAATTATTGTAAAAAGATTGAATTTTTAGTTTACAAGATACATTAATTGTAGATGTAACTCCGTGCCACATACTTCAATCTGAGATGTAGTCTCCTCAAGTTTTAATCGTTTTAGAAGTCTTTTAGAGACGTAGTTACTTTGAGAGCCACTGTCTAGTAGGACCTTGGTTCTCAAAGCATTTCCCTTTGCATCGTATACAATTAGAGTGATTGTAGAGAGCAAAATATGACATTTTTGAGGTGAAATGGTACTTGATAGTGATACTTTTGGATTCTGACTTGATACATTTTCAGAATTATCAGTCGTTTCAACAATGTTAATACTTGCATTGTTGTCTATGTGCAATGTTGTATGATGCCTTTGTTTGCATACATTGCAGTTACGTTTGTTTCGGCACATTCGCTGATTGTGACCTGGGTATAGGCAGTTAAAACATAAACGTAGCTCCTTTACCTCACTTCGTTTCGTTCAAGTGGGCAACTTCAAGAAATCACTGCATTAATGGAGTGGACGTGAGCCTTTGCACAACGGGCAGTTTTGATTATTTGAAAACATAGTCAGTTTGTTATGTCCCAATTTTATTCCTCTATCCTTGTCTTTATCCCTGGGGTTGAATTCTAAGCTTTCTAACATATCTGCTCGTTTTTGCAGAAATGTTTCTATATCTTTTAAGGTAGGAATATCCTTGATACCTCTATACTTTTCCCATTCTTGGTTGTCAAAATGTAAATCATGCTTTCACATTCTGTCCCAGGCACTTAATGGACGCAAATTTTTATATAAGGTGTCAATCAAATTTCTGAGATTAATAGATGAATACTTCGAAATAGGTTCTATGTTGAATATAGCTTTAACGTGATTGTTGACCAGCAATCGTTCGTTATCAAATCTGTTACAAAGCATGCTCCATGCAATTTCATAGTTTGCCGTTGAAAGTTGCAGGATTTTAATGATATTACTTGCATCTCCTTCAATGGTGTAACGCGAAAAATCGCCCGACTGTTGAAAATTAAATTTGGCAAGATTGTCGCTGGTTTTGACGAGAGGCCAGTGTAATGAGAACGAAGCGAGTTCCCCATCAGACGTCGAATGATAGACCACGTTGTGGGAGTTTTAAAAAATTCTTGCACTTAGGCAGCCATTTTACGTGGAAAGTATATTACCTGATTAGGGAAGGAAAATACTGTGTGAGTTAGCATCTAGGGCGGTCTGATCCGGCGTTTTGCTGTGGAAAACCGTTCCGATGAGTAACGAGTTCCAGGATTTTTGCAAGATTTAAACAACCACGTGGATATTTGTTAGACGTTTTGCTCGAGGAACTCAATATTTAGGTTTTTTTACTTATCCTGGATTTTATGGATTTATCCACCGATCGAGGAGTATAGTCAGGCAGACCACTCGCCTGGATCAGTAGCCAGGAGGGCTGGAATATTTTTTTGAAGCGTCGACATCGAGGGATTCGATTGCTGTTCTGAAGCAGGAAAATCGTAGTAAACGTCATTTTATTTAATACTGTTATATACTTTCAACGTTTATCCATTTTTTACCGTCAAAATTTTACTAAGTTTTTATTATATGGTTTTTCCTATGTCATATTTTTGCACTAATTAAGCGATATTACTCGTTCAATGTTTAAAACGTTAAACATTTTATTTGAATATTAAATTGTTAGCTTTAAACGCTAGCTTTACCACGATACGTACCTGGGTGCTGCGATATTAAGGTATATTTTCCTGTCTTTGACGATTTTCATTTATATATGTAATGGTATTTATAAATATTTAAACTCATATAGTTTGCGGTAGTGTGAACCCAATTTATTGAATCAATTGTAGTTTTGGTGTTAGAGTTTCACCGAATTTGAAAAATTGTGCATGAACCATTTGTTCCTGTTATGAATTTTTACGTGAATCGGGATTTAATAAAATAAAACAACGTGCTTCGTTCAAGAGTGCATAACGACTACTTTATTTATTCAGACAGTTGACATTTGAAAAAGATGGCGTAACCAAATAGGTGGGAATTCTGAACTAACTTTTAACACCCTCACTAGTTCAAAATATAAAACAATTTAGTATTTACTATAAACAATGTTTAAATATTCCATAAATTTACAATGTTTATTGCTATGTAACGCTTTCGTTAACAAATCTGCTGGCATATCAGCTGTCTGCAAATATTTTAATTCTATTTCTTTCCTAGATATAATGTCCTTAATAAAATGATAACGCACGTCAATGTGCTTTGCCCTTTTATGAAACACACTATTCTGTGAAAGTTTCTGTGGGCCCTGGTTATCATTATATAATAGTACACAAATAGACTTATCTAAAAGTTCAAATAGAATATTTCTAAGGTAAATTGCTTCCTTGGCAGCTTCACTAATAGCAATATATTCTGACTCTGTACTGGAGAGTGCAACTGATTTTTGCTTAGAGCTTTCCCAGTATGTAGCAGAACCAGCAAGTTTAAAGCAAAAACCTGTATAAGATCTCCTATCTATATTATTTTGTCCCCAATCAGCATTAACAAACCCGTCTAAATTACAATTAAGGTAAACGCCCCAGTTATCGACACAGTTATGATGCCTTTGTGGTTTGCATAGTCATTATAAAAAGCCTTACATTTATATTTATACAATAGGCATAAACATAGGTTCATTATTGATCTGTGAACAATGTTCATAACATTTCAAACATTTTATTTAACCTGAAAAATAAATGGGTGGAAAAGTATTGTTAAAATATAATGTCTCTATTATCGACACAGGAAAATATTGAGTGTATCAATAATCGACACCCAAAGTTCTAGTTATCGACATATGTCGATTGACACTAAACATTAAAATAAGCCACTCTTCAGCAGAGAAGAGATGGTTGCTGAATGTCAAATTCAAAAATGGAAGACTTTTGTAGGAATGTACCTATTTCTGAATTTGAAGTTTTGTGCGATAGTAATCAAGAAATTAAGAAATTAATTTCAAAAACTTCATTGAAAAATTGTTTATTAACAAAATAAAAATTCATTTCAAATTCAATAAAATAAATTCTGTATTATTATAGATATGTTCAAAACAAAAATAAAAAATTATATTGCAACCATTAGAATACTAAGTACATTAGCAATTTTTTACTATACTTAAAGAAAAACAAAATACTTAAATACTTATACCTAAGTATGTATAAAAAAAAATCACACTGAAGAGTGTTATTGCATCCCACTTATTTCAGGAACCTCGTATATACCACGTTTATTTATAAGTTTAGGTTTTGTAATCACACGCATAATGTCGTTGACATTATAATCTAATTTATCTTCCACTTTTGGCCATTTCCAGTTCTGGCCACTTTTTTCCATTGCTCGAACACTATATTCATTTTCAGCAGAATTACTTATTATTAAGCCTGGGAAAAACATGTCATAATATTTCACTATGACATAATCCCCAATGCTATATTTGATTTCTTTAGTCACTTCTGTTTTCCTTTTTTGTTTCGTTTGCCTTGCTATTTTTCTCTTTTCTTTTTCGTCAGTTTCAATTTGCTTTTTTTGTTCTTTTTTTCGCTGGTATTCTTGCCATTTTTGTGATGATGCTACCGCTGGTAACTTTTCCTTCAGTTTCCGTTTAACTTCTAATTTTTTATCATCTTTGGGGGCCCAGAATAAAGCTTTTTTGAAGGGCGTAGGAATATTTTCTTTATCTTGAGTTTTCTCACTTTCTGTCGATTTTGGTCTCTCTGACGTTTTCTGTTTGTCTGGCGTATTCTCTTTTTCTAACGTGTTCTGTCTTTCTGGGGCTTTTTCTCTATCTGTCAGGATCTGCATTACTGACAGTGTCTGCCTACCTCTTGTATGATCTCTATCTGTCACCCGAGCTGTCACCTTATTTTCTTCTGAAGTCGTTTCTTTTTTTGATGTTTTATTAACTTTTACCGAAGTCTTCTCTTCGACTTGGGTCATCTTTTTTCCTGAAGTTTGAGGTTTTCCTGATGTTTTCTCTTCTTCTGGAATTGTCACTTCTTCTGGTATGGTCCTTTCTTTTGGTATGGCCCCCTCTTTTTTGGTCCCTTCTTCTTGTATGGTCCCTTCTTCTTGTATGGTCCCTTCTTCTGGTGTCGTATCTTTAGTTGGTGTTCTATCATCTCTTAATGTATTTTGTTTCTCCGGGGTTTTGTAGTATTCCTCATTATTTTTCCAGTGAGTATCATCATTATACTCTGCTATATCATGTATCGGTGTTAATCTATCTGCCAGTTTTCCGTTATGTGTATAGTTAAAGTCATCAGTATTGTCTTGAATATTATACAACAAATCTACATCAACATCGTCTGAAGTAATATTGAGAATATCTATGCTTCCCAGGGAACAAGCATCCGAAGTATTTGCCAGGTCCCCATTAATTTTGGTATATTCTTCATCAGGAAGTACTGTAATCACAATGGGGTTGTTTACTGTTTGTGTATCTACATGACAACAATCTTCCTTGAGGCTTTTCCAAAACAAAAACAGGCTCTTATCTTCTGAAGGCCCTTCCCATTCCTGTGCACTTAGCTGAAATAATTCAATTTGGTCTTGAATTCTGCTTTCGAAAAATTTAGGGAATTTTCTCGTATCAGAGACGTTAAATTCGAGTGTTTTATCAGCATTATTTGTCGCATTTTCATTGGGTTTGTTTCTAGTATTGAAAAATTTCTCAAACTTGATACTATTAGGTTGGAGTGGGAAAAGACCACAAGCTCTAAATCCATTGGCTAAAATACTTGGCATTTGGCTTCGAAAACCATCAATAACTTTTTTAAGTAACGGAGCGAAGTCTTCTTTTTTAAACTTGACTCCATTGTTTTCAATTCTCCAATTAGTTACAGCCTTCTTCCATTCTAGTTTTAGTGGCCTAAATACCGCCACATCAAGCGGTTGAAGAATGTGAGTTGAGTTCGGAAAAAGGCTAATCAGAATAATTTGATTTTTAGAGCAGAACTCACTTAGTTGCATGGTCAGATGCGACGAATGGCCATCTACAAATAGTACAACTGGAAAAGTGACGTTGTTGTTTTTTAACCATTCGAAAAAAATGTTCGAAATATACTCAAAAAATGATTCGCCAGTCATCCAACCGTTGTCTGATCGACCTAGTGCCCAATCAGGGGGTACTTTTGTAGCTATATAATTGGGAAGTCTTTTGTACGCAAACATTACTAGAGGCGGTGGAATATCACCGGCAGCATTGCACATCAAAAGAGTTGTCACGCATTCCTTTTCATCATTATTTATGACTGAATAAATTGCTTTTTCACCTTTTCGCACGATAACTTTTTTCCCCTTGGGACTTAAAAAGAATGCAGTCTCGTCGCAGTTGTAAACTCTTTTTGGATCACTCCATATTTCCTTGAGGTCATTGGTCTGAATATACTCTTCAATTTCCGCAAACCAAGCTCTTAATTTGTCCTCTGTTACATTTGCCCTGGCTTTCGTTAAATTTTGAGAAATCCGTTGAGATAATTCTGGGTGCCTCCGCATGTAAGACTCGAACCAACGTCTGCCAGGTTTGCCATTAGTGAATGGTGTCTCTCTACCAAGTTCCTTGATAAGCATTTGGACACTTTCCAATAATTGATTTTTGGTTACCGGAAAACCACACTTGGAACTCTGGATCATCCAATTTACAAGATGATGTTCTTCTACTGTTGTCAATACGGTGTCGGGACCAATTTTTCGCTTAAGAGGTACTCTTCCATTAACCTTATCTAAAATTGTAGTCCTAGGAACTTTGAAGTTTTTGGCCGCCTGTAGTGCAGGCATGCCTCCTCTTACAGCGGCCACAGCACTTTCCATGTCTGTTTCGGAGTACTGCAGTCTTTGCGCCATTTTTTCATATGTATTAATATCTGAAATAAAAACGGGTTTCATGTATCGACATATTCAGGTTGCAATTATCGTTACTTATTGACAGGCATGTTTTTCGATGACCTATGATAGTAATATAACATGTCGATGTGCTTTATTTGTAATTTTTGGGCTTTAGAGGTAAGAAAGCATCTTAAGTATAACAGCATTCGGTAAAATGAAGCTAAAAATATGTTTTTTTTTAAACTACAGTTGTTCCTCATATCGACAATATAGGAATCATATGTCGACACAAAGTTGTGTCAGTTATCGACACTTAGATATTTTATTTTTTTTGCTTAAATTTTAGGCAGAAATTTCTATGTCGATAATTAGTACACAGTACGAGGAACATGTATTTTATAAAAAAAAGCTTTAATAAGTCCAATAATAATATATTTAAAAAAAATATTTACAAAAAGATAAATTTCAGCTGATACCCAATTATCGACACAAGTGTCGATGTTTAGTGCAGGTGCAATTTTGCGTGTACCATTTATCGACATTAAGGTTTTATGAAGGGTATGTATAAATTTTGATTATTTAATCAGTAATTATTATTCTAAAACTATTTAATAAAGTTATAAATGTTGCTGAGTTTCACTAAGTAGCGTAAGCTATCACTAACAAGAATACATAATATAGCCGAATGCTTAGCTTACCTAGTAAGAATTACGCTGCTTGCGGTTCGGCGGATGACACTCGACTAGTTCCTTGTATTTATTAGCACATTCACTGACTGGATCAACCCCACGCCGTTCCGATTGCAAGCGAACACACTGACAAGGAGTATAACACTTCAAAATTTTCATTTTTAATACGTATGCCTTTATTTTATTGATAATGACTGAAAATGTGTCGATAGCTAGGACACTGACGATAATTGAGTCTTTTACCTTATCTTTTATGAATTTCAAGCAGTAAGACTTTGTACCTTTTAGATATTTTAAGACTCTTTTTGCTGCATGCCAATGAGATTCATTAAAACAATTATTGAACTGACTTAAATAGCTAACACAATATGATATATCAGGTCTAGTCATTACACAAAGATGCATTAAACTTCCTATTAGTTGTTGATATGGAAAATTTTTATTACAATTTTCCTCCTTTTCAAAATTTGGCTACAGTTTTTGAATCTGTCATCCTAAATTTATTCAGCAAACTATCAATAAATTGTTCTTGATCAAGTGTTATAGTATTTTTATCTTTACAATAATTGATCCTAACACCTAAACAATTTCTAGCTTAGCCCAAGTCTTTAATCTTAAAATGTGAACTCAATTGTTTTTTAATAAACTCAGTTTCAACATGACTATTGGAAAAAATAAAAAAGTCATCAACATACAGTGCAATAATAGTAATCAAATCACCCTGACGTTTTATAAAAAACATGATTGATAATCTGATTTTTTATAACCTAAATCATTAAGAACAACTTCAACCTTTTTATACCAGACACGAGAAGATTGTTTTAATCCGTACACGGCTTTTTTAAGTTTTGAAACTTTATTTTCTTGGCCTTGTACAATAAAACCTTCTGGTTGAGACATAAAAACATTCTCTTCGACAGTACCGTTGAGAAAAGCTGTGGCTACATTTAAGTGTGTTATATCTAAACCTAAATTAACAGACAGTGCAATAAGTAAACGATTTTTTGAATGACGTACAACTGGAGAAAAAGTTTCCTGATAGTCCACTCCGTACTTCTGTGTAAAACCTTTAGCGACTAAGCTAGCTCTATATCTAGTCTTACCTTCACAATCAACTTTTCTTTTAAATACCCATTTACACTGCACTACACTTCCACTTTCTGGAACATTTATCATCATTTTCTTTGAAAGATTGTATTTCTTCCAACATGGCTTTTCTCCAATTTTCACCATCTGGTCTCTCAAGTGCTTCTTCTACAGAAGTTGGTTCATTTTTTAGATCAGTCTCTAGACACATATAGGTGACATAATCTGAGAAATCTTTAGGTTTTCTAACTCTTTGAGGCCTACTGCTTTCCACTTCAACTAACTGTACATCTTCTTCGGGTTTATATTCACTACCCTCACTATCAGAACTTTCAGATGTACTAGAAGATGGGGTACCAAATATTTCTGTTTCTGTAATCTGTTGTTCACCATTGGTTTCCCCCCACTGGAGCTGTTGCTTCACTATCAGCTGAGACTTGACAATGAACTTCATTATTTAAATGTTCAAAAAGAATGACATCTCGGCTAGTGCTGACAACATTAGTTTCTGGGTCATATACTCTGAAACCTTTAACATCCTCAGAATAACCAACAAAAATTTGCTTTTTGGCTTTTTTGTCCCATTTAAATCTCTTCTCTTTGGCTATATGTACCATGGCTGGACTTCCAAAGATTTTAAAACGACTAATACCATGCTTCCGTTTGTGCCATAATTCAAAAGGTGTCTTGTTATCTAATCCAAAAACCGTCGATCGATTTCTGATGTAAACGGCAGTATTGACAGCCTCTGCCCAAAACTTTTTTTCAAGGTGATCGTCAAAAAGCATGCATTTTGCCTTTTCGACAACAGATCGATTCAATCTCTCACACATACCATTTTGTTCAGGAGTATACGGGTTAGTTTTTTGATGTATAATACCATTAGATTCTTAAAAACTATCGAAACGTTTATTTACGAACTCGCCCACATTGTCAGATCTGAATATTTTAATTTCAAAGTTCAGCTGTTTTTCAACCAGGATCTTGAACTTTTTGAAGCAATCAAAAACTTCGTCTTTTGTTTTTAAAAAATAAACAAATGACATACGAGTGTAATCATCAATCAGGAGCATGAAATATCTCGAACCACCAATAGATTTAGTTTCCATTTGGCCGCATACATCACCATGGATAACTTCTAATGGGTTTTTAGCTCTAGAACCTTTATTCTTAAAAGGTAAGCGAGTCTGTTTTCCTTCACAACATGTGAAACAGTTACATTTTCCAATTTTATTGACATCTGAACAATTAAGTCCTAGAACTGAATCATTTTTTCTAAATCATAGCTATTAATGTGACCCAATCTACGGTGCCATGTCTCTGTTGAGACACTCAATAAACAATGTTCATTTAGTACATTTAACTTGTATACACCATCTACAAGCTTAGCAACGCCGATTAACATTTTTTCTTTGTTAAATATCTTACAGCCAGTAGGTTCAAAACATACCTCGTTTCCATTTGCTAGTAATCGGCAAACAGACAAAAGATTTGTTGACAACTGCGGAACGCGCAAAACATTATTAACTGTGACATCAAAAACATCTTTACCAACAAGTGTTTTTAAATAAACAACTCCTTCTGCTTCAACAGGAACCATTGACTTGTTAGCAACCATTATTTCTTGAGAACACGAGTTTGTAGTCACTTTACTCAAAATGTTTTTATCCGCGACAAGATGTGAACTTGCACCAGAATCAATGTACCAATCCGTTTTTTTAAAATTACCATTTGAAAATACGACATTGAACGCGTTTGCATGATCAGTTTTTCCGCCGTTTTTTAATAAGAGGCACTTATTTCGATGTCCCAATTGTTGACATTTTTAGCATCTAACTTCACTTTTTGACTTTTCACGATTCTGTCGATTGTCACTTTCATGTGAATTTGATTTCAACGAATACGAGTGATTTTTCGATTTGTTTCGATTTCGAACAAAAATGCACTACTCTTAAAATCAACATCACTTTCCATGTCCAGGAGCTTCGTTTTTATAGAATCGGTGGTAATGGCAATACCAGAATGCTATTATCATTGGCATAAAGTTTTCAGGCAATCCGGCGAGTAAAAGGGAGCCAATCCATTCATCACTAATTTCGAAACCTGTACCACGAAGTCTTTGACTTATTTCTACAATCTGGTTTACGTAGGAAGTCATTGAAACACTGCTTTCTAAACGCGTAGAAATTAGACTACGAAGTAGACTTATTCTCCTGGTGAAACCGGAGTCATCGAACATCGATTTCAATTTGTCCCATAAATTTTTGGTTGTAACGGCTTCTTGATATGAACATATAGCGATGGGACTATTATTAATATAAGTTTGGCCTTCCATTTCTGATCCTGACTCCTTGTTGTTTCATCAGTAGATTCACTAACATCATATTTTTCGAGCCCTTTTACGATTAAGAAATTTTTGACGGCAAATGCCCAATCGTCGTAGTTTTTACGCCCTTTTAACTTCGGCACGTTAACCAAAAAACTCGACGAAATACTAACACACGTGTACAGAGCAAAGCTCAACGTCAACTGTATTTTTCAACCCGAAATAATAACGTGGCCTGGGTCCATAACCTGTTATGGATTTATATGTGAATCGGGATTTAATAAAATAAAACAAAGTGCTTCGTTCAAGAGTGCATAACGACTACTTTAGTTATTCAGACAGTTGACATTTGAAAAAGATGGCGTAACCAAATAGGTGGGAATTTTGAACTAACTTTTAACAGTTCGTTTCCTGTATAATTGAACTGTAATTTGAGACATCTGTGTAGATTGGGGTCCTCATCTCTTATGCACCCTGAGTTAGTTGCCTTCAGCTCTACTCAGGTATCGTTGAACCTGCTTGTTTGATTTACAAATTGTATTTTGGAGTTTTTTTGCTTGTAGCTGCTAATTTAGCGTACGAATTATGTAGATTTCGGCCTTAAGCCTAACTACATACTGAAGCTACAGCCTTCAGCTGATCTCAGGTATTAATATCATTATTTTTTTGCTGTAAGCTTGTATCTCATATTTTGAAAAGAGACATAAGGTCCAAGAAAATAATAATCATCAATCAGGGGATATTTGTTGACTTTCATTTTAATTATTAACTTTCCTAAAACCTTTTCAGAGTGTTTGATTAGTGCTGTTAACCCACTGAGGAGTTGTAGACTAACTTAAGAAGTCTTGGGGGCTTGCCAAAACTTCTCTGGCGCCCTTTTAGTAAACATTTAAGTTTTGAAGAATCCACCCCTTCTTCGACTCGAAGCTAGTCGACTGGCGAGTACAGGTTGTACTACGGGAGACAATCCGCATATCTATAACGAGCACTGAGAGTTTTCCTCGTTATAAGGGATGCTCTTAAATAATGATACTTTTGAACATCACTTATTTGTTGATTGGAATGAATTAGGCTTACATAAGTATTCATAAATTCTAGCCATTTCTTGAAATCGCCGTTGAATTTTGGTTGTTGAATGATTGGTAGCTTTATATTTTGGGTATTTAAATTTGCATTACTTGTATTGTAGAACGAATGCTAACAGAATATTCTTTGTTCAAGCATCTTTGTAAAATTAATTTATCTGTAGCCAGATTAGAAGTAATTGAATTTTCCAATACAATTCGTTCATCATACTGTGCTTCAAGTTCGTTTTCCAATACTTCCAATTCAATTTTGTTTTGTATTTCATTTAACTCGAATAGTAATGTATCAAGACGATCAACACGAGTTTGCAAATCCATCAAAATGACCTGACCTATTTCTTGCCTTAACTCATCTGTTTCTTTAATAGGCTCCAAAAGAGTAATAATATTCGTTAAAACATGTGCGTTTAAGTATAAGTGGTAAAACTTCAGACATGATTAACCTTTGAAACAAACACTAGCAAACAATAAAGGATTTTCAATAGCTATGAATGAGCTTTTCATTTCAGTAAACATAAATTTTTACTCGTAAAATATATGTTTTTGTGTTGAAAAACAATAAAACGTATGAAAATATATTAGTTACTATACCACTGGAGTAACGTTAAATACAAAATGCGAATAATGTACTCACTACGGCACTGGAGTGTACAATTTTTACTTTTATGCATTAACAGGCAATACAATATATCAAAATATATTCGTTATTACACCACTGGAATAACGTATGGTTTTATTATGTGTCAAGTTGTCAAGTACCAACTTAGAAAAGTAACTTTCTAAAAACAAAAATTTAAGCTATTATAATAAAGAGAAATTTCAATTTATGTCACACAAATAATACTGATCAAATTTATTTATTTATTATTTATTTATTCTGCAGCTGCACACTGGGGGCCGAACTGGCTTCATTTTTTTTTAAAGAAACACGTTTTACACAAAATAAATGCTGTCACATGGGCGATATTTTGTCTTTACGCGATATTTTGTCTTTACTTATTCAATCCGGCTCGAAGACTAATATTTTGTGTTCATTATAATGTAAAAACTGTTTCTTGCAATGGCGTCTTTTAACAGTACATTAAGTCGATTCAAAGTTCAAATCGCGATCTAGTCATCTCTACTCTTTTGACTGCCAGAATCAATTGACGATCTAATCAAATTATATCTAGCATTAAATCTAATATTTAACCTCTGTCAAACCATTAATTATATTTATTCTTTGTCTTCTAGAGCAAATAAAGTAGTTTGCCTTCTCCTGGTCCGCTTTCTGTAGCCCCTCTAGTTAGTGTCGATAATCCGTTTTTCAGACTTCTTCGTGTAATCCTAGTAATGCAATGTTATCACCATAAGCAACAATTTGTATCGTGGCTTGTGCTAGTGTCCTTCTGCTCTCTAAGGCTCTAATTGTCCCTTCTAACGCTATGTTAAAGAGTATGGTTAATAGTTGTTTTTATCTGTGACACTGATCTATTTATCGTCATTTTTATAAGTTTTATGAGTTTTCCGGTATTTCTAGGTCTCCTGTATTATCTTTGATCTCGATATACTGTCATAAATCTAAAAATGTAATATGTTGGTCCAATTCATTTTTATAACATTTTTCTACTGTTTGTGTGAGTAGATGAATTGCGTCTATAGTCGATCTGCTTTCTCTGAATGTTGTTAACCCTCTATAGCCCAATTTAGTGTAAGGTGAAATAAAAAAATAATACTCAACAAACTGATTCAAATGAGTTTTATTAGGAAATACAAATATATAAAATAGCAAAACAATTACCCTTACGCATACTTAGGGGTATGTTACCTCAGAGTAACAGTGGACTTCAATTGGTATGAAATTGTAAAAAACAATTGGAAGTAGGAGTGAAGCACAAATAATGATTGCATTTGGTGCACATCACTTTGGGCACCCCATGACAGCCAGGATTTTTGCACCTTCCGCGATTATCACTGAATGTGGGCCAATGTGCTATTTTGTCTCTTCGGACGTCTTCTGGTGGCATTTCAGCGATTTTTCCTTTATGTTTTTTGTTTTCGATTGATGAGTTGCTTGTGCGACTCCGTTCACTGCTGTTTGTTGTATATTTACCTGCAACACAATCACTGTGAGTCTGTTTTAAATTGTAACATACTTAGCTGATTGAGTGACTTAAAGTCTCTTTTAATACAGTAGCCATGCGTTTACAACAAACACGTCCATACGATGAAAGTAAATTTTATGGTACCATTTTTTACTTCTTATTGTAGTTCTATATAGAGCTATAAGTGAGTCAACTAAATCGACTTCTCCCATGAATTGATTGTACAGTTCTACTGCTTTGGGACATGGCACATCAATTTTTGAAATTGCTTTTTTATCCCAGCGTTTTACATCTCTAACTGGATTAGCGCCAACAAAAGTACTGAGTAAATGAACTGGTTTATTATCATACCATTTTACTGAGGTAAGTTCAATCCCATCTATTATTGTTTTTCGTTCTTCTAAGCTTCCTCTTCCTTTTTTCGCCATTTCTTTATCTGTAGAAAAAGTACATCCCCTTAGACGATCTGATCTTACCGTGCCCAGACTAAGAATACCCAGCTAGAATAATTCGACTAGTAATTTTGGGCTATTGAACCAATTATCGAAGTAAATTTCAAAGTAGTAGTTTCTAGGAACAATTTTTGAAAGTCTCGTAACAACATTTCCGCTAACACCTACATATGTAAGGGTGGGATCTATATCTACTGAACCAGAATATAATTCACAGTTATAAATTAGACCGTCTGATCCACACAACACAAAGGCTTTGTAGCCCCATTTTTTTGGCTTTTTTTTCATATACTGTTTCAAGCTATGTTTTCCCTTGAAAGGAATCATTTGCTCATCTACAAAAAGTTTTTCAGTCATAGGAATTGCATTGAATTTTGCGACTAATTTTTCAATTAGGGGCCGTATTTTGAAGAGCTTATCGTTACTATTGAAAGTTTTGATGTTATCACTAAAATGAATTTTTGATTTTATTTGCTCCCATCTATTTCGTGACATAGTGTTTACAATTTTAGGAACCTGCGTCTCAGCTTGCCAGAACATTCTTGTTCTAGGTAAACCATATATCGACATTATAAAAGTTATTCCTATAAATTGTTCCAATGAATCGTTAGTCAAAAATAGTGATTTATTGGGATCGGTTTGGCATACAAACAAATTGTTTCGCTCGACAATATTATTTAATAAGTCTGAATCAACAAATTTTCTAAAGTACTGTAATGGACTTTCTGGCTCCTAAGGAGCAACCGGCAAACTTCCCTTCCAAATTTCAATTGGACGTATTATTTTTGTTGTTATGAGTTTCCAATCTAACGATAGTTTAGTATTTTTTTTGTTTTTGATTTCAATGTTTCAATTTGGTCTTTGAAACAGTTTTCATATTTTTTTTCTCAAAAATCTCTTCTTCGCTGCTACTACTGTTACTACTCATTTCATACTCATTTATCTCTTCTGATATTTTCTTAGAACAGCTTGGTTTTTCTTCATCAAAAAGTTGGTCTTTATATTTCAAAATTTCGTCATCTTCTTCACCACTATCACTCAATAGGGAATCATCGGATTTATTCCCAAAATCCACAACTCTGGTTGAAATTTCTGAATATTTTTTCTTTGTGTAACGTGAATTTCGTTCACCACTCATAATATTTCTCGTCGATGAAAGAGTAACGTAAATTTCGTTTACCTCTCGTAACATCGAATAATACTTCTGGTCGATGCTTGCCAAGTTTTAAGTTTTCGGGAGAGTTCGTTTCCATTTGGATATTTAAACCAATGCGCGTTGACATTCGGCCCTTATTCAACTACTTATTGTCGAGTTCGACATCTTATCGTATCGAAGTGTATTTCATGGAAATGGTAAGTTTTCGCTTAAAATGTATAATATTTCTCCGCTAATCCTCTATCACATGGTACTTAATAGTTTCAAATTAATTTTTCTTTAAAACATTCAGTACCAGAGATATATTATGTCGATTTCGTTTTTGTTATATATATTTTGTTCCGGTTCTTCATACATTTTTTGTACCAATGGAATTCTACGTTGAAAACCATTGAAATAAAATTAAGTGAATTCGTAACTTTTCTTATGATTTTCATTATGCTTTTATTTCTAAAATCTCTATTAAAATATTGATACAGGAAACATGAACTACGTTTTCTGGTTGGGCGCCAATTTGCAACGGTCACCTCGTCGAAGAGCTATTCAGGCGTGGGTTATATACTAGTAGAGACCCAAGATAAGTGGGCGCCACCCTGAGTTCTACTAGTCTATAAGTTACCTAACACCGACTAATCTCAGTCAACAAAGCAAGAAATTGGAAGGTTATATAAAAAAAATATGAACAACGTTATTTAAAATTTTCAATTAGTTTTATTGAGGAAAGTTATATGTTGTATTAAAATTGAAAAGGTTATTGACAAGTCGTTTATTAAATAGCAATTATATGTTGTATGAAAAATTGAAAATAAAAATGTTATTAAATTCTACAACTTAATTTATGAATTTAAAACTAGAAATGAAAATAAATTGATCTTCAAAATAAAAATTAGATTCTGAAGGAAACTAAAGTTAAACAGAATTAAACATTTTACAAAGATATTTAAATTTAAAACTAGAACTGAAAATAAATTGACATTCAAAAATAAAAAAAATTAGATTCTGAGGGAAACTAAAGTTCAATATTTTACAAAGATGCAATTTACATGTGGTACAAAAAAAATTCAGTTAATTAGTTGATGAACGTTAGTTGGAAAGAAACTATAGTTTCAAAGATTACGGACGTTAGTACTTTCCTTGCTTCTATTCCAATGATGATCTGGATGACGTAAAAACGAATCTGGAACCAATCATCTGGCTGTGCCACGTTCAGTCCATTCGGTTCTGCATAGAGCCGTGGTCCCAGCAGGTAGAGTTCATCAACGGGAAAAGGCTTCGGTCGATACGAAGGCTTAGGCCAGTGAGATGACTTTAAGCCGGTACGGAAAAGTTTTAGGCCGGTAAGAAAAAGTGCTAGAAAATACACTTGAATCAGATATAGTTCTTGAATTCAGTGAAATGCAGGATATCTGGAGATTGAAATTACAGTAGGTACAAGTAACATATGTACAAAATTATGAAATAATATCAAACAACGTGGTTCATATATCCTGTATTTTACAATACTTCAAGAAAATTCATTCATTTCATAAATAAAAATCATAAGAAAAGTTACTAATTTATTTAACTTTATTTTAATGGCTTTTCAACGTAGAATTTCATTGGTATAAAAAAATATAAAAAACCAGAACACGTGGTTCATGTTTCCTGTATCAATATTTTAATAGAGATTTTTAGAAATGAAATCATAAGAAAAGTTACGAATTCACTTAATTTTGTTTCAATGCCTTTCGACGTAGAATTCCATTGGTATAAAAAAAATATAAAAACCAGAACACGTGGTTCATGTTTCCTGTATCAATATATTATTAGAGATTTTAGAAATAAAAGCATAATAAAAATCATAAGAAAAGTTACGAATTCACTTAATTTTATTTCAATGGTTTTCAACGTAGAATTCCATTGGTACAAAAAATGTATGAAGAACCAGAACAAAATATATATAACAAAAACGAAATCGACATAATATATCTCTGGTACTGAATGTTTTAAAGAAAATTAATTTGAAACTATTAAGTACCATGTAATAGAGGATTAGCGGAGAAATATTATACATTTTAAGCGAAAACTTACCATTTCAATGAAATGCACTTCGATACGATAAGATGTCAAACTCGACAATAAGTAGTTGAATAAGGGCCGAATGTCAACGCGCATTGGTTTAAATATCCAAATGGAAACGAACTCTTCCGAAAACTTAAAACTCGGCAAGCATCGACCAGAAGTATTATTCGATGTTACGAGGGGTAAACGAAATTTACGTTACTCTTTCATCGACGAGAAATATTATGAGTGGTGAACGAAATTCACGTTACATTTGATTTTAGTCCGTAAAATTTTATTGGATTCATACTGAAATTTGAAATCAGATAATTAATAAAAACTTTTATAGCCCAGTGTATCTTCAAAGTTACATTCCTAAATTCAACCGTTTTATTATCCAAATACAAAATTTTTGAGAATATTCTTGAGCACTTACCTCGTCACACTTGTAAATTGTCGTATTATATTTTTCTCCAACCTATTTGATATAAAATATCATAAAAATGAATATTCAAAACACGCAGTTCAACACTGTAAACAATAGAATTAAAATTCTTCCCGTGTAATTTTACAAATAACATATAGATGGCGCCATACTGCAATTATTACGATAGAACTATGTTATTTCGAAGAGACTCTGGGATATTAAAGTGAAAACAGTACGTTATATTTAGGATAATATGGTATGTTACCTTAAAGTAACATGGGGCCATAGAGGGTTAATGTTGGTAATACCTATTCTCAAATCAGTGTATTTTGTATTCTTGTATTTTTACCATATAATTTGTTTTAATCCTCCGTTCCATAAAAGGAAAGAACGGGCGTCAATTTTGGGACAACCTATACAGGTAGCTATAAAAAATTTCATTTCATTAATATTTGCGATTTTAATCAAAAATTTGTTCAACAATCAGAATCAATTAAAAGTTTTATTGTACGTTGTTGCGCGAAATAAACAAACAAAAGAAAAACATTTGAGTATTTCGCAAGAACAATGTACATATTTTCAAAATATATGAATCATGACGGTCTAACAATAGCAGTAATGATCAATTAACATAATTGGCATGCTTTTGAGTTACTAGTGTATTTAATCACGCGATTAGTGACATTATTTTCTATTGATGAGTATTTCCTTCGAAGCTACATGTTGACAAAAATAAAAAAGTGTACTAATTTTAAAATTTGGCAATTAGGACTATAGTTTTATATAATCATTTTTTTATTCCACAATTTACACAATCATTAAACTGTTTATCAATTAATTAATTAACTGATCATCTCTAATTTACAGAGGGCTGCAAATAATTAGCTGCGAACTATTTACCAGCAACCTGTCCATTACATTAGTTCCAGTAGCATCTAACACTGTCACAAATTATACCAACGTACAGCCTGCTGCAAAGGTAGAGTTGCACCACCTGGAGTAGGAAGTAAGAGATTTCAATTCATTTCTTAGTTCTGCATATTGTGGCTGGGTCCTGCTCCCGTACCAGAAATATTGTCTGGTCAATTAGTTGTTAGAGTTATAAATTATTTAGTCCATTAGTTTTGCTTTCAAGATGAATATTATTTAGAAGCACCTTATATATTTATATATATGTAGCACTATGTACACCGTGTGGTACTACATGGGGCCATATTACCTGTAAATAAGCAACTAGACAAGTTGGGTAACTAAGCTGTTCAGTGTGAGGATTATAAAGAACCCTAGAAATCAATTTCTTTTATTTTTGGCTCCTCCACGACCCACTCTACCGGTCCGAATAGAACAACCATATAATTTCGAGCTAGTCAAACCTATGAATTAATTTGTTAAAACCTTTTATATTTTCCTAGTAATAGTGGTGAAGTACTCTAACTGATACCCACCGTAGCAGTGCGTTTCTGATCATGATTAGATTAGCTAAATGTCAGGAAATTGGAATATTTTGTCCACATTATGAGAGTTAAGCGCCATACCCTACAAATTATAATGGAAGACAAAATAAAAAGTAAGAGATTTATAAGAAATTGATAATAATTGGAATGACAACCAACGGCATCATAATAAGAAGAAAAGGAGAAGAAAGAATAGATGTTTATCTCTATTCAAGATAACTCCAACTTACGTTTTGTCTTTGATTTTTCCGAAATATTTTTGGCAAACAATTTGCTGTGTTTTTTCTAAATTACTCCAATTTCTACTAACTTAATAAAATTATTATAACGAAATACTAAATTATTAATGTCTATATGAATAATCGGATTTTTATGTATATCCTTTTTCAAAATCCTCTAACGATGTTCCGGTGAACACCGCTGATGATACGCCTATGGTTCGAACCAATCCAGTTTTTATCGACAGCTGATGGATATATAAACCGACCAACAATTTCAATAAGGCATTGACTCGAAAGGACTCCTTCTCCAGTCTGGCGAGGTATTGACTTGTTAGAGTCTACCCTTCCGTCGGCAAGGTATTGACTTTGTCGAGTATCCTTCTTTCCATTTAGTAGGGTATTGACCTACCAAACGACGACCACCCGTGTGAGAGGTATTGACTCTCACATATTCCTCTACTTCCTGCCTCTAAGGTACTGACTTAGAAGTCTCGCCCGAGGTACTGACTCTGACGAGCATCCGGAACCCGCATCACCGCTTATACCCGTGTATCGAAGTCTCAGCGTTCGCATCGTCCAAACCACTATTCCGTAGATATATCTCCCCGGTCGACGAGAAATAATTAGATACGCAACCTTATAGGGACCGATATAATAAATATTTAATTTTAGGCCAGGTATTGATCTTGTTGTACATATGTAAATAGCGTCTGTAAATATTTTTATAAGAATAAACTTATTTTATTTTGGGATCCTGTCTCTGACTGTACAACCCTACCCGGCAATCCGTAACCACCCCCTTACAGAGGGTTACAAATGGCGCCCGAGCAGTAAAAAGATGAAATAAGAGCAGTCCATATTCCTCAAAATATATATACAGTACAGAACACTACAAATACAAAGAAAAAAAACAGAAATATACAGGGCGATCCGAAACAGCCAGTGGACACAGACACAAAATGACAGACGACGAAGACATCTCAAACCAAGACGGATCAGGTAGAGTTGGGTGGATCTACAAATTAAGAAAGGAAGAATCAATAATAGAACTAGGAAACCGAGGTAAACCAACGGAAGGTAATGTAGAGGAGTTAAGAACAAAACTGGTGAATGAAATTAGATCAGCTAAGAAGAAAAACATAGAACCCCTCCCCGTAGGCCAGGCCATAATTACAGACATGACGAAAGAAGACATATGCAAACAAATGGACGCAATCAGAAAATGGGGACTACATTACGACGGTTCTAGAGACCCCATAGAGTTCCTAGAACGCATAGAAGAGCTCCAAACCGCATACGAAATACAGGATAACGTCATGCTAAGAGCGCTACCAGAAACCATGGAGGGCAAAGCAATACTATGGTACCGCAACGACAAAAAGTATTGGGACAATTGGAAGGATTTTGTAAGAGACTTCACAAATTTCTTTTCGACGACAGATAATAGACAGTTACTAGAAGCCCAGATACGCAACCGAATGCAAAGAGAAAATGAAAAAATCCAAGAATATATGATAGACATACAGACCGGCAGACCGACAGACCGGCAGACCGACCGACCGAGCGACAGGCCGACAGACCGAAAGACCGACAGACCGACCGACCGACAGACCTACAGACCCACAGACCGACAGATAGGTCTATACTTTTTCTTAGGAACGAGTAGATTAATATTTATTTTTTAAAGGTACGGATAAGGTATCTTTTCAGGTGGGTGCTAAAAAAAATTATTTGGTGCCAAACAATTTTTTCCCCGAGAAGAGAGGGGTGTAACGATGTTCCGGTGAACACCGCTGATGATACGCGTATGGTTCGAACCAATCCAGATTTTATCGACAGCTGATGGATATATAAACCGACCAACAATTTCCATAAGACAGTCCGGTCGCGGCATTGACTCGAAAGGACTCCTCCTCCAGTCTGGCGTATAGGCTCGTTGGACTCTACCCTTCCGTCGGCAAGGTATTGACTTGCCGAGCATCCTTATTTCCATTTGGTAGGGTATTGACCTACCAAACGACGACCACCCGTGTGAGACGTATTGACTCTCACATATTCCTGTACTTCCCGCCTCTAAGGTACTGACTTAGAGGTACTTCGTCTCGCCCGAGGTACTGACTCTGACGAGCATCCAGAACCTGCATCACCGCTTATACCCGTGTATCGAAGTAACGGCGTTCGCATCGTTCAAACCACTATTCCGTAGGTATATCTCCCCGGTCGACGAGAAATAATTAGATACGCAACCTTATAGGGACCGATATAATAAATATTTAATTTTAGGCCAGGTATTGATCTTGTTGTACATATGTAAATAGCGTCTGTAAATATTTTTATAAGAATGAACTTATTTTATTTTGGGATCCTGTCTCTGACTGTACAACCCTACCCGGCAATCCGTAACAACCCCCTTACAGAGGGTTAAAATCCTTTTAGTTTGGTTAATAATATCTTCAATTATTATATCAAACCTATCTTCGAATTGCTCCCAAGTTATGGATATTAGTTATGTTATCACTTTGGTACATTTCAGAAAAAAACATTTGTTCATGAAATTAGATTACGATTTCTACACTCTTAAGGTTCCTACGTCCCGTTGTTTCTCGTGATGCCACTCTTGAGCTGCTTTCTATGCGTTTTCCAAATGTACCGCTACTACTTCTATTGTATACAGTAAAACTGTATGTAGAATGCTTCTTCTTTTACTATAAAGTTGTTATTAACTGCTCCGTTTTCAGTAAGTTTTTGTTTCGTTGCTCTACCACCCATTTTTAATAACCCACCAACGACGTTGAAGTATGACATGTACTAACAAATTCGTTTATTCACGGGATCAATAAATACCTTAGTCTGCAGGATCAATAGGTTCCTTTAGTTTGCAGGATCGCCATGTGTTGTATCTATAGTGGTGGACGAGGACATGGCAGAATAGCCATGTATTGTTTGAATTGTTGATAGTTGATGTGACGGATAACGATCATTAATTTCAAGATAATGCCATGAAATAAAGTAATTGTGAAATTATCCCGACCTAGATTATAGGGTGAAAGTAAACATCTCGACAAGTACCACTGGGTTTTATTTACACACTGAATAACACTTAAATTAACTATACACGACCTACAATTTACTAGGACGGTCGAGTTCAATTCGTACCTATAATATACATTCGTTGTTATCGATAATCAGAACAGAATATTGATTAGTTCCTAGATGTATACGATTCTTATTCTTATAGTAAATAATTTGTATGTGGTTTTTTAAAAATGTTTGTACTTAGTTGGAAGTATATCTTACTCATATGTGTTTTGTTTATTACAATATTATTTTTAGTTAAACAGTTGTTTGAGTTGTATCAACCTCGACATGATCTGAGTTCATATCAGTTCCTATGGGTTGTTTTTAGTCTTCGGGTTTAATAACCACTATATGGCCTATAAAGTGTCAATAAATAGATGCACGGTATATTTATTAACTGCGGTGGCACGTGGCTTCTGGTGTCATAAGTGATAAGTTATCATGTGTTGACATACTTTTTCTCCCAAGCTACTGAAATTTCTTAATTATTTTCAGTTGCAAAGATGTAAGCAAACTTTCTTACTGGGATTGGAGTAAGTCCATATTGTAACTCAGAGCATTTGAGTAGATATTGAACTAGCAAATATTGTTTTTGTTTACTAAACATTTGCGAATAATTAAACTTTGCAACAAACGATACGATTTCGTTTGATTTTAATTTATTTACGTATCTTGAGGGGTTCGTTCTATTAATATTATATTTTTGGCAACTATGCGGATGTTACCATAAGCACTACATATTTAATTTACTGCAGTTTCCATAATTTCAGAATCAGTAGGCAGTCAGCCTCTCGATTTCCATTTAAAACGCATCTGCAAAAAAATTATTATTGAAGATGCTGCAGTGAAAATTTTAGCAGAAGAAGCTAAAGATTAATCTACGTTAGCCTATATTTTTTCACATGCAAAAGAAAGATAAAAATACTGGAATCCCAGTACAGGTATTTTCTAACAATGAGGGGAAGTTTGATCTGTGCCTCAAACCTCCCACATAAAATCTGTTCATCCCTCCCCTCGTACCAGTAGCCACAACAAATTAAAGTTAAAGTTAAAACATAACCTAACAAATAATTTTTATTACATGGAAGTCTGTTGAATTAGTATGTTATTCGTCTAATTCATCCATATATTTCCAGATATAATAATGTGAATAAAGAATCCTTATAGATTTTGTTCAAAAACTTTTATTCTCAAAAACAACTTTCCACTATAACTTTCGTAAACTACTTCGATTTGTTGTTGAGCTTAGATAACGTGAACGAAGCAATGAATAAGCATCCACTAAACGGAAAAGTAAATTTATTTAAGAATACGTTATCAATGCAATATTTATGACTCAAACCTTCCTCTTGCCCCTTCTCAGTCTCCCTTAAAAAGGTGTGTCCACACTATGTCGATCGACAATGTCGAACAAGTCTGGACGTGTCGCTAGACATTGTTGAGCGGTGTCGAGTCTAGTCGAACGCAACCCGAATCAGGTCGGTCCGGATCAAAGACAGTCGAGTCGAAGGCACCAGTGTGGACGTGTCGATCTTGTCACTGCCGTTTTAAAAAATAGAATAGTGCTATACTGTTGTTCAAGTGCTTACATTTTTATTGAAAATGAATTGGAGTGATACCCAAACGTCGAATTTTATTGAAATGTACCGTGATCGTTCTTACTTATGGGATTCAAGTGATGTTAACTATAAAAACAGAAACAAACGGCATGATGGTTTGGTGGAAATTGCGGTGTCATTTGGCATTGAAAAAGTGGAGGTGGAAAAGAAAATTAGAAATTTGCAAAGCCAATTTGCAAGGGAGAAAAAGAAAGAGAGCTAGTCGAGGAAGACCGGGACTGGCGCTGATGACGCCTATACAAGCAAGTGGTTTGCCTACAAAGCTTTGATGTTCTTCGCAGATAGGAACAAACCCAGGAACACTCAGGATACAGAGGTAGGCTAATTTGAGATCTATATTTTCATTTATCACTAATTTATTAATCAAAATTACAAAAATATGTCGAACTACTTATCATACTGGAAGTGTAGTTCCCCTTGCGGAGAAACAAAGTAGTCTGCAAACTTATCCCTAATTTTCTGAGCTTCAATAGAACTTCTCCTTGGGATGGCAGGCAGCCTGCTTATCTGGCAAGTGGCTGGATCACGCCTCCACAGGCCTGGAAATACTTCTCCACTCTCAGATGATTCCCTATCCAACATCCCAACTGAGCTGTAAACGTTTCTCGATTCGCTTTTCCTCAAGTAGTTATGCAAATAAACTGCAGCCAATGTCACTTTTGTTGCTTTCTCTGGTTTCAATATTATTGGTTTTCTGAATACTCGAAAACTGGAAGACATTATGCCAAATGCATTTTCGGAAACTCTTCGAGACCTACTTAGTCGGTAGTTGAATATTCTTTGTTTTGTTCTTTTATCATGCAATCCCGAGAATGGCTTCATAACATTACATGTAAGTTTAAAAGCTTCATCTCCTACAAAGACGTATGGCATCGTAAAGCTTGATTGGGGTAAAGGGCGTGGAAGGGGAAGGTGCATCACGTTGTCCTCTAAACATTTTTTAAAAAACGTAGCATTGAAAACGCCACTATCTGAAATTCTTCCCTGGCAACCAACGTTTGCGTATATGAAATTATAATTTGCATCAACTACAGCAAGCAATATAATGCTAAAAAACCCTTTGTAATTGAAAAATTCTGTGCCAGAATGGACTGGCGCTTGAATGCTTATGTGTTTCCCATCAATGGCTCCCACACAGTTTGGGAAGTTCCACTTCTCATTAAAACATTTTGCAACACCTTCCCATTCCTCTGCATTTTGCGGCATCTGTAAAGAAACAAAAACTGTCTGAGTAGATTCAATAATAATTCGTTTTTTTTTCATCAACTCAAATTAATATTGTCAAAAAATAGTGAATTGTGTTTGTATAATTGTGTTTTCTAGGGATCACAAGAGCCAGAATTTGAGGAACAACAGAAAGAAAATGATAATGAAGAAAATAATGAAGAAAGCGTCGAACAGTCACAGACATCAAATTCGAAAGACAACAATGAAAGTGCAAGTACACCACTGCCTGAAGACGCATTTACCTCCCCAAAAACACCAATTAAAAAGCGCAAAGTAAGATCAACTTCTGCTGGCAGTGCACCGATCATGAATGAAGCGGTTAACTTATTGAGATCTATTCAGTCAAAGAAGAAAGAAAAAGATGAGTATGATTCATTTGGAGAACAGGTAGCCATTAAACTGAGGAAAATTACTTCACCTTAAGCAAGGTTTCAAGCCCAACAAATAATTAATAAAACATTATTCGAGGCAGAGATGGGCATGGCAGGTTACTCGTACAATGCCAACACACATCAACAAACATATCCCAATATCTTCCCATCTACAAATCAAAATTATCCCCAACAAACATATGAACCTCAGTTATCGCCCTACCCATTAACACAATCTCCTACGTTAAATTCACAATATTCATCTTCATCCTTTTCTGCCTCTCAGTCCCCATCATCTGTTCGGTCTGACAATATTTCGAATAACTTGGGAGGACAACCTGAACTTTACGAAAACGAGATCCGAGAATTGTATTGAACGTATTTAATTTTACATGCACTTAACAATTTACACATTTATATTTTCAAATGTTACATACTTTTTCCAATTTTATACTATGAGCAAATTTTGTAAGCTGTAATTTAAATTGAATAAACAAAATATGAAAATAAAGTATTGCATTTACTAGAATGTGTAGTTAACTTTCTTACCTTGACATAATCCTTAAGTGCTTCTACCAGGGCATCACAAACTTCTGGGACAATGATGGAGATTGCTTGTTTTGATATCTTCAACAGGTAGCTCAATGAAGTGTATGAATCGCCAGTTGCCAAAAAGCGCAGCGTTACTGCAAGGCGATGGTTCACTGGAATTGCTTTTCTGAATGGTGTGTCTTTTTTAATTATGTTAGGCGCAATCATTTTCAAAAGATTTTCAAAATTGGAACTTTTCATTCTAAAGAAGTTTTTAAAGCCCGCGTCACATCTATATTCTAGATTTAATTCGTCAACCTCATCCATCAATAAATCTCGCATAAATTCCTCCGTGCTATACCTTTTTCTGCCTCGAACGAGGCTAGGCCGTACCCAAAATCTCCGCGGGCGACGATTACGATCTTTTTGGCTTCCCAAGATGGCAATAAGAATTGCAGCAGAAGCCGCTGCTCCAGCATCTTCATCATCACTCATATTATATATGAAAATCACTCAAAATCACTCACTATATAAAAATTTATGATGGTTGTCGGTCGACTCGTCCACATGTACTGAGGCAATTTAGACGAGTTGACACAGTCGAAGGTATCGAGCGATTTTATCGATCGACCGGGTCGACAGAGTTGATCTACATAGTGTGGACATACCTTTAATAGTCTTTGCATTAAAAACTTTTTCAGCGTTTTTGTGAGTATTCTGTTTACTAATTTTTTCTTTACTGAGTATTTATTTCATAATTTTTTTTATTTAAATAATAAAAATTGGAATGGAATAAAAAAATGTCTACCCTGTACTAAATAATTTATATAAAAATGTAATGTCGTTAGATATAGAATTAAAATCTCTATCAATCAGGTGTCACATGATATCGATTTCTATTTAAAAAAAATTACCCCGACACCGGTGACGTCATCCTGACTCTACGTGACTTATAACAAGAGTATTTAAAAAGAATAATTGACCTGAAAATTTAACGCTCTTCCAAATACTGATCTTATTCAGCTGTTCACTGTATACATATATAAAATTCTATAAGACAGGTTATTGTAGCTTAACATTTAAATAAACTAATCAAAACGAAGGGGAAGCCTCTTCGTTTTTGTGTTACAAAATACAAACATGAAATTTTATGTCCTCTATCAAATATATTCCAAATTAGAAATGTGTAGCAAAACTTTATTCTTACCAATAGTTTTTTATTGAAGCCATAAAACTTAATAAGTGTATTTTTTCAGCAGGAGATCCTAAATGCATTTATCAATTTTATTCTTCAGTTTTTATTGAAACGTGGAAGTATTAAAATGAATACTGATGTGCTTGGTAGGCCAGAAAGCCCTAGAGTGTGCCCCACGGAAAATCATATGGGTAGAGTCATCACCTTAATTCAGGAGGGTCTTTCGAGGCGACAAGTAACCCGAATGTTAAATTTTAGTCGCGCTGCCCTAAATGGAGCAGCAGGTATCAGGCAAGCAAGCTTTGTTAGAAGATAACCTTACCCACCCCGTGCAAGAGCGACTTCTGACAGAGAAGACCATTTGATAAGACTTTGGGCTACCAGGAACCGTAGAATAATTGCTAAAATGCTCCAAAATCACTTGGCGGACACCACAGGTACAAGAATAAGTACTCAAACAATACGCAATAGACTTCAGGAACGTGAGTTTCGTGCAAGATGGTCATCGAAAGTACTTACTTTAACCCGTGAACATCTCAGAGCCAGAAGATTGTTTGCTGAAGAACACATGGGCTGAAACCTGGAGCAATGGAGTAATATACTGTTTAGTGGCGAGTCAAAAGTCGGTATTAAACACACTGACGGACGTGATAGAGTTTGGAGACACCGGACGAATATTATTTGGACTGTACTATAGAAGAAAGTGTTCCGTTTGGAGGAGAAATAAATTTGAATGTGCCCACTGCGCTTGTAATGATTCGTGAAGGATCTAACACTGCACACAGGTATATAGACGAGGTTCTAGAACCACATGTGGTACCATTTGCTAAGAATATGGGTCAGGTATTTATTCTTCAGCAAGACAATGCTTGTCCTCATATTGCCAGGATAGTGCAACGTTTCCTCAATGCCCACAAAATTAAGACTCCGGAATGGCCCACATGTAGTCCAGATTTCAACTCGATCACGCATGTCTAAGATACACTTAAGAAGCGTTTAAAGCAACGTCAGCCGATTGGAAACCTTCAGCACGTCGAAGAAATTCTCCTGAGATAATGAAAACAAGTGGATCCTCAAGTGATTCGAAATTTAATTGAAAGTGTGCCTCGTGATTTTGCTGAAGTTTTACAAACTAGAGGGAGGCACACTAGGTAAAAATTTCACACTTTTCTCCATTTTTTACATGCTTTGTAAACTAATAAGTTACGGTAGGTTATACAAACTTTCTATTGAAAAATCTGGTATATTGAATATAATAATAAGAAGTTTGAGTAAATGACAATACGGCTTTTTAAAAGTGACTCTTTCTTCGTTTTGATTAGTTTACTTTAATATTCGGTGAATCAAAAAGATAAGTTGAACTGAATGAATACTGATATCGATACCAATTTTTCAGTTCGGCAGAATCAATGGGGAGTATATGGACATTTTGGAGAATGAGAAGGTACATTGTTGCAGTCTTGGCTTTTTTAGGATTCTTTACTTCTTATGCCTTACGTGTAAACTTGAGTATTGCTATTGTAGCTATGACTGAATATAGAAACGTTACTTTAGAAAACGGAACCGTCGTTACGGTAAGTAACAATTGTCAATTTTAAGTTTTGTCTTGTCTCATAATAAATAACTTAAAATATGGTACAAATAGGCTACCCTTTTCTTCTTTTGCGAATAAATTTTGTTGGTTTTGGCTCGTTTCAGATATTATACATGGCACTTTGGACCTACTTTTTTCAACATTTTCTTGCTAGACGAGCTTTCTTCTCATACTCGTATTTGAAAACTTAATTTTTAGTAACTATAAACGTGACGAAAATAAGCCGCAATATACCCACAAAAAACTTGAAAAATGTATTTATAGAAAACAAACATTACATAACCTACAACAGCTGATTGTTGTGATATTCAGTGTCGCTGTACATCCTTGGAAGCAAAAAAATCAGTGCCGCCAACATAAGTGGTTACGCGATGGCGAACCCTTATAATACAGTCATTTACTGACCAGGGGGCTAGCAAACCATTTTGTTTTCCTTAGTATAAGTATTGTATTAGAAAATGAACGATTTTAAAAATTAAAATTTAACTTTTCCGCACTTATACACTCCGGAGGCTGTGTGGTGGTTACTTAGTAAGGGTCCCTCGTATACTCGACGGTTACCATAAAGGCATATTATTATGGAGGATACCACTTACCCAGCAACCTGTGTTCGGGAACAGAATAAACAATAACACATTTATAAAATCACTGGGTTCAAGTTTAATACATTTAAAATTACACTACTATAAATATCAAAACGACTTATTCAAAGTATTAATAACAATCATAATATCATCCTGGTTCGTTCACACCTATTTTTGAGTTACAGGGGTGGTAAGTTTTAAAATGAACACAGTGTATAAGATTAAATTTAACGCAATATAATCTCCAAGATTCCCTCTCGTTTTTTTTTCGTTATAGCAATCATTTTTTTAATTGAATATGTAAATTTTCATATTCAACATTTGTGTAAACTGCTGAACAGCTTCTTTTTGATTTTTGAATGAAATAAAATATCACATTCTTCATTCCACCAATGTTTATTAAATTTTGGATTGACCACTTTTTTCTTTTTGGGTATGGAATATTCTGCTGCTTGGTTCGGTTCATTTATAAATTCCTTTTAATAAGTAATATTTTTTCCACAGGTGCCATAGTGCATACTGTAACGTGACAATCGTGTCTAAAATTTTAGGGCTCGCGGCTAGACTCAAGTGGAGAAGGGAGTGTTCCGTTCTCGAATAAAGATAAAATTATTTTGATGTTTAATTGGGCGCCAGTTAAATTGACTCCAATCACCTTACCACCAATTTAACAAAAGACCAGCAAAAAAATCGTGTCAAGTCAAAAAAAAACAAAGTCTCACTTTGCTTAAAGTTAATTTTATTTCACTCCAGAAATTGTGAAAGATTATTTAATACAGTGAGGGGAATATATTCTTACCAATATAAAGTTTGGAAAAAAAATCGTAACGGGGAAGTATTAACGTAAACACTAATAATAAGATAATAATACCAAACTTCAAGTCAAACATTTAAGTAAAGGTAATATCTCATCCATACCTCAAATGTGACTAGTATTACAACAATAAAAAACTCAAAGTCAAAATGTCACAAATTTATTTTATTATACTGAAGTGCTGAGCTACTAGTTTCGGCCCTCAATGGCCATCTTCAGGCTACAATGAATGTTTGGGTAAGGAAGAAAACATTAAACAATCTGTATATCTTACCTAAATGATGATAATTATTAGTGGGACAACAAACGTCCACACATAGCGCCGATGAAGGGAAGGATGTAATTTAGGTTACTGGAAATCGCAACAACTATAAACGCATGTTACCCCCGAAATAAAAGCTAACGATACAAATTATGGTAAAAGTTAGCGTAAATTTACTCTGTGAAAAAGAAGAAGAATAGTCAATAAACTAAAAGTAGTAGTCTAGTCAAAAGATAAAAAAGAGAAGATTATGACAGTAGTATTCAACTTAAAAAGAGTGAATCAAATTGTAAGTAAAGATATTTCTATAGTAACTTACATATAGTTGGTAAAATATTATTAACAGCGATTTTTACAATAACAATACTTGACAATATTGGAACTAGCAAAAGCAAAGGAATACACCAAACAATCAAAATGGGAGATTGAGGTAGATGTATGGATCTTTTGGTGTTAGTTGCTCATTAAGACAAACAGCGTTGTTATCAGAACTAATCCGGTTAATCTCGAAAATCTCGAGTAAATTCATCCTAGGACCTTTAAAGCACCTATGTAATCTACACGCATCTGATAAAGAAAAATTGTGGTTTTCAGATATAATATGATTTGCAAAAGCAGATGGTGAAGCAGGTGGGTCAGTATTTTGAAATCTTTTAACAAAACTAAGATGTTCTTTCATTCTAGTGTCTAATAAACGACCAGACTGACCGATATAGACAGCCCAATTTATATATACCAGGAGAATGTAAAGTCGGAACAGAATCTTTGGTGTTAACCAAAAAAGATCTAAGATTGTTATCAGTCTTAAAGCCAAATTTAATGTTATATATCTTGAAAATGTTACCAAACTTATAAGATACAGGGCCAAGGAAATCTTATTTTTTATCTTTTGACTAGACTACTACTTTTAGTTCATTGACTATTCTTCTTCTTTTTCACAGAGTAAATTTTGTTTACGCTAACTTTTACCATAATTTGTATCGTTAGCTTTTATTTCGGGGGTAACATGCGTTTATAGTTGTTGCGATTTCCAGTAACCTAAATTACATCCTTCCCTTCATCGGCGCTATGTGTGGACGTTTGTTGCACCACTAATAGTTATCATCATTTAGGTAAGATATACAGATTGTTTAATGTTTTCTTCCTTATCCAAACATTCTTTGTAGCCTGAAGATGGTCATTAAGGGCCGAAACTAGTAGCTCAGCACTTCAGTATAATAAAATAAATTTGTGACATTTTGACTTTGAGTTTGTCATTGTTATTTAAGTAAAGGTTTACCATGCGGAAATCTAAGGGTTTAACACTACTACTGATGCAACAATAATCTCTCGGCATTAAGACAGTAAGGAGCAAACGTAAGCAAGTAATATATTTGAAACTGTGGCGTTGCTTGAGCTCAGAATAATAATTATAATATATATATATATATATATATATATATATATATATATACATATTGAACCAGTCCTCTAAAATATATAAATAATTCACGTATGAGATTGAATATTAAAAAGATTTTTTATTAATACGTAGGGTCTACCATTAGACACTACCTAGTTAAAAACTAAATTTAACATAAACGAATGAATGAAGTAAGCAAATGTATTATCAAATATTGAGAAAACCAATTATAAAGAAAGGCCTAAAGGATAAGGAATAAAATTTTAATGATGACATTATAATTAAGTATAAAAA
The DNA here is from genome assembly GCA_963921935.1 of Galeruca laticollis. Classification (NCBI taxonomy): domain Eukaryota; kingdom Metazoa; phylum Arthropoda; class Insecta; order Coleoptera; family Chrysomelidae; genus Galeruca; species Galeruca laticollis. The sequence goes on along the minus strand of OY998183.1, from coordinate 16,992,314 downwards.
TTGTACCTTCACAATTAAATCCTAAGGTCAAGTCAATGTCAACAATTTTCAAAATCATCTGAACACTGCCATGTCAATATCTGGATGAAGTAGAATGTTGTTTTGTTTGAAACCTAAAATAACAAGTATTAATAGTCAACTTACTAATTGATTAGCGATATTCACAGACGATGGTAGTAAAAGTTTACAATTTGAAAAAGTATTTATAAAAAAAGAAAAACTTTATGAAAGATGACATACGGAACAGAGCCATGTAATATGTCAAGGAAATCTGTTAACTAAATAAAATTTAATGAACAGGAAGTAATAAAATCTAGTGATTTTCTTGCCAACCTAAAATCATTGATTTGGAATTGAATATAAAACATAAAAGGCAAATTTGGAAATAAATAAGATTTTATATGAATTAAGATTAGTAAAAATTCATAAATTGAAAACTAAACAGTTCCATATATATAAATAATCATTTTAGGTTGTAGAAATTGTATATTTAATTGTAAATAAATACACCATAAAAAGGGAATAACAACAAATTTTGGGATTGTAATACATGTAAAGGACATTTTATATATTCCCTAAGACATTATAAACCCATTTATATAAGTGTTATTATCCTCCAGGACAATTTTAATTAAATAATTTTGTATTTTCATGAAAAACACTTAAATTGACAATTATCGAATAAAAAAACAATATAAGGAGGCTTTGTTTTTGATATGTGAAAAAGTTTGTTGATTTAAAAAAGAATTGCGAATCGGGCGTTGGTGGAAGAATGGTTAGCATCTATGTAGCTCTCCTCTACAAAAATGTTCATAAAACTATGTAAAAGTATATAATTTTAAGTTAAAAACCATTATAAAATCATATTATCAATTTTGTTTCAACTGTGTAATAAAGTGCAGTGTGCTGAAAGAGTATTTCTTTAATAAGAAGTTCCCAAGAAAAAGACGCGTAGCAGCAGTTCCACAGTGCCAAGAATTGGAAATAAGGTCGGTGGTTTTTAAGTTTTTTTAATTTGGAATTCCAAAGAGAACGAAATAGTGAACAATAAAAATATCATTTGCACGTTTACATTATAATTTCTGAGAAAGGCCAAAAACAATATAAAATGATGAATATCATTTCCTATCCATGGATATCCATGTAATTTTGATTATCATGCAACTTTAATAATAGTTATAATTTGTACTTACTTGTAAAAATTTTTTATTTCACATCATCATTGTTTACATTGCACGTAAAGTACCATTTCACTTCTATTTCTTCTAATGCATGTTTAACTATTTCTATAACTATTCATCATTCACATTACTCGCATTTTGATATATGTATGTAACTGTTTAGTGTAATTTCCAATGATATATCGATGATTGCAATGAATTTAAGAACGTTAAATTTATAAAAACATTCATACAAACAACATCGACTGTGAACCATACGTTTTGTGTCGTGTGAAACGATATACGAGGATTTGTTTCTCCTATGCGCCGACGCAGTCAGTTCAAGCATTCAGTGCGCATGACCAGTTAAGAATGCAGGAGCGGTGTAAAGAATATTTATGTAAAAAGAATTTGAATATAATCTCAACAATTTATTAAATCATTTCGTTAAAATGTTGGTATTTATTTTTCATTCTGTTTAATATTCATAATACATTTAGAAAATGGTGCTTAATTCATTCATTCTACAATAATATTTGGAGTCGATAATAACAAAGGTATATATATTTTTATTCAGGAATAAAGCATACTAGAAAATTTTCAGAATTCAATATTTAAATGTGTATCAAAGTTATACATATGCGTCCAGAACTCAAAGGGAGGAGTCTCATGCTGCCGACTATCATATAAATTATAAATTAAATGAAATTTCACAGATTATCATCAGCAGCTAGCCGAAGGTAAAGTAAAAAAAAGGTAAAATATACAATACAATAAAGATAAATCATATAAAAATAAATATTCCCATAGTAAATTACATCAATTATAATATATATATATATATATATATATATATATATATTAAACTTATCGTCATAAATTTTAAACAGAATAACTCCCAAAAATATATGAAATTGTAACATTGTCAAAGGACGAATAGAGGTTACCTTCTCAAAAATATATATAATTATCATTTTTTACGTATGAACCGATATAATGAAATATATCTCATATCCAATTGAACGTCTATGATATCAATTATCTTTTATAATTATAAATACACTAGTATTATTAGAAATCAGTACCTGAATTTTTCATATTGTAAACATCGTGAGTCATCAAAGCAAATTTCATTCCTTGATACACTATAAATTCATAATTTATTCACAGCACAGAGGATGACATGTATATTTCACCTAGAATATTAAAAGAATCTGAAATAAAATAAAATTATTATTGGGTAATAATAAACAGAAAATTTTGATACGAATATACAAACGAATTAATCACAGTTGTCGAAAGTCAACTATTGAAATGTCAATTCAAAGCGGATGAAAAATATCATAGAAGATTAATAGCAGAATAGTCAACCACAGACATATTTCGAAGTCTGAAGTATTGATTTTTTTTAAAGCTGTTTATATAAAAAAGGTTATTGTACTGAATAATAGGATGAGTTTATATAAGATAATGGTCAAGTAAAATAACAGAAAGGGTTTGAAAAATATTATAAAGGATTATAACGAATTATTGATTGTAGATTTATTGATATGTTCATTTAAAGTGGGAGAGATGTTATTAGTGTATTAAATTATAAGACATAGTTTGGAACTAAACAAGAGGTAGAAAAGTATAATGAATTATTTTAAAATTTTCACAAATAATTAGGAACAATAATAATGAGGGAAAGAAAAGATAAATTTAATATAAAACATCTAATAAACAAGGTTGTAATATCTAGCAACTTGGTAGTGTTTTGTTTGAAATAACAAGGCTAGCAACCGGGAGTTGTTGATTTGAAAAAGAAGGAAGGTATCTGGGGTGATCTGAAGCGGATGAACATGTAAGAGAATTTTTTCTTAAAATTTTATTGAAATTATGCAAAAATCATGTAAATTTGAAATAAAAACATAATACAAAAGATAAAGTAGAATACGAGAAACGTTGAAACCAGAAATTAACCGTCAAACATAATTATTTGTGGAAATATATAGAATTTAAAATTTGATTGGGGACGCTATGCAAGAATTTTGATTATATTATCACATTAAAGCTATAATTGATAGTGAAGAACATTCAGAAGCATCTTTAAACTGTATAAGGCGAATATAGCTAACAATTTAATAAATTTATTGACTTACCTGTATTTGAAAATATCGAGTTGGTGTCCACGATTCCAGAAGAGAGTCCAGCCTGATACCAGAGGAAGAATCGGGAACAGAGTGCACTTACTAAACTTTTAAGTGATACACAGGTCAGTTTTTTTTAATAATTTACATGGTATACCATAATAAAAAGTCAGACTTATAATTTATTTGGCCAAATTTCACTATGAACAATTTTTAGCAATTTAAGAATATCCATTTCATGTAATTTAGTAGTAATAGTAAGGGTTTTCACAAATTTTTCATTATAATCATAATGTTTTTCAATTTTATCACGATTCACCATTATATAAACTAAATTTTGTTGACTTGTCTGTATTTCATTTCTACCATCCACAGAACATAAAATGATTGATATCATAGAGGTTAAATAGGTATGTTCCGCGCTCAGATTCAAAGCACATGTTGAGTAAATTATGGTAAGACAATATTCAAACTATACAATTTCATATATTTTCATATCATCCGGGACCCAACGAGAGTAAAGTGTTCTCATGCTCACCATTCATATAAATACATATAACAATTTAAAATATTAACAATATAAAGATCACTGAGCTAGCCATACATACATATATATATGTATAGAATTTAAAAATCATAGATAAATAAATTTCATTCTCATTAAAAAAAAAAAAGAAAAAACTAATAAAATTATATAATAAACTATAATAAACGTATAAAAAAAAATAACAACAAATTGGCACCCAAAAACGTGGGGCGATTTAGAAATAATTGGTAGGATTTAGTGAGGAGTATAAATAAAACATATACAAGTAATATTAAATAAAATTAGTAACGATATTATAAATAAATACCATGGACAGGAAGATGACACTGAGAGACGGAAAACAAGTAGGAGGAGAAAGTGGAACTGAGCAAGAAAGAGAAGAAAGTCGTGGTAGAGGAGAATACCAAGTATTCCATTTAGAACAGGGACAACAATCTGGAGGGAATGTACCAGAGGAAGACTCGACAGGAGATGAGGAAGTAGAAGAACAGGAAGATAGAAGAAGGGAATCGCAAGGAAGAACAGTTACCAATGATCAATTTATGCAATTTGTGATTACAATGAAGGACGAATTGAGGGGAGATATGAATAAAATAAAAAAAAAATTAAGTGGAGATATCAACATCATAAGTGGAAATATGAATAACATGGAGGAGAAGATAAATGGAAACATAGATACAATGAGAGGAGATATCAACATGATAAATGGGAATATGAACAGAATAGAAGGTACTTTGAATAAAAAAATGGACCAGATGAGTGGAAACATAGACAAATTGGAAAAGAAAATTGAAGATGTGAAATCTGAAAGTATTAAAGAAATCCAGAAAATCAGGGAAGAAAACGAAGAATTTCAAAGAAGAATGGATAAGGTGCAACAAAATATTGAGGAGCAAAATAAAAATTTAAGAACGGAGACAATGGAATAAAAATCCGGGAAGAGATAGAAAAACATGTTAATGGAGAAATTCAAGAATGGGGTAGAGGTTTGGAAGAAAATTTATTAGGAACTATTGTACTAGAAGTTAATAAACAAAATGAAAATATAATCAGAGAAGTAGAACATATAAAAGTACAAAGACAAATAAATGAAGAAATAATACAGAAGGTAGATAAAAAAGTTAAGGATTTAAATGTTAGGCTGGATGAACAAACAGGAACAAATGAAAAAAGGTCCGAAGTCATGGGTAGATCATTTAATAAGGAATTAGAAGAGATGAATAGGAAACTACAAGAAACGGTAGAAGAAATAGAGGATACTGTCAGAAGAAAGGAGGAGGAGTTATATACAATGGGAATATGGATTTAGGGGTTAAATTTGACGGAAATATTAATCTAATACACCCAAAAGTATTTATTAAAATTGTAAAAAGTAAATTGAGGGGAATAAGGGATTTGATGGAAAAAAAATAGCGATAAGAGGAATGTTATCAGGCCATGCATTACTCTGGTTCTGCAATAAAGAGGAACAAATAAATAATATGGAGGAATTTGAAAACCAATTTGTAAATTATTTTTGGGGGGAATTACAACAAGCAAATTTCCGGGAAAAATTATATTTTGGCAAATTTGATTATAATAAAGGGAAAAATTTAAATTCATATGCAATGCAATTATATAATATGGCACAGTATTTAGAACCGGTGATGAAAGAAGAGGAATTGGTTTTATACGTAGGTAGACACTTTAATGCAGAGGTATCGGAGACTATTGCACTCCACAACATTAAAACCATGGATAATTTGTCATGCTACCTACAGAGAGTGGAGAGAAGTATTTTAAATGCAAATGGGATAAATAGGTATCAGAATAGAAATGAAGACATAAGAAATGACAGGACAAGAGAGAATGGAAACGGAATTTTCAGAAGAGAGAATTATAATAGAAATGAAAATAGGAATAATGGATATAGGAATTTTGAGAATAGAAGAAATCCAGAAAATGGAGACAGATATCATAGAGATGGAGACAGAAATCATGGAAATGGAGATAGAAATAATGGTGGTAGGCAATATGAAAATAGAGGGAATCAAGCGAACTTCGACAGAAGAAATTATGATGGAAATAGGAACGGAAATTGGCGACAGAATAGAGGGGAAGGAAGAAACAATTACAATGATAGAAGAAATTATAATCAAAGGAACCCAGAAAGAAACTATGAAGAAGAAAACCATAGAGAGGAAGATAGACGACAAGTAAATCACATCATACAAGAGCAGGAAGGATCAAACAATGATCCAAATCAAGAGCAAAATTTGCAAAGAAATTTTGCATAAATCGTCCTTGCGTTCGTAATATTATCTATTCTTCTCATTATCAACACCCAAGAGAATTTATAGATGAAAGTTCACACTGTAATGAAAATATAACATTAATATTTATAGAAGGGTATTTATTAGATGTAAAATGCAAAATTTTATTAGATACAGGATCTGAAGTTTCAATTATAAATCATAATAAAATAGAAAATATAAAACAAGATGATATTACGGTGATTAATACTAACAAGATATCATTAGTAGGGGCGAATGATAAAAAACTTTATGAAACAAATCAAACTATTATAATTAATTTAAAAATCGATGCAAATATTATTCCAGTACAACTATTAATCGTTAGAAATTTAAAATATGATATAATATTAGGTAATGATGAATTAAATAGACATAGGATAATTATAGATTATAATCAGGGATGCATTAGATATCAAAATTCAAATATAAATTTTATGAAACAATATACAAACAATGATATACAAAATCCTGATATTAAGGAAATAAATCAAATTGGGGAAGAAATAAAAGTTTCAGGAAAATTATGTCACAGGGAATATCAAGATAGGGTATATGAGCTTCTACAACATCATAAGCGACTATTTAATGAGGAAGTTCGTGTAGCATCCAGATATGTACATAAATTGGAAGTAACAGCAGAGATAAAGGATTTCAAAATTAAAACATATCCAATACCATACAGGATGAAGACGGAAGTATATGAAGAAATCACAAAGATGTTGAATGATGGAATTATCGAAAGATCAAATTCTCAATACATCAGTGCCATCACATGTGTTAAGAAGAAAACAGGAGAAATTAGGTTATGTTTAGATGCTAGAAATATTAACAGTTATACAAAGAAACAATATGAAAGTCCATTAAACATAGATTGTATTTTTGGTAGAATTACAAAAGCTAATATTTTCTCAAAACTAGATCTTAAACACAGCTTCTGGTTAATTCCTTTAGATCCAAAAAGTAGGCCGTATACAGCATTTATGGTGGATGGAATTGTGTATCAATTTTGTGTAGTACCATTCGGGTTACAAAGTTCTTGTGCTGCACTAGTACGAACTCTACATACTATCTTGAACCAATATGAAGACTTCACGTTGCATTATATCGATGACATCCTTATATTTTCTGAAACAGAAGAAAAACATCAGGAACATTTAAAAATCATACTTAAAGAATTGGAAGAAGCAGGATTGAAATTAAATTTGGATAAATGCCAATTTTATAAAAAGGAGGTAGAATATCTGGGATATATTCTAAGTGATACAGGAGTAACGATGAATCCAGAAAGAGTTAAAGCGATACTGGAATATCAAACACCTAAGAATCTAAAAAATTTGAGGGGATTCCTTGGGATTCTAAATTATTTCAAGCGACTAATTCCAGACTTAAGTAGAAGAGAGATTCCTCTAATTGAACTATTAAAGAAGGACATAAAATGGAAATGGGATGAAAGACGGGACAAAGCTTTCCAGGAACTAAAAGAAATATTTTTGAAGAAACTCAAAGTTTATCACCCACAATATGATAAACCTTTCATTTTGAAAACAGATGTATCTATGGAAAGATTAGCAGGAGTTTTGATACAAATCCAAGATGAAGAGGAGGTTCCCATAAGTTTCATATCCAGGGTAACAAAAGCAGCGGAGAGAAAATATTCCATAACTGAGTTGGAAATGGCTAGTGTGGTGTTTTGTATAAGTAAGCTAAGATTTTTCTTACTAGGAGCGAAATTTACACTAGAAACAGACCATATGGCACTAACATCGATGTTAAAAAACAGATATGCTAATAATCGGATACATAGATGGATTCTACTCCTACAAGAATATGAGTTTGATATAAAATATGTACCTGGAAAATTAAATATTGTAGCGGACGCATTAAGTAGAGTAAACGATAATGGAAACGAGCCAAGGAAATATCAAATAGGAGTAAATACATTACACCAAACTGAAGGGATATTTACTCTAGCCAGAGTAAAAGAGGATCAAAGACAAATAGATAGTATAAATACTAGAGGAGCAGTGAAAATTGGAGATGTATGGTATAAACAGATTGAGGATAGAGAAGTTTATATAATAACAAGAGATTATGCTAAGGAGATTATTAAACATTTACATATAGAAAATGGACATATAGGAACAAGAAAATTGTGGATGTTATTTAGAGAAAGTTATATAGCTAAGAAAGATTTAAGTATTGTAAAAGAAGTTTGTAAATATTGTGAATTTTGTCAAATAGGCAAAGAAAAGAATTTTCATAATTATATGACAACGAAGTCAATTATAACAAGTAAACCGTTGCAAATAGTGGCAATTGATTTTATAGGGAATTTAATTAAAAGTACAATGGGCAATAGACACTTATTAGTAATGGTAGATGTATATAGTAAATATGTGAAAATATATCCATGTAAGAGGACAAATGCAAAAGTCGTAATTGATTGTTTTAAAGAGTACATAGAAGAGGTTGGAACACCAGAAACCGTGATACTTGATCATGCGACGTATTTTGAGAGCCGAAAACTAAAACAATATACTGACAATAAACAGATAAAGTTAGAATTTATAAGTATAAGAAAACCGAGTTCTAATCCAGCAGAACGATATATCAAAGAAATCATTAAGTATTTAAGAATGTTATGCCAAGAAAATCATAAAAGATGGGATGAACGATTGGATATTATCGAAAAGTTCATAAATGAGTTACCACATGGAGTAACGAGTGAGAATCCAATTTATATCATGAAGGGTATACAACCTGAACGTCACTGGAATTAAAATAGACAATCAACGATGGCAAGTGTACTTGAAAAAGTCAATAAAAGAATCTTAAGTAATGCTGAGAAATATATTAAGAAACAAGACAAAAAGAAGCCCAAGCCAATAAAGTTTAATAAAGGGGATATGGTCATTGTCAAATCTTTAAAGGTACCGAAGAAAGAGGAAGGTCAATGTGCGAAACTATTATACCCATTCGAAGGTCCGTATATCATTGATACAGAAAATGGTCAGAATAGTTATAGATTAGTATATCCAAATACAAAAATATTAAGGGGTATATTTAATATCGAACACATTTATAAATTCTATTCTTAAAGAATAGGTGTTAAAAACGATGAATAGATAATATTACAAACATTTAAATTCATAGGAAATAAGTTGTTTGTAAATAGTAGATTAAGATAGGATAGTTATACAACCAAAATTAGTGTAGAAGTTGCCAATTATGTGAGCAAATAGTAATGGAACGATAAGTTGTTTTTGGGGAAATTCAAATTCAAACAAAGATTAACTATGTTAATATTTATTAAATTTAAATTTGAGGGGATTTAAACTTATCGTCATAAATTTTAAACAGAATAACTCCCAAAAATATATGAAATTGTAACATTGTCAAAGGACGAATAGAGGTTACCTTCTCAAAAATATATATAATTATCATTTTTTACGTATGAACCGATATAATGAAATATATCTCATCTCCAATTGAACGTCTATGATATCAATTATCTTTTATAATTATAAATACACTAGTATTATTAGAAATCAGTACCTGAATTTTTCATATTGTAAACATCGTGAGTCATCAAAGCAAATTTCATTCCTTGATACACTATAAATTCATAATTTATTCACAGCACAGAGGATGACATGTATATTTCACCTAGAATATTAAAAGAATCTGAAATAAAATAAAATTATTATTGAGTAATAATAAACAGAAAATTTTGATACGAATATACAAACGAATTAATCACAGTTGTCGAAAGTCAACTATTGAAATGTCAATTCAAAGCGGATGAAAAATATCATAGAAGATTAATAGCAGAATAGTCAACCACAGACATATTTCGAAGTCTGAAGTATTGATTTTTTTTTAAAGCTGTTTATATAAAAAAGGTTATTGTACTGAATAATAGGATGAGTTTATATAAGATAATGGTCTAGTAAAATAACAGAAAGGGTTTGAAAAATATTATAAAGGATTATAACGAATTATTGATTGTAGATTTATTGATATGTTCATTTAAAGTGGGAGAGATGTTATTAGTGTATTAAATTATAAGACAAAGTTTGGAACTATTTAAGAGGTAGAAAAGTATAATGAATTATTTTAAAATTTTCACAAATAATTAGGAACAATAATAATGAGGGAAAGAAAAGATAAATTTAATATAAAACATCTAATAAACAAGGTTGTAATATCTAGCAACTTGGTAGTGTTTTGTTTGAAATAACAAGGCTAGCAACCGGGAGTTGTTGATTTGAAAAAGAAGGAAGGTATCTGGGGTGATCTGAAGCGGATGAACATGTAAGAGAATTTTTTCTTAAAATTTTATTGAAATTATGCAAAAATCATGTAAATTTGAAATAAAAACATAATACAAAAGATAAAGTAGAATACGAGAAACGTTGAAACCAGAAATTAACCGTAAAACATAATTATTTGTGGAAATATATAGAATTTAAAATTTGATTGGGGACGCTATGCAAGAATTTTGATTATATTATCACATTAAAGCTATAATTGATAGTGAAGAACATTCAGAAGCATCTTTAAACTGTATAAGGCGAATATAGCTAACAATTTAATAAATTTATTGACTTACCTGTATTTGAAAATATCGAGTTGGTGTCCACGATTCCAGAAGAGAGTCCAGCCTGATACCAGAGGAAGAATCGGGAACAGAGTGCACTTACTAAACTTTTAAGTGATACACAGGTCAGTTTTTTTTAATAATTTACATGGTATACCATAATAAAAAGTCAGACTTATAATTTATTTTGCGAAATTTCACTATGAACAATTTTTAGCAATTTAAGAATATCCATTTCATGTAATTTAGTAGTAATAGTAAGGGTTTTCACAAATTTTTCATTATAATCATAATGTTTTTCAATTTTATCACGATTCACCATTATATAAACTAAATTTTGTTGACTTGTCTGTATTTCATTTCTACCATCCACAGAACATAAAATGAGTGATATCATAGAGGTTAAATAGGTATGTTCCGCGCTCAGATTCAAAGCACATGTTGAGTAAATTATGGTAAGACAATATTCAAACTATACAATTTCATATATTTTCATATCATCCGGGACCCAACGAGAGTAAAGTGCTCTCATGCTCACCATTCATATAAATACATATAACAATTTAAAATATTAACAATATAAAGATCACTGAGCTAGCCATACATACATATATATATATGTATAGAATTTAAAAATCATAGATAAATGAATTTCATTCTCATTAATAAAAAAAAAAGAAAAAACTAATAAAATTATATAATAAACTATAATAAACGTATAAAAAAAAATAACAACAATATATATATATATATATATATATATATATATATATTAATAAAATCTGATAACCCTAGTATCTCGCTCACATAATATAAGTTACTGTATAACAAAAAAAATTGATAACTATTTAAGTAAAACTAAGCCAATTTACTATAAACTTACGTCAAGTAAGCCGAAATTCTAGTTAATTACAAAGTGTTATTAATTACCCGAGCAAATATAGTGCAAATTATTAATAAAAATGTGAAAATAAAGAATCCAACAAAAAAAGGACAAAAGCTTGCATGTTTCCAGCGGTGCTTGATAGACTCTTTCGGTGGGAGAAGCACTGATGCACTGCTCCAGGAGTCCGATCTTTAGAGTAGCAAAAGCAGACGATTAGTTCGCTCGGTGTACTGATTCAGGGAACATAGATTTAGCAAATGCAGACTAGCCGCATATGATGAAGAAAAAGCCACCAAGGAGAACGATCGAACTGAAGGAATTGAGCACCAATTCAATATCCAAAATAAAAACCCTATAAATATAAATAACATTATTTCTGTAACAGAAGTATAACGAGCGGTTATTTTTTATTTAAAAGACATTACAAAAAATCGGTTTAACGATAGTAATAATTTACTAAAGGAACCAAAGTTCAACTGAGGCAGAACTAATCGTATCAAAATTTCTTTAAAAGAAATAATAAATGCCACTAATAATATATTTAACTCCAAAGAGATTTTTCAGGTTTGGCTACTAGTGTAATCAATAAAGATAAACCAAAATAAAGCCTACCAAAAAACTTAGAGGTGGGAATACCTTTTCAGGAAAATCGTGTACAATCAAACGAAAAATATTAAAAAAACAATAATTTCAAATTACTTAACCTGGCCAAAGGGCTTTTGGGTTGAAGTATCGATTAGTGGGATCAAGTTTGGCGCTATTAGCAAAAAATTTCATATGTTTTCTTCCTACAACGAAGAATTCCCAAATACGATACGTTACAAAATAACAGATGTATGAGAATAACTATATTTACAATATGAAACAGCAGTCATAAAAAAATGTAAATATATTAATAACTTATTATTTCGCAATATATTTGTGGGGAACGTGAAGTTACAAAAATACATAATCGTAAAAGTACAAACCTGTCTGTGTAAAACGCAGCGCCTAGAAGACACTTTTCACGTGTTATGTATAAATCCTTTGTTTCAAGCAATAACTTTGGTCACCAAAAATACCAAATATTCTATTGGCCACAAAACAAATACTAATCTCAAAATATAATATCGACTTTCAAAATAAAGCCCACGAAGGACGATCTCTTTTTTCCAAAAAAAAAATCAATATTAAAATTGTACAAAGGTCAATTGCAGAATACCGAGAACCTACTGGAAAAGGAGTACCTTTCACGCTTCAGCGGAAACAAGTTTTACAAATGTGGCACTAACGTTTCCTACTGGGTACACCTAGATGGTGTTTCCGTGGAAAATATCCAAAACACAGTAAAATACCTAACAATATGGTACAGAGACTATCATGTAAAAATTAAAATCCTAAAGGATAAAATCAGCTTCTTAGATACCTAAATTACGCTGAAATTTAACGAAAAAAATAAATTTATAGACAACAATAACTAGCGAGAATTAAAAAGGGTCATTTAGCAACATAGCAAGCCAATTCGGTGGTGAACGACACTCGTAAAACTTTGAAAAATTATTTCATATTCATTAATTTTAATAGAAATGCGTTATTTTTGACCCGTTACAATACGTTAAGAGAAAAGTGGCTAATTGGTTTTGTTGAGGTTACATCTTTTTGAATCTGTAATTTTATTAGATAGCTCCAGTTGTACTTCTACCTTTTTAAATGAAACTAACTGCTTCTAAACAGTTAGTTTAATTTAAAAAAAGTGAGTAGATTCCACAGAGTAAGAGTCGAAACAGTGAATGTAAGTAAAATAATTATTGTAAATATTCGCATCCATTTTGTTCCAGAAACTAAAAGAACAGTTTTTTATTAATAATAAATAGACAAAATCGAGTGAAGATTCGAAATTATAAACAACACCAATTTGACAACTGTCATATGCCAGCTGACGCTCATAGATAAGGTATTATTACATAATAAAAAACTTAAATTATGTATAATATTGAAACAAATATTTATGTATAATATCTGTAATTTATTTCTCTCTCTCTCTTCTAGCCGTTTTCTATCCTTTGGATATAGGCCTCTCTCATATTTTTCCAGTTTTCCCTGTTCTGTGCCACTTGGTTCCAGTTAAGTCCGGCTGTTCTTTTGATGTCATCATACCATCTTTGCCGTGGTCTGCCGGTGCTTCTTTTCTCCCCCCAAGGTCTCCATCTTGTTATTTTTCCGCTCCAGTTGTTTTTATTTCGGGCAACATGTCCGGCCCAGTTCCATTTAAGACTGCCTATTCGCCTCACTATGTCCTCTACCTTGGCTCTATTTCTTATCCACTCATTGGTTTTATGGTCTTTAAGCGTTATTCCTATCATTTTTCGTTCTATTGATCTTTGGTGTATCTTTAATTTATTTAAGATTTTCTTTGTTAGGACCCATGTTTCACATCCGTAGGTTGTTACTGGGAGAATGCATTCCATGTAAACCTTGGTTTTTAGTTTGAGGGGTAGGTTGGAGTTGAAGACGTGTCGCATCTTCCCGTAGGCCGCCCATCCTAGATGTATTCTGTGGTTAATTTCAAGTTCTTGATTGGCTTTACCCAATGTTAACTCTTGACCTAGGTAGACATAAGAGTTTACCTTCTTTACCTGTTGTCCTAGCACATTTATACTCTCTATGTTTGTCCGTTGGTTTGTCATGAATTTGGTTTTAGAAATGTTCATTTCTAGGCCTACTTTTCTTGCTTCTTGTTGTAGTTCTATAAGCATGTGTTGTAATTCTTCACTGTTTGGGGCAAAAATTGCAATGTCGTCAGCAAATCTTAGGTTACTTAGTTTTTCTCCCGATATATTAATTCCTCTGTCTTCCCAGTGTAGGCTCTTGAAGACGTCTTCTAGCATCAGTGTAAACAATTTGGGTGACACAATGTCTCCTTGTCTAACGCCTCTTTTAATTGTGATTTCCTCGGTGTCTTCATATAGCCTTACTTTCATTTTTGAGTTGTCATTTAGTGTCTGTATAATGTTAATATATCGTTGGTCTATTCTTGCATTCTTCATTGACCTGATGATTGCCCAAAATTCAACTGTGTCGAAGGCCTTTCTAAAATCTATGAAGGCGATCCATAATGGGATGTTATATTCCGTTACTTTTTCGTTCAGTGTCCTTACGGTGTGGAGATGTTCTATTGTACTCATGCCTTTCCTGAAGCCCGCCTGCTCATAGGGTTGGTATGCGTCGAGTTTGTATTCAAGGCGGTTTGCTATTATTCTCATAAAAAGCTTGTAGATCTGTGATAGTAGGCTGATTGGTCTATAGTTTTCTAGGTTGCTTGGATCACCTTTCTCATATATCAGTATGATTATCGCGGTGTTCCAATCCTGTGGTATTCTTCCCTCGGTTAGGCATGTATTAAATAATGATTTAAGCTCCCTTATCAGTAGGCTTCCACCTTCCTTCAACATTTCCGGTATGATGTTATCATCGCCTGCCGCCTTTCCGTTTTTTAGTTGATTTAAAGCTTTTTCAATTTCTTCCTCTACAATCTCTGGTAGATCCTCGGAGCCAACGTTACATATCTTGTTTTTCTGGTCATTGTTTGCTCTTCTAACATCCTCATTGTCTATTTTGGATTCGTACAGACCTGTGTAGAACTTCTCTGTTATCTTGAGTATCTCTCTTCGATCTTCTGTTATGTTACCTTGTTCGTCTCTCAATTTGATCATTTCTTTTTTATATGCGTTTTCCTTTTTAAAGATGTTTAGACCTCTGTTTTGCTGTATCAACTCCTTTATTCGATTCTCTTGATGCTTTCGTATGTCCTGTTTGGCCATTTCCCTTGCTGTTTTGTTTAGTTCGGCATACTCTACTGTGTTTCTTTTGTTGTCTTTAATGAGTTCTCTCCTTATTTCCAGTAGCTGTTTGGTTTGTGTTGTAAACTTTTCTATTCTTTTAGTTTTTGATGTTACTAAACTTGCGGTTGTTTCTTTCAATGTTTTTACTAGTCTATTGTTCGTTTCGTCCAAACTCTCGTGTAATGATGTTGTTTCCTTTGTTAGTCGTTCTGTCAATCTTTTGTTATATATTGAATTGTTGTCTCTTATTGTACCAGGATCTAGACGGTATTGCGTGCTGTTGAATTTTTTTGCTCTTTCCAATTTTGTGTTTAATTCGATCCTGCACCAGACTAATCTGTGGTCGCTGCCCGTAGTAAAGGAGTTCAGGACGTCAACATCTTGGACGATATGTTTATTTGGTGTGAGCACGTAGTCTATTTCGTTTTTTGTAATTCTATCCGGGCTGGCCCAGGTCCATTTTCTGTGGGGTCTTTTTTTGAAAAACGTATTCATTATGTATAGTTGATCTTTTTCCAGGAAATTTGCAAGCATCGTCCCTCTTTGATTCCATTCCCCAGACCAAATTGTCCAACATACTGCGAGCTATTACACTGCTCTCCTATTCTTGCGTTAAAGTCTCCTATTATCAGCGTGTATCTTGTCTTCTTTTCTGTTAGGCTCTGTGTGATTTCATCATATAGCACCTCGACCTCTTCATCCTCATGGCTACTTGTTGGAGCATAGATTTGAACGATTTTAATTGTTATATTGGAGTTAATCTTAAGTGTTATGTATATTACTCTATCTGATATGGCTTTAAGTATTTGAAGATTTGGGGAGATTCGTTTGTTGATAAGAAAACCCACACCACCCAAACTATTGTCTTCTCTTCCTTTGTAGAATAGGATATGTTCTGATCTTAGTCTAATGGATTCTTCACCTCTTCTCCTTGTTTCTGATATTCCCAGAATATCCCAGTTTATTCTGTCCAGTTCATATTGTAGTTCCGTTAACCTTTCCTCGTTTCCAAGTGACCTAGCGTTATAAGTTGCAATGTGAAGTTGGCAGCCTTGTTTTACCCAGGGATTCTTAGCACCCCCTGCTCTACGACTGGTCTGACCGCCACCTTGGCCAGGGTCGTACGAGCCGCTGGGCACTGGGGGCCTTTGGTTTTGGTGTGTCTTCATATGATAGGGGTTTAGCCATAAAACACCACGTTGGCCAGACGTCTTGGTGAGTGTAGGTTCAGCCGCCCCTAACCTGGGGAACCGTCGCTGTTTGCAGCCGCCCACTCTGGGTCAAACACTGCAGATTTATTTATATTGTTCAATATAATATAAAAATAATTGTAATATTTATTAACAACACATTGACTCAGATAATTACGAACAAACTGATCCTATCTGTTCCAGTTTATACAAAATGAACGGGTATTGGAGCGGTATTGATGTTATACAGTTTGAAAACGAATACGTCATTAATGGGGAACATCAATTTTTGTGATGGATGACCTATATCAAAGTTCCAACAGATAGCTTGTTTCCAAATCTATCAGTGTTCGCTGTCTATGAAAGATTATTCCATGGTAAAAATTGTAACTGCCCTGATTTATTAGCTGAAATTAATATTCTTGTACCCGCTATTCTAACTAGGCTAAAACTACCGGTTGAAACAGTTGCATACCCATAATGCTAAACCAGCAAACTTTTTTGAGGTTCGCCCCTACATTTTTAGAAAATAAATAGAATTATTTTTGACGTACACTAAAAAAATATGCATTTACAATTTTCCTCATTATCAAGCCCGCTACTCACTATTCGTTGATGCGTCGTTTGATACAATGATGCACGAATTTTTGCATAATGAGGATAATGCGATGCGTTATGCGGCGATTCGTCGGGAGGTCAGTATTTAGGCGAATCATCAAAGGAAAAATGAAGATCGGCGAATCAAATTCGTATGTCCATTCGTAGTAGATTTGATTTGACAATGCGTTTCTGCGTTTAGTTAAATATAGAACTTCTAGGCGACCACACGCGTGTTTGTAGTAGACGTACGCCGAGGGAAAAGTTAATTTTTTTGGGTGAAATGGAATGGAAAGACGATACTGTTTATAAATTTGTGAAAAAATACAATTACATCCGTGCTTGTGGAATCCCAGTGATTAAAACAAAAAAAAATCGTAACAAGGTGCATGATGCTTACGAAAGTATCGCTGAAGAAATGGGCTTTGATGAAATCGGCGAATTAAAAAAGAAAAAAGAAGATATTTTTCAGACTTATCGGAACTACAGGAGAAAGGTATCCTGTAGTCAAAATCCGGAGCAGGGTTCGACGACATATATACCCCAACATAGCCTCCATACTCACTTTTAGATGCTTTCCTACACGGAATATACACTCCAAAAGGAAAATTCGATACACTGGTAAGTAAAAGTAGTTAGTTATTATTTAATTTAGGTTTATTACCATATTATATAGGGTGTTCTATTAGTACCTATTTTTTAAAAATTCAAAGAGTGGGTTCCATGGGGTCATTTAGATATTGGTACTTTTAAAACACCCTGCGGTACAAATTATATTAGTAAAGTATTATACGTGATGAATTAATATTCGTTCTACCACGACACTTGGCCTGTTGTCGAAAAATAGTTTGCAAATTCAAGACGAACTCTTTTTGCGTCACTGCGTGGTCGTCTGGCAATCCTTTTCAATGGCATAAATAATGTAATTGTATCATTATCACTTCTCCATGATCCAGCAACAAAATTTCCTTCTACTTCTCCGTCAAATGCTCCAGGTGGTGTGTAGTTTGTTCGTGAGGTCTTGCTCCTACGCAAAAATCATGTAAAAGTACACACGTTTTTACGATTATATTTGCTCTTTCTGGATTGAGCATAATAGGTGTTCTGAAAATGCGAAATACCGATCCCATAATTCCATACACATTTTCAATTAGCCTGCGTGCTCTGGACAGTCTGTAGTTATATACCCGTTTTAAAGATCCTTTTTCATGTATTCCGGGGTATGGCACCATTATATTTTATTTCACGGGAAAGGCATTTTCACCTACTAATACATACGGTAGTACTTTATTAGTATTTGTTATAACGTCATCAGGGGGAAAATTAATTGTGCCCATTTCCATGTGCTCGAACAACTTGCAGTTGTAAAATACTCCTCCGTCTGACATTCTACCGGGTTTTCCAATGTTAACATATGTTATGCAGTAATCAGCGTCACATAATGCCATTAAAATTATGCTAAATGTCGCTTTGTAGTTAAAATATTCACTACCACTATTTACGGGTGCTTGTATGATCACGTGCTTTCCGTCGATAGCACCGCAACAGTGCGGAAATTGCCAACGTTCCTCAAATGACTGCGCTATTTTTTCCATTCTACAGATGCTTGTGGAGTCTGAAACAATAACAATTATATTTATTTCAGGACACTTTAGACAGCAATGGCGAAAAAAAAACAGTGATGAGGGAGATGATGCAAATACTGATAAAGAGATATCACAAACCGACCTAATAAGTGAGGAAGTTGAAACAGTTCCAGGTATAAATGAAAGTAAGGTTCTTTTCCTCATTACTTTTTTGACTATAATTATTAATGCATTTATTTTTACTTTTTACGCTTAGAAGACAACGAGACAACCAGTGAAAAAATAAGTAACCTGAAGCGACCGCGGAAGGAGCAAGACCGTGCAGATGTTGCATTCAAGGCATAACTATGCACAAAATTGATGGTATCATGTTTGATGCGACTTTCAATTCATCGATATTACCAACATCAAAACCAGACGAATCCGTAAATTTCCGATCTACAACTCCCATGCCTCTGACTTCTCCCGGCTCTTCGTGCTTCCAATATTCCGCTCCATAGCCACATCAAACTTCCACTTTGTACGACCATTCTAATCACGCACACAGTGACTCCACTACTTTACTCCCCTGTTCCGTAGAATCGAATCTTACACCACAGCAGGTATCTCAATTACAATCTGGTTCACAAGCCATTTTTCAGTCCCAACATTTTCAATCTACAACTCCCATGGCTCTGGCTTCTCCTGGCTCTCAATATTCCGCTCCATCGCCACATCAAACTTCCACTTTGTACGACTAATCTAATCAATTACACAGTGACTTCACCACTTCACTTTCCCGTTCCATAGGATCAGATTTTGCTTCACAGCAGCAGTTACCTCAATAAGAACCTGAGTCGACGAATTACCAAAATTTTCAGTCTACAAATCACATATAACTGAACAATACCCCTGAAGATAAGATTCAGTTACCTCCGTAGATTGTATTCATAACAAAATGTCCAAATTATAATACGAGTATGTTAGTAGTTTGTATTAGTTTAATTATGGTAATGTTTCTGTGTTATTAAGAAAATATCATAACAGATAATTTATTTTTTTACGCTTATGTTTTGTTATCTTTTTATTTAATGCTTTGGTTAATTAAACCATTTTTCTTTCAACCTTTTTTTAATATTTCGTAGCACCTAATGCCCATTTAATGTTTTGATGATAATACCTGGGTAGGTAACAATAAATAGAAAAATAAAAAATTTGCTTACCTTCAAATGCTCAGATAATGCAATAATGAGTGCCTGACATACTTCTGGTACTATTGCCGATATTATTTGCGAAGAAACTTTACAGAGGAAACTTAAGCTTTGGTGTGAGTCGCCCGATGCTAAATATGTCGTAAGAGCTAATCGTTCTTTTGCTGGTATGGCTAATCTAAATTTTAGTCAACAACAAGTCAAAGTCTTCGTAACTGATCCTGCAGAAATTGTGAAATTTTCCAGACGGCTCCTTAAGCATATCCATGATCATGTCTGTACTGTTATACCTACAAACGTGTAAATGAATCTTCTTGTTCACATTACTCACATTGTTTCGATATTAAAACCTATTCTTACCGAGATCTGCTTTTGTATAGAGACTGCGTCCACCATCTTCTTTTTTTTTCTTATTTTTCTCTAATGCAATTATTAAGTATGCTTCTGCTGCAGCCAGCAGAAGTAGATCCCCTCGAAATCCATTGCAACACTGAACTGGTGCATCATGGACGAATTTCGAAACGCATTATCGAAATGCATCAACGCATTATGAGTAAGATGCAATGTGTCGGTTCATCAATGCGCGTTTTTTAACGAAACGCATCGACGAAACGCATCGACGAAACGCATCGACGACACGCATTACGAAACGCATTACGAATCGCATTAGCCCTTAGTGAGTAGCGGGCTTCACTCTTTCTATAACATCACTTTCATGATATAAGAACTTTTGAAGGAGATCTAAGCACTAAAGATAAAAATATAGTGAAGCATCGCATCAAGCATCTCATCAAGCATTGCATCAAGCATCGCATCAATCATCGCATCAAGCATCGCATCAAGCATCGCATCACGCATCGCATCAAACATCGCAACAAGCATCGCATCAAGCATCGTATCAAGCATCGCATCAAGCATCGCATCAAGCGTTGCATAAGCATCGCATCAACCATGGCATCAAACATCGCATCAAATATCGCATCAACCATTGCATCAAGCATCGCATCAAACATCGCATCAACCATCGCATGAACCATCGCATGAACCATCGCATCAAGCATCGCATCAAGCTTCGCCTCAACCATTAAACACAAATACATGTACTTAACGCAAACCGTTCATAGTAATGAATCGAGCATGGACTAAAGCATAGCATCGAGCATTGCCGTTTCCGAGGAATCAAATCAATTTGATTTTCAAGAATCTTCTCAGGACTAATGCCTGTGATATATGGTGCACTCAAGGTCGTGTTAACACTAACTATATTTTGTTTTCTTGTCATTATCGTAGTTAATTTGGAAGTGAGGAGCGGTAAAGTATATTGTGTTTAAAATGGACTGTAATTGTTTTTGTAATCACAAGCCGTTCCTCTATCTCAATAGATTGTTCGAGTAAACAGCAGTTTAAATGCCGCTCTCGAGTTAAACCTAAAATATATGTAAATGTTTTTAAAGAAATTTCCATGTATTATCGAAATTTATCAAGAAAACATCAATGATATTCACCATTCACCAAATTGTCTTCGCAATTGGTTCACCGGTTGGGCATTATATTCTCGTCCATTACCGTTATCATTTATTTACCATTTTACTGCCGCATTTAAATATATATCACATTTACTACCATATTTTATATAAAAAACTACTTCCTATTTCCAACACCTCACTACGACTGTGGATTCAAAATTCTTACAACTATTTTTATAGATGCCTTACTATGTACCCTCTGATGCCTGGCTTAAATCGATGCTTGAGGCGAGGCTTGATGCGATGCTTCACTATGTTTATACCCTAAGTGAGGAGACGATCCACTTCTCGCAATATTTTCCCTGAAAATTATGCTTTTTACCAAAAAAATATCATAAATATTTACTTAAAACGTCAGTAGAGCATAACGGATATATATTCGATATTATTAAGGTCTGGTTAGTTTGTAGGTCACGGTAGAGAGGTACTATTCTCATTAGCGAACCAATCTCTTCCTGCTATCGTAATATGTAACCTTGAGTATGCAAATGGACGACTTTTTTATAACATTCTGATTTGGAGCGTCTCCAACAAAAATAGACGGCTCCTTAAGCATATCCATGATCATGTCTGTACTGTTATACCTACAAACGTGTAAATGAATCTTCTTGTTCACATTACTCACATTGTTTCGATATTAAAACCTATTCTCACCGAGATCTGCTTTTGTATAGAGACTGCGTCCACCATCTTCTTTTTTTTTCTTATTTTTCTCTAATGCAATTATTAAGTATGCTTCTGCTGCAGCCAGCAGAAGTAGATCTCCCTCGAAATCCATTGCAACACTGAACTGGTGCATCATGGACGAATTTCGAAACGCATTATCGAAATGCATCAACGCATTATGAGTAAGATGCAATGTGTCGGTTCATCAATGCGCGTTTTTTAACGGAACGCATCGACGAAACGCATCGACGAAACGCATCGACGAAACGCATCGACGAAACGCATTACGAAACGCATTACGAATCGCATTAGCCCTTAGTGAGTAGCGGGCTTCACTCTTTCTATAACATCACTTTCATGATATAAGAACTTTTGAAGGAGATCTAAGCACTAAAGATAAAAATATAGTGAAGCATCGCATCAAGCATCTCATCAAGCATTGCATCAAGCATCGCATCAATCATCGCATCAAGCATCGCATCAAGCATCGCATCACGCATCGCATCAAACATCGCATCAAGCATCGCATCAAGCATCGTATCAAGCATCGCATCAAGCGTTGCATAAGCATCGCATCAACCATGGCATCAAACATCGCATCAAATATCGCATCAACCATTGCATCAAGCATCGCATCAAACATCGCATCAACCATCGCATGAACCATCGCATGAACCATCGCATCAAGCATCGCATCAAGCTTTGCCTCAACCATTAAACACAAATACATGTACTTAACGCAAACCGTTCATAGTAATGAATCGAGCATGGACTAAAGCATAGCATCGAGCATTGCCGTTTCCGAGGAATCAAATCAATTTGATTTTCAAGAATCTTCTCAGGACTAATGCCTGTGATATATGGTGCACTCAAGGTCGTGTTAACACTAACTATATTTTGTTTTCTTGTCATTATCGTAGTTAATTTGGAAGTGAGGAGCGGTAAAGTATATTGTGTTTAAAATGGACTGTAATTGTTTTTGTAATCACAAGCCGTTCCTCTATCTCAATAGATTGTTCGAGTAAACAGCAGTTTAAATGCCGCTCTCGAGTTAAACCTAAAATATATGTAAATGTTTTTAAAGAAATTTCCATGTATTATCGAAATTTATCAAGAAAACATCAATGATATTCACCATTCACCAAATTGTCTTCGCAATTGGTTCACCGGTTGGGCATTATATTCTCGTCCATTACCGTTATCATTTATTTACCATTTTACTGCCGCATTTAAATATATATCACATTCACTACCATATTTTATATAAAAAACTACTTCCTATTTCCAACACCTCACTACGACTGTGGATTCAAAATTCTTACAACTATTTTTATAGATGCCTTACTATGTACCCTCTGATGCCTGGCTTAAATCGATGCTTGAGGCGAGGCTTGATGCGATGCTTCACTATGTTTATACCCTAAGTGAGGAGACGATCCACTTCTCGCAATATTTTCCCTGAAAATTATGCTTTTTACAAAAAAAATATCATAAATATTTACTTAAAACGTCAGTAGAGCATAACGGATATATATTCGATATTATTAAGGTCTGGTTAGTTTGTAGGTCACGGTAGAGAGGTACTATTCTCATTAGCGAACCAATCTCTTCCTGCTATCGTAATATGTAACCTTGAGTATGCAAATGGACGACTTTTTTATAACATTCTGATTTGGAGCGTCTCCAACAAAAATACAAAATTGAATTTTTCAAGAGTATTTAAAAAAATGGTCGGAAAGTGTAATAGGTAGTGGTGATTTTTCTTAGATTTAGAAATTTTTTATGTATTTATTCTGTGTTGAGGAAACTATCACAATAATAACTACTTATTATACATTATTTTGTTATGTGTTTATTCAATTACCAATTAGTTGGAATATGTTCAAAAATAAACGGTTTTAAAGACTAAAACTAACTTTTCCGCATCTGTGAGACGCCCTGAATAATATCCAATCATAAAATTGGTCACTTGTATATACTCCGGAGGCTGTATCGTGCTAACAAACTGAAATTTCTCCAAAATTTACAAAACTGTCGTTCTTAAAGTACTATAGCACCTGTTTTACTGGCTCTGGTGAGCTGAAAATCGATAGGGTTCATCTGTGAGAAGTCCTGAATAATATTAAATCATGAAATTGGTGACTTTTTGCACTCCGGAGGCTGTATCGTGCTAACAAACTGAAATTTCTCAAAAACTGACAAAAATGTCGTACTTCAAGTACCATAGCACCCGTAGTACTGGCTATTGTGAGCTGAAAATCAATAGGGTTCATCTGTGAGATGTCCTAAGCAATATTCAATCATGAAATTGGTGACTTGTTGCACTCCGGAGACGGTATCGTGCTAACAAGACATGTAACGAAAAGTGGCCGACGACAACGACGACGACATACACACAGGATTTTTTTTCTAAAAACCATTTTTTCGTGTTGTTCTTGATGAAAAACGTAAAAATAACTAAATTTTTTTTTTAAAAATTCTAACTTTTTTGTGGGTAAACCATTATTTTCCTCGCATATTAGATAGGTTTGGCGGAAAAGTAAAATGAATGTAAGTAAATGGCGTCAATCAATGTGGGAGATTTTTATTGACATGAGAATGATAGTTATAGGTATTATTTTATCAAAATCAATGGTACGGCAGTGACATAGCTGCTTATTCTGTGTTGAATAATAACAAATGAGAATTTTAACAGAGTCGTACTTCAAAAATGATGTATAAAAATCCCACATTATCATCAATGAAATAATATAATTGAGAGTTTCATACATTTACACAGTATTTCTAATCTGTATAAATTGTAGCGACAGCAGGAGATGAAAATTATTAGCACACGACCTAATAACCATTACATTGATAAATTAATTAATTAAATAATGTAAGTAATAATTGTTATCTACAAACATTTTTAAACGGGAAATGCAATAAATTTCAATTACTTATCCAAACAAACAAAATTTACTTGAATTCAGAACAATTCGTTCAGATTTCAAAGTTAAGCTTCACTTTTCTTATCTCAATTTTCTCGAGAAAAATGTATTTAACAATGCTAATAATTCCATTTTATTACCCGCCGTTAAATTGAATTTAAAAACATGAAGGTTACATGTAGAATTTGTATGGGATTTAATCATACAAATTTTATTAAAACTATTGAGGACAATAGAAATATTATGAATCTATTGCGATTTTGTTTAGTACAACAATTAGATGTTTGTGTATATAAACAAAGAATTCCATAACTGCGGCAAAAACAAATGTACTGGAATAAAAATTAATAATGATCAGCGTCCTTTTGTGGTTCAACCCACACTCGTGGACAAAATTAAAGAATATTTCAAAATTGTTATATTTACTGTAAACTGAAAAGTAAAGTCATAACACATGAAAAAAACAGGTTATTTTATAAATCTATATAAGTAGAAATGGAAAAAAATCATTTCTAAATGTTATCAAAATTGATGATACAAAACTTCAATAAAGTAAATTAAAAGGACAAATACTATGCTTTTGGTAAAATTAATGGCAAATTTAGCAAAGAGTTTTCCCTCCCCGAGCTCTTATGACTACTTGCATCCTTCCGGCTAACGCCGAAATCTGCACAATACCTGAAACGTAAAATATGGATTGACGAAAGAAGAGCGGCAAACCAAAACACTAAACCCACCCCAACAAAGTTCATCCCTGCCCCCTTACCTACATCTAACCCATGGTTAAAGCAAACAAACAATAAGTCAGATTTTCCAAGTCTCCCTACCAAAAACACCCTCCCCCCACAAACCCCCAAAATTCTCACTCCCCTCCGCCGGCGAAGAGAACTCCTAACCAACCCGCAACCACAAATAGCGATTTAAACCATTGACATATTATACTAGTGGACTGGCCTACGGTAATAAACGCTGTAGGATAAAATGCGGAAGAGACTAGAAAGAGAAAACCTAGAAAGAGATGGAGCTAGGTGTGGCAGAAAACACGGAGAAAGCATATAATGGGTGCTTATAAATTATTTTCTTATTAGTAAAAGTTGTTGTAACTGCATTAAATGCTTCAAAGTATATTTTAATTTTATAAACAAATAACAGACTATGTTTTATTATTATATTTAATATTATTTTAAACCCAAATAACACAAAAAAATAATGAAACAACCATTAAAAAAATCATTTTATTACGTATAAATAGAAAATATACAAATATTATTGTTATACATTACGAAAAAGACTATACATTTTCATAAAAATATATTGATACGTGTCTATTTATACAGTGTGGTCATATAAGTGTTGCTACGTGGAATTCTTTTTATTGCTCAGTAAAAATTCAAATATTGCTAAAAGTTGGTGCATGTTCGATAATTAAATTAGATGCATTCAGAATGGTTGCAAGTCAAACAGGGTAGGTCAAAAAATAGTCCAAAATAAACTAAATGGATTTTTGTGTAATATTTATTCATTTTATTATATTTACAAACAGTTGGGTTGGTAATTTTCAAAAATTTCTTTCTCTTTTCTGGAAATTCTAAATCACTCTCCTCAAAATCTCCAAAGACTATTGGATCTCATTTTTTTCTTAAAATAGAAAAAATGCATAATTGAAGGTATTTTTTTAAATGATCAACTACTTAAGAATCAGTAGGTCTTCTTACCTTGTAACTTTTTTTTCCACACTCAAACATGTTTTTATTTCATTGGATAATATGTTATTGTTTACTGGATCTTCTGGTACATATAAATCGACTTCCATAGATTACACTTCAGGAATTATAATGTACACTTGAGTATATTAAAATTGTAATATAAAAAGTATTCGAATGTTTATATTAAAAATATTATTTTCGATTCAAATTTTTCAAGAAAAGCACCTTCATCTTGGTTTACATTAAGTATTCTTGTTACAGGTTTTCTCTTTTTGATAACTTTGATCAAATGAGCAGGAAAATCAAACTGTGATGGCATTGCTGTCTTTTTTAATACCCGATTTCCGTGAACATTTAATACCTAGTCATCAACTCTAAAATGCTTTTCAGAAGTAACAGCTGTATCACTTGGCTTATAATTATCTCTTCTAACAGCGTGTAACCATTACTTAGATTGCGATCTGTTGGAAATCTATAAAACATGAAAAATATTTTTAATCATCTTAATAAACCTAACTTATATAAAATTTATTGTTTATTTACCTACCTGTGAAATTTTATTTTCTCGCCTTTTTTCAACCTTGTAGTACAAGTATAAGATGAACACGATCTCATTTTCAAATATTTCTCAAAATTATTTAAAATATATAACAAACCTTCACGCAGTAACATATAAAAACCATACCGTAACCATACATTGAAAAATATTTTTGCCACTCCTAGCGCTATCCTTCTCGATCTTTCTCTCTCGCACTGCGATGGCATCAATTGTGTGGTAGGCGGGCCAGTCCATCAGTATAGTATGTCAATGATTTAAACCAATTTAACGAAGTTAACAACATGTTCAGGGAACTTAAGACGCTGGTTAACCTGGACGAGCTCGCCAGGGCCCTGCAAGACCTCCTCCAAGAGATGCGGCAAGCCTCAAACAAGATCGAGAAATTTATAATATATAATAACTTTGTAACTAACATAGACAACTATGACATCTAGGCAGGTAGGTGGAAAAACAGTAATTCAAAAAAGATTCAATCTCAAAATAATTTTCTGTAATGTGTACAAGGAGTACTTAACAAACTCCACTTAAACAGACATTTTCTCGAAATTCATAAACCAGATATCTATTTTCTAATCGAGACGTTCCTTAAACCAAGTAAATCTATTAATTTCAGAAAACCTGAATATCGTCTGTTTAGATAAGACCGCCCCGGTGATGCCAAAGGGGGCGGTATCGCATTATTTATCAAAAAAGACATCAATTTCAAACTCTTGCAACAAAACAAATCATCGATTGAGCATATCGCACTACTTTTCGATAACAAAGTCAAAATTGTAGGAGTCTATAACCCACCCAATATAAAATTAAAAGTTGAAGATTTTTACAACATAGTTAAAACGCATAATAGGGTGTTGATAGTAGGCGATCTCAACTGTAAACATCCACAGTGGGATCCCTACCTGACACACCCCAACATTAAATGGAAGTACTTTACTGAACTTCTGCCATAACTTCAATTGCAACGTATTTCACACTGACACGCCCACTTTTATCCCTTTCGCGAACTACTCTCCTAGTACGCTGGATTTTGCGATAGGAAAAAACATTAATAATATCACTAAAATAAAAACATTAACATATTTTAACTCAGATCACGATCCGGTACTAATACATCTAAAACTTTCACTTAAAATTCAAACTATAGATAGCAAAATTTTTGACTTGAAAACCACAAATTGGACTCATTTTAGAAGATATATTAACGAACATTTAATAATAATTGATAAAATTAAAAACGTAGATCATCTCAACAAAATAATAAAAGAATTTCAAAATATAATATTAGAGGCCAGAAACAAAACAACCACAATAAAATCAAAAATTAACAATCAAAATACACTTCCAAAGCATATTATACAACTATTAAACGAAAAGAATAAATGTAGGAAAAAATGGCAACGCACTAGATCAAAAGAAGACCATACCCTACTAAAACATTACCAACATCTAATTAATGAGACAATTAAACAATGAAATTGACTGTCTCGACCCTTACTTTGTGGAATATGCTCATATTAGTGTTTTTAAATGAAACTCAAGGTCTCTAGTTAATTAACTAGAGACCTTGAGTTTCATTTAGAGACCTTGAGTTTCATTTAAAAACACTACAATTAAACAACATAAAAACGAAGACTGGGTAAAATTTCTCACCAAACTTAAACCGGAGGATAACTCGCTTTGGAAAATCTCCCGACGTTTAAGAAAACAAGCGAAAACAATCACGAAAATCACAAACAACGGCCATACAATAACAGACATGACAAGTATCGCAGAAAGTTTCGGGGAGTACTTTCAAAAAAATTTTATTAATAATTCACCACATGTACAATATCATCAAAATATTACTGAAATAGTTCACAAATTCATAAGCCAAATAAAATGTATAATAACACATAATTTAGCCACTTGTACGGAGACATATAATACAATACAACGCTTAAAAAATAAAAAAACTCCAGGGATAGATGGCATTGCAAACATTTTAATAAAAAATATTCCGGAAAAGTCTATTGTCCAACTTACTCATGTAATTAACTACATAATTAAGACTGGTCAATACCCCGATATGCTCAAGATATCCAATATCATACCTATTATCAAAACAAATAAAGAACCAAGTTATGTGGATAGTTACAGGTCAATATCCCTCCTGAACAACATAGCAAAGGTGATAGACAAAATAATTTTAAAAAGTTTACAGGCATTTGTAGACAAAAATAATATTATACCTCTCGAACAATACGGATTTCGGAGTGACCAAAGCACGCTAGTCCAAATCATTAGGGTAATAAACTATATCCGCGAAGGCTTTCAAAACAAAGAGAAGGTCATCATGACAACTTTAGATATCCAAAAGGCATTCGACTCCATATGGCACGAGGGGTTAATATTTAAACTAATAAATCTACAAACACCGAACTACTTGATCAAAATAATAAATTCATATTTAAATAACAGAAAAATTTTCACCAAAAGTTATGAACACTCAGCGGGTCCATACTCCATTCAAGTAGGAGTTCCGCAAGGGTCGGTACTATCACCTTTGTTATACTCCATTTTCATCCACGATCTCCCTATTACACCCCAAATACTAACCGCCATGTATGCTGACGACACATGTTTTGTAGCATCTGCTAAGAACCCAGAACAGGCACTAAACACAATACAATCACAAATTAACACTAAAATCATCCCCTATTCCGACAAAAACAAACTAGCTATCAATCCCTCCAAAACAGAGTATTTATTGCAATCGCAGCTTTGCATCAATGGTCATGTCATAACTCCGAGCATGAACATCAAATACTTGGGATATACAATGCAAAATAATACAAATGCAAGTGCACACATCGCACAACAGATACAAAAAGCCAAGATTGCAATGGGTAGACTATACCCCTTAATTTGCAAACACAGTCAACTCTCGACACAAAACAAAATGCTCATTTATAAACAAATCATTCGCCCAATACTCACTTATGCAGCTCCACACGGTGGCACACAACATAATTTCCACTCTTTGCAGGTTATACAAAACAAGTGTTGTAGCTGAACGGAGGAAAATTTTGTGAAAGGACTTTCATATAATGAAGCGATCCAAACAGTAGTTTGACGTTGTTTTATGGACTAGAAATGTATATTTCAGATTAAATGTATTCAGGATTTTTTGTTTACTAACTTACTCAATCGAATACGTTAAAGTTAATAAATGACAGATTGAAAATGTGAAAAGGATTTATGTTTAAGAACATCGTAATCTAATGTTACATTGTAGTTCAACATTGAGTCAACACTGAGTCTGCATTGTTGATCGCTGTAGAGCAACTGTGATGGTCTTGTGAAAAGCATACGTCGATCAATCAATGGACCAAGGACGAGATGATAAAAAACAAGAAAGATAAACGCCAAAGTCCTTGCCTTCTCTTCTCCCTACCGTTTGCAATACAAACATCAATTTATGCTGCTTCTCTTCAGGGTGTTGTTCAGTTAAGATATTTTCCATTTTGTGAACCCTTTGAGCTGAATATTTTACGAAGTTTATCACCTCTTTAATATCTCCACATGCAATTCTGATACTAGGTTCTAAGCAAGCAAGGCTTAAAACTAAAGTCAGTGGTGTAATGGACAGTGTATGTATACACCAAGAGGATTCAACTGTTTAATTTCGGAAAATTACTAAACAAGCACATTCTTCAAAAAACTAATATACGAGAATAATACGGGACGACGAAATGAAGACGGAAGAGGCAATGGAAAAAGGATGAATTTAAACAAAGAAGTTGGACATAAAACAATATACCAGATGAATAGAAAGCAAACGGACAAACACGCTAAACAAAAAGACACGAACTAAAAGGATACTAATGATGGAGAGAATGAAGGTGATAAAAGAGATGGAAGCGAAGAAACCAGTGACAAAAACTTTTAAAACAAACAGGGGAAAACAGAGAGCAGTATACAACGCAAAATGGGAACAAATCACATGGATCAAAAGAAAATGAAATAAGAAACATAAGGAGATAACAGTAGCAATATGGATTATAAATACATTATCAGGAAAAGAGATAGAAATAAGCGAAGAAATGGAAAAAAGTTAATTACAGATCTTGGGAATTAGCGAAACCGAGAAAAAAGGTAAAGGCCATAAGAAGCTAACAAACAAACGCATATTATATTACTCAGGAGCACTACAATAACAAAGGGCAAAATAGGGTGTCGGAATAATTGTTACAGAAGATATGAACAAGAACGTAGTAAAATATAAACTAGTGCAGGGCTTCCCAAACTTATTCGCCCTTGGGACTTTGCTATTTTTTTTGCAACGCCCCTCAAAATACTTACCAAGTAGCCTAGTTACAAGTTTATCAAAAAAAAACACTATTTGAACATTAATAATTTTTATTAGAAAATAAGAACGAAATCAAAACATAAGCACAAAAATAAAAAGAAATACATATTTATGTAACTGGCTGGTTAATGTGAGGGGTGTGCTTGCTTTTCTGAGCATAGCTTATGAAACCGGGGCTCTAGTTTAGAAATTGTTACTCTTATTTATTTTTCTAAGTCTATGTTTGACCTGTACTTGATCTTAATTACTGTAGAAATACCCGTTTCGCACAAGTACGAAGTCGCAAATGGTAATAAAACCTTAAATGCAGCAGTGCTGATGGCACGATATTCATGAGAAGCTGAGCTACAAAATTCAAACAGCTTTAGGCTGGAATCACAGGACAATTCTATTAGCTGTTCTTCTTCCCCTGTTGAAAGTGTCGATGGTGTGGGTGACTGGAAAGGGTTTCCGACCCAGTCATATTGCTCCAGATTTTCGGGAAAATACTTCTCAAAGTGTTCGCTTAATGATAACAAGTGCTGTGTAAACGTAAATTTTATAGAGGGATCGAGGATATCTATCGATTTTTCTCGTAGAATACCTTGTAAAGCAGGGAAACAGTCAATTTCTTGATCTTCTAATTTTTTTTCCATAAGAGCAACTTCTTCTGAAACCCATTAATTGTATCTGCCAATTGCAGGATATGAGTATTGCTTCCCTGCAAAGACTTATTAAGATCATTTAATTTGTTAAATATGTCACAGAGGTATGCTAATTTTATTATAAACTCTGAATTAATAAAGTTTTCCGCATCATTATGTGATTCTGTATGTAGATACATGTAAAATTCATTTCTTAATTCGTATACACGTGCGAGTACGTTACCTTTGGACAGCCAACGAGACTTGCAATAATAAATTAAAGAGGTATGCTCGGCTCCCATTTCTTCACAGAGTTTATGGAAAAGTCTTGATTTCACGGGTAATGTTTTAATGTAGTTCACCACTTTAATAATGCTATCCATTCAGGTGTAATGTCCTTTGCTGCTAAGGCCTCTCTATGTATGACACAATGTGTCCATTCTACACTTGGAGCCTTGGTTTTGATGAGAGCTTGTAGTCCTCCATACTGTCCAGACATCGCCCGGGCACCATCCGTACACACGCCCACACAGTTATCCCAGTTAATATTATTTTCAGTCATATATGAATTCAAAATCTCAAATAAATCAGTAGCTTTACCACTTTCACATACTTTTTTGCAAAATAATAAATCCTCACATACATTTGTTTCTTGTATGTACCGTACGTAACATATCAATTGAGCATCATCATTACTATCAGTCGCCTCGTCCAGTTGAATGGCAAATAAACCTGAAAGTTTCCCCATAATTTGCTGATTAATATCTTTTGCCGTGTCGTAAATACGGTGACTAATCGGATTGTTTGAAAGAGGTACATTTTTTATTTCTTTAGCTGCCGCTTTTCCAATCATCACTGATACCATATCAACTGCTGCAAGTAAGATCAGTTCCTCAGCGATCGTGTGTGGTTTTTTACATTTGGCAACACAGTGAGCTACCATGTAAGAGGCGAGTAATGCTTTGGTAGAAATTGATGCTCTTGAAACCAAAGCCGTGGACTGATGTTTTAGCTCTTGCAATTTTCTTACAAAAAAATCTTTTCTCTTACCTTGTAAATGTAATGAATTGTCCTAGAATTTCACCAGTGTAATAAATTGTAGATTTGAAAACCCCTGTCACCAGTGTAATAAATTGTTTTTGCTATGTTCTAAATTGGCGTTTGGTTATCCGCTGTCAGACGGTGTAGTGAATTTGTTTATTTATTATTTTTTTTGTTCCATCCTTCAAAGATCGTTGCAGCGTGCTGTCACCAGTGCCTTGTGGCACAAAAATTGTAGAACCAGGAACTCTCCCTGTTCCAGGCTCGAGCGATCGAGGACGTCATGAGGCCGCCCCTTGGGCTTATACAGGGTGCCAAGCCCGAGTTCGTAGTGCAGGTCCTTCCTACCTGACGGGCACGGAAGGGGGGGTGTGAGGATGCAGTTATGGAAATAAATTGAGAGGTTAAAATACGTAAAACATATATTACAAAATAAAATAAAGAAAGGAAGAATTTAATATAACACTATACATACGTTTCGTTGTTAAAGAATATTTCAATGTGGCTTTCTCCTGGTTCCTAGGATAGCCTACGTAACCTACCCTCCATACATGAAAGGCTAACAACTGATATATATATGACAGAAAAGAGTAAAAAAAAGGACATGAACGAACGGGAAGTTCTTACCCCCCTCGTTCTAGCGTAAAATTTCACTTCTCGCAGAGAGTGAAGCAATAAACTATAGATAGAAATTACTCTTTATATCAAACAAAGTTCAGAAAATCATTTATGAAGACAGGATTTTCTAAGATCCCTAGTGAAGTATAATTATTTCTAGGTTATTATCCGAATAGGATTAACTATGACCCTTAGTAAAACATAAATAAACGTTGTGCTATTAGCAAAATCCTAAAATAAGATTAACTATGGCCCTTAGTCAGAATATAATTAACTTTTGAGCTAATATCCAAATCCTGAAAATAGATTAACTATGACCCTTAGTAAAAAAAATGAATAACCTTTGAGCTAATATCAAAATCCTGAAAATAGATTAACTATGACCCTTAGTAAAATATGAATAACCTTTGAGCTAATGTCAAAATCCTGAAATTAGATTAACTATGACCCTTAGTAAAAATATGAATAACCTTTGAGATAATATCAAAATCCTAAACTGAATACGTATGTTATAGAAAGGCTGAATACGATACCAATTTACAATTGTCAGTAAATGAGGGGCGCTGATATATATGAAACACCAGATATGACCAGAAAAATACTATGGGGTTCCTTCCCTATCTTGGGACATCCGTTTAGGTCAAAGAAATAAAATAAAATATCGCAGTTCAAATGCACAATAAAATAAAATAGTTTAAAAACTTACGTTTTGGATTATCACCAGTCACACAAACTACACCATATTACTGTTTGGAGGGTGAGGGCCCGTCCATAGATAGACTAGCCTCACCGGGGGAGAGATACTTTGTTTCTCCCTGATTCCTCAAAATCTCTCGTATTTTATTTCTCCAGTTTCACCTTGCGTGAAAGGTTAGTTATTCATATTTGTTTATGTTTGTGGTAAACAAACCTGACCTGTTCGTAATCTAATATGTTTGGATAACCTTGTTTTTGTTTGTGTTATTTACTTTAGTTTAGTTTAGTTAATAATTAATTTGAATTGAAAAGGATTTGTCTATATAGGGCGTTCTTAAAATTTATGTCATATCTTGTGTTTATTACATAAATGACTGTGAGTTGATTCCAAATGCCGTTCTAGTTTATTAGGAAGCATACTATCAGCCGCCAAGACTTTGTGACAAACAACACATTGTGGAAGCTGTACATCCCCTTTAGTAATGCAGGTAAATCCGAAATTCAAATATTGCTCGTCATATTTCCTATATTTCTTCTTTTTACTTAAATTAACATTACTGCACTCGCCCGAGTCTTCACTTCGTTTCCTATTCTTTAAAATAAAACTATCCATTATTGTAATCAAAACTCCGCGTGCGTAGTTAAACAAAACAAAAGCTTGAATGAATGACCTGAACACGCGTGACAGTAGAGAACACGAGGGAGGGGAGCCGACCGGCAGTGGCGGCCCCGCTGTCCGAGCCGAGATTTATGTCAGAATGCGCCCGGCGCTCAATCGACTTGGTCGCCTCGACACGCGACGCCCCTGGGACATCGTCGCAACGCCCCAGGGCGTCGAGACGCACAGTTTGAGAAGCCCTGAACTAGTGGATTCAAGAATCATAACAGTGTCGATAAAAATAAGCGACATAGGGGGCATAATAAATATAATACAAATATATGGTCCAGTGGAAGAAGCACCTGAAGAAGATATACTGGAATTTTACAAAGAGAACTAGACGAGTCAAGAGAAGAAAACGAATCAACTATAATTACGGGAGATTGGAATAGCAGAGTAGGTGATGATAAAAGCAGGGGAATGGGATGCATGGGAATTTACGGAGAACCAATAATAAACAGGAACGGGATAAAGATGATCTATTTCTGCAGAAAGAATGATTATATAATCGGAAATACGACGTGGTTTCAACAAATGGATGAAAAATGCACTTTTGTAGCCAGACGTCTGATTGACTATCTTGTATATACCCAAAGTTTAATAAAAACAATACAAAAAGTTAAAACAAGAAAATAAGCAGGAGTGGGAACCAATCTCAAATTAGAGACAGCACAATTGAAAATAAATATTGAGAGCGAAGAAGTGAAAATAGAATATAGTAAAACATGAACTCAAAAATAAAAAAAAAGAGATACATGAAAAGGTAATGAAGAATTTCAAAAACGGGCAAATGAAAGGGAAACAGGACATCATAAGAAAAATGGAAACTATTTAAAGAAACAGTGACATCCTCAGCAGAGAAAATATGTGGAAGAAGAACATTTTATAAGAATATAAAAAGAACGACCTGGTGGACTGAAGAATTAAGAAAGCTTGTGAAAGAAAAGAAAACGGCATGGAAAACATATATTCAAACAAAGACAATGGAAGATGAAGAAGAGGAAGGGAAACGCTATGAAAATTAAAATAAAAGAAGAGAAAATATAAATTTGGAGAACAGATAAGAGAGTCACATAGGATAAATAACAAAAAACATTTGGACGCAAATAAAAAGATTCAGGGGAAGCAGAAAGAGGGAAATAAAAGCAATAAAAGTCAAAAACAAACTACGAACTGGGGCAAAACAAGTACTAGAGACATGGAAAGACTAATATGTAGACAACTTTCACACAATACCAGAAAAGGAGGATACAAAGGTAAAAGAAGCAGAGATAGATCAACAAGAAATAACGAGAGCAGAAGTAGAAGCCATACAGAACATTAAACCAGGAAAAGTAAGCGGATAAAGAGGGAATAGCACAAGCATTTATCAAATGGCTGGGACAACAAGGAATAGATTGGATGTGGATAATGGTCAAAGAAGCTTGGGAGAAAAAACGAATACCGACGGAATGGGAAAATAATATAATACCTACTTATAAAAATGGGGAACAAACTAAATGTGGCAATTATAGCGCGATATGCTTGGCACAAGCAAGTTACAAACTCCGTAAAACAGTTTTAGAAAAAAGACTGAGACACTGCATAAAACTAAAACTAGAAGAAGAACAGGCAGCTTTCAGACCAAAAAGGCAAACCAGTGATAATATATACATTGTACGAAACTTAATAGAAATAACAATTGAGAAGGGGGTAGAACTGTTCCTGGTATTTAGTGATTTGAAATCAGCATTACCTACCATTACATACCTAGAGGATTTAGACAGGCTATAAGAATCAAAAATAAGATAGTAAGAGCTAGAATACAAATTTCGGGGCAGACATCAGAGGAGTTTATAATGGACAGAGAAATAAAAAGAAGGGAACAGTTTAAGTCCCTTACTGTTTATACTTATTATGGACAAGATAGTTAAGAACATAAGAAGACAATAATTGGATACAGAAATAAGGAACCCGTAAAAACGAGTAGCTTACTATATGCCAATGATGTGGTTTTAATAACGAATTCTAATAATAAAATTCAAAAATTAATAAACGTCTGGTCTGTGGAGATAGAAAAAATGAAAATGGAGGTCAACATAAATAAAAACAAAATTATGATAATAAATAGAAATCAAAACAACCAAAATAAAATATGAGAACAATACTTTAGAAAGGGTAACGACATTCGAATATCTTGGAAGTATGGTGACAGTAGACGGAAAATGGATTCAGAGATAACTACGGGGCAAATCAATCAACAAAAATGTACTACTTCAAGTACCATAGCACCCGTTGTACTGGCTCTAGTGCACTGAAAATCAATAGGTTTCTTCTGTTAGATACCCTGAACAATATCCAATCATAAAATGTGTCACTTTTACATACTCCGAAGGCTGTATCGTGCTAACAAATCGAAATTCCTCCAAAAATGTCAAAAATGTGGTACATTAATCACCATATCACCCGTTGTACTGGCTATGGTGAGCTAAAAACCAATAGGGTTTATCTGTGAGATGTTTTGAATCATATTCAATCATAAAATGTGTGACTTGTTGCACTCCGGAGGCGTATCGTGCTAACAAGACATGTTATGAAAGTGGCCGATTACATACACACGGGATTTTTCCTACAAATCGTTTTTTCGTGCTCTGCTTGCTGGAAAACGAAAAAATAGCTTATTCAAAATTCCAACATTTCTTGGGGTAAACCAATACTTTTCTGGCACATTAGATAGGGTTGGGCGGAAAAGTAATATCGAGCCCCAGTTCTTGACGTTTTTGTAGCTGACAATTTTTCTCCAGTGAGTTCATCTTTGGCAACAATAAAACTAACAAACATCTCCTTAATTTGGCCCAAATCAGTATATAAATATCTAAGGTATACAGTCATATGCTCAGTAGAGCTTGCATTTCAAGTTTAATCATGAGTCAACGAAAGAAACTGCGATTTCTTTATTTTTCTACAATTTGTCCCACAATAATATTCCCCTAGCATTCTATAAGTTCGTTTTGAGTGGTTTTGCTGATTAAAGTTGCATTTTTTGGAGCAGTTTGAAGATCTTTTAATGTCGAATCTTCAGTAGCAATCCCTGATTTCAATAAGGCTCTGAATTTGCCTTCATGCATAGTACACAATTCAATGATACAAAGAATATTTTCAGTTCCTATGAACAAATATAATTTTGATAGAGAAATTGATATAATTAAACAAATAGCCACATCCAACGGTTATTCATTACATATAATAAATAAATTACTTAATAAAAAAGAGAAAAAAGTGGTATTACAACTAATATTTCCTAAACAAACTAAAGAAATACCAAATTACAAAAAAAATTACATATACTACTAATATTTCTAATAATATTTTAAACATAGTATCTCTAGTAACAAATACAACTATTTATTTAAAAACAAAAAGTGATGTTAGTTCAAAAATATCCCCAATAAAAAAGTCTGGTATATATAAACTTGAATGTCCAGAATGTAATGCTGTCTATTTGGGTCAAACCCTTAGAAATTTTGAAACTAGACACAGTGAACACGAGCATACAACCAGAGAAATCATATTACGCGAAACATCTAGTTGACACCATACATTCATTAACACTGAACACACAACTAGAAATACTATATATTTGTAGCAAGAACTAGATTTCCTTGAGGAACGAAGCTTAAGAGACCCACAATATGAAGTCGTTAATGAACAGATAAATCTAGGGAGTTCTCCACTATTAAACTGTCTTCTTGAGTGATAACTGTAAAGATCAGCAGATATAGTTTTCCTGGTTTTCTACGTCATTGCATAGTTATACTGAGTTTAAATGGGAAAATATATCCCCATAGGGCTAATAATATCTAAGATTTAATATTTGTAAAATCCTCTTCATTTTTCTATTCATATATATTGAGTCAATCACAAGATCACTTCTTGATCTAGCCAAAAATAATTATTAGACATCAGGTAGGCATCACATTAAATGTAACTTTTGTCATTTTGCCGATGATATTTAATATCGAAACAATTGTCAATTTTTTAGAATCTCATTTTTTTATTTTATTGTGGAATTATAAGAAACAGTTAGTTTCATTCAAAAAAGTTTTTTCATAGACACTGTTATGCTTCAGATTTCCTTGGGCACCAATGATATCTTCAAACAGGTTTATACTACCAAATTTATCGATATTTTTTCCGATTTCAATGGTTTTTGAATTCGATACCGTCGATGCGAGGTTAATAGTTTTTGTATTTTATTTCAGACAAGAGATTTTGACTGGGATTCACATCTACAAGGTTACATACTAAGTTCCTTTTTTTATGGTTACATAACAACTCAACTTCTTGGTGGATTTTTGGCAGCAAAATATGGTGGAAAAAGAGTGTTTGGCACCGGAATAGCCGTTACGGCCGTGTTAACTTTAGTTACTCCTTGGATTGCACAAACAAGTGTCTACTTATTGCTCGCTGTAAGGATAATTGAGGGTATTTTTGAGGTAAGTGGTAACAAGCGACTCGACTAGGTTTCGCAGGTTTGCCAGTAGTATAGATATAACCTTTTTAACTTCTCGTTTAATCCAATAGTTGCCAAATTTGACTCTTCATCTTCTGATGTCTATAGTCACATTATTGATTCCTCATCCTTAACTACCCCCCGCCAACAAAACACCCCCCACGGACCCACGACATCTTTTTGACTCCTCTCCTCGTATACGCTCTTAAGCCGGTCCCATACACATCGCCAGTACTGAGGAGCACAATTTCCGAGTATGTTCAAGTACGAGCAACGAGCCATCGGAGCCCCCACACGCCTTGCACTTTTCATTCGCACATAATCGTGATTTGCACGCACACAACTTTTCCCGAGTAGTTTAGCCACTTGTTTACTATAGAGTATAGACTCGCAATTGACACGATATATTGGGAATCCAAGTAGATTAGATTTTAACGGGGCTACAATACACAGAGCTGTTCTTGCTACTACTACAGCTCGCCTTTCAGTTCCAGGGTTCTAATGAACTCTGGTATTTGGAACGGCTTCAACGAGGTTATATCCTCACTCTCACA
The DNA here is from genome assembly GCA_963921935.1 of Galeruca laticollis. Lineage (NCBI taxonomy): Eukaryota > Metazoa > Arthropoda > Insecta > Coleoptera > Chrysomelidae > Galeruca > Galeruca laticollis. Next base: position 16,951,897 of record OY998183.1, on the reverse strand, counting down.
AGTTTCTTGTCCGAAGCATTTCTTGTGTTGGCTTGTAATGGTCCTCCCCACAGAATCTACACTCGTCAGTTTCTGCTAGACCTATTCTCATTAGGTGCTTCCCAAGGCGGCAATGTCCTGTAAGGAAGCCCGTGAGGAGATGTAGCTTATTTTTTGGATCTAGCAGTGTCAAAATTCCGCAGGAATTTTCTGGAATGTTCCCACCCGGGAAGGCACCGCCAAAGTGCTTCTCTTTCGGTTTCCTCCTTCTTTCGAAACTCATTATTATAGGAGCATTTTCCTACACCACAGAAAGGCTCCGGGCCAATACAGGATGTTTGTGCTCCTTTCGTGGCAAGTGTATTGGCCTTTTCATTTCCCGTGATTCCCGAGTGGCCAGGAACCCACACAAAAGAGACCCTGTTATTCTTGCCTAATTCATCAAGTTTTCTCTGGCACTCCCATGCCAACTTTGAGTCAATGACATGGGAGCTCAATGATTTGATAGCTGCTTGACTATCAGAATGGATCGATATGTCACATTTCTGGTAGTTTCTTTCTAGGTTCATTTCCACGCATCTTTCGATCGCAAGTATTTCTGCCTGAAAGACGCTCGGGAAGGAGCCTAACGATAATGAGTATCTGGTGCCAGGCCCAAATACTCCAGCGCCTGCTCCAGTGTTGGTTTTTGAACCATCCGTATATCATCTAATGTTGTTTTCTTTGATAGTTTGGATGGTGTATTCCCTTTTCCAGTCTATCCTCGTATTTAGCATCGTAGTAAATTCTTTTCGATACTTACTTTCTTGATCATTTCGTCACTGGGAAGATTCGCTGATGAGATGTATTTTGTAAGAGATGACCAGGCTCCCGGATTTTTAATATTCTCATTGCGTGAACCTTTCTCAGATATTCTAAGAACTTCCTCTTGGACAAATCTTTCTATCACCAGACGTAGAGGTGTGAGATCTGTAATGATCTCAAGTGCCCTAGTTGGACACGTTCTCATAGCTCCAGTGATGCACACACAGGCAAGCCTTTGAACTTTGTCGAGGGTCTGTACTGACTTGATTTTGTATACCAGACTATTGCCCCATACGTAATTGCTGGTCTCACAATCATGGCGTACATCCATCGCAGCATTTTTAGGTTACAGCCCCACCTCTTACCATCAAGATTTCTGCACGCCATCAAAGCTCTTATTGCTTCACTAGCAGTTATTTTAACATGCTTATTCCACAGAAGGTTACTGTCTAGAGTTATCTCTAGATATTTAACTTCTGATTTTAATTCTATGATTTCCCCGTTTAAAGATATAGGTTTCATGGCTGGAAGTGTTCTTTTCCGGGTAAATGGAATTACTATGGGCTTGTTTGGGTTAATGTTTAGATCCACTGACAAGCACCATTGCTCAATGATTCTGAGGCTCTATGTTATCAGCATAGCCCATACATTCGAAGCCAAGCTCCGTTATCCTGTAGAGCAACTCATCTACTACGAGGCTCTATGGAAGGGAAGATATCACTCCCCCCAGATATACCAAATGGGCACAGATTTCTTTGTTTTTCAGAGTTCTCTGGATGACTTCGGTCAGCTGATACAGAGCCGTCTCAGTTGATCGACCCGCTCTGTAGGCATGCTGACATTTATGTGGTATATTCTCCAGATACCCTGTTCTTATGTAGTTATCCACTACTTTCTCCATCGTTTTCAGTAGGAACGATGTTAGACAGATGGGTCTAAAAGATCGGGATCAGTCCCATCTTTTGTCCCTATTTTTGGTATGAAGGTTACCCTTGCCCTTCTCCATTTTCTAGGTATTATACCCACTGCTAGACTGCTTCTTGTAATCTTCAGCAGGTGAGGAAGAATCTCCTCTCTCCCTTGCTGCGGGAGTGCTGGAAATATTCCATCCACTGTTAGGAGCGAAATTTAGGGGATGAGAGCAGTGATTGTGCACTGGTGTTCCTCTCCTGTAACTGTCTCAGTAGCTCAGTCGGGCGTAGTTTCGACAATAAAAATTGATTTCGATTTTACTGAAATGTATAGGGTTACATTTTCCGGAGCGCCACAGATTTCTAGCCAGTCAAAATCCGAAACCACCCAGATGGAACGGGACAACCCACTGCACTAATATTACTTAATAATAAAGATTGGCTATAATGTTATGTAAATCTCATAAACAAAATAAGAAAAGATTCTTGCTCACCTCTGATGACTGGGGTACCTGGTATTATTAACTTGGATCAGAACAAAGAAATATTCATTAACCTTACTACACAAAATATATTGAAACGGTTATAATGTATCGGCACAAATGGAGCACACAACAATATTATGTGGTTGTAAATAAGTACCTCATCAAATAAGTGAGTAAACTATGACTGAGAAGGGTGTATCAGCTCAATAAACAAATATCACACCTGAATTGAGACTATATGTGACGTCACTATGATAGCTAACAGCCATGTACTTAAAAAAATATGCCTTAAGGGGGGTATCAACTTAAGATCTAAGACTGTGGTTATTGTATGGTAGTGGTAGTGGTGTCTCAGCTTCTCAATATGTTTACCAAAGAATCCAGCGCCTTGGTGAGTGTGTGGACTCTAGGAAGTGTACAACACACGAAGACAAGCACGTAGTTACAAAGGAAGTAGAAGGTAGACTGTGTGAGGACAAATACTATGGACAGCGGAGACAATACACGTTGACAGTGATGGGTGGACGTTGAAGATGGAGCTGGCACCAAGCTGGGAGTTGAAATTCGAATGCAGTGGCTTCAAACTCGATATCCGAATATGAATCTCCAAACTGATGTGAAGGTTGTACGTTGACTTGATGGTAAAACGTAGATTGAATACGTTCAGATGGCCGAATAAACCCTCAATGTGACAGAGAGTTCTTGAACGGCCCTGTTGGTCTATTTGTCGTCTGACAACCAGCTCATTTTCCGCGATTAAATCAATTGACGAATGGACTTCCTTGACCCCCAAAATCCCGTAAATCGGAAAGATTTTCCTTAAAATATACAGCGTCTATAATCGCAAACAATATAAGGAAATCTCTCAGCCAGAAATTTCTCAGAACCATGCAACGATGAACTATATAATTGAAAGTTTCCAGCGAAAGGTTAGGAAATTCGACGCAGTCAATCTTCTTCGAACTCAACACGGAGATTCAAGAATAAATTACAGAAATTGGCAGATGTGTAGTTTTAGTCATTTGTCACCCGCCAAGGTGCGTGAGCAGTATACTCGGAACTTGGAACATAGAACGCCAACATTGAGTAGAATACAAATGTCATGACTTTATCAAATTTTTACTGCAGATCATGCCTATTACATTTGTATTCGATGTAAGAGACAATAATCAGCCATCTGACATTGAAATATAGTGGTTATAGCAAGACCAGGAAATTTTTAAAGTGGCCAATCACGCCATCTCTGGCCGAACCAACAAAACTACAATAAGGCATATGCCATTAGACAAATCACATAGACGACTGATTTGAAAAGTTCTTGAGAGTTGTCAAAAAGGTTTTAAAAAGAATTCCTTTTGAGATAATACTGCACGAATTGGTCGATTGTGAATTTAATTAAGTTTAGTTAGTTTTATTTTTAGTGACGATTCATTGGTTTTTTAGTTAAGTGACATTATATTGACTGCACTTCAGTGATTTGTGAATAATTCTCCGTAAGTTAACCTAACTTAATTTTTTTTGCCACGTGTTCTACAAAAAACGCTTTAGTCTGTTTCCACCATCAAGATGGGGGATGAGGCCCCCAATAACTCTTCCTCAGATTCCCTACATAATGCTTTATCACCATCTTCTAAAAACTTAATAAATTCTTTGCACCAACTCTCTCCTCTATTAGAAAAAGGCATTAAAAACTTGGAAGATGAACTCGCTTCCACTAAAATCTGTTTTCAAAACGATCCCGAAGTCATAAAGGAAATTTTAATATTGGAACAACGCGTTAAGGCTTCTAAAGGGAGAAGATTGAAGTACTCTGATATCGATTTTGGGCCCCATTTAGTTATAGTAGAACCCATTAAAAGTAGCGGCACTCCCCCTGTATTCATTCTATGGATGTTGGAAAAATTATACGAAAACTGAACATCCAAAACATTAAAAATATCCAAAAGAAAGGTTCCAGAAAAATAGGAATTACCTTCAAAACTTCTCGTGATGCTAATTCTTTCCTAATGAACCAAGCTTTCAGAAGGGAAGGATATTGTGCTTACATACCACAACGCCTTCTCACCTCGAGAGGCATTGTCAAAAACGTAGGACTCTCTATTACCCCAGATGATATTATTCAAGAAGCTTATTTGCAAAATAAAAAAGTGATTCGTGCTAGAAGACTTAACCGCAGAATAACCAAAGATGACGGATCTTATGAATATGTTCCCTCCACAACAATTCTTGTAACCTTTGAGGGACGTCCATGCCCCAAGGATCTAGAAATTTTTTCAGTTCCAGTCCAGGTTGATAAATATATTGCTCCTGTTACTCAATGCAAAAATTGCCTTAGATTCGGACACTCTGCCAACTCTTGCCGCAGTGCCAAAAGTTGTAGTAGATGTGGAACAATCCATTCTGACCCATGTTCAAATTCCTTAGACTGTTTTTATTGCTCTGGACAGCATCTAGCTTTTGATCGCTCTTGCAAAGAATTTAATAGGCAAAAAAACATTAATGAAGCAATGGCATTCCATGACTATTCTTACTTCGAAGCCTCTCAACTTTTCCCTCCTCTTAAATCTTCTGTTAAAAACTCCTCTTTTGATAGATCAATCACATCCTTTCCTCAATTACAGACTTCTTCCCCTTTTCCAATCTCTTATGCTCAAAAAGTGACACAAAGTCCCCCTAGTAACAAATTCACTACTCATAAACGCAGACGTCCCACCATCTTATTTTCCTCCTCATGCAATGAACTCTGTCAGTCTCCGATAACAAATAAATCTGCACTTCAAAACAATGCTTCATATCCCTCTTGCTCTCACATTGAAAGAATTGATATGGACTTCACCCCTTCTGATACTCCGTTTTTGTCTGATTACTCCCTTTCTATCCCTAGCTCTCAATCTTTCGCAATTTCTCAGCTTACCTCTCCTCAAGAGGTGAGCAATCATAATATAACTTGAATTTCTCCCTCTAAGTACCTCCCCCCCTTTTTTTATTATTTCATTTTTTACACTATTGCTTAAAATTCAATCGTATTCAGGATAATACCTTTAAATATAACATACTCCAATGGAATATTCGCAGTTTTAATGTTAACAAAGAGGTACTCATTCCTATTATTAGAGATGAGAGTATTAACATTATATTACTAAATGAAACTTGGTTGACTCCAGGTGGATCTGCACATATTGAAAATTTTAGCTGTTTTAGACAAGATCGACAGGATGGCTACGGAGGTGTAGCCACTTTCATCAACAACTCGATTCCTTGCAAAAATTTTGAACACAAAATTCCAGTTCCTCCAAAAATACACTTGCTGGTAGTAGAACTCCAAGATCTATTCATTATTAATAGCTATATTCCTCCCGATCCCAACATTCCCTTCCCTCACAGAATGTTTAATCAACTCCTACAACAAATAAAACATAAGAATTTTATCTTAATGGCTGATTTAAATAGCCAAAATCAAATTTGGGGCTCTGCCATTAATAACCCTAAAGGAACTGCACTCTGGGACTTCATATCGCATAATGATCTCACCATCCTTAATGACGGATCTCCAACCCATATTCCCAACCCCAATGTCAATAAAAGCTGCCCGGATATTACAATTACTTCCTCAGCCATAGCTCTAGATTGCTCCTGGAGAACGATCCAAGAATCAGGCTTCAGCGATCATTTTCCTACCCTTTGTTCCTACAAAAAACAAGATACTGTGCACATCCATATGAATTCCACTCACGTCAAATATAACACAAATAAAGCCAACTGGGATGCATTTCAAGCATATATTGAAAATAATATATATCATAATGATATGGAATATCCCTTGTTCTTGGAGGTCTTAAAAAGAGCCATCTCTTTATTTATCCCACTTAAGAAATCTTTCACTCCTTCTAAACCTTATCTTCCATGGAAAATTTCATCAATTTCAAGAAAATAAGAGCTAAAACTCGACTTTTTCTGAAAACAAAAAGATCAGAAGGCTTTCGTAAATTCACGGAAGAACTGAACCCCGGAACACCTGTTAAGAAGATTTGGCAATCAATAAAAAAATTCTCTAGATCTATTGAAAATCGTAATTTAATCAACACCCCTCCCCTAGACAGTTCCATATTCCAAAGTCTCTTAACCAAGTTAGCTCAAATCCCTTTTCAAGACCTTAACACTATTCCCCAAGCCATTAACGACTCCTTTAATCACCCTTTTACAATAGAAGAATTGAATTTCAGCTTACTAAATAAAAATGATTCAAGTCCTGGATTGGATTACATCACATATTCAATGATCAATCATCTTCCCAAAATAGCCCTAGAAACTCTTCTCTCTATTTTCAATAAAATACTCAATAAATATCATCCTATCCCTTCAGATTGGAAAAATCATCTAATAATTCCTATTCTTAAAAAAAACCAGGATCCTAACGATGCCTCCAGCTGGAGACCCATAGCCTTATCCAGCACAATAGGAAAAGTTTTCGAAAGCATGATCAAAAATCGCCTTGACTGGTCTCTTGAAAACTCCCTAAAAATTCACCCCTCACAACAAGGTTTCAGGAAAGGCAGAAGTATATCTGATAACCACATTTTCATCTATTCCGAAATATCATGTGCATTGTCTGCCAATAAAAACCCAATTAATGTTTTTCTCGACATTAAAGGTGCATATGATTATCTTCTTTTATTCTCTATTTATTCATCTCTAAATTCCCTTAATTTACCTCATGACATTTGTGACCTCATTTTATCCTTTCTTTCAGATCGAAATCTATTCATTAAATCCACCCTTAACAACGAACTTATAGGCCCTGGTGTTTCTTGTAGAGGTGTTCCCCAAGGTTCTCCACTCAGTCCACTGTTATTCAATATATCGTGCAACTCTCTTCAGAACATACTTCCACCCTCCATAAAAATTAGTGGTTATGCAGATGATGTTGCCGTGATATGTGCCGAAAACACCATCCAGGAGTCTATAACATCCCTCAACACCTTCCTTTCTAATCTCAATCTTCATTTATTGTCTATGGGTTTGACACTGGCCCCTCAAAAATGTACCGCCATGATTTTTCAGAAAAACCATAAGCTTAGTCCAGTCCATTCCATAGTCATTAATGGTCAACCTATTCCTTGGAAATCTCAAGTCAAGTACTTAGGAGCTATATTTGACGACCAACTTAACTGGAAACCACATATTGAATTTATTTCCTGCAAAGTATCAAAAGCTATCAATTTAATTAGATCTCTATGTGGTAAATGGTGGGGTAGCCATCAAATCTCTCTTTTAAACATATACAAAGCGACCATACTTCCATTATTTGATAATGCGTGCATGCTATATGGTGGCTGTTCTAAATACCTACTTAAAAAATTAGATCGTTTACAATATCTAGCCCTAAGGGTTATAGTAGGCTATCTAAAATCTACTCCTATCTACATCATGTTATTTGAATGTGGGCAGACCCCCCTGGAGGTACGTAGAGAAATCTTGTCAGTTAAATATGTATCTAAAGCAGTTGCATATAAAGACCTTATAAAAACCTCACTTATAGAATTATTCACAGAATGGGCAGCCGATCCCATATACTGGAGACTGAGAAATACTCCTCCTATTATATTTGCCTTTCAATCAGTATCTAAATTCCTTCCCTTCATTGAATCGTTCAACAAATTTCCTTGTCATCACTTCTCGCTCGAATCTCAAATTAGTCAAACTAACACGATAGATCTGGAAATTAAAAAAAATCGGACTGTAATCAAGTCTTTCTGGCCAAAATGAATTCTATCAACTTTTCTGGCCCCATTTTCTTCACTGATGCTTCTAAGACTGACAGTAATGTAGGATACGGAATTTATTCTCCTAACATCTTATCATTATGTGACAAACTCCCCTCCCATTTCTCCATCTTTTCAGCAGAATGTTACGCTATACTAATTGCGATCCAAAAAATTTCAAAACTTGACCTTTCCAAAGCTATAATTTTTTCTGACTCCCAAAGTGCCATAAAATGCATTTCTAAAAAATCCTTCTCCTCATCTTCTAATCCATTTCTCCTAAAAATAAAGGAGATACTACACAAGTTGAATCAGCAAGGGAAAGACATACGAATTGGCTGGATTCCCGGACACAGTCTTATACAAGGAAATGTTAGAGCCGATGATCTTGCAAATCTTGGGAGAACTATCAATCGTGCCACCCTCCCAACTGGTCCCCATTCGGATGTGGTGCATTCTATTAAGAAATCAATCTTAGATAAGTGGAATTCTACTTTCTCTACACTCAGCTTGACAAAAGGAAATCTATACTCTCAATTCATAAAATATCCAAGAAAAAATCCATGGTTTTCTTCACTTTCCAATTTGTCCAGAAGAGATATCTGCATTTCTTCAAGAATTCGATCCAACCATTGTGCCACTTTGTCATATCTACACAAATTCAACTTAGTACCTTCGGATTCATGCCCATGTGGTGAAAAACAAGATCCCTCACACATCTTTTTCAACTGTTCCTTAAATAGTGTTAATACAGATTATCTTCATAAATCTTTTAAGGTTCCTAATAATGTTTATGGCCCCTACACACTGCAAGACATAGTGCTGAAATTCCCAAACAGTAAAAACATTAAACTCATCTCCAAATTTTTAAGTGCTTCAAACATCAAAATATAACCTCAAAACCGAACAGTTTACAGATAAAATTTTTAACAATAAGTACGGTATCACTCTGTATTTACTTTCGTATAAACTATATTATAGACAATCATAAATCATCCCGGACGCAAAAAAGCAAGCCGAATAGCCCTGGCAGCTGAGGCCTTAAAACAAAAGAAGAAGAAGAAATCACATGGACAATTAGGTGTTGTGGAAAAACCAGAGATAGTTGAGGTGACTTCAAGGACACAATAACATTTGGGAAACTAAGCTGGCTTGCACAATAAACAATAGTAATGTTAGGTTCATTCATATGTATCGAAATGTAGCTCTTTCCCACACGTGGTGTAATTTACACTCAATACCTTACACTCGATACTTAATATTGACTCATGCGCTGAATAGCCTCTTCAGGGGATATTCCCTGATTGAGGAGTCGCAGGAATTTTCGCACCCCTGCTCTACTGAGGCCTTTTCTCAGTGGGTCGTCTATAACGCCCGGTTCTCCCAGCTTTGGGAGGTCGAACGGCATACGACCTTTGTGCTGTTTGGCCTTTTTCCCTTCTGTTAGGTGCCCGGATGAATTGGTGGAGGTTTTCTCCACTACTTTTCCGGTGGAAGTTTTACATTATCTGTCCATAAATGGTCCCACGAGAAGCTAGGGTCATTACGGTCCACCGCTGCTGCAGAGCCCCGCATGCAGAGGTAAGGGGTTCAATACAATGGAGTTCCCTCCGGTGCTCCAAGGTCGAAACCAGTAAGGACTATTCTTCTATATAGCCACGCATTCTTCGGCCTGGTTTCCCCCCTCGACTTCAGGCTTTTAATGAGGTTGTCTCCTCTTAGTCCGGGCATTAATGTCAATACCCTCCAACCCACTGGCCCGCGAGACTTGACCACAGGCAGCCAGGAGACATTGGTATAACAGGTGATTTCGAGGTAATTTCGAAATTTCACCCGGTATCGTAACCCTGTGTGCAATCCCTTAGCCACGATACTACAGCTGGGACAGGTAAAGTTGGTCCGCGGCAGGGTATTCGAGGGCTGCCAGTTGAGCCCTCAGGTATTTCTCCGCAGACCTCCTCCTCATATAAAATCATCTCAGATGCCCTTCCCCTATCCGCCACCTGGAGACGCGACGGGTTGGTGCTTCACTCCCTCCACATCAATAAATATCCCGACGAACAGCGACGAACTACGTACATGTCTACTGATGTGGACTCGGAAATCCCAGTAATCACGAGTATAAGTTCCCTTTGAATCTGTACAGATTTACCGACAGTCCGCGGGTATAGAAGAGTGCGATTAGCAAATATTCGCGAGTATCTCTTCCCACATACATCGCAAGTGCCCGTATTTGTAAATATTCGCGATGTATGTGAGACAGGCTTTAAACACCGTCATCACCACCCACTACCCTCGATATTCCCATCTTTTTAAAAAACGCTATTAAATTGAGATTATTATTAATGTTTACATTCATTTCAATAGTCAGCATATATTTTAGCATTGAGTATATGCTCCATAATATTGAAGAAGCCCGTTTTTGGGATTTTTCAGCAAAATATACGAACTCACGAAAGTAGTTTCACACAAACAAATAACAAATTAAAAATCAACGAATGGTCACTCGACAGTTAATCGGGACCGGAAAATGTTTTGATCGGCAAAACGTTATTTTCTGGGAAAAATTATCAAGAAACTGTATATTTTCTGATCGATCTTAAAAAAAAGAGCCTTTCAAACGACAATGCTTATTAATGTTAGGCTATAATTGAGAGCATTGTTTTTTTAGGGTGTCACGTATCCATGCATTCACGCAATTTGGGCTAAATGGGCGCCTCCATTGGAAAGAAGTCGTTTAGCAACTATCGCTTTTTCTGGTAGTTATGTAGGTACTGTAGTATCGATGCCTTTATGCTCAATATTAGCTTCTGCACTAGGATGGGAAAGCATATTTTATTTTTTTGGTGAGAACATTTTAATTCTAACTCAGTAATACATTTGTCACTCAATTTGATCAATGTTTCAGGTGCCTTCGGTATTATATGGTGTCTGTTATGGCTGACCTTAATAACAGATTCTCCCGAAGATGATCCAAAAATAACAAAAAAAGAATTGAACTACATCATAAATTCACTTGAAGCAAAAAGTAATAAGAAAATGAAAATTCCTTGGTGCTCTTTCTTTACCTCAATGCCTGTTTGGGCAATAACAGTCTCCCATTTCAGTGAAAATTGGGGATTTTACACCATGTTGACGCAATTACCTAAATTTATGAAACGTGAGTTTTTTTTCGAAATATAAACTGCTTCAAAAAAGTTAAGGAAGTTAATAAATTATGTGTTTTAACAAATTACGATTTTTGGCCATCAAGTGTTTGCATGTTATACATTGAAAGTATTTTCTTTCATATAAGCGTTTGTGTGCCGTTTTGTGTGATAGGGGAAAGTGACCTGTGACGGCCTTGTTACTTTATTTCCTGTTGTAGGGGGTTCACTTATATGGAATTATTCTGATTAATTAGTAATAAGGTGCCCAAAATTAAACAAAGAAGTGCGCCAAAAGTGTATTGTAACAATCATATGTTATAGAACATAGGTTAAGTGGTGGTATATCAAAAGTCATTTCTTTCACTGTTCTTCTTCTTTTTATTGGCCTTTATATATGTATGCGCGTTACAACCTCCCCCTTTGCTCCACGAAAAGTCCCTTGAGTAGGAGCAAGAGGTAGGCTAGTGACAACAAGAACACGTAGGTTTCTTCACTGGTCGTCTGCGTAACGCGCCATATGTCGAGTCGTCTGAGGTATGATCACTTTCGGAATCGGCGGGGGGAGTAGTAGCCTCATCCACTTCCTTATCTTCAGGTTCGGTAACTTTCTCTGTAGAGTCGGAGTCTGACTCGGCGGGAACGGTCGGGGTAACTTTGGCAGGTCGACCTCGTCGTCGTAACGGCAACACTGGAACTGGACTGTCGGCCGTGTTGGTGTCGTGATACGGGGTCAGCGCTGATACATGGTACTTCCCTAAGGGAGTATCGGGGTCCAATCCAATATTTTTGAACTTACCTAATTTTTGTGGAGCAGTTTAGACGTTCGTTATTCCATTTATATTTCTCAATAAATTAATTAAAGACTCAAAATATACATTCACATGAAGTTTGCTGAATAATTAGATAATAATGAAGTTTTTTAGGTGTTATGAACTTTGATCTGAACGCTGCTGGCTTTAATTCAGCTTTACCGTATTTGCTAATGGCTATAATGACCCAATTTTCCGGCCATTTAGCCGATTGGTTATTAGTAAAAAAAATTCTGAGCGTAACTCAGGTAAGAAGAATTTTTAATTGTAGCGGATTCGTTGCTCAGACTATATTCATGATGGCCGCTACCTATTGGTTGACACCTGTCGGTGCCACGTTCTGCATCACCATGGCTGTAGGTTTAGGTGCTTTTGCTTGGGCAGGATTCAGGTACGTACCCAATGTATAGAGAAGTCTTTAGTCTTAAATAGCAATATTTTTATAGGCAGTAAATTATTTTACGCTGATGCATACATAGTGGTTATAAAGTGAGCATCATTATTGTAAATCACTCAATGGTATTATATATGATCTACAGGGGTTAAAAACTGACATTGCTCCAAGGCTTACCCATATTAATTAGAAATTCGTTTTTCCTTAGGTCATGATTCAATTGCTTGGCACCCTTTGATGTGGGCTATGAAACTTTGGTATTTTATAAGTCGTAAACACGTCATGAATCACTCGAAACAAATGTAATTATTTATTGAGATTTATATCAATATTCATAGACAAAACAATATTATTATTATTATTTTTTGTTATATTGTCGAAGATAAAGTAACTTCAACTGTCGCTGGAATTGAAGTTTACTACTATTTCTGCTGTTTTCAATTTTTTTGATGAAGCATTTTCAACACTATACGACCGTTTCTTTTAAAAAAAAAAGCTGATATATTCATATTTCTGTGCATTTCTAATGTTGTCGACAACATGGAATATTTTATGTACGAGATATATTTTAATGTAAGTGTTCGCGCCACCCTCTTATTATCCATAAAATTTGGCGCGCCGCTCATGGATTATTTTCATTTAAATTCAGCACTGGTTTTTTTGTACATTTTGATAACAGACTAGTTTTAATTTTGGTCTTTAACGTATTCGTTGAGGAACAATTCATTTCAAATATTTCTTCAAATAAATCTATCATTGTTAAACCGCAAAATTGAGTTAAAACCGCGACGTGTGTCTAGTTATATTTATCAATGTATTTTTCGCAAATATAGACATTACAACTTTATTTAATGTCACAAAGGCCAGGACTTTCCACTAGAAGTAAAACGATCGATTGTGGAAACAGATAGTGAGTTGGCATCTTTGGTATGTACATTTAAATGAAAGTTTACTGTATATGTTGAAGATCAGCTAACTGTATAATTACGAGACAGATATTGTTCTATTTTGCAGTTAGGGTATCGAATTATATTTGCGAATAGTATTTTCATATCTCTTTCGTTCACCGCATTTTTTGAATCCATTAAAAATTTATTTTATTTTAAAATTGAAACAAATTTACTAAGTTTATTGGACTCGTTGTTGAATGAAAATTAGAAATAATTTAACTGGTTTTTTCATCATTGTCAAATTCTTGTTTTATCAATGAATTCACCGTCGTCTATACACTGATTTTTGATTCAATAAATTTTATCTGCTAGATCTCGAGGTAATTAATTAGTGATTATGCACTTTCTAAACATTTTACGTTCACCAGGGCAGGACGATACATTCTCAAACTATTAAATTTATTCTAGAACTGTTTTTCTTTCATTTCTTCACTATAACTTGTTGCTCAACATTAGTTAATATTCCTAACTTATTCTCTTATTAACTGTTTCTTGTTAATTGTTAGTTAATTCACGTTTATCAAAATGGTTGCGGACGAAAATAATCGTAAATTAATGATGCAATACGTAGCAAGGCGACAAACGATTTTCTCCGATGCTACTAGCAGTTGGGATGCAGTTAAATAATGCATTTATGAGCAAATTGCTGTTGTGCAGGTATATCATGATGATACCGCGCGATTGCAAGATGAGTTCAAACTTATCAATGATAAGATCAGTGATATCAACTGTCTCCTACCCCAGCAGATAACGTCGATACAGCCCACTATGCAAATAAATATTACAGTTAATTCAACATCACATTGTGATAATGTTCTTCTTTTTTTTCCTCTTGTTATCATCACATGCACATCTATACAACCGCTTATGCCCAGCTTGTGGCTGTTAACTTTTGTGATGTTTCAACTTCTCAGCGATGTTAAAGCGCTGCCTTTTTACATTAATGTGATGTTACTAGAACTTCCTCAAAAGGAAGTCTTTATAACGAACTAAAAACAACATTTCTGTTACATTCTGAAATGCCTTTTAACATCTTGTCGATGTTAATGCAATGTCTAAAAAATAACATCTTATCAATGATCTATATGCGATATTTCAAAAACAATACAGTGTATTCTCGTAGATGTTGTATGGACATTACATAAACCTCGAAATAATATACCTCAAAACATTCTAGATGACATCCTATAGATTTTTCTGTGCCTAATCAGCAAATACAGGGTGAACAACTAAGAACGCCGGCTGTCTGCCATATTTCAAAAAATAGTCATAGTACAACTTTAAAAAAATACCTTCAGGAAAATGACCCTGAAAAATCGCTGGAAAATATTTTTGAGTTCCTAAAATATCTCCTATGGGGTGGAATGAACACTTAAAAACATAATACTGTGATTATCTCCAAAAAAGACATACTGAACGTATCCTAGAAATACAATGTTTGATATATTGTTGAGATTATGAAAAAATGTAGTTAGGGACTTTTTGTCTTTATTGTTCAAGTAACGGGTGGGGTAAGGTTCAACCCAAACAACAAATGTCGTTAATCGACATCCATGTTTTTGGCTTCATTTGGAAGAGTTTTTCTTTTTTAATAAGAAATGCTTAACAAAATTGGACAATTTTGTCAACGCTTTGATAAAAGTCCACAATTTTCCCATTTTTCTCAGGAATTTCAAATGTAATGAGGCGTTTTTAAAATTCTGATGAAAAAGGGTTAAAAAAATAGGAATCTATTCCAAGATATAAGATTTACAATATCAGATATAAAAATTAAAAAAAATGCTTCAATTTACATTTGAAATTTCCGAGTGGATACAAAATTATCTAATTTTGTTATCAATCTTATTAAACAGAAAAACTTTTAAGTGCAGCTAAAATCATTAATATCGGTTAAGAACGGAAAAGTTATAGATTTGTTCATAAGTTTGAACCTTTCCCACCATAATAATGGCAAAAAATCTCCCTAATTAAATTTATTCATAATCTCATCAAGATTTCAAAAATTGTATTTTTAGGACACCTTTAGTGTGTTTTTTGGAGTATTATGTTTTCGAGTGTTCATTCCACCCCTAGCGGATATTTTAGAGGCTGCAAAATATTTTCCAGCAATTTTTCAGGATCCCTTACCTAAAGGTAATTTTTTTGAAAGTTGTACCATGATTCCTTAATATATGATTCCGACACTCAATCTTTTCCACTGTTACATTATTGTACGGGCGGGAACTTATAATTTTTTTATAAGTACTCCTGTCACCATAGCCAATAATAATGTTATATTCTATACCGTACATTTCCACACTTTCCTTAAAACTTTCCACTACCATGTCGGTTTCCATACTGGATGAACTCCCGTGGTGATTTTTAGTACAAATGTGAGAAATATTTTTAAGTACAAGTACAAAACTTTTATTACCCCACCATAAAGCATTTTTTTGGTATGTAGTTCAACGATAGAATAACTCTTTTGGACCAACATCCGTCCCCTACCACAGGATACTCATCTTCATCTATCGAACCGATTTCTCGGGCGTATTCTGCTTCATCAAGAGCAGCTTCACGCATTGATTCCATAGCAGTTTCTTCCTATTTCGCAGCAATTATCGTGTGACACTTTTGTTAAATTTTGTTACAGATAGCAGGAATATCTAAACATTCGTCCAAATTTGAATTTCCTCCTCCAACGAACATAATCCCACTTGTCCTATAATATACCATTAAAGTTTTTGATGGCTGCTCGCCTTCTGTTATTTCTATGAGTAATTGCTTTGTTCAATGTACCCAAAAATGTTTTTCCACAATAAATTATTTTATCATTTAAATTTTGTTATTAAAATCCAAATTCTTGTTCACGACACTAAATGTTTTTGGACTCGCATCAACATTTCCACATACTATTTCGAAGTTGGCTTGTTTTTTAACGACCAGTGTGTTTAGCATCTGTGGATATTTGAATACGTTTTTCCAACCATTTTTGTACGAGATTCTCCATTCGCCTCATATAAAGTTCCTCTCAAAGTTCTTATTTGCTTTGGTTCAGCAATGACAATAAAATTTGTGAAATCATGTCAAACAAGGTCTTTTCATTTTCAGTATCAACCACTTAGACATCGCTCCTCAGTATGCAAGTATATTGATGGGATTTGGAAATACGTTTGCCACCATACCTGGTATTGTGAGTCCGATCATAACTGGATATTTGGTAACAGATGAGGTAAATATATTCACTAAAAGGTGGTTTTATTAAAAATATTGATTTTATGATTGCAGTTAAGAGTTTTAACGCAAAAGCTTGATAATTCAAATAATTATTTTTTCTAATTAAGATTCAATTACACTTACAAGTTTTGGAAGACTAACATTGTTCTTCAATATTTTTGCATTACTTTCTAATTATTTACTCATGTATCTAAATTTTTTCAGACCAATGTAGACGAATGGAGAATAATTTTCTACATTTCATCAGGACTTTACTTATTTGGAGCCGTTTTCTACGGGTCCTTTGTTTCCGGTGAACTTCAGCCATGGGCGCAAGAAACCGAACCACTTAGTACGAACAAGGACAGCTATGGCGCTTCTAAAACAAATAATGAGCAATCCTATTATGACAACAATAGTTTTATCCCTGATAAATATAATTAATATTTTGCATCTTTTTAAATCATTAATAGCCCATGCATACAGGAAAGCGTACGTTCAGTCGGTTCTAGCACAAATTCAATTTTTCCAATAAAACTTGTGCGTGATACTATGATTTAAATTCGGTTATATTTGGATCACACTGTTACTAGTATACGTTTTTGGAGACAAATTAAAAATGATTAGTTGTACACTCTCAAAACTTTTTATAATTTTTTGCGGTTTCATAGATAGTAGAGTAGAAGAGACAGTAGTTAAAATGATGGTATAAATAAGAAAAACATATAAAAAATGTTGAATTTATATACTATATCAATTTTTCTTTGAAAGCCATCATTTCTGACAATAGAACCTATACTCTATATAGAAAGGACAAGGAGTAATAAATCATTCATTTAAGTAGATTTCATAGACGTACCAAAATATATTTTAAGAGGGTAAGGTACATTTTGTATTGAACGAATGAGTTGCAGCTATGCTAAAGAATATACGATTTAGGTCAGAGGTAACGGGATGTACTAATTTTAATAAAAAAAAGTGATAGAGGTACTCAAATTTTAGTAAGTTTGATAAAGAAAGGCAACACAGTTTATTCCGGAGTATCCGAACTCTGCCACAAAATGCAGGTAGTCATTACGGGTTGTTCGAACTCTGCCAGTGTTTTTGGAGATTAACTACCAAACCAGTAGGGGTCTAATAGCCTAATCCGATTTAACAATTTACCTTGAACTTTAGGTACTCAAATTCAATATAAGAAAATATTAATAACATACATATATTTTCAACGTATATTTGCCACTTCTAAAAAATTACATCTACATTACAATAAAATATATTCAATATACATAAACATATAAAAAAAACAAAAAATTAAACGTGTGGAAGATTTTTACATGCAACCGTTTTCACAAACATAAAGCGAGAAATAACATTTTTCCTATATTGATCCAAATGATCATTAATGAAATTAATTTTAACATTAATAGTTTTTTTGGTTTTTTTCTGGCTTTGGTTTGCCGAACGAATTTTCGCGTATACCTCCGTTTTTAAATCCAATAACACACTAGTAAATTGAACAATGTTTGGATGTGCTTTGTAAAAAGAAGCACCGAAATGCCAATGAAAACTCTCACAAGAATTCGTTGTTCTCTTAAAAAAGGATGCATTATTTGCCCAAATAAGTGGTGGAAATATCGAATTTTGCGTTATATATGTTTTATTGACATAAATTCGGAATTCTATAACTCTTTCGTCATTCGGAAGCAAAAAATGTAGTTCATTATAAAAAAATTCTACAACTTCCTCAGGACTAAGATACATAATACCGAAATGTACTTTTAAGTATTCGCCAATTACAGAAAGCGTCCAGAAACCAGACACAGAAAACGGTCGTCCGTATTTTTTGGCCTGCCCCTACAAGCCACTCAGTGTTGCCACCACCCAATGAAGAAGTTATCGCGCATTGCTGCCAAAATTATTGATTTTCTTGAAAATTATGTTACAATTTTTATTTTTGTGTTAAAAAACCAAACAACAAAAAATAACACAAACAAATCTATAGACTAGAATTATTCGCTATCAAAATGAATATCAATTTTATCATCTTCATCATATTTATAAGACGTTATGGATCCCCTTGTAACTTCGAAAATAAGATAAATAGATCATTAAAAGGGGCACCAATGGATTCGGGAGGAAATGTTATCCAGATTTAAAAGAATTTGTGGAAATATTGCTACTAAAAATGGTCCAAATCATGCATATACGAAAAATCGGGATTTTTCCATACTTGAGATGAAAATTGGTGAGCATATTTTTCTTGAAAATTATTGAAATTGTAAAAATTGGGGTTTTCCAGTGCAAGGAATCGATTGTTATATTTAGTTTTTTGATAAAAAATGATTTCACCCTCAAATAGAGGCATATAATTGCAAAAAAACATATCTTCATTCAAAAAATCGTACTGACTACAATATTGGGAAGAGTGTATACTCAAAAGATTATTTTATAACAATGAATATTAGAAATAACCTAACGGTTGTAGTTTCATAGATACAGGGCGTAATGGGAGTAATTTAAAATTCGAGAATAAAATAACGGTCAATTTCGATACTCCATATTTTGGAAAATATTGGTAATAGAAAATTTCACCGTTTTGTAGATAATTTCATCATGAATCTATGGAATATTTCAGGATATGGTATCAACTATTCGAAAGATACGTAACAAATAAGTGGACCATTTTATTTTCTGCATTTTTTACTAGTTAAAAATATGATTCGGACTGAAATTAGAAACTTCACCTTAGTTTCGTCTCCAAATTCGTTTTTTTCCGGTCAGAGTTGCCGTATTTTTAAATTGTCTAGACAAAAATTAGGAAAATCGAGTTTTTGCTCTGTTTAAATATCAAAAATCCCTCTCTAAACTTCGAAACTTTCGAGGGGATTCTCCGCTGCTTGAAACAAATGACATTTTACAGGTACGGTAATATTTACATGGAGTTGCTTTGTTTTTAATTGCCAAAGGGGTCAGCATTAATTGAATCACATAAAATAATTTCAACTTGTTTGTTAAATTGGTTTGGAACAGTAAGAAGAAAACCTGCAAAGAAGTTGTAAACATTGAAATTCCTAGATTGAAAAAATATGTTACTCAAATTTATGGAATCATTATGTTACAATTCCATAATTTTGTTACAAGTAGCAACACCGGGCCACTATGTGATACAAAGTGGCCTACTACATACTTACAAAGAACGCGGAGGTCGGAACGCCTGAACGGTTTTCTGTTTGTGCGGACACTAAATCATTCATCAATTCCCACAATAAAAATATGTTCGAGTGAACATTAGGCACACATATGAATTAGGCTGTTTAAAAGTCATATTATTGAACCACATCTCCAACCAGTGATTCATAAATTCGATTTGTTATCCAACATCAATTTGTTGACTAAGCGTGGAACGACGTAAGACGAGAAGCGAAGAGGGGATGATCGCTAGGGAAGTAATGTCACAGATTAGGTATATTCTCTATTAAGACTTTGTCTTTACACAAAAACTATTACGCCAACGAATACAACGATTAGTATTCCGTTTATTAGCTGTATTAATATGTGGAAAGTGAAATTAGTTCAAATAATAATTTAATAAACCCTGATATATTTGAAATATTATTTAAACATCTGAATATTGATTATTTTTAATATTTTGCATTTGCAGCAATCACATAATAAACTAAAAAAGGTAACTGTAGGTAGATAGAATACTATTTTATCCTGCACCCCCACTCGATTTTTGCTTATAAAGTGAAATGATGTTGGCTTCAAGAATAATGTAAACAGTTACATCTTTTTTACTTCTTGTCAACGAGGGCGCCAATTGTCACAATCCTAAGTTATCTGGCCTTGGGACTCTGCTCAGGTGGTGAATTCGGCCTTAGTTACACTATTTCTTATTACCTCAATTGGGATAAGGTGAATCAACAAACAAAATTTCAGGACAAATGGATTTATTTGACACAAAAATGAATTTACATAAGCCATATATTCTGAATACAATACGAACAACAATCAGTTATTGCAATAAAAATGTCCAACTCAATATTGTATATCTA
The DNA here is from genome assembly GCA_963921935.1 of Galeruca laticollis. Classification (NCBI taxonomy): domain Eukaryota; kingdom Metazoa; phylum Arthropoda; class Insecta; order Coleoptera; family Chrysomelidae; genus Galeruca; species Galeruca laticollis. The sequence continues at coordinate 16,931,404 of OY998183.1, read as the reverse complement.
TCAAAAATAAGTTAGGGACTTATCTTGGGAAGACTCTGGATGTACAGCTCGCAGCTGTATCCACGGGTTCTTGAGCCGTCTGATGTGGAACAGTTGGATTGTTGGTAGGGTCCGTAAGGTCATTGGAGTGAACTGTCCGTAAGGGCTCTATGAGTTAACGGTCCTTAAGGCTTGGAGAGAACGGTCCGTAAAGGCTGCGGAGCTGTAGGGGAAGAAATAAAAAAGGAGAAACAATATAAAATTGAAAATTGGAACGGAGGAATAAAATGAACAGGTAGGAGCTTATACTCCAATACATACAAAAATTGAATTTAATTTTTAAAATAAAAACACAGAAGCCTGTTCATTCTTATTCGTCCTGTCCCCAAAATAATCAGAAAAAGCAAATTTAAATCGGTGGAAAATAACCTTATATAAAATCTTTTATAAATTCGCTTCATAAAATAACTTTGGACGCCACCAGATTTTTTAAAGGGAACGGTAAAGAAAAAATTGGAAACGCCATAACAAAAATATTGTTTTTTTAAAAACGAAATATTTCAACTCGATAGAAAAATCGAAATAGAATTATTTGCAAGCACACAGACATAATTTGAAAATATATAGATAACTTACCAGCCAGAAGAATTAATATCACATAAAATTACTTAGAAACTGAATTTGATTATCATCGAAGAATGAACAAGCGACGATTCCTTGAATCGTAGTTTTAAATAGCAATTGAACGGTGGTAAAAACGATCACCGATATGTTCCTAATATTTGAAATAAAAGGATTTGGAATTAGAGGTGGGAGTAGCCGACGAATGAGTAAAGCCCATGTCTCACGGTCAAATAAATGATCAAATTAGTTTGACCAAAGTGACGTATTGACGTCATACCTATAGTTTGTTCAAATTTTAAGAAACTGTCTTTCACACCATCCTTCAAAATTTGACCAAGTTTATTGACGGATGTCTAATTGACGACTGTCATTTGTCAAACTAAAAATTGTTGGTGTTGTTTTAATGTGATTGAACTGCGATTTTTTGGTATTTTCCACAATAAAAATAAAATTAAATCTGTTTTGGGTCTTTTAAGTATAGCTATTGTTCTGGCATACCGGGCTGGAAAAATAGAAAAGAAAAACCGAAGAATGTGGGCTAGATATTGGCTTCTTCGACGAAACGAAACCAGTCATAGCAATATATTAGCAATGGTGCAAAATGAACTGCGAGAAGAAGACCCCTACAGTTACAAAAATTATTTGAGAATGTCTGAGCAGTCGTTCGAGAAAATGCTGAGTTATATTAAAGTAGATATAGCCAAACAAGACACAAATATGCGAGAAAGCATTTCTGCTACAAACAGGTACAAATTAGGGTGACTGAACTAAGATTCATGAATCCAGTGTAATAGTCTAGTAAACCTCGACCCCTTGAGTCACCAGTGTGACAAAGGTCTAGTTTACAATAAAATAACGCTGTCACCAGATGTACAACTCTACCCTTTTTTACCAAATTGTTTCTTAACAAAAAAATCCGCTGTCACCACTCTAATAACTGCTGTCACCCAATTTAAATAATGCAGCCGAGAGTGAAACTACAATAAAACCGGTCCGAATTAGGCCGGGAACTCCTGGACTTAAAGTGGCCTAATTACCTTTGCCAGGCCAGGATTGACCTTTACGTTGGGCCTCGGATCCCGAAACACTGCACTCTCTAAAGAGAAGATCGGGGTAGGGATCTGAATAAATTATCGGAAAGTTGTATAATAAAATATAATAAATCTTTCTCTGTATAAAATAATCCCAATATCAAACCAAATATTAAATCCCTCACAATAAAAATACTACGCACTTATATATAAATATGTCCAATGTGTGCACGGACCGTATGATTTAGCCCTTATTGGTATGTATCTATTTACACTAATTACACAGTTTGATACTTAAAATTAATTGTTCTATAGGCCAGTTGCTTGGTCTATATAGTTTCTTGAATATTTTGGTATCCAAAATATTTTAACATGTCAACTCAACCCACTGCATGAAGTTTGCTGCTGTTACTAAATCAAATTCAAGAAAATCAACTTTGACACCTACAACATATCCTAGTAGAAATAAAGCTATCTTAATAAATGCACTTCAGGATACAGTTCTCTTTGATTACATCAAGGCAATAGGTGAAATTGTGACACCAAAAGGAATCACCCATGCTCCCGTATATCTAATCAACGTATTTGCATCTTTCTCGCTTCTACTTTAGTCGTTGATAACTTTCTTAAAATCCATTCTTCAGTTACCGTTAAAGAAGAAATCGTCCTCATACGTAGACTTATCAGCCCCTCTAAAAGATTACTAACGTATGTCCCTCAATTCCTAATCAACTCATTGAACATGCACTAAAAAACGATCTCGGACTTCAACTTGAATCCCTCATCACCAATATTCCTACTGGCTTACCTGGAGAAAATTATTCCGATATTCTAAGCTTTCGTCGGTCCATCTTTGTCATACCAGACAACGATAACTTTGAAATAGAAACTTCTGTTTTAATTCTTTGGAAAATACTGCTTTCCGGATCTTCGTTACCTCAGATAAATTGGAGTGTTTCCTCAGTAAACAATCTGAACTTACTGCTGATACCTACTAAAATCCTCTTGACATTTCCTCCCTCTCCAGAACTACCTCTATCCAGAACAATTCTACCGATAATATTTCTATTTCTATTTCTAATGATCCTACTTCCACTGATCCTATATTCTTCACCGACAATCATTCCGCCAACACACTCCCTACTTTAGACCAACCTACTCAAGTATTTCTGGTCATATCACGTATGTTGCTCTCACACTCTTTCGTAATCCCAAGCCTGTCCCCAAAAAGAAAAAAGAGTGTGAGACTCTAACAACAACTATCAGCCCCTCTGCACGCTCAATCATTGAAAATTTAACAAAAAAAGACCCTATATCCTTCTCAATTACTTCAGAACAATTAATAGCATTTCTGGAAAATTCTTTCGGAAGTAACGGATTTCCTATGCCTCCAGGAAACTAATTTTAAGTCTTCCAAAATCCCTATACCAAAGTACTTCGAAGCATATCATTACATCCGAACTACCTGCTCCGGAGCCAGTCGTGGAGTATCCATATTTGTATCCAAAGATCTTCACTCAACTCATCGGCCCTTACTTCTAAAAATAAGAGCTACTGGACTTAGTTTACGATCTCCCCCAGCCCTCTGTACTTGTGGGTGACTTCAACGCCCACAACAGTTTGTGAATCTGCTCAGGCACATTTGGACGCGGTAAAGTTATTGAGAATATACTAAATTGTACTAATTCATGCCTCCTCAATACGGGATCGTGTACCCACTTAAATATCGCCTCTGGTACTTTTGCTGCCATTGATCTAAGTATCCCAAAACTGCCCCCTAACTTAACTTGGCAAACTCCTGATGATTTATGTGATAGTAATCATAACCCGATAATTATAAGTGACAACTCAAATGAACAAGCTCACGTGAGAAGTTATTGGTGCCTCAAGAAAGCGAAATGGCCAGAGTTCTCACGGGAGGCTGAATCTCTCCTGGGTGAATTACCTGCCACCAATGATATTGATGATTCTATTAAGCTTTCCATTACAGCAGCATTCACTCACATTGGCAAAACCACCCATATCCCCCGCCACAGAATTGTTCCTTGGCGGAACCCTCATTGAGAACAAGCAGTGCGACAATCCAAAACTGCCCTCAACTTTTTCTACAGACACAAAAGTCACGAAAACCTAGTTAAATTACTTAAAGCAAAAGCCAAATATGTAATCAAACAGAGCAAAAAACACTCCTGGCATAATTATGTAACAACCTTGGATAATAATTCAAACCCCTCCCAAACATGGAAAAAAATTCGACAGGTCCAAGGTCACAAAACTAACACTAAAATTCCCTATCTTTTTCATAATGGCACTTCCTCCAGCAATAGCCAAACTATTTCTAACATCTTTGCTGATAAATTTTATGAAAAATTTCAAAACAAACTCAAGCCCCTCTTTACAACAATTCCTCATGAATCTGCCTACCCCAAACTCACTTTACCTCACCTACAAGATATCGATGATATTAATTTACCTTTTTCATTTACTGAGCTAAGAACTGCCTTAAGTTCATGTAAGAACTCTGCCGCTGATCCTGACGACATCCCTTACATTTTTCTTAAAAAATTATCCACCTATAGTCTTACTAAACTATTACTACGCAATGGAACACATCCATTATCGTTCTCGTTCTAAAACCGTCATAACCATCTACATTACCACAGTCCTATAGACCGATTTCTCTTACATGTACTACATGCAAATTAATGGAAAAGATGATAAATAGACAACTCGTGTGGTTTATCGAAAAACACCAAATCTACCAAAAGAAAAATCCGGTTTTCTTCGTCACCGATCCACAAGAGATAACCTCGCATTCTTACAAACCAACATTGCCGATGCTATAAATCGTAAACAAGAGGTGTTAGCCTCTGTCTTTGACATTGAAGCTGCATTTGACACCTTACCAAGACAGACGATTATTGATAAACTTTCATTTTATGACCTCAATGGTAACATTTTCTCATTTATCAGACAGTTTCTTAGTAATAGGTCCTTTAGGGTCTCAGTGAATGGCTGCCTATCATTAACTCACGTCCAACAAGACGGTGTGCCCCAGGGATCTATTTGCAGCACTACATTATTCACTCTAACCATTAGTCATTTATGTAACAATCTTCCCGCCCCTGTTGGATCTGCCGCGTATGCAGACGGCCTTGTGATCTAATGTCACGGCGCCTCGACTCCTACTACATGCAAACTCCTCCAATCTGCTGTGAACCTATTACATAGTAGAATATCTTCACTTGGCCTTTCCCTCTCCACTACAAAATCAAAGCTCATATGATTCGGCAGAAAAGCACCATCCCCTCAACCTGAAACTTAAGTGACCAACCGCCTTCTGCTAGTTGTCGAGCACTGCAAAATTCTGGAAGTGACGTTTGACTCCCGACTTTCTTAGAAATACAATATCCGAGAAACCAGAGGATACTGCCTAAAACTCTTGAATATCATCAAAACACTCTCCCACTATCAGTGGGGAGCTAGCGAATTTACCCTCCTGAAAGTATACCGGGCTGTCATTCGATCCAAACTAGATTATGACAGTATAGCATATGTGTCAGCATTCAAAAACGTCCTGAAAACACTCAACTCTGTACACAATACTACCATACGACTTTGTTTACGCGTATTTCGCTCTAGTCCAGCCCAGAGCCTAGACCTTGAAGCCAATGAACCTCCACTTTGGCTCAGACGTCAATATCTCCTCCTTTCTTATGCAGCCACGACTTCATCCAACCCCTCTAATCCAGTTTATTATGAGTAGCGTTCGTTTCAGGCCCCGGAGTGACTCTGTGTGACTCGTGCTTTATACCGATGCGTTCTTTTTAGTTGGGGCGTCTGGCACTCAGTGTTTCCCCTCTTTCCCCTGGAGCCTTACTGCTTTGCTAGGGGTATGTGACTTTGCCGCAACAGAATTGGTTAAAAGCAGAAGTCAACTGTCAAAAACTAAACTGCGTGTGAATGGCGTGCTCGTGATTAGTTTGAACTTGAATGTAAATAAATTATAAATACATTAGAAATTTGTTTTAATTCCATAGTTCTTCAATCTTTTTAACGACATAATGAACAGAGGAAAAATATTAAATCATCCAAGAAGTGGGGATAATTTTTTAGTATGAAATAAGAAAATGCAAATAAGGTGAGTAGCTACATGACCTACCAGAAATTTTTAATTAATTAAATATATCTAGATTTTAAGAAAGTCAAATTAACATGGGTTAAGATCTATTTAACAAAAACAATACCTAATATATTTGAATATTTTATTAGAATAAAGATTTAATGTGTAGTTTATTTATCTAAAGAATAACTTAATTTGTTAGTAGAACTCGGCTCCTTAGAAGAGCTTAGGGAAAAATACTACAAAATGTTTCAACAAAATTTGGTTACCTCACAACAAAATTGAATAATTATTCCAATCTTGAAAACCAATTAACAAAACCTAGGCTGGCTGCATCGGAGAGCTCAAAATTTGATAGTGATTCCCATAAATTTAAAAGGCTTTTGCTGACTGAGCAAATTAAAAACTCTCTTCTTGTAGACTGTAAGTTCTATCACAGTTATGTGTTTTTTTTATAAACTTGTTGTTAATGTTACATCAATGCTTTGGCCAGGCCTCACACGTACTATTTGTTTTGGTGTAAATATGAAAGGTATGTTCATATTTTGCCCTTTTTGTAGTAGCTAGAAGCTTATGTATAAGATATATTACGTTTGAAAGTATATGCATAAAATAACAGTTTAAAAATGAGCGAACTGAATTCTTTTGCAATATATTAGAGTAGCACAAGTTAAGCAGTCTATTGATAACTGTAATTTTGATTGAAATATCATTGTATTCATTTCTTAACAGACAATTTAAATAGTTCCATCATGAATGGTGAGATTTTGAGATCCTATTCTAATAATTATCCGAATAAAAACATTTCCTCTGAAGTTTTGGACACCTACTATGTGAGCGAAATGTCGGAAAGTATACATGACATAGAACCTGAAAATACATATTCTAAAGCCATTGTGGACAGTAACTATCATGCCTGTAGTTATCAGGAGACCAAAAACTGAATTCAAGTGATGTCAAATTATATAAGTGACTACATTCCAGTTAAGAAGAATTATAATGCTCATAGCTACGTGATATTTAAATTCATGATAAAAAAATATTTGATAAACGAAACTATTAACATATATTTGTTTGTTGCACACACGTGAGTCAATTATAAAAAGATATTATTCATTCAAACATAAATTTTAAAAAACAAACTTCTATAATTGTATTTTCCCGATTACTATAACTTTTGACGAACCCTGTATATGATAAAGTATCTTTTAGACGACTATTGAAAAAGCAAAGTGACATGAATAGTATTATATATAAGTAGTGAATAATTGAAAAAGAACAAGACGCGGATAAATAGATTTTTTAAAAACAATTACTGTTTACAATATAAACAAAAGAGGATCGAAAAAACATAAAAAGTTGTTGATTGTTGAGGGTGAGGAGAGGCGTTTTTTGTTAAAAAAGGTGGTATGGAGAGGCGTGAGAACGACGATGGAATAATAGAATTAAAATGAAAAATCATAATTAAAGGACTAAATTTTGATTAATTATTGTGACAAACATCATTGGTAGTAATTGGAATGATCCAGTTTCCAATAATTAAATGCAACTCACGGTTTCTAATTAATTCCACAATATAATAAAAGTTATTGAAAATTCTAAAAAATTGACAATTGTTTCGATACATCAATATCATCATCAGAATGACAGAAGTTACATTTTATTTGATGCCTACCTGATGTTTAGTAGTTATTTTTGGCTAGACCAAGAAGTGACCTAACATGTGATTGACTTAATATATGTTTATAGAAAAAAGAAGAAGATGTGATATTACAAATATTGAAGCTTAGATATTATTAGCCCTATGGTGATATCCTGGATATCATTTTTCCAATTAAGATCAGTATAACTGTGCAATGATATGGAAAACCAGGTAAACTATATCTGCTGATATTTACAATTATCACTTAAGAAGACAGTATATTAGTGGAGAACTCCCTAGATTTAACTGTTCATTGACAACTTCATATTGTGGGTTTCTCAAATGTCTTCTAATTTCCAATTCTTCAAGGAAATCCAGTTCTTGTTTCTTTTCACAAATATGCAGCACTTCTAGTTTTGTGTTAGGTGTCAATGAATGATTGGTGTCAAGTAGATGTTTTGCGTAGTGGGATTTATCTGGTTGTTTTAACCTGTATGCTCGTAAGTGTTCACTGTATCGGATTTCAAAATTCCTAAGGGTCTGACCCAAATAGACAGCATTACATTCTGGACATTTGAGTTTATATATACCTGACTTCTTCAATAGTGGTATTTTTGTTTTTACATTTAACAATTTTGTACTAACGTTACTTTCTGTTTTAAAAGAAATTGTTGTATTCGTTGCTGGAGATATTATCTTTGAAATATTATTAGAAATACTTCCTGCATATGTGATGGTTTTATAAGTTTTTATTTCATCAGCTTGTTTAGGAAATATTAGTTGTAATGCTACTTTTTCCTCTTTTTTACTAATTAGCTTATTTATCATATTTAATGGATAACCGTTGGGTCTTGCTATTTGTCTAATTGTATTAATCTCTCTATCAAAATTACATTTGTTCATAGGAACTGAAAAAGCTCTATGTATCATTGAATTATATGCTGCTAGTCTGTGTGACACAGGGTGGTTAGAATTGAATGGAATTGTCACATCAGTCTGTGTTGGTTTTCGGTAAATTGAATAATCAAGTACATTATTAACTCTTTGAATTTTTGAATCAAGAAAATTGATTGAGCTATTTTCTTCAATATCTAATGTAAATTTAATTTTTGGGTGTAAATGATTGATGTGGTTGAAAAATACATCTAATTGTCGTTCACTACCCATAAAACAAGCTAATATGTCATCTACATATCTATACCAAAATAAAATATTTTTCGAAATATTACTTTCAAAGATCTTTCTTTCTAAATTGTCCATAAAAATGTTAGCTAAAATAGGTAAAATAGGGCTTCCCATTGCTAAACCTTCATTTTGAATATATATCTTATTGTCAAGAGTGAAATAATTCTGATTAATGCATACATCAAATAGATTAAGTATATCTGATATTATTCCTGGATTAATATTTTTATCTTCTAGTAATTTTCTTACAAGTATTAGGCATTCTTTAGGAGGAATTTTAGTAAACATATTAGTTACATCGAACGAAATGAGTTTATAGTTATCTTGCAAGTGGATTGCTTTCAACTTTTTGATTAGTTCTATTGAATTTCTAATTGAGTACTAAGATTCATATCCGTAACTATTGAGTATATTGTTGAGTCTCTTTGCCAATATATTATTAGGAGCATTAACATAAGAAACTACAGGTCTAATTGGTTTCGTTATTTTATGTAATTTAACGGTTCCATATAATTGTGGACAATGAGGATTCTTATGTATGATAGACCTCTTTTCGTAATTACTTAAAAGATAATTTCAATTATTAACAATATCCCTTACATTATTAGAAAACTTTTTTGTTGGGTCTACTTTAAGAACTTTCACATCGCTAGATTCTATGAAGTAATATATTTTGGAATTGTAATTTTCAGTCGTCAAAATGACAGTTCTGTTCCCCTTATCAGATTTTGTAACTGTTAGGTTATTATCTTCTATCTTCTTTTTGATTGCATTTAAAACTGTAATGTCATTTCTTGTTTGACGTTTAACTTTTGAAGGTTCAATATTTTAGATAAAATTGGCAATTTTTAATTCCTCATAAAGAAAATTATTTGAATTAGATTTTAAAGCTATTTCTGACTCTGTAGTTATAATTTGTTTTATATTATTCGTAAATTTTGGTGGTATGCTGTACTTCAAACCTTTATTAAAAAATTCTATTTCACTATCTGTAAAATTAGTATCTGAAAGGTTTTCAAATCGTGGTTCAAAGTGTGTTGGTATGTAGGTACTTACAGTTTGATGATGTTTTGAGTATTGAATTTTATGTTGTGTGTGTTCAAGATTCTGTAGCTTCTTTTTTTGTTTCTTAAATTTCTTATGCTTCATTGTGCTGACACTTTCTCTAATTTTGTCATCCAAACAGTCAAATTCTACTGGATGTAATTGGAATGTGAGTTCTGAATGTACAACTTTTATGTAGTTGTCTAAGGAGTCTCTAACTTTGAACCATTTCTTACATTCTCCCTTTATCCAAACTCGTTGAGCACATTTTATAGCTTTTTGTGCTTGTGGTGTTTTAGTGTGACATTTTTTCCTAAGGCATTCTTGGTTGAACCAAATGTTTTGTGATGTTTTGTAACGTTTTTGTAGTAACTTCTGGCACAGTCGGGTCAAATCTTCTCTCGAAGATTTTTTAATGAAATTAACTGTCTCAAATCTTACTTCGTGGAATCTGCTCATATTAGTGTTTTAAATGCAACTCACGGTTTCTAGTTAATTCCACAATATAATAAAAGTTATTGAAAATTCTAAAAAATTGACAATTGTTTCGATAAATCAATATCATAGTCAGAATGACAGAAGTTACATTTTATTTAATGCCTACCTGATGTTTAGTAGTTATATTTGGCTAGACCAAGAAGTGACCTAACTTGTGATTGACTTAATATATGTTTATAGAAAGTAACATAGGTACAAGATTGTTAAATATAAAAACAAAAATATCACCAGTAAAGAAATCTGGTATAAACAAACTTAAATGTCCAGTATGTAATGCTGTCTATTTGGGTCAGACCCTTAGAAATTTTGAAATCCGATACAGTGAACACTTAGGAGCATACAGATTAGAACAACCAATCATTCATTGACACCTAGCACAGAACTAGAAGTACTACATATTTGTAATAAGAAACAAGAACTGGATTTCCTTGAAGAATTGGAAATTAGAAGACACTTAAGAAACCCACAATATGAAGTCGTCAATGAACAGATAAATCTAGGATGTTCTCCACTTTTAAACTGTCTTCTTAAGTGATAATTGTAAACATCAGCAGATATAGTTTTCCTGGTTTTCTATATAATTACACAGTTATACTGATCTTAATTGAGAAAAATGATATCCATGATATCCCCATAGGGCTAATAATATCTAAGCTTTAATATTTGTAATATCATATCTTCTTCTTTTTTCTATTAACATATATTAAGTCAATCACTTCTTGGACTAGCCAAAAATAATTAAACATCAGGTAGGCATCAAATGGAATGTAACTTCTGTCATTCTGACGATGATATTTAGATAATATCGAAACAATTGTCAATTTTTTAGAGTTTTTAACATTTTTCAATATACTGTGGAGTTAACTAGAAACAGTAAGTTTAATTTAAAACACTAATTTGGATAGCGTTATTTATTTGCTAGCAACATGGATTTTTAGGAGAAATACGTGACAATATAATAATATAAGTACCTATAATTTTATATTGATATGCTTTATTGCATAGTAGAGAGACACCTTACTCATTTTATATATTCTTTTATCATATTTACATCAACGAAATAAAACTTGAAATTAGCAATCAAACTAATAATGAATAATTGACTTTTTATTTTTGCCACTTAATCAAAAATACATCAAGTTACATCAAAGTGATCTTCACAAAAATAACCTATACTCGTTGTTCTAAATTAAGATGGATCTCGTCTCGCAAGTCTTTCTCCTTATATGGGCACTTTTTGGAACGTTTATGAAAAGTTTCTATGGTATTCCGATTGCCGTACTTTTGCCCATCGGCACTGCACAGCATTTGTAAGACGATCTATTCAGTTTAATAGCTTCTATTTAATATATTCTGTAATAACCACAAAATATGGCAAGGAAATTTAGGCACATCCTATATAGATATGTTTTTCTTGAAATCAAATATGAATTCAATTATTATGAAATAAAACGACCTAGAGCTGGAAAAATCAAACAAACAAACCACAAGGTCGACGAAAACAATTTGAATCAAAAACACACCGATGTTTGGATTATAAAAAAAATATACAGACAAATTTTGCAACTTAGCATAGAGAAATTTATTAAAACTAACCTTCAATCATGAAAACTAAAAATGAAGAAGACAAGGGCAAAATTTGGATGTTTTGAATAACAAACCTCGTCCTAAATCATTAGAAATAAATAGAAGAAAATTTGAACGAGAGAGGCAAAGAAAATCAGAGAGTTGACAGGTACCGTGTGGCCTGGGACTCCCCATTTTCGACAGCCCGAGTGTGTACAGTGATTTATTTTTTTGTGTTTGTGATATTTCAAAACGTAAGTTTTTGAACCTGACATTTTCTTCTTTCAAACTAAAAGCACATTGATATTGATTCAATTTTTTTGGTGTCTGACGATCAATCCTGGTCATATACGTGCACTACTGAAACTTGAGCTACATGCTACCATAACTTGTAAAGAGTACGATTTGTAAATGGTTTATTTTTTTCTTGTGAACATAAGATTTTATTCAAGGGAGTGTTCTTTGTGGTTCTTTAAGGTATTATACAGAGATATTTACTTACGATAACCGTCTATATAGGTCATAATCAGGGGAAGATATTTTCAGACCATGAAATATGTTTCATTCTAAACTTGTTGTTTTTTAAATGTATTACACAGAGATATTTATTCACGATAACCGTCTATTTATGTTATAATCAGGGATATATATTTTCAGTTTAATTATACCTAAAATTACATTCAGGTAGGATATCATTTGTTGATTTTCGAACATTATCGGGCAACGGAATTTTTTCACTCAGACAGCAGAAAATCAGGTAATTGTGAATATTACGAAATTCCAAAGTAACCGTTAGATAGGTCAAGGTATTAATCATATATTTTTTAATTGCTGGTATAAAAATCCTGACCACTTTCTCTGACGAATGAACTCCGTTATCCTTACCGGACAATTATCACTATTATTATGTGGTACTCTATACCATAGGCATCAGGGTTGAGCTATTGTTTTGTTTATTTAGTTTGATTGTAATATATATGTACATATTATCCACCCAGATTGTTTCCTTTAACAACAAACCCCTCCACTCGGACTAGTTGGATTGAACCGGTCAACGTGACCTGCCTTAGAACTCAGGCTTGGCACATCGTATAAGCCCAAGAGGCCCCACGAATACCCTTCCGCTCGTTCCAGAAAAGCCCCTCACCCGAGGTTACCCACAGGGAAATCCTGGATCTATTGTGCCCTACGGCACTGGTGACAGCACGCTGCAGAAACCCAAAGACAAAAAAACATTCTAAGAGGATTATCAGGCACGTAGGAACCCTTTAGATTGTTACAATTCGTAAGAACTCTGTCAAGATCAGTTAAGTTTGACAGAACGTGAGATTCGCTTATAGTTTGATGACGTCACGAGACGGTATGAAGCGTTTTAGCGGGAATTTTGGAACCTATATTCATTTACGTATTTTTTTATTGGAGTTTGTCATATTTTTGTATGAAATTATTATTTTCGCCGAACTTGAAATTATTTATAGACTTAATTTTACATTTCCGAAATAGCCCTCTAACTGCAGTTCTATGCGATACTTCCATCCTGCCCTTAGATGTGAAAAGAGATCTCCAAACTATCACCTACGCATCCCAAATTATATCCCGTCCAACACATATTAACCATGCAATTTTTTTAGCCGATAATGAATTCTCCAACAGACCTACAGTAATCAGACCAGCAAGAATTCGCTTCCATGAAGCCTGCGAGAAATACTCAATTGATATATACACAATAATGAGCGAAAACATTCCTGCAGCTCCTCCTTGGCAACTCAGCAATCCACAGTTAAACATCAGCCTATCCTTGTGGAAAAGGGATGAGACATTAGCCTCATCCTTCAAAGCTCTGTTCAGAACCGAATTAAACCTTTACCAAAAGAGCCTTACCATTTATATGGATGGAACAAAAACCAGAAACGGAGTAGGTGCAGCAATGGTAATAGAGGAAAATGAATATTGTTGGACATTGAACCCTTACTGCTCAATTTTCACCGCGGAACTGTATGCATATGGCAAGCTCTTCTATTCTTCTCCTTTTCGTACTCCAAATCCTGTGTTATTTGTTCAGACTCTTTGAGTGCCATCCAATCACTAGAAAACAAATTTACAAAATCCCCTTATAGCTTAAGAATATTGGAGCTAGTTTCCCACTTGTCGTCAGTAGGGAAGAAATGTACTCTCTTATGGACCCCCAGTCACTGTAACATTCGCGGCAATGAGAAGGCAGACATAGCAGCAAAACATGCAACTCTCTCCCCAGTAGATGATGGCATCCCTGTCCCATATCAGGACATTCTTACAGCTATTAAATAAATAATTAACAAATCATGGCAAGATCGATGGTCGGAGCAAAACACCCAGTTGAATCCCGTAAAACCGGAAATAAAAAAATGGACTTATCCAATATCCTTGAATAGAAGAGAACAAGTTATCACTTGCCGCCTGAGAATCGGACACTCGAGGCTCACACATGCCTATCTCTTAGCCGGAGTCCACCGACCCAAGTGCGATCATTGCAATACCAGACTAACTATTAATCATATCTTCTCATGCCCAACTTATTGTCAGCTGAGACACAATATCGGAATAGAATACGCAATAACTAATATATTTAGTAATGAAGAAAATATCAAAAAAGCTCTTTTATATCTGGGCCTCTTGAATATCTATAACAATATTTAAATGTATATCGGCAGCTAAATGATCCTAGCAATCGAAAGCTGCTAAATAAAATAATAATAATAATAATAATAATAATAATAATAATAATAATAATAATAATAATAATAATAATAATAATAATAATAATAAAGGGTCCAAAGGGTAGTGAAGCGTCTCTTACAGCCTCTCCTATCAATTCCTACTCGCACCTCCACGTCGGTAGACCCTGGTAAACCATCTCTGGAGATTCAAGATCGGGTAACCAACCCCCGGTGGCGAATCTACAGTAGGTGGGCAAACGCGAGAGGGAGAACAACCGGTACTGAGGGCTAGCAACCCTCATACTGAGAAATAATACCGCTCCTGTAACTACTAGGAAGCAAGCCTCGGATGCCTCTGGTGGTGCGACTGCACCAGATGGCGGGAATGTACAGTCACTAGCGGGAAGGCGTGGAGCAAGTGGCACGCGCCCGCAAACCGGAACCACAAGGCCAAGGTCAAAGGACACCGAAAGCGGCAATGGCGAGCGACGCTTGGAAAACCTATCCCAGGAAACTCCCGCTCACTCACCAGAAGTCCAAAGACGGCGTATGCGCTGGACCAGGCAAGACAACCTTGACCTTATGCGCGCATATTTCTTTGTGACACACGCCGGACAAGACAAGACTAACTATAGAACCAGACTACACGAACATTGGTCCGAAACCATACCCGACTTCCTACGGGACCCACAACAATTATCTGATCAAGTAAGATCTATTATCAGACGTAAGGTCCTAACAGAGGCTGAAATAGAATACCTGAAAAACCATTCAAGACGCCAGGATAACCAGGAAAATCAAAACACCAACGGAGAACCAGCGGCTGTACAGAGAAGATCAACCATTTTTGAAGTAGCAGCAGAAGATATTCCAGCTGAAATTGAAAACACATTAGAAGCAAACAAACTAAAGTATGCTGGAGTACCGTTCCAAAATCGTCCGATTCTCCCAAAATTAAGGTACTCGCAGGTAGCAAAAGAGATCGTTACGCAAACCAACAGTGCCCTTAAGGAGAAACTGAGAGACTGCTCGTCACTGGAAGACACATGTCATTTGATGTACTGCTCGGCGCTTACTGTTTTAGAGCTGCTAGGCACTCCACTGAGACACCCTGAAACTGTTAAAGAGAAACACACAACAAATACAGAACCTCCATGGGTTAAAAGAATACAATACAAAATAGAAAAATTTAGAAGGGAAACTGGACAGATTCATGCTTACCTTAATAGCCCTGAGCCCACAACCCGCATAAAAAATATAATACATAAAATACACAAGAAACTTAAGTCCAAATATAACTCACCTGACAGGAATCAACGTCTGTCATCTTATATGGAGGAGTTAAAACAAAAAATCAAAATGTTGGGAAATAGAATAAGAAGATACAAAGAGAGGGTTGCCCGGTACAAAGAAAATCGTATATTCCAACAAAATCAAAAGCTATTCTACCGAAACTTGGGATCGAAAGAAACAAAATATACGAACGCTCCACCTAATGAAACAAACATGCACAAATACTGGACACAATTGTGGGGAACCAGAGTGGAACATGATGAAAATGCGTTCTGGATCAAGAAAGAGGAAGAAAGAACGGCCCACACTCAAGAAATGGAGGATATCCGGATATCTTCCCAAAATGTTAAAGACGCCGCACAGAAACTGGCTAATTCGAAAGCACCAGGAATTGATAAAGTTCACGCATACTGGTGGAAGAGCTTAACGTCGATTCATCAAATCTTCGCCAACCAACTAAATGAATCCATGGAAGATCCACAAAAGATACCACCCTTCTTCACAAAAGGTATAACTTACCTCCTGCCCAAAAACGAGAAAGTCGAAAACCCCCAAAATTACCGACCGATTACCTGCTTGCCCATCGCATATAAAATACTCACCTCAATCATAGAGCAGAAAATTAGTTCCCACCTAAAAAGAAACCAACTGCTAGCTTGGCAACAGAACGGCTGTAAGGCAAGGGCACGGGGAAGCAAAGAGTGGCTGATTATTGATACAGTGATCACTAACCATGCCAAACAAAGGAAAAGGAACATTTCGGTTGCTTGGATAGACTATCGAAAGGCATTTGATTCTGTCCCGCACTCGTGGTTACTCAGAGTACTAAACATCTACAAAATCAACAACCACTTGATTGAGTTCCTTGAAAAAGTTATGGAGACGTGGGAAACCTCCCTGAACGTGAACGTGGGAGCAACTCATTACACCACCGCAGGAGT
This sequence comes from Galeruca laticollis, assembly GCA_963921935.1. Taxonomy (NCBI): domain Eukaryota; kingdom Metazoa; phylum Arthropoda; class Insecta; order Coleoptera; family Chrysomelidae; genus Galeruca; species Galeruca laticollis. The sequence continues at coordinate 16,914,782 of OY998183.1, read as the reverse complement.
GAGAATAGAGAGGGGCATTTTCCAAGGGGACAGCCTCAGCCCGCTATGGTTCTGCTTGGCTCTAAATCCACTTAGTAGTCTACTTGAAGACAGCTACTGTGGCTACACAATATCCAGGGAGCCATCCGTGAAAATCAATCATCTTCTCTACATGGACGATCTGAAACTATATGCGTCGAACTCAGACCAGCTCACCTCACTGCTAGAACTGGTATCTAGTTTCAGCGGATCCATAAGGATGGAATTTGGGCTTGAGAAGTGTGCATTTGTCCACGTCAAAAAAGGAAAAGTACAAGACTCCGAAAATATTACACTTATAGATCAAAGCCAATTTGAACCACTTCCTCCAGAAGAAATGTACAAATACTTGGGAATCCAACAAACAGTTAACATAGATCAAAAACACTCAAAGGAACAGATTGAAAACACACTGAAAAAGAGATTACAATCAATCCTCAAATCACACCTCTATTCTAGATCAAAATTCTCAGCTATCAACTCTTGGGTGGTACCAGTGGTAACATACAGCTTTGGCATTGTCAAATGGAGTCCTACTGATCTGGAAAGTCTAGACAGATTGATTCGAACATCGCTTACAAGGAGGAGGTTACATCATCCCAATGCATCTACAGTCAGGTTATATCTCCCAAGGAGCAAAGGCGGAAGAGGACTTATAAATCTGAAAGAAATGCACAATAAAGAATGTGAAAAGCTGTTTACTTATCTGAAGTCCGTAACACACCCCGCATATAGAGCAATAACAGCTATTGACTCCTCTCTCTCACCCTTAAAGTTAGCGAATGAAAATCCACCTGAAAAAGAAAATAAGAACTACTTCGCTGAACTAGAACAAATCTGGAAAGGTAAAGAACTGCATGGAAGATATGCTGCAGCTTTAGCAGGGCAAGAGGTTGATAAACGCTTATCAAATCTATACCTGTTGAGTGGAACACTCATGGCCGAAACGGAGGGTTTTCTACTGGCCATACAAGATCAAATAATAAGCACACGAAACTACAGACGATTCATCATCCGACAGGAAATCCCATCCGATAGTTGCAGATTATGCCAGGAAAAACCAGAGACCATTCAACACCTCTTGGCAGGATGCTCCTACTTGGTATCTCGGGACCACAAGAAAAGACACGATGATGTAGCCAAAGTATTCCACCAGGCAATCTGCATAAAATATGGTCTGCTGACAGAACAAGTGCCCTATTACAAGTACACCCCGAAAGAACAACTTGAAAACCAAAATGTAAAAGTATACTGGGACAAAAAGATAATTACAGATAAGGAAATAGCACACAATAAACCAGATATACTTGTACTAGAAAAACAAGGAAGGACAGCTAATATAATAGACATCACTATACCTAACGATCACAACATTAAAGAAGCTAGGACCCAAAAAATACACAAATATATTGACTTAGCGCACGAACTAAAGGATGCTTATCAATTAGAACACGTAACCATACATCCGCTGGTTATCTCAACCACTGGCCTCGTTGAAGTACATTTACAAAACGAGTTAAAGAAACTGAAATTGGAAAATGTTGATAAGAACATAATTACCGCCCAACAAGCAGCTATATTGGGAACATGCCGAACCGTCCGACGAGTGCTCACACATGACTAGGCTGCTGAAACCTTGAGAATCCCAGCCTGGACATGCCAATCCTCCACTAACAAGTGTGATACAATAAAAAAAAAAATAATAATAATAATAATAATAATAATAATACCCTCCTAGGAGCTGTAAGACCTTGTCGTTGGTGGAGTGGCTGAGTAACTTCCTCCCTCCTCGAGCCGCAAGGACGGGAAGGGAGGAGTGAAACTAAAAAACAGCTCAGAAATGGTCAGTGGGGCACTGGTGGGGCTATTTATGCCGATGTGATAGCACCAACAAATGCCAGTAGAAGATCCAACATGCCCAAGTTACATCCGAACACACTGGCAAGTCCTGACCAGACATGGGGGACGAGCGGCGAGTTTCCGGCACCGAAAAACTGGAACCCTCGGCTATGGTATGGTAACCCAGACAGAAGAGTCCCGATGGAGTAAACCAGCGATAAAAAAACCAGGAATAAACCTTTAAAAATTCGTAATCTAAGGTGGAAGATATCGTGCCGAGAGATGAATGACTACACGTAGTTAGCCGCTAACGATTCCTTGTGAGCACCTGGCGAACCTCACCTGTACACCAGCCTTACTGCGGTAAGGGAGCACTGCCGCAGTTGACCTAGTATTTCTTCCCTTCTCGTGGGAATTAAATGGCCAATTCAAACCAAATCCCCCCAAAAGAGGTGCCCCCCTCTCAAAACAGAGGCAACAAAGACACGAGCCAAGGGACGATACCACAATATCGGTTCTTGGTCGTGAAGAGGAAAGAGGGAGATTTTGCTTCAACAAATCCCTTCTTAATTCAAAAATATATCTATGGTAAAGTTGGACAAGTGAAAGATTTGAGGAAGATTAAAGAAGGTTTACTCATTGAAACGGCATCTGCAGCTCAATCGAAACAGATATCAAGAATGACGAAATTCCTAGACCACGACGTAGAAGTCTCCCCTCATGCGAGGCTCAATTTCTTTAAGGGTGTTGTAAATTGTAGAGACCTACTCAACTGTACGGAACAAGAAATATTAGAAGAACTGAAAGATGTAGGTGTTACTGAGGTTAGGAGAATAAAAAGTAAGAGAGAAGGTACCCTGATCGATACACCGAATCATATTCTGACATTCAATTCCCCCACGCTTCCAAAAGAAGTCAAAGTTGCCTTTTACTGTTTAAAGATTCGGCCTTTCATCCCATCTCCATTAAGATGCTTTAGATGCCAACTTTTTGGCCACACTGCTATAAGATGCACAAAAGACCAAGTCTGTGTATGCGGAAAAGCACTTCACACTGGAACCCCATGCTCACAGCCCATCAAATGTGTCAATTGCGAAGGTCCCCATTCTGCTAGATCAAAAGATTGTCCAGTGTTCAAACAGGAGATTGCAATTCAAGAAATGAAAGTCAAAGATAATATTCCCTATAGTGAAGCTAGAAGAAAAGTCATTGTACATACCCCAAAACCAAATACGTCTTATACCCAAGCTGCCACGTCTCGTTTAGACCCCATCTCACATAATATCGTCAAAGAACTTCTCCCACTCTTGATCGATGCCCTCAAAAATAACATTTTCCCATCCCTATCCACATCATCTAATATTAAACGACCCCCCCTCCCACTATCAGGAACAACATCAGAATACCCTTTCAGCCGTCCCGTATCCCAGACATCTAAGCGGGACAGATCTGATAGTTCAGACTTCGACTCGATAACGAGTGAAACTTTTTCTGAACAGCAGGATAAACCTAGAAAGAGGTCAAAAAGAGGTTGGCCGAAAGGCAAACATAGAAAAGAAATTCCCATACGCGACCCTCCTAATTCCCAGACAGATACAGATCAGATATCTGAATTAAAACAGACCACCAGATAATAAATCATATCATATTTCTACAAGTATATATATATAGGTATATACTTTTCTATTCATTTTACATATTTATCAATTTATTCACATAATATTACATTTTATTAACTTATTTAACCTATTAAAATTCACACTCAACAAATATAATTCATTCCTACAATGGAACTGTAACGGCCTCATCCACAAGCTCAGTGAAATACAAATAATAAAAAACCAAATCTCCCCCCTCGTTTTAGCGCTTCAAGAATCCCATCTGAAACCCAATGCCGCCTTCCACCTTAGAGGTTATCAGTGCTTCCGCAAAGATGTTCAGCCCATCCATAGAACCAGAGGAGGTGTTGCCACCTTCGTCCGTGAAAATATACCTGCAAAAAAAGTAAGAGTAGCCTCAGATATTCAAGTGATTGTAGTCCAGATTCAGCTTCCATTCAAGGTTACTATCTGCAACCTGTACTTACCTGACGGAAATTGGCTACCCCATGATATCCAGAGTATCATCGATCAACTTCCTCGCCCATTTTTGATCCTGGGAGATTTCAACGCCCACTCACCTTCTTGGGGAAGTCGCATAATGGACATTAGGGGCCGAAGAATGGAATATGTGATAGATGAGAACAACTTAATACTTTTGAACTCCGGTAAAGCTACTCATTTTGAAACACGATCTGGCGAAACTTCCGCGATCGATCTCAGCTTATGCTCTCCTGACCTTGCTCCGAGATTAACATGGGATACTTTGAACGATCTCCATTCAAGCGACCATTTCCCAATCATCATTCACGCGGATAGTCTCGTGAGAACATACTCGATGAAAGAGAGATGGCTACCAAAAAAAGCTAACTGGGAAAAATATTCCAAATTAATAAATATCCCCAACCTCCCAGATGATAATGAAATTGCTGTAGATATCCTCACCAATGCTGTGATAAGTGCTGCCAAAGCTAGCATTCCAATGTCAAAGCCAACCAAATCTCATCGACCAGTTCCTTGGTGGAACGACGACATCAAAGAGGCAATATCAAAAAGGAAAAAAGCGTACAACAAATTCAACAAACATCCAACTCTTGACAACCTGATTATTTTCACAAAAGCTAGAGCCTTTGCAAGAAGGCTCATCACCCAATCAAAAAAGGCCTCGTGGGAAGAATACATATCGTCAATAACAACTGAGATCGGACTTGGAGATATTTGGAGGAAGATCAGAATAATCGCCGGCAAAAGCACTTTCGATATCCCAGAAGCTATCACATGCGATGATAGAATGATAACAGACCCAGTTGAGATCTGTGAAACATTCGCCGATCATTTCGCTCAGATAAGTAAATCAAGCAATTATGACCCCCAATTTTTGAATACGAAAACACATGAGGAAAATAGTGTTCTTAATTTCAATACGCAACTCAGTCTCAACTACAATTGCAATATAACAATAGACGAGCTAGAGTTTGCCCTCGAAAACAGCTCGGAAGCTGCGGCAGGCCAAGACAATATATTATATTGCATGCTCCAAAACTTACCTGTGCAAGAGAAACATAAACTCTTAAAGTTGTTCAACGCTATATGGGAATCAGGAATATATCCGAAACAATGGAAAATTGCCACAGTCATTCCAGTGTTAAAACAAGGAAAATCCTCTTTAGACCCAAACAACTTCCGCCCGATTTCACTAACAAGCTGCATGGGAAAAGTTTTTGAGAAGATCGTTAATAATAGACTCACCTGGTGGATGGAATCTAACTACCTTTTATCAGAATCGCAAGTCGGATGTCGGAACAAACACTCTACAACCGACGCTCTAGTTTACCTAGAGAATGAAATTCAAACCGCTTTCCTTAATAGAGAACATTTGGTAGTAGATAGTTTTGACCTTCAGAAAGCATATGACAGAACATGGCGATATTCCATCATGAAACAACTACACCTCTGCGGGCTGAGAGGTAAAATGCCGAATCTTTTACAACATTTTTTAGATGACCGATCTTTCCTTGTCCGTTTAGGATCCATAGAGTCACCCATTAAAATACTCGAAAATGGAATACCACAAGGCTCTGTTCTCAGCGTATCTCTTTTTGCAGTTGCCATAAATTTCCTTCTTGATCGAAAAGAAACCCATGTTGAGAAAATCCTCTATGTAGACGACCTGATTGTCCTCTCCAGACACAAATCTATGGACGTTATAAACGAAAATCTTAATATTGAAATCGACTCTTTGGCCCAGTCATCGAAACAACGGGGTCTTCTATTCTCAAGGGAAAAAACCAATTATGTCCACTTCTGTAGGCTAAGATTAGAACATCCAGAACCTGAACTTAACATATATGGACACCAAATCAACGCCAAGACTGTATCAAATTCCTGGGCGTTGTTTTTGATAAGAAACTCCACTGGAAAGAACATATCAGTCAATTAGTGGCAAAATGCCAGAGAGCCTTGAATATTATCCGATGTATGGCAAATATAAGATGGGGAGCAGACAGGGAAATCCTGTTGAACCTCTACAGGTCACTCATACAGAGTCGATTAGACTACGGGGCGATCGCATACAATTCCTGTAGACCTTCGAGACTAAATCAATTAAATAGTCTTCAATTATCAGCTCTCAGACTAAGTACAGGGGCTTTCCGAACTAGCCATCTATCTGCAGTTCTATGCGATACTTCCATCCTGCCCTTAGATCTGAGAAGAGATTTCCAAACTATCACCTACGCATCCCAAATTATATCCCGTCCAACACATATTAACCATGCAATTTTTTTAGACGATAATGAATTCTCTAACAGACCTACAGTAACCAGACCAGCAAGAATTCGCTTCCATGAAGCCTGCGAGAAATACTCAATTGATATATACACAATAATGAGCAAAAACATTCCTGCAACTCCTCCTTGGCAACTCACCAATCCACATATAAACATCAGCCTATCCTTGTGGAAAAGGGATGAGACATCAGCCTTATCCTTCAGAGCTCTGTTCAGAACCGAATTAGACCTTTACCAAAACAGCCTTATCATTTATACGGATGGATCAAAAACCAGAAACGGAGTAGGTGCAGCAATGGTAATAGAGGAAAATGAATATTGTTGGACATTGAACCCTTACTGCTCAATTTTCACCGCGGAACTGTATGCTATATGGCAAGCTCTTCTATTCTTCTCCTTCTCCTACTCAAAATCCTGCGTTATTTGTTCAGACTCTTTGAGTGCCATCCAATCACTAGAAAACAAATTTACAAAATCCCCTTATAGCTTAAGAATATTGGAGCTAGTTTCCTACTTGTCGTCAGTAGGAAAGAAATGTACTCTCTTATGGACCCCCAGTCACTGTAACATTCACGGCAATGAGAAGGCAGACATGGCAGCAAAACATGCAACTCTCTCCCCAGTAGATGATGGCATCCCTGTCCCATATCAGGACATTCTTACAGCTATTAAAGAAATAATTAACAAATCATGGCAAGATCGATCGTCGGAGCAAAACACCCAGTTGAATCCCGTAAAACCGGAAATAAAAAAATGGACTTATCCAATATCCTTGAATAGAAGAGAACAAGTTATCACTTGCCGCCTGAGAATCAGACACTCGAGGCTCACACATGACTATCTCTTAGCCGGAGTCCATCGAACCCAGTGCGATCATTGCAATACCAGACTAACTATTAAGCATATTTTCTCATGCCCAACTTATTCTCAGCTGAGACACAATATCGGAATAGAATACGCAATAACTAATATATTTAGTAATGAAGAAAATATCAAAAAAGCTCTTTTATACCTGGGCCTCTTGAATATCTATAAAAATATTTAAATGTGTATCTGCAGCTAAATGATCCTCGCAATCGAAAGCTGCTGAATAAAAAAAAAAAAAATAATAATAATAATAATAATAAGGGGTTAAAATGGTAGTGAAGCGTCTCTTATAGCCTCTTCTACCAATTCCTGCTCGCACCTCCACGTTGGTAGCCCCGGTAACTATCTCTGGAGATTCAGGATTGGATAACCATCCCCGGTGGCGGATCTGCAGCAGATGGGCTAACGCGAGAGGGAGAACCACCACTACGCGGGGTAGCATCCCGTATGGTGTGAAAAAAAAGTGCTTTCAACACACGAAGAAATCGTTACTCGGGCGGGGAAGGATTAGATGCTGATCCTTCCAATCGGAACCGTCAGGATGTCCAGCATGTAGATGAGAATGGTGGGGGCACCGCTCATCGAAACGTACCCCATCAACCGCTTGAACCTACGGCGCCTCGGAGACGTGTTGTGCGACAGCCTGTCGCACCCACTGAAACAAATCAGGCACAATCAGAAAGACGACGTATGAAATGGGACAATGCACCCACTGAACCAAATCAGGCACAATCAGAAAGACGACGTATGAAATGGGACAATGAAATCAACAAACAAGTAATACGTTCGTTTTTCACAGTTACGGCACTGGAGACTGATATGACGATGTACCGCATGCGACTGCATAATCACTTCATTGAGAAAATGCCACACCTAAATCACCTCTCAGAACAACGAATAGCAGATCAACGTAGAGCTATCATAAGAAATAACCTAATACCTCTACCTGCAATCGAACAAATAAGGGCAGAGGTGGAGAGGGAGATTAATCAACAGCCTATAAATGAAACCCCAGAGACTCAGGAACAAGAAAGTAGAGGACCTGAAGCTGACCTACCACTATTAAGTCTTCGACCCTCAGTAATCAACTGTCAAACATTATGGGAAGAAATCTACCAACAACATCTTACTGAATTCAGAGGATCCGACCCTGCCAGCAGGCCGGCGCTACCAAAACTCATTTATACTCCAAACACGCACTCTCTCTTAGGAATTGCTAATCAAATTCTGGAAAGTTAATTGGATGCAGATATGAACCTCGAGGAAATACATCTTCACGTGTATTGCGCAGCTTTAGCAACAATCAAAGCCAACAAACAAAAAATACTAAAAGCACCTAAGACACGTACGCCTCAAAAACCGAGATGGGAACAAAGACTTAGTACCAAAATCGAGAATTTGAGAAAAGAAATTGGTAGAATTCAACAAATAGCAAATGGGCAAAAATCCAAAAAGCTGCTAAATAAAATCCCGGTCCAGATTAAACAACAGCTGGAAGGAAAAACAACAAATGAAATAAAAACAATTATAGATGATACCTTAGATACCTGGAAACAAAAACTTGCAGTTGCTTCTAAAAGATTAAAAAGATATCAGGAGAGCTACCAACGCAAAATCCAAAACAACTTCTTTTCAAAAAATCAGAAGGGCTTCTATAGATCGTTTAACGAACAACCTGGTTCTAAAGGACAACCGCCAAAGAAGGAGGATTTACAGACATTTTGGGAAGGAATGTGGTCGAAGGAAATCGAACACCAGGAAAATACACCTTGGATCAAAACAGAAATTCAGAACAACAACCATCTACATATGGAAGAAATAATATTTACATTTCAAGATCTAAAAAAGGTAATAAAAAACTTGGCCAACTGGAAAGCACCAGGGAACGACGGTATCCAAAATTTCTGGTACAAAAAACTTACGGCTACCCATCATCACCTGACCAACCAATTTAATATCGCTCTAAGAAACCCTGACCAACTACCAGACTTCCTGACAAATGGTGTAACTTATCTTCTTCCAAAATCTGATCAAACCCAAGATCCTTCTCAATATAGACCCATCACGTGCCTTCCTACAATGTACAAAATCTTCACTGCAGCACTATGTGATAAACTGTACGCATACCTAGAAACTAATGATATTCTAACTGAGGAGCAGAAAGGGTGCAAAAGAAAATATATGGGCTGCAAGGAACAAATGACAATCGATACTGTGATATTGGAACAAATCAGAAAGAAGAACAGAAATCTATACATGGCTTATATAGACTATCGGAAAGCTTTCGACTCAGTGCCCCACAGTTGGTTAATAAAAACTTTGGAAATTTACAATAAACACCCTGTGGTGGTTAGGTTTCTAAAAAGTACTATGAGTAATTGGAAAACAAAACTCAAAATTAACCTAAATCACACAGAACTAGAAACTGAATCTATCAGTATTAAAAGAGGAATCTTTCAAGGAGATACACTTTCCGCTCTATGGTTCTGCTTGTGTTTAAACCCATTATCACGTGGCCTAAACCACACAGGATATGGAGCAACTATTAGAGCGGATCGAAACTCAACAACCATAAGTCATCTATTCTTTATGGATGATCTGAAACTATATGCCGCGTGCAAAAAACACCTAGAATCCAACTTAAAACTCATGCACCAGTGGAGCACAGATGTCGGAATGTCGTTTGGTATGGAAAAATGCCAAACTGTATCGGTTGAAAAGGGAAAGCTGAAAGAAGGAGAACCTATAGAACTAGAGCCAGGCAAATATATTGAAGCCATGACAGACAAACCCTACAAGTACTTAGGAATCCTTCAGACACACAAGATAGAACATAAAGAAATAAAAGCCATATTAACCACCGAATTCGAAAAACGCCTTTACAACCTCTTAAAAAGTAAGCTAAATTCAAGAAACCTTACCACGGCCATAAATAGCTACGCCATATCCGCTCTTCAGTACTCCTTCGGAATAATTGAATGGACTCAAACGGACCTGGAAGCAGTGAACAGAAAGATTAGAACCGAGCTAACAAAACATAGAAAACACCATCCAAAAGCGTCCGTCGAAAGGGTAAATTTATCTAGAGAAAAAGGAGGTAGAGGAATAAAAGATGTTGTGGAAGCTTGCACTCAGCAAATTGCAGGCTTGAGGAGTTTTTTCCGCCACCAAAATAGTCAACTTCATAAAGCCATAGTGAAAACAGATACGGGTTATAAACCTTTAAACCTAAGCATGGAAAACTTTACGCCCTTTAATACACGATATGAGGAAGATAAAGTTAAAAATTGGCGTTCAAAAGAATTGCACGGAAGATTTATTAATGATTTACAGAAAGACACGATAGATCAAGCTAAATCGGTTGAATGGCTTAAAACTGGAACGCTGTTCCCAGAAACTGAAGGTTTTATGGTTGGTATACAAGATCATGTTATAAAAACGAGGAATTACCAAAAGTATATCTTGAAGGAAGAAATACCAACAAATAGGTGCAGAAAGTGCAACAGAAGTCAAGAAACGATTGAACACATTCTTTCTAGTTGCCAAAGCATAGCTGAAACTAAATATCTAGAACGACACAACAAAGTTGCCACAGTAGTATACCTAGAAGTACTGAAAAAACTTAACCTTGATCCACAAAACAACGAGCCATATTACAAATATAAGCCCCCTCCAGTTATCGAAAATCAGTATGTTAAGATCTACTGGGATAAAACTATCATGACGGACGTAACAGTACGACACAACAGGCCGGACATCACAGTCATTAATAAACAATCCAAGCAAGCTCTGCTTATTGACATATCGATCCCCAATAATTCTAACACAGAAAGCAAATACAATGAAAAACTAAGCAAATACGACGAGCTAAGGACCGAAATAAAAGAATTGTGGAATCTTAAAGAAGTCAAGATCATTCCAGTTGTTTTATCCTGTATGGGGCTAATTCCCAACAAAACTAAGTACTTCCCTCAAAGACATTGATATTCCTGAGTCAACCTACCGATTAATGCAAAAATCTGTAATCTTGGATGCGACAAACATTGTTAGGTCATTTCTAGAATAGTGACACCCAACGAAAGTCTTGCTGTTGAGGCCGACTGTCGTTGAAACACGCCGGGTGTAAATCCGGTGACACAAAAAGGAAAACAATAATAATAATAATATAAATAATAATAATAATAATAATAATAATAATAATAATAATAATAGTAGTAGTAGTACCAAAATCGAAAATTTAAGAAAAGAAATTGGTAGAATTCAACAAATAGCAAATGGGCAAACATCCAAAAAGCTGCTAAAAAAAATCCCGGTCCAGATTAAACAACAGCTGGAAGGAAAAACAACAAATGAAATAAAAACAATTATAGATGATACCTTAGATACCTGGAAACAAAAACTTGCAGTTGCTTCTAAAAGATTAAAAAGATATCAGGAGAGCTACCAACGCAAAATCCAAAACAACTTCTTTCCAAAAAATCAGAAGGGCTTCTATAGATCGTTTAACGAACAACCTGGTTTTAAAGGACAACCGCCAAAGAAGGAAGATTTACAGACATTTTGGGAAGGAATGTGGTCGGAGGAAATCGAACACCAGGAAAATACACCTTGGATCAAAACAGAAATTCAGAACAACAACCAGCTACACATGGAAGAAATAATATTTACATTACAAGATCTAAAAAAGGTAATAAAAAACTTGGCCAAATGGAAAGCACCAGGTAATGACGGTATCCAAAATTTCTGGTACAAAAAACTTACGGCTACCCATCATCACCTGACCAACCAATTTAATATCGCTCTAAGAAACCCTGACCAACTACCAGACTTCCTTACAAATGGTGTAACTTATCTTCTTCCAAAATCTGATCAAACCCAAGATCCTTCTCAATATAGACCCATCACGTGCCTTCCTACAATGTACAAAATCTTCACTGCAGCACTATGTGATAAACTGTACGCATACCTAGAAACTGATGATATTCTAACTGAGGAGCAGAAAGGGTGCAAAAGAAAATATATGGGCTGCAAGGAACAAATGACAATCGATAATGTGATATTGGAACAAATCAGAAAGAAGAACAGAAATCTATACATGGCTTATATAGACTATCGGAAAGCTTTCGACTCAGTGCCCCACAGTTGGTTAATAAAAACTATGGAAATTTACAATATACACCCTGTGGTGGTTAGGTTTCTAAGAAGTACTATGAGTAATTGGAAAACAAAACTCAAAATTAACCTAAATCACACAGAACTAGAAACTGAATCTATCAGTATTAAAAGAGGAATCTTTCAAGGAGATACTTCCGCTCTATGGTTCTGCTTGTGTTTAAACCCATTATCACGTGGCCTAAACCACACAGGATATGGAGCAACTATTAGAGCAGATCGAAACTCAACAACCATAAGTCATCTATTCTTTATGGATGATCTGAAACTATATGCCGCGTGCAAAAAACACCTAGAATCCAACTTAAAACTCATGCACCAGTGGAGCACAGATGTCGGAATGTCGTTTGGTATGGAAAAATGCCAAACTGTATCGGTTGAAAAGGGAAAGCTGAAAGAAAGAGAACCTATAGAACTAGAGCCAGGCAAATATATTGAAGCCATGACAGACAAACCCTACAAGTACTGAGGAATCCTTTAGACACACAAGATAGAACATAAATAAATAAAAGCCATATTAACCACCGAATTCGAAAAACGCCTTTACAACCTCTTAAAAAGTAAGCTAAATTCAAGAAACCTTACCACGGCCATAAATAGCTACGCCATATCCACTCTTCAGTACTCCTTCGGAATAATTAAATGGACTCAAACGGACCTGGAAGCAGTAAACAGAAAGATTAGAACCGAGCTAACAAAACATAGAAAACACCATCCAAAAGCGTCCGTCGAAAGGGTAAATTTACCTAGAGAAAAAGGAGGTAGAGGAATAAAAGATGTTGTGGAAGCTTGCACTCAGCAAATTGCAGGCTTGAGGAGTTTTTTCCGCCACCAAAATAGTCAACTTCATAAAGCCATAGTGAAAACAGATACGGGTTATACACCTTTAAACCTAAGCATGGAAAACTTTACGCCCTTTAATACACAAAATGAGGAAGATAAAATTAGAAATTGGCGTTCAAAAGAATTGCACGGAAGATTCATTAATGATTTACAGAAAGACACGATGGATCAAGCTAAATCGGTTGAATGGCTTAAAACTGGAACGCTGTTCCCAGAAACTGAAGGTTTTATGGTTGGTATACAAGATCAGGTTATAAAAACGAGGAATTACCAAAAGTATATCTTGAAGGAAGAAATACCAGCAGATAGGTGCAGAAAGTGCAACAGAAGTCAAGAAACGATTGAACACATTCTTTCTAGTTGCCAAAGCATAGCTGAAACTAAATATCTAGAACGACACAACAAAGTTGCCACAGTAGTATACCTAGAAGTACTGAAAAAACTTAACCTTGATCCACAAAACAACGAGCCATATTACAAATATAAGCCCCCTCCAGTTATCGAAAATCAGTATGTTAAGATCTACTGGGATAAAACTATCATGACGGACGTAACAGTACGACACAACAGGCCGGACATCACAGTCATTAATAAACAATCCAAGCAAGCTCTGCTTATTGACATATCGATCCCCAATAATTCTAACACAGAAAGCAAATACAATGAAAAACTAAGCAAATACGCCGAGCTAAGCACCGAAATAAAAGAATTGTGGAATCTTAAAGAAGTCAAGATCATTCCAGTTGTTTTATCCTGTATGGGGCTAATTCCCAACAAAACTAAGTACTTCCCTCAAAGACATTGATATTCCTGAGTCAACCTACCGATTAATGCAAAAATCTGTAATCTTGGATGCGACAAACATTGTTAGGTCATTTCTAGAATAGTGACACCCAACGAAAGTCTTGCTGTTGAGGCCGACTGTCGTTGAAACACGCCGGGTGTAAATCCGGTGACACAAAAAGGAAAATAATAATAATAATAATAATAATAATAATAATAATAATAATAATAGTAGTAGTACCAAAATCGAAAATTTAAGAAAAGAAATTGGTAGAATTCAACAAATAGCAAATGGGCAAACATCCAAAAAGCTGCTAAAAAAAATCCCGGTCCAGATTAAACAACAGCTGGAAGGAAAAACAGCAAATGAAATAAAAACAATTATAGATGATACCTTAGATACCTGGAAACAAAAACTTGCAGTTGCTTCTAAAAGATTAAAAAGATATCAGGAGAGCTACCAACGCAAAATCCAAAACAACTTCTTTCCAAAAAATCAGAAGGGCTTCTATAGATCGTTTAACGAACAACCTGGTTCTAAAGGACAACCGCCAAAGAAGGAAGATTTACAGACATTTTGGGAAGGAATGTGGTCGAAGGAAATCGAACACCAGGAAAATACACCTTGGATCAAAACAGAAATTCAGAACAACAACCAGCTACACATGGAAGAAATAATATTTACATTACAAGATCTAAAAAAGGTAATAAAAAACTTGGCCAACTGGAAAGCACCAGGTAATGACGGTATCCAAAATTTCTGGTACAAAAAACTTACGGCTACCCATCATCACCTGACCAACCAATTTAATATCGCTCTAAGAAACCCTGACCAACTACCAGACTTCCTTACAAATGGTGTAACTTATCTTCTTCCAAAATCTGATCAAACCCAAGATCCTTCTCAATATAGACCCATCACGTGCCTTCCTACAATGTACAAAATCTTCACTGCAGCACTATGTGATAAACTGTACGCATACCTAGAAATTAATGATATTCTAACTGAGGAGCAGAAAGGGTGCAAAAGAAAATATATGGGCTGCAAGGAACAAATAACAATCGATAATGTGATATTGGAACAAATTAGAAAGAAGAACAGAAATCTATACATGGCTTATATAGACTATCGGAAGGCTTTCGGCTCAGTGCCCCACAGTTGGGTAATAAAAACTTTGGAAATTTACAATATACACCCTGTGATGGTTAGGTTTCTAAAAAGTACTATGAGTAATTGGAAAACAAAACTCAAAATTAACCTAAATCACACAGAACTAGAAACTGAATCTATCAGTATTAAAAGAGGAATCTTTCAAGGAGATACACTTTCCGCTCTATGGTTCTGCTTGTGTTTAAACCCATTATCGCGTGGCCTAAACCACACAGAATATGGAGCAACTATTAGAGCGGATCGAAACTCAACAACCATAAGTCATCTATTCTTCATGGATGATCTGAAACTATATGCCGCGTGCAAAAAACACCTAGAATCCAACTTAAAACTCATGCACCAGTGGAGCACAGATGTCGGAATGTCGTTTGGTATGGAAAAATGCCAAACTGTATCGGTTGAAAAAGGAAAGCTAAAAGAAGGAAAACCTATAGAACTAGAGCCAGGCAAATATATTGAAGCCATGACAGACAAACCCTACAAGTACTTAGGAATCCTTCAGACACACAAGATAGAACATAAAGAAATAAAAGCCATATTAACCACCGAATTCGAAAAACGCCTTTACAACCTCTTAAAAAGTAAGCTAAATTCAAGAAACCTTACCACGGCCATAAATAGCTACGCCATATCCGCTCTTCAGTACTCCTTCGGAATAATTGAATGGACTCAAACGGACCTGGAAGCAGTAAACAGAAAGATTAGAACCGAGCTAACAAAACATAGAAAACACTATCCAAAAGCGTCCGTCGAAAGGGTAAATTTATCTAGAGAAAAAGGAGGTAGAGGAATAAAAGATGTTGTGGAAGCTTGCACTCAGCAAATTGCAGGCTTGAGGAGTTTTTTCCGCCACCAAAATAGTCAACTTCATAAAGCCATAGTGAAAACAGATACGGGTTATACACCTTTAAACCTAAGCATGGAAAACTTTACGCCCTTTAATACACGAAATGAGGAAGATAAAATTAAAAATTGGCGTTCAAAAGAATTGCACGGAAGATTTATCAATGATTTACAGAAAGACACGATAGATCAAGCTAAATCGGTTGAATGGCTTAAAACTGGAACGCTGTTCCCAGAAACTGAAGGTTTTATGGTTGGTATACAAGATCAGGTTATAGAAACGAGGAATTACCAAAAGTATATCTTGAAGGAAGAAATACCAACAGATAGGTGCAGAAAGTGCAACAGAAGTCAAGAGACGATTGAACACATTCTTTCTAGTTGCCAAAGCATAGCTGAAACTAAATATCTGGAACGACACAACAAAGTTGCCACAGTAGTATACCTAGAAGTACTGAAAAAACTTAACCTTGATCCACAAAACAACGAGCCATATTACAAATATAAGCCCCCTTCAGTTATCGAAAATCAGTATGTTAAGATCTACAGGGATAAAACTATCATGACGGACGTAACAGTACGACACAACAGGCCGGACATCACAGTCATTAATAAACAATCAAAGCTAGCTCTGCTTATTGACATATCGATCCCAAATAATTCTAACACAGAAAGCAAATACAATGAAAAACTAAGCTAGTACGCCGAGCTAAGGACCGAAAAAAAAGAATTGTGGAATCTTAAAGAAGTCAAGATCATTCCAGTTGTTTTATCCTGTACGGGGCTAATTACCAAGAAACTAAGTACTTCCCTCAAAGAAATTGATATTCCTGAGTCAACCTACCGATTAATGCAAAAATCTGTAATCCTGGATGCGACAAACATTGTTAGGTTATTTCTAGAATAGTGACACCCAACGAAAGTCTTGCTGTTGAGGCCGACTGTCGTTGAAACACACCGGGTGTAAATCCGGTGACACAAAAAGGAAAATAATAATAATAGTAATAGTAATAATATTAATGTTAAAATAATTATAATAATTTTCCTTTTTCAACTTAAATAATTAAAATAATATTAAAAATGATTTTTTCGCTCACCCTGTATGATGAGCAAATAATATGTTTATTTGTTGGAGTGGTAGAAATACAAACGTTTCTCACAAATTTTCAGTTGGTAGTCATGATCGAATTTTTGACATGACAGTTCATTTAACTTCCATTTTATTAGTATGTAATGTTGCTAATAAGCACGTGCTCGACCTTGAATTGGCCGGCATTTACATTTTTAAGTTTTAAATGATTTTAATTATATGTTTGTGGTATTTATTTTCATATTTTTGTGCTGTTATGGTTGATGAATGTGCTTGAAGTTTTGGATATTTTCCATCAATACGTACAACCTCGCTGACATTGTAAGTAAGGTTAGGTTTTTCATTTATTCAAAACTTTTAAGTATTTAATTATATTGTAGCTCCCTGATGATGACAATATTCATTGTCGAGATATTGGAAATATAATGTTATAAGAGTACACGTTCGTTTTGCTGCTTCTCCCAAATAAATTGGTTATTCGATTTTGTATATATATATATATATATATATATTACAATATTTCAATATTAAATACTTAATATTCTTTAATTGTAATTGCCCCGCGCTGTGAGCCAATTTATAATGTGTCGTTATATTTCATACTTGTAGTTGCCCTACGATGTGGTGACAACTTATAATATGTTGTCGCAGCGACAATTATTGTACATGCAACTTAAGTACGTATTCTATTTCAATTTTGACGTGGTTATCAAAAAAAAATATGCCCGGCGCCAATAAATATCAATCTAAAGATGAATTCATATACAATCGACCTATTACTCCTATCTCAGGGTCAGATCAAAGTTGTTCAAAATTAATTCTTCAAATTTATTTGTTTTTTAACGTATTTCCAAATTAAATGTTTCACTATTATCAAACTCTCGAATAACTGGTAATTCAATATAATAAAAGGCCCTTTAATTATTTTATGACATTTACTATTTTACTGTCACTAAAAAAATCAACCAAATGTCACTGATTAAATTGAAAATCCTATGAATGTAAAATGATAAGTTCAACGAGATTGGATACTGAATGAATACTACAGGGAGTTAGAATCAAAATTATATATTATACTATCAGATACGCAAATTCAACAAAATTATTATTCCCAAAAAATACCATAAAAAAACAGTCGTGACTTCTACAAAAACTTGAAATTAGAATACAACTATGCTAGAATTTAACCTAATTAATTATTATTATCAAAACGTTCAACTTGTGTAATTTACACTTGACGTGTATCAATGTCAAATAACGAAATTTCTGCTCAAATTGTCTATTCACTTGATGTTGAAACTGATAGATGTATCGATAATTTTGGTATATTTCAAAATTTCTTATATAGATGCATCTAAATTTTCAACTGTATTTAAAAAAAGGCCTGATATTTCTCGAGAAATAAATTAAAAGCTGGAATGGACTCACCAAATGGATCAAAAACTCGTTCTTATTCTAAACGTATTTAGAATTCTGCAAACTTTCTAAATATATACAATTTGGAAACTGGAACCACATACACTTTTTACGATGAAATTCTTATCCGAATTATGCACGCACTGGCTTTGTCATATGGGTTATTTATCTGATTGTATGATATACAATTTAGACAATCTACCAAAAAATTGAGACAACTCTAATTCTGATGTTGTCTCTTCAAAGGATAAAAAACTACTGACTAAATTTTCATAAAATAAATAATTCTCCTTTCCGTTGGTTACCGATTTTTCTTGTTTTTAAAAAAAATTACTAATCTATGATTTTCAATAACCAAGTGAGATTTTGAAATTCTTTTCTTACATTTGTAATGTTGCTAGCAGAGGCCTCTATATTTTGCAATTTCAAATATTTTCTCCAAATCATATTATGTTCTATCTATCATTAGATATATTCTACACAAATGTCATCAAAATTATGAAATGTCATGTTTGATATTTCTACTGAATCTTTCAAAATTTAATAATTTACATATAGTACAGTGTGTATCGAAAGTATGGCAGCCAAAATTAAATAAATTTCCTTATGTTTTACTTATTCTTTAAATTTTAAATAGAGGATCTGTATTACATATATATATATATATATATATATATATATATATATATATATATATATATATATATATATATATATATATATATTATAATGGATTGTTATACTTGTATACTTTGCCGACAATACCACTATAATTATTATATTATCAATTTAATATATTCAACTCTACTATAGCTAGCTCAGTAATGAAGTAAAGAAAAATTTTTATGTATTTATATATTTATGTGGAGAGCATGAGAAACTCTTACTACTCTTTGGGATCTGGAAGTGATTTTAACTCTATATCTACAATATTTTACATATATATGAATCATTCAAATAACTGATATTATATTTTTTATATTATTGGTGCGCCTATGTATAGAAACTTTCAATATAGCAATCTATTTTGTCTCACAACTAAAATAGATGGAAATTATCAGTAGAATAATCGATTCCATCTGTCACTCATATCAATTGAAGTAATATTTATCTGAACATAAACAATAGTTTCAAGAATACCTTTAATACAACAACTATATTATATTGATCAAGAATTATGTATTATAAATTTAAAGTAAGTGATGAACTATCTTAAATACTAATATAATATTGAAATGTCAAACAATAAAATATTTGTTAAATATAAATGGTAAGTACTCAAGTCTATGTTATTACCTTTCTTTTTTAATGCTTTTAATATGTTTAATAGTTTCAGATACTAATTCTTATTACTTTTATTATAAATGTACATCTCTAACCCGATTGTTGGTACCAACAAAAACAAAAAGAAACACTAACCTCTCAACCACTAATATTCCTTTCTTGAAATTCTGTCTGTTAAAAAACCATGTCATGCATACATATGTCGTCCAGATGGAGATGTTTTTTTTACTAGATTTCTTGTTACAGGTAACACGTGTTTGTAATTTCTATTATTCTCCAGCTTCGAATTCCCAATCAATGCTTAATATCTTATTCAGGTACTTTACATTACGATTCCGTACCACATCAACTAATTATTCAATTTGAAATGACTCTTTCATTTGTACCATAGCCTCCAATAACATGTATTTTTTTATATATTGTATATATCTTCGTAGAAATTATGATTTTAATATCCTTATACTAGCTATTTCGAATTAATATATGAAATAACTCACTTCTTTGTACAATAACTTAATTCTCTCTTTTTAAATTCTTCAACCATTTAAGTTTTCTAATCTCCGACTTTCATCATTATTCAAAAATCAACAACCAACCCGCCTTTTTTCTTTTTTTGTTGCTATCCGAAATCATAAATATCTTGATTTCAGATTCATTTTCTAATTCCTAATATATAATTACAAACCATAAAATTCACATCTTTCTTGACTCAATAAATATAGATTTCTATGGTTCTGCTTCTTTTTCAATTTATAACCTTATTCCAGTCAATTGATAAAATGATTTTATGACATTTCTGACATTATTTGATATATATATAACCAAAACTCTCTAAATGTTAAATAATTAAGTTATTACATGTTTATTTATTGTAACTATTATTAATGTTCAATGAATATTTTTAGAATATGGATTACATGTTTCTTTTAATTAAGGAATTTTGATTTATAACTTGTTATTTATTACTTACAATGGATTGTCGATATGCTTCTTAAATGAACTACTGTGTTTAAAGGTAAGTTTTATCCTTTTTATTCAAATTTCTCATTACTATTGCTCATATATTGTATTCCATTATGGATAGCTTATTTCATCAATAAATTCTTTTGGTATCATATTAAAGATATTCAATCAAATGTTCCAAACTTCAATATATTTGTGAGAGTGAGAATTTCAATTATACTTCCATCTAAGTAGTGAAGAACTATCTCTTCTATATATATATTTTTTTTTACTTTTATAAGGTAATAGATATTATGTATCCTGATCAAAATAGGTGCTAATAATTCTCTAACACTTAACAGATGATGTATATATGCTCCAGAATATTTTGTACATGTAAGACATATACAGTTTTTTTTAAATACTGCATTAAATCTTCTGTATATTGGAAATATTTTCATTAACCGATACTGGTTTATATAATTCTGTGTAGTATGCTGATATGAGTTATATTATTTTAGTTTCTGTGTTCTTGAATTATGTTCAAATCCCCTCAAATTTAAATTTTAAGAGTTCTCAATACCTTGAGATCTTCTTCACATTTAAATTTCCATTTTAAAATTAATTCTTTTTTTTTTCTGGAGGCAAATCTAAATTTGTGTATTATCCTTCTTTCATTATGTTCTTTGAATACGGCGATTAATTTCCCAATCTATTATTATATCTCTAATACCTATCATATATCTACACTAAATCTAACTATTTATAAATTAGTAACATAATATTATCTATTAAATAATTATCAACATATCTCAAAATTATCTTGAATCAAATTAAACTATTATTCCTAATTCCCATAAAACTTCTTAAATCTACTATATCTATTGAAATTTCACGTAACGTACTGTTATTTGTTATTCTAAAATTCCCTATATACATGTTGATCAATTTCTTCTATGATCTGTAATATTTCAACTCTCTTTTATTCTACTCTGCCTAAACAACTTACATGGAACTGGATATGATTTTACTTTAACATTTCTCAGTATTCTTCTCCTTTATTACATCGATATTTTAGTTAAGCAACCCTTAGTTCCTTCGAAATTCTTTTGTTATACGTCTTTAATAATTCATTTATAACTTCATAATATTCTTCATTACAATCTGTCCAATTACCATTACTTTTCACATCTTCTATTTATTCTATCTCACACTCATAATGGTTAGCCAGTCTAATTTCTTTTTCAATCAATCCTTCATATTTCATCATCAAACTCTTCACTTTCTCTTCATATTCCTTGTTTCCACTCACTAACTCCAATTCTACCATAATTCCATTCCTCTTTATATTCCATAACTTCCTATTATCCTCTTCAATTGCCAATACTTCCATATTTACCTCCTCAAATTCAATTATTTTACCATTTAATTCTATCTATCTATTCAAAATCAATTATTTCCTCATATTTCATCAATTCATCAATAACTATGTCTGTTTCTAACTTCTTCATCGACTATGCTTACATATCAACTTCTTTTTCATCCTTTAACTCAATCTTTTGTATCATATATTTGCCTAGTTCATATAACTTCCGTCCGTTTGTTCCTATAAATGTAATTATTTCATCCTGTCCATCTATTTTGTTGCTTAATTTCATTTCTATTTTCATTATCATATCTTCTATCAAAGTTTCTAAAATTTCTTCTATTCTCACAATACTTGTTGTCATAAATTTTATCTCCATTTCCATATATTCGTTTTTTATTTCTGTAACTCCTATTTTCATTTCCATAATTAATATCAACATGTCCATCATTTCTTCTATTATCAATCCATGTTCATATAATTTCTATTTAAATATGTTTTTAAATATTACTTGTTAATCATAAACCTTTTATGTACACATCGTTTTTATATCCATTGTTTAGCATGTACAATTCCTTTTCGTTTTCCAGATTTCGTTCCCATAATCCTGTCATATAATTCAATTTTATCTTCTTTTCCTAAACTTCGTCTTATTCTCTTCTCTTATTGTTTGATTCCCTATTGGTTTCTGTAACTTCTTTCTGTTCACCACCATAATTTTTTTAATTTTGATGTCCCATATCTCATCAATTTCTTCCCATAAATGCATTGAAATTTGCATCTCAAACTCTTCCATCTCATTGAAGTTGCTTTTTATTATTTTCATATCCACCATAATCTCAATTCGATTTCTTTCATTTTCAATTCTCTTAATAAATATTCTTGGATCAATTATTTTTATGTTTCTCTTAAGTTTCACTCTGATTTCGCCATTCTCTGTGTAAATTATTGGTTCTTCAATTAGTCTTATGGTTTCATCTATTTCTTCCTTAGTTTCTTGTAATCGTCTGTTCATTTCTTTTAATTCCCAATTAACTAATTTCTCTATACTTTCTCTCCTTTTTTTACACGTTCCCGTTTGTTCTTCTATCCTTCCATTTAAGTCATTAAATTTCCTATTTAAATTCTGTTCATACATTTGCATTATTTCCTCATTTGTTTGTCCTTGTACTTTTATAGATTGTATTTCTTCAATTATATTCTCATTTTGTTTCTTCACTTCTACTTGAATTGCTCCTGATAAATTTTCTTCTAGACTTCTTCCTAGTTCCTGAACTTCTTCTTCTACCTGTTTTTCAATTGTTTCTCTTATTTTAATTGTATGTTCCTGAAGTTCTACTCTCAAATTCGTATTTTCTGCTTTTATATCAATTTTAATTTTATCTATCTGTTTTCTAAATTCTTCATTTTCCTCCCTAAGTTTCTTAATTTCCTTCAAACCTTCCATCTTCACCTCTTCTATTTTCTTTTCCATCCTGTTCATGTTTCCATTTAAATCATTCATGTTCCCATTCATCTTGTCCATCTTTCCATTCAAATCTCCCCTCATATTATCTATCTTCCCATTCAAATCTCCGCTCATATTATCTATCTTCCCATTCAAATCTCCCCTCATATTATCTATCTTCCCATTCAAATCTCCCCTCATATTATCTATCTTCCCATTCAAATTAATTAAAAATTCCATTATTTGATCTCCTCTGCTTACACTATCCTGCTTGTCTTGTCTACTATCCTGCTGTTCCCTTGATTCTTCACTTTCTTTATCTATTAAGGTTTGTTCCTCTACATCTGAATCTCCCATTCCACGTCTCCTTTCTTCTTGTTCCTCATCTGATCTGCCTTCCACACCTATTTGTTTTCCGTCCCTAAGCATAATTCTCTTTGCCATTTTAATTGTATCTAATTCTAATGTTTTTAAAACCTTCTTATCACGAAAAAAATCTTAATTTGCCCCACGTTGGCCGCCAAATTTATAATGGATTGTTATAGTTGTATACTTTGCCGACAATACCACTATAATTATTATATTATCAATTTAATATATTCAACTCTACTATAGCTAGCTCAGTAATGAAGTAAAGAAAAATTTTTATGTATTTATATATTTATGTGGAGAGCATGAGAAACTCTTACTACTCTTTGGGATCTGGAAGTGATTTTAACTCTATATCTACAATATTTTACACATATATGAATCATTCAAATAACTGATATTATATTTTTCATATTATTGGTGCGCCTATGTATAGAAACTTTCAATATAGCAATCTATTTTGTCTCACAACTAAAATAGATGGAAATTATCAGTAGAATAATCGATTCCAACTGTCACTCATATCAATTGAAGTAATATTTATCTGAACATAAACAATAGTTTCAAGAATACCTTTAATACAACAACTATATTATATTGATCAAGAATTATGTATTATAAATTTAAAGTAAGTAATGAACTATCTTAAATACTAATATAATATTGAAATGTCAAACAATAAAATATTTGTTAAATATAAATGGTAAGTACTCAAGTCTATGTTATTACCTTTCTTTTTTAATGCTTTTAATATGTTTAATAGTTTCAGATACTAATTCTTATTACTTTTATTATAAATGTACATCTCTAACCCGATTGTTGGTACCAACAAAAACAAAAAGAAACACTAACCTCTCAACCACTAATATTCCTTTCTTGAAATTCTGTCTGTTAAAAAACCATGTCATGCATACATATGTCGTCCAGATGGAGATGTTTTTTTTTACTAGATTTCTTGTTACAGGTAACACGTGTTTGTAATTTCTATTATTCTCCAGCTTCGAATTCCCAATCAATGCTTAATATCTTATTCAGGTACTTTACATTACGATTCCGTACCACATCAACTAATTATTCAATTTGAAATGACTCTTTCATTTGTACCATAGCCTCCAATAACATGTATTTTTTCATATATTGTATATATCTTCGTAGAAATTATGATTTTAATATCCTTATACTAGCTATTTCGGATTAATATATGGAATAACTCACTTCTTTGTACAATAACTTAATTCTCTCTTTTTAAATTCTTCAACCATTTAAGTTTTCTAATCTCCGACTTCCATCATTATTCAAAAATCAACAACCAACCCGCCTTTTTTCATTTTTCGTTGCTATCCGAAATCATAAATATCTTGATTTCAGATTCATTTTCTAATTCCTAATATATAATTACAAACCATAAAATTCACATCTTTCTTGACTCAATAAATATAGATTTCTATGGCTCTGCTTCTTTTTCAATTTATAACCTTATTCCAGTCAATTGATAAAATGATTTTATGACATTTCTGACATTATTTGATATATATAACCAAAACTCTCTAAATGTTAAATAATTAAGTTATTACATGTTTATTTATTGTAACTATTATTAATGTTCAATGAATATTTTTAGAATATGGATTACATGTTTCTTTTAATTAAGGAATTTTGATTTATAACTTGTTATTTATTACTTACAATGGATTGTCGATATGCTTCTTAAATGAACTACTGTGTTTAAAGGTAAGTTTTATCCTTTTTATTCAAATTTCTCATTACTATTGCTCATATATTGTATTCCATTATGGATAGCTTATTTCATCAATAAATTCTTTTGGTATCATATTAAAGATATTCAATCAAATGTTCCAAACTTCAATATATTTGTGAGAGTGAGCATTTCAATTATACTTCCATCTAAGTAGTGAAGAACTATCTCTTCTATATATATATTTTTTTTTACTTTTATAAGGTAATAGATATTATGTATCCTGATCAAAATAGGTGCTAATAACTTAACAGATGATGTATATATGCTCCAGAATATTTTGTACATGTAAGACATATACAGTTTTTTTTAAATACTGCATTAAATCTTCTGTATATTGGAAATATTTTCATTAACCGATACTGGTTTATATAATTCAGTGTAGTATGCTGATATGAGTTATATTATTTTAGTTTCTGTGTTCTTGAATTATGTTCAATATATATATATATATATATATATATATATATATATATATATATATATATATTATAACGTATAAATAAAGATAGAAACACTGGTATAAACAGATTAGTTGGAAACTGATTAGAAATTAAAACATTAGACTATATTTTGTTAGAATCATAAATATGAGACATTAAAAGTGCTCATATTAACTGAATAAAGTAATACAACTTATGTATATAATTAATAATTTGAGAAGAATCACATAGAATTGACAAAAGAAACATTACCTTGATCATATAACAAAAGCCATAGAGTAAATATCGTCCATCGTATTAAATACCTCATGTCAGAAATAATGATGAACATATAATCTAGAAAAGAAACATGAATTAATAAATATTCGAAATAAAAAAGGATATTGTTCAATATTATAACACATTGTTTACTAAAAACATATGGGTTAGAATATTTAACGATGTAATACCAATACGCTTAGCGACATACGCTAGCGACACACGCTAGCGACAAAATATAGATGTCAATATGTATCAGCGACAAACGTTGAAAGTAGAGTAATTCCATAGATGACATGAATAGGAATTAATTAATGTATTTAATCCAATATAATGAACATTAAGAATTAGATTAAGGAATATTAATAAATGTTTTAAAAGAATTTATGTTGATGACTAAACACAATTGATAATTATAATAAGAAATTAAACTGAACATTGATATTAAAGACTATTGTATATCGCTTGAGAAAAACTATTCGTCACATACTAACAAGATGAACTTCAATATTGAATAAACAATTTTAGTGAGATTAATTTTTGTATGTAGGTAAAGATATTAGAATGTTAAGTGAAATCATAATTTTGAGTGCGTTAAAAAAGAAAAACGGTGATTGGTTTATGTGACATGACAGAAGGAACTTTCAAACAACAACAAGTGTAACAAACATTTTTATGGAGATAGTGAGCTGAATTTAAACAAAGGACTAATTGTTGATTGTTGAGAAAAGTTGAAGAAAAAGGGTCGGTGGCTTGGCTTCGTTTCTGGAAGGTTGGGTTTTGGAAGTGCTCCAGAAATTTTAAGAAATTATCCTCAAATGAGGATAAAAACATAACAAACCATTGATAAAACATTCACATGTACTTACCCAATGATTGTAGCTGATTTTCCAGAGTGAAAATCATAATTTTACATAACTATTCAACTTTAAAACTTCGGAAGCTGTTTTTCCCGAATCCCGAGAGGCAGATCCTGGTTCCTGAACACAAGGTCAGTGTATTGTTGTACAACAAGAGTTATATAAAACTCAATAACTTCAATCAAATGTTTTCTTTAAAATCTCATGAGTAAAATAGACTTTTAAATAATGATCGATCTGAAAAAGAATTCAAATTAGAGACTCAATATAGCTATATTCTTAAATAATTTCTCAATGATTAATGGCCAATTTAAATAAATAAAATTTAATACTTACGCATTTTTCAAATAAGAAGCTTAAGAAAGATGCATCCAATTCTTTTATGTAATATTTAGACTCTATGTATATAAATTTCATAACTATTTCTTGTACCATATTATTTGTGTTTCTGTATGTATAAATTTCCAACATAAATTCTTTTAACTTGTATATAATTTGAAGTACGTTCTATCACACAGCATATAAGCTCGCTGTGAAACTGAACAGACCGACGCGTATAGCAAATGTTTACTCTAGCGCATCGTCACCTCATATTTTCAAACATGCGTACAGAACGCCACACGAAAGAATAAATCAATAATTTCATTTGACCCATACATGGGCGGCGCATAAAATTTTTATAAATAAAATTAAATATTATTTCCAAGTAAAATGTTTCTTTATTTAATTATTAACTGAATTTATTCACAACCTTAAGAACCCAAATAACAAAAGGAATCTCATGCTCTACACATACATAACTTTCAAATGTTCAATCAATTATATTGTTATAACACTCAATTAATTATATATCATTATAATAAATAAACATAAATGGCATCCAAAACATGGGCAATTAGACAATTAATATCCAGTTATATCATTAAAAATTTAGGATTCAAATCATAGATAAAAACATATATGTTATAGACAAATTTATTCCAGTAAAACTTATATTTATTCACTAACAAAACAAAAACCTTAATAAAATATATACGTAATAAAATATACGTGATAATATATATATATATATATATATATATATATATATATATATATATATATAGATTAAAACATGTATATGTATAATCAATCAAAACAACGTGCCGGACGAATAATTTACACAGAAAATGTCGAAATAAAAGTGAAACTTGACAGAAATATGAAAATAATTGATCCAAGAGTTTTTATTAATATAATTGGAAATGAAATAATAGGAATTGAGATTATGGTGGATAAGAAAATAATAAAAAATAATTTCAATGATACAGAAGAATTTGAGATGCAAATTGTAATGCATTTCTGGGAAGAAAGTACAGAAACAAGGATATATGATGAATATAATGAGATAGGGGGCAATGAATTTAAAAACAACATAGTGGGAAATTTGAAGAAATCTAGGAAACGAATATGGCACAACGATTTTAAAAAGGATATGGTGGAAAATTTAATCAAATTTAGGAAACCGATAGAGAAGCAAACAATAAGAGAAGAGAATAAGACGAAGTTTAGGGAAAGAAAATAAAATTGAATTATATGACAGGATTATAGGAACGAAATCTAGAAAACGAAAAGAAATTGTACATGGTAAGGATATAAAAACGATGCGTAAATAAAAAGATTATGATTATCAAATAATATTTAAAAACATATGCAAATAGAAATTATATAAACAGGGTTTGATAATATAGGAAATGATAGACATGTTGATATGAATTATGGAAATGAAAATAGAAGTTACAGAAATGAAAAACGAATATATGGAAATGGAGGTAAAATTGATGACAATAAGTATTTTGAGAATAGAGGAGATTTTAGAAACTTGGATAGAAGAAATGATAATGAAAATTGAAATGAAATTAGGCAACAAAATAGATGGGCAAGAGGAAATAATTACATTTATAGTAGCAAATGGAAAGAAGTTATATGAACTAAGCAAATTTATAATACAAAAAATTGAATTAAAAGATGGGAAAGAAATTGATATGCAAGCATTGTTGGCAAAGAAGTTAGAAACAGACATAGTTATTGATGAATTGATGAAATATAAGGAAGGAATTGATTTTGAAAAGATAGATAGAATTAAATGGTAGAAGAATTGAATTTGAGGAGGTAAATATGGAAGTATTGGCAATTGAAGAGGATAATAATAAGTTATGGAATATAAAAAGGAGTGGAATTATGGAAGAATTGGAATTAATGAGTGGAAATAAGGAAAATAAAGAGAAAGTGAAGAATTTGATAATGAAATATGAAGGATTATTTGAAAAAGAAATGAGAATTACAAATAATTATGTGCGTGAGATAGAAGAAATAGAAGATATGAAAAGGAATGGTAATTGGACAGAGTGTAATGAAGAATATCATGAAGTTGTTAATGAATTATTAAAGATGTATGAGAGAAGAATGTCGAAGAAACCAAGGGTTGCTTAATGAAAATATAGATATAATAAGAAAGTGAAGAATTTTGAGAAATGTTTAAGCAAAATCATATCCAGTCCCATATAAATTGTTTAGACAGAGTAGAACAGATTGGAAATATTTGAGATCATAAAAAAATTATTAACATGTATATAGGAAATTTTAGAATAACAAAGGATATTGTGTTCCGTGAAATTTTAAAAATAGATATAGTAGAGTTAATAAGTTTTACGGGAATTAGAGATAATAGTTTAATTTGATTGAAGATACGTTTTTAGAAATATGTTAATAATCATTTGGAAGATATAACTATGTTTTACTAAGATACGAATATGATATTTGGCAATTTTGAAAGATGAAATTATAATAATATACAAGAATCGATTTGTCATTATTTTATTAGGGGGATTTAATACAGTTCCTCTATTTAAAAATTAAAAGAAACATTAAAATAAGGAAAATTATTTATATGTGTATGCAATACTTTCGATACACACTGTATTATATGTATAATCAATAATTTTGAAAGATTCAGTATACAAATCAAATTTGACATTTTAATTTCTGATGACATTTATGTAGAATATATCTAATGATAGATAGAATATATTACGATTTGGAAAATAAATTTAAAATTTTAAAATACAGATGTCTCTGCTATCAGAATTACAATGGTAATAAAAGAATTCAAATCTCTTTTTGTTATAGGGAAACATGAATAAGTATTTTTTTTTGGAAAAGGAATTTTTGGTAACCACAGGAGAAGAGATTTATTTATTTGAACAAAGTTTAGGCAGTTGAATTTGAAACCCCCACGAGACAACATCGTAATAAGAGTTGTCTCAAATTTTTTTGAGAATTTAATAGAAATTGTATAACTATACAATCAGATCATTAAGCGATATATTATAAGGCCAGTGCGTGCATAATTCTTAGAAGAATTGCAACGTATCAAGTGTAAGTGGTTTCCAGTTTCTAAATCATATATTTAGAAAGTTTTGCAGAATTCTAAATACATTTAGAATACGTACGAGTTTTCCTGTCCTATTTGGTGAGTCCACTCTAGTTTAAAATTATTTCTCGAGAATTAACAGGCCTTTTTAAATACATTTCGAAAATAGATGCATCTATATCATAATTTGAGCTAAACCAAATTAACGTTACACATATAAAATTTTACATCAAGTGAAAAATTTTGAATAGACAATTTAAACGGAAATTTGCGTTATTTGACATCGATACACGTCAAGTGTATATTAGACGAGTTGAGCTTTTGATTAAAAATTTTAATTAGTTGATTTCTAGAATAGGTTGTACTAATATTAAGGTTGGTAGAAAAAATTATCTTTGTTTCGTTTATAATATTTTTGGGAAACAGTAAATACTTTTGTAATTTTGTTATCTGATCGTATAATATATAATTTTAATTCCAACTCACTGTTATATTCATTCAGTATCTATTTTCATCGTATTTAACATTTTGCATTCTATGGAAATTTTGATCTATTCAGTGACATTTGCTTAATTTCCAGTGACAGTAAAATTGTAAATGTCATAAGATAATTCAAGTGCTTTTATTATATTCAATAAACAGTTACTCGAGATTCTGAATATAGAGTAATATTTGATTTGGATAATACTGGAAAATTATAAAATTTGAATTATTATTATTTAAACATTTTTTTATCCCACCCTGAGACAAGAGTGATTAAGTCGATTCTGAATTAATTTATCTTTCAAAATACAGAAATTAATATTTATCTTAGCTGGGAATTGTTTGATAACTACTGTCAAAAGTAAATAAGGTTACATACGCTGCTAAAGGTGTGTGTGCAATAGTGTCGCTACAATCACAAATTGTGAAAACGTCAACGAATAATATTGTATATTGTTATAACTATTAAAACTATAATACAACTAAAATAACTATTTAATTTTATTATACTGATGCTGATGTGACTGATGAGAATTTTATATATTATTATTTGTTTTTATTGTATTGTATAATTTACCTTTTTTTACTTTACCTTCGGCTAGCTCCTGATGATAATCTGTGAAATTTAAATTTATTTATAATTTAAATGATAGTCGGCAGCATGAGACTCCTCCCTTTGAGTTCTGGACGCATATGTATAACTTTGATACACATTTAAATATTGAATTGTGAAATTTTTCTAGTATGTTTTATTCCTGAATATGATATATACCTTTGTTTCGTTTATCGACTCCTAATATTATTATAAAATTAATGAATTAAGCACCATTTTCTAAATGTATTATAAATATTAAAGAGAATGATAAAAAAAATACCAACACTTTAACTAAATGATTTAATAAATTGTTGAGATTATATTCAAATTATTTTTACATAAATTTTCTTTACATCGCTCCTGCATTCTTGTCTGGTCATGTGCACTGAATGCTTGGATTGACTGCGTCAGCGCATAGGAGAAACACATCCTCGTATATCGCTTCACAACGATACAAAACGTATGGTTCACAGTCGACGTTGTTTATATGAATGTTTTTATAAATTTAACGTTTTTAAATTGCAATCATCGATATATTATTGAAATTTACACTATACAGTAACATACATATATCAAAATGCGAGTAAAGTGAATGATAAATAGTTATAGAAATAGGTAAGCATGCATTAGAAGAAAATAAAAGTGGAATGGTACTTTACGTGCAATGTAAACAATTATGATGTGAAATAAATTTTTTTACAAGTAAGTACAAATTATAACTATTATTAAAGTTGCATGATAATTAAAATTAAATGGATATCCATGGATATGAAATAATATTCATCATTTTTTATTGTTTTTGGCCTTTATTTAGAAAATTCAATGTAAACGTTCAAATAATATTTTTATTGTTCACTATTTCTTTCTCTTTGGAATTCCAAATTAAAAAAAAAACTTAAATACCACCAACCTTATTTCCAATTCTCGGCACTGTGGAACTGCTGCAAAGCGTCTCTTTTTCTTGAGAATTTCTTATTAAAGAAATACTCTTTCTGCACACTGCACTTTAATACACGGTTTAAAAAAAATTGATATCATTATTTTATAAAGGTTTTTAACTTAAAATTATTTACTTTTACATAGTTTTCTCAAAAATTTTGTAGAGGAGAGATACATAGATGCTCACTATTCTTCTACCAACGCCAGACTTTCAATTTTTTTTAAATCAACAAACTTTTTCCCATATCAAAAACACAGCCTCCTTATATTGTTTTTTTATTCGACAATTGTCAATTTGAGTGTTTTTCATGAAAATACAAAATTCTTTAATTAAAATTGTCCTGGAGGATAATAACACTTATTTAAAAGGGTTTATAATGTCTTAGGGAATATATAAAATGTCCTTTACATGTATTACAATCCCAAAATTTTTTGTAATTCTCTTTTTATGGTATTTTTATTTACAATTAAATATACAATTTCTACAACCTAAAATGATTATTTATATATATATGGAACTGTTTAGTTTTCAATTTTTGAATTTTTACTAATTATATTTCATATAAACTTTTATTTATTTCCAAATTTGCCTTTTATGTTTTATATTCAATTCCAAAGCAATGATTTTAGGTTGGCAAGAAAATCACTAGATTTTATTACTTCCTGTTCATTAAGTTTTATTAAGTTAACAGATTTCCATGACATATAACATGGTTCTGTTCCGTATGTCATCTTTCATAAAGTTTTCTTTCTTTATAAATTCTTTTTCAAATTGTAAACTTTTACTACCATCGTCTGTGAATATCGTTAATCAATTAGTAAGTTGAGTATTATTTCTTGTTATTTTGGGTTCCAAACAAAACAACATTCTACTTCATCCCGATATTGACATGGCAGTGTTCAGATGATTTTGAAAATTGTTGACATTGACTTGACCTTAGGATTTAATTGTGAAGGTAAAATTTTTATACTTAATTATAATGTTATCATTAAAATTTTATTTCTTATCCTTTAATCCTTTCTTTATAATTGGTTTTCTCAATATTTGATAATACATTTGCTTACTTCATTCATTCGTTTATGTTAAATTTAGTTTTTTAACTAGGTAGTGTCTCATGGTACACCCTACGTATTAATAAAAAATTCTTTTTAATATTCAATCTCATACGTAAATTATTTATATATATTAGAGGACTGGTTCAATATATATATATATATATATATATATATATATATATATATATATATATATATATATAGTTTATTTTGTATTCTCGGGATTGAAGACCATTTTTAAAGACATTCACCTAGTAGTTAATACATTTTTATTTAACGTTTCGGTCTTTCCATGACCTTCATCAGAAATAAAATTTTTGTTGAAACTAAAAGAAATGGTACAAGTTATAAAAAGAATCTTAATAGCAAAACAAATAAATCTTACCTTCGCCAGAACGTTCATTTAATTATTCAATATATTTTATAGCTGTTTAGGACGTATCACATAACAGAATATAACTCACACACAAACAAAACGAACATTAAAAAAATATGACAATCATTGATGAAAATTTGTATTGGAATACGAGTTTGTTCTATACAATGAAAGCAGGCGTAACGAGTGAATAATTAAATGAACGTTCTGGCGAAGGTAAGATTTATTTGTTTTGCTATTAAGATTCTTTTTGTAACTTGTACCATTTCTTTTAGTTTTAACAAAAATTTTATTTCTGATGAAGGTCATGGAAAGACCGGAACGTTAAATAAAAACGTACTAACTATTAGTTAAATGTCTTTAAAAATGGTCTTCAATCCCAAGAATACAAAATAAACAATTTATAATTAAATAAAAAAGACCAAGTACCAAAAAAAGCGAAACAATATGTATATATATATATATATATATATATATATATTAACTGGATAGAACGGGGAGAGAAATAATGATTTATAGTTATTATTCTTTTAATTTACATTTAGTTTTGATTTGCCCGGTATATTGTAAAAATTTAAAATTTTATTACTAAAATGATTATATTTTAAAACATGAGAAACTCTTTAACCTCAGAGTAGGGTTCAGGTATAGAGAAACAAAAATTCAATTTATAATATGAGCGCCTAGTTTTGATTAAATATCTCTGTCTTCTTAAAAATTTTGTTAATAAAAATGTACTTGCTTGTTTAATAATACGTAATAAATTCTTAAGACGGTCCTGTGTTTCAAGTTGAACCTTTTTACTATTCACAGATGTCAGTTTAAACTACCAACGGTTCAAACTAGATGGAGCCATCACCACAAAGAAATAAAATATATCAAAAAACAATTTTACAATGTTCTTCAAACTAGAAAGAACGTTATTTAATATTTTGAATAGACAAATACATTGTTCTTTTACAAGACACAAATCAATAAAAAAACCTACTATCTATTATGACCACTCATTCAAACAAAATCACGTTCTCACATGAAAAAATTATCTCTATATACAAATCTAAAATAGGCAACATTTAATACAAATCTTATAATACTGAAACTTCTATATAAACGATTATTATATCAAAATGGCGAAACACAATGGTTGTAAATGTTTGTTTAATACCAAAGTTCAATTTTTTTCACTAAATTGGTAAGTTTTATTCAACCTTTTTTATGTATAATGAAAATAGTCTAAATACCTTATTCCTGTATCGTAATTCACTTCAATTATCCTTTAATTTATTTTAGGTTACCTTCTGGAAATTGTCACATCACTGGTCCAGCTTACACAAATTCAGGAATCAATGCTATGTCCCGTCCACATCAATACATTTCAGTCCAATTACATAATCAAAAGCTTTCAAATTGTTTCTTAGTTTCTACATCTGCTTGTTTAAATATATAATCTACCATATCATAAGTACAATGTATCTCTCTTTTCTGAATTTTGATGCCAAATATCTTATTTTTCGAAAAGTTTTCTTAATTCCCAAAATTTTGCTGCTTCTCAAATTTTCTACCACCCAAAAAGAATTTTTACCTAGTCAATAGTCTGTATAATCAACAAACTTTTCTCCTTCAATTTTTTTATTATTAACAACTACTTGTCGCAGATTAAAAGTTTGTTGAATACATTCCACCAATCAGATTTGGTTATCAAAACTTTTCTTTATAGATTTCATTTCAAATAGTGAATTGTCCATCTATCATTTGAAAACGCTTTGTTTTAAGGTTCTTTAATGATTTTAACTCATATTGTGTCTCTTAAATTATATTTCATTTAGTTTACAAAATGACATTTTCCAATTTACAAAATATGTGTTCATAATGTCAAACCGTTCAATAAATGTCACATTCCATAGAATTAATGTTTTTCAGTTTACTTCTTATATCGAAATGTTTTTAAATATTTATAAAATCTTATTTACATGTCCTTCAAACCCTAATATTCATTTTAAAAAGAATCTCACTATTTATTTACCTTGACAATAAAATAAAGGATTATCATTTCCATTTGTATATGTAACAAGGTTCTAATATTCCATCTTGTAGGTTTATAGAGATTTTGTTAATTCATTTCACAAATGTTTTTTCAAATCTTATTTTAAATTATACAGTTAGATGCTTTCCCTATTGAATAGTACATGGTACAGATTGTCTCCTTTTTTAGATAATCTTTTAAAAAAAATGAAATTTCAAAAAAATTTTATTTCTTGAAATAAGTAGTTTTTTTATTTTATGTTCGGTATACAGGGTGTTGTTTTACTCTATGTTAACATCCCCTAAATTTTGCGTTTATCAAATTTTTATGTAAGTAAAAATTTTATGAATGCAAATTTTACTTCAAATATTTATAAAATAGAGAAGCCTGTGTAATCTCTACTATCTTCATCCAAAGGAATCAGCCAAAAACTGTGTTTTAAATCAATTTTAGAAAATATTTTAGTATTCGTAATGCGCACAAAAATTGCTTCCACATTCATCGGAGCCTCGTATTGTGGTACAGTGTATTGATTAATATTTCTTGCATCTAGGCATAATCTTAATTCACCATTTGCCTTCTTTACGACCACAATAGGGTTTACATATCTTGTGTTACATCTCTCTATAATACCGTCTTTTAACATATTTTGTATCTCTGAATCAACTTCTTTTCTATATTTATAAGGTATGGGATATGTTCTTATTCTGAAATTTTCTATTCCTCTAACTTCTATCTTATGTACATAATTATTTGCCATTCTCATCTCCTTTTTAATCAATCCTTCATACTTCATAATCAAATTCTTCACTTTCTCTTCATATTCTTTATTTCCACACACTAATACCAATTCCTCCATAATTATATTCCTTTCTATATTCCATAACTGCCTATTATCCTCTCCAATTTCCAATTCGTCCATATTTCCACTCCTTTTTATATTCCATAACTTCCTATTATCCTCTTCAATTGCCAATAATTCCATATTTCCATTCTTTTCTATATTCCCTAACTGCCTATTATCCTCTTCAAATTCTAATTCTTCCATATTTTCTTTTTCAAATTCAATCTTATTACCATTTAATTCTATCTCCATCTTTTCAAAATCAATTCTTGCTTTATATTTCGTTAATTCATCTATTCCTATAACTATGTCTGTTTCTAAATTATCCACTAGCAATAATTGCATCTCAACTTCTTTCCCATCCTTTAATTCAATGCTTTGTATTATAGATCTGCTAACTTCACACAATTTCTTTCCATTTGCTCCTATTAATGTAGTTTTCGGTATCTTGACTAGCTTGTTTTCATAATTTTTAATATTTTCTTCTATCAATTTTGTTTTTATTATGGACGCTTCCGAACCTGTATCTATTAATATTTTAACTTGTTTCCCATTTAATTTTCCTTTAATTTTTATTAATCCCGTTATTTCTTTTAATTCCAAATCTTCCCCAAATTTAATGTATTTCCTTGGATGTTCATATGTTATCACTCTCTTCTCTCCTTTGAATACTGTTCTCTGTAATTGTTATTTTTGTTGTTATTATATTTAAAGTTTCTGTTATAGTTGTTTTTGTTGCTATCGTTCTCATGATAGTTATTGTTATTCCCTGAATTGTTGTTATAATTATTGTTATTGTTATAATCTCCATTGTTATTATATCTGTTAATGTAATTATTTCTGTATTTCATCATTATATCTTTACATATGCGAATTGCTATCTATGTACAAAATTATATTTACATATGTTTCTTTTTAATTATTATTTGTTAATTATAAACCTTTTATTTACATGTGGTTTTTATATCCCTTCTTGACCTTTTACAATTCCTAATTCGTTTTCTATATTCCAGTCCTATAATACAGCCTTATCATTCAATTTTATTTTCTTTTCCTAAATTTCGTCTTATCCTCTTCTCTTATTGTTTGATTCTCTTGTATCTGCTTCCTAAGTTTCTTAAAATTTTCCACTGTGTCTTTTTTTATTTTGTTATCCCCTATCTCATCAATTTCTCCCAATAGATTCATCAAAATTTGCGTTTCCAATTTCTTCATATTATTGTTTCTTCTTTTTATTATTTCATTTCCCATAATACACTCACTTCCTATCATTTCATTTTTAATTATCCTATTAAAATTTCTTTGATCAATTATCTTTATATTTCTGCCAAGTTCTAATCTCATTTCGAAGTTTTCTGCATTAATCATTGTTTCTATACTCTGTCTTATGGTTTCTTCTATTTCTTCCTTAGTCTCTTGTAGTATCTTATTTATTTCCTCTAACTGCCAATTAGAATGTATCCCCCTATTATTATTATTTCCTTTACCATATGTCACTATTCGTTTCAATATATTAACATCTGGGTCTGTTATTTTCCAATTAATCTCTTTTTCATAAATTTTCATGACTTCCTCACTCCCTAAATTTTGTAAACTGCAATCTATCATCTCCTCATTTATTTGTCTTTGTATTTTCACTTCGTCAATTTCCATTTTATTACTTAATTTTTGTTCTATAGTATCATCATTTCTATTTATATTATCATTTTGTATCTTTACGTCCATTTGAATCTCTCCTTTGAAATCCTTTTCTTTTTCCTCTATTTCCTTGATTCTGTTGATCTGCGAATTGTCTATTTCTGTGGTTTTTTCAAACCCCTTTCCTCTTATTTCTTGTTTAGTGGATTCTATTTTATTTTCCATGTATGTGTTTGATTTTTCCAATATCTTCTCAAAATGTCCCAATTTTTCTTCCATCAATTTTATTATTAGATCCTTAGTTTGTTTTATTTCTTCTTTGTTCTGGTCCATCTTAATATTCATTTCTTGTTTTAATTCTTCCTTATTTTGATCCATTTTAATATTCATTTCTTCCTTATTTTGATCCATTTTTCCATTCAAATTATTCATATCTCCCTTAATATCATCCTTCATACTATTCATATTTTCATTTTGTTTATCCATTTTTCCATTTATATCTCTCCTCATATCTTCATTGTTTTGATCCATTCTTTTCATCATCATTTGAAGCATACTCATCAGGTCCATATCCTCTTTTGATTTTTGTTTGACCCCTTGTCCTGTTTCTTCTGACAATGGTGCATCTTCTTCTTCCTGTTCTTGTTCTGCATTATCTTCCTGTGAACATTCTCTTCCTTGCTCCAAATATTGTACTTGGAAATCTCCTCTTCCATGATTTCTCTCTTCCCTTTCTTGTTCAGAGCCACTTTCTCCTCCTACTTGTTTCCCGTCTCTCAAAGTCATTCTTCGTTCCATTTTATGTATTTAAAATTCTTTTAATAAAGTCAAATAAAAATTATTTCAATGCTTTTTATTACTACTTACAAAATTTCTATAATAGCCCCACGTTGCGGTGACATGTTAAACTGATATGTAAGGTGTGTAATTTAAATGTTTCAAAACAAATATACTTTCCCTAATTTGCCCCACGTTGGGCGCCATGTTAAACTGGATAGAACGGGGAGAGAAATAATGATTTATAGTTATTATTCTTTTAATTTACATTTAGTTTTGATTTGCCCGGTATATTGTAAAAATTTAAAATTTTATTACTAATATGATTATATTTTAAAACATGAGAAACTCTTTAACCTCAGAGTAGGGTTCAGGTATAGAGAAACAAAAATTCAATTTATAATATGAGCGCCTAGTTTTGATTAAATATCTCTGTCTTCTTAAAAATTTTGTTAATAAAAATGTACTTGCTTGTTTAATAATACGTAATAAATTCTTAAGACGGTCCTGTGTTTCAAGTTGAACCTTTTTACTATACTCAGATGTCAGTTTAAACTACCAACGGTTCAAACTAGATGGAGCCATCACCACAAAGAAATAAAATATATCAAAAAACAATTTTACAATGTTCTTCAAACTAGAAAGAACGTTATTTAATATTTTGAATAGACAAATACATTGTTCTTTTACAAGACACAAATTAATAAAAAAACCTACTATCTATTATGACCACTCATTCAAACAAAATCACGTTCTCACATGAAAAAATTATCTCTATATACAAATCTAAAATAGGCAACATTTAATACAAATCTTATAATACTGAAACTTCTATATAAACGATTATTATATCAAAATGGCGAAACACAATGGTTGTAAATGTTTGTTTAATACCAAAGTTCAATTTTTTTCACTAAATTGGTAAGTTTTATTCAACCTTTTTTATGTATAATGAAAATAGTCTAAATACCTTATTCCTGTATCGTAATTCACTTCAATTATCCTTTACTTTATTTTAGGTTACCTTCTGGAAATTGTCACATCACTGGTCCAGCTTACACAAATTCAGGAATCAATGCTATGTCCCGTCCACATCAATACATTTCAGTCCAATTACATAATCAAAAGCTTTCAAATTGTTTCTTAGTTTCTACATCTGCTTGTTTAAATATATAATCTACCATATCATAAGTACAATGTATCTCTCTTTTCTGAATTTTGATGCCAAATATCTTATTTTTCGAAAAGTTTTCTCAATTCCCAAAATTTTGCTGCTTCTCAAATTTTCTACCACCCAAAAAGAATTTT
This sequence comes from Galeruca laticollis, assembly GCA_963921935.1. Classification (NCBI taxonomy): domain Eukaryota; kingdom Metazoa; phylum Arthropoda; class Insecta; order Coleoptera; family Chrysomelidae; genus Galeruca; species Galeruca laticollis. Next base: position 16,874,177 of record OY998183.1, on the reverse strand, counting down.
TACCTAGTCAATAGTCTGTATAATCAACAAACTTTTCTCCTTCAATTTTTTTATTATTAACAACTACTTGTCGCAGATTAAAAGTTTGTTGAATACATTCCACCAATCAGATTTGGTTATCAAAACTTTTCTTTATAGATTTCATTTCAAATAGTGAATTGTCCATCTATCATTTGAAAACGCTTTGTTTTAAGGTTCTTTAATGATTTTAACTCATATTGTGTCTCTTAAATTATATTTCATTTAGTTTACAAAATGACATTTTCCAATTTACAAAATATGTGTTCATAATGTCAAACCGTTCAATAAATGTCACATTCCATAGAATTAATGTTTTTCAGTTTACTTCTTATATCGAAATGTTTTTAAATATTTATAAAATCTTATTTACATGTCCTTCAAACCCTAATATTCATTTTAAAAAGAATCTCACTATTTATTTACCTTGACAATAAAATAAAGGATTATCATTTCCATTTGTATATGTAACAAGGTTCTAATATTCCATCTTGTAGGTTTATAGAGATTTTGTTAATTCATTTCACAAATGTTTTTTCAAATCTTATTTTAAATTATACAGTTAGATGCTTTCTCTATTGAATAGTACATGGTACAGATTGTCTCCTTTTTTAGATAATCTTTTAAAAAAAATGAAATTTCAAAAAAATTTTATTTCTTGAAATAAGTAGTTTTTTTATTTTATGTTCGGTATACAGGGTGTTGTTTTACTCTATGTTAATATATATATATTAGTTATGAATTAATTTGTATAATATTATTTCAGTTATCTCAAAAAAGAAACGAACTGCTTCGAAAGTTTGGCTTTAATAAAATAGTCCACACAATCTTCGTATAGTTTGATTACTGGCCCCTGACTGCATCCCCAATATTTAGGAGTTTACTTCTTAGTCAGTCGAGGCTAACTTCTTGTTCATATATATATATATATATATATATATATTATATATATATATATATATATATATATATATATATATATATATATATATATATATATATATATATATATATATATATATATATTCTTCTGAAGGTCAGTATTTGTGATTGTTGTGGTCTTAGTGGTATCCTTTTCAACCAAGTACAAATATGACTCATCAATTATTTTTTGCAACAATTGATCGGTGAAAAATTATTTGAAAAGTCAAAAGGTGTTCCAAGCTCAATAATACTACTACCAAGTGCTTCACTGCCTTTGAAAGCTTTAGCATCGTCATCCAAAAATAAATTTCTTTTTCTCCACCTAACATTGGAAAGTTTTTTTAATTATTTTTCTGTATTTCTTTCACATCATTGGTTTCAGCATCAACATTATTAGTTTGAACTACATCTCCTCCTCCAAATTTTCCGTTATCTTCACCAACCTCAACTTGCATCTTCATCATTGATTTCTCTTTGTTCACTTTCCAATAAAAACCCATCGTGGATTTCAAATTCATTTAAATTTACTAAAACGGATTCCTCTTCATTTTCTTCCAAATCAGAGTCAAATTAGTCTTCACTCTCTGACAAGTGTTGAATACATTGCTCTAAATCGGTTTGGGTTAGGCTTTCCCTTGACCAAGGTATTTTCTGAAACCAAAATTCAAGAATTATGAAGTAAAAGATAATATATTTTGAGCAAATCTAATACATCCAAAATAAAACCTATATGTCTGTAAAACCCGCTATGTCTCAAATTTAGTATCTCAAAATATAAAGCTGTTTATAAACAACGGCATGCTATTTTATTGCAAAAATATTTCCTTTACTAAGAAGATCCTGATAAACCACTAATATTTTCAAGGAAACACGAATGAATTCACAATTATATTTATATGTGCTCCTAACCTAACACACACAGGCGGTGAACGATACTGAATATTTCGAACTTATAAACTGAAACTAAAATGACGTATTGGATATTATTGCGTCAAAAATGCGGTAAACATAAATCCTAAATTTGATACAAAATGTTTTATTCACTTATAACAAGCTTGCAAGTGGTTTAATAAAGAAAATAATGGGATGCCTGAAATTTTACACATTGTAGGGTTAGGTTAGGTTATGTTAGGTTCATGATGAGTGGGTCAATGAGGCCCTCCACTGCGACTCGCGAGAGTCTATTGTGGCTCATACCTATTCAAATTTCACCAAACAAATTCAGCTTCTTAACGAAGCCGATTAATTTGTTGAGTGAATTATATTTCAGGTCCGAGGGCAAGAGAGTGGCACTGCCAAACATCAGATACCTGACTCGAGCCGCGGCGGGGCAGGCACAAATTATATGTTCTGCTGTTTCATCATCTTCAAGACAAAGACGGCAAATCGGATCGTCCGACAGTCCAAGTTTCAGCATATGATGATTCAAACAACAGTGGCCTGTTAGGCACCGTAGATCGTGTCTATTATAGCCTAACATTTGTTTGGATACATTATTCGAAGGATGTATGAAGGCCTTTGAATGAACCAATCCTAGTATATTATGCCAGAAGTCTAAAACTCTTCTTGTAGTCCAGGTAGTTAGCGTTTGTTTGACAACACTACTTGTTGTGATGACAATTGTAGGTTCTGGTCCGATAAAGTCATGAGCGGCACTCTCTCTTGCAAGAGAGTCAGCCTTCTCATTACCATCCATACCAGAGTGGCCACGGATCCAAACCAGCGATACCCTGTTGCGTTCCTCCTATTGAGGCGAGTCTTTTTTGGCAGTCTAGAACCCATTTCGACGTTACACGGTACGAGCTTTCAAGGCCGCTTGGCTGTCCGTGAAATTTTTTATTGAACTGTGTGTGTGGTTGGATTGCCTCAAACTCTCCACACATGAAGCGATGGCATAAATTTCCGCCTGAAATACGGTTGCATAGGATCCCAGAGATGTTGAGATTTATGTCCTAGGTCTTCGACCGTATACACCCGCACCAGAGCCTGAGAGTGTCTTTGATCCATCAGTGTACCAAAAGATGTCTGCTCTTGAGAGTTCATCCTTGAGGAGGACCCATTCTACTCTGTTTGGAAATGGGACGATATAAGGCAGATTGTAGTTTACTGTTGGAGGCATTATATCAGAGGTCATTCCCAGAACCCTATGACTTTCGGTGGCCGCTAGCATTCTACTTTGCTCTGGATAAGCCTGTTTTGTGCATTTAGGAATATGCACAATTCTATATGCTGTCCATCTGGCTTCCTTTTCCAGAAGTATATGGAGAGGAGGAAGGTCCAGGAGGATTTCCATGGCTGCTGACGGTGTGGTGCTGATAGCACCAGTTATAGCCAAACTAGCCTGTCTCTGTATGCCAGAGAGCTTTGCTTGGGCCGTTTTCTGTAAAGCTTTTGACCACCAAGCAATGGCTCCGTATATGTAATATATCCAATGGATTTGTTTGGGACCCAAGCGCCAAGATTTTCCGCAGATCCTGCGACATGTCCACAAGGAAGTCTGGGCTTATCAATGACTTTTTCCAAGTGAGCGTCCCAAGTAAGTTTTTTATCTAGGATGATCCCCAAATATTTTACTTCCGCTGCAAATGGAATAACCTTACCATTATAGGAAAGTGGCGGAAGGTCCGCCAAATTCCTTCTCCTAGTGAAGGGAACTAGTACAGTTTTACTAGGGTTAACAGACATCTGTTCCCTCTGACACCAACTGTAGACATCGTCCAAAGTCCTTTGGGGGGTATTATGTGCAACCCGTCCTGACTTGGTTCTTGCCAGAATGACAAGGTCGTCTGCATACGCTTGCAGTTCTACTCCTCTTTCCACGAGAGTACCAAGCAGGTCATCCATCAGGAGTGACCACAAAAGGGGAGATAACACTCCACCCTGCGGGCAGCCCCTGGAAACCTTAAAGCTGATGGCCTCGTCTTGAATAGATGTAGTGGTTGTTCTATTAGTGAGCATGAGTAGTGTAACAAAGCGAGTTCAAGAATAAAGATAGGGCAAACAGTGTGTATGAGAGAGATAGTTGTGACGTAATAGAACAGTGTGAGTCGTAACTACTCTATCAGATCACTACACACTTGACGTCGAGGAAAGTATATAACCGATGATGTGCAGTCGTTAGGACTTTGCGACGCATCAGTTTGGATACAGGGTGTAGTAAAAAAGATACAGGGTGTAGTAATAATTATACCGTATATATACATAATGTACCAAAAAGGGTGGTGTCTTATATACAGGGTGTAGTCATAAAATATACCATTTTTTAATGTACAGTAGATATTTTGGGGTTGAGGAAGGTATTTAATTGAACTAAAGTGTTTGTATGCCATCACAAGACATTAAAAATATGTATTTACAGTATATTTGACAAATTTTCTTAAAATAGAAAACATTATTTCCTCTGAATATATCTTCATCTTGCTCTGAAGTTAGATCCACCAATAATTATTTAAGTTTTATGTGTCATATCGATGGTTGCGAAAGGTCATTATTTTGAACATGCGCAATGATTGCAGAGATGCTTTTTTATAATAAATGATTGTGAGAAGATGTGTGTTTATATCACAATGTCATCAGAAGAGTGTAGACGTAAATTTGAGGAATTTACTAAAAGTACTTGAGAATTGAAAAAATATATTTCATTTTATAAAAATAAAAATAGAGTGATAAAGCAATTGGAGCGAATGTGCTTGTGGGATCGACAATTGCCGCATGCCCAATATCCCCTATACAGAATTAAACCTACTACAAAAAATGAATAACACAATGGATGAGGATGCCATCATGGATGACATTAATAATGTTTTTGCAATGACTTGTGTAATTTTAACAACAATATTTATTTTGATATTGGAAATTATATTGAAAATTGTACAAAGAAAGATGAATTCTTCTTGTAATATAAATATTAATGAGTATACAATGTGTTTCAATAAAACTCAATTTTTCCAAAACATTATTTATTTAAGCAAAATTACAATGGTATTATACTTAAAAACCAGTATCGTATTTGTCCTACATTAATTTGTGTACAATCGAAAGTTCCATCGGCATGGCAAGCATTCGAATCTTCCTTGAAACTTTCCATGGCGGAGGGCATTCCATCAAACTTGCAGACATCAAGTATCATCGTAGAAATTCCATATTCTACACATTTCTTTTGTAAAAATTCATATTTCTGATTACCGCGAACGTAGATACACTCAACATTAGGCATTATATTTTTCAAAATCTCATCCAATTTTGAATAATCAACGTCACCCGAAGAATACTTAATTCCATGGATATGACGTTCCAAGAACTTCATTGTTTTTTGATCTTGATTGATCTCTATAGTAAATTAATGAAAACGAGATGTTTGAACAAAATAGTGAATTTTTGTTAGGATGTAAAATATTTATATATTTAAACTTCACTCCCTATGTAATATTTGTCATCTCAGATGAATAATTGGAAACAAAAAAATGAGGTTTTACTGGTTTTTCCAATTTTCGAATGTTATGAATAATAAAACTGCTCCGATTTTATCTAAACCAATCTTCCTCTCTTTTTATTTTATTAAAAAGGAAATCATAATTTGTATTTTTATAATTTCCGGATGTAACATATGAATAATCAAACCTCTTGGGAAAATTTTATCTAAACCGATCTCCCTCTTTTTTGTATTGTTTAAGTGCAGCATCACAGTTGTAAGAATTGTTCATAATTAAGTGAGCTCTTGAATCATCAACATCATCACCGTCTTAAAGTTTTAAATTGAAGAAAAGTTGTGAAATCATAGTAGGTACTTATTTTTTTGATAACAAATATCTGTTTCCAATATTGTTTTTATGGTTTTAGATGGATATAAGCTTAACAATGTATCCTTTGTACTTAAGAAAGAAGTTAAAAAATTATACGATTTAAATAAAGACCAACCTCACCCTATCTTACGAGCAAAGATTGTTAGTAGTAAGTTTGGAAAGGCAATCCTCATTGAAATACAAGAAGCAAATATCTTCTTGCCAAACAGAATAACGGAGGCGTATGAGAAAAATCTGGACCACTTCATTGATGGAAAATATTCGATAGTGTTTAGAGGAAGGGTGGACATCGGCAAGCAATCCCCGATTACTTCTTTTGAAATTGTTGAGAACTAGGTGGTGAGTTTCTTGTTATCTTTTTTAAATATATAGTAAGATGAAAAAGTTGAATGATATTTTGAGCAGTACAGATAATGTGATTAAATCGAGAAAAGAGATTTATAATGCAGGTTATTATATAAAATTAATTAATAAACATATCAGAACTTGTTATTTTATATTTAAAAAATTCCAATTTACCGTTGGAGGTAAACGTAAAATTTTTAATAAAATCGGTCTACTTAAACAATTGAGATGTTTGTTAAAAGCAAAAAATCATTTAGGTTCTGGAATTAAACGTATTAAAAAGGTTCAGTGGGAAACTGTTAGTACAATTTTCAAAAGTAGAATAATAACTGGAGTTATTATTAATATTAAACATAAAAATATTACAGATTTCTTGAATGATTCATTTCATTTATTTAAAAATGAAATAAAAAGTTTACTTTCCATGTCGATGCTTAAAGTAGATACTACTTTTTGCGCAGATTTTATAAAAATGACAAATGATGAGGAAATTGTTGACAGAAAATATTTCAGTACTCCAAACTTTATCATTGATTTAAGCACAGATTTGTTTGATTGGTTTAAAGAACATGTAGTGGATTATATTTTAAATAAGTTGTCAGTATTTCAGGAAAAGGATAGTGGATGGGCTTTATCTGAAGTTATTTTATTAGAAGTTGCTATTAATAAATTTGAAATGGGCAATGGTTCATCTTTGATTAAACTACCTGAACAAATCGAAAAGAAACATGCTTGTATCAATGTGAAAAATAATGATCAATCATGTTTCTTTTGGAGTGTAGTGAGTGTTTTATTTCCAGCTAAAAATAATAAACAGACCACATATTCATATCCATACTACAGTACTGTTTTAAATGTAGATAATTTAGATATCCCTATCAAAATTAATGATATTACAAAATTTGAAAAAATGAATAATATTTCAATTAACTTATATGCTTTAGAATTAGAAAGAAGCAAATCCTATATTGTCTGTCCAGTAATATTAACGAATAATAAAGTAGAACGTCATGTTAATTTGCTTATTGTGCAAAATAAATATTATCCAAAAACTTATGAAATTGAAAATGTTGATGATGATGATGAAATTAGATATCACTATGTATGGATAAAACATTTATCTAGACTTGTTTCCAGTCAAAATTCTAAAACAAAAGGAAAAAAATTCATATGTGATAGGTGTCTCAATTATTTTTCGAGCGAATAAAAATTGAGTGAACATACAATCTTGTGTACTGAAATGTCATTTCCAAAATATGATTTTGTTCATTTCAAAAATTATGTATATAAACAAAACGTCCATTTGTGATTTATGGTGATTTTGAATCAATGTTGGAAAAGTGTAATCATGTAACACAAAAAACTTCAAAGTATCAAAAACGTATAGCTTACAGTGCAGGTTACTATGTAAAATGTACTTTTGATGATAATCTTTCTTATTATAAAAGTTATCGAGGTATGGATTGTATGGAATGGTTTGCAAATGAAATGATTACAATTGCAAAATTTATAGAATCAAAAATTAAAGATATCAAACCCATGACTTTATATCGTAAAAAAGATGAGGCAACTCAATGTCACATATGTGAAAAGCCATTTTGCTCTACAGATTCCATTGTCTTAGATCATGATCATTTTAGCGGAGAATTTAGAGGATTTAGTCATAGAGCTTGTAATTTAAATTTCAAAAAACTTCAAATTTGTTAGTTGTTATTTCATAATTTAACTAATTATGATGAACATCTTATGATTAGAGAGATATGTCGAAAAGGAAATGTCAGTGTACTTCCAATTAATAAGGAAAAATATATTTCTTTTACACTGTATGGAAGAAATACCAAAATTAAATTTGGATTCTTTCAGATTTATGAGTGCTAGCATTGATGAGTTAGTCTCTTTATTGCTTAAAGATGATTTAAAAATTTTGGAAAAGGAATTTCATGATTTGGATAAAGAACATTTTGAATTGCTAACTAGGAAAGGGGTATTTCCATACGATTATATTGATAGTGTAGACAAATTAAATGAAATAAATTTACCAGCGATTGAATGTTTTTACAACAGATTAACAGATGAAGGAATCAGTAAGGAGCAATATGAACATGCACAAAATGTTTGGAAGATGTTTAACATGAAAACCGACATTATACTTCTTGCTACAGTGATGGAAAATTTTAGAGAGACTGCTTTTGAAATTTACGGCTTGGATTCACACTGGTACTATACATTACCAAGTTTCAGTTGGGATTGCATGTTGAAATATACAAAATGCAAACTTCAAATTTTAAAAGATGTGGATATGCTTCTTTTTATAGAGAAAGCAATACGTGGAGGAGTTTCGATGTGTTGCAATCGTTATTCTGAAGCAAATAATGAATAGTTACCCAACTACGATCCTTCATAACCAACAAAAATTCTTAAATTTAAACAATCAAAATGGCTGAAGCTGTACATTGATTTAAATACTGGCTTAAGAGCAGCAGCTACCAACAATTTTAAGCGAAATCAATTAAAACTTGCCAACAATGCAATATATGGTAAAACTGTTGAAGATATTAGACGTCATCGAGGGGTATCGCTTGTAAATAAATATGAGGGAAGATATGGAGCAAAAAATTTGATTTCTAGTCCTCGTTTTCAAAGCAGAACCGTTTTTGATGATGATCTAATGGCAATTGAACTGAGAAAATCAGGAGTAATATTTTATAAACCTATATATATAGGTATGGCTATTTTAGATATATCAAAAATTTGTATGTACGATTTTCAATACAATTTCATGTTACCCAATGTAGGAATTGAGAATTGTAAGCTTATGTATACAGATACTGACAGCTTTATTTATGAAATTACTAATAAAAATATTTATAAAGATATTATAAAAGAACACATTACAAAATTTGACACATCCGATTATGCTCCAAATAATCCTTATCATATTCCATTAGTCAATAAAAAAATTCCAGGTTTAATGAAAGATGAAGCAAACGGAAAAATTATGTCATTTCGTGGGATTGAGATCTAAAATGTATGCATATAAATTATATAATACTACGGAAGAAAAGGAGATAAAAAAATCAAAAAGAGTCAAAGTTGCAATCGTAAAGAATAAAATAACCTTTGACGATTATTTGAAATGTTTAAAAGAAAATACTAATAAAATGATAACTCAACACTCAATTCGGTCGTATGCTCACAATATTTATTCTATTGAACAACAAAAAGTTGGTTTAAGTTATAATGATGATAAGCATCAATTACTTTCTTCATCATTTGATACATTACCATGGGGTCATTATAAAAATCAGTAATGAAATTGACTGTCACGACCCTTACTTCGTGGAATATGCTCATATTAGTGTTTTTAAATGAAACTCACGGTCTCTAGTTAATTCCACAATATAATACAATTGTCAATTTTTTAGAATTTTCAATAACTTGTATTATATTGTGGAATTAACTAGAGACCGTGAGTTTCATTTAAAAACACTAAAAATCAGTAACTTAGATAACGTTCCTTCACACTCATATTAAATTGGACACTGTATATTTTTCAAAAATGTACTAATTTTGTGAAACTTACTATGTATATAAAAAAAGATAATATGATAAGGAATTCATCTTGTAATTTTGTCAAAGATATCGTGAGTTTTTATTTAGAAAATTTGTAATATTCTTCGCTTTTTTGTAAAAACTCTTATTATTATTATGTATAAATTTTTTTTTGTTATATTTCTTCGCTAATGTAGTTGTAAAACATTGTTATATACTTCAAACTAACTATATTTTTTTAAAAGATAATTGTTTTGACATAAATAAAACGAATGCTTGATATTTGGTTGTTTTACTTTCTCTAAATCATACACTTGCAGAGGAAAATATTATTCATAAATAGAAAGTACACGAGTAAGAAGTGCTTTTAGTTGCTCCTTTAGATTGGTGTTGGGGCATGGTATGTCAAAGAGGTTCCAATCAAATGGTCCAGATGATACAACACTTCTGGAATATTCGCTGAATTTGTAGTAGGTGTTGTCTTGAGTGAAAAAGTATATGTATCAATCGATATATCTGAATACAGACGTCCCAAAAAGCGATCGCTAACTCGACCTCCATTCAAAATTTTCTTAAATCCATCATTGAACTCAATGTATTGTGTTGCTTCATAATAAAATACAAAAATTTGACCACTATTTGTTTGGAAAATAACATCAACTTTTGAGTTAGTTGGGACGGGTACTTTGTTTATTTCCAATATAGTCAAATCTGGGAAAGATGCAGTATAATAATCGCCGGTATTTTTATTGAATGCAAACAAGTTGCCTGCAGAATTTTGGAAAAATGTGTGATATTGATTCGTGTTAAATATTCTGCGGAAGATAATCTTTAACCTATTCAGAATGCAAAGGTATATGAATGTCATGTATATCAAATTTCCATAGAAATCTATTATAACCAACGTAAATACGAAAGTTTGGGAAAGATGGAGTTGATGTAAGAAACATAAAATCTGGAGATTTGATATCACATATCTGCGTCATCGGTTGTAATGTTGGTTGTTCAGTTGAATGAGGTGGCGGTGGGGGTGGTAACGTCGTCGCTTTGTTGTATGGATTATGTACAAATTTTTGTGTAGGACCATAGAGATATTCAAGTGCCATTTAATCATCTTCGTCGTGAATCGACATATTTTTCTGATACCATGGATACATTATTGCAGTTGATACGTCACTGTGACCAATTCCTAAGGTGTGGCCGATTTTGTGTGCTAACACTAGAAGGAAGCTACTTTCAGTGTCTTGTACAATTCCATCAAGATTTGGATTCCATCTTTCATTATTGTCAAGATGAATTTCTATACATCCATCACCAGAGGGAAAATAAGCATGCGCTAGCACCTTACCGGGACGGGATCAAAATTGAACGCACAATATTTATTTCCTTCACAATTAGCGCGAAATTGATGTCTTTTAGGCACGATAGTTATAGTTATGTCAGGTGAAGGCATAGGAATCGTAACTTGTTTAAATGTAAATTTGGAATTTTGTTGCCAAATATTGAATGCCTTCTCAGCAGCAGCAACATAAGGCGGTGTTGCTTGAGGAAAATACCAAGTTAGGTTAGTTTTTTGCCATTTTCTCTTTACACGATACGAATGCTCGCTATGGTCATTTTCCTCTACAGTACATCGAGGTCGTTCTAATAGTTGAATAGTAGCAGGATTTAGAGTGCCATCTACAGGTAAATTGAATTTCTCTTGAAAATCTTTAGTTATTTGACAAAAATCTTGATAAAACATGATGGGGCTGACGACAGGACTTTTCTCATCATCTGGAGGATTGAAATACTCGTTACTTTTATGCAGCACCTCTATGATCTCATCTCATTCTACAGTATTGAAGGACATTTTGGTAGGTCCCATAGTTTCGATAAATGATGATAAAATGATGGCAGGTGCAAAAGTTCTGGCAGGGCTCAGGCTACATCCAACTTCAAATCGTCCAACATTGAAAACTGTATGCAATAAATAATGTTTTTCTTTTTTTATTGCAATTTCATAATTTCGAACAATTTGATCTAAATCACGATCATAATTTTCATCACTACCACTACATGTCATTGTAACACTAGATTCACTATAATACCCAGAATCTTGACTCATGATGACTACTGACTCTCCCCACCAAAGTTCGGATTGGTTGCTGAAAAATGTATTCATAAAGAAGATTTCGATCTATACTACATCATCAGCGTATATCCAATTGTTATGTTTTTTGTCTAAGCCTAACCATTTAACGTATATTTTGTTACGTTTCTTCTTCAATACTTTTTCAACGAGATAAATGTTGGAATTTTTGGTTTTTCGTAATTCTTCTTCATAGAAACAACCTTTAATAGGTGATCCAGTCATATCTTCTATCAAATACGTTACAGGATTCGTTATTTTGACTTTCGTAATTTTGAATAATTCAGTTGTAAAATTCGGAGTGTAACCTTTTTCAAAAGCATGTTTCGCTTTACTTATTCGCACAATATCTCCTACATTTAAGTTTCTAGGTCCAGCGATTTTCAAATAACTGAATTTCTTATTTAAAATCAATTTTTCGTTACTTTCATTCACTTCTGATGGTTTGTATCCAGTTTTACTATGTTTTGTGATTTGGGGTAAAATATCGATCCATTTGTATTTTTTAATTAAGCTGAAATGTTTATAAAGTTTCGTTTAAAGCGCTCTAATAACTCTCTCTGCAATTGCTGCTTTCTTTGTACTAAACGTACTGTTCTAATTTAACCCTTTTACTTAGGGTTAATTAGAGGGAATGTATTTTTGGCTTTGCGAAGGACCACTACGGCCGTTTGTCACTGAAGTAACGATGAACCGTAGAATGAAATTAAACACTGTTATCACGTTATGATTTATATTGTCATGAAATATGAGTTATTTACTGTTGCTTCGACAATTAAGAATTCACTTGACTTTTCGCGATAACTGAAAGTATTGTGCACATACTATGTTGGTTTATTAAAAGAATAAAGATTACGGACACATGGTGGTTCCCGGGTTAAAAACGCCGGCTGGTTTTACGAAGTTGTAGCATGTTATATGATGAAAGAGGGTGTCTGAGAAGTGTGAAAGCTATCTGGGAAGTGAAGTAAAAATGAGGCTATTTTCGTATTTATATGGTTGATGACGTAGGATCGAGGAATGAGTAAACTATTAGAAACTAGCCAATGGGATAAAAGTATTTTAAAATGTAACGTTCGAACAACAAGTGAATGTTGCAGATATGAAGATGTTTTTTGTGGGGTTTTCAACGGTTTTGTAGATACAGATAACAGAGTTTGGAAGAGAGTTTTTATGAAGAGATAAGATGTCGGGGACTTTGATATGTTCAGTAGAATTTCAGAAAACGATATTTATCTGTTTTTCTTAGGTGTTAGTAAATTTAAATGACTTTTTTAGTGAAGTAAAGAAATATTAACTGTTGAAAATAAGGATATATTTAGTTATGTATTTTGAGCATAATATTCGACTTGTATTATACAGGGGAAATTGAAATAGAATCACGGGAGAATTTGGTAATTAAAACCAAATTCGAACATATTGGGGGCGCGGGAAGAATGGGAGAGAGGTGAGAGATGGCTGCTCTCAGACATCGAATGCTGATGTTAGTGGAAGGGTATGGAGCGTGAGTGTGTATACAGTGTTGATGCAGGATTGTGCATGAAAGTGAATAATTGTGAGAGTAATTATGTAAATATGTGTATAGGGGTTGTAAAGTAACCTAATGTCGGTGTCAGAGTGTTGTAAGGACTCTAATCTCATGTATGTAACGAATGAATAAGATTTGAGGTTAGAGTGTTGTAAGGACTCTAACGTCATGAGTGAATGAATGAATAAGATTTGAGGTTAGAGTGTTGTAAGGACTCTAGCGTCATGAATGTAGCGAATGAATAAATGTTGAGGTTAGAGTGTTGTAAGGACTCTAACATCATGAATGTAATGAATGAATAAGATTTGAGGTTAGAGTGTTGTAAGGACTCTAACGTCATGAATGTAACGACTGAATAAATGTTGAGGTTAGAGTGTTGTAAGGACTCTAACATCATGAATGTAACGAATGTAAGAGTTGAGGTTAGAGTGTTGTAAGGACTCTAACGTCATGAATGTAACGAATGTAAGAGTTGGGGTTAGAGTGTTGTAAGGACTCTAACGTCATGAATGTAATGAATGAATAAGATTTGAGGTTAGAGTGTTGTAAGGACTCTAACGTCATGAATGTAACGAATGAATAAGAGTTGAGGTTAGAGTGTTGTAAGGACTCTAACGTCATGTATGTAACGAATGAATAAGATTTGAGGTTAGAGTGTTATAAGGACTCTAACGTCATGAATGTAACAATGAACAAGAGGCCTAGATGCATTCTAGTTCTTGTTTGGTAAGGGCACGAATGTAAGCAATATACTCTAGAAATGGACTAGAGTTGTAAACGATAAGAGTGTAAGCAATATACTCTAGAAATGGACTAGAGTTGTAAACGATAAGAATGTAAGCAATATACTCTAGAAATGGACTAGAGTTGTAAACGATAAGAATGTAAGCAATATACTCTAGAAATGGACTAGAGTTGTAAACGATAAGAAGGTAAGCAATATACTCTAGAAATGGACTAGAGTTGTAAACGATAAGAAGGTAAGCAATGTACTCTAGAAATGGACTAGAGTTGTAAACGATAAGAAGGTAAGCAATATACTCTAGAAATGGACTAGAGTTGTAAACGATAAGAATGTAAGCAATATACTCTAGAAATGGACTAGAGTTGTAACCAATAAGAAGATAATAATACCTTTGTCCAGGTATTCACATAAAAGAATAATACCTTTGTCCAGGTATTCACATAAAAGAATAATACCTTTGTCCAGGTATTCACATGAAAGAATAATACCTTTGTCCAGGTATTCACATAAAAGAATAATACCTTTGTCCAGGTATTCACATGAAAGAATAATACCTTTGTCCAGGTATTCACAGAAAAGAATAATACCTTTGTCCAGGTATTCACATGAAAGAATAATACCTTTGTCCAGGTATTCATATAAAAGAATAATACCTTTGTCCAGGTATTCACATGAAAGTATATGTAAATGAAGTAAAAGAACGAGAATGTTTACGTCAATTCTAGTTCGACAAGTGTGGTACCAGTTTGTTTTACGAGTAACGGTCCAGGAACCTCGGACTTCCCAGTGTTTAATAAGATAATGAGAGAAACGAAAGAGAATGTTTAAGTCGATTCTATTTCGACAAATGTGGTACCAGTTTGTTTTACGAGTAACGGTCCAGGAACCTCGGACTTCCCAGTGTTTAATGAGATAATGAGAGAAATGTAAGAGAGTATGCTCATGAGACTAGAGCAAGTACGAATGCGTGCAACAACAAGTGAGTAAGAGTAAGTATGAATGAATGTGAATGCGAATGTAAATACGAGTATGTACGAATAAGTGTAAAAGTATTATGAATGTGAGCTTTGAGTGCCAATATGAGAATGAGTATGAGTTTGATTAAGGTGCAATTGTATGCGAGTGCAAGTAATAATTCATGTGTGAGTTAGCATAAAAGTAAAAATGTAAGGTAGTGACCACGAGTGTTTAAGTATGATGAAAGAGTTTTTTCTAACTCTTTTGAGATTGTTTTTGTATATTTTTTTATGATTAATGTTTGTGTTAAGGGGACCCGACTCTTTTGCGGGTAAGAATGAGTTTTTAAAATGTTTTAATTAATGTAAAGGAGTTATTTCTGTTCTCGTCAAGAAAAGGAGGGTAAGATATGTATATAATGTTTTTGTCAAGTTGTGTTAAATTCAAAGTGTCGTCAATGTGATTGTTTAAGTAACATATGAGTAAGGGGGGATGCCGTTTTCTTCTAAACGTCACCCAAGTGTTTATATTATCCAAGTGTCATCTTCTTCAACCATGCATCTTCTTCAACCAAGTATCTTAATCTTTTCAACCAAGTTTCTTCATCTTTTCAACCAAGTATCTTCTTTTTCAACCAAGTATCTTCATCTTTAACCAAGTATCTTCATCTTTAACCAAGTATATTCATCTTTTCAACCAAGTATCTTCATTTTCAACCAAGTTTCTTCATCTTTTCAACCAAGTTTCTTCATCTTTTCAACCAAGTATCTTCTTTTTCAACCAAGTTTCTTCATCTTTTCAACCAAGTTTCTTCATCTTTTCAACCAAGTATCTTCATCTTTTCAACCAAGTATCTTCATATTTTCAACCAAGTTTCTACATCTTTTCAACCAAGTTTCTTCATCTTTTCAACCAAGTATCTTCTTTTTCAACCAAGTATCTTCATCTTTAACCAAGTATCTTCATCTTTTCAACCAAGTATCTTCATCTTTTCAACCAAGTATCTTCATATTTTCAACCAAGTATATTCTTCTTCATTTCAATACCTTTATCCAGGTATTCACATAAGAGTAATGTTCATGTCAAAGTGTCTAAGCTTTTTTTTTGTTAATCGTCCAGGGTTTTAAGTGTTAAAGTATTTGTTTCTCAATGTTCAAGTATAAGTTTAAGTTTTTTACAACGTTTTTTTGTTTTTCTTAAGTGTCTAGTATATAAGTATCACTGTCCTCTTCGAGAGGACTAAAGGATTGTTTTCTTGACGAGAAAGAGTTTAAGTAATGCATGAGTGCTATCCTGCACTGAAAGAGCGTTGAGTATGAAAGTGAATCGTTTATTCGAGTGTAAGTGTTGGTTTGAAAATTATTTATTTATGAGTTAAGAGTGTTTTGTGAATTATGAATGTGTGTTACGGTAAGTTTTTCTTAAAAGTGGTTTGGTCACACCGGAAGAATGAATGTAATGAGTAAGAGAGGGGTTATTCGTTAGGTATTGTGAATGAGTTGTGTCCAGAACAGTACGTTTTTTGACGATAATATTCTGGAGATTTGCATTGATGGTGAATGGTTAGGGTTTGGGATCTTGGGTTAACAAGTTTTCCAAGACTGTACATTTTTTTTCCAAGAAATCAAAAAAAGTATCACTAGCAATTAAATTTTGATCAGTCTCTTTTTCATCAAGAGATTTTTTTTGTATTATAATCTAACTTTGTTTTTAATAAGTGAACGATTAGTGCATCAAATACTCTTCCTTATTGATATTTAAATTTAACAATGACTTTACTATAGATCTAGCTTCGGACGTGAATGTTCTTAATTGTTGGGCAGTACATTTTGAAATGTTATTACAATCTGTCAAACGGTTAACATGGGCAGTAACAATCTGCCGTGTATTATTATATTTAACATGAAATGTAAACTAATGGCTATGTTTGAACAATGCTTATTTTGTATCAGAGTAATATATTTGTTTTATATTTTTGCTACCAGCCGTGCCTGTTCAGTTTTCTACGGCTCGTTGCAAGTTAAAATGACACTGTAATTGTACCTGGTTTTCTCACACCACAATACCGACTAGTGTTATTATGGTTCCATAACAATCTTAATATGTAATTATTTTAGACACACTGTATAATGAATGTATGTTATATAAGAAATTTCAACGATGTTATTGTAATTAATCAATATTCAGGTGTAATTATTTAAGTCACACTGTATAATATAAATATAAATGTTTATGTTACATGAAAAATATATCAAAAACTTTTATTATAAATCCGAATTAATATTAAGGTGAACTTATTTAAATCACACTGTATAATATAAATGTTTATATTGCATAAAAAATATCAAAGACTTTTATTACAAATCCAAATTAATATTAAGGTGAAACCATTTAAATCACCCTATATACTATGTTCACAAAATCTACGTTGGTTGATAAGCAAATATACAAAATCCTTTATTATCAATAAATACCTTATCTAATGAATGTTTCTGCTGTCGAAATTCTCGAAAAGTTCTCGGGAACGCTGAGGGTCTATATTTTCTGGACTCCAAGGGCTGTTTCACTGCTCTCTCCTGGTTGCTAGGACTGCTCTACTTTCTTCTGGTTCTATCCGGTCTCGACAGGACCATGTTCTAATTTAACCCCTTTACTTAGGGTTAATTAGAGGGAATGTATTTTTGGCTTTGCGAAGGACCACTACGGCCGTTTGTCACTGAAGTAACGATGAACCGTAGAATGAAATTAAACACTGTTATCACGTTATGATTTATATTGTCATGAAATATAAGTTATTTACTGTTGCTTCGACAATTGAGAATTCACTTGACTTTTCGCGATAACTGAAAGTATTGTGCACATACTATGTTGGTTTATTAAAAGAATAAAGATTACGGACACATGGTGGTTCCCGGGTTAAAAACGCCGGCTGGTTTTACGAAGTTGTAGCATGTTATATGATGAAAGAGGGTGTCTGAG
The DNA here is from genome assembly GCA_963921935.1 of Galeruca laticollis. Taxonomy (NCBI): domain Eukaryota; kingdom Metazoa; phylum Arthropoda; class Insecta; order Coleoptera; family Chrysomelidae; genus Galeruca; species Galeruca laticollis. The sequence continues at coordinate 16,856,196 of OY998183.1, read as the reverse complement.
AAGTGTGAAAGCTATCTGGGAAGTGAAGTAAAAATGAGGCTATTTTCGTATTTATATGGTTGATGACGTAGGATCGAGGAATGAGTAAACTATTAGAAACTAGCCAATGGGATAAAAGTATTTTAAAATGTAACGTTCGAACAACAAGTGAATGTTGCAGATATGAAGATGTTTTTTGTGGGGTTTTCAACGGTTTTGTAGATACAGATAACAGAGTTTGGAAGAGAGTTTTTATGAAGAGATAAGATGTCGGGGACTTTGATATGTTCAGTAGAATTTCAGAAAACGATATTTATCTGTTTTTCTTAGGTGTTAGTAAATTTAAATGACTTTTTTAGTGAAGTAAAGAAATATTAACTGTTGAAAATAAGGATATATTTAGTTATGTATTTTGAGCATAATATTCGACTTGTATTATACAGGGGAAATTGAAATAGAATCACGGGAGAATTTGGTAATTAAAACCAAATTCGAACACGTACTATAATGATTGATATTATGTTTTTTCATCAGTGATTGGAAATTAGTATTGTAAAATTCCGTTCCTTGATCTGATTGAAGGTTTTTTGGCGTTCTACCGCCGCTCCTGATAAAACTTGAAAATGCTCGAGTTATTTCTTCACCCTTTTTAGTCTTTAGCGGACGAGTCCATATGAATTTCGAGAAACAGTCTATTACTACCAAAATCATTCCAAATCCTTTATTATGCCTTGCATACGGTCTCATTTCAGCTAGATCCATTTGCCATAAGTCATCAAGACCTTTGATTATTGTCCGTCGACGTGGATAATTTCGTCGAATCGGTTTATGCAATTCCTTAACAAGTGGAATCTTGTCTGCAGACATGATGTGTAGTGAACAAAGAACTTTAACTTAATTTGTTATATCTAAATTACAAGGTCAATTCGCTTATCTGCGGTTAAACCTCTTGGCAGATTATTCTTCTGAATTACATTGTACGAGAAGATCCATGCAAACATAATTTCGACTACCCAATTTAAATTCTACTTTATCGTTCTTCTTTATGGTAAGTCCACTTAACTGATGATACTGATATTCCATATTATTCTTCAATAAAACACTCCCATCAGAAGCGTAATGTTTACAGCTTTCAATTTTACAATCAAAGGGGAATACAAACGCCGTACCTTCCGTATCCAAAACATAGAAGTTCTTGTTAAATTTCTTAGTGCCTCTAAAGCTGATTAGACATTTTGTATGATAGGTTTCTGTGTATTGACGTATCTGTCTGTCATTTGACTTTGGAATAAGATCATCAACGTATTTTTCTGTTGGCATTTGAATAATGTTTGTATTAAGAGTGGCAATTTTTGAATAGTAGTCATTGTGTATAGCATCAAATTTGTCTTTCATTTGTTTTGGGTTGTTCAATATAGATTGACTATTTCACTCTATTGCATTATCTACATACTATCGAGTAGATACATTACTCATCAATGATTTTTTTTATCATTTATTTGCTGAATACTTGGGTTCGAAGACAATTCTGCTGATTCGAGTTTTTTTAATCGTGCTTCAATCATATTTGTATTAAACTTCTTCTTATATGCATCAAAATGTCGACCAATTTTGTCGAGACTCATTTTGAAAATGGGTGAAATATTTATTATTTCTAATATATATAATCAGCTTCACGAAGTTCGTGTATAGTGGAAACAATCTCATTATCATTTGAAGTGTTACCTGCATCCTTGGAAGCTATTAACTCTCTAAGTTTTTCAACAATCTCGTTTACATCGTTCCAGTAAACGTACTCTATATCTTTATCATTACACATCATGATGTAATCAGGTAAACCTTTACATACGATGTCAGTGGTAGTGTTTCGTCTTATAATAAACTGCTTTTTAATAATATTAATATACTTCCACCGCTGAGAAGCTTTTAGAGTTCTATCTTTTTTTTAAATGAGCCCCCGTTCGTTCCAATAAAATTTTGTATGTAGGCAAATCATCTTCGGTATATTTGAGATGTTCATAGAAAAGTAATTGGTAAAGACCTGGAGTAGCTGGTATTCTATCCCATCATTTATCTCCTTCTACAAATATATCTCCGTTTTTTGCGTCAAAGTTTATGCGTTTATTTCCCAGAGTCCACTGATCGTTTTCAGCATTATACTTTGGACCATACAAATCGTCTATTTGTGAGTCTTCGTTAAAGAAATCGATGACACATTGTCGGCCCATTGCAGGATATTGTTCGATGTACTCGTTGACTATTCGTGGTGAGAAATGTTCACTAGTATTCGCTTCACCACCATCATCATCATCCGTAAATACTGATTCATTTTTCGGATCATAACTGTATAATTCATCATCACTTAGAAAATTGGGAACATGTTCTTTTTTCTCTTTAGACGATGTGGCCTGTGGTGGTGGTGCTGCTGTAATCTGCTTGCTTTCCTTAGATGTATTCATAATATTCACGATATCTTTGAGTGGACTAGATATAGGTTTGAAAATTCTATTTAGTGTCTCATCATGCTCAGTTTTGTTCAGTTTAAAAGATAAATACTTTTTTCTAATAATTCTTTTCAGATCTGCAATTTTTCGTTTTCACACAGCGTCTGCATCAGGTGGCATCATAATGAAAAATGAATGGTTGAATAATTATTATATTTTTATATACATATCGAATCCTTTACGATATCTGTAAATCAAAGTCTTTGACAATAACCAAAGCGCCATATTTATCATTCCAGCATTCAGAGCACATTTTCTTGAATTTTTCAAATGACATGTCGGGGGAAACGTGTTCGTTGAAGGCATGTTTAAGGTTAATTTCATCCTGTTTAAACATCACAATCATATTGCAGTTATCACAAATTAGCTGCTTCGGTATTTTCGAATAAGTCTGACATAGGTAGAAGACATCGATACTTCTATGCCTACACATGCAAAAATATTCTTGAATGGTTTGTTGTTTATCGCATGACACATCATCAAAAATGAAAATTGAATTCGGTTTGGATTCTGTAGGATAATATCCCACACCTTTTACAGCAGTCAATACTTCTTCGAGCAGTTGGTATTTTGGTTGATATAGAGATTTAGAATAAACGTAGACATTTTTGAATTTTACGCAGTTTGGATTGAACAGCAATGGTAGCACAATATTTGTTTTCCCACATCCGCTGGGGCCGCAAATAATAGCACGAAACGAATCAGGTAATAAAAGTGCATGTTTTCGACTACGTCTATCTTCCAAAACGCTATCGAAATTTTTAATCGGTAATTACTGCTCTTGTTTAACAATCTCCATCTTATGATACTTTTGCAAACAGTGCAGCTATAATTATAGGTTCCATCGTGAGCAAATATCCAGTCTTCATGTTGATTCACGAAGGTGAAGGTGTGCTAAATTCGCTCATAAACAATTTGCCTTTCGAGCTTCATTTTCCTGGCTACCAATACCGTGAACGTAAGTTTTACTATTTTTATTTTTTCACAATATTAAATCCTCTATTTATATAGCTGGAACGCATCTGAAAAAAACGACTACTACGAGGAGATAAAGGTGTCAACGCTCGCGACGCAGCTTGCAAAAATTACGATATCGCATACGCAACTAACAAGACACTCACAGATGGTCACAAATCCGATTTGGCGCTAGAAAACGCCGCTTGGGAGCGAGTAAAGTCAAAAGACGCTAAATTAGGTGAAAAGGCAGCCGCTTGGTTCGTAACCAACGGAATGAAGGTTAAACGCAAGTTGGGAATGGGTATGAAAAAGCGTCGATCTTTTCATCGTGATGTGGTTATGAAGGTGAAGAAATCCATGAAAAAGGGATCTTCGCTGGCAGATACAGCGATGTTTGCATTGCGAGCAGCAAAATCTCTTATTCAAAAATTTGGAGGACCAAAACATGTGCCAATACCTAGAATAATACCTGTGGCTAAATCTGGAGGATTTTTACCTCTAATTCCTCTATTTGCTGGACTTTCTGCTTTAGGAGCATTATCAGGCGGTGCTACGGGCATTGCGAAGACTGTCATCGATGCAAAGAATGCTCAAAAGAAATTGGAAGAAGATCATCGTCATAATAAAGCTATGGAGTCTATAGGTAAAGGATTGTATTTGCGGAAGAACGCTGAAGGTGGATATGGCTTATTCTTAAAAAAAACTTCCGTTGAAGCTACCCAATAGAGCAGTATTTGACTATGAATCAATCTAGTTTGCAAAATTATTCAAAACAAAATATTTTAGAGGTGTGTACATGCGCGATTCTCTGCCGAAAAACGGACCACGACGATGTGAATAAGTAATACTAAATTTGGATGTGTCAAAGAACCCAGGCACGCATTGGGTAGCATATAGAAAGATAAATAACTGCGTTGAATATTTCGATTCATTTGGTAATCTGAAGCCTCCCAGAGAACTTGTCACTTATCTGGCCGGCAGAAAAATATTTTATAATTACGAGCAGTACCAAAATTACAATCAGATCAACTGTGGACATTTGTGTTTGCAATTCCTCTATAATTTCTGAAGCATTAGTAGCATGGTTGGTTAGCGAAAGACAGTTGTCCTCTTTTACAAGTGCCGAATTGGAAACTATTCCCCTAAAGTATTTGGTGGAACGAGTTAAACCTTGGGATCCAATTTCAACTTGCAAATTTGTTTGCCTTGCTTTGTGCATTACAATAGATAGACCAGATCAACGTACTCATGTTGATGGTCCGGTGAGTTCACAACGCAACTGTCATACAAGTAATTATTATATATATAAAATGTAAAGAATAAAATTTATTTCTAAATTGGTAGTTTTATTTAAATTTATACACCTCATAAACATCACAGCAGTCATGTCTCAACTGTTGAACTTAACGTCCACTTCAAACGAGTTCTCTTTCACTCAACAACAACAATACTCTTCAGTGTGAAATTTACAGTCGACAGCACGCCATCGATTTTGAATACTCTGATAGTTTGGGTAAAATACTTGGATTTTCTCCAAAGATACTAGATTCTGGTGAAGTCCACTGTTCCGATCTACCTGTTAGCATTTGTAAAATTTCAACTTCACTATTTGACTGCAATATTGCTGAAGGATCATTTGACGGAGATAAGCCTGCTCATACAATATTCAGTTTCCCAATTACAGTGGACCCTGGTTACGCAATCAACGAACGACCGAATAATCCGATTTATTTACCTGTGAGCAGCGCAAACGAAATCACCAACATTACCGTAAGTGTGTTGGATCAAGATCTTGAACCGGTGAATTTTCGAGGAGAAAAAAGCACGCTACTTTTACATCTATTGAAATGTTAATGGGTCTACTTATCAACTATTATAAAAGTCCTTTCTCATCTGCAACCAAATTAGTCCCTTGCAGATCGTTCAAACGAACGAACCTTACTCCTGCAAATCGAGCGTTCCTCAAAGCAATCGGATTAAAGTTAAAGAATGACGCAAAAAAGAAAGTACGTGCGTTCTGATGAGCATCCACTACCTACGAAAATATCTTCGATATTTGACCTTTACCGAGATCCACAATATGACGAGTCGATAAGAAAAGAAGATTTCCACACCTATGTTCCTTACGTGAAATCATTCAATAACAGCGATTCTGTGGAATTTGACATCCAACAAACTGATGCATTTTTTCTCATGTACGAAACTCAACTTGAAATTAAGGGCAAAATAGAAGTTACTGGTGGCGGAGGACATGTTTATCTAGCGCCAAATTGTGGTGCATTCCTCTTCGATTCTTGTTCCTACATTCAAAGTGGTAAGGAAATAGAAATAGTACGAGTTCCTGGTATAGTAAGTACCATAAGAAGTTTGTTGTGTTATAATCCTCAATCGAAAGAAATGGCTATAGATGACTGGAATTATCCCAACAAACCGCTATTGAATGACGCAGATAAATCATTTAACTTTTTAATTCCTCTAAAACACATTTTCAATGTATTTAACGACTATACTAAAATTACGTATGGAAAACAAACTTTTCGATTCATTCGATCTCGTCATGTTAATGATGCTGTAATAGTAACTGAGGTGACTACAGGTGCTACGACATCTAACACTACAATAAAGTTTGTTATAGATAGCATGGCATTGAAAGTTAAGCACGTCTATCCTAACGATGAAATAAAATTACGTATGATGGAGCAAATAAAAAGTAATCGACCAATATTCATTCCGTTCAGAAAATGGGAACTTTGTGTATTGCCTACGTTAACGAAAGAGGTTGAAAATGAAATTTGGTCAGTTAAAACGAGTTTGTCTGTTGAGAGATCTCGATATGTTATCGTCTGCTTTCAAATGGATAGACGCAACAAGAAGACAAACGAACCCTCGCAATTTGATCACCACTTGAACACCAACAACGTAAGATTGGCTTTGAACAGAGAATTTTGGCCTACCGAACGATTAAAGATGGATTTCGGAATGAACGACTATACTCTTGCCTATCATAATTATGCATCATTCTATAGAAGCTATACTAATTCATGCATAGTACATCCAACATTTGACTATGAAGCATTCAAAGATCGTGCTCTCTTTGTAATAGACTGTTTCCAGCAGGAGGAGGCAATTAGAGCATCGACTGTTGATATTAAAGTGGAAATTGAAGCAGGTGTAGGATTTCCTGCAAGTACTAGAGCATATTGTATAATCATACATGACTGTTTATTGGAGTATTACCCGTTAACGAAAATTATCAAAACGATAATATAATACTCAGGCAGATTGTGGAATTGTGTCAGTTACAAATAAACTACGATGAGAATAGCATTTATTGACATTCAACGCTTCCTCATCAATGGTACATTTCATCCTAAGGAACTGTCCATCGAAATCGGATTTAAACATAGACACTACATATTCACGCCACCACTACCATTTCATTTGTTAAACCATCATGATCAAAAAACAATGAAGTTCTTGGAACTTCATATCCATGGAATTAAGTATTCTTCGGGTGACGTTGATTATTCAAAATTGGATGAGATTTTGAAAAGTATAATGCCTAATGTTGAGTGTATCTACGTTCGCGGTAATCAGAAATATGAATTTTTACAAAAGAAATGTGTAGAATATGGAATTTCTACGATGATAGTTGATGTCTGCAAGTTTGATGGAACGCCCTCCGCCATGGAAAGTTTCAAGAAAAATTCGAATGCTTGTCATGCCGATGGGACTTTCAATTGTACACAAATTAATGTAGAACAAATATGATACTGGTTTTTAAGTATAATACCATTGTAATTTTGCTTAAATAAATAATATTTTGGAAACATTGAGTTTTATTGAAACACATCGTATACTCATTTATAATTATATTACAGGAAGAATTAATCTTTCTTTGTACAATTTTCAATATAATTTTCAATATCATAATAAATATTGTTGCTAAAATTACACATGTCATTGCAAAAACATTATTAATGTCATCCATGATGGCATTCTAATCCATTGTGTTATTCATTTTTTGTAGTAGGTTTAATTCTGTATAGGGGATACTGGACATGCGGCAATTCTCGATCCCACAAGCACATTCGCTCCAATTGCTTTATCACTCTATTTTTATTTTCATAAAATACTTGATTCCCTATTTATTTGTGAAAGGGTTTGAAATATTGTTCACAGTGCTAATTGAAGGATCGTAGATCATTCAAAGTTATTTGTAGTAACATTTCAATAGTTTTGCGAAGTTCCATAATCTCTATTTTATAAAAAGATCATAAGGTTCATTTGAACCATGTAAAATTCAATTATTTGGTCTTTTGTTGAGCAGGCACTTAAAGCTAAACTTTCTCTTATTAATGGGCGTTTACGACCATTAAACTGAATAATAAGGTTTTAACGTTACAATAGACATTCAAACTTGTCCGAGAATTCACAGTAATGTGAAGTTTCTTACGACTGATTTGCTTACAGCATGACATCTCACAACACTAAATATGTTTCGGAATATTTTGAAAATATGCTTTATGCTTGTTTTCGTATCTCGTATGACCACTTAGTAATTGGACATCCTCGCACTAATGCTGGACCCTGTAGTTAGGAAATGAGCTATAATCATTTAATAAAAACCAAATATAATAATACCGTATATTTATCAAGAATAAAATAAAATAAAGTCCTAAAAACTATTATAAAATCCAGTCTCTTTTTCGATATTTTAGTCCTTAAAACTACAAGAACATAAAACACAATACAAACTTATGGATAGTGTTACGGAACAGCACACTGGTATAATCCCTAAATCTGACTCTGTCTAAGCCAGGTATGAAAGTTAAAATTATGGCGGACGCGCAGGGATTGTTGATGATTGTGATCATATTATCTAAACATTGTTTTTGTGATCTGTGTTATCTAGAAAATACCAGAAAGCTAATTGTTTTTGAGTAAGCCGCAATCTAGAATTATGTAGTGAAAAGGCATTAATATATAAGGGACCGACGAGGAAGAGTGAGGAGTTGATAATTTGACATCGTGAGATAAACAAGTAAATAAGTAAATAATTAAATATAAATTAGTTAAGTGTTTATATGAATTAGTTTGAGTGAATATACTGTTAATATAAATTAATAATTAAGGTTGTGTGTATATAAATTAAATGTAAGTGAATAGTTAAGTGTATATGAATTAAGTGTTAGTGAGTGGTTTAGTGTTTAAATAAATTAGTGTGTTTAAAGTTTATCCCACCCGCTTACTGTTTAAATAAATAAGAAAAACATTACATTGGTGTCAGAAGTGGGATAATATAAATAAATTGCTACGTAAAAATGGCTAAGAGACTAAGTGAGCTGAAAGTGACAGAGTTAAAGGCAGAATTAGAAAATCGTGAGTTGGAAACGTCCGGTAAGAAAAGTGAGTTAGTAGAAAGACTTAAAGTTGCACTGGAAAATGACGGCTTTGATCCAGAAACATTCTTATTAAATGACGAGACTCGTCAATTTCTGATATGAAGAACGACATTTCTGCTATGGAAGAGAAGATTTCAACTAATAACAAAACCGATATGTCTGCTAACATGGACAAGATGTCTACTAGTATGGACTAGAAGATTTCAGCCATGAAGAACGATATTTCTGCCGATATCTTATCAATGAAAAACGACATTCCCGCTGACGTCGAAAACAAAATTTCGTCACTAAAATCGGATATTGAGAATAAGATATCAAAGATGGAAAACCAGATGGACGAGAAAATCAAGGAGTTAGAAAGAAAGAAGACATATTCAAAAACTCAAGACACGCCAGCGGAAGAAAAGAAGACCGAGCAAACAAAACCTTACTAGCCAGAAACACTCTCTAAGTTAAAAGACATTGGTAGTTTTGCCCGAGTCAAGGCCCCAACGTTGGATGGAAAAATGTCGTGGACCAATCATGTTAAACAGTTTGAAGCAGCTGCTAGAGTGAATAATTGGTCCGATAAGGAGGAGGCAGTGAACTTAACCATAACCATCGCGCTTCGCGGAGATGCCTTAGATGTACTTCAGCCGATACCTTTGGAAGAAACGGATGACTTCGAGCAGCTGAAGAAGAGGTTGGACATGCGATATGGTCATGAACATCTAGAACATTTGTACCAATCTCAGCTGAAGAACCGAAAGCAGAAACGTGATGAATCCCTTCAAGAATATGAAGTGGACATTGCCCGACTAGTTCGATTTGCTTATCCGTCAGCACCAGAGAACATGATGGAATGTCTGGGCATCCAGGCCTTTGTTGATGGCTTACGTGACCCCGATATGCAGAGGACGCTTCGTTTATCGTTTAGCCCATCCGAAAACATTAGTCGACGCATTGACAGCTGCTCTTGAATATGAAGCAGCAACGAAGGCTTCGAGATATAACATAATTAGGACCATTCAAGAAGAAAGTGACGAAGACAGATTTGACCAGTTCGTCAGTTTAATAAAAAGTATGATGGACAAGATGCCGAGAAAGATCAGATGCTAGAATTGTGGCGAGCTAGGGCATGTACGTAGTTCATGTAAGCGCCCCAGAACTCCTGCACCCAGTCACAGGAAAACTAGAACGGGTCGGCTACGAGGGGGCAGCACCGACCCATGATCGTTCCAAAGACCTTCTCATACTGATAGCTTCGCTCAGACGTCGCTACGGCAGTGTATATGTAGATGGAGAAGTGAATGGCAAGATATATACTTTGCTGATAGACACTGGAGCAACTAGAACCATTATACGACCAGAAATAATAAACTCCAAGAAGAAGCTTCTACCAACGAGACTACGACTGCGGACCACCACAGGTGAGAGTGCCAACGTTCACGGTTATACACAAATCCAATTGGGAATTGGCGCCGAAAAGTTCACGCATACGCTAATCGTAGCTGACATTGAAGGAGACGCGATTCTGGGAATGGATGTAATGAATGTACACTTTTTCCAATTAGACTTTAGAAACAAAACCATTAAAGTGGGTTCCGAGGAGATATTCCTTCATCCATATGAAGGCAGCGCGGTGTTGGCAGCTGTACAGGAAGATACCATTCTACCTGCACGAAGCGAAACCATGATAGTAGCACGGCTACAGGGAATCATGGAGGAAGGTACACCAGTTATGATGGAGCCAAGGAACCACGACGGAGAGGTTGGCAAAGGAGTACTAATTGGAAAAGGATTGGTTACGTCGGCGAAAGAGATCTCACTACGTGTGATAAACGAGAATGATTGCCCAGTTACCATCAAGAAGGATTGGATCCTGCGTACCAGTGACGTTTATAGTTCGTCAAACAACGACCACTGACAATTCTAATACCAGATTCAAACAAATGTTATCAGTAGATGGATCTGAAAAAAAGAGAATGAGAGAATTTCTCTTGCAGTATCGAGACCTATTCGTACCAAAAGGAGGAAAGACTGGTAGAACATCAGCCGTCAAGCACAAAATCGATACTGGTAATGCTAAGCCAATTAGACAATCAGCTCGAAGACTTCCACGAGCGAAGAGAGAGGAAGCCGAAAGAATAATTCGAGAGATGGCAGAAGAAAAAGTAATAGAACCATCTACTAGTCCATGGGTGTCTCCAGTAGTGCTCGTCAAGAAAAAGGATGGACAACGAGATTCTGCGTGGATTATCGCCAGCTTAACAACGTGACGAAGAAAGACAGCTATACTCTGCCTAGAATTGACGATACGCTAGATACTTTGGCCGGCAGCAAACTGTTTTCCACCTTGGACCTGAAGTCTGGTTATTGGCAAGTGGAAATGGACCCAGAAGACAAAGAGAAGACTGCTTTTACTACCGGATCTGGATTACGACAATTCAACGTCATGCCATTCGGGCTCTGTGATGCGCCTGCGACATTTGAAAGACTCATGGAAAATGTCTTGAGAGGGTTGTCTTGGAAGACATGCCTGGTCTATTTGGACGACATCGTAGTACTGAGGAAGACATTTGACGAACACCTGAAGAATTTGGAAGACGTATTCAAACGACTCCAAGCTGCCCAGCTCATGTTGAACCCGAAGAAATGTCAGCTGTTCCAAAACCGAGTCAACTATCTAGGTTATATAGTGAGCAATGAAGGAGTAGCGGTGGATCTAGAGAAAAAATTGTTTACATTCAGCAATGGCCGCAACCAACCGACAAACATCAAATTAGGAGTTTCCTTGGACTTGCACGTATTATAGAAGATTTATCAGGATGTTTGGAGATATTGCCAAGCTTCAAACTCGACTAACAGAAGAAGCAAGAGCTTTCTAATGGGATGAAGACTGTCAAACGGCTTTTGAAACCTTGAAGAGGCATTTAACCACGGCGCCGATATTAGGATACCCATTACCTGAGGGAGACTTTATTCTTGATACTGACGCAAGCAACGTAGGAATTGGTGGAGTGCTCTCACAGATCCAAGGAGGACAAGAAAGAGTGGTGGGATATTCCAGTAAAGTCCTCTCAAGCCCAGAACGAAACTACTGCGTCACAAGAAGGGAACTTTTGGCGGTAGTGAAGTCCGTGGAACACCTTTACCATTATCTGTATGGTAGGAAATTTTTAATCCGATCTGATCCTGCAGCACTCAAGTGGTTGATGCAGTTTAAGAATGCCGAGGGCCAGATCGCTAGATGGATTGAACGACTTCAAGAATACAATTTCAACATCGAACATCGAGCTGGTGTGAGTCACCGAACTGCCGACTCCCTGCCCAGACGGCCGTGCCCAACAGACTGCTCCATTTGCAACAAGGCGGAATCTAGGGAAGCTGCAGTTTCAAGAACTACAGTAGTCAATGAAGAATGGTCACCCACCAGGATTAGAGAAGATCACGAGAATGATCCTTACCTCAAGAAGATTCGGCAGTGGAAGGAAGAAAATCGGCGACATACCTGGCAAAAAGTGTCAAGATTTTCACCGAAACTCAAGGCGTCTTGGGCTCAGTGGGACTCCCTTGTCCTGGAAGAAGGGCTATTGAAAAGAGTCCTTGAAAACGATGGTGAGGAGACAGCTAGTTATCCCTAGAACGAGAGTAGCTGAGGTACTGAAGAAGTTACACGACAGTCCATCGGGAGGTCATCTGGGAGTGAAGAAAACCCTTCAGCGAGTCCGATGATGTGAAGGACTGGTGTAGGAAATGTAGGACTTGTGCTACGAGTAATGGACCACATCGCAAGAGAAAGGCACCTATGAAACAGTATAATGTTGGAAGCTCTTTCGAAAGGATTGCTTTAGATATCGCTGGACCATTTACGACGACTGAAAATGGTCGCAAATACATACTGATTGTAATGGATTATTTCACAAAGTGGGTGGAAATTTACGCCATACCGAGCCAAGAGGCCACAACAGTCGCGGATGTATTGGTGAAGGAATTTATCAGCCGATATGGAGTTCCCTTGGAAGTCCACAGTGACCAGGGAAGAAATTCTGAAAGTCATTTATTCCAGGAGATTTGCGACAAGCTGAGAATGAAGAAGACCAGGACGACAGCATTACATCCACAGTCCAGATGGAATGGTCGAGAGAATGAACAGGACTATTGGAAAATATTTTTCTAAAGTAGTTTCCAGCCATCAGAGAGATTGGGACCAGTATATTTCTCTATTTGCATTGGCTTATCGATCTGCCGTCAATGAGCCCATGGGTAAAATACCTGCGAAAATCCTGTTTGGACGTGAAATGAGGTTTCCTTGTGACCTGGAATTTGGCTGTCGGCCTGGAGAAGATCTAGCAGGCGAAGACTACGAGATCCAATTGAGAAGAAGGCTGGACGATATTCATGAATTAGTTCGAACAAATCTTCAAGTTGCCAGCGACAGAATGAAAAGTCGGTACGACACGCAGGCCACAGAAGGCAGTTTTAAAGATGGGGACAAAGTATGGTTAGACAACCCGACGAGGAGAAAAGTATTTTCTCCAAAATTACAAAAGTCCTGGGATGGTCCATACTTAATCAAGAAAAGGATCAATGATGTTATATATCGCATAAGCAAGATCCCCAACGGAAAACCAAAAGTAGTTCACCAAAACCGACTAGCGCCATTCGAAGGAAACCATGACCTAGAAAAAGGAGTAAACCTCATTCGAGATGTGTCTGACCCTACCTTCGATGAATAAATGAAACTCAAGGTCATCGTCATGATATTGATTTATCGAAACAATTGTCAATTTTTTAGAATTTTCAATAACTTGTATTATATTGTGGAATTAACTAGAGACCTTGAGTTTCATTTAAAAACACTAATATATATATATAACTCTAATCAAATTCCTAAATTTGAGAATTTATCAACGTATTATCAATTTTTGGGCACTCAAGTGTCAATATCAAATTCTAAATCAATTTTTGCAATCCATATACCTATCCTTAAAGAAAAAACCTACGAATTTTATCATATTTTCCCAGTAATCCAAAATCATAAAACTTTTACCCCTCTATTTCCCTATTTGGCACACAAGAATGAAGATAACCAATTCGAGAAAGAAGAATGCCCTCTCCTAGAAGACACATATTATTGCCGACAGAATCCTGTATCCCAAGATAATTGTACAACGCAACTACTCCAAGGAGAAGACCTCTCACATTGCCACATCATTGAAGTAAATTTACAAGAAACAGTCGTCGAACCAGTCACCGAAAACGAAATCTTAATTATACCCGAAAAACCTCAACAAATATTTTCAAAATGTAGAAGTAACAGATATATTCTTGTGACGTCTCCAATTTTAATCAAAATACCAGACTCTTGCGAAGTATGGACTAATAACCAGAAATACATTAATAAAATTCCAATTAGTAATGGCAAGCCGTTTATGCTACAAAAAATTGAGATGCAAACGTTAAGTGGTTCCAGAAATTACCAAATTCCGAACATAACCAAAATAGACTTTGAAGAACTTGAAGAAATTAGCAGAATTTCGCAACAATTAGAAGCAATTTCAGAAGTGGAAGACAATCCGTATAATTACACAAGCATATTAGGAACAGTTATTGGAATTGCAATTGCCTGCGCCTTAGTCTACATTTTCATCAAATATACAACCCAAATTTTGAAGATTTACAATAAAAAACCAAAGGAAAACCCAACAGAAGAAAAGAAAAATTCGAAAAGCCACTCCGTGTTTTTCGAAACTTAAGGAGGGAGGAGTTATGTCTACAGCGTTATCAAGTGGGCACCTGTGAAACTGCATAATAAACACTTTTATACGATATTATATATTCTGTTAGAACACCATTTTAATTCATTCTTTGTTTGTATAACTCTCAGTACAGTCTATATACATTTTTGTATTTCTGCTCTTTGTTAGAATATATTTTTATTATAGTAAATTTTAGTTCTTTTTAAAAAGACATTTTTCGTAAAGAAAAACAAAACTTGCTGTTTGATGTTGTTACTTTATATAACCACTGTATTTTATTGTTGCAGCGTCTGAGTATTTGATTTGTTGTGATAATTATTTTATATAAATGAATTTAATTGATAAATGTAAATAAACATGTATAGAATGCTATCAGACTTTTATTTGGGAATTAATGTTGAATGAAGTTTAATGATTTCCGTAATAAACGAATTAAAAATATATATAAAAACAATTTTTATCGAGTTAAAAATACATCCAATAACAATTTCACAGCTTAATAACATACTTTGATATTGTGCATAATGAAAAGAATTTAGTAAATATGGGAAATTGATAAAATTGCATCAAATATAACTCACATATGAATTTAGAAATAGCGTTGAATTTAAGAAACAACGAAACTACAATAATAACATAGTTAACACGAATATAATAGAAGACACAGATGCATATAAAAAATAAGCAGGCCGAATAAATGATAATAATAATAAAAACGTTGAAAAAGAGTACAATTAATCCTCAAATCACACTCTACTCTAGATCAAATTTCTCAGCTCTCAATTATTGGGTGATACTAGCTGTAATATACAGCTTTGGAATTGCCAAATGAAGTCCTACTGACTTGATTGATTCGAACATCGCTAACAAGGTGAGTGTTACATCATCCCAATGCATCAGATTAGATCTCCCAAGGAACAGAGGCGGGCAAGGACTTATAAATCTAAAAGAAATACACACTAAAGAATTTGAAAAGCTATTTACTTACCTAAAGTCCGTAGCACACCCCATATATAGAGCAATGACATCCATTGAATCATCTCTTTCCCCTTTAAAGTTAGCAAACAAAATAAGAACGATTACGCTGAACTAGGAGAAATCTGGAATGGTAAAGAATTACATGGGAGATATGCTGCAGCTTTAGCAGGACAAGAGGTAGATAAAGAGTTATCAAGTTTACACCTATCGAATGGACCAGTCATGGCCGAAACAGAGGGCCCATCGGATAAATACAAGTTATGTTACAGAAAACCAGAAACCAACCAACACCTCTTGGTAAGATGGTACTACTTGGATCTCGAGACGACAAGAAAAGGCACGATGATGTAGCCAAAGTATTCTATCATCAATGTGCTCAAAATACTGAAAGAATAAGTGCCCTACTACAAGTACACCCCGAAAGATCACCTTGAAAATGATAAAACAACCATAGAGAAAGTAATATATTGAGAGAGGCTGGCGGAAGTAATTTTTACACGCGGTATATTCACATTTGGTAGTTTGGATTATGGGTGGGTAAATTTTACAATTTGTCTTAAAGTTATTTATTATATAATTGTTTCATTACAAAAAATAAAATTTTATTTCATTTTTTATAATGAAATAATTATAATAAACAATTTTGAGACAAAAAAGTTGAGAGGTGTCAAGGGACACCCGGATGGAACGAAGTTCCTTTCGATTAATTAGTGGAGGAATTGTAATAATTTTTTTTTTAAGTTATAATAATATTTTTTTTTTATTAACAAATATAATGTTATATAAACTTAATCAGTAGGCTCAATTTTCGTAATAATTGGCTTGTGGTAACTGAAGTAGGAAACATATGTTTTGGATTCTATTTTATTTAAATGTCTTGAAAAAACTGCATCAATGGTAGTATTATATTTTGTTGTTGATTCTGCTGGATTATTGTTAATTCTTAAATCAAATTCTTCCTCTAGAAACTGTACCAATGGTTTTGATTTTTCATTACTAAAGTTGATGTTAAAATCACCGGCTAAAATGAGTGGAACTTTATCTAATTTTTTGTTGTATCTGTTAAGCGTTCGAGATACATCTTTAGAATACTCTAGCAGTGCTCGATGAATGAACTCCTGAATATCTATTAATTTGTTATTTGGTGAGACATATATGACTGCCATGATTAAGGTAACACCGTTTTCCATTACACACTCTGCCGCACATAAATCTGCAACATTTGTACGTCTTACGTGCAAGTCCTGAATTTTTTCCGTCTAGCCCCCTTTCACTTCACTTCACTTCGTTCCAAAAAGCAAAAAAAAGAATTTTTCAGAAAATAAAAATTCCTCCCCGGCGGGGAATCGAACCCCGGTCTCCCGCGTGACAGGCGGGGATACTGACCACTATACCACCGAGAAATATGTTTAGGAGATTTCAAAAGTATTATTCATTATACAGCAAGCAACTGAAGTATATTATTTCAATTTTTGTTGTAGAGAATCTCAACAATTAATTAACATAATAAAGACAAAAAACTATACTAAGTAATATTAAAATATGATTTGTTTTTGAATTTATTAAAATTATGACGCGTACACTTGCTAAACACACAAAATGTGGAGATTATAAATCGTATGACTTGGTTGGAGAAACATGCGCACGCCGCACAGCTTACAATAGCTTCAAAAAGTGTCGTGACAACTTTTCGTAAGAATTTTTTCCGTCTAGCCTCCTTTCACAACGCGCGATAAGGAACTTCGTTCCAATAATTTAGGTAAATAAGAAAACAGCACATATTTAAAAGATGTTAATGGAACTGTGTTGCTTGGATACTTCGGCGATCTCGCTAAAACATTTTCTCCGAGTTCCTTGTGTTCCGAATATTCCATGGTAAAGAAGACTTTAATAGTGAATAAAAATATTACGATTGCTAATTACCATAATTTAATGGAATATTTGAAGCAAACTTCAAAAGGCTACAACCCAAAGAAGTCTAAAATTCTGTCTAGAGAAGATGTTTTAAAATTTAATCTTAAGGCACCAAACGAGACGAGACAAAGTTGCAATAATATTTGGAATATTTGGTGGATGTCGACGGCAAGAACTTGTGAACATGTTAGTTACTCATGTAGAAGATAGAAAATCGGTTTTTGTGGTAAATGTACCAGAGACAAAGACCGATAAAAAACGCATTTTTACCATTATAGATAAGGATCAAATGAACAGTTTAAAGCTAATAAGAGATTATATGTCACTACGGCCACGTGGTTCATCAGAAAAAGGGCTTTTTCTGACCTATAGACAAGGTCGATGTACTGAACAGCCAGTAGGAAAAAACACGTTTAGAAAAATCCCGTCCATAATAGCGAAATATCTGGGTTTAAGTGATCCAGAGAAATTTACAGGTCATTGTATGCGTCGAACGTCAGCAACTCTTCTTGCAGAGGCTGGAGCCAATATGACCACGTTGAAGCTCCATGGTGGATGGAATAGTATATCGGTTGCTGAATGATATTTAGAGGATAGTTTATCTTCAAAAAATGAAGTTTCAAGAATGCTGGCAGGTGTACCTTCCGGGTCTGGCGTTTCGATACAGAATTTTTATACTCAAACAATGAAACATGAATCGTTTGCTGCAGGCAACTTAACTTCCACCGGATCTTTTCAGAACTGCCAATTTTATGTTCATTCGTCAAAATAATGTTCATTGAATATTTACATATACTACTATATTCCGTTTGTTATTTCATTAATAAAGGTTATTAAATAAGTTGAACAAAAAATTATTTCTCTTTATGCCCGGGCGGGCCATAAAGTGAACTTTGTGCCCGGACGGGCATAAAGTACGACATTAGATTGTTGGTAACTAAGCAATAAAAACACAATAATGAACTAGTATGACACAATCGTTATTTATGTTTTTTCCTACTGGCTGCACAGTACATCGACCTTGTCAATATGTCAGAAAAAGCCTTCTTTCTGAGCAACCACTTGGCCGTAGTGACATATAATCTCTTATTAGCTTTAAACTGTTAATTTCACCCTCATCTATAATGGTAAAAATAAGTATTTATCGGTCTTTGTCTCTGGTACATTTACCACAAAACCCAATTTTCTATCTTCTACATGACTAACTAACATGTTCTCAAGTTCTTGCCGTCGACATCCACCAAATATTCCAAATATTGATGCAACTTTGTTCATTAAAAACGTCTCGTTCGGTGCCTTATGAATAAATTTTAAAACATCTTCTCTAGACAGAATTTTTGACTTCTTTGGTTTGTAGCCTTTTGAAGTTTGCTTCAAATATTCCATTAACTTATGGTAATTAGCAATGTTAATATTTTTATTTACTATTAAAGTCTTCTTTACCATTGAGTATATGGAGCACAAGGAACTCGGAGAAAATGTTTTAGCGAGATGGCCGAAGTATCCAAGCAACACAGTTCCATTAACATCTTTTACGTACTTTTCTTGTATCCACTCTACTAATTTTTCGTATTCCAAGTCGTAAGCTTCTTTAGACTTTTTTGGCAACAGATTTTCAGTTGCTCTCTTTTCTTTGTCAATAATTTCGTCAGGGATTCCAAAATCTTCGTTCATTTTGACATCTAACTTTGACACATATGAAAATTATTTTGATTGTATGACATTTACGTTTGTCAACGTTCACCTAGCAACGATAAAATGGCATTATTATTAATTCAATCCGGATTTTTTGAAATACTGATTTGTATTGAGATTGGATTGAAATAACGAACTAGTATGCCATAAAAATTTGTATGTACCGCGGGCATAAAGAGATGTGTATACCCTCCGGCGCCCTCAGGGCATAAACATCTATTTATACCCTTGGTACATAAATAACTATTATTAACCTGCACATGATATGAGAAAAATTACTAGAATATTTGTTTACTATGTTATACATGTCATTCTAGTGTTTTTAAATGAAACTCAAGGTCTCTAGTTAATTCCACAATATAATACAAGTTATTGAAAATTCTAAAAAATTGACAATTGTTTCGATAAATCAATATCATCGTCAGAATGACAGAAGTTACATTTCATTTTATGCCTACCTGATGTTTAGTAGTTATTTTTGGCTAGACCAAGAAGTAACCTAACTTGTGATTGGCTTAATATATGTTTATAGAAAAAAGAAGAAGATGTGATATTACAAATATTGAAGCTTAGATATTATTAGCCCTATGGTGATATCCTGGATATCATTTTTCCAATTAAGATCAGTATAACTGTGCAATGATATAGAAAACCAGGAAAACTATATCTGCTGGTCTTTACAATTATCACTTAAGAAGACAGTTTATTAGTGGAGAATTCCCTAGATTTAATTGTTCATTGACAACTTCATATTGTGGGTTTCTTAAATGTCTTCTTATTTCCAGTTCTTCAAGGAAATCCAGTTCTTGTTTCTTTTCACAAATATGCAGCACTTCTAGTTCTGTGTTAGGTGTCAATGAATGATTGGTGTCAAGTAGATGTTTTGCGTAGTGGGATTTATCTGGTTGTTTTAATCTGTATGCTCCTAAGTGATCACTGTATCGTATTTCAAAACTCCTAAGGGTCTGACCCAAATAGACAGCATTACATTCTGGACATTTGAGTTTATATATACCTGACTTCTTTAATAGTGGTATTATTGTTTAAAGAAGTCAGGTATATATAAACTCAAATGTCCAGAATGTAATGCTGTCTATTTGGGTCAGACCCTTAGGAATTTTGAAATACGATACAGTGAGCACTTACGAGCATACAGATTAAAACAACCAGATAAATCCCACTACGCAAAACATCTACTTGACACCAATCATTCATTGACACCTAACACAGAACTATAAGTACTGCATATTTGTGAAAAGAAACAAGAACTGGATTTCCTTGAAGAACTGGAAATAAGAAGACATTTAAGAAACCCACAATATGAAGTTGTCAATGAACAGTTAAATCTAGGGAATTCTCCACTAATAAACTGTCTTCTCAAGTGATAATTGTAAAGATCAGCAGATATAGTTTTCCTGGTTTTCTATATCATTGCACAGTTATACTGATCTTAATTGGAAAAATGATATCCAGGATATCACCATAGGGCTAATAATATCTAAGCTTCAATATTTGTAATATCACAACATCTTCTTCTTTTTTCTATAAACATATATTAAGCCAATCACAAGTTAGGTTACTTCTTGGTCTAGCCAAAAATAACTACTAAACATCAGGTAGGCATAAAATGAAATGTAACTTCTATCATTCTGACGATGATATTGATTTATCGAAACAATTGTCAATTTTTTAGAATTTTCAATAACTTGTATTATATTGTGGAATTAACTAGAGACCTTGAGTTTCATTTAAAAACACTAATATGAGCATATTCCACGAAGTAAGGGTCGAGACAGTCAATTTTTTTTACATGTTATTCTATTTACATTAATAAATTCATATTCTATCTTTGGATATTTCTTCCTCTTATTGTTCTTTTAGCAACCCTTCACAGTCCACTCCTGGACATAGGTCTCCCCTATATTCTTTCATGTTTCTTTCTCCTGTGCAAGTTGATGCCATCTGTTGCCCACTTTGTTTTTAATATCGTCGAGCCAGCGGATAGTTAGTAAACTACACAAACTACAAAAAATCTGATTAAATTATCAGTTCCGTTACTATTAAAATTTTTTAAATTTTCAGCAATATTTATTATTATTCCAATATCACTTAAAATTGTAATTTAGTTAAATTCTTATTCTATAATCTCTCTATATAAACAGTGTAAACATAAATATTCTATCCTGAGTAGAAAATTTAAATTGGTATCACAAAACATGAAAATGTATTTATATCTATATCACATCCAGTTGCACATTGAGTTATTTTAAAATTATTGACAAAAAAACAACAAATAATTTAATTCAAAGGAGATAACTAGATTTCTCTCTTCCTTGAAGGCATAAACAGGTCTAAAAAAATTAAACGCAGTATATTAAGTTAGTAAAAACAATTATTTTTGTTTGTTATTCCTCTTACCATTATTATAATATTTTTCAATTAATGAAGGGACAGAAACTTTTATGAGTTGAGAAAATATATATGATTTATGTTCTCGACAAGTGAACCAATACAAATGTACATCACCTTTAGCAAAGAGTTCAGTTTGTTCACATTCTTTACATGATGTTAAAGTGGTAAGAAATGATAAACATTGTCGTGCAGTATTGAAAGAAATTTAACGACTTCTCTTTGTACATAAATCAAACGTGCTTTATCGTCATATTCTTTGAAGAAAGTGAAACTATGGTGAACTGTGAACTTCTGAAAAATCTGTCTGCAAATGAGCCTTACATTCTTCGCAATTGAAAGTTGTAATTTTGTTAACAACAACAACCATAAACAAAGCTTATTGCCTACCTGTCAAAATTTGAATAATTTAATTTTGTAACTGAAAACGGAAATTAAATATTTTCCAATTTATTATGAATATTAGAAGTTGATGGTTTTGGTTCATTATGAGAATTAAAAAAAAATGAAGTTATCTGCTTCACAATTTGTATTGTAGTTATTGGCGGAAATTAAACTATTTCAAATTTACGTTTTTAAAGCTGATATAAATTGGTAACAATTTGGAGAGGTATTGGCAGCACCATACTGCCAAATTGCCCAAACATATTTTCAACAGGGTCCTGGTTTAGATAACGTGTTCTAATACATTTGAATCCTAATTCCCCACATTCTCTTGTTAAAACTTTGACACCACTAATAGTAGTCAACCAAAAGATTTTAAAAGGCATTTTGGTTTTCATAACCTCCCCATTTTTCGGTTAAAACTGCCAAAATTTTATTTTCTGGCAACATAGAAATCCAAAAAAGCAAATGTTTTGACTTATTCGAAAAACACCGTCGAGAACCTTACAAGCGTCAAAGGTTGGTTTTCAACCATTAAGACTATCAAAAATGTATCAATGTCCTCAATAAATTCAGCAGTATAGATAGCCTCAGATGGTAATTTACCAGGAACAATTAAAATTTCAATGGTGGCAACCATAGTGTTGCAACTGAATCTGAAATTTTCATTTTAATTTTACTGTTTCTACGAAGACCAAAAAATTATTCTTTAATTTTATGTAAAGTCTAAAATATTTTTGTTTGATCAATATAAATAGTATTTTTAATATGTTGTGACTTTGCACATTTATGTTTATCGAAATAAAAAATATCATAATCAAATAAAGCATTTCTCGAACATTTCAAAATATGGGGAGGGTCATATAAAGTTATTATTTTCTTTACAGTTACAATAAAATAGGGACCAGGTTTTCAAATTTTCCAATGTCTACTTCATCTTCAGTTTTTAACCTGATCTTTAGTAATATATTTACACAACTATGACGAATTCTACCTGGTGATAACATTTTAAAGGTTCACTTAGTTTTATTTACTTCATTAAAACTAAATCTTAAATAAAAAAATAATCCTAGTCACCCTTGTACCTCTTAACGCCATATTTTTCGCAAATGTTATTTTTGACACTGTCACTGTGAAATTGACAAACACAAGCCAGTTCCACACCAACCAATGTAAAATTGATTTTGCATATTTCCATTTTTAATGACTTTCAGTATATTAGGATATTTTATAATATTTATTGACATTGAAGGCGATATGTTAAATGTATGGTAATTTAAAATTATTTGGAATATTTTATTCTATTTTGCTTCCGTAAAACAGTCTGGTAGTTCGCTAATGCAGAGACACCGTGCGCGGGTCAGTTGCGCAGATACGTTGTGGCACATAGCGCCTATACATCAAACCATCTCTTCTTTGATGTGTGTATGGAAAACGCTCTGAAAATGTATACAGTATCTGAAAAAGTATATCTTGTGTATAGACAGACATCTGGAAGAGTAGCAAGGAACGCAGTTATATTATAATACCACATAATTGAAAGAGACGGAATGCTGTCCTCCCCTCCTGTTACTCCACTCGACTCTTCAACTGAATCACACCACTCGAAATCACTAGAAATGCTACTAGATTGGGAAATGTGGAAATAATAAACCACAAACTGAATGATAATTAAGCTAATAAACACATGGTTCTCGAGTATATGCATGTTATTGAAAACGAAAAAAAACAATACAAAGAAATGTAAAATTAAGTCTATAAATAATTTCAAGTTCGGCGAAAATAATAATTTTATACAAAAATATGACAAACTCCAATAAAAAAATACGTAAATAAATATAGGTTCAAAAATTCCCGCTAAAACGCTTCATACCGTCTCGTGACGTCATCAAACTATAAGCGAATCTCACGTTCTGTCAAACTTAACTGATCTTGACAGAGTTCTTACGAATTGTAACAATCTAAAGGGTTCCTACGTGCCTGTTCATCTTCTTAGAATGTTTTTTTTTCTTTGGGTTTCTGCAGCGTGCTGTCACCAGTGCCGTAGGGCACAATAGAGCCAGGATTTCCCTGTGGGTAACCTCGGGTGAGGGGCTTTTCTGGAACGAGCGGAAGGGTATTCGTGGGGCCTCTTGGGCTTATACGATGTGCCAAGCCTGAGTTCTAAGGCAGGTCACGTTGACCGGTTCAATTCAACTAGTCCGAGTGTAGGGGTTTGTTGTTAAAGGAAACAATCTGGGTGGGTAATATGTACATATATATTACAATCAAAGTAAATAAACAAAACAATAGCTTAACCCTGATGCCTATGGTATAGAGTACCACATAATAATAGTGATAATTGTCCGGTAAGAACAACGGAGTTCATTCGTCAGAGAAAGTGGTCAGGATTTTTATACCAGCAATTAAAAAAATATGATTAATACCTTGACCTATCCAACGGTTACTTTGGAATTTCGTAATATTCACAATTACCTGATTTTCTGCTGTCTGAGTGAAAAAATTCCGTTGCCCGATAAGGTTCGAAAATCAACAAATGATATCCTACCTGAATGTAATTTAAGGTATAATTAAACTGAAAATATATATCCCTGATTATGTCCTATATAGACGGTTATCGTAAATAAATATCTCTGTATAATACCTTGTAGCATGATAAAAATACAATGCTTTTTTTGTATTATATTATGAGTAACTCACGGAGGTACGTTAATTCAATTAAGCCACCCACTGAGTATGAAACTTTATACACATTTCTGTATAGTTGGTTGCATAACGGAATTAACTTGGGTTTTAAAGCTATTTAAGCATATCCTGGAATAACGGGATGTAAATAATTAAATGGGTGTTTAGAGTAA
The DNA here is from genome assembly GCA_963921935.1 of Galeruca laticollis. Taxonomy (NCBI): domain Eukaryota; kingdom Metazoa; phylum Arthropoda; class Insecta; order Coleoptera; family Chrysomelidae; genus Galeruca; species Galeruca laticollis. Next base: position 16,831,372 of record OY998183.1, on the reverse strand, counting down.
TACTTTTATTAATATTCTTCATGTAATTTAACCAATCCATGAGTATTTTATTATTTAATGTGGGGATTTTATTTGACTGCCATTGGTAACACTGTTTGCTGATGTCAATTGTAAAGTAAAGGGAAGCTGTTGAAAGCACTTGTCTGATACTTGTCGAACGATTAAGTCGGGGTATCGATGAGGACAAGTCGTAAGTATATAAAATGACCGGTGGCACATGGTTTAATCCATATATTATGGGAAATATAGTGGTGAAAAACCCTTGGTAACAAGGTAAGCTTTCATCTTGTATATATTTTCACGGCTATAACCTCCAATTTCTTTTTAGGGTTTTTTTCTATACTGCATAGTTTTTACAAGCAGTTTTTACAATATTTTTTTGCCAATTGATGGTTTGATAGTTTTTATGGGTGATGGTTATCAATGATAGGATGATCAAGAACATATTTTAAGAAGCTTCAATTTCGGATAATTTTTGTATGGTATATATTCTCGTAGGGATAGCTGACACACCAAAGTTCTCCGTCCAGGGTTGTTGAGATGTTTCGTACATCGGATTACGATTAACGTTATAGAGTGACAAGAGCTTCTAACGGCGTTTCCAGTTCAAAGGACGAAGCTGGACTTATGTTTGTTGGTGACGACTGCCGAATAATTTCATCGATTATTAACCGCGTGGCTGAATCTTGTTCCATAAGTCAGATGTTGCTTGTCAATTAAGCCAATTGACGTCTAATAGTTTGGACACTAACCGCAAGTAACATTTAAAGTTTTATTTGTTTTTATCTGCACTATGAGCACATTATTCATTTTATTACTTCATTTTTTTTAACGTTGAATCACACATCAACTTTTATATTCTACTGTTTAGTAATTTCACATTTTATTAGGACGTCTATCAAATTCACAATTTCAACATTACATTCTTTCAATTCTTTATAGTTGAAATATCAACTTTGTTATTGTATATCGCACTGAAATTATATTTCAGTTTAATCTTAATATATTAGAGATACTTTTGACCTACTTGTATGTATATGGTTAATTATTACTGTTGTAAAGTGGTAACTGGTATACCATTTACGGGTTGCTAAAGATTTAGTGTATTGTATATTTTGATCTCAGTTAGTTGATAACATTAGAAATTGTTATACATTTTAAATTAACTAATCATTGATAACTGATTATCATTTCATAAATAGAGTTGATCACCTCATATTTTTGAGACAGGTTATTACAACATATGTTCAAGGTACCATCCATTTAATTAAACTGTTTCATTGGCAACAAAGTGTTTTATTTGATTCCCAAACGTAAAAGCAAAACGACATAAATAACATATTTGAAAAGTTACAATAGCTAATTTTTTGTTCATTATTGGTTTCTTGGTTAATCAGTAAATTTCTTGAATGTCCTACTAATCAAGTGGCGCCTTAAAAGATAATAAAGGACAAGCTTTCAAATATTCCTCACTAACTCATGACCTTATGCTTTCCGGCGAAAAGCGAACCTTTGGCAATGTAACCTCACTTCTTGGAGTAACAACAACAAGGTAAGGTTACAACCTTAGAGAACCACAAAGAACACTCCCTTGAATAAAATCTTATGTTCACAAGAAAAAAATAAACCATTTACAAATCGTACTTTTTACAAGTTATGGTAGCATGTGGCTCAAGTTTCAGTAGTGCACGTATATGACCAGGATTGATCGTCAGACACCAAAAAAATTAAATAAATATCAATGTGCTTTTAGTTTGAAAGAAGAAAATGTCAGGTTCAAAAACTTACGTTTTGAAATATCACAATCACAAAAAAATAAATCACTGTACACACTCGGGCTGTCGAAAATGGGGAGTACCAGGCCACACGGTGCCTGTCAACTCTCTGATTTTCTCTGCCTCTCTCGTTAAAATTTTCTACTACTTATTTCTAATGATTTGGGACGAGGTTTGTTATTCAAAACATCCAAATTTTGCCCTTATCTTTTTCATTTTTTGTTTTCATGATTGAAGGTTAGTTTTAATAAATTTCTCTATGCTAAGTTGCAAAATTTATCTGTATATTTTTTTATAATCCAAACATCGGTGTGTTTTTGATTCAAATTGTTTTCGTCGACTTTGTGGTTTGTTTGTTTAATTTTTCTAGCTCTAGGTCGTTTTATTTTATAATAATTGAATTCATATTTGATTTCAAGAAAAATATATCTATATAGGGTGTTCCTAAATTTCCTTGCCATATTTTGTGCTTATTACAGAATTAATTGAATAAAAGCTATTAAACTGAATAGGTCGTCTTACAAATGCTGTGCAGTGCCGATGGGCAAAAGTACGGCAATCGGAACAACATAAAAACTTTTCATAACGGTTCCAAAAAGTGCCCAAATAAGGAGAAAGACTTGCGAGACGAGATCCCTCTTAATTTAGAACAACGAGTATAGGTTATTTTTGTGAAGATCACTTTAATGTAACTTGTAAGCTCTGATAAATTACAAATATAAATTTAAAAATTATTGTAGATACCTATTTTTGATTAAGTGGCGAAAATAAAAAGTTAATTATTCATTACTAGTTTGTTTGCTAATTTCAAGTTTTATTTCGTTGATGTAGATGATAAGTAGTTCTAAATATGATAAAAGAATATATGAAATGAGTAAGGTGTCTCTCTACTATGCAATAAAGCATATCAATGTGAAATTATAGGTAGTTATATTATTATATTGTCACGTATTTCTCCTAAAAATCCATGTTGCTAGCAAATAAATAACGCTATTCAAATTAGTGTTTTAAATGAAACTTACTGTTTCTAGTTAACTCCACAGTATATTGAACAATGTTAAAAACTCTAAAAAATTGACAATTGTTTCGATATTATCTAAATATCATCGTCAGAATGACAGAAGTTACATTTGATGCCTACATGATGTTCAATTATTTTTGGCTAGTCCAAGAAGTGATTGACTTAATATATGTTAATAGAAAAAAGAAGAAGATATGATATTACAAATATTAAAGCTTAGATATTATTAGCCCTATGGGGATATCATAGATATCATTTTTCTCAATTAAGATCAGTATAACTGTGCAATTATATAGAAAACCAGGAAAACTATATCTGCTGATGTTTACAATCACTTAAGGAGACAGTTTAAAAGTGGAGAACATCCTAGATTTATCTGTTCATTGACGACTTCATATTGTGGGTTTCTTAAGTGTCTTCTAATTTCCAATTCGTCAAGGAAATCCAGTTCTTGTTTCTTATTACAAATATGTAGTACTTCTAGTTCTGTGCTAGGTGTCAATGAATGATTGGTTGTTCTAATCTGTATGCTCCTAATTGTTCACTGTATCGGATTTCAAAATTTCTAAGGGTCTGACCCAAATAGACAGCATTACATACTGGACATTTAAGTTTGTTTATACCAGATTTCTTTTATGGTGATATTTTTGTTTTTACATTTAACAATTTTGTAGCTATATTACTTTCGGTTTTAAAAGAAATCGTTGTATATGTTGCTGAAGATATTTATTATCTTTGAAATATTATTAGAAATATTTCTTGCATATGTAATGGTTTTATGAGTTTTTATTTCTTTAGTTTGTTTAGGAAATATTGTTGTAATGCCACTTTTTCCTCTTTTTACTAATAAGTTTATTTATCATATGTAATATGTAACCGTTGGATGTTGCTATTTGTTTAATTGTGTTAATCTCTCTATCAAAATTACATTTGTTCATAGGAACTGAAATTGCTCTATGTATCATTGAATTATATGCCGCTAGTTTATGGGACATGGGATGATTGGAACTGTATGGAATAGTCCATCAGTGTGTGTTGGTTTTCGGTGAATCGAATAATCAACTACGAGTACAATATAAATTTAATTTTTGGGTGTAAATTATTAATGTGATTGAAAAATATATTCAATTGTCGTTCACTACCCATAAAACAAGCTAATAAGTCATCTACATATCTATACCAAAATAAAACATGTTTTGAAATGTTACTTCCAAATATTTTTCTGTCTAAACTGTCCATTAAAATGTTTGCCAAAATTGGCGATATAGGGCTTCCCATTGGTAAACCTTTATTTTGAATATATATCTCATTGAACCTTCCAAAGTTAAACATCAAACAAAAAATGACATAACAATTTTAAATTCAATGAAAACAAAGTAGAAGATAATAACATAACAGTTACAAAATCTGACAAGGGGAACTCTACTGTCATATTGACAACTAATGATTATAATTCAAAGATATATAACTTTATAGAATCTAGCGATGTAGAAGTTTTTAGAACAGACCCAACAAAAAAGTTTTCTAATAATGTTAGAGATATTGTTAATAATTCAAATTATCTTTTCAGCGATTACGAAAAGAGATCCATTATAAATAAGAATCCTCATTCTCCATAATTATATGGAACCGTTAAATTACAAGCAATAACGAAACCAATTAGACATGTAGCTTCTTATGTTAATACTCCTAATAATATATTGGCAAAGAAGCTTAACAATATACTTAATAGTTACGGATATACATCTAAATATTCAATAAGAAATTCAATGGAACTGATCAAAAAATTAAAAGCATTCAACTTGCAAGATAGCTCTTAGCTTATTTCATTTGATGGTACTAATATGTTCACTTAAATTCCTCCTAAATAATGTCTAATACTTGTAAGAAAGTTACTAGATGATGAAAATATTAATTCAGGAATAATATCAGATATACTTAATTTATTTGATGAATGTATCAATCAGAATAATTTCACTTTAGACAATAAGATATATATTCAAAATGAAGGTTTACCAATGGGAAGCCCTATGTCGCCAATTTTGGCAAACATTTCTATGGACAGTTTAGAAAGAAAAATCTTTGAAAGTAATATTTCAAAAAATGTTTTATTTTGGTATAGATATGTAGATGACATATTAGCTTGTTTTATGGGCAGTGAACGACAATTAGATTTATTTTTCAACCACATTAATAATTTACACCCAAAAATTAAATTTACATTAGAAGTTAAAGAAAATAGTTCAATCAATTTTCTTGATTTAAAAACTCTGTTAATAATGTAGTTGATTATTCGATTCACCGAAAATCAACACACACTGATGTGACTATTCCATACAGTTCCAATCATCCCATGTCCCATAAACTAGCGGCATATAATTCAATGATACATAGAGCATTTTCAGTTCCTATGAACAAATGTAATTTTGATAGAGAGATTAACACAATTATACAAATAGCAACATCCAACGGTTAACCATTACATATGATGAATAAACTAATTAGTAAAAAAGAGGAAAAAGTGGCATTAGAACTAGTATTTCTTAAACAAACTAAAGAAATAAAATTTGGGTCAGACCCTTAGAAATTTTGAAATCCGATTCACTGAACACTTACGAGCATACAGATTAAAACAACCAGATACATCCCACTACGCCAGACATCTATTTGACACCAATCATTCATTGACACCTAGCACAGAACTAGAAGTACTACATATTTGTGATAAGAAACAAGAACTGGATTTCCTTGAAGAATTGGAAATTAGAAGACACTTAAGAAACCCACAATATGAAGTCGTCAATGAACAGATAAATCTAGGAAGTTCCCCAATTTTAAACTGTCTTTTTAAGTGAGAATTGTAAAGATCAGCAGATATAGTTTTCCTGGTTTTCTATATCATTGCACAGTTGTACTGATCTTAATTGGGAAAAATGATATCCAGGATATCATCATAGTGCTAATAATATCTAAGATTTAATATTTGTAATATCATATCTTCTTATTTCTATTAGCATATATTGAGACAATCACAAGTTAGGTCACTTCTTGGACTAGCCAAAAATAATTAAACATCAGGTAGGTATCAGATGAAACGTAGCTTTTGTCATTCTGACGATGATATTTAGATAATATCGAAACAATTGTCAATTTTTCAGAATTTTCAACATTTTTCAATATACTGTGGAGTGAACTAGAACCAGTAAGTTTCATTTAAAATACTAATATGAGTAGATTCCACAAAGTAAGGGTCGAGACAGCTATTTAAATTAATTATTTAAGCCGAATAATCAGGATCTTGAAATGTTATTTTAGGTTTCTAAAAACTGTCTTTAATTTGTAAAAAGTTAACTTCACATGAATTGGTAACAACTGTCTACATTCATATTGTAGTTTACTTTTAAATCTAACTGACCATAAGATTCAAATTAGGAATATACGAACTTATTATGACAGATTTTACATGAAAGGGAAAGCACGTCAATATCAATATATACCTGAGTTTATCCGTATATTCGTATATATATATATATATATATATATATATATATATATATATATATATAAATATATATATATATTATAATTATTCGATTTTTACTGATGAGAATTTTATATATTATTATTTGTTTTTCATTTATAAAAGTTATAAAAGTCGTACAAGTCTTGTTTAAAATGTAGACTTGTACTTTCCTTCGGCTAGCTCCTAATAAATATAATTTAATGTTAATTTGAAATTTTTCATAAAGTCGGAAGCATGAAGACTCCTCCCTTTGAGTTCCGGACGCACAAATATAAGTATAAATTAATTTTGAATATCTACTTTTCAAATAGACATATATTATTTAATTCAGAAACAAAGTCTTTCCTGAATACATACCTTCTATTTTAATGCTTTCAAAATTCTTGCATAGATTGAATGAAGTAAGTAAATTTTTTATAAATTTATTATGGACATGAATAAAATAAAATACCAACACCTTCTATAAAATTATTTAATAAATTGTTACTATCAAAATTTGCATTATTTTTAACATCAAATATTCCTTATACCACTCCTGCATTCCATCCAGTCATGCGCACTGAATACCTAGGATAATTGCGTCGGCGCATAAGAGAAATGTATGCTCTTATAGAGATATGCGGGACACTAAGCGTGGATTTAGAGTCGATGTTATAGGTATCAACTGTTTATACACTTATATCGTTCATAAGTTTGGTGAAATTATTAATATAATATTTACACTTTTAACGATACAATTACACACACACACACACACATATATATATATATATATATATATATATATATATATATATATATATATATAAGCAATGTGAATGAATTAATATGAGAATAGTAATGGATAGAGAAAGTTAAGCATGCATCAGAAGAAAGAAGAAGACATGGAAGTTATATGAACATATGTACAACGTGAACAATTGATGATGTGACTTTATTTAACAAGTAAGTACTATTCTATCTATTATTAAAATTGTATGGATATCCATAGATATCATATGACATTCATCATATTATAAAGTTTTGGCCTTTTTAATGTTATTATTTAAACGTTCAAAAAATTTATGTTTTATTGTTCACTAAGTTCCTTTCTGGAATTCCAAAATTAATATGCAAAAACACAGACCTTATTCTCGAAGCTTGGATACCTAAATTCAGCTAGCGTCCTCCAAATTCTTGACGATCTCTCATCGGAGAAATGCACCTTTCCGTTCACTCCCGTTTATACGCAGAGTTTAATAAACATTAATATTACTCTCTCAATCTCTTTATTGGCTTGAAACTTAACTTTTTTATATTATTTTACAAACATTTCGTAGAGTAGATTTACCTAGCAGCTATTATTTTTTCCACACAAGCGCGATTCTTTTGTTTTTCCAAATCAACAAACTTTTGGCTCATCAAGTCCATAGCCTGCTTTTCCGTATTTTTGTCACTATAATTGTTGACATGAATGTTTTTTAATAATAAAAATAGGTAAAAAAACGGTTTTATGTTAAACATACATTGCAATGTTTGAGATAAATGTACTAAAAACCAAAAAATAATAAAATAGATACAGTCGTGGGAATTATAAACATATGCATAGACTAGACTAAAATAAAACCGTGGGGCACGTTTTGTCGATTAAAGACAAACTACGAGCAGTGAAACGATTCATCGCCAGCCAGCAGTGTGATTGTCCAACGATAAACTAGTTGAGACATCTCTTTTATTTACATGGAGTGTATAACTATTGGAATTTCCATGAGCAAGAAAATAGTAAGTAATTTCCTCACCGTCTGCGGGCCAACTGCCTAACGACGAATTAAACGATTCTTCTATCGCACATTAAATCGATAATTTGTAGACAATTGACGTGCCCCACGGTTTTATTTTAGTCTAGTCTATGCATATGTTTATAATTCCCACGAATGTATCTATTTTATTATTTTTTGGATTTTAGTACATTTATCTTAAACATTGCAGTGTATGTTTAACATAAAACCGTTTGACTTAAAAAGTTTTTTTACCTATTTTAATATTTTGGTTTTTAGTACATTTATCTTAAACATTGCAATGTATGTTTAACATAAAACCGTTTAACTTAAAAAGTTTCTTTACCTATTTTTATTTTCTAGTTTTTAGTTTTTATTTCGCATTCTGTTTAATTCATTTAGTGCTTCATTATTGCAAGGTTTCTTGCCCGTTAGTTTATTGTAGTCCAACTCCTCTATACGTAGTCCCTGCAAAGATCTTACTCTACTAAGAGCCACGTAGGCTTGACCTTCTTCAAACAGTTTCGCACCTAAGTATACGACTGCGTGATCCACAGTGCTGCCCTGCATTTTATGTATTGTAGAAGCCCATGATAGTATTAAAGGCAACATTCTTCTTTCAGCCGTCCCGTAATTGTACTTAGCTGGAAACTGTATGGCTTTCGGGTGTATAAGATGTACTCCGTCTCTTGCGAAATCAATTCGGACGGAAGGTACATCTGTTGCATACATCTGAGTTCGACGAAATTGGGGTCAAACGATTTCGTTGATGTAGCCTATAGCGCCATTTACTAATCCCTTTGAAACGTCAATATTGGACCGTAGCATGACTTTTGCCCCCACAAATATTTCCAGTTCCGCTGGTAAACCCCCAGTTTTGTTGATATCAGCTGGTATTATAGTAGCTGTATCCACATTGTCTGCATTTCGTGTGGTGTGTACTAGCTGATCCTGCGCTTTTATTTTGTAAATGCGAGCACCATTATTTCTGTACAAATTCAATACAGCAGAGTTGTGGTCGTTAACTTGTTGATTTGTGGGGTATACCCTTAATGCTTTGTCTATTGCAAACTCATCACTCGTGCCTCGAAGAAGTCTTCCCATTAAAATACTAAAATGTTGGGTTGTTAGCTCACCGACTCTCAAAGCATTCAAAATATCAATAAAAGTCTGGTCACCTTGCTGACGCATATTTTCAGTTAATTCACACAGCGTGAATAAACGCCAGAGATGTGTAGCTGGTTGGAGATGTTCTGGCTGTTTGAAAACAGGTGTTCCTGATCGTTTTATAGGAGGCAGTTATAAAAGATCACCGAAAAGTAATACGTTTACTCCTCCAAAAAACTCATTTTCACAGTTCTAAATTTGCCTCAATCGAGCGTCCATCATGCATAACATTTGATAAGACACCATGGAAATCTCGTCGACAATCAAAAATTCTGTCTGATGCCATTGTTGCCTCATTATTCGCAAATAGTTTTTAATTTTTATAGTACATTGTATTCGACTGGTTGAGCACTTTCATTTGATACCCATATTGATGGGATTAATAAAACATGAATTATCCGCCATTTTGTAGCGGCGGCCATCTTGAATTTATAATGATAATGAATATAGATAATTGTATTGTCACCAAAATCCAAAGTGTATACAAAATTTCAGATTAATCGGTTGACAGGAAGAGGGTGAAGTTTGAATTACTAAATTTGACCCAAGAATAAATAAAACAAACGGGGTGAGCTAAATAAAACCGTTTAAAAAAGGAGAATTATTTATTTCAAAAGTTCAGGAGGATATTAACACTTATTGATATAAGTGTATATTGTATTTGGGATTATATAAAATGTCTTTTTCATATATTATAATAACAAATTTTGTAATAATTCCCTATTTAATGTCTAACATTCAATTATACAAATTCTACAACCTAGATAAATTATTCATACATATGTAATTGTATAGTTTTAAATTTTTGAATTTTCACTAATTTTGTCTTACATAAACTCTTAGTTATTTCCAAATTTATCTTTATTATCCTACATTCAATTAGTAACCAACAAATTTAGGTTGGCAAGAAAATAACTAAAGTTGATTACTTCCTGTTTAAAAAGATGATTGAATTATTATATTTCCTTGATAGATACCTTGGCTCTGTTCCATATGTCACCGATTATAAAGTTTTCTTTCAATTTTTTTTTCAATTTTAAACCTTTACTAATATCATCAGTAAATATAGATAACTAATTAGTGAGTTGAATATTAATTTTTGTTATTTCAGGTTACAAGTAATACTGCATTCAGTTTATCCAGATAATCACGTGGATAATCAGTATTTGGAAACATGTTGACATTAATTTGACCTTGGATAAATTGTTAAGGTAAAATTCTTATACTTATTCATACAATGTTGTTATAATTTTTTATTCATTATTCTTTAAATCCTTAAGGTAACTCTTTTTCTCTATATCTTATAATATGGTTGCTTACTTCATTTTAATTTTTTTATATGAAATCTGAATTTTTAACTTGGTTGTGTCTAATGATACACCCTACGTATTAATATGACATTTTAATGTCTGTTCTAATTTGAGAATTGTTTTTATATAATAGAGGACTAGTTCAATATATATATATATATATATATATATATATATATATATATATATATATATATATACATATATATATATATATATATATATATATATATATATATATATATATATATATATATATTGTACTGATTATTTTATGTGTGGAATTTTAATTGTTTAAATTTAATGTTTTTAAAACCTTCCTATTAGTTAAATTTTTAATTTGCCTCACATTGGGCCGACAAACTTGTACTGAATATATTATATATTAATATGTGAATATAATAATTAAAATTTTATTTTCCTAACGTTGCTGTTGCCACATTTGTACTGAATATTATATTACGAGTATTTATTATTTGAAACTGAATAATTGTTAATAATCGTTGAACATGTATAACTCTATCAAAGGGTAGGGTTCAATTGCGCCATTCAAATTTACTATAATTTTTTGGATTGTCAAATTAAAATGAATAAGCTTACGATTAAATAAATTTTTTAATGACATAGAAGTTTATAAACAGGAAACGTGTATACACTACAAAAATAATAAACTAAAATTACTTTGAAACAATAAAGATACTAGATTAATTACTAATTATGAATGCATTCCTTTTTAGTTTTTAAATAAAGGCCTATTTTAATTTAGAGATCTTTAATACAATATTTTAAAACGGTACCTTCCATTCACTAAGTTTGTATCCACTTGAAACCAATCTTCACTTTCAAGTTCTTTGCTGTAGTACCATCCAAATAAGCTAACCTATTGCTGAGGCAATATCACCATCGCTCGTCATCAAAAGATGCACTATTGTAGATACTACTTTTAACGAAGCTTATTCATTAGGAACGTCTTTCGGTACATATACTTTTAAACATAACTTATTACCTCCAGAATTAAAATATGAATCGTTTTTTTTCCACCAAAAGCTTTCAAAAGATCTGTTTCACTGTTCATACTTTGCTTTTATAAGTTCTTCCTTATATTTTTCCACATAGTCAAGTTATTATGTTATATTATTATACCAGTCTTTAAAAAATAGACTATAACGACCGTCTCATGTGTCAGTGCATGAATTATTTACTTTCAGCTCACTGTAGCAAAGCGTATGGGCTCTTCTTTAACAATGCAGAAATATTAGATTTTCTGCATCATAATGGAAACTGAAAGTACCTACTTTAGGTCAGGTATGAGTTTGGAAAAAGGCGGTGCTAACGGTAATTTTGTAATGCGGCTGTGGGGTCTCATATTTGAAGTAGTAAGGAAGTTGGTGCACATGAAGCGCCTTTATCTTGTTTGATATTCTTAACGATCAGTGGTGAGTACAGCTGTGAAAAAGTCTAATGTGGATGTCTTCACAAACAAAAGGGTGATGATTTACTTTATAATTAACGAAAGTGAAACTCACTATCGACAACCCAGATCAATCTGGCACAAGAGTATTAAAAAGGCCACCCAATGAACCTAATAACAATAACTATGATGATATAAAAATGCTGTTCTCTTTCCAACTGTATCAGTAATCTTGTCTTTTAAAATAATATAATCAGTTAACAATGTCAGACAGTTAATTGAATATTTTCGCATTATTTATGTGATTACGTTAACGCATATAGATAAGGAAATAAATAAATTATAGACAAGTTGTGACAATCATTGTATATTGACAATTTATATTCACTTTTAAATTATCATCATTCTTTGTAAGAGTGAAACTTATTGTCTGTGTATTATAATAACTGAAATTGAAGTATAAATAAAGCTGTAATAAAAATTTTCTGTTTTCCAGAAGATATAGAAGTGGTTAATTTTTATTGTTCATTAACTGTTTTTGGAATAATTAACAAACAGTGTAGTTTAACAAAGTAATTTGTGAGTGTATTTTGAACTGCTGTCGAAGTCAGAAACGTGAGTATCACTATTATTTTTTGAATACTATAAACTAGAACGATGATATAACTACATAATTATACAAAATTATTTGAACATTAGCTACTAATGATTGCTTCTCTCTGTTTGTTTTGTGGTTATTTTTTTTAATTTAATATAATATAATTATTTTCTAAATGAAAGAATATTTTCTACGCTCATTCATTATAAATTATTCACCCCGTATCATCACTATTATTAAATTTAAGTAGTTACTGTAAATATGAAAAAGTTAACATTATCGAAGTAAGCTATATGAAAATGACAGCTAATATGTTTGATAAAATTCAAATTTTTTTCATGAAATAATTAAATGGTTTACAGTAAGAAAGAAAAAGTCCAAATATATATGTTACTGTGAATGCCCGAAATTGGAGAATGTCGACACTCACCGGTGAATGTCAACATACAGAGCGCGGCTAAATTATGGAACACATTTATTATTTTGCAAACAATTTATTTTTGGTAAAAATCCTGGAATAGGTATTTTTAAGTTTAAATGCCGATTTTTTTGATAATGTGCGAAAATGAAGACAAGGTGGCGTAATCGTTAACTCTTTTTAAATTGAAATGTGGGTTTTGTAATAAATCATTTGAAAGGTATTTTAATAATATATTCAGCAGTATCATACTTAGCTCACTAATGTTTACATAGGGAAAATAAAATGTAATTTAATTTAATCAGGGAATAAGTTTATAATATACGAACTGCAATATTTAATTAATTAATACATACTATTTTTCAGCTAAATTAAATGCTCAAATGCCATCCACCGGTCTCTTGACAATAAGCAAATCGACGAAAAGATTCTTCTTGCACATTACGAATAACTTCCGGAGTAATTCTATTAACTGCGTCTCTAATTCGGTCTTAGTTCAGAAGGAATCGGCGCATGAGTACCGAAAACGATTCCACCTCAATTTTTTCATGCGATCCTCTTCAAATTGCCCTACTGATTATATAAATGCATGTTGCCATGGGGCAACCCAGGGCCATATTGTTTAAACCGAAATTGTTTAAACAATTGCAAGGACTTGTTATTTTTCAACCGGACAAATATTTTTTCAAATTCTGCATTAAAATACAAATGAAGAAGGTCGTATGACTTTTCACGATAAAGTTAACATTTTTAGAGATATAAATTTTTTAAAGTTCGAAAAATCTCAAATTTGGGTACTTTCGACCAATGAAAAATATATTAAAATAAAATATACATAATACTTTTTTAATTCTTTATACAATAATTAATAGTATTGTTAATAGACATTTGAAAACATTTCATTGTTTATACCTGTTTTTTAATTGTTAATTTCGCGCGCTCACAAGTATGCGTCGCTTACCTTTAAGTATCACCGTCTTTCTCTGACTTATTTATCATTTATCTTAAAAACTATCAACTTTATCAAGATTGTTAAAGAGAGCAATATTATTAATACTTAAATTGTCTACAATTTGTTTTTAACAATTTTTTTTCTGAAATCAATTTTTCAAAAGGTATTTAAGCATCAATCGGAACATGTAATTAAAATTACTTTTTTATCAGTTTATACTCCTTTTTTGTTATTGAAATAGAAAGTAATTATATTGAATAACTTCTTCAAACGAAGGTTGAAGATCGAGAAGTATGAAATAATGAGACAAGATTTAAAAATAAGTATTTATTTATTATCAATATCGTTTTTATATATTATATTCTTACAGCCTTCTGAATCACAACCACATAGAAGTACGCTTTGGATTTACAGGCTTTCTTACAATTACACGATTTTTTAAGATTAGTTGGAAATGTACTTTTCTTTATAAATAAAGGTAGCGAAGCACAATTCTATAATGTGTATCCGAAATTCGTAAATCTAATGTCTCATATTGGGGATTGCGTTTGAGCAGAAGCTCTAAGTGCATGCAATTGCAAGGCATCTGATGTGTACGGAATTTTAGATAGATTAATATTAGTGCCAAAGCAACGAGAAAAAATGATTTGTCTAGCTTCATCGGCGGTGTTACCTTTTTTACCCAAAATATTTAAATACAAGGTTTCAAAGCCTTTCAACTCCTTAGTACTTAATTCTAAGCCATTGCCAAGAGGGACTAAAGCATCAGGATTTTCTGTTATTTTTATCATTTCGAAAGCTTTTTTTTTGGTACCAATTTTACTAGTCATATCACAACCCGTAAATGCCTGTAAAGCAGGTAAAATTTCACAAACCGGGTACGTTAAAGAATCAGATGCTTTGTGACACGAAAAAAATCATGATTTTTTATTATTAATTTCCATCCATAGTCCGGAACAATCACTTTTTTTCCAACCGCGACCAATAATAAATACATAGTACAAAAACATAAGCGATGCATACTTGTGAGCGCGCGAAACTAACAATTAAAAACAGGTATAAACAATACCAAAAAAATTAAATCTCTATTAACAATAATATTAACTATTGTATAAATAATTGAGAAAATATAATTTATATATATATATATATATATATATATATATATATTGTTATGGGAAATTAAATTGCTGAGTTAATTAAAATAATTAAATAGGTTGATGGCAGTTATAGCAACAATAGAACCACGTTGGCTTGCGACAAATTGAATATGAAATTGCTCAGTTTGCTAATTGAAATAGTTAAATGGTTTGTTATATTTCAATTGTGAATTTAAATTGAATATAAAAATGTATTAATGTTGTGTTATTATTGAAATATTATACTCTTGGGCTAGCTAATTCATATATATTTTATCCTTAATTCCTCCTATTCATCATGCTATTTAATATCATGTGGTTTCATTCAATTTCTAAATTTTATTACCTCGGCTGCTCTTATTTATATACTACTCTATATCTCAGTAGGGTCCTGGGCAAATTCATAATAAAATCAACATTACTAATCAATGTAATTTATTTTATGTGATTTATTAAAAGAAAGAACACAAAAAATTTGAAAAACACTGAAATATTAATTGTATATAAAATATAGTTGGCGCTTTAATTTTATTATTGGAGTCATATATAAAAATAAATGATTATCCTTTCCTTAACTATGAAAAATTCTTATGATATAAAATATAAATATGGATTTTTCTATATACATCTAAATTTCCACATCACACAACCTTTATGTATATTTTAAAAACTATTCATTCTTTTTGAGACGGCTTTTGCAGACTCATTTGCAGAAATTTGCATAATCGTTTGTAAACATTAAATTTCTTTGAAAAAATGAACACCTGCGTTTAAAGTTTAAAGTTGTTCAACTATTGTAACTTTTTTTTACTTGTTCTTCCAAATAGGATTATTGAAAATATTTAGACACTGTTTTAGTTTTAATCGGTTCATGAAATGGAGAGGATATTTGAAATATTTTGTCTACTTAATTTCGATCTTCTAAAAAAATTATTTTAACGTATTATAACAATTGTGCATGTGATAAAAACTGAAATTAGTTATGGGTTGTTGTTTTGTGGAAAGTTTTACATATATGTGATTAGAGAAAATTCAATATGACGGAAATTAATACATATATCTACAAATTAGATAATGGTAAGTTTTTTTCACGTTTCCAGGTTTATAATATTCATTTTAAAGCTTTTATTACCAGGTGTGTATGATTTAAATCTCACTTTTTTATTATTTGGTACCAAATATTATTAATTAAACACACCACAGACCTTGTTATATTTCACCAAGCGACGCCTTCAGTTGTGTCCATCCATGACGCTTTCTCGCTTCAGGCTCGCTTATACTACTTGGCTTGACTTTGTTTCAACACAGATTTGTCGTTACACTTATTTTAATAATAATTCACTTTTATACTTCTTATTTATATATATTCAACACTTATTACTTGAAAGTTTACTAAGGAAAACTGCATAACATACTATCACTTCCTTCTTCCTTGATTAACAACGCTTGACTCCTCTACCGCGGTTTTTTTATCCGCCAAAACCCTTTCTATCGTTTATAACCGGAAGCTGGCAATGTTCTAGAAAAATCTTTAATTATTGTTCACCTGTCACTTTGTTTATTAATGTTTTTATTGTTTTTCTGACTTAAACTTATTATTAAATGTTGTTTTCTATTCACTATAACCTTATCGTGATTGATTTAATTCACTAACATCTTATTACTATTGTTTTTTCATGTTATTGATTATTTGAAATCTTCCGATTGGTCAGTGCAAATATTTAAATTTTATACTCCCTACAACCTAAATATTTACATAATATACATGGATACAGTTCATTTCTTATTTTGTTTTATATTATTACATCTATACACATAAATTAGGCCGGTAATAATTTATTTTTATTCTTATATTTCATATCCAATTTTATGTTGGTATACTTGTCGTCAACTGTTATATTTCGTATTGGTTTTTGACATTACCTATAATTACAGTTTTCTACTTATATTATTATGTTTCCTATTAACTTCTATGATTAAATGTTAACTATATATATATATATATATATATATATATATATATATAGGCTGGTTTAGAACGTCTTTCGACGTTGTCCGACGCCTTGCCTCCATCTTTTCCTGTCGTCCCAGTCGACTTCTTGCAGGTTTCTAGCACTCATGGCTTTAACCACGCCCTGTTTCCAAGTGGTTTGCGGTCTTCCTCTTTTCCGACGTTCTATCGGTTGCCACTTCATTACTTGTTTAGAGAGTCTTGTTTCTGACATACGTTGTATGTGCCCATGCCATGTAAGTGGTTTTTTCTCTATGTCGTCTATAATGGTACCTTCAATCTCCATTATTTCTTTAATGGTGTCATTCCTGATTCTATCTCTTCTTGAAATCCTGAGTGATCTTCTCATCGCATCCATTTCAACAGCTTCTAATCTTTTTTTATATTTCTCTGTTAGTCTCCAGTTTGCAGATCCATACAATAGGCTGCTTTTCACTAAAGTTTCATATATATTGAATTTTCTGTTCTGTGTAATATTTTTATTCCACAGAATGCCATTGAGACAAGATATCGCTTTATCCGCTGTTGTTATTCTACTTTCTATTTCTGTGTTATCTGTCCCAGTTGAGTCAAATGTCACTCCCAGATAGTTATAGATAGAAATATTAACTAACGTATCTTATATATATTTTTACTAATTCTCAATGTCATTTATTAATCAATCATTATAGTACTGTTGATTTTATTATTACCATCCTTTTATGTTTTTAAATATAAGCAGATGCTTTAGGTGTCTAACATTCCGTGTGGTGTTACGTTATTTTATTGATCTTCGTTTGCTTGTTAAGTTCTGTCTAAGGTTGTTTTTTTTTAAATACAGAATTGTTTTAAAACTGTTTTATGAATAATTGTTTATGAGTTCCTTTTATTTTCTTATTTATTTTCTTTATGATTATGCCCATTGATTCTAATTGATTATATTGTTATATAGACATTTTATTATTTTTGGTACTTTATTTACAAATTATTTTTATTGATAGACATTGTTACTTTATACTTTATTGGGATTCTATGAACGTTATATGTTCGTTCTATTTACAACAACATTCCCAAAATTTGTTTTCTTCATTTATTTTATATGTAAAAGAAATAAGAAAACCAAATTTTGTTCATTTGATTACTTTATCATAGTATGTCATTCTTCATTATTTTTGTTATTTAAATTAAGTCTGTTATCAACAATTCTTTCGTATTAATTTGTCAAATGTCTTTTAAATTGTCAGTTATTGTCTGTTAGTATTAACTATAATTTAATTACAAAATCTATATAAATTACTGATATGAAATACTCCTCTAGTTCTATCACTAATAGGATCTTTCAAAACATAGCTATTCACTCCATTTTCATTGTCAATCACATAAGGACCTTCGAATGGTAATTGTAATTTCGCACATTTGTTTTCTTCTCTATTAGACACCTTCAATACTTTTACTATTAGTAAATCTCCTTTTTTGAATGTAGTTCCTTTCTTGATACCCTTCAATTTTCTCTGTACAAATTTTTCTCCTGTTTTCCTTAATCTTATATTAACCTTCTCAATCAATTTATCATAATCTTCAATATTTTAGGTATCCATGGACGATCTGGTAATATTTGTTTCATCAGATATATGGGTGACACTTTTGTGACTGTGTTAGGTATCCCGTTCATATATTCTTCTATCATTGGAAGCTGTTGTTCCCATTGTTCATGATGGCTGCTCGTTAGAATCCTTAGATATTTTATCACCTCTCTAATGTATCGTTCCGATGGACTGGCACACGGATGTCTTACACTAGTATAAATTGGATTTACATTTTCTTAACCAATTTTGAATTCTTTGGTTATTCAAATATGTGGCATTATCCATTATGCAATTTTCCGGTATTCCTATCTCTAAGAAGTAATTTGTTAAACATTTTTGTACTATTTTTGTATTTGTTTTCTTAGTTGGATATAATTTTATGTATTTAGAGAAATTATCTAGATTTACTAAAATATGTACATTACCATTTATTTCGCTAGGAACTATATTTGACATGAAATTAATTGATAAAATTTCCAAAGGTTTCGTTACTTTGATGGATTTTGGTATATTTTGATTTTGTATGTTTTTCTCCTTCGCCATCTGACAACTTTCACATGTTCTTGTTATATCTTTCGCAATAGCTATATCTCCTTTTGCTATATAGTTTTCTCTGAAAATTAGCCAAATTTTCCTACTCCCAGTATGTCCATATTTCTGATGTATTTCTTGTAAAATTTTCTCCGCCAATTCCTCTGTGATTAGATATAGTTCTACTTCATTGACTATTTTATAATAAATGTTATCTGCATATTGAGCTCTTTCCTTTTCCTTTTGATTCAATTTTTTTGGTCCTCTATAATATTATTAATTGAAAATCCTGGAAAGCCTTTTCTCTCTCTTCATTCCATTGCCATTTGACATTTTTCCTTAATAATTCTATTAATGGAATTTCTTTATTGCTCAAATCAGAAATCATCCTCTTATAATAATTCAGCATTCCCAAGAAACCTCGTAAATTCTCTAAATTCTTCGGTCTTGCATATTCTTGAATTATTTTGATTCTTTGTGGATCTAATTGTATAATATTTTGATTAATTTTATATCCCAAATATATTATCTCTTTTTTATAAAATTCACATTTTTCTTTATTTAGTTTTAATCCTGCAGAATCCAGAGCTTTTAAAATTGTTTCAAGATGAAAATTATGTTCTTGTCGATTTTTAGAACAAATTGATATGTCATCTACATAATGCAATACAAATGATGCATATTTATTTAATATCTTATTCAGTGTCCTTACTAACGAACTACATGCATTTTGAACACCAAATGGCACAACACAAAATCTATAAATTTCCCCATCTATGGAGAAAGCTGTATAATCTCTACTTTCCTCCTGCAATGGAATTAGCCAAAAACTATGTTTTAAATCTAATCGTGAAAATATTGATGTTTTTGTTATCCGTCCTAAAATAGATTCAACAGACATAGGTGTATCATATTGGGGTTTTGAAAATTTATTTATATTTCTAGCGTCTAAGCAAAGTCTCAATTCTTCATTCTTCTTAACTACTACAACAATAGGATTTATGTATTGTGAATTACTTCTTTCTATTATTTTGTTTTCCAAAAGTTCTTTTATACATATTCTCACTTGATCTTTATGTTTATACGGAATAGGATATGTTTTTGCTTTGAAATTTTTAATATCTTCATTCACTTCTATTTTATGTACATAATCTTTTCCAACTCTATTCTCCTTTGAAAATGAATTATTATATTTATCCATTAAATTTGTTATTTCTTCTTTTCTATCCTCTGGACAATCAATTATAATTTTATCTTTCCTTTGTTCTTCATATTCATAACCATTATCTACTTCTTCCTTGTACATATTGCTAACTCTTTTTACTTCTTCTTTCAATACTATTATTTCAAAGTTAATCCATGTTCCATCCATTGTTAATTTTCTTTCTTCTAAATTTATTATGGCTTTATGTTTTTCTAACTCATCACATGCTATTATTATTTCAGTTTCAATATTTGGAGCTATTAGTACTTGTAAATTGAATTGTTTTCCCCCAATATTTACATTTATGTTCATTGATTTATTGATTTCACATAATTTTTTGCAATTAGCACCAATTAAATTGATTTTTGGAATTTTAATAATATTATTCATTTGAATATTTAATCTATCAACACAATTTTGATTGATTATTGATGCTTCTGATCCAGTATCAATAATTAATTTAGCTTCTAAATTGTTAATTAATCCATTTATTATTATTAAACCATTATTCCCATCTGTGTTTATATTTTCATTTAAATTTATAAATTCAGTTGGATTTTCATAGGTACAGATATATAGATTTTGCTTATTTGATGTGTGCGTATTTAAAAATTTTGATTGTCGTTTATGTCTGTTGTTCGTCCTGTATCTTGTCTATGTATTTGTGTCGTCTCTGTTCTTGTATTATTCTCATTTGTAATTATTTCCCCTATTTCTTCTGATCTACTTCTTCTATTCTGATCAATTCTCTGATAATTAACTCTTCTTGTTTCGTAGTTTGCATTTCTTCTTTCTCCATCTCCTTCTGAGCTTCTTCTGTCGTTTGTTCTATATAGTCTGTTGTTTCTGTCATTATAGTTGTTTTGTCTGTATGAGTCATTATTGTTTCTATATCTATTATCATTAAAATTGTTATTTCTCTTATTATTATTATAATTATTGTTTCCATAATTTGTATTTCTGTTATTATTGTAATTATTGTTATTATTATATTGTCTATTGTTATCATTATTCCTATTATCATTAAATCTATTATTATTATTCCAA
The DNA here is from genome assembly GCA_963921935.1 of Galeruca laticollis. Classification (NCBI taxonomy): domain Eukaryota; kingdom Metazoa; phylum Arthropoda; class Insecta; order Coleoptera; family Chrysomelidae; genus Galeruca; species Galeruca laticollis. The sequence continues at coordinate 16,809,943 of OY998183.1, read as the reverse complement.
TTGTTGTTTTGATTATTTGTATAACTATTTGTATTTCTTGAATTGTTTTCGTTATTTGTATTATTTACTCTTTGATTCTGCTGAGAAGTATCCTCTTCTCGTTAAATTCCTTTCTACTCTTTGTAGATACATAGATAATTGGTCAAGTTTTCTTATGTTCTGCACCGCAATGGTTTCAGCTAATTCTGCCTTTAAATGTCTTGCTATGAATATAACAATTTCCTTTTCAGGAATTGGTGGTTCCAAATATTGTGTCATGGCATGCATATGAATTGCATAGTTATTTAAACTATGGCTTCTGTTTTCACAAAATTTGCCAAAATATAATTGTTCTCTAACAGCTGATTGTGCATTTTCGCCCCAAAAATACTGTAGAAATGTTGTTTCAAAATCAGTAAATTTTGTTACATCTTTTTCCCTGGCAGCAAACCATATTAGTGCGTGATTCTCCAAATGATCTCTGATCACCTCCTTTATGTCTTCAATATTATTTTCTTATAAATATTTTTGGGTGTAATTTCTTAATATTTCTGTCAAATTTTTGATTTGCTGATCCATGAATTGTTTTAATTCCCCCAATATATTCCATATTTACGCCTTTTCTTTCTATTTGTTCCATTTTCCTTGAATATTTCTCATTTCCATTTTTAATTCCCTCTTTATTTTGTTATTTTCTTCTTCTGCTACCTTAAAATTAATTTAAATTTCTATAGTTATATCATCCTCTATGCTTTGTATATTTTTATTTGTCTTCATAATTTCTCTGTCTAATTTGGTTATTCTTTCGCTGTTTCCTTCTATTTTCTTGGTGTTTTCTCCGATTTATATTTTCAAATCATTCTCATTCTTCTTTAAATTTTCTATTTTCGTTGATTGGATTTCTTCTAATTCCATTATTCTTCCTATCATTTCCCCTCTAATTTCTTGTTTTGTCTCTTGAATTCTTCCTTCTGTGTACTTTTTTGATTCATCTAATTGTTCTCTTATATCTTCTCTTCTATTCTTTGACTACTTGTTTTTATTTCTTCTCTCATGCTTTGATTGCTTGTTTCCATTCTTTTCATAGTTTGTAAAATTTCCATCATCATATTTTGTTCATCATTATTTCTAGCTCCTTTTCCTTTATTCTGTCCTAGTACTTCTTCCCTCATTTTTATTGTTTCAATTTCTTCCATTGATTCCATTCTTTCACTTCCATCTGTCTCTTCATCATTCTCTTGATTATTTCTTCCTTGTTCCATGTAATGTACTTGGAAATCACCCATTCCTTGTTCTCATGCTTCAGTCTCCTGATCAAATCCATCTTCTATTCCAACTTGTTTACCATCTCTTAGCGTCATATTCTTCTCCATTTTGATTTATTTTATTTTATTAATTTATTTTATGAGTTTCTTTTACTAATGCCCCTAATGCCCCTAATGCTCCACGTTGGGAACGACAAATGTTATGGGACAATAAATTGCTGAGTTAATTAAAATAATTAAATAGGTTGATTGCAGTTATAGCAACAAAAGCACCACGTTGGCTTGCGACAAATTGAATATGAAATTGCTTAGTGTGCCAATTCAAATAGTTAAATGGATTGTTATATTTTAATTGTGAATTTAAATTGAATATAAAAATGTATTAATGTGTTATTATTTAAATATTATACTCTTGGACTAGCTAATTCATATATATTTTATTCCTTAATTCCTCCTATTCATTATGCTATTTATTATCATGTGGTTTCATTTAATTCCTAAATTTTATTACCTCGGCTGCTCTTATTTATATACTACTCTTTATCTCAGTAGGGCCCTGGGCAAATTCATAATAAAATCAACATTACTAATCAATGTAATTTATTTTATGTGATTTATTAAAAGATAGAACAAAAAAAATTTGAAAAACACTGAAATATTAATTGTATATAAAATATAGTTGGCGCTTTAATTTTATTATTGGAGTCATATACCTATTATATATAAAAATAAATGATTATCCTTTTCTTAACTCTGAAAAATTCTTATGATATGTAATGTAAATATGGATTTTTCTATATACATCTAAATTTCTACATCACACAACCTTAATGTATATTTTAAAAACTATTCATTCTTTTTGAGACGGATTTTGCAGACTCATTTGCATAATCGTTTGTAAACATTATATTTCTTTGAAAAAATGAACACCTGCGTTTAAAGTTGTTCAACTATTGTAACTTTTTTCTTCTTGTTGTTCTAAATAGGATTATTGAAAATATTTAGACACTGTTTTAGTTTTAATCGGTTCGTGAAATGTAGAGGATATTTGAAATATTTTGTCTACTTAATTTCGATCTTTTAAAAAAATCATTTTAACGTATTATAACAATTGTGCATGTAATAAAAACTGAAATTAGTTATGGTTTGTTGTTTTTTGGAAAGTTTTGTATATATGTAACTGGATAAAATTCAACATGACAGAAATTAATACATATATCTACAAATTTGATAATGGTAAGTATTTATACGTTTCCTGGTTTATTATATCCATTTTATAACTTTTATTACCAGGTGTTTATGATTTAAATCTCACTTTTTTATTATTTGGTACCAAATATTATTAATTAAACACACCACAGACCTTGTTATATTTCACCAAGCGACGCGACGCCTTGTTTTTTAATCACTATAACGTTATCGTCATTGATTTAATTCACTAACATCTTATTATTATTGTTTTTTCATGTTATTGATTATTTGAAATCTTCCGATTGGTCAGTGTAGATATACAAATTTTATACTTCCTACAACCTAAATATTTACATAATATACATGGATACAGTTCATTTCTTATTTTGTTTTATATTATTACATCTATACACATAAATTAGGTCGGTAATCATATATATATATATATATATATATTTACTAATTCTAAATGTCATTTATTAATCAATCATTATAGTACTGTTGATTTTATTATTACCATCCTATTTATTTTTTTAAATATAAGCAGATGCTTTAGGTGTCTAACATTCCGTGTGTCATTACGTTATTTTATTGATCTTCGTTTGCTTGTTAAGTTCTGTCTAAGGTGGTTTGTTTTTAAAATACAGAATTGTTTTAAAACTGTTTTATGAATTATTGTTTATTAATTCCTTTTATTTTCTTATTTATTTTCTTTATGATTATGCCCATTGATTCTAATTGATTATATTGTGATATAGATATTTTAATATTTTTGGTACTTTATTCACAAATTATTTTTATTGATAGATATTGTTACTTTATACTTTATTGGGATTCTATGAACGTTATATGCTCGTTCTATCTACAACAATATATATATATATATATATATATATATATATATATATATATATATATATATAAATATAATAATAATAATCTTTATTCAATAAATACAAATACAAAGGAGTATCTTACAAAAGAAAAAGAAAATGAATAAAGCTAATGAGCGATAAGTGTCGTTCCACTTGTTTCGCATAAATATAAAAAGGTTTATAAGAATTATTACATACATTACACAAATATATACTTATAAGTAGTTCCTAAAAATAGAGATGACAACATAACATACTTATAAACAATAAACAATGGAGATAAAAATAAATACACGATATATAGAATTACAATTAGTTCCTCCTCATTTATGCAAGCAGCACACTGTAACATATTAGGATCATGATTTGTTCAGCTTGCGTAAGTATCAAAATGGCGATGAATTAATTGTCTTTGATTGTCAAGAATGAATTTTTTCAATGCATTTTTGAATTGTGGTGGATATATACTTGTTTTAATTCGTTCAGGTAAATTATTATAAAATTTTGGTGCCAAGAAATTGAAGGAACGTTGTGTTACTATTTTCATCATATAGGGAACTGGGTGTTGATTTCGATTTCGCGTATTGTATTGATGGTTATCTACTAATGCTGTTTGTTTTGTGGTGTGATATTTTATGAGTGTGTGAAAGAAGTATAGTTGTCTGGTGTCCATAATTTTTGTTTCTAGGTACAGTTTATCAGAGTTGTACTGTCGATCTTTAGAAAAAATGAGTTTGAGAAAACGCTTCTGACATATTTCTAAAAGGTGTATGTAGGTTTTCGCTGCAGCTCCCCATCCTAGTATTCCATAGCGGAGGTGGCTTTCCACTAGTGCGTAGTATAGTATTTTTAGGAGGTGGGTTGGTAATATGTTTTTAAGGTATCTGAATTTGTATAAAATAATTTGTAGTTTTTTGATGATATATTTAATGTGAGAGTCCCATCTTAAATGTGAATCAATGATGACTCCCAGATATTTAATATTATTAAGCGATGAAATATGAAAGGGCTGGTCATTTATATTTATATAAGTTCACTGTAAGTAATTTACTATCTAAAAAAAATTTATTTTACTAAAATCGTTTTGGGTTTTTTCTTTTAGTTCTTCCCAAGTGTCAGCTGTATAGAGTATTGCCGTATCATCAGCGAAACCAAGAATGAAACCATCACTTTGAAGAGAATATAATTCATTCACATAAATATTGAAAAGTATCGGCCCTAATACTGTACCTTGTGGTATTCCGAATTCAATTTTTCTTGTCTCGCTAATGACTTCACCGAGTTTCACTCGCTGGTATCTATTTGATAAGTAGTTTTAGAACAGCTTCAGTCTTTGTCCTCTTATACCTATGTTTTCAAGTGATTTCAAAAGCAAATTGTGGTGAACCGTGTCGAATGCCTTGGAAAGATCTATAAAAACGCAAAGACATGGATTACTATCATTTAGTGCTGTGGTTATTCTTGATGTCAAAGTTAATATCGCATCCTCGGTAGATTTCTTCTCTCTAAAACCAAATTGATTATTAGAGATTATATTATATTTCTTCGGGAAAGAATCTAAACGATTTTTTAAAGCCTTTTCGAAAATTTTGGATATGTGTGTTATCAGAGAAATAGGGCGATAATTTGTGATTGTAGTTCGGTCTCCTTTCTTGTATAGCGGGATTATGAGTGACATTTTAAAGTCTGACGGCCATATTCCTGATTCGAAACATCTATTGATAAGGTTTTTTAGGGGTTCCAGAATATGATTTTCAACTGATTTGAGGGTTTCTGATTTGATGTTGTCTATACCAGCAACTTTTTTAATTTTTAGTTCCTGAATTATACTGCGCAGCTCTTTAGAATCTATTGGAAGAAGAATCATGGAATTGCACACGGATTTATTTGCTGGTGTATAAGTAGGCGTTCTGCTTATCTTGTTTGCCAGTGTTTTTCCAATGGATGCAAACACTCCGTTGAAATCATTGGTAATATCTTTTTTGTCGGTTATAAGTTGACCAGTATTATTTTTAACAGCGTCAATGTTTCGTTGTGATTTATTATTTTTGCTAATTTTTTTCACTACATTCCATAATTTTTTTGAATCCTTATTGTTCTTTTCTATCTGTCTATTGTAATATTTTCGTTTAGTAAGCTTAATTAAGGAGGTCAACTTGTTTTTGAAGTGGTTATATTGCAGTTTCAATTGTAAGTCGTTAGGATTTTTAGTCACATTTTTATGTAGTGTGTTCTTTGTATTTATGGATTTAGTAATCCACGGAGCGATTTTTGTATGTTTTCTTTTTATTTGACGTTTTTCTGTGGATTCTTTGATTGCATTGGATAATGTTTCTATAAATACGCTAGTAGCAACATCTGGATTTTTTTGATTGTATACTTTGGTCCAAGGAGTGTTCTCTAATTTGTTATTTAGTGTTTTTATGTTTATTGTTTCAACGTAATTTATGTTGTCCACCTTAGTCACTTTTTCCTTATTAAATATCACTTGTAAGATAGTAGTTGAGTGGTCTGTTATATTTGTTTGGAGTACGATTGGTAGTATGTTCTCAGTAATAATATTTTTGGCTTTCATGAATATATGGTCCAAGCACGCCCTTTGTCTTGTTGGATTATTAATAGTTGAGATGTAGCCGAATTCGTTTAGAAGGTTTGTGTATTCAATTGTGGTGAGATCGATTTCCAAGATATTGTTGTTTAGATCTCCAATGAAAATGTATAATTCTTCTGAATTTGTATCATGTGTGTCGAGGTAGTTTTGTAAATTTGTAATAAATTCCTTTGGATTTGTATCGGGTGATCTGTATAACGCATAAATTATAGCACAACGATTTTTATATAGATGTATTTTCATCGACAATATGTTTATATGACTGTATAGTTGTATAATTTCGTATGAATAGTTATAATTGTTTTTTATATATATTACAACGCCATCGTTTTGGTTGTATCTACTATCATTATAAATTAATTCATACCCATCAATTTGATGCAAGCTAGTGTCTGGTATCTGCCAGGTTTCAGTTAAAATGATCAGATCAATATCGGAATTCAGTTTTGTTAAAAATAGCTTGAATTCGTCTAGATTTTTGTTTATGCTTCGTATGTTATTGTGTACTACTTTAAAGTTAGAGTTACGTTTATTTACATTCAATATTTGAGAACATTCTTCTGTGGTTTCTAATGTATAAGTCTCAATTTTTTCAACAATAAAATCACGAATATATTGATTCATAATCCTTTAAATTACGAGTAATATTTCTATAGTGCGTAATATTCAAAGAATAACATTTTGTGTAAATATAAACAAGAGAAATAAAAACATTTACAGGTATTAATCTACAAGTTAAAATTATTAAAAAGATAGTTTCACTTAAGGATTATTAGTGTTTCTTATGGGGTTTTTTGTAACCTTAGAGCGGGTTTCAATTTTAGCTTTGTCTTCAGAGTCTTTTTTCGATTGCGTTTTTTTTACTGTTTCGTTGGGTGGTAGAACTGGAGATTCGGTGGATGTTTGTTTTTGATTCCTTGTCATCAGTACTTTTTCCAGCACCTTTGGAAATTCTTTGGTATGGTTTTGTGCAGAGGGTGTTCCTGGAGCACTATTGGATTTTTCTTCGATTTCCTTGACGTTTTCGCTTTGTTCCAAGTCCTCAACACTATAGATTATACCATTTACATGAAGTTTGTTATTTTTTATGTAACAGTTGGTATTTTCATCCTCTCTAGCCAGGTACAAATGCTTTTTCAGTATTTTGTAATCTTCTCGCTGTTTGATGGTCATATCATTCGAGATAGATATGTTCGTTCCTTTGAGTTTCTTTGCATTCGCTAGTATCGAAGACTTTTTCAGAAAAGAAACGAATTCTATTTTAACTGGACAGGACTCTTTTTTGCCTAGTGTGTAGAAGCTGTTTAGGTCTGAATTCTGTACTTCTACTCCAACAAGTCTCTTTATTTCACCAGTGATGAAATCTGTTGTGATGTTATGTCCCGTATGGTTCAATCCGAATATAATGATGTTATTTTCTTTATTCTTCCTCTCCAGTCGTTCCGCTTTCTCCTCCAGTTGTTGGTTCACTATTTCAAGTTTAGTTAGTCTATTTTTAATTTCTTCAATCTTTAAGCTGAGCCGCACTTCCACTGCTTCAATTACTGATTTTAATTCCCGTTTTGTTTCTCTGATTTCCTCTATTATCATTCCAATTGTTTCGGTCATCCCAACGATTATTGTTCACAAGTGTGTGGGTTGCTTTATGCCGGAAATGGTTTGATTACTGATGAGGAAAATTACTTCTGGTTTTATGTCTGCCGATTTCAATGTTTACAATTGTATATATAACAAATTACTTTGGTTTCTTTTATTTATTTCACTGAAACTCTTACTTGCTGGAAGGATCTAACAGTATTTAAACTATATTCGAAGCTTGTAGAATACAAAACGATGTTTGGATAGTAGAAATGTGTGATTTTCAATGTAATATAAATATGTTCAATACCTGTACTATTTCAATGTAGTTATCTTGAAACCAGTTTTTTTGTCTTTATGTTAATGGCTCACAAAAACAATGGATCTAACAAAATGCAATAATAAAGTTAAACAGCTCACTTTTAGCATTAATACACTAAACCAAAGTATAGATGAGAGTTTTCTGCTTAATTTGATATCAAATTTGTATACTAACTTGCCTCAAAAACCACCAAAACTCACGACATTTAACGGAGCAACAACACAACATGATTCTATTATATATATAAATATATATATATATATATATATATATATATATATATATATTATAATATATTTAAGTTTTTTATAATATATTCATGTTCTATATTTGTGAAGTTTTATCTATTGAATTGAAATTTATCTATGTTTTAAATTGTTGAATTGACTAGCTCAGGTTAAATATGATTTGTTTTCTTTATTTATTATTTTAATGGAGAACATGAGAACTTACTCTCGTTGGGTTCAAGATAATTAAAATATATGAAATTTGCATTTACCAAATATTACCTTACCATTGTTTCCTACAAAAATAATGTGAGTAATAGCGCGGAACATACCCATTCAACCTCTATGATATCATTCCTTTTTCTATCATCATCATATGACATAAATAAAATGCAGAAGAGTCAAAATTTAGTTTATATAATTATGAATCATCAAATTGAAAAACATTATCACTATTAAGGAAAAAACTTCTGTTAAACAAATTACTATTACAAACTACTATATACAAATTGACAATTCTTATACTTAGAAAATTATTAGTGTTGAAATTTGGCCAAATTAGTTATATATATGTCTGAATTGTTTTAAATGGTACCATATAAATTATATATACACTGACCTGTTTATAACACTTGGAAGTCTTTTTTTTACTCTATTCCTGTTCCCCCCTCCTGGAATGAAGCTGGAGTCTCTTCAAATCGTGGAAACAAATTCGCTAGTTTGTATCGCAGGTAAGTCAATATAATTTATTAAATTGTTCTTCTCACTTGACTTAAAATGTTTTGCGATGATCCTAAATGCTTTTCATCAAATACTTGTGACTATCATGTAGGTATTTCATTAAAATTTACGCATATTCACAGATATTTTCTGCTCTAAATGTTTATCAGGTTATAATTTATCATTTATATTCGGATTTGGCTTAAATTCCAAACAATTTCCGCTTATTTTAGTTAAATTTAAGAAAAATTTGCTTACATGTCCATTTTCTTAAGCTTCACCCCACACACTCCTTTTGTTTTCCAAATCAACAAACTTTTGTTGCTAGTCTTGTTATTTGAAACAAAACACTACTGAGTTGCTAGATATTTCATAGTCTTTTTATTGAATGTTTAATAGTTAATTTATTTGTCTTCTTCTTATTCCTATTGTTATTAATTATTTGTGTAAAATTTCAAAATAATTCATTATACCTATTTACATGTGAACAATTTCCAAAATATGTCTTATATTTATTTACAATGATAGTATCTATCCCACTTTAAATTTTAAATATCAATGAATTTACAATCATTACGTCCTTAAAATCTTTCATAATGCCTTTCAATTCATTTCTTATATATAATTTACCAATTATCTCATATGAACTTGTCCTATCATTTAATACAATTACATATTTTTAAACATTCCATCCGCTTTGCAAATATTCAATACTTCAAAATTCTAACTTACTTCTGTGGTTGAATATATGTCTATGTTTTAGTTCTATGTTACATGACATGAAGTTGTATTGACAGTTCAATGATTTCATTTCAACAAATGTGATAACTTTTCTGTATATTAGTATCAAATATCTTGTTTATTATCGTCTAATAATAATTTTATGTTCTTTTCAGATTCATTTTGATATTCTAGATAAAATATACAGATGATCAACTGTGCTGCTAATAAAACAATATGAATTAATAATTTACCAGGGATGGATTAAAATTTATTACTCATTGTTTACAACTGAAATCCAAGGTAACGATTTTCAATATTATTGATGTATTTATATAGTTATAAAGGATAATCGATATCATAGGTGTTTGATTTGGTATGAGATACATTTCTTACTTATAATTATACGTATAAATGATAATTCTATCTGTCTGAAGAAAGTAATCTCTATTTACCATCTGACAAAGTTCAAATTTCATATATTTGTGTCTCATTCTCTTCAATATTTGCTACGATGAATATATATATATATATATATATATATATATATATAACAAAATATGTTCATCCAGTACTGAGTGTAGCAGTCAACAGTGGGGCTGTTGAGAAATCAAACAATTTTATTATTCATCAAGCTTTCAACCCTTGTTTGGGGTCTTCCTCAGGATGACTACAAATATTATATATTTAAAAACAATACGTTACAAAACATAGTCGTACTTACTAAAATGGATTGTCAGATCGACTATACCATAAAAGTTGGAAACAATAAAAACTCCATAAACAATATATACATTTAAAAAACATTTATAAGTAACATAAAAACCGTTACAAATAATAACATTGTACTGATTTAGAAATTATTATCGGATTAAACACACAATGATTATTACATTTCAAGATGTTACAAATTAACTGATAAAACTCCAAATGAAAACAAATGATAACAAATGGTAAAAGTGACAATTAGCATGGAACAACACGGTGAGCACGGAACAACACAAAATGGCCTTTAACTAAAATGCAAACCAGCGAACACTACATTAACGAAGATGTTATGCATTGTTAGTGTGCTGTGTTAGGGGAAATATTTTAGGAATTTTGTTCTTATTATTCTTATACTCCAAAATGTAATTATAGATGAGACTCAGATTTTGAGTATCTGATCTAGTGTTGAGGGGTCTTTCAATTTTATTAATAAACACCATCTCCAAAAAAACCCTTTTATAGTAGTTATTTTCTCCAAATAAATCTTCAACTCCTTCGAAATCCATATCATGTTGTGATTCAATAACATGGGTCAACAGAGCGCAAGACGGCTTTCCCAATCTGCAATCGCTTTCACGAGATGTTATTCTACCCTGCAAAAGCCTCGAGGTTTGACCAATGTATGCTTTATGACAATCCTTGCAATTGATCTTATACACAACATTGGAACTTTCTAACGGTTTGACTTCAGTTTTGGTGCGGGTAAACAGTTTTCACATTCCTCGTTGAAATCTTAACATGTGGAATGTGTTTCAAAACAGAAATAAGTTTGGGAAACAGATCATTGATATATGGTAAGGAAACCAATTTCATATCTGTTTCACGTATATCATCAACATTAGAATTCTTAACTATAGCCAACCGACGTTGGATTGGAAAAGAAGAACTGAAAATAATGTTGTTGAGAAGTTTAGAAGGATAAGAATTATCAATAAATATATAGTAAAGCATTTTCAAATCATCATTTATGTATTGAGGATGAGACAATTGGCATACGCGACTTTTCATAGTATGAATTAAATTAACTTTCATTTGCATGGTATGATTGGAATGGTAATTGAGAAATCTATTAATTGCCATGGGTTTACGGTACCAAGATGTGCGTAATACTCCTTGATTGTCTCTATGGACCTTCATGTCGAGAAAAGGAATGTAATTATCTGTTTCTGTTTCAACGGTGAACTGGATGTCTTAATCCAAACTATTGAAAACATCCAGTGCAATTTGTATATTGTTATGAGGTACGGCAAGAATCAAATCATCAACGTACGTCTTTACAAAAGGAATATGAAAAGAAATAACATCCAGCACTCTCTCAATCAATAAATCCAAAATTCTTGTTCATAGTAAGTATCATTAAACACTAGTATATTCGAATGGAAAACGAAACTTAGCAAAAGAATAAACGTTTCTAGAGTGATTTGACATCTCGAACTAATGATAACCCATCTTCTGCGAAAAACTTCGATTGTGTTGGGAAGTGAAAGGTTAATATAAAGTGAGACTACGTTGAAACTGACCAAAACATAGTCTTCCGGAAGCCTAATGTCATTAACAAATTCGCTGAACATAAAAGAATCTGTGATGTTGAAAGAATTGTTGAAATCATAATATTCCTTTAGAATTCCAGTGAGGTACGAAGCAATTGGACCGTTAGGTGGATTAAGTGAGGAAACAATCGGTCTCATACTGAGGATTGGTTTATGGATCTTGGGTAAGGCATAAAATCTTGGTGTTATGGTGTTAGTGATTTAGCATGTTCCCCTGGAATGCTCTTTTTATTCTTTAATGTTGTAACCAATTTATTGGCATTGAAGAATAAAAAGAGTATTCCAGAGGAACATGCCAAATCACTAACAATTTATAATTGCATAACACCAAGATTTTATGCCTTACCCAAGATCCATAAACCAATCCTAAGTATGAGACCGATTGTTTCTTCACTTAATCCACCTAACGGCCCAATCGCTTCGTACCTCACTGGAATTCTAAAGGATTCTTATGATTTCAACAATTCTTTCAACATCACAGATTCTTTTATGTTCAGCGAATTTGTTAATGACATTGAGCTCCCGGAAGACTATGTTTTGGCCAGTTTCGACGTGGTCTCACTTTATACTACCCTCTCACTTTCCACCACAATCGAAGTTATTCGCAGAAGATGGGATATCATTAGTTCTAGATGTCAAATCACTCTAGAAACGTTTATTCTTTTGCTAAGTTTCGTTTTCGATTCGAATATACTAGTGTTTAATGATACTTACTATAAACTATATACTTTGTAATTTTGTTTTGGATTTATTGATTGAGAGAGTGCTGGATGTTATTCCTTTTAATATTCCTTTCATAAAGAGGTACGTTGATGATTTGATACTTGCCGTACTTCATAACAATATACAAATTGCACTGGATGTTTTCAATAGTTAGGATGAAGACATCCAGTTCACCGTTGAAACAGAAACAGATCATTACATTCCTTTTCTTGACATGAAGGTCTATAGAGACAATCAAGGAGTATTACGCACATCTTGGTACCGTAAACCCATGGCAAGTAATAGATTTCTTAATTACCATTCCAATCACACCATGCAAATGAAAGTTAATTTAATTCATACTATGAAAAGCCGCGTATGCCAGTTATCTCATCCTCAATACGGAAATGGTGATTTGAAAATGCTTTACAATATATTTATTAATAACTCTTATCCTTCTTAACTTCTCAACAACATTATTTTCAGTTCTTCTTTTCCAATCCAACGTCGGTTGGCTATAGTTAAGAGTTCTAATGTTGATGATATACGTGAAACAGATATGAAATTTGTTTCCTTACCTTATATCAATGATCTGACTCCCAAACTTATTTCTGTTTTGAAACACATTCCACATGTTAAGATTTCAACGAGGAATGTGAAAACTGTAGGTTCCCTGTTTACCCGCACCAAAACTAAAGTCAAACCGTTAGAAAGTTCCAATGTTGTGTATAAGATCAATTGCAAGGATTGTCATAAAGCATATATTGGTAAAACCTCGAGGCTTTTGCAGGGTAGAATAACATCTCGTAAAAGCGATTGCAGATTGGGAAAGCCGTCTTGCGCTCTGTCGACCCATGTTATTGAATCACAACATGATATGGATTTCGAAGGAGTTGAAGTTTTATTTGGAGGAAATAACTACTATAAAAGGGTTTTTTTGGAGATGATGTTTATTCATAAAATTGAAAGACCCCTCAACACTAGATCAGATACTCAAAATCTGAGTCTCATCTCTAATTACATTTTGGAGTATGAGAATAATAAGAACAAAATTCCTAAAATATTTCCCCTAACACAGCACACTAACAATGCATAACATCTTCGTTAATGTAGTGTTCGCTGGTTTGCATTTCAATTAAAGGCCATTTTGTGTTGTTCCGTGCTCACCGTGTTGTTCCATGCTAATTGTCACTTTTACCATTTGTTTTCATTTGGAGTTTTATCAGTTAATTTGTAACATCTTAAAATGTAATAATCATTGTGTGTTTAATCCGATAATAATTTCTAAATCAGTACAATGTTATTATTTGTAACGGTTTTAATGTTACTTTTAAATGTTTTTTAAACGTATGTATTGTTTATGGAGTTTTTATTGTTTCCAACTTTTATGGTATAGTCGATCTGACAATCCATTTTAGTAAGTACGACTATGTTTTGTAACGTATTCTTTTTAAATATATAATATTTGTAGTCATTCTGAGGAAGACCCCAAACAAGGGTTGAAAGCTTGATGAATAATAAAATTGTTTGATTTCTCACCAGCCCCACTGTTGACTGCTACACCCAGTTCTGGATGAACATATTTTAATAATATTGTTCAGTGAAACGTACCAATACTTTTACATATATATATTTATATATATATATATATATATATATATATATATATATATATATATATATATATTGTTATAGTTATTAAAGTTTATTATTATATTGTTATAATTTTTTATTATTATCATTTTATTTTCGGCTAGCTCAGATTTTCATTTTCATTCTATATTATAAATTTTTTTTAGAATAAATATAGAATAACAATATCCAATCTCTTCAGTCTATTTGTGGGTTCAAAATTATATTATATACTAAATTCTTACATATGATCTATAAACTACTAATCAACTATTTCTAATATTAAATACCTTCAGTCCTCAAAATTGTCCTTTTCTAACAAATCGTTCTAGAGTCCATTTCTAAGTTCTCCAGTTTACACACAAAAGTCCATTCACATTGTCCCAAAATTGTCTCTTAGCTCCTCGAGTCCCTTCAAACATGTTCACTACCTAATTTTCGTCCTTCTCGGTACCCTCACTTATAAGTTTGTTTTACTTTTTAAATGTCTACTACTTCTTCTCACCAACACTTCTTATCATAAAATATTTACATTCCTAATCCTCAATTTTACAATCTTTATCAAACTTAAAACAAATTTTCCAAAAATTTTTTATCTCCTACGTGACAGTTCCCAATCTTCTGACATTTATCTCTCGAATTTTTAACTTCATGTCACCAATGTATATTTTTGGTTATGGAACTGTCACATTATACGTCATCCCCAAATCTTATCTCGTACTTTTAAAATTTATATGTTATGCTTGGCTTATATTAAATAAATAAATATCATTAATATCAAATATCCCCCTAATCTTATCTTCATTAATATACTTCAATCTGTAACTGTTCACATTATTTTCACTGTCTATGACATATGGTCCTTCAAAGATAGGTAATAACTTTGCACAAAGGTTTTGTCTGAGATCTGTCATTCTTTTTGCTTGAATTATTACTAATTGACCCTTTTCAAATTTTATTTTATGCATTCTTTTATTTTCAATTCATTTTAAATATTTCTTTCCATTTTTCTCTATTTTACGTTGAACTTGTTCTAGTATTTCTTGTAACTCTTTATTTTCCTCCTTCACCCAGTGTCGTAGCGGTTGTTCCCCTGTCATTAGAGTATGTGGAGTAATTTCTGTCACTCTTCTCTTCTTTCTTCTCCTATTTTCTTCTTTAGAAGTTCCATTTCTTCTTGTCTTTTCCTTTCTAGAAGCTCCATCTCTTCTTGTCTTTCTCTTTCTAGAAGTTCCATCTCTTCTCTCCTTTCTTCTCCTCTTTTCTTCTCTAGAAGTTCTATATCTTCTTGTCTTTTTCTTTCTAGACGTTCCATCTCACCTCTTTTTCTTCTGTAGAAGTTCTATTTATTCTCTTCTTTCTTCTTCTTCCTTATTCAAGAACACCATTAAATCTCGCATATTGATTTCCTGTGGTCTTCTTGCCTCTTCTATATTTGCATCTCCTCTTTCTAGTAGATTTTCTTCAAGGTGTCCTTCCTTTCCATGTTCTTCTTCTGTATTTGTGCCTGGTTTTCTTTGTTTGCTGCCTCTTCTGGAGTTTCTTTTTGAATCCATTTTTATTTTGTTTATTTAAATTAATTTAAATTGTGATTTTTTTACTTTATTTTTATTCAATTTTCCTATATACTTTTCAGGTTTTCCAGAAATGCCCTAAACGTTGGTCGCCATTGGTTATAGTTATAAAAGTTTATAGTTATAATTTTTTATTATTATTATCTATTTTCGGCTAGCTCAGATTTTTATTTTCATTTTATATTATACATTTTTTTAGAGAAAATATAGAAAAACAATATCCAATCTCTTCATTCTATTTGTGCGTTCAAAGTTATATTATATACTAAATTCTTACATATTATCTATAAACTACTAATCAACTATTTCTAATATTAAATACCTTCAGTCCTCAAAATTGTCCTTTTCTAGCAAATCGTTCTATAGTCCATTTCTAAGTTCTCCAGTTTAGACACAAAGTCCATTCACATTGTCCCAAAATTGTCTCTTAACTCCTCCAGTCCCTTCAAACATGTTCACTACCTAATTTTCGTCCTTATCAGTACCCTCACTTATAAGTTTGTTTTACTTTCCAAATGTCTATTACTTCTTCTCACCAACACTTCTTATCATAAAATATTTACATTCCTAATCCTCAATTTTACAATCTTTATCAAACTTAAAACAAATTTTCCAAATTTTTTTTATCTCCTACGTGACAGTTCCCAATCTTCTGACATTTATCTCTCGAATTTCTAACTTCATGTCACCAATGTATATTTTTGGTTATGGAACTGTCACATTATACGTCATCCTGATTAAAAGTTTTATTTTAAATAGTGAATCAGTAACCCTTTATTTTGCGTGAAGTACCCATGAATCTCTGTGTTGTTGTTGTTAACATATCACGCGATCACGCGATATTCCTACATCTTCTTTATATATATATATATATATATATATATATATATATATATATATATATATATATATATATATATATATAAAACTAGTGAATATTCTAGTCAGCAATGACTATCCTTCTTCTATATATATATATATATATATATATATTTTAATATATTTTTCATGGGGCGAAAGTAGCCAAATGAGATTTTTCGAACATTTAAAAATTCATATCTCTGAAAATATTAACTTTATCGGTAAAAGTTTATTTGTATTTCAATAAAGAATATAAAAAAAAATGTCTGGTTGAAAAATAACAATTCCTTGCAATTGTTTAAACAATTTCGGTTTAAACAATATGGCACTGATTTGCCCCATGGCAACATGCATTTATATCATCAGTAGGGCAATTTGAAGAGGATCGCATAAAAAAACTGAGTTGGTATAGTTTTCGATACTCATGCACCGATTTCTCCTGGACTATCTTGCAAGTCCTATAAATTTAGCGGTTTATCTACATATACCTTTGATTTTAAATAATTCCATAAAAAAATATAGAAGTAAAACTTTTACTGCCTAGGCATTAAAAAAATCAGTGTTTCTTCTTTTTCTGATATCTCGCTCTGCGTGAGCATCCGACTAAAAAAGTTACTCTGGTAAATTTAGTCACTGTATAATAAATTAACTATACCATGGTACTGTCTAGTATAGGGACATCCAAAGAAATATATTTGGAGTAGGCTTTGAAAATTCAATGGTTACCTAGACACTAACAAAGAATGACATTTTAAGCTAGAACATACTTTCTGGGTTAAAATGACATTCTATGGTCAAAAAGTAGAGTGGCTACATAACCAACAAAATTTCAAAGCTTACTCTAATTATGTTTATTTTGGATGCCTCGATATATTTTGGGAGATATTAGGGTAATTCTGGACCGGTTGAAAATATATTAAAAAATAACGATAATTGTCGCGTTACTAGCGATGACATTTACTGGTCCAAAATAGCTACATAATAATAAAAGAAAGACAAAATTCAGAACTTTATTATAATTTTAACTGTAACATTCATAATTAAATCAAAACATGACATTCTACATATAATTCATATTAATGATTGTTGTGACTATTTATAGTACTGGCTTGATAATCTGTTTTGCTTTTATTAATCATTGTATAATTATTTTTATTTATTTGTGAACTAGTGCTACAACCGATGATATTTTGATCTTTGTGTTCCGAAAAAGTCTTTAACTAACATTTGTTTTTGCAGCTATAGAGTCGGCAATATAACCTTCGGCTATTGTCGATGATCTCCAAACCCATGTCTTGTTAACGTAGTTATACCTGCCCCAGAGTCCACCAACAATGTTTCAGAACTTGTTCTAAAACAATGCCCGGTAAATTCTTGTTGGTTCGGTAAATTTAAAAATGTTGCAATTGCTTCTGGCATTTTTCCAAATTAATGGACACCAAGTAGTTCTTTGTATGTATCACCATTAGTGTATTAAAAAAAATTAGGTAACCAGCCTGATGGTCTACTATCTTGATGATACACTACAATAAATAAGCGTAATTTTTTTGTCTTCGTATCAGGAAGAGTTATAAATGAGTTTCCCTCCATATCTTCAATTTGAGTATAGCTTATCACTTCTATTTGCTCCCGCTATGCCGAAAATTAAAGCAACCTAAAATAAAAAATCGTTTATTTCTGATTTCTGCAGTACTCGGGAATTTTTGGCACGATAACCATCTGACTCTTTAAAAAGGCTCGCAGTTTTAAATACTTATAAAACTTTATAGTATTGTTAATATGATGCAATGTAGTATTCAACATAGAATATGTAGGCCACAAAGTCGAAGATTTCAATTTCTTGGCTAATCCTGCAAAGTACACCAGTAAAATGTTTTCTGAAAATGATCCGATCTTCTTGTTATTGCAATAATCCATAAATTTTTATAACATATTTCATACAATTTTCTGAATTTTGTAGACAACAAATTATATTCTGCTTCTTTTGCAAATTCTTTAATTTCGGGAGGTGTTAACAGTTCTTCAACATTTCCATTATTTTAGAAAATATCTCTAAACACTGATTAATCTCTACTCCAAACAGCTTAATCATGAGATAAACGGATAAAAAAGGCGATTTTCAACAAAACAAACTGGCGTTGATAATGTGATTTAAGGAGGTCCGTGGAATCAAACACTCCCTTCCACATCACACATACATAGGCTAACTTCACTGTGCACACTATTATGGTCGATATTTAACATTGTATTTATTATATTTCGGTAGATATTATTATATATACAATTTAAGATCTAAACGACAGTCACAATTAAAAAATATGATTTGATTATTACCTATAACATACGATAAGAAAAGATATTAAAAATTGTGAGCTATATCCGTTATAAAAAAGTTTTCATTTTCATTTGATTTTTCTAAACACACCGTACAAACAATCGGAGAAAAAATGATGTTTCACGTGGCAGAGAATCAGATTTACTGCCTTGGCTAGTTTCATTGCCGAGGCAATGAAATGCTCCGCGGCAGTAAATCTGTTACTTCCCTGCCTAGTTAAACAAATAACTATTTTTAGCATGTTTTTGGTTTTTAAGGTATCCTTGTTCTAAATACCAAACAGTTCATGTGCTCATCAGATGACTTCACCTTATATAACGAGGCTAATCACCCAACATTTTTTTTCTAATACTCCACATTAAAATACTTTTTTATTTCTCCAATAACCAAAATTTCATAAAACTGAACAAAAAATGGATTCCTCGTATTAAAATACATGGTAGAATGTATTTTTTTCCATACATTCACTGTAAACCAAAATTTTTCGGTCAGAACCGCAAAATTTTTGAAACTTTTTAACGCGCTTCGATAAAAAATTCGATAATTACGAAACTATGTAATATATCGATTCCTTTCTTACACCATTCGAAATAGCAAAGATGTGTCTCAATTACTTATTATATTTGAATTCTTCTTTTTTATCCTTGTAGACAATATACGGGATTAAAGCTGGAGTAGAAATATTTGTCAAAAATAACCTTAAAAATTTTTAAGTTACTACGCAATTGGAAGACTGAAATTGGTGAAAATCGAAATTGGAGTGCTCATACAATATTAAAAAAAACAGCAAGTTACCATCGATAATGCAAACCGAGGTATTGAATATTGAAGTTCAACTTTTTAAAAAAAAAACTCCAATAAAATCCCAAAAAATGTTTTTATTCCGATTTCGATCAAATTTTGCATGAATGTGTCAGTCGTTCGTGAAAAAATTTATTGTGGGTAGAAAATTGAGAAAAATTTATGAAAATGGGATTTTTCGGAAAACTGTATATCAGATTTTGCTCATTTACGAACTTAACCTCAATTTTTACGATCTGAACCTACATATGAAATTTCACTTAAAATTCGTTCGTGTTTTTGAGTTATCGTATTGACAGGCCGATAGACCGACATTTTTTTAAAGTATGCTTTTTGGACGCATATGAAACGTGTAGAACCACTCGAATCTCGAAACGTCAAAATTGTAATTTTTTTTTATCTGACAATCATGTGACAATCTTTTATCTATAATTTTTTAACCAACCCTTTTTTTCACTCTAAATAAAATTCAACTGTTTTGTTCCCCTTGGCGAAACATTCTATCCTAATGATAGTTTTTTTTTGGATAGCCTGATCCATTCAGCCACCAATTTATTGTACAGCTTGTTTCAATAGTTAGCATAGGAGGATAATCATAGTATATAGGTATATTGTTAAAGTATACTGTAAACACTGCATTAACAAAGCAAGTACTCTCCATTCACAGCCTTAATCAACTTAACGATGGGTCTTAGTAGTAGATACATTACAACAGGATTACACAGGAACGTGCCTTTCATAGCGACTTTATAAGAGACAAAACGGGTAACGGATAGAAGGTGAAATGTATAACATAGGGATAGACACGAGGAACAAGACTCAACAGATCTACACTGAGACAGAAACAGACATTCAATACTAAATTTTTCTTTTAGTCCTTTTTAAAAACTCCCATATGATTTGGTTTAGCCTAGGATTTCGCCGAGAGAGATAAAAAGATGTAGCTTGATTCTTAGGGAGCGGAATCTGTTCTTTTACAAGGGATTTCATCAAATACTTAACTGCATCGTAATTATGTAAGCAGCCTAACATCCAGTGATTGATATCATCAACATTGCCGTCGCAATCACAAAATTCCGATTCACTTAGTTTGAATCTGTGGAGGTACGCTTCTACAGTAGCATGATTAAAAATACATCTGACGAACATGGAGTAGATGTTTCTATTGAGATAACTTCTTGCAGCAAAATGCTCAACAGGTAAAGCATGGTGGATTTTGGTATAAATATAATTGCTTCGATTACAGAAGGCGTATCATTCAATATCCCAATTTTGCATCAAACATTGTCTACGTTTTGCTTTTAGATCACTTCTATCTTGCCAACTGATTCCTGTACCTTTTAAGATCGCTTCTTTAGCAAAGTAATCTGCTTTAATGTTACCAAAAATACCAATGTGTCTCTTTACCCAAATGAAACAAACAGAACTATTTTTTCCGTGTAATTTTAGTTCTAAAATTTTTACGAGCTCATTCTTGTGAAGCTGATTATGTGAGTTTTCTATAGCAGATAACGCAGACTTTTAATTAGACATGACTAGAACTTGCTGATCAGAAATTTGTCTTTTAACGGCCCATTCTACGCGGAATATATTGAACAATGCTGGTTCAGCTTGAACACATGAGATTCTTCATAGTTTCGGCACAGCACAACCGACTCCTAATTTTGACTTCGAACCATCAGTGAAAATCTTGCATGGTTTTTCAAACTTTCCATGCAGTTCATGAAGAGCAATGGGGTTACCATCAAAAGAAGGAAAGCAAACGTTGTCCCGGAAATATGTGATATCAAAAGAGGCTTGATAGAATGTATTTTCCGCTGAAGGCTCTAAATAAGAGGAGACATTTGGATATGCTACGGCTAATGTTGGAGAATTTTTATTGTGGCACCACTTATCAACTAAATTAGACTTAGATATGTTAGATATTTTTCGCAATAGTTTCATCTGATTGTTAGCTTGACATTTAAGGATAAACTTCTCAGCTGAAAATATTCGTCTTATATGCAGGGGAGGTTCCGTACATTCAGCTAAGAGATTTTCTGTGGGTGTGGATTTAAGTGCACCCAAAACCAACCTCAGGGATTTATACTGAATTCGATCTAGTTTTTTAAGTCGAGTGTTCGTGGCAGACCCATATAGGAAGCAACCGTAATCAAGAATGGATCTACTATATGCACGATAGAACATTAAATTGACTTTAGGGTCAGCACCCCATTGATATCGATTAGTTGCTTTGAGAACATTTAACCTCTTCTCACATTTAATTAAACATTTATTGATGTGTTCATTCCTTGTAAGTTTAGTATCCAGTGTAATACCAAGATAGGTAAAATGATTGTGCACAGGTATACTTAGGTTACTTATCATTACACTGGATAGTATCGGTGAACGATGTCCAGTAAAGAATACCACAGCGGATTTATTCGGTGTAAGATCAAGTCCTTGATTATAAAAATAGTCTCTAGTGCTATACATAATTTGTTTTATAGAAGCAATACATTGATCATAAGAGTTTTTTATGGTATAAAAACAGAAATCGTCTGCATATTGTAAGATGTCGCAGTTAATATTCATTCCATGAAGGTCCATGGTGTATAAATTAAACGAAAGGAGGCTAAGAACAGAGCCTTGAGGTTAGCCTTGATGAACTACCATTGGGACGATCAATATATCGCTGCACCGGACGAATACTTATTAACAAATAAGTTTACCAAAACATATGCACATATAGTTGGAATGCCTAAGTGCGTTAGTTTCTTGAAAAATATATTTAGGATGACATTGTAATAAGCGCCCGAAATGTCAAGAAATAGGGCAGATAGATAACTATTGCTTGAGTAAGTTAACTGCATATCAGTTGTCAACTGCGAAAGACAGTGGATAGCTCCTTTTTTCCTCCGGAAACCAAACTGGGATATCGGAAACCAATTTCTGCTTTCACACCACCATTCTTTTCTAGTTTTCATGATACGTTGAAATGTTTTCAATATACAAGACATGAGAGAGATAGGTCTGAAGGCAGTTTGGTCATTAACTTTGGGTATAGGAATAACCAGGCATTGTTTAAGAAAATCACAATTATCCCCTTTAAATAAAATGTTATATATTTTGCAGAGATAGTGTTTGGCATTTACGGGGAGATTTGCTAACATAAGATAGTTTATCCCGTCAATACCGGGAGATGTGTTTTTTGAAGTTTTGATATTTGCTTCAATCTCGTCAGGTATGATAGCAGTTAGCAAAAAGTGAGAATCAATGTGGTTGTTCGGAATTTTTATAGTTAGGTGTGCATAATCAGGAGCAATTTTTGTTAAAAGTCGTACCATAGATTCATCAATAGCGGTATACTTTTTGCGTCCCTGAATCTTATTTATTCTTCTCCAAATGTCTGAGGGAGGAGTTTGTCTGTTGAGAGTGGAGCAGTATCTTGCCCATCTAGATTTGGCTTTTGAACGGAAAGTGCGTTTACAGATAGCTTGATCTCTCTTATACTCGTTAAAATTTGAAAGAGTTAGATTGGATTTGTAGGCTCTGAAGACATTTTTCCTTAAAGTCGAAGCAGCAAGGCTCTCGCCATCCCACCACGGTGGAGTTTTGACATGCTTGGTTGAAGGTCGGATTAACGTACAGGATTTGTTCGCAGTATTTGTTATTTTGAATCTTGATGTCATTAATTTGGAATTCGGATGGGAAAATGATGAGATGCATATGTATGCAGGTTGGACCAGTCAAAAGATAAACATAATAATAATAATAATAATAATAATAATAACTTTATTTTGACAAATATGTTTATACAAAATATCTATGAAGTATTATGCAAAATAAAAATGATTACCAAATAGGTTCAGAGTGAAATCTGTCTATGGTTACATTTTCATTCTTACACACGTATACAAGTGGAACAAATACGTAATTAGGAGGCAAGTACAATTTCATTAACAAAAAAGAGACAATTATAAAAATAACACAAATAGCATTAAACTTTAGCATATGACATGGAACACATACTTCAGGAACCAGATTAGATCACAAGATCATGATCAATTATTTTATGAAAGAAGCCTCTACCACATGCAAGTATCCATCTATCTATTTCTTTTTTTAATATGATTCTATTTCTTATGCATCGAATATTTTCAGGAATTTTATTATATATGTGAGGTGCAAGGTAACATAAGCTGGAAGATAGAATAGTAAGATCCACAACCGACTTGGCCTGACCGGGGGAGTAACTCTCATAGCAGATCCGTTATTGGCGATAACTAAATAAGGAAAAGAATCTAGAGCTTCTACTAATGTATTGCCTTCCGGGGAACTCGATACTGACCCCACAAGCCATGATGTGCATTAAAATCACCTTTGACAATGCAGTCATTGCTAATTTGCGAAAAAAGATTAACGTAATCTTGCGCTGTTACTTTAACTTTTTCCGATCGGTACACACTCAATATCGAATACTTTCTCTGATCAATGCTAATATTTACACCACAAACTTCCAGTTTGGATTAAAATTATGAGCAAATGAAATAGATTCGTAATTAATATTATTGGATAAAAGGATGGCAATACCACCATATCTCCTACTTCTGCTTCTGCTCACTACACTAAAGTTATTGAAACTAACAGTATCTGAATTGTACCTGGTTTACGATATAACTGCTATATCAAAATGTTCTTCCAACAGCAATTGATGTAGAATATTTGTTAGCGTTTATCGATCGAATATTCCACTTAATAATTTTAATGCTTTTAGAGGTCATTTTAAATATGCAAAAATGTTATTAACAGTTTCTTTAACTTTATTTTCAAATTCAAATTCATTTACTTTAAGGTTAGTAGCCATATTTGGAGAAGACTTAGCAACATTTTGAAAGCTTTCTTTTATTAAGATTTTTAATGTAGCACTGAGCTGGGTTATGAATTTATTGAACTCATTTGAAGGTTCACATTGTCCAGACTGAATTACTGGACCCGCACAAAAATTGGTCTGGAACTGTCTACGAATAGGAGGAAAATTAGACGTAGTCTCATCATTTCTCCTCCTCTTTGTAGGACTGACAATCGGGACTGAATAGTGTTTTTCAGTAATGCTACTTTTATGAGCCGTAGCGGGATTAGATTGATCAAGGAAGGCAACTTTCAATGAAGGGAATTCTGTGTCGGACTTTACTAACGGTGCAAATTTATTTTTTTGAACGAGACTGGGGTAACATGGATTTTCGAGTACTTTCTCAGCTTCTTTAAAAGAAATATTTAAGTTTGCCATAGCTTCTTTTGTTTTTTTTTGTGTTATATATTCAGGACATTCCATAAAAACTGACTCATGATTGTTATTTTTACAATAAAAGCAAAATTTCGTACATTTATCAGGACAACCATTTTTTTCCTCATTTTCGCATTTTTTGAAACGTTTTTTTAATTTGCACTGGGTAGCTGAATGACCACAACGTAGGCATTGAAAACATTGCATTACTGGATTTACAAAAACCTCAACTAGACACCTAACTTGATTGATATAGATGAATTGAGGAATTGATTTTCCCGCGAAAGTGATAATAATCATTTGTCGTGGAACACTCTCCGTTTTTCTGGATTACTCGAGTCATTCTTTTGACTCTTTTAACGGTAATATTAGATTTCATAACGTTTAATAAGGTAGTTCCACTTAATGTAGTATCTACGTCACGAACAAGACCACCCCGTTTTTCTGTCAAATAATTTGGTATATGGGCAATTAGGTTGTTTTCTTTAAAGATAGGTTCATTTACTAACTTATTTGCTACAAGACCCGAATCAACTTCGATTTTAATACGGTTCCTACCAACACTGTCAATTTCAATAATATTTCGATCATAGTTCGAAAGGGCAAGTAATTTTTCTCTAAGTTCCATAGGATGTAAACGGCCTATATTTAAGTCAATATGTTGAACAAAAATAGAATAAGGTCCGCTATCATTAGAATTAAATCGATTATGAGTATTAAATGTATTACTCGTTTGACTACTATATTGGAAATAATTCGAGTGCGAGTTTTTATTAACCTCGTTAATGACATTATCGGAATTTTCGGAATTATTAACAACAGAATTATCGCATTTTAAAACATTATGAGATTCATCCATACAAATTTCTTCTGAAAATACGACATCTTCAACGTAAATATTATTTGAAATTTCATTACCTGTTGATACGGCTAATGGTGGATCCTTACCGCTAGCCTTGTACTTACCGGCCATCCCCAGGCCAGTGCCGCGGTAATTGTTTAACCAAAAAAGTAAAGTAACAATTTATACTTACAGTATGGTTGAAGTAATATTAATCTACAAACCACAAATACGCGTATTAAATTTAAAAGGCAAAAACGGTTTGTTTTGCTAAACACAATCGCACACGTCCGTACTCTACAATAGTTCGAACTGGAATGATGATAGTTTTTTAACCATCCACCTATCTGTGAATGGGAGGTGTATCAACTTGAACTTGTTAAAAAGCACATTAAACTGAAGTCTTAAATGTCATTAACCTTAAAAAAATAAGAAACTTAAAATTACAGTTTTTCACTATTTAAGCGTTTACCCGTACACTACCCTAATATTGAAATTTATTATCTGTTTCTATACGTTCCTTTTCCTTATTTCGCTTGCATCTTCACTCTTCGGATATTTGGTTCCCCAAGTCTTTGTACTCTAGTTTCACTTTGTTTAGGAGAGGTATTCTTTACAATATGTTCACTAAATATTTTTCACGTCTTTCATCCCATACCATTGCTTAACATTAATTAAAATTATTATGAAATTTATTTTTTACATGATTTGTTCTTGATCCTAATAAATTTTTCATTACAATTCCCCCCTCCAAAATTGACATAATATGACACTATGGAATAATATGGAAATTTTATAATAATTCTACATTATATTTCTATAATTGCGTTATCCAAAACATCTCTCTAGTCTTTTGTGGATTTAGTTATAATTCTAGCATCTAAACATAAACGTAGGTGACCACGCGTTTTCTACTAATTACTATGGGACTAATAAATGTTTTACTACGCTCAATAATACCATCTTCAATCATTCTCTTAATTTCTGTTTAAACTTGATTTTAATACTTATATGGAATTGCTTAGCTTTTAGCCTTGAAATTTTCTATATTTCTTACCTCAATTTTATGAACATAATTATTAGTAACTCTTGCTTCCTTATTGATAAAATTATTATGTTTTAATAATATATCAATTATTTCCCCTTTATATTGCTCATGGCATTTTATTTCATTACATAGTTTTTCTATACTTTTATTTTCAATTAAACACTGATTATCATCGTACATCCCTATACATAATCCATTATCATATAATTTAACTTCCTATACTAAATTTATGTGCATATCCTGTTCTTTCAATGACTATCATTTTTATCTAATTTACTAAATTCTATCCATATTCCTTGTAATTCAACGTTATTATTGCTGAAATCCATAATTGCTTGATGCTGGTCTAATACATTGGCCCCTGAGATAATATCTACTTCAAGATATAGTGCTTTTAGTAATTCACAATTGATTTCTTCATTAGCAAAGTTTATTGTACTGTTCAAAACTTCATTGACCTCATAAAATTTCTTATTATTTGCTCTAATGAGATTTACTTAAGGTATTCCTATTATATTTGAGAAACATTAGGTAATTTTTCTAATAAAGATTATTTTGTTAATGATCCTTCAGAATCACTATCTGTTAATAATTTAATGTTTATGTTTTGAATTAAAGCTTTTATAATTCTAGTACATTTTCTTTTCTAAATGTTCTAAATCATCATCTAGTGTTATGTATTCTCGTGGATGTTCATAGCTACAAACTAACTGCTTTATATTAGGACTGTGCTTATTTAAAAAAATTGATTGGAACAAGATGCTTGATTATTCGCTGGATTCCTTTCTTATTCTATTTCTCTCCTTCTTTCTTCACTTTTACTTCTCTATGTTCCTTCGTTTTCCAACCTTATTTCTCTTCTCGTCAGGATTCAATTATAGGAACAATCAAAGAAGAGGTTGTAACATGTTATCGGGACATGTTCCAATTTTTCATTAGTTGTATAAGAGCGTTACTTATTCTTCAGCTACTCCCACGTCTAATTCAAAAAAATTATTTTACTTCGAATGACCGTTTTTACATTCGCAAAGTTCCTATTTACACGACAATTCCAATCGAATCGCCTCTGTTTCCTATATCGTTTCACTAAGAAGTCAAATATAGTCAGTCGACAATTATATTTTGTTCACGGTGGTACCCTGTTTCGCTGGTAAGCTCTTTCTATTTTTTTCTAATTGTAGTCGTGTGTTTACGAATCAATATACGAATCATAACGTTTAATAAGGTAGTTCCACTTAATGTTGTATCTACACCACGAACAAGACCACCCCGTTTTTCTGTCAAATAATTTGGTATATGGGCAATTAGGTTGTTTTCTTTAAAGATAGGTTCTTATTCTATTTCTCTCCTTCTTTCTTCACTTTTACTTCTCTATGTTCCTTCGTTTTACAATCTTATTTCTCTTCTCGTCAGGATTCAATTATAGGAACAATCAAAGAAGAGGTTGTAACATGTTATCGGGACATGTTTCAATTTTTCATTAGTTGTATAAGAGCGTTACTTATTCTTTAGCTACTCCCACGTCTAATTCAAAAAAATTATTTTACTTCGAATGACCGTTTTTACATTCGCAAAGTTCCTATTTACACGACAATTCCAATCGAATCGGCTCTGTTTCCTATATCGTTTCACTAAGAAGTCAAATTTAGTCAGTCGACAATTATATTTTGTTCACGGTAGTACCCTGTTTCGCTGGTAAGCCCTTTCTATTTTTTTCTAATTGTAGTCGTGTGTTTACGAATCAATATATTCTGATTTTTATATTGTGGTAATATATTTCGATCATTTGCAAACGTTATTTTTGGTGTTTCCAGTTTTTCACCGTTATTATTTTTCTTAAAAAACTAGGTGGTGTTCAACTTTATTTTTTTGTGAAGAAGATTCTGTGTGGTTATTTTTCTCTGATTTGAATTTGCATTTCTAATTATTTTGAGAACGGGACGGATAAGAATGAACAGATTTCTGTGTCTGATTTCAAAATCAAACTGGGAGAGCCTAAGAGAAAGACGTGCTAGGCGACCTGAGGGATTTGAAAGTTTAGAAATATACTGCAAAGATAAATGATTTGTCTCAAGAGTAAAATGAGTGCCTTCAACGGAGCCTCGGACTTTTCCTACACCAAAAATAACTCATAAAAGTTATTTTTCTGTTGTACTGTACTTTCTCTCAGTTTTATTCAACGTACGACTTGCATACGTAATAGGGTATTCTGGACCGTCACATTCCTGATACAGGATTGCACCAAGACCAGTTTCACTAGCATCAGTTTGAATGGTCAAAGGTTTAGAAAAATCAGGGCTTGCAATAATAGCGCTAGAAGTAAGACGTTTCTTAACATCTATAAAAGCATGTGCAGCACTCAAACTCCCTGTGGTATTCACCTCTTTAACTTCGACTACCTAAGAAGTCCGGAGAATATTGGGTTTGTTTTGATGATAGAAAATTGGACACTGCAAAAACTTTATAAGCATCGGTCATTTTTATTGGCTTTAAAAATTCCTAATTTCCGCACCTCACTCGTTTCGGTCATTAAGTTTAAGTTTATGTTCGCTTCCTTACACTTCAATCCTTGTTTGCACATCTTCGGTTTTGTCTTACTTTATATCCTCAATTCCTTGTATTATCAAATATTTTTTTTTCATTTCGCGTTCCATTAATTCGATTCTATTTCCTTGTTTTCCCACCTGTTGTCGCAAAAACTGGTTCCCTTTTTTTAGATTTATCATTTCTTTCATATTATTTTCCAGTTTATTTTCAATAGATGTAATTTTGTCTTTCAAAAATTTAAACATTATTTTTATCTCCTCCATATCACTCATTTTGAAGTTTGGTTAGTGCAATATGACAGAACCAGAGTCCCGCTAGCGCCCAGTCAGCAAGCTACTCAATCCAACCAAAACGCTGCGATTTGATCCCTCCTACTAAACTAAGACTTTTCTATTTATTCTTAGTCCGACTCTGTACTATTTTATATTCGATAGCAGTGGGTCGGATATCAGCTGACTAGTTTGCTAATATCTCTTTACTTGTTATGTTTATGGGTTAATATTTTGATCGTTATTTTAATTATTTACTAGCTTAATTACAATTTCCAAAAGTCTTCTTACAGTAATGCACTTCTAGTTGTTTTAATAATTGACTGCACTTACTTTTATAACTTCACTCGTGACTTTTACCAATAAATTTTTATTTATTTTACCACGCGAATTGATTTCTACTTTTCACATGTGCTACCAGGGCAGAGCTGTGTTATTGCTATAGGAGCAATAAATGCAAATGGGCTGCATGTTGATCAATTTAACGACTACGAAAAACAAGTATCTTCCCGAAGAAGGCTCTATCAGCAAGGTCTTGAGCTAGTTATACCATTTATACAAACTAAACCGCGCCAATGTTTTACATAAACATATTGAAATTTCTATGGATATGGTACTTAGGAATTTTTCAAAAGAGTCTGAAGATGTATAGAACCTCCTAAAAATAACAGAAAACGTGGCCGATGTAAAACTTGCAGATGACCTTGCAACAGAAAATCCACGTCAAAATGTGAAGAACACTCAAAACTTAAAAAAACGGATACTTTGTATTACATGTATATGTATACACTTATAGTGCCTAAAACTAATGGAGTCGATTTTGACACCCCTATATAGGAAATTTAGTGAAGATGTGCGGGAAACGCCCTAAAATACAGATTTTTAAAGAATATGATAGAATAACCCATAAAAATTTAAATTTGTGTTTTTATCTTCCAAGAAGATATGTAATGAAGTGAGTATTTCTTCTATACCATTTATCAGCCTGTATCTTACAAACGAATAAGGTTAGAGGAACATTGTATTGAGGTACTTCAAATATTTTGTCTTCACCCTGTATTTTGCTCGAATCTGCCATACTTTGTACCCTTAAGGTACGAATTTCAATGAACAGATTGTCTGAATTCGTTCACATATCCTGTATATTTGACAGTTCCACTAAAAGTTTATAATGTAGGTTGAGTAACTTTGAAATTAGTCACGTTTTTCATTTGTGCTTATAATTTTCCTTGCATTATTGCTTGGCGACATCTTGGACCGAATATGACAAAAAGACATATTACTCGTAGTTATGTATGTACAGATGCTGATAAATGCTTGACGTTTAATCTATTTCAGTTCTAAGTATGACCCATAATAGTAATTTTTTATCTTTCATTGTGAGCAGGATGGGATCCTCATTAAACTTTTTGGTATATGTTATAAATTGCTTTTTAACTGCATCTTGTATATTTAAACATAGAATTCCGAACAACAACCATTAAAATATAAATATTTATGTTTATTTGCCTTATCTTGAATTCCCTTTTTGTTAATTCCAGTGTCAAACTGATACGAGTTTATAATTAACTAACTTGAGAACGTCAAGAGTATATTTTTGAAAGATGGTTTGGAAAATATTTCCAATATTAGGTACTGAAAATGGAAAGGCTAGGTAAGTTTTTCCATATTTATCCAATTTATAACCGAGTAAAAGGTACAATATGTTGTAAAGTGCAAAGTTACATATATTTTGTTGCCATAATTGAGTAGTAATCCAATTCCATGTATTTTTAACTACTTTACTTCAAACAAGGTTTGGTCAAGTTCATTAATTTTAAAGTTTATACAAATGTTTTGTTGTCAACGATTGTTTTAGTACCGGTACTGAAAATACGGGATTGTTTTTGTCAAATGAGGGTAGAGGGTTCAAAATGAAGCAGACTAGGGTAAACGATACAGTTATTGGCCACCTAACGATTGCGTAAGTTTGTTGTTACCGAGTTTGGTTTGTTTTTCAATAGAACAAGATAATCTTGATTCTATTAGAGTAGAAGTTTAATTCTAATCAAATGAGAATATACAAATTTTCAAAATAATCAAAATACCAAGATAGCACCAAAAATTTGGTTTTCGCCCACTAATCGACATATAGTCAATCGCTTCTTGGTCTAGCCAAAAGTAGTTATTAAACATCAGGTAGTCAAAAAATGAAATGTATTTTCTGCCATTCTGAGGATGATATTTAATATCGAAACAATTGTCAAATTTCTTGGAATTTTTAACATTTGTGTCAATACATTCTGGAATTATCCCGAAACAGTGAGTTTCATTTAAAACAGTAGTATGGTATACTATGATACAGTAAGTGGCCATCCGTTTTTAGTCGATTTTACAAGTAGCATACTAAACTTTCAAACGTTCCTCCTATTCTGGACAGACTAATGTTTGATATGCATGTGTAACACAATCCGTTGTATAGGTACATTGTTTTGAAAAAAGTAAGTGTTAGGTTGTGGCACTGTAATATTCGAGATAATTATAACTTTCTGATTGTCTGCCAGATTCTCTTCATCTGAAATAGTTTCCTTTCCACTTCGTCTGTAACTATATTAATTCATATTAAAATCGGAACTGGTGATTTCTGTTCACTGGTTTGACATTTTCTAAACATTTGGTTACTTTACCATAATTTAAGTTTGCATCTTGGGGTACCTCCGATGTTTCGTCAGTAGTACTTTTTTCTTTTGGTATGTGAAGTCTTAAACCTCGCTTTAAAATATTTGTTGAAATTTGAACAGGATTATGATTCAAAAATGATTTGTCCGTTTTATTTAAAGTTAGGTTACAGCAACACTATATCATCTTTTTCAAGAGACTCATCGTTATTATTTTACGGTACGTCTAAGTTCTTACCTTGTTTGTCGAAATCATCATACTCTGTTATTAATTTATTATTGCTGTTGATAGGCATTAGGTTCTCACTTTCCTGAAAGGCAATATTTTCAATTTCTAGAATAGTAAAACTGATCTTACATTTGATAAACTTTTTTTATTCCTTAGTGTTTGATGGGCTTGTGTTTTTTTCTTTTCCGTTTTTTGTCTTTTTTTTATTGTTCACTCCTTTTATCTCATTTCATTTCAAGTTGCTTTCCTCTTTCAATCTTCCTTCCTCAATTTTCTTAAACAATTTCCGCGTTTCACCGTTCTGTCTGTCAGATAAAGTAAGCACAAAGGATACTTTTTCCGTCTGCCTTTTCTCATTTCTTTCTGGAGTCTTGGAACTAAAAAACTTTTCAATGGTTATGGTCGAATCGAAATATATAGCATTGATCTCATCAAATAGTTCTACAAACTCGACGGCTTGTTCAATTTCTACATCATCAATGTATACTGGGGCAGCATTTAAAGAGGTGGCGGGATTATTCAATTGAGTACCATCTTCACTTACAATAGGGATATCTTCCAAGTTAATAACTTGAGCGTCGGTATCTTTAGTGGGTGGAAGTGACAGTAATTTAGTCTAAAAATTGTTGAACGGATTATATAAAATTTTGGCATCGTCATGTGAAGAATCTGCATCTTCAATGGCTTGAAAGGATGCAATACGTTCTTCACGAACAATTTCAATAAAATCGCAATAGGATAATGATGCATGATGACAATTGATTTGTGATGCTTTCTTGAAATTGAATATCGTTAGTTTTTCTCAAACATTTAGAAAAGCCTACTGCTAAAGGATTCCATGGAAATAAACCGATTGCCTTAAAACAATATTTAATAGTATTAGTATAGTATGAAATCATAGCACTTTTTTATTAATATGGTGTAAAATTTTCTTCACTAATAATTGAATTCGGGTTTTCCCTTCTAAACTATATGTAACAGTTTTGATCCAGCTATCTTTTAGGGGTTTGGATGCAGCTACATCTGTGGGTTGCATAATTCGCGTCGCTTTAGGATATAAGGCCACTAATATTATGTTTAATTTGGAACAGAGTTCGCTGGTTTGAAAGGTTAAATGGGTTTGATGACCATCAACAAATAAAATTATGGGGAATTTCATATTTATCTGGAAAAGGTGCATATAAGAAAGTGGCCTGTGTATTCGTAGAAACATTCACTCTTTATCCACCCAGTCTCACTACATCCAACGCCCCATTCTCCGGGTAGTGATTTTACTCAACAGAAGCCACGCCCATCGTAATACGTCGCCTTTAAATATCTTCCGTATACTCGACGTCAGCACATTGCTCTAAATATACTGTGTTCCAGCACTGCTGGTTTCTGTTGTATATGCAGCGATTTCATGGCGTTGACGGTTTTGTTTTATTTACATTACGATATTCAGTAGTTGGTCGCCACTAGTCTTAGTTAGTTCATGTAGATTATTCGATTTTTAGTCTAATTGTGAAACGCGATAAATTGCGTTTTTGTTAAAATACCTAGCGACTGTAAGGTAGACACATCCTTTATCTTCCTTCCAGGCATATTTGCTAAGCGTAATTGCTTTTAGATTTACGAATTGAGAATTCACGGTCAGTTTTGTGTACGCTGTCTCTCGCTAGAGACAATATTATTTTCAAATATTCAGAAAATAGGACACGTATTTCTAATTTTTATGCATCTGTTTTGGATATTAAATGTATTTAATCTCCCACGGAAGCTAAAAAGGGTCTCTTCTCATCGAACTACCATTTATTTTACTATCTAAATAATTGAATATATTTATCTATCTACATATCAATTTAGTTCGACCCGTTTTAATTTAAAAATTGCATTCAGCTGAATGCTTTAATTACCAGACGAGCTATACTGTTGCTGTAGTGGTATTGGTTGACTGCCTGTTCCCAAGCAGCTGTGAACATCCAAAAAAAAGTTGAGGGAAGTAAAAGTTGTCTACTATGGAATAGTTGATGTGTTTTTCCTGTTTTTTATATTTATTGCCGTTTAATTTTCAATTATGTTATACTTGTAGTGCAAATTTTGGAAATTTTATTTCAACTTTTATTAATTTTTTTACATTTCAACCTAGACTATTTTTTAATATTTTTTTAACAACTCTGATCATTTTTTTTGTAAAATTTATTTCAACCATTGTTAATCTTTCAGTTCCACTTTGATAATGTTTTATAAATTCATTTTTATTATTGAAACTTGTTTGCTAAACGTCTTATTTTTATTAGTGTTTTTAAATGAAACTCAAGGTCTCTAGTCAATTCCACAATATAATACAAGTTATTGAAAATTCTAAAAAATTGACAATTGTTTCGCTAAATCAATATCATCGTCAGAATGACAGAAGTTACATTTCATTTTATGCTTACCTGATGTTTATTAGTTATTTTTGGCTAGACCAAGAAGTAACCTAACTTGTGATTGGCTTAATATATGTTTATAGAAAAAAGAAGAAGATTTGATATTACAAATATTGAAGCTTAGATATTATTAGCCCTATGGTGATATCCTGGATATCATTTTTCCAATTAAGATCAGTATAACTGTGTAATTATATAGAAAACCAGGAAAACTATATCTGCTGATCTTTATAATTATCACTTAAGAAGACAGTTTATTAGTGGAGAATTCCCTAGATTTAACTGTTCATTGACAACTTCATATTGTGGGTTTCTTAAATGTCTTCTAATTTCCAGTTCTTCAAGGAAATCCAGTTCTTGTTTCTTTTCACAAATATGCAGTACTTCTAGTTCTGTGTTAGGTGTCAATGAATGATTGGTGTCAAGTAGATGTTTTGCGTAGTGGGATTTATCTGGTTGTTTTAATCTGTATGCTCGTAAGTGCTCATTGTATCGTATTTCAAAATACAGATTAAAACAACCAGATAAATCCCACTACGCAAAACATCTACTTGACACCAATCATTCATTGACACCTAACACAGAACTAGAAGTACTGCATATTTGTGAAAAGAAACAAGAACTGGATTTCCTTGAAGAACTGGAAATTAGAAGACATTTAAGAAACCCACAATATGAAGTTGTCAATGAACAGTTAAATCTAGGGAATTCTCCACTAATAAACTGTCTTCTTAAGTGATAATTGTAAAGATCAGCAGAAATAGTTTTTCTGGTTTTCTATATCATTGCACAGTTATACTGATCTTGATTGGTTAATGGAAAAATGATATCCAGGATATCACCATAGAGCTAATAATATCTAAGCTTCAATATTTGTAATATCACATCTTCTTCTTTTTTCTATGAACTTATATTAAGTCAATCACAAGGTCACTTCTTGGTCTAGCCAAAAATAACTACTAAACATCAGGTAGGCATCAAATGAAATGTAACTTCTGTCATTCTGACGATGATATTCAGTTATGAGCATATTCCATGAAGTAAGGGTCGAGACAGTCAATGTCTTATTTTTACATTTATTAAATCACATTTGTAAATTTAACCAGGTTTATAGATGTGGATGTGTACCAACTACAAAGCTGATAATGTTCTAGGTGGCGCACACTTATCGTATCTTATTTTAACTTGATTTCACTTAATTTTTCTTTCTCTACAAAATAACTCATTTCTTTCATAAGCAATCATTTGCCATTTATAAGAAAGTAAAGTGGTATTGCCCGTGAACCGGTAAGACCTACTCCTAGATCATTATTTAGCTGGCAAAAGAATTTCGCCTGAGATGCTCTATAACTGAGTAGCCGCTACAAAAAAGGTAGTAACCAAACCACAGGTAATAAAGAGTAAGGTTTGTGGTAGCATCCTCATTAGCGTAATTATTGAATCTCGGTTGAAACAATACCTAGATTTGCACGAGAAGGATGTGATGGAAGTAATTTCATTCGAGAACATTACAAATTTTCATGTGCGAATGCGAACAAATCTGAACCGAAGTGAAGAAAATATAGACTTCGGTATACAGTGCAGTTAATGGATCAGTAAATTTAGTGAGAGCACCAAAACACAATGGATTGTGCGAAATTCATGACCAAACCTCAAGTTGATGCTTTTCCAAAAACTATTCGTTTGTCATCACTCGGACTTTATCAAAATCAAGAACGAAGTCAAAGTTCGTAGCAAAAGTTCATTCAAAGCAAGGGGTTATAATGCAAGTATCGACATCAAAATAAAAAAAGTGAATCTGAAGGACTGATTTTGCGCTGTAATTTTGGTAATGTACTCAAACTAGTTTCGATTTGTATCAAGAGAACAATCATATACATACTTTTTAGATTAAATTCGAACACAGTTATCGCATTGAATGTGCAGAAGCTTTTAGCTACTTGCATATGTCGGATACCACCAAGTCGCTTTTCTATAATTACTTTAATGACGGACTGTCAACAAGTGGCGGCAAAAAATTGCATGAAATGAATTTTACCGTTTCGGAGATCAATCCAAGAGAACGTAAAATAACATATCTCTTCGATAGCTGGAGATACGATTTTATTTACAACTGGTCTACAAATTATTCAAATACATATTTTCAGAAAAGAACATTACGACGAATGAATTCTTGGGAGTGTTCTCAAGTGAGTCGAAGGCCTATGCTGGAAAGGAGATCCAGATTCTTGTAGAAAAAGATCCGTTTATTATAATCAATTTGACACCCACAATGGAGCGTGCTCCTGAGCAAAACTGGTCGTCCTAGTTTTGTTTCGTTGACACAACTGGATCGTGTCATCGAACTGCAACTAGTGTAACATTTATTTTGGGCGACCATAAAATTGGAGGTATGCCTTAAGCTTTTATATTACATTCTGGTCAGTCAGAAGAAATATACCATCATGCATTTTTATCTTTATGAAAATAAACACCAAATGGGTTTGGAGGAAATGGCTTCCCAGCAGTTTGTATCGCTAATGATTCGTAGGCTGAAAGAAACTCTCTGTCGACTGTTTTTCCAGATTTCAATCGATTGCTTTGCTCATTTCATGTTTGCTAAGCGTTTTGAAGGTGGATGTATAAAGCAAAAAACCGTATAGACATGAGTCATCGTCAGTCATATATGATGACGTTTAGGGCGATTATGTACGCAACTAATGAATGAAATTGATAGCGAAATATTATACAAGACACTTTTACAAGAATGCAAAAAGTATAGCCGGTCTGTTGAATACCTTGGTGCATACTCGCTAAGGCGCCCAGAATGGTGCAATTTTTATCGTAAACATCTTCGTACCTGAGGCCACCAATATTTATGTTGAAGCCTCGATAAGAATTTTTAAAAATGTTATTTTACAAAGGTGTAAAGCTTTCAACAGTATTGATTTGCTCAAATTTG
This sequence comes from Galeruca laticollis, assembly GCA_963921935.1. Taxonomy (NCBI): domain Eukaryota; kingdom Metazoa; phylum Arthropoda; class Insecta; order Coleoptera; family Chrysomelidae; genus Galeruca; species Galeruca laticollis. The sequence continues at coordinate 16,772,023 of OY998183.1, read as the reverse complement.
TAGCGAACATATTAGAATCATATCATACAAGAAAAATATTGAATCACGCAAACAGTAACTCGGCATGATATTCTGTACAGGCTGGTAAATTAATTTTGGTGTGAGAAAGCCATACAACTTGACAACGTTGTAAATGCAGTTACCGGGAAGAGCAGGCGACGTACATTCCGCATGCAAAGTATTAAAAGTTGTGAGAGTGCCAATAAGTACGAGGGCAACACAATATTTTGAATTTGGTTTTAAAATTAATAAATTGTGGCACATGTATAGTGCTATATAAAATCGAGTTCACAAAACAAAATGACATTAATGTGTTCTTTATTATTAATTAAATGAATAAGGAAATAAAAACCATTAGATTTTGGTACGAAAATTGGGGTCTTTTTTTGTACAGACATAGTTATTCATTACATCAAAACCATACGGGTAATTCTATAATTACCCTTTATAATTTTATGTGATTATAAGTGTAAATTATGAATAATAAATAGATTCCAAGACACATAAATTTTCAACTTTACTTCAAATTAATGTCTTTTAAGTGATCCCTTAATAATATCCGCCATTGAGGTATATTTGTGTATAAATTGGAAGTCAGGTAGATTTTGTAGATAAAGCGTACAATGTGATAAGGATTGTTAAACGACTTTCTAAATTTAACAATGGCCAACAATTTTTCCTATCTGTTCGTAGTAATAGTTAATGACATACCTACCTGTTAAGCTTCCTAAAAATGTTATTTTTAATAATATGTAGTAGATAATAAAGTAAAAATTCGGGTTTATACACAAAATTTGAAAAACAAATTGGGGAAATCGCCTTTAGAGATAGTCTAATAAGTATACTAATAATATAAATAAAATATTAAAGCTTTTTCATGGTAGATATTTCTACTTTCATATGTAAATTTTTGGGTTTTTTGCAAATATTTACTATGAAATTAGAACATCCCTTCACACTGTTTACAGAGTTAGGACTGACAAAACAAAAAAATCTTGGTTCTGGGTGCCGTCAATTATTGTTTATTTAGAACTATGTACAGATATGCTACAAAAATTATATTACTCTAGTGGAATTCCTTACTAATATCTACAATTCTATAACACCAATTCACATTTTTACATTTGTTGCGTTTAATGTATTCAGTCATACCACCTACAAACGATCACTATAATGAAAAATATGTTTTAGATGTACAGGGATCATCAACAGTAAAATAATGATGTGCATCTACAAATGATTCTTCAAAATCACCTTCTATATCAACTTCATCATCCTCGCTATCTCCGTCTTCGGCCAAATTGATAATAATATTATCTACAACAGTATCTAAAAGTGGTTCATTGTTCATAAATTCATATTCAATCTTTTTAACATGGTCACATCTAATTTTTAAATCATTTGCAAAAAATGGGTCAAAAAATTCATTATGGAATTCTTTAACGTTTGAAAAATTGGAGGTAACATTTCATATGGCCACATATTCTCTAATTGCCGCCCAAACACTTTCGATCGGATTTAAGTCCGGGTGATAAGGGGGTAGCCTTAAAACTTGTAATCCATGTCGAATAAACAATTTTATATTGCGGTTTGTACATTTTTGCAACGTTATAAAGATCCGGTTTTAATATTTGTTCACTGTAATATATGTTTCTTTCAGTAAGCTAGTTTTTTAATTGTTGTTTAGTCCAAGCAGTCGTAGGTCATTTTTCATTTAGAACATTGTGATATGGGGCGTTATCAATTACCACAACAGTGTTTTTTGGTAGGTTTGGAATACGTTTTTCTTGTACCCACTTCTCATAATTTTTGTACGCCATTTCATTAAGATAATCTCCTGTTTTTGACTGGGATTTCCACATAATACCAGCATTAGGTACAAAACCATTTTCACTTCCTGTATGCACAATGATGAGCCTATTACGTTTGAAACTGGTTTTCTTAATTCTTCGTTACTCTTGTCGCTCCACCCTTTAAGGTGCGTGTGACATGAATGAATGTATGTTTCATCTATATAAATGATAGGTTTGTTCTGTTCTCTGCACTTTTTTATGTTTTTAAATATAGTAGGCGTAAATGTCTGATTTCGTGACGTTCTATTAACAAACTTCTGTTGTTCTTCATGTTGGTCCAACGAAAATCCAATGAATGAATTTGTTTCTGCGGAGATTCGCGATTTCGTGCTAAGCCATAACTATCTGCAAATGTTTGGTGTACATTTCTTAACGTGGGTACTTTTTTCTCGGATATGTGATAATCTATTATGCACCTTCTAAGCACAGTTTTGTCGAATTGATCTATACGGATACTGGACGTTCTTTGTTTTTTAGTAGGCACATCAGTGTCAGCATTACTTCCTACCAGAGCTTCTTTTTTAATACGGGAAAGCGTTCTTTGGCTAACTTTCGTAGCAACAGAAACTCGTTCAATGACCTGACAATAAAATAAGTCGATATAAATGCTGTATTAATGTAATGTTTTATTCATGTGTATTTTAATACAAATAAAATGAGGAAGTAGTTAAATTTGTTTTCAGTGACCGTTATTTGGAATAAAAATGTTTGTCGTGGTTTCCGGCCATTTAAAAGAAGTATTAAATTCAATTATACTATATTACGTTTCAGTTCATTAGTTGTTTTAAACGATCTTTAGATTTTAGTTCAAACATATTATAATATGATCAAACCGCAATTGAAACTGAAAATGGAAGATGGTTCAAAACAAATAATAAAACCGAAACGTAATAAAGATAGGTATGAAATGAGTATAATAATTATATTTATAAGCTAAAAAACCTATTACATTTAAATAGGTATCTTACACAAAATAAACATGTGCCCTTTTATATACTCCTGTATACAGAAACAGAATAGTTATTTATGCAACAAGTGCATAAAGTGGTGCTTTTTTTCACGAATGGAAAAATTGGAGCATGAGCCGCAGGCATGCAAAAACCAAAAAATCTCTCATTTAGTGTGCTCTAAATAGGCTTAAAATGGAGTCGATTTGTTTGTAATGACGGTGCATAAAATTGACACATGAGTGCATAAAATACTTTGTCTCACCCTAATGTCACTTTTTTAAATCGTTTAACAAATAAATAGTTTATGTACGAAAATCGATTTAAAACGTTTACTATCAAGTGTAAATTTGTTAAATAATTACTTTGGTTTAAAAACTTTATTGCAATAATTAAAACTCACCTTTGTTATTGGAATTGTCGACTTGCCATTGTTTGCCTCTTCGGCCATGAAATTTAAACCGTTCATAATTATTTCACGGCACTGCTCATTCAACTTTTTATGAACAACTTTACTCTTTGGAGCCACCATAACAAGTTAGTATTGCACAACCCCGGTAATCACACTTTTCTCTGAACTGTACTGTCGAAACGAAGCCTACGAATTCTGCCAGCGAAGTGAGCTCTTGCAATCCGCATACGTTTTTGCTACAGCGCATTGAAAAGTACCAAACTTCCAACTGCCAAAATTAATTTACCAACCTGTACGACAAATTTAAAACGACGCTATACGTACAAAGAAAAGAAAAATAGAAATATTTTGTAACCTCATCAACCGCTCCTCAGTTACTTTGCATGGTTAACGTAGAAAGTGGTTGGACATGCCATGCTTACTCCGTAATATGGTGGCATATATTGTAAACATATCTGTGCCTTGAAACAAAGTACTGGAGCACTGACAGAATCCGCTCCGATATTAACACCGGATGACAAAGTCACTTCGACTTACATTGTTTTTGGTACAAATAAACCAAAAAGGAGTTTTTTATGTGTTTGCAAAATACAGACGTCGAAATGTCAGATGTTGATTCCGTGCAATTTCGAAGGTGACGGAAGTGAGTGTTTCACGCCTACAACAGTCTCCCTGAAGTCGCAGTTTGATCGAATACTAGACCTACAGAAAAAACTGTTAACAGGGACAAGAAAAACATTGTGGTTAAATTTATCGTATAACGACTGTATTTCAACCATTTTTACGCTATGAAAACAAAGACAACACGACAAATCGGAGTGAAACCTACATACATCAGCCGCCGACAAATACATAAGGGCCATAAGCTGGAAATAAAAGGATAGTATCCGGCCGTTAGTCCTGCATAGAGTCTGGAAAAAGGCAAAAACGTAATAAGCGAAAACACGACCTAATTGAAAATGTAATGAAAAACGTGCAAAATGATGAGCCACATTGAACAATATAATAATGTTCGCTTTGTTTGTACTTATCTATGTATATCACTTATATTTTTAGCACCATATTATAGTATCAAGAACAAATATTTCATTTGCCTACTTTAATTTTTTCATTTCGAAAACAGATGAAACATACCGTATATTAATAATGTAGATTTCGAGGGTTGTGCTGGAGCGCAGTATATTTAGTGTGACTTTCTGACGGTATACCGAATATATTTATAGGTGACGTATTACGGTGGACGTGGCTTGGGCTAGCGTTAAGTATTTTTATAGCGTTTTTCGGTTGACACTCCTGAGAATATAACCTCATGTTAGTGAATAATTGTGGTGTCAAAATCAACAAGTTATAGTTTTATCGCTAATCAGCCGTATTCCGTATGTTATTTTTAACGATAGTCCGTTATGTTAAAATAACGATCGTATTTAACTATATTATTAACTCTTATATGATTACGTATAGATATTACTGAACGATTTGTTAAAATTCTATGTTAAAATGGAAGTAAGTTTTGATTCGTACGAAGCGAGATGGTTGAGTGATATACCTTCAACTAATGTAAAAAGAGAGTAGCTTAAGAAACCCACAATCTGAAATCGTCAATGAACAGATAAATCTAGGGAGTTCTCCACTACTAAACTGTCTTCTTAAGTGATAATTGTAAATATCAGCAAATATAGTTTTCCTGGTTTTGTATATAATTGCACAGTTATACTGATCTTAATTGGAAAAATGATATCCAGGATATCACCATAGGGCTAATAATATCTAAGCTTCAATATTTGTAATATCACATCTTCTCCTTTTTTCTATTAACATATATTAAGTCAATGACAAGGTAGGTCACTTCTTGGTCTAGCCAAAAATAACTACTAAACATCAGGTAGGCATCAAATGAAATGTAACTTCTGTCATTCTGACGATGATATTCAGTTATCGAAGCAATTGTCAATTTTTTAGAATTTTCAGTACATTTCATTATATTGGTGCAATTAGCTAGAAACATTGAGCTTAAATAATCAAAAATCTACACTCAAATGTAAATTATTATGGCAACAAGTTTTGTTTCAATACAACCTCAAATTGTGACGTCACACTAATCTCGCGTATTCGCCAATAAAGTGAATACGAAAAAACGGGCCATTCAAAACCAGCCTAAAATCGTCAACTTTCGATCCTCAAATGATGCCTGGAAAATCTTAATCATTTTAAGACGATAAGTCTGACATAGAAATATACTTTCAATTGAACTACCTTTGATTTATGTTCAGCACTTCGTTCTATAGACGAAACTCAAAAAATTTTCAGCATTTCTCAAAGCAGCCATTCAAAATTTATTCAGAAAGCACTGTACCACACAAATGTGTTAATTATGTTCGGTTGCTAAAATGACAATCACCACGAATATGAATAAAAAACAGATTAGATTCCCGTGATTTATTTCATTAGCGAGATCGTTAAGCAAGCTGCCAAACTGGTGCAGTTATTTAACAATAAGCTTTTTAAAATAACGATGGATAAAATATCGGTTCTCGTTCAAATAACTACGCGTATGATTATACAGAATCGATATTTTTGGATATATTGTTATATTACATAACAACTATGGTCGTTAAATAACATAACCTGATACGGAATAGGGATGAATATGTATTTTTGTTGATAACTATGGAGCAAAAAAAACTAAAATAATGGAATGTACGGAATTACTCTCTTCATCTGATAGTTCAGATGAGGAAGTTGAGGTGATTAAGAAACAAGCTCTTCGTTATTGCGTCCATATTTAATGCCCGTTACCTATTTAAATAACAAATCTCCAATATTTCAAAAAATTATCTGAAAGGTATGTAGTCGTAAAATCAATGAGGTTAGGTTCGCCATTTTCCTCCATACAATGAGTATGTTCGATTATACAATCGAAGAGATATCGAGATTGCTCGCAAAGGAATTAGTTTAAATCTTTTCTAGGCGTATGACGTAATGAATCTCAGAGAGAGTGATATCCGAGCACGTAAACTGAGAACACTTTTAGTGAAATCGCTACTGATTTGGATATATCAGACGGCAATATTCTGTAGGGGTAAATGATCATACGTGAGGTAACGTCTCCAAATGCCGAGACAATAAACATTCCCACTGCCTTATACTGCTATTTTTTTGTTTTTTGGGTACAACAAAGAACGTTTCATCCCCATCAAAAATGCGTGTGTGGTCATCAAGAATATTGTAATGTTTTTCTTATTTATTAAAAGTTTTTATTACGGGTGGGATAAATTTCAAACACTCGGTATGGCTACTTACTAATTTATTTAAAACACTAAACTAATCACTAACACTTAATTTATATATACTCAGTATATTCACTTAAACTAATTTATATGAACACTTAACTAATTTATATTTACTGTTTGCTATTTCGGTGTATTTATTTCACGAGATCACTTTTATCAACTAACTCTTCCGCTGATTGGTCCTTATTTATATTAAAGCCATTTTTACTAGTAAATTCTGGGCTGCGGCTTACACACACAAATAATTTTACTCGCCATTTCTAGATAAGTATGTTTACATTAGATAGTCGTGCACTCGTAAACAGTTTTTTATAACTGCGTATCCGCCAAAACTTTAACTTCTATACCTGGCTTAGACAGAGTCGGTTTTAGGGACTATACCAGTGTGCTGTTTCGTAACATTACCCCCTCCTTAAATGGAAGTTCCTCCTGGAACTTTTGTGTAGCCGAGACTGGATGTTTGAATCGGCAACTGGCCCCATTTCTACACTTTCCGATCTTATGGAAATAGCAGGGCACCGTCTTCATCGGATACTGATAACGGGGGGTTGTAGCTGCAAATTAATAACCGGTATCTCTAAAGATAACCTCTACCATGTTCCTGATAACTCGCCAATCCAACTGGTTACTCGCTATCTTAGGCATAGCCAGTTTCTTCACGCTGGATTCTAACACATGGTCTCGGAGGTTACAAAGTGGTTCCCACACATCGCGGTAGGTAGATCGATCTTTAAATTCATCTTTAGTTACCACGTAGAAGACGTACCGCGAATTATGTTTCAGTTTCAGTGTCTTGCCAGGGGCTGGAATCTGGTCTTCAAGTTTTTCTAATTGCCCGAACTTCTTTCGAAAGACGGTTGCCAACCCTCGTGCGTTCTTGATACGAGCGGGGATGTTGTATGCCAGTGAATAATCTTCCGGGAGAGTGAACAAATCTTGTTGTTGTTCCGAAGTGACTCCATATCTAGCTTTCCCGGTACCTCCATAAGCGCCCATAAATTCATCGAAGGTGGGGTCAGACACATCTCGAATAAGGTTTACTCCTTCCTCGATGTCATGGTCTTCTTCGAATGGCGCTAGTCGGTTTTGGTGAACTACTTTTGGTTTTCCGTTGGGGATCTTGCTTATGCGATATATAACATCATTGATCCTTTTCTTGATTAAGTATGGACCTTCCCAGGATTTTTGTAATTTTGGAGAAAATCCTTTTCTCCTCGTCGGGTTGTGTAGCCATACTTTGTCCCCTTCTTTAAAGCCGCCTTCTGTGGCCTGCGTGTCGTACCGACTTTTCATTCTGTCGCTGGCAACTTGAAGATCCAGCCTTCTTCTCAATTGGATTGCGTAGTTTTCGCCTGCCAGGCCGGCAGCCAAATTCCAGGTCACAAGGAAGCCTCGTTTCACGTCCAAACAGGATTTTCGCCGGTGTTTCACCCGTGGACTCATTGACAGCAGATCGATAAGCCAATGCAAATAGGGTCCCAATCTCTCTGATGGCTGGATACTACTTTGCACAGGTATTTTCCAATAGTCCTGTTCATTCTCTCGACCATTCCATCTGACTGTGAATGTAATGCTGTTGTTCTGGTCTTCTTCATTCCCAGCTTGTCGCAAATCTCCTGGAATAGATGGCTTTCAAAATTTCTTCCCTGGTCACTGTGGACTTCCAAGGGTACTTCATATCGGCTGATAAATTCCTTCACCAATACATTCGCGACAGTTGTGGCCTCTTGGTTCGGGATAGCGTAAATTTCCACCCACTTTGCGAAATAATCCATTACAACCAGTATGTACTTGCTACCATTTTCTGTCGTCGGAAATGGTCCAGCGATATCTAAAGCAATCCTTTCGAAAGGGCTTCCAACATTGTACTGTTTCATGGGTGCCTTTCTCTTGCGATGTGGTCCATTACTCGTAGCACAAGTCGTACATTTCTTACACCAGTCCTTCACATCGTCGGAGCGGTTCATCCAATAAAACCTTTCACGGACTCGCTGAAGGGTTTTCTTCACTCCCAGATGACCTCCCGATGGACTGTCGTGTAACTTCTTCAGTACCTCAGCTACTCTCGCTCTCGGGATAACTATCTGTCTTCTCTTCTCGGAACCATCATCGTTCTCAAGGATTCTTTTCAATATACCTTCTTCCAGGACAAGGGAGTCCCACTGAGCCCAACACGCCTTGAGTTTCGGTGAAAATCTTGACACTTCTTGCCAGGTAGGTCGCCGGTTTTCTTTCTTCCATTGCCGAATCATCTTCAGGTGAGGATCATTCTCTTGATCTTCTCTGATCCTGGTGGGTGACCATTCCTCGTTGACTACAGTAGTTCTTGAAACTGCAGCTTCCCTAGATTCCACCTTGTTGCAGTGGGAGCAGTCTATTGGGCACGGCCGTCTGGACAGGGAGTCGGCATTTCGGTGACTCACGCCAGCTCGATGTTCGATGTTGAAATCATACTCTTAAAGTCGTTCAATCCATCTAGCGATCTGGCCCTCGGGATTCTTGAACTGCATCAACCACTTGAGTGCTGCATGATCAGTCCGGATTAAAAACTCCCTACCATAGAGATACTGGTAAAAGTATTCCACGGACTTCACTACCGCCAAAAGTTCTCTTCTTGTGACGCAGTAGTTTCGTTCCGGTTTGGAGAGGACTTTACTGAAATATCCCAGTACTCTTTCTTGTCCTCCTTGGATCTGTGAGAGCACTCCACCAATTCCTACGTTGCTTGCGTCAGTGTCAAGAATAAAGTCTCCCTCTGGTAATGGATATCCTAATATCGGCGCCGAAGTTAAATGCCTCTTCAAGGTTTCAAATGCCGTTTGACAGTCTTCGTCCCATTGGAAAGCTCTTGCTTCTTCTGTGAGTCGCGTTAGAGGCTTGGCAATATCTCCAAACTTCCTGATAAATCTTCTATAATACGTGCAAAGTCCGAGGAAACTCCTAATTTGATGTTCATCGGTTGGTTGCGGCCATTGCTGAATGGAAGCAATTTTCTCTGGATCCACCGCCACTCCTTCATTGCTCACTATATGACCTACATAGTTGACTCGGTTTTGGAATAGCTGACATTTCTTCGGGTTTAGCACGAGCTGGGCAGCTTGGAGTCGTTTGAATACGTCTTCCAAATTCTTCAGATGCTCGTCAAATGTCTTCCCCAGTACTACGATGTCGTCCAAATAGACCAGGCATGTCTTCCAAGACAACCCTCTCAAGACATTTTCCATAAGTCTTTCAAATGTCGCAGGCGCATTACAGAGCCCGAATCGCATGACGTTGAATTGCCATAATCCAGATCCGGTGGTAAAAGCAGTCTTCTCTTTATCTTCTGGGTCCATTTCCACTTGCCAATAACCAGCCTTCAGGTCCAAGGTGGAAAACAGTTTGCTGCCGGCCAAGGTGTCTAGAGTATCGTCAATACGAGGCAGAGGATAGCTGTCTTTCTTCGTCACGTTGTTAAGCTGGCGATAATCCACGCAGAATATCGTAGTTCTATCCTTTTTCTTGACGAGCACTACTGGAGACACCCATGGACTAGTAGATGGTTCTATTACTTTTTCTTCTGCCATCTCTCGAATTATTCTTTCAGCTTCCTCTCTCTTCGCTCGTGGAAGTCTTCGAGCTGATTGTCTAATTGGCTTAGCATTACCCGTATCGATTTTGTGTTTGACGGCTGATGTTCTGCCAGTCTTTCCTCCTTTTGGTACGAATAAGTCTCGATACTGCAAGAGAAATTCTCTCATTCTCTTTTTCTCAGCTCGATACAAAGATTGACCAGCTACTGATAACATCTGTTCGAATCTGGCATTAGAATTGTCAGTGGTCGTTGTCTGACGAACTATAGACGTCACGGGTATGCAGGATAAAATCTTGGTTTCCTTCTTGATGGTAATCGTTCACGTTTATCAATCTTACAGGGATCTCTTTCGCCGACGTAACCAATCATTTCCCATTTAGTACTCCTTTGCCAACCTCCTCGTCGTGGTTCCTTGGTTCCATCATAACCGGTGTACCTTCCGTCATGATTCCCTGTAGCCGTGCTATTATCATGGTTTCGCTTCGTGCAGGTAGAACGGTATCTTCCTTTACAGCTGCCAACACCGCGCTGCCTTCATATGGATGCAGGAATATTTCCTCGGAACCCACTTTAATGGTTCTGTTTCTAAAGTCTAATTGGAATCCATGTACATTCATTACGTCCATTCCCAGAATCACGTCTTCTTCAATGTCAGCTATGATTACCGTATGCGTGAACTTTTCTGCGCAAGTTCCCAATTGAATTTGTGTCTCACCGTCAACGTTGGCGCTCTCACCTGTGGCGGTCCGCAGTCGCAGTCTCGTTGGTAAAAGCTTATTCTTGGAGTTTATTAGTTCTGGTCGTATAATGGTTCTAGTTGCTCCAGTGTCAACCAGCAGAGCATATTTCTTGCCATTTACTTCGCCATCCACATATACACTGTCGTTGCGACATCTGAGAGAAGCTATCAGTATGAGAGGGTCTTTGGAACGATCATGGGTCGGTGCTGCCCCCTCGTAGCCGACCCGTTCTAGTTTTCCTGTGACTGGGGTTCTTGGTTTGCAGGAGTCTTGGGGCGCTTACATGAACTACGTACATGCCCTAGCTCGCCACAATTCCAGCATCTGATCTTTCTCGGTTTCTTGTCCATCATATTTTTCAATAAACTGACAAACTGGTCAAATCTGTCTTCGTCACCTTCTTCTTGGATGGTCCTGATTTTGCTATATCCTGAAGGCTTCGTTGCTGCTTCATATTCAAGGGCAGCTGTCAATGCGTCGACTAATGTTTTCGGATGGGCTAAACGGAGCGTCCTCTGCATATCGGGGTCACGTAAGCCATCAATAAAGGCCTGTATGCCCAGACATTCCATCATGTTCTCTGGTGCTGACGGATAAACAAATCGAACTAGTCGGGCAATGTCCACTTCATATTCTTGAAGGGATTCATCACGTTTCTGCCTTCCGTTCTTCAGCTGGGATTGGTACAAATGTTCTAGATGTTCATGACCATAACGCATGTCCAACCTCTTCTTCAGCTGCTCGAAGTCATCCGTTTCTTCCAAAGGTATCGTCTGGAGTACATCTAAGGCATCTCCGCGAAGCGCGATGGTTAAGTTCACTGCCTTCTCTCTATTGGACCAATTATTCACTCTAGCGGCTGCCTCAAATTGTTTCACGTAATTGGTCCACGACATTTTTCCATCGAACGTTGGGGCCTTGACTCGGGTAAAACTGCCAATGTCTTCAAACTTAGATACTGTTTCTGGCTTGCAAGGTTTCGTTTGCTCGGTCTTCTTTTCTTCCACTGGCGTGCTTCGCGTTCTTGAATCGGCAATCTTTTACTCCAACTCATTGATTTTCTCGCCTATCGTTGTAATCTTATTCTGGATTTTCTCGTCCATCGTTGACATTTTATTTTCAGTTTCAGATTTTAGAGACGAAATTCCATTTTCAACGTCAGCGGCAATGTCGTTTTTCATTAATAAGATGTCGGCGGATATATCGTTCTTCAAAGTAGAAATCTTCTCGTCCATATCAACAGAAATGTCGATCTTCATAGCAGAAATATCGTACTCTATAGCCGAAATATCGCTTTTCACATTCGTAGAAATCTTCTCTTCCATGCCAGAAATCTTCTCGTCCATGTTCTCTTGCATGGCAGAAATCTTCTCGTCCATGTTCTCTTGCATGGCAGAAATCTTCTCGTCCATGTTCTCTTGCATGGCAGAAATCTTCTCGTCCATGTTAGCAGAAATTGACGAGATTAAGGTGGAAGCCTCGTCATTAAATAAAACTGTTTCTGGATCAAAGCCGTCATTTTCCAGTGCCACTTTAAGTCTTTCTACTAATTCACTTTTCTTACCGGACGTTTCCAACTCACGATCTTCCAATTCCGCTCGTAATTCCGCCACTTTCAGGTCCCTTAATCTCTTGGCCATTTTTACGTAGATATTTATTTATATTATCCCACTTCTGACACCAATGTAATGTTTTTCTTATTTATTAAAAGTTTTTATTACGGGTGGGATAAATTTCAAACACTCGGTATGGCTACTTACTAATTTATTTAAAACACTAAACTAATCACTAACACTTAATTTATATATACTCAGTGTATTCACTTAAACTAATTTATATTTACTGTTTGCTATTTCGGTGTATTTATTTCACGAGATCACTTTTTTCAACTAACTCTTCCGCTGATCGGTCCTTATTTATATTAACGCCATTTTTACTAGTAAATTCTGGGCTGCGGCTTACACACGCAAATAATTTTTCTTGCCATTTCTAGATAAGTCTGTTTACATAAGATAGTCGAGAACTCGTAAACAGTTTTTTATAACTGCGTATCCGCCAAAACTTTAACTTCTATACCTGGCTTAGACAGAGTCGGTTTTAGGGACTATACCAGTGTGCTGTTTCGTAACAATATCAATAAATCCTTTGCGTTTTAAATAGGTTTCAATGCCAACAATCCAATTACAAATATCAGGTTTCGATACATTTTCACTTGCTGATGTGACATCTGCAGGGGTTTTTAATCGTATCTCAGGTTTCGGCCGAAGAAATACTTTCTAACAACCCTTCTCTGGCCGATTATTTACAAATGAGTTTTTCCGGGGAATCGCATCTGAAAAAACTTCAACTTATCCTTGTTGATATTCTACAGTCAGTGAGAACCCTTTACTTTGACTTGAAAATATTCAGTGCTCAAAATGACTATATTCTTCTATTCTGCTTGTTTTTGGATCATCCCCGTTTCAATGGCCTTTAAAGCTTTGTCGATATCTGACTCTGTGTATTTCTTATTATACTGTTTGTTTTTGGTAACTTTTCGAATTTTGAGTCTTTATCTGCAAAATAAAATGGAAAAAATCAAGCGAATTCGACATCGTAACCCCAGGTCGCGAATTACCTCAACGCATCCCGATGACATCGCAGTGTAAACGCCAAGTCAGCAGAGTGCGGAACCGAGGACATAAAAACAGTTGTAAATAGTTTTTTAATGTTGTTGTTAATTTGAATTTGATGTAAACGTAATAATTGTCAGAGAATATAATTGTAACTTGAAAATAAAGTTTTAAAAAATAGAATTTAGTGCTTGAAGCAGTTAATTCGCGCCTATTATGCCCCCCTCGTAACTTCTGAAAGTAATGCGATAAAATAATGAACCGAAAACTAGATTAAACTAGAGGAAATTATACGATGACTAGTAATAGTGGCAAGCATCTGACTTCAATTGAGTGATAGACGGCGTTACTATCTTTAAAATTTGTATTTCAAACTAAGGTCACAAAATACCTCATTTGGAAGATATTCTAATTACCTTTACGGCAATAAAAACTTGAATATGATTTTTAAGTGATTTTAGTGACATATCGTGAAGTAAATGAATGCATCTCAGTGACGAATGAGCATTCACACTCAATGGTTAGGTTAATAGACAGAATGTGGGTTATTGAGATTATAATGTGATGCATTCATTTACTTCACGATATGTCACTAAAACCACTCAAAAATCATAATTAAGTTTTTTGTGCCGTAAAGATAATTAAAACATCTTTCAAATTAGGTATTTTGTGACCTTAGTTTCCAATAGAAATTTTAAAACTAGTAACGCCCTCTATCACACAATTGAAGTCAGGTGCTTGCCACTATTACTAGTCATCGTATAATTTCCTCTAGCTTAATCTAGTTTTTGTTTCATTATCATATCTCATTCCTTTCAGAAGTTATGAGGGGGGGGCCACAATTTACGGCCGCACTGTATAATTATACTCTCATCTGTTATGTCATTGATATAGTAATTCTAGTGAAACATTACAACCAAAACTATCCAGGATAAATGATTGCCAGTTGAAATCATGACGGAAGTATGTTTAATAAGAACTAAAAACATCGCCTATTTGAAATGCACAGTGCTTATTGCGCCAATGTCAAAAAGAGTACTTAACGCATAAGTTAAGTTAAGTATTAACGTATATATACCGCTACGCTCTAGTTGTTCAATGAAGAGTAATTCAGGGAGTTGGCTCATAGAGGGGGTTTTGGTTTTGAGGTGCCATTCATAAAATCAATTCTAATTTTACTATAAATACGTTTTGCGCGAATCAAGAAAGACAAACGTTGTCGGTTTGTGTAGACAAAGATGAGATTATGTCAAATAAAAGATGCAAGTACTGTAATTGACCTTGAAAGGCGAATTGGGTTATCTGTGAAGGGAATTTCTTTTAGAGGATATTTTTTCGGGTATCTGTTTATAGATAACGTTGCCTCTGGTTAATAATGTGATGTGACATTCTCGATGACCAAGCGTTGCAAATTCACTTTCATATCTAGATGAGTTAATAATAATACTATTTGATTTTAATTTTCAATCGTAGTAGGCATATCGTCAATCAACACAAATAAACACGAAGGAAAACTGACACTTATTACTGAATGTCCATTAACGGACAGTTTAAGGATATCCCGAAAGTTGAATCCAAAAGACTAATTAAAATGGACATCCAGCGGATGTCCATATAATGTCCCTGGACAAATGGAACATCATATGGACAAATTCTGGACGTCCTATGGACGTCCGGTGCTATTTGGGCAGGATTATAGTCATGTTCTACCGAAATAGAAGAGTTTATTATTTGTTCTTCTAAGTTTGTACACTCCTCATCATTGCTCTTGTTTATAACATATAAAATTAAAAAGACCGTTGGGTTTCGACTCTAACCTCAAATTTCGAATATATCCACAAAACAATGTCAGCTGAATGAATATGTAAAAAGTATACCTACCTCTGGTTACAAGACTTAATATCAACTGTCCTCTACTCATATTGCTATTTTAATAGCTGTTTATTTATCAAATATAAACAACAACACAACAGTACAAAACAAATGTCTTAATTTCGTAAAATAAAAATGATCGTAACTAACGCGTTGGTAACATCCTAACTACGTACAAATACGTTTTAGTCGAGTAAAAACATCGCATGTTAAGTTCAGATGACATCTGAAAACAATAATAACATCTTATGTCTACATACGATGATACAGTTTAATTACAATGACTTTGATATGATCGTATGTTCACATACGATGCTGTTTTGAAGTATTACGATGATATTTGGGCCAATTCGCTATGAGGATCAGATACGATGTAACTACTTTTTCCAAAATAACGAATTTTTTTTGGTAAATTTGAAAAATAGTGGTTGCAGTAGAGAAAGCGAGTTTGGCCTTATAAGAAAGTGCTCTTAACCCATTTTTCCCAAATATGGAGATATGATGTTATTATTTGCGAGCGTCGAAGTGTACACTCTTAGAGTGGTTTTTGGAATTCCGAATTTCTTTGACGCCGTGTTCACAGGTAACGCATTTCTAATTTCATTAAGTGCTTCATTCAGTTTTTTCCTTGTGTATCTTACACGTTTTTTGGATTCTGGAACCACCAACGGGGAAGGATCAAGGAAGACACATTTTTAGATGAATGCTTTCAAGAATGAATGATACACTAGAAATTTTTCAATGCACAGTTTTAGAAATTTTAGGTCAAATTTAATTTAGAACGTCTAATTATCGATAACATGATATCGCACTGATTGAACTGTAATCATTATTGTCATGTTCTTGTTACACGCACGTGAATTAATTTTGGCTTGAATTATACTCTTGAAATATCTTTTGCTTATTTTTTGTATGGGTCGCAATTTAAAATATACCTTCCACTATCTCTAGCAAGTCATACTGTCGATATTTTGCTACGCATTTTCAATTTGCCTTTGTTGAAATATGTCCTAAAATCTATTACCGACTTATCGATCAGTAACAGAGCACATGCGATAAACTGGTTTCTATTACCGATCGTTGTGTTTCTCAAAACCAGTTCATATTTTTACACTAAAAACCAATTGAAAATAATTCTAGAACTGATAAATGTTTGAAATATGTATAGGAAATACTAAAACCTAGCACAATTTTAATATATCACTAATTTGTTCAGTCTTTAGATGCCTACAATTTTCTAAACATTGTTAGTTTTCAGTGTTTTTATGCACTTTAATATTTCCAAAATAGCCCTATTACTTCAACTTTAGGTGGGTCGGAATTTGAAATATATAATCGAATACCTCTAGTCAGTTAGTGTGAAATTATTTTGTTACATATTTTAAATCTCTATTTATAATATAAACATTTATCGAAATACATATTAAAACCTATGACAGACCTACCAATCGGTAATAAAACCCATTTTCGATGCAATGATTTCTATTAGCGTCTCCTGCGTTTCTCACAATAAGTTTGCATCTTGATAATAAAAATCAATTGAAAACAGTTTTAAAGCTGAAAAATTTGAAATATGTATGAAAAATAACTTAAATCTAGCACAATTTCAACAAAAATCACTTATTTGATTAGCCTACGATTTCATAAAAAATATTACCTTTCCATGCTTTATTTTACACTTTTTTTTATTTAGAAAATAATAGTTGCATCCACCACTAGGGTTATTAGCAACATAACATAACAGTAACATGAAATAACATTTAGGCTGGTAACGTCACTATAACATACAATAATATTTGAATAGCATCATATCAAAGATGAGGAATCAGTAATAAGCAACATGGTAACGAGCTTAGTAATTTACATTTTGTTGACTAAACCTATTTCAGAGAGGAATCCGATTGTGTTTTCAAAATTACAGTACACACCAAGAGTTGATTTTAAATCTGCACTTATACTGTACGTCCGGCGTTGTTCCGCGAACCTCGGACACTCGACCATGAAATGTTTAACTGACATTGGCACCTGACACATATCACAGATTTTGTCTTGTTCTCCTTTCAGCAAGTGTTCATGGGTATACTTTGTATGTCCAGTGCGCAAACGGGTGATTATTATTTGGTGTCTTCTTTGGCTAGGGATGTTTCTCCATGGTATGATATCATCTTTAATTTCTTTAAGTTTCATTCCAGATTCTGCCCAGACAGATGACCAGTAGTTAGAGACCACATATTTCATATATTTTTTCAGATCAGTATACGGTACTCCCTCTTGCTTTTGAAAGATTGGTTCATTCATGGTTTTACGTGCAATTTTATCAACCCGCTCATTGCCAGAGATCCCAACATGTGACGGGACCCACATGAAGACCAATCGTCTGGATTTTTCCCTAATTGTGGGAACATACTCTTTGATGAGCCTTGTCAGGAGATGATCTGAATAAATGAGTTGTATACCTTGTAACGAGCTTAACGAATCTGTAAGAATTAAAGTATTGTGGATATCTTCATGAGCGGCGTATTTGATTGCTTAAAGGATTGCAAAAAGTTCACCACTATAAATGCTGCATTGTGGAGGTAGTTTGAATCCACTGGATGTATTCGGGCTTAAAAAAGCTGATGCTACTCCTTGGTTTTACTTGGACGCGTCTGTGTAGATGTGAGTATAATCACAATATTCATTTATTGATGAGAGGAAATGATTGTGAAGCAGACTAGGAATAATTTCAGATTTGTTGAATTTGGAGAGGTATAGGTTGCATGGTGGCAAGGCAATAAGCCAAGGTGGTGTGTCTGAGTTGTTGTTGGGAAGGGTAACTGGGAAAGTCACATTCAATTCGGAACTGAACTTGTTGATCCTCTGATAGAAAGGGTATGTTAGTCTTCTTCGGTTTTCATACAGATCGCGAAAACGGTTTGAAAAGGTGTTATGATATACTGGATGCTGACTATCAGTAGAGACTAAAGATGCATACGCTAAGCTCAGCTGCTGTCGTCGCAGCTGCAATGATGGCTCCCCAGCTTCACTGTAGAGACTCTCAGCGGGAGTTGTCCTGTATGCTCCAAGGGCCAGCCGTATTGCTGTATCGTGTACCGTGTTAACAATTTTCAGAACTGATTTACTTGCTGAGGCATATATTATAGAGCCATAATCGATTTTGGATCTTACTAGAGCTCGATAGAGAAGTAAGAGCGTTTGTCTGTCGGAACCCCAATTTTGGTTTGACAGAATTCTCAGTAGATTGATGCCGCTCTGACATGATGTTCTGAGATGGTTAAGATGGGCATTCCAGTTTAACTTTCTGTCGAAAAACATTCCTAGGTAACGCATCTGTTCCACCACTTGGATATTCCGGCCACATAGTTTCAGATCAGGCAGTGCTAGATCTCTTTTTTTAGTAAAGAACATGCACTTAGTTTTTTCTGGGCACATTTTGAAACCAGTGCATTTCAGCCAACTCTCAATCGAAATCACTGCCTCCTGCAAGTTATTTTGGATTGTGGTAAGATTTTTTCCTCGCGAGTATACCACAAGATCGTCAGCATAAAGGCTAGCTTCTACAGGTTGTTTGATATTCTTCACAGCTTCATTTATCGCAATTAGAAAGAGGGTGACGCTCAAAACCGAACCTTGAGGGGTACCATTCTGTTGCACTCTTTTCCCGGAAAGTGTTCCATTAACTTTAACTCTGAAGAATCTTTCTCCCACGAAGTTTTCAGCAAATTTTAGAAGATTGCCATTTATACCCCAGGAGCTCAGTTTTCTAAGAATGTTATATCTCCAGGCGATGTCATAAGCTTTACTAATACCGAAGAAGATTGCTATGGTGTTTTGTTTGTTATCATATCCTTCGTGAATATATGATTCTAAGTTAATTAGATTGTCTGATGTTGATTTACATTTCCTAAAACCACTTTGTTTTGGTGTGAGCAGGTGGTTTTTCTCCAGGAACTAAGTGAGTCGATTGTTAACAGTTTTTTCCATCAGCTTGCACATTGTACATGTTAAGGATATTGGTCTGTATGATTGAGGATCTGTCTTTGGTTTACCATGTTTTATTAACGGAACTATGGTTGCCTCTGACCACTTCTCAGGAAAGACCCCTTCTGCCCATATCTTATTAAATATTTTCAGGAGAATATGCTTAGCTGTATCTGGCATGTTTTGTAGGAAAATGAACGGGATATCATCAGGTCCTGGGCTGGAGTTTTTGAAAGAAACCAGAGCTTCGAGGAATTCTTCATAGGATATAGGTACATTCAAAGGGTTCATTTCATCTTGGGAAACATCAATCCCTTCAGATTCTTCATTATTTTTGTAGTTCAGAAATTCGGGTGTGTAGTTTGCACTGTTAGAATTCTTTTCATAGATGTCTGAGAAAATTTGAGAAATTTCGGTACAACTGGAAGTTGATTTTCCCTGATATTCAATCCGTGAGATTCCATGGTCTGTTTTATTACATTTAATACGTTTAACTTTGTCCCAGATCGTACTTAGTGTTGTTGAACTGCTATTGGATGATACATATCTTGCCCATGATTCTTTTCTACTTTTTTTCATGATCCATCGAGCTTTTGCCCTCAGACTCTTAAAAGTTATCAGGTTTCTTGGTGTGTGGTGCCTTTTTAGTCTATTGAAAGCGTGTTTAGAGGATTTTATTGCCTGGTCGCATTCTTGATTACTCCAAGAAACGGGAGTGTGGTTGTTCAGTTGCTTTGTCTTTCCTATTGCTAGTTGGGCTGCATCCGTTATGATTTTGGTAATATCATCAACACATTCATCGATACTATCTCGCATGTGGAAGTGACTAACCTTGGTTTCTATAATATTTGCAAAAAGATTCCAGTCAGCTCTTTTTAGTTTCCATTTTTTTGTCACAATAGGTTCTTCTACAACATGCTGTGAACTTGTGAGTAAAGTGGGAAAGTGGTCACTGCCATATAGATAGGGAAAGATGGTAAAATTGAATTGAGTGTGGAGTGAGAGGTCGCTAATGCTGAGATCTATAACACTGGAGTTTCCTAAAAACGAATTGAAACGAGTTTTTTCTTCGTTGTTGAGTAACGTCATATTGTTATCATCGATAACATGTTCTAATATACGACCTCTTGTATGTGTGGAGTCGCATCCCCATAGGGTGTTATGGCAATTGAAGTCTGCTAATAATAATCTCGGTTTGGGTATTTGCTGGAAGAGATCATTCAGCTCCTCGTATGTCACGTCACGATTTGGTGGAATGTAGATATTACATATATTTATCTCTTTAGGGTCCAAAATTTTAATGGCAACTGCTTCAAGGTGGGTTGTTATAGGGATTTCGATTGGACCGTAAGTTTGGTGTATGTAAGTAGCGACGCCACCGCTTGCTATGTTTTGATCTGGTCTGTTTTTATGGAAACAAAGATAGTTTCTCAGATTTTGTGAGTAGTCTTGTTTAAAATGGGTCTCCTGTAAACATATGATCGTGGGTTTGTTTTCGGAGATAATCAGTTTTAGCATTTCTTGTTGTGTGAAGAACCCATTAAGGTTCCATTGAATGATGGATAGTTCGAAAGTTGATATTATTAATGTGTTTCTTGTGACGATGCGTCGCTTTCGGAATCTGAAGCTAGCGATACTTCTGCTAGCAACTGTTTCGATAATTTTTTCTTAATTTTGGTACACCTACTTTTGATACATATGTCTTTAAAATATGGGTACACACTACTCAGCATATGAATTAGACCATGCACATCGGTTGCGTACTGTTTTGCCACACTCAGAGGGTCGTTAGAGCCGTATACATTTTCAAAAAAGTCTTTGAGTTGATTGTAGTTGATTACAAAATTTTCTGAATCAATGTATGCTTTAGTTGGTTGCATGTGTTCTTCGAAACTTGTGGTTTCAGGGCGACTTTTCTTACTTATACTCGACGATGGTTTTCGGAATGGGTCAGATGGTGTATCTTCCGTAGGAGTTAATATTTCTGAGAGGTTCCTCTTATTCGATGCATTAGTCAGGTTGTCTTGGTCGGGAGTGATGGGGGAATCTTCTGGAATTAGGGATGTTGTAGTATACTCTGGCGGTTCTTCTGGATTTTCGGGAGGGGGCATTGCAGGGGGTCCATTTAGATGTTCAGGTGTCTCAGTTGTACATTGAGAAGATATATGACCATTTTGCTTGCATTTGAAGCAGGTTAGATTATCTATTCGATAGGAGGTATTTTCATGGTTGACCAACATAGACTCCGGCATGACAATATTTTCGGGAGGATTAATGTAGACTTGCCTTCTGAAACTCATTATATGTGCAAAATCTGGATTGGTCATGTTGACTCTGAGAAAGGATATAGGGGATAATAGGCTGAGGCCAAGTTGTTGTAGGGCTTGCTCTAAATGTGAATGTGGGATTGTTGGGCTCACGTTAGATAGGATCAAACGTTCAGATAGAGTTATCAATCTTCTGGCTCGTATAATTTGGTTGTTGACACCAATTGCACCGTGGTCATTCATAAAAGTAGTTACTAATTCTGGGCTGGTGAGGTATATACAAATTCTATTATTCGAAATTATAGATGCGAACAGAATCTGTTTAGGGTTGACGAGTATTCCTAAGGCTAGGAGATATTCTTGGATTTTGGTTCCTTCAATCGCAGGAAATATTATAGCTTGGTTCTTCACTGGAAATTTTGTTGGCTGTTGTTTACTAAGTACTGAAGAATATGACATGTTTCTTTCGGTTTGTTGGTTAGATTTCTCTATTCAGGTATCCATCGTTGTGGTTTGGGGATTCCTGTAGTCAGAAATCCCCGATTTTGGTGGACTCAGTTCAATATTTGAATCTTTTGGCACGGGTCATGTGTACCAGAGTACGGTCCTGGCCCGTGCGATTTATCGAGACTTACGAGTCTCAAATACACACAATGGTGAACTATGATGTTAGGTAGTACACTTTCTCGAATTTATATTCACTTTTATTCAAGAACTTTAAATAAAAATTATGCCGTGGTGGAATAAATTCGGTATTTCAGTAAAAAAACTGGTCAGCAAATCTGTTGTTATTAAATTATTTAAATGGTTTCCCACAAAAAATGTCAATGGAACAGCTCAAATCTTAGATTTTATTACTTGCCTTTAGCAACAGGAGCATACAGAGGTTCACTGAATACAATGATACACTTATTAGAATTTTAAAACTGAAAATTCACTGATTTAGATAGACTTTAATCCAGAGCAAATTTAACACTCCACCAAGTAGCAATTCCACCACTAATCTCTATTTTACACTTTTAGATTTCTAAAATAAATAGTTACTTTACGATTTACATGGGTCGGTAATTGAAATATACATTCGAATACCTCTAGTCAGCCAGTCTTTAGCGATTTTGTTACGTATTTTCAACCTCTATTTAGAAGAATAAACTTTTTTCGAAGTAGATCTTAAAATCTATTACCGACTCACAGATCGGTAATGAAGCACAAGCGATAACATTACTTCTATTACCGACCTCTAAATTTCTCACAATAAGTTTGAATTTTTATAACAAAAACTAACAGAGAACACTTCCAGATATAATGAACATTCCAAATATGCATGGAAAATTACTACAAAAATAAAAATATGCCTATACAACCTTAACTTCAAAGTTCAGGTACTTACCGAACACAGTACGATATTGCACTATCAACCGTCTTCGACAGAGAACGACATAACAATGGGCGAGAATCTGTTTAATTGTTGGGAACAGTATTGTCACATGTAGATATTCTGATAAGCAGATACATTTCCTAATATCGAATTTATTTCACAGCAAGGTATCAAATAGAGAATATTGACAAATATAAGGCGAAATCGTAGGTTGTTGAAAGGTCGGTGATAGATATCAATTTTTAGAGGGTCGTTATTAGCCCATTTTACCTTAATATATGTAATCCAATTATCAATCATAATTTGTAATCTCTAAGGTACACAGAGGCCGTTCTTTTTAATGTAGTTTGAAATTTGCAAAATGCCTGATGTCATTGGTTCATTCATTAAATGTGTTTTTTTTATGTTTAGTACGGGGGCAGCACTTCCTTAGTATAGTGACATTGAATCATTGAACAATTATAGCGTAGCGTTATATGCGTAAGGTAGAGGAAAATATGATAATAAGCTGAAGTGGCCAATTACTATACCTCCTAAATTAAGTATTGTATCAGTGGTTGACCGGGTGGCCAATAAGTGTATTTTGTTATAAACATATCACAAGTGATATATTAACAATACGTTATTTAAGTACTCGGCTCTTTCTTTAGAATTGTTCTTGGTTCATTTATTTAATTTATGAATAAGTACACTTATATTTTCATCTTTCTTCGTAATTATTTCCACCATCATTATCTACATATGTGAAAACTGTATAAAGTTTTGGTACCAGCCGATAATGGCTCTGAGTATCATTGGATACTGTGTTTGTTTCAGCTTAAGTCATAGTCCTCCAATATGGTTGTTTTGGAGGTCGCAAAGATACATTGTAACGTTGATGGCTTTTATTGGACTCATCAATATTTATCTTTTACGAGTAAATCTAAGTGTAGCTATTGTTGTAATGACTCAATATTATAATGTTACATTAGAAAACGGAACTATCAAGGAAGTGAGTAGATAATTTAAATAGTTTTTATTATCAAAAGTTGAATTAAATTAATTATTGTCATATATAGGTTAGAGATTTTGACTGGGATACTAAAGTTCAAGGATACCTTCTAAGTTCTTTCTTTTACGGTTACGTCTTCACTCAACTCGTTGGAGCATACTTAGGAATTAAATATGGTGGACGAGTAGTGATTGCTGTTGGAATGGGAGTAGCCTCAGTTCTAACTTTACTGACGCCAATTGTTGCTTACGTTAATGTTTATTTATTTATAATAATTAGAATTTTGGAAGGATTATTTGAGGTACGTCTCGATAACTTTTCTTCGTACTAAGAACAAACCTAAATTTTACTTTTAGGGATTTATTGTTCCAAGTACTCTAACTATGTGGAGGAGTTGGGCACCACCATTAGAAAGATGTCGCATATTAACCATAACAATTTCTGGATCATATCTTGGAACGGTAATCTGCCTACCCATGTCTTCAGCACTAGCTACTGAATTTGGTTGGGAGAGCATCTTTTATGTAACTGGTAAGGTAATAAATTTATTATATGTATATATATTGATACAGTTCTGTTATTTAAAATTTTAAAGAATTTCGTTCAATTTTATTTTGCAATCCTTTTGGCAAACCCAGTATTGTCTATAAAATCAAAAAGATATTGTAGGTTAAAGAAAAGAGAATTCATGATAAGATATTTAGATAATAAAAGAATTCCAAATCTTTGTTACAGAAAAATAACAAATAGAGTTTTTTTTTGAAAAGAAGAAAGTGTGTAACCACAGCGTCATGTGGTTATTTATTTTTTAAAAAATAGTGAGTTGAATTTGATATTCCGAACGGAGAACATGTAATTTATTAGTTCTCCAATATTTCGCCAAGTAGTAGTTAATTAAATAATATAATAATTAATAATAGAAATTGTTATCCGGTTCCCATAATTGTAAATTCTGTGCGTGTTATTTTTATTAAAAAGTTAGTCGTCAGTTCGGAAAAGTGAACGATCCTGAATTCTAAATTAGATTTAGAATTGTACGAGTTTGGAGGAGTTTTGAGACTTGGTGAGTCTGTAGTAGATTATTGATAATATAAAATAATGCATTATTTCGATAACAAAAATATCAGGCCTTAATCAAAATTAATCATAGATGCATCTAATTAATCGATTATAAAGAAATTTGATTCAGAATAAATACAGAAATTTAATATTGAACAATTATATTGAAAAAGTATATTGAAAGAAGTTGGGACTGTGAATGGGTATTTAGCATTCGCGAAGTAAAAGTGACAATTCGTAAATCATTCGGACATTTAGAGACATTTCTCAATTTAGTTT
Organism: Galeruca laticollis; assembly: GCA_963921935.1. Classification (NCBI taxonomy): domain Eukaryota; kingdom Metazoa; phylum Arthropoda; class Insecta; order Coleoptera; family Chrysomelidae; genus Galeruca; species Galeruca laticollis. The sequence goes on along the minus strand of OY998183.1, from coordinate 16,746,768 downwards.
GTAATTAATTTAATTCGTATCCTTCTAGATCAGATTTTGCCATTTGATAATTTATAAACTTTCTTCATAATTCACTGAAATTTCATTCCTTGTAGATAAGATATTTGTTATTCGATAAAAGAAAAACTAATATTTGTCTATTTTCTGTGAGATTTAATAATTGTATATAATTTTTGGAATTCGACTTACGTTAGATATAGTTTTGTAATAGATTTTAACAACTTATTGAAATTAATCTCATTTAATTTGATTAAAATTTTTATTTGTGACAGTGATATTTGTGGATTCTTGGTGACAAAATGCTTTTTGAAATTTATTGAATATCAGAAAGAAATTGAAAAGCCTTTATAATACTGAACAAACAGCCACAGTATAGTAATAGGTGGATCAAACAGAACAAAATTAATAATCAATATTTTATTTAGACAATACTTTGAAATCTTAAAAAAAATTTCTATTTTATGGCGCATTGAACCCACCCTGAGATAAGAGTGATACGAATATTTTACAACAGCTTTATCTTCCAATAAATTATATTTTTTTGGTAGCCGGGCATTTTTGACAACTACTGTCAGAGTGCAATAAATATCATACGCTGCTAAAGCCGTGTTCACAATAATTGTCGCTACAACGTAGGGCAATTATAAAAGATACATAATTGAGTATAATAAATTTGTCACCGCAACGTGGGGCAACTATAAAATAAAATCGATATATAATAATATATAGGTTATAATCAAATTTGAACATGCTCTTAATTGAATAATTTGCTGGGATTAACTTCATCGTGTCTAAAAGTTGATGTTTTATTATTAATGATTCTGGTTATGTGTGATTTTATTAGATAGTTATTAGTTGACACTTGAAATATTTAGAATATAACTATAGATTATAATTGGTGTGTTAATATTTAGAGAATCAGTTCAATAACTACTGATCCATCTATTTGAAAAATCTGATTGAGGTAAGGTTGATTTGGAGTGGGTCTCATAAGTGTCTTATAATTTCTAATTCCTCAAGAAAATCTAGTTCTTGTTTCAAATATGTAGTATTTCTAGTTCTGTGTTAATGAATATTTGGTGTCAAGTAGATGATTTGTGTAATGGTATTTCTCTGGTTGTTTTAATCTGTATGCTCGTAAGTAATCAATATGACTAATTTCAAAGTTTCTTAGAGTTTGACCCAAAAAGACATTACATTCTGGACATTTAAGTTTATATATACCAGACTTTTTTAATGTGGATATTCTTGTTTTTACATTTAACAATTTTTAACTCCCATTACTTTTTATTTTAACAGGAATTTTTGTATTTCTTGCTCATGATACTATATTTTGAAATATTATTGGAAATATTACCAGCTATGTGATAGTTTTGTGATTTTGTAACTTTTTAGTTTGTTTAGGAAATATTAGATGTAATGCCACTTTTTGTCTTTTTTATTAAGTAATTTAATTATTATATGTAATGGATAAGGGTTGGGTGTGGCTATTTGTTTAATTGTATTAATTTCTCTATAAAAATTATATTTGTTCATATGAATTGACACTGCTCTATGAATCATTGAATTGTACGTCAATGTGTATTCGTTTTCTGTAAGTTGAATAATCAAGTACTTTTTTAACTGTTTGAATTTTTATATCATCAAAATTGATTGAGTTATTTTCTGCAACTTCTAACGTAAATTGAATTTTTAGGTGTAAATTATTAATATGATTGAAAAATACAACTAACTGTCATTCACTGCCAATTAAACAAGCTAATATGTCGTTTTTACCTTAATAAGATATTTTCAAAATGTTACATTCAAAGATGTTCCTTTCTAAAGTGTCCATAAACCTTCATATTGAATATATACTGTATTGCCAAAAAGGATATAATTCTTATTAATACATACATCAAATAAATTGAGTTTGTCTGAAATTATTTATTCCTAGATGAATATTTTCATCTTCTAATAATATTCTTACAAGTGTTAGGCATACTAATGGAGAAATTTTAGAGAACATATTGGTAACATCAATTGAAATGAGTTAAGAGTTATCTTGTAAGCTGTATGCTTTTAACTTTTTTATTAGGTATTTGTATTTAATGGTCAATTAAGTATTTATATATGTATCCATAGTTATTAGGTATATTGTTGAGTATTTTAGGTAATTTATTATTAGGAGTATTAACATAAGATAATACAGGTCTAATTGGTTTCGATACCTTATGTAATTTAACGACTCAATATAATTGTGGAGACTGAGGATTTTTATTTATGACGCATTTCTTTTCATAATCATTTAAAAGATAATTTCAATTAGTAACATTTTTTCTTACATTATTAGAAAGTTTTTTTGTTGGGTTTGCTCTTAGAATATGGACATCACTAGATTCTATAAAGTTATTTACTTTGGATTTATAATCTTCAGTTTTTAATGTAACAGTGGCATTACCTTTGTCAGATTCTGTAATTGTGAGGTTATAATTTATTTTTTATTGAATTTGAAGCTGAATTGTAATTTTTTATTTGACGTTTAACATCGGAGGGTTTAATCTTTTGCATTAAATTGGCAATTTGTAATTTTTCATCTAGAATATCATTTTAATTAGATTTTAAACCTATTTCTGATTCTGTCGCTAATATTTGTTTAATATCATTTGTAAATTTTGGTGGTATGCTGCACTTTGAGCTTTTATTTAAAAAATTCATTCCACTATTTGTAAAGTTAGTGTGAAAGATTTTCAAATCGTCATGCAGAGTGTGTCAGTATGTAAGTACTTATAGTTTCATGATGTTTATGATATTGAATTCTATGTTGTATGTATTCAAGTTTTTATTTAGTGTTTGTTCTTGCTTCTTAAATTTCTTGTGCTTCAATTTGCTGACACTTTCTCTGATTTTGTCGTAAAATCCTATTGGATGTAGATGGAATGTGAGTTCAGAATGTACAACTTTTATGTAGGTGTCTAAGGAGTCTCTTATGTTTTCTACTTTCCTCTTTAAGCCAGACTCGTTGAGCACATTTTATTGCTTTTTGGGCTGGAGGTGGCATTTTATGTCTTTATTAAGGCATTTTTGGTTTAACCAGATATTTTGGGATTTTTTGCAACGTTTTTCTGGTATCTTCTTATATAATAGGGTCAAGTTTTCTCCAGAAAACTTTTTAATTACATTTACTATTTCGAGAGAAGACTGCTATTATACAAGAAGTTACTAGAAAAACGTTGCAAAGCCTCCCAAAACATCTGGTTTATCCAATAATGCCTTAGAAAAGAAGTAATATCAAATTATGTAAACATAAAATGCCATAATAAAACACCTCAAGCCCAAAAAACAATAAAATGTACTCAACGAGTTTGGCTTAACGAGGAAAGTAGAAAATAGTTCAAAATAAGAGACTCCTCCGGCACCTACATAAAACTTGTATATTCTGAACACACGTTCCATCTACATCCAGAAGAATTCTACTGTTTAGACGACAAAATCAGAGAAATTCAAATCACACAATATGAAATTCAATACTCTAAAAATCATGAAACTGTAAGTACTTACATACCAACACACTATGCACTACGATTTGAAAACCTTTCAGACACTAACTTCACAAATAGTGAAATCGAATTTACAAATAAAGGCTGAAATACAGCATACCACCAAAATTTACGAATGATATTAAACAAATATTAGCCACATAATCAGAAATAGCTTTAACATCTAATCCAAATAATTTTCTTTATAAAAATAACAAATTACCAATTTAATAAAAAATAAACGGTTTTAAATACAATATCCTATTATGAAATTGTCACCTGTATACACTTCAGAGACTGTAACGTGCTAACAAACCGAAAATTCTCCAAAAATAATAAAAAATGTAGTATATCTGGATTCATAGGACCCGCTGAACACGCTCTCATGAGCTGAAAATCAATGGGGTTCATCTGTGAGACACACTGAAAAATATCGAATTATAAAATTAGTCACTTGTACATATTCCGGAGGCTGTATCCTGCTAACAAACTGAAATTCCTCTAAAAATGACATAAAATGTGGTACTTCAAGTATCATAGCACCCGTTGTACTGGCTCTCTCTTCTCAGCCTTTCTACCCTCTAGAGGGTGTAGTGATACTATTTTAGGAATGTTTTTGAATGAGACACCTTGAAAAATATCCAATAATGAAATTGGGCACCTGTATATACTCCGGAGGCTGTATCGTGCTAAACCCGAAATTTCTCGAAAAAGGACAAAAATGTGACACTTCAGGTACCATAGCACCCGTTGTACTAGCTCTAGTGAGCTAAAAATCAGTAAGGTTTATCAATAAGACGCCATGAACAATATTCAATCATAAAATGGGTCACTTGTATACACGCTGGAGGCTGTATCGTGCTATCAAACTGAAAATTCTCCAAAAATGACAAAAATTTGGTACCTCAAGTACCATAGCACTCGTTGTACTGGCATTAGTGAGCTAAATATAAATAGGGTTCATATTTGAGACGCTTTGAATAATAACCAATCATAAAATTGGTTACTTGCATATACTCCGGAGGCTGTATCCTGCTAAGAAACTGGAATGTCTCCAAAAATGACAAAAATGTCGTACTTAAAGTACTATAGCACCTGTTATACTGGCTATTGTGAGCTGAAAATCGATAGAGTTCATCTGTGAGATGTCCTGAATAATACTCAATCATAAAATTGGTGATTTCTTGCACTCCGTAGGATGTATCGTGCTAACAAGACATGTACCGAAAAGTGGCCGACGACGACATATACACAGGATTTTTTTTCTAAAAACCATTTTTTCGTGTTGTTCTTGATGAAAAACGTAAAAATAACTCAAACATTTTTTTCAAAATTCAACTTTTTTGTGGGTAAACCATATTCTAAGATCAGACCCATCAAAAAGTTTTCTAATAATGTAAGAGATATTGTTAATAATTCAAATTATCTTTGACATGATTATGAAAAGAGATGCATCATAAATAAAAATCCTCCATCTCCATAATTATAAGGAACCGTTAAATCACATAACGTATCGAAACCAATTAGACCTATGTTAATACTCCTAATAATAAATTAGCTAAAAAACTCAATACTATACTCAATAACTACGGATATATATCTAAATACTCAATTAAAAATTGGATTGAACCAATAAAAATATACAACTTACAAGATAACTCTAAACTCATTTCATTTGACTTACACTTGTAAGAAAATTACTAGAAGATAAAAATATTCATCCAGGAATAAATAATATCAGATATATTTAATTTATTTTTGATAACAAGGTACATTAGTGAAGGTTTACCAATGGGAAGTCCTATTTCACCAATTTTGGCAAACATTTTTATGGACAGTTTAGAAAGGCACATCATTCAATGTAACATTTCAAAAAATATTTTATCTTGGTATCGATATGTGGGTGACCAATTAGCTTGTTTTTTAGTTAGTGAATGACAATCAAATGTGTTGATCAATCATAATTATAATTTACACCTAAAAATTGAATTTACTTTAGAAGTTGATGAAAATAACTCATTCAAGTTTCTGGATTTAAAAATTCAAAGGGTTAATATTATACTTGATTTATTCAATTTTCAGAAAACCAACGCACACTGATGTGACTATTCCATATAATTCCAATCATCTCATGTCACATAAATTCTCAGCATACAATTTAATGATCTATAGAGCGTTTTCAGTTCCTATGGACAACTATAATTTTGATAGAGAAATTAATACAATTAAACAAATAGCCACATCTATCGGTTATCCGTTACATATAATGAATAAGTTACTTAAAAAAGAGAAAAAAGTGGTAATACAACTAATATTTCGTAAACAAACTAAAGAAATACCAAATTACAAAACCATCACAAACACTGGTAATATTTCTGATAATATTTCAAATATAGTATCTTTAGCAACAAATACAACAATTTCATTTAAAACAAAAAGTAAGTTTAGTACAAAACTGTTAAATGTAAAAACAAAAATATTCCTATTGAAAGAGTCTGGTATATATGAACTTAAATGTGCAGAATGTAATGCTGTCTATTTGGGTCAAACCCTTAGACATTTTGAAATTAGACACACTGATCACTTACGAGTATATAGATTAAAACAACCAGAGAAATCCCATTACGCAAAACATCTACTTTACACCAAAAATTCATTATCATCCAACACTGACCTAGAAATACTACATATTTGTAACAAGAACTAGATTTCCTTGAGTAATTGGAAATTAGATGACACTTATGACACCCACAATATGAAGTCGTCAATGAACAGATAAATCTAGGGAGTTCTTCACTATTTAACTGTCTTCTTAAGTAACAATTGTAAATATCAGCAGATATAGTTTTCCTCGTTCCCTATATCAATGCCCAGTTATAGTGATCTTAAATGGGAAAAGATATCCAGGATATCCCCATAAGGCTAATAATATCTAAGCTACAATATTTGTAAAATTCTCTCCATTTTTCTTTCCATATATCTGTAGTCAATCACAAGATAGGTCACTTCTTGGTCTAGCCAAGAATAATTATTCAACATCAGGTAGGCATCACATGAAATGTAACTTTTGTCATTTGACGATAATATTTAATATCGAAAGAATTGTCAATTTCTAAGAATTTTTAACATTTTTTCATTATATTTTGGAATTATTTAGAAACTGTTAGTTTCATTTGAAAAAGTAATTGAAAAATAAGTGAAACAGGGAAAAATCGAGAAATTTGGACTGAACACTGAGCAAAAATGGGAATAATATTTTCGAAAACACCTAGAATTGTAATCGTATAATGAATAACTAGTACAGTAAGCAGAGTTTCTCGATCGACAACGATGTTTGTCGACTGAGGTCGCGATGATATTGAGTTTGTATTTTGAGGCCTAAATGACTCAACATAATCTATCGATTTAATATTCTTAAAAATGAGTTCATCTTGATCTAACTCGAAGACTTGTACTGGATTCCCCTGAACAAAATTAAGAATTTGCTCTTCTTTGACGACGTTCAGTGTAGTGTTTCCTCCCTTATTTAATCTCACTGCTCATGCTGTAACTATACAACTGGCATTATCATTATACGCACCTAATACTTCTTCCATAACTCCGCCTTTAGTAGTGGCTGTGTGGACTGAGTAGCCCAGTAGCTGTCAGTGCAGGTCACAAGCTCGGATAAAGAAGGAGGCTTAACTACCCTACACCGGAAAAAAGATCAAGTTATGAAACAAGACAACATACCCCGGAATAGAACGGATCTTAAGACATTACATAAGCAACGGACAAGGAATATGGTTGTTCCAAAATACATTTTTCTCTCTAATGCATTCTCTTTTGTATCGAATTTACAACCTTTTGTGCTGCGACAGGATTTACAACCCCCTTTTGTATTTTAATAACAACTGTCCGCGCGGCGTGAACTAGTGTGATCCCTTGGTTCCTATCATAATCTTCAAGGTTTATTCGCCTCGTTTGAATTATACCCTGGCGCATTTCCTCTAATAAAAGATTCAATAGTCAATTTGTAAATTCAGCTATTCTGCCTTTAGCCTCAACTAGAAAAGTTTCTGGGTAGCAAATATCCCTTCTTCCTGTAAGATTTGCACGTGTGGCCATTTATGAAATTACGAGTTTCATAGGTGGCATACGATATTTCTTGCAAGATGATATTAGTTTTAACCATCAGTCGTGAATTTTCGGTTCGGAAGTCAATCGGTTCAGCTCCAGCTTTGAGTTAAGCTCAATTTTTATCTCACTAGATTACTGAAATAATTTATTTTAGTACTCACCTCACCTACAAACTAAGATTTCAATCAGATGTAAATGCACAACTAGATCAGAACACTTTATAACAAGAAACTGAAGTAGAGGAGAGCTTGAGAAAGATTAAGACATCGATAACAAATGTAGTGGAAAGAACATTAATCGAAAAGAAAACCGTAAAAAGGAAGCAGTGCTAAGACACGGAATGCCAAATAGCACAAGACAATAGAAACAAGGCTAGATTGTAGATGCTCATGGAGAGATAACTGATAACACAACAGCGGACACACATTAAATTTGGAGGAAATCAGCTACACGATGCGATACACACTTTGGAGCAGAAGATATGGAGATCAGAATCACTCCTAAATGATTGGAACAAAGGAATAATTATACCAATTCATGAAAAAGAAGACAAGGCAGTGTGCAAAACTACAGTCGAATAATGACGAAGCAGAATAACCCAATACGCTGAAAATAACCTAAGGGACTACCAGAGCGGCTTCATCAACAGTAGATCAGATCTTTACAATCGAGCAACTACTTGAAAATATTTGGGCATTTAATAAAGAGGTTCACCAGTTATTTATAAATTTACGCCAAGCGTACGATAGCATTGTAAGAAGTAGTGTGTGGTTTGCGATGAAAAGTATACCAAGCAGTATTATAAATCTAACCAAAATATGTGTTGAGAATTCAAAAAATAAGGTCATAATCGGGAAAGATACTACAGAAACGTTCTCCATTACTTGTAGTTTAAAACCAGGCAATGGTTTATCGCCATTATTCTCAGATTATGGTCCGGAAATGATTTTGGCGTATGCAACAGAGCAGAATGAACAAGTATTAATAAACCTTTCGATCAGAAAATACTGAGAAGAATATATGGGCCTATGGACATAGATATAGAATAACTGGGCAACATCAAATTCGAACAAACGAAGAACTCGAAAGCATGTATAAATAATGAAATAAAAAACTTAGGTGGGCAGAACATATTCAGAGAGCCCGGAATGAACACCCCGTTAAACGGATATGGGAATAGGGACTAACCAAGGGATAATATTCTGAAGGATCTAAATGCCCACTTGGAATTCAGGATTGTAGAGGCGTTATGATAGACCGAAATAGATAGCGGCAGGTCGTGCTTCCAGTAAAAACTTATGAAGGGTTGTGAAGCTAGAGAGAGAGAGAGAGAGAGAAGGTCAAATATTAGGTCGAATGATGTAATTATACAGGGTATAGTCGTAATGGGGATCATACCAAATAAAGCATTAGCATGTATCTGTTATTGTATTGGAGTGAGGCAAATGGCATCATGCCATATAACGTGTTGCTAATTTTACAGGCGTAGTCGTAATAAACGCGTTCATTACCAAGGAAGGCATTAGCTGTTATTATTGTATTCCATTTTAATAATAAATAATCGTATAAAATTATACTTATATTAAAAAAGGAAGAAGCTGATATCCAATCCGAAATAGCATGATCGTACAAAAACATTAATCAATCAAGTGCACACTTTTTGGAAATTACAGTTTGAGTCATTTGGATTCAATGTCCGATATTTCCTTGGATCTCACAGTATATCTGTTTATTTTGTATTGACTTGAAATATTATATTTCAGGAGCGTCTGGGTGTATATGGTGTGTATTTTGGCTGCTTTTAGTAGCCGACTCACCTTTGGAGGATAAAAGAATATCTAAAGAAGAATTACAGTACATCACGTCTGCCCTTCAAGGCACACGAATGCAAAACAATGTAAAAATTCCGATTTGGTCAATTTTGACTTCGATTCCAGCATGGGGTTTACATATAGCTACTTCTTGCGAGTTATGGGGATTTTACACACTTTTAACTCAGATACCGAAGTTTATGAAATGTGAGTGAACGATTTTTTTGTATTTCTGTTCATATTTTTACTGGTTTCTCAACTTTTTTTTCAGATATTTTGAAGTTTGATTTGAATTCATCAGGACTCGTATCAGCATTACCTTATTTATCTGTGACAATTATAGTGCAATTAGCTGGCCGTTTATCAGATTATATACAAGCTAAAAATAAATTATCAAACGGTCTTATTCGAAAGTTATTCGTGGCCTTTGGTTTTGTTAATCAATGTTTATTCATAATTGTATCTATTTACTGGTTATCACCAGTTACTACCACTTTTTGTCTAACAATGGCGCTGGGTTTTGGAGGATTTTCAATGGCAGGATTTGGGTGAGTTTCTAGCATTTTTGGAATGAAACTGATGAATAACTTTTATTGAGAACGTAATAAGATATGATTTATATTTAGTTTTTCCTTTCGTTATTATCATGTTTTCTATAGGCGATATAGCGTTTTTTGATAAATATATGACATAGATTGGTATTGACTGAACATAGACTATACTGCAAGTTTTAGATGTAGCGCAAGATATTTTTATGATGCTGAATTGAAATATTGAAAACTTTTCAGTGTGAACAGTTTAGACTTAAGCCCACAGTTTGCTGGAATTATTGTTGGAGTATCCAATACCATTTCGACAATTCCTGGAATGATTAGTCCCATACTAACAGGATATATTGTAACTGAGGAGGTGAGTGTACATAATATTTTTCAATGACGGAATTTTCAATAAAATACTGTTGCACGTCATCAATGAGGTTGGTGAAAATATGTATTTCTTCTGTTCCATAATCAATTTGATTATGGAAAGGTTATTCTTCAAATGGGTGGTCGTAGGAAAAATGGTGTACATAACTCGTTATAAACTGCATTTTTACCACTCGAGCGAAATATACCACTTTCCTCACTTGTTACGTAATATACTGCCACCGACAATTCCCTAATATATGCAAGAAAACAAACCTATGAACTGTGGCAGCTTAATTTACCAACTGCCTCCAGGACAGTTGGGGTACTCGCATCGGTAACTCTTGAGCCGGAGAAGGGGTGGTCCGGTGAACTATAGAATATTAAGGGCGCCAGATGAATTGCAGCGAATACCCAATGCGCAATGGCCTAGTCACCAATTCATCAAAAGACTAGTCGACAAGTAATGCTTTCCCACTACAATTCCATTTGATATTGTTTACCATATAAATAAGAAAATGCTGAATTAATCGGAATAATTTCAATAGAAAAAAAATATTAGAAATTAGTGTACTCATTCAATATTTAAGTAAGATGATAACGCTTATTCTAGCAATACTATCAATACAAAAAAAAACAATGCGTATGAAAAATCGTTTCATAACACAACAACCCAAATCTTGGTATTCTATTGGGTAAATACGACACCTAAGGTTGACAGTTGAACCACGAAAATTCGTATGATACTAGTGGGCGACGACGCATGAGCTCAGGCGCGGCTACTGTAAACAAGACAAGTGAAAAGCTAGATTTTACATATGCAACCTTAGTAAACGTTCACATTGTTCGAGAGCGCTAATAATTATAACCAAATAAATATTAAATTGGCAATACATGATATAAATGAACAAGTTATCATTCCGGTTAATAATAATGACTATTAAGCCAAGACGTCACTATTATAATGTATCTTATCTATAGCGGAAACATACGAAATAAATGATAGGAAAAAATAAGACAGAATAGATCGCTAAATGTTAGCATATAAAAAAACACTTGAAAATATTGAACTAAACTTGCGTGTATCCACTTGCGGGGACATCCGGTAGAGTCTGTAATTTATAACAAAGGGGCAAACAGATCCTAGTTCATCTGAACAAGACTGCAATGGACCAAACTGACAACATAGGACTAACATAGGATCTGCATAATCCACCATTACTGAGACTCAATGTCGCATTACCACCAAGCGAACTTATTTTGAAGAAGTTGGATTTAAATGGAAAGAGGAAAAAGGTGAAAAAACCTAAAACTAGATGTTTTAGTTAACACTTCGTAATATTCATATTTACAATATTATATTTACACTCAATTAAATTGAAAAATCGATTAGAAATGAATTATAGCAATAACGGTTTGTTCAAGATTGTAAAATCTTGAAATTTATTCGTTTATGATATCTTTAGAATATATGAGATATTTGTATGTGTCCTTTTTTTATTGTATATCGAAGCTATATTAAATTCCAGACCATTAACTAGTATTTCCTCTGACCCTACCGATCCTATCGCCCTTACTCCTGGCCATTTTTTAATAGGGGACTCACTGACCAACTTGCGAAGTCGTGATTATTCCACGACTCCTAGTAACCGTCTGTCACACTGGCAGCACATCCAGAAGGTAAAGCAGCATTTCTGGACGCGATGGAGTAAGGAGTACCTGAACGAATTGAGGGTTCGCACCCAATGGGAAAAGGCCGGTCCTGAAATCCACGAAGGGGCTGTGGCCTTACTACGAGAAGACAACATTCCACCCTCACAATGGGCCCTGGGAAGAATCATGAAGTGCTATCCCGGTAGTGACGGTGTGGTACGTACTGTTTTAGTGAAAACCGCGAAATCTTCAGTTGTCCGAAATGTGAAGAAGGTGGCTTTACTTCCGATTCTACCGACTAATGCTGAAGATGAACATTCATAGACTTCATAATTGATCGTATTCTCTCAACGGGAGGAGTATGTTCAAGATTGTAAAATCTTGAAATTTATTCGTTTATGATATCTTTAGAATATATGAGATATTTGTATGTGTCCTTTTTTATTGTATATATTTAAGGCGTAAATTCATTTTAGTTAATAGCTTTGTAGAAATATGTTGCAGAATTGATAAGATCTTTCTATTGTAGTAAATTCAAAGGATATTCTAATTTTATTTTCAGAATGCTTTGTAAATATCACGTTTTCCAACAATGATTGTAAATTGTTTTGTATGGGCAGATGAATGACACCTTTTTGAAAGTCGACATTGTCCTATAGTTAAGAAGTGAGAAAAAAGCACGTTTCACCCTATTTGTATATTGGATTGTAAAAACCCCAAATTTAGTGTCAATTCTGCATGAACTTTATGGTAGAGGTTCGGAAGACATAAAAGACATTTTTGAATTACCTTTCTAAGTAAGAAGGTTACAATTGTTATTGTAGTATTCCATAGAAACTTAACTTACTATTGACGGCACCCATAGTTGATTCTTGTCTGGGAACCCAACAAGTCAAGTGATGCTGGCCAATAGGAAATATTTATTTTCGGTTGGTCAACCCAATCCACGTGTAAACACGCTCCTCGCAGATTTCTACTTAACACGTCTCGCAACGTGAAGAAATCAGTTTTTTCATACTCATCGAATCGAGCGCAATGCTCAGCAACGAAGTTAATTTTTAACTCCTCGAAAAGAGCGCAAGGCTCAACAACAAAAGTTAGTTTTTCACTCGTCAGTTCTACACTTCTAGACGCGAGTTTTGCATTCATCGACGCGAGTTTTACACACTCATCGAATCGAGCTTAACGCTCAATAACAAAGTTAGTTTAAAATTCATCAAATCGAAACATAAAGTGTCTTCCGATCTGAAATCACAGAAATTCAGCGTTCACAACTCAACTTTGTAACATTTTGTAAATTTGTACATAATAAATCATTAATTTCGACATTAACTTTGTCAAATTAAGATTATTTATTTAGTTGAATGTCCACGCCAGTTGACGAAGTTCAATTAGAAATATAATCAAAAACACGGTTGCTAAATAAACTATTTAATGAAATAATTAGGGCAAAAAATCCACTTTTTATTTTAATTCCGTCCAATTCATGTTACGAGGAGTGTTTTATTAAACTAATAAACCGGTAAAATAGTACCTACTATAATATTTTATGAAGCAAGGAAACTACCTGTTAAAATTAAGGTTAATTTTTAACAACGTGCAACAATGCAATCCGAAAATCATATGTAAGTATCAAACATTTCTTATATACAAAAACACAAATCATGATTTTACTTTATAGACTTATATAGAAACCGATAATCAACATACCCTTCCTGGTCAGGGATCCTTGGGGTTTTTATTGTCCAGTCAGCTGGATAAGTAATTTGAGACCTAGTATCCAGTTAGAGAATGAACCAAATTAACTCAATATAGCTGCAATTTCACCAGCGGCGAGTAAAATCCTCCAAGGAGATGTTTTTGGGAAAACCACTACCAATGTAATACTACCAATTGTATATTTTCCCTAAACGATTATGTGGAACTTTCGAAATTATCCCAACTAAGGATGGATACAAAATTCCAAAAGAAATCGAAAGTTCCTTACACACACCTGGTGATTCTGCTAATTATCAAATGGCCGAGACTAAAGGTACGAATTCTCGATTACTTGTTTTCAAAACCCCCCTGAAAATACCATAGGCCAGTACACTATCTCAAACTAAAAATTATGGGAATGGAAATGACAAAATCATTATTACAATACAATAAAATTAGTACACTGCGTAAAAAATACTTTTATTTTAGTTTTATTTCTTCCTCAATCATAATGGCAAGTAAATAGATATTATTAATTATTTTAAATTAGCAACATTAAAATATTTTGTGTCAACCTAATTTGGCAACACATATCACTTCATGTGCGATTTACAATTTATTAACAAAATAAATATCTTTTCGATGCGTATAGTGATCAAAAACCGTTCTGTAGACCAGTAGCTGGTCACTTTTTCAATAATTAACAATAAATAATTTAACGTTAAAATTCAACGTTATGATACTACAGCATCATTAAGTAACAGGTGAGGATATTTATTATACCATATTTGAGACAAATACTTCGAAGTGGTTTTAGTACCATCAACCATATTCATATAATCAAACATTCACAACAAAGCAACAGCTAACTTAATTCTGAATCCACACAACAAGTAATATGCATTCAAAATCACAAAGGGTGTAAATACAAGGCGACGCAATTTTACCTAGTGTGTACAATGCAGTACTCTAAAAAATACTCGTATTTGAGAAACTGAATTCGACAGATAAAGGCATTAAAATGGATTTGGAGAATTGAAAGAAATGCTCCGAGAATTAAATAAACGTAGGTAAGCTTATTGAACTGAAGATGAATCTGACTAAAACATAAATTAAGTCAAATTGATATGGATGAATTAGAAATAGTGGCAATTATACTTATCTCCGACACGTGATGGAAGAAATTAACTTGCCTTGAAAGGCTTTTGAAGAAATAGCACTACATTTTAAAAGATAAATAATTCAATGTTTAGTCGTACCCCCAAAAAACAGCTTTTAAATCATTTAGTCTGCATACGAAGACATTGTTTGCAATAAAAAAATCAAGCTGCAACCCTTGTTCTGCAAGTAAACTTGATCTTTCGTTACTGAGAATTGTGATCATTGACAACTTGTACCGTTAGCCATTGACTTGGATTCCATGCTACACTCACAAAACCGTAGAATGAGATGCCAGTGGCCCTTTGAATATGATGAGTCCATTGGGTTGGTAAGCGCCTTCCTGTCCTTCGATTTCCCGAAACTATGAACCTTTCCAAATTATTATTATCTCGTCGTGCTATGTGACCAACAAATCTCAATATGCGAGACGATACTTTAAATGTTCCTTGCAAGAGAGACTTGAGACGAGACTTTTAAAAAGTCTCGTCTCAAATCTTGCACGAGAGTATTGCAGATAAAAATATCAAATATCAAATTATCGCGAATGCTTTTGAAACAGATTTTTTTAAGCCGCATAATAGCGAGTGTTGACAATAATTGATACGCAATGTTTACCTTTTTATGCTTTCCAAGGTATTGCCACGTCCACTACAATTATTGCCTGGGACAAACTAAAGAAATTTGGTGATTACTTGCTCTATTTAATATTTATTTTAAAATTGGAAGTCGGCATAATAATTTTGGTTATCGCAATAAGTAACGACTACCATTTTTTAAAATAAGGTACACTTCAACGAAATATAAAAAAGATATTTAGCTGCATCGGTATAGACATTTTTTATGAAAGAAACGACATCACACCGCCATTTGTCCAGGCTTTCGGCATTATTTTATGGTTTTATTGTCGTTTTGGCTATATTAGGTATATACATTTCAAATATATTTTATTATGTTGGTGGTGTGAAGTAATACGGGATTTCGTGTCGCTTCGTGATTCAGTATTAGGGATGTGCGATATTGAAAAATAATCGATGTTAATATCGATATTGACATCGATAGGCAAAAATCGATAACCGATTATCATCGAACTTTATTTATCGATGTTAAGCAACATCGATGTTTTTGTAAGAATGGATAAAAGTAAAAAGAAATTGAAATAACAATACTATAAAATGTTTATTTAAATATGCATAGACTAGGAAATAAAGAAATAAAAAATGAAAATAACAAATAAAAATAAAAAAACCATTTCTAGAAAACTACTATAAACTATAAAGTAAAATAAAAAAGTTTGTGCCTAAACTTAATAAAAATAATACAATTTACAAGTCCCAAAATTTCTTATCAACAGACTGCATAAATAATAATTTCGAAAGTAATTGTCCTTTCAGTCTGTTTCTTTGCTGGGTTAATGTAATTCCTGTTTTGGAAAACAGTCTTTCCGATGGCGTGGAAGTTGCAATACAAGATAAATATTTTATCACAACCGGTTTCATTTTGGGAAACGAGGAACCAATTCCATGGCTCCAAATTTCTAAAGGTTCCTGCTTCAAATCACTTAGGGGGCTTTTTAAATAAAAGCTAAATTCTGAAGGCATATCACCTACTTCACTTTGATGAGGTAACGTTTGTTTTTCTTCAACAATTTTATAATGTTCATTCCATAAATTAAATTCATCTTTGTCAGCTTTCGAATAAGTTTCTTTAGTTACGTCTATTTGCTCAGATTTATCGGTCTCTTGGATTAACATTAAATCTTTTATAATTCTAATAGCTCTAGAGCATGCCACAGCGTCTTGAAAGTGGATATTTTTGAACCTGGGGTCCAATAAGGTTGATACAGCCAGAATGTTAATGGATTCTGCTGGAAGTAATCTTTTTTTTATTTCATTCATTATGTTTTCTTGGAGGTTTATTCCAACCGCTGTTTTCGGTTTTAAACCAGATATTTTTAATGATAACATCCTGGTTAACGGAATTACTTTACTGCTTGTTACATATTTTTGTCTACAAATTTCGCGAGTTGCCAATTCAATTGGACGCAATATTTCCGTAATTTCTTTCAATTCTTCTATGTCTTTGGCCGTTATCATTGCAGGAGCCGTAGCATGACAAATTAAAATTTTATTAATTGCGGCTCGTAGCTCCAAAATCTTTCTATCATGTAGGAAGTTGAATTCCAACGAGTGGAAACTTCTTGAATTAGTTTAAGTGATGCTTCTTTTCGCAATTCGTCACATGCGATCACGCTATGCTTAAACCAAGTAACAATTTTTTTAATTGCTGAAATTAATTGAGGTAGGTTTTGTGTCTTCTCAAGCGATTTTTGGGCAACTAAATTTAACATGTGAGCAAAACAGGGTATGTGACTTTTTTTACCAAATGCTATATCAACGGCTTTTATCATATTAGCTCCTGCATCTGTTACTACCGCCAAGACTTTACTATTGTTAATTCCCCATTCTTCAGTAGTTTTTAGTAACATCTGAGAAATGTACTCACCAGTATGATGTTCTGATAACTCGTACACTCCAAGAGTAGCAGATTCCAGCTTATCGTTATCAAAAAAATGTACAGTGACACCAAGAAAACTTCGAGTTTGCATAGTCTCAGTCCATACGTCTGTAGTAAGGGTACAACTATTCACTGTCTTCAATTTATTTTTAAAATAGTTTTGAGTTACCTCAAATGTATTTTCTAGCATCTTCTCAAATGTAAACCTTGAAGGCACTTTGTATAAAGGCGCAGCAACTTTCATTAATTTAAAAAAGCCTTCATTTTCTACAATTTGAAAAGGTTGCGAGTCTTTACAAATCATATAGAGAATTGCAGCAGATAATCGAACACCTTTGGCACCTGTTTCAGTATACTCGTGAATGTTTCTAAAAGTTGATGTCAATGTTGGTTGGAATGAGTTTTTAATTTTAGAGACATTTCTGGAAGTAGAGGCAGTAGCGCTAGTGCCGCTAGTATCACTTTTCACAATTTCAGATTCAGATTCGATTTCTGAACCGATGTAACTTGAACTTGGCGCCGAAGTTGCGAAACTTGTAGAAGGCTGCGGCTGCATTTGCTTTTCTTCTGTTGTAGGACTTTCATTCCCAGCACGGAGGTTCTTAGATCCGGGTTCATCTGTTTCTGCATCATTTTGTCTTTTTTTAATAATATAGGATGCATCTTTTCAATGTGTAGCCTTAAATTTGTTGTGTTTCCGCAAGTTTTTAAAATTTTTGAGCAGGAACGACATCTTGCTTGAGAGTTATCAATCTTTTCAAAATATTCCCAATATTTACTTTTTGGTGGCATCTTATTAATTTATCTAAAAAAAGTATCGTATTACCGACCTATATCGTTTGGTATTCTATTTTTAAATTTTGTAAGAAATGATATTTTTGGCTATTTTTTGTTATTTAATTAATAAAAATTTCATTGATTTCTCTTACCGTTTAAAAATTGGTTAAATAAAAGCTTCAGCACTAAATCAAAAAAACTTATTACTTATCAAAAACCTGGATATATCAATCACTCAAGATGACGACTGGCTTTTCATTACTTATATTTGAGAGTTTTACTGTTTTCTGTTAATCCCAGAAATACCAAAAAAATCCCCGAATAAAAAATCAACCTATCGATTGTTCAATGAATTACATTTATGAATAAAACAAAGTAATCTACTTTTAAACGGTGTCGTGCCCCATCTATTTATTAAAGCTGCAATCAAAATTTCTAAGTAGATCGAGATTAGTGTCTTTCTACCTTCTAAACCTCTTTTCTCTTGACGAAATCTTATCTTTATAATGAGTAGAAAAAGAAAATCATAAGGCTGGTAACAGTGGCAACTATCAATTCATATTAACGTGTTGTTTGTTGCCTACCTATCCTTCCATAAAATATTGCATTATCGATGTTCTATTAGTGATCGATGTCTTCGATATTAGTAGTATTTGACATCGATGTTGAAACATCGATGTTTTAACTTTAAATATCGATGATCATCGAATATCGATAATCATCGAACATCCCTATTCAGTATTAGTTTACTTTTACTTGGGACGGAACGTATGTTTTTTTTTAATTATCAAATATGAGTGCGCTAATAACTACACAAAAACGGAAGCGAAATGTTATTAATCTTAGTAATCCAGAACCACAAGAATTCATGGATAAACAGTTAGATTCAGGAGACTTATTATTAAATAGTGGACGTAGTGATGATAATTATGAACCTCAAGAAAACATGAGCAAGAAGCGGACACTACTAGTGAAACTTCAATAGTTAACGAACCTATTATTAAACCAAACCGTATTTCAACAAGTGAATAATTGTAAATTTAGTTAGTTTTCAATTGAATTGTGGTAACTTGAGGCATAAACGAGACTTTCTAGAGTTAAAGAGTTACCTAGGGATTACGAATATTCACAACATTTTTTGGATAAAATAGTTTTTTTCTGTTACGGGAAAATGTTTGAGATTTCATGTCTGTTGACTGGTAACAAAACATCACTTTTTATGAAATGACTTTTTTCCCACGGGATAAAATTGAGTACCTTATACACATATATTATGCAATTCATTATTTCATTAAAATAAAAAGTTGAACTGATTTTATTAGATGTATTTTATTTAGATAGGAAAAATGAAAAATTTGCGATATCTTTGCGAAACATGAGGCGAGATGAAACTTTTATTGCGAGACGAGACTTTCCACTCTTTTGCGAAACAAGATTTTTCACTTTTTTTGTGAGACAAGACTAGATTTTCCAAAGTCTCGTCTCGTCTTGTACGCAACAGTAACTCACTTTTAGCCAATCCTATTCTCCTTCGGATGTCACTCTCACTTGAATCTGTGTTAGTAATAAGTGAGCCTAGGTACACAATTTGTTGTTAGAACAATTGTCAATGATTATTTTGATTTTTTGTACGCATAAATGCCTTAGTATGAAGTAAGGCCCCACTTTTTGCCCGTAACTGAGATTTATCCATTCTACTCGTCCAACGCATTTCTCATAGTATATATTCTCCATAGATGTTGAAAAAGTCTGAGAAGAGGATGCATCCTTAACGAAAGCCATTGCAGCTTTTAAAGGGGGGCGAGTATCGGAGCACTATTCTGACTTGGCCATGTTGTTATCACAAAAATTTCTTATTAGTGAAGTTAGGTGTTCAGACACTCCCATCTCACTAAGGACCTTCTACAGCATTTTCCAGTTAACACAGTCAAAGGTCTTCTGTTAGTCCAAGAAGCAGATTAGAATATTGAATTCTGGGCATTTTTCTATAAGTATTCGTGAATTAATTATCTGTGCATTTCACAAATCCTGCTTTTACGTGAGGAATCTGTCGATCTAGATATGTATCTAAGCGCCGCTTAACAATTCGAAGTAGAGTTATACTCGTATATGATAACAACGAAATGTGTAGTTGCTACACTCAACATTCAATAATGTTGATATGAAATTCATATTTATAGAGAAGGAATGTCATTATGACAATTGGTATCCCTGTTTGCTGGATTGCCAATTCGCCGAAGGTAATTTGAAAAAATGTCATTGATTTATGATATGTCAACATCATTTATACATGTTTCAATAACTTAAGAGGTGAAAGGAAGCAGCGAAATCAGTATATATTTGGAATATTTCTGGCTATCTGCTTTACCCATAACCGTTACTGAAAGTAAGATTCACTAAAGTAGCTACTTAAGTATATTAACAATTTCATTCTTGTATTCAAATATTTTATTAATTTCATTCATGAATTCTCTTACCTCCACTGATATTTTGACACATATGGTGAACAACCCGGTTGGTTTTCCACACTTCAGTTATAATTTGATCTTCGATATATGAATATAGTTATTTGGCGGCAACAGTTGTTTGTTTCACAGCGTTTCATAAAAAACTGTTAAGGTTCAATGGCAAGTTTTAGTGTTGTGGTAGTTCGCTTTTCTTCTTAATTATTTTATTATTTAATGTTTACTTATTTACAGTTGTTAAAATTGGAGATATTTACTGATTTTTTATGGTAATAACATTTTCACTATAATTGAAGGTGGCGGGAGCAGTGTAACAAATAATTATTTTGTTCTCCTTTTGTCACTTCAATGGCGGCATCTAGTTTATGTTGAAAATCGGTTCTCGCCACCCAATGGCGAAAGCTAGTTGAAGTTAAACGCAAAATCTCGCAACTTAAATTTAAATATATTTCAGATGGCAAAAATACGTACGCAGACTTCAGGGAAAATCTGCAGACATTGGAAAAAAATGTTATTCCGATATCTAGAAAAGAATCTAAAAGGCGCACTTTTTGCAATTAAGAGTCAGGGTATGACAATAGAAACTGCATCTGAAATATTTAAGGTTCCTAGAACAACTCACAAAGACAAATTAAAAGTTGAAAATCTTGCAAACTTTGGTAAAATAGGTCCCGAATGCATATTAGTGATTATCATTGAAAAGTAATCAGTGAAATGGTTAAAAGAGTGGGCTAAAGCGGGGTTTCCAATAGATAAAGATGGGTTTATGTACTCAGTAAAACTAATTTTAAATAAAACAAAAATTACAACTCCCTTTAAAAAAAACACTCCAGGTGATAGGTGGTTTAACAATTTTATGAAAAGACCCCGATCTATCAGTCCAGAAAGCCGAATATCTAGGAAGGCTCGAGCGTTAATAAATCGTCAAAAAATAGAAAAATGTGACGAAACGAAACAGTTACTAAAAGAAAATCTTGATATTCTGCAATATCCTGCCTGAGTATGGAATACGGATGAAAGCGCATTATTTTTTATTGCAGAAGGAGGCAAAAGCGTTTACACAATGTCTATAGATAATAACAAGGATAACTTTTTTACATTAAATGAAGATAACCGGTTAAGAGGACACAATTGTAAATTGGAAAACGAATCTTTATGATCTAGTGCTAGGCAAAACTTTCTATTAAATAGGGTATTCGATAAATGGAACAATGTAAGTAGTGATATCGTATCAGCTCCTTCTCTGAATATCTTCAATAATGGGCTGAACAGGTATTATTGATCTGGTGTTGTACTTGATTAGTGTTTTATAATTCTATAGTGCTACTATCTTTTTAAATCTCAATTTATTTCAAGCTAAGTTTGTAAAATTAGTTCCGCTAACCTATTAGTACCTATGTAATTTGATTTTGTAATTGAACGGAATAAGTTTTGCTTTGGCTCGTAATCACTATGTAATAATAATAATAATGAAATAATAATATAATAATAAACTTAACAGCATTAGTAACCGTAAACGCCGATAGTGTGGTCGCACCACTGCTTACCATTTACAAATATGAAAAACTTAATTCCAAAGCCTTATATAGAAAAAGCACCAAAAAGATGGATTCTTGGTATTTCTGAGTCGGGTTGGATGACAGTAAAAACTATGCCAACGTTTTTTATCCTAATTTTGAATCTCCTGTAATAACTTTTTTAGTTGGGCATTCCTAACATTTCAGTTTACAACTAGGTAAATTTTGTCGAGAAAAACAAATTATTTTGTACGCCTTCCTCCGAATGATACGCACTCAATACAACCTCTTGATGTAGTATTTGGTCCAATGGAAAAATATTGGCGAAAAATTTTGAGAAAATTCTGCTACGAAAATGGTCGAAGGGTCAAACAACAAGATGTTTCTATTGTTTCAAGTTAAGTGGCAACGGCTGAAAATATTAAAACGGGATAGAAACCATGTGGTGTTTCTTCAGATAATACAAAGTCTGCTTATTATACAAATGAGAAATTCCACTTGAATACCTGCTACAGACGAGAAGATGTTATTTCTTTGATTTAGAAACCTCAGAAAAAACTCAAAGAGGTGCATACCTCGTACCAGAAATGGATTATTTGAAAGACTTTCCATTTTAAACTTTTATAGGTAGGTACTATTATTATGCTTACTGTGTTTTTATTTAAAAATTCCCCGCTTACCCTTTTTTAATAAATTCGACTTTTATTAAGTGGCGACAATTGGTTAAATTTATAGTGACGACTATTAAAAATAAATGGCGAGAACCGGGAAAGTAAGGTAGCGGGAACAGGCAAAACGCTGTCGAAAACCGGTAAAATCGAGAACGGTTGTTTTTCCTAATGTTTACCAACTCTCTCCCTATGACCCGTTTTATCTTACTGCCAGATTGCTTCTTACATAAAACAGAAAGAAATAACATGATCATGATGTAAGCATACGTTGCTTGATAATGGAATTTCTACCAAAACAATACTACTAAATTAGCGAGAACCGGGTGGTTCACACTATGCGATTGCAGGTTGCGCTTTCTTACTAAAATGTAGTACTTAAGTGTGTTAACGTTCTTTGTGAAATGAAATTAGTTTGCGGTATTTTTGGTAGTAATTCTGCACAAATATTAGTGACTGGTGTTTGATGCATCTGCAATATACAAGTTATTTTCTTCGACTATATGCAATATTTTGTAATATATTACACCATTTACGTTGCGTTGTTTGGTATGCATAAAAAAAATTCAATATTTTTCATTAGTTGTATACATATTTAAAACTATTTATTCCTAGTAACATAAACAAAACAAAAGATATAACTACAATTTCAAAACTTCCTACATTCCTCGAACTATTTTGACAACGCGGTAAGGTGGTGATGACATACATGATCTGTGACGTGCAACTGTATTTGCATTAAAAATTCTTTTCACATGAAAAGTACAGTTGAATTATTGGATCTTTACCCGTGCGTCATTAGTATCTAAATAACATAACCGACAAATGTCAAATTATTTTGTTCTGTTCTTCACTATTAATAGAAATTGATGCCACTTAATAAATATATCGGTTATGTTATCAGATATTAATGACGCACGGGTAAATGTCCAATAATTCATGTGTACATACAGATAACATAACCGACAAATGTCAAATTATTTTGTACTGCTCTTCACTATTAATAGAATGTGATGCCCCTTAATAATTATGGTTATGTTATCAGATATTAATGACGCACGTGTAAAGATACAACAATTCAAGTGTAAATAACATGTAATTTTCAATTTTAATTTTTACTACTATAATTTATTACCATTAAAGAATTCGATAATATTTTTCTTCCAGACAAATGTAAATCAATGGAGAATTGTCTTTTGCATAGCTGGTTGCATCTATTTGTTTGGTGCGATACTTTTTTGTTTAATCGGTTCCGGAGAATTGCAGCCATGGGATCAAGTAAAAGAATCAGCAGGGGACAGTAATGCAGGCTCCCGAATTGCCGAGACTTGAAGTAAATTGTCTGAACTACTACAAATGCCAAACGTGATGGCGAACACGTCCCATGCGCACTTACCCATTTTTACCGGCTGACAAGTCCGATTAGTGGAATACACTGGTAGTAGGGTTAGGTGGGTATCTACCTGCGCAACCACTCGCCACCACGTTTGGCGTTTTTTGTAGATTATAAAGATATATAAATATAATGTTTGGAGAGTTCAGAAGAATTTTCTCATTTTAAGATAAATACTGTGAACCCACTGTTAAATGTGATATTATACAAAGTTTGTGAGAGACAAATAAATGGATAATTTTAGTAAGTTCATTATATTTTTCCTAAAAAGCCCATGCTCTTGATCGAACCTTACTTCGTGGAGTCTACTCGTATTACTGTTTTGAATGAAACTAACTGTTTCTAGATAATCTCACAATATATTCAAAAAAATGTTAAAAATTCTTAGAAATTGACAGTTGTTTCGATATTAAATATCATCGTCATTTAAGATCAGTATAACTGTGCAATGATATAGAAAACGAGGAAAACTATAACTGCTGTACTTTACAATTATTACTTAAGAACACAGTTTAAAAGTGGAGAAATCCCTAGATTTATCTGTTTTCATTGACGACTTGATATTGTGGGTTGCCTAAGTGCCTTCGAGTTGCCAATGCCTCAAAGAAATTCAGTTCTGTGTTCGGTGTCAAGTAGATGTTTTGCGTAGTGGGATTAATCTCGTTGTTTCAATGTGTATGCTCGTAAGTATTCACTGTATCTGATTTCAAAATTTCTGCACATTTAAGTTTATATATACCAAACTTTTTTAATTTTTGTCCTTACATTTAACAATGTTTGTTGTATTTGTTGCTGAAATGTTATTAGAAATATTACCAGCATATGTAATGGTTTTGTAATTTGGTACTTCTTTAGTTTGTTTACAAAATATTAATTGTACTGCCACTTTTTTGTGTTTTTGTAATAGTTAATTTATTCATTATATGTATTGGATAACCGTTGGATGTTGCTATTTGTTTAATTATATCAATTTCGATATCAAAATTACATTTGTTCTTAGGAACTGAAAAAGCTTTATGTAATTGAGTATATGGAATAGTTATATCAGTGTCTGTTGGTTTTCTATAAATTGAGTAATCAACTAGATTATTAACTCTTGGAATTTTTCAATCAAGAAAATTCATTGAGTTATTTTCTTCAACTTCCAATGTAAATTGAATTTTTGGGTGTAAATTATATTATTATGGTTGAAAAATACATCTAGGTAATTGTCGTTCACTACCTATAAAACAAGCTAATATGTCATCTACATATCAATACCAAAATAAGATATTTTTTGAAATATTACTTACTAAACTGTCCATAAAAATGTTTGCCAAAATTGGTCATATATGGCTTCTCATTGGTAAATCTTCATAAGTGTGTGGTCGCTTGAAGCATATTGTAGAAAGTGTAAAAATCTATGGTATGTACTGGAACATATAAGATATAATTGATGAATCCGATCTTACAAAGTGAAAAACTAACAACCTAACTCGAAAGTTATAGAAATTACTGAGATATGATTAAAATTTGCATTTATATCTTACAATTAATATACTAAAGTTGGTACATAGACATAAAATCGATAATTGCTAAGTAATTGATTCCGGCTATCAGTATAGACTAAAAAATTAAAGGTGGCCAAACACTAAAAATGTATTCCAATCAACAATGTCAACAGCTTAGCCGAATGAATTTGTACGGGTGTTCGTTACAAAAATACTGGGATTATTCGCCGGTTTAAAAATTATTCATTCAATGGCAAGTGAATGGGAAAAATCTGTAAAAGTGTTGAGATAAGAAATTATTAAAAACAGAAAGGCATCTGAGAGCAAATTACTATTGAAAATAGAAGAACTTAACCACCGAGTGAATAATTTGGAGATTGAGAATACTATCATGAACAACAAAATAGAGGCTTTATAAATGACTTCTAAGAAAAACAACATTATTTTATTTGGGTTAAAAGACTCGGAAGAAGTGTCCCCGTCCACTATTTGCAAAGATATCAAGAAACTTTTAGATGTTGACGTCCATATATCAGACTTAAATAATTTGTACAAACTGAGAACCCACGGAAGAAACCCATAAGAGGTGGAATTCGTTTCGTATTTAAAGAAACTGGAGGTCTTAAAGCAGCGGAGAAAATTTAAGGGAACGGGTATAGGAATTTCTAACGATCTCACATATAAACAACGGTGCGAAAATAAAATTCGGAGAAACTATATGAATAAATCAAGATAAAACCCGACCGAAAATTGGTACATAAAAGGCAACATATTGTATATCAATAACAAACCGTATACTGTCGAGGAACTAGAAAAAAAACGAAAATAGCTACTTTGAATACAATTGAAATTGAATGATTAGTGAATTTACCACCAGACACAAACATACAGAAACTGTGAGTGCGAAATAACAATTTCCTCCCTTGAATTCACCTCTCTGTTATGTGGCTCAATTTCCTGCACTTTCAACTTTATATCTATACGACTCCGTTCTCTACCAGATCCGCAACAGACATTATATAGAATAACAATAGTGATATAGGATAATTTCTGTGAAAAAAATATTTTTTTAATTTTGGTATCATTTCAATTGAGTAATATTATTGTTTACCTCTATCATAAGCTGTCATAAGTTGGTGGGTTGCTTTGCTTCTTCTGCCCAATGAACCATCAGGTCAGAATTGAAATTCTTACTTAGTTGCATGAAACATAGCAACTAAATAAAAAACTTTCATACACAGGAAATAAAAACGGAGACTCTATCATTTATTTCAGGATGTGATAAAATTATTGGAAAAAATCTAAGAACTACAAATTTCAAACTCCTGTATAATAATATTCGCATAGCATTATATAGATCCCCAAACTCCAATACATTAGAATATCTTCGCATTTTCGCTTATTTCTACAAAACGAGAAAATCGAAAATACATCACATGTACTTTTTGCTGGGGATATCAACATTGATATCTTGAAAGTTAATGCAGAATCGACTGAATACCTAACTATTATGCACAAATTTGGTTTTTTACCGGCGATTAATGATTAGACAAGGTGTCTCAACGAAAGGAAATCTTGCGTCGACCACATCTTCATACAAGCAGATAATGACGTGGAACTGATGCGACCTATAATAGTAAAAACAAATCTTACGGACCATTATACAACATTTCTGCAAATCGTTTACAATGAAGGCACTGCCTCGAGAGAAGACTTTGATAAGATTAAGAAAAAAATAGATTATAACAAACGAATAAAAACATTGAAAATACTAGATGGTTGATTGTTTATAATATGGAAGAATCTGAATCTGAAGCTAATAAATTTATTAATTTAATTGACCAACAAATAGGGAACTGCTCTAGAACTGTAAGAAATAGATTCAAAAAAATTGGAAGAATGGATGACGGCAGAGCTCAGTCTAATCATTGAAGATTGCAATAAACTATATCAGCAGCTGCTTAAATATCCAACCAATCAAGAAATAAAATCATTATACAAATCTTCCAGAAATAGAGCATCTTCCATGGTGAAGAAAACAATGATTGAGTATTATAAAAATAAAGTAAATCAGGCGGGTAGTGATTCAAAAAAGTTGTGGGACCCTATAAATGAAATTTGTTCTAAATCGATGAGGCCTAAAAATGAAATAAATAGAATAAGAATGGAAGGAAAAGTTATCGACAATCTAGAAAAAATTGCGAATCTCATGAATAAACACTACGTCACAGTGAGAAAGAAGCTTGCAGAAGAAATCAACACCAATCCTGAATATATAAAAACAATAATGTCAGAACTGAAACCTAGAAAGGCACCAGGAATTGATCACCTGATGCCTGGAACCATTAAACAAGTGGCTGAAATAATTACAGCCCCACTAGCTGATGTAATCAATAAATGTATACAACAAGGAGTTTTTCCAGCAACATTTAAAGAAACAATTGTATTTCCCATATACAAAAGTGGCGACAGCGAAGAAATTATCAACCACAGACCAATTTCAGTTATAACAAAATTTTCAAAGATATTCGAAAAAATATTAAAAAAACAGTTGGTTTCGTTTCTCGATAAATTCGAAATAATTTCAGAAAAACAACATGGTTTCAGAAACGGTGTTTACACCCAAGACGCCATATTAAAATTAACGTCAGAAATCTATTCAGCTCTAGACAAAAGCCAGTCTGCCCTCTGTGTCTTTCTTGACTTGTCGAAGGCGTACGATACAGTTAGCCCCAACCTACTTATTGAATCGCTTGAAAATTCTGGTATCAGAGGAAAAGCTTCAGACTTGTTCAGAAGCTATCTCTCGAATAGACCGCAAAAAGTTAAACTGAAAAATGTCTATAGCGAATTCGAAGCAGTAGTAGTACCGCAAGGAACCTCTTGGGACCAATCCTGTTCAATGTTTATTTAAATGATTTATTCGAAGTCAACACCAAAGGTAGAATAATCACGTATGCAGACGATACAACAATTTTCTACTCAGCTCAAAAATGGAACACTTTGAAAGAACAAGTTGAAGAGGATATGAAGATGATCAATTCATGGTTTCAAAGTCGATTGCTGACTATAAACCCTAGTAAAACGTTGTTTCTTCCACTTTCCATTAATAAGTCCACTTTACCCTATTTCAGTACACTACACATTTCTGATGATTTCTCAATAGAGTCCACTCTTGAATTCAAGTACCTTGGTGTGATAATTGATAGTCATCTCATGTGGAATGAATATGTAGCACATGTTATCAAAAAACTACATTTTTTGATTTATAAACTGAAAAACCTCAGATATATTTTAAATGAAACTCAACTGAAATCAGTATATCACCCATTAGTAGAGTCGCATATAAATTATGGCATAGTTGCTTGGGGAGCAGTCGGAAAAACCATACTCAATAATTTAATGATAGTACAGAAAAAGCTCATCAAAATCCTATATTGCAAATCAAGCAAATACTCTTCACATCTTATTTACTCTGAAACTGAAATCTTGGATACAAGACATATTTTTTTTCCTGAATCTGAATATCGAACAGCATAAAACTAAATCCACTCTGATAATAAATGAACACAAATATAATACAAGACAGAAACATAACACTTACTTACCTCCACCAGCTTCGAAATATATTGGGCAGAAGAATTTTAAATTTTTAGGCCCGAAACATTACGGCCGCCTTCCTCAACATATCTCAGGATTGCATAATATCAAACAATTCAAAAATAAATTGAGATATTATATCAAATCAACTTTCCGGGATGACATACATGTACAAATCGAATGCCCCTTCATGATATAGTACAGACTTCAATTGGAGAGAAGTGTTTTTTATTCAATTCAAATATAATTATATTTACCAATTTATAACAATCTCAATTCACTCATCCTTGATAATGGAAATAAACATTTCCGAATGCTTGGAAGAAAAACAGTAACAAGAGTTTTCTTTAATTAACTTGCCGTTACCCCAATATTCGTGGTATTATATATATATATATATATATATATATATATATATATATATATATATATTGTATAGGATTCAATAATTATTTATTATTTATTATTTGAAAAATAATTAAACATGTATACCAACTCTTTCAAAGGGTAGGGTTCAAGTGCGCCATTCAAATTTACTCTAATTATTGGTTTGTGAAATTAAAATGAACAAAATTATGATTTCAGGAATTTTTTTAAAACATAGAAATTTACAAACAGAAAATGTGTACAGATATACTACAAAAAAATAAAACTACTATTACTATTGAACAATTAAAATGTTTTTTAAATAAAGGCCTTTTTTTTAATTTAGAGATCTCTAATATAATATTTTAAAATGGTACCTTTTATTTACTAGGTTTGTATCCACTTCAAACTAATCTTCATTTGGACATTTGATAAGCTGAGGACAAAGTTCTGAACAGTTTATTTCGTCTTCGCCTTTTGGACAATTAATGATTCCGTCACATTTGTCTTTATACGGGTCGAAACATCTATCTATAGAAATATTACTGCAAGGGGTAGTTGATGAATTACAAATAGCACACCCCGTGAAATCAGAATGGTCTGTACAAACGAAATCTGCTGTTCTACAAATATTTGTAACAACCAGATCAATCCAAACACATAAAAACACTGGGTTATTATATTTTAAAGTTACGGAGAGTTTGTTTCTTGAAAATAGTACAACAGGTTTGGGTAGTATGTCGTTACTGCACACGTTCAATTGAATATTGTCGAAGTTTCTAATTGACAAGCACGTGGAATTTCTTGAGAAGTTCAATTTTAATATTCTTAATGTAGTTATTGTATTTTCTGGTGAAGGTATTACCCAATTACATAAACTATTACTGTTTCTGTCAGATGATATATACTGTATGCTTCCTTGTAATTCGAACGAGGTCGTTTCTCCACAATAATCCGAAAAGTTTGCGTAAATTAGCACGTTCTTCTTGACGAGATCAATTATAATACCACTTTTCACTTTGACATTTTAAAAACCAACTGACTTTTTTGATTTCCATCATAATCTATCACGTTGCGGGTTGCTATCGAATCTTCTCTATATCGTATCAATTATATAGATATTGTGTGATTAACGACGATTCACTGTTTATATTACCATGAATTTTTAAGCCGTATATGAAACATGAAAATGACATTTTTGTATTAGAAATTAGCATATAGAGATAAAAATTTTTATACATATAAATATTAACATAACTTATTTACTATTTATTAAAATTCCTGAAATCCCTTGCATAAAATAACCTAATTACTAACTATATGAAAATTTAACGCGTTTCTTTTAAATTATTTTGAATTTCATTCTAATTTCAACGGATGCTTTTGAAATTACATCATGTACTGCATTATTAATTTTAATCTCTATTGTATCTGAATCAGATTTCAATATTTTCGATTCTGATGGTTCAAAGAGTATATCGTCTGTTTCAATATCTTTGGTCAGATTTTCTTCAGTATTATAATGAGGATTTTGTTCACTGTTTTTACTATCAGCATCTATAATTAATTTAGACATGTTTTTTTTCTACAATTTATAAATATTCGTTAAAATGATGGCTAATAAAGTACAAGATTAAGAAAATCAATATGACTTATTTCAGTTATACTATTAATCCTTATTAAATTGAATACAACCAAATGAAAGTGCTTCAATATATATATATATATATATATATATATATATATATATATATATATATATATATATATATATTCAAAATGAAGGTTTACATTTTTATGGACAGTTAGAAAGAAAAATCTTTGAAAGTAATATTTCAAAAAAATATCTTATTTTGGTATTGATATGTAGATGACATATTAGCTTGTTTTATAGGTAGTGAATGACAATTAGATGTATTTTTCAACCATATTAATAATTTAGGCCCCAATATTAAATTTAAATTGGAAGTTGAAGAAAATAACTCCATAAATTTTCTTGATTTAAAAATAGTTAGTAATGTACTTGTTTACTCAATTTATAGAAAACCAGCACATACTGATATAACTGTTACATATAATTCCAATCATCCTATGTCACAAAAATTAGCAGCATATAATTCAATGATACACAGAGCCTTTTCGGGTAATATTACTAATAATATTTCAAAGATAATATATTTAGGAACAAATGGAACAATTTCATTTAAAACGGAATTTAATATGAGTATAAAATTGTTATATGTAAAAACAAAAAAAATATCTCCATTAAAGAAGTCTGGTATATATAAACTTAAATATCCAGAATGTAATGCTGTCTATATGGGTCAAACCCTTAGAAATTTTGAAATTAGTCACAATGATCACTTACGGGCATACAGATTGAAATAACCAAATAAATCGCACTACGCAAAACATTTACTTGACACCAAACATTCATTGACACCTAATACAGAAATAGAAGTATAACATATTTGTGATAAGAAGCAAGAACTGGATTTTATTGAAGAAATGGAAATTAGAAGGCACTTAAGAGACCCACAATATCAATGAACAGATAAATCTAGGGAGTTCTCCACTTTCAAACTGTCTTCCTAAGTAATAATTGTAAATATCAGCAGATATAGTTTTCCTGGTTTTCTATATCAATGCACAGTTATACTGATCTTAAATGGGAAAAATATATGCAGGGCATCCCCATAGGGCTAATAATATCCAAGCTTTAATATTTGTAATATCATATAGTCTAGCCAAAATAACTATTAAATATCAGGGAGGCATCAAATGAAATGTAACTTCTGTCATTCTGACGATGATATTTAATATCGAAGCAATTGTCAATTTCTTACAATTTTTAACATGTTTTTCAATATATTGTGAAATTATCTAGAAACAGTTTGATTTAAAACAGTAATATTTTATAAGATTGATTAACGATGTCTGTTTAGCGCCCTATAATCGATAGGTAAATAAGTTAAATTTTATAAGCTGTTTTTTTCTTATGTGAAGTAACTTACAACAAAAATATCGAATAACGTTGATATCGCAGCTCCTTGCTTGTCATGATTCGAAAAGATGGACTTAAAAAAGAATCCAGACTTTAAAAAATGCATAATAACAAAAATATGGTAAGTATACTATTTTAAGACTTGCAATTTAATTTGCACCAATAATTTTTCTGCGCAGTGAATTTTTTTGATAAAATATACATATATTTACTAAAAAATAAAACCGCCTTAACTTAGCCATTCGTTGGCAGATATAATAAAAATATTAAAATGTGTAATTATTTTTTGAAGGTATCATTTTTGATCGAAAGTACCTTTATGATCATGTATTAGTTTAAAAAAATATGTATTGTCTTTATTGTGTACTTTTGTGTCCAAAAATATTTTTCGACAACAATGGCGGCCACCGACAAACGATTAACCCCGAAAATAAACATGACGTTAACTAATACAATAATTTTATGTGTCAATAAAAACATTAAACAGTGTTTTGGAAGGAACTCTATAGTACCTTACTATTTATTAGACTTATTTTTAATGGCGCTATAAAACTTTTTTTCAAACAAACAACAGTACGAATTTTTATTAATTCCAGAGGTTGTCAAATTTATAATATTTTATTTATCCTATTTGTGCTTCTATTCAGATTTGGGTTCCCAGGTAGCAAGCGTACGTCAGAATATTTCGTCTTTCGTACGTCTAATAAAGGTGCGTATTCATCTGAGCACGAACGCGAACGAGGCAATGTGAGGCAGAACGGATGCCTCGCTTGTAAATATTTTGGTAGCAAATGAAGTCTGCCGAGGCAACGAACGAGGCATCGATCGATCCGTACCGACACTGAACAGTGATTCGTCAAGATGGAGGACGTCGACTGTTTATAGTCGTTTATAGTGGCCAGTGCTGCATTTGTAGTTATAGCTGGTTTATTGAAGAAGAGAAAAAATAAACGCTGGTGGACGACATCTTTATACCGAAATACGTCGATCACCAGAAATCAGTCATTTTTAAATAGCATGGTGGACGAGGAAAAATATGGTCATTTTCGAAACTATACCAGAATGTCTTCTACAGACTCTAATTTTTTGTTGGAATCTATTCGTGATAATATTTCTTGAAGTGATACAAAATTTCGCAAAGCTGTGACAGCCTAACAACGATTGGCTATAACACTGAGATATTTGGCAACCGGTGATTCGTACACTAGCTTGCAGTACCTTTTTCAATGTATGAAAGCAGCTAATTTCAAAAATACTACCAGAAGTATGCACGGCACTAGTGGAGAGCTTATCTAAATATGTGAAGGTACGTATTTACTTTTTACTTTCCTACTGTAAACGTGTAAAATGTCGACTTTCGAGATTGTTTATGTATGTATGTGTATACAAAAATAATTTTGATATATGTCTTCAATTGGATATATGTCGGGGCGTACTAATTATAAAAACCATAACAAAATAAGATTTTCACCAAATGTTTATTGATTTCAATTATTAATGAACGTTATCATCAAATGAGGAATAATATTCTTGTAAGGCATTGATGCCACCCCCCCTAACAGGTTCACTCTTATATACTTATTGGAACGAAGTTTTCATAAGGGGCCCGTTCACTTGAGGGCGCATTTTTAGTGTGACATATAAATTACGTCCAATCAGAGAAGGGCCGGAGGAAAAGTTACTTAATAATCTATTGTTGTGATCTATTATCTATTTTTCATAAACAACGCCTTCAATTAATTTATCGCTACGTTGGATTGGTTTGTGTGTTATTTAAATTTGTGTGTTCCTGCTTTATCTGTCTTTTGTATGTTATTATAATTTTAGTGTTTTAGTTATTGTCATTAGCTTATAGTTTATCGAACTTTTGATTAGTATTAAGTGTACTTTTTTCAAACAATTTTGACCATGTAAGTATTTTTCAATTTGTTTCATTAAGTATGGATAGTGTTTTAAATAATAAAATTGATGAAACATTTTGTTAATTGAGATATTCCTAGTATCTATGTGGAATTTTTTATGTAACTTGTAACGAATCAAAGTAAACATTACAGTATTAGATCTTACTAGTTTAATTTTCAATAACTTGCATTCACAGTACTCATAGAACAAATATATGGAGATTTTATTTGTTATTATTTTCATATAATAAATGTAAACGGTATTATAAGATGAAACGTTATATCTATTTATGGTCGAGTTGGGTTTTGTCCAAATAAGTTACATTTATAGTGCAACGTTTAAGCTGAATTGGTTTGTTGTATTAAAGTAAACATACATAACATAATGTGAATACTATTTTGGCTGACCAATTATGAATATCATACTCAACCCTAGTGAAATATATGTACATGATTGCCAATTACAACTGCTGTGTGATATAAACCATTGCTTTGCTTTTCAATTTACGGTTATCATGGCAACTCGTAAAAGAGCTTGTTGTGTTCCTGGCTGTTCTGACACATTAAGTAAAAGATATCGGTTTACACAAGATCCTGAACTGGCAATTATTTAGTTGTCAAATATGAACGGTACTGCGTTAACGGACAAAACACTAGTCCAACTCAGTGACAATTATTGGATCTGTCATCGCCATTTTGCAGAGGTTTAAAAACCCAGGATTTCGAAGAGAGTTGACAAGAACTGCATACCCAACAACCCAACTCTATTGTTACCTGGTAGGCAGTATGGTTTATCATAGAAGCCACCTTTTTTAATAAATTATTGTAGGCATTACAGATGTGGATGGTCAGGCGGTATATTCTACAGTGGATTTTATGTCGATAGAAACTCCCTCTACATCAGTGGAATTAGAGAAAAGAATGACAAGTAAGTTGATATTTAAGTACCAGTTTATACATCAAGATGGGGAAGCTCTGGTTAGGTTTTACTTACTTGTTACAAATGTCATATTCTGGATTCAATAAGACAAACAATTGAAATTGACATGGAACAGAAGTTGTGAAATTGTGCTTTGTCCAAAGCTCTACATTGGAAATTATAGACATGTCTAATTATTTAAATATGCATATTTATTTAAATTATTAAAAAGAATAATCAATAAGTAAATAAATATTACAAAAAGTCTAAACTAACATTAGATATATATGACAAACTATCCCATCTAGAAAAGGGCTTACGCCTAATTTTGTAAAATCTCTCACAATAATGTTTCAATTGAAAAAATTAATTTTCATTACTGTTGTTGTTATTATATGGTGCCCGAATTCCGTGACTAAAGTTACACTGCAGTGTGACAAGTTTAATAGAATTATTAATAATATAATTATTTTGTATTTTAAATTAAGCACTAGACTGCTAAGGAAGGAATCCTTTGATTATGTCCTAACTAGACCTTTCATCCAGGATGCATTGGATACCTTTTTTGGACTAATTAGAATCAAAAAAGCTAGAAATGTTTCGCCACAAGCGCATAATACGAGGGCAATTCAGAAACTAACCTCCGGTTGATTTAAAAAAATACACCAAGTTAAGTAAAAATATTTTAATATATACATCTTACAACTACATCTTTGCACTATTTTTCGACATAGTCTCCATAACGATTGAGGCACTTATCGTATCTCTTCACAAGCTTTGAAATTCCTTCTGCATAAAAATCACCCGCTTGTGCCTTGAGCCAGCCTGTGACCGCATCTTTGAGCTCTTCGTCGTCATCAAACCGCTGGGACCCGAGTCATTTCTTCATATGCATGAAGAGGTGATAATCGCTTGGCGCCAGATCTGGGCTGTAAGGTGGATGGTTGAAAACGTCCCACTTGAAGGACTCAAGAAGGGCTGTTGTTCTGCGAGCAGAGTGAGGACGGGCGTTATCGTGCAAAAAAACGATACCGGAAGTCAGCATACCACGGCGTTTGTTCTGTATAGCCCGTCGTAATGTTTTTAGTGTTTCACAGTACACGTCTTGATTAATGGTCGTCCCACGTTCCATGAATTCAACCAACAACACCCCTTTGGCATCCCAAAACACCGTTGCCATCAGTTTTCTGGCAGAAAAATCTTGCCGGGCTTTTTTTGGTTTGGTAGGCGAATCTGAATGTGCCCACATCTTTGATTGTTCTTTTGTCTCAGGGTTCACGTACTTAATCCAGGTTTCGTCACCGGTCACGATTCTGTTTAACAATGGTTCTCCTTCGTCCTCATAACGTGACAGAAAGTCTAATGCAGAGGCCATTCTTTGACTTTTGTGGTGGTCGGTAAGAATTTTGGGCACCCATCGTGCACAGAACTTACGGTAACCCAATCTTGCTGTCACTATCTCGTACAAAAGAGTCTTAGAAATCTGTGGAAAATCAGTAGACAACTCCGCCATTGTGAAACGTCGATTTTCACGAACTTTTGCATCAACTGTCTGAACGAGTTCGTCAGTCACCAAGGATGGTCTACCACTCCTCTCTTCATCATGAACGTTTTCTCGTCCACTTTTAAATAAACGTACCCATTCACGGACAACTCCTTCACTCATAACTTTTGGTCCGTACACGGCACAAAGCTCACGATGAATAGCTGCTGCAGAGTATCCTTTGGCTGTAAAAAACCTTATAACAGCACGCACTTCACATTTGGCGGGATTTTCTATTGCAGCACACATTTCAAACTGCCACAAAAACTAAACTAGCGCAGGTACGATGTTCACTCGACCTGCTGAGCGTGTGAATGCACAGATGGCGCGCTACTCCCCCCACTACCCGCACTGTGACCAATCGGAGGTTAGTTTCTGAATTGCCCTCGTAGTTACCTGAATAGGGCCAAAAGAAAATATCAATGGATAAAATAGCGACAGGTAAAAATTCCAAATTTATAAAATATATGAATGTCCATGGAAATATGACTTGCGTAGACCCTTTAAGGATACAAACACAAGACAATTAATTATACAATGTATAATTTATTACATTTTTGTAACTGATTATGTACCTATCTGCTTTTACCTACCAAAATAAATATAACCAATATATTTTAGTTTTATTTATATCCTTATTTATGCTCACACGAATAGTATACTTACTTGATGTTTATAGTATTGAAAATAACTTCTAAACAACCACTAAGTTCACAATTTTCAAATCAAATCACAAAATTAAATTGACAGATATCAAAGGTTTCATTCGCAACACAGGTCTAATTGTCGCTATAAGTACAACATAGCATACTAATTTCATAACTCAAATTTCACATCGATAATTTTCTGACTTGAAGATTGTAATATAATTCTTCAATATCAAATCGTCGTTTTTCCCGCCGCAGAAAAAATTGTGTATTATACATGGGGAAAATTCTAGATTTTAGCAACCTCAAGCTAAAATTTAGTACTTTTTATCGCTTGTATAATATGAACTTGTAATGTAAATATATTTTATTTTCACCTTACAAACCATAATGATATTATTAGAGAAATCCTGATGTATGTCAACCTTAAGAGTATTTTAGGGTTGAGACGTCAGTAAAAAAATGTTTTACTCTGTGGTTAAAGCCAACATTAAAATATAAACTGCTTATTGGTGACTTAAATCGGGATTTGTCTAGTATCAGTTATATTAATATTCACGGCAGTGTAAAATTCTCCTTATTCAAATTTCCCTCTCTTTTCCATTATTTAAATGTCCCGCCATATACAGTAGCGCGTGCAGTGGTCGGGCCCATTTCTACTAAATAGGTTTTGTTAATCAGTACAGGAGTTAACCTGCTAGGGAGGGTGTGCTGTGAATCACACGCACAACAATTATTATTAGAGCATGGAATTTTAAGCATAAAAAAACTTAAAATAGGCGATTGAAAAAGCTTAAAATTTTCTGAAAATAAGCTCATAAATATGTATGAAATTTTAAAGAAAGCAAGGAAAAGTAATTTATAAAAACGGATATCTCTATTAATATAACACAGTTTTACACAAAAACCGGTAAAATATAAGTCATTTCGTCATAAAATAATGTAAATAAAGAGACTACTTTTTCTTAAACAAACCAGAAATTTACTTTTTGCGAAAAAAAAACACTAAATAATAGGAACAAATTAAATTTTAAACATTACAAACTACTCGCCATTGAATAAACCAATAGCTAATTGATTTTCTAAATTGACAACAGTAAATACCATTCTTCTATTACTCAGCACATATTTTAAATGAGAAAAACTTCGTTCAATATCCACGCTGGTAATTGGTGCATATTCAAATTTAGGAACAATAGTTGCATCTATCGCAAGATCTTCAACAAAATCTCCTTTAATAACATTTGCTATTTGGTTTAAAACTCTATACCCTTCATTTTTATTTACCACTTCAGTCAATTTATTAAAAATTAAAACTCCTGAAGCGCCACGTACTTTTGAGGTTTCGCTCTTAGATGTTTCGATTATTTCCACAGCTTCTACAAGATGAAGTGTCTTGTCTTCGAGTTTTGTGATAGCTTGTTTGATCTCTCTATTTTTTACAATCTCTTGACACTTTTCAATCTGTTGGGAAGCAGATTTAGGAAACTCTAATATAATTTCCTTAAAAGACTCAAAATGATCCGCATAATACTTGGCAGCATCCAGCCACGTACCTCATCTGGTAATAACCGGTTCAGGAGGAAGTGGTACTCCTGGCAATCAATCCCGAAATAATTGAACCCTCAATGGAGCTTTTAAGAAAACTTTCTTTCCAGTTTTGATCAAATCATTGACCGAAGGAAACTGTGTTCGAATAGTTTCAGCTACACGATGAAGGCCATGCGCCAAGCAAGTGCAATGTGTTAAATGTACATAAAAAACTTTTAAATTTTTATAGGCCTTTAACGTGTAGGCAGCTGCGTCAGAATGCATTAGCAAAATTTTTTCACTTGGAACGGGATTCGACAAAAAGAATTTCGTTAACTCATCGTGAATAAATCTTCTAATAGTGTTATTATTTGTTTGTTCTAACTGCTTAGAACCTATTAAAAAGCATTAGTGGGGCCATCTTCGTTCAATATTTTTATCATTAAGTGCGCTATATATCGACCACATGAATCTGTAGTTTCATCTACACAAAACCATATATAATTAATTCCAATTTTCTGTTTCACTTTTTCGAATACGTTGTTGTAAACCAAGTCAATATCGTTTTTACGTAAAGTGGATTCGGCAGGAATATGTCTGCTCGTGTATTTTTGTAGGAATGAACTTAAATTACTGTTATTTAGTTTATAATGGAATATTGAAAGATATCATCATTTTACATAAATCAACGTTAAATTCTTTTTGCTCAATTTCTGTTGATGAGCCCGCCATCGATTCCAATAAAATTTGTTGTTTATTTTTTTCTTTTTCTAATTTATTTAAAGTCTCTTGATGAAGTGCAGTTTTAATATGCTGAACTATATTGTACTTTTTGTGGCTGTTTATCTGTAAAATGATTAGATTTTTTTTCAAAAGTATGTAAAATAAGTTGAACTCACAACTTTAAGGCAGACCCTGCAAATTAATTTATTGTTTTCAAATTTCAATTCTGTGTAACCTTGTATCCATTCTTCTACCGATGGCTTCACTTTAGGCATTATACTATGTAGGAATACAAATACACTTGAACTCTAACCTTTCGCCTTCCGCGATTTCAACCGGGTAATACTGTTCAAGTTATACGTTTAAATAACATTTGGAAATCGAATAACAGCGGCCGAGGGTATTCCCAAACTCTCCGAAAATCGACTTAGGGAATTCCCCAAACAATAGACATGTGCTGGGTAACGCTATACTCGATAGTCGAAATTCTGTAAAGTGACTCATCGCTCTTACTGTCCATAAAATCAGTTGCAGAAGCGAACTTCATGAGCGCATCATTTTTGAAGGGTTCTTAATAGTCCTAAATAAAAAATAAATAGAAAATGTTCTTGTACGCTCTGAGTAGTGTAACAATGTTCCTTCTAGGTTATTCAACACTCAGTATATAATAAATCCCCATATTTTGGTATGGCTACCCTGTATAAATTCAAAAGATAATTTAATTCATTGCAATGACCTACCTGTTCAGCCTGAGGCCCTCGAAGCGAGAGTTTCACGCGATAGTGGAAAGTATGTGTGCATTTATTAATTATTATTCTATAAAAATGCAATATTTAGATATATGCCGATGCATTTTGTTCAAGGTAATTATACTCTCTTAAAGGTAACGCCTTAAAATTTGAAAAAAATATTAGATTCATTTAGTATTTAAGACCAGAATTCTAATTTGAAATTCATTCTCCGTGTCTATTTTTTGAACGCAACAGCAGCTTCCAGTAATCAACAAGTAAGAATAACATTTTCATTTATTTTACTTAGAATGATTGGTGATTTAATTATATAATTATTATTTTTAGTGTAATGGATTTAAAAGCGATAAATTCTTCTTCTCTTCTAGAAAAAGATCCGAAACCCATAACAAAAATAAACGACTTAATATTAGATGAACGTAAGAAAATTATTTCGGCGAAATTGGTGAATAGCAAATTTGGGGAAACTGTGTTGTTGGAGCTGGAAAAAGAAATAATATTCCTTCCGCAGAGGGTGACAAAGACGTACAAACCATTTATAAAGTATTTTGAAGGGGGAAAATACGCTTTTGTATATAGAGGGGCAGTGGAAATTGGTAAACCGAATCCGGCGGCATCATTCGAAATTATTGAAATTTAGTTGGTGAGTTATATTATTATAAATAATTATGATATAAAATTATGGACAAATACCGAAGTACATTGTCTAAAATTGATGAATCAATTAAGTTAATTAGAGCGAACTCTGCTGAAAACAAATCAATAAAATTAATCAATGAACATATTAAAAAATGTAACATAGCATTGAAAAAATATCACTTAAAGGTTGGCCAAAAAAGTAAAATATTAACAGAAATTGGTCAATTGAAACGATTAAAATGTTTAATAAAAGTAGAAAAAAATCGTGTTGGCGTAAAACAAAATCGAAAAGTTTACTGGGAAAATATAACATCTTGTTTCAATAGTAGAGTTCAAACTGCAGTGATTATAAATGTGAAACATAAAGAAATAAAAGAATTTTTATCAGATGCTTTCGATCTGTTTAAAATGAAGGTTCCCAGAATTATTAAAAAGAAGTTAATTGTAAAAATTAATACTACACTATGGGCAGATTTTGTTAAAATGTTAGATGATCAAGAAGTGATTGATCAAAAGTATTTTGTCACACCTAATGCAGTTTTAGATCAAACAACGGATTTAGCTATTTGGTTTCAAGAACATGTAACAGATTATATTTTAAATAAACTGTCAGAATTTCAGGAAGAATCGAGCGGTTGGG
This sequence comes from Galeruca laticollis, assembly GCA_963921935.1. NCBI lineage: Eukaryota > Metazoa > Arthropoda > Insecta > Coleoptera > Chrysomelidae > Galeruca > Galeruca laticollis. The sequence goes on along the minus strand of OY998183.1, from coordinate 16,704,818 downwards.
CGCTACAAAAAATTCTATTGTTGGAGGTAGCTATAAACGAATATAAAATAGGTAATGGAACCTCCTATATCAAAATACCACCACAAATTGAAAATAAAAAAGCATGTATCAACATTCAAAATAGAGACAACGCATGCTTTTTTTGGAGTATTGTTAGCTTTTTATACCCACCAACGGGTAATTATAGACTTACATCATCATATCCACATTATAGTCTTGTGTTAAATACTAAAGGCTTAGAATTACCTATGAAATTGAATCAAATTAACAAATTTGAGGAATTAAATAATATTTCTGTGAACGTCTATGCTCTAGAATTAAATTGTACACAACAAAGTTCATATTATGAAGTTGTACCTGCTAAACTTACCAAACGAAAATTAGAGAAACATGTTAATTTGTTATTAATTCAAAATAAGTATTTTCCAAAGTTGAATGATTTCACAGAATTAGAACAGGATGATAATGATGATCAAGAAGAAAATATTGAGATAAAATTTCATTATTGTTTGATTAAAAATCTTTCACGACTTATTCGATCTCAAATCACTAAGCATAGAGCTACAATTAGCTTGTGTGATCGTTGTCTAAATTATTTTTATAATGAGGAAAAGTTGAGAGAGCATTATTTGTTGTGTGAAAATAAAAACCACTGTAAAATTTCATTCCCAAAATATAACGTTGTTGAATTTAGAAATTATGTCTATAAACAAAAAATACCTTTTCTTATCTACGCTGATATTGAAGCTATTTTGGAACCGTGTAAAACAAAATTATCAAAAACAACGAATAAATACCAACATCATAAAGCATTTTGTGCAGGATATTATATGAAATGTACTTATAACAACACTTTTTCTTTTTACAATAATCATGAAGGGGAAGATTGTATGGATTGGTTTTCAAATGAAATTAAAAAGATTGCACAATTTGTTGAGAGCAAAATAGTTAATATAATACCAGTTGTAGTAGACACGATAGAAAATGTAAATATACAAAGTTGTCACATTTGTGAGAAAAAATTTAGTCAAAGAGACATTATTGTTAGAGACCATAATCATTTTACAGGACTATTTAGAGGTTACGCTCACCAAACTTGTAATCTTTCATTTAAAAAATTGTTTGTTGTTCCAATTTTATTTCATAATCTGTCAGGCTACGATGCGCATTTTGTCATAAAAGACATTGCTAAGCGTGGACATGTATCTGTTCTTCCGCTAAATAAAGAGAAGTATATATCTTTCACACTAAATGATAATGACAGTAGAATTAAATTTAGGTTTATAGATTCTTTTAGATTTATGGGTTGTAGTCTCGATGAACTTGTTTCTACTTTAAACTTAGACAATTTTCAAAATTTAAAACATGAGTTTAAAAATTTAGATCATGATAAATTTCAACTTCTAACTAGGAAAGGAGTATTTCCCTATGATTATGTGGATAATGTTGAGAAATTGAAGGAGAAAAAACTGCCACCCATTGAAAAATTTTATAATAAATTAAATGATGCGGAATTGTGTGAGACTGATTACATTCATGCACAAAATGTTTGGACCGCTTTCAACATAAATCACCTTGGAGAATACAGTAGTTTGTATATGAAGACAGATATTCTGCTACTAGCAGATGTTATGGATAATTTCAGAGAAACAGCATTGAAAACATATGGTTTAGATCCAGCATGGTATTATACAATGCCAGGATACACATGGGATGCTATGTTAAAATATACTAATTGTAAATTGGAAATTTTAAAGGACGTTGATATGGTTATGTTTATAGAAAAAGCGATTAGAGGTGGAATTTCAGTATGCTGTAGTCGATTTTCGAAGGCAAACAATAAATATATGGGTGACAGATATGATCCATCACAACCCACCAAATCAATTGTTTATTTGGATGTAAATAACTTGTATGGTTACGCAATGTGCGAACCATTACCATTTGGAGGATTTAAATGGTCAAGTTCAAACGTTGATGTAACAACAATTCCTGACAATTCTCCGATTGGATACATATTACAAGTGGATTTGGAGTATCCAAAAAGTTTACATACTCTACATAGAGATTTTCCTTTTTGTGCTAACCATCGCATTCCTCCAGCTTCAAAACTACCAAAGTTAATAGCTGATTTGTATGATAAAAAAGAATATATATTACATTATAGAAATTTAAAACAAGCCTTGGCACATGGTTTAATTATTACAAAAATACATAAAGTGTTGGAATTCAATCAATCAGAATGGTTGAGGCCTTACATTGAATTAAACAGTCGATTAAGGGCAAGTGCTACAAGCAACTTTGAAAAAAATCAATTTAAACTTGCTAATAACGCAGTGTTTGGAAAAACTATGGAAAACATAAGATTACATAGGCACGTTAACCTTTGCTCTAAGTGGGAGGGACGTTATGGGGCGAAAAATTTGATTGCTAGTCCACGATTTCACAATAGAACAATTTTTGATGAAAACTTGATGGCAATTGAGTTGAAAAAAATCGAATTATTATTTAATAAACCACTGTACATTGGTATGGTTATTTTAGATCTTTCAAAAATTTGTATGTATGATTTTCACTATGATTTCATGATAGCAACAGTAGGTGCAGAAAAATGTAAATTATTGTATACAGACACAGATAGTTTTATCTATGAAATAAGTGACCTAGACGTTTACGAAGATATTATCAAGAAAAATATTCACAAATTTGATACTTCAGATTATAACCAAAATAATATTTATAATATTCCGTTGGTAAACAAAAAAATACCTGGATTAATGAAAGATGAGGCAAATGGTAAAATTATTACTCATTTTGCCGGTCTTCGTTCCAAAATGTATACCTATAAAATGCAAGTCAGTGAAGAGGAAAAATTTAATTTTAGAAAAAAATTAGAAAAGAAAGGCATGTCCTTAAACCAAATAGCTATTAAAATGAATAATTTAGGTATTTCAAAAAAATCTAAGGGTATTAAAAATAATATAGTGAAAAATATTATTACTTTTGAAGATTATGTTACATGCTTAAATGAATTCAATACAAAAGTCATAACTCAACAAACTATTCGTTCATATGCTCACAATGTATTTAGTATGGAACAAACGAAAATTGCTTTAAGTCCATACGACGATAAACGACAGTTAATTTCAAAGTCATTTGACACACTTCCCTGGGGTTATAAGAGTAGTCAGTAGTAGTAGTAGTGGTAGTAGTAGTAAGTTTTTGTTTTAGAAATATCTATCATGAGTTTGGAGGAGATGTGCATTGAAACTATTTGTCTAAGAATTAAATCAGTTAAAGACTTTTTGAGCAATTCAACATTACCTAAAAATTTAACTCTCAATATTATTAGAAAATATAGTTATTTTAAATGGAAGAGTTTTGTACAACATCCTATTACCGATGATGATGATGATGACAATGATAATGATAATTAAATTCACCTCCATCTGCTAGTGAGAGGTTTAGCAGATTTATTGACGATTATGAGATTGACAGAAATGATGATATATCATAATTATTTATAAAATATAACAGAGTAGTTAAGAAATTTTGTAAAAATTATATGAAACAATATATATATGTAGCAATTTCAAACGTGTTTTATTATCAAAACATAATAAATATTTTATTCAGTAAATTCTTCTTCAATCAGCTCAACTGACAGCAGAAGTGGAAATAAAACAAAATAATTTCAATCAATCAATTTATTACATTATCTAAATCGTTCACAACTTTAGGTTTATAGAAATATATAAATTCTCTAAGGGCCACTGACATTATACTATTACTACAATCACAAATGGTGTACAATAGTTCAAATTTACTCAAATGTCCATTATTTTGAACGAAATTCCTGATAATTTCAATCACATTTCTATAGTATTCACAAAAATTTAGAGATTCTAAATGAGCGAGACGATGGGAAATGAGGCAATTATCAAGTTGTATGATTTGAAGAACATCTTGTATTCGTAGAAGGAAACTGATGTCGTGTTTAGTCACTTCCAACCATTTAACATCATCAAATATTAGTTGCCGAATAGTGCAATAGTCTCCACAACGTATCGTCTCTGGTTTATATTCTTCGTATAATGCTGGAAGTGGTGCACTTATAAATGAATTATTATTTAAAATATTGATAAACGTGTCCCATTCGTAAGTGCTGAAGGAGATTTTTGTATCAGCGTTTGCGAGAGTGATTACACTACCAAACGTTCGTGCTGGACTTAGACCTCATCCAATTCGAAAACTCGTATCTGTAGAATACTCTGTATACAGTAAGTAGTGTTTTTCCATTTTGGAAGCAATTTCATACTTTTCTAAAATATGATCTAGTTCAGCGTCATAAGTATAACTTTTTGAAGCACTACTACTATAACCACTATCTTGAGAATTCATATTGACAACTAACAATATAGCTTGCAGCTCACTCCAATTTATACCCACTCACCTATCTCTTTAAGGTTAATAATGTCCCCCCGCTACAAAACCTTGTATTCACACGCGACGATCAAATTGAAAGTAGTTACACAACAACATCTGTATTTTCTATCCAACTGTTATGTTTTTTGTCTAAACCCAACCATTTAACATACATCTTGTTGCCTTTTCTTCTAAGCACCTTTTCCACCAAGTAAATGTCTGGATTTGACGTTTTCTGCAGCTCTTCCTCGTAAAACCCTCCACTGATTGGTATACCATACATGTCTTCAAGCAAATACGTGATGGGATTGGTAATTTTGATTTTAACGATTTTGAATAGTTCAGTTGTCCAATTGGGTGTGTATCCTTTTTCAAAGACATGTTTCGACTTGCTTATGCGAACAATATCACCAACTTTGAATTTTCGCGGTCCTGCAATCTTTAAATGTTTATAGGTGTTGTTTAAAATAGCTTTTTCATTGGATTTATTGACTTGGGAAGGTTTATACTTTGTGGTTGAGTGCTTTGTGTTATTGTAATTTTTTGTAATTTCAGGTAGAATGTCTATCCATTTATAGGTACCATTTAAACTGAAATGCTTATATAGTTTTGATTTCAATGTTCGTATTACTCGTTCGGCCATAGAAGCCTTTTTCGTACTAAATACACTATAGTGATTAATTGCATGTTTTTTCATTAATTGTTGAAACTTGTTGTTGTAAAATTCCGTTCCTTGGTCTGATTGAAGATTTTTGGGAGTTCGTCTTGTGTGAGCGAGAATGTCTGAGAATGCACGAGTTAGCTCTTCACCGGTCTTTGTCTTTAGCGGACGTGTCCACAAAAACTTTGAGAAGCAATCGATAACGACTAGTATCATTTTATGGTTTTTATTTTGATGTGCGTAAGGTCGCATTTCAGCCAAATCCATTTGCCATAAATCATCTATGCCTTTGACAATTGTACGTCTGCGCGGATAATTTTTACGTATCGGTTTGTGGAGTTCGTTTACAAGCTGAATTTTGGATGACATGCTTCGTAAGCACATACACGTTCTCAACTGATGATATCTTTTCAATACTATTTGATATCTTTCTTCAAGTAATTTGTTCGTAATTCGTTTATGGATACTTCATGCTCATTGATTTTTCCTTGGAATTGTTGTTGTATTTGTTTTAAAAATATTTCCTCAAAACCTTGAACAAAAGATTTGAATTCTCGTCTCATATTATCTTTGGTCACAACAATCACATCATCGACGTACTTTTTAGTTGCCATATCTCGAGCTGCGACTGGCGGATTTCTCGAAATAAATGAATTAATGTCGTTGATTTTGTTTTGAAGTACTCCAAGTTCATTGTGATACACTTGCATTTGCTCATCGACATAAAGTTTATTGACAGCATCGCTATTTGTAGTCGGCGCCCTAACATTACAGATTCTCACATTTTCAGCATCAATATTACCGTCCGAAGTGTGTGGATATGATACTTTCGACATATACGGTGCCCGTTCATTAGCATGACGACGGCGGTGTCCGAACTTATCGAGAGGCATGATTGAAATGAATAGGCTTTATTTTTGGTTATTCTATTATATTTGCTTCCTTTAGTTCATTTATGATGGCAACTATTTCGTTATCGTTGGACGTATTACCTGCCTCTTTTGAAGCAATCAATAATTTCAAACGTTCAACCAATTCATTTGGATCATCCCAATAAATATATTCCATAGGTTTTTCGTTGTACGTTAAGCCAAGTCCTTTTCCTCTATTAATTGGAATTGATTTTAGGCGAGTTCTTGTTGACATGGAGCCAGATCGTTGAATTGAAGACGTATTTTGTGAACTACTCGGTGTTGAGTCTGATCGCGGTATTTTAAATAATGGTTTAATTATATATTTGTAGTTGTCAGTACTTGAACCTTTAAGACGATTGAGAGTATCAAGATGAACTTGTGTATTGTTTAATAGAATTTTGTAATGTTTTAGATCTTCCTCTTTATAATGGGGATCGTTGTAAAATAAAAGCTCATACAATCCTTGAGTTCCAGGTAAGTATCCAGCCTCTTTGTTACCATCCTGTAGCACGTTTATATTACCGTTTGTTTTATCAAAGGCAATTCGACGTTTACCCAGCATCCACCCAAACATATCATCATAGATAGGACCGTAATTTTTGTCAATTTTATCATCTTTTTGAAAATAATCCTCAATGTATTTTAAACTGATCGGAGGGTATTGATCCATATATTCTTGAAAAGCTTCATTTGAAACGTTAGGACGCATCTCCTCTGGAGATTCGGGACGTATAATATCCCCTGCTTCATCTGTTTCAGCTACAGATTCCGATTCGAGAAAAGATGGTGGTACAAACACATCATCATCATCTAGTTTTTCTTCTTTCTTTACTTCCTTCTCCTCTTTTTTAATTGGATTCAAATTTGAAATGGTTTTCTGCAATGTCTTTGAAGACTCTACAATTTCCTTCAATGGCATAGATATTGGTTTGAAGAGTTTATTAAGAGACTCATCGTGCTCTGATTTACCCAATTTCAAAGCTAAATATTTTTTGCGAATTGATTTGGCTAGTTCAGCCACCTTTTTCTTACGCAAGGCAACAGCTACTTTATCGTCTGACATATTGATGTGAACTGAAGACTTAGCTTAAATCTTTATGTATTTATCAAATCCTTGGCGATATCTACCATTATTCAGAGCAAAATCTTTTACTATTGCTAAAGTTCCATAGTTGTCTGACAACCAACATTGAGAACACATTTTTTTGAATTTTTCGAAAGTCATGTCTGGAGAAACATGTTCGTCAAATATATGTTTGAGATTAATTTCGTCTTGCTTGAATAGTACAATCAAATTACAATTATCTCGTATTAGCTGTTTGGGAATTTTCGAATATGTCTGGCAAAGATAGACCGCATCTATGTCCTTATGTCTACACATGGAGTAATATTGTCGAATTTTCTGTTGTCCATCACACGCTACATCATCGAATATAAACACGGAGTTTGGTCGAGCTTCTTCCGGGCTAATAATGTCCTCATTGTCTTTGAATGGAAAATACCCAACGCCTTTGACTTGAGCTATAACATCTTGCAGCAGTTGATATTTTGGTTGAAATAGTGACTTTGAATAAACATAAATATTTTTGAATCTTGCACCATTAGGATTGAACAGAAGTGCCAACATTATATTCGTCTTTCCACACCCACTTGGTCCACATATTATAGCTCTAAATGAGTTTGGTAGTAGTTTTCCATGTTTACCAACAGTTGGTTTAGATGTATAGTCCAGATTTTCAATGGATAGCGTCTGTTCTTGTTGAATGATCTTCATCTTGTGATGGATGCTATTAAAGTATTTTCAATATCTATATCTATTTATATATATGGATGGCATTACATCGTCGCAGATCAGTCTTAATGTTGGTGTTTGAGGGAGAAGGTCTTTTGAATTCTTTAATCAATAAACTACCATTCGAACTTCATGTACCCACCTACAATTATTGTGGACGTAAGTGATGATTATGATGAAAATAATTTGTTAACTGTTGAAGACTTCTCTCTCCTTTTACAGCAGGAACAAAGTTACAAAAACGACTTATACGTGGTGACGTCGGTATTAATCCTTTAGACGACGCCTGTAAACAACACGATATCGCTTATTCACAAAATAAAACTCTTGAAGAACGCCACAAAGCAGATAAAGAGTTGGAAGATAAAGCTTGGGATCGAGTCAAATCAAAAGACGCATCTTTTGGTGAAAGGAGTGCTGCATTACTTGTTACGGGCGGCATGAAGGCTAAACGAAAGTTGGGAATGGGAATGGGAAAACGTCGTTCCTTCCATAGAGATGTCGTGCTAAAGGTAGGCAAATCCATGAAGAGAGGAGCATCTTTGAAAGAAAGTGCCTTGTTTGCTTTACGAGCAGCCAAATCACTTATTCGACAGTTTGGAGGATCAAAGAAAATTGATGTTCCTCGCGTAATACCTGTAGTGAAATCTGGAGGTTTTCTACCACTTATACCTCTGTTTGCTGGACTCTCAGCACTTGGAGCGTTATCGGGTGGAGCTGCAGGAGTTGCAAAGACCGTCATTGATGCCAATAATGCTCGAAAGAAATTGGAAGAAGATATACGTCATAATAAAGCTATGGAACATGTCGGAAATAGTTTATATCTGAAAAAGTATGGGGGAGGTAAAGGATTTGGATTGTATTTAAAAAAGTCAAAAAACTGTCGATAAAGCTACCCAATCGTCCACTGTACGACAATGATATTGCACGTTATGCAAAATTATATAAAATTAAACATTTTCGAGGTGTTTTCATGCGAGACTCTCTACCTAAATCCCCTCCTCGACAACAAGAGTGTGCAGTGGTTAACTTGGACTCGTCCAAAAATAACGGAACACATTGGGTAGCATATATAAAGAAAAACAATGTCGTTGAGTATTTCGATTCATTTGGTAATTTGAAACCGCCCAAAGAACTTGTAAAGTATCTGGGTGGAAAAAAAGTTGAAATTTTTTATAACAATAATCAGTACCAAAACTACGATCAGATCAATTGTGGACATTTGTGTTTGAAATTTCTACTTCAACATTCATCGAACAATGGGAGATAAGGCTATCGAATTATTAATGTATCACCGAAAACCTCTTAGAAGTTTTACTGTTGAAGAACTGAAACAAGTCCCCATTCGATATTTGATACAGTGTGTTGGTCCATCTGAATTGTTAGATATTTGGCATAAACTTCCTAATGATTATAAAGAAAATTTTGAGCTACAAATTCGTCTGCCGTGCTTCGTTCACTACAACCGCCCTGATTGGACAACGCATTGCGATGGTCCTGCAAGTTCCCAAGCATCTTGTTTTCTATGTCAACGTGTATTAAATAAATCTTAATTGTAGATTATTCTTATTATTTAAAACACCTTCCAACCCTCGACTTGCATCATTCATCATGTCGCAGTTGTTGAGAGTGAATAGCACAAATCATGTATTTACCTTCCAACCGCCTACCCCTATTGTACTCCATCCGGATAAAGATTATGAAATAGCGTTACGTTCCTTTCACTCATACCACAGCATACCAAACATTGATAATTGCAAGTTTTACTACTATGACGACAATAACAAGCTGCAAAGTTTTGATTTTCCCACAGGATGCTACGAAATTGCTGACATTGAATTGTTTATACTGGACAAGTTAGGTGGCAGCAATTCAGTGAGACCAGAATCAATATTTGCACTAAAACCTAATAATAATACGTTACAATGTATGATTTTCAGTAAATATAGAATTTCGTTTGAACAACCCAACAGTCTGGGTAACATATTAGGATTTTCTGCAAAAATACTCGAACCCAAACGATGGCACTCTTCAGATCTACCCGTCAAAATTATAAAAGTATCTAGCATACGTTTCGAATGTAACATTACCACTGGAGCCTTCGACGCAAACAGACCTGCTCATACTATTTACGAATTGGTCATAAAAGTAGATCCTGGGTACGCCATTGACGAAACTCCACATAATCTACTTTATTTACCTGTTATACCACAACGTGAAATAACCAACGTTACTGTGTTGGCTGTAGACCAAGACGAACGACCCATAAACTTTCGTGGTGAAAAGAGTACCTTGGTGTTGGAGCTTAGAGCGAGGAGCAACAGATGGGATTGATAATTAATCATAAAAGACGTTCCGACGCACATTCAAAGTCATTAGTTACGCGGCAACCTTCAAAGCAGCAGCAGCTTACATTTGCCAACAAATTGTTCTTGCAGTCTTTAGGCTTTTTGTTGAAAGAGAAACAACAACAACAACAATGACGACCATGTATGGAAAACGTTCTCGTATGAACGATATGCCACCAATGTTTGATATTTACCGTAAGCCGCAATTTGACGAGTCAATCCGCAAAGCTGAATATAGAACATATGCACCGTTCATCAAATCATTCAGTTGCAGTGATATTGTAGAATTTAGCATCAATCAAGTTGATTCGTTTTTTACCATGAACGAAACTTTGTTGTGCATTAAAGGGACACTCGATGTACAAGGAGCCGGTGACGTAAAACTGGCTAATAATGTTGGTGCTTTCCTTTTCGATTCGTGTACATACAGTGAAAGTGCAAGAGAAATGGAAACGGTTCGAGATCCTGGAATCGTGAGCGCGGTACGTGCCATGACTTGCTACAATCAAGAAGACTCTAATCATATGGCTATAGCAGGCTGGAATTATCCCAAAGACCCTCTTCTAAATACCACAGACAAATCATTCAACCTACAAATTCCTCTCAAACATATTTTCAACATTTTCAATGACTATCCTATGATTACGTGTGGACGACAAACGATACGTTTAGTTCGAGCTCGAAACGATAATGACTGTGTTTATATTACGGAAAAAACCGTTGCTGGTGTGACTTCCAATACAACCGTTAACATTAAAATTACCGACATTGAATTAAAAATCAAGCATATCTATCCTAACGATGATATTAAGTTGGAACTTATGAAGGCCATTCAAAAGGATCGGCCAATAGTTATCCCGTTTAGAAAGTGGGAGATACACGAACTACCGGCAATTACCAGAAATGCTAAACGTGAAGTTTGGGCTGTTAAAACTACAACCTCAGTCGAACGACCTCGTTATGTTATTGTTTTCTTTCAAACCAACAAACGTGACGACGGCAAAGCTGATCCCACTCTGTTCGATAATGCAGACATTCAAAGTATACGTCTATCGTTAAATGGTGAATATTTTCCTAATGAAAGAATGCAGTTGGACTTTAGTAGAAACGACTATAATGAAGCCTATTTCAACTATACCGAATTTTATCCTAGCTATATGAATTCGACACAGAAGCGACCTCTCTTGGATTATTCCTCTTTTAAGAGACGCGCCTTGTTTGTTATCGATTGCTCGAAACAAGAAGAAAGCATGAAGGCATCTACTGTCGATGTAAAACTTGACATTGAAGCAAATATTGGCTTTCCCGAAAACACCAAAGTATATTGTATCATAATTCACGATTGCGTAATGGAGTATTTCCCTCTCACCGAAATAGTCAAGACTCTAAATTGAAGTGTGTGTTGCCGCTGCAAGTCAGTATTCAAACAGTCTTCATCATGAGAATAGCATTCGTAGACATTCAGGGGTTCGTTATAGATGGCCTGTTTGTTGCTAAAGAACTTACCATAGAAATTGGATTTAAACAGAATCATTACATATTTTTACCACCTCAATCAATTGCTACGTTGAGCAACAAAGATAAGAAGACTGTGTCATACTTGGAGAAAAATGTGCATGGTATTCGATACTCTTCGGGTGATATTGAGTACTCCAAATTAGATGATATATTGGAAAATAAGCTATTGTATGCTGCAGACTTCATATACGTACGCGGACAACAAAAAGCAGAATTTCTGCTAAAGAAATGTCATATATTCAATGTGTTTCCACATATTATTGACGTTTGCAAGTTTGACGGTACATCATGTGCTACTGAAAACTTTGAACGTGATCCAAATCCCTGTCACACCACTGGACGGTACTCCTGCGCACAAAGAAACGTAGAACATCTCCGACGCTGGTTTTTTAATAGTGTATTACCTTTGTAAATATTGTATATTAATATTATTAATAAATTGATTTTTGAAATGAATGACATTTTTTATTAAAACACCTTGTATCTGCTCAATATCTATTTATCGATTATAAATTACATTACACTTGCTTGTTTAAGTTAAACAATTTTTAATAACAAATATTAATGCTATACATGTCATCTTTCATGTTGTAGAGCATGGAGGGTTATGTTGGTCATATTGAACACTTGTAGGTTGGATTCGGTTCAATGGATATGTTGACGTTTGTGGCGTCTGACGCCTAAATATGTGATCTAAGGCACTTGCAATCTCCTGTTGTTGTTCCCCGTTTTTCAATTCTTCAGGTATCCAATTTATCGTAAGCTTATCCCATATTCTTTGACTTGAGTCAACTAGACATAGGTTTTCAATTTGCTTCATAACCTTTCTTTTATTTTCATAAAAAGTAACGTCCTTATTCAATTGATTTATTTTTATTAGATATTCCTCAATTCGATGTCTATACTCTGCGAAAGACATACTGCGACTAAGTATCGAACGCTCCAGATTAAATGATATAAAATATTCAACCACACTTGTATATGAATTGGATGAAAATCCACCATTAGCAGCCTTGACATCAAAATTGTTTTTATCATAAGATCAATCCATGTTTTAACCTCATGTTAACATTTCATAATGGATGATAAATAAAAGAATATTATTTAATTAACTTGTTTTTTTAATTTATGTACTACAAACCGTTGAGTAAAAATTATATTGTATTATTACCTTAACCATTTTAAGTAAGTTATATATAATAATAATCACTAATAATATCAATACAATATATGTTAAAATGTACAATTTATAGACTTTTTCGCTTATGTTTGCATTATACACAGAAATATCATCTAAAATCACTTTCTGCCATTGGGTTTGATCACCTTCAGAATTGTCATTAAATATTATTTTTAATTTGTAACTGAAATATGATAAATTCGTTTCTGGAATTTCAATATGATATGCAGAGAGGTGACCATTATTTGTTTTTGTTATACTTAACAAATTCCATGTTGTACGATTACACTCTTCTTTTGTATTTTTCATATCAAAACATATCGCAACATGTTTCACATCTTCTGGTACATTTGTGTACAGCATATTATTTGAAACGGAAACCAAAATAATAAAGTTCCATTTTAAGAAAGTCATTCTTTTTAGATTTGAGCTACCTTCTTCTTCTTCTGATGACGTCGTAAGACTGACGGTCTAATAATTATTTTATTCTAATATTTGGCCTGATCTCGTTGTCGAGGTAATAAATAATTGAATAAGTCTCTTTCATCTAACGGGTCTAATTCTTGTAACCAATTATCTATATATTCTGGAAATTTTCTCAGGGGTCTTGTTTGATTACATTCAGCCGTACATAAACCAATTATTAATTTTTGTTTACAATTCCAAATTTTTTGTATTTTAAAAGTTTTACGTAACACTTTTCTACAAACTAAACAAACTATTGTTTCAAAAATTTCATACACAGGTGGATCAAATAGATTATTCATTTTGCAAACAATATTAATAATTATTTAATTTATTGATTTTTTTTCTTTATGTTTACATATACATTTTTTTATTAGGTTTGATTATCTTCAGAATGATTCTTCGTATCTATTTTTTGAACACATCAGCTTCCAATAAACAACAAGTTAGACAATTTTGAATGATGCCGCCGGATTAGGTTTACTCCTTCAAAATAGTTTATAAATGGTTTGTACGTCTTTGTCACCCTCTGTGGAAGGAATATTATTTCTTTTTCCAGCTCCAACAACACAGTTTCCTCAAATTTGCTATTCACCAATTTCGCCGAAATAATTTTCTTGGGTTCACCCAATATTAGGTCGTTTATTTTTGTTATATAATATAACTCACCAACTAAATTTCAATAATTTCGAATGATGCCGCCGGATTCGGTTTACCAATTTCCACTGCCCCTCTATATACAAAAGCGTATTTTCCCCCTTCAAAATACTTTATAAATGGTTTGTACGTCTTTGTCACCCTCTGCGGAAGGAATATTATTTCTTTTTCCAGCTCCAACAACACAGTTTCCCCAAATTTGCTATTCACCAATTTCGCCGAAATAATTTTCTTACGTTCATCTAATATTAAGTCGTTTATTTTTGTTATGGGTTTCGGATCTTTTTCTAGAAGAGAAGAAGAATTTATCGCTTTTAAATCCATTACACTAAAAATAATAATTATATAATTAAATCACCAATCATTCTAAGTAAAATAAATGAAAATGTTATTCTTACCTGTTGATTACTGGAAGCTGCTGTTGCGTTCAAAAAATAGACACGGAGAATGAATTTCAAATTAGAATTCTGGTCTTAAATACTAAATGAATCTAATATTTTTTTCAAATTTTAAGGCGTTACCTTTAAGAGAGTATAATTACCTTGAACAAAATGCATCGGCATATATCTAAATATTGCATTTTTATAGAATAATAATTAATAAATGCACACATACTTTCCACTATCGCGTGAAACTCTCGCTTCGAGGGCCTCAGGCTAAACAGGTAGGTCATTGCAATGAATTAAATTATCTTTTGAATTTATACAGGGTAGCCATACCAAAATATGGGGATTTATTATATACTGAGTGTTGAATAACCTAGAAGGAACATTGTTACACTACTGCTCTGGCGTTTAAATTTGAGAGAACAGAAATACGAAATTATTATGGTAGGTATCAATATGTATATACAGGGTGTTACCAAGAATAATACACATTTTTAAGGATGAGCTATAATAAGATGTATATAAAAAAGTCGATAGTCGAAATTCTGTAAAGTGACGTCATCGGTTATCTACCGATTTAAAGTGAACTCCATGAGCGTATCATAGTTTAAGGGTGCGAATACTGAAATATCTGGAATTTCAATTTTTAACATTTGAAATAATAACTTATCACAAGTGGTTCATAAGTAAGTTAAAACAAAATAAAAAAATGTTTAAAAGTCAATTCCAACTTACTACTACTAAAACTAAAAAAAAGTTGTTTGTCAAGACCAAAATAAATTACCAATAAGTATAGGTATGTTGCGAGGTCACTTGTAAAATGTCTGACTAACTGGAAGCGGTATCACTCCCTGACGACTCCTCAGAATCATCGCTTTCTCCTCCTATATCGATAATGAGTGGTTCCGTCATTACTTCTACACGTATGTCTAAATCCCAAAACTTTATTTCTTCTTTTAATACGTGTTGAATACATTTACGCCAACTCTCAGCAGTAACGGTATGCAGCGCCTCGTCAAACAGTTTCTCAACGTCAGCCATTTTGAATGTACTGTTTTTTCTCGCAACATAATTTTTCACTTGGGCCCAAACCAGCTCGATGGGGTTTAACTCACAGTGGTAGGGAGGAAGTCTAACAACTGAGACGTTGAAATCTTTCGCCATTTCATCGACAACGTACTTAATATAACTGCTTTTATGTTTCCGTACGAGAGATAATAATTCAACTTTTAGCATTGCCTCGTTGTGCGGAATGCTTTTACTCTCTAACCAATCAATTATAACCCTCTTGCGGCTAGCTGAAGTAGGTATTTGCTCCAGTCGACGAGAGTGGTATGAAGCATTATCCATAACTATCACTGAACCAGGAGTTACCTTTGTTAAAATTGATCTAAACCATGTTTCAAACCGGTTACCATCCATCTCTTCATGGTAATCGACAGTTTTTTTGGACTGAAAACTTAGTAATCCACCTTCTACAAATACTTCCTCGCTGCCAATGTGAGTGATAATCAGTCGACGTCCTTTCCCAGAGGGAGCTTTTAAACCGGAAGAGAAACCCTCCATAAAGGCTTGTCGATTGCTTCGTATATTCATGTCTTGCCACACTTTTGACACAGTGTGGCCTTCATTTAACCATGTTTCGTCAAGATAATATATGTGCCGTCCTTCGTTACGAAACTGTCGTATCTGTTTTAAATAATTTCTCCTTCATTCCACAATGTCATTTCGTTCAATTAAGGCACTGTTTCTACTTCTTGTTTGGTAACGAAAATTCATTAATTTTAAAGTTCGTCTCAAAACTTTATCACTGATGTTTGGTAAAGTATCATCAGCTTCTATTACCTTGCTCAATTTAGCTACCGAGGGGATTTCATTCCTAAAATAAAAAGAATGTATTTCCCTACGTATAGCATTCCGTGTTTGGTCGTCCAAAACAATTTTCTTTCTTCCCCTACTTTCCGGTTTACAGTTTTCACCTCGTTCTCTTGTCAAAGATCCGTCCCGCGATTTCTTTAGAATATTGTATATAGTACTCTCAGAAACTTTAGTTAAATAACTGCACTTAATCACAGCGTCACTAACACCCAACTGTTTGTCCATGGCACGCAGTCCTTCGTACACATTTAATATGAGGACTTTTTCTTCCCGAATTAAATTGTTACGACGCCGTTTTTTATCGCCAACACCGCTACACTCCGCCATTATTGTCACTAAATATACCGATATAAATATTACAATAAATACCAATAATAACCGATTTATCACACAAAACCACAACACAAATACTGATGTTACGCTCATGAAGAGAATAAATACCTCACATAACTGTTTACTATCACTGTCTCATTCGCGTAGCTCGATCTATCTATCTCGTTCTCAAAGCCGGAACATTGAAGCGACTCTCCAACATTGTCAAATCGGCGAGTTTTTCACAACAAACTTTGCGTTCAAGAAATATACATAAACACTTTATTTCACATTTCAAGTAAACTAATTATTATTAGTCTGCTTGAAATTTGAAATAAATATATTAAATTGGTATTGACTTAATTACATTGCATCTTTTGTACCTGAAATATTGACACAATGGATTTGAAGTGTATTTATAAAATACAGCATTTCTCTCTAGAATACATATGGCAACTGCGCTTTAACCAAAGTGTTGATTAGATAGCTCTGACTCACTTTACACAATTTCGACTATCGAGTATAGTACGATGTTGTTACGTTGTGGCTTAGGTAATATAAAATAAATTAATTGGAAATTAACAAATATATTAAAAACTGTTACATACCGAAAAGTGAATGTATAAAATTAGAACCAAATACACCACTAATTGTTAAAATATGTATAAAAATGGCACTAAAAAAATGCATTAAAACTGAAAATATGCATAATGGCACAAAAAAAATTAACGCTGTGAATCCTCTTACTGAAATTCATGCAAATATGTGATCAAAATACATCTGCCATCAAAAATTACTTATAGCATAATAGCTAGAAATGCGCGCTCTAATTATTATGTAAGATAATGAAATCCCCTCCAACAACCAGAGATGAGTGAATTTAAAGCACATCAAACCATATACCTACGCTCACGCTGTACTGAAATGCACCGACAGATTCACAGAAACAGGAAGAAAGACAAGCAGAGACGATGGCCAAAGCACTTAAATCCATCCACAGATAACCCACAGATAGATGAGACACTGATAGTGGCGCCACCTAAAGAGCCTGTCGACTGAACAAATGAGTGATGTTGAAAAGATTTCTGTAATTTTAAGTTATGGCGGTATATTCAAATTTACCGTATCTTAATTATTTTATTTCAAAATAACCATTTATAGTCCATCATTTGACATTTCATTTAATTTAACTCAATCATATGCAGAGTTAAACTAAATGAAATATCAAATGATGGACCATAAATGGTTAATTAAATTGGAAAAAATAAAACAGTAATCATATGAACAGTTTATTTATTTTGGTATAGAAATACACAACAAATAATTTCTTTCACAAAGTACTTTTCTTAACAAACAGAATGACAATAAATAAACTATGATGTAAAAACAATGCAATAATTGAAAAATAATTTGAGTCACATACAATCTAGATTGGAGTATCATTAGATTTTTAAATGATGTTAAAGTTAAATCAAGATAAAAGTAGAAAATTATTTATAATAAGTTTATAATCATTCATTTATTTATTATTATAGTCCTATTAACACACAGAGCTGGACAAACTACTGGAGTATAACTGCTACTTAATCAAAAAAAGTGTTAGCAATGAGTAGTTAACTACTATTTTTGGCAACTTTCTGCGAAAGAAAACATTTGAGTATAATTACTGTAACTGTTGGAAGAAAAGTAATTAAGACATTTTTAAAGTAAACTACTGCCCAGCTCTGTAAATACAAGGTGCCAAGTAATTACATATAAGAGTGCTAAATTGCACTTGCGACTGTACAAAATTTAAAATAATATATCTAACAATTCATTTCCACTTAAACTTATTTCTTTACTGGAAGTAGCTTAAACCTAGTATATTATATATTAGTCTAGTCAACATGTGCCTTTTAGGTCTAAGTTTTTAGCTCGCCTCGGAAAATTGTGATCGAGGAGTCATTCGATTCGTCATCGCATTTAGAAACTTTTCGAAAAATTTGAAGCTTTGATTGCAAAAATTACAAAAGTTATAAACAATTTAGTAAAAAAAAGGGTGGTTTTGTTTTTTGCGAATATCTCAAAAAGTATTCAAAATTTTCGAAATTTGAACCTACCTCCCGGAACTCTAGGACCAAAATATATAATTTTTCTAGAGGATTAAAAATACGGCCGAAAACGGCAACTCTCGCTTGCGTAAGCTCCGCCCACTTTGGACCTTTAATGAATAAATATTATTTAAACTTACTAAATATGAAAATTAAGAAATGAAAAAATTCAGGCACCTATAGGATAGATCAATGAACAATAATCCGGCGATCAAAAATTTGTATCGCGATTTTTCAATTAATTATCCATTAATTAATTAACAATTTTTTGTAGCACGAACATCAACATTGAAAGTACGATAGTTGTTAAACTATTAACCTGGGATTTTTTTCCTTTTATGGAGCTATCATACAAAGGCTATAGAAAAGATTCCCGTTGGAAAAATTAAAAAATTGTTAATTTTCATTTTGTTATTAGCTATTTACTTATGTTAAAAATTATCAACCTCGATTAAACATTGAAAAAAATATTTTTTTTATAATAATGCTATTGGTCCGTTTTCTTATGATCATAAGCTACTTAAAAATGATTTTTACTAATTTTTATCCCATATTGTTTAAAAAATTGTTATAAACAAATGCGTTGTTTATAAAATAATCATAAAATTTTTTTTGATAACATAATCTTTGATGGAAATTATGATTTTTAAAAAAAAACCGTTCCTTAAAAAAATTTTTATTGCTTAAAAACGCATTTGTTAATTAACTATTTTTTTTAACCACTTGTTATGAAAATTGAGGAACGATTTTTTTTTCAAAAATCATTATTTATCTTGTTCTTCGATATCTGAAAAATATTTTTTATTTTTATTCAAATTTTAATTGTTTATACAATAAACAATTTGTTATAAACAATAAAATTTATTTTTTTTATTTTTTTTAACTCTAAAAAATACCGTAAAAACAGCCCAATATCCGTTTTTGGGAAAAAATTGATTATAAAAAAAATATTTTTTTCAATGTTTATTCGAGGTTGATAATTTTTAACATAAGTTAATAGTTAATAACAAAATGAAAATTAACAATTTTTTAATTTTTCCAACGGGAATCTTTTCTATAGCCTTTGTATGATAGCTCCATGAGAGGAAAAAAATCCCAGGTTAATAGTTTAACAACTATCGTACTTTCAATGTTGATGTTCGTGCTACAAAAAATTGTTAGTTAATTAATGGATAATTAATTGAAAAATCGCGATAAAAATTTTTGATCGCCGGATTATTGTTCATTGATCTATCCTGTAGGTGCCTGAAGTTTTTCATTTCTTAATTTTCATATTTAGTAAGTTTAAATAATATTTATTCATTAAAGGTCCAAAGTGGGCGGAGCTTACGCAAGCGAGAGTTGCCGTTTTCGGCCGTATTTTCAACCCTCTAGAAAAATTATAAATATTGGTCCTAGAGTTCCGGGTGGTAGGACTTTTTTTTAGGAAATTTCTTCCTCTTTATGGATCTTTTTTCAAATTTCGAAAATTTTGAATACTTTTTGAGATATTCGCAAAAAACAAAATCACCCTTTTTTTTACTAAATTGTTTATAACTGTTGTAATTTTTGCAATCAAAGCTTCAAATTTTTCGAAAAGTTTCTAAATGCGATGACGAATCGAATGACACCTCGATCATAATTTTCCGAGGCGAGCTAAAAACTTAGACCTAAAAGGCACATGTTGACTAGACTAATATTTGTATATTTGTATATTTAAAAGCATTCCGTTATTATGAAACCATCGCATAAGACAGTTGCTTAAGTTACTCTGCAGCTCCTGGCAGTCTATGATTGTAAAATGTTTCTTAAGGGCTCTTAAAAATCCCATCGTCTCGTCGAAGTCCTTTCTCGTTTCTGGTTGAGGTTCTACAAGTAAACACACAAAATAACAACAATAAATAAGTAAACACACAAATATGTTTGAAAATTTTTATCAACAAAAGAGAACAAAATGCGCTTACTATTGAAATAATAAGTACTAAGCCAAAAAAATATCGAAAAATGTTTGAATGTTTTAATTTTTTTGGTTTTTTTGAATTCCTTTTTTTGGAGTTTTCGATTTTTTAGAAATTCTTCATTTTTTTTTGTTTTTTAACTCTTTTTTGATTTATTTTTTGTCTTAATTGGATATTTTGGATTTTTGTTTACCGCTAGAGCAAATACTTAGACGTAATGTCTCAACAAAAGTTAATGCTCACCTTCATTTCCCATAAATTGTCATACCATATTATGTATGAAAATCGGCAAGGGGTCAATACCTTCCATCCCATAGCTGGTCGAGGGAGTAGCTATAACATAAAATAAAACCCAGATTATCATTTTTTCAATGGGTACATTTTAAAATTGAAGTGTCTGAGTATGGTGTACACACTAGATATAAATTGAGTGAATGAACAGACGAGTACCGAGTGTGTAATTTTATTAAAATTCCAGCTAAGCGCTTTCATCCATTAGGCCATTCTCAAAGCTGTCGACAAGAGAAAAACATACAACAGATGTCAGAAAACATCAAACCCTGTAACTGCTACATACAACGAAGTAAAATTTTTGATGTTACATCAATATTTAAGTAAAATTTGTTAAAATTGCCCTATAAAGAGGGTGTACACACGTATCATTTAGTTGATAATTTCAAATTAGACGTTTTGTAATGAGAATTACAATTTTACACCCTCTTTGTAGTGTAATTTTGATAAATTTCACTTAAATAATGATGTAACATCATACAATGTATTTCAGTGTATGTAGCAGTTACAGGGTTTGATGTTTTTTGACACCTGTTGTATGTTTTTTTCTTGACGACAGCTTTGAGAATAGCCTAATGGCTGAAAGTAGCCGGAATTTTAATAAAATTGCACACTCAGTACTAGTCTTCTCATTCATTCAATTTACATTTCAAAATATCCAAAATTATAGCATACTATATTGAATACAATAAAACTTACCATCAATTTTTGTTAATTTCTACTCATATGGGAAGACAAATCAAACTGTCTTAATAACCCTCCTTCGTCTTTCTAAATTCTAAAGAAACACTGTTTTTGAAAATGAAGGTAACATATCCTCCATCGTTTCCTCGTCGACAAATTTAATGATTTATTACCACTGTGTTTCAGCCATATTAGTTTTATCTTCCTGGGTTGGAGGAACAAAACTGTAAAAAGAAATATTAACTTTAGTAATGCAGCAATTTTCAGTTTAGCTAATGTGAAAAACAACGATGATCTCTAAAGTTGTCAATTAAATTAGTAAAAATTCTGTGTTTCATAAAAAAATTGGAAAAGAAAAAATGCTCAATTTTTTTTAATAAAACTTACCGAGTACACCACTTATTAGACTCCTTCAGAATACACTTTGACATTGTCTTTTCAATTAATAACAATAAAGCAACGAGACAGACGAGATAAATATTACACTATAGCAATTAAAAAATACACCAAAAAACCGAAAACTTATAATAACCTCAACACTTGAACTAAGATAACGATAACAATATAACAGATAACCTGTGAAGACGAGCAATATGACATCGCGCATATGCAGTAATAAAAATCAATAAAATTTGATTACTAACGACCCATAAAATTGACTCATATCAAAACTTTAATTAAAACCTGCCCTAATAAGTGTTGTCTTTTTGGTGATGCTGCTTCTAGGCAATTTAATAAGTGTTATGGGTATATAGAAATGACACCTGCATTGGATTTCTACGTGGAACAACTACGATAATCGGTTTCCTGCGAGTATCGTGTAGGGAAGCAACAAGCATCCCTGAAACGGCCCACACTCACATGACCACTACTGCCGCTATGCCTATCAGCAATTTTATGATTGAATATTGTTGAGGACATGTCACAGATGATCCCTATTGATTTTCATTTCACCAGAGCCAGTACCACGGGTGCTATGGTACTTGAAGTACGACATTTTGTATTTTTTTGAGAAATTGCAGTTTGTTAACACGATACAGCCTCCGGAGTTCAACAAGTCACCAATTTTATGATTGAATATTATTTAGGGCATCTCACTGATGAACCCTATTGATTTTCAGCTCACCGGAGTCAATACAACAAGTGCTACAGTACTTTAAGTACGATATTTTTGTCATTTTTGGAGAAGTTTCAGTTTGTTAACACGATACAGCCTCCGGAGTATATACAAGTGACCAATTTTATGATTGGATATTATTCAGATCGTCTCAAAGATGATCCCTATTGATATTCAACTAAGTAAAGCCAGTACAACGGGTGATATGGTACTTGAAGTACCAAACTTTCGTCATTTTTGGAGAATTTTCAGTTTGTTAGCACGATACAGCCTCCAGAGAGTATGCGATTGATCAATTTTATGATTGAATATTGTTCAAGGTGTCTCACGAATGTACCCTATCGATTTTCAGTTGACTAGAGCTAGTACAGGGGTCCTATAAATCCAGATATACTGAATTTTTGGTTATTTTTGGAGAAATTCCGGTTTGTTAGCACGATACATCCCCCGAAGTGTATACAAGTAACAATTTTATGATAGAATATTGTTCGGGGCCACAGGTGCGGAAAAGTTAGTTTTAATACTAAAACCGTTTATTTTTTTTTCGAAATAGTACCATGAAACAAACTGTATACGAATGGAAATGGTTCCTAGCTACCAGTAGCAACCCGTGTGTATGGCAGAGGAAAGCGCTAGCTAGCGCTGAGAAACTGTACAGTTGTCGACCAGGACACGATTGAGAACTTCAATAGCGCTGACATATTTTTTTTTAAATCAGTTTGTAAGCGATATTAGTAATAACGTCACCAAAAATATCTTGCATCTCTTCCTCATCATTCACTACATTATGTAATAATGTTATTCATAATTGATAGTTTTTAAAAGCTTTTTTAATTTTCAAACATATATTAATACAGATCCTCTATATGAAATTTAAAGAATAAGTGAAACATAAGGAAATTTATTCAATTTTGGCTGCCATACTTTCGATACACACTGTACTATATGTAAATTATTAAATTTGGAAAGATTCAGTAGATATATCAAACATGACATTTCATAATTTTGATGACATTTGAGTAGAATATATCTAATGATAGATAGAACATTATAGGATTTGGAAAAAATATTTGAAATTGCAAAATGTAGAAGTCTCTGCTAGCAACATTAAAAATGTAATAAAAGAGTTTCAAAATCTCACTTAGTTATTGAAAATCTTGGATTAGTAATTTTTTTAAAAAACAATAAAAATCGGTAACCAACGGAAAGGAGAATTATTTATTTTATAAAAATTTAGTCAGTAGTTTTTTATCCTTTGAAGAGACAACATCAGAATTAGAGTTGTCTCAATTTTTTGGTAGATTGTATAAATTGTATATCATACAATCAGATAAATAACCCATATGATAAAGCCAGTGCGTGTATAATTCGGATAAAAATTGCATCGTAAAAAGTGTATGTGGTTCCAGTTTTCTAAATTGTATATATTTAGAAAGTTAGCAAAATTCTAAATACGTTTAGAATAAGTACGAGTTTTCCTGATCCATTTGGTGAGTCCACTCCAGTTTTTTAAATTTATTTCTCGAAAAATATCAGGCCTTTTTAAATACAGTTGAAAATTTAGATGCATCTATATAAGAAATTTTGAAATATACCAAAATTATCGATACATATATCAGTTTCAACATCAAGTGAATAGACAATTTGAGCAGAAATTCCATTATTTCACATTGATACACGTCAAGTGTAAATTACACAAGTTGAACGTTTTGATAATAATAATTAATTAGGTTAAATTCTAGCATAGTTGTATTCTAATTTTAAGTTTTTGTAGAGATTATGACTGTTGTTCTTTTCTGGTATTTTTTGGGAATAATAATTTTGTTGAATTTGCGTATCTGATAGTATAATAATTTTGATTCTAACTACCTGTAGTATTCATTCAGTATCCAATCTCGTTGAACTTATCATTTCACATTCATAAATTTTCCAATTTAATCAGTGACATTTGGTTGATTTTTTAGTGACAGTAAAATGGTAAATGTCATAAAATAATTAAAGGGCCTTTTATTATATTGAATTAACAGTTGTTCGAGAGTTTGATAATAGTGAAACATTCAATTTGGAAATATGTTAAAAAACAAATAAATTTGAAGAATTAATTTTGAACAACTTTGATCTCATCCTGAGATAGGAGTAATAGGTCGATTGTATATAAATTCATCTTTAGATTGATATTTATTGGCGCCGGGCATATTTTTTTTGACAATTACTGTCAAAATTGAAATAGAATACGTACTTAAGTTGTATGTACAATAATTGTCGCTGCGACAATATATTATAAGTTGTCTCCATATCGTAGGGCAATTACAATTAAAGAATATTAAATATTTAAAGGATTGGAAATATTACAATTTTGGCACCCAAAACGTGGGGTATTAAAATTTTGCATGTAACTATAAAAATATAGAAATTTATTGACATTATTATGAAAAATTTGAATATCTACTATGGAAAGAAGAATGACGTTAAGAGATGGTTAACAGGTAGGAGTTGAAAGTGGATCTGAAGAAGAGAGGGAAGAAAGGAGTCATGGAAGAGGAGATTTTCAGGTGCAGTACTTGGAACAAGGAAGGGAACAATCAGAAGGAGATATGACAGCGGGAGATGAAGCAGAAGAACAGGAGGATAGGACACAGGAAATGCAAAGAGGAACAAGCCAAAATCATCAGATGATGGAAATGATGCGACAATTATTCGGAAAAATAGACAATTTGAGGGGAGATATGAACGGAAAAATGGACAAAGAAAATGAGAATATGAATAACATGAGTGGAGATTTAAATGGAAAATTGGACAGACAAAATGAGAATATGATAAGTATGCGTGAAGATATGAATAAAATGAGGGAAGATAGGAATAATGTGTTTGATGGTTTTAGGGGAAAGATTAATGGTATGAGAGAAGATATGAGAAAGTGGTGTAATGAAATAAGTGGAGATTTTAAGAAAATAAGTACAAAATCAGAGATGATGGTGGAATATTTTAACCGAGTAGGGGGGAACATTGATGATAAGACGGATATGATGTTAGATAAATTGGATAACATGGATAGCAGGATGCAAGAAATAAAGGGGCAGGATAAGATGGATGTAAATATGAATGACAATATAAATGATGATACTATAGAGCAGAAAATATGTAATAAAATGGAAAAGGAAATTGACGAAGTAAAAATCCAAAGTTTAATGGAGATTAAAGAAGTTGAGAAGAAAATTGATGAAATACAGTCTATAAAAGTACAAAGACAAACCAAAGATGAAATGGACAGATAGCAATTTACAGAATCCAGGAAATGAAGAAGCTATGAAAATATATGAAAAATATATTTATTGGAAAATAAAAGACTTGGATGGTGATAAAGTAAAACAAATCGTGACATATGGTAAAAGAAACAATAATTATAATAGGGGGATACAACTTAATTGGGAATTAAAGGAAATGAACAGAAGATTACAAGAAACTAAGGAAGAAATAGAAGAAACCATAAGATAAAATATAGAAAGAATAATTTATGCAGAAAATTTCGAAATGAGAGTAAAACTTAGCAGAAATATAAGGATAATTGATCCAAGAATGTTTAATAGGACAATCAAAAATGAAATAGTAGGAAGTGAGAGTATTATGGGAAATTAAATAATAAAAAGAAGAAACAATAATATGATGGAATTGGAAACGCAAAATTTCATGAATTTATTGGGAGAAATTGATGAGATAGGGGACAACAAAATTAAAAAGGACACAGTAGAAAATTTAAAGAAACTTAGGAAACAAGAGAATCAGACAATAAGAGAAGAGAATAAGATGAAGTTCAGGAAAAGAAAATAAAATTGAATTATACGACAGGATTATAGGAACGAAATCTACAAAACGAAAGGGAATTGTACATGCTAAGGGATGGATATAAAAACGATATGTAAATAAAAGGTTTATGATTAACAAGTAATATTTGAAAACATATATAAATAGAAATTATATAAACAAGGTTTGATAATAGAAGAAAGGATAGACATGTTGATATGAATTATGGAAATGAAAATAGAAGTTACAAATGAAAAACGAATATATGGAAATGGAGGTAAAATTGATGACAATAAGTATTTTGAGAATAGAAGAGATTTTAGAATCTTTGATAGAAGAAATGATAATGAAAATAGGAATGAAATTAGGCAACAAATAGATGGACGGGAGGAAATAATTACATTTATAGGAGAAAATGGAATTAAGTTATATGAACTAAGCAAATCTATGATACAAAATATTGAATTAAGTATGGGAAAGAAGTTGATATGTAAGCATAGTTGATAAAGAAGTTAGAAACAAACATAGTTATTGATGAATTGATGAAATATAAGGAAATAATTGATTTTAAGAGATAGATAGAATTGAATGGTAAAATAATTGAATTTGGGGAGGTAAATATGGAAGTATTGGCAACTGAAGAGGATAATAGGAAGTTATGGAATATAAAGAGGAATGGAATTATGGAAGAATTGGAGTTACTGAGTGGAAATAAGGAATATGAAGAGAAAGTGAAGAGTTTGATAATGAAATATGAAGGATTGATTGAAAAAGAAATTAGAATGGCTAATAATTATGTTCGTGAGATAGAATAAATAGAAGATGTGAAAAGTAATGGTAATTGGATAGACTTTAATGAAGAATATTATAGATTTATAAATGAACTATTAAAGACGTAGGAGAGAAGAATGTTGAAGAAACCAAGGGTTGCTTAATGAAAATATGCATAATCAAAGTGAAGAATACTGAGAAATGTTAAAAAAAATCATATCCTTTAACATATAAATAGTTTAGACAGAGTAGAACAGAGATGGAAACATTTGAGATCATTAAAAAAATTTATCAACAGAGAGAAAATTTTAGAATAACTAATAGCAGTACGTTGCATGAAATTTTAAGATAGATATAATAGAGTTAATGAGTTTAATGGAATTAGTAAGAATAGTTTAATTTGATTAAAATTAAGATTTTTTTTATTAGTTGATAATCATTTTAGGAACAGTACTAGTATACTGAAATAATAGGATCATATTTGGAAATTTTAAAGATGAAACTATAATAATATACAATAATCGATTTATCATTCCTTTATTAGGGGGATTTAATACAGAACCTCTATTTCAAATTTAACGAATAAGTGAAACATAAGGAAATTTATTCAATTTTGGCTGACATACTTTCGATACACACCGTACTATACGTGAATTATTAAATTTTGAAAGATTCAGTAGAAATATCAAACATGACATTTCATAATTTCGATGACATTTGAGTAGAATTTATCTAATGATAGATAGAACATAATAGGATTTGGAGAAAATATTTGAAATTGCAAAATATAGAGGTCTCTACATTAAAAATGTAATAAAAGAATTTCAAAATCTCACTTAGTTATTGAAAATCTTAGATTAGTAATTTTTTTAAAAAACAAGAAAAATCGGTAACCAACGGAAAGGAGAATTATTTTTTTTATAGAAATTTAGTCAGTAGTTTTTTATCCTTTGAAGAGACAACATCTGAATTAGAGCTGTCTCAATTTTTCAGTAGATTGTATAAATTGTATATCATACAATCCGATAAATAACCCATATGATAAAGCCAGTGCGTGTATAATTCGGATAAGAATTGCATCGTAAAAAGTGTATGTGGTTCCAGTTTTCTAAATTGTATATATTTAGAAAGTTAGCAGAATTCTAAATACGTTTAGAATAAGTACAGGTTTTCCTGATCCATTTGGTGAGTCCACTCCAGTTTTTCAAATTTATTTCTCGAGAAATATCAGGCCTTCTTAAATACAGTTGAAATTTAGATGCATCTATATAAGAAATTTTGAAATATACCAAAATTATCGATACATATATCAGTTTCAACATCAAGTGAATAGACAATTTGAGCAGAAATTTAATTATTTGACATTGATACACGTCAAGTGTAAATTACACAAGTTGAACGTTTTGATAATAATAATTAATTAGGTTAAATTATAGCATAGTTGTATTCTAATTTTAAGTTTTTGTAGAGATTATGACTGTTGTTCTTTTATGGTATTTTTTGGGAATAATAATTTTGTTGAATTTGCGTATCTGATAGTATAATATATAATTTTGATTCTAACTACCTTTAGTATTCATTCAGTATCCAATCCCGTTGAACTTATCATTTTACATTCATAGAATTTTCAATTTAATCAGTGACATTTGGTTGATTTTTTAGTGACAGTAAAATAGTAAATGTCAAAATAATTAAAGGGCCTTTTATTATATTGAATTAACAGTTATTCTAGAGTTTGATAATAGTGAAACATTTAATTTGGAAATACGTTAAAAAACAAATAAATTTGAAGAATTAATTTTGAACAACTTTGATCTCACCCTGAGATAGGAGTAATAGGTCGATTGTATATAAATTCATCTTTAGATTGATATTTATTGGCGCCGGGCATATTTTTTTTGACAACTACTGTCAAAATTGAAATAGAATACGTACTTAAGTTGTATGCACAATAATTATCGCAGCGACAACATATTATAAGTTGTCTCCACATCGTAGGGCAATTACAATTAAAGAATATTAAATATTTAATGGACTGGAAATATTACAATATTTAAGTTAGGTTAGGATTCCCAGTTGAAGCTATCTTAGCGTCCCAGAGGAAAATAGGTATTCAACAGTTGACAGTTCTTACCACCTAGCGATCGCCATTTTGGCAATCTTCTAGCAAAAATAAACCAAGTTCACCCAAGTATCAAATTCACACTTGAATAAGAATCAAATAATAAATAAAATTTCTTAGACTTTACAATCCATAAAACTAGCAATCTTTCAATGTTTAGCATATTTAGAAAACCCACACAAACCGATCACGTTATACCCAGCATATCCAATCATCCTCATCAACACAAAATTGCAGCTTTCAATTGTTACATTCATAGACTTTTGAATGTGCTCCTTTCTGCAGTTGATTATCAGAATGAATTGAATATCATTAGACAAATAGCTTCAAATAATAATTATAACCAGAATATTATTAATAGTTTGATCCAAAAAATCAAAAACAAAAAAGAGCTTAATGCAGCCTACCCCAAAGTAGATTCAATAGCACAATTTGTTTCACTTCCTTTTTTACATGACAATATTTCTAATAAAATTGCTGGTTGCATTAAAAGCAACATAGATAACATTAAAATTTCTTTTAAAACTAACTACAGCCTCAACAGATATTTGGTCAACACAAAAGATAAAATTGATAAACTTTCAAAGGGTGGCATATAGAGGTTAAATTGTGATGATTGTGATGCGGCCTACATTGAAAGAACTTGCAGACCTTTGAGGGTCCGTATAACCGAGCATTTAAATCCCAACAAAATTTCAGCTTTTCGTCAACATTTAAGGTTTAACAACCACAATTTTAGTCCAAATAGGAAAATTTTACGAAAGGTGACTTCCAAAAATTACAATAGATTAGATTTTCTTGAAGATTTACATATTAACAGGAAATTACTGAATAATGACTCTAGTCTCAACACTCAAGTTAATTTAAACAGAGCGTACATTCCCCTTCATAGACGTTTAAAATAGGAAGTTCAATTTGACTAATTTGTCTATTATCAATTTTTATAACACAGATCATTATTTTTATATGTCATGTTCTATGCCAAACTTCATTGTCAGCTTTTGACACAATGTCAATTGTCATTTATTCATTTAGTTATATAGTGGACTAAGTTTCAGCAGACATGTGTTGCGCCTTTTGAAACTTTTATCCAGGTTAATCCTGGTATAAGTATATTTTAAAATGTTGTTCATATGATGTCCCTTTTTTAAATATTTACATGGTCCTCTGGACACATCGTATTTTTATGGTCTGGCTCTTGTACACCTGACGAGTAAGTTATTTTTTCAATTTTCGTAGTTCTCCTTATCAAAATTTCTTAAATTCAATTCAATGTTACTTTCTTACAGGTACACACTGATGATGACATTATTTGTCGGAAGCGCTTTGCTATAATTTTATAAATTAAAATTCTACACGGAATACATACAATTTCTTCATCCAATTACATTGGAACGTGCACACAGCTTGACAATTTTCACTCAATATCTTAGATGACAGCTTTGAAAATTTCGAAAGATTAAATCTAAACAAGATAATTTGGAGCGTATATTATTTAAAAAATAAAAATCGTGTATCATTTAGAAAGCGTTTAGATATTTATCCTGTGTTTCCTGTTCAATTAAAGATAATGAGATAAAATGCAATGAAATCAGATATCTACTCAAAAACTCTTACAGATATTGCTACTAAAATATACTTCAATTTGAATTGAAACTTCATCGATTTATTCCAATATCACCTGTCTCAAAAATTTGATACCTTAAAAATAGGTGTTTTAAATGGAACTCAATGTTTCTAGCTAATTCCAATATAATGAAAAATGTTGAAAATTCTAAAAAATTGGAATTTTCAACATTTTTCATTATATTGCGGAATTAGCTATAAACATTGAGTTCCATTTAAAACACTAATATGAGTAGATTCCACGAAGTAAGGGTCGAGACAGTAAATTTCATTAAAAATAAACGGTTTCAAGGATTAAAACTAACTTCTCCGCATCTGTGGCCCTGAACAATATTCTATCATAAAATTGTTACTTGTATACACTTCGGGGGATGTATCGTGCTAACAAACCGAAACTTCTCCAAAAATAACCAAAAATTGAGTATATCTGGATTTATAGGACCCTCTGTACTCGCTTTAGTGAACTGAAAATCAATAGGGTACATCTGTGAGACACCTTGTACAATACGCAATCATAAAATTGATCAATCGTATACTCTCTGGATGTTGTATCGTGCTAACAATCTGAAAATTCTCCAAAAATGACGAAAATTTGGTACTTCAAGTACCATAGCGCCCGTTGTACTGGCTTTAATGAGTTGAATATCAATAGGGTTCTTCTTTGAGACGCTATGATTAATATCCAATCATAAAATTGGTCACTTGTATATACTCCGGTGGCTGTATCGTGCTAACAAACTGAATTTTCTCCAAAAATGACAAAAATATCGTACTTAAAGTACTGTAGCACCTGTTGTATTGGCTCCGGTGAGCCGAAAATCTATAGGGTTCATCAGTGAGATGCCCTGAATAATATTGAATCATAAAATTGGTAACTTGTTGAACTCCGGAGGCTGCATCGTGCTAACAAACTGAAATTTCTCAAAAAATTACAAAATGTCGTACTTCAAGTACCATAGCACCCGTTGTACTGGCTCTGGTGAACTGAAAATCGATAGGGATTATCTGTGACATGTCCTTAAAAATATTCAATCATAAAATTGCTGACTTATTGCACTCCGGAGGCTGTATCGTGCTAACAAGACATGCAAGGAAAAGTGGCCGACGACAACGACGACGACGACGACGACAACGACGACGACGACGACGACGACGACGACGACGACGACAACATACACACAGGATTTTTGTCTAAAAACCGTTTTTTCGTCTTGTTGTTGATGGAAAACGTAAAAATAACTCAAAAAAAAATTTCAAAATTCCAACTTTTTTTGGGGTAAACCAATACTTTTCTCGCATATAGAAAGGTTGGGTGGAAAATAATAGATATATTTTCGAATAAGGAATTCTTTATTGACCTCAATAAGTGAAAGCAAAAATGGTATAGATAATTTATTTAGCCCGAAGTTTATTTAAAAATCTACAAAATAATTTTACTGAACAATAAAATTACTTTCAACTTAGAAGCTCAAGTTGATCCCATTACTAGTAAAGTGTACAATAAGAACAGAAGTCCACAATTTGCAGCGTACGCGTTCTAACATTTCGCATCGAGTATCGCGCAGGTTTTCCAGTTTGTCTATATTTCAGTGATTTATGTCCTATGTTTTCAGCCTTACTCCCTAACAGTATAATCCAACCATCAGACACAGTGGTAGCTGTACTTTTTACCTGACAAACTCATGATCAACAGTTTCCAGAAAGTATTGGAAATATATTTCTCTGTATGCTTCCCGTCGGTAGCAAAAAAATCAATCTACATACAAAAACCTAAGGTTATTGATGCCCATTTTCGGTACTCCCATTTCGCGCACCCACATCTCTCTCCCATATACATTCATATTTTCAGAACAAATGCATCATTTCTGCCTTATTATACTATGAATAATTTTTTAATATACATACGTCACATAGTTAGTTAATGAGAAATGAAGGGTACGTAACTTTTTGCATAGTAACTGAATCTGGGCCCAGAATTGGCCAATCACGTCAGAATTTTGAAACATTTCAGGTTATGTATGAAAAAATAGGTTTTTCCTCCCATTTGAGATTCGCAGGCCTAAGTCACGATGTTGTTTTAAGTTACGCTTATTTGGAGTTAGACGATATATCTCACTAATGCTGAATTCAGGCAAATATTGTTGTAATGGATAAATGTTTCCTCACTGTTTCCTGGGGTTACTGAGTTCGAATGTAAAGTTGACAAAACTAACGACTTAGAATCATAAGGCAAGATCAATCAGTCATCCAGGCACCTAAGATACGATATAGCGTGTTGGGAAGGGTCATAGAATGGCGTAGGTATAGACCGAAAAAGTGTGACGTCAGAACATGGTCGCTGACAGTAACTGAGGGAAAACAAAACAATTATTTAACCTATGTCGTTAACTGACCGTTTGTAATGTTTTAAAAGTTTATTCGCTTGCTCATTACTAAAGTGATATTGCAGTGATTATTAAGTAATTATGCCTATTGCTTCGCTCCTAAACTTCCATTATACTCTATCCCTACGACATGTCCACTATAAAAACTGTCTTCACCTTTCTTTAATACTTTAATTTCATTAAAAAAACTACTCCGCAACGATCGACTAATTGAGAATAGCCATGTTTAAACACATTACAAACGTAAAATGACCGTAAAGAAACATTTGTTTTCCCTCAGTAACCGTCAGAGGTCAGGGTGTTATGACGTAATTGCATTTTTGATGTATACGGAGATTTCTAAACAGTAATTCCAGTTTAATGGTTATTCGAATCACCGACTTTGTTGAATAATGTGATAACAAAACAATGAAACAAAAACACTCTATGCAACAAACATGAAAATAAATGCAAAAGAAGCATACAACCACAGATTAATTGCCGATTACACCGACTTATTTTTGTGGGAGCATTAATAAGGTGAGCGTCAACGAATTCGGCACTATTATAATCAAATTGACTGTCTCGACCCTTACTTCGTGGAATATGCTCATATTAGTGTTTTTAAATGAAACTCAAGGTTTCTAGTTAACTCCACAATATAATTCAGTTATTGAAAATTCTAAAAAATTGACAATTGTTTCGATAAATCAATATCATCGTCAGAATGACAGAAGTTACATTTCATTTTATGCCTACCTGATGTTTAGTAGTTATATTTGGCTAGACCAAGAAGTAACCTAACTTGTGATTGGCTTAATATATGTTTATAGAAAAAAGAAGAAGATGTGATATTACAAATATTGAAGCTTTGATATTATTAGCCCTATGGTGATATCCTGGATATCATTTTTCCAATTAAGATCAGCATAACTGTGCAATGATATAGATAACCAGGAAAACAATATCTGCTGATCTTCACAATTATCACTTAAGAAGACAATTTATTAGTGGAGAATTCCCTAGATTTAACTGTTCATTGACAACTTCAAATTGTGGGTTTCTTAAATGTCTTCTAATTTCCAGTTCTTCAAGGAAATCCAGTTCTTGTTTCTTTTCACAAATATGTAGTACTTCTAGTTTTGTGTTAGGTGTCAATGAATGATTGGTGTCAAGTAGATGTTTTGCGTAGTGGGATTTATCTGGTTGTTTTAATCTGTATGCTCGTAAGTGCTCACTGTATCGTATTTCAAAATTCCCAAGGGTCTGACCCAAATAGACAGCATTACATTCTGGACATTTGAGTATATATATACCTGACTTCTTTAATAGTGGTATTTTTGTTTTTACATTTAACAATTTTGTACTAACGTTACTTTCTGTTTTAAAAGAAATTGTTGTATTCGTTTCTGAAGATATTATCTTTGAAATATTATTAGAAATATTTCCTGCATATGTGATGGTTTAATAAGTTTTAATTTCATCAGCTTGTTTAGGATATATTAGTTGTAATGCCACTTTTTCCTCTTTTTTACTAATTAGCTTATTTATCATATCTAATGGATAACCGTTAGATGTTGCTATTTGTCTAATTGTATTAATCTCTCTATCAAAATTACATTTGTTCATAGGAACTGAAAAAGCTCTATGTATCATTGAATTATATGCTGCTAGTCTGTGTGACACAGGGTGGTTAGAATTGAATGGAATTGTTACATCAGTTTGTGTTGGTTTTCGGTAAATTGAATAATCAAGTACATTATTAACTCTTTGAATTTTTAAATCAAGAAAATTGATTGAACTATTTTCTTCAATTTCTAATGTAAATTTAATTTTCGGGTGTAAATTATTGATGTGGTTGAAAAATACATCTAATTGTCGTTCACTACCCATAAAACAAGCTAATATGTCATCTACATATCTATACCAAAATAAAATATTTTTCGAAATATTACTTTCAAAGATCTTTCTTTCTAAATTGTCCATAAAAATGTTTGCTAAAATAGTTGATATGGGGCTTCCCATTGGTAAACCTTCATTTTGAATATATATCTTATTGTCAAAAGTGAAATAATTCTGATTAATGCATACATCAAATAAATTAAGTATATCTGATATTATTCCTGGATTAATATTTTTATCTTCTAGTAATTTTCTTACAAGTATTAGACATTCTTTACAAGATAACTATAAACTCATATCGTTCGATGTAACTAACATGTTTACTAAAATTCCTCCTAAAGAATGTCTAATACTTGTAAGAAAATTACTAGAAGATAAAAATATTAATCCAGGAATAATATCAGATATACTTAATTTATTTGATGTATGCATTAATCAGAATTATTTCACTTTTGACAATAAGATATATATTCAAAATGAAGGTTTACCAATGGGAAGCCCTATATCAACTATTTTAGCAAACAGTTTTATGGACAATTTAGAAAGAAAGATCTTTGAAAGTAATATTTCGAAAAATCTTTTATTTTGGTATAGATATGTAGATGACATATTAGCTTGTTTTATGGGTAGTGAACGATGTATTTTTCAACCACATCAATAATTTACACCCGAAAATTAAAGTTACATTAGAAATTGAAGAAAATAGCTCAATCAATTTTCTTGATTTAAAAATTCAAAGAGTTAATAATGTACTTGATTATTCAATTTACCGAAAACCAACACAAACTGATGTAACAATTCCATTCAATTCTAACCACCCTATATCACACAGACTAGCAGCATATAATTCAATGATACATAGAGCTTTTTCAGTTCCTATGAACAAATGTAATTTTGATAGAGAAATTAATACAATTAGACAAATAGCAACATCTAACGGTTATCCATTAGATATGATAAATAAGCTAATTCGTGAAAAAGAGGAAAAAGGGGCATTACAACTAATATATCCTAAACAATCTGATGAAATTAAAACTTATAATACCATCACATATGCAGGAAATATTTCTAATAATATTTCAAAGATAATATCTTCAGCAACGAATACAAGAATTTCTTTTAAAACAGAAAGTAACGTTAGTACAAAATTGTTAAATGTAAAAACGAAAATACCACTATTAGAGAAGTCAGGTATATATAAACTCAAATGTCCAGAATGTAATGCTGTCTATTTGGGTCAGACCCTTAGGAATTTTGAAATACGATACAGTGAGAACTTACGAGCATACAGATTAAAACAACCAGATAAATCCCACTACGCAAAACATCTACTTGACACCAATCATTCATTGACACCTAACACAAAACTAGAAGTACTACATATTTGTGAAAAGAAACAAGAACTGGATTTCCTTGAAGAACTGGAAACTAGAAGACGTTTAAGTAACCCACAATTTGAAGTTGTCAATGAACAGTTGAATCTAGGGAATTCTCCACTAATAAACTGTCTTCTTAAGTGATAATTGTGAAGATCAGCAGATATAGTTTTCCTGGTTTTCTATATCATTGCACAGTTATACTGATCTTAATTGGAAAAATGATATCCAGGATATCACCATAGGGCTAATAATATCTAAGCTTCAATATTTGTAATATCACATCTTCTTCTTTTTTCTATAAACATATATTAAGCCAATCACAAGTTAGGTTTCTTCTTGGTCTAGCCAAATATAACTACTAAACATCAGGTAGGCATAAAATGAAATGTAACTTCTGTCATTCTGACGATGATATTGATTTATCGAAACAGTTGTCAATTTTTTAGAATTTTCAATAACTTGTATTATATTGTGGAATTAACTAGAGACCTTGAGTTTCATTTAAAAACACTATTATAATCCCCTATTACCTGCACCCCCTCTTTACCTGGACAAGATACATGAATTCGGCACTACAGTTTAGCTTTCTAATCCCTAATCTACGTCGTGTTCATAATTACCTGTGAGGTGTACATCAAGAAGCTCCCACATCATGAATAATACGATAGCGCAAACAAGTGAACGTGGTAAACAAATTTTAATTGTTGATGGTGGCAAATTTACATTTGCAGAAGTGTTGAAAACCGAAGAAACTTGTTGGAGATGTTACGTAAGAACATGTAAAGCAAAAGTGTGGACTGTGGGGCCTGAAAGAGTCATATCAAGATGTGAATTGGAACATACACATCCCAAAAATACGAAGGCGCTAAACAGGCAAATAGGTTTGTGGATATGTATTTTTTAAATTTATTTGTGCTTTATTTATGTTTATTGTGTCGTATTTATTTAAAAAGCAATTACTGATTGGATATTATTATTTTAGTTAGCAACGGTGCCAAAAGGAAGGCAGAAGAAGACATTACAGAAAAACCTTCGAAAATTATTCATTTAGCATTGAAAAACTATGTAGAAGCAATGGACACTTTAACTGTAAGAGATATTAATTATATAAGAAATAATGTCTACTACAAGCGAAAGAAAATGCAGCCAAGTTTACCGACGAGTGCAGAAGAAACCATTAGAGTTTTACAAAATTTGGAATGTTAAACAATTAAAGGGGAAATTTTTTTTGACAGGTGTTGAGCAGGAAAAGCAAATTATAGTATTTTCTTGCGAAACAAATTTACGTGTTTTGTGTAATGGCGACACAATATATTTAGATGGTACATTTAATTATTGTTTAAATTATTTTTTCAACTATTTACTTTACATACTTTTATTAATGGTCATTACATTTCACTACTGCTTTCTATTTTACGAAGTAAGAGTACCTCCGTTTATATAGACACATTTCAATTTATTAAAAAAAAGGGACGAGTAGTAGATTTATATTTTAATCCAAAGTTTATTGTAGTAGACTTTGAGAAAAGTATACATAATGCTATAGAATTTGTTGATGATAATAGGGTGTCGATTTCATCTGGCCCAAAGTTGGTACAGAAAAATTCAAAAACTATGATTGGCTTTAGAGTATCGTGATGCAAATAATGAAGTAGGAAGATGGCTAAACTATGTCTTTGGTTTGCCGTTTTTACAGCCTAGTGAAGTATCAGACTGTTTTGCTTTAGATTTAATGAGTACTCAAACTAATGACAGCAGAGTAATCGAGTTTTCAGATTATATATTTTTAAATTATATAGATGAACAGCAAGCTATGTTTCCACCTAAAATTTGGGCTAGTTGCACTAGTTCAATCACTAGAACAACTAATTGCTGTGAATCATTTCATTCAAAATTTAATGAATGCTTTTATAAAACACATCTATCGCTATTTATGTTTATTAACAT
Source organism: Galeruca laticollis (assembly GCA_963921935.1). NCBI lineage: Eukaryota > Metazoa > Arthropoda > Insecta > Coleoptera > Chrysomelidae > Galeruca > Galeruca laticollis. The sequence goes on along the minus strand of OY998183.1, from coordinate 16,666,252 downwards.
TTTAAACAATTTTCAAACTCAGACAAATGTTAAACTAAATAGTGTTCATGAACCTGTGCACCACAAGGATCTTAAAACAAAATGCAGACAAGTATTTTTAGAACAAAAAATTGCTGACTAGTTTGTAAATAAAATAGATGAGCTACAATTTGTTAAATGTCTAGGATATTTTTATAAACAATGTCCATAGTGTAGAACAATGCAAAAATAAATACATTTATTTCTAATCTCTGTTTTTCAAATTTTGAGAATACGAAACAATTAGGTAATAAGATAAAGTTGATAAACGGTGCCCAGTTCGAGTACTTGATTAATGTGTAATCCGAGGTCTAGTGCCGAATTCATGCGTAGAGATTAAGGAGCAGGTATGTGGTGCCGAATTCATGGCCGCCCAATAAGGTATACCTTAACCTTTAATGTTCCTTTAACATATTTGCACCGAAACCTTTTTGGAAAATTTTTATAACGTGTCCTTCAATTGCAGTATGAGACAATATGAGAACGTCGCACTTTGCAAAGGAATTTCTTCCCTTTTAGGTCGATTCGTAAAAAAATTACATTTCTAACGTAAAAATTCTAGTTACAAGTACGAAGTGCCAACAAAGAATAATATTATTTGGTACGAATAAGCTTAATTTGTGTTGAGAAGATTTTCTCGGGTTACAAGATTTTACGTAGGTACTGTACTTACATGGCTTAACCGAAAAAACGAATAAGGTCAATTTGACGCCTGGAGAACAAAATTTGTTGTTCTCAATTGTACTAAAATGTAAAAACATTATTGAAAACAAACAACAGATAAATCTAGGGAGTTCTCCACTTCTAAACTGTGTTCTTAAAAGTATTAATTGTAAAGATTAGCAGATATAGTTTTCCTGCACAGTTATACTGATCTTAAATGGGAAACAGATACTCAGGATATCCCTATAAGGCTAATACTATCTAAGCTTTAATATTTGTAATATCATATCTTCTTCGTTTTTCGATAATCCGTTTTCACATCCGTCATGCTGGCTCCCACTACTCACCGCTTGGGGGTAAAACAAAACCAGCTGTTACAATGCTTTTCTTATGAAGACGAATATAACTTTGAATTTTTTATTATATAGAAATTGTTTATGTATCTATTAAAGAAATTGACGTTGGTGTTGATTATATATAGACAAATACCTTTTTATTTAAAAAAACAGTTTCAATTATCGTATAGTTTTCGTGCAAAAAGTTGTTTTTATGTCGGGTGTGTCGGAACTTATTATCCTCTAAAAACGAATGTGTAAATAAGTGCATAAATAAAACTGCTCCATCATGAACCAATATTTCATGACTCTCAGTGGTGATGTCCGAGATCGTTACATTCAAAAAATTATTGTAATTGATAATTTCTACCCATATATATTCACTAAGGATTATTATAATGATGGCTTAAAGATTTGCCTAAAATAGACTACATTGATATAAAAAATTAACTGTCTCGACCCTCACTTGATGGAATCTACTCATATTAGTGTTTTAAATGAAACTCACTTACATTGATATAGTTAATTATTTGGTACTGTCCCATAGTTACAATACCGGGAAACAATTAGAAAGTATTGAAAGTTTAGAAGCTTATAAATTTATGAATCTGGTTTTGTTTTGGAAGTAAACTGTATTAAAGTAAGTCAGTGTAAACAATATACTTATTACTAATTATGCTCGATAAAATATAGATTAAACATTCTCAGAGGATGAATGATACTCCACTCCATCCATGGGGGTGGTAATTTTACCAGAAGGTGACATCTCAAGTGCCCACTGTAAGTGTACGGCTGGACTTGGAGAAGTTTGCAGTCATTAATCTTGGCTATTCATTTTGAACAAAATAAAGATCATGATCAACTGAGGCAAAAATATTAATTCAATTAAAGTTATTTTATATAAGTTTAGTAAAAATTTTATTCAATTTTTAACGCAAACTATGAGTAGATCCACTTATTTTATTGCAGATGTCGAACAGTTAAATTTTCACCTTTAAGCGGAGATGATTTGCATTAAGTTTTTATCAGAAGTTGAAATTTCTAATCTTTCAACTGCCATCTTAAGTGTTGTCCAGCCTTTTGCATCTCGAAGAATGATAAGTGATGTTGAACATTTACTAAGTACCTTAGATAAATTGTATGATACAATTTAAAAAAGTTATTCGTTACAAGAATGAAGAAGTGCAAATATTAACAAAAAGTCATAATTGGTTTAAGTACAAAGTTGGGAGAATTACATCGTCTAATTTTAAATAGGCTTGCAAAACATCAGTCGATATACCATCATTATTTTTAATAAAAATTATATGATGGGTTCGTTTCTTGTCAGTGTTATGGTCCAGGGTGAATTGAAATTAAATGCCCTTACGGGTTATTGGATTCAAGAGTATCGATAAAAAATATTGCAGAGTTAAAACATAGTTTTTTATTAATAGATAAAAACAATCGTATAACATTTGAAAAAGATAATTCATATTTTCACCAAGCTTAATTACAAATGTATTGTACTCAAATACGTTATTGTGATTTTGTTATATAGTCAAAAAAAGAAATATGCATTAATAGAATAATGTTTGATTTAGTATTTATGACAGTAAATTTACAAAAAGTTTGTGATTCTTCACTCGATCATTTTAAAACCTGAATTGCTAGCGACATGGTTGTTACAATTAGAAGTGTGGTATTATTGTTTGCAGCCAGATGATAAGATGTTCAAATGAAAATTGTAAGATCAAATCGTTTCACAAACAATGTGTTTCAGTATTTGAAATACAAGAAACTCAATTTTTGTTTTATAGAGAATGTTCCTCGCAATTAAATGAAACAATTATAGAGAGTATGGAAGGGATCGAATGAATCGGCGGAGTCGAATTGTCTCCCAAAATAAAAATATTACCTGCTCTCAAAAAGGTGACGGTCGAATTGTCTCCCGGATGATTTTAATCCGTAATTAGCATAAGTACTTATAATACCTTAAAATCTAAACGTTGTTGCCAAATCGATCTTACTTATATCTTGACGAAATATTTGGAATGGTATTTCCTAATTTTGTTAAAATAAAACAGTACGTAGGAAATTATAATTATTTTATTATAATAAAACAAAGGAAAATATACAATGGTTTACTTATATATATATATATATATATATATATATATATATATATATATACTTATATATTTCAAGACAATAATATTTACAAAAATGATATAAAAACGTTTTCACTCTACACACTTATAATACAAATTAGATTCTGCATTTAAAAGAAATATTTTTTAAAAATTGAAAATTGGTAATCCTGCCGTCTTGTAATTTTTCTAAATTATCTTCCAAAAACTTTTTTTTCATTAATACTTTTCGATCATATACTTTGACCACGGTATCAATACTTTGAAGCTTAATATAGGTATCTATTTGAAAATCTAGAAGAACTTTTATAAACTGGTTAAAATTTGGGTGTGTATTATAAAATGAAGCATTATAACGCGAATGAAAAGATTCGCATGCGTTTGTTGTCCTTTTTTGAGAAGAAGAGTTTTCAGCCCAAATGTTAGGAGGAAAGGTAGAAATTTCATCTATGTAAGTTTCAACTAAATAGTCATTAAATTTAATCACCCTCTCATCATCTGGTTGAATTGCAATGAGATCAAGAACAAAGCAATCGCCAACGTCTTCTGCTTTAAGGAATGGTAAACCAAAAATATAAGTAAGGTATTTAGTTATATCTGTTTCTAAATTGTCTTTTAACTGATACTCGGTAGAAAGTCCTAAACTTTGAATTTTTCTATACCAACTTTGACCTAGGTGAAATGGACATCCCTTAATTTCTGTTTTTGGAAAAATTTCGCGAATTGCTTTGTGTATTGCTAATTCAAAATCTGAAGTTATAGTTTTTGGAAGAAAGTCGTGACCTGTTGTAGATAGATATATTTCTTTTAAATATTGTAAAGCTAATTTATACGATACTGTATTTTTATTTTTTAGAAGAAAGAAAACCAAAGGAATATAATGATTATTTTTAAAGCCATGAATGGTGAACAATTGTAAAAAAAATTTAGGGCAATAATCGAAAGTGCCATCAACATATAATTCACTTATTTCTTTTAGAGCAATAATATTTGTTTTACATGAAAACATGACTATATTATTTATTCCATCATTTTTAAGAATAAAATATTCGTCCCTATTAGTTTTTAAAGTAACAGAATTTAATAAACTATGAAATTCAACTATATTAGTTGGAAGTTTTGATGCAATTTTGGACCTAGCAGTATACATATTTTTTCTCATCCTTTCAACGTCATGAGTAGTAATAGTTTCACAATGGGATTCTCTTACCTCCTTTCTAATTAGGCCCATTGGTTTTGCCGAAACATCTTCTATTGCTTTAATTTTTACAGCATTGCTTAGAGTCTGCCTATTTAGAAGTTCTTCTGATAATTTCTCATGGTTGTGGTTTAAAGAAGATTCGATCACTTCTGGACGGTCCAATTCTGTTTTAACAAAAGCTTTGCACTGCGTTTTCCTGGACGCACAAAGCCATCTTTTTAGAGTGTCTCTTGCTAATAACTTGTGGAATGAAAATTTAAACCCATCGATCACTAACAAATCTTTGCCTTTTTCACTTTTAATTATTGTAGCCTCCATTATACGTATAGTTTCACTGTACCACTTTTAACTATTCAACAACTTCGTAAACAAACTTTACAACCTCTGAAACTTGTGAAGAATATGTGAAATATGGTTTACTATTTTTAATACCACCCTTTATAAGGCGAAGGAGGGAAAGTACTTTCAAACGATAATGTGAAATTAATGGTACCTACCTGTTTTTGGATTTGTAAAATGTTGATGGATTAACTTAACATTCTTTTAATGTAAATTAAAGTAGATATAAAATGCAGGTTATCACTAAAATAATCTAAGGAAATTTAATTAGTTATTTGTTAATGATAATTTAAACTGCAGGTTATCGTTACAAATAAATAAATGTAAGGATTATTTTCTTACTTTTCTATTTAAAGGTAGTTACATGATTCTCATATCCTGAGAGACATTTTACAAAAAGAAAAAGGTATCAATAGTTCAACGTACTTTTAAAAATAAAAATTTTGATTTGGCAACAACGGTGTACTTTGTGAAAATTAATACCTTTTAATGTATATTACCTTGGGAGACAACTCGACCTATGATGGGAGACAATTCGACCTATAAAAAAACTACCTGCTCAAGACTGGAGACAACTCGTCCTTGCCCGAATGAATAGACAATGAAATTGAACAAAATAGTTTTATTTATCCAAAAATAACCTTTTTCTGCCACTTAAACCATAAGAAATAGCTGATTTATGAAAGAAAAACCATTCAAGAAATGAATCAAATAGTAAATCAAACCAAAGAAACATAAAGAAACTTCATAATGTACCTTGTACATGCACTCATGGTAGAGATAACTTATATAAATTGCAAGAATCTATTTTTCAGATAGCAATAGTCAAAAGATTATGATTTGTTCCAAAATATCCTATCAGATATCATGAGAAACTCTTTGGAAACACTAGGAAATTATTTTATAATATGTCAAGGGATAAAAGTCAAAATAATAAAAACATTAGAGTTATAATGTCTGACATTTGTTAAATCATTTGTCATGTTTAATAGCTCAAGTGAAAATAAATATAACTGTCAGTTTGAAATATTTTGGAAATTATATAAAAGGAAGTAAAATATGTAATTTGATTATTCAGAAATATAAAACGGAATGTTCTAAAATAGATATATAAATAATTTGAAACGTAAGATGAGATTTACCAACAAAAATTTTTATAACTTATTTGATTGGTGTATAATACTTGTAATGTTTTAATCAGCGGCAAGCTGATTTGGAAATTAAGAAAAAATGAATGAGAAGGTTGTTGATAATGGGCACTAATTACTAGGTAGATTTTTTTTTTAAAATCAATGGGGGTGAAGATTGAATTTTATGGAACAGAAATTGAGTATTAACAAGAAGAGCTTTGAATGGTGAATATAAAAAATAAATACATTATTCATTAAGATAATTCAGTAAAATTTGTGAAAGAAATTAATGAGTAAAAGATAACAAGATAATTTATTAATAGAGAAATACTAACCTCGAATATTTATCCGTATAAGTGAAGTAAAGTGTTGTATCGTGGAAATAATATTTCCACGATACATCTCAGAAAGAATTGGACTATGGAAACCCATCAAAAATGTTTTGATGTAAGAAGAATATAAAACGGAATGTTCTAAAATAGATATATAAATAATTTGAAACGTAAGATGAGATTTACCAACAAAAACTTTTATAACTTATTTGATTGGTGTATAATACTTGTAATGTTTTAATCAGCGGCAAGCTGATTTGGAAATTAAGAAAAAAGGAATGAGAAGGTTGTTGACAATGGGCACTAATAACTAGGTAGAATTTTTTTTTAAAATCAATGGGGGTGAAGATTGAATTTTATGGAACAGAAATTGAGTATTAACAAGAAATGCTTTGAATGGTGAATATAAAAAATAAATACATTATTCATTAAAATAATTCAGTAAAATTTGTGAAAGAAATTAATGAGTAAAAGATAACAAGATAATTTATTAATAGAGAAATACTAACCTCGAATATTTATCCGTATAAGTGAAGTAAAGTGTTGTATCGTGGAAATATTATTTCCACGATACATCTCAGAAAGAATTGGACTATGGAAACCCATTAAAAATGTTTTGATGTAAGTAGAATATAATATCATCTTTGGTTTATTTCTCAACAAGAGGGACTGCAGAGTATCCAAGGAAGAAATCTAGAAAAGAAATTAAAACAAGGTGAATTGGACATAAGTGAAAAGGTATTTAAAACTATTTCATTTAAAAGTTAAATAAACTCAATTGCATTGTATATATATATATATATATATATATATATAACGTTAAACTCTGGAATTTCACAGACTTCAACTATTACCACATCCGCCATTTTGTGTTTTAAAGCTTATTAACATCATATGGTTTATTTTGGTGTATAATATGTTGCATAGTTGTGCCTATATTTAATATTAATCCATTTGTGTGAATGTGTATTGAATGAACGATTAATGTAGATAAGTTATTCTTTTTAAAAAATTTGTATTCGAATAATGTATTTGTTTTTCATGATTTCACATTAAACAACGTCTGCTATTTGAAAATATTTAACTGAATTGTTGGTGAATTTCATTTCAAGACTATTATTCAATTTATCAGTTGGCAGCATTGATGAGGCGTATCGCAACTTGAGAGGGTTTCGAAACAGAATGTACAGGACCGTTCTGTGAAGATTTATAGAAAAAGAAAAACAAGAATTTCATTTTTATTCAAAATTTTTTACTTGATTACAAAAATTTTCGGCGCTTATAAATATAAACGAGTAAAAAATTATTTAATCACAGGAAACCCAAGATCCTGAGGTTATTGAGTTCTCATCTATATAGTTAAAGCTAGGATTTTAGGATTTTGAAAGTATAAAAAGGTGAGTATAATTATTTCTTGAGATGTTTTAAATTATTTTATTTAAATATACCGGGCAAATAATAATATATAATTTATATAAAGTAAACTATAATACAAATAATAACAGTACCACAGGAGTACTAAACCATATATATATATATATATATATATATATATATATATATATATATATATATATATATAAAATTTTAAATAACGACTGAAAAATGTTATATAGATGGGGATAACGGGGATTTCAGTCCAAAGAATCAACGCAAGATCTTTTATTCATAAAATGCCGAACAAACAAATTATGTATTGATTTGTCTTATGTGAAATATGACATCATGTATATTATAATTATATTTAAAAAACTTTTACATTTACAATCTTTATAAAATTTACGGCAAAGCTATAATGTAAGTGTATGTTTATTTTGGTAAGGTAAACAGATTTACAGTAGTGCATTGAAGCCAGGGACGGACTACTCGCAATGGTTAGTGATGCAAAAATTTTGCAGGTATGGCACACCCTGTATGAAATTATCGAAATTCACTTCCGCACACATTAAGCTAACGAAAAGGTACTCTTGTTGGAATTCGATAAAATAAGCCGTTTGGCTAATATTTACAGTTTTATTAATGCACTACGTACAAATCTACCTAACTAACTTATTAATACGATGTCCAGAATTTACTTGCTTTTAATCAAAATAACGAACACAACATTATTGAACCATTAAGAAAACCTCAAAAAACACAAGTTATAAAACATTAGATTAAAACTAATTCCTAAACAACAACAAAAACTAACGTTATTCTAATAAATGTTCAATATGAGCTCCTCCCACTTCCACGCACATTCTAAGTCTACGAAGGTTGTTTCTTTGCACTTGAAAGAGCAATCCCACACTATTTCTAATAACATTGCAGTGTAACACAATTCTATCTATTAAATCTTGCCTTGTTTGCACAGGTGTTGCGTATACCTTACTTTTGAGATAACCCTAGAGAAAGAAATACATAGGATTAACGTCTCCTGATCGCGGTGGCCATTGAAAAGGGCCTCCACGACCAATCCATCTATTAGGAAGCCTTGTGTGTGAATGCTCTCGTACATCTAAACTGAAATGAGGAGGGGCCCCATCATGCATGAACCATAAATTCCTACGAGTTTGTAGTAGCACATCATCAAACAGGTTCCATAACTCATTTTGCAAAAACTCCAAATATCTCTGACTGGTCAAAGTACCGTCAATAAAGTATGGCTGTATCAAATGATTGCCAACTATTCCTGCCAAACATTAACCATGAATCTATGCTGGATCCTAGTTTGGATAATGCCATGTGGATTCACATCATTCCATAAATGCATATTATGAGAATTTATGAGTCCATCTCTGGTGAAACCGGATTCGTTCGTAAAGAGAACGTTACTAATAAATGTGTTGTCTGCTTGTTGTTGTCGCAGAAACCACTGGAAATACTCAAGTCGTGCAGGATAATCAGCCACTGTCATACGGTGTACTTTTTTCATGTGAAAAGGATATAACAGCTGTTCTTTTAGGACGCGATGAACAACTGATTTCGAGACGTTATGTTCTCTTGATAATTTTCTAAAACTCGATGGTTCATTATCAACTGCATTTAACAAGTCTTGTTCAACTGCCACAGTACGTATGCTTCGTACTGGACCTTCTCCAGCTTTTTCTGGCGAAAATCTTCCTAAAATTCAAAATTTTGTTTTGTATACATGGAAAATTACATTTACTTATTCATACCTGTTTCTCGTAACCTGAGATCAATACACTCAAACATTCGTCTGTCTGGCAATGCTCTGTTTGCAAAATGTTCTTCATAAAGCCTTTTGGCCTCTAAACAGTTTCGAGAAGCCAGTCCATGCATTAGATGTTTATCTGCGTACTCAATAAAAGCGAATTCTGCTATTGTAACTGTTAAATTAAGGACTTACAAGTACTGACTACGAACTATTCTACACAACGTTTGACAACTAATCCTATGGTAACTTGATAAACGGTAAAAACACTTATAAAAAGTTTTTACCAACTTTCCAATTAATAAGTCGCTAATGTTTTTCATCTTCTGCTATCTTAAATTATTTTTTTGTAGTACTCTAGCTAAATATTGGACATCTATTAAAAGTTAGTTTTACCTCGTTGTGTACTTATAAAAATGGTGAATGCGTGAACTGGTACGTAGTGCATTAATAAAACTGTAAATATTAGCCAAACGGCTTATTTTATCGAATTCCAACAAGAATACCTTTTCGTTAGCTTAATGTGTGGGAAAGTGAATTTCGATAATTTCATACAGGGTGTGCCGTACCTGCAAAATTTTTGGATCACTAACCATAGCGTGTAGTCCGTCCCTGGCTTCAATGCACAACTGTAAATATGTTTACCTTACCAAAATAAACATACACATACATTATAGCTTTGCCGTAAATTTCATAAAGATCAAATAACTAGTACAAAAAATACAAATAAAAACCAAATTCAAAATTAAAACTTTGGAGGCCTATTACTCGAAAACGAGGGCCTGCATAGTAAAAGTTTATATGAAGTACTAACATTATTTTAGCTCAGATTATACGCTCCTGACTTTTTCCTATTAGTCCCGGGACACCCTGTATATATATATATATTATTTTTAATCGATCCAGCGTAATATACGCCTTACGTAATATGCGTCAAAATTGTACACGCAGCTTTACATCGACACAATTGTGCACACAGCTTTATTACCGTAGTATGTCAAATATTTCAAACTGTTAAATTCCTGGCTATCAAAAAAATTTATTTTTATTGAAAGATAGAATTCTTAATTAAGAACTATTATCAATCTTAATAATAAGTTTTCTTGTTTTTAATAATGATTTGTTTACCTTTTGGTAGAAGTAGGAATTTTAAGAGAAGCTCCTATAGGATGAAGAAATACTTCGATTAAGAAGCCTCCTTCAGCCATAACACGATCTCCTGGTTCAATTTTGTCCAAAATTCCACAATCTTCTGTAATAAACTTATCACCAGCACGTCCTCCATAACTGAAACAAATGGATCCTTGGGGCGGTATTCCAATAAAAATTTTCATAGTTTTGCGATGCTTCTACGATGACCAACACTGTGCATTAGACTTTAAAATTCATGTGCTTTCAACAAATACTTCAAACCAATCAATGCTAACTCTAAATTCATCACTGTAAGCTTCTTTGGAGCAGAAAGGTACTATGGAATGAAGGGTTTCTTTGTCAGGCCAGTGGATGAGTGGTAGTAGAAGGTAATATAACACATGCACACATCTTCTTAAATACCTACTTACAGTGAAAACAGCTATTCCAAACCTAAATAAAATGTTTAATTGATAAATACAGTTTTTATGAATAAAACACCAAAAAAAAAAGGACAACCTGTATGATAAATGTTGGAAAAGTAAGTCCAAACGTAACGTCATTAACATAAGGAGCAGCTGTTTGAATGTAAGGAGGGAACATGATTTATAATTCTTGAATAGGTACGGAGACACCACTTTGTGGAGAGCTTGCAACAATTTGAAATCACTTAAACCAGTAAAATACTTAGTTATTTTATCTTCTCCTTGGAAGGAGCTTTTATCCAAATTCTTTCATCCATTTGTTTTCTTATCTTGTCATTTTCAGTACTCGTTATGTCAATTCTATTCAGTAAAGCAATTAAGTCTTGCCTTGTCATGTCTGTCTGAGTGATTTTATAATTTTCAAATAGTTCATCATTTTCATCACCAGCATTACTTTATTACTTTCATTCATTATTTCATTGCCTGCTTCCACGACTTCTCCATCTGAACTTTCATTCATGGTTTTATTGTAAGATAAATAATTTAATTATTTTTAAGTTGTAAAATAAACTCAATATACAAAACGACGAACTTTCTTTTGATGCATGTTATATCTATGTAATTCAGATTCTCATTTGATTGATGTTCTAATAATGTATCCTATGTGCTGACATGGAATCCAATCTGGATAGTTTTCTTCAGTTAATGCAGCTGGCTTTCCTATAATGATTATGTACTTTTCAATAATTATAAAACGATATCAGAATAACAAGACAAATAAATAATGATATTACCTGAAAGGAAGTGCTTATGACAAATTATTGAATGCTTTAAGCGAGACTCACTCAACATCTTTTTTGAAAGTTCAATTAAGTTTTTATGTTTTTCTACATCGTGTTTCAGTACACAATTCTTATTACTAAATACTGCTGGTATTCCATCAAAATGAGCACCTTCATGTTTCTTTGAATATGTTTTACAGCTGAACACAATGCATGAGTGAACCATTTTAACACTAAAGTAAAAACTAACATCAATCAAATCTTAAATTATAATGAAATAGACAAAAATTAAGAAGTGCGTTAATATCCTAACCTGCGTAGTTTTATAATAAGTTCAGGTTATAATATACCTAACTAAGTAAAAATGGAATATTATTACATCACTCTGAAATTACTACTTCTACAATTTCGTAAACCATACATACTAAAGTGGCATACTAACATTGTATGCACTACATCGTTAATACCGGCTGACACTCCATATAAAAACTATACGATAATTGAAACTATTTTTCATTAAAAAGGTATTTGCCTATAGATAATAAACACCAACATCAATTACTTTAACAAATACATAAACAATTTTGATTCAATAAAAAATGGATAGTTTACATTCACCAGCATGAGAAATTTATTGAAACAGCTGGTTTTGTTTTACCCCCAAGCGATGAGTAGTGGGGGCCAACATGCCGGATGTGAAAACGCTCTATTCATATACATTAAAACAATCACAAGGTGTGTCACTTCTTGGTCTAGACAAAAATAATTGTTAAACATCCGGTAGGTATCACATGAAATGTAACTTCTGTCATTCTGACGATGATAGCAATATCAAAACAATTGTCAAATTTTTTAGACTTTTTACTATTTTTTCAATATATTGTGGAATTATCTAGAAACAGTTAGTCTCATTTAAAAAAATAACTAAACTTCTTGCCTCTTAATAGATTTTTTCTGAGGAAGATATCTATATTTTCATCTAATGGCACATTAATTTAATTAAATAATTAGGTAAATTTTCCTAGTAATGAGTTGTCCTTGAGTATGTTTCCCATGTACTCTTAGATCTACCAACACATTTTGCAGTCTACTGGATGCTATGGGATTTTCGTTTTATGAAACTTTCATGTAAATCTAGTATACGTTTAAGGTAATTCGATATCTTTTTTTATAATAATTTCTGCACTCTGTCTATCATGATACCTTTTTCCGGCCTGATGATGGCCGAAGCTAGTTGCCCCTTCTACTTGTAACTAATATATATCGTAGTACGGATTTTGCGTTTTACTTACTGCTATTTACCTACAGACTACATTTGCGATGGGTAGTCTTTTTCGTCTAATTACTGTTGTTTGTCACTATCTCTTTCCAACATTAGAGGTCATAATAACCGCCTTAAAATACATTTGAAAGAGAGCGTTGAGAAGAAGTAGGTGTTGCAAGCAGAGCTAACAAAGCGAAAAACAAAATCAATGACAAATAAACGGAAAGTGTCATCTCATCTTTAATTTAAAAAATACAGTAAATACAGGTTAGAGGTTTAATTTTCTACTCCATTGGAGAGATTTCAGATCATGCTGATTCCGAATTCGTTATATTTATTTATTTAAAAATGTCTTTAATATGTTTATAACACCCTATTTACAACAATATAGCAAATACATTATATAATGTTAAAAGAATACATCATACAATAGATACCGATCTTCTGGTCATTTACTAACTTGTTGCGTACGTCTTCTTGAGTATCATGGCTCCTTACTAAGTAGTATAATCCATAAGTTAGGTTAGGTTTCTATCTACAACAACTCTGCCCCTTGGAATATTTTTGACTCCTAGAATATTTTGGCTAGGTTATCCCTAAAAAGTACCTAAAAAACAGGGTTTCAAAAGACCGAATTCGATTATACTTACGCTCTAGCACTCACCGTTAACTGAACCGTCCGCTGAACCTTAAAACGGGCGGACGGATACCATAGGCCAGAATGTAAGACTTCGATTTTGGAGGTCTAAAATCATTCATTCATACAGCATTCTTTAAGTGATACAGTTTAAAAGTTTTGCCATTGAAATAGTGAATTATATTTTTTAATATCATTAAACCTTGAAGTGTTTGTCAATGGAATCATTGAGAAGTGCAATTGATTTCACAATACCCTCTCCACCAATAATAGGGACAACCCCATTTACCACCGAAAATACGCGTAGGCTTAGGGAAAAGATCAATAAGCTCAATGCAAAAAGACCGGAAATCTTTTCTAGTGACAACCTAACTTCCAACAATATTGTGAGTGTGAAGGAACCAATAGTGACAGTTAAAACCTCCCCTAAATCATCAAAATTTAAAGGTACGTCCAAAATTATTAAAAGATATAAAAAACAATTAAAATTTTCCACTCACAATAAAAAAAAACAATAACATAAAAAACTGATAGTGATATTAGACACCCTAGTGTAGAAGACGAACCACGTCTCCCTACAACTAGTGTAGGGTCTCCCGACTCTACATTCAGCGAAGAACTAGCTCGTATCAAAATCAAAAAGGGTGAATTAAAAGCCAAAAATGAAATTTTTGATAAACTAGTATATCTAATCAAGGAGTCTGATTCCTCAGATGACACAAACTCAGACTTACAAAAATCAAGCATTTCAAATTCAGTAGAGATAACTAACATTTCCAAAGAAGTTATTGCCTCTATCGACATTAACCTTCTGAACAAGTGCATAGAAGACAAACAGTCATAGCGCACATAAAAATGCTGAACTCCCAGACAAAACATTAAAAAAGTGTAACGAATATAAAGAAAAGTATCTAGAACAAAACAAAGAGAAGTGTCTAGAACAAAGTAAAGAAAAGTGTCTAGAACTACCATTAGAAAATAGGATAGAATTCGATTAAAACAAAAAAGTAGATAGAAAACCAATAATCACTAGAAAACAAAGCTAAAGCTCACTAAACACTTAGCCCTACACTATCTATACCTTTAAAAATAACAACACTTCTACTCCGGATCACTCTAATATCAATAATTTAAACGAAGCAAGAATGGAGGAAGATACAATAGGCCCATTAACTAGTAGAAACACTTCAGATGACGATAAGGAAATTACAAATCCCCATCAAACTATCAAAGTACAATTCCACAAACCGTCCATCCCCTCATGGGCACAAGAAGTCGAGGAAAGAGACAACATAAGTTCAAATCTTACAGACAAGTTCATCTCGCAATACGAGAAAATCATAAACTAAAATAACAAAATCTCTGCAAGAACACTCCATATGTCTAACAATAAAAAAATCCACATCGGAGGACCTAAATGATATAACCACCCTGCCACCGACGCAACAACTAGACCAAATGGACACCATCTCTCCAGATTTCGTAAAGCCGAAAAAAGTTACGAGATTCTATCGTATTATCAAACAAATACCCCGTAAACAAAATATTTCTACGTCAAACAGATATGAATCTTTGTCAGAGCAGTCGAACGACGAAACTATGAAAAAACCCAGAAGAAGACGTTCTGGAAGTTCAACCCCTCAGTTTCCAGCTTGGAAGACGAACAAATCGCCAGACACGCCAAGGGAGCGAAAGAAAACCCAAGCAACTCTCTCAAGAAACCAACCACTTGCCCCCCCCCCCCCATAGTTATAGAGGGTAACGTCTCTGCGCACAAAGAGATGATAAACCAAAGACACAGAAGATTTCGAGAAATTGAAGGCAAGAAAAAGTACAATTCCATACTTAGAAGACAAATCTCATGTCTTTGTCTTGCGTGGCCTCGCAGAAGGCCACCAAATCACAGACATCAAGGATGAACTGGAAAAAGCTTACAAAATCATAACAAAAGATGTATTCAGAATGAGTACAAAAGGCCGCCCCCTGTACCTCGTGGTTACAGACTCAAAAATCACATTAGACTTTTTAAACAAAAACTAGAGAATAATTGAACACACGAGAGTACAGTGGGAATACTGACAGCCAATCATCCAATGTCGCTTATGCCAACTGTGGGGCCACGCTACATCGAATTGCGGTAGGACACCCCGATGCCTGAAGTGCGCCAGCAGCCACCTGACACCCGAATGCCCCAAACAGAGATCCACACCAGCCCGCTGTGCCAACTGCGACGGAGATCATCCCGCAAACGCTGAGGTCTGCCCCGGATACGTTATGAGACGTATCTGGTTAGAAGAGAAACGTGCCAACACACAAAAACCTAATTCCATCCCAAATAAATACGTCCCAGCTCCCATTCCTACCACTAATCCATTGACATACCCTAGACAAAATCAAGCCGACTTTTCCTACCTCCCCCCAAAAACCACCCCCATGACCACTCCTCAAAATATCCCGAGCAATCAAACAACAAATACACAATCTAACAGTACGAACAAAAACGCAAACGCAAACAATCCAATAAATCTAAACAATTTTTCGGAGCTAAATAACAAATTCAGAGAACTGCAGCAAATGATAAACCTAGACGAACTCACAAGGCCAGTAACCGACTTGACCGAACATGTGAAATCAGCCAGAACTGAATTAGAAAAATTCACAATCTACACCAACTTTGTTGCCGGTATAGACAGCTCTGACATCTAGGCAGGTAGGTGGTAACACAGGTTCCCAAAAACGATATAATTTAAAAATTATCTTCAGTAATATACAAGGAGTACTTTCTAAACTCCACTTAATCACTTTTTCCACTTTCACAAACCAGATATTTTCATTTCAATCGAGACGCTCCTAAAACTAAATAAATTATTTAATCTCAAAATACTCGAATATCGTCTACTAAAACAAGACCGCACCACCGATGCCAGAGGTAGCGGTATCGCTTTGTTAATTGAAAAAGGCATACAATTCCAGTCACTGAAACACAATAATTCATTCATTGAGCATATCTCGATACTAATTGAAAACAAAATCAAAATTGTTGGTGCCTATAATACTCACTTTAATAAACTTAAAGAATTAGACTTCCACGATATTATGAAAACCCACAAGGCATTGTTAGTCGACGATCTAAATTGTAAGCATCCCCTATGGGATAACTATAGAACTCGACCAAATAAAAACGGAACTACTCTCCAAAGATTCTGCGACATTTCGGACTGCAACATATTCGCAACTGAATATCCAACTCACTTTCCTTTCACAAACCACGCCCCCAGTACTATCGACATCTTCATTGGCAGAAACATTAATAACATCACTAAAATCAAAACACTTACCGATTTAAACTCCGATCACGATCCTGTTCTTATACAAATACTTTCTATCACCGATACTCTTCTGAAAAATTTCCCTCGCTTCGCTAGCTATACCACTTTCCATCTAGACAGGAACTTGTCACGGCAACGGACTTCTCATCCGAAATGGACTCCCCACGTCACCACACCCATTCCCTGCACTTCTGTCTCAACAGAACTTGGATTGCATAGCCATCGACATATTATCAATCGGCCTCCTCGAATATGCATCCTCTCTACCACGGGCCATAATTATGGGCGACTTAAACTCACGTAACGTGCTTTTAGGTGATATACACACCAACCCAACGGCAGATTACTCGTCGACCAACTTGTCTCACTTCCCATCTCTCGGATCAGAAACAATAATCCAACCCTAATAAGTCACAAGAAGAAGATACAAAGGCAAAAACGAAACAACATACAAACAAATACACAAAAACATCAGAATAAAGATCCAACAAGCCAAAGAAACCTGGCTAAGTGAAAGATGTCAAGAAATTGAAGAGTTAGAGCAAAGACACGACACCTTCAATTTACACAAAAAAGTGAAAGAAGCCGCTGGAATATGGAAACAAACACCTCTATCTTTCATAGAGGACAAACATGGGAACCCTCTACTTAACATAGAAGATCAAATAGCCAGATGGAAAGAATACGTGAAAGAGATGTTTCAAGACCTAACCAAGGAAGAGAAAACATTGGTAAGCAGGAGGCAACGACTGGACTTTATATCACAAAGGACGAAATTAACAGAGCAGCAAAGCAACTAAAGAACAGAAAAGCTGTTCGAGAAGATAATATACCAATTGAGATAATAGAGTTACCACTAGACGAACACATCGAAGTAGTAGAAGATCTATTTAATAAAATATATGAAACAGGTATAATACCAGAAGACTGGCTGACATCGATATTTGTACCAATACCAAAAAAGGGAAACTCCAAGAAATGTGAAGAACATAGGATTATAAGTCTGATGAATCATGTGCTCAAACTTTTCCTTCGAATAATACATAATAGAATATACAGTAAATTAGACGAACATACTGGTCAAAATCAATTTGGTTTTAAGAATGGCTTCGGAACAAGAGAAGCACTTTTTTCAATACGAGTACTAATTGAAAGATGTAGAGATGTCGATTCTGATGTGTACTTGTGTTTTATTGATTTTCAGAAGGCTTTTGACTTGGTGAAACATGATAAACTAATGAACATCTTAAGGTCATGTAACATAGACGATAAAGATTTAAGGATTATTTCAAACCTCTATCAGGAACAAAAGGCCAAAATTAGAATAAAAAAGAAAACATCTGGAAAAATTAATATCGAGAAGGGAGTAAGACAGGGATGTGTTCTGTCACCCATAATATTTAACGTTTACTCGGAGGAGATATTTAAAAAAGCTCTGGAAGACACCTCAGATGGCAATATTATAAATGGATGCATCAACAACCTGCGATATGCTGATGACACGGTCATTCTGGCAGATAGTGCTGAAGCACTACAACGTCTAATGGAACGGATAACGGAAGCCAGCGAAGAATTTGGAATGAAACTAAATACACAGAAAACAAAAACGATGATCATCAGCAAACACCAGAACAGAACGGTAAAGATTAAGGTTAACGGAGAAGATCTAGAAAAAGTAACAAGAATAACTTACCTTGGTAGCAATCTTGATGAAACTTGGGACCACTCACTAGAGATAAGAACACGTCTAGAAAAAGCACGTACAGTATTTTACAAAATGCAAAAAGTTCTATGTAGTCGCCAGCTGAATCTTTCATTGAGAGCTCGAATACTTAAGTGCTATGTTTTCTCTACTTTACTCTACGGTGTTGAAGCCTGGACAATCACAGAGGCAACACAAAAAAGAATCCAAGCATTTGAACTCTGGTGTTACCGAAAAATGCTCAGAATATCCTACATGAGTCATACGACATACGCGGAAGTCTTGCAGAGAATGAACAAGGAAAAAGAGCTCATGCCCCTCATAAAGAAACGAAAAACACAATATTTTGGCCGCATCATGAGAAATCAAAAATACGAACTGCTCCAACTTATAATCGAAGGCAAAATCAATAACAAAAGGGGACCAGGAAAAAGACGCAACTCATGGCTTAAAAACCTACGACAATGGACAAATATGACATCCATAGAACTGTTCAGGACAGCTACAAATAAGATCAAATGGGCAAATGTAATAGCCAACGTCCTTAAGGATAAGGCACCATAAGAAGAAGAAGAATAAGTCACCTCGGTTCTTCCATTGTCGATGACATAATCTGCACTGACAGGTTACTCAACTGCATAGACGATGAATGCTTCATAGGCGACCCCATCACCTCCGACCATGTTCCGCTACTGGTCAGTGCCGCATTACTTAATTCAATACCACCACCGTCAACTAGTTTCATATTTCGCGATTTTAAAAAAGCCGATTTGGATTTCTTCGCAAACCATGTCTCTACTAATTTACCACACCCCGACATTCATCAGAGTACTGATGACATAGATAATCACGGAGAGGAATTCCAATCCCTCTTAATCGATGCACAAGACATCGCCGTACCTCTTACCACCGTAAATACCAACTTTCATGCCCTTCCACAACGAATTCTACTCAAAATCCGTCAGAAAAGACAGTTATATAGGTTATACGTCCGGACTCGAGATCCCGCTGTCAAGACACAATGGAACCGTCTGAACGCCCAGGTTCGGTACGAAATCAATGCTGAAAAGCAGAGAAAATGGGAGGCCGACACAGCCGGACTAGGCTTCAGACAAGAGCGCGTGTTTTCGCAAAAATTCTACCGCATCGTCGGTCTTAAGAGAAAGGTGGAATCACATCTCGAAGTGCACGGACAAAAGATCTACACCTCCGAAGACAAAGCCACCACCTTCAAACATAACCTACAAACTGTCTTTACACCACCTGACATCCCACGATTTCTCAGGGACTTTGTCACCGAAACAGACCTCCTTACCCGCAATATTACACGAAGCCCACATGTTTATATTCCACTAAATTAGAACTATTCGCTTCTCACAGCCTTTACAATCGAGAGAGTTCAGCGAGCGTGCCCAGCGGGGAAAAACAGTGCCCCAGGGAACGACGGAATCTCAAGACAGGCACTCAAAAACCTGCCAGAAGAGACTTTCCCCCCGCTCTGTGCCCTGCTGAAAGGCTGTCTGGAATACTCTTACTTCCCTCGTTGTTGGAAATCAGCCCACGTAATTCTCATCCACAAACTCGGCAAAGACCCCACAAAGCCTGAATCCGACCGGCCCATTTCATTAATCAGCATCCTAGGTAAAGTCATTGAACGATTGTTGAAGGAAAGAATCTGGGACTTCTGTACTGAAAATAACATAATTCCGGCATTCCAATTCGGATTCAGGCCAGGCTACTTTTGTCAGAACGCCATCACCAACCTTCAAACTATCGTCACCCACGTTTTAAATCAACGACGCTGTTTTGCCGCCATTTTCATGGACGTTCAAAAGGCTTTCGATTAAGTCTGGCACGCCGGACTAGTGAGAAAGCTACTGAGCATCCGAATGCCAAACCAAATTGTAAAACTATTATATTCCTATCTTACCGACCGATCGATCAGCGTCAAAGTTGGTTACAGCATATCCGACTCTTTTACACCCCATACTGTTACTCCGCAGGGCTCGATACTCGCTCCATTATTATACATAATTTATACGAATGATACACCAATTCCACGACATCCCCAGGATAACATCCAACTATATGCGGGTGATACCGCACTAATCATTTCTGCCACTGACATTCGCTCTCTCAACATTCGATCCCAAAGACTACTGACTCAATTTTCACACTGGTTCAGGAGAGGGCGGGTGACTCTCAACACTCAAAAAACCCAAGCCATCGTGTTCAAACACCCCGATTCCATGAGCTAACGACTTCTACCTACAAACTTCAGCCTCATGCTCTGGGGAGATCGACTCGAAATCCACAGGGAAGTCGTTTATTTGGGAGTGAGATTTACTCACACTCTCAACTTGATGGTCGACCTCATGGACACTTTAAATGAAGTCCGACGTCGTGTTAATCTTCTTAAGGCGCTCGGTGGCGACATCGGACGCACTCACCCTACCACCTTACTTCATACGTATAAGACATATATCCGTCCAATAATCGACTATAGAGCAAACGTCTATTGCACCCTTTCGGACCATCTTGTTGAAAGACTTCGAATTGTGAGCAGTCAATACTTAGATACTGTCAATACAAGGCACCATACTCACCCCGAGCCAATTCCTTCACGTCTTAATAATTTACAAGCCCGATACGTTAGTCACACTATCGAATCGGGCAATGGAATCTCAAAAAATACCCTACTCACACCGTGGATCGCCAACAGACGGCCCCTCGGTAGAAAACTCAAGAGGAAGCTCCCTTTTACTCCCTAACGCTTGCTAGCCACGGCTTATTGACTACCTAGACGAATCCCCAATTTTGATCCGATAATCCGAAACCACAATTCTCACAACAAATCTCGATATTATTTAATAGACCACTCAATAAATTCCTATCTAACATTCTCATTCAATATGTAAAATCACCATTTCTCACGTAAAATATCCGAAAATTCTCATTTCCAAAACTTATTAATTCGTTCAACACTTTGGACAGACCCTATACTTTCCGACCGCCCCCACACCACCCACGTCGGTGTTGCAGGTTTTTCTGCGGTTTTCCTGCAACTCTGTGAATTTATTCACTAACCAAATGGACCGACGATCGTCTACAGGGAATAAATGCAGCCGCAGCTGTACCCGCCTTGGATTGGGATGATTATTATTGTCAACACCGACCACCGTGAATTATCCCAATCCCCCGACGATACGCCTCCGCAACTTTATTCCAATTTCAACAAATCACCCAAAACTATACACTTTCAAAAAGGTCTCCTATACACTTTTTCCGCCAAAAATCTAATAAAAATTACAAATCTTTAATATTTCTCTCTTAAAACACCGGAGACATCCCAAATTCAGTAAAAACCATCCATTTTTCACAAAATAATTTCCGACACCTAGCCAGCTCAACAGCATATCTTATGTATCGGCAGCGATGCATGGTTCGTCTACCACCAGAACGCTCATATCCTAGACACTTTTTGTCACACCACTCCGCACACTTTTAAGCTTCGCTGGTTACAAATATCAACCCCCGATATAACTCAACATAAAACCTTCCTCCAGCTACATTCTAGCGAAAAGCCCGTTCAAATTTGTCATTTCCATACACTTTTAAATTTTTTCCTAGTCACTTTTTCAGAATCTTCTAGACTTTTTTTAAACTCACTACTTCAACCAACCCCCAATTAACGTTACACAGTCTCGAACGCGCACTAAAACAACCAACACACCGTCAACCCAGCCCTGAAGAGGAAACTAATCCCACACCAGGGCACTAATCTCGAAAATTAATTATAATTTCACCCACAACCAAGCCAACCCAACAAAAATTCATTACGAATTTATCTCCGTCTCCCTCTGTCCTTATTAACCTAGAACTACCCCACCAAATACACAACCCTCTAATCAAGATATACGACCACAACGCCACAAATTGGCCAAAGTTCTGAAAACACATAAACGAAAACATTCGCATTACAGACAAGATTGAAAACTTAGAACGATTAACACAAACAATAAAAACTCTTCAAGACACTATCACAACAGCAAGGAACTTATCAACCCCCCAAAAACTCAAATCTTCCCTTCCAAACACACTTCCTGACTACATCATCGAAATTATCAACGACAAAAACAAAATAAGAAGAGATGGCAACATACTAGGAAAGAAGAGGACCAAAACATATTAAAACACTACCAAAATGCAATTAACAAGCTGATTAAAGAATATGAAAATTATAAATGGGCTGAATATCTGAATAATCTAAGACACGAAGAAAACTTCTTATGGAAAATATCCAGATATTTTAGAAACAGACGCAAAGAGATAAATAAAATCGAAAATAATGGACATACATACACAAACACCCACGAAATCTTTGGAGAGTAATTTAAAAACAATTTTATCAACAATTGTCAAAATACAACTTCATCATAAACAAATTTCTTCGATATTTTTGGAATAACCATAATACCAAATCAAACAACTTAGTCACATTTACAGAAATTGTTACCACAATTAATCAACTAAAAATTAAAGCCGCTCCAGGTCATGACGGTATTCATAATATTTTAATCAAAAATTTGCTCAAAAAAAGCGCTAGTTCAACTAATTCATATCACTAACTTTATAATTAAAACCGGCCACTTTCCCGATATGCTCAAGATCGCCAACATGATCCCAATAACTGAAGCAAACAAACAACCTTGTTATGTAGATAGCTACAGACCTACCTCACTATTAAAGAATATCGCAAAGGTGATACACAAAATTATTTTAAAAAGACTAGAAACATTTGTAGAAAACAATAATATTATACCCACGGAGCAATACGGCTTCCGAAGTGGTCATAGCACCATCGCATAAACTATACAGGTGATAAACCACATTAGAGAAGGCTTCCGAGAACAAAAGAAAACCATCATGGTCGATATTGATATCCAGAAAGCCTTCCATACCGTATGGCACGAGGGGTTACTGCATAAATTAATAAAATTAAACACTCCGGATTACTCAATCAAAATATTAAAATCGCATTTAACTAACAGAAATAAACGAAAGCTTTGCAGGACCTTACCTCACACAGGCTGGAGTCCCTCAAGGATCAGTACTATCACCTTTGTTGTACTCAATATTCTTTCACGACATCCCTACGACCCCTAAATTATTAACTGCTATGTATGCCGATGGCACTTGTTTTGAAGCATCGGCAAAGAACCCGGATCACGCACTTGACAAACTACAAACACATATCAACACTAACATCATACCCTACTTCACTAATCAAAAATTAACCATACATGCCCACAAAACAGAGTATTTATTACTCAGGAAGAGAACCACCAAAAACAGCCGATTGCAATCTTAGCTTTGTATAAACTGACATAATATTCCCCCTAGCACAACGTTAAAATACTTAGGATACACAATACAAGGTAACACAAATGCAAATGCGCATATTAGCACATAAGTTCGAAAACTTAAGATTGCCATGGGCCAGCTATACCCCCTAATTTGCAAACAAAGTGAACTTTCCACCGGAAACAAATTGACACTATACAAACAAATAATTCGCCCCATTTTAACATCTACTTCACAGGAACCAAACACAACTTTCACTTCCTGCAGATGATACAAAACAAGTGACTCAGAATGGCAATTAAACATCACCCTACCCGCACCTCATGGCTACATGATAAAGCCGATCTATCCACTATCAAAGACTTCGTAACAACAATCTCAAAATTTTTTTACGACAACTGTCTGCCAGAAAATATTCGAAATGCACTCAAAGCCGTAAATCGCGCAGAAGTATCCTATGATAGTGGGTGTAGGCTTCTATATAGTACGCTGACTATATAACCTGGTTGTCACCTCAAAAACCGTCATCTAAAACAGGAATAATCTTAGGACAGCTGTTTACACTGGACTGAATTACCACTAGCTACAACACAATTCAAACATAAACAACGTCTGCCCCGTTGCCTTCTACAAATCTAAAAACCTCCATCAATTAGTGAGACCCTGTTTTTCAGCTACTTTTCAGGGAATACCGAGCCGAAATGTTTTAGGAGCGAGAAATATATACTGGGGACAAAGTTGATTGAAGAATTAGAATATATGGAATTAACTGTCAATTTTTTAGAATTTTCAACAATTTTTATTATATTGTGGAATTAGCTAGAAACGATGAATTTCATTTAAAACACTAATAGAATATATGGAGATTATGATGTATCGCAAGGAGCCATTTACACTTAACAGACGTACACAACAAGTTCAAGGATCGCCACACCAGCGGCATTTAATTTTTTGTTCTTGATCATGTTGTACTAAGGGAATGTTAAGCGATTGCCAATACAGATATTTTAAATGTTAAATGTGTAAAATCATTCTAATTTGAGACAAAAAATTATTCACTCTTTAAAATAGTCCCTAATATAGCGAGACATTTACAATTCGCACTTTCAGGTTGGGATAACTCAAAACATGATGTAATAGTGCAAATGTAATACCAGATACGGAAGGAAATTACTTAAAATTATCAGATCTTCAAATACATCTATTCATTTTTTCAAATTATTTTTATTAAGCTGTAAGTACAAAATCAAACAGATCTCCATATTTTATGTGCACCTAATCATTGTTTTGATTTACCTACGAGTCAACGACAACTGTAACATTTGTATCGTCACTGAGTTCCATTTATTGATAAGAACAAATATTTTTAGTAATTAAAATTTATCCAATAAGCTCATGGTAGACTCTCTTATCTTCTATGGTGTTTAATGACCATCATTTTTATTTTGATATTTCTAAAACGTGCTATAGAATGTGTGAAAACAGTGTAGTTTAAAATGATTGTTATTTCGGATAAACAAGAGCAAACAATAGGATTTAGTGCTCATAACAGGTAAATTAGACTTCTTCTATATTAAGTCTTTTTTAGATACACTTTAACAATGCGGAATTCGAGTGAGACCGAGTCTGTGTCTTGATATTTTAGTTTGTTGTAACCAGCTGGATGTTAATATTAGTCATTCAGTAAATTGCGGTTTAATGATTTTGAACCTATTTTGATCACTATTCCACTTCTTGAAAAAGTTGTCGATATCATTGTGGATATATATTTAATTAACAAGAAGTTAATGGAATCGCAATCAAAGTTATCAAAAATTAAGGAATTTTTTTAAACGTATAACTAATTTTGATTACCATCTTATTGTCTATGAAACCATCTCTCATTTTTCGTTGATGGTTCCGACAAAAGTCAGAATTAATTGCTTTAAAGAGGCATGTGAATGGAAATTCTCGAGCGTCGCAGAAGAATATATTAAGGAATCTTGTATAAATCACATTGACATAGGAGATAAAATATTTGGAAGGGGAAGTAACACAGAAAAATCTGCTAATACAATTAGTTTTATTGTAATAACAGATACATTTATAGGACGTGACAAAGAGAATGACTTTTCAGGTGGAGTTCAGAGTATGTTTAATAATTATTGTACACAGGGCTTCACACGAGACGAGTTAGGGCGAAACTCTCAAAACTCTCTCCTGGACTCGTTGAATTAAAAAAAATAAGTCTAGTTTCAGTCTCGCTCTCGTCTTGTGAACAGTTTTCTGGTCCCGTTACCAGTTTTTTCTTCTCGTCTTGTTAAATTCCTCCACTCCTCCATAGGTATATTTATTTTTGTTGTTAATGGTAAACGCAGATAAGCTGTACTCTCGAGAGGGCCCTAAGTTTTTCCACCTGGTGCAGAAATAATCTTCTAGTCTGTCCTTTAATTCTGCTATCTTCTGTTCTTTCTCCAAAAAATGTTTATATTCCATTTCAACCGTAGCTGTACTTTCTAAATACTCTATCTTCCTTTTCTTTAATTCCGTTTTCCCCCATTTCTAATTTCCGTTTCTTTACAGATAATACAGAAATATGGGAAATTGGTGTTATTCCTTTTAACACAAAAGGCATTAGCTTACTATTTTTGTTTACCCTCTTTCTTAGAACTTTGGGTATAATATTACATGTAGATACTAGTCCGAGCTCCTGGATGTCGATATGTTATGGGATAGTGCTAAACTGTGTGGAAGATCGGGTAAAGAATGTATCACCAGCCCTAGTATATCATTTTTGAGAAATTCGAACATTTTTCTCCTTATTACTCGTATCTTCTACGATCTCTATGTAATTAATAGATGAAAAGTTAAAACTAAATGCAGAAGGACAATAATTTACAACTTTTTTTCGTGCGTTGGGTTCCATTGGTAAACTTATCTGTAGACCGGTTAATTTCCTCGTATTACTGTTCCCCCAGTATACATATTGCAGTACATTGTTAAATACAAGACAGCAACTGTTTTGCAGACTTTTCGTCAACTTTGTCCACATTTTAGCAAATGAGATATAGTATAATGATATATTTTGGAAATAAAGTTTGCTATCCTACAGTAAGGTTAGACAGTCTTCTAAGCAATTGTATTCCCCTGTCTTGTTATCGGATATGGAATAATTATATATGGTTGCTTCTAATCTTGTAATTCCATGTTCCCTGGCTAATGTGTTGAAAAATGTGTCTTTTAATCTCTTATCTGGACAGTTCACGAAATCTATAATATGGTTACCAATGCTCTTGTTAATACCAGGACTGCTTATTTGACAAATAAATTTGTTGTATATTTTAACCGTTGCGTTAGATGTGAGCCAAGTAAGGCAATCAATTCCGACTGTATTATTAATATTTACAATTACGTTACAATTCTCCCGATACATTCCATGTTTACGAAAGTTAAAATTACTTGTTGAGTAGTTTGTCATTTAGTTCTGGAACACCCCACAGATGTTTTGAGTAATATCGAGGTCTAGTAGATAATAGTCTTCTTTTTGCAATTGTTTCAATAATTCGGGTAATTCTTTTAACAGTGTTTCCACGTTTACATCTGCTAGTTCCACTTTATATGGTATACATTCATACAGGTTTATCATATTTTTCGTAATTCTTTCCATACTTTCCCCAAGAACTTCCCGAACACCTTTGGCCATCTGATTGTCGTTGTGCAAGAAGAAGGGTAGCTTGGCTTTAACTCCGTGTCTCGCAGAAACAAGGCCACCAAATTTTCCTCGAAGGTAACTGTTAAACGAGCCACAAATTTCCTTTTTTACGAGTCCACTTCCTCCATTACAGTCTTCTGAACCGTATAACTTTACTACCATTATATTGTCACCAAATGGATCCGTTATCGATCCAAGTGCCTCTCTCAGTAGCTCTTCTCTCTCCGTGTAATCGATATTTCCAATATCCGTAATTAGATTGCCTATATCTTCTGTAAGTAACCATGTTACTTACTTCATTCCGACCAATAATAACAGAGTGCCCTTATGGCATATTCATGTCGACATCCTGTATATCGAACGTCGTAGTGACGTACCTAACATAATACCGTTTACTCTACTTCATTCCGACCAATAATAACAGAGTGCTCTCATGGCATATTTATGTCGACATCCTGTATATCGAACGTCGTAGTGCTGTACCTAACATAATACCATTTAGTCGACTTCATTCCGACCAATAATAACAGAGATATACGCTAGTGCCCTTATGACAACTTTATGACTACATCCTGTATATAAAAATGCTCTACCTATCACAATGACGTTTATTAGACTCCAATAAGACAAATAATAACAGAGATATACGCTAGTGCCCTTATGACAACTTTATGACTACAACCTGTATATAAAAATGCTCTACCTATCACAATGGCGTTTGTTCGACTTCAATCCGACAAATAATAACAGAAATATATGCTAGTGAGCTTTTGGCATCTTTATGTCTACATCCTGTGTATAAACATGCTCTACCTATCACAATGGCGTTTATTCGACTTCAATCCGACCAATAATAACAGAGATATATGCTAGTGCTCTTATGGCATTTTTATGACTACATCCTGTATATAAACATGCTCTAGCTATCACAATGGCGTTTATTCGACTTCAATCCGACCAATGATAACAAATATATATGCTAGTGCTCTTATGGCATCTTCATGACTACATCCTGTATAATTATCGAACGTGTCCCAGCACAAGGTGGATGACATGGGCACGCGGAACAAGATTGCTAACGGCCGCCTCATGATTGACGCATGCGCAGATCGAATTGAGTAAAAAATTACCTCGTTGGATCTTGGCGATTTACCATGTTATTTTACGTAAGTAATGAGCCCGAACCCGCCTAGCTCGTTTACTATCCGTCCTGTTTTCAAAATAATTAGAAATGCAAATTTAAACCGGAGAAAAATAACCAGACAGGGTCTGTTATAAATTTGCTCCACAAAATAAAGTTGGACGCCACCTAGTTTTTTTAGAAAAATAATGACGGCGAAAAACTGGAAACCCCAAAAATAACGTTTGCAAATTATGGAAATATTTTAGCACAATATAAAAATCGGAATAGATTAATTTGTAAGGAGACAACAACAATTTGAAAAGAAATTGGAAAACTTACCAACAAGACAGGGTACCACCGTGAACAAAATATAATTGTCGATTGACTAAAATTTACTTCTTACATGAAACGATATAGGAAACAGAAAGCGATTCTACTGGAATTGTCGTTTAAAAAGGAATTTTTAGAATGTAAAAACGGTCATTCGACGCGTTATTAACATATCGAAGTAAAATAATTTTGAATTAGAGGTGGGAGACGTAGCAAAAAATGTAGGTATGTTTCCAACGAAAAAAATTAGTAATACAAAAAAAAACCTCGTAACTCTTGGTTTGATGCTGAATGTAAAGAGCTAAAGACTCAAGTGAAAATTAAATTAAAAGAGTGCAAAAAGTATGGGTTTTCAGAACCATATAAAATGAATTACATTACTATAAAAAGAGAACATAAGCAACTAATTTTAAAAAGAAACAAGTGTGTGAAGATAATTTTATGGTTGCTCTTTCCAATACTAAAAATCAGTCAGAGTTTTGGAAAACATTAAACTCATTTAGGCGCAGAAATAAATTCTGTCCGTTATCAATTGCGGAATGGGAGTCATTTTACGGACACTTAGCTACAATTAAGGTTAAATTTGATATCAGTTTTTTTTGGCGCTGGAAATGAGTTTCTGGATTCACCTATAACACTCTCAGAACTTGATCAATCCCTGTTGGTGTGTAAAGATGGTAAGGCTCCTGGGAGGGATGGCATAACCTTTGAGTTTCTGAAATACTTACCACAAAACTGGCGCTTGTACATGTGTCACTTATATTATGAAATATTAGAATCAGAAAAAATTCCCACTTGGCTGGTGTGGCACAATTCTAACAATGCTTCACAAAAAAGAACCCTTAGATGATCCAAACAACTATCGCAGTATATCGCTAATCAATTGATGCGTTAAAGTATTCACACTTATTTTACTAAATCGTCTGTCCAGCTGGTGTGAAGATGATTCCATCCATCCTGAAAAACAATATACCTTCTGAAAAGACAGAGGTTGTTTAGATAATATTTTCATCTTAACCTGAATCTTGCAGATTACTCTTAGACTTCAACGCAGAAAAGTGTTTGCTGTCTTTGTAGACCTCAAAGGAGCATTTGACAGTATAGATCATAAACTTCTTTGGTTGAAACTTCATAAATTTGGGATTAGTTCTAAACACATTCGGATACTAAAACAGATATATGATAAAGCAACATTCTCAATCAAGCAACAAAACTTATACAGTGAAAAATACAACATTTCGGAAGATGTCTTGCAGGACGAATCACTTAGTCACCTAATTTCTTCTATTTTCATATTTGACATTGAAGATTATTTTCGCTCAAAAAATCTGAATGGACTTACTATTGCTTCAATACGCAGATGATATAGTTATCCTTGGCGACTCTCCAATTGATATAGAGCGAAAATTAAAGGTACTCGAGTCTTATTGCTTTGATAACAAACTTGTAGTCAATACCGATAAAACAAAAGTGATGATATTTGCTAAAAGTGACCATGTACATAATTACAATAAAAAATTTCATTAGAGTGGATATTGTTTGGAAACAGTAAAGCAGTTTGCAAAATCAAAGGTAATCGCGCCATTGGAGCAGTAATGGATATAATGTGTCAGTCAAAAATGTCTATATAATTAAATTATTTAATCTTCTCTTTCTTTTGGAATTGGTGTATGGGGTCTGCGTTACACTGATATTATAGAGCGTGTACAGGTAAACTTTACTCCTAAGTCTGTCAAAGAATACCCTAGATTACATTGTACGCTTGGAAACAAATTCTGATCATACGTCAACGGTTGTTTTTAAACATGCCTCACTTTAGTTAAACTCAAAGGCATGAACTATTCAAGACTGTCAAAAAGTTGTTTCAACCGACTTGCTCAGTTAGTATCTGATAATAATTCAAAGTATAATTGAGTGACACAACTTAAAGAATGATTTATTTATGCGCAATGTGAGTATCTATGGGAAGATTATTTAAGTACAAATGTACGCGATTTAGATAGACTTATTCTAGACAAATTTCGAAAACGATTGCTTGATACCGACATAAACAGAAAGGTTGCTTCTAGTTACTCTTTACTATACTCACACTTACTAAAATAGTTGGTGAAAATAGCAGTTATTTGCAAACACCCACGTACATTTATATAACCAGAATAATAGCGCCTTTTAGAACCTATAGTAAAACATTTTTAAAAGTGTTTTTTAGAGGAAGTTTTTATATTATTAACAGCACTGAGAATTGCACTGTCTGTAATATGGATTCCCCGGAGTCATTACATCATATGCTTTTTGAATGTCCCATTTACAGTCTTCTAAGAAAAAATAGTGTTTTTTCAGAATGTTAATAATATTAATAATGCACGAAACGGATTCTTTGAACTTACTAAATTAGCTCATAGCATTATCAGTATATTAAAGCTGCGAGCATTTGCACATGGTGAATGATTGGCGTTTTCATATCACACATATTTTATATTTTGGTTTTTATCTTAACTTTTTTATTAATTTACAAATTAGTTCTATGTCATAATTCATTTCGAATGATCTTAATTCCTGTCTCGAAATTATGTACCGAAACCTTGTGAAAATATTTATCTTATGCACAATAAACTATCTATCTATCTATCTATTTTCATTAGATCATTTAAAATTGTGTTTGCTTTGTCAGTGATTTTTTGTACGTGTACTTTGAACTTCCCTCCCTTCTGTAAGTATACACCTAGGTATTTTAATTCATCTTTAAGTCCGATCAACTGATTTTCTACTTGAAACTGCATGTTTGCTATTTTACATTCTCCTGCCAGGGCAATGTATTCTGTTTTTTCCACTGCAACTTCTAAGCCTTTTCTCTTCAACCTATCTACTACAGCTTTAACTGCGAACTGTATAATCTCCTCATCTATCTATCTATCTATCTATCTATCTATCTATCTATCTATCTATCTATCTATCTATCTATCTATCTATCTATCTTCTATCTATCTATCTATCTATCTATCTATCTATCTATCTATCTATCTATCTATCTATCTATCTATCTATCTATCTTTCTATCTATCTATCTATCTATCTATCTATCTATCTATCTATCTATCTATCTATCTATCTATCTATCTATCTATCTATCTATCTATCTATCTATCTATCTATCTATCTATCTATCTATCTATCTATCTATCCATCTATCTATCTATCTATCTATCTATCTATCTATCTATCTATCTATCTATCTATCTATCTATCTATCTATCTATCTATCTATCTATCTATCTATCTATCTATCTATCTATCTATCTATCTATCTATCTATCTATCTATCTATCTATCTATCTATCTATCTATCTATCTATCTATCTATCTATCCATCTATCCATATATCTATCTATCTATCTATCTATCTATCTATCTATCTATCTATCTATCTAGCTATCTAGCTATATATCTATATATCTATCTATCTATCTATCTATATATCTACTTCTGTTTTCTATTATTAGTCGAGAATAATCTCAACAATATTTAAAACATAATGCTACATGTTAAAAACAACAAAAGGCAAAAATATTTCAAACATAATCGTTTTAAAGTGATTACTTTTCAACTAAAACATCAAATTCTTATACTTTTTATACCATCATCCACATCCGCAGCTACTTATTTTTTTAACAACAAAAAAACTTAAGCCTTATTTTTGTTAACAAATAGTGTAAACATCAGAAACTGTGAATATCTGTAATTACTTAATTGAAATTACAGGCAATTGGTCACACTAAACCTAGTTTAACTGAGTAATTAACAAACACATTAAATTTCGTTAATAATGTATTATACTACAAAAACAGCCATCTACGGATGGCAGTACAACTTTGCGCTACGTAGACGTCTAAAGTGACTCTAGAACGAATAAAGTTTCCATTTGATAAACAATTAAAGTAATCAAATTTAAATCACCAAAATTTCTGAAATCATGTAAAATATCTACATTCAATTGATACTTACAAAGAAACGTTGTTCCAAATAATTCTCAATTTATTGACTGAAATTTATTCAGATAAATTTTTTATATATAGGTACACAGTTATTTTTCAACTAATTTTAAGCTGATCTAAAAAATCATTCGGCAAGAAAAAAACGTATAATCCCAATTTTTGGTATAAGGGTGCCAAACTTGGGTCAAGTCTTATAATTTTATTTCTTGCCAAATGCTTTTTTTAGATCAGCTCAAATTAGTTGGAAAATTACTATGGATATATAAAAATTTTGTCTGAGTAAATTTCAGTCAATAAATTCAGAATTATTTGGAAGAATTTTTCTTTGTAAATATCAATTGAAAATAGTTAAAGTTGGATACATTTAATAAACGACATGGTATTTTACGTGATTCAAAAAATTTTCTGATACACATTTGATTACATTAATTGTTTATTGAATGCGAATTTTATTCTTTCTAGAGTCGCTTGAGACTTGTACATGGCGCAAAGTTTAACTGACGTCCGTAGATGGCAGTTTTGGTAATATTTCAATATTTTTCTAGTTCAATCTTTTAATTAGTTCATTTATGGATTCGTTTTTTCTACATGTGACAATAATATACTCCTTAATCGAAAATATTTTTTTCTAAGACGAGACTATCTAGAAAGTATTTTCTTCACTTGTTCGAATATTGTTTAAGTCAATTAGATAAAGTGTAGCAAGTGTTTTTATAGCAAATTTGAAATGTATTTTTCCGATTTTGGTACGAAAATTTTTGCGTGGCCTCCTCCGCCCCAGTTCTCATAAGCAATTTCTAGTTTGCTAACATGAGATCATTATTTCCTTGAATTACTGGCTGCTATCCAATAGAAGCAGCACCCTCTTCTTTTATACATATGAATCTACATCGTCTGCTAAAACTCAGTTATTGATATTCTAGCAAGTGTAAACTTTTTTTACTGCTGTATATCGTTTCTTAATGAATTTTAAATTCATTATAAATTGATGTATTAATAAATGTATAATATAATCAATTTTAAATAAAATCGATTTTTATGAATATTTAATCTACAAAGCCCTAAATGAAATGTCAAGCTCTATTTTTTTGAATTACGAATTTAATTTTTGGTTTCATTGAAGTATCGGTTTCTGGCATTAACGGGCCATCTTTGTTTTGTGATTGCCTCGCCATTAATCAATGTCCTTGATGAGGATTTTTTATCTTTCACTATACTGTATCAATAATGACCATTATATATGTAATTTCCTTCATAAAATATGACACTTGTTGGCGTAAATATGTTATTGCAAATCGATTTTTTCGCAGAAGGAATGGTGGCTTTAAGAAACCCTATTGTTCGAGTTTTACTACCGTTTGAGAACAAATTGAATTCACGAGCTATGAATGGGCTAACTGATGTTATAGTCATTTTTCGAATGAAATCTGTTTCTTCAGTACATGTGGTGCATATCTTTTTACAATTATATGTTTTCGACAAAAAGTTTTTTAGAGAATCGTTAACAATATTAACGTCTGACGATATTTGTAATGATAGTGAGACATATTCAGTTATACAATTATTTACATAATTACATTTTAAACATCATTCTCAATATGATTGTTAGATCGTAAACAATTGTTTGAAATAATCATACTTTGACATAGCGGATGAAAAAATAACAAAGGATCTAATTTTGCTTTTCCCAAGGCTGGCTAGAGGTTTAATCTTTCCAGCTCTTTGGAATATTCCGAGAAAACATACGGTTTATCTTCAATGTGTTAGAAAGAGACAAAATACGTATAAATTCAGTGTATCATTCTAATTCGCTAACAGGATATCATAAAGTGGAAAACGTGCCTTAAAGTGTAAAGGTATGTCTGGTAGGCACCGCCTTCGAGAGGCGTGCAAATACAGATGTGTAATGTGGATAGTTTAGTTTATTAATTGACAAATAATAAGACTGTACTAAACTGATAGATTAATGCAATGAACAATAAAAAAATCATTATTACTTTCGTTTATCACTTCATGATTAATTTACAAAGAAATATTTCAGTAGTAATAATCTAATTCACTATATTAGTTCGGTTAGTACACGCTACTATGATTTGAACAATAAATTAAAACCTACCTAGTAAGTATTTGAAATAAGTAGCACTAAGAAATGACTGGAGGATAGCTGAAAAAATTACATTCGTCGATATTGAGGGCGCTATTAATGAATATAAGCATAATAATTTTCATTAACATCATAAGGAATAATATATTGCAACAATTTTATAACCGTCTCGGTTACTGTTTCGCTCAAAACGGGGGTTTATTCGTAAATTTGATTTAAGTGCATTGATGAATTAGGAAGTTTTATTTTAATTCTTTAATTTATTACCTATCAGAATATAACTTTTATTTAAAAATAGTAGGCATTTTCATTAGAATTCGATATTACGTTCATTATCGAATACGTTTTTTAATTTGAACTGTGTGTGTTTACACAGAGAATCCGTTTCTCATTTGCGTACAAACGAAAAAGATACTAAAATTTTATTTACTAATACTTTCGAAACGCATATGTTCCGAAACCAATTTCACGTTGCCAAATCTGGAAAAAAGTAAAGGTTTCAACCGCTTTCAAGCTGAAAACTAGAACAATTTCTAGCATTACAATAAAATGTTCAAAGAATAGATGGAATTAAGTATATCTTGATCTGTTACAACCTCTTGAATTATCATAATTAGAAGCTTCTTATAACTCATGTTAGAATAATGCATTTCACAATTAATATAAATATACAATGAAAATTGGCAATACTGTTAGTAGCTAAAAGAATATGTGAAACGCTGGCGTTCTGGGCATGTATTTTTCACTTTATGAGATCCTGTTAGCGAAAAATAAGAATTGAGATATTTGGAAACACATATTATCATTAATATAAATTAAAATAAGACTTATTTCGTATACCATGGTATTATTCCAATACTAACCGAACTAATATAGTGAAGAGTTCGGCTCTGACAGAATAAGTGACAAGCCTAGTTTTGTGCAGTTCTCGAAATATTACAAATTTAGTTAGTTTAAACCTTTTTTAATTAGTTTTGATCAATGAGAAGTACTTTCAAAAACTTTAAGTTCACTTTACTTATATTGTTCTTCAAATTTTCTAAACTTAGTGAGTTCCACATCATAAATACGGTCATTCAAGTAGTATATTACCTATAAAAAGCAACAAACTAGTTTAGCTTGCTACTATTTACTAATAGCGGCCAGGGACGTATTCCAAATTCCGGCCAAATAAAATCAAATTCTGATTATGTCTTCTATCAATGGTTCACAGTCAAACACTTCTACAACAGTTATCAAAAGTTATTAATCAGCAATTAACCAAGCTGTTTTTCCAAGCAAGCAACAAGCAATCGTTTTTTGCGCTATCAACAATGCCAAATTACAGGATTACCTTATCCCATTAGGATCAATCATTCATCCAAAAAATATTATTTTTTTATCAAGGCTTTCGAACAATCGTGTACTTAGCAAAAAAATCAGTAGTTTATAACTTCATGAACAATTATGGCTCCATAACCATCAACGGCGAAAAACTAGTAGCTTGTCGACTCATAACTCCGGCTGATAGAATCATATTTTCCAATGTAAGTCCAACCATCCCACATCAACTACTAACAGATGAAATATCAAAAATAGGTCTAAATACAGTTTCTCCCATGACGTTTCTAAGAATCGGTGCAACATTACTTGAGTATAGTCACATCCTGAGTTTCAGAAGACAGATTCACGTAAGCCCTTATACGCAACAGCTTCCAGACTCCATATTGATCGAATTCGAACAAACCAGCTACCGAGTTCTCCTCCAAAAAGATGGACTAACATGCTAGAAATGCAAAGCTGATGGTTATGTAGCCTCACAATGTATCAATAGCTCCAACCAATCAGAACCCAATACATATAGTTCAACATCGAATAATCAACCGCTTACGACTTTCCAAACTCTTCTTATAACCCCAATCCAAACTCTCCCACCATCTTTGTCAACAAATAAAATTAATACACAAAAATTGACTTTTGATCGAATAACAGAAGACTCTCCACTTCGTCAAGAGACGTCCACAACTTCAATGAATATGGAAGCAGAAACGGAAGCAACAGATATCCCCAATATGGGAATAATCACAAGCAAAAAACATATGGAAGATACCCCCACACCCGATAGCGATAATAACATAACGCCAGAAAAATTATTCCCTAAACCAAAACCAACTCTGAAAAAGAATAAATTGAGCAAGAAACAATCAACCCTCCTACAAAGAGTACATCGAAAATCATTCGCCACCTTTCATTCTGGACTACGACTAATTAATTGTTTTATTAGATAATGTAACCGGCTCACCCCAACTTGTGAATATAGCTCTAGATTTCACATCTGATCTCCTTGCCCTTACTACTATGTTAACCGAAGTATATCCCTACATAAATGACAAGGCAACAAAAACGAGAATCACTAAACTTAAAAAAAATATATTTTCTCATCTTGGCCAAGACTTAATTGACTCTGAATCGGATTTATCTACTAATAATTAGTTTGTGGCCCATAACCCTCTAAAATTACTCCAAAATTCAACTCCATTCTTCAATGGAACATAGATGGTTTCTACCATCGACTTGGTATGCTACAAGTTATTATTAAAGAATACTCTCCGGACATCATATGCCTTCAAGAATCCAATCTCAAACCAGATAGCAGCTATTCAAACAGTTAATCTCAAGTTTTCTCCAAAACTCGTAACAACACCAAACGTGCCAGTGGAGGAATGGTAACTTTAATAAGTAAATCTTTTCAAGCAAATTACTTCCATGTGAACTCAGATATCGAAGCTCTTGTTGTAAAACTCACCAGCCATAAAACCTTTCACATTTGTAATATATATAAGAAACCTATTAAAACTGTTACCTCATTATTCACAAAATTAAAATATAGAACACCTATACTTGATCAGACTGGAGTTGTCTATAAAATCAGTTGCCAAGAATGTGATAAAAAATATGTTGGTGAGACTTCAAGAAATTTAAAATCACGAATTACTTCACATAAGAGCGATATTCTTTTAAGACCGAATGCTTGTGCTTTGTCACAGCACGTTAATGTAACAGGACATTCCATAGATTTCAATAACATTTGTATTTTAACCAAAGAAAATAATTTGAATAAAACATCTTTTTTGGAAATGGTTTATATAAAAAATGAACCAAATAGATTGAATAAGAGAAGTGATTTTCAAAATTTAAACATTATTTACTCTAATATTCTTGACATTGAGACAAAATTGAATAAAAAGAGTCACAGATCTAATAATAATTTTTCTTCAATATCTTAGTTCAACCTTTTACAATAATTTTTACGAACATTTCTGTTATATCATCCATTTGTCAACTTCATATTGAAAATAATTTTTGAAAAGTCTCAAGCATATATCAATATTTTTACACTGTTTTTTCTGAATTTTAATTTATATTTTTTACTCGTTTAATGTAAGTACCCATTTTTTGATTTTTCATTTTTAGTTATACATTGTATTTTAGCGTGACTGACGAAGTAATAAAACTATTACGAAAGCTTTCACTAAATTAAAATAGGAGTTTAATTTCCAAGCCAATTGCTGCATCCTCACAAATATTTCTAAATTAAAAAAAATAATATATATATATATATATATATATATATATATTTAGAAAACTTATTAAATCAGATACCAAGTCCAAGAATTATCATTGGAGAGTTTAACGCACATAACATAATCTGTGACAGTAAATCGACAAACCCAAGAGGACATATACTAGAGAAACTCATTGCCGACATTCCACTGAATTTTCTGAACGATAAAAGCCATATTTGGTTTAACATATCTACCAGAGAAACCTCTGCTATCGATTTAAGCCTCTGTGACCCAGCACTATCTGCCAATCTATCATGGGAGGCTCTCTCGTACTCCTATGGAAGTGATCACTTTCCAATTATTATCGAGAATCGTACCTCTCCAGGAAAATTTTCACCAACATACTCGCCTAAATGAAGGATTAAATCTGCAGATTGGACATCCTGCAGAAATCAGATTGAACTAAATATAGATAGCTGCGATATTACCAACGATATCCAGAAATGTGTATTGAACTTCAATGAAATTATCTTGGATAGTGCGAACTAGAACATTGGCCTAACAAAAGTCATAAAAGGCCATACTCCAGTCCCCTGGTGGAATCAAGAGTGCGAAAAAGCTATCAGGGAAGCAAAAGCAGCGTTGAACAAGTACAGGAAACACAAAAAACGCGTAGAGTTAAAGAAATGCAAGGCAAAGGCACAACTTGTAATGAAACAATTCAAGAAAAAATCTTGACAGGAATATGTTTCTGGAATAAACTTTTCCACTCAAATAAGCCAAGTCTGGACCAAAATAAGAAAAATTCATGGACATAGTTCAAAAAGCACTATTCGTAGCATTAAACACAATGATCACTACTACTCATCCACAATAGATATAGCCAATATTTTGGGCCAATCCTATCAAGAACAATCGTCAACTTCAAATTTCACACGCGACTTTCTCAATTACAAGGCTCAAATCGAACAAACTCCCATCAGTTTTGAAGATACACTCGATAACCCATTAAATCTTCCTATCACCATAGAAGAACTTGACAGCTCCTTAGACAAAATGAAAAATTCGAGTCCAGGTCCAGACAATATTCCAGTCATATTTCTCAAATATCTACCACCTTCAGCAAGACGGCATCTACTGAAACTTTTCAACAAGATATGGGAAGACAAAGTATTTCCTTCTTTATGGTCTGAAGCTATTATTCTACCATTTCTGAAATCTAAACAACCCAAACAAGAAGCCAACTCGTACAGACCAATATATCTAACTTGCTCAATGGGAAAATTGCTACAGGAAATTGTCAACCAAAGACTCATGTGGCATCTCGAAACTTCTAACCTCCTAATCAATGAACAAACTGGATTTAGACCAAACCGCTCAACTCTAGACAATATTGTGAATTTGGAAAGTGAGATCAATGAGGCTTTTGCCACCAAACAGGTATGCGTAGCAATTTTCTTTGATATCTCAAAAGCATTTGATACCTGCTGGACTCCAAACATTCTGATGCAACTACAAAGATGAAATATTACAGGAAATTACCTAGCTTTTATCAACAACTTTCTTGCCAATAGAACATTCAAAGTTCGGGTTGATGACGAACTATCTGATACTTACCGCCAAGCAAATGGAACCCCACAAGGCTCAGTTATCAGCCCTACCTTATTTTTGATTGCCATTAAGAACATTCTTAACAATTTAAAAAAACCCACTAATAGCAAGAGTTTTCGCAGATGACCTAGTGGTTTACATAAAATGAAAAAATATAAATACAATATCTCTATTTAGGCAACAATTCATCATAAATTTGGAACTATGGTCATGCAATCCGGCTTCAGGTTTTCTGTTACTAAAACAATAGGTGTGGTATTAAGCAGGAAACGTTCATATACTACTCCAAAATTGAAGCTTTATAACCAAAATAATAACTTTAAATCATCAGCAAAATTTCTAGGAATTATCTTTGACCATAAGCTTACCTGGAAAGATCACATAGAGAAGTTCGTCCAAACATGTATGAAGCGGCTTAATATAATGAAAAGCCTAGGAAATATGAATTGGGGATCAGACCAAGCAACGCTACTGCTTACATATAAAACGCTCATCAGGTCAAAAATAGATTACGGCTCCATAGCTTATGCATCTGCCAGAAAAACTGTACTTCGCAAACTTGATGTTATCCATAATACAGCATTAAGAATAGCTTCAGGCTCGTTTACAACATCCCCTAATACCAGCATCCAAAGTCTTCTTGGTGAACCATCATTGAGCTACAGACTACAGCTACTGAATCTTACAGCATAAAATTCTCTCTTCACACTAGCATATTTACGGCAGAACTATATGCTATATTTCATGCCCTCAAAGTAATTACCTCCTTTCCAAATCCCAAAACCCTAATTTTAACTGATTCCTTAAGTAGCATTCATTCCTTGAAACATCCTTATCCCAAGCACCCAATTACAATCAATTAAATCACAGCTTCATAATATGCAGAACGACAAGAAATCTGTCGATTTCATGTGGATTCCTGCTCACATTGGCATCAGAGGCAACGGAGAAGCGCGTAACGCAATCGTAAACGTTAATGCCGAACTCATAACAAAGTGCGTGGTGTGTGACTTGAGAACACTTATTCGGGAAAAAGTTCACAACCACTAGCAACAAGACTGGCAGCGATCGCAAGACAAACTTCGCGAATTTAAGTCAACCGTGACGCCGTGGAAGCATCCAACCACAACACGCAGAGCACAAGTGATTGTTACTAGACTTAGAATAGTGCATTGCAAATTTACGCATACTTATCTTTCCAATAAAGACAATGCTTCTATATGTGATCTATGTCAAGAACATTTAACAGTGAAACATGTCCTGATTAATTGCACTAAGTTTGACACGAACCGGCTAAAATATAGACTACCTACAGATTTAAATATACTCTTAGGTGTAAATTGTCCAGTTGAAAAATTGATGGGATTCTTAAAGGACATTAATTTACTTAACAAACTTTAATATTGTATATTGTTATACACCGCTAATCACCTTGGGTAGAAGCGGATTAGTTTGAATAAAAGAAAAATATAGTGAATTATATTATTACTACTGAATTATTTCTTTGTAAATTAATCATGAAGGGATAAACGAAAGTAATGTTGATTTTTTTTACTGTTCATTGCATTAAGCTATCAGTTCAGTACAAGTGTTTTAAATGAAACTTACTGTTTCTAGTTAACTCTACAGTTTATTGAAAAATGTTAAAAATTCTAAAAAATTGACAATTGTTTCGATATTACCCAAATATCATCGTCAGAATGACAGAAATTGCAAAAAAAATTGAATGGATCTTCTGTCATTCTGACGATGATATTTAGGCAATATCGAAGCAATTGTGAGTTTTTTAGAATTTTTAACATTTTTCAATAAACTGTGTAGTTCACTAGAAATAGTAAGTTTCATTTAAAACACCAATATGAGTAGATTCCATAAAGTATGGGTTGAGACAGTTAATTTAGTTTAGTACGATATTATTATTACTCAATTAAAAACTAAACTGTCCACACTACACATCTGTATTTGTACGCTTGTCGGAAGCGGTGCCTACCAGACATACCTTCACACGTTATCGCACGTATCTGTAAAGGTTTGAAAGGTGGGTGGCCCCACAGCACTTAGGCCACAATTGGCCCATTGTGCATCCTTCTGAGGTTCAAAACTTCCTTCTAGCTCGTCATCCAGCCTACTTCCTTGGAGTAGGCGATAACGTCGCCTGAATTTAGTTCCCTCATATTGGCGTATGTTAGCCTGTGCTCGCCGAATACTTGAAACCTAAATTGAGAGAGTGTCTGACATTCGCAAAGAATGTGTTCGACAGTATCATCTTCTTGTTCACATCCTCTACAAAGTGGGGTGTTAGATAGCCCCAGTCTGTGAAGGTGTTTTCGTAGGTGGCAGTCAGAATTCCCGTGATTGTTCGTAGGTTCCGCCTGTTCATAGTCACGTATTTTTTGGCTACTTTGCTATCCGGATACTGTAGCAGCTCCTTGGCAAGCCTGCAGCCTTCTGCGTCGTCCCATGTACCCTTAAACTTATTAAGGGAGTGTTCCTTTAATAGGTCGGCCGTTGCTGACCCCCGATAGACCAATGAAAGTGTCAGGTCCCAAGAGTTTTTGGGAGGCTGCCTTCCTGGCTAGCGAGTCTGCAATACGGTTTCCTTTCGATTTCTCATGGCCCTTGATCCAGCCTAAAATGACCGTGTTGTTGTTACAGGCTTCGATTAGGGCCATGTGACATTCTAGTACTAGGCCTGATGTAATACGTGGTCTGTTCAGGGCTAGTAGTGGTTGTCTACTGTCCGTAAGGATGTATATATTATTACCTGTGGTTTTCCTTTTGGTAATCTCTTTAGCAGCGATGCAGATAGCAGTGAGCTCTGTTTGAGCAACACCTGCATTGCAGCCCATTGCCCATTTTATGTTTAGATTCAGGGATCTGGAAAAAATACCACATCCTGAGCCCACATTGGATTTAGACCCATCTGTGAAGATGCGGATTGCGTCTTCTTCCAATAGGTCTTGTGAGTTGTTTTTAAAGATTACCTTGTAGGGTCTGTTGAAGGCATATCGCGGTGGAATCTAGTCCGTATTGGCCTGCAGCAGTGGGATCTCCCTGAGGGCCTCATGCCACAAGTTACGTCTCAGTTTACCGGATCCTACATCAGGTTGTATACCAGTAGAGCGCAGACATGCCATGGTCATCGAAACAACCTCCTTGATGTATATGTCAAGGGGAGTGAGACCGAGGATTACCTCCATAGCTCTTGTTGGTGTGGTTCTCATGCCTCCTGTTGTGTTGAGGCACGCTGTGCTTTGGATTTGGTCCAGTTTACGGACGACTGTCAGCTGGTTTGCCTTAGCTCCCCAGGCAATCGCACCGTACGTTAGCATAGGTCTGATGATGGCAGTGTAGATCCAGGCAACAAACTTAGGTGACATTCCCCAGGTGCGGCCGATGGTTCTACGACACTGCTCATAAGAAATATATGCTTTTTTAACTCTGTTTTCTAAGTGGGAGTTTCAGGTTAACTTACTGTCAAAGGTGACCCCTAAATATTTCACCTCTGAAGAGAAATTAAGTTTGGTATCTAGGAGCTTTGGGGCTTGATGTTTTGCAAGCTTCCTTTTTTACGTGAGGAGGACCATCTCAGTCTTATTTTGATTTATTGACAGCGAATGGTCTCTGCACCATTGTTCTATGATATTGAGGGCCTCCTGCATTAAAGCGCAGAGTGTCTCCTCTAATCTTCCTGTTAGCAGAATCACTAGGTCATCTGCGTATGCTATTTTGTAGGAGTTGTTATCATTGAGGTGGCTGACCAAGGAGTCTAAGAGTAGTAGTAGTGGTGGTGAAAGCACCCCTCCATGTGGACAACCTTTTACAACCAAGCCTCTGATGGTTACATCATCTACACTGATTTTGATTGCTCTTTTTGAGAGCATGTTATATATCCAGCCATTTATGGTTTGGGGGATTTTCTTATTGGAAAGTGCATTTGTTATTTTAGGAAAAGTGGTTCTATCAAATGCGCCTTCTATGTCTATGAACACACCCAGGGTGGACTCCTTATTTTCCAACGATTTCTCGATGCGGCCCGCCACGAGATGAAGAGCCGAATCCGTGGATCTCCCTGGAGTGTATGCATGTTGATTTGGATGTAGTTGATTTCGTGTTATCACCACATCTCTTATGTA
Source organism: Galeruca laticollis (assembly GCA_963921935.1). NCBI lineage: Eukaryota > Metazoa > Arthropoda > Insecta > Coleoptera > Chrysomelidae > Galeruca > Galeruca laticollis. The sequence goes on along the minus strand of OY998183.1, from coordinate 16,621,785 downwards.
TCGTTCGCACAGCCTCTCTAAAGTCTTCATTGAAAACGATGTGAGGCTAATGGGTCGATATGCTTTTGGGATGGAATAGTCCATTCTTCCTGGTTTTGGTATGAACACGACTTTGACTTCTCTCCAACCTTTTGGAATATACCTCAGTGCCAGTGAGGATCTGAGGATTCCTACCAGGTGCGGCATTAGGTCATCCAAGCCCCACTGAAGTGGGGCTGGATAAATGCCGTCCGTTCCCGGGGATTTAAAGGGGGAGAAGCCTAAGATGGCCCACCTCAGTCTGTCCGCGTCGACGATCTGTCGTGATATACGCCAGTCATCGTCCGTCGGGTAGTGATTCTCCTCATCCTCCCAGGCCACCGTATTTGTGGTTCTGGAGTCAGGGAAGTGAGTTGACATCAATAATTGAAGACTTTCCTTTAGGTTGGCAGTTTTAGTGCCATCCTCTCTGGTTAGTATACCGATATGACGGTGGGGGGTGGGGATCTTTTGAGAGGGATTTTTGGAGTCTAGCTGTTTGGGGGAAATCCTCGAATTCCTCGCAGTAGATTCTCCATGCCTCTCTTTGCTTTTGTCTGATGACTTTTTTATACTCTTTGAGGTGAGACTTCTATGAGTTCCAATCCTCTTTGAGTCTTGTTCTTTTAGCCTTATTGAAAGATTTCCTCGCCGTCCCCCTGAGCTGGTCAATCTCATGGCACCACCACGAAGTGGAGACTCCATCGAGATCGATCCGCCCGAGTGGGCAAGACATCTTGTAGGCATAAATAATGGAGTTTTGAATTGATTCATAATAACTTTCCAAATCTCCTTTATTGTTGGGCAACACATCCTCGACTCCTCGCAGATCCCCTTTCAAACAGTGGACATATTTTGTCCTATTCGTTTTCCTGGGGTCGCGAGTCATTGTGGAGGTTGTGAGCGCAAGTTTTATTTCGAATTTTATCCAGCGGTGGTCCGACATTGAAATATCGTCGGATACATGCCAGCCGGAGATTTTATTCGAAGTATTAATAGTAGATAGGGCAATATCTATTCGCGTTTGAATACGAGAGTTAATAAAAGTTGGTTCAATACCTCTATTTAGAATACAAAGATTCTTGTTAGTTATATAATCATAAAAAGACTTACCTCTAGTGTTATTATCTTTGCTGCCCCAGCTTACGTGGTGAGAGTTTGAATCGCAGCCTATTACCAGTTGAAGCTTCTGGGTGAGACAGTGTTCCACAAGGTCCTCCAGCTCCTTAGTTGTTGGTGGTTTAGCTGCGTCTGAGGGGAGGTATGCGGATGCCAGTGTTAACACTTTCTTTTGACCTTTCTGTGCATATTCAACCTTCACTACCGTTAGGTCGGAGGACGAAAAATGCGTCAGTGGGTAGGTCTTAAAATTTCTAGGGACGTATATAGCCGTCCTAGGATGCTGATTGCTTGGAAAGCTGAAAATTAAACCTTTTGGATTATTTAGACCCATGATTTTGGTTTGTCTTATCCAGGGTTCTTGGATAAGTGCTATTGTGTCCTGCATCACATCCAGGTGGCGGCAAAGTGTTGCCGAAGCCACCTTTTTGTGTTGAAGGTTGCACTGTATGAATCTTACCTTTTCATTGTCCATCTCGGCTTGATGGTGGTGAGATGGGTATTTCTTTTAGGCCATCTCCACTTCCTCACTTGGAGGTGTGTTGACGTCGCCTGTGTCCTGGCTTAGAGCTGTTAGTTCTGCCCGGAGAGTGTCGGTCGCCATATTGGAGGATGGTTCGACAGTCTCCGCAAAAGCAACAGCTTCTTGGAGTTCCTCGGGTGGGAGAGGGGGGTCCGTGCTCGATCCCTTCCGTTCCGGGTCCAGTTTCTTGGTTTTAACAATCAATGAGGTGAACGCGTAGCTCACCCTCATTGATCGTTTTTTTAGGGCACTCATTTCCTCGTCTCTTACGCCAAAGACGAATAGGTGTCCTTTGGGGTTGACCTTTGCTTCGTGGTGGAAGGAAAACCATGCATCCACCCGAAGGTCTAGGTTTTGTTTGTCCAGCCGGCGCAGCACATCCTCTTTGTCACCCAGGTCAGCGTGAGCTTCGCTGGGGACCCAGAGGGTGGCTTTTGTCAGCTGGGGGAGGTTGTCGACGTGCACCACGTCGAGCTTAGCCTCCTTCCACGGTTTCAGTTTTGAAACTGTATTCCTTAGCCACTCTAGCGTTTCGTCATTATCGCAGGTGACTCTGATTATTTCACCAGAGTGCGACCATGACCTGAAAGTAGGTGGCTTTTTCAGACTGCTGGAGGCGGACATAAAGGTTATGTCCAAAGCCTCCATTAGTTGTTTTTTGATAAGGTCTCCATTATCGGTAATTATTTTACCGTATGGATCGGCCTTATCTATAATGGCTACCCGTAAGGGGCTGGTAGCTGCTTCGCTGTAGCTTTTGTTTATGGTTTTAGCGTCCATCCGCGTCCTCTTTACTCTTGAGGAGTTTTCCTCTGAGGTATTGGAGCGGATGCGTTTCTTTACTTGGGGGGCGACGCGTTCCGGGCCTCTTTTGGAGTAGGAAACTGCCTTCGCCACCCTTAAGTTTTTGGCCGCTGGTGCCAGGTTTAGAAAGGGAGGGGCGAGTGGCGCTAGTGGTGTCTGTAGAGACGCCAGCTTGCTGCCTCGCTTTCCTCCTTCTCTTTGCCTCAGCACCGCAGATTCTTTTTCCTCGACGGTGTTTTGGTATTGGAGGTGAGCGTTCTCGCTCATCCTCCGGTTTTTGTTTTTTTTTCTTGTTTTTGGTCCATTATGGTTCCACGAGTAGCTAGCACGTTTTCCAGTTTATGATAACCTGTCAGCGAAAAAGAATGATACACTGAATTTATATGTATTTTGTCTCTTTCTAACACATTGACGATAAACCGTATGTTCCCTCGGAATATTCCTAATACTGTATAGTGTGTCTTGATGAAAGTAATTAGTGTACTTTTTCATAAACATTCTAAAATGTAACATGTGTGAATCGTTAAGCTCTTCTCTACATTCGAGTATTCTTTTTTGACTACTACTTTAACAAGGAATTTGAAGCGGTCTTTTTTTATTCTACATATTGCTGTATTTGATACGTGTTTGTCTTCTTTCCATCATTATCCACTGAACAAACATTAAATTTTGGAATTAAATAATTGGTTTGAGAGTTGAAAATTCGTATCAAATCATATTGTAAATGTTCTGGTCGTTGTCCTAGAGCTAACTATACTCCAAATGCTTTAGCGAAACCACCACAATCATATCCATTACTTTGATGCTGAAGAGTTGGGAATATAATAGGATATTCGTCGAAAGAATAAAAAGGGTAAAGACATTTTAAAATTTTAAATATTTATCCACACTTTTATAATTTAATGAATCAAAAATATGAGTATTATAAGTATCATAATAACTGCACACCCAATGTCCTCCCAGTATTAAACGTGTATCGGGGTAATTAAATTCTTTATAAATTCGGACAAGTTTTTGTATGTGTCGTTTTTTTTCGGGAATTGGTTGAATTTAGCTAGGCATTTTTGACTTCCAACTTTACCCGTATTCATAATTGAATTGAAGATGTATTAAATAATCAATTTGATCAATATGTTTCCCTTTTAAAGAAAAAATTCAGTATCTTTTTACTGGAAGTTCTGATTTGTGCGACAATTCTCGTTATGTATATAGATGCGGGTATTCGTAAATAATTTCTCCGGGTTTCACCAATTAATAGTTGAGAGTATACCAGAGAATAACTAGACGTAACCTTCCTATACATATGAATTTCGTAAAGTCGTTTTTCAAAATTTTCTAGAATAACCCCATCTAATTCACCTGAATATGTATTTAAATAGTTTTTCCATAAATGTACACACTCTGCAAAGGTGAACCATTATTTAACTTAAGTGACCCAATTATATTTAGCGTTTTCCGTAGCTAATTGTAAAAGTTGCATATAACAGATTTTAGACATTCTAGAATCATCCATTATTTTATGAAGTTGACTGTCTCGACCCTTACTTCGTGGAATATGCTCATATTAGTGTTTTTAAATGAAACTCAAGGTCTCTAGTTAATTCCACAATATAATACAAGTTATTGAAAATTCTCATTTAGAATTTTCAATAACTTGTATTATATTGTGGAATTAACTAGAGACCTTGAGTTTCATTTAAAAACACCATTATTTAATGTTTATTTAACCAATTTAAAGCATGTTTAAAAATAATTAGTGGTCAATGGGGCGAATATGTCTCAAGGCGTACAATATAATCCGGAGTATTCTGAGACAAAATGAACAGTTTTTTAATTTTAGTATTCTTAGCCATGGTACCGAATATAGCTGTAGAAGAGAAATCGACACCTAGATACGTAAATTGCTTTACTATTTCTAGCCTAAAACCTTTGTAATACATTTTTTGATTATAATTATGTTTGTTCCCCCCTTTTGCAAATATTATTACTTTCGTTTTATCAGTGTTAACTGTAAGTTTATTGGTAGAACAATGAATATCAAGTTTTCTCAGTTTGCGTTCTATGTCTATTGGGGAGTCCCCCAGGATCTGCGTATTGAAGCATCAACACATCATTATTGCCATCAATATTAATTCCGCGTAAGTTACTTGAACGAAAGTAATCTTCAATATCCGATATGAAAATAGAGAAAAGCAGTGGACTTAGCGATTCACCTTGGAGTACTCCATCAGCGATAGCATATTTTTTACTATATAGGTTTTGGTGTCTAATTAAAAATGTGGCTTTGTCATATAAGTGTTTTAGTATTCCAATATACTTAGTACTAACCCCGAAAGTTTACAAAAACAGCATATACTTTCCTGCGGGGGAGCCTAAAAGTTATTTGGAAAACAGAAGTCAAAATAAAAATATTATCCGAACATCCCCTATTCTATCAAAAGCCAAATTGTGTTTCGGGAAGAATTAGATTATTTTCACACCAATTAGACAAGCGATCTAATAGAATTAACGAAAACACCTTGGCACAACAATTTATTAGAGATATACCACGATAGTTATTAGGATCCTTTAAGGGTCCTTTTTTGTGGAGCATTGTGAGAATTGTTTCATGCCAACTGGAAGGAATAATTTCCGAATCCCAAATTTTATTATATAAATGACAAATATATAAACGCCAGTTCTGTGGTAAATGCTTTAAAAACTTGTTAGTAATACCATCCTTACCTGGTGATTTGCCTTCTTTGCACAAAATCAAAGATTTATCAAGTTCTAGAAGTAACATGGGGGAATCTAGAAATTCGTCTCCGACCCCAAAAAAACATACTTCTTACAGAACTTTAATTGAAGATATGCTATCGTGAAAATATTCCCACTCCCTGATAGATATAGGACAACTTATATCTTTACGTCTAAATAACCTTAAGGTTTTCCAGAATTTTCTGTGTTGGAAAGAGCAGTTTTATAATTATTTTTCTTCCTAAAAACTGATCGCTCATATTCTTTTTTGTTGGAAATATAAGTTGTCTTGTATATTTCGGAGAATCCTTGTTTTTTACATATTTCAATGAATTTGTTACTTCACGTTTAGATTTCTTAAAGTCAGCATCAAACCAATGCTTAGATCGTAGTGAGTTAATGCTATTGGAATATTCTACTGAGACTAAAACTTTAAGTTTTGCTACATCCCATATTGTGTTACACAGATTATCATACAAAGCGTCCACATCTCCAATTGCTCATACATTTGGTAAGCATTGAATTGACATTTTAAAATCAATTACTTTGGAACTATTCCATTTTAAGAGGGTGAAGGATGATTTAGTAGGAGTAATATTATTGCTTTTTATTACCGAGCCGAAGGATATAATTATTGGAAAGTTATCAGACAAATATTGATCATCTGGCACACTAAATTTTTCAATTAATCAAGCTTATCAGTATTACAGAAACAGAGATCTATCACACTCTGCCCTAATGTATTACAAAAAATGAAGTTAGCAGGTGTGTTTGTTTTTATATGGTCATTTATTAACGAGAAGTTTCTATCTGACATAAATTCCAGAAGACGATGACGCCTATAGTTACTGACTTTATCATAACTTAGCATACTGGGGAAAAATTGAGTATTTGCTACAACTTCTTCTGGAATTTCACTTGTCTCGCCAATTCTATTATTAAAATCTCCAATTATAAGAAATAAACAATCAGGATATTGTTCTAGTATAGCATTAAGTGACATTCCAAAAGCTTCCAATAATTCATCATACTCACATTTAGGTGAAAAATATACAACACAAACAATAAACTGAAAAGGGGATTTTTCAAAATGATACATTAGCCACCAGGGAGAAGTTTCCAGAACTTTTGAATTGTAACAATGTTTGTAAAATATTGCTATACCACCTTTTGCATGTCCTACTGACTTCTCCCGGATTGCTTCTGAGTAAGCAATACTATAGTTACTACTTAAGGCGTCAGGTAATTTTATGCCCGAATGTTTTGCATAACATAAAAAGACATATTGTTCATATGGATCTTGAATAAAATTATTAAAGTTTTTAAAGCCCCGCATATTCCAGAATATTATATTAACAAAATGCAAGTTATTTAAATAATTGTAATTTGTTTGGTTTGGTTTGGTTATTCTTATGCAAGTTTCGGGTTTCTTTAAGAATTTTCACTAGTTGCATCTTCGGATGCTGGCGATCTCTCGCTTACTGTTCTTCCTTTTGTTTTCTTGGACGTTGTTGATGGTTCTCTTTGCAGCTTTCTCCACCCCTCAGCATTCCTTACGTCATAATTCCTTTCCACCTACTACCAGTTTATCATACTTTAAAAATGCCTTATGACCTTTGGTTCTAGCTATTTTCATCTGTTCCGAAAGTTGTTTTCTTTGCATTTGAATTTCTTTTGGGAAGTCTCCGTTGACACTCCTCTGGATATTTTAGCCGATTTTTAGCCGATTTTAAAATTTCAAGTTTTTTTAATTGTTAATCATTTCTATTAGTACTGGTCTACTCGCATTGTCCCTTTTCTTCCCCACTTCTGATATTCGTTATATCGTGTTCCATTTTAATTTGCACCCCTAATTTATTTATTACTTCTTTTATTTCATTTTGTAGAATGTTATTAACTTCGTTATGTGCTTCACTTATTCCGTAGATGATTAGGTTTTTGCTTCGGAATTCTCTTTCTAAAATTGGATTCTCTTTTCTTGTTTCTCCAGCTCCCTTTTAAGTTCTTCATTCTCCTGCTTCCTCTCAAGGTTTTCTAATGTTAGGGCAGTTAGTTCTCGCTGAATTACGTCCAGTTTTTGCACCATTCGAACATTTCTCTCATCCAGAGTGTTCAATTTTTCCAAAACTTTTTCCATTTTGCTACTTATTTAATTTGCTCTCTTATTTCCTAGATATGATCCTGTGTTTTAGTTTTAACTTCTTGATGTCAGGTAATTAGCTAAATCACTTTATCGATTCAGAACAGATGTACGAATAGTGCGTGACATATGAACAATAAGCAACGAATAGATTAGTGGGTATTGCACGCAAATAGAAGAAGGGGCTACTGAAAAGAGTGGTAACCGCAGACATGCATGTTTCTGGCTCATTAGCCGTCATCGGTACGGTACAACCAAGAAAAGATGTGAAACATGGGAGCAAAGGTGTTGAATGAAACATGAGAAAATATAACAGAATTCAGCAGGGTAGTCAAACAAAACATTTGTGTCAGTAATATTAGAAGATCTCGAATATTCAAGACAACAACCAACATAGACACGAAGGTGCATATAACACTCCCGTCTGAAACTTCCGACCCAGATTAATGGAATAATAACAAGATGTACGAATAGTGCGTGACATATGAACAATAAGCAACGAATAGATTAGTGGGTATTGCGCGCAAATAGAAGAAGGAGCTACTGAAAAGAGTGGTAACCGCAGACATGCATGTTTCTGGCTCATTAGACGTCATCGGTACGGTACAACCAAGAAAAGATGTGAAACATGGGAGCAAAGGTGTTGAATGAAACATGAGAAAATATAACAGAATTCAGAATTACAATAAATTGTAAACGATTGCAATCGTTTACCATTTATTGTTTTAACAACATCAATATGAACAATTTTGAAAATGCTCCGAACCATGGAGCGAAACGTCAAATAAAAAATAGAATTTGATACATTATTTATAATTAACCTGATGCCCAAGAACAATGGAAGGAATTTATATACAAGGTTAAAGAAAAACAAATAATTTTTATATATATATATATATATATATATATATATATATATATATATATAGTTGGATAGTTCTTGGGTATAGGTTTCTTGTGAATAATACGAAAATTTTATGACGACGTTTCGCCCATCATAGTAGGCTTTATCAAAATCTGTTTTATTTTGTGGAACAGTACCTACGTACCATAATAAAACTTAATTTCAAAATTTTATTCCTGCATGTGAGCTGGAAAAACTTTTTAATTTTTGACTTTTAATTTTTAATTGTTAATTGTGAATGTCTTCATTGTAAGCTACCAAATTTCATTTTAATTCTTTCCACTCGTAGGTACTGTTCCACAAAATAAAACAGATTTTGATAAAGCCTACTAAAGCCTACTATGATGGGCGAAACGTCGTCATAAAATTTTCGTATTATTCACAAGAAACCTATACCCAAGAACTATCCAAAAAAGATAAATATATAATGGTTTAAGAAATACTACAATATATATATATATATATATATATATATATATATATATATATATATATATATATAAGGAGGATATTCTTTGCTGACTAGTTAGGAATAAAACTAGTGAATATTGGGGAATTGCAGCAAGAAAATGGAAAAGGTATACTCTTAGCGGAAAATGTCCAAGCTTTCGAGGATGATTGTCCTCATCATCAGGGAGACTAAAATGAAAAACAACAGTTAAATACTATGGTCAATAAAGGATAATTTGAATTGAAGTTTACAACCACGTGTGTACTTTCCTCCGAAGTGAGGTTAGACTCCATCAAGTTGTAAAATAGTAAACTACAGATTGTAAATTGTGAAATGTTTTACAGTAATTGAGTTAACGGAAGGACAACCAACCGCATTACAACACCAAGTGAAAATTTCGCAACATTTTATAAAATGAAATAAATAAATTCATCTGCATGCGTTACTATGTTGAACGTTGGGAAGGCAATGAAATAGTTTCCCTCCAATTGGGATGTAACAAGAAACAAACAGTGCTGCCAACAGTCAATTCAGAGAACTGTAGGGCAATGTAACCATTTCAGTAATGGACTCTGTTGTAGGGCCAACAATTGATTGAATAAGAAGATGTATTATTTTAGAAAAGAGTGAATGTGAGAGAGAGAGTGCGAGACAGAGAGAGAGGGAACGCTCTCAAATTGTGTTAAGGGGGAAAATTTGAGTGTGTAGAGAACATAACCCCAATATGACTTACACTAAGGAAGGAAAAAGAAAGAAAACAGTACAATAACAGTATTAATATGCAGTAATAATAATATAATATAGTAATTAAGTAAAATTGTAGTAATTATATAATCTGAGCGTATCTACCAACACTAATACATTAAAATTTGAGTTTTTATTATTATTAAGTTGAAGTAATGAGGGTGGTGCTGTTAGGAGCAATATGTTTGTTTAATGAAAGCTGAGGAGTATAATTAGTATCTAAGGACAACAAAAATGAATAGATCTCAATCAAGTGATCAATATCAGTTTTCTTATTTATAACATTGTTGTATTGTGAAATGAAAGCCATTTCCAAGGATGATCTTTTCGTTCTGTTAGATTCAGTCGCCAACACTTTCACAACCTCATAATTTATCTGATGACCAAGAGAATTTACATGAAAAGCTATCGCGCACCTCTCTGGGTGTAATCTACAGTCACTCTTGTGTGAAACTATACGGCTCGACAGAAATCTTAAAGTCTGTCCGATATACTGTTTATCACAATCTCTACAAGGAATACTATAGACCACGTTAGTAAGTGAGGTCAAAGGATTTTTATCTTTCACTCTAGTGTAAATCGATCTAATTGAAAGAACAGTTTAATTAGCAATTTTAAAGTTACCACATGAACTGAGCAGTCTGGCAAGTCTCGGAGATATGTCCTTAATATATGGGAAAGAAGCAAAAACCGGTCGAGCAGGGGACACATCAGTTCCAACATCCGTCTGGGCTAAGTTAGGATGGCTATCTTCAAGCAATAAGTCCACAGCATTAAATGTGCTGAATAATACCTTATACAACAAAGTTCTTGGATAAGAGGTATCCAAGAAATAGTAAAGCAAAATTGTAAGATTTTTATTATGAAAAACATTATTGGAAATTCCGAGTACTCTCCGCTTCATTTGTTTAACCAAATTCACTTTCATGGAATGTTTATGGTAGGAGTGATAATTAATATATCTACCAGAGCTGCATTATTTCATTATTTTTTTATTATTATACATTGGTACAGGAAGCCATGCAGGTCTGGTAGATATCTTAATTATCACTCCTACCATAAACATTCCATGAAAGTGAATTTGGTTAAACAAATGAAGCAGAGAGTACTCAGAATTTCCAATAATGTTTTTCATAATAAAAATCTTAATATTTTGCTTAACTATTTCTTGGATAACTCTTATCCAAGAAATTTGTTGTATAAGGTATTATTCAGCACATCTAATGCTGTGGACTTATTGCTTGAAGATAGCCATCCTAACTTAGCCCAGACGGATGTTGGAACTGATTTGTCCCCTTCTCGACCGGTTTTTGCTTCTTTGCCATATATTAAGTTCATATCTCCGAGACTTGCCAGATTGCTCAGTTCATGTGGTAACTTTAAAATTGCTAATAAAACTGTGCTTTCAATCAGATCGATTTACACTAGAGTAAAAGATAAAAATCCTTTTACCTCACTTACTAACGTGGTGTATAGTATTCCTTGTAGAGATTGTGATAAACAGTATATCGGACAGAGTTTGAGATCTCCGTCGAGCTGTATAGATTCACACAAGAGTGACTGTGGATTACACCCAGAGAGGGGCGCGTAAGCATTTTATGTAAATTGTCTTGATCATCAGATGAATTATGAGGCTGTGAAAGTGTTGGCGACTGAGTCTAACAGAACGAAAAGATCATTCTTGGAAATGGCTTTCATTTCACAATATCTTATGAATAAGTAAACTGATATTGATCACTTCAGTGAGATCTATTCATTTTTGAAGTCCTCAGATACTAATTGTACTCCTCAGGTTGCATTAAACCACCATATTGCTCCTAACAGCACCGCCCTTATTACTTTAACTTAATAATAATAAAAACTCAAATTTGAATGTATTGGTGTTGGTAGATACATTCAGATTATATAGTTACTACAATTTAACTTAATTACTATATTATATTATTATTACTGCATATTAATACTGTTATTGTACTGTTTTCTTTCTTCTTTCTTCCTTAGTGTGAGTCATATTGGGGTTATGTTTTCTACACAGTCAAATTTTCCCCCTTAACATAATTTGAGAGCGTTCCCCCTCTCTCTGCATCGCACTCTCTCTCCCTTTTCCCCCCTTCTAGTATAATACATCTTCTTATTAAACCAATTGTTGTCCCTACAACAGAGTCCATTACTGAAATGGTTACATTGCCCTACAGTTCTCTGAATTGACTGTTGGCAGCACTGTTTGTCTCTTGTTAGTTACATCCCAATTGGAGGTACACTATTTCATTTCCTTCCCGGCGTTCATCATAGTAACGCATGAAGATGAATTTACTTATTTCATTTTATAAAATGTTGCGACATTTTCACTTGGTGTTGTAATGCGGTTGGTTGTCCTTCCGTTAACTCAATACCTGTAGAACATTCCACAATTTACAATCTGTAGTTTACTATTTTACAACTTGATGGAGTCTAACTTTACTTCGGAGGTAAGGACACACGTGGTTGTGAACTGCAATTCAAATTATCCTTCATTGACCACAGTATTTAACTGTTATTTTTCATTTTAGTCTTCCTGATGATGAGTACAATCATCCTCGAAAGATTGAAGATTTTCCGCCGAGAGTATATATTTTCCATTCTCTTGCTGCAATTCCCCAATATTCACTAGTTTTATATATATATATATATAAATATATATATATATACATATATATAAATATTTATTTATATATATATATATATATATATATATATATATATATATATATGTATATATATATACATATGTATGAATTTCGATTCTCTACTGCACCTACTTTTTAGTCGAAATTTCAATAATTCCGACATATTAGCCTGACCGTCCTTCGAAGAGAAAAACATTTACTTTCCTGGCTAATACTACGCAGAATATTGAATTAATTCCCTTGGTATTAGCCAGGAAAGTAGTTGTTTTTCTCTTCGAAGAACGGTCAGGCTGGTATGTCGAAATTATTGAAATTTCGACTAAAAAGTAGGTGCAGTAGAAAATAGGAATTCATTTTTCATATAGACACACCTCGTATTTTATGAAATTTTTATTCATTTTATTACATATCTCGCGATATTCCTACATCTCCTTTGTTCTTTACTATGTCTTGGAAGGTTCAGGCAGGGGGGCTATATGCGCCTCCGTGTCGATCTTGGTTGTTGCCCCGAAAACTCAGGATCTTCCAATTTCCCTGTTGAAATCCGTTTTTTTGTGTTTTACCATGTTTCGATTAACATATTTGCTCGCAAGTTTCACATCCTTATTGGCTTATACCGTGCTGAGGACGGCCAATGAGAAGGAAACATGCATGTCCGCGGTTACCACTCTGTCTCAGTAGCCCTTTTTGTTTTTCCGTTAATTACCCATGAATCTCTTTGTTGTTATATATATTTTTAACATCGTAATTGCGGATTTCGGGAGTAGGGGGTATATTATTAATTAACCCTCCATGTAATATGGCAACAACTGTTCTTTTTTTTTAATTTCTGATGTCAGTCTTGAGAAATCCCTTTTTTGATCGTATCTGATGTCATCCCGTGCAGAATTAGGCGTTTTCTATCCCGGCATTTAGCCATCCTAATCTGGCAATCCTATCCTTCAATGACATACACATTTTGGTATTTATTTTCCCTAAGCTTTCTTTCTTGTTGCCTTAGAAATATTATAAAACGACAAAAAAAATATAAATAAAGTACAATATACCACAGATACCTGATTTGATATTTTGAAAATTGTATCGATACAGAAAAAAAGGACTGATGGTAGTGCTAACTATTTAATTTTTCTAGTAACAATACAATGAAAAAAAAATATTTTTACGAGACCCAAATCTAGATTCTCGGGTGTCACCACATCTGGTATCGGTGTCGCCTAAATCAGGAGTTTCCAAATTATTTTGGGAAAGAGACAACTTTCTTAAAATTAACTGATACGTCAGAACCCCATTCGACATCATTTTCTCATGAAAATTTAACAAAATCAATAGACATAAAGTTCAGTAAATATCAATGTAATCAATAGTTATTAACAAAGATTACGTAATAGTATATTTTGTAACGTGTGTTGTAAGAAGCATTTTACGCACGAAGCTGCGTAGCGGCGAGTGCGTAATTCCGTGAGTGCGTAAAATGAGGTACAACACGAGTTACGTACTATACTTTACCTACGACCCGCTTGTACTTGTGTTTATAATCTTATTAACGTACATCCTCGATGCCCAGCCAAGTTTTATAAAAGTCGCTCCTCGATGCTCAGTCAAGCATCTTAAAAGTTCACCCTCGATGACCAGCGAAGTTTCGTAAAAGTCCGTTCTAAGTAGTATTTATTTTTATTAAAAATGCATGTAGAATTACCGGAATTGCATAAAATAGCGTATTCACCTCTCGACTAAAGTGACATTAATCCCTTGGGTGGATTACTTCCCTCAGGAATCAAACACTACCCGTGGGATTAAATGGGCCACTTCAGTCGCTTGGTGTATAATATACTATTGTTTACTAATATGAGATACATTCAGACTTCTAAAAGATGCGGATTGAATGAAACGGAACCAATTATTATATAATTCCAAATAACTCTTAGTATTAAATGTTATCTACCATTTATATATAGAATAAAATTCAACGTCAAATATGTAAGTAATACAATTTGAATAAAATGGCTAAGTCTATTGACAGTTGCTAAGTGGTTGCTAGGGAAGCAGTGCGTTTTGTTTTACAGTGCGTGATAGACGTCTTACATTGATTGCTGACTGTGTGTTTTTGACTACTTACAGGGTTGTCGTAGGAAAAAATACTTAAGAAGTTAATTATTTTGGGAAAAAAACATTAGAATCGCAAATTAAAGGTAAACGAATAAAAAATTCAGTGTGATCGATAAATCTGGCGAATTTCTACCCATCTAGCTAAATCTGGTTCAATATTGGTAAGTTGTTTGCTTAAATCTCGGCGTTCGTTGATTTTCAAACCGTGTCTTTATTTTGTTGAAACGGTTGTAACCACACTGATGCCTTTTTTGACCAGGTATGATGATCGAAAAACGATAATGTACTTTTCAGCAATGTTTCAAAATGTTGTTTTGCAAGCAGAACAGTTTCGCCGCTAGAGTGTTTTTAAAATTGTCTAGAATACTAGAATATTGTAAGTTGGTACCCGCAGACTGAAGTTATCCGAGAAAGTAGACATTCATAAGCGAGCGATTCATGAAAAAGAAATTTCTCTAAACCATTCAAACATTTTATTTTCCAGCGGATCTTATAATTCGTCAGTATGGATGTTTTGGAAGTCGAGAAGATATATTGTAACACTATTAGTGTTTCTTGGATTATTGAGTGACAATGCTTTGCGAGTAAATATAAGCGTAGCCATTGTGGCTATGACTCAGATGGAAAACGTCACCTTGGCAAATGGGACAACATTATTTGTAAGTGATTTCGTTACTCTAAAATGTTTTGGAATGATATTATAAATCTAAAGTAGCTTTGGTTGAATAATTTTGTTGTGAGATATATTTTTCATGATGAAATCCTTAATTATTTGTACAAGGTTATTCATTATGAACTAACCATTCCTTATTGTAACGTTGTTATTATGATTGAACGTTAACTTTCATTTTATTGATAACAACGGATCATTTTATAGCTTGCAGTTTTATGAAAATTCATATTGCAACTACTGACTTTTATGATTGACGCATTGATATTCGAGGCAACCTAAAATGGTGCCAACCATATATAAAAATAACTATAAAAGTATTTCGTATGTTGCATGCATATTCCCTTTTACAGAAGAAACACAATGAACACAATATGAAACATGGAATGCAAAGAGCAAATAAATTATAAATTGAGTCTTTGAGCGGGTTTCACTGTTCGGCCAGACCTGGTAACGTGGTGATTGCTAACATTCGGCTTTTCGACCATCTTCTCGGTGGTTCACGGGATGACTTCACCAGTGTCTGGAATGTCTGCATTGGTTCTGTGTAGGTGAGCCAAATTTCTTCGATAAGTTGTACCGTCTTTAAGTGTTAGATTGTACAATCGTGGAGCTTCGCGGACTAATCCTTCCTTCCAATTTATCTTGCCTATTTGGACTCAGACAAGATCACCTTCGTTTAATGTTTGTGCAGATTTTGTGCATTTATCTGCATAGGTTTTATTCTTACTTCTAGCCTGCAATATATTTTCCGGCACGTTATAGACGACTTTAGGAGCGAGTTGTTTCTCGGAGATAGGAATTAGTGTTCTTGTAGTTCTACTCATCAGGCGTTGAGCAGGGGAACCTAGTTGTTCAGTGCGAGGAATGTTGCGACAGTTTAATAATGCAAGTTGTCAAGTTCACATTTTCTCAAAATCGATTTAGCAATCGCAACGTTTTTTTATTCCAAGCCATTTGCACGGGGGAATTTTGGACTTGAAGTCGAATGAATAAATCCTCAGTTTCTTCTAAAGTTTTTGAACTCGCGTGAGCTAAATTGCGGTCCATTATCCGATTCCAACACTTCCAGAATACCATGCACTGCAAACCAGTTTTTTAAATGTTTGTTGACTTCACCGGAGGTTTGGTCATGTAGCATTTTAAAATCGAAAAAACCAGAAAAACTGTCGGTAATAATAACATATTCGTTATTGGAAAATGAGAATAGGTAACTCGCGACTATTTTTTAGAGTTTGTAGCTCTTCGTTTTCTTCAGTAGCTCGAATAGATTCAGTTTGTGCTGTCTCTGACATGGCTAATGCTATTACCAGTACAGTCTCATCGTTTTCATTCGCAAGCGTTTCTAGTGAATTATCACAGTCTCGACTTAAGACATCCGTTGTTGGAATATCACAGCTTTTTATGTATTTGACTTCTGCAGCATATTGTGTAACTTCCAGCAGAATATTTTATTGTCTAGGAGGAGCGGTTGATATTAGCTTCTTGAAAATCATTTTCAACGGTTCATGATCTGTTTCTATGTATAACTTCTTGCCATAAACATATTCGTGGAATTTTATAGCGAGTTCTACTTTCCTGATTTGTGGGTAGTTTTGTTGTGCAGAAGTCAATGCTCTTGAAGCATAGGCTACAGGCTGATATTCTTGCATTAAAACTGCACCCAAACAAGTGGAACTTGCATCAACTGACAAAGTAACATCTTTGTTACCATCATAAAATTTCAAAACAGGCGGTGTTGTTAACAACTTCTTGATTTTCTGCACTGCAGATTCTTATTCTGGGCTCCAATACCAATCAACTTCTTTTTTCAGCAATTCTCTTAACGGCTGTGTTATTTCAGAAAGGTTTGGTATAAATTTAATCAGATATGTTACCATACCCAATAATCTTTGGAGACGCTTCTTATTTTCTGGAGTTTTCATTGATTTGATTGCGGCCGTTTTTTCAGGATCAATTTTGAGACCATTTTCGGTTATTACGTGACCTAAAAATTTTACTGCTTCATCTCGAGTTTATACTTTTCTGGATTTAATTCAAGTTCAGCATTTCTTATGATCTTTAATACTTTTTCTTGAATACTACGCAGTTCTTCTTTGGTATTTGCATATATTAAAGCATCGTCCATTGAGCATTCGACTTTAGGTAAATCTTGTAGCAGATTAGTGATAACTTTCTGAAAGGCTTCTGGCGCTGAAGCTAGTCCAAAAGGAAGTCTCTTGCAGCAATACCTGCCCCAAGGTGTAGTGAACGTTAGGTATTTTTCAGTGCGTTTTGTAACTTTTATTTGCCAGAATCCTCTTTTACAATTAAGCAATGTAAAATATTTCGGACCGTTTAGCTTAGCTGCGATCTCTTCGACTGTTTTTAGTGGGAATCTTCTTCGTAATATGTTTTTGTTGACGTCGATTGGATCAATAAGTGTGATTTTGTTTTTCTCTTTGACGATGACCATTGGACTGACAACTGGTGTTGGCTCACATATTGGTGCGATTTTACCCATTTTAACCATAGTATCCAATTCTGTCTTCACATGATTATTAAGAGCATGTGGAATTTTTCTTGGAGCTCTAACATTGAAAGTAGGATTCATGATTAAATCAATGTCATACTCAAAATTATGACTAGATTCAATTGTTATGTTTTTAATACGTTGGATTATACCCAACATTGTTGCAGTTTTTCTTCCTAAGATTGATGGAACTTTTCTATTAACAATCTTGAAACTAATATTTGATGTCTGGTCTTTAATCTTGCATTGTAGAGTAACTTCTCTCATAACATCAAGTTTATTTTCACCAAACCCGACGAGTCTTCTTACTTTAGAAGGTTTAAGGTCTTAATTCAAAGTTTTTATTATATTCCATGAAAGAACGTTACAGTCAGCACAAGAATATAAGTAGATAGCGAATTTTCTGCTTTTGACTTCAACAATTTCAGTCCATCTTTCTTCTTCAGCTTCGGTATTTACTGAATGGATGAAAAGTTCATGTTCTTCGTCGCTGCATTCGTCTTGAATTACGTGCACATCTTTCTGTTTGTTCTTGACGTTAGTTTTGGAATTTGAGCAGAACTGTGATGAAAAATGTCTTTGTTTATTGCATTTTGCACAAGTATTTTTGAATGCATGGCAACTTTTAAGCTTATGCTTCGTGCCGCACCTTTTACAGTTGAATTCTTCCGTGTCTTTGCGTTGATCAGTTTTGACTTTAGATGCTTCACTTTCGGTCTTCACTTTATGCACCTCGGCTTCGTCTTGTACCTTCATTTCAGCCAGCTGCTTTGTAGCTTGTTCACTAGCTCTGCATATGGTCAAGCATATGTTCAAAGCTAGATTTTCTTCAACTAATAACATTTCTCTAACCTTTTCAGAACGAGTTCCTATGATCACCTTGTCCATTACGAGACTATCGTGAAATGTATCGAAGTCTTCGCGAAATTTTTTATTTTCGCTAGAAATTCATCAAACATTTCACCTTGCTCTTGACTCACTTCATTGAATTTGTATCGCTCAAAACATAAATTCGTTCTTGGGATGGAATGAGAGTTAAATTTTTCTTTCGAGGTCGTAATATTCTTGCTTTGCTCTATCGTTAGATTGAAGCTGTTATAGACTGGAATAGCATCTGGGCCAATAACTTCAATGAATGTCGCTGCTTGGACCGCCGCCGCTTTTTTCTCTAACTGGGTTGCGATTGAATACCACTCGAACTGTTGGAGCCATTGTTTCCATGCTGTGGACAAGTTTTTGGCATTGAAGTTAAACGCTTCTGGTGGCCTGATTCCCTATACGCTTTCTTCTGACGTCTTATTAAACTTGTAGCACGATTTTACCTGACACCATGTAACGTTGCTATTATGTTTGGAAATTAACTTGTATTTTAATGATAACTAAGTATCATTTTTCAGCATGTAGTTTTATTAAAATTCATATTGCAGCTACTGACATTTATGATTGACACATTGACATTCGAGGCAACCGCCTGCATGTTTCTGGCTCATTTGCCGTCTTCAGCATGTCCGCGGTTACCACTCTGTTTCAGTAGCCCTTTTTCTTTTTACGTGAATTACCCCAAATCTCTTTGTTATTGTTGTTAACATATCACGCGATATTCCTACATTTTCTTTGTTATTTAGTATGGGTCGAAAGGTTCAGGCGAGGGGACTATATGCGCCTCCGTGTCGATCTTGGTTGTTGTCCTGAAAACTCGGGATGTTCCAAATGAAGACACAAATGAGCGTTTGGTTTCCCTGCTGAAATCCGTTGTTTTGTGTTTTCCATGTTTCGATTAACATCTTTGCTCCCAAATTTCACATTCTTATTCGGTTATACCGTGCTGAATACGGCAAATGAGCCAGAATCATGCATGTCGGCGGTCACCACTCTGTTTCAGTAGCCCTTTCTCGTTTTGCGTGAATTACCCATGAATCTCTCTGTTGTTGTTAACATATCACGCGATATTCCTGCATCTTCCTTTTATTTATATATATATATATATATATATATATATATATATATATATATATATATATATATATATATATATATATATATATAAATATATATATATAAATATATATATATATATATATATATATATATATATATATATAAATATATATATATATATAAATATATATATATATATATATATATATATATATATATATATATATATATATATATATTAATTTGGAAAAGAACTTGCAACACTTTGAAAGAACATGCCACACTATATATAAATATTCAATACAAAATTTGGTTACCACTTAAATCATAAGAAATAGCTGATCTATGAAAGAAAATAGTAAATCGAACCAAAGAAATATAAAGAAACTTTATAATGTACCTTGTACATGCACACATGGTAGAGATAACTTGAATTCCATCTGTTTAGAGAAAATCTTTAGAACGTCCACTTTTACCAAGTGTAAGAATCTATTTTTCAGATAGCAATAGTAAAAAGTTAATGATTTGTTTTGAAATAATCTATTAGAAACTTACTTGCATTGTGTATATATCGTCAAACTCTGAAATTTCACGGACATCAAGTATTAACACATCCTCCATTTTGTCTTTAAAGTTTATTGTCTCATCATATGGTTGATTTTTAAGTGTATAATATGTTGCATATTTGTACATATATTTAATAATAATACATTTGTGTGAATGTGTCTTGAATGAAAAATCACTGTAGATGTTATTCTTTTAAAAAATTTGTATTCGAATAATGTATTTATTTTGCATGATTCCACATTAAACAACGTCTTTCTGTTTGAAAAGATTTAACTATATTGTTGGTAAATTTCATTTCAAAACTATCATCTTACTGTATCAGTTGGCAGTATTGATGAAGCGTATCGCAACTCGAGAGGGGGTTTGAAACAGAATGTACAGGACCGTTCTTTAAGAATTTATGGAAAAAGGGAGAACAAGAACTTCATTTTTTTTATTAAAATTTTTCAAGTTGATAAATGAAAGTTTTGGCGCATATACATAAACAAGTATAAAATTATTAAATTCTCTGAACCCAAGATCCTGAGGGTTTTGAGTTCTCATCTATATAATAAAAGTGTATAAAGGTTAGTGTAATCAATTTTTCGAGATCAATCAAAAATTTGAGGAGTAAAAAAACTTTTACTGATAGGAAATTTTAAAACATTAAAATTGATAAACTACAAACTATAATCTATATATTGAAACCATCTAAAATTGGTAAGGCCAATTGAAGATTACATATAAAAAAAAAACTAGGAGTTTTAGATGATTGAATTGAATGAAGTGAGCATTTATACTACCAAATATTAAGAAAAGCATTTATATTAAAAGGAATATAAAGGATAGTGAATAAAGATATTTCTAGTAATAGCAGTATGTAAATAAGTACAAAATTTTACCTTAATAATAATCCAATATTACGTTGATGGTAACAGTTACTAGACTGTTCAAAACACTGCCATATGAACATCCAGGTAATTACCATGTAGCATCATTTGAAACCTGAAAACAAAAGGAATTAGTATTTGAATAAATGAATGAATATCAATATTTATGGGTAATAAGTAAAAAGGGTTATAATTAAAAAGGTAATTTGAAATAAAAAGTATTTGATTGACAGGCGGAACGTAGCCATGTCAGGTGTCAACAAGAGTTTGCAATTATGAATATTAATCAACTGGAAGTAACATAAAAATTACTAAATTGATTGCCAACTTAAATTTATTGGTTACGAATAGAATAATTTTTATGAAAGGGAAATTTGAAAATAAATAAGAATTTATATGTGATTAACAATCACAAAGATTAGAAAATTGAAAACTATACATTTGCATATATAATACTTGATATTTAGATTGTAAGTTTTATGTAAAATAATGTAAATCAAAATACCTTAAAAAATGATAACTAGCAATATAAGGGATTGTCAATAGTGAAAAAAGACATTTTATGAAACCCTTAAGACTATATACAATTAAACAAATAAGTGTTGATACCATCCAGGACAATTAAAAGAACTAATTTACATTTAGAACTAAAAAATTCCCAAACAAACAATTATTTTGAAAGAAAGTGTCAATAGAAGGCTATGAATTTTATGACAAGAAAGAGTTGTTGATTGCAACAAAAAAGTGAAGTGGCGTGGGTAGCTAAAAAGGGTTAGCATCTATGTAAGAGGCTTCCGAATAAATTTTAATAAAAATAAAAATAAGACATGTGAATTTGCAAAAAAGTTCAATAATAATAATTCTATAAGCTATTTAAACAGTTTGTGAGAACGGGAGTTTCTTCGAACGTGCATCTCTTTCGCTAAAGAGATCTTCAAGAAAAGAGGTGACGCCATCCAACAATATGGAGCTTTCTACAGTGGATATATTAAGGTCTGTGCTAATTTAATATTAATTTGGAATTCCAACATAAATAAAAATAAAAACATTCAAATAGTGAACAATAAAATAATTTCGAAATTTCATTAAAAGGCCTGAGTATTTTATGATGCATAATAAGAACTTACGTACATGGATATCCATAAATCATAACTAATAAATAACTATGTACTTACTTTTAATAATTAATTTGTATCATTGTTGTTCACATTATATGTAAATTTGGTCTAGCTTCCATTTTCTTATCGCATACATTATCATCTTCTGTCTATCACTATACTAATTTCACATCACTCCTATTTATTTTTATATATATGTATATGCAATCGTATGGTTTTGTTTTTGAATATTATCTTGATAGTTTCAACGTATACATACGAACATTTAATTTGTATAAACATTTCATAAGTGGGAAATAGACTGTAAACACAAATGTGTATCTTCGCTTTCAACGAAGCAAAATCGTATATTTTCGTCACGCCGACGCAGTAGAGATATGTTCAATAGCATTCCATGCGTCTGACTGTAAAGAGTACAGGGGTGGTATCAAGAAAATTTAGTGTTTAAAATTAATTACGATTTCAATCTCAACAATTTATTAAAATTATTTTTCTGTAAAGTGTTTTGCATTTTTATTTTATACACTATCCTTAATAAATTTAGAAATATCGACTCACCTCATTCATTCAAAATATCTGGAAACAGTAAATTAAGACACGTATGTTTTCAAAAATCATTTAATTTCTCAATATACAGTATATTTACAATTCAATAATTAATAAAACCACAGTTAAAATAGACTTATTTATATGCGCCATGAACCCAACGAGAAAAGGTCTACATGTCTCCGGCTATAAACAATTCAAATAATAAATAGACAAGTTCAAATAATATTAAAGAGCAGTCGAGGATAGAGGTCAACATGCTTTCGACTCTTCATAAAATAAAATTATAAATTAAAATTAAACCTATAGAGAGCGGCCGAAGGTAAGTCTCGACTTCATCTTATAAAATAATATATAATAACAATTTATAAAAAAAAATTATCAATAATAATAATTAATAATAAAATGGCACCCGAAACGTGGGGCTCTTATTAAATTAATATAAATTAATAAATATATAATAAAATAACGACCCCAACGTAAGGCTCTAAAAATAATTTGGCTCTTAACAAATTTAGCTCTGAAAATTCAATTGGACTCACCGAATCAGATAAACTATAAATTATTAAAATAATTATATTCATTAAAACATAAACGTAGAAAATAGAAATTAAAAACAAAAAAAATAAAGACAATTTGACAAGAACATACAATAATGCCAAATACAAGGAATAAAAAAGACAATACAAAGAAGGGAAACGAAGAACAATCTACATCAACCACAGAAGACATTGGAATGGAGATACC
Source organism: Galeruca laticollis (assembly GCA_963921935.1). Classification (NCBI taxonomy): domain Eukaryota; kingdom Metazoa; phylum Arthropoda; class Insecta; order Coleoptera; family Chrysomelidae; genus Galeruca; species Galeruca laticollis. Next base: position 16,598,607 of record OY998183.1, on the reverse strand, counting down.
GGCACAACAACAACCAGGACAAGAAAAAGAAAAGGAGATGGAAAGCCTACATAATATGATATGAAGCCTAATGATTAGTGTAAACGAAGGAAATGCAGAATTAAATAGAAAATTAGAAGCTGGTAATGCAGAATTAAATAGTAAATTAGAAGCTGGTAATGCAGAATTAAATAGAAAATTAGAAGCTGGTAATGCAGAATTAAATAGTAAATTAGAAGCTGGTAATGCAGAATTAAATAGAAAATTAGAAGCTGGTAATGCAGAATTAAATAGTAAATTAGAAGCTGGTAATGCAGAATTATATAGAAAATTAGAAGATGGTAACGCAGATTTGCACAAAAATATAGAAGAAATACAAAATGGAATGGCAGAATTAGAAAGAAACGTAAGAATAAATCTAGAAGAAAAATTTGAACAGTTAAAAAAAGAATTGGTACAAGATAGAGATGGATATAGAAGAAAAATGGAGAACAAGATCGATGAGAAATTAGGACAAATGGGGGAAGTAATAGGAGGTATAGAAGATGAAATAAAAGGAAAATTTGACAGATTGGAAATGAACACTGAACTAAAGTTTCAAGGTTATGGTGAGAGAATTGAAAAAAATAATGAAAAAATTGAGCAAATGGAAAATAGAATAATTCAAGAAATACAATTAGAAGAAGGTAGCAACAGAAACGAGAGAAATGAATATAAACGAAAACTGAAAGAAATGGAGGATAATTTAAAAAAATTGGAAGGCGACCAAGAAGAGAAAGAAAGAAGAATAAGAAGAGAATTGACAAGAATAACGGGGGAAACAAGAATAATTAATTGTGGAAGTAATAACAATATAAAATTTGATGGAGATTTTAAGAAAATACACCCTGTAACCTTTATCAAAATGCTGAGGAATAAATTGAGAAATGAATATAAAGTAGAGGAATTAAGAGAAATTATACGAGAACATTTAGAACACCATGCATTGGTTTGGTTTACAACCAAAGAAGAGGATATACAAGACTTAGATCAATTTGAAAGAAAATTTATTGACTATTTTTGGGGAAATAATGTACAATCTAAAATAAGAGAAAGATTATATTTTGGCAGATATGAAGAAAATAGAGGTAATTCACTGAATACCTATGTTTTGCAAATGTATGCTATGGTAATCCATTTGAATCCGCGACTTCAGGAAGAAGAGATTGTGTTGTATATGTCCAGACACTTCAAGGAACAAATAAGAGAGACCATTGCTATTCAAAATATTAAAACAATAGACAGTTTATGTCGATATTTGCAAAGAATTGAGAGAAGAGGAGAAAGAAACCTGAATGAAGCTCAACAGAATGGAGTAAGACAAAATGATTGGAATGATAGAAATTCAAATAATAATTATAGGAGAAATAGGAACATAAATCAAAATGAACCTACAAGAAGAAATAACAATTACAATAATCAGAGAAATGAAAATAGCAGAACTAATTGGAGGAATTATAGTTACAACAATAATTATTATAATAATGACAGATATGAATATAACCAAGAAAGAAGAAATAATAATAATAACACTCACAACAACGGAAATAGAGACGAACGATTTAATCAAACTAACAATGTAAATAATAGACAAAGTAATAACTACAATAATAATAGAAGACAGATAAACTACATAAGGTATGGAAGAGAAAGAAACATATCTAGAAGTCTAGAAAGAGAAGATCGACATTCAGGAAGAAACAATCAACATAGTTATACAAGAGGAGGTAGTGTTGATAGAGAAATTAGGAACGATAATAGACAGGAAATTATTGTCGAACAAGTACAACATATAGACAGGGACAGGCACAAACAAGACGAACATACAAATGACGGACAGGATTTTTGAAATGTTGCTTTCTATATCAAAGTTTTGCATTATGTCACCCCAAAGAATTCATAAATTTAAATGAGAAATTAGAAAAAGAAAATTTATATGGTTTATTGTATATTGAGGGAAAAATTAATGATAAAACATTTCAAATTTTAATTGATACAGGAAGCAAAGCATCTTTAATTGATTTAAAATTAATAAATGAAAATAATAACTTAAAAGAAAGAGAAATAAAAATTCCTAAGGTAATGTTAACAGGTATAAATAATCGAAAACTGTGTGAGGTAAACAAATTGTATGATATAAATTTACAAGTGGAAGAAGCAATACTTAATTGTTAACTACTAGCTGTTCCAAACCTAGAAACAAGTATAATAATAGGAAACGATGTACTGGAAAAATATGAAGCAATAGTAAATTATGAAGAAAAGAAAATTCGGTTAAACGGAAAATGGGTACGATTGAATATGATAGAGGAAGTAGAGGAGAAGATGAAGAAGATAAGTCATGTTAAAAATGAAAAGTTGAAATATAAAGATGAAAAATTGAAGTGTGAAAATCAAGAAGAAGTAGACGTTGCAGAAAAGAGTGATAATGTGATAGATTGTAATGAAGAACATTATGAATTTGTGAAAGAATTGTTAAAGAGGTATGAGAGATTAATGTCGAGAGAACCAAGAGTGGCTAAGAAATATGAGCATAGGATGGAGGTAAAGCATATAGAAATTTTTAAATCAAAATCATATCCAGTACCTTACAAATTAAAAGATAGAGTGAAGAAATAGTTGGAGATATTACAAAGAGATGGGATAATAGAAAGAAGCAATACACCGTACATAAATCCACTAGTAGTTGTACAGAAGAAGAATAATGATATAAGAATATGTCTAGACGCTAGAACCATTAATAAGTACACAGTACCTCAATACGAGGCACCTATGTCAGTCGATGGAATTTTGGGAAGGATAACAAATGCAAAGATGTTTTCAAAGTTAGATTTAGTACATAGTTTTTGGCTGATACCATTGCACATAGACTCAAGAGACTATACAGGATTCTCAGTAGATGGAGTTGTGTATCGATTCTGCGTAGTACCATTTGGTATACAAGGAGCTTGTTTAGCTTTAGTAAGAGCTTTACATCAAGTTTTAAATAAATACGAAGATTTTATCCTACATTATATTGATGATATCCTGATATTTTCCAATAATGAGGAGGAGCACCGAAGACATTTGAAGATTGCACTGGAAAGTCTTGACGAAGCTGGTCTGAAATTAAACAAAGACAAATGTCAGTTTTTTAAAACGAATATTATTTATTTAGGATACAAAATTGATGAGACTGGAATAGAGATGGATCCAGATAGAATAAAATTAATTAGGGAATTTAAAACACCATACAATTTAAAAATGCTGCGAGGGTTTTTAGGAACTATCAATTATTTCAAACGATTAGTGCCAAATATCACAGAAATGGAACTACCATTGATGGAATTATTAAAGAAAGGAGTACCATGGAAATGGAATGAAGAAAGAGAAAATTCATTCAATAAGATCAAATATATTTTCGAGTCTAAATTAAAAATTTATTATCCCGATTATAAATTACCATTTATACTGAAAACAGACGCATCTATCAAAAGATATGCAGGAGTTCTTATTCAAAGACAAGAAGATAAAGAAATCCCGATTAGCTTTATTTCAAGAACCACTTAAAAGCACGAGAAAAATTACAGTGTTAGTGAATTAGAATTAGGAAGTATTATATTTTGTGTGACTAAATTTCGATTTTATTTATTAGGAAATAAATTTTCAATTGAAACAGATAACCAATCACTGACATCGATATTGGACAATAAATTTGGAAATAGCAGAATTCACAGATGGGCATTGTTACTTCAAGAATATTCTTTTGATATTAAATATGTCACAGGGAAGTCAAATATTATACCAGACTATCTAAGCAGAATGGATGGAGAAAACAAGAAGAACTTGCATAAATTAAACATAGGATTAAACATTTTGAGACAAACAGATGGTATATTTTCACTAGAAGAAATAAAGAAGGATCAGGGTGAACTAACAGAAAAGGAGAAGAGGGGATCATTAAATAAAAATGGTATATATTATAAAATAGTTGGACAGACTGAATTATATCTAACAACAATGGAATTTGCAAAAAAGGTATTAAGGGAGATACACAAGCAGTATGGACATACTGGAATGCGAAGAACATGGTTGATTTGGAGAGAGAATTATATTTGTAAAAAGGATATTCCAATAGCTAAGGATATAGTACAAACTTGTACTATATGTCAGCTGAGTAAAGACAAAAACTACCATAATGAAAACTTACCAAAATCTATTCGATCTGAAAAACCATTGGACTTAGTATCAGTGGATTTTATGTCGAACCTTATCACAAGCTTCCAGGGCAATAAACACATATTCGTCATAGTAGACATCTTCTCTAAATTCATTTATATTAGGCAGGCAGCTAAAACAAATACAAAAACAATATGTAATATAATGGATAACTATTTTAATGAAGTAGGCAGGCCAAAAAGATGTATATTAGATAATGCCACATATTTTAACAATAAACGTTTTAAAAATTTTATGCAAAAGAATGGAGTTATATTGACATTTACAAGTATACGGCATCCAGCATCAAACCCAACGGAACGATATATCAAGGAAATAATAAAGTACCTGAGAGTATTGACATCACACGAACATCGAAATTGGGAAAATAAATTAATGGATGTGGAATATTATATGAATAACGTACCAAATACCAGTACACAAGAAATTCCGATACAGATAATGAAGAATATAAAACCTGACAGACCATGGATATTAGAAAAGGAAAGTCAATATGATGAATTATTAGAAAAAGTTAATGTACAACTTAAAAGAGTTGCTGATCGATACATAAAACGAAGAGATAAAAAAATTAAAAGACCAACAACATTTAAAGAAGGAGATTGGGTAATAGAAAGATCTTTGCAAATAGCCGATAAAAAATTAAACCAATGTGCTAAGCTGAAACTACCATTTAATGGACCTTATATAGTAGAGAAGGCATATGAGAATAGCTATGTTTTAAGGAACCCATATAATAATCAATTGAGAGGGACTATACATGTGCAAAATTTGTATAAATTCAACAAGTAGCAGCATTTTAAAAATCATGTCATACAAATAATTAGTATCTGATAAGAAGACATAAGAAATTAAAGAAATTGAATTTTTTATAAAATATTAATTAATTTACTCGTAACCTATTAGAATTCATATTCAATATAAATGGAGTTAAAAAGTAAAAATTACATTTTCAAAATATAAAAAAAAACAATCGGATAGATAATGATATTTTAAAAATGAAATTGGGGGAAACTGAAACCATCTAAAATTGGTAAGGCCAATTGAAGATTACATATAAAAAAAAACTAGGAGTTTTAGATGATTGAATTGAATGAAGTGAGCATTTATACTACCAAATATTAAGAAAAGCATTTATATTAAAAGGAATAAAAAGGATAGTGAATAAAGGTATTTCTAGTAATAGCAGTATGTAAATAAGTACAAAATTTTACCTTAATAATAATCCAATATTACGTTGATGGTAACAGTTACTAGACTGTTCAAAACACTGCCATATGAACATCCAGGTAATTACCATGTAGCATCATTTGAAACCTGAGAACAAAAGGAATTAGTATTTGAATAAATAAATGAATATCAATATTTATGGGTAATAAGTAAAAAGGGTTATAATTAAAAAGGTAATTTGAAATAAAAAGTATTTGATTGACAGGCGGAACGTAGCCATGTCAGGTGTCAACAAGAGTTTGCAATTATGAATATTAATCAACTGGAAGTAACATAAAAATTACTAAATTGATTGCCAACTTAAATTTATTGGTTACGAATAGAATAATTTTTATGAAAGGGAAATTTGAAAATAAATAAGAATTTATATGTGATTAACAATCACAAAGATTAGAAAATTGAAAACTATACATTTGCATATATAATACTTGATATTCAGATTGTAAGTTTTATGTAAAATAATGTAAATCAAAATACCTTAAAAAATGATAACTAGCAATATAAGGGATTGTCAATAGTGAAAAAAGACATTTTATGAAACCCTTAAGACTATATACAATTAAACAAATAAGTGTTGATACCATCCAGGACAATTAAAAGAACTAATTTACATTTAGAACTAAAAAATTCCCAAACAAACAATTATTTTGAAGAAAAGTGTCAATAGAAGGCTATGAATTTTATGACAAGAAAGAGTTGTTGATTGCGACAAAAAAGTGAAGTGGCGTGGGTAGCTAAAAAGGGTTAGCATCTATGTAAGAGGCTTCCGAATAAATTTTAATAAAAATAAAAATAAGACAAGTGAATTTGCAAAAAAGTTCAATAATAATAATTCTATAAGCTATTTAAACAGTTTGTGAGAACGGGAGTTTCTTCGAACGTGCATCTCTTTCGCTAAAGAGATCTTCAAGAAAAGAGGTGACGCCATCCAACAATATGGAGCTTTCTACAGTGGATATATTAAGGTCTGTGCTAATTTAATATTAATTTGGAATTCCAACATAAATAAAAATAAAAACATTCAAATAGTGAACAATAAAATAATTTCGAAATTTCATTAAAAGGCCTGAGTATTTTATGATGCATAATAAGAACTTACGTACATGGATATCCATAAATCATAACTAATAAATAACTATGTACTTACTTTTAATAATTAATTTGTATCATTGTTGTTCACATTATATGTAAATTTGGTCTAGCTTCCATTTTCTTATCGCATACATTATCATCTTCTGTCTATCACTATACTAATTTCACATCACTCCTATTTATTTTTATATATATGTATATGCAATCGTATGGTTTTGTTTTTGAATATTATCTTGATAGTTTCAACGTATACATACGAACACTTAATTTGTATAAACATTTCATAAGTGGGAAATAGACTGTTAACACAAATGTGTATCTTCGCTTTCAACGAAGCAAAATCGTATATTTTCGTCACGCCGACGCAGTAGAGATATGTTCAATAGCATTCCATGCGTCTGACTGTAAAGAGTACAGGGGTGGTATCAAGAAAATTTAGTGTTTAAAATTAATTACGATTTCAATCTCAACAATTTATTAAAATTATTTTTCTGTAAAGTGTTTTGCATTTTTATTTTATACACTATCCTTAATAAATTTAGAAATATCGACTCACCTCATTCATTCAAAATATCTGGAAACAGTAAATTAAGACACGTATGTTTTCAAAAATCATTTAATTTCTCAATATACAGTATATTTACAATTCAATAATTGATAAAACCACAGTTAAAATAGACTTATTTATATGCGCCATGAACCCAACGAGAAAAGGTCTACATGTCTCCGGCTATAAACAATTCAAATAATAAATAGACAAGTTCAAATAATATTAAAGAGCAGTCGAGGATAGAGGTCAACATGCTTTCGACTCTTCATAAAATAAAATTATAAATTAAAATTAAACCTATAAAGAGCGGCCGAAGGTAAGTCTCGACTTCATCTTATAAAATAATATATAATAACAATTTATAAAAAAAAAATTATCAATAATAATAATTAATAATATATATATATATATATATATATATATATATATATATATATATATATATATATAGCAATATCTAAACAATTATCAATCTTTTAAATTGTTTTCAATATACTGTGGAATTATCTAGAAACAGTTAGTTTCATTTAAAAAAGTAATACCAAATTTTTGATTTCTTGGATTTATTTACCAATATTGTAAGCTAAGGTTCCGTTTCGTTCATTGGTGAATGTGTTTATGTCCATTTTTGGTGTAATCAAAATTAAGTCTGTTGTATTAGCTACCGAATTATAGGCAAACAATTAGGAACAAACTTTGTTAGTGTTGATATATATGATGCTAATATGTGTTTTGAAAATGTAATGAAAAACTATGCTTACGATTCACTATTTCTTGATGTTTTTGTATCTTTCGATTCCATTTATTCCCATGCAGTTGTTGACCAATTTTTCTCACGATATATACACCTTGAACCAGTCTTTGCACAATTTTGTAGCACAGAAATAACGCATGGACGCATTTACAATATACAATTATTATTTCCCGTAAAAAATGTGTGGTTATGACTGAATATTGTTAAAACGCTCTTAAAAGTACAGTAGCGTGCATATTTTAGGCGATACAAGAAAATAATAGTTGTTTTGAATGAAATACTCTGTAAGTTTTGAAATGTCTTTTTTTCTGTTTCCAAATTGTACATGTTTACCCTACATGATGATATTATTTGGATGCAGGATAGTGTCCCACTCTTCCGGAGCCGATAGAATAACATATTCCCAATATGGATAGGAAATAATGGAACTATGAACTGACCCCCTATTTACACTGGAATAATTTTTTAGAGGTTTCTAAAAGACATTGTTACATATTTTACTTCGTATTCTATAAAATTAGCACGTTATTGTACTTTTAAGAGCATTTCAAAAATTTTTAGACATATCCACAATTTTTGTTTCTACAGGCAATAATAACGATGATACGAGATGGAAATTTATAATGAATAACACTGTATGTTCAATCATTTTGAATATTTTGTCAAAACAGTCAAACTATCTTGAACGTCTCATTGATCAAAAACCTCTGCAATTAAATTTAGAATATTATCATCAGAATGGATTGCAGTACTTGACAGAGTCTGTTTCTTAATTTTTCAAAATATTATTCATTCGTTTTGCAATGAATCACGCAAACACAAAATTATTCAATATCTTTGTAAATGATAAGTGATACAAAAAAAATATTTTTTTAGAAAAGAACGACTGATGCATTTTACTGAAATATTAGCAACTGATTGCAATGACAACATAGAAGTAGAACTTAAAATGAAATTTCCCTATTTCCATTATTGAAAAGAGGCTTTTCATCTCATTATTATAGGGTAGTTTCACATTGAATTGGGCGAAATCGCATGTTCAACCTAACAAAGCCTCTCCATCGCTTGGGATGTTTTCCCCGTGTTCTTTTTATCATTATATAAGTATTACGAATCGGTAGACACGTTTATTCCAGAATCTTCCCATTTATCGTATTTACTCAACTTTTATACCACATTAGTCCTGGCTCTTTGATTGTGGTACAAACTTTTGCGAACTTATTTATCTCAATAAAATAATACTCAGTCATATATTTCTAGGCAAGACATTTTGATTGGGACATGAAGATACAAAGTTATATTTTGAGTTCGACTTATTATGGATTTTTATTGACTCAATTATTGGGAGGATATTTATCGGCACGTTTTGGAGGTAAATTAGTATTTGCAATAGGAGTAGTGGGAGTTTCGATACTCACTTTATTAACTCCCATAGCTGCAAAAACAAATGTGTATCTGTTAATAGTTGTTTGTTTATTCAAAGGAGTTTTTGCGGTAAGTGATTGTTTTCTTTTTAATTGCTATTAAGAGTATTGATAACATAAGTAAACACCAGTCTACATTCAAATCATCCATTGGATGTCCCTTACGGTACGTAAAACGTGCAATAGACGTCCAGTGGAGGCCCATACGGCACCACTTTGGACATTCAATGATCATCATTTGAGAACTTCCATTGGAAGTACTTTGTACAACCAATTTACGTCCATATTGTCCCTAAAAAGGAACGGTGGACGTTCATTGGACGTCATTCACTGGTTCAAAAAGCGCCCATGGAACATCCAATGGCCGTCCCACTTAGACACAAAATGGACCTCCCTCGAATATATATTGGGCCTACATTGCACATTCATAGCAGATGTTTTAGTATTCAATGTATCCAACGTTCGTGGATATTCTGTATATCGAATATACATTGCATACCTATACCGGATGACACAGGATGATGGTGCACCCCCATTTTCTCCTTTACTTTCAAAGATAGTTTACTGAAATGTGAGACATCCAATATACTTACTACATGACATTTCAGTGAGAATATATTATGTCCCAAATTTCGATTAAACATTTTTAAAACTAAACTAGAAAAGAAGGGTGTGCCATATGATCCTGTTACATCAATGAACCAATAAACATTGAAAAAAAACTACATCCATTTCTAGTCTAACAAACAGATATCTCAAGATACGAATGATTTAATTACAAAATTCATACATATATATATATATATATATATATATATATATATATACATATATATATATATACATATATATATATATATATATATATACATATATATATATATATATATATATATATATATATATATATACATCTTACTATCATTTCTGCATCCTTTCAAAACTCATACATTTTAGCGTCCACGAGAAAGAAGCCAAATAGAGAACTGGAAGTACGAATATATTGTTGCTCACTTCACCCCGATACCGGCAATAGTCTCAATTTTCAATTATCTTTTAAATAACCATATACGTTATTTTTATATTTTGCTATCATTTTTACCTTTCAAACGTAAGTTAATGTTGCGTCCCTTGTATAGTTTACTTTCAAACTGCTGTTAATTTTTCTATCAATGTGACGTCCTGCAGTGTTGCCATATTTACTGCATAACTGACAAAGACAGAATAACGGTGAACCTTGTCGAAAAAGTGAGATGTAACCAACATCATACTTTCTACAGATAATGATTCTTTTTTAGATACCTACTTTTACTGCGGAATAATTCTAAAAAGCTTTTAGACATTTTTTAAGTTACTTTCTCAGGTATCTCGTTCCAAAAAGTTCTATTCTTTAATATATTTATTTAAGTTTTATATACTGGCTATTTTATTATGCTATGCATTTTTTTTATTTTACTTTTTATTCACTTAAAAAGTTAGCCATTGCAAGAAATTTCACTTGAAAACGCGAAGTATGTCTATAGGTATGATATAATGTTCTTTTCAGGAAATGATGTAGCTTTCGAATCGCTCATGAAAACAGTGCTTTTATTAAGCGTTACTCATAGCATAATGTGTCTAATGATCATTTTTTCTGAGGTATATTTTTCTTTATGGGGAGGAGTTTATAATAGTAAATAAATCCCATCTCCCAGAACGTGTATATAAAAGTCGGATACGATATGTGTAACGGTTTCGTCGAAATCATTCAGCCGACAGAACAAGATCATTTACGAATTATATGTAATTAGATTTTTCGTAAGCTGATTATTAAGGGTACTTACACACGGGATACCTTTAATAGTATATTACGTAACGTGTGTTGTAAGAAGCATTTTACGCATGAACGGAAAAGCTACGCACGAAGCCGCGTAGCGGCGAGTGCGTAAAATGCGTTACAACACGAGTTACGTACTATACTTTACCTACGACCCACTTGTACTTGTGTTTATAATCTTATTAAGGTATTTAAAGTACAAGTAAAAACGTACATCCTCAATGCCCAGCCAAGTTTTATAAAAATCGCTCCACGATGCACAGCCAAGCATCTTAGTAGTTCACCCTCGATGCCCAGCCAAGCATCTTAGTAGTTCATCCTCGATGCCCAGCCAAGTTTCGTAAAAGTCCGTCCTAGGTAGTATTTATTTTTATTAAAAACGTATGTAGAATTACCGGAATTGCATAAAATAGCGTATGCACCTCTCGACTAAAGTGACATTAATCCCTTAGGTGGATTACTTCCCTCAGGAATCAAATATCACCCGCGGGATTAAATGGGCCACTTTAGTCGCTTGGTGTATAATATACTATTGTTTACAAATATGAGATACATTCAGACAGCTAAAACATGCAGATTGAATGAAACGGAACCAATTATCATATAATTCCAAATAACTCTTAGTATTAAATGCAATCTCATATCTAATAAATGTTATCTACCATTTATATATAAAATAAAATTCAACGTCAAATATCAAGTAATACATTTTGAATAAAATGGCTACGTCTATTGACAGTAGCTAAGTGGTTGCTAAGGAAGCCGTGCGAATTACTTTACAGCCGTGCGTTTTGTTTTACCGTGGGTAATAGACGTCTTACATTGATTGTCGACTACTTACAGGGCTGGTCGTAGGTAAAATAGTTTGATAACTATTTTATGACGTCTTATTGTCTGGCAACAATCTTGTGTTTTAGCTTGTAGAAAAAGATTTAGGAATCGGACAAAAATAATCGATTAACCGAAAGTCGCGGGTTTTTAAAATCAATTAATATAGTCGAAAATTCTATTAGTTGATTAGTCGAATAATCGATTAGTCGACTAAAAGAATAGTCCATTAAACGGTTATTGGATTGATAGAATAGTCCATTAATCAGTTAGTCGCCTAATCGATTTGTTGACTGCTTTAATATCTCCATACCAGCACAGCAACTTTTAATAAACTGCTGCTCTTTTATGATATTATATCTGATTTACCCAAGCTCGTGCCTCTTAGTTGTAAAGGGCTTCACTAAATGTTACAAATGGAAGTTTTACTATTCGAGTAGTCGACTAGTTAGTCTACTACTAGATTTATTGATTAATCTGTTAATGGAATAATTGTAAGAGCAAATAAGGAAGGGTTGTCTTTAGGAACAACATGCGTTCGTGCTGTGTTTAATATTTTTATATGATCTTGTACCTCCAAACTAAACATAACAGGTACACCACGGCCACGTTTACCCCTTGTAACGACTCTTTTAAATTTCTTCAGCAAAATTCTTTCTGTAGGGGGAATTACATCGTCAAATTCCTGGTAAGTAGCTTGTTCGCTGTTTGTATTTTCGTATGTGTAAGGATACCATCGCTGCAGTTCTCCTGGACGTTTTCTATTCAATAAGATAACGCGACAAAAAATTGTTTCTAGCAACGTTAAATATGCAGCTTTTTTTGTATTATCTGCGGAAAGAATTGACGCAGATACCGAAGCCTTTTGAGACAGATACTCTTTTAATATTCTTAAATCACTCGCTAAGGGTATTATAGTGACCTTATTCCACTTTTGTAAATTAAAATTACTTGTAGCATGGCTAGAAATTTGAAATTTCCAGTTCGCGGTAAAAAGATGAATTATAGTTTTTAAATTGGCTTCTGCCTCAGCCGAAGAAACATTGGCATAATGGCTTCTTTAAAGCAAAATTAATTACTATGTCGCAACACTGCTTTAGGGTAGTGGCAATATTCATTGCAAACGTAGGGGACTCAAAGACATCTTTGTCCTTATTGTACTTTGCAATATTTTTAATTGCCTCCACGAACAAATCAAAATGCTGTGGCTGTAGAGCATCAAACATAAAGTTAATAGATGGTTCCAGTTGCATGACTTCCAATAACATTTTTGCAAGTTCTTGCATTTTCCGTTGCTTAATTATTGAAGTTTCAAATGCTGCGGTGGTCGATTTACTACAATAAAATTAGAGAAAGTTCTAAGAATCAGCTTGATGCATAATAAACATTTTTGGAACATTATTTACCTAGAGATTAATTTGCCACTTCTGTAACGATTTTGACATCAGAAAAGTTGATTTCTACTCTCGGTCTTAAAAAAAATCATTATTTTACAAATGCCAAGATTTGAATGTTTTATGAAGTGGGATATGATGTACGCATTAATCGACTGAAGCCGACAAAATTTAGAAGCTGCATCTGAATTATATTTGCAAAGGTACTCCCATCGTTTTCAACCTAATCCAACTATTTTCACAAGATTCGGAAACATTTAAAAACGTTTGGATATTTATTGGGAAATAATATTAATATTAAAATTAAAAAAAAAGTTATATTGAGTGTTATGTGTTTTAACAAAATTGTAAATTCGTATATTTGATACTGTAGCCGCCAGCCTCCTGTGTATATATTCAAAATAAAATTAAATATTTAAAATCCAGTAGCAATTTGCACTGCACGGTCGAGAAACTATTGTGAATGTTGGAGTGAAGGTCGTGTCGGCAAAAAAAGTATAGCTGGAGATGTGAGCTTGTTACAAGAGATCATATGTGTTCGTCCGATGTCCGATTATCGCAGTCCATACGAACTGAATTATTTACAGATACTATTAAAATATTTCAAAGCCTGTTATGTGTTTTAACAAAATGGTAAATTCGTATATTTAATACTGTAGCCGCCAGCCTCCTGTGTATATATTCAAAATAAAATTAAATATTTAAAACCCAGTAGCAATTTCCACTGCACGGTCGAGAAACTATTGTGAATGTTGGAGTGAAGGTCGTGTCGGCAAAAAAAAGTATAGCTAGAGATGTGAGCTTTTTACAAGAGATCATATGTGTTCGGCCGATGTCCGATTATCGCAGTCCATACGAACTGAATTATTTACAGATACTATTAAACTATTTCAAAGCCTATTTGTCAAATGTTTTCCGCCTTTGTTTATTCCATAATTATACAGAATGCCTTTTATTAATTTGTTTTCGAAAAGAAATAACTATATATTCTTGAATAGCTTCAAAAATCAGCAACTTAATAGAATTAAAGCCAACTATATATTCTATTTTAAAAAATACAAGTCAAGTTTATTGCGTTTGCACCGTTGAATTTGTCTCAAAAAAATTGGCCTGAGAGTATAGTATCAGTTTCTCTCTAATGCCGCTGGTTTCTAAGAGGCCCTAAAAAACATCGAAAATGGGCCAACCTGTACAAATAATAGGACGCGACCCAAATTTTACTTACAAAGTTTACCTTTTTTTTTTCATATTGCACGGTTAAGACGTTCATTTGACACTAAACTACCCATGGTATTTTAGAAGTATTGGTAATTTGCAGTTTAGTTTTTCCTACATACGCTTCCCGCCTTTTATATAACACATCAACTAACTAGCCATAAATAGTAAATAAAGTTCAGGCTGATATTCAAACTTTTTACAAATCACTACTACTAATACGGACGTAACATTCGCCAAAGCTGTAACTATACTATACTCCCGCATACTAAAGAAATGACTTTAGTTTAAAATGTATTGTTATCAATACCAGACACTACGTTGCCAAATCTACTGGACGTCAGAATGTTACGAAATTGAAATTTTATGTATATTAAAGTATATTCTGGTGCGCCACCAGCAGAAATTCGTTGAACTAAAACTATACCTTTTTCGTACATATCCTATCAACTTTGCGTCCATTTGACCTTGGTTAATACTTAAATAAAGAAGTATCTGCAAAATATGGCAATTTGACACCCGTGGATAACCATAGTACTTTAGGTGGTCTATCTTTTCCATATGTTCTATGGGACAAATATTCATCAGAAATTGCTAAAAACGAAAAATGTAGTCTTGCGTCCGATATACGGACGTAACTTTACAGAGGATGCAGGATTAAATGCAAAAGTCATTCTATCGGATGCAGAAATGATAGTAAGATGTATATATATATATATATATATATATATATATATATATATATATATTTATATATATATATATCAGCAACAATAAAATAAATATAAAATTCTGATAATGGATAAAAAATAAAAATGAAATTCAATATGAAAATATTAGCTACTTAAACTAAATTAAAGCATCTTGAAATTTCTAGTAGGTACTTATTTCCTTTCACTGGCTCTTCTCATTCAATTATACTGTCCTCTATTTCCGTTTTTGTATTATTCTGATATGCCTTCTCTGCAGCACCTGTGGAATAAAATGCATTATAGAGCAAATGGACTAAAATTACAGAGATTTTAATGAAGGCTGAAACAGAGATAATATTGTACATTGGGCAGTTGTCAATATTTGCACTCTTACGCTGGAGAATGCATATACTATTTTACTTACACAACAGAAGGTCAGCTATTTTTAAAACGTTGAATTTCAGTTTGTTTTTCCTTCCATGGTAGCTATAAGTAGGTGCCAGGGAATTACTTAAAAGTTGACACATGCACCTCTTTATGAACTCGTATAAATTGCAGCCTCCTATTCCAAGACATTTCATTACACTGAAAGAAAAAAGAGGAGTACTTACAAACGAAATATTAGTTTTTAATGTGCACTCAGAGCTGCTCTGAAATTGTTGTTTCCTCCCAAATATTCCTCAATCGTATTCAGATCTTCAGCATTTTTTAGAGAAAAAATTGAAAATTTTGTGGAAAGGGAATCAATCTCTTATAGTGAATTTCGACCAGGCCATTGGTTCTGAGGTTCTCCAGTTTTGAAGTGATATCAGTCAAAACGCTGCTGATCAAATAGTATTTCTTGCTGATTTTTTTCATGGTTTCATCTGAAAATTACATAAAATTTGGAAAAGAGCAAAGAATGTAATTATCTATTAGTTATTTAAGGTCTGGTCAATAAGTTCACTAAAAGGATACTAACCAATTTTTTGGTTCCCGTGAATTGGGCAGCAAAGGCGACAGTTCTCTTTATCACTGCCAAAATCACTGACTGATTTCGGTGGTGCTGTAAACCATAGATGTGTAATGTAAACATGATTAATTCATGGAATATCACTGAATGGAGGTCCTACTTATTATTAGAGAAAAATTGAAAAGTATTCACCTTCATTTACTGGAGTTGGTGTAGGAGTGGAAATCGAGTCAGACTTGTGTGAATTATCTTCACACTTTGGTTTAGATGGAGGAGGGGGTAATTCACTATATGCTTCATCTTCTTCGCTTTCGTCAGAGGAAAAAATTTGATTCTTTTTTCTTCTGTATTTTCTGGATTTTGAATCTTCCTCATTCAAGTCGCTGCTGTATTCCGCAACTTTTGTTTTGTTTCGAGCTTCCAAGTCACTATCTGAAAAATTTAGAATATAATCAGTTCGCCAGTCGGAGATTACACAGACATAAACAATGTTTAAAACTTATCCTGTAATAATATACCCTGACAGAATGATCTACTTACCATATGTTCCATTACGGAAAATGGATATTTTGTGGCTAGGCCAACACGTATTCATATCCTCATAATTGCGAATGGAATGTATTACTTTTTCCCTAGGGTAGGGTGGCCACACACAAGTGTTTCCAACCAACCAATGGATGGGTACTGCTTTCACAGAATTCTCTTCCGAGGATATTTCCAACATAAAAATTGTCTTTGATCTACTGAATTTATTCCAAGTTAGAGACTTACGTTGTATGTGCGATTTCTCTCGGAAGGTTTAGTTCCATGATTATTATATCCATCAAATACGACTTTTACACAAGTGCCATAGTAATTTCGTAAATATACAGTGTATCATCGACAAATAGCAGAAAACTTAACATTTTTTCCCATTTCAATTCACTAAGTAACATACCACCATTCCAGATACATATATGTATTTTTTCATAATGTAAACATTGAATTACTATTACTAAAATTTTTTAGCCTTAATTTTTCATCCATGCTAGAGAAAAGAAATTAAATTCGTTTTTATAAAAATAAACACGAAACTGAATTTTCTCTACATTAATAATATAAATAATGTTAAAACAATATACCTGAATCCCCTGAATAGTATAAATAATATAAAAAACAAATTTAAAAAAAATCATCAAAATCGAAACTGTTTCTGAGGACTTCCGAAGATTGCGAGTTTAATATATTCATTGACGTGTCTATTAAGCACATTATTGGTTATACTTGTTATTAGTAACAGTTGGTTAAGCCGCGTTTTCCAATCGACGGGTTTTTCTCGCTACGTGGGACGGAAGACTCTGACGGAGTCACGTCGCCCACTCGTTAAGTGAACAAGTCCTCCAAAGTGGCTCCCGAATAAATTTATTAAATCTGGTATGTTAAACACAAATCTAATTTGAATCAAATTGAATAACCATTCCATGTGATAAACCACGTCCATGTAATAGAATATATTAGTAAAATAGTAGTACTATCGAGAGAAAGATAAATTGAAAACACAAAACATATAAACAAACGAATCCTTATCACAATAGACGACCGGAGTGATGAGAGTGATGACATAAATCGGCTGTCTTGTTAGGGTTGGTCAGTGTCTATTTTCCAAACAAAGTTTGTTGATTTTGTGATTTGCGTATATTGTGAATTATTGTTACAAAGTAGTTTTGTTTTATTGTTACGTAAGTATATTTTAAAATGAGTGCTATAATCTACTGTTGAATATCATTTAAATAAACTTCAATAAGATTCATATACCGTATTTTTTATAAGTCAGGTTATATTTCTCACAATTTTAGAATATGACAACAAAACGTATTTTGTGGATTTCTCCCAAATATAAAGAATGTGCAAAAAGTACTTACGGTTACAAAATAACAAAATAGCTTCTAAACATTAATTTTACAAAACTTTCTTGCAACACAATAAACGCTGTCAAAAGTTTGTATGAAAAGTAGTTCTTAATCTGCCAAGATTACGTCACACTCCGGTTGTCCATACCTGAAGTGTTTTTACCGGTCCATAGAAATAAAAATAAAAGTGACCATACACGGAAAGAAATGCCCGATTCAGAGATTACTAATGAACAACTACTTGATCAACTATTGAAAGGAAATACGGAATTGAAGTCGGCAATACAGGCGGTTGAAGTAAAGCTTTGCCTGAAAATTGAGGAAATCAATCATCGCCTAACTATAGCAGAGAGGGAAAACGAAGAACTGGAGAAAAAAATAGAACTACTCGGAAGAGGGCAGAGGAAAAATGGCGTAATAATATTTGGATTAGAGAGAAAAGAACATTATATAACTCATGAATATATCATTGAATTGATGAAGAACCTCTTGAAAATTGAGCTTGTTGAAAAAGATTTCAACAACATATATCCCCTAGGGTCAACTCATAATAGCTCAGTGAAAGTGGAATTCACCTCTTACATCAAAAAAGTTAAAGTTCTGAGAAACACCAAAAACTTGAAAGGATCTACAATACGTATAGTAAATGATCTCACTGAACAACAGAGAACAGAGCACAGAATATTGAGAAAACATCTATATGTCGCTAAACAGAAAGACAATAATATTTGCTTCATAAAGAACAACAAGCTCTACCTCAATAATAAGATCTATACTGCTACTCAACTTGAAACTTTGGAAGACGCAGGCGAACTTTACTGTCAAAACAAACCACAAAGTGATCCAGGCACACCAGCCCCTGAGCATCTTACTCTGAAAAAAAATAATCTGGAAGAAGCTGCTTTCACATTCATAAAGTCAACTCAAACCAAAAAATCTAACTTATCTGATTTCACTAAAGAAGACTCAAATACTCCGAAAACAGGCGCAACGAAAAAAATTATCAAGGAAACAGTACGAGGAAAACCAAACTTGCACAAGCACTCTGCTAGATAGATTCAACGTTCTTACTACCTTTTTATTCTATTTATCTGTACCATCTTCAACTATTCATTCTAATATTATTGTTACCATTCCTACTTTCATTACAAACAAAATTTATACTTCCTTCAATTAAAAATGAATCCATATATAAGGGACTGTGAATATGAACTCATTGCAACCAAAAAAGTTGATACTATAAATGACTATAACAAGAAGCCGACCGGACCAGCGGCTGCCAAGAAAAGAGCAGTGTACTGGGATCGTTTTCGGGTTTTTAGAGTCGATGGACGATGCACGTAAAAGCTTCGCCAATGCAAAAACTCGAGATTTCGAAATGTGTGGATACACTTTCTACATAGAATCCTCCAGTCAGTTCGCATTCAGAGGATTCAGACACATTCCGCAAACCTCCAAGCAAGAGAGCAAAAGAGAATTCTGTTGTGAAGGAATTCGTTGCAGAAAGAAGGACCGACAGCATTTGCAAATATTTTTGGAGGAGTCAGAAGACAAAAATGACTTGTTTTTAAAGACCATGACGAAAACAGTGAAAAAATTAAGGCCGGTTCTCATCACGCAAGCGAAAATATATACTTGCTATCGTGATTGATTTGGAGGAACAGACTCAAATAACACCAATTTATCATAGAAATCTAGATTATCCAAGAGACGAAAGCTACGACACATCTTCAGCATCTTCTTACGCCTGCTTCCACACTGAAAAGTCAGAAAACTACCTAATATACAAGGCTTTAGTGATGGCTTTTTCACCTAGCAGGACAATACTGAATAAGGTTCTGACGATTCTAGATTATTATTTGGTAGTCGTGTATAATGTAGGAACCAACGAAGTATCTAATTACTGAATCACTTTTTGGTTTAATGAACTTACCTCAGGGCAAAAGCTAGTTTTTCTGCAAGCGCTATTGGTTTCGAAACTCGACGGGTAGCCGTCAATTTTCCTTGAATCACAAGCTGAAGGAGAATGGCAGGCAATCTGGCAAGCTTGAAGTAGATGGCGCTAGTTAGGTTGGAGGTCTTTTAACTGTCAACTGTCAATGTCATCTTTTTACATTCAAATATTTCAAATATAAACGTTTTGATTAGTTAACTGTTAATGTGTTGTCTCTTAAGAGCTGCTTTCAAAATTCATCATTTCTGTCGTAGAGACCGTAATTAAACCATGTAGTTATTCAGCACCATCTTTATTATCTACTGCCATGTCAATTGTTAGTATTCATATTTCATAAAGTAGTTACAAGTATTCATTTGACATACAGGAATACCTCATTTTGATAGGACCATCACGGAGAACGCAATTTTCTGTCTACGATTGTCATATTTTTTTTTGTGCTACATAGCCGTATGTTCAAGAAATAAAAGATATTTCATGCATAATGATGTAATTTATAAAAATTTAGACAGGACTAAATAAACCCAAGAACTATTAAATGAATTGCAAAAACTGCAAACCATTTGCCTTTTAACAATGTATAAAACGATGTTTAAACTCTTGTAGAACATTATTAAGTATATCAGCCTTAATTAAATTAATTTCAAACCTAATTTTCTCTTTGATATCATCAATATTATTAAAACTTAATTAAGGTTTCCCCACACAAAAATCTAGTGGGGATAGATCAGGAGATCTAGCTGGCTACTCTAAAAACCCTCATCTGCCGATCCATCCATTGAGAAAACTATTATTTAGGTATTCACGTACATGTCGTGCGTACTGCCGTGGTTCTCCATATTGCTGGTACCATAGTGAATTGTTCGGTAGCATAGATCGATTGGTAGACGACAATTTTTAGTGGCCAGCTAGATCTCCTGATCTATCTCTATTAGTATTTTTTGTGAGGATACCTTAAGTGAAAAGTTTACGTCAACAAACCTAATATTGATTAACTAGAAGAGAGAGTTAGACCCCAAAATTAATTCAATTAACGCTGATACTCTGAATAATGTTTACAAGAGTTTCAACATCACATCGCATATCGTCAAGAGGCTAATGAGTTTGCCATTCGAGAATTTGAATTAAATACTTACCTAGGATTATTTAGACCTGGTTGTACATTTTTATAAATTACGTCATTATGAATGAAATATCTTTTATTTCCGTAACATGGAAAAACTAACGGTTTTAAAGATTAAAACTAAGTTTTCCGCATCATTGAGATGCCCTGATTAATATTCTATCATAAAATTAGTATCTTAAATGAAACTCACTGATTCTAGGTAATGCCACAATATAAAGAAATATTTTTGAAAACTCTAAAAAATGGAAAATTGTTTCGATAAATACATATCATCGTCAGAATGACAGAAGTTACATTTCATTTGATGCCTACCTGATGTTTAGTAGTTATTTTTGGCTAGACCAAGAAGTGACCCAGCTTGTGATTGACTTAATATATGAAATTGACTGTCTCGACCCTTACTTCGTGGAATATGCTCATATTAGTGTTTTTAAATAAAACTCAAGGTTTCTAGTTAATTCCACAATATAATACAAGTTATTGAAAATTCTAAAAAATTGACAATTGTTTCGATAAATCAATATCATCGTCAGAATGTTAATAGAAAAAAGACGAAGACGTGATATTACAAATATTGAAGCTTAGATATTATTAGCCCTATGGTGATATCATGGATATCATTTTTCCAATTAAGATCAGTATGACTGTGCAATGATATAGAAAACCAGGACAACTATATCTACTGATCTTTACAATTATCACTTAAGAAGACAGTTTATTAGTGGAGAACTCCCTAGACTTATCTGTCCATCGACGACTTCATATTGTGGATTTCTTAAATGTCTTATAATTTCCAATTCTTCAAGGAAATCCAGTTCTTATTTTTTTTTTCACAAATATGCAGCACTTCTAGTTCTGTGTTAGGTGTCAAGTAGATGTTTTGCGTAGTGGGATTCATCTGGTTGTCAAAGACAACGCATTTTTCTGTGTACGGTTGTCGTATAACTTTTCCGCCCAACCTAACTAATATGCGAGAAAAGTATTGGTTTACCCACAAAAAAGTTGAAATTTTGAAAAAAAAGTTTGAGTTATTTTTACGTTTTTCATCACGAACAACACGAAAACATGATTTTTAGGAAAAAATTCCTGTGTGTATGACGTCGTCGTTGTCGTCGGCCACTTTTCGTTACATGTCTTGTTAGCACGGTACAGCCTCTGTAGTGCAACAAATCACCAATTTTTTGATTGAATATTGTTTAAGACATCTTACTAATGCACTTTATTGACTTCAAGCTCACAATAGCCAGTACAACGGATGCTATGGTACTTGAAATACGAAATTTTTGACATTTTTTGGAACTTTCAGTTTGTTAGCACGATACAGCCTCCGGAGTGCAAAAATTCACCAATTTTATGATTTAATATTATTCAAAACATCTCACAGATTAACCCTATTTATTTTCAGCTCACCACAGCTAGTACAACAGGTGCTGTAGTACTTTAAGTACGACATTTTTGACATTTTTGGAGAAATTTCAGTTTGTTAGCACGATACAGCCTCTGGAGTATATACAAGTGACCAATTTTATGATTGGATATTATTCAGGGTGTCTCAAAGATGAACTCAATTGAGATTCAGCTCAATAAAGCCAGTAGAACGAGTGCTATGATACTTGAGGAACCAAATTTTTGTCATGTTTGGAGAATTTTTAGTTTGTTAACACGATACAGCCTCCAGCGTGTCAATGAATGATTGGTGTCAATTAGATGTTTTGCGTAGTGGGATTTATCTGGTTGATTTAATCTGTATGCTCGTAAGTGTTCACTGTATCGGATTTCAAAATTTCTAAGGGACTGACCCAAATAGACAGCTTTACATTCTGGACATTTGAGTTAATATATAACTAATTTCTTTATTCCCAACAACCTTCGCATCCGTATTTATCAACTCTTTCTCCAATTGCTTCACAGTCCACCTACTATATTTATCACCCATTTTGCCAAAAAAACGTATCAAAACGAACGAAAATAATACAAAATAGAACAAAACACAATAATCGTCATCCACAGCATTATAATAGTGGTCTACCAATTTGGCGAGAAAACACAGTTTTTCATGACGAGACGACATTGTATCACCTATAGAGCTCAAAACGACATAGTTAACTCCTCAGAGTAATAATAAACATAGAGGGGCAATTCATTCATAAACACTTTTATTTTTGCGGCCCACAATTCTAAACGCCAGTAGTGAAATAATGAATGAATTACAAAAAATGGGGATACTATTGTAGATACATGGCATTGTTAATTTCGGCTGTTTTTCTGACAAATTTGGCACCGACGAATCCTGATAATCCAAAAATATTGAATTAATTAACTTAAAAGTTTATATTGTCACGAAAAGTCTTGAAAAGCACATCAACACGAAAGAACTAAATGTTTACTCTCTAGTCGTAATGGCGCTCGTTTGACATTAGGTATTTACTACATTACTACGACTAATTCGAAATGATCGTCGATCACATTCTGACGATATTTGCATCTCTCTTTATATGGTAATTAAACAAGGACAAAACTACTAAATAGATTACTATTGACACATTAAACAGGTACTGAAATTTTGCCACCTTTAGTTATAACCATAAAGGTATCTAAGTATATAACAAATACTTGTTTAAAATTTATATAAGAATATGCTTCCATTAAATAAAATTCTAATATTATTAATTAATTTTAAAAATAGCGACTCAAATGCATAAATTAGTATGACTTTTTTTATTTGCATAATTTTTTAACACATTTCCAAGTAAACTTCTAATTTCATTTTTCCTGCAACTAAAGAGACTTTGTAAATATGGCAAAGCAGTGGAAGTGTCCGCAAGTGAGCTTAGGAAGTGGCTCAATGTTTGGGGCAAAAAAAGATCAAAACAAACATATCTATTTTACTTGTTAATCTGAGGTAAACATAACACGCTGCGTGGTACTGTACTCCCCGCCCGACCGGATACGCCAGCATCTTCCGTCACACGCGGCGGGAAAAACCCGCCGATTGGGAAACGTGGCTTTAGTTATCTAGTTAATTTTTCTCATAACATCACTACGCACTCTCAATTAAGAAAATTACGAGTAAGATAATGTTTTTATATTTGTTTTAGGGGCCGTTGTTTCCGTGTGCCAATGATATTTTCGCCAAATGGGCACCTACATCAGAAAAAAGTAGGTTAGTAACAATTGGCTTTTCGGGAGCATATGCTGGAACTCTTGTATCTTTCCCGATATCTTCAATGCTAGCAACATATCTAGGATGGGAAAGCGTTTTTTATGCATTCGGTAACTGGTTTAAATTAATAAGTGACTGATTTATTGATTCTAAATTTCGATATATATGTATATATATATAATAGTGCGGAAATTATGCCTATGTTAGATTAAATCATTTTGACATATTATTTTTTCTAATTCGATTTTCTCTTCTGCCTCCCCAACAGCCCTAACTTTTTTAAAAAATTTAATTTTTGGGAATAGTTAAGCCTCCAACGGTATTTTAAAAAATATATAATATAAGATTCTAATAGGACTCAAAGCTATAACAAAAGAATGCTTTATCATACACCATAAATAATTTTAACAAAAAAGTGCGCCTTTTGCCTCCCCAAAGGCCTTAAAATATAAGAAAAATTAGTTTTTCCGCACAGTAAATTTTGACCGCCAATAACATCAATAAATTGCTTTAGTTATAATAAAACGGTTAAGAAGCAAATTTTCGCACCTGTAAACTGTCCGGACTCGTCTAAATGAATAATTTGCGCATGCGTCGACAAGATCTAACGCGCAAAGGTGCGTTATTGTGCCGGCGCGGCGTTTCCCCCACCGTCGCACCCTCCTACTGGCTTTGTTTTAGCGCTAGTCGTTTTTAGTCTACATGAGAACTTAGTCGCGAACGTTTAGCGTTTTGTTAGTGCGTGTTTTGTTTTTTACGTGTAGTTCTGTTTTTTAAAAATGGCCAAATCAGGGCCATCCGGATTAACAAGATGTGCTGTAAACTGCCCCGTGTTTGGACAACCGTCGAAATTGCCTGAAAATGTTCTACCAACCTACGAACAAGTTATGAAGTTTTGTGCCTGGATTAGGTTCAATAAAAAAGTAAGTAAAAAAGAACCCGTATTCTCTGAAATATCCCAAGAGGTTGCGGTAAAATTGGAAGAACTTTGGCATAAAGCATCTATTGCTACAGTTTCTCATGCCAGGATATTACAGCTTCTGCAATCATATCATAACAAATTTATGAAACTATGAAGCCGTTTAAAAACAGACAAGTTAGTGAAACTTACAAAGCTAAAATAGAACGTTTTAGAGACGAAAGTAAAACACTTTTTGATATAGCAGCGTGCAAATGCAAAGTCTTTGCTTCTTGTACCTGTGAAAAAACTAAAAAGGTGTCTGTTGATGAGCAACAATTCCTCTTAGATCAAAGAGGAGCAAGAAAAATGATGATAAGTGCAGTGGATGTAAAGAAAACGACAAAGCTGATAAAAAGAGGAGAAAGGCAAAAAAAGGATGCTTCTCGAACATTACCTACCTTAGAAGTAACGGATCCGGGAGTGTCAGCTGCCTGTGAGTTATCTTCCAATTCCGAGTCTAACGAATCCTCTGATAGTGAGTTTGAATTGCTTCAAGTACCACCGCCCACGCCTTCAACATTCGAAAATATTAAAAAGAAACAGCAAATGCGAATTCAGCTCACGACATTTGCAAAAACATGCGACAGACATGGAATATCAGATAGATCAGCCGCTACTCTTGCGTCTGAAGTTCTAAATGATATTGGAATAGTAACACCAGAAGATCCTTCTAAAATTATCGATCGAAGTAAAGTTAGGAGGGAGAGGCGTAAAACTCGTTCTAATCTCCGGGAGCAAGAAATGGCTCCGAATATGATTAAGTTACGTGGTATCTACTTTGACGGGCGCAAAGATAAGACTCTAGTCCAAGTCAAAAAAGGAAGCAAGTTCTACCGTCAAACGATTATAGAAGAACATATAAGTGTAGTGCAAGAACCAGAATGTAAGTATATCGGTCATGTGTCTCCTACTTCTGGTTCAGCACTAAGTATTAAAACAAGCATCGTTCAAATGTTAGAAGAAAACGACATTGATACTACGGAATTAGAAGCTATTGGCTGTGACGGGACAGTTGTAAACACCGGTGCTAAAGGCGGTGTAATAAGACTCTTAGAAGAACACTATAAAAAACCGCTGCAGTGGTTTGTTTGTATGTTACACGCAAATGAACTTCCACTTCGACATCTTTTTAATCATTTAGATGGAGACACTACCGGGCCTTGTGGGTTTGCAGGTGCTATCGGAAAGCAGCTAGAGAAGTGCGATAATTTGCCAGTAATTCAGTTTAAAACCATTAAAGGCAATTTACCCGAAATACCAAAAAATATCTTGGAAGAGTTAAGTACTGATCAAAAATATTTGTTTGAAATATGTCAGGTAATTGCTAGTGGTCGCAATACGTCTGTTTCAAACCGAAATCCTGGAAAACTGGCTCATTCGCGGTGGGTGACGACTGCGAATCGCATTCTTAGACTTTATATTACAAGTGTAAATCCAAGCTCAAACTTGACCAAGCTAGCAGAATATGTAATGAAGGTTTATGCCCCGATGTGGTTTACTATAAAGTCAAGGCCAACATGTAAAGATGGTGCAAAACACGTCTTGCAAATGATACAGTTATCTCGATATTTAGATGAAGAGTTGAGACAAATTGTAGACGCTGTAATACAACGAAATGGCTTTTTTGGACATCATGAAAATGTACTTCTTAGTATGATTACTGACGAAAGAAAGCATATACGAGAACTTGGACTTCGTCGAATTTTAAAAGTAAGAAGTTCTTTGCCGCAAAATAGTGTTAGAGTATTTAAACTTTCTCCTTTCTGTTTCAATGCAAATGAGTACTATGAACTGATCGACTGGCAAAAGTGTAACCTAACGGAACCTCCCATATTTTCTAGAGTTTCCACAGAAAATCTGAAAGAACTGATTAAAAATCCAGAGTCAATTGATATTGATTTTGGAAAGTACCCTTGTCACACACAGTGTGTTGAACGGTGTGTCAAGCTCGTCACAGAAGCTTCTGCTGCAGTTTGTGGTCCTGATTCTAGAGATGGATTTATAAGGACACGAGCCGATTCTAGAAAAGACATGCCTTCCTTTAACACAAAAACAGAATTTGCATTTAAAAGGTAGCATGTTTTAAAAATTTTTTTACTATTACTGTAAAATTGATAATTTTGTTAATAAATATCAAAAGTATGCTTTTGTTGTTAAATTTTTCCTAGAAAAAAAACTTATAAAAAGTATTCGAAATCACTAGAAATTGCGTCTATTTGGGAAGACGGAGAAGGCAGCTAAGGTAAGTATTTTGTGGAATATTTTTTTAAAAGACCCAGGAGACTGTTAACTAGCTTATAATTTGTATAAAATGATTTTTTATGCAACATAATAAAAATTCCAATTTATTTACAGTACTGTAAAAAAAATAATTTTTTCCTAAATTTCACAACTACTGGGGAGGCAGAAGATATTGTTCCATTTTTTCCAAACTCTTACAGATACTTAAAGGTAGTGTTGGGCAACTTTTCTGAGGTATTACATTTCGATATATACATATTTTTTTTACCCCCTCTTTCACTCCACCCTAATATATATATATATATATATATATATATATATATATATATATATATATACATATGAAGCAAAATGGTATTCTTGACGGTAGATAAATCAAAAATCTCTCTATATCTTAGGGATTTCGTCGTAAGTAGGGCTGAATTAAACTCTTATTTACTACCCAACGTTTCGAAAAATTTTATTTTCTTTTTCAAGGCTGAAATATGGACATGTTGGTACATTTCATTAATTAACAATTTTTTTATACTTACGTTGGGTAGTAAATAAGAGTTTAATTCAGCCCTACTTACGACGGAATCCCTAAGATATAGAGAGATTTTTGATTTATATATATATATATATATATATATATATATATATATATATATATATATATATATTAATACAGTTCTTTCATTTCAAATTTTAGACAATTTCATTTATTGTTTTGTTATGCAATACTTTTGGCAAACCCTGTATTGGCTTTTAAATCAATATGGTTGCAAAACCCGGTATATGTAAGATCTGGCACATTCTTCAATTTCCGATGACATTTACCTGTCACCATTGAAAAATATATTTAAGGTTAGAGAAATTATAAGTCATGATAGAGAAGAAGTAGTAATAAAAGTATTTCAAATCTTTGTTATAAAAAAATAACAAGTTTAGTTTTGTTTTCAAAAAAGAGGAAAGTTTGTAACCACAGTAGAATGTGGTTATTTATTTGAAAAAAATCAGCTGTTGAATTTGAGATCCCGACGAGACAACATCGCATTTAAGATTTGTCCCAACATTTTGTGAAAATAGTAGAATAAGTTGAATAGCATAATTAATAATCGTAAATCTACACATTCTAAATTCATTGCGTGTGTGTTTTGAAGAAAATTTAATCTTATTTAATTCAAGTGAATTTTCCAGAATTCTAAATTACATTTAGAATAGTACGAGTCTTTTTCTGTTCATTAGTATTGGTGAGTCCGCTCCAGTTTATTATTATTTATCGAAAATATCAGGCCTTTCAACAAAATTGAATGGAGGCATCTAAGTTTTCAGAAATATCAGTTTGAATTCAAACGAAATACCTAATACGTATGGAAAACTGAATAATTCGAAGAATTTATTTAATAAAATTTTGGACTGTGAAAATTCGAATATTTGAACTTTTGTTGAAAAATTTATAAACTTTGAATTTAGAGAGATTAGTTGTTACGATATTTTTGTCATTTTTGAAAGTTTCAGTTTGTTTGCACGATACAGCCTCCGGAGTATATACAAGTGACCACTTTTATGATTGGATATTATTCAGAGCGTCTCAAAGATGAACCCTATTGATATTCAGCTCACTAAAGCTAGTACAACGGGTGCTATGGTACTTGCAGTATCAAATTTTTGTCATTTTTGCAGAATTTTCAGTTAGTTAGCGCGATACAGCCTCCAGAGAGTATACGATTGATCAGTTTTATGATTGAATATGGTTCAAGGTGTCTCACAGATGTGCCCTATTGATTTTCAGTTGACTAGAGCGAGTACAGCGGGTCCTATGTATCCAGATATACTAAATTTTTGGTTATTTTTGGAGAAATTTCGATTTGTTAGCACTATACATCCACCGAAGTGTATACAAGTAACAATTTCATAGTAGAATATTGTTCAGAGCCGGAAAAGTTAGTTTCTTTCCTTAAAACCATTTATTTTTCAATATTATTTTATAAACAAAATAATTCTATCACATAAATCTAGTAAAACTTAATCAGGATAATTGATTTCTGTAACACACAGCCTCCGAAGTTAGAAATGAGGGTTTTTATTACTCGAATTACTAGTAATTTTGCAAAATTAATAATACTTTCCCAAATTTATTTAAAAATAGTTAAATATCTAATTGGATCAGATCAAATATTTTAATCGTCCCTTATTTTTATAATGGTATTATTTTGAAAATGCTTCCAAAGTAGGAGCGAAACGTTAAAATTATACCCATTTTCAATGTGAAATATAATCGTAGTTTAATTATTCATATCATTCAAACTACCTACGAACCCAAGAAAATAAACTTTTTCAATAATGTATAAAATATGTCCCCCTAAGTTGGAATCATATGGAAAACTTTTCTATTGTTAATTTTAGGAAAAAAGGTATTATTCATAAAAAGTTCTGCATTATCTAAAACCTACAGTTATCAAATATCATGCCTCGCTTAAAAATATCCCTATTTTCCTTTTTAGTCCAAAGATACGCTTAACTGCCTTACCGCGTAACAACCATCTGGATGAGGAATAAAATAGCAAAGAATGATGCTCAGCTGCCGCATCTTCACATAGAACATCCTTGATTTCAGGAATTTGGTTTTTATGATGTTAGCTACTTCAATAACTACTGCCAAAATTATGTTTTATCCAGGGTTAGCGATTTTGATGCTAATGCTTTACGATGTATCAGCAGTGCGTCCAGAAAATTTCTGAAGATTCCTCTATCACTAGCATTTGTAAACTGTTGTATTCACCTGACTTTTTTCATAAACTACTGAAAATTACTAATTTTCGAAATTTCTATTTTTTATTAAACTTTTTTGAATTAAATGCTACAATTTTTCTTCCAAAATTTGAATCATATGGTTATTTTTGTGATTCTGTTAAGGAAAAATGTAACAAAGTTTGAAATTTGTCTGTAACAATTTGTTTAGTTCGCTAGCGATGTCATTATTAATTGATTTTTTTATAGGTTATAGTTTCTGAAGTATTCGCAAGAAACTAAACACATTTTGTTTCATCTTCATTTGTTTATAACTTTTATGTGCAATAAAACGGTTTCAAGGCATCACTCCGGATCAAAAGTGCTAACCCAAGTGCTATTACCAGATTTATATCTATATATCACCATTTTTAATTTGTGGAGTAGACTAGTTAAAAAATATTCAAATATACTTCCAGTCATTTATGTGTCTATTAAGTCAAGCGGAGATTTATTTTTTGCTATATTTATTATGACAGACTGATTCCATGTTGATTCAAAACAATTACAAAAAAAATATTAAAATTGTGGTTATTTATAAATAATACCTTTTTAGGAGTTTTTGGTTGCCTGTGGACGATGTTTTGGTTAATAATATTCTCTGATACACCGTCTCTGGATTCCAAGATCAGTAAACTCGAATTGATATACATAACCGAAAATGTAGACGAAACTGAAAAAGAAAAGTTGATAGTTCCTTGGATAAAGATCTTCACATCAGTCCCTGTATGGGCCTTAGCAATTGTCGTGGGTTGTAAAGCATGGGGTTTTTTTGTTTTATTGAGCCATTTGCCCACATTTGTAAAACGTGAGTAATTAGGATATTTTTGAGACCATGATTTGTTTGGATATGAGTGACAAAATTTATTATAATTGAATAAGTAGTACTTCCTTACATATTATGAAACAAAGTCCTCCGTCACATCTGTCTGTCTGTTCGCGAAAAAATAAAAAAACTACTAAATACATTTTAATGCGGTTTCCACCACAGATAACCCACAGATAGATGAGACACTAATTGTGGCGCCATCTAAAGAGCCTGTCGACTAAGCAATTGGATGATGTTAAGAATATTTCTGTAATTTTAGGTTTTGGCGCTATATTCAAATTTACTGTATTTTAATTATATTATTTCAAAATAACCATTTATAGTACATCATTCGACGTTTCATTCAATTGAACTCCATTAACTCAATAATGATAAGATGTTGAGTTAAATTAAATGAAATATGAAATGATGGACCATAAATGGTTAATTAAATTGGAAAAAATAAAACAGTAATCATATGAACAGTTTATTTATTTTGGTATAAAATTACGCAATAAATAATTTCTTTCACAAAGTACTTTTCTTAACAAACATAATGACAATAAATAAACTATAATGTAAAAACAATGCAATATTTAAAAAATAATTTGAGTAACATACATTCTAGATTGGAGTATCATTAGATTTTTAAATGGTTTTAATTCAAGATAAAAGTAGAAAATTATATATGATATTAATTTATTTATTTATTATTATACTCCCATAAACACACAGAGCTGGACAAACTAGTGGAGCATAACTGCTACTTACTTAATTAAAAAAAGTGTTAGCAATGAGTAGTTAACTACAATTTTTGGCAACTTTCTGTGAATGAAAACATTTGAGTATAATTACTGTGAATGTTAGAACAAAAGTAATTAAAATACTTTTACAGGAAAAGTTGTTGGAGACTGCCCAGCTCTGTAAATACAAGGTGCCAAGTAATTACATATTAGAGTGCTAAACAGCACTTGTGATTGTACAAAATTTGAACTTTACATTTTCAGAAAACAGTTATAGAGATTAAAGACAAATATTTGATGCCGTCCCTACTTTTAACCTTAAGTAGAAGGTTTAAGGTCATTTGAAGTAAAATTTGTTTCTTTGGACTTAGAATCCATGTCATTCGGTGTACGTTGATCGTTCGCAGTCATTGTGGAACTGGGTCTTGGTTTGGTATGGCGTCGGTTCAATATGCGGTAGATAAGAGAAACGTGGACGTGAGTTGCGCCTGTGTTGTATGTGCGTTGTGCGTGAGCTGTGAGTGTGCTGGGTTCAATATGCGGCAGGCCTTAAACTTAGGGGAGTGGGTGGGAATGGCGCTCAGTAGGCAATGACGCTCACCTCTACCTAACCCTGTCGAGTTTATTATGTTCCGATTGATGTCGCTTCCTCTTTGTAGCCCTCCAAACGAATCGCAGCCATTCTAATGTCAATAATTAGCGTCAAACGGCGATACTGATAGAAAACGTGTTGTTTGGTGATTTTGATCTAATATTTGTGTCTCGAATATCAAGAGGTAAGTTGTAATAACATTATTTTGGGGTATTGCATCATTTATTAAATCGATGAAGTGTGCCTTGGGCGTAGTTTAGTGTGAATACCGTTTATTCATTCCAACCTTAGAAAAGTATGTCGTAATTTTAGTTAAAATTGTGAGGTCGGGGTAATTCCGCTCATACTGAGTGTATTCCGCTCAGTTTGAACGTGGTAACCCCGTTACTGATCGGCATTGCTTCAACGGATATCTGGCTATTAACTTTAATCATTATTAATAATAATTTATAACCATTTTGGTTTCAGATGGTTCGTAATAGAAAAAGCACAATGGTCATCAGAAGCAATGATGGCTGGCATATAAGCTGTGAGATCCGGGAAACAAATTTGCAAAGTGGCACGTGATTTTGATGTCCTATATAGTTCCCTTCGAGATAGACTGGAAGTCAATTATTATGACTTTCGATTAGGAAGAAAGTCCACATTTTCTACAGAAGAAGAAAAGTTGATTCAGAGCCATGTTTTATAAGTATCAAATCAATTTTACGAACTCATTGCTTTTGAACTCAGAAGGATTGCGTTCCAATTTGCAAAAGTAAACAACATTAAAAATATGTTTAATGAAGCCACTCAATGAGGCGGGAAATATTGACTACATCAGTTTTTAACAAGAAATCCGCGAATTAGCCTTAGAAAGCCAGAGGCAACTAGCCTTAACAGGGTTCAAGGATTTTCTAGAGAGTACGTAGCAGCATCTTTTCGGAATTTAGAAGCTGTCGTGGAGCGCTATAAATTTGATCCTTCATCTATTTATAATATAGATAAGACAGAGATTAGTACGGTGCACAAGCCAATCCTAATACTAGCACCCAAAAGTCAAAAACAAGTAGGGATAGTGACAAGTGGAGAACGAGGTCAAATCACCACCGTTTGATGTGCCTTTAGAGTATCTGGATCTTTATTCCTCACATGTTTATATTCGCCCGGAAAAGAATGACTACGCACTTACAGAAAAATTGACCTCTGGTATCAATATTCAAACGCTTAAAATCGGGTTGGATCACAGAGAAGTTGTTTTGTGAGTGGTTAAAACATTTCACCAAACATGCAAAAGCTACAGATAACAATCCCGTTCTTTTCATTGCCGATAACCACACCAGCCATATCACTAGAAAAAATACGATTATTGGTTTTATAAGACCATCCATAATCCTATCTAACTGAACATTTTATCTTCTTTTACAAGATGTGCACCACAATTTTGCCTGTGAGTATTGTAACATTTTCCAATACTTGCATTAGAAGCTCCAGTACATCTTAGTTTAAATGTATATGTTTTTGGCTGCTACTTGAAATTAATTTCTTTCATAACTTTTTGTAATATTGAACGAGACATTTGTGTGAAATCTGGGCACTCCTTTATTTGAGTCCAAATTTTGTCCAAAGTTGGGATGATACCTCAATTATATTTTTAGTTGTGTTAACAGTTTCTGGACGACTTCCACAATGGTTAGAAGAAACAATTGTTCCAGTGTTCCTATATTTTTTAATAGTGCATTGATTTAGTTAATGCTAAATAGTAAAAAATGTACACATTATTTTCACACAAAAGTGCTATTTTCTATAACTTACCCAACGTTTTTACAATTTTAAATACTGTGTTAGTGATCTTTGTCTTTAGTTGATCATATAAGATTTGTTTATACAGATTTACAATGTTTTGTTTCTCTGTAGACGATAAGTAGCTTAAACTTACAGAACTCCTTTTTGGAGGCGAATGAAAAAGTTTGCTAAACCTTGGAATGGTAACCGAGTCCAATTTCAAATTAGTCCTGAGACTGCTTTTGAATTTTAATAACACAATTAGAAGAAACCAAGCACGCCATAAATAAAACATTGACAACATTGTTTGTTCACAATTTACACAATTGATCGATCATGTCAAAAGTGATGAGTAAAACCGGCTCCGACCTGACCAAACGGGAATCAACAGCATTGCCAACTTTAGTTCACATCAGTTTTCCTATTTTGAAAATAGGGTATAGTATAACAAAATTGGAAGAATACCCGGCAATATGAAATTTTAAAAACTCCCGCCAATTTAAAATTTTAAATATTCTCGCCAGAGAACAATGACATTGTTTACATCACTCACAGAACAAAAACTTCTATCATGCCACTACTATGGTAGCGCCTTCGTGTTGTTAGTCGTAACTAAAGTCTACTTCAAATGACCTATCTCCTTTTTTTTAATAGTAGTTATGTGATCTGTGATATGAACAAATACTGAAGTCAATTAGTTGAGAGAATGAAATAATTTTTGATCCGAAAAAACGGCGTATAGTGAATAGTTTTAAAAATATCGTAATATTCTAAACCTAAAGTTGTTATCGTATTTATTTTTGATAAATATTTTTCAGATTGCTTAAATTACGATTTAAAAGATGCCGGATTTGTATCAGCTGCTCCTTATTTGGCGATGGTGGTTTTGCTGCAGTTTGCCGGACATCTATCTGATTTCATGGAAACTCGCAAATTATTGACCAGAACTCGATTAAGAAAACTGATATTGTCTGTGGGATTATTAATTCAATGTGTTTTCATGGCTTTAGTTGTACATTGGCTTTCGGTTTTTGGAAGCAATTTTTGCCTAATAATGTCTGTTGGTTTAGGAGGATTCACTATGGCCGTGATAACGTAAGCTTATATAATTTTTTTTTGAAGAAACTTTTGCGTATACATTATTTCAAAGTGCAATTCAACAATTTTTCCTGCAAATGTATACATTTTGTACGTTTTCGGACGAAGCAGCAACAAGGGAAATTAAGCCGTAAAAGAACTATAATATTACCAAGTCAAGAAAGTTTTCTCAATTTGATTTTAATATAAACATAAATTTCTTTGATTTTATGCCTAATAAAATGAAAAACGTGTTTTGATTGAAATACGTTTCTGGTGGTAAAATTTTCCACAAAATTTTAACTTAGGTAACATGCAAGAATTGCGACAAACGTTCCTGCTATTGTAGTAGGTATTAGAGATTGGACCTTCCTTGTGGTATGCCGGAGACAATTAGGAAAATGTTTGACTTTGGGCAAAGTTCATATTTTGTTTAATTTAGTTATGAATACAACAATATGAGTGAAGTACGATGTTTTTAACTCTATACAGGAGTCCTTATCAAAGGCCTGCCTTATGCTGGAAATACTTTTTTCTTCTAGAACTTTTTTCATTTTCTGGTCTAATTTATGACATTACTGTACCTACGATGAGATTGATAAAAACTAAAGAAATATATTTGTAATCCGATACCCATTATTGTGGTCTATCTTCTTCATTCAGTCTATCAAATATCAGTTTTTCCAAGAATTGGGATATTTTTGGAATCAAGACGGTATGATGTCATATCTGTTCGATTATTTCCAGATTTGCCAATCATTACAATTTGCGCGATTTTTGAACTTTTGGCCAATATTCAAGTTTCTATGTAATTAGCACTATGCCGGCAGATGGTCACCGATCTGAAAGTAGTACCATTGGATGTTGGCATAGCAATGAATATCGACAAGACCAAATTTATGACAAACTTGGTAACAAACGATAATAAAATGTCGATGGAGACGAGAAAGATCATGTATATGAATAGAAGTATCTAGATCATGAGATGGAAATAGGAAGAGATAACCACACGTGCAAGATAAATACATCTAGGATGGGTAGCCTTTGGTAAGTTGAATAATATCTTATGAGGAGACTTGCCAATATGTTTGAATGCATTGTGTTATACCTGTGATGATATATGGAGCGGATATGCTTACTCTGACAAAGATAAGATGAGATTAGCGCAAAGAGCTATGGAAAGGATAATGCTGGGGTCACGAGAAAAGATAAATCGTAAGAAGAAGAACCAAGCTCAATGACATCATTGAAATCATGACTCAAATGAAGTGGAAATAGGTAGTGCGTATAGTCTGCGTATTCGCCGATAATAGATGGCCAAAAAGATTATTGTAATGGTGACCTAGAACGGATAAAAGAAGTAGGGGCACCAAGAAGACGGAGTGATGGTATAACGAGAATTGTAGGAAACTGGATAAACACCACCCAAGACAGGGACCGATTGATTGCATTAGATGAGACCTATATACAGCAGTGGATAAAAACAGTTTATGTATGATAATGAGTATTCTACCTGTTAATAACTCAAACTTTGTATGGACTGTAACGTTTATTCACTTGGCATAAATGTAATGAAAAGAAAATATTTATTATTTTAATAGCAAATTTTGAAAACTACGACGTAAAGCTGGTCAACGGTCACTGTTGTTTATTGTTGACGATCGGACATCGGACGAATACATCATGTGATCTCTCGTAGTAAGCTCACATATCCAGCTAGACCCTTTTTGCCGACACGACCTTAACTCCACCAATCATAATCGTTTCTTGGTCGTGCAGTGGAACTTGGTTTTTAAATATTTTATTTTAAATATATATACACGAGAACGGCGGCAACGTGTCCCCTCTCCTTGAAAGTTTATACCTTCAATTACCTAATGTTCATCTCGGTCAGTCTGAAGAGGGAAGTGGACATTTTTTATAAAACATCCCTTAACTTCTCCTTTCACAGTTTTCAGTGTTGCGACTCTGACAACTCCACCTAGACCTAAAACTCTATCTCATTTGGGTAATTAACAGTATTTTTTCGGGTACCGCTTCCACCTATGTCATGAGAGTGTAGTACAGTTCCTCAAACGACAGCAAACTTTCTCCCATCGAAAGATTTGAATGAAATTTGCTGGACTTCACGCCCTCTACCCAAATTCCCCCAAAATCAGGAGAACCTGGAGGTATGAATTTCCATTATATACCATGAGTAGAGGCTGCTTCCACAATATCATTACGACTTTAAACATTCTCATAAATTAGAAAGTTCTTAACTGGCAGCCTTAAAATTCATACTGTTGTCCGAAACGATCAATGAATGTTTTCCACGGTGAGATATGAACTTTTTTGAAGCCAGTATAAATGCATCTTCAGATAATTCCATGACCAATTCCAAATATATGGCACGGGTGCTAAAGCACACGAGAAAAGCTATCCAACATTTGTAAATCTTGGCTGGCTGACATTTTTATCAAACCTCAACATGTAAGCTGACACGCGAAAAAAACGGTTAAATTTTGAAAACTTTTGGATTGAGAATTCAACTTTAGTGATTAAGTGTATGGACAATACCATAGGTTCTATTTCCGGTAATTTTTCTTCACTACAAATTTTAATCAACCACTAAGGCCTAAGAAACCACAATTTCGAATCTGAAACTTAACTAGGCTTTATTCCTCTAGAAACTAAATCAGCAGCCTTGGTTTCAGGCAGTACATACCGTTACACACAATCGCTTGTGCTTGTTTGAATTTCAGCGACCTAGTGTTTACATTGGGAGCAAACAGCAAGCTTTGTCCAACTTAATACTATTGTTGAGTCACACCACAAAACGAATTTTTCTATTTTCATTGTAAGTGAAAAAAAGACTTTATTCAGAAATATAATCAATGACAAATTGACCGAATGCAAGTCTAGTAGCCCTCCTTTGCACGTTTTCTAATAAAACTTGGTCGCGAATAAGATCAGGATATCACACTCTAGAGAACGATTTTTGTATCATATAGAGCCTGGATTTCACGCGGTTGCATACGGACACAACATGTTCACTCCACGATAAATTTGAGTTCACTAAGATGCCTAGGTCATCATGGCTGGTAACCGTATTTAGTATCTGCCCATTTAAGTTGTATGATAAATTAGGATTGGTCTTGCCAATTTGGAATAAATTACATTTATTAATGTTCAGGGGAA
This sequence comes from Galeruca laticollis, assembly GCA_963921935.1. NCBI lineage: Eukaryota > Metazoa > Arthropoda > Insecta > Coleoptera > Chrysomelidae > Galeruca > Galeruca laticollis. The sequence goes on along the minus strand of OY998183.1, from coordinate 16,560,154 downwards.
GCAACCAGTCCAAACATCACCGCTGTTACACACGTAGGTCATTTTGGAGGGTGAGATGGTCTCTTAAAGGGTTAGCAAACATTTTTGTGTCATCGGCATAAAAAGAAACTGAGTTTGAGACCAATATTTGAAGATCGCTTGCGTAAACAACAAACAACAATGGGCCAAGGACGAAAACCTGTGTAACTGACGCCGATTTCCAGATTGGTGGAATAGAACATTGCGTGAAAGAGGCATTCATGATGATTGAAAGTTGATAGGAAATTGAGTCTGCACATTTTTTAAGAAACATTGCTTGCAAACCGTCAAGACCAGGCGAAGTGTTCGTCTTGATATTTAATATTTTTTCTTAAATTTGCTGGGGTGAAAATTCGATATGACTAAGGGATTCTAAGACACGAGCACCAAATATTGGAGGTAGAGTGTCATCAATTGGTTCAGAAGTAAATGCCTCAGGAGAACCAATGGACAACGTTTCGGAAGTTTCATAATTAGACGAACATAATACTCCATCACTTTTCCTAAGTAAAGGGACACCAACTTTAAACGAAAGACAGGAACGCATGTGCTTAAAAACTTTTTAGGGTTGCCACTATTAGCAATACTTTCATCGAAACCTCTTCTGGCGTTAGCCAGCCGACTAATTATTGTATTAGGAAATCTTCTGTGAGTTAAGAAATCTTCATTATTGTTGGTGCGTTTAAATCTTCTCCACAAATTTCGTTTATGTTTTATCAAATCATGTATTTCACTATTGATCCATGGTTTTCATTTGTTACAGAAAATTCTTCTTTCTCTCGTATTCTCATTCAAATATTTTGTTACCGTGTCATAGAAACATTCCCATAAATGTATACAGTTGTTATTATCAGGCAATATGTTATCCCAAATTGATGGACGAGAGAGTACGATTGACATTTATAAAATTTGTTACTTCGATAGTCATGTAATTCTTATCATCGTCAGCAGCGGGTAAGTTAAGTTGAATATTGACAGTTATTGCTGCATGATCGGACTTACCTATTGGTGAACTGATCTCCAGGCATGATAGAAAATAAGATCGAGGGTAGAAGGATTATTATTGTATCGGAAACGAGTAGGTTCGTGACAACTTGGGTTAAATTGCATAAACAAATTTTTTGCATTATTGCCCTCAGGAATATTTATTGTCGGCCAGGATATATCCGGAGATTTGAAATCCCCGATGGTAACTAGATTGCCAAGCATGGATAACTCATAGAGTGACATTATCTGCAAATTGTGAGTCACTTGGACGATATACGCAAGATAAGTGTATGGACATGAGACTTTTGGATATTTTAATGCATATAGCATCAATGTTTGGGACAGTTATATCTATTTCAGATATAGAAAAATTAAGAGTTATATAATCAGAGAGGTATATCCAAACACTTCCTCTAGGATTGTTGGGTCTATCGGTTCGAAAAATAGTAAAGCCATAAATTCGAACCACTGAGTCAGAAATTTAAGGCTTAAGCCAAGTTTCGCTGATAAGTGTTATGGAGGGTTTAATTAAATCAACCGAACATACAAATTCATTTAATTTGGCACATATCGAGTCAAGATTAGTATAAAGTGATAACCAGTTTTCAAAATTTTGAGAGGCAAAATGTAACTATTTTTGGTAATTCTCGTACACATTTTATGGTAAGGGTTTTCTCTCCTTTTTTGGTGCGATTCTCTAGTTCTTTGCGCAATTCTGTGAGAAACAATTGTTGTGTTGGAATTTTGTCATCCACAATGGAAAATTTGCTGGTTGAGCGAGTCTCTAGAACCTTTTTCTTATTGTTTAGAATGTATTTGGCATCTGATTCGGTTGGCATGACTACTTTTAGCATACTGGGAAAGAGCTGATTTGGTTTGCCTATTCGATAAAATGTGACCGAAGAGGAGGGATAGCCGACAGCGTCTTGCACTTCCTTAATTGCAGCTCGGTCACATTCTTTTTCATCGATGGAATCCCCGTCAGTTTCTGGTACACCCTTAATCAAAATATTTTTGGCACGGACCATGCGTTCGACAGCCTCGTTCGCGATTTTGTCGGTGATTTCGACGGAGTTATTTGCCTCCACAGTGGCAATTTTATTTTTTAACGTATTTAACTCGGCTGTAAGAGTGGCAATATGATTGTCTATCATTGTCTGCAGATCAGTCCTAAAATCAGTAAAGAGTTTCTTTAAGTCGAGAAAATTTCCCAAGTTGGCAACGCAAGAGTTACACAGAATACTCGAACTTTCTGACGCGTTACGCGATCAGACGCAGATATCCCGCACAATCCATGTGTACTTATCGCTTGCAGCCGTCACATGGAAGTACTGATTCTCGATCGGGGACAGACTTTGAACCTTAGACTATCATAGTCTAAGCTTGGAACAGTGACCGCAGTTATTAGGCATCGCCGACCTTCACAAAATTTGACGAATGTAAAGAAAAAAAGTTCAACTGATAATGCGTACTTACTGTAGTTCGTTCAAATGCACTTTTTAATTCACTGATGTATATAATTATTGTCACAACAGCAATACTAACACTTTAACAATTACGTACAAAATTTTCAAAATATTCAAGCATTCAATACTAACAGCAAATTGATATTTTAATGGAGCAACGAAATGTGTGTATTTACCAAATCATAGGCGCACGATTATCAACGTCCTGTCGTTTTACTTTTGGATTTAATTGAAGTTTACGTTCTAACGAAATAAATTTCCTTTAAGCTTGATCATACGATCCAACAAGTTCATCTAGTGAAGCTTCGAGAGGTATTTTGATTATTAAACGACCGGACTCTGTTCGACTCGTATTTCATGCAAAATGTTCTTCACATGCGATTTCTTCTTTTGAACGCAACGGTGGTTCTATCGAATATGCTTATTCGATTTCCCAAAAGTATTTTAGCTGCTCTTGAATATCAAAAGTTGCGTTAAATTACACAGTAACTTTTGTTCAGCACCCGTACATTCAACTGATTCGGTAGGTCCCGCCACAATCCAGCCTACCTTTGTTTTTTGTACGGCTAAATTGTTTCCGAGCGATCCCTGACGTACGCAAATCAGAGATCAAAATATTTCTGCCCCTATTAACATAACGATTTCACTGGCCATACCACCAGCAGTGTTTGAGGTTAAGCTCAAAACAAATAAAAAAGTTAGACTCAAGGTCTTTAGTTAGCCATTGTATTAACCAAGGGCGCTGGTATTCGATTAGCAATTTAAATTAATGAGCTTCGGGATTAAAGCGAGGATTGGTTAATGACAACTCGAAATAAACAAATAACAAATTTAATTATTAAAGGAGATAATAAAGGATTGATCTCCTGTAAAATACAAAGAAAATTTAACAAAAAAAATATGCATAACTAAATTGAACGGCCGTTCTTCATGGATATTAAAACTAATGAAACATTTACAATGTAAGAACCTTAAACGTAAATAATTAATGCGTTAATGAGTCTGAATCTAGCACAGAGAAAATTTCTGTTGAAATCAAAACAAAAAGTTACCTAATATTCACTAAGACCGTTCTGAAGGAGGTAGTGCGCGGCGAAACACAATCTTTGTTTATCAACAGTATAATAGTTATAAATTATAGTACTCACGTACAACCTTGTTTGAATCTTCTTGTCGAACTGCTTCTTAGCACAGAGCACATATACGTAGAATCACCTTTGCTAATTACACGTTTTGAAAGAGTTTGAAAGACAACTGTCAAATTGTAATGAGTATATGTATAATTGTGAGCGTGGTCAAATGTAACTTACTTGTTGTAAATTACTGTAGGTCTAAATATCCTTTGTTATCGGTTACTCTATGCGATAATCAGAAGATTTTATCCACAATGCTATCATAAATCAAATTGAACCTTTCCATTCAAATCAAATGGAATAAACATTCACTGCTATCGCGTTGCAATCACTCTTGAATTTTTAATAGACCTTTCTATTAATTTAACAGAAACCGTGGGTCCGGTGAACTATAGGGAGACACGAATTTTTGACTGATTTTGCGAAAAATCAATAGTACTCACCTATTTTGAAGATTATCCGTCGAAAAATTTGCGGGTTATACACAATTTACAGAGAAAAATCCAAAAAAAGATTTTTTTTCGTCACGTAAACCATCACTTTTGGATTGAATATTTTATACAAAAAACAGTTTAAATGTATCGCACTGTACAGGAAAGTGATCAACAATATATATTCTCACAAATTATAATAAAATTTCAGTTAGTTTGCTGATAGTATTATTTAAATTAACACTTTCATAAATATATATAATTGTAAGACAACAAATTTGTATGTGAATAATTTTAATGACAGAATTGACAGATACCTTTTTGTGAAACGTTATGCGTAACCAAAACCATAAATCTAAATATGAAGTCTCTAACATTTTCTTTTCATCATTCAGTGCGAATGAGAACATTTTACATTTGTTAGGTCATTATAAAAAATAAAATTGTTTGAACCATTTAATTATAAATTAATATCACGTTTGGTTCTCTTTATTTTATACTTTATAATATAAGAGTTATACTTAGGTACAAAGTGACCGTTCATTAAACATTTAACATATATCTCACACTCTGTAATACAGCGTTCATAAACGCACCACGGGAATCGCCGAAAGTGTACTCTTAGTTACCCGCTCAAAATCGAGGAAATTATTACCCTGACATGCGTAATTCGTATTACACAAATGTTCTTGTTTATAGAGGTTAATGCGTCAGTAATTGTTATTCTGTGGGTTGAGGTTAGCTATAAGTTTCCATCAGCAGAATATTTTCAAATTCCATTGGTAATAATGTTAAAGGTTGAAACACTCCACAATCCCTGTTTTCCGCAACCAACGTAAAATAATTTCAATGTCAAAATCAAATTTGGACAGGGTCGACCTACAAATAGGTAGGGCGCGCGCTCTAATCGTTCAAGTTGGTTTCTCCCTAGGTTTCTACCCGGCGTTTGACTGACATGTTACCCTGTCAGAGTTCTCTCCTCACCTCGCCAATATATTATGAATGCAGTCTAGCGTATATATACAGATATGCAACCAACAAAACAGAATATGATACTTTGTAGCATAGTTGCCAGCTGTAATTGACTACTTGAGAATCATGGTATTTTTTACATTATTATTAAGATGCGAAATCAAATATCATTCAAGAAGGGGAAGGAAATATAATCATTGGATTCATCCTTCGCGCACATCAGGTTATTCAATAAGGGGAAGGGAATATAATCATTGGATTTACCCTTCCCCTTCTTGAATAACCTAATAGGGGAAGGGCGAATGCATGCATTCGCCCTTCCCCTATTAGGTTATTCAAGAAGGGGAAGGGTAAATCCAATGATTATATTCCCTTCCCCTTCTTGAATAACCTGATGTGCGCGTTACAAAGTATTGGATATTTTTCATGAAGGGGAAGGATGAATGCAATGATTATATTTCATTGTCCTTCTTCAAATACTCAATATAAATATATCATCATATATAAATGTGTTTATAATTTCATTTATTTTCTTGAGTTCAGGTTAAATTCATTCAATCAAGATATATTTTAATCAAATATTTGATTTCGCATCTTGATAATAATGTAAAAAATACCATGATTCTCAAGTAGTCGATTACAGCTGGCAACCATGCTACAAAGTATCGTATTTTGTTTTGTTGGTTGCATATCTGTATATATACGCTAGACTGCTAGAGTGCATTCATAATATATTGGCGGGGTGAGGAAAGAACTCTGACAGGGTAACATGTCAGTCAAACGCCGGGTAGAAACCTAGGCAGAAACCAACTTGAACGATTAGAGCGCGCCCTACCTATTTGTAGGTCGACACTGTCCAAATTTGATTTAGACATTGAAATTATTTTACGTTGGTTGCGTGAAATAGGAATTGTCGAGTGTTTTAACCTTTAACATTATTACCAATGGAATTTGAAAATATTCTGCTGATGGAAACTTATAGCTAACCTCAACGCATTAACCTCTATAAACATGAACATTTGTGTAATACGAATTACGCATGTCAGGGTAATAATTTCCTCGATCTCGAGTGGGTAACTAAGAGTACACTTTCGGCGATCCCCGTGGTGCGTTTATGAGCGCTGTGTTACAGAGTGTGAGATATATATTAAATGTTTTATGAACGGTCACTTTGTACCTAAGTATAACTCTTACACTCAAGACGTTGGTTTGTGAACGCACCCCTACTGATATAAATGTTCAAGTTTTGGTTTCATGGTATATTATAAAGTATAAAATGAAGAGAACCAAACGTGATATACATTCAAAATTAAATGGTTCAAACAATTTTATTTTTTATAATGAACTAACAAATTTAAAATGTTCTCATTCGCATTGAATGATGAAACGAAAATGTTAGAGAATACATATTTAGATTTATGGTTTTGGTTATGCATTACGTTTCACGGAAAGGTATCTGTCAATTCTGTCATTAAAACTATTCACATACAAATTTGTTGTCTTACAATTATATATATTTATAAAAGTGGTACTTTAAATAATATTATCAGCAAACTAACTGAAATTTTATTATAATTTGTGAGAATATGTATTGTTGATCACTTTCCTGTACAGTGCGATACATTTAAACTGTTTTTTTGTATAAAATATTCAATCCAAAAGTGATGGTTTACGTGACGAAAAAAAATCTTTTTTTGGATTTTTCTCTGTAAATTGTGTATAACCCGCAAATTTTTCGACGGATAATCTTCAAAATAGGTGAGTACTATTGATTTTTCGCAAAATCAGTCAAAAATTCGTGTCTCCCTATAGTTCACCGGACCCACCGTAGTTTGCGTAGTGAGAGTTGAAAAAACTATATCAACCCAAAAAACACCTTTCTCGAACTTTTCCGTTCTCGACTTGTCACCTTGACACATCAAAACTCGACTCGACATTTTTGTCAATGCCGTCGCCAACTACTGTACGGGGTGGGTCGTGTATTTATTTTGACGTCTTAATGATTTTTCAAATTCTACGTCAGAATGCAAAAACTTAACCAAACATTTTCACAAGGAAACTGCAAAACCCGTTGAATGTGGTGTACAGGGTGAATCAGGGTGAATAATAAATGTTTAGTTGAATTCTTTAGTTCGAACTAGTTTTCGAACAAGCAGAATCAGTAAGTTCGACGGAATATTTATCTTATTGGTGTTGACCGGTTTACATGGCAGATTTGCCTGAATATGGGGAAAAACCAAACACGAACCTTTGTATTAAAATAATTGTGCAATGACTGTATTTCAACCTCACATTAGTACTGTACATTTGACATCATTTGCTTTATACCCGATACTTTCATATTTATGTCCTTTTTATCCAAATCCACATTACTTTTTATAAAACTGCTCCGAGAGGCCGAATCTAATGAAACTCTTATAATGTGCGCCTGCTGATTTTTGTCCAAAACCTGTACTAACGTAGTACTAAGCAATGTTTTGGCTGGACTGTTCGCTTTTTCACATATTTAACTGTTTTCTTGTACCCCTGTAACCTTTTGTATATTTGTGGATACACTTGCGCTGGTACTATTAACATTATTGAATTGCAGACGTCGAGGTAGATGTATTAAATAACATGTTTTACACGGGTAATTCCTGAATACTTTACTATGATAGCCATGATTTAAACCATTTATACAAAATTTCATTTCTTGTTCTTTTTTAATACGATTGTTGATACTTAAGTTTGAAAACTTTTCAATTCAAAATCGAATGAGATACTTATTTACACATAACGTAATTTGACACCTCTGTAAGCAAACTTCTGTTATTGCTCTGATGTTTTTTCGTGTCATGCGTATTAGACTGATTTAATTTTATTGCTTCCAGCAAATTTGCTTTATTATTCAAAAACTTATTCATATCTTCCAAAGTCGAAGAATCTCTTGTATTTTTCAATTCGTCCCACTCCCTGGCCGTATGAGTATCTAACTTTGTACTAATTAGGTAAATAATTAAAGTATCGACCGTGGTTTCTTTAATTTGCTGAAGGAAATTTCAGAGCTGAGAAATCGAATCTATCACTGACCTTATACGATCAGAAGATTACCTTTGAATAACTTCAATATTGAAAATGGCTTTCACGTGATTCTGAATCTATTGTATCTATCTAGCAAGAGATTCCAATCCCCGGGATATTTTTTATCACAAAACTCCAAAGATTTTATTACCAGTGCAGCTGAGCCTGAAAGACAGTCCCGCAAGTAATGATATTTATGTATGTTACTTGAAGACGAATTTGAATTAACCAACGATTCGAAGGTATCACGAAATTACAACCAATTTTGAAAAGACCCATGAGAGAGAGAGAGAGAAGTTCGAGAGAATTTTTGGTGGGTTTGTTGGTTTTTGAGTTGGTTTTGGGGGTTTTCAAGATAAGGCCCTGATATTGGATACGGTTCCTCTGCAGGGCGGGGTTGGGGTTTTTTGATGGGGTTTGTGTGCGCGTTCGGTGGGGGTTGCTGGGTTGTGTTTGTGTTGAGAGGGTAGATGGTTGGTTGAGGAAGTCGAGGGGAGGCTGTAGTTTGTCGTTTGTGTTGAATTGATTTGAGTTGAGTGAAAGGTGCGAATAGTAATAATAATCGTAAATCTAACAATTTCGTCGATGTCGGCCCATTTGGATAGTGAATAAATTCACCATGCTACAGGAAAAAACGTGAAAAACCTGCAGCACCGACGGGGGGGTTGGGGCTCGCGGAGTCAAATGGAAGTACTTTCACTCATGATGGGAGTGAAAGCGAAGTGGGCACGTCTGCCTATGTTTGCGATATATGTACGGAATTAGGCGATGAAGAGTGTCGGCTATGATGTCCCTCATGTTGGGAATAGCGTTCATTAGGGTGACAGTTAGGATTTCTATGATGATTTTGGAGTCTGTAGAGAGTTCGAAGGGAACAGGTGGCTTTTCGAGGGTGACTGGGGCGGTTTATTGGGGGGTGTTTGGTGGCCTATGGGGGCAGCGGGGTGGAAATCGGCGTGAGTTCCGTCGCAATTTGTGCAAGTAGGAGTACCGAACTTGGCGCATTTTTCGGTGCGGTGGCTGGTTTGGCCGCAGGGGGGGCATATCGGTTGAGACCAACAAGAATCGGAAGAGTGTCCGGATTTGGTGCATCGTTTGCAATATTTTGGGACGGGGGGCAGCGGGTTGACGTTGGATGATTCGGACTGATGTGGAAAGCCAAAGAATGAAATGCCGGAAGTGAGGGCTTGGTGATAGTGGATCTCGGAGTGTGTGATGATGCGGAACATTGGAGTGGGTTTATTCGTGGCTTGGCGATAATTCGCCAAGTTTTGGTGAACGGGAGTTCTTGATCGTGAAGAATTTCTTCGGATTCTTCGAGAGGGATCGTTGGATCTACATTCCTGCAGACAAGTGATAAAGGGGGTATTAGGATTTTGACTGGTTGGGGTGGACGTTGAGTGGAGTTTAGAATGTGAATAGTGATGTTGGGGTCACCAGTGGAGTTTTGGATTTTTCTAATGATTGTGTTTACTGACAAAGTGGAAGAGGTTTTAAGGAGGGCTGTTCTATTGAAGTTTGCTTTCAGATATAGTATGTGCCCGTTGAGAAGTTCGAGGGTGTTTGAATGGGTAGAAAGAGATTTTTGGGTTGAATATTGTGGTGGGAGATTTCTGAGGTTCAGAGGTTGGGTGTATGTTGTGTTGTTGGCGGGGGTTGGTGTGGGGTTGTTGAGGGAGGTAGGAGCTGGGGTTGATCGGGGTGTTTTCCCGACGAGGGTGAAATCATCCTCGCCGGCGATGGATGGTTGTCGGACGATTGTGGGAGTGTGGGTTGGGGAACTTACAGAGGAGACGTAAGTCCTGGAGGGGGATGAGATGGAAGTGTGTTTTGGGGTTGACGTGGAGGGGTTTTGAGGGTTTAAGGTTGGAGTGGAAAAGTTTTGAGAGTTTGGGGAGGATGAATTAGTAGATTCTGGTCTGGAGAGGTGGTTCATTTCGTTTGTTTGTCTTTGTAATGTTTGAAAGTTTGAGGTTGACGTGGAGGGGTTTGGAGGGCTTGGGGTTGATGTGGAGGAGTTTTGAGGGTTTGGGGAAGATGGATTGGGGGCTTTAAGTATGGAGTCTAATTGTATTTCCGATATCGTCAAGTTCTCGTAGTAAGTATAGGGTTATCGTGGGGTCAGCTGTGGGATCCAGGTGATTAACTTTTTTTTCGAGTTCGTAGAAAGTTGGGGTAATGTCGTTAATGTCGGCGATTTGGGGTGTGGTGCTTTGGGATGTGGTGCGTTGTGATCTGCGGGTGCGTCTAGAGGACATTTTGGGTGTTTTTGTGTTATGAATAGGTGTGGATGGCTGTGAAAGCTAATACCAACAGCGGACTCACTGCTGGAGGAAGTTGCCTTCCCAGTTAAGGGTGTCCTGACTTATTAAATTTCGTGGGTGTTTTATATTTACCTGGGTTAATAACCTTCTTACGTCTGGTGTGAATTTTTGTTGTTGTGGTAGTTGCGGGTTTCTTCAGAGGATCATAAATAAAAATTTGTTTCGAAAGAAACAGTTGTAACACTTCTAAATATTACAGGAACTGCCAAACTGAAAAGTTCGACAGAACACGTGGGTTCGTAGATTTTTGGTGGAGGCGACCAAGTTGCCGGTGAGGTCGACTACGAGTTGGTTTGGATCAGTGACCCATTCTGTTATTACACTTTCCCCATCAAATTTTGGAACGTTTATACGGGGGAGGCTCCAATCATCTTGCGGTGGTTTTCTATTGGCTATGCCCGATTCATGACTTGAGCTACTGTTAGAGCCACTTTGACGTTCAAAATCGTTCAAATGTTGTGTAATATCAGGGTAATAATTTCCTCGATCTCGAGTGGGTAACTAAGAGTACACTTTCGGCGATCCCCGTGGTGCGTTTATGAGCGCTGTGTTACAGAGTGTGAGATATATATTAAATGTTTTATGAACGGTCACTTTGTACCTAAGTATAACTCTTACACTCAAGACGTTGGTTTGTGAACGCACCCCTACTGATATAAATGTTCAAGTTTTGGTTTCATGGTATATTATAAAGTATAAAATGAAGAGAACCAAACGTGATATACATTCAAAATTAAATGGTTCAAACAATTTTATTTTTTATAATGAACTAACAAATTTAAAATGTTCTCATTCGCATTGAATGATGAAACGAAAATGTTAGAGAATACATATTTAGATTTATGGTTTTGGTTATGCATTACGTTTCACGGAAAGGTATCTGTCAATTCTGTCATTAAAACTATTCACATACAAATTTGTTGTCTTACAATTATATATATTTATAAAAGTGGTACTTTAAATAATATTATCAGCAAACTAACTGAAATTTTATTATAATTTGTGAGAATATGTATTGTTGATCACTTTCCTGTACAGTGCGATACATTTAAACTGTTTTTTTGTATAAAATATTCAATCCAAAAGTGATGGTTTACGTGACGAAAAAAAATCTTTTTTTGGATTTTTCTCTGTAAATTGTGTATAACCCGCAAATTTTTCGACGGATAATCTTCAAAATAGGTGAGTACTATTGATTTTTCGCAAAATCAGTCAAAAATTCGTGTCTCCCTATAGTTCACCGGACCCACCGTAGTTTGCGTAGTGAGAGTTGAAAAAACTATATCAACCCAAAAAACACCTTTCTCGAACTTTTCCGTTCTCGACTTGTCACCTTGACACATCAAAACTCGACTCGACATTTTTGTCAATGCCGTCGCCAACTACTGTACGGGGTGGGTCGTGTATTTATTTTGACGTCTTAATGATTTTTCAAATTCTACGTCAGAATGCAAAAACTTAACCAAACATTTTCACAAGGAAACTGCAAAACCCGTTGAATGTGGTGTACAGGGTGAATCAGGGTGAATAATAAATGTTTAGTTGAATTCTTTAGTTCGAACTAGTTTTCGAACAAGCAGAATCAGTAAGTTCGACGGAATATTTATCTTATTGGTGTTGACCGGTTTACATGGCAGATTTGCCTGAATATGGGGAAAAACCAAACACGAACCTTTGTATTAAAATAATTGTGCAATGACTGTATTTCAACCTCACATTAGTACTGTACATTTGACATCATTTGCTTTATACCCGATACTTTCATATTTATGTCCTTTTTATCCAAATCCACATTACTTTTTATAAAACTGCTCCGAGAGGCCGAATCTAATGAAACTCTTATAATGTGCGCCTGCTGATTTTTGTCCAAAACCTGTACTAACGTAGTACTAAGCAATGTTTTGGCTGGACTGTTCGCTTTTTCACATATTTAACTGTTTTCTTGTACCCCTGTAACCTTTTGTATATTTGTGGATACACTTGCGCTGGTACTATTAACATTATTGAATTGCAGACGTCGAGGTAGATGTATTAAATAACATGTTTTACACGGGTAATTCCTGAATACTTTACTATGATAGCCATGATTTAAACCATTTATACAAAATTTCATTTCTTGTTCTTTTTTAATACGATTGTTGATACTTAAGTTTGAAAACTTTTCAATTCAAAATCGAATGAGATACTTATTTACACATAACGTAATTTGACACCTCTGTAAGCAAACTTCTGTTATTGCTCTGATGTTTTTTCGTGTCATGCGTATTAGACTGATTTAATTTTATTGCTTCCAGCAAATTTGCTTTATTATTCAAAAACTTATTCATATCTTCCAAAGTCGAAGAATCTCTTGTATTTTTCAATTCGTCCCACTCCCTGGCCGTATGAGTATCTAACTTTGTACTAATTAGGTAAATAATTAAAGTATCGACCGTGGTTTCTTTAATTTGCTGAAGGAAATTTCAGAGCTGAGAAATCGAATCTATCACTGACCTTATACGATCAGAAGATTACCTTTGAATAACTTCAATATTGAAAATGGCTTTCACGTGATTCTGAATCTATTGTATCTATCTAGCAAGAGATTCCAATCCCCGGGATATTTTTTATCACAAAACTCCAAAGATTTTATTACCAGTGCAGCTGAGCCTGAAAGACAGTCCCGCAAGTAATGATATTTATGTATGTTACTTGAAGACGAATTTGAATTAACCAACGATTCGAAGGTATCACGAAATTACAACCAATTTTGAAAAGACCCATGAGAGAGAGAGAGAGAAGTTCGAGAGAATTTTTGGTGGGTTTGTTGGTTTTTGAGTTGGTTTTGGGGGTTTTCAAGATAAGGCCCTGATATTGGATACGGTTCCTCTGCAGGGCGGGGTTGGGGTTTTTTGATGGGGTTTGTGTGCGCGTTCGGTGGGGGTTGCTGGGTTGTGTTTGTGTTGAGAGGGTAGATGGTTGGTTGAGGAAGTCGAGGGGAGGCTGTAGTTTGTCGTTTGTGTTGAATTGATTTGAGTTGAGTGAAAGGTGCGAATAGTAATAATAATCGTAAATCTAACAATTTCGTCGATGTCGGCCCATTTGGATAGTGAATAAATTCACCATGCTACAGGAAAAAACGTGAAAAACCTGCAGCACCGACGGGGGGGTTGGGGCTCGCGGAGTCAAATGGAAGTACTTTCACTCATGATGGGAGTGAAAGCGAAGTGGGCACGTCTGCCTATGTTTGCGATATATGTACGGAATTAGGCGATGAAGAGTGTCGGCTATGATGTCCCTCATGTTGGGAATAGCGTTCATTAGGGTGACAGTTAGGATTTCTATGATGATTTTGGAGTCTGTAGAGAGTTCGAAGGGAACAGGTGGCTTTTCGAGGGTGACTGGGGCGGTTTATTGGGGGGTGTTTGGTGGCCTATGGGGGCAGCGGGGTGGAAATCGGCGTGAGTTCCGTCGCAATTTGTGCAAGTAGGAGTACCGAACTTGGCGCATTTTTCGGTGCGGTGGCTGGTTTGGCCGCAGGGGGGGCATATCGGTTGAGACCAACAAGAATCGGAAGAGTGTCCGGATTTGGTGCATCGTTTGCAATATTTTGGGACGGGGGGCAGCGGGTTGACGTTGGATGATTCGGACTGATGTGGAAAGCCAAAGAATGAAATGCCGGAAGTGAGGGCTTGGTGATAGTGGATCTCGGAGTGTGTGATGATGCGGAACATTGGAGTGGGTTTATTCGTGGCTTGGCGATAATTCGCCAAGTTTTGGTGAACGGGAGTTCTTGATCGTGAAGAATTTCTTCGGATTCTTCGAGAGGGATCGTTGGATCTACATTCCTGCAGACAAGTGATAAAGGGGGTATTAGGATTTTGACTGGTTGGGGTGGACGTTGAGTGGAGTTTAGAATGTGAATAGTGATGTTGGGGTCACCAGTGGAGTTTTGGATTTTTCTAATGATTGTGTTTACTGACAAAGTGGAAGAGGTTTTAAGGAGGGCTGTTCTATTGAAGTTTGCTTTCAGATATAGTATGTGCCCGTTGAGAAGTTCGAGGGTGTTTGAATGGGTAGAAAGAGATTTTTGGGTTGAATATTGTGGTGGGAGATTTCTGAGGTTCAGAGGTTGGGTGTATGTTGTGTTGTTGGCGGGGGTTGGTGTGGGGTTGTTGAGGGAGGTAGGAGCTGGGGTTGATCGGGGTGTTTTCCCGACGAGGGTGAAATCATCCTCGCCGGCGATGGATGGTTGTCGGACGATTGTGGGAGTGTGGGTTGGGGAACTTACAGAGGAGACGTAAGTCCTGGAGGGGGATGAGATGGAAGTGTGTTTTGGGGTTGACGTGGAGGGGTTTTGAGGGTTTAAGGTTGGAGTGGAAAAGTTTTGAGAGTTTGGGGAGGATGAATTAGTAGATTCTGGTCTGGAGAGGTGGTTCATTTCGTTTGTTTGTCTTTGTAATGTTTGAAAGTTTGAGGTTGACGTGGAGGGGTTTGGAGGGCTTGGGGTTGATGTGGAGGAGTTTTGAAGGTTTGGGGAAGATGGATTGGGGGCTTTAAGTATGGAGTCTAATTGTATTTCCGATATCGTCAAGTTCTCGTAGTAAGTATAGGGTTATCGTGGGGTCAGCTGTGGGATCCAGGTGATTAACTTTTTTTTCGAGTTCGTAGAAAGTTGGGGTAATGTCGTTAATGTCGGCGATTTGGGGTGTGGTGCTTTGGGATGTGGTGCGTTGTGATCTGCGGGTGCGTCTAGAGGACATTTTGGGTGTTTTTGTGTTATGAATAGGTGTGGATGGCTGTGAAAGCTAATACCAACAGCGGACTCACTGCTGGAGGAAGTTGCCTTCCCAGTTAAGGGTGTCCTGACTTATTAAATTTCGTGGGTGTTTTATATTTACCTGGGTTAATAACCTTCTTACGTCTGGTGTGAATTTTTGTTGTTGTGGTAGTTGCGGGTTTCTTCAGAGGATCATAAATAAAAATTTGTTTCGAAAGAAACAGTTGTAACACTTCTAAATATTACAGGAACTGCCAAACTGAAAAGTTCGACAGAACACGTGGGTTCGTAGATTTTTGGTGGAGGCGACCAAGTTGCCGGTGAGGTCGACTACGAGTTGGTTTGGATCAGTGACCCATTCTGTTATTACACTTTCCCCATCAAATTTTGGAACGTTTATACGGGGGAGGCTCCAATCATCTTGCGGTGGTTTTCTATTGGCTATGCCCGATTCATGACTTGAGCTACTGTTAGAGCCACTTTGACGTTCAAAATCGTTCAAATGTTGTGTAGCCTTTGCCATCAACTAGTTGTAATACTTGTCAAACCAATACCTTTCATTCTCATCTTCATCCGTACCTTCTAAGTCACTCTCTATGTCAGTTTGAATTTCCTCAAATTCTGACCAAATTGACTTCAACCCGTTTTTTCTAGTTTCTATTTGATAAAACTCTTGAAGCGTATTGTTTTTCTTTTTATCCTCAATTCACTTAAAAAATTCTTAAAAAACGTCAATTTTGTTTTTAATGCTGCTTTTCTTCTAATATTTTCTTGCTTTGCTATTTTGTACCGATAACTATACACTTATGCTTTAGTACCAAATTTGTAACGATAAAGCGTTGCCTATAATAATTTATTTGCATATAAACATGCGTACTCACTATTACGCAAAACTGCGTACAAAATTAATATTTTTCCTTAAAATGCGTGCAAAAGCTACTTACTTTTTCTATACTGTACAAACTATTGATGGGCAAACGTTCTCCGTACGTTCAAGTAAAAGACACTACGCAATTTTACTGAACCTGATGCTTGCAAAAGCGAAGCCAAATCAGCTAATAGGAAAACTTTTTGATGAGGTTATGCAGTAAATTAGGCTAAATATTGAAACGACTCACCCAGTACTCGATAAAATTTACCATAATACACGTTTTCGTAAGATTGCTGTCTATTTTATACGCGGTGGTCCCATCCGACGCGTTAGGACTATGTTAATAATCCAAACTTTGTATTAGAGAGATATTGCTAATTGCCAATACCGCATATGGTGCGGTATTTATGTTGCGCTATTTCAATAACGCTCTACCTAAAATTGATTAGGAAATAAGAGCTATTGCCATCACTGTTACATAGCACTGCGTTATGTAGGAAGTAACGTAACCTGTCTTTTTGTGTACTTATAATTTTTTTTGAAAGTTAAAACCAAATAAAGTTACTATTTGCATATTTGAAAAAATTAAATGTTATTAAGTATGGATGAAGATCTTGAAGCGGTGATTCTAGCTGTAGCCAATGAAAATGATATTGAATATGTAATTTTACATAATATACTTGGAGTGGAGCAAAACCAAATAGAAGATCCCCAAGTCTCTATTATTGAATTTAACTTGAACAACATGCAAGAAGATGATATAAAAAATAATTTTAGGTTTGGAAGAAGAGGTATTTATAGGTTGGCGAAGGCTCTTAGAATTCCTGAAAGAATTTATACTTCCACTCGTAATTCTGTTAGAGGTTAGTATTATAAGATACAAGAGCAAAAGTAAATATATTGTCTTATCTCCTTTACATATTTTATTGGTACTTTTAGGAGTTACTGGACTGCATACTGTTGGATATTCAACATTTGTTCAATCTTTCTGCTCAAAGTATCTCTCAGATTATCAATCATATCATGTCATTAATTTCTCACCAACATAAACCCTAATAACACACTTTTGTTTTTAAAACGTTCCCAGAACATACTTTGGCGACAAACACTTAGTTCCCGGGACAGTTGTTTTTAGTCGCAAATTGTTCCAAGAATGTTCCTGGAACGAAGTTTGTGAGCATTTTGAACATTCCCTGGACACAATATTGGAACATTCCACGAATGTTTCAAATTATTCCTAGAACATTCCTGGAACCTCAATTTTAAAGCATGTACAGATGTTTTTTGAATGTTTTATGGGATAAATTACAGGATTTTCAAGAAATGAATGAAAAATAATGACTCATAAAACAAATTGTTAAATTCCTTTATTTATTGTAATTGCCTTAACCCATCTCTGCGCTTTCTTTCTTGGGCTCTCCTAAGCCATGCTCCAATGGCTAATTCTGTTTCTTTTTTATTTTTTGTTAATTTTGTTAATTCTGCAGCTTCTGTAACAAAATACATGTGCATTATACAAAAAGGAAATTCGATTTTTATTTTTAAATAATATTCAAACTTTTACCAAAAATAAACTTGTTTCTAATTTTCTATTTTTGTTTCTTAATATTTTCGTACTTCAACCTTATTTATTTTAAATTTTCACCATTTTGTAAAAATTAGTGCACATAGTGTATCCATGAATAAAATATTACTGAAATTAACAATTATAGGACTAACAAAAACATACCTACTACGGCCCTGCATAATTGCAGTGTGTCAAACTGCTCCTTCTGTTTTCTTCCTTTTAAGGAATAGAGAAGAGCGATATCATCTGATAGGATTGGCTGTAAACATCTTCTTAAAAATTCGGTCAAATTGACTCCTCCAAATTTGGACAGATAGTTAACCCAAAATTATAGAAGATAACTTTCAATCAATTCGCATATAAGTATGTGCTTGTCCACATACGAAATATTTAGCACTTTTAAAAATATTTCTGCATTGGAACACATATCATTTGTAGCAGTGTATGTAAAAAATAAATTACCACAGACGAAAAATTAGATTTGTCTTCCAAAAACGCTTCCAGTTTCCTTAAATCATCTTCGGTTTTTATTGGAAACGACACTTCCACTTTGCTTAAAATATCACCTTCCCTTTCTGACGGTTCTTCTCTGGAACTCTGCAGCAGTAAAATGTGATCTAGTTTGCCATTTACTTCGACTAGCAAATTTTTAATAAAATATATGTCTTTCTTGCAGTCGCAGTAGACCTCTGAAATAAAATAATTTTTCATATAAGATATATTAAGCTTACTACAAATATAGATATATTCATAAATTCAGAATACACCCACAGTTTAGTCAAATTTTCATAATTAATTTCTATGAAATGTATTAGTTATTGTACTACTCTATATATATATTGAATGATATTGAAGGTTTTGGCTAAAATAAAGAGATATTTTGGTTTGCTAATACATCCAATTTAGTTAATTAATGATGAACAAAATTATTTTAGATAAGTATATCACAGTATATACAATGGTGAAAAAATTACTTACTATTTTGAGAATCCTTTGCAGCTGAAAGATTTTGGTTGCTTGTTGAATGCCTTGTAGTCGTAGGTGGTTTAAAAAGCTCTAAAAAAAAAGAATCACGTCAATACTCATATATTCTGTATTTTAAGGTTCTACTTTATTAAAGACTTCCTGCTGCTTTTATTTCCACGTAAAACAATTAATAAATCTTGAAATGCTACGATTAAACTGCAGATATAATGCAATATTTATAGTTAACGAAAACTCATGTCATATAAAAATATCTATTACATGATGCCGGTATAAGAGGTATAAGATATATTCCGTTCTATGATATTATAAATAAAGTGTATTCGTAATCTTGAAACCAATGAATCCAAAAAATAATTTTTGTGAATAAGTATAAGTAAATTTACCCTGACAATTTTACAGAAATATTCAAAACTAAACAATACCTTCATTTTCTTCTGTAAATGCTTTCTCAAAATCATACTGATGTTTGTTAGATGTCATTTGCATTGTATCTAAAAGGAAAGAATACTAAGAAATAAACATTTTGCAATTAAGCAATATTATGAAAAATTGTGTTTTGCTTTTGTGAAAATACAAAACTTTCAGTCACTTTTTCATAATTTAAGACGTGTATAAAGTCTGCAGTATTTTGCATTTCCAATTAAACAATAAATTACCTAAGTTTTCATAAATGTCTCCTGTTCTTTGTATCTTCGGAGGAAGTGGCAACTTGAACAATTTTTTTTGTTTAGGTGTAACCACATCATCACTGTCAGAATCTGATAAGTAATGTAGTGGTTTTATTGTGCGCTTTTTGGGAATAAACTCATCTTCATCATCAGTGCCCAGATCACTTGTTAGTTCAGCTTTTTAGCTTTTTTTCTTGCTAGAGCATAATCATCTAGAAAATTATATTACACTCTTAAATTTGATCCAAATAAATAAAGCTTTTTAAATCTCTATTTACTCTAATTTCATCATATAGTATTTAATTTAGGAAAATTGCTGAATTTACTTATAAAACAATTATTGTAATATTTGAACAAAGTCAAAAATAGTTCTAGTTATGTTTACAGCTTCTACATATTAATATTTGCATCTAATTTGGAACGGAAAGATTCAAACTGGATTATTAGAATTAAATAATCTTTAAATTTTCTCTAGAAGAAACTTCATTCTTAAAGGAAGAAAATAATAAAAATTCCATTAAATCATTGTAACAACTGTAGAATGTTCTAAGAGATTATTCAGTACATTTTCACAGTACTCACTAAAAGTAGAATTTCTCAATGTCCGCACTTTATGCCTTGGCCAGCAGGTATTGAAATGGCACTTTCTGATTGCCACATTTAATTTTTCAGCAGGCTGGGATGGCCAAAAACATTGATCACCTTCAATCCATTTTGATGGCACTGCCTGTACCGATTCATGTTCTTCCTCTTTAGTTGGTTCAAAAACAACCACGGTCTACGATGGTGGTGAAGACGACATGAAAGCTCAAAATAAAAAAAATATTACTACTGGTCAGAACCAGAATAATGTTTTATACAAATAAAAAAAATCTTTTGTATCTTTTTTTAAACATATACCTTAGTACAGTTAAACTGTTATGTTTCAATAATAATACAATATCTGTAGATCAGAGGCATAGTACACTATGTTACATTTAGCAAATTTTACAGTAGAAGAGGCTCAAGTTTTTTATTTTAATGTATGTATCTAAATCGACTTCTTTTAAATGTCACTATAACTTCCATAACTATTCAGTATAGGTTACCTCCGAGTGAATTACCAAAACTGAAATTTTGTTGTGTACTTAGCATGTTTTGATAAAAAATGGACAGACAGTTTAATAGTTAAAATTAAATTAAATTCCAATTAAAAAATGAGAAATCGAAAGTAAATCAACAAACAAATTAATTGTTACTAGTGTGAAAAAGAGGAAATAATACAAATTTATCATGATACTGTAATTTTACAAATTTTTGAATATTTTCCGACAATGACCAAACTTCTAGTTGAGAACTTTCCTGTGATGCCAAAAATATATTTAATTCAGATGAATTGCAAGGTAGATTATAAAAGTTTTCCAAGACATCAAATTTTGTTCCAATAATTTGTATCTGATTGTTAACTGAAACTATATTTTTAACATTAACAGCACTTCCATCTTCTACTAAACAACAATTATTTGGTTCTTCAATAGACAAAAAAAATTGTTTAACCAAAACCTTACTGAACTGCTTTGCACTTCTAACATTTGGAAGAATTGGACCTCCATAGTGCTCTCCTTTTAACACAGTGACATTTGAATTCTGAATGCATGAAGTAACATTTTTATTTGCATTTTTCCTTTCTTTAATTCTATTTACAATCTGTTGAAGCGGTTGATCTCCTTTTCGAACCAAATTCTTTGAAAAAAGCATATTGTTTTCAAATGGAAATGCACTAAAGTTTTCTATACTTCCAAATTCTTTTGAGTCCTCAACAATATGCAATAAATTGTGCACATTATGAGACACGTGTTCTTCTCCATAAATAATTATAAAAGTTTGAACAAAATACTCCAACAAATCATTTGCATATTCAAGATTTTTACATAGGGACAGTAAAATAAAAGCTACATGCAATGACATAAAATTTTGATACATTCCATCTGGAATATAATCCTTTAAAACTACCGGCCCAGTATAAAACAAAAATAATCTCAATTCTGTTGCTTTCCATCGTTTCACTTCAGAAAGTGATCTTGGTTTTCTGGCAAATTCTTGAGGTATTTGGGATTTAAACTCCAAATGTTTTTGAGAAATTTGATTCATCTGATGCAATGAAAATTTATATGGAGGTTTACCACAGATCCATAAATTGAGCAACAACTTTTTCATCACTCCAAGGCACACAAGGTGCATATAATCTAAAGAAAAGCTAGATATTATGTTTAAGCCAGGTAAATTTTCTAAAACAGTTGTGTCTATGTGATGAGTTTCCTGCTCTTTTCTCCTGAAAGTAGCATCAGTTCTCAAATGAAAGTGATCTGAGAAATTTGGAAAACAAACTTTATTATTTTTATAAACACCCTCAATATCACATTTTGAACATGATTTATATCCACTGTGACCTCGTATACATTTTGTAAATGATTTAGCTGGTACATCACATATAAAAGCTTTTATTTCGACAGAGTAAAAGTTACCATTATGAATTAAACCATTATTTAATATTGGTATGCATTCATTTACAAACTTAGTTAAGAATAAATTAGCACTTTTAGGTTTCTCAAATCCCTGGAAAAGCCCAACAATTTCAACTTCTCTTTTGTTTAATTTAAATAAACTAATCATTATTGGCCACAGCTGACTTCCTGAACTTTTCGACAATGGCAAACCATCCACATTTACAATGACTTTTAGATTATTTACAGATTTGTCATTCAATTTGTCTATTAATATCCTTAACGATGACTCAAAGCCAAAATGATAATAAAATCCAGGATCTAAATTGTCTATATTCGTATTCCTAGGTGTTTTAAGTACAGTTCGGGCATCTTTAGGTAAATCCAGGTTCTGTTCTCGATGTATACCTAGCAACTTTGATAAAGCAATATGTGATATATTATGCTCTATGGACTAGTTAACCAATTGGGTGGAAAGGTTATTTGGAGAAACTTGCAAGTTCTCTATATTTTCACCATGTGATATTGAAGGAGTATTTTGAGACAAAATATCACATATTGTATTTTTATTTTGGTAAATTTTTCATTATTGCATATGTTGATGAAACCATTTACATTTTCAGTTTTTTGATTACTGAGCCGTTTGGTAATCGAACATATTTGCATCATCAAACTCAGAATCTGATGAATCATGATGTAAAAAGTTTGATTCACTGCTCACATCACTTGTAATCAATTCCGAGGTGAAGTCGGAAGTGTTGGATGTACAACTATGAATTCGCTGTCGTTTGAACCTTGCAGAAAACTGATGAAGGATTATTATTTTTGAATATTTATCAGCCATTGTGCCAGTCCCGAAAGTTTAGTATGCCAAGAGAATAAAACTAGTGATATGCACTTACCTCAAACGAGAATTTCTTTTTCAGTCCGCAAAATTTACAAAACAGGTAAAACCTCAGCTCAGAATCCACAGAAATGGGTAAAACGTAGGTGATTTGCAGGTAAAACAAATAAAACACTAGCCAGAAATAAACACTTGCGCGGGAAACAACGTGTGTAGTGTAATGCCTTGGGGGTGTTCTGTATCACAGATAACCCACATTCTGTATATTCGTCTAAGATGTTCGTTCTTCTTCTTTTTTGTCAACTTTCTTCTCTTTTTTTAACTATAACTAGTACTCAGTAAAAATGTTAGCCATTTCTCTGTATAAATTCTTTGTTATAAAGGTTATAACAGATTATATATGAACTTATATTTTTTGATGAAATTAGAAAAAATGGTTAATTTCCTGTTTGATTAATTCCACCGATGCGTGTCCTGTAAAAACAGCAAATCCAAATCTATTATCGATTTTCAAAACAGCGCAGCAGGGACAATTGCAACATTTTGTGAATATATATTATATAATAAAAAATACAATTTTTTACTTATAAAAAATGGTTCCTTAATTTTATATGAGAAAATCAAAAACCTAATTAGTATGTTCCAGGAACATACGCATGTAACATTTATTGAATCTTATGCTAAAGATGTTCCGGGAACATCATATTTGAAGCGGGGACATTCAAGACAATTGGTAACATAAAAAGAACGTTTCAGGAACAAAGTGTGTTATTAGGGAACACATGCTGCAAGACCTCACAAATTTAAACTGGTTAAATTTAGAGAAAATGGAAATAAATTATGAGGTTCGTAGATTTTTGAATCTGTTATTCGAATATCCATTATATGAAGCGTAAATTTTTTCTTAAAGTAATGTCCTATATCAACAAACTTTGTAAATCATCCATCAAAATATATTTGTAGGCTGTAGGTGCAAGGGGTGGAGCAGTTCAGCATTGTTGGGGATTTATAGATGGGACTACAAGGCCAATTTGCAGACCTTCCATTGACCAAGAAGAACATTATTCTGGATACAAAAGAGTACATTGTTTAAAATTCCAATCAGTTTTATTTCCCGATGGAATAATTGTGAGCATTGAAGGGGCATTTCCAGGTAGATACCATGACGCAAGATTATTTAGAGAATCAAATTTGTACGCAGAGTTAGAGCAAGTAGCAGTATTTCCAAATGATCAGAAATTTGTTCTTTATGGCGACCAAGCCTATGGAATTAGGGAGCTACTTCTGTGTCCTTTTCCTACTCGACAAAATGGACTACCAGAATATTAACAACAATTTCATAATTCAATGAAGATCATTAGGGCTAGATTTGGAAAGTATGTACATAGTAGCGCTGTCATTTTGATAAACTGTCATACAACTTCATATGGTAGCCAAACCAGCCATTATTTTAATTTGAGACCACCCTCACTTGAAGAATATTTAGGAAATAAAAATTTCAAAATAGGAAAAAATTATAAACCAAAGTACACAGCCAGAGAATGATTATTAATTAAAGGTTTCTAAAGAACATTCGGGTTTGTTTTCTCGCGTTTTTGTATTTTATTCATCATATATATATTCTATGCATTTATATATACTTTAAACATAGACAAATGTAGACTAAAGAACATGGTATGAAAATAAAATATAAATTTAATTATGTATATTTATTTCAACAACAAAATTAAGACCTGTACAATTATAAAAAAAAGTCTAATATTAATCCTATCAACATTTGCTTAATTTAATCATTAAATACTGAATAAGTTGTTGTTGGGATTCAATTGTTGTTAATATATTTTCCCTCCCACCCATTTCCAATCGCATCTTCTCTTTCTCAATGTTTAACTTTTCTTCCGGCTGCCTCTAGCTCAGATCTCTTTTCTTTCAAATTCATTCCCCTTTCTTCTAATGCAACTTTTCTTTCACCTCCAATCCAATTCTCTTAGCCTAATTTGCCTGTCTTTGTCCTCCTTTTTTTGGAGGTATTCTAAGGCATTCTTTCTTAAGAAATTTTCCTTATTGTTTCTTTGCTTTACTGGTCCTAAAACAAAGTACAAATTAGTTTCATTCATACAATTTTTTTAGAAATACTTATTACCTAATATTCGTTTTTTGGCTTCATAGCTTTTACTATAATTAGATATTTTGGGTATTGTTTTATTTTCTTCTCTGTTTTCTTTAAATAATTCAAAAATCTTTTAAATGTGAAGTTGCCTCTGAATTAGTTAAAGGAGTTGTAACTTTGTCATTACTTAGATCATCCACTAAAATAATTACCACCTTTATAATAATAAAAGAACAATACCTAAATAGTTATATTTAATAATAATTTGTTTAAATGATAACTTTCAGTCACTGTCATTTTAAGTTGGAGCCTCTTTTTCTACGACTATAACTTCAATATTTTCCTGATTATCATTGTTATCAATGTAATCACTGGTCACAAGAAATCAACCAAGATTCAAAAGCAAACTACAATACACAATCTAAACATGATAATAAATAAAACCTTAACCTCAGAAAACCGATGCGATTTGTTTTGTTTTGTCAACTGCGCAGGTCCATTATGTGCCGTATTTACAATAACGCTCAACGGTATGTAACCGTAAATTACGTGAAGCGCTAACGTTACCCAAACAACACAAGTACATACCCTGTACATCCCAGGGACGTCCTTCATTTGTTACTAGGACGTCTCTGGGATATCCTTTATCGGGACATGGTACATACTAGGGACGTCCTAGGGACATCTACTTTCCACCAAAAAGGACACACAAGGGATGTCCTTTTGGTACGTCCCAGGGATGTACCAAATCCCGACGAATGACATCAAAAGGCTACCTTAGGGATCATCCCAGGGACATTCCTGGGATATATAAAGTACATCCCCTGGACGTCCTCGAATGTCTTTTTTTCATTTATTTAATTCGATATATTTCATAGAAAATATGAAGAAATAAATAAAATCCAATGATTTTCAACACAAATCCACTTTAATGAAAAATAACAAGTATCACATAATTAAATAAAATATTTAAAAAAAATCGACAAGCAAAAACTCATTCTATACATAAATTGATGTGATAATAAACTAAACAAAAACATATATTCATATGGTAATAAACAAAATAAAAATTGACGAAAGAATTAGAAATTGTACAGATATATATTAGCTAAGTGTTTCATTTGTTGTAGGCATTGCCTCATCTTTTTCTCTGAGGCTTCTTTCCTTTGCTCTCCTGAAGAACTTCTGTAAAGCCTCCTCAATTTGTTTTTGGTTACCAATGGCTTCAGAAGATTCTGTAACAAAAATTTTATTATAGGTGAAATTGAATTATGAAGTTTACTAAAATAATTTACAGTAAAAATAGATAAAAATACCCACGAAGTATCATTTGTGACATCTTTGTCTCCTTAAAACATAATTTTTCTTTCGTCCCATGACGATGATATTTAGGTAATATCGAAACAATTGTCAATTTTGTAGAATTTTTACACCAGCCTTTAAACTCAACTTATTATACCTCCTCAACTAGAAAATATCCAACTTTAACTTCACAATTTTCACAAAACAAAAGTACACATCACATTTATCACAAACTTTTTACTGCTTTTCACATCCAATCAAACAAAGAAGAGTTAGGTTAGAAACGTGCGTATATGAATGGCATTTAGACAAAGGAATACGATCCCCCAAGTGCGCATGTTGCATGGACAGATTTGAATTTGATTGGTAGCGGGAAATTTAAATGACAAGACAGCTGCATGCAAGTTGAAATTGAATGATTTAGTTTTTCGCTTGCGATTTACACACAAACCTAACCTGAGCAAGCTAACATAGCTTGAAGTTTGAAAATTCCTGAATTTTTAGCTAACCCTAGCTTGATCTGACTTACCTTACTAGACAGAATAATCATACAAAATTGTTAGCGATGCTGTTACTGAGTTAAAAAAAACTGTTCATGTGACATGCGAACTTTGAGGATCAAATTCCTATATATCCATTATTTTCCAGAAGTAAAACAAAAATTTTCAAATGAAGGTAATATCAAGTTTGAATTTTCATTGGACATTTTAATAAGTTTCAATGATTCTTATGTAAATTGATATTAGAAATACCAGGGACATGAATGGGACAACCTATGGATATACCAGATGGGATGTCCTCTGGACAATCTCTGCAGGACATCCCCTGGATGTCCCAATCATGTCCTTGTACCGCGGTACATAAAAGGGACATACCTAGGACATCCCTGTGTTGTTAGGGTATTAGCGTTAGAGACGTAAGAAAGTGAATCGCGCATTTAATAAACGTCAAAATACCGCAAGCGTAATTACCGCAAAGCATTTTTTACCAAGCAATATCTCTCTATTGACTGTAACATGTATTTACGTAGCATTGCATAAACGTGATGAAAAGAAAATATTTCGTATTTTAAAAGCAATTTTTGGAAACTACGACGTGAAGCTCACATATCCAGCAAGACACTTTTTTGCCAACACGGCCTTCCCTCCACCAATCATAATTGTTTCTCGGTCGTGCAGTGGTACTTGGTTTTTAAATATTTTATTTTAAATATACAGGGTGTCCCAGGACTAATGGGAAAAAAGTCAGGAGCGTATAATCTGAGCCAAAATAATGTTATTACTTCATATAAACTTTTTCTATGCAGGCCCTCGTTTTCGAGTTATAGGCCCCCAAAGTTTTAATTTTGAATTGGGTTTTAATTTTTATTTTTTGTACTAGTTATTTGATCTTTATAAAATTTACGGCAAAGCTATAATGTACGTGTACGTTTATTTTGGAAAGGTAAACAGATTTACAGTTGTGTCTTGAAGCCAGGGACGGACTACCCGCAATGGCTAGTGATCAAAAACTTTTGTAGGGATGGCACACCCTGTATGTATATATCGAAATTGACTTCCTCACACATTACGCTAACGAAAAGGTACTCCTGTTGGAATTCGATAAAATAAGCCGTTTGGCTAATATTTACAGTTTTATTAATGCACTAACTACCAATTTACCTAACTAACTTATTAATACGATGTCCAAGATTTGCCTACAGTACTACAAAAAAATAATTTGATGATAGCATATGATAAAAACATTAAGAACTCATTTAATGGGAATTAAATAGGAACGGAAACAACGTAATTAGTTGCGTTTAATCAAAATTACGAACACAACATTATTAAGCCATTGAGAAAACCTCTAAAAAGACAAGTTCAAAAACATTTGACAAAAACTAATTCCTAAACAACAACAAAAACTAACGTTATTGTAATAAGTGTTCAATATCAGCTCCTCCCACTTCCACGCACATTTTAAGTCTACGAAGGTTGTTTCTTTGCACTTGAAAGAGCAATTTCACACTATTTCTAATAACATTGCAGTGTAACACAATTCTGTCTATTAAATCTTGCCTTGTTTGCACAGGTGTTGCGTATACCTTTCTTTTGAGATAACCCCAGAGAAGGAAATGTATAGGATTAACGTCTCCTGATCGCGGTGGCCATTGAAAAGGGCCTCCACGACCAATCCATCTATTAGGAAACCTTGTGTGTAAATGCTGGCGTAAATCTAAACTGAAATGAGGAGTGGCCCCATCATGCATGAACCATAAATTCCTACGAGTTTGTAGAGGCACATCATCAAACAGGTTCCATAACTCATTTTGCAAAAACTCCAAATATCTCTGACCGGTCAAAGTACCGTCAATAAAGTACGGTCCTATCAAATGATTGCCCAAACATTAACCATGAATCTATGCTGGTTCCTAGTTTGGATAATGCCATGTGGATTCACATCATCCCATAAATGCATATTGTGAGAATTAAATAATCCATCTCTGGTGAAACCGTAAAAAGAACGTTACTAATAAATGTATTGTCTGCTTGTTGTTGTCGCAGAAACCACTGGCTATACTCAATTCGTGCAGGATAATCAGCGACTGTGTACTTTTTTCATGTGAAAAGGATATAAAAGCTGTTCTTTTAAGACGCGATGAACAACTGATTTCGAGACGTTATGTTCTCTCGATAATTTTCGTAAGCTCGATGATGGTTCGTTATCAACTGCATTTAACAAGTCCTGTTCAACTGCCACAGTACGTACGCTTCGTACTGGACCTTCTCCACCGTTTTTGGCACTAAATTTTGTTTTGTATACATGGAAAATTACATTTACTTTTTCCTGTTTCTCGTAACCTGAGATCAATACGCTCAAACATTTGTCTGTCTGGCAATGCTCTGTTTGCAAAATGCTCTGCATAAAGCCTTCTGGCTTCTAAATACTTTCGAGAAGCCAGTCCATATATTGAATGCAATTCTGCGCACTCAATAAAAGTGAATTCTGCCATAGTAACTGTTAAATTAAGGACTTATGAATTATTGTCTACGAACTATTCTACACAACGTTTGACCAAATTATCCTATGGTTAGTTCATAAACGATAAAAACACTTTTAAAAAGTTTCTACCAACTTTCGAATTAATAAGTCGTTAATGTTTTTCATCTTCTGCTATCGTTAAATTATTTTGATGTAGTACTGTAGGTGTAAATCTTGAACATCGTATTAATAAGTTATTTAGGTAAATTGGTACGTAGTGCAATAATAAAACTGTAAATACTAGCCAAACGGATCATTTTATCGAGTTCCAACAAGAGTACCTTTTCGTTAGCTTAATGTGTGGGGAAGTCAATTTCGATAATTTAATACAGGGTATGCCATCCCTGCAAAATTTTTGGATCACCAACCATTGCGGGTAGTCCGTCCCTGGCTTCAAGGCACAACTGTAAATCTATTCACCTTTCCAAAATATGCATACACGTACACTATAGCTTTGTCGTGAATTTTATGAAGATCAAACAACTAGTACAAATAATAAAAATTAAAACCAAATTCAAAATTCAAACTTTGGAGGCCTATAACTCGAAAACGAGGGCCTGCATAGAAAAAGTTTATATGAAATACTAACATTATTTTGGCTCATATTATACGCTCCTGACTTTTTCCCATTAGTCCCGGGACACCCTGTATATACACGAGGCTGGAGGCAACTATACTGTTTTTAAGTAATTCTGTTAAATGTTATATGGTCATTACTTATGAATATATAAAAATTAAATAAGTTCATATTATATGGATATAAATATTTGATGCAACTTGCAGTTAATAACCTAAAAACCAAATGATGCTGATATGTAGTGATTGAAAAAGAAGGAAGAGATTACGAATAAGAAATTGGTTGAAGGTACAAATGGCCAGTATCTCTAGCTTATCGAAACAGTATTTTGACAAATTGTTGAACGATTATACTATAGGATGGAAGATGAAGAGATGAAGGAGATGAAAAGTGAAATACAAAACATTTAATAGAAATAATCAAGAACCTAAAAAAAACGAAAAGAGTGATAGATAGATGAGATATCTAGGCGGAAAAAAGTATCGCCTTATTAAATGGTTTGTAAGATACTTCTGTTTTTCTAGCAAGGCAATTATTGAATAGAATAACATTTTAAAACATAAATATAACAACGAACCGCTTATCTATGTTCTGTCTACGCCATAACAATATTGTTCACGAGAACTGCATTATTTACGACATATTCATTTGCTAAAGCAACTTTAGTATATAGAATTTCAACTATGAGTTTAGTCTTGACATCCATGTATCTACTGTTTATAGGATAGGTCACAGGTGAAAAAAAACTTTTAGATATCTTCGCACGTGAGTTCAAGGTTGCATTCATAAAAAAACAATTACATGCTTGGCAAATCAGGATCATGTTATGCATAATAATTATTAATAACTGGTAAATGATATACGTTTTAACAGATAAAGAAACTACATTATTTATTCATATACATATAAACAAGAAACAGGTGTCGAAAGTATTCATTACTATTTTTATTGTTTTTTTCTGTAGGGTTAACCCGTTAGACTTGAGTCCAAAATATGGTAGTACTATTGGTGGTATGATTCACTCATGCGGAACGATTTCTGCGATTCTAAGTCCAACTGTTACTGGATTTATTGTTACTGAACAAGTGAGTATTTCATATATCACTGCTTAAAACTATGCGACCAATCTGAAAAAGCATTTTACAAAAGTTTGAATTCCAATTATAAATATATTAGCAATTGCTTACACATAATAAAAATAGCGTTTTTGTAATTCCAGACTCACATTTGTTTTTATAGAAAGCTTCACAGAATATCAGCGACTAATTTTTCCAATATTTTCTCATTCCCACTTTTCTTCGCAAGTTTTCTTAATATTTTTGTTTCTGTCCATCAAGCTGATCCCATAATTCCATTATATTTTATTAGAAAGAAGTGCGGTTACTGCAGATGCCAAACTTGTTGTTAATCTAAAAGACTCTTGCACAGTTTGGACTTGTTTGAAATCATGTTTTTGGTGAAATGTAAATCTCGTACCAATTAAATGAGCATAAGGCGGGGCACTATTTTCTAATAGTTTTTTGCAGTCTTCCTTTTTTTAATTTATTTATATTCGCACCAGATCCTCGGCGGCCATCATCATAGATTTTCAATTATGTTTAACTGAAACCACATAACTCTTTCACTTGTTCGACTTCTATCGTATAAATACTCAGTCTGCGGATTTGTTTATTTGGTTTTAAGACAGCTATTTATCCTTCCATGCCTGCTTCAAGAAGTCTCCTTTTTACTGAGGATACACTAACAAGTTTATCACTATCCATATTGAGCTGAGCTGCTAGTTCTCGTGCAGTTGATCGTCTTTCAAGTTTGCTCATAATAAATATGCTTAAAACTCTACCAGAAGTTGTTGCTTACGGTTTACAGGATCGACCAAGTATTGCCGATTCTTCCTAGAGTCCCAAATGACTTACCTTGCCTTGCTATCTTTTGCAATTGCTTTTACCAAACTTTATGGAGGTAGATAATTATACTTCTAGTTTCTTGGGAATATATGCTGATTTTGCTCAATTTGTACCAAAAGAAAGAACACAGAAGGAAAAAAAAGAAATTTGGACTTTGGATATTGAGCTATATAGAATGTATTTTCTAGTAGATAATTGATGTTTAGGGCCAGTTTCACCACCTTCTGAGAAGTGTCGGATAGCTTAAACGTAAGTTCTGTCACTTACTTACTTCACGTCAAGCGACATGCTAATATTCATGCGACATAGTTGAATTTTTACACATTGGAAAGTAGTTATTATATTGAATTAATTTATCGTTAAAAGTGAAAGAGTTTGTTCAAAAGAAAACTATAGAGCCCTACTCATAGATTTCTCCCCATTACCGTCACCTCCAATTACGGGTACCCCGTACCTTACCGAGTACACTCGCAGACAAAGAAAAGTTCATAAGTTATACAGTGTTAAGCCAGACATTTTCTTGAATGAAAACTTGAAAAGTGACAATACAGTGACCATTAAAAATAAATCAAAACAATTAATAAAAGTGAAAACCTACCACAGAAAAACAATTAAGAAAGGTACGTTCAGATCAAAAACTTTAAAAAGACAAAAACTAACCTACACACATAAAATCAAAAATTCAAAATCAGACACACAAAAAAAAGTACGGAGAAGTACTGATAAGTCTAATTCCTCAAAAGAAGAAGACGAACCACGTACCTTCTCAGATCCTTCAGATATAAACCACACAAACTACTCGGAAGAATCAAATCCAAAACTCTTGAACATAAAACTAAAAATTTAAACTATCACCAAATTGCATTTTTGAATCATGAAGAAAAATACACTCACAAACTAAAAATAAACTCAATCATAAATATACCAAAACCTTGTCTCGATACAATTGACATACCCACCCTAAACAAGTTTATCGAACTTACTACTTAAAACGACAGAAAAGTGTTTAGGACAAACCGACAAAGAAAATGTCTAGTAAGTATATCACTAGAAAGGTCTCGCGTGCAATAGTAAAAACCTAGTAACTCGAAATTTACAAGTTTTGAGAACTGAGGTTTAAAATAGTTTAAATACTAAAACCGATGAGAAAAAATATCTAAATTTAAAATTTCACACTCCTAGGTAATTTTGTACGCTCTATTCAAATTGGATATAATGAATAAGATATTTATTCATATTAAAATGTTATTAACACATTTATAGTTACTAGAAACAAAAAAAACCAAAGGCAAATTGGGTTACTACCTTTTTCTGTTTGAACATTACTTGATGAGCGTCATTTTGCTGTAGTAAAAGTCAGTAATTCAATTTACTATATCTTTTTATTCCTTTTGCCATGGTAAAAGCTAGTAACTAGATCTACTTCCTTTGTTTATTTTTAAGTGTCTAACCAAAAATCAAGCATGTAGACTTCGCCTGTGTGAAATACATTCAATATTGAAAGACAGTTAGTTAAATTCAACTTAGTAAAATAGTTTTGAACAATCAGGGTAATGATTAGCAAAATAACTTGCCCCTTACGATTCAACAGATAAGTAAAGTTAGCTAGGTATAAAGGACAAATAAAATTCAATTTTGTGCTACCTCAATTGAACTTAAATTTTAAATGTTCCAAAATAAAGCAATACAAAATTTACATCTAAGTTTTTTATTGATTGATATACAAAAATAATGCATTTTAATAGTTCAACAGTTAAAAGCACTTCTTGTCAAACAAAAATTCAAATTTCAGTAAATGACTTCCCTAGATTTTCATTCTCATCTCACTTTGGAAATTCTTGCCAAAAAATGTGCTTCCTGTGTGGCATAAACGGCAAAAGCTTTTTTAGAATCGTTTTTTTTTGTATTTTGTATTTATACCCCTACTAAGTATTGCTTTTTTTGGTCATTCCAATTTAAATTTAGGCTTCAAGACAAGGGCTTCCTTAAAATCATCATCTTCAAATTCTTCTTTAAAAAAGAGTTTTTTGGATCCTTTTCTAAATTGCACCGATTTGATGTCAGGAAGTTTGGGTATAAAAGAGCAATATCTTTTTTTCGTTGAGTGCATCCGTTTTCAATGAGCCTGAAATCTTCCGCTCTTAGTGTAGTTTCAACATTTAATTTATTTGAGGTTTCAATTAACTCTTCTAGGTCTTCGAAATCCAGTATTTCTTCTGATTTGTTCCATTTCTTGCCGATTTGACCCTGTAATGAGTCGGCTTTCATGAAACTATGTCCAGGTTCAACGCACTGGGATGAAATTGTTTCTGGGCCCGAATCTTCGTTAACAAATATAAGACAAGCAGTGGAAATAACCCAATTTTTATTCTGAGAGCAGCAATTATCGGCCCAGAAGCTAACGTGCTTTGTTGCTGCATTCAATTTGATTATGGCATTGTAGTAAGCCGATGCGACATCTGCTGCCTTTCGTTCCATAATCGCTTCGTGTCAGACTATGCATCTATTTAATCCTGCTGGTTTTAAGTTGGCAAATGTTTCATGTGGAACAACTAACCTGCTGACAAATAATAAATTCTTGATAGTCATTTTTGGTAAGAGGAGTACTTTTTGCATGTCAACTGCATAAAACTCGGTCTCGTTACAATTTTCTTTACATGTGTCTTGGTTGTACATTTGTCGTGCAATCGTATATCGTTGTTCATGTATTTTATACTTAGCACAGTTAGTTTATGAAGGATTATTTGAAGATAGTAGTTGGTCTGTTTCTTCCGAAGACCTGCCTTCTTGAGAATAATCGTGCATTTTGTAAATAGAGCACAAGCCACATTCATCTTGCGACGGAGGTGAAAAACCTGTATTTTCTTTGACGAAAACTTTCCAATACGTTTCGTAGCTTTTGTCAGACTTGTGTTTGGAACAAAAATCTTTGTGCATTTGGTGTATCGTTATATTCGGAGGATGATACCTTCTATGAGGTGCATGGGCCAAATTATAATGGCTTACCTGCGGATGGTATGAATCTATATGTTTTTTAATTTCTGAATAATTTGCTTCTGCAATTTCCTCCATTTTATTTGCTTGCACTTTCCCCCGTTTATCTTCAAGAAATGGTACGTCGTTAGAAGTTCTTCTAAGAAAATATGTAATAATTCCGTCCGGCTTGAAGCCTAACGTCCCCAGAAACTTTGGTTTACAAACTACCATAATTTTTCGTGTTGTACGTTGGTTTGTGGTATCCTCCGTGCTAGAATTTTCATTTATAAATGGTAGCCTGTACGAAAGTGTGAACGGTTTGTTTTTTTCAGCATCAACTTTTCGATATTTCACTACATTACTTTCTATATACCTTTCCAGAAACATTTGTCAATTAGGAAAATCTACATTATTAAAATGTTTAAAAATTCTTTCCCTCAGATTCTTTGCAAATGTTTCGAAACATTTTTTTCTGCATGTTTTCTTGCATGGCGACATGAGCAAATTCTTTATCTCCTTAACCTTTTTATTTTTCTGCGGGTTTCGGTTTGTCAGCCATTGTATGCAGTGTAGTCGGTTGAGAATGGGTATTTTGTATATTTTCCTTCCAATTTAAAAGAGAAAGTTCCATATACATTGGTGTATCTCGTAATCCTTGAGTTTCCCATATTTCGAGACTTAGTAACATCTCTGTTTCCTCTTTGTAGTACATAAGTCTTATTTTTTTAGTTTTGTTATTTTTGATGTTTTCTTTATTTTCGATGTTTTCTTTATTTTCGAATGGCAAACAATTAAAGTCTTCCTCTGTGAAGAATTTGTGTAAGGGTTTTTTGCAGAAGGTTCCGGGTTTTTGGGATCAAAATCCGGGTCATTGTTATTTGGGGGCGATTCTAGTAGGATCGATTTGTCAGAATTATTAATCAAATTGCTACAAAAAATTATCAATAATCCATATTGTTTTGTAATACCAAAATAATTACAAATAACATTCAGTAATTATTGCGTACCTTATTTCTAAAGCCATGTCCATAATTTTTCAATTCAGTTTGTCATTTTGTATGTGAAAATGAGAGAGAAAAATTAAACTTAGCGAACTTTCGCCTTCTCAGCTCGACTTCGACCGAAGAGATCGACTGCGGCACGGCTATACGAACGGGGTCAATTCTCGAGATCGATCGTTCTCGGAGCGTACACATTCGTGAACGAGTGAAGTCGAACGTATAGTTCGCATGAAGTCAATTCTCGGACATTTCTTCAGGGGATTAATATTATCGAGATCGCCCGTTCGTGACGTCATCAGCCTAGATTTGTGGAAATTGCAATTCTCAGGGAACGAATCATGAGCTAATCGTTCCCAAACGGTTGCTCAAATAATCGTTCGACGACGAGTGCTCTTTATCATACTTTCGTTGCGTACGTTGAGTTAAGCGAGTGTTTTGTTAACTGTTTCCTGTGTATTATTTAAATATCCAATCCTTTCTCATCCATTGTGCCTTTTTGAAGTAAAAATGAATTTAGAAGGAATGTTGTTGGACAATATGAATGATATTGTGAGGGTAGCTGAAATTTTGGTACAAGAAGGTGTTGAAAGACAATATTATGAGAAATTTTGGCTGAATCCATTTGAAAATTTAACAGAAAATATGTTTATCCATTTATTTCGAGTTCGAGATTTGATAGAAATGTTGAGTCCCTTTCTCACTGGGTTGCACTGAAATTTTTTGCATCTGGAAGTCACCAAATGGATATTGGTGCAAATGTTTGGATAGAAGTCAGCCAATCTTCTGTAAGCAGGTGCATCGAAGAGGTTTCTGCTGTTGTCAATTCCTATTAAATTTTCTTCCTTCGAAATTCTACGTGATAAAGTAAGTTCATTATTATTGATTTAAATAAGTATTTTATTTTTATATTCAGTGTCACCACTATGTGAATTTATTTTACTTATTATTCAAGGGGAATTGTTTTTTCTTTTAATTTTCTAATGATCTAATTGGCCATGTTCTATAGCTATTTTATTCGTCACATCATGTTCCGAGAAAAAAATTGTTGGCCACTCTTTTCTAGTTTTTAAATGAAATAAATTCCCATATGTATAGCATATAATATTAATGTCCAAAGATTAATCTTTAATATAATTTTATATATCTTACAGTTTCAATCAGACATTCGTGTTTCCTGGAGTTATAGGAGTAATAGACTGTACCCATGTAGCCTTGTGCCCCCATCTGAAGAGAGAGAAGAACATTTATATGTCAACAGAAAAAAATATCACTCATTGAATGTTCAACTACTAATAATTTCCATCCTGTGTGATATTGTTCATATTATGAAATTTTATTTTAGATATGCAGTAGTCATTTTCGTATTTTGAATGTAAATGCCCGTTTTCCAGTATTTACAACCCAACGAGAAGAAAATCTGAAAAATAAACTTAAAACAAGTTCAACCCAATATTGTGTCAAAGATTATTATTGTGTATGGTTTTGAGGCATAGATAAATACTTTTAATAAGGTTTTAAGGTTGGGTCACGCCAAAGATTATATACACGTTCCCGCCACAAATCAATTCAATTCACGTAGAGCACCCATTCTTCGCTGTATTTTGCCACGATGCCAAGTTTATTCTTCTTTCGAAATGAGCGAATACTTTCGTTGGAACAAGTAGCTGAAGATATGCCCGAGAATTGACTTCATTCGAACTATACGTTAGACTTCACACGTGTACGTTCCGTGAGCAATCGATCTCAAGAATTGACACATAGACAAATAATTATATTTATATATTACTTTCTCTAAGAGGTGTTATGTGTGCTGCTAAGTGATGCGTGAATAGAATTGTTTTATGGCGTGAAGCTCAAAACCATAGAGAAAGTAATTATATTATTTGTCTATGCTCAAAACCATGCACATGTTTGGGCTGAACTTGTTTTAAGTACATTTTTCAGATTTGAAATGTTGTTCTCGTTGGGTTGTGGATATCATTTCATGTTTTTCTGGTCAAACATGGACAAGAAAAGAAATAAGCTGATGTCGGTTGAATATGATAAATAGTAGCTCATCTTTGTTTGCTTATCCAAATTATGAAGTCTCTTATGTGGAGTGAGTAAAGAATTTACCATTTCTAAATCTCTCACATATTGTCTCTCAACACATTCTACCAAAAATTCAGCCACCTTCACAATATTATTCATATTGTCCATCAAAATTTCTTCTACATTCATTTTTAATTCAAAAAGGCACAATGGAGGAGAAATGATTAAATATTTAAATAATACACAGGAAACAGTCAACAAAAAACTCGCTTAACTCCACGTACCCAACGATATAGAGCACTCGTCGTCGACCGAATTATTGAACGAACATTTGGGAACGAATAGCTCATGATTCGTTCCCCGAGAATTGTAGTTTCCACAAATCTACGCTCGTGCCGTCATGAACGTATGCGATCAATGAACGAACGATCTCGAGAATTGACCCCCTGCTGATCCTTCCCTTACTGGCGGCATTCTCCACCATGATGGCTTGTACGAGTTACCTTGCAACTACACATACAATCGGATTGCTTTGGTATAATTAGAAAGCAAATCAAGTAACTAGGTTTTATTATTGTAAATCTGATGATATTTTAACCGAAAATCACCATACACAGCCATAAATTGTTAAGTCGAAAAATGTTAGGATCCGAAGTAGAATTACTATATTTTATGATAGTAAAATTAATTCATAAGTCAACTAAATGGAAAAGGATTCAAGTAATTAGGGTTTAGATTGTTATAAAATTATTTCAGGTCGATATACTGGAATAGTATATAAAATAATTCATAAACGGTTTGGCGGACATACAGGTTTTTTATAGCTTATAGTACAACTTGATAAGTAGAAACAGAATATGGACACAAATATAAAACCTAGTAAGTCAAGTTACTAGATTTTATTAAAGTACGGCAGAAGTATCTAGGAAAAACTGAAAATAAATAGTGTATAGGAAACATAGATTTTCAGAATATTACAGAAAACAATACACCCGATCCTACACTCGAATTTTCAATTCCCTCCTGCAGAGGGAAAACTAGCGACCGAACATCAACACCAGATAGAACTTCTAAATTCAACAAAATACAAAACCAGACTAACATGGAAGAAAACACAATTGGGTATAAATCAAGCTCATCCGATGAAGCAACAAACAATAGTTTAAGAAATCAACAAAAAAGCGACCACGCTAGTACTTGTACATAAACATGCTAGTCAATCATGGTCTCAAGAAATTGAGAGTGAGGAAACTGCCAAATCAGTTCCCGATAATTTTGTATCTCAATACGAGATTATTACTATCAAAACAATTGTACCTAGAACACTGGGCGTGACAAACAAAAAGAAACAGACGGAAGATATTAATGCCATAACTATAATTCCCACCGGACAAATGGACACCACAACACACCAAACAGAATTTATTTTCCCAAAACCACATCGTTTAATAGCTTGATAAAACAAACGAATAAACAAATGAAAACCATAACTAGTTACATATATGAGACACTGTCCGAAGATTCTGGTGACGAGGCTCCAGCGATGCAACAAAAAAACGAAATTTCGTAAGTTCAATGTTTCCGACGATAGTTCCGACGGAATTAACAAAAATCACAATACCAAACGCCCAACACAAAAAGAACTGACTACAAAAACATTTAAAAAATCCGCAACATCCTGTCCCCCCATCGTGATTGATGGAAATGTTTCAGCCCACAAAGGTATGGTGCTGAAACTGAAAGATTATGTAACTAAATCGTTTGAAATCAAATATACGGCAAACTCAACCATAATATTCA
The DNA here is from genome assembly GCA_963921935.1 of Galeruca laticollis. Lineage (NCBI taxonomy): Eukaryota > Metazoa > Arthropoda > Insecta > Coleoptera > Chrysomelidae > Galeruca > Galeruca laticollis. The sequence goes on along the minus strand of OY998183.1, from coordinate 16,520,859 downwards.
CGAAGGAGACTGAAGACTTCGACAACCTAAAACAAATATTAAGAACAGAAAAAGTACCGTTTCATACGTATACAAGGAAAGACGAGAAAACCCATGTATTCGTGTTGAGAGGACTTGCTGAAAGTTTACAAATAGACGAAATTAAGGAAGAACTCACTAAAATCTATAAACTCAATATCAAAGACATATTTCGAATAACGACAAAAGCAAGACCATTCTATTTAGTCGTTACTGATTCAAAAATTACATTTGATTACTTAAACAAAAACGTAAGGTTTCTAGAACATACAAGAATAATATGGGAATACCGGCGACAAACAAAGTCGATAATTCAATGCCATATCTATCATCTCTGGGGTTATGCCACCTCAAACTGTGGCCGGGTTCCAAGATGCCTTAAATGTGCCGCTCCTCACCTAACCCCAGAGTGCCCGAAGAAGAGGTCCACACCGGCAAATATTGCCAACTGCAAAGGTGATCACCCGGCGAACGCGGAGATATGCCCGGAAAATATCAAAAGAAGAGACTGGCTCGAGGCAAGAAGAACTAAAACTACAAACAACACAGTTTCCAAATATATCTCAGCACCCATCCCAACAATAAACCCATGCAACAACAACACTACACCAACAAGATTTTGTCAGTTTACCCACAAAACAACCCATGCCCCCCCCCCTCAACAGAGTATTTCCAAACCCCGAATCATCCCTCAAACAAATACTGCTCCTGCTGTTGAAATAATTAAATTTACACAACTGTATAATATGACTCAAGAATTACAAGCTACAGTCAACCTAGACGAACTCACTAAGGTCGTTGCTGACCTACTACACGAGATGAAGGCAGCCACGAACAGGTTAGAAACATTTTCAATATATAACAACTTGGTTGCCGGGATTGATAAATATGGCATCTAGGCAGGTAGGTGGTAAAACAGTAATTCAAAAACGGAATCATCTTAAAATAATATTTTGTAATGTATATGGAGTAATCAACAAACTCCAACTCATCAGACACTCTCTCGACATTTATAAACCTGATATTTTCTTCTTAATCGAGACGCTTCTCAAACCTAATAAATCCGTGAATTATAGAAATCCAGATTATAGTCTATACAGACCAGACCGTCCCGCAGGTGTCGGCGGTGGCGGTCTCGCAGTATTAATAAAAAAAGACATAAAATTCCAACTCCTGCAACCAAACAATTCTGGTATTGAGCATATCTCATTACTTATAGATAATAAACTCAAAGTAGTGGGGGCGTTCAATTCGCCCAATAAAAAACTCTGCGAATCAGATTTTTTTAATATTACAAGAACACACAATAGGGTTCTCATAGTGGGCGAAATAAATTGTAAGCACCCGCTATGGGACTCCTATGCCACACACGCCAACCCCAACGGAAGTACTCTCCTGAGGTTTTGTGATAATTCCGACTATAACATTTTCAGTACCGACGACTCTACCCATTTTCTCTATTCCGGCTTCTCTCCCAGCACAATTGATCTAGTCATAGGCAGAAACATTAATACCATCACGAAAATGAAAACCATCCCTGACCTCAACTCCGATCACGACCCCATCCTCTTAGAACTCAAAATAACACACTCCCCCCAATTAGAACTCACGATTACCCAACCACAAACTGGACATTATACAGAAAATACATAAATGAAAACCTAATAATCATAGACAAAATTTAAAATCAAAAACAACTAGCTAACACAATACAGAATCTACAAAACATAATAATTACAGCCAGAAACAAAACAAGACAAAGATAGACAAACACTAAAGTACTATCAAAATCTAATAAACTCCTCAATTTTTTAACACCGAAACTATAAATGGAAAATGTTCTTGGAGAAGCTATCCCCAAAAGACAATTCATTATGGAAAATATTAAAAAAGTTAAAAAACAATAGGGAAGAAATAACAAAAATTGAGATAAATGGCAAAATATTTACTCAAAAATCCAATAATGCAGAAGCCTTTGGAGAGTACTTCCAGTAGAATTTCACTAATAACACAGTAAATACCGAACTTCATCATAACATATCACAAACAGTAGCAGACTACCTATACAACACTCACACAATAAATAAAACAAACTTAGCCACCACTTCAGAAATTCTCAATACCATTGCCACACTTATAAACAAGACTGCGCCGCGATTGACGGCATATCACACATCCTCCTCAAAAGCTTACCAAAAAAAGCAATAGTGCAAATTACTCATATTGTTAATTACATGATCAAAACCGGTATATATCCAGATATGCTCAAGATTGCCAATGTTATCCTGATTATCAAAGCTAACAAACAACCATGTTATGTGGATAGTTACAGACCTATTTCATTATTAAATAATATAGCATAGGTGATTTATAAAATAATTCTGAAAATAATTCTACACTTTGTTGATAAACAAAATATAATTCCCAAAAGCAGTACGGTTTCCGTGGCGGACACAGTACAGTGGCACAAATTATTAGAGTATTTTATCACATTAGGGAGGAATTTTATAAAAAAAATAAATCTGTAATGGTTACCATCGACATTCAAAAAGCCTTCGATACCGTATGGCACGAGGGGCTATTGTATAAATTAATAAAACTTAAACTTCCAGAATACCTAATAAAGATTATTAAATCATATATAACCAAGAGAAAATTTTACTCCTGTTTGAACGATGGCTTACAAGCCGAAGTTCCGCAAGGATCAGTCCTTTCACCTTTGTTATACTCCCTTTTCACCCACGATTTACCTTCCCCCCCACACAAATCCTAACAGCCATGTATGCAGACGACACTTGTTTTGTATGATCTGCATCAACACCTGACATCGCACTTCAAAATATACAAACTCAAATTAACACACAAATACATATATACATGAGAGACAAAAAACACACAATCAACCCCTCCAAGACAGAGTACTTGTTACTACACAGTTGGGTGTAGATGGGCAAACAATCACTTCCAGTAGCACATTAAAGTATCTTGGCTACACTGTGCATGGCCACACTAACGCCAACGCGCTCATAATGAAGCAAGTTCAAAAAGCAAAAATTGCTATGAGCAAATTGTACCCGCTGATATGTAAGAAAAGTGGTCTCTCAACACCCAACAAACTGATGATATATCGGCAAATCATTAGACCTATATTAACATACGCCGCACCAGCGTATTACACTGCTACCAAACATAACTTTCATACACTACAAGTGGTGCAAAACAAGTGCCTACGCATGACAATACCTTACAAAATAATTTATCCAAAACTTCCTAAAAGCTTATAGTTACATGAACAAGCAGACTTGCCCACTATCAAAGAGTTCATAACAAAAATATCGAAAAACGTTTATAATCACTGTTTACCCAAAACTCTTCGTGAAGCACTCAGAGCCGCTAGTCGCGCAGAAGACACCCGTGATAATGGGTGTGGCTTCTGCATGGTAATTTATTCACATAACAAGTTGAATAAACTTCAAAAACCAGGCAAGAGGCTAACCTAGTTACCCCTAACACCTAAATTATTCATCACACAAAACATATTTCTCATTATTAGGAACATCTTTCTTGTTGCTGCCTCTCACAATCTAATCACTCTGTTCGTTTTGAAACTCTGTTTTTCAGCTGCTTTTCAGGGATATACAAGTCTAAATAGCTAAATATTTATGAATACGGGACAAAGTAAAGTACATAATGAAAATAAATGGATGATGCATAAAGACAATGTGCCATATATACATACATACTTCCAACGATTGTACCAGGATTCCCAGAACATCGGCCATACTTAATTTCTGAATACAACTGTAAATTATATAACATAAAATATTGGTCATAAAGTCATTTCAAAACGAACAAACGAAATTTGTGAATAAGCTATCCGCCACTTATCAGAAGGTGGTGCAACGGGCACTTAATATTTTATAGCAACTATTCTAGCTTTTATTTATATTTATTATTCAATAAGTTCATCACAGAAATAACATAACAGTGTGCCAAATCAGTTTTATATTAGAGAATAGATCTTTTTACATTGTAATTTTGGATATTTTATGCTATACGAGTATAATATCATTTAAAGAATTTATTCAAACCAATAACAATTAATTCATAATACGAAATAATATTATCTACTCAATATTTCTTTTCATATTTTGGGTTTACTGATAACTAAAACTATTCTGATTAGAAATGTCATATTGAGCGAATAGTTTTTGTTTATCTCCTTTACTAGTATTAAATTTTAGAGCAAAAGTATATCACAGACTTTTTTGTTGAATTTTTAGACGGACGTGAAACAGTGGAGGGTCGTTTTCTACATAGGCAGTTTAATTTATTTACTTGGAGCTGTGACTTTCACTGTTTTTGGTTCCGGTGATTTACAACCATGGGATCGCAACGAAAATCAGAAAAAGGAAACAAGTGTTAACATAAAGAATTCAGATAAATACATTCAGAAAGATTTTGATACTATTGATTTACGAATATAACTTTATTAATAATGAAACAATTATTGTGAATGTGTTTTATTAGTGAAATAACGACCATATTCATGGCTCCTTTACTGACTAGATGTAACATAACAAAATCATAATAATAATAAATTGAAATGCAAAGCTGTAACTCTAGCATCATATGAAAAGATAAATAATTTGATTTAGGGACTTGCCCAAACCGCAAATTAATTTCTCTGATGCTTATCAGTTCAAAGTTATTGGCTTTATTTCGGTTTTGAATATTGGCTTACCCAGTACGTTTTAATTGAAATTATATAGAGAACATGGGCAAAGGAACATTATAAAACAAAGATTATTAATAACAGTGATAATGAAGTTACTTACTACATAATTATTTTGAAGAATCGACAGGATTGCTATTATTTGCTATACAAAAATTCTGTCTTCCTATAATATAGTATAGTAAAACTAACACTAGGCTCTACTGGAGTAAAATAAATACTTCATGTGTCAGTGTTTTTAAATTAAACTCAAGGTCTCTAGTTAATTCCACAATATAATACAAGTTATTGAAAATTCTAAAAAATTGACAATTGTTTCGATAAATCAATATCATCGTCAGAATTACAGAAGTTACATTCCATTTTATGCCTACCTGATGTTTAGTAGTTATATTTTTGGCTAGACCAAGAAGTAACCTAACTTGTGATTGGCTTAATATATGTTTATAGAAAAAAGAAGAAGATGTGATATTACAAATATTGAAGCTTAGATATTATTAGCCCTATGGTGATATCCTGGATATCATTTTTCCAATTAAGATCAGTATAACTGTGCAATGATATAGAAAACCAGGAAAACTATATCTGCTGATCTTTACAATTATCACTTAAGAAGACAGTTTATTAGTGGAGAATTACCTAGATTTAACTGTTCATTGACAACTTCATATTGTGGGTTTCTTAAATGTCTTCTAATTTCCAGTTCTTCAAGGAAATCCAGTTCTTGTTTCTTTTCACAAATATGCAGTACTTCTAGTTCTGTGTTAGGTGTCAATGAATGATTGGTGTCAAGTAGATGTTTTGCGTAGTGGGATTTATCTGGTTGTTTTAATCTGTATGCTCGTAAGTGCTCACTGTATCGTACTTCAAAATTCCTAAGGGTCTGACCCAAATAGACAGCATTACATTCTGGACATTTGAGTTTATATATACCTGACTTCTTTAATAGTGGTATTTTTGTTTTTACATTTAACAATTTTGTACTAACGTTATTTTCTGTTTTAAAAGAAATTGTTGTATTCGTTGCTGAAGATATTATCTTTGAAATATTATTAGAAATATTTCCTGCATATGTGATGGTTTTATAAGTTTTAATTTCATCAGATTGTTTAGGATATATTAGTTGTAATGCCACTTTTTTCTCTTTTTTACTAATTAGCCTATTTATCATATCTAATGGATAACCGTTAGATGTTGCTATTTGTCTAATTGTATTAATCTCTCTATCAAAATTACATTTGTTCATAGGAACTGAAAAAGCTCTATGTATCATTGAATTATATGCCGCTAGTCTGTGTGAGACAGGGTGATTAGAATTGAATGGAATTGTCACATCAGTCTGTGTTGGTTTTCGGTAAATTGAATAATCAAGTACATTATCAACTCTTTGAATTTTTAAATCAAGAAAATTGATTGAGCTATTTTCTTCAATTTCTAATGTAAATTTAATTTTCGGGTGTAAATTATTGATGTGGTTGAAAAATACATCTAATTGTCGTTCACTACACATAAAACAAGCTAATATGTCATCTACATATCTATACCAAAATAAAATATTTTTCGAAATATTACTTTCAAAGATCTTTCTTTCTAAATTGTCCATAAAAATGATTGCTAAAATAGGTGATATAGGGCTTCCCATTGGTAAACCTTCATTTTGAATATATATCTTATTGTCAAAAGTGAAATAATTCTGATTAATGCATACATCAAATAAATTAAGTATATCTGATATTATTCCTGGATTAATATTTTTATCTTCTAGTAATTTTCTTACAAGTATTAGACATTCTTTAGGAGGAATTTTAGTAAACATATTAGTTACATCGAACGATATGAGTTTATAGTTATCTTGCAAGTGGATTGATTTCAACTTTTTGATTAGTTCTATTGAATTTCTAATTGAGTACTGAGATTCATATCCGTAAGTATTGAGTATATTGTTGAGCTTCTTTGCCAATATATTATTAGGAGCATTAACATAAGAGACTACAGGTCTAATTGGTTTCGTTATTTTATGTAATTTAACTGTTCCATATAATTGTGGACAATGAGGATTCTTATGTATGATAGACCTCTTTTCGTAATCATTTAAAAGATAATTTGAATTATTAACAATATCCCTTACATTATTAGAAAACTTCTTTGTTGGGTCTGCTTTAAGAACTTTCACATCGCTGGATTTTATAAAGTTATATACTTTGGAATTGTAATTTTCAGTCGTCAAAATGACAGTAGCATTCCCCTTATCGGATTTTGTGACTGTTATGTTATTATTCTCTACCTTCTTTTTTATTGCGTTTAGAACTGAAATGTCATTTTTTGTTTGACGTTTAACTTTTGAAGGTTCAATATTTTTGATTAAATTGACAATTTCTCATAAAGAAAATTATTTGAATTAGATTTTAAAGCTATTTCTGACTCTGTAGCTATAATTTGTTTAATATTATTTGTAAATTTAGGTGGTATGCTGTACTTTAAACCTTTATTTGAAAATTCTATTTCACTATTTGTAAAATTAGTGTCTGAAAGGTTTTCAAATCGTGGTGCAAAGTGTGTTGGTATGTAGGTACTTACAGTTTCATGATGTTTTGAGTATTGAATTTTATGTTGTGTGTGTTCAAGGTTCTGTAGCTTCTTTTCTTGTTTCTTAAATTTCATATGCTTCATCGTGCTGATATTTTCTCTAATTTTGTCATCCAAACAGTCAAATTCTACTGGATGTAATTGGAATGTGAGTTCTGAATGTACAACTTTTATGTAGTTGTCTGAGGAGTCTCTAACTTTGAACCATTTTTCACATTCAGATTTTATCCAAACTCGTTGAGCACATTTTATAGCTTTTTGTGCTTGTGGTGTTTTAGTGTGACATTTTATATTCACATAATTTGGTATTACTTTTTTTCTAAGGCATTCTTGGTTGAACCAAATGTTTTGTGATGCTTTGTAACGTTTTTGTAGTAACTTCTGGTACAGTCGGGTCAAATCTTCTCTCTAAGATTTTTTAATGAAATTGACTGTCTCGACCCTTACTTCGTGGAATATGCTCATATTAGTGTTTTTAAATGAAACTCAAGGTCTCTAGTTAATTCCACAATATAATACAAGTTATTGAAAATTCTAAAAAATTGACAATTGTTTCGATAAATCAATATCATCGTCAGAATGACAGAAGTTACATTTCATTTTATGCCTACCTGATGTTTAGTAGTTATATTTTTGGCTAGACCAAGAAGTAACCTTACTTGTGATTGGCTTAATATATGTTTATAGAAAAAAGAAGAAGATGTGATATTACAAATATTGAAGCTTAGATATTATTAGCCCTATGGTGATATCCTGGATATCATTTTTCCAATTAAGATCAGTATAACTGTGCAATGATATAGAAAACCAGGAAAACTATATCTGCTGATCTTTACAATTATCACTTAAGAAGACAGTTTATTAGTGGAGAATTCCCTAGATTTACCTGTTCATTGACAACTTCATATTGTGGGTTTCTTAAATGTCTTCTAAGTTAAACGTCAAACAAAAAATGACATTTCAGTTCTAAACGCAATAAAAAAGAAGGTAGAGAATAATAACCTAACAGTCACAAAATCCGATAAGGGGAATGCTACTGTCATTTTGACGACTGAAAATTACAATTCCAAAGTATATAACTTTATAAAATCCAGCGATGTAAAAGTTCTTAAAGCAGACCCAACAAAGAAGTTTTCTAATAATGTAAGGGATATTGTTAATAATTCAAATTATCTTTTAAATGATTACGAAAAGAGGTCTATCATACATAAGAATCCTCATTGTCCACAATTATATGGAACAGTTAAATTACTAGAAGATAAAAATATTAATCCAGGAATAATATCAGATATATTTAATTTATTTGATGTATGCATTAATCAGAATTATTTCACTTTTGACAATAAGATATATATTCAAAATGAAGGTTTACCAATGGGAAGCCCTATATCACCTATTTTAGCAAACATTTTTATGGACAATTTAGAAAGAAAGATCTTTGAAAGTAATATTTCGAAAAATATTTTATTTTGGTATAGATATGTAGATGACATATTAGCTTGTTTTATGGGTAGTGAACGACAATTAGATGTATTTTTCAACCACATCAATAATTTACACCCGAAAATTAAATTCACATTAGAAATTGAAGAAAATAGCTCAATCAATTTTCTTGATTTAAAAATTCAAAGAGTTGATAATGTACTTGATTATTCAATTTACCGAAAACCAACACAGACTGATGTGACAATTCCATTCAATTCTAATCACCCTGTCTCACACAGACTAGCGGCATATAATTCAATGATACATAGAGCTTTTTCAGTTCCTATGAACAAATGTAATTTTGATAGAGAGATTAATACAATTGGACAAATAGCAACATCTAACGGTTATCCATTAGATATGATAAATAGGCTAATTAGTAAAAAAGAGAAAAACGTGGCATTACAACTAATATATCCTAAACAAGCTGATGAAATTAAAACTTATAAAACCATCACATATGCAGGAAATATTTCTAATAATATTTCAAAGATAATATCTTCAGCAACGAATACAACAATTTCTTTTAAAACAGAAAGTAACGTTAGTACAAAATTGTTAAATGTAAAAACAAAAATACCACTATTAAAGAAGTCAGGTATATATAAACTCAAATGTCCAGAATGTAATGCTGTCTATTTGGGTCAGACCCTTAGGAATTTTGAAGTACGATACAGTGAGCACTTACGAGCATACAGATTAAAACAACCAGATAAATCCCACTACGCAAAACATCTACTTGACACCAATCATTCATTGACACCTAACACAGAACTAGAAGTACTGCATATTTGTGAAAAGAAACAAGAACTGGATTTCCTTGAAGAACTGGAAATTAGAAGACATTTAAGAAACCCACAATATGAAGTTGTCAATGAACAGTTAAATCTAGGGAATTCTCCACTAATAAACTGTCTTCTTAAGTGATAATTGTGAAGATCGGCAGATATAATTTTCCTGGTTTTCTATATCATTGCACAGTTATACTGATCTTAATTGGAAAAATGATATCCAGGATATCACCATAGGGCTAATAATATCTAAGCTTCAATATTTGTAATATCACATCTTCTTCTTTTTTCTATAAACATATATTAAGCCAATCACAAGTTAAGTTACTTCTTGGTCTAGCCAAATATAACTACTAAACATCAGGTAGGCATAAAATGAAATGTAACTTCTGTCATTCTGACGATGATATTGATTTATCGAATCAATTGTCAATTTTTTAGAATTTTCAATAAGTTGTATTATATTGTGGAATTAACTAGAGACCTTGAGTTTCATTTAAAAACACTAATATGAGCATATTCCACGAAGTAAGGGTCGAGACAGTCAATTTACTTCATGTGTCGTTTGACATTTTATAAAAAGTTCCTTATATTTTTTTCCTGATAGTAATTGTAAGCAAGAATTATAAGGAGAGTTTATCGATCGACTGCGCGAAACGTAAGAGGACTATGGTAAACTAGTTTCTGTTCGAGATGCTTATACTATTTTTTGTACGACTATGTTATAATACAATATAACTAAGAAAATATCTGGAAGGTGTATCGCATATCTACCAAACTAAGTATGTTTTGTCGTTAGCCTGGGTACGCTGGTGAATTTATTTTTTCGCCTCACATACCTGAAAATGAATCATAGCAACCCTAAAACGAAAACAGTAAGCTAGATTTTCTGCCATGAAGCTACCAAATTCCGGACAGTGCAATGCCCTGGTAACGTACACATAAAGATGTCAGCGTTATTTTAATATTTGATTCTCATTGGAGTGATGGAACAGTTCTCCATCCATGACATATTTTGCATTTTTGAGTATCTGTTTTAACTAAGTATTATAACTGTGTACAATTGCTGGCAAGTTCTAACTCCAAATTTTTAATCGGATTATTGCATTTCAATGTTTTAAAGTGTTCTGTTTTACGTCAGTTTTACCAAAATTAATTTTACGGGGAGTACCTATTCCACCAAAAGTTCTTGATTTGTTTTGTAGACTGGGTAAATTTGTTGAAATATGCAGATTTCAAATTCTAACAATAGTTATGATATTCCGTGTATTAGATGTAATAAGTAACGACGGGTATTAAATGCGTACGATGTGGTAGACTATCCCACAAATGTTGCTTGGCATATTTGAAGATCAAATTACTTTCCAAAGATATCGTTAATTATTGCATCGGAGAAACAGCGGGTAACGACATACAAAGTGATTCTGCTATTGTAGACAATGACAATTTGAATATTATTGATTGCCTAAAGATTAGTTTTCTTGAGAGAATAGTAAGGGCTAAGGATACAATTATCGAAAACCAAAAAATAGCCATAGACGCAGACACAGAGCAGGTTGCTTTTTTGAAACGACTAAAACAGCCTAATGAACTGTCCGGCCAGTTGTCGGAAAGTTATAGACAGATTATAGCTTGCAGAAATGGGCAAGATATGGCGCAAAATACTAGTTCATCGTCTGAAGAAGAGACCCTAAATAAAACATCCAATTACATATTTGCAGATGCAGTTGCAAAGGCTGTGCAGAGTGCAAGTACTGTATGCATAAAACTCAGTGATCAGTTGGGGACTAGCAGAGTAGGCTCTGCGACTTCTATGAACCTGCGATGAGAACGAAGAGCTTGTTCGTAGGATCTCGTAAGAGTGACAGCGACTGTGAATTAACCGCTGCAGTAACAAATTCCAGAATGCATTACCACTACCACGTTACTAGGTTCTCCGCTGACACTACCGACGAAGAGTTATTCCAACATCTATCCCAATTCGCTCCAAATGTGAAGGTGGTGAAATTGAATTGTCGCAATCATGACGAATATAAGTGTTTTTAAATGAAACTCAAGGTCTCTAGTTAATTCCACAATATAATACAAGTTATTGAAAATTCTAAAAAATTGACAATTGTTTCGATAAATCAATATCATCGTCAGAATGACAGAAGTTACATTTCATTTTATGCCTACCTGATGTTTAGTAGTTATTTTTGGCTAGACCAAGAAGTAACCTAACTTGTGATTGGCTCAATATATGTTTATAGAAAAAAGAAGAAGATGTAATATTACAAATATTGAAGCTTAGATATTATTAGCCCTATGGTGATATCCTGGATATCATTTTTCCAATTAAGATCAGTATAACTGTGTAATGATATAGAAAACCAGGAAAACTATATCTGCTGATCTTTACAATTATCACTTAAGAAGACAGTTTATTAGTGGAGAATTCCCTAGATTTAACTGTTCATTGACAACTTCATATTGTAGGTTTCTTAAATGTCTTCTAATTTCCAGTTCTTCAAGGAAATCCAGTTCTTGTTTCTTTTCACAAATATGCAGTACTTCTAGTTCTGTGTTAGGTGTCAATGAATGATTGGTGTCAAGTAGATGTTTTGCGTAGTGGGATTTATCTGGTTGTTTTAATCTGTATGCTCGTAAGTGCTCACTGTATCGTATTTCAAAATTCCTAAGGGTCTGACCCAAATTGACAGCATTACATTCTGGACATTTGAGTTTATATATACCTGACTTCTTTAATAGTGGTATTTTTGTCTTTACATTTAACAATTTTGTACTAACGTTACTTTCTGTTTTAAAAGAAATTGTTGTATTCGTTGCTGAAGATATTACCTTTGAAATATTATTAGAAATACTTCCTGCATATGTGATGGTTTTATAAGTTTTAATTTCATCAGCTTGTTTAGGATATATTAGTTGTAATGCCACTTTTTCCTCTTTTTTACTAATTAGCTTATTTATCATATCTAATGGATAACCGTTAGATGTTGCTATTTGTCTAATTGTATTAATCTCTCTATCAAAATTACATTTGTTCATAGGAACTGAAAAAACTCTATGTATCATTGAATTATATGCTGCTAGTCTGTGTGACACAGGGTGGTTAGAATTGAATGGAATTGTTACATCAGTTTGTGTTGGTTTTCGGTAAATTGAATAATCAAGTACATTATTAACTCTTTGAATTTTTAAATCAAGAAAATTGATTGAGCTATTTTCTTCAATTTCTAATATAAATTTAATTTTTGGGTTTAAATTATTGATGTGGTTAAAAAATACATCTAATTGTCGTTCACTACCCATAAAACAAGCTAATATGTCATCTACATATCTATACCAAAATTAAATATTTTTCGAAATATTACTTTCAAAGATCTTTCTTTCTAAATTGTCCATAAAAATGTTTGCTAAAATAGGTGATATAGGGCTTCCCATTGGTAAACCTTCATTTTGAATATATATCTTATTGTCAAAAGTGAAATAATTCTGATTAATGCATACATCAAATAAATTAAGTATATCTGATATTATTCCTGGATTAATATTTTTATCTTCTAGTAATTTTCTTACAAGTATTAGACATTCTTTAGGAGGAATTTTAGTAAACATATTAGTTACATCGAACGATATGAGTTTATAGTTATCTTGCAAGTGGATTGATTTCAACTTTTTGATTAGTTCTATTGAATTTCTAATTGAGTACTGAGATTCATATCCGTAAGTATTGAGTATATTGTTGAGCTTCTTTGCCAATATATTATTAGGAGCATTAACATAAGAGACTACAGGTCTAATTGGTTTCGTTATTTTATGTAATTTAACTGTTCCATATAATTGTGGACAATGAGGATTCTTATGTATGATAGACCTCTTTTCGTAATCATTTAAAAGATAATTTGACTTATTAACAATATCCCTTACATTATTAGAAAACTTCTTTGTTGGGTCGATTTCATGACGAATATAGCTCATTTAAGATCTCGATACCTGTTGAGGAATTTGAGTTAATACTAAAACCTGACATATTGCCATGCGGAATAATCCTCAATCGTTTTTTTCCATCAAGAAAACTTTACATCTCTGAAAAATAGGGGTACATCAAACATATTATCACATTCGCCACGTAACTTGATGTGTTGTGTTCAGTGTTACATATCAATGTTCAGAGTATAGCCAATAAAATTGATGAGTTACATTTGATATTAAATTACTTTGATGTTGATATACTTTGCATTTCGAAACATTGGCTAACGAAAAATAATATAAAATGATTAAAATCGACAATTTTAAACTTATAACAGCTTTGTGTCGCCTTAAGAATCAACACGGAGGTGTCGCTATTTATAGTAACAACCAACTATCTGTGAAGGAAGTTGATTGTTCAAAATTTTGTTTGTCTATCCACGCTGAATTCAGCGCCATTGCATTTGTCAACAAAAGCTTATCACTAGTAACAACAGATAGGTTCCATGATTTGCTGTATACGTTTCCAAACAAAAATAGAAAAATTAATATTCTCGCAGATGTTAATATTTCAATACTGAACACGCTAGAGACCTCAGAAACATTATGAGTATGTACGGTTTTAAACACTACATAAGTAAGCCAACGAGAATTACTCCAACATCTAGATCATGCTTTGATAATATAATTTCAAACATGAACCCCGATGAAATTTGCACTGGAGTTTATAATCCCAGTTTAGCGGATCACTCTGGTATATTTCTTAAAATTAAAAATGTTATAAAAGAAACAAATAACGAATCGGTGAAAACATGAATAGTGAATAATGAACGAATTCTTAATTTTTCCAACAGACTAACTAATACCAACTGGCATCATCTGGACTTGGATTATTGTGATCCGAATGAGACAACTCGGAGGCCGATGAGCGTTTTAACGCTAAATGTCAATATGTGTTTTCCTTTAACAACTTGTAGGAAGAAAGCTAGAAAATTCGAATGGTTCAGTGGGAGTTTGCGTGAAACGAAGATCGAGGTATTTAGACTTAAGGGGATAATTAGAAGATCAAATGCTTTTAACCACTGGTGCAATTATCGTACCGCTCGCATAAAATATAAAAAAGCCATAAAAACACAAAAACGGGAATTCTACTCTGGTAAAATACAACAATCGGGTGAGAAGGGTAAAACTATTTGGAGTATAATAAATTCCGGAAGGAATACAAAAACTAAAACTAGAGGTGTTCTTGTCGCCGAACTGACTTCAGGTGATCTAAATAATTTTTTCGTATCAATTGCAGATTAAAATAACTGCTACTATTTGCAACAATGCAATGCATCCGATTGAATATTTTCATAAAATCCCTAAGACCTCGAACTCTTTTTTTTTATGAGACCCAATAGGCAAGCAATATTGAGTCTAAAAAATTTATCTTGTCTGGATTTCTACGGCCTAAATAGTTTAATGATGAAGGCGTCACTTGGGACACTTATTTAACCATAGGACAATTTATTCATCAGATGTATCCTAGAAGGGTGCTGGCCTGATGTACTAAAAATCACTAGAGTGATACCCATTCACAAAAAGATGAATTCCGAAACCCTGAGAACTATAGACCCATCGGGATTGTACCAGTGATTGGCAAGATCTTTGAGGTGCTAATTAAGGAAAAACTCATTTCTTACTTCGAGCACAAAAAGTTACTGTCGCCTTCTCAATTTGGTTTACGTAGAAACATGTCCACAGTTTAGGCCATAGTAGATATTGTGGAAAGTGTAGTAGATGGCTTTGATGAGAGGTATGCCACATTTACTACTATGTGGGATCTTACCAAGGCTTTTGACTGCGTTAACAATGAATGTCTTCTAGATAAATTGTCTTATTATGGTCTGAGGTGTAACGAATTGAGGTTATTCATATCATATTTGTCTAATAGGAACCAGTATGTAAGTTTTGGAGATGCGGAATCGCGGTTGGCTCCAATAACTGAAGGGATTCCGCATGGATCTATACTAGGACCAATTTTGTTCATAATTTATTTTAATGATCTACCAACTGCGCTTGAAGAAGCACGTTGTGTTCTCTTTGCGGATGATACGACCACATTGGTTAGGGGTGGGGAGACTGAACAATTCTAGCATGTGGATACTAAAATCATGGTTTAACAGCAACCCTATGAAGCTGATTAAGAAAAAACATAGAGCATCTGTTTCACATCAAGTAAGCACAAAACAACTTCGGAGCCTGTCAGATTACTTGGGATAACTCTCGAATCGCGATTGGTTTGGGCGGCTCACATAGAGGGCTTATGTTCAAGGCTCGCTTCCCAAATATTTGCCATAAAGCAAATGAGAAAATATCTTCGTCAAAAGGTTTCAAGAACAGTCGATTTCGCCCTTGTACATAGTCACCTTTACTACGGTGTTGTACTGTGGGACAGTGCCACTAATGTTGCGAGAGTCTTCTCACTCCTGAAAATGGCTGTACGTGTCATCGTAAATGCTGAGTATGGTGATCCTTGTCAAAAACATTTGAAAAAATTAAAAATACTTCCGCATCCTTGTGTATATGTCTACGAGTGTCTGAGGAATATTCATAGCAATATCGATATGTTATTACTTCACTCGGACGTACATGGATATAACACTAGGAATGCGACATCTATTGCTCCTCAGAGATCTAGAATTCGCTTATCTCAGAACAGCAGGCTCGATTATAATTTATATAATGCGTTGCAAAAATACTATAAGGACACTGACATAAAAAGCATGAATAAAATTGGTTTTTCGAAATTAATCAAAAAATTATTATTGGAACACTGTTTTTATAGTGTGGATGACTTTATTACGTTCTACAGTAACCCTTGACTTACATATCGGCTCCCAAACGGATGATTTTTAATTGTATATATCCATATTTATTTTTTAATTATTAATGTTTTAATGTAATATTCCACTGTTGTCTGTAATTCTTTGAATATTTATGTATTTTGACTGTGTTAAACTAATTAAAATCTACATATATTTTGGTTTTTAAGTATTATATATATATATATGTTATTGTGTTATATGCTTATATTTTAGTTGACTTTAGAGAACTATGAAATTTACATGTTTGAATGACAATTATATATGGACAAGATTTTTTAATTTTTATGTCAATATCTATAAAACTATTTATTGTGTGACGATATGTACTATTTGTATGCTGAACGTCAATAAACTATATTATACTAAAATTTCTTTTTTATCCTACACTACCCGAAAACTAAATTTTCGTGGCTCTATCGGGACGGGAAAGTAGGTACGGCTGGGCGAGAAAAATGGCAAAGAATGGCTAGGCAGGAGAAACAACTTCACAAAAACGACACTAGATGTCACCTGCTATATAATATAATTTTATTTTAGACGGGCTGGTTGCAATTGATACCAGAATAGTAGTTGAAGCACTTCAATATCAATATTTTACACAATAACTGTGATGCAGCTTCTGCAATATTTCCACAACTATTGTACTATTTAGTTTTGATTATAATATTTAATTTTAATGTGTTCGTTACTTGTTGTTGCTAACTTACTGTCAGCCATCGTTACATCACAGTCATAGCACAAGTACAAGTGTCATTTGTTCATGCACTTGCTTTCTCTTTTCCATAGCTGCAAAGGAGCGCTCTGTTGATGCTATAAACTGAGCGTTTTATTGTCTGCAAGTGCACCCTATTATAAATGACGACGCGGCAGCCACTTTGAAATTAATGCTTAAGGGTTTTGTTGCCATTAAAACTAATATGTGTTACATAATATGGACGAATTCGACGACGGCTATTCTACACCGGACGAGATTACGCAAAGAGAAAGTCAGGCTACACTAAATTTGCTACCTGAAAAGTTAAAGGGAAAATATAACCAAATATATAAAAAATTTATGGATTGGTGTTTATTGCATAATATTAAAAGGTATAGCGAAAATGTTATTTTCAATAACTCACCTGAAATTCTCCATGAATCGTTCATATCAAAACATTACACGGTACAGTGAATATATTTCCCGCCTATCTTTTTATCATTTTATAATGTAATGTAATTATTTACTCGTAGGATTAAAACTATTGTGTGTTCCACACCGCGAAAGTGGTTTTACGGGCCTACGAAAGTGGCCAGGCTCGCCTGGCCATTTCTTCTGTCGGTCCGGAAAACCAGCACTTTCGCGCCTAGGTACACAAATACCTACATCTTTGTGAATAATTAGGAAATACTTTATAAAACTCTAGAACTAATAATTTTAACATGTGTTCTTGAACTTTTCAAAATTTTGTTATATAGAAAACTAGTTCATTCCTAAATTTTGTGTTTTTAAACGATACCGTACATAGGAAAATTCTCTTCCATTCAGCTAATAATGAGAAGTCTATTGTGATGGTTTCACATATTTGCTGGTGAGTTGAATAAATGAAATATTTCTGTTTGTGCTTACAATGTTTTATTTAGAATTATAATATGGGCTGGTGTTTGTTCAATTTGGTGCATGTTCAATTTTTTTCATCAAAAAAAGAACCATTTCATATTTTTTTTTCATTGATGCCTCGTATTACCTATTTAAAACACGCCTCAGCGTGTTTAAATCGAACTTTCAAACACGCGCGTTTTTTAAAGTCCCTATGGTAACAACAACATTTCGAGAAACGTAAGTATCAATGACAACGTTTTTATTAGTTTTTAAATTGTATATTTTCATTGTGAACCAATGTCTTATTTGGTTTTGTCTGCAAAATTTATTTACATATTCATATATATATATATATATATATATATATATATATATATATATATATATATATATATACATTGTATCTTTTTTGTATCCCTTTAAATATAAATAAAGAAACTTTTTGATTATTGATCTGACAGCAGTATCTCGTAACGTCAATTAAAAATTAATACTATTTAGGATGGACTGTCACGAAACTTGGCTGGGCATCGAGGACGGCCCTATTTTTCGAGCACGACGGCGCAGCCGGAGTGCTCGAAATAGAGCAAGTGTTTGAAAGACCTCTTTATCCACTTATACTTTAATATACTATATCAAGCAAATTTTTAGTACTTCTGTTCATTCTGGATTCAGTTTTTTATGTGTTGAAGCATAAGCTCCCAACCTGTTCTATCTATTTCTTCCTTCCCAGTTATTGTCCTTTAATTTTTTGTCCTTCTTTTTTTCTCTTCGCAGCTCCCAGGTAGGTCCTATGCAGCACTAGACCTAGAACATAGAACTATAGACATCTGCACACACTAGGAACTAGGTGAGAGCTGAATAATTTCAGAACCTCACCAAGTTAAGTCCTTTGTCCTATACTCAATTCATGAAAATCTAGATCTGGAGATTTTTCTTGTATAACTACGTTCGTATTCGTCTTATATTTTGGATATGCATTCAATGTGAATTATATTATTGCTCTTATCGATTTATGAATAAATATAATTTGCTGAAACCTTCATTATTTGATTTTCAGCAACTTGGATAATTGCGTTAAGATATTTTCAGTATTTTGTTTTGTTAAGTTTAAGTAAACATAAGGTTTTCCAGTTTTTAACCTTCTTGATGTTTTTATTTAAATAACGCTGTACTTCTATTTCTAATGTTTAAAATTTTCTTCAAATACTGGCAATGCCTGCCTGAATTGCGATTCGAACGACGCCTGTCTCGTTTTTGCTCATTCCATAGAAAAGGAAAGACGAATGGACGAGTAACAAAGTTCGAACCAAACCGATTGAACTGCCACACCAGTGGCGGAATAATAACGTGAAATGAAACTGAATTAGGATGGAAATAAAAGTATTAGGGACCCAAATATTTTATTTGTTGAATTAGCAATAAATTTACATTTCTAAAATCAAAACAATATTCGTTATAAAAATATGTACATACAAATAAAACTTAAACAAAAAATAGAAAAATATTAATACTTTGATTTTCTCCAACACATGCTTATGCAAACCTTCAGACAAATCCATTGTTAGAGCTTTCTTCATAACAATGCAAAGGACTTTTTTCTATGCAGATTTTGTTCAAGAGTTCTTAACGCACTTCCAAAACTTTTACAAATACGTATAACATCGTTTAAAAGATATGTTAAGCATCCTTTACTTTCATGGGAAATCAAATCGAAATCCAGTTAATGTCCCAACACATGTTTCATATGTCAAGTTGTTTGTCAATTGTGGAACAACAAATCCAGCTATATACGTGATAATTTGCTTATTACACGTTGACAAAATAAATGGATGCATAATAGATGCATAATAAAGTCATTATCGTTAAAGATATTTTCAAACTAGTCATAAATTGTGGTCATCCTTGACTCTGCAGCTTTATCAAATTGAGGAATACTATTGTTTATCGGACAAACGAGATCTGTTTTTGATGGTTTATAGGACACAACTAAAATGGGAATTTGTTCCAAAGGTGTACAATTACCAATGTCTCCACATCTAACTTCTGATCTGATTAACATGTAGCATGTCGTTGTGACATGTTTCTATTTTCATTAGTTATTTAGGAGCGTTACTTATTCTTCAGCTACTCCCACCTCTATTTCAAAATAACTTTGTTTCAAATGTTCAGAACGCGTCGAATGACCGTTTTTACACTCGTAAAAATATCTATTTAAACGACGATAAGGTAAATCAGAGCCTATTTTGCCTTGACTTAAAAACAGCACCTAAAGCATAATTGCTGGCGTCTGTGGTTAAAAGGTTAAAAGGTTTTGTAAAATATGGATATTGAAGTATTGGTTCATTTATCAACAGATTTTTACACATTTCAAAACATTCGACATAATCTGAATCATTTACATTGATAATTGCATTTTGTTTCAATCTAATAGTTAATGGTTTTGTCAATTTTGAAAAATCTTCTATAAATTTTCGGTAATACCCTAGGAGTCCTAAGAATCCTTTTAATTGTTTTGAATTTTTTGGTATCGGAAATTTTTGAATTGCTAAAATTTTATCTGGGTTCGGCTTTACGCCTTCTGGCGTGACAATATGTCCCAGATATGCAACTTCTTTCCGCAAGAATTCGCATTTATCAATTTGTAATTTAAAATTGGAATCTCTTAATCTATTGAATACTTCTTTTAAATTTGTGATGTGTGTGTTCTTGTAAGCTGGTACTGAACACAATTATATCATCAAGGTACACCAAACATTTCTCGTTCTGTATACCTCTTAGGATATTGTCCATGACCCTTTGAAAGGTTGCGGGATCCCCTTTCAGACCCATGGGCATGCGCACATATTCATAGTGCCCATTTTAAATATTAAAGGCTGTTTTCGGAATATCCTCCTCAGCCATCTCGATCTGATGGAAGCCAGAAGCGAGATCTAATGTAAAATATTGACAACGTCCAAGCTTATCTAGTAAAGTTGTTATGGCAATGGATATCGATCTCCAATTGTGATCTCATCCAGTTTTCGATAATCAACAACGAGTCGATACTTTGGCTTTTGAGAAGCATCTAGATTCTTTGGAACTATCCAGATATCGATCGGCCACGGAGAGCTGGACGGCCTAATAATATTATTATTTAACATGTTTTGAATTGGTTTTTGAATTTCCGTTCGGTGAATCTCAGGATATCTAAATGATTTTGAATAAATAGGTATTTCATTAGAAGTTTTAATATGATGTTTTATTTTACTTGTGAAGGTAAGCTGATTTCCTTCAACATAAAAAATATCACTATACTCCTGAACTGATTTTAATACAGATTCTTTCTCTTCGGAATTCATATGTTCAGTTCTAACTTTCGAAATATCAAATTTAACATTTTCAGAGTAAATATTATTAAAATTTGGGTTGAGGGTTTGTTCGTATTCATCGAATGTCTCAACACTAATAGAAGGGCTTAAGTCTACTCGAAAGTTGTATTCTGAAGGATTTGAAATTGTACATAAAGCTATGTTATTTTTAACTTTTGTTAAACATTCCGGGATTTCTAGTTTCCCAATTCGTGTATATGGTATAATTACATTACCATTTTTTACATTTTCAATATTTAATTTAATTACTTATTCACAACGTGGATGTACTACTATACAATTCGTGGATCCAGTTTTAATGTCAGAGGAATTCATTTTAATTTGACTATAAGGAGTCATAAGCAAATGATTATTTAAGTCAATAATTGCATTAAGTATTTTTAAATTATCTAATCCTAACAAACAATCAAAATGATCGTGAAATTTGAAAACGCAATATTCTAAATTAAGCGGTTTCCTATAATTAAACATTTCTGGGATTGGAATATAAGTGCAAAAATTTTGTTGACTGCTACCAAAGGCAGATTTTACATGGAATGGTTTTTTAACATAAGATTTTTTGAAATATTTTTCAGCTACAGCTGGTGTCACAAAGGATCTTGTGCCACCAGTATCAATTAAAACTTTTAGATTTTGTTCTGGGAAAATTATATAGGGTAACACACTTTCTGAATTATTTAAGTTTAACAATTCGATAATGTTTGATTTGGTTCCGAGGCTGGTATCTAAAAAATTATCGGATTCATCATTAGTGCAATCGGAATCGTCTATATTATGGAGTTCTTCCGAGATAAAATTTCTAGGTTGATTAGGGTTGTGTTGGGACCTATTTTGATAATTTTGGGGTTGGGGTCTAAGTTTGTTTCTGGTAGACATACTCATTGGAGTTGGATTTGAAAATCTTTGATTTGGATTAGGTTTAAAAACGTTATGACCATTATTAGAAAAGTTTGTATTATTCCTATTAGAAGGATTAAAAGAAGTTGATGGACCATTTTGCGCGATTTCGATTAGTGTGTTGATAATTCAGCATAGAATTTGGTTTAGGAGGTGGCTGCCTATGTGCCACATTATTTTGGAAATTGGCTTTATTTTTATGCGAATAATTTTGCGTATTTAAATTTGAAAAAATATTTTTTGGATGATTATTCTGGCTCATATAAACTTGAAAATCATTTGTAAGAACATTTAAAGCAATATTTAAATTTTCTGGATTTTTCGTACGCATTAATGTACCTAAAGGTTCTTTTAAACCGCGTAGCAATACTATGAGTGCCAAATTGTTGAAGTAATTTCCTAAAATTAATTGTTCATTCACATTGGAATGTGTGATGAGATAAGAAATTTGAAGATTTATTAAATGTTGAATTCTATTGTAAAATTCGAAAGGCGTTTCATTACATTGTTTCATTTCTGAAAGTTCTATATTTAATGTGTAAATATCTCTTTTATCAGCATAACTATTAAGATGTGCATCTTTTAGATTTTCCCAAGTTCTTATCGCACAAGAAGAAATGATTATAGTTGCTTCACCTTTTATTTTTGCTAAGATGCTGGACATCAAATATTCATTTTGAAAATCCCCTACATCTACAGTATTATAAAACTTACTAATTTCTCTGAAATTTCAATAAACCTAGGAAGTAATGCATCAAATTCTGGTATCATATCCAGATATTATTTTTTTAATATAGGTATTTCAAATACAAGACTAACCTTTTTATTATAAACATGAATTTAAATAACCTCGTAACAAACACAAACTAAGCAATTCTACAATAATATATATATATATATATATATATATATATATATATATATATATATATATATATATATATATATATATATATTGTGGTTTATAACTCCTGTGATTCTGTTATTGTTTGTGTATTATAGTTTACTTTATATAAATTATATGTTTTGATTCTCCCGGTACATTGAAAAAAATTTAATATGTGTCAGGAAACAATTACACTTACCTTTCATACTTTTTAAAAATCCTAGTTTTAATTATATAGTTGAGAACTCAATAACCTCAGGATCTTGGGTTAGTGGAATTAAATAATTTTGTACTGATTTATACTTTAAGCGCCGAAAATTTTTTTTAATTAATTGAAAAGTTTCAAATAAAAATTGAAATTCTTGTTTTTCTTTTCTTTACAAATTTTTACAGAACGGTTCTGTACATTCTGTTACGAAACCTCTCTCAAGTCACGATACACCCCATCAATGATGCCAACTGATAAATTAAACAATAGTCTCGAAATGAAATTCGCCAACAATGCAGTTGAATATTTTCAAGTAGAAAACGTTATTTAATGTGAACTCATGGAAAACAAATACATTATTCGAATACAAAATTTTAAAAAGATTAACTTATCAGCAATGATCGTTCATTCAATATACATTCACACAAATGGATTATTATTAGATATAGGTACAATTATGCAACATATTATATACACTAAATAGATCATATGATGTCAAAAAACTTTAAAACGCAAAATGGCGGATATGGTGATGGTTAATGTCTGTGAAATTTCAAAGTTTAACGATATACACACAATGCAAGTGAGTTTATTTAACTTTTAAAACGAAATAGTTTTTGAATATTTGTTCACTTATGTCCAATTCACCTTGTCTTAATTCTTCTTGTAGTTTTCTTCCTGGGATACTCTACAGTTTCTCCTGTTTGGGTATAAACCAAAGATGATGTTATGTTTCATCGACATCAATACATCTTTGATAGGTTACCAGAGTCAAATTCTTTCTGAGATGTATCGTGGAGATATTATTTCCACAATACAAACCTTTACTTTAATATACGGATAAATATTGAAGGTTAGTATTCTGCTATTTTTACCAATCTCTTATTACTTTTATATTCATCAGTTTCTCTCACAAATTTTATTGAATTATTTTAATGAATACTGTATTTCTTTTTATATTTACCATTCAAAATGCACAGCTCTTCTAGTTAATATTCAATTTTTTTGTTCCAAAAATTCAATCTTCACCCCCATTCATTGTTGAAAAAAATTCCACCTAGTTAGTAGTGTTCATTATCAACAACCTTCCCCCTTCATTTTTCTTAATTAATAAATCAGCTTGCCGCTGATTGAAACATTTCAAGTATAATTCACCAATCAAACAAGTTATAAAAATTTTTGTTGGTGAATCTCATCTCAGATTTCAAATTGTTTATTTATCTATTTTAGAACATTCCGTTTGATACTTCCAAATAATCAAATTGCACATTCTACTTCCTTTTATATAATTTTCAAAATATTTCAAACTGACAGTTATATTTATTCTCATTTGATCTATTTAACAATGACAAATAATTTCACAAATGTCAGACATTATAACCCTAATGTTTTCATTATTTTGACTTTTATTCCTTGACATATTCTAAAATAATTTTGTAGTGTTTCCAAAGAGTTTCTTACGATATCTAATTAGGATATTTTAAAACAAATCATAATCTGTTGACTATTACTATCTGAGAAATAGATTTTTACTAAAGGTTCTCTCTTAATAGCTGGAATTCATGTTATCTCTATCATATGTGTATGTACAGGGTACATTATAAATTTTCTTTATGTTTCCTCGGTAAATTATTCGGAAAAACTGATCAGAATGATATTTTAGGGCCCCGTATGAAATTTGGAGCGATAAAAACAAAATATAAAAAAAAATCGTATTTTTCGCCATGGCCCTGTTCTGAAATGATATTTCACCGATTTCATTGTTGATGTAGTTCGGGTAACGCAGTGTTTAATGGGTAAAGGGTAAAACAATTCTGAAGTATTGATTTAGGTCATTCCTAGAGAATAAAATGAAAATATTCGTTGAGCGTATGAAACTTTTCTGTAGCAATGCCTTGTATCTTGTCAGTTTGTGCGGTTCCAAATAATTTAATTGTGACATAACAATTGAAGAGAGCCGTTGTTTATTTTATTTTTTGTAATATTTCATCAAAGTTTCAACACATTGACTACTTACAATAATAATAATTAGCGTAATATATCATTTTTGAAATAATATTGACAATAACCCATTGCGCTAATATTATTACAAGATAATTTACTATCTTTAAAATGTCTGCATACGTTTCATAGCGATTCCTAGTTCCATATATTTCACCCACCTAGATTCCATTTTTCTCTAGCAATTTAGCCGCAATACAAAATTTTAAATTAACTAAGTGGGCTTTCATATCGTAAATGAATACTCATGTAACATCATTATGACATTTGATCCGTAATTTTCCGTTTTCGTTAAGTTTACTTACTACTATTTGCACATTCTGTGAAGATGTTTTGACTGAAAATGCCTTCTATACTGTCAAGTGAAGAAAAGATAGAGTTGGTTCTAATTTGCGGAGAAAATTTGATATGCTCAAGAGAAGCTGCTAATATTTTTACCAAAGACATCCTGGCTAAAACGTCCATTTTACAAATGTAGCAAGATTATTAAAGACGTTTGAGGAAACTGGTTCAGTTGAGAACAAATGTAAAGTGCCTCATGAAAAAACTGTGGTTAATGAAAAAAATAGTTTGGAAGTGCTTTTGACCGTTTCAGAAAATCCATGGCGCAAGTTTATCAAAACATTAATATTTCTTTAACCTCCTTTGGCCGTATTTTGAAAAGCAATAAGTTTCACCCGTACAAGCCTAAATTTATTCAAGTTCTGAAGGATAGAGATTATGACGCTCGGTTTGATTTTTGCGCTTGGTATCAAGGAATGATAGAAGATAATCCAAATTTCACAGAAAATGGAACAGTAAGCTCACAAAACTGTCGTTGATGGGCAGACACAAACCCCCATTTTTTTATAGCAAATAAAGATCAATACGGATTCATGGTGCGGAATTTGGAATTGTCAAATTATTAGTCTTTTCTTTAGAGAAAACCTAATGCCAAACTTATTTAACTGTGTTGTAAATCGAATTAACCCAATTTTTGGATGATATCCTACTGGCAAAGCGAGCCAATCTGTATTTTCAACAGGACGGTGCATCAATTCATTCAACTCGGGAAGTAAGAGGATGGTTAGATAACAAATTTGGTGAGCATTGGATAAGTCGCTATTCAGTAAATCATTGGCCCTCTAGACTTTTTCTAAGGGGGTATTTAAAAAACAAGGTTTATCGAGGAAGGCCCTTCAGAGACGTCGCACATTTAGAACAATGCATAAGATATTGCGTATATGCTATTAACCAAGGTACGCTCCGAAATATTCTAAGAGAAATGAATTTCAGGACGGTGAAATGTATGGAACGAGATAGAGGGCATGTAGAATTTTGAATTTGTGTTTCGAAATAATGAGTTGTTTATTAGTATTGAGTTAGTGGGTAATCTGTTAAATATTGTTTCAAGAAATAGTAATAAGTTGGTCAACTAATTCAATTTATCATTAGGTAAAGAGTTTTAATAATTTAATGAAATATTTCTCCAAAATATCAAAAATGGTTCTTTTCAATTGCGGTATCAGTACTAAATTATTTTAAACTTCACAAATTGGCAATATACAGGGTATTGCTACAGAAAAGTTACAATTGCTCAACTAATATTTCCATTTAATTCTCTAGGAACGATTTCAATGATTAATTTCGAATAGTTTTACGTTTATACATTACATATTGTGTCTCTTGAAGTCTTTCAGCAATTAAATTGAAGCAATATCATTTCAGAAGACCGCATTAGCGAAAAATACGAAGTTTCTTATTTTTTGTTGGTTTTGCTTCAAATTTCGTACTAACTCCTAAAATATCATTCTAACCACTTTTTCCAAATGACTTTTTTCGATATTTTGATATATAACCCCACTTTTCGCATTTTCTCATCGAGTTTTTCTAATTTGCGGCCATGACAGTATTCACGTGATTGATGTCAAAATGTTATTTTAGGTTATCGACCATGCATGATCGATCGCATATATTAAACTTTCCTATAGACCACCACTAAAAATTTTATTTTTGTAGCGAACATTATGGTGGACACGGTACGAAATGAATAAAATTTTTTCATAAAATACGAGGTGTGTCTATATGGGAAACAAACTTCAGCTTTCCACTGCACTTACGATTAAGTAAAAATTTCAATCATTTTGACATATTAGCCTGACCGTTCTTCGAAGAGAAAAACAACTACTTTTCTGGCTAATACCACGCAGAATATTGAATTACATCCCCTTCGAAGAACGTGACATTAATCGACACTTTTGTCGATACAGACATCAGTGTTGATTCGCAAACGAAAGGAGAAGGGCATAGTACACTGACCGGTTTCGACCTTCTTGGGTCTCTTCAAGAGTGCCGTAATGCCTTCTAGTTCAGAGTTTCTAATCTGAACTGAAGATTCCATCGTCCGACAACCTGTATTTGGCTCTTCTGTTTACAACGACATAATAATCTGACTGTTCTTAGAAGAGAAAAACAACTACTTTCCTGGCTAATACCACGCAGAAGCACCATTCTTGAGGATACAAGGATTACCGCTACCTCGTCCAACTGTATTGACAATATAATTACCAATATCGCGGAACAACAATTTTTGGTAGGTGTTTTCGAGCCTTGCTTTTCTGACCATCGGGCTCAATATATTGTCATAGACAATAATATGAATCCAAGTACTACGTCGCAATCTGTTATGAGACGTTGTATAACAAATAAAGCACTAAATAAATTAAAACGTCATCTAGCCACTATTGACTGGAGTCCTTTTATATCGGGACTATCAGATGTAGACGTTTTAATCTCTTTCCTTGTTAAAACTGTTCATAATTTAAGTTCTGAGTGTTTTCCTCTAAAAAAAAGCTAATCAAGGCACTGCACATTTTCCAGTGTCTTGGTTTACAGATGATTTAAGGTACCTAAGAAATCAACTTTCATCTTGGAAGTTAATAGCCGATGCAACAAAACATCCAGAAGATCTAAAAAGGTATAGTACTTTGAGTGTAGTGTATAATAGCAGGCTAAAATCCGCTAAAAAATCAGCTTAGGATAAATTTATCATGTCGTCTGAAAATAGAGCAAAGGCTTGTTGGAAAGTTATTAACTATGAAAGAAAGAAATCTAAATACTCCTGATTTGTCACCAAATGAGATGAATACCTTCTTTTGTGAAATTGCTGTCAATATCATTCAATCTCTTTCTAACATTTCTAATGCTGAGCTCTTATGTTTCAGAAATTTTCCTGCTCCTTGCGGTTCATTCTATTCACATCCGGTCTCTTCAGCCATTAGTCCATTGAAAAAGTCTAATTGTCTTGATATTCATGAACTCAATAGCCGCATCCTAAAGGTGACCAATTCTATTGCTGCAAAACCTTTTACGGAACTCATAAATATTATTTTTAACACCGGTATTTATCCCGATATTTTTGAACTATCCAAAGTATTTGCTCTTTTTGAACAAGGCGATGCTTCCGTAACCGATAACTATCGCCCTATTAGTATTATCTCGATATTCAGTAGTCATTGAAAAATTAATAAAAAAACAGCTGTATGACTATTTTGATTCAAACGAATTCTTTAGTAGCTCCCAATTTGGCTTTAGAAATTCCCGCTCAACAACCCAGGCAGTTCATAATGTTGTGAGTGACGTAGTGGAAGAACTTGAACATGGCAACCGTACTGCTATAATGCTGTGCGATCTTTTAAAGGCATTTGACTGCGTTTCTTACGACATTCTCCTAAAAAAATTAAATTATTATGGAGTTAGGGGAATTCCGTTGAAACTCATTGGTTCTTACCTGTATAACAGAAAACAATGTGTTACAGTGAATGGTGTATCATCGGATTTTTTGAAGGTAATTCGTGGAGTCCCTCGGGGATCGGTTCTAGGCCCCCTCTTGTTCATTATTTATATTATTGATCTGAGCCGTTTTAAGTTACCTTATATGTCGGTTCTATTTGCAGACGATTCAACATTTATTATTTCGGAGAAAGATTGTACGAATCTAGCCGCCTCTCTAGATTACGTTGGTAACAAGGCAAAAGTATGGGTTTCATCGAACAAACTAAAATTAAATAATAATGAAACTGAAATCATGCATATATCTGCGAATAATCAATTATCAGTTCACCAAAAAACAAAAAATGTGAAATTACTTGAAAATTGAGCATTTAGTTAAAAAACTTCCAAGTTCATTTTACGACAGTTGAAAAATATTACTAATTCAAGTACACTCAAAACCACGTATTTCTCACTCTTTCAGTCGCATATTAGCTATGACATCACCCTCTGGGGTAATTCCTCCCATGCTTAAGGGCGCTTGCTGATCTTGGTTTCAGAGATCACTGTCAACAGTTTTTCATAAAATATATAATTATGCCATTGCCGTCTTTGTTTTTATTTCCTACTCCAATTGAAATTCATGGGAGACAGTCAATGTTGTCTAGAAATTCAGATATCCACAACGACAACACTAGTAATGCTCATCATATCAGATGCAGCTACTTTCGGCTAAATAAGACGCAATCAAATTAAACCAAATTATGGGCTTTTTAATATTTTGCCATCAATTGTAAAAACCTTGGGCTTCAATGCTTTCAAAAAATATTTTAAAAAGTATCTCCTTAAATATTGTTTCTACTCTGTTGATGATTACATTGTGCAATGTCGAGGCAATCTCACCACCGTTTCTCTGCTGTGGCATCTTACTCTGTTTTTATCTTAAGATATATTTTGTATATTTCTTTTTGACATTCTACAAACATTTTACTGTAGAGTAGTTAATATATATCTATCTACCTATCTATCTATCTATCTATCTATCTATCTATCTATCTATCTATCTATCTATCTATCTATCTATCTTTTTTTTTGACGGGTGAGGAAACTCATGTTCTACCCCTACGCTTTGGTTCTATCGCGCAAGGGAGTCTGGAACTCAGGACTTGGCCTGCCTACCCACCAAACCTCACCTCTATTGTTCACCATATTTTGTTCCGGAACCGCCAGTGGCATTACTTCTGAACAAATAGGAGGTATATTTATCTTTCTTTCTTAACTCGCATCTGTCTATCTTAACTGTCTTAGTCTCTCGTCTAAAATTTTCGTCTGGATTACTTTTTTTATCATTTTCATTACTACGTCCCATGATTTCTGACTATGCATAAGTCCGCCACATTTTCTTCCGTAATGTCGACACCTATTTCTTTTTTGGCCAGTGCTCTAATTCCCGCTCACTTTTCACATTTAAAAATTGTATGTTGCATAGAATCTACATTTTCACAGTACCATCAAATGTCGTTTTGTGCTTTGCCTATTTTATAGAGGTAATCACCGAATACCCCGTGTCCTGTGAGAGCCTGTGTCAAGTAATAGTTAACCTCACCCCATTTTCTTTCCTGCCATTGTCTAACGTTTTTAATAAAAATCTTGGTTCTTCCGTTATAATCTTCCCAGATTTTCTGCCATTTTTCCATTACTGTGTCTCTAGCCTCTTTTCCACATAATAAGCCCCTCTCGTGTACAATTACTCTCTCTTCCACTTTATGTTTGATAGGCAAGATACCAGAGATGGCTAATACAGAGCTAGTCGACGCTGTTCTATAGGCGGAAGTGATTCTCATTGCCATTCTTCTATTAACTTTCTCAAGCATAAGTTCATACTTTTTTTGTTTTAGTACTTCGTGCCATATTGGAGCTCCATAGATCATTATGTATGAGACTGCCGACATTAAGACTCTCCTTTTACTGGATCTGGGTCCGCTTACGTTTGCTGTTATTTTCGTTAGATCATTTAAAATTGTGTTTGCTTTGTCAGTGATTTTTTGTACGTGTACTTTGAACTTCCCTCCCTTCTGTAACTATACACCTAGGTATTTTAATTCATCTTTAAGTCCGATCAACTGATTTTCTACTTGAAACTGCATGTTTGCTATTTTATATTCTCCTGCCAGGGCAATGTATTCTGTTTTTTCCACTGCAACTTCTAAGCCTTTTCTCTTCAACCTATCTACTACAGCTTTAACTGCGAACTGTATCATCTCCTCATCTATCTATCTATCTATCTATCTATCTATCTATCTATCTATCTATCTATCTATCTATCTATCTATCTATCTATCTATCTATCTATCTATCTATCTATCTATCTATCTATCTATCTATCTATCTATCTATCTATCTATCTATCTATCTATCTATCTATCTATCTATCTATCTATCTATCTATCTATCTATCTATCTATCTATCTATCTATCTATCTATCTATCTATCTATCTATCTATCTATCTATCTATCTATCTATCTATCTATCTATCTATCTATCTATCTATCTATCTATCTATCTATCTATCTATCTATCTATCTATCTATCTATCTATCTATCTATCTATCAATCTATCTATCTATCTATCTATCTATCTATCTATCTATCTATCTATCTATCTATCTATCTATCTATCTATCTATCTATCTATCTACCTATCTATCTATCTATCTATCTATCTATCTATCTATCTATCTATCTATCTATCTATCTATCTATCTATCTATCTATCTATCTATCTATTTATCCATCCATCTATCTATCTATCTATCTATCTATCTATCTATCTATCTTTTTTTTTTTAGTTGGAGAGGGTAAAAAATCTTCCAAAGACACTCACTGAAGGTGAGTAGTGTCAGATTCTTACTGACTAAAAAAAGCCCCTCCCCCTATCGTCTCGCTCCTCGCACTGGAACGGCTTTCGCATTACTTCAGTGAGAGGGCTGTCATACTATCCTCATAGTGATGTATTACTTCCGTCTATGGTCGTGCTCTGCCTTCCATTTCTTTCGTATCAATTATATGTCTTATTATCTTATACACTATATTCCACCCCTTCTCGCCTGAGACCAATGATGTCATCATATTTCTTGCATAGAACTTCGTTCCAGTTTCTGTTAGGAATCCTGTCCGGATTCTTTCCCACCTGACGCATGCAAACATCGTATGCTCCGCATCGTCTTGTTCTCCGCAATACGGACAGTCCCCAGTAACCGATCTCATTCGGTTATACAGGTATTTCCTGAAACAGCCATGACCAGAGATTGCCTGCGTGATATAATAATCTACCTCGCCAAACGGTCTGCCGATCCATTTTTCAATGTTAGGTATGAGGTGATGGGTCCATCTTCCCCATTTACCGGTTATCCAACGGTTTTGCCATTGCATCATGAGGTTTGTCCTTGCGATGGCACTGCCGATCCCTAGGTATTTTTCCCGTCTTTCCTGTACGAGCAAGTCTATTGGAGGTACCCCAGCTATTACCCCTACTGCCTCTGTTGATATCGTCCTATACGCCGAGCATACTCTAATACAGAGTTTGCGTTGGACGCTGGCAAGTTTGGGAACCAGTTTCTTATTGCATGTCACTGAGTGCCAGGCAGGTGCAGCATAAAGGATTTGCGAGTGTACAACACTCATTAGTGCTCTTCTTTTGGAAGATATAGCTCCACCAATATTGGGCATAAGTCTGGACAGGGCTGTCACTGTTTTCTCTACTTTTTCAGAAACTTTTGCAATATGCTCGGAGAAAGTCAGTTTCGTATCTAGCCAAACTCCTAGGTATTTAACTGCTTTTTTGGGGATTACTACTACGCCCTGTACTTCGAATTGAATCGGATTCATCTTTCTCTTCTTCGTAAGTAGAGCAGCTTCTGTCTTTTCAGGGGCTAATTCTAGCCCTTTATGCTCGAGCCAGTTTGATACCCGTTGTAGTGCTATATTGGCTGTGTTCATCAGGGTTTCTTCGGATTTTGCAACTACAACCATTGCAACATCATCAGCGAAGGCTATTAACGTAACACCCGCAGGTTGCGCTACTCTCAATATTCCATCGTAAAGAATATTCCATAGAGTTGGTCCCAAGACCGACCCCTGTGGCACCCCACTATTTATTTCCCTTATTTTTATTTGTTCCTCTGTTTCCAGGATTATTTCCCGGTCGGATAAGGAGGCCCTTATCAAACTGATGAGGCTTTCATCAATGCGTCTGCTTCTCAACTCTTCAAGAATGTTCTGCCAGCTTGCAGTATTGAACGCATTTCTGACATCCAACGTTAATATTGCACAAAGTCTTCGGTGTGCCCAAGAGTATTCTTCTTCCGCTGCCCTGGCAATTTTTAAAACTTCTTCTATAGCGCCCACCGCTTGTTCACCTTCAACGAATCCAAACTGTCGCTCTGATAAGCCGCCTGTTCGTCTTATTTCTTTTTTCAGCCTGATCAGGATCAGTTGTTTGTATAATTTGCCCTCTATGTCGAGCAGACATATTGGCCTGTGCGCTGAGGGATTCTCGATAGGTTTGTCCGCTTTCTTCAAGAGCAACAATTTGGCTCGTTTCCATTCCCTAGGGAATTCTGCTCGGCCAGCTAATCCATTATATACAGAGAGCATTAATTCCGGCTTGTTCAAGGACATAGCTTTAATTATTTCCGCTGGAATATGTCCAGGTCCAGGAGCCTTATTCACCCTTAATTTGGAGCATGCCATGCGTAATTCTTCTACGTTAAAATTTAGAAATGTCTCATCTCTATTGGAGTCAAAGTTTACTTCCCGATGCACTGGGAATAGGTGGTCAACAACCTTTTCCATTGTTAGCATGGGCAAGTCTTATCTGGGTGGATAGCCAACTAGGCTCTTCATGACTATTTTGTAGCCATTCCCCCAGATATCACAGTCTACTTCATCACATATTGTTTTCCAGCAGTCTCTCTTGGATTTTTTAATACTATATTGTAGTGTTTTCTTACTCTGTTTATACTCCTCCCACCGGCGCAATGTTTCTTCTGGTGTATTCCTTCTTACGCTTCTCGTATAGTTTCGTCTCTTGCGAGTACAATCTCTACGGTTATCAGCGATTTTCTCGTTCCACCAATACATGGGCACTCGCTTCCATTTATCACCTCTCTTGGGCATAGTTTTATTGCAGATATGCTTCAGTGTACGAGTGAGAGCTTCTGCTGAGGGGGCCATGTTCTGTTGTGGGGCTGTCGTAAGTTGTTGGAGTTTCTGTTTATCCAACTTCTTAACCTGCCATCCTCCATTTTTGCTCGATCTCTCTATTACTCCAAGTTTTCGGTCTGATACCTCGAATACTATGTAGTTGTGGTCGCTTAGAGACTCGGTATCACTTACTTCCCAGTTTGTTATTCTATTCAGGATGTCAGTTGTAGCTGATGTCAGGTCTAGAATTGAGGAGTAGTCCCGTCTTTGAAAGGTTGGCTTATTTCCCTCATTCACCACTACTATGTCATTCTGTGCTATCCATTCTGTAACCATTTGTCCCCTTGTATCTGTTATATTCATGCCCCACTGAGGGGATTTCGCGTTGAAATCGCCGACTATGATTGCTTTCTCCTTATTCAGCCTTATCAATCTCTCAACTTCGCACAAAATTTGCTCGAGGTCATCTAACTCAT
Source organism: Galeruca laticollis (assembly GCA_963921935.1). Lineage (NCBI taxonomy): Eukaryota > Metazoa > Arthropoda > Insecta > Coleoptera > Chrysomelidae > Galeruca > Galeruca laticollis. The sequence continues at coordinate 16,486,030 of OY998183.1, read as the reverse complement.
TATTTGGAGAAGCATAACAGTTGTACACTGTGAATTCAGGTGTTACGATGTACGAAAAACTGTGCCCCTTACCATATTTACTTACGGTGATCCTACTGTCAATAATCTTGATAGCTGTATTCACGTCTGAATCAGACCACCAGTCTTTTCTATCTCTAATAGCGTTGCGGTTTGGTTCACTCATAAGAATCATGCTGGCTCCTATTTCGTTGGCCATGGCTAATGCTAGGTGATGGCACGGGCGTCTCCTGGAGGCATTAATTTGCAGAAACTTGAGCTTCATTTTTGTGCTCACTATTCTGCTCTATTAACTGGGATACCTCCTGATTTTTCCCTCCCCTATTTTTCGGACACCTTGAGTTTCCAGATTGATGCCCCTCTTTCTGACAATGTATGCAGAAGGGATTGTTAGTACAGTCCACTGCCTTATGCCCCTCCTGAGCGCACTTCAAACATCGGTTTTCTCTGTCTGGTCCTCTGCACTCTGCTTTTCTGTGTCCATATCTCCAGCATTTGAAGCACTTTGGCGCTGTTTTCCTCTCTAGTACCCTACACTGCTTCCAACCAATCTTTATTTTACTCAGGTTTGTGAGTTTGATAGCATCTGCTTCCGACAGTACCACAGTAACATTCTGCTTATTATCAAAGGCAGGGCGAAGTGATTTGACTTCCAAATCTTCTGGTCTCGATAACTTGCAATTGGAGATAGCGTCTTTTATGTCTTCCGTGGTCGTTACTTCATCCATGTCTTTGATATGGAGGACCTTTCTGCTCACACGAATGGATGCAGATACATTCGGCATTTTCTCCTGGTTCTTGTCTCTTAGGGCTTCTAATTTTCCTGGACCATGCTGCACGGTGAGCAGGAGTTCAGCACTTCGAGTTTTTTTCAGATCTTGTATTTCAACCCCAATCTCGCCTGGATCAACTGTCTGCTTCACTGACTTGAGAAGATCTGCGTAACTGACGTTAGGCATTTTAACAAGTAGTGCATCCTGCTTTGCAATTTCTCTCTTCATAGGTGCTTTGGTCCCCCTTACTTTTTGTCTAGTTTTTGGGGCAAACTCTACTCTCTTCTTCACCAGTGTTATTTCTATGTCTGATTGGGCGAATAGGAATTCGAGGATTCTACAGACCATTTTCCCAGTTATTCCCTCCATTTCGGGTATTGCCAGATTCCTTTTTCCATGGATCGTCATCAAAGATTTGACGGCAGTGAGTGAACGCAGGATGGTCTCGTCCTCAGTCCCTTCATTAGCTCCTTCTTTCAAGAATATTGGATAAAGTATCATTCTCGACTTGTGCTTGAGGTTACCTTCCTCATCGGGGAAGGCCAATGAGTGCACCATCATTGCGACCTCTCCCTCCTTCTTCTTCTGGTTTTTAAGACCTTCCTTCCCTCCAAGTCTGTCTATCACACTTCCAGTTGTCTTCTGCGGGTTGTTAATATTTGTATCGCTAGGGAGAATAAGTACATGCTCACTTGGAGTTTCCCAAATGTCTCCACAGCGCTCTTGAATTTTTGAAAGTATCTCGTCTTGCCAGTCCTCATCCGTTATCTTCTTGAAGCTTTCATAACTATCATCTAGCGTTAAGCCTTCTCTTCTGGTCAATTTCCTTTGTTCTTCTCTGCAGTTCTCAAATTGTACTTGGTAACTAGGAGCTCTTTTCTGTGCAATGTTTCCATGCTCCCCATTTGATTGCGGAGTCTAGTAATTTCATTTTCTTCCCCCTCTTGTTGTTTTTCCTCAAATACTGACTTTTCTAGCCAACTCTTCATCTCTGCAGTCTGAAGCTTCTCTAGCAGGAAGACTAGTTGTCCTGAAATATCAGTTAATTCCTTCTTTGGCTTATACATCTCACTGAGCACTTTCTCAAAGTGCTTGATTTGTGAGCTCATTTTTTCCATGATCTCTTTGAATCGGCTACTGCTCTTGAACTCATTTTTAAGGGCAGCCTCCTTGGAGTTTTCTGTACCGTCCATTCTTTTACGCTTGCTCTTCTGTTCCAAGTGTGACATTGATTGTGTCCTTCCTCTCGTGGGGGACCTCATCAGTAAATGTCTACTTGGGAAGTTGTTATCTTCATTCAAGATAGCTTCTTCATTTCCTAAATTTTCCTGGCCTACGCCATCATATTCTTTCTCTTCAATTTCCATAGAATTCCCACGAGTCGGGCAGAAAAAACAGTCCACCGTAGCAGTGCTCCCTTACTACGGTAAGGTATGTGCTACAACCGATTTAGACCATGTGATCGGAGGACATCGTTCGAGACTCCTTCACGGAAGAGCCATCCATCCCCTGGGCACGATGGTTTACACCTTAGGATTACCGGATTTTTTCTCGACGTTAACTCCTCAAAAGCAGCCCGCTCTGGGTCAGACGCTGCGGTGTGGGAATCTTCTTAGCTTTACCTCAACCACTTCGAGACCTTACCGGCATGGGTGACCCTACCAGTAGCTACGCTACCGCCGGCATCGCACCCTGGGTATAGAGGTTACTGAGCTCTCTCACCAACGACAAGGTGTTGATTCCCCTAGAGAGAGATCTATCTATCTATCTATTTATCTATCTATCTATCTATCTATCTATCTATCTATCTATCTATCTATCTATCTATCTATCTATCTATCTATCTATCTATCTATCTATCTATCTATCTATCTATCTATCTATCTATCTATCTATCTATCTATCTATCTATCTATCTATCTATCTATCTATCTATCTATCTATCTATCTATCTATCTATCTATCTATCTATCTATCTATCTATCTATCTATCTATCTATCTATCTATCTATCTATCTATCTATCTATCTATCTATCTATCTATCTATCTATCTATCTATCTATCTATCTATCTATCTATCTATCTATCTATCTATCTATCTATCTATCTATCTATCTATCTATCTATCTATCTATCTATCTATCTATCTATCTATCTATCTATCTATCTATCTATCTATCTATCTATCTATCTATCTATCTATCTATCTATCTATCTATCTATCTATCTAGCTATGTATTTATCTATCTATCTATCTATCTTTCTATCTATCTTTTTTTTATTTTATTTTTTATTTTTTTTTTTAGTTGTGGAGGGTAAACAATCTTCCAAAGACACTCACTGAAGGTGAGTAGTGTCAGATTCTTACTGACTAATAAAAGCCCCTCCCTCTATCGTCTCGCTCCTCGCACTGGAACGGCTTTCGCATTACTTTAGTGAGAGGGCTGTCATACTATCCTCATAGTGATGTATTACTTCCGTCTATGGTCGTGCTCTGTCTTCCATTTCTTTCGTATCAATTATATGTCTGATTATCTTATACACTTTATTCCACCCCTTCTCGCCTGAGACCAATGATGTCATCATATTTCTCGCATCGAACTTCGTTCCAGTTTCTGTTAGGAATCCTGTCCGGATTCTTTCCCACCTGACGCATGCAAACATCGTATGCTCCGCGTCGTCTTGTTCTCCGCAATACGGACAGTCCCCAGTAACCGATCTCATTCGGTTATACAGGTATTTCCTGAAACAGCCATGACCAGAGATTGCCTGCGTGATATAATAATCTACCTCGCCAAACGGTCTGCCGATCCATTTTTCAATGTTAGGTATGAGGTGATGGGTCCATCTTCCCCATTTACCGGTTATCCAACGGTTTTGCCATTGCATCATGAGGTTTGTCCTTGCGATGGCACTGCCGATCCCTAGGTATTTTTCCCGTCTTTCCTGTACGAGCAAGTCTATTGGAGGTACCCCAGCTATTACCCCTACTGCCTCTGTTGATATCGTCCTATACGCCGAGCATACTCTAATACAGAGTTTGCGTTGGACGCTGGCAAGTTTGGAAACCAGTTTCTTATTGCATGTCACTGAGTGCCAGGCAGGTGCAGCATAAAGGATTTGCGAGTGTACAACACTCATTAGTGCTCTTCTTTTGGAAGATCTAGCTCCACCAATATTGGGCATAAGTCTGGACAGGGCTGTCACTGTTTTCTCTACTTTTTCAGAAACTTTTGCAATATGCTCGGCGAAAGTCAGTTTCGTATCTAGCCAAACTCCTAGGTATTTAACTGCTTTTTTGGGGATTACTACTACGCCCTGTACATCGAATTGAATCGGATTCATCTTTCTCTTCTTCGTAAGTAGAGCAGCTTCTGTCTCTCCAGGGGCTAATTCTAGCCCTTTATGCTCGAGCCAGTTTGATACCCGTTGTAGTGCGATATTGGCTGTGTTCATCAGGGTTTCTTCGGATTTTGCAACTACAACCATTGCAACATCATCAGCGAAGGCTATTAACGTAACACCCGCAGGTTGCGCTACTCTCAATATTCCATCGTAAAGAATATTCCATAGAGTTGGTCCCAAGACCGACCCCTGTGGCACCCCACTATTTATTTCGCTTATTTTTATTTGTTCCTCTGTTTCCAGGATTATTTCCCGGTCGGATAAGTAGGCCCTTATTAAACTGATGAGGCTTTCATCAATGCGTCTGCTTCTCAACTCTTCAAGAATGTTCTGCCAGCTTGCAGTATTGAACGCATTTCTGACATCCAACGTTATTATTGCACAAAGTCTTCGGTGTGCCCAAGAGTATTCTTCTTCCGCTGCCCTGGCAATTTTTAAAACTTCTTCTATAGCGCCCACCGCTTGTTTACCTTCAACGAATCCAAACTGTCGCTCTGATAAGCCGCCTGTTCGTCTTATTTCTTTTTTCAGCCTGATCAGGATCAGTTGTTCGTATAATTTGCCCTCTATGTCGAGCAGACATATTGGCCTGTGCGCTGAGGGATTCTCGATAGGTTTGTCCGCTTTCTTCAAGAGCAACAATTTGGCTCGTTTCCATTCCCTAGGGAATTCTGCTCGGCCAGCTAATCCATTATATACAGTGAGCATTAATTCCGGCTTGTTCAAGGACATAGCTTTAATTATTTCCGCTGGAATATGTCCAGGTCCAGGAGCCTTAATCACCTTTAATTTGGAGCATGCCATGCGTAATTCTTCTACGTTAAAATCTAGAAATGTCTCATCTCTATTGGAGTCAAAGTTTACTTCCCGATGCACTGGGAATAGGTGGTCTACAACCTTTTCCATTGTTAGCATGGGCAAGTCTTGTCTGGGTGGATAGCCAACTAGGCTCTTCATGACTATTTTGTAGCCATTTCCCCAGATATCACAGTCTACTTCATCACATATTGTTTTCCAGCATTCTCTCTTGGATTTTTTAATACTATATTGTAGTGTTTTCTTACTCTGTTTATACTCCTCCCACCGGCGCAATGTTTCTTCTGGTGTATTCCTTCTTACGCTTCTCGTATAGTTTCGTCTCTTGCGAGTACAATCTCTACGGTTCTCAGCGATTTCCTCGTTCCACCAATACATGGGCACTCGCTTCCTTTTATCACCTCTCTTGGGCATAGTTTTATTGCAGATCTGCTTCAGTGTACGAGTGAGAGCTTCTGCTGAGGGGGCCATGTTCTGTTGTGGGGCTGTCGTAAGTTGTTGGAGTTTCTGTTTGTCCAACTTCTTAACCTGCCATCTTCCATTTCTGCTCGATCTCTCTAGTACTCCAAGTTTTCGGTCTGATACCTCGAATACTATGTAGTTGTGGTCGCTTAGAGACTCGGTATCACTTACTTCCCAGTTTGTTATTCTATTCAGGATGTCAGTTGTAGCTAATGTCAGGTCTAGAATTGAGGAGTGGTCCCGTCTTTGAAAGGTTGGCTTATTTCCCTCATTCACCACTACTATGTCATTCTGTGCTATCCATTCTGTAACCATTTGTCCCCTTGTATCTGTTATATTCATGCCCCACTGAGGGGATTTCGCGTTGAAATCGCCGACTATGATTGCTTTCTCCTTATTCAGCCTTATCAATCTCTCAACTTCGCACAAAATTTGCTCGAGGTCATCTAACTCATTATTTGGAGAAGCATAACAGTTGTACACTGTGAATTCAGGTGTTACGATGTACGAAAAACTGTGCCCCTTACCATATTTACTTACGGTGATCCTACTGTCAATAATCTTGATAGCTGTATTCACGTCTGAATCAGACCACCAGTCTTTTCTATCTCTAATAGCGTTGCGGTTTGGTTCACTCATAAGAATCATGCTGGCTCCTATTTCTTTGGCCATGGCTAATGCTAGGTCATGGCACGGGCGTCTCCCGAAGGCATTAATTTGCAGAAACTTGAGCTTCATTTTTGTGCTCACTATTCTGCTCTATTAACTGGGATACCTCCTGATTTTTCCCTCCCCTATTTTTCGGACACCTTGAGTTTCCAGATTGATGCCCCTCTTTCTGACAATGTATGCAGAAGGGATTGTTAGTACAGTCCACTGCCTTATGCCCCTCCTGAGCGCACTTCAAACATCGGTTTTCTCTGTCTGGTCCTCTGCACTCTGCTTTTCTGTGTCCATATCTCCAGCATTTGAAGCACTTTGTCGCTGTTTTCCTCTCTAGTACCCTACACTGCTTCCAACCAATCTTTATTTTACCCAGGTTTGTGAGTTTGATAGCATCTGCTTCCGACAGTACCACAGTAACCCATTCTGCTTATTATCAAAGGCAGGGCGAAGTGATTTGACTTCCACATCTTCTGGTCTCGATAACTTGCAATTGGAGATAGCGTCTTTTATGTCTTCTGTGGTCGTTACTTCATCCATGTCTTTGATATGGAGGACCTTTCTGCTCACACGAATGGATGCAGATACATCCGGCATTTTCTCCTGGATCTTGTCTCTTAGGGCTTCTAATTTTCCTGGACCATGCTGCACGGTGAGCAGGAGTTCACCACTTCGAGTTTTTTTCAGATCTTGTATTTCAACCCCAATCTCGCCTGGATCAACTGTCTGCTTCACTGACTTGAGAAGATCTGCGTAACTGACGTTAGGCATTTTAACAAGTAGTGCATCCTGCTTTGCCAACTCTACTCTCTTCTTCACCAGTGTTATTTCTATGTCTGATTGGGCGAATAGGCGAATATCTATCCATCTATCTATCTATCTATCTATCTATCTATCTATCTATCTATCTATCTATCTATCTATCTATCTATCTATCTATCTATCTATCTATCTATCTATCTATCTATCTATCTATCTATCTATCTATCTATCTATCTATCTATCTCTCTATCTATCTATCTATCTATCTATCTATCTATCTATCTATCTTTTGAGTTACGTCCCCTTCGAAGAACGTGACGTTGATTGACACTTTTGTAGATACAGACATCTGTGGTGATTCGCAACCGCAATGAGAAGTTCATAGTACCCTCATTTTATTTCATACGACTTATACGGTCGAAAATTATCTGAGGTGGTGGTTCGCAATTAAAAGTGAAGATGGCACCGGCTGACTACTTCTCGCAAGTGTCTAACCATACGAGCCAAATCGAGGTTGTCGGAATTTTCAGTTCAGATTAGAGACTCTGAACTAGAAGGAATTACGGCACTCTTTAAGAGACCCAAGAAGGTCGAAGCCGATCAGTGTGCTATGCTCTTCTCCTTGTGGATTCCAATCACCACAGATGTCTGTATCGTCAAAGGGGTCGATCGACGTCACGTTCTTCGAAGGGGATGTGATTCAATATTATGCGTGATATTAGCCAGGAAAGTAGTTGTTTTTCTCTTCGAAGAACGGTCAGACTAATAGGTCGAAATTATTGAAATTTTGACTAAAACGGAGGTGTAGATTAGAAAACCGAAATTTATTTTTCAAATGTGAGGATATTGAAATTGACACAACAAAATGGATTCAAAATCTATCATCTACATATATACCTGCCGATATAGCAGATGTGTTGGCGTTGGGTAAAAATTTTGCAATTTCATACAATACCGAAAATGAGCTATCCTACACAGAGTATATTGCTTGCATTGAAACCGCGATTGCAAATCAACCTAAACACACACAAAACGTTATTAGAGCAGAAGCAGTTAATGCTATCACTAACCGCACAACTAAACTGCGTCATTACAAAGGTAGTGTTCGAACAATACTTTTTATTCAGAATGACAGACCGCCAAGTGTTTTCTTTTTGAAAGTTAATTTTAATTTTTGACGTTGAATGTCAACTAAATGAAATTCGTTAATGTCATGTTGTACCACTAAAATAGTTTTTGTAATTCAATTAATGAGTAAAACTATATTTTTCATGTTGATGTGAATACTTATTTCATCGTGGATGTTACGATGTACATAATTTTGGTCCTACGAAGCCGATATGAACTGGTAAAGTGTAAAAGTGTCTACACTTAAATATATGCAGCTAGCACCTGGCCGGTTCCGAAAGAATTTCTTTGTAGACGATAACTACAACGAAGTAAGACTGCGAACGAAATAGGAGATAATTGGGTGAGCGGACTCCATTTTATATACTATCATTTATTCATATTTTCGTGTTATTGAGAATACTTTGTACTTGGCATTGACATTATTTGGCTGATGAAACAGCTTGAATACCTGCTGTCCAAATATAATATTCTGAATAGTTATACTGTTCTGTAGATTTTTATAGGTACCGTCGCGATTTTTTATATTATCTAAACAGTCACCTTGATTCTGTAATTTGTTCTCAGATTCAAAAAAAAAACGTCTTAATACTATTAATTGTCACAATGAAGGCACAGTTAAACATTTTGACCAAAAAAAGAGGCCAAATTAAAACATCACTAACTAGATTTGAGACTTTTCTAAACAGTATAGATGTAAATAATTTAAATGAAAATATAGTCAAGGAATTAAGTAACAGACTAGACATAATAAAAGGGTGTTTCGATACGTTCAATGAAATTCAAAACGAAATAGACATACTTAATCCTGATTGCGACACAAGTGAAAATGAAAGATCATTTTTTGAAAATTTGTTCTTTTCCACAACTTCAAAAGCGGATGTTGTAATTGATAATTTTCATAAAAAATTATGTGAAAGAAAAAATAATAACCCTTCTGAAAATGGCTCTGTGATCAGCTCAGGGAGTGTTCACCGTAATATCAAACTTCCAACTATTAAACTGCCAATTTTCAACGGAAAATATGACAGATGGTTGGAATTTAGAGATTTGTTCCACGCACTTGTAGACGGCAATCACTCATTGAGTAATATTGAGAAATTCTATCATTTAAAAACATCTCTAGGGGACGAACCGCGCAAAATTATTGCTAAATTAGACATGACTTCCGAAAACTACCAAGTGGCGTGGCAGTTATTAAAGGGTCGATATGAAAATAAAAACCTCATGATACATAACCATATTAAAAGTATTTTTGAAAGACCTAAAATACAAATAGAGTCACATAGCGAACTTCGCAACCTAACAGACGCGATTAATGATCATTTACTCTCATTAAAATCACTAGGCGAAAATATAGAAGCGTGGGATCGTTTAATCATTTATATCATTACTCAAAAAATCGATGCAATTACACGACGTGAATGGGAATCCTACAAAATACAAAATGAATTACCAACGATGGTAGACATGCAAAATTTTCTGAATGAACGCTGTCAAATACTAGAAAAATTAAGTTCCGACAATCCAAATAAAAACAAAAATACCGGGATCATGAAATACGATAAATTCAAAAAACAAAATGCAAGTTACTCTTTGTACAGCGATGAGGTTAAATGTTATTTTTGTAATAATAATCATACGATGTATGTATGCGAAGCATTTTTAAAATACTCAATACCTGATAGAATCGCTGAAGCTAAAAAACGAAACCTGTGTTTGAATTGTTTTAGCCCAAAACATAAGACAGAAAAATGTCAATTTAGAAAGTGCATTAAATGTCGGCAAAAACATAATGTCCTCATACATTTGGATAATAATAATCAAGCATCCAGTCAGACAAACGCCATAACAGAAGAGTCGCACGTCAGTGATTCAAATTCAGAGTCTGCAACTCACTATACATCCTACGACGCCTGCTTTATTGTTCGACCAGTGGCGTTCCAAGTACTTTTATCAACGGCTATAGTTAATGTAAAAGCTAATAACAATACATTTAAAGCTCGAGTTCTCTTAGATAGCGGATCCCAGAGTAACTTTGTGACTGAATCCTTTTGTAATAAAGCGGGAGTGGCTATGCAACCTGTTATACATACTGTGAAAGGAGTGGGTGAAGGTTTGATTAACATCAAAAATCAAACACAGTTCGAAATTATGTCTTTGCATAACAGTTTTAATGTAGATATAAATTGTTTAGTTATTAACCAGATAACAGGTAAATTGCCAAAAGCATCGTTTGATAATAAATGTTTAAATATTCCCAATAATCTAAATTTAGCTGATCCAACATTTAATGAAACCAGTGAGATTGATATACTTATAGGTGCACATATATTTTGGCAAGTTCTAACTGTAGGTCAAAGAACTTTAGGAACAAATCTGCCTATGCTACACAATTCTAAGTTTGGATGGATAATAGCTGGGAATATTGGATGTAAGTCTGACACTTCTGTAACATATTTAGCCACTGACAGTGATAAGGAAATAAATAACTTGGTATCAAAATTCTGGACTTTAGAAAACGTAAATAATAACCATAATAAATCAATAACGTCGGAAGATAATCGATACTGTGAAGAATATTTTGAAAGAACAACAACCAAAGATGAAACAGGTAGATTCGTTGTAAGAATTCCCTTCAAAGAAAACCTCTCAGAACTAGGCAGGTCAAAAGATATTGCAAAGAGTAGATTTTTTAATTTAGAAAAACGATTAATAAAAAACCGTGAGTTACGCGAACATTATATCCACTTCATGGAAGAATATAAAAATCTAGGGCATATGTCGGAACTCTCAGAAGACGAATCTGAGAAAGATGACGGGTATTTCATACCACATCATGCCGTTCTAAAATCTTCGAGTCTTACAACAAAATGTCGTGTTGTTTTTAACGCGAGTTGTCCTACTGACAGTGGACTGTCACTTAACGATGTCCAATACGTAGGACCAGCACTGCAAAATGACATTTTTGACATCCTTGCGAGATTTAGAACTCATAAATTTGTAATAGCCGGTGATATATCTAAAATGTATCGTCAGATTTTGGTAAATCCTTCAGATCAGTGTTATCAAAAAGTATTTTGGAGATCAGATATAAACAAACCACTAAAAACTTATTTACTCAGAACAGTCAGCTACGGTACAGCTGCTGCTCCTTATCTAGCTGTAAGAACGCTATTACAGATAGCTAATGAAAAAGAGAAAAATGCTCCTGTAGTGAGTTCTATTATAAAAAACGACTTTTATATAGATGATCTTTTAACGGGAGCTAACACCCAAAACGAAATAGTACAAATTCAAAAAGACATTTCAGAATTACTTAAGAAGTCAGGTTTCGAACTCAGAAAATGGTTGTGTAACGACAATTCAATCTTACATAAATTTTCTGTTAATACTACTTTAGAAACAAACTTTATTACTATCGGAGACAACGAAAATAATAAAACCCTTGGCATATACTGGAATGCCAGCAACGATTTTTTACAATACTCAGTTTCCACGGCCCATGATCATACTGTTACCAAGCGGAATATATTGTCCGTAATCTGTCAGATATATGATCCATTAGGACTGATAAACCCTATTATCGTTTTCGGAAAACTGTTTATCCAAGAGCTCTGGAAGTTGAAACAATCTTGGGACGCAGAAGTTCCTGAGCCATTGAAACAAAATTGGTTAAAATTCCAAGAAAATCTAATTCAAATAAACAATTTCAAAATTCCTCGAAATTGTGTCTGCTCTGAATACTCCGTTATAGAAATCCATGGGTTTTCCGATGCGAGTGAGAAAGCCTATGGAGGAGTTCTTTATATAAGATGTTTAATAGCCAATCGTGGATATTTTGTTAGTCTACTATGTTCAAAGTCGCGAGTAGCTCCTCTAAAGCAAATAAGCCTTCCCCGGTTGGAATTATGTGGTGCTGTCCTATTAGCTAATTTAATGGATAAAGCTTGTAATACACTGAAAATTGATTTTCATAATACGTTTTATTGGACAGACTCAACAATCACTCTATCATGGATCAAAGCCGAACCCACCGTATGGAAAACATTCGTTGCTAATAGAGTCAGCGAAATTCAAAACTTGTCTGATGTTAACAATTGGTATCATGTCAGAGGGACAGAGAACCCCGCAGATCTTCTATCCAGAGGTGTTCTTCCTCAAAATCTAGAGTTTTGCACACTATGGTGGCATGGCCCACCATTCTTATTAACCGACAACACTTCTTGGAATGGTACCAGCAAAATCAATTACGATATAGATATTCCTGAAAGAAAAACAGTATCTTCAGCCCTGATAACAGTTTCTAATTTCGATTGCATTCTAGCTTTAATTAACCATATCTCAAATTTCTCCAAATTACTGCGAATAACTGCATTTGTTCAAAGATTTATCTATAACATTAAATCACAAAATGTCGCACGGCATCTAGGCTCGTTAAAAATTTCTGAGCTAGACAATGCACTTCTTCTTCTAATCAAAACTGTTCAGCTGAACTGCTTTCGTAAAGAATATCTATGCTTACGCAACGGAAAAGATCTTCCCAAAGATAGTAAAATCTTGAACTTAAAACCATTTCTTTGTAATGAAATTATTCGAGTCGGCGGGAGACTTGTTAATTCTGAAGGTTCGTTTGATAAGAAACATCAAATCCTTCTACCAAAAAATAATCATTTAACGGAAATTCTAATAAGAAATTACCATATAAACTTGTTGCATTGCGGTTCGCAAATGTTATTATGTTCAGTTCGCGACAGGTTCTGGCCCATTGACGGCAGAAATATTTGCAAAAAAATCATACGCACTTGTGTGAAATGTTTTCGCGTAAAACCCATTCCAACTAATTATATAATGGGTAATCTACCTCCTAATCGTGTTAATCCATCCTTCCCATTTCTCAATGTCGGCATAGACTATGGAGGTCCGTTTCTAATTAAAGACCGAAGAGGCCGCGGATGCAAAACTTCGAAATGCTACATTTCCTTGTTTGTATGCATGTCTAGTAAAGCAATCCACCTTGAGTTGGTTACAGGCCTTACTACCGAAGCCTTCATAGCTTGCTTCAAACGTTTTATGTCACGAAGAGGTAAACCACAGAATATATATTCAGACAATGGTTCGAACTTTGTTGGAGCCAAAAACACAATAAATGACTTGTATACCTTTTTAAGCCAGGAATCTGAAACAATTAGTAGTATAATATCTACAGATCGAGTAAAATGGCATTTTATCCCAGCCAACTCACCCTCTTTCGGTGGACTGTGGAAAGCAGGTATCAAAAGCTGTAAGTTTCATCTTAAAAGAGTAATTGGTGACTCCACCTTTACTTATGAGGATTTTTCTACTGTTCTTTGCCAAGTGGAAAGCATTCTCAATGCTCGTCCATTATGCCCGCTTTCCAATGATCCTCAAGACTTAGTCCCACTTACTCCCGCTCACCTCCTGATTGGTCGCTCACTAATCGCTATCCCCGAGGAAGATCTAACGTCAGTCCCGTCAAATCGATTAGACCAGTACCAACACATACAAGTCGCAGTGCAGTCTTTCTGGAAACGATGGAGTAAAGAATATCTATCCGAACTCCAAGTAAGAGCGAAGTGGAAATCTTCCACCAACGTCCAGATAAAACCTGATCTGCTAGTGCTGCTTAAAGACGACAAGCTACCACCCCTCAGATGGTCTCTGGGGCGGATCGTCAACACATACCCTGGAGACGATGGAGTTGTTCGAGTTGTAGACGTCCAAACTGCTAATGGACTTTATCGTCGTGCCGTAAATCGGCTGTGTATTCTTCCTCATGAACTTTAGTTGAAAACAGTGTTTCAAGGTGGCCGGGATGTTCGAACAATACTTTTTATTCAGAATGACAGACCGCCAAGTGTTTTCTTTTTGAAAGTTAATTTTAATTTTTGACGTTGAATGTCAACTAAATGAAATTCGTTAATGTCATGTTGTACCACTAAAATAGTTTTTGTAATTCAATTAATGAGTAAAACTATATTTTTCATGTTGATGTGAATACTTATTTCATCGTGGATGTTACGATGTACAAGTAGAACCAACAATAAAATAAACGGTTTCAGAGATTAAAACTAACTTTTCCGCGTCTGTGGCCCTGAACAATATTCTATCATAAAATTGTTACTTGTATACAGTTCGGGGAATGTATTGTGTTAACAAACCGAAATTTATCCAAAAATAACCAAAAATGTAGTATATCTAGATTATTAGGACCCGCTGTACTCGCTCTAGTCAACTGAAAATCCATAGGGTACATCTGTGAGACACCTTGAACAATATTCAATCATAATATTGATCAATCGTGGACTCTCTGGAGGCTGTACCGTGCTAACAAACTGAAAATTCTTCTAAAATGTCAAAAATTTGGTACTTCAAGTACCATATGTTGTAGCCTAACGGAATTATTAAAAGGAAACCCGGCAACACTGTTAGACTTGACGTCCGAACGGCGAAGAAAACCATAAAGAAAGGTTAGGTTAGGGAATAGAACAGAGTGAAGATATAGCTGCAATAATAACCACGTGTTTCATTTTCACCTCACTAAAACTTGCAAAATAATACATTTTAAAAGCAATTTTCAAATACAAAATTGGTCCTTCGTGAAACCGGATGTAAATTAACAGAAGGTGTGCAAGAACTTCAGCAATATAAGTAAAATTAGTGCAATAAAGTCATTAAAACATCGGAAACAAGTGTGTTTCAGTTGACCGGCAAAGTTATTACGAAATCGAGTGCAACAGAGAACAGTAAGTGCCGTCGATAAACGAACTGGACAGTTGTTTTAAGTACATACTTTCGTAACCCGACACAAAGTGTAACAAAAAGTTCGAATTATCAAGGATATATATTACTACATTGGAAACAGAAATCAAGTAAGCCCGTTCAATTTCTTATTTCATACAAACATTTTTTCCTTATTCTTCAATTCCAATAATCCTTAATCGCATTTCAATAAAATGGCTCCATCTTTGCAAAAAATGAGAGGTTCAATTAAACAAAGACAAACAAATTTTAAAACATTTCTAAATGGTTTTCTTAGTGCAATCAAAAAGGATGGAACTGATTCAGATTATTTAAACATTGATAAGAAAAAGATCGTAGAGTTAGAAACACGTTTTGCAAACTTTGAAAATATATTAAGTGAATTCGATAATATACAAACACAAATTGAGAATGACTTTGAGGATGATGATTTATCCCATTGTTATTCTGAGCGTATGGACTTCGAAAATGAATATTTCAATTTGTCAAGCACTTGCAAATCATTTTTGAATGACTATTATGAAAAAATCAATAAGGTTTTAGTTCAGCAAAGCAGTAGTGGGATCAATAATAATCCTGTTTCGGTTTCGGCAAACAATAGTTTTCATCATAATTTGAAATTTCCGGAGATTAAGCTGCCGGTATTCTCGGGTGAGTACAGTTGTTGGTTAGAATACAGAGATACTTTCGATTCATTGATAAATAATAATACTTCTCTGGACGATATTCAGAAATTCCATTATTTACGTTCGTCATTAGAGGGTGGAGCGGCGCAAATAATTCGTTCATTAGAATTTTCAGCTGCAAATTACATTGTCGGATGGGCGGCTCTCTTAGAACGTTACAATAACGAAAGTGTTTTGGTTTATAATCATTTAAAGGCTATTTTTGAGATTCCTATTATGGCTCAGGAATCTTCAACTGAGCTCAGGCGATTAATTGACTTAGTTTCGAGGCATTTAAGATCTTTAAATACCTTGGGGCAACCCACGGAGCATTGGGACACTCTTTTAATTTACTTTTTAACATCCAAATTAGACAAGAGAACTGCAAGGGAATGGGAGGAAAAAAGGATAAAATTATCAAGAAATTCTGCCAGTCCGACAAATCAGTCAACATTACCGAATTTCAATGAATTTAAACTATTTCTTCAGCAAAAAGCTGACTTTTTAGAAACGGTCGCACTTTCCACCGAACAAAAGGGAAATAAATCCAAAATTTCAATTGCAAATACAGTTTGTCAGACTTCTCCTTCATCCAATTCAAATAGAAATGATGTTCAGAACAAAAGAAATATTTGTACATTTTGCAAAGATGCACATTTCATTCAAAATTGTGCAAAATTTTTAAAACTTTCGGTAAACGAAAGAATTGCAAGGGTCAAGGCACTCAAGCTTTGTCTCAACTGTTTAAGGGGTAATCATTTGCAAAAATTTTGTCTGGCCGGTACATGCAAACAATGTAACAGGAAACATAACACATTATTACATTTCAATTCTAAAACTGCGGAAGCAAATTCAATTAATGATGCAGGGTACAGTTCATTCAATTCAGCAAACAAAAATCAAACGAGTAGCGAAGGCGATACCCCAGGAAGCGATAGTACTGTTTGTTCCTTTTCTAAGGTTTCAATGGACACTTATGTTTTTTTGTCTACGGCATTGGTGGAGATATTTGACAAGTCAGGTAAGCCTCACACATTTCGAGCACTTTTGGATTGTGCATCACAATCAAACTTTTTGAGTGAGGAATGCTGTAACATTTTGGGTCTGGAAAAAGCTTCTACAGATATTGCGGTCATAGGAATAAATCAATGCTCATCAACCTTAAGTCAAATGTGCAAAGCTACGTTCAAATCATTACGAACTAATTTTCAAGCTACATTACCCTTTCTTATTTTACCAGTTATAAATGAATGTCTTCCAAACCGTTTCATCGACATTTCTCAATTAGAAATTCCATCTCATCTCAAATTAGCTGATCCAAATTTCAACAAAATAGAGAAAATTGATGTCCTCTTGGGTGCTGGGATATTTTACAGTCTTCTATGTGCTGGTCAGGTTCCACTTAGCAAGGAGGGATATCCGATTCTCCAAAAAACTGTTTTAGGTTGGGTCATCTCTGGTCCCACTCCATCTTATCCTTCTACACAAACAATTTGCAAATTCTCTTCAGTTGATAATTCTGGTACTGAACTTCAAAACCAATTAAAACTTTTTTGGGAGATTGAAGAACCCTGTCCAAGAACTCCTTTAGTTTCAAGTGATGATGAGGAATGTGAAAGGATTTTCCAAACCACAACAAGGAAGGCTTCTGATGGCCGATTCATTGTTCAAATTCCGTTGCAGAAACCACCATCACTTTTAGGTGAATCTAAGAATGTAGCTTTGTATCGTCTGAAGTCGTTGGAATACAAACTCTCAAAAAATCCCAATCTTGCAAAACTTTACTCGGAATTCATGAACGACTACCTTGAGGTAGGTCATATGACACCAATTCCCTTGGGAGACAACAGTCCAATTTATTATTATATGCCTCATCATGGGGTTTTCAATGAAAACAATAAAACAACACGACTCAGAGTAGTATTTGATGCCTCTTCACAATCCGATTCTGGTTTCTCTTTGAATCATCTTCAATACACTGGTCCAACTATTCAGGATGACCTGATTTCAATTCTAATGCGGTTCAGACAGCATCCTATTGTTCTTTGTGCGGACATAGTAAAGATGTTTCGCCAAATTTGGGTCGACCCGGCTCAACGATCATTGCAAAGAATCCTGTGGAGACCAAACCCAGAAGAGAAAGCTCAAGAATATACTTTAAACACTGTGTCCTTTGGCCAGGCTTCGTCACCCTGGCTTGCAGTGCGTTGTCTTCATCAAATTGCCTTTGATCATAAAGACTCGTATCCGGAATGTTCAGATATCATTGTTAGAGATTTCTACATGGACGATCTTCTTACTGGAAGTAACTCTGAGGACAAGGTGATACAAATTTGCGACGAACTTGTGACTATTTTGGGTGCGGGTGGTTTCAAACTACAGAAGTGGGCGTCAAACAGTTCTCGTGTTTTACAACATGTGCAAGCAGCTGACCCTCTCACGATTCTTAAAATAGGTGATGATGATAAGACTAAAACTCTCGGTTTGTTGTGGTCCTGTTCGACAGATATATTGTCCTATCACGTCCCTGAATTTCCGACAAGATGTATCAATAAAAGAAGTGTTCTATCAGATATCTCACAGATTTTTGATCCTCTGGGATTGGTGGGACCTTGTGTAGTTTTGGGCAAAATACTTCTGCAAAAACTGTGGTCTCTAAAATGTAGTTGGGACGAATCCTTACCACTAGAGATACATACAACATGGAAAAATTTCCGAAATCAATTACAAGGCCTAAATGATCTAAAAGTTCCCAGACTTATCTTGTTTTCAAATACCTTTGACATACAACTACATGGGTTTGCCGACGCATCCACAGAGGCATACGGTGCTTGTGTTTATATTCGCAGTGTTAATCAGCATGGTCACATTAAAGTTCACTTGTTGTTTGCAAAAAGTCGTGTGGCTCCTTTGAAATCTTTAACGGTTCCAAGACTAGAGTTGTGTGCGGCCTTGCTTCTTGCACAGTTATATTCCAAAATAACAGCCTCTATGAAGTTATCCTTTTCAAAAACCTTTTTGTGGAGTGATTCAAGTATATGTTTGGCATGGATCAAAACCGATCCTCATCTTCTCCAAACCTTTGTTCAGAATCGGGTGTCTCAAATACGAACCTTGACGTCTATTGAAGATTGGTATCACGTTCGAAGTGCAGATAATCCAGCTGACCACCTTTCCAGGGGAGTAAGTCCTAAAGACTTGGTTGAGCTAGGACAGTGGTGGCACGGTCCAAGTTGGCTTAGTAATGAGAAAGAATTTTGGCCAAAATCTTCACTCCATTTTAAGGGAGATCTTCCCGAGCTAAAAAAGCAGAAATATACTTATTCTTTAGTGAAGCTGTTAGATCCATTTCCGATACACAACTTTTCTTCATTTCAAAGATTGTTACGAGTAACAGCATGGTGTCTCAGATTTGTCAAGTGTCTGAGATTCCCAAGGGATGATAGAGTATCGGAGCCACTTTCAAGCGCGGAACTTCAATTAGCTACTGAGCATTTGATTAAAATTGCTCAGAGGGAATCCTTTGGAGAAGAAATTTCTCTTCTTGCAAAATCCAAAACCTTACCAACAAATTCAAGAATTTTGTCTCTGGCTCCCTTCCTTGATGCTAAGGGTATACTTAGAGTCGGAGGTCGGATCCAAAATGCCCAGGTAAGCTTTGAAAGAAAACATCCTGCATTGCTGTCTCCTAAACATCATTTATCTTCACTTATTTTCAAACATGAACATTTGAAAATGTTTCATTTAGGCCCCCAACATTTATTGTATCGCGTAAGAGAAAAATTTTGGCCTTTGAGTGGACGCAGTTTAGCTAGGAAAGTTGTCAGACAATGTGTGAAATGTTTCAAATCTAAACCTAGCGGGTATGACCCAATGATGGGAAGTTTACCAAAAGCGCGTATTTGCCCCGCTCCTCCCTTCCATTCTACCGGAGTGGACTATGCGGGCCCAATAAAAATAAAAAATGCCATTGGGAGAAGTTCAAGAGTTTCAAAGGCATACATTTGCTTGTTCATATGCTTCACCACTAAGTGTATTCACCTCGAGGCGGTTAGCAGCTTAACAACGGAAGCTTTTATCGCAACATTTCGACGATTCGTTGCGAGGCGTGGTAAACCGTTCGAGATGTTCTCGGATAATGGCTCAAACTTTGTGGGCGCTGTGAGGGAGTTGCAAGAGCTTGCCCAGTTTTTATCAAAAAATGAGTCATATTTGCAAGAATATATCAATGATAAGGGTGTCAACTGGAAATTCATTCCTTCTTACAGTCCTCATATGGGGGGATATTGGGAAGCTGGAATTAAAGCGGCTAAGGGGCATTTGAAGAAAATTGTATCTGATGTTCATTTAACTTTTGAAGAATTGTCGACTCTTTTAGCGGAGATAGAGTGCATTTTGAATTCGCGACCTATTTCTCCAATGTCTTCTGATCCACACGATATGACTGCCCTAACCCCTTCCCATTTCCTTATCGGGCGATCTATTTCGGCACTTCCAGATCCAGATGTCGCGGACATACCCAGGAATAGACTTTCCCGGTTTCAACTCATTCAACGCATCCAGCAGCACTTCTGGAAGAGATGGTCACGAGAGTTCCTGACAGAGCTGCAGGTTAGATCCAAATGGAGAAAGAATTGTGGCAAGATAAATATTGGTGATCTTGTTCTTCTGCATGGTGATGACTCCCCTCCACTTCGGTGGACTCTCGGAAGAGTTGAAGCGCTGCATCCCGGTTCTGACGGCATAATTCGAGTAGTGGACATAAGAACAAATGGCGGCGTAACGCGTCGAGCTGTGGGTAAATTGTGCAAATTACCAATTGAACAAGACGAACCCAGTGAAGTCCTCGAAAAAAAAAAAAATAATAAAATAGTGACTATATGACCGAACTAATTTTATTGTTTACAATTAGGACTTTATATTTTGTATTGTAATATTGTGCCATTTATATATTTAAATCAACTTCGAAAGATATCAAAATCTTTCAAGGCCGGGGGTATGTTGTAGCCTAACGGAATTATTAAAAGGAAACCCGGCAACACTGTTAGACTTGACGTCCGAACGGCGAAGAAAACCATAAAGAAAGGTTAGGTTAGGGAATAGAACAGAGTGAAGATATAGCTGCAATAATAACCACGTGTTTCATTTTCACCTCACTAAAACTTGCAAAATAATACATTTTAAAAGCAATTTTCAAATACACCATAACACCCGTTGTACTGGCTTTAGTGAGCTGAATATCAATAGGGTTAATCTTTGAGACCCTCTGAATAATATCCAATCATAAAATTGGTCACTTGTATATACTCCCGATGCTGCATCGTGCTAACAAACTGAAACTTCTCCAAAATGATAAAAATATCGTACTTAAGATACTGTAGTACCTGTTGTATTCGCTATGGTGAGCTGAAAATCAATAGGGTTCATCTGTCAGATGTCCCGAATAGTATTCAATCATAAAATTGGTGACTTGTTGAACTCCGGAGGTTGTATCGTGCTAACAAACTGAAATTTCTTAAAAAATGACGAAATGTCGTACTTCAAGTACCATAGCACCCGTTGTACTGGCTCTGGTGAACTGAAAATCAATAGGGTTCATCTGTGACATGTCCATAACAATATTCGATCATAAAATTGATGACTAATTGCACTCCGGAGGCTGTATCGTGCTAACAAACATGTAAGAAAAAGTGGCCGACGACAACGACGACGACGACGACGACATACCACAGGATTTTTTTTCTAGAAACCATTTTTTCGTATTGTTGTTAATGGAAAACGTAAAAATAACTCAAAAAAAATTTTCAAAATTCCAACTTTTTTTGGGGTAAACCAATACTTTTCTCGCATA
The DNA here is from genome assembly GCA_963921935.1 of Galeruca laticollis. NCBI lineage: Eukaryota > Metazoa > Arthropoda > Insecta > Coleoptera > Chrysomelidae > Galeruca > Galeruca laticollis. The sequence goes on along the minus strand of OY998183.1, from coordinate 16,464,703 downwards.
TTAGATAGTTTGGGCGGAAAAGTAATACAGAAAGATATACAAAAAAAATTGAAAAAAACAAACATTTCATTAAAAATCACCCTAAGATCACAGTACTACAACCTGATAAAAGTAATAAAACTGTCATAAGGAATACTAAAGACTATGACATAAGAATAAATGAAATATTAAATAACACAAATGTATATCAAAAAATAAATGGTTTTAAAGATTAAAACTAACTTTTCCGCATCTGTGGCCCTGAACAATAATCTATCATAAAATTGTTACTTGTATACACTTCGGGGGATGTATCGTGCTAACAAACCGAAATTTCTCCAAAAATAACCAAAAATTTAGTATTTCTAGTTTTATAGGACCCGCTGTACTCGCTCTAGTCAACTGAAAATCAATAGGGTGCATCTGTGAGACACCTTGAACAATACTTATTCATAAAGTTGATCAATCGTATACTCTCTGGAGGTTGTATCGTGCTAACAAACTGAAAATTCTCCAAAAATGACAAAAATTTGTTACTTCAAGTACCACAGCACCCGTTGTACTGGCTTAAGTGAGCTCAATATCAATAGGGTTCATCTTTAAGACGCTCTGAATATTATCCAATCATAAAATTCATCACTTGTGTATACTCCGGAGGCTCTATCGTGCTAACAAACTGAAACTTCTCAAAAAATGACAAAAATATCGTACTTAAAGTACTGTAGCACCGGTTTTATTGGCTCTGGTGAGCTGGAAATCAATAGGGTTCATCAGTGAGATGCCCTGAATAATATTCAATCATAAAACTGGTGACTTGCTGAACTCCGGAGGCTGTATCGTGCTAACAAACTGAAATTTCTCGAAAAACGACAAAATGTCGTACTTCAAGTACCATAGCACCCGTTGTACTGGCTCTGGTGAGCTGAAAATCAATAGAGTTTATCTGTGAAATGTCCTCAATAATATCCCATCATAAAATTGGTGACTTATTGCACTCCGGAGGCTGTATCGTGCTAACAAGACTTGCAAGGAAAAGTGGCCGACGACAACGACGACGACATACACACAGGATTTTTTTTCTAAAAACCGTTTTTTCGTGTTGTTGTTGATGGATAACGTAAAAATAACTCGAAATTTTTTTTCAAATTTCCAACTTTTTTGTGGGTAAACGAATACTTTTCTCGCATATTAGATAGGTTGGCGGAAAAGTAATAAAAGCTGATCAGACAAAGTCTTTTCAAGAAAAAAATAATAAATTTGTTAAAAAACTTTTGGACAATCAATCAATTAGTGCAACGGAAGCTAAGCAATTACAAACACATAATGCCATATCACCAAGAATTTACGGTTTACCTAAATTACATTAACCTGACATATCTTTACGGCCTTATGTTCAATCCCCCTTTCGCAAACTGTCTAAATATATGTCAAACTGTCTCTCACAAATAATCAACAAGACTGAATTCTATATAAAAAATTCGTTTACACTAAAATATTTTTTAGACACTGTTGAAATACCAAACTATTATAGCATTATTTCTCTAGACGCAGTCTCAATGTATACCAACATTCCAAACAAACTAATAACCTATATATTAAAACATAAATGGAGATCATTAAAAGAACACACAACTCCCACATATGAAGAATTCATGGAAGGAATAATGTTAATCCAAAACAGTAATTTTTTTCATTATAAAAATAATTTTTTTGAGCAACAATGGGTGCACTATGGGTTCACCAATCTCATCAACTCTCGCACAAATCGTAATGGAATACCTTGAAAGAAATGTGCTTAATCAAATAAATTTCAATATATTGTCTTATAAAATATACGTTAATGATTGCTTAGCTGCCGTTCCATCCAATCAAATAAATCATATAGGGACTGTTTTCAATAATTTTCATCCAAAGCTACAATTCACAAAAGAAACAGAACAAAACAATACCATACATTTTCTGAACAGAACACTTATTAAAACTAGAGAAAATAAAATTACAACAAAACATTTTATTAAAGAATCATCATCACGTCGCTACTTGAATTGCCACTCCCATATATCCTAATTCCCATAAAAACAGCGTAATCATAGGATTAGTAGATAGAGCCATTACACTTACATCACCTGAATATCGTCCAGAAATTTTATATCAAACAAAAACAATATTACAAAACAATCACTATCCTTCCAAACATTGACGGAATTGTAAAACAACGCACACATAAATTTTATAATAGTCAAATCCAATCAACACAAACCAATACACTAGCCCCTCTTACATACATCTCAATGCCATACACAAATCAACTCTTAGAAAAACTAAACTATATATTATCTAAACATAACATAAAAGTTTGTCATAGGGCACAAAATTACTCTATCACCATTGTTCTCCAAGTGAAAAAGTCAAATAAATGCTGTTCCAAAAAATATATAGGTACGACAACCCAATATCTTGAATATAGACTTAATGGCCATAAATATACAAAAAACGCCTCCACTGCGCTTAATAAACATGAGATAAATGGAAAACATAAATTTGACTCTAATAATACTAAAATAATAAACCAAGATTCTAATTACAAAAAAACTAACTATAAAGGAAATGATACATATAAAAAAAGAGAACAATGCAGTAAACGATAAACAAGATATTAAAAATCTGAGCCAAATATATTATAATAATAATATCTCTCCTACACAATTTTTACTACCACTACACCAACACACAATGTAACACTGTCTGACGCGAGTTTCTATAACCAAGTGATCGTCTTCAGAGACCGAATGTAAACAATTTTGGTTATCGAAACGAGTGTCCCACAGTGTTATTGTGAGTGTTCGTGTAGTGGTAGACAAAATTTTGTTAAGTAGGCAACGGTCCGTGAAATTCCAACATTATACAATTCGAGAAATTCAGAAACTAACAGTATAGGAACATAATACTACGTAAGAGTTATTAATGTCATTTTATACCATAAATATCTACAATATAAAGTAAATGCTAGTTAATACTTAATACGATCTATTGGTAATAGCATTTCAATAAAAATTTAACGATGATTATTATGTAACTACCACATGCAATGCTAGTGTTATTTAGCTTCAAGCAAATTGTATAAAATTGTCGTAATCCGATAGATTTGTGGTCGTAATTATAATTAAAGTTGAAAGAGAAATGAAAAAAAGTTGCACTTCTTATGACGTTGACGTGCCAAAAAACGAAAGGTGAGTATTCAATGTATTAATTCCACTATTTATTGAGAAAATTTAAGTTTTATAGAGCGTGTCCACAAAAGCTATTGGTTTTGTCGGCTTGTATTTATTCTGCATGAGCAGAGGTACAGATATCTGCTAATAAGAAAATGTTATAGGGACCCATTTAATAATAAATATTTTTAATTCTTTTATGTTTATTTAGCCAATAACATGTTTTTAAGACTTTCAGTGTACCAATATTGCATAATTCATCAATAACATACCTAATCGTTTCCGAAGTTCTGCTCATTTATTCTTTTCCCTTCATTGGGACTCCCAACCTATCTAATATGCGAGAAAAGTATTGGTTTACACCAAAAAAAGTTGGAATTTCGAAAAAAATTTTTGAGTTATTTTTCCGATTTCCATCAACAACAACACGAAAAAATGGTTTTTATTAAAAAAAATCCTGTGTGTATGTCGTCGTCGTCGTCGTCCTTGTCGTCGGCCACTTTTCGTTACAAGTCTTCTCAGCACGATATAGCCTCCGGTGTGCAACAAGACACGAATTTTATGATTGATTATTGGGAGGACATGTCACAGATGAACCCTATTGATTTTCAGCTCACCAAAGTGCTATAGTACTTTATGTACGACATTTTTGGAGAAATTTCAGTTTGCTAACGCGATACAGCCTCCGGAGTATATACAAGTGATCAATTTTATGATTGAATATTATTCAGAGCGTCTCAAAGATGAACCCTATTAATGTGCAGCTCACTACAGCCAGTACAGGGTTTTTCATTATATATGGACCCTTCCATATCTCACTTATTATTTGTTACAATTAAAAATGTCTCAAATAAGAGTTGGATGGTTATTAAAGTAGTTTTTAAAATCCAACAAAATATTATACAGAATGTCCCAAAAAAGAGGGTCAGAGCCAAAGTGTTCTTTGTTGAATGGGACACCCTATATATTTTTATATTTTTAAACTGTTCACTTCAATCCGAATTAAACAATATATAATTGCTATAGTCTAACCTCAACAGTAGTAATCTATCGATTGGAATTCAGTAAATTTGTTTACAAAATAAAGTAATCTCAAACTAAGTAAGCCCAAATGAAACTATGAATATTATTCAAAATGACCCCCCATATTGTCAATGCATAGTTGGTATCTTTGGCGTAAATTCTCTAAACATTTAGAAATAATATCAGCATGATTATTTAAGTTATTAATTTCGCCTTGAATCTTTTCCTGAATTATCTCAAGATTGTTATTTTCGCCAAAGTTAACTATATCTTTCAGCATCCCTCACAAAAAAGAATCTAATGGAGTTAGGTCGGGGCTATTAGGAGGCTACAGATTTGTCCCATTATTTCCGATCCACTGTGAAAACTGATTGTTGAGATGTTCTCTCACCTCTAATACATGATGGGGTGATGCCCCATCTTGGTGCCAGATCATAGTATTTAATTGGTCAGCTGTAAATTCATTTTTTAGTATTTCACTTATTCTGGGTATTATGCAGTTTAGGTGAGTTCTTTCTGTTAACTTATAATTGAAAAATATTGGCCCAACAACTTTATTCTGAAATATTCCACAACAAACTTTTATTGATTTCCGTCCAGATTTCTTTATTTGTTGCACTTTCCGCTGTCTATGATTTTTATTTTCTATTGAACACGCCAGCTGTAGAAAAACTGGATTCATCTGTCCAACAGATTTTCTGAAGGATATCTGGAGTTTCATTCAAGCGACGAAGCATTTCCTGACAAAATATTAACCGCTTCCGTTTGTGCAATTCAGTAAGAGCCTGCACGGGAAGTATCTTATATGGTTTATAATTGTGGCTTTTCAGAGTCCTGAAAATTATCATAGGATGTTTTTGTAATATATTGGAGCTGGTTACTAACGAGTCTTCAGAGTTTTCTGCAAAAAAGTTATGGCGCAAAAATTATTCCTTCGTATTTAACTACCATAAAATCCAAAGAAATATATATCTTTGTAACTTCAAAATGCAGAGGTGTATCTAAATCATCATCCTCATTAATAACACACGTTCGTTTTTTCCTAGAAAAGTTCTTAGTTGTCATTACATGCTGGTATATTCTGTTGAACGTATTTTTGCTAGGCGCATGCCGATTTGGATATAATTCCATAAATTGTCTCGTTGCATCTAATTTGTTATTATTATTTTTTACAAATAGAGAAAATATTTCTATCTTTTCATCATCTGTATACCGCATTTTCCAAACTATTGAAGACAATGTTTTATAATGGTGTGAATACTTACTTGTCAAATATGATAATGCTTTCATTGCCCGTTGTTTATAGTTGGTTTTCATTCCACAGAAAACGATTTTTAAATGAATATATTTTCTGAAGTGTTAAGGTTAGACTATAACAATTATATATTGCTGAATTCAGATTGAAGTGAACAGTTAAAAAATATATAGGGTGTTCCATTTAAGAAAGAACACTTTGGCTCTGACCCTCTTTTCTGGGACATCCTGTATAATATTTTTGTTGAATTTCAAAAACTACATTAATAACCCTTTAACTCTTATTTGAAACATTGTTATCTGCATCAAATAATGAGTGAGGTGTGTAAGGGTACCTTTTATTTTATATGAATAAACTCACACACTTCAATGGACTGTATAACTTTTATTATTTAATATATAAATTTGTGAACATCGGTACTACACCTTGCTTGCGCTGTCGTTTTGTGGTAACTGAATTCTTGATTGGGCTGCGTTGCCGCTTTTACATTAAAATAATTTATACATTAACAGGCGGTGTTGCCGCTTTTACAATAAAAGTCTTTTATACACAAACATACTGCCGGCCTTGGAAGAATACAGTTCTTTCAATATTACAAACTAATACATTATATAATGAAATAAATCACGAAAGTATGTAAGTTAATAGATTGAATACTAACAGTGCACTGAGGTCAATATCAATAAATTATTGTTCAATTTTCAAAGTCACTTTCTACAGGTAACACGCAGATCTTGGTAACAGGACGTCTAATTTCACCATTTTGAGTCTTCAAGTCCACAACTCTGACAATACCATCATGCCCTAGATGAAGTTGAGTAATACGAGCAAGCTGCCAATTGGATACGAAGGTATTGTTGTTACCCTGTACCAGGACCATGGATCCTAGTTTTAATAAATCGGGGCATCTCTGCTTCCACTTAGAACGAGCTTGGAGCTGACATAAATACTCCTTTTGCCATCTCTTCCAAAAGTTATGAATTATAAATTGAAGCTGCTTAAATCGATTAAGTCGGTTGCTAGGAACTTCGTGAATTAATGGCTCTGATAAGGAACTGAGGCTTCTTCCGATGAGGAAATGACCTGGGGTCAAAGGCGTTAAATCTTCGGGGTCCGCAGTTAAAGGGGCAAGAGGACGGGAGTTAAGGATTCCCTCTATTTGAATAATCAAGGTCAGGAAATCTTCATATGTATAATGATTTTCCCCGATTAGTCTCTTTAAATGGAATTTTACACTTTTTATACCTGATTCCCAGAGTCCTCCGAAATGTGGACTTTTGGCGGGAATAAAATGCCATTTAATTTGTTTTGATGCCAATTCATTTGATATAATACCGTGATTATCCTTTAAAAAATTATACATTGCCAAAAGTTCATTGTTCGCACCTACGAAATTCGAACCATTGTCCGAAAACAAATTTGCGGGGGTTCCCCTTCTTCCAATAAATCTTCTGAGTACAGCTAAGAATGCGTCAGAGCTGAGTTCAGTAACAATGTCTAAGTGTAATGCCTTTGTATTCATACACACAAACAAACATAAGTATCCTTTTATTAATTTGGGAAAACGCGTCTTTCTGTCTTTTAGTGAAAAAGGCCCTCCAAAATCTACCCCAACATTTAAGAACGGAGAATAGACATTTATTCTAACATCTGGAAGATCTCCCATGAGATAGTGCAAACCTTTAGGTTGAGCTTTAATACAAATTACACATTTTTTAATAATTTTCTTACAAGCATTTCTAGAGGAAATAGGCCAATATTTTTCTCTGACCGTACATAATAATTGCTGCGTTCCACAATGAAGGGATTCTCGGTGAACATGAGTTAAAATCTTATCAGTTAAAACATGAGATTTAGGTAAAATTATGGGAAACCTTTTATCAAACGGCTGTTTTGCCTTACTTAACCTCCCACCGACACGAATAAGGTCATCCTTTAAGAAAGGGTTTAATGATAAAATCGCACTTCTTTTTGGAAGTGGTTTGTTAGTTTTTAAACAATAATATTCAGTTGCAAAAGACACCTTCTGAACTTCTTTTATTAAAAATGCTTCCGCGATTTGAAGTTCGTCTGGAGAGAGTGGGTCAATAATAGGCCAGTTTGGCGTACGCGTAACATTTCTTCGCGTGGATTTAATTTTGTTACAGAATCGAATTATGAAGGCCGTAACGCCGAGCAATTTAGCATAATTTGAAATTCTCTCAAGTAAACGAGTAACTAATGCATTTTGAACTACAATAGTTGCTTTATTACTCACTACTTTGGATTCCGGAATTTCTAGCGTATTGTCATAGCCATCCGTTAAATTCCAACTAGCGTTATTATTTAAGAACCAATGTGGTCCCTGCCACCATAAGGTGTTGGTCTGTAATGATTTTAAAGAGCATCCGCGCGATAGAATGTCCGCAGCATTGTCATTTGACGGTATATGATACCAATCAGAACTGTTTGTCAATGTTTGAATCTCACAGACTCTGTTCGCGACGAATGTTTTCCACCTATGAGATTCTCCCTTTATCCACGCTAAGGTAACGGTCGAATCGGTGTAATAGAAATAACTGTTAAATTCAAGTTTTATCGCATTATTCACTTTATTCACGAGCTGTGCTGTTAAGAGCGCCGCACATAATTCAAGCCGAGGTAAAGTCAACTTCTTAATCGGAGCGACGCGCGACTTTGCGCAAAGTAGATTGGAATAAATTCGCCCGTCTGATTTGACGCATCTTATAAACACGCAAGAGCCATATGCCTTTTCGGACGCATCGGAAAATGCGTGAAGTTCTATGGTGACGCTATCGTTATATATAGCTTGTCGCGGAATACTTATTTCATTTAAAAGTAATAATTCCCTTTTGAAATCTGACCATAAATTCTCTAAATGTTGTGGTATGGGTTCATCCCACGAAATTTTCAGTAACCACATTTCTTGCATTATAATTTTTGCCCTGATAATAAATGGACCTAAAAGACCCAATGGGTCAAAAATTTGGCATATTGCGGATAAAACACTACGTTTTGTTTCCTCTTTAATATTAACACCAATGTCGGTAGCTGCATACATTATAGAGTCTGATCGCGCATTCCATAAAATTCCAAGAGTTTTGTTTAGCTCGTTTTCGCCGAGCTGCAGAATATTAACATCAAGATCTTCATCGATTTCTATATTACTTAAAATATCATTACTATTACTTAACCATTTACGAAGGTCAAATCCAGCGCTGCGTAAAATCTTTGAAGCATCCTTTTGGATGTTAACTAATTCAATTATTGAATCCGCCCCCGTAAGTAAGTCATCGATATAGAAGTCGTTTTTTATTTTCTCACTTGCAACAGGATAATTTTCGCTATTTTGTTCAGACAAAGTATGTAAACATTTTAACGCTAGGTAAGGCGAGCTGGCTAATCCGTATGTTACGGTTTTCAATTCGTAAATTTTATGTGTTTCCGACGGAGAAGATCTCCAAATTATGCGTTGAAGGCGCCGTTGCTCTTCCGTGATTAGTATCTGCCGATACATCTTCGATATGTCTCCTGTCAATACGTAATAATATTTGCGAAACCTTATTATGATATCAAATAAGTCGTTTTGTAATTTGGGTCCGATAAATTGAATATCATTTAGCGATACCCCGGTATCCGTTTTTGCCGAACCGTCGAATACAACGCGTAAACGCGTAGTTAAACTAGACGTTTTTACCACACCGTGATGTGGTAGATAAAAACAAGGCAATTTATTTGTATCCGAAGATTTTTCGTTGTCTAAGTTTACTTCAGACATATGTCCTAATTTTAAATACTCATTAATAAAATTGTGATAATCTTTTTTCATTACGGAATCTTTGTCAAGTTTTTTTTCCAGCGAATTGAATCGTTTAATTGCCACTTGTAGCGAATCTCCTAGATTTTCTAAGTTTTCGCGAAATGGTATTTTTACTATAAATCTACCCGACTCGTCCCTACGTGTTGTTTGGTTAAAATAACTTTCACAATACAGTTCTGCGGCCGACAGGGGTAGTTGTTTCGCGTGGTTAATTTCTTCAACGTTCCAGAATTTTGTAATCTGTTCACTTAAGATATCCACATTAACATGGCAAATATATTTATTTTCAGAAAAGCTAGGACTTAAATTTCCTCCAATCACCCATCCTAATTTTGTTTTCCTTAAAATGGGCATGTTTCGGCCTAATTCTATTTTTCCCACACATAATAATGACCAAAACAAACCGGAACCTATTAATAAATCGACTTCTCCGCTTTGATTAAAATTTTGATCAGCTAAATCAATTTCGGGAATATTTAGTATACTTTTATCAAAAGATATCAATGGTAACTTTTCCGTTATTGTGGGTAAAACTAAACAGTCTATATTAGTTTCATAATCATAAAGAGATGATTTCAATTTAATATTTATCCGTTTACTTATATTTTCTAAAGATTGACCCACGCCTTTTACTAAAAAGTTTACCGGTTGTGCTCGTATACCTAATTTTAAGCACATTTTTTCGGTAATAAAATTGCTTTGTGAACCGCTGTCTAGTAAGGCTCTGCAATTAACATACTCATTATTAATATTTTTTATTTTTACTATTGCAGTTGAAAGTAATGCCTGACTTTGTGTAATGTTATTTACCACGTGTTCAACTAATGAAACATTTGTTTCATTCGTAACCTCGCCACTGTGCGGTGAGATTGCCGATGTAGCAGATCCGTCGCTATGAGAGAAGATGCTGGTTGTTTCGGCAGTGCTCGAATCTATTCCACCAATCGTCTTATTATAATGTAATAGGACATTATGAGATTTGTGGCATTTTGAACATTTTTTAGCTTTGCACTTCCACGAAACATGATTCGGTTTTAAACAATTAGTACATACTTTCAAGTCTCTCATTTTCGTCCATCGTTCTGATAATGATAGTTTTAAGAATTGTTCACAGGTATAGATTGTATGTATATTTTTACATAGTATGCATTTTTTATGTTGAGCTACATTTTCTGCGGAGGTTAGAAAAGATGTAGAAACCTTTCTATTTGGCATTCGATTATTTACTTTTTCGAAGGATATTTTCTCCAAGAGTTCGCACTTATTTTTAATAAAGGTTTCTATATCTTTAAGAGTCGCTTTCTTTTCTGCGCATTTATATGATTCCCATTCGCGTTTAGTAGTCATGTCGAATTTTGACACCAAAATATAAATAATCAATCTATCCCAGGTATCTACTTCTTCCCCTAATGCCTTAAGAGCTGAAAGACTATTACATGTTTGTTCATGTAAATGACGCAATGCTGCGGCGGATTCTGTCGTTATTTGAGGAGATTCAAAAATATCTTTGATATAACTATTTATAATAAGATTTTCATTTTCGTAACGTTCTACCATTTTGTTCCATGCAATGGCATAGTTGGTGGACGTTACTTTTAGTGACTTTATTGTTTTTAGAGCTTCTGGGACCAATGCTTGCCTCAAGTAATAAAATTTCTGATAATCTGTTAAATTAGAGTTTTTATCTACCAACCCCAAAAACGCATCCCTAAATTCGAACCAGGAACTGTACTGGCCGTCAAATTTGGGCAACTGAATGGGTGGCAGTTTTACTGTATCATAAGTTGGCTGATTAGAATTGTTTGCTACTGAACCCACCTCTGAGCGTCCGAACGAAGATCGATTTTCATTATTATATGTATCTATTACAGATTTAACATTTCCGATTAATTCGTAATAATTATCTTCAAATTGTTCAACCTCGCTGATTTCCACTTCGTTCGGTTGCTCTAATAATTCAATGTGTGATTGTAGCTCAGAATATTCATGGAAGACTGGCTCGAAATTTTCTAACCTCTTTTCCAAATTTTTTATAATAGGATCAGTAATATTAGTTTTATCTATTTTCTCAAAATAATTTTTAAATTTCGTATATCTACCTTTCAAATTACCTTTTTTAATTTTTAAGTCCCTAAGTTCACCTTCCATGATTATTCAAATAAGATAACAGAATGATAATTTCTTGGATAAAATAAAGGATTAAAGAATAATATGATTAATAAAAATAGGAACGGACTCACTTTACTTTTGGTGGAAAGAACACCTTCTTGATATAGAGATGAGTTCCCGCCTTTCTTCTTTAACCTCACTTTTTACTTGATGAACTTCTTCCTCTTTTATGAGCAACCACAATCCGATCGATTGGACCAATTATGTAAGGGTACCTTTTATTTTATATGAATAAACTCACACACTTCAATGGACTGTATAACTTTTATTATTTAATATATAAATTTGTGAACATCGGTACTACACCTTGCTTGCGCTGTCGTTTTGTGGTAACTGAATTCTTGATTGGGCTGCGTTGCCGCTTTTACATTAAAATAATTTATACATTAACAGGCGGTGTTGCCGCTTTTACAATAAAAGTCTTTTATACACAAACAAGGTGTAGAAGGGTTCATATATAATGAAAAACCCTGTACAACGGGTGCTATGGTACTTGAAGTACCAAAGTTTTGTCATTTTAGAGGAATTTTGTTAGCACAATACAGCCTCCAGAGTGTATACAACTGATCAATTTCATGATTGAATAATGCTCAAGGTGTCTTACAGATATGCCCTATTGATTTTCAGCGGACGAGAGCGAGTACAGCGGGTCCTATAAATCCAGATATACTAAATTTTTGGTTATTTTTGGAGAAATTTCGATTTGTTAGCACGATACATCCACCTAAGTGTATACAAGTGACAATTTCATAATAGAATATTGTTTAGGGCCACAAATGCGGAAAAATTAGTCTTAATTTTTAAAACCGTTCATTTTTGCATGAATTTCAAGTCTCTCTATTTTGTTGGTATTTCATTTAATACACTCGAGTGACAAGACGCAGTATCTAACACAATTACCGAATAAAGCATAGTTCAGACTGCGGTAGTATTTTAGTGGAGTAGCGAGTACTTTAGTAACTAAAATACTCGCAACTGCCGAAAAATCGTTCGCACTTTGCTCGAGTACAGTACACAATTGAGAGATGCTTTGCAATTTAAACAGGCTGAAACGCTATATAGTAAATAAGCTGATTAAGCTTATCGTAATTGCTATTCAAGAATAGGCGGAAGGAGAAATTTGTGTGAAAAGTAAACGGATGCTATGGGTACGAAAATCAATAGAAGAGATGAACGAGGAGTTACGAATTGCCTTCAGAAAGAATTAGCGTTAGATGATCCCAAAGAATTCTTTGATAGTTTGAGAATTTCCGAAAAAAAGTTTCTGTAAATGAAAATACAGTCTCAGGTACATTGATCGTATGCTCCAAATCCGAGTATGCAGATTGTTTCATTTGCTTGATTTTATAAGGTGGGTGTTTGGATTTGGAACAAATCCCAACTGTGACGATTGCAAGTCAATAGAATTCTATTTTTGTTAATTATATTCTACATTACACAGAGTGCGAGATGTGTTGAATCTCTCTTGTTGGCGTATTCTGGCGTGACCTTAGAATGCAGCCAATGAGAGAGATGCCGGTACCCTATGCGCAGTCCATTTCTGATAGGATGCGTCAGGGTGAAAAATAGTAGCAGAGAGAGAATGTTTTTTATTGTCGAACATCAAAAGTCATGCTCTTGTGAAATGTGTTCTTCAGTTTTGGTTTTTTGAGTACAAAGAGATAACAGTGGATAGTATCTGATTGTAGTAGTTAGTGTCGGAGCCCCATCGGGCCAGAATATATTATTGACTGTCAGAAGTAACGAGTCGGACCTGGTGCCCCATTGGTAATGGCGGCCCCACATGGTCATTTGTAAAGTAGAGCGTAATAAAATCTTATACTACAGTTAACAGCAAAGTCTTTTTTCTTTGTGCATATGGGATTACAACGCATGGAACTACGCCATAGCGTTGTACACAAACTAGGAAAATTATAAGTTCCTGTTCAGTGGGGACTTAATATTCCACAAGTACTCACGTTCAACATATTTTGAGAAACAAAATTTAGAGATGTTTCTTCACTCCAATGAAACGACATTTTTTGGGCAACTTTTAACTTATAAACTCCAATAAAACCTAAGGTTCAGACATGTTTAGCGAGTGCGCCAGTGACCAGTGACGTGTGGGGGGGGCTACTCGCCCGATAAACAGAGCAAAATAGATCGACTCGACTAAATTACTGGCTAAATTTTTGGTGTTAAACTCGTTTAGTTACTATATAACTCGCTACGTGACTAAAATACTTGCGTAGTCTGAACTAAGTATTAGGCGGAATATTTGTGAGAAACTGTGTAAAAAACAGTTTTCGTATAGATCGTCTGTCATATTTTCGTAATAGTCAGCAGAAAACTGTGATTGTGGCCGACAAGCGCATAAAGTATGATAACGCGTTTTACTCTAGAGCACGGAGCATTTGAAGCACAATTTTGGAAACTGTCCACCCAACCATACTGAGCATCATGCGTGGTACCATTCTATTGTCTATTTTTTTATGTTTGAAGCCGCATTCTAAAGGGCACCCTACAATAACAGTATTACTGTCAGTATTAGAAAATATTGACAATATTATTGACGCTCAACTGTGAATATTGATGGAATGAAGTCCGATATCGACGTTTATTTCATTCACACAGTCCTGTCCTGGCATTATTTTCAGTAAGCGTGCTTGAGCTCTGCTCCTTAAAATACTCTGATATTTGTGGATTATTGCAATATTTTTAATTTAGAAACTAAACGTAATCAGTCACCTTAGTGTAATAAGTGCCTGTTGTAAATTGCAGCAAGATTAACTACCAGCCAAGTAAGATTACTTATATATTGTTATTTATATGCCACATCAAATTAGTATCCATTATTAAACAGTAATCAGCCGGTAGACAAGAAACCAATTTTTTAAATTGAAATAACACAAGTAAATCAGTAGGCAGATAAATTAGAACTTTTTCAAGAGTGCCAACAGGGTTGGCTTCAGATTATTTTTAGAAGTGCAAAGATTACTGAATATGGAAAATTATGCTAAAGAAATTTTAGATAAACTTAAGATCGCGGAAGAAAGAAACATAAGAATTGAAGTTAAAATTGATGATATACAAACTAAATTGTCAAAGTTAGAAGCTGAAAATCAAGCAAGAAAACAGGAGAATGAACGACTCATGGGTTTGTTAAGGATACAAAATGATCAGATCGAGCAATTACAGAGAGAATCTAAGAGAAAAAATATTATTATCTTTGGAATCGATGAAGCTAATAACGAGGATAAAAAAATACAAGAACATAAAGTAGCTGAAGTGGTGAAAATAACTGGTGTAGAGTTTGATGCAGAAAAGGATATAGTTGAGATTAAAAGAATAGGCAAAAAAGAAGAAAACAAAATCAGACCGATAATGGTAGAACTTTGAAATGGTAATAAAAGAATTGACATCCTGAAAGCCAGTAAACAACTTAAGAGAACTAAATTTAGCATCAATGAAGACTTCCCGAGGGATGTACAGGAACAACGTAAAGTGCTTAGAAAACATTTGATCTCGGCAAGAGAACTAGGAAAGCGTGCAACAATGCGGTACAACCAACTCATAGTGAATGGAACTGTATACACAGTAGAGGAATTGATGAGGAGCCAGGAAATTGAAGACGGGAAGAGACACCTCGGCGTGACACCACATAGAAAAACAGGCACAAGAACCACAAGTGAGAGATCACAAATTCGCTCATTTATTATAAACGAATAGCTTGGGTTTTACACAATTTTTTTTTCTCGCTCTTCTATTGTCAATTTTCATTGTGATTTTGCTGCATGAACTATATATTTATTTATAGACACTGTACCGGATTTCTTGCTATATTGATTTGTATCAATTTGAAGCAATAAAGATATTATTATTATTATTATTATTATTATTATTATTATTATTATTATTATTATTATTATTATTATTATTATTATTATTATTATTATTATTATTATTATTATTATTATTATTATTATCATTCACACTTGGCTCCACCAATGTAAAGTCAAGAATTCAGTCACATAATATGCATTAGGATCGATTATTCACATAAACAAAGAAATATATGTGCGGTTATTTCCTTCGATAGTGTCAAAATTTTACGTAATTCAAAATTGAAAATGTCTCTTTTTGGTTCATGTTCCACTACAGAAATCAGTGAAAATATAAGTAAATCCATCCCAGAAAACACCAAAAACAGTGAGGAGACTATCTGGGGACAATTTATGTCGGCAAAAACACATATTTTGTGCAACCACCCCAACTTTCGTGATAGCCGAAATACTCATAGTTTGGGCATGGAATATGCGTAAAGAAAATGGCTAGGAATATAAACAGTATAGAAAGAAATTGATGTGGAATTCAACACTAAAAATTCTCCAGGAATAATACTTCATTGAACATAATCGGAAGGTAAATTCATTTGAAGATATTGAATTCCAAGTGCCAGGCATGCGCAAAAAATCGAAATAACGAAAGTTATTCTCAAAAGAGGAAGGAAAGCTGAGAAGCACTTTCTTTAGATGAATCGAATGCTATTGTAGATATAGCTATGATGGGAATACATCAGACGGCCTTTAGAAGAACTTTTTTTAAATAGTATAGAGTTGGCCTGTCGAGGACAGGAATGTATCTATTGTAAAATCGATCATTTTAAGAGAGAAATGGAAAATGACGGCCTATTCTGGCAGGTTTAAATATAATCCTGAATTCACAAAACATGCCAAGAAGGAAACCGAAAGTGCGCAGATAGTAAATGGCTCACAGTTAAGAGTCAAGATATAAATCGTTGTTCCGCACGTATTTTCTTGAAACTTCTTAGCCATCTTAACCACAGACGCTTTTTTCTTGACTCCAGATCCGTACTGGAAAAAACAGAGATCTGCACGGTACAAAAATTGTTTGAACGTAAAGGAAATAAAAATCACGAATCATTCAAGTTGCTCTACAGCTGTTCTTTTTTCAACTAGCAATAGCTGCCGTCCAGGAACAGAAACTAATGAAAATAACGTCTATCTATCAAACCTCTCCTCCAGCTTGACGGGGAGCACCACAACTAAATTTGGAATAGGAGCAGATATTAGATTATTACTATACAATAGAGAGGTTCATTCATTCATAAACAAGTTTATTTCTGCAACCAACAATCCTAAATGCCAGCAGTAAAATAATGAATTTCCACAAGTGGGAATGTTATAGTGGAATCATGGCCTTGGTAATTTCGGCTGTTTTTCTGACAAACTTGGCACTTACGAACCATATGATAATCCACAAACATCAAATAAAGTAATTTAGAAGTTTATTCTGTCACTAAAAGTCTTGAAAACACATAAAAACGAAAAAAAGTAATATTTCCTCTTTGTTCGTAGTGGCACTTGTATAAACAAAACACGTGGTGGTAGTGTGTGGTAGTGTGTGGTAGTTAAACAAGGACAAACCTATTAAATAGGTTACCCAAGACACATAAAATAGGTACTGAAATTTTTTGCAATGTTGCCACATTTAGTTACAACAAATACTTGTCTAAAATTTATGTGAGACTATGCCTTTATGAGCGAAAATGCAAGTATTGTTACTTATTTTTTATAGCAGCAACTTGAATGCTTGAATTAGTATGACATTTTTTTATTTGTACAAATATTTAAGAAACCTTCAATTAAATTTCTAATGTCATTTTGTCTGCAACTAAAGAGATTTTGTAAATATGGCAAAACGGTAGAAGTGTCCGCAAGTGAGCTTGGGAATGTGACTCGATATCTGGGGCATCAAATCAAAACAAACATTCTATAGTGTTAATCTGAGGATGCGACAGTTGCAAGAAACACAGCAACTTCAGCAGCGCAGGTCATACAAGAAAATATAGAAAAGGCGACATATTATATATGGTGCTGGTGCAAATATCACAATAATAGCATTCTCCATTTCAAATAACCAATTAATATACCGGGTGCCTCATTATATTCTGACTGTTTCTAAGAGCTTATATCTTCGAAACGGTTCTAGATAATAAGATGCGGTTTTCACAGTTAGGTTTAAAATTACCACAAGTTTTGTTGTAACACATTTATATAAATGGGCTACTTCCTGTTCACCCGCTAGAAAAGTGGCGTATTTTCAGAATACATTAGAGGTAATTTTTTAAAAGAGACACCCTGTATATTTAGCAATTAATCAAAAGACGCATATTTTTACTTTATAACGGTTTCTTAAAGTTTGAAATCGGTGCACAGAAAGCGAAGTTAGATAACTTCAACTGGGATACTGTAATGATTCAGATATAAAGTTGGAATTGTCATAAACAAAAACTTTATTAGCTAGTAACTAGAAGTGAACAGTAAAAAACAAATGAGAACATGTTTTAGGATACTCTAAAACAAATGTTCGATGTGTCTTCCTTCTTGGTCTATATATTTGTAGAATCGAACCATTGAGTTGTCAAATGCTGCTGTCAGCATTTCAAGAGGAATATTTTCCATTCCATGCCGTATGTTATTTTTTAATTCCTCAATAGTAGCAGGCATCGGGTTGTAGACTCTATTTTTCACATATTCCCATACAAAAAAATCTGGAACAGTCAGGTCTGGAGAATTTCGAGCCCATTCTATTGGACCACTCCTACCAATCCATTTATTTCCAAATTGCTGGTTAACAGATTCTCTTGCTATGTTGGAATAATGGGGTGGAGCCCCATCTTGTTGAAAGTAAGTATTTTGGTTTAAAATACCATCTTGTTCTAACTGGGGATAGAAAAAGTTTTCCAACATATCGGTATAACTATTACCACGAACTGTCACTGCATCCAAATCAACATGCAGTCCAGGAAGGTCCACCGATTCGGCTCTTCATCTCGTGGCGGGCCACATCGAGAAATCGTTGGAAAATAAGGAGTCCACCCTGGGTGTATTCATATACATAGAAGGCGCATTTGATAGAACCACTTTTCCTAAAATAACAAATGCACTTTCCAACAAGAATATCCCCCAAACCATAAATGGCTGGATATATAACATGCTCTCAAAAAGAGCAATAAAAATCAGTGTGCATGATGTAACCATCAGAGGCCTGGTTGTAAAAGGTTGTCCACAGGGAGGGGTGCTCTCACCACTACTATGGAACATGGTCTTAGACTCCTTGGTCATCCACCTCAATGATAACAACTTCTACACAATAGCATACGCAGATGACCTAGTGATTCTGCTAACAGGAAGATTCGAGGAGACACTCTGCGCTTTAATGCAGGAGGCCCTCAATATCATAGAACAATGGTGCAGAGACCATTCGCTGTCAATAAATCAAAATAAGACTGAGATGGTCCTCCTCACGAAAAAAAGGAAGCTTGCAAAACATCAAGCCCCAAAGCTCCTAGATACTAAACTTAATTTCTCTTCAGAGGTGAAATATTTAGGGGTCACCTTTGACAGTAAGTTAACCTGGAACTTCCACTTAGAAAACAGAGTTGAAAAAGCATATATTTATTATGAGCAGTGTCGTAGAACCATCGGCCGCACCTGGGGAATGTCACCTAGGGTTGCTGCCTGGATCTACACTGCCATCATCAGACCTATGCTAACGAACGGCGCGATTGCCTGGGGAGCTGTGATTGCCTTCTATGTCTATGAAAACATCCGGGGTGGACTCCTTATTTTCCAGCGATCTCTCGATGAGGCCCGCCACAAGATGAAGAGCCGAATCGGTGGACCTCCCTGGAGTGTATGCATGTTGATTTGGATGCAGTGGATTTCGTGTTATCACCACATCTCTTATGTATCGTTCGCACAGCCTCTCTAAAGTCTTCATTGAAAACGATGTGAGGCTAATGGGTCGATAAGATTTTGGGATGGAATAGTCCATTCTTCCTGGTTTAGGTATGAACACGACTTTGACTTTTCTCCAACCTTTTGGAATATACCTCAGTGCTAGTGAGGATCTCAGGATTTCTACCAGGTGCGGCATTAGGTCATCCAGGCCTCACTGAAGAAGGGCTGGATAAATGCCGCCCGTTCCCGGGGATTTAAAGGGGAAGAAGCCTAAGATGGCCCACCTCAGTCTGTCCGCGTCGACGATCTGTCGTGATATACGCCAGTCATCGTCCGTCGGGTAGTGATTCTCCTCATCCTCCCAGGTCGCCGTATTTGTGGTTCTGGAGTCAGGGAAGTGAGTTTACATCAATAATTGAAGACTTTCCTTCAGGTTGGCAGTTCTAGTGCCATCCTCCCTGGTTAGTATACCGATATGACGGTGAGGATCTTTTGAGAGGACTTTTTGGAGTCTAGCTGCTTGGGGGAAATCCTTGATTACCTCGCAGTAGATTCTCCATGATTCTCTTTGTTTTTGTCTAATGACTTTTTTATATTCCCTGAGGTGAGACTTGTATGAGTTCCAATCCTCTTTGAGTCTTGTTCTTTTAGCCTTATTAAAAGATTTCCTCGCCGTCCCCCTGAGATGGTCAATCTCATGGCAGCACCACGAAGTGGAGGCTCCATCGAGATCGACCCGCCGGAGTAGGCATTAATTATGGAGTTTTGAATTGTTTCATAATAACTTTCCAAATCTCCTTTATTGTTGGGCAACACATCCTCGACTCCTCGCAGATCCCCTTTCAAACAGTGGACATATTTTGTCCTATCCGTTTTCCTGGGGTCGCGAGTCATTTTGGAGGTGGAGTGGAGGTTGTGGAGTTTTATTTCGAATTTTATCCAGCGGTGGTCCGACATTGGAATATCGTCGGATACATGCCAGCCGGAGATTATATTCGAAGTATTAATAGTAGATAGGGTAATATCTATTCGCGTTTGACTACGAGAGTTAATAAAAGTTGGTTCAGTACCTCTATTTAGAATACAATGATTTTTTGTTAGTTATATAATCATAAAAACACTCACCTCTAGTGTTAATATCTTTGCTGCCCCAGCTTACGTGGTGAGAGTTTTAATCGCAGCCTATTACCAGTTCAAGCTTCTGGGTGAGACAGTGTTCCACAAGGTCCTCCAGCTCCTTGGTTGGTGGTGGTTTAGCTTCGTCTGAGGGGAGGTATTCGGATGCCAATATTAACACTTTCTTTTGACCTTTTTGTGCATATTCAACCTTCACTACCGTTAGGTCGGAGGACGAAAAATGCGTCAGTGGGTAGGTTTTAGAATTTCTAGGGACGTATATGGCCGTCCTAGGTTGCTGATTGCTTTAAAAGCTGAAAATTAAACCCATGATTTTGGTTTGCCCTATCCAGGGTTCTTGGATAAGTGCTATTATGTCCTGCATCACATCCAGGTGGCGGCATAGTGTTGCCGAAGCCACCTTTTTGTGTTGAAGGTTGCACTGTATAAATCTTACCTTTACATTGTCCATCTCTGCTTGATGGTGGTGAGATGGGTATTTCTTTTAGGCCATCTCCACTTCCTCACTTGTAGGTGGGTTGACGTCGCCTGTATCCTGGCTTAGAGCTGTTATTTCTGCCAGGAGACTGTCGGTCGCCATATTGGAGGATGGTTCGACAGTCTCCGCAGAAGCAACAGCTCCTTGGAGTTCCTCGGGTAGGAGAGAGGGGTCCGTGCTCGATCCCCTCCGTTCCGGGTCCAGTTTCTTGGTTTTAACAATCAATGAGGTGAACGCGTAGCTCATCCTCATTGATCGTTTTTTAGGACTCTCATTTCCTCGTCTCTTATGCCAAAGACGAATAGGTGTCCTTTGGGATTGACCTTCGCTTCGTGGTGAAAGGAAAACCATGCATCCACCCGAAGGTCTGGGTTTTGTTTGTCCAGCCGGCGCAGCACATCCTCTTTGTCGCTCAGATCAGCGTGAGCTTCGCTGGAGACCCAGAGGGTGGCTTTTGTCATCTGGGGGAGGTTGTCGACGTGCATCACGTCGAGCTTAGCCTCTTTCCACGGTTTCAGTTTTGAAACTGTATTCCTTAGCCACTCTAGCGTTTCGTCATTATCGCAGGTGACTTTGATTATTTCACCAGAGTGTGACCATGACCTGAAAGTAGGTGGCTTTTTCTGACTGCTGGAGGCGGACATGAGGGTTATGTCCAAAGCCTCCATTAGTTGTTTTTTTGATAAGGTCTCCATTATCGGTAATTATTTTACTGTATGGATCGGCCTTATCTATAATAGCTACACATAAGTGGCTGGTAGCTGCTTCGCCGTAGCTCTTGGTTTTAGCATCCATCCGCGTCCTCTTTCCTCTGGAAGAGTGTTCCTCTTGGTATTGGAGCGGATGCGCTTCTTTACTTGGGGGGCGACGCGTTCCGGGCCTCTTTTGGAGGAGGAACTGCCATCGCCACCCTTAAGTTTTTGCCGCTCTTGTCAGGTTTAGAAAGAGAGGGGCGAGTGGCGCTAGTGGTGTCTGTAGAGTCGCCAGCTTGCTGCCTCGCTTTCCTCCTTCTCTTTGCCTCAGCACCGCAGATTCTTTTGCCTCGACGGTGCTTTGGTATTGGAAGTGTGCATTCTCGCTCATCCTCCAGTTTTGGTTTTTTGTTCTTGTTGGTCCATTCTGGTCCCACGAGTAGCTAGGGCAATGTTCGTCATCTCAGCCAGAGCTCCGTATGCCAGGGAAAGGCTGGGGGTGTCGCCTGGTACCCCCAGGGGGACGTTCGCGGTCGCATTCACTGCGGCCATTCATCCATCGGCACGTTCCTCACACCTTAGCTTGGGTTGTTGGAGTGTCATTTGGTTGGTCAACACTGCTGTCACTGATGATCAACAGTGCTAACGTATCCAGCGGTGCCATGAGGAGGCAGACATTCGATGGTTCCATTTCTCCATTGGGCTGCAGAAAGCTACCTACAAGCAGACAAGCAAAGCGCAAGCAAGCAAATGATCAAACCAACTACAAAGCAATGGCCAACTTACAACCAACCCCGCCATTAGAATGATTTAATATTGAATATTTCCACCTGTCGAATCTATGCAAGCTTGGAGACGCCTACCCAAACTGTTAACCAGATTTCTCATATGCTGTTGCGGGATATTCCGCCATTCCTCCTGAGCGGTATGTACACTCCTGGATGAATTTCAGCGTACTGCTGACGATAAGGCGGACCAATCCAAACGAGTGATGCCGTCGGTTTCTAGATATTCATTTACAGCTCTGGTGCGATAAGGATGGTCGATATCGTCCATAAAAACGAAAGCGTTGCCAACAACTAGTTGCCATAGCCTCACGTGAGGATATAGAATCTCCCTGAGGTATCTATCACCAGTAATTGTTCACTGAACCTGGATTAATTCTGTGCGGCCATTGGACATAATCCTAGCCCAAAACATTGCACTTTCTCCTCTAAAGGGCAGCACAGGGCGGGCATGGGCGAGCTGGGCTGCTCTCGTTGGCTCTCTCCACACACGTATTCGACAGCTATCATGTACCAAACAAATTCATGTCTCATCAGAAAAAATCACAGAATTCCAAAATTCATCGGGCAAGGCTGCGTGCTCTTGGGCCCATTGTAGACGGCGAAGTCTGTGCGCAGGTACTAGTGGGGGTACTCTCATTGGTCGACGACACCTCAATCCTATCGAAAGTATTCGTCTCCGTAATATAGAGAGCGATACTGAAATTCCCAAGGCATGTCTCATATCTTTAAGGAGTGCTGGTAATGCCTTGGTCGGGTTTCTCCATATCGAAAAATGGATATAGCGGTTTTGCCGTTCATTGGTAACACGCCTTCTATCGCTCCTAGGTCTGTAACGAAAAGAATTGGTCTGGAGATAGCGGTTCCATGTACGAGATACATCACTTTGCGATCTACCAACTCTATTAGCCACGAATCTTTGAGAATGGTCTTCTTCAATTAGACTTATTATTCTGGCACGATCAATCTCACTTATCAATTGACGATTCAAGTGGGTAGTCCAAATCATGAAATTCAACTGCCTTTGCTAAATAAATTATGGTACTGAAAATGTACTCTCCATAAAAAAAATTTTAAACATGTATTTCTTGCAAAAACAAAATTTGGACAAAAACCTTTGATGTTTTTTTCACTTCAAACTAATCATTTAATTAGTATCCAGTCCACTATTGACGAAGAAGTAATTACTCACGGAGATATGGAGTGGTGCAAAACTTTTGAATCTATGTGTATTATAGTGCTCTGCAATATTTCGGTCAGTACTGAATTGTGTCGAATGAAAAGACAACGATGGAGGGACATAGTGTCTGAAGCAGAATTAGAAGTTTGTAACGTGACACAAACTGTGGAACTTACGACGCGTCGTCCTAAATAAATAAACAAACGCTAGGTTAACGCTAATCTCTTTTCAACAGTAATACAGTTTCGCATTCTTGTATTGCTTCTCATTCATAATGGCTTCACCATTTCTCGCAATACTTGAAATATGTCAACATTCATTCTGAGATACTTTTAATAGTAGTTAGCATCCTTTAACTGATTTTTGTGTAGTAAATTTACGTGGGAGTATTTTTCTCGTTTATTAAGCCAGTCCTCAACCCACCGTTTTACATTTCTTTTTGTACTCATGACTAACATCAGGGCTACATAAACCTTTTTTCGGTTTTCCATATGTTTCAACGCACCTGTTAGTAATATTTCCTGTGTAATGTCACGCCTTTTCTATTTCAATACTGTCAATATTATTGATTCAATATTACTGACAGATAGTGTAATGTATCCTTACTAAAACCGTTGGTTGATAGTATTTCAATTTCACCACTTGCACTTACCTTTTATGATCGGAGAGTGATTGACAGATATTTAGATATTTTCTGACTGTCAGATCTCCTATCAGACTGTTTTTATGGGTTTAATTTGAACAGCAGGTTCATCAACCAGGAAACTTTCAATATTTTCATGTTCAGTAAATGAGCATTACAGTAATTATATTATTATTACTACAAGCAGAAAACCTTGCTCATTTTCAACGAATGTTGGTGATCACCAGGAATTTATTAACTGCGTGGCCTGTATTTATAATTGCAATTTTCCACAACCTGGATGTACAATCCATATTTGCCCCATGTCAATAGCCAGGTTGTTGTACTACGACATATTCTCCCCGTATTTTTCCAAAGCATTGTTGTTCATAACATCAACATCAATGTGGACGACTTGGTATTATACACCACTACGTTGTTCACCTCTTGTATTTCGGTACAGTACCTACATCTTTAATTCAAATTCCCTAGAACACATTATTGTCTTGAAATAGTCTCAATGATAGGTCCGTCAAGCTGGCCCCCCCGGTTAGATTTTTTCTACCAAAATGCTAGCACACATAAAGGACACCTAGCACATCCTAGCACAACAATTTTTATAGCTAGCACACCAACTGCTCACAATAAAAATGCTTTTGAATTCGGGTGGGACCAGGTTAACGCTTGCCCCCGCCGGTTGGATTTTGTTGCCAAAATACTAGCACAGATGAAGGATACCTAGCACAACCTATCACACCATTTTTTATAGCTAGCACACCGACAGCTTACAATAAAAATGCTTTTGAATTCGGGTGGGGCCAGGTTAACGCTAGCCCCCCCCCCCCGGGTGGAATTTTTTCGCCAAAATGCTAGCACAGATAAAGGACACCTAACACAACCTAGCACACCATTTTTTATAGCTAGCACACCAACAGCTTTCATTAAAAATGCTTTGGAATACGGGTGGGGCCAGGTTAACGCTAGCTACCTCCGGTCGGAAGTTTTTCGTCAAAATGCTAGCACAAACGAAGGACACCTATCACAATCTAGCACACCATTTTTTTATAGCTAGCACAGCAACTACACTTTCAATTCTGGGGAGTGAGACGGAGGTCAGTGAAATAACGCTATACTTACTCGATGAATAAATAAATGGATAAATGAATAGGTTGAATAAATATGTATAACGGCTGGTTTAATTGTTTCTTACTGTAGTTACGAAAAATTTTCGGAATATTCCACTCATATGGTAAAAATTCCAAATGAAGCAGGATCTTTTCGGATATAACTCTCCGGCAGTACAGATAATTTCCCTTTTAAGTCCGTATCTAAGTAACGTCTAAGTAACAATTATTGTTATTATCATAATTATAATTCAAAATATCATAAAAATGTCATGGTTTGAAAACTATTAAACCAAAAATAAGTGATTGAAAATTAACCAAAAACGGTAATCAATTACCATGTAATGTTGTTTAAATAATATAAATTTAGCATTAATACAGTTTTATGTCGTCTAATAGAAATATTCTATCGAATTACACTCGTGAAAATAGTTAGATCATTAGTTTTACTTATATTTTCCATGTTGCTTGTAATATTATTAGGAAGAATACATATTATTACAACCATCAACCCTTCGGGGAAACCCTTTCTTAACCCAAACATCTGATTCGGTCAGTTTGGATGTACCTACAAGAATTTTATTTACTATTAAGACCCATAAAAACGGCATTATAAAAATTATTCAAATTTTAACGATAGACTTGGTTTAAAGACCCTTTTAAAAAGTCCGATGAGAACTTCAGACCTAGTTTTTAGAAAAATAAAAACACCTATGTCATGAATTTTGCTGCCTTCCATTTAATACCCATATTGTAAGAAAACACTTTCTTTAGTCCGCCAAATTTGGTGATCCGCCATGTTGACTTCAGAATGACGTCACATACCTAATCATGGATTGGCATGCAAACTAGACGTATATACAGAATTTCAAATCAATCGGTTGAAGATATCTGCTTCAAAACTGAGTTGCAAGGTTGCAACCGAACAAACATACATTGCCAGTTACATACTAAACACTTTGAAAAATACATAGTAGAGTTGGTGTCTTATGATATGCCACAGAAATATTTGAAGCTCTTATTAACCGTCTCTGAGAATCAATAGCTGCACGTTCTAAGTTAACTTGGCAATTTAATAAAAATAGGTAAAAAAACTTTTTAAGTTAAACGGTTTTATGTTAAACATACATTGCAATGTTTAAGATAAATGTACTAAAAACCAAAAAATAATAAAATAGATACAGTCGTGGGAATTATAAACATATGCATAGACTAGACTAAAATAAAACCGTGGGGCACGTCAATTGTCTACAATCGTTGATTAAAATTTTTGTTTTGTAATGTTACACTATAATTAGGCAGTTGTTCAACCGACAACGATGGACATGTGATAAGTAGGGCTAGAATGTGGAAACAAGCTAGCAAGCTCGATTATAAGCGAGTTTTAGGGTTTCATAGTGGTGAGCGAGTAGTACTTTTATCATATGTTTTGTCGATTAAAGACAAACTACGAGCAGTGAAACGATTCCTCGACAGCCAGCAGTGTGAATGTCCAACGATAAACTAGTTGAAACATCTCTTTAATTTACATGGAGTGTATAACTATTGGAATTTCCATGAGCAAGAAAATAGTAAGCAATTTCCTCACCGTCTGCGGGCCAACTGCCTAACGACGAATTAAACGATTCTTCTATCGCACATTAAGTCGATAATTTGTAGACAATTGACGTGCCCCACGGTTTTATTTTAGTCTAGTCTATGCATATGTTTATAATTCCCACGACTGTATCTATTTTATTATTTTTTGGTTTTTAGTACATTTATCTTAAACATTGCAATGTATGTTTAACATAAAACCGTTTAACTTAAAAAGTTTTTTTACCTATTTTTATTTATATTTTTTTTACCATTTTGTTCCCACGAGTAATGGACATTTAAACGGTCGACCCCCCAGAGGTCCAATAAAAGGGCAAGGCTATGTACAACAAGATGCGCCTGAGTCTTGAGGGGAAAACGCTAACGACATATCATTTTTATCCACCCTAATGCCATACAGTTCTCGGCGCGTTTTAACCTCTCACCTTAACTTGGGTGGTGTACCGCTAACGACGTATCATTTTTAGCCACCCTAACGCCACACAGTCCTCAACACGATACAAAATCTTGACTTGGGTGGTGGATTTAGGCTGGATTAATCAGATACCTTAATTACAGATTCAATTTCTAAATTTAAATCTTATTATTATACGCCATTTAGTGGCTGCGCCCATCTTAAATATTGAGGTTGTATAGTGCACTGTATTCTTCTTGTCAAGCCCTTTTATTTGTTGATACCCATATTGGTGAGATTGATAAAAAATTGTTATCAGCCATTTGGTAGCGGCGGCCATCTTAGATTTCAATTTTGCATAGTAAATTGTATTCTACTTGTTGAGACCTTTCATTTGATACCCATGTTGATGGGATTGATAAAACCTACGTTATCCGCCATTTTGTAGAGGCAGTTATCTTGGATTTTAATTTTATATATTATATTGTATTCTACTGGTTGAGCACTTTCATTTGATACCCATATTGATGGGATTGATAAAACCTACGTTATCCGCCATTTTGTAGCGGCCGCTATCATGGATTTAAATTTTCTATAGTATATTGTATTCTGCTTGTTGAGCCCTTTCATTTGATACCCATGTTGATGGGATTGATAAAACCTACGTTTTCCGCCATTTTGTAGCGGCCACCATCTTGGATTTCAATTTTTTATAGTATATTGTATTCTGCTTGTTGAGCCCTTTCATTTGATACCCATATTGATGGGATTAATAAAACATAAATTATCCGCCATTTTGTAGCGGCGGCCATCTTGAATTTATAATGATAATGAATAAACATAATTGTATTGTCACCAAAATCCAAAGTGTATACAAAATTTCAGATTAATCGGTTGACAGGAAGAGGGTGAAATTTGAATTACTAAATTTGACCCAAGAATAAATAATAAATAAAACAAACGGGGTGAGCTAAATAAAACCGTTTAAAAAAAATCTGATAGTGAAATGCAAAATTTCAACGCTTCAACCACGTCATGCTTTTCAAATAGAATGTATTTGCTTCTAAGAAACTATAAATATTCAAAATCTCTCATCATAATTTTAATAACCTTTTTGTTAATCAAATTAATGTTTTACATATAGATCATCATGGAAGTTTTGGAAAACGAAACGATATTTGATAGCTTGTATAGCGTTTTTTGGGTTTTTCAATGTTTATGCCTTGAGAGTAAATTTAAGTATAGCGATTGTTGATATGACCCAGCGTAAAAACGTAACTTTAGAAGATGGCAGTAATATTTTAGTAAGTATATTTCATTATAACTCTTTAATGAACATTTATCAAATTTGTTCCACAATTTCACAAGCAAAACATTTAATATAAGTGTAGTACTGATTATTTGAAACAAATGAAACTTATACCAATTCTAACTGATTTAATTTTTTTTATTATGTTTATTCAGGCTCCTGTTTTTGTGAGCATAATGATAAGCTTCGTTGTCAATGAGATCCAGTGTGTTGACTTTTTTGTAATAAAAGAGCTCTGACTAAAAATTCCACCATCACTTTTCTTAAGTGAAGCTGCTGGTTCCCAAAACTGACAAGGATATATCATATTTATCTTAAATAGCTTCTGAGATACAATCAAAAAAGAACCGGTTATCAAACTTATTGTAATATCATCAATACTTTCATTTGTGATCTGTGTGTTAACTAATACTGAAATAGATAATGTGCATTTTTGTATGAATTGAACAATGCGAATGCTAGGCTTGTCAACCAAAAAATCGCTTTTCATGTTCTCATATGGCGTCGTTTACAAGAAAATGGAACTTTTTCCAAATCAGTTAATATTATTGGACCACTAGATCTGTCAAAACTTCACAACTGGAAGACCACGCTCTTCAAATTATTGACGAACATCCAGGAATGAGCAAGTGAATATTAGTACAAACTGTTAAGAATATTTTGAAAGAAAATGTATTGTATCAAATTCAAGTTACACAGAAATGCTAGCAGTAACTCCCTTATTCCCTTAATTCTGTCACAGCGCCATAACGACACATCAAATATTCAGCATTTTCTTTTCAGATAATATTATATTTACTCTTCTAGAAACAAGAATTTGAGTGGGATTCTAAATTACAAGGATATATTTTGAGCTCGTTTTTCTATGGATATGTAACAACCCAAATAATCGGAGGATACATCGCGGCGAAATTTGGTGGGAAGCTAATATTTGGTCTAGGTATCGGAACAACTGCTCTTCTAACTATATTTACACCGATCATTGCCAAGACCAATGTTTACTTTTTAATTGTTGTCAGAATTATAGAAGGTATTTTTGAGGTTAGTATTTTTTAGAATAATTTCACATGGATTGGTTTCTCTTAATTAGCATTTTAGTATCTTAAAACATGTAAGTATATATGGAATAAAATTAATTTTAAATATTATTTCAATTGAGAAATTACTTATTCAATCTAGTTCGTTGGATAATAAAGAATGAAAAAGCCATATTTATTTCTTTATCTTTTTGCTAATTGCCTACTATACTTAATTTCCTAAAAAATTATATCGTAGCTTATTCATTTCTAACTTGGACATTCGCTTTATTAACCAGTAGTCCTTCTTTCTGCATTTATGTGTCCATAGTTTCTTCACAAATATCATTTCTATGGCTTCTACTCTAAACATATTTTCGATATTGCTTAGGTTGGTTTTCCTACGATCTTATTTAGATAATAATATGATTTGTAATCATTCATATTATTTATATGAACATATATTTGATCATCCTTTGTTATCATTTTATTCACTAAATACTCATATTGGATTTTCCTTTCATTTTATTGCTTCATCTCTTTTATTCAGCGCTATTTTTACTATTATGATCCTCATGTTTTTGTTCATGTCTGTTTCTATTCAATTTTTTGGTTTCTTCTGCCAATATTTGCAGATATTAATTATTTCAGGGTGTTACAGTTCCTGCAATACAGGCAATTTGGGCGGTTTGGTCTCCACCATTAGAAAGAAGTCGTTTGGTAACGATTTCATACTCCGGAAGTTTTGTTGGAACCGTAGTTGCAATGCCGGTTTGTTCTCTATTGGCATCATCACTAGGATGGGAGAGCATATTTTACTTTTTCGGTAAGAAAATAAATCCTTACTATAAAAACAGTTTTCCAATGTGTATTTCCTGACCGTATTATTTAAATTTTCGTTTTCGTTTATTCCTGGTAATCGGCCAACATAGTTAATAGATAAGACTGCCATGGTAAATACGTGGGTCAAACATCTCAATACCTACGTAACAGAATTTACAATCACAAATACAACATAAAAACCAACAATGAACATTCCACAGCCCTTTCAAATCACGCAATCGAAAACCACCATAGTTTTGATTTTGAAAACATTAAAATTTTAGACAAAGAAGAATCAAACGTGAAATCTTAGAAATGATTTATATCAAAAAGAACAAAAATTCAATTAAGTATACGACGGACCTTCAAAGTCTCCCAAAAATATATAACCTCTTCTTTCATTCATAATATCTATACCCATTATCGCTTCCACACTCAAACCTGGTGTAATCAAGAAATTCATATTATAATTATTGCTGTTTACCTTTATTGAAACAGTTAAAACTTTATTCACAAAAGCTACCTTCTTGTCATTAGCAGTAACAACTTTTATTTGGTTTATTTTAATTATTTTATCTTTTAACATTTTATAGTTTTTCTTCACAAAACCTTCATTAATTAATGATACACTACTTCCTGTATCTAATAAGCAGTTTAACTTTACATTCTCAATATCTAATTCTATAAAAGGTAATTGATTATATACATTGGTTTCATTTATTTTGTTTTCATCTTCACTTATCTTTATAAATTCCTTCGGATGGCAATATTTACTTTTTATGATATTGTATGATCTGCAGTCTTCTAAAAATTTTGATGTCTCGGAGTTTGTTGATCTGCACTATTGTGCACCATTACTTGCTCAATCTGCTTTTGTTCATTATCTACTATAATCTCTTCTGTTGACCTCTCTCTTGTCCTCAAATTACAATTTGTCTGTTGTTCTCTTCCTCCAACAGATCCATTATAATTTCTCTGTTCCCTTGTTTGATTTCTATTAGAACTATTATTGTTGCTGTTATATCTTTGCATATAATTGTTCCTATAGTTTTGTTGGTTTCTGTTATAGTTGTTGTTTCGGCCTTTGTTGTCGTAGCCTCTATTTTCTTTCTCTGGCTGTTTGTTATTGCCAGCACTCCAACCATCTCTCCATTTCTCTGTCTCTAGCCTATCTTGTTGACTAGCACTCCAACCATCCCTCCTTATGTATTGTCCATTACCTCCAAATCCTTTTATATCATCTATCCTTCTTAAATATTCCAACAGCCTGTTTGTATCTCTCACATCATTTACTGCCACATAATTCGATATATCATCTCCAAAATGTTTGGCAATAAACTTCGCATAATCCTCTTCACGTATTTGAGGATCTAGGTATTTGATGTTATCTAATTTGTTCATTGCATAAATTTCCCTTGACTGCTGTCCGCTTTCTCTATACTTTCCAAAATATAAGTTATTTCTTATATTACTTTGGACCATTTCCCCAAAGAAATAATTTATAAAATGATGTTCGAATTGATTTATATTCATACATCTGTCCTCGTTTATATTCCACCATAATTTTGCTGATCCTTTAATTGTCTTATCTACCCATCTTTTCCAATTTCTTTCTTCTCCCATCTCTTCTAATTTCGCCTTTAATTTCATAATATATCGTACTGGATGTACATTTCTATCATTACTGAAATACAATTCAGTATCTGCTTTATCTCCCATCATGATAAAATTTCGTGCCCCCTGTGGTAAATTCTCAATTTTCTTCTCTAAATTTTCAATCGCCGACTTGTTTCTTTCTATCCCCTCTTCCTGTCTTCCAAACTCTTGCCTAATTTCACGATTGTTATTTTCACAAATTCTTTCCATGTCTTCCAACTCTTGTCTAATTTCCATTTTGTTTTTCTGGATTTCTTTTTCAACGTCTTCTTTATGCTTATCCATAGACCTTTCAAATTTTTCAACCTGCTCCATTACTGAGTTCCTAATATCCACCTTTGTTTGTTTTATTTCTTGTCTTAAAGCTTCTGCTCTTTCCTCACTCTTCCTATCCATCGTCTCATTTGTGTTTTTAATAACTTCCATTATACGTAAAAACATTTCGTTTATATTTTGATTGCTTTCTGCGTCTCCCTCCATAGTCTTTGTTTCTGGCTTCTTTTTACCACTTCTTAAATACATTCACTAACAACTTTTGTTTTTTTTAATAGAATTAATCTTAGGCAATAATAAATAATAATGTTTTTATTGGTATACCTGAGAAAACATTCACTCGGACCTTCTATACTCAGGTCCCTGCTCGGGCGCCATATTATTTAGTTTGTTTATAGTTTAATTCTATTAAAAAAAAACAAAAGTTGTTAGTGAATGTATTTAAGAAGTGGTAAAAAGAAGCCAGAAACAAAGCTGTAGGTGTTTTGCATCTTACCCGCCTATGACTATTATTTGTATGTTTTGTTGATGATTTTATAAATCAGACAAGTTCGAGTAGCTTTATTTTATTTTAAAATATTTTAGAACGCAATGTCCACAGTCAACAGCAGATATATAACGTGGAAGTTTTATTAGCTCTATGTTTTAAATTAATTTTGTCTTAGATTTTATTGTTCAATGTATTATAATTAAGTAACACATTATTCATTGTAGAGAAAAAGAAATACTTGAAAATGGCAATACGCCGAAGCGTACGTCGTTTGGGAAAATTAAATAATTGAGAAAAGAATGTAAACAATATAAAAAATCTTTTTATTTTGAACTATTAACTATATTGGCCGATTACCAGGAATAAACGAAAACGAAAATATAAAAGCAGTGTCCTACGAGCAATTTAAACACAACTAGGTAAACTTGAACCTGAAGCATAATCTCGTTAGCTAGAGAAAAATTAACTAAGAAGTAAAATTGATAAAAATATGCTCACAAATAATCTAGTCTATTAAAAACAATGAATGTGAAATTGTTTGTAACCTTTAAATTGATTTGCCCTCTTTCTTACCTATTATTCGCATAAAATTTAAAGTCAAGAATTAGAGGAATGACCATTATGTGAGCGACGATCTATAATCATAATATAATAAGAATTTGGAAATATATTTGGCATACACAAAATCGATACTGGTGATGCCAATCCGATTAGACAATCAGCTCAAAGACTATCACGTGCAAAGAGAGAGGAAACTGAAACAATAATTCGAGAGATGGAAGAAGAGGAAGTAATGGAACCATCTTCTAGTCCACGGTTGTCTCCAGTAGCGCTCGTCAACAAAAAGGATGGAACTACGAGATTATGCCTGGACTATCGCAGCTACACAACGTGACGAAGAAAGACAGTTATTCTTTGCCTCGAATCTACGATACGCTAGACACTTTAACGACTTCATGAGTACGATATCAACATCGAACCTTGAGCTGGTGTGAGTCACCGAAATGCCGACTACCTGTGTAGATGGCCGTGCCGAGCAGAATCTTTTCACTGCAACACAAGTCATAATTTATGGAAACTGTAGTTTCAAGAACTACAGTAGCTAACGAAGAATGGTCACCCACCATGATCAAAGAAGGTCAGCAAAATTATCCTCACCTAAAGATTCGGCAATGGAAGGAAAAGAGAATCAGTGACCTACCTGGCAAAAAGTGTCAAGATTTTCACGGACACTCGAAGCATATTGGTCTGGAAGAAGGCCTGTTGAAAAGAAAACGTTGATGGTTCCGAGAAGAGAAGACAGCTAGTTATTCCGAGAATAAGAGTAGCTGAGGTACTGAGGAAGTTACACGACAGTTCATCTGGAGGTCATCTTGGAGTGAACCAAACCCTTCAGCGAGTCCGTGAAGGATTTTATTGGATGAATAGCTCCGACGTTGTGAAGGACTAGTGTAATGTACGAATTGTGCTACAAGTAGTGGACCATATCGCAAGAGAAATTCATCCATGAAACCATATAACGTTGGAAGCCCTTCCGAAAAGATTGCTTTAGATATCGCTGGACAACTTCCGACGAGAGAAACTGGTGATAAATACATTCTGGTTGCAATGGAGTATTTAACAAAGTGGGTGGAAATTTACACGATCCCTAATCAAGAGGCCACAACTGTCACGGATGTACTGGTGAAACATTTTATTAGGCAATATGAAGTGCACTTGGACATCCATAGCGATGTAGGAAAAATATTCGAGAGCCAGGTAATCCAGGAAATTTGTGATACGCTGGGAATGAAGAAGACCAGCAAAAGTGTTGCATCCTTATTCAGATGGAATGGTCGAGAGAATGAACAGGACCAATTGAAAATACCTGTCCAAAGTAGTTTCCAGCCACTAGATATACTGGAACCACTATCTCTCTCTCTTTGCATTGGCTTATCGATCTGCCATCAATGAGTTCACGGCTGACACACCTGCAATAATTCTGTTTAGACGCGAAATGAGGCTACCTTGTGACCTAGCATTTTGTTGTCGACCGGGAGAAGATATAGCGAGAGAGGATTACGTGTACCGATTCAGAATAAGAATTGGAGATGTGCACGAATTGGTTCTAACGAATCTTCAAATTGGTACGACACGCAGGCCACAGAAGGCAGTTTCAAAGGAAGGGACAAAGTATGGTTGCACAACCTGAAGAGGAGAAAGGGTTTTCTCCAAAATTACAGAAATCTTGGGAAGGTCCGTATTTAATCAAGAAAAATATCGATGACGACATCTATCGCATAATCAAGATCCCATTGGAAAACCGAACGTAGTCCACTAAAACCGACTAGCGCCATTCCAAGGAAGAGGAAGAAGTGAACCCTATCCCTGAAGAGCCTGACCCTGCCTTCGAAGAATTTAAGGGCGCATATGGAGGTACCGGGAAACCTATATATGGAGTCACTACAAAAAAACGACAAGATTTGCTCACCCTGCCGGAAGAGTATTCACTGGGACACAACATTTCCGCCAGAGACAAATACGCACGAAGGTTGTCAACCGTCTTTCGTAAGAAGTTTGGGCAATTACAAAAACTTGAAGATCAGATTGCAGCCACTGGCAGGACACTGATACTTGAAAACGATTCGCGGTACGTAAATTACCTGGTAACCACAAACAAATTTCAGAGCCGATTCACCTTCCGTGACGTGTGGGAAACGCTTCGAGGCCTTTGATACCACGTGTTGGAATCCAACGTGAAGAAACTAGCTATGCCTAAGATAAAGAGCAGCTAGTTGGGTTGTCGAGTCATCAGGAACATGGTAGGGGCGATCTTCCAAAATACGAATGTCCACATATATTAATTTGCAGCTATATCCCCCGTTATCAGTTCTCCATGAAGACAGCGCCCTGTTATTTCTATTAGACCGGAAAGTGTAGGAAGAAGGAACTTCCTTTCGAGTAGGGAGTAATATTACGAAACCGCACAATGCCTAATTCAATATCTAAACATTAAAATTTCAACGAGAGCGCACGGATTTCTTGGAAGGACTAATTTTTGTGATAATTTTTTATAGAGGTATTTTTAAGAATGTCGATTGTTTGTTGGGATCCGCAAAAATTTCAGCAATCCGAATGTTCCGAAAAGGGTTCTGATATATAAGCGACTACCTACGAACCGCAGTTTAGTCTACTTTTTTAATCAAGTTCTGAGCAGTTCTGTGTTTGATATAAATAGTGAACAGTGAAATTAACTGTATCGACCCTTACTTCGTGGAATCTACTCATATTAGTGTTTTAAATGAAACGTTTTAAGCTAATTCCACAATATAATGAAAAATGTTGGGAATTCTAAAAAAATTACAATTGTTTCGATAACTGAATATCATCGTCAGAATGACAGAAGTTACATTTCATTTGATACCTACCTGATGTTTAGTAGTTATTTTTGGCTAGATTAAGAAGGCTAGACCTTGTGATTGACTTAATGTATGTTGATAGAAAAAAGAAGAACATGTGATTTTACAAATATTGAAGCTTAGATATTATTAGCTCTATGGTGATATCCTGGATATAATTTTTCCAATTAAGATCAGTATAACTGTGCAATGATATAGAAAACCAGGAAAACTATATCTGCTGATCTTTACAATTATCACTTAAGGAGACAGTTTAATAGTGGAGAACTCCCTAGATTTAACTGTTCATTGACAACTTCATATTGTGGGTTTCTTAAATGTCTTCTAATTTCCAATACTTCAAAGAAATCCAGTTCTTGTTTCTTTTCACAAATATGCAGTACTTCTAGTTTTGTGTTAGGTGTCAATGAATGATTGGTGTCAAGTAGATGTTTTGCGTAATGGGATTTATCTGGTTGTTTTAATCTGTATGCTCGTAAGTGCTCACTGTATCGTATTTCAAAATTCCCAAGGGTCTGACCCAAATAGACAGCATTACATTCTGGACATTTGAGTTTATATATACCCGATTTATTTAATGTTGGTATTTCTGTTTTAACATTTAACAATTT
Organism: Galeruca laticollis; assembly: GCA_963921935.1. Classification (NCBI taxonomy): domain Eukaryota; kingdom Metazoa; phylum Arthropoda; class Insecta; order Coleoptera; family Chrysomelidae; genus Galeruca; species Galeruca laticollis. The sequence goes on along the minus strand of OY998183.1, from coordinate 16,427,917 downwards.
TGTACTTACGTTACTTTCTGTTTTAAAAGCAATTGTTATATTCGTTGCTAAAGATATTATCTTTGAAATATTATTAGAAATATTTCCTGCATATGTGATGGTTTTATAAGTTTTCATTTCTTCAGTTTGGTTAGGAAATATTAGTTGTAATGCCACATTTTCCTCATTTTTATTAATAAGCTTATTTATCATATTGTAATAAACACGAGATATGACAAAGACAATTTTAAGAACGCCCTATATAGACAATTTTTTTTTAATACGAAATAACTAATAACTGTTGATCTCAACGGAAGAATTGATACAAACAAAATGTGTTATTGCAAAGTTAAGAAAACATTACAGATGACGATTGTGTCATGATTTGTTTACCAGTACGCTACAAATTAAAAAATAATGATATAGGAAACTAACCTTCACACAAGGTAAAATTTAGAATAAATAACGAGAAAATTTGAATCAAAGCAGGGAGAGAGAAAGTATCTTCCCCGAAGAGGCCAGTCTAAGTACTGACGGTCCCGCCACCCCCAACAGTAATAGTGTGCAGTTTGTGACTAGTGATATTCCAAAACGTAAGTTTTTAACGTACAATCATTTTATTATATTCTGTACTGATCTGTTGTATTATATTTCCTTTGACTCAACCGGATGTCCCAAAAAAAGAAAAGGGACCCCGCAGTTCTTTTTCGGTCATATCTAGTGTATCATATACATCGGCGCCCCTCGTCTACTGGTAGAATCTAAACAGTTATAGGTTTTTATCTTATGTTCAGGGACCATTTCCCTATATATTTTTTTGATCATTTGAAATAGCGCACAGATATTTATATTGTACCAGGGATCATATTTAATCCTATCTTAGAGTTTTGATTATTTGCAATAGCGCACAGATATTTATATTGTACCAGGGATCATATTTAGTCCTATCTTAGAGTTTTGATCATTTGCAATAGCGCACAGATATTTATATTGTACCAGGGATCATAGTTAGTCCTATCTTAGAGTTTTGATTATTTGCTATAGCGCACAGATATTTATATTGTACCAGGGATAATATTTAGTCCTTTCTTAGAGTTTTGATTATTTGCAATAGCGCACAGATATTTATATTGTACCAGGGATCATATTTAGTCATTTCTTAGAGTTTTGATTATTTGCAATACCGCACAGATATTTATATTGTATCAGGGATCATATTTAGTCCTACCTTAAAGTATCAACTGATAACTTTTTTAGTCATATTACCGAACATCCAGATACCGAAGACATCATAATTAAATCTTCTGAATTTTATTGATATAGATTGTATTCTATTTTTTCCTTCGAGAAACGTAATTAGACATTCAAAGTAGGGGATATAAATTTTTCTCTTTTTTTTATTATATTGTACCAGTTAACTGAATTTCACGGGATTCGTATTCCAGAAATTTTGGCAATATAGATATAGGGTTTACAAGATATTGTATTTGATCCGATTCATAAAGTTTCGTTTGATTTCTATTTATTGCCCTAATTTTTGTGAAGGATATCCAACATAATAATCGCTAAAGGTGTATAGGGTACCATTCTTATTCAGGTTAAGTACCAAAAAGACATTCCGCTTGTTACTTAGTTATTTTTTAATATTATATCACGTAGGCTATCCAAAAATCAGGAGAAAGCCGCGTATATTATATTTATTCGATTGCCAAAACTTTCGTATATGGTTTTAATATTTTTTTGTTGTAATATATGCTTGTACATATTCAACCTTTCAGTTTATTTCCTTATCCTCAACCCTCGTCTCTCCCGTACCAGCCAAATAGGACGGGTCGACTCGACCTGCACTACGAACTCGGGCTTGGCACACTGTATAAGGCCGAGGGGCCCCACGACGACCTTGATCGCTCAAGCCAGGAACTGCCCCTTCCCCGAGGTAATCCCGCAGGGAGATTCCTGGTTCTATATTTAGTGCCGCAAGGCACTGGTGACAGCACGCTGCAACGATTTTGTTCTTTGGATAGGAGTATACAGTAGGGCGTTCCGGTCACTACCAACAGGAATAAAGGCAACCCGAAGGATTACCGATCCCATTACACTGATAGTGGATAGGGATTAGTTCCGACTCGATTACATTTACCAGGATAATACCGGTCGATGGTCATCATAAGAACAAATACAAACATGGGAAAGAATTAAGAAATATTACACGAGAATCAATAAGTATTACACTAGTGACAGCGGTGTTCCAGATACTGAGTCCGTACGGCAGGGGGTTACAAGAGGGGAAGTCCTAGAAATAATCCCTTTTTTTTCTAAACTATCCATTCCAGGCACCTAAGTAATTTAGATTGTGGTAAACAATATAGTTAAGGGACGCTAGGAAATACAACAAAATGCCGTCAGAGTTCACAGGGGATTCGAGTAATATGCCAAGTGCACTAAGAATACCACAGGCACCACCACTAGGGGTGGTCGCCTCAACTCTAACAGACTTTACAGGTAAAGATGCAGCCAGATATATAGAAAAGTTGGAACTAAGGGCCAAACTTGACGGATGGTCAGAAACAGAAACACTGACACTACTGAAATTCAAACTAGCGGGCGCAGCCCACGATTTCTTCAAAGCCGGCCCAAGATTAGACGCTGCAACATATGCCGAATTTAAGGAAAAAATACTGAGGAAATTCGTCCCAAGGAAATCGATCGCTGACTGGTGGATGCAGCTAGTCCAATGCTACCAGAGGCATGACGAGGACGTAGTAGCTTTCTACACAAGACTACGACTAATAGGAAACAAAATATTGGAGGAAGACATAAAAGGAACGAACAGAGAACAGATACCGAACATCCAAAGGAAACACAACGCGGTACTGTTGAATCAATTCAAAGTTGGGCTAAGAAAGGATCTTATCAGAGAACTAGGATTTTATATACTACATAAAGATGACCTCACATTAGAAGAAGCAGATGAGATAGTAAACTGCCAAGAAACAGCAGCCACAATGGTGAGCGGAAGGAACAACGGCCACAGAGTCGCTTTCACGAATGAGCAACGGAGTTGCACAGCATGTGGGAAATCGGGACATGAAACGTAGGAATGCAGACATACCGCAAAATGTATGTACTGTGGCAGACGAGGCCACTGGACATCAAACTGTAGGACAAGAGAAGCGGAAGAAGAAAAAATAGAAAAAAAAATGTCAAATATGTAGAAAACAGGGACACTGGGCAGCATACTGCAGAAACAAAGAAACCAAGGAACCAACCACAGATAGAAATTTATGTCACTACTGCGGAAAACAAGGCCACTGGGTCAAGGACTGCAGAAAGAAAAGGTTCAATGAAGAAAACAAACAATGGAAACAAAGAAATGGAATCAAGAAAGAAGAATCACAACTCAACAAAATAACTACGGGGAATACAGCGGACAAAGGAACTCCAGAGAAAAGAATTGGAACAGAGAAGTATCACAGACACACGAGCAACATGATTCGGACAAAGGTTCCAAACAGAAGAGAACAGGAGAGGACACTTCAGAGAGAGAAGACAAACAAACAAGAAAGACGGAAGAAAACATTTAAACTAACAAGGACCACCGTTACTCCCCAAACAAGTGCTCAAGCAGAAACTAGGGGAATTTGGACTCACAAAAGCAAAGATCGAAATCAAAAGGCAACACAAAAGGGAAACAGAGAAGAAGACAAGAAAAACCAGGTGAAAACAATGCATCATAACGGACCGACGATAAGTAAAAGCGAAGAACCCGCATATATAGTACTCTTAAGAATAAACGGTAAAACCGAACCTTGTATGATAGACACAGGCGGAGCATACTCGCTAATAAGTAAATCAATAATAGCAGACAAGGAATTAGACACGCAGATCACGGATCAATTAACCTTAAAAGGCATAACGGGACACACAATCCACCTCTACGGTTCGACACAAATAGCCATAGCGATAACAGAAATGGACTATAATATCTACACCGAAATAATCTCAGCCGAGGACAGTATAATGGGAGACACAGCAGTATTACTAGGAAGAGATTTTCTAGAAGAACAGGAGGCAACAATCTCATACAGAGGAAAACCAACATTGGAAATATGTGGGAGGAAAATACCGCTAATGAACCCAAGACAAATCAGAGATTCGCTGAATAACTGTAGACAAGTACAGACAGAAACATACGGAAAAATAACGGCTAAAAGGGAACAAGAAAACCCTAGAAAGTAAGACACGTGACAGAAATGGCTAAAAATTGTGGAATCAATGTACAGACAACAAACAACCAAACCAGGAATAGGCATAAATAGTTCGGTAGGAAAAATGAAGGAAACTACAGACAGGGATAAAACAGGAGAAAGAGAAACTACATACATAAACCAAAAACCCATAATCGACGAAAAAGGGCGCACAGACACAGAACATAAGGAGGAAAACGGAAGAAATGAAACAACCGAAGATATCAGGAATAGCAGAGAAGAAACAGAATGCACAAGGACCTGCACAGATATATACACAGAGGATAGTTTGACCATACTAGCGCTAACTGAGGTTCACACAATCGGGACCCTGAAACTTAATATAAAAGAAAATACAGTCGTATGCGAAACCCATGAAAACGGACAACATACAATCAGATTGGCATACAGCATATCAAAAAACCAAAGACAAATTCCCGTAAGAATAATCAATACATCGGCCCAGGAAATCAATCTCACAAAAGACACTAAGATAGGGAAAGCCTACGAATGCTCAGAAGAGAAACGACTAAAAACTAATATACAGGGCACAATCGGAAAATTCGACAATAAAACAGACGACTGGATCCGAAATAACTTCGAATTAAACCACATTGACACACTAAGCAAAGAAGAACTAGTCAAGCTAATACAAAAGTACCACCATCTATTTACGGATGACGACGAAACTCTGACTAGCCCCACAAAAGTCAAACACCACATAACTCTGGAACCAGGCTCTCGACCAATATGCAAGGCTCCATATAGGATACCTTACCATCAACGAGACACTGCAAAAAGAAATCGATAGGCTACTAGCATCCAAGGTAATCAGAACATCCTCCAGCCCATGGTAAGCACCGGTAGTCTTAGTAGTAAAGCAGACCCCGGAAGGAGAATAAAAAGTAAGAATGTGTAAAGATTACAGAGCACTGAACGCGGTAACCAAGAAAGAATACTACCCGCTACCAAACGTATCAGACCTACTTCAAGGATACAAAGCGGGAGGCGAAATGTTATTTTCAGTAATCGACGTAGCTGAAGCATACCACCAAGTAGACATGAAAGAAGAAGACATCACGTTAACAGGATTCAGCATATCCCAAGGTCACTACGAATCCACCATAATGCCGTTCGGATTAGTAAACGCACCATCAACGTTCCAGAGATTCATGAATGCCACCTTAAGAGGGTTAACAGGAATAAAATGTATGGTATATCTAGATTATATCATCATATTTAATTACACAGGAAGCAGGGATTATTTGGAGAAATTAGAGGAGGTATTCGAAAGACTATCAGAAGCCAACATTAAACTAAAACAGAAAAAATGTAAATTCATGCTAGAAAAAGTAAAATATCTGGGACACATTATCTCACAAGAGGGAATAGCTCCAGAGCCACAAAAACTGGAGGCGGTGCACAAATACCCCTTACCAAAGAATGTAAAAGGAGTAAGAGGATTTCTAGGTTTAGTAAACTGGTACAGACGCTTCATATCAAATATAACAGAAATATCAGCACCATTAGTAAACTTAAGAAAAAAGGATACACCGTTTAAAATCTCGGAATACGTAATAACGGCAATGAACCAATTAAAAACATCACTGACCTCAGATAAAGTACTAATATTCCCCGATTTCACCAAACCCTTCCTACTATCAACAGACGCATCAAACATAGGCGTAGGAGCAATATTGAGTCAAATAAGGGATGGCAGAGAAAGACCAATAGCATATGCGAGCAGAACACTGAACAAAGCAGAAACCAACTACTCAACTACAGAAAAAGAATTGCTAGGCGTTATTTTGGGAATTAAAACCTTCAGATGCTACATTTACGGAACAAAATTCACCATAATAACAGACCATAGAGCACTAAAATGGGTACTGACCTTCAAAGACCCAAACTCTAGGCTAACGCGATGGGCCTTAACACTGGCCGAATACGACTTCGAAGTGATACACAGAATGGGAAGAAGACACGGAAACGCGGATGCACTGAGCAGAATGTACGAATGTACGACAACTACATAGAAACCACATACGAAGACTACTTACAATATATTGCGGAAAACGACCTACCAGGGAAGGACAAAATAAGCAGGAAAGAAGGAGACCTAGATTCCCTCCACGACGAAGAATCAATAGCACTCCCAATAGCAAAGATCAGACCCAATCAGGAACCACTAATAAAGAGGATAGAAAAGATATACACTCTACCGGATATCTCAAAAGACCAAATAGAATCGGTCAAAGAATGGTACACATTAGACACGAAATTCTACGTAGCATTAAATAGAACATCAGTCAAAGAAGAAATATCATACGAAATAATGTGGAATATTATCCAAAAGTTGAAAAAACAATGCGAAGAGGACGCAGAAAAAGGCATAACCTTCATAACCAGTCAAGAACAAATTCCAGGACTAAGCTGGGACGAAATCACAAAGATGATACAATTCACATTTTACGTGTCAACCTCCAAAGTAAGCATACTAAAACCGATCCCAACCAAAGACACAGAGAAAATCCAAATAATCGAGGCAGACGAAGAATGGGAACCGCTCTGGGACAAAGAATTACTGAAAAAAGAGTAAAAACGCGACGATTTCTGCGACAGCACATTACAGCAACTAAACAAAGAGGATGAAACAAAGCAAAAATATTACATCGACAAAGAAGGGCTCCTATACAGACAAGATCAAGAAGACAACAGGGACCAACTGGTAATACCTAGAAAATATATTACCAAAGCTATAGAAGACTTTCACGACTCACCCATTCTTTGTCACCAAGGATAACAAAAGACGCTATTGGCAATAAAAAGACGTTGCTTCTGGCCAACGATGAGAACGGATATAATAAACTACTGTAAACGCTGCGACGCATGCAACAAACGAAATACCTCATCACACTTTAGAAAGGCACCACTACAAAGATTCACAAAGGTCACAGAGCCTTGGGAAATAACGTCTATGGACATAGTAGGCCCACTACCCACGTCAAACAAAGGAAACAAGTACCTGCTAACATTTCAAGATCATTTTACTAAATACTGCGAAGCAATTCCGATACCAGATGAGAAATCAGATACAGTAGCAAGAGCTTTTGTAGAACAAATAATATGAAGGCACGGAACACCCCAGAAATTGTTACCAGACAGAGGAACAAATTTTATGTCAGAACTAATGAGGGAGACATGCAAACTACTAAACATAAAAAGAATACACACAAGGCAAATAGAAAGACTACACAGAGTACTAAAAGATATTTTAGCACATTACATAGCCCCAAATCAACGAGATTGGGACAATTGGATACCATATGTACTAATGGCATATCGGGGAAGCATACTCACATCAACAGGATACAGCCCGTACTTCCTACTACATGGGAAAGATCAAGCACTACCGTTCGACAATTTTATCAAGCCAAGAAGACTGAAATACAACTTAGACGATAACTACGTGTCAGAGCTAGAGACGAGACTTAACCAAATATATACAAGAGTACTAGAGAACAACAAAAAGGTAAAAGGCGAAAGGATAAATAGATACAATGAAAAAACCACCCTAAGAGAGTTTAAACCAGGAGACCTAGTTTACCTACTAGACATAAGTAACACACCAGGAATATCCAAAAAACTTCAAAACCGATGGACGGGACCATTCGAAATAAAAAACAAAGTACACAAGTTGTCCACATTATTAGATTAAAAACATACTATGGCAAACTGAACGATGATCAACACGAGATTATAGAGACGACAACGACACAGAATAAGGAAATCACAGCATACGAACAGGAAGAACCACAAGAAGAGACCACCGACGACATAAACACAGGGAAATTAGCAGCATTACCACTATAGTCAACGGAGAAAGTAACACAACCACCCAGGGAAAAGACACCAACCCAAACAAAACAACAAAAAGATAAACCGAGCGGAAGGCTCCCAGTCTCACTGAGACCCCCACCAGAATTTCTACATTAATATGACATGGGAACAAGCTTCACAATTATACAGGATCAAGACGAAACTAACCAAACACTACCATATATCATACAAAATCAGGCGAAAATATCCCATGAACATACAACAAATAGATCCGCTTAATCACTCAGTTGGTTCACACACACCGAGGTCACACTAGAATACTAAGACGATAAATTAATACACATAGATATACACATACAATAAATAACAATAAGTTCTAAGGTATAAAATAGGTAAATGAGATTAAAAAACACAAATTCAGTCATATTCCCTAACGGCTACAATAAGTATATTTTTTACTTAAAAGAATAAAACAAGGAAATTATTTTTTTATTAATTAACACACAAAACACTGACATTACATAAAGCAAGGTCAAAGAAGTAAACAACCTTAGTCAAACAATGCAACGCTTGCAAAATAAATCCAAGGTATTTTTAGATTCCATTTCGTTAATTACAAGGTAAACAAATAAGTTACATTTTAGTCACCAACTAGAAATATAAAAACAGACAATAGTCTTACACTAGGAACTCAATTGACAGTCCTAAATGATTGTACAGTTCGGTCAATTGAGAAAAATGAACAAAGGGCAACAACGCAAATGTAGTGTTAACGGGGGAAGATAAAACATCATAACTGTAATAAATAATCATTATTGACTGTCTCGACCCTTACTTCGTGGAATATGCTCATATTAGTGTTTTTAAATGAAACTAAAGGTCTCTAGTTAATTCCACAATATAATACAAGTTATTGAAAATTCTAAAAAATTGACAATTGTTTCGATAAATCAATATCATCGTCAGAATGACAGAAGTTACATTTCATTTTATGCCTACCTGATGTTTAGTAGTTATATTTTTGGCTAGACCAAGAAGTAACCTAACTTGTGATTGGCTTAATATATGTTTATAGAAAAAAGAAGAAGATGTGATATTACAAATATTGAAGCTTAGATATTATTAGCCCTATGGTGATATCCTGGATATCATTTTTCCAATTAAGATCAGTATAACTGTGCAATGATATAGAAAACCGGGAAAACTATATCTGCTGATCTTTACAATTATCACTTAAGAAGACAGTTTATTAGTGGAGAATTCCCTAGATTTAACTGTTCATTGACAACTTCATATTGTGGGTTTCTTAAATGTCTTCTAATTTCAAGTTCTTCAAGGAAATCCAGTTCTTGTTTCTTTTCACAAATATGCAGCACTTCTAGTTCTGTGTTAGGTGTCAATGAATGATTGGCGTCAAGTAGATGTTTTGCGTAGTGAGATTTATCTGGTTGTTTTAATCTGTAAGCTCGTAAGTGCTCACTGTATCGTATTTCAAAATTCCTAAGGGTCTGACCCAAATAGACAGAACTAGAAGTGCTGCATATTTGTGAAAAGAAACAAGAACTGGATTTCCTTGAAGAACTTGAAATTAGAAGACATTTAAGAAACCCACAATATGAAGTTGTCAATGAACAGTTAAATCTAGGGAATTCTCCACTAATAAACTGTCTTCTTAAGTGATAATTGTAAAGATCAGCAGATATAGTTTTCCTGTTTTTCTATATCATTGCACAGTTATACTGATCTTAATTGGAAAAATGATATCCAGGATATCACCATAGGGCTAATAATATCTAAGCTTCAATATTTGTAATATCACATCTTCTTCTTTTTTCTATAAACATATATTAAGCCAATCACAAGTTAGGTTACTTCTTGGTCTAGCCAAAAATATAACTACTAAACATCAGGTAGGCATAAAATGAAATGTAACTTCTGTCATTCTGACGATGATATTGATTTATCGAAACAATTGTCAATTTTTTAGAATTTTCAATAACTTGTATTATATTGTGGAATTAACTAGAGACCTTGAGTTTCATTTAAAAACACTAATAGGAGCATATTCCACGAAGTAAGGGTCGAGACAGTCAATTTCATTAAAAAATCTTCGAGAGAAGATTTGACCAGACTGTACCAGAAGTTACTACAAAAACGTTACAAAGCATCACAAAACATTTGGTTTAACCAAGAATGCCTTAGAAAAAAGGTATTATATTGTGGAATTAACTAGAGACCTTGAGTTTCATTTAAAAGTACTAATAATCATTATGCTTTGAAAATATGTAAACAATGAATGTTAACGAATGTAATTATTGATAATTGTAGAGAACTGTAAGTGCATGATCATGGAACGACACAGCGCCCTCCTGACCTGGGTAACATTCGTTATGTGCGGGCTTCAAACAGCAATTACGTTAATTGCCTACGACTGTTCGAACCACAACACAAACATTACAGTGATCTCCCTAAAAGACGTACAAAAGTGCCCGGAACCCGAGACGACGTACGCGAGTGAAAGCAGGTATATGCAAGTAATTCAACGCAACGAAATCAAACTACAAAAAGTATGGTCATGTCTAGTAGAAGTAACCAGACTCATGATTTACTGCGGGGTGCACAGCCACACATCCGTAGTCAACGAAGGGCTGTCCACCTACATACATAAATTGGGAACAGAAGAATGCAGAGCCATACATAGATACAAAACAATACAACTGTATCAACAGACAATCGACAATATAATCATGAATGGTACAACAACAGCATCAATCAAAATAGGCGGGACTTTAGATAACACCGGAACTTGCAAGGGGACCTCCTACCAAGAGAATGGAAGAAGTTGGAACGACGTGGTAATAATAGCCGCAGTCAAAATAACAACAAGAGATTATATCGCCAGGGTGACTCTCGACACAAACGAAATCCATCTAAAAGAAGGCATAACATGCAAATTTACAAATGGGTATTGTTTCGACACGACCACGGGCGAAGCAACCTGGACCAGTTACGAGCCAACCACGTGTGAAGATCACCTAAGCCAGCTTTACAAAGGCTTGGGAAATATAATCACAAACAAACAAACACAAGAAAAACTGATAGTCATAGAAGAAAAAGACAAAGTTTTCGCCTTAGCACTACAGAAGAGAAACCTACTATGCGGTATCGAAGTTTGGCAAACAGAGCACCCAAGAATTGTCATTGCCCTTGAAGACAACCAAAACATTCAACCGACAATGCCAATTCTACCCCAAAACATCGATCTCATGAGCTACGTAAATAGCAAACTTTTGTATATAGAGCAAGCATACAAACGTGACGTAAGCATGCTATATACAGACACAATACATAGAAGATGCATAATAAAGAGAGACGTACTAAAAAACAGACTAATAATGGCTCACACACTACCAAACGCAGTTAGTCAATTAATGGAGAACGAACCTGGTCATATAGGCAGAGTTCTAGGCGAAGTACTATACATAATGAAGTGTACACCAGCCACAGTTAACCTAAGAAGGACCGAAAAATGCTACAACGAGTTACCAATCGAAGTTAACAACGAAACAAAATTCATGGCCCCACTAACCAGAATAATCCAAAACCACGCAGAAGAAATAGAATGTAACAACATGATACAACCACTATACTACATAGAAGATCAATGGTTAGGCTTAAACCCGCACCCCACAATAGAAAACGAGCCTAAAATACTCCAACCAGACGAAGAAATGGACCTCCACTTTGGTCCCATCCAGCCATTGGGAGCAAAGGGTCTATACACACCAGAAGAAATTGATGCAGCGCAAACAACACTCACATTCGGAACGGAAAGAAAAGCGGTCGAAAACATAATCACCCGCAGAGCAGCCGGACTGAACGCCAACAGCCAAGGTTACACAGTGTCAGATATTTTCGATGCAAAAGAAATTAAAAACCTAGCCGAATCCACCCTAAAACATACTTGGGAATGGTTCACGGAGATAGGTTTAATAATAAGCGGTATAATAGGTACATACTGCACATATCAACTACTAAAATACATGGTAGACACGATATTAAATGCAATCCGCATCCAGCAGACAGTAGGATGTGGTATCGCGATGGTATGTAGCATATGGGATTCCCTTACGGCATGGGTAATACACTCCCACAGCAGAACCCAGACACAAGACGAAGAGGCGATAGAAATGGCATTAACAGACGATCCACCCCAGATCGCAACATTGGACAGAGAGAAATCACTCCATGAACGATCTACTAAGCAGCAGTGTCGCGAGTGTAAATAATCGTGACCTAGGTCAGGGTCAAAAAAGTTAAATCAAAACGTGAGTGAGGTCAAGTGCGCGGTACGTAAAAACAAGTTATAAGCAATATAAAGTTCAGGTTAATGTACTCGCAAAACAAACAATGTGAATATATTAGTTAAGATATAAAAAATATGTTGGACCTGAAACGTCACAACACTTATACAAGAGGTGAAGTGATGTAATAAACACGAGATATGACATAGAGAATTTTAAGTACTCCCTATATAGACAAATTTTTACTTAATTCGAAATAACTAATAACTGTTGACCTCAACGAAAGAATTGATACAAACAAAATGTGTTATTTCAAGGTTAACAAAACATTACAGATGACGATTGTGTCATGATCTGTTTACCAGTACGCTACAAATTAAAAAATAATGATAAAGGAAACTAACCTTCACACAAGGTAAAATTTAGAATAAATAACGAGAAAATTTGAATCAAAGGAGAGAGAAATTATCCCTCCCCGAAGAGGCCAGTCTAAGTACTGACGGTCCCTTCACCCCCAACAGTAATAGTGTGCAGTTTGTGACTAGTGATATTCCAAAACGTGAGTTTCTAACGTACAATTATTTTATTATATTCTGTATTGATCTGTTGTATTATATTTTCTTTGACTTAACCGGGTGTCCCAAAAAAAGGTAAGGTCATATATAGTGTATCATATACATCGGCGTCCCTCATCTACTGGTAGAATCTAAACAGTTATAGGTTTTTATCTTATGTTCAGGGACCATTTCCCTATATACTTTTTCTTGATTATTTGAAATAGCGCACAGATATTTATATTGTACCAGGGATCATATTTAGTCCTATCTTAGAGTTTTGATTATTTGCAATAGCGCACAGATATTTATATTGTACCAGGGATCATATTTAGTCCTATCTTAGAGTTTTGATTATTTGCAATAGCGCACAGATATTTATATTGTACCAGGGATCATATTTAGTCCTATCTTAGAGTTTTGATTATTTGCAAAAGCGCACAGATATTTATATTGTACCAGAGATCATAGTTAGTCCTATCTTAGAGTTTTGATTATTTGTAATAGAGCACAGATATTTATATTGTACCAGGGATCATATTTAGTCCTACCTTAAAGTATCAACTGATAACTTTTTCGGTCATATTACCGGACATCCAGATATCGGAGACATCATAATTAAATCTTCTGAATTTTATTGATATAGATTGTATTCAATTTTTTCCTTCGAGAAACGTAATTAGATATTCAAAATAGGGGATATAAATTTTTCTCTTTTTTTTCATTATATTGTACCAGTTAACTAAACTTCACGGGATTCGTATTCCAGAAATTTTGGCAATATAGATATAGGGGTTACAGGATATTGTATTTGATCCGATTCATGAAGGATATCCAACATAATTATCGCTAAAGGTGTATAGGGTACCATCCTTATTCAGGTTAAGTACCAAAAAGACATTCCGCTTGTTGCTTCGTTATTTTTCTATTGTATATCACCTAGGCTATCCAAAAATCAGGAGGAAGCCGCGTATATTATATTTATTCGATTGCCAAAACTTTCGTATATGGTTTTAATATTTTTTTTGTTGTAATATATGCTTGTACATATTCAACCTTTCAGTTTATTTCCTTATCCTCAACCCTCGTCTCTCCCGTACCAGCCAAATAGGACGGGTCGACTCGACCTGCACTACGAACTCGGGCTTGGCACACTGTATAAGGCCGAGGGGCCCCACGACGACCCTGATCGCTCAAGCCAGGATCAGCATATAGGTTTCCTGGTTTTCTATATCATTGGAAAAATAATATCCAGGATATCACCATAGGGCTAATAATATCTAAGCTTCAATATTTGTAATATCACATCTTCTTCTTTTTTCTATTAAGATATATTAAGTCAGTCACAAGGTCTAGCCAGAAATAACTACTGAACATCAGGTAGGCATCAAATGAAATGTAACTTCTGTCATTATGCCGATGATTTCAGTTATCGAAACAATTGTCAATTTTTTAGAATTTTCAACACTTTTCATTATATTGTGGAATTAGCTAGAAACGTTGAGTTCCATTTAAAACACTAATAGTGAACAGTGTCGATAAATTAGAAATTAAGCGTGTACATAAATTATGTATGAGTGAATCGATAAGTGTATAAATAAATTAAGTGAGTAGATATACCGTGCGTATGCATTTTATCCCACCCGTGATAAAACATATTTAAATAAATAAGAAAAACGTTACAGTAGAATAATACATTGACTATAGGACAACGTACCACAGTGTGTTGTCACTCGATAGTTAAATGATTAAAAAGAAATTTATTTCCATGTTCGCCCATTTTTTTTCAAACGTATCGATTTTGCTCCCTATAAATTACCACCCATGGCAAGTACCCCGGGGCTGATTTGACCACATCCTATGAAGGACACAGTAGCTAATAATAATCTTATATTCCCGTGCAAGAAAAATCTGGCAATAATACCAAACCTACCATGAAGAAATGTCAATTTATCCCTAAAAAGGGTAAAATGTGAACCTTCCGTGCAAAATATCTGAATGATCCGTGTTAAAACCGCATCAAAATTCGTTGCGCGACTTGGGGAGAAGTTATCGGATAAATAGATATGGGACTTTCTTTTATTTCATATTACAGCGATTCTGATAGTCAAATGAACAGCCAAATACATCAATAAAATGAATGGAAAGTTAGAGCTAGATATTGAGCAAAATCTACTCAACTTCCGGAACAGCTGAGAAATAGAGAGTAACTGTGTGGTAATAGTATATTAACTAAACGTTTTCTTGTATCAAAATATGTTTTTACGACTATAACAATGCATATTATGTTTTAGGTACAGTCGGCCTACTTTGGTGCGTATCATGGTTTTTGATTGTGTCCAATTCGCCTGCTGAAGATTCATCGATCAATACAGAAGAATTGGAGTATATAAATAATTCTATTTCCAACGGAAAGATCGAGGAAGGTGATAGTAGAACACCTTGGAAAGAGATGTTAACTTCCAGAGCTCTTTGGGCCATTGCTGTTGCAAATGTTAGCGAAACTTGGGGATTTTATACGTTACTCACTTATCTTCCTAAAATTATGAAAAGTAGGTGTTGTGTTACAAACTCGGTTTAATGATGTTTAACTCATAAATACAAGATTGTAGTTCTTTCTTTATGATGGTTATTATTTCACGAGGGAATTTGGAACATAAATATTCTTTTCGTCATATGATTTGGTCACTATTACTTTTATAGAGGTTTCTTTTGATTTTTGAAGAGTAACCTGATAATTTGATTAATACTTACATTACTATACTATCACATATTATACTACATATTCGGTTTTAGATGTTTTAGGTTTTGATTTGAATGCCGCTGGTTTCATGTCAGCTTTACCTTATTTGGCTATGGCAATAATGTTACAAGTGGGAGGACAAATAGCAGATCGTTTGCTGGTTAAAAAACTTTTAACAACCACACGTATCAGGAAGCTACTAACTTGTTTTGGATTCTTAGCACAAACATTATTCATTTTAATAGCAGCGTTTTGGATGACTCGAGTTGGCACAACTATTTGTTTAGTAATGGCTGTTGGACTGGGAGGATTTGCATTCGCTGGATTTGGGTAAGTATGTTATAATCTTAGACAGAGATAACCATAAGAGGACTACAGTGTGAGAAAGCCAGATGGAATAATTGTATTATTTCGGTTATTGTACACAATCCCGGAAAATGAAAGATTCAAAATAAAAATTGATATTCTACGATGTGATAATGTTATCCTTACCTCCAACACCCTTGTAGTAACAGTTACGATCTCCAATTTTCAAATAGGGTAGTGATATTATGGTGGAGCGTAAAACGGACTTTTTGAAATATATTGAAATTTCGTTTTGGACTAGCGCCCAAAAGTTGCCTTATGTTATCCCCACCAAAATGTTCATTTACAGTTTTTTTTATTGTCATGCATCTTCTGCCCACTACCGCAACTCAAAATTTTAAAAAAAAATTGAAAATCGAAATTTGGATTTTCGATTTGGCCAAAAGTTGCCTCTTGTTATTGAATATAAAATGTTTGTTCACCGTTTTTTTACTATAATACGTCTTCTGCCCTTACCAGAACCTACAGCTTATCAAAATAAGTAGATATTATTATATTATTAAGTTGTTGGTCTGAATGCGGTCCTGTCATACAGACACCGTTGGTGGGACGAAGGCCATTGTATTCTTAGTTGTGGGATAACCGTACCAGCAACGTGTTGTGTTATTGTGACCGCAATTTGTCAGTGTTGCATACGAAAAAGTACTTCAGAGTAATCGAAATATGAGTTTCTTGAAAACATTTCACACAAGACAAGACACCGAGTTTTCTTCAATGGGATTACCAGCTGGGCTGAAGAACAGTGTTATTCAGACACAAGAAGATGTTTTGAAGTGCTTTTATGGGTAAGGTATAGCCGAAAAGAGCTAACAGTTTCAGAAATTTCAAACATACTTGTTGATAAGATTGTAAATTTATGGCAGAAATCGTCCATCCCGATAGTAACACACAAATGAGTTTTGCAACTCGTCAAAATTCAACATGATAGATACTCAAAGCTTTTGTGGTACCAAAAGATTAAAAGGAATGAAAACTATGATTTGAAAGTAAACAGTTATAAAGCTGAAAATAAACAACTTTTCGACATTAGTGCCTGCAAATGCAAAAATCTTGAGGAATATTCCTGTAGAAAAAAAAATGTGAATAAATAAATAAATTGATGGTAATTTCTTTAGTGATATAATTTCCCATTCTTTTTCCGACATATTTTCTTATTTATTAGGTGATTTCTCTTACAGGTACCTACAAATGAACGTCCCTTTCTCCTAGATCAGCGAAGTTCCAGAAAAATGGTCATGGCAGGTGTTGATGCAAAAGAAACAACCAAATTAATAAACAAAATTATACGTTTGGAGAAAGTGCAACAAAGGAAAGAATTACACAAAAAGCTTTGCTTTGAAAATGATACAAAAGTGACGCTAGATATTAAGATTGAGCCAAACATTTTTTCTAAACGAACAACTAATATACCAGTTTCCTCTAGTCATTACTTAGATACAACGTCTAATTCATAAGAATTAACAATTCCCAGAAATACAATTAAATTTCCTACTCACGCCAAATTGTGTGACAGATACAGATTATCGGATAGATCTGCAGCAGCAGTAGCTATAGCTGTTTTACAGGATGTTGGTATCGTAACAAAAGATATTTCAGGACAAATAATAGATAAAAATAAGTTAAGAAGAGCCAGAGAACATTTAAGAACTAAAATTATGAATTTGATAGACTGTGAACCTATTACTGCAATTTATTTTGGCGGTAGAAGAGATAAAACATAAACTCTTGAGAAATAGACGGCAATGCTCGAAGAAGAACAGTAACTGAAGAACACATATCTTTAGTGCAAGATCCAGGTTCGGTGTTTCTGGGACATACAATACCCTCCTCAGGATCTGAAAAAAATCTGTCAGAGTATAGTTGACTTTTTACAAGAAAATAACCATGATTTGTCAAGCTTATTAGTAGTGGGGTCTAACGCGACAGTAGTCAACACAGGACAAAATAATGGAGAGATTACTCTACTTGAGTATAATTTAGGACGCCCTTTACAACGATTTATCTGCCAGCTGCATGCCACCGAGCTATCTTTGAGACATCTCTTTGTACATTTAGATGGCCAAACAACCGGTTCTAGTGCGTTTGCAGGTGTACTGGGTCAGCTTGTAGTCCGATGTGAACATTTACCAGTTGTGCAATATGAGGTTATTGACTGTAAATTACCGTAAGTACAGTGTAGCGACTTAAGTACCGATCAGAAATACGGCTTATTACGTTTATATATTTTCACCAAAGAACCCAGTTCCAATTTAAAGGAAGTGACAAATTTTATTCTTAAAGTCTATGCTCCAATGTGGTTTTTAATTAAACGGAACAATTCTTGTACAAATGGGGCAAAACATGTATGGCAAACCATTAAACGAAGTCGATATTTAAGGGACGATCACTGACCCAGTTATCCAACGAAATGCATTTTTTGCACACCCGGAAAACCTACTATTATGTATGTCAACTGACTCTCGTCCCCATATTAGAGAAATTGCTATGCGTCGTATTTCAAATGCCAAGAAAATTCAGAAGAAATTCGTGTTTTTAAAATACCAGAACTGAACTTTGATGCAGATGACTATACCACTTTAATGGGCTGGCAAAATAATGTTATCACTCCTTCTTCACTACTTCAACATTTAGAAATAGGGGAACTACAAAATATAATAAAAGAAACCCCAAATAAAGTCATTGATATTACATCTTACCCCTGTCACACGCAAGCTGTGGAGAGATGTGTCGAATTAGTGACAGAAGCATCGTTATCAGTTGTAGGTAGTAAAAAGCGAGATGGATTTATAAAAGCAATATTAGATTCTCGTAAATTAATGCCACAATTTGAAAGCAAAAAGGACTTTACACAATAAGCTTACATATTGGTATGTTTTTTATTAACTGTTTTAGTCAGTGTGAAATGTGAAATATTTGAAATCAAATTGACTGTCTCGACCCTTACTTTGTGGAATATGTTCATATTAGTGTTTTTAAATGAAACTCAAGGTCTCTAGTTAATTCCACAATATAATACAAGTTATTGGAAATTCTAAAAAATTGACAATTGTTTCGATAAATCAATATCATCGTCAGAATGACAGAAGTTACATTTCATTTTATGCCTACCTAATGTTCAGCAGTTATTTTTGGCTAGACCAAGAAGTAACCTTACTTGTGATTGGCTTAATATATGTTTATAGAAAAAAGAAGAAGATGTGTTATTACAAATATTGAAGCTTAGATATTATTAACCCTATGGTGATATCCAAGATATCATTTTTCCAATTAAGATCAATATAACTGTGCAATGATATAGAAAACCAGGAAAACTATATCTGCTGATCTTTACAATTATCACTTAAGAAGACAGTTTATTAGTGGAGAATTCCCTAGATTTAACTGTTCATTGACAAGTGACAGTGAGCACTTACGAGCATACAGATTAAAACAACCAGATAAATCCCACTACGCAAAACATCTACTTGACACCAATCATTCATTGACACCTAACACAGAACTAGAAGTACTGCATATTTGTGAAAAGAAACAAGAACTGGATTTCCTTGAAGAACTGGAAATTAGAAGACATTTAAGAAACCCACAATATGAAGTTGTCAATGAACAGTTAAATCTAGGGAATTCTCCACTAATAAACTGTCTTCTTAAGTGATAATTGTAAGGATCAGCAAATATAGTTTTCCTGGTTTTCTATATCATTGCACAGTTATACTGATCTTAATTGGAAAAATGATATCCAGGATATCACCATAGGTCTAATAATATCTAAGCTTCAATATTTGTAATATCACATCTTCTTTTTTTTCCTATAAACATATATTAAGCCAATCACAAGTTAGGTTACTTCTTGGTCTAGCCAAAAATAACTGCTGAACATCAGGTAGGCATAAAATGAAATGTAACTTCTGTCATTCTGACGATGATATTGATTTATCGAAACAATTGTCAATTTTTTAGAATTTTCAATAACTTGTATTATATTGTGGAATTAACTAGAGACCTTGAGTTTCATTTAAAAACACTATTATTTAAAATCAAATAATTTTTGTTCTTAACGCTTGAATTTTCAGTAGGGGGCAGAAGACGCATGGCACTTGAAAAACTGTTAATAAACATTTTGGTAAGGATAACATAAGGTAACTTTTGGACACTATTACAGAAGGAAATATAAAAATTTGAACTTTCGACCCACCTTATTGTGATATATCGTTTCCAAGGTCTCTCCATTCTCTTTTCAAAAATGTTATCGTTTTCAAATTTCTCGTGGAAATTAACAAAAACTTTTAAGTAGGAACTTATGAATATTTATTATTTAACAATTAATACATAGAAAAAGTGATAAAAAGCAGATTCATAATTGAACATTATTCGTGATACCGGAACTTGCAAGAAGCTCCTTCAGTTTCTCTTTCGCTTATTTCCAGAAGATCTTTTATTTTTAAAGATTCCTGGTCTCCATCAAATCCTTTCCGTTGCAAATGACCATATAGAAACCAACCACAATTATCAGGTCTCTATTTTATACATTGGTTGCAAGTTGTGTATTAAATTTATATAAACAAGTTGGGAAACGCTACAGTGTGACGCGCATACCAAGACTAAGACTTATGAACAGTAATTACAGTTCAATTACCTAATTTGCATGGAGGTTAGAGAGAAGAAGAACGATCGCTGTAGGAAAAAGTGTTCCAGAAATATGGACAAAACAAGTGAGGCGCTGCGATCGTTAAGTTGTCTCGTGCTCAGCCAATCAAAACGCCTGTCGGTTTCCATGATACTTATGGCAATCCGATTGATTGAAATGAATTAACGCAGTATATAGAGGTTATCTATGATGTTGTGATTTGTGGTTAGAAATACGAGGTACTTGAATTCCATTCTATGTCTGTCAAACGAAATTGCTGATGCAAGCTGCAACTAGAATTCCTCGGCGATCTTTCACATTCGTAGATATTGCATAAATAACCTTTATTAGATAATGCTTTTGTTCTTAAGCAATCAAAAAAAGCGGTTTGGAATCCAAAAGCCGACGCGCATATCTTTTGAATATATTTATTGAGTGTATCTTGGTGAGGAAGATATAGAATATTTAGCTCACGGATACAATTGTAAACATTAATGCTTTTTAATCTGAACAATATATACTCATATATCTAAGAAAAATCGTAACGGTGCATTTTATTATTTTTCAGTTTTGCTACATTGAATCAGGTGAAAACTGAAAGTTGCTGAAATTCTGGCAGCTCTGTGATTTTGCTTTTAGTGGAAAGTGACCTGTGACGGCCTTGTGCCAGTGTTGGCCCTGTTACTTTATTTCCTGTTATCTATCTTTGGTTGCCTATTTTATTTACTACAGACCTTCAATATTGACCGGTTAGTGTATTATCGAGTTTGCTAGTTATATCTGCGTTTAATGTGGCTCTTATAAAAAAAATGAATCCGGTAAGTAACTGATGTAAAAAATTACTATTCTAAAATGCATTTTGCGTTCGTATCTGTAGGGATTATTGAATATAATTTGGAGAGAGTAATTTTAGTAGGGTCTTCATTATATATTCTATAGTAGTTTGAAGGTTATGTTTTCATATGAAAAGTTTTTTGTGTTTTTGTATCACATGCCATTTTGCCAATGATGGCCACAGGCGAGTAGTTTAGTGTTTTTAAATGAAACTTAAGGTCTCTAGTTAATTCCACAATATAATACAAGTTATTGAAAATTCTAAAAAGATTGACAATTGTTTCGATAAATCAATATCATTATCGAAACAATTGTCAATTTTTTTTTAGAATTTTCAATAACTTGTATTATATTGTGGAATTAACTAGAGACCTTGAGTTTCATTTAAAAACACTAATATGAGCATATTCCACGAAGTAAGGGTCGAGACAGTCAATTTGAGTATTTCTATGATGGCTCCGGGGTCATCATAGGAATATGCATCATACGGCCATCATAAGAATAAACGTAATAAAAATAATTCCTGTTAATTGCAGGACAAGTCAAAAATAAGGCAGCAGTGGGATGAAAACAACATGACTGAAGCCTCAAAAGCATTACGAAATAGAACAATGGGCTCTACAACTGCCGTGAAAAAGTTCAAAGTACCACGAACGATACTACGTAGGAGGTTCAAGAATGAACAGGGCAGTAGTAAAGGATATTTAGGTGGCCTACTTTTGATATTGATACTTAAGCTGAAATTGCAAAGCACGTTATAAATTTAGAAACCAGGCTTTTTGGACTTACCAGTACTGAGTTAAGAAATATTGTTTTTCAAATAGTCGAGAAGCATTAAATGAACCACCGATTAAATAGAGAAAATGGTATGGCGGGTAGAAAGTGGTTGAAAGGATTTCTCGCATGCAACCGAACGATAACTGCAGAGCACACATCTATCGCAAAAGAACAGGCATTCAATGAAGAAAACATTAAGTTGTTTTCCCGTTCCATTGGAGAAGTTATGGATAAATATAAATTCTCTTCTGAAAATATTTCCAATGTTGACGAGACAGGGACGAGCACAGTTCCTACGAAATCTACCAAAATTCTTGCGACCAAAGGACGGAAACAAATTGGAATTATAAGTAGTGCTGATCGTGGGCAAAATTATACCGCCGTGTGTTGTATGAACGCCATAGGAACCTCTGTTCCACCCGCTTTTATTTTTCCGCGGAAGCGATTTAAAGCAGAGTTATTGGATGGAGCTCCAGTACGCAGTGTGGCATTTTGCTTAGACATTGGTTGGATGAACACTGAAACATTTATCAAGTGGCTAAAGCACTTTGTATTGCACGCTAAAGCATCAAATGAAAATGAAATGATTTCAATCCTTGATGGGCATAGCAGTCACAAGGGGTTGGAAGTGCTAGAATATAGTAAGGAAAATGGAATAATACTATTTTGTTCTCCAGCCCATTGTTGCCATCGCGTTCAACCCCTTGATGTTCGCTTTTTTGCAACGCTTCAAACTTTTTATAACATAGAAATTGAAAAATGGATGAGAGATAACCCAGGACGAATTGTGACTCACTTTGAAGTAACAAAATTTTTCAATAATGCACACCTCAAGGATGCGACTCCATCAAATGCATTACATTATTTTGAAAAGAAAAAACAGGTATAGATCCAGTTGATCCAGATGTTGTTGAGGACTGGGAATTTGCAGCTGCTTCAACAACACATAGGGAGTTGGAAACCACGCAAAACGAATCACAGACTATAAATACAAATACCGAAGAACAATCGCAGAGTGAAATTGATAACATCTTAAACGAAACTGACCATGTTAACGATACTCCAGTTGAAAAGATCTTACAGACTTCTCAGAGAAATACGAGTGACCAAGTTGCAAGCACGTCCAAATATTGTATAAGCAGAGAACAAATTGAATAATTATCTCCTCTCCTGAAGGCAACAATGAAATTAACTACAAGGAAAAGGAAACGTGGAAAGACTGGTGTCCTCAACAGCACTTCAGATATCGAAGAAATCAAGGAGTCCAGATAGGAAGCATTAGATAAAGAGAGAAGGAAAACAGCAAACGTTTCCAGAAGAAAAATTGGATAACAAATAAAAGAAGATAGTGATGTGAAAGTTGTGCCTGAACAGAGCGATAGTGATCAATCATATGCAGCGTGTCTGTATTGCAACGAGCTCTTTTCTCGATCTCATCCTAAAGAATTCTGGCTAAAGTGCCAGTGTTGCATCGGCTGGTGTCACTGCGAATGTGTTGATGTTCCTATGTCAACAAAGACTTTTATTTGCGATGTTTGTCAACCAGCCAAGCATTTTTAATTTTAGGATTACAAAAAATTTATTTCCTTTTTTCTTTTAAAAAGTTTGGGTATCATTTTTTGTGTGAAATGTATTCTTATATTTTTTATTACTTCTAATAAATATAGTTCTTAACCTTTTTAAGTATAATTGAAATACATAAATCTTCTTAATACAACTTTTTCAGTTTTAAATGCCTTTTAGTTGAAAAATACTAAGAGTTTTTTTTATAAAAATCGACTTTTTGCAATTTTTATAAAGAGGGCGATCATAAGATAACATATGCCTATAGTGGCTCCTTGATTTTTTTTTAAACTTTATGTTTTACTCCAAATGGGAAGTGAATACAAAAGTGTATTCCATACAAATGAAGATAACATATGATAACAAGATATCTGGCTAAATCTTGTAATCATATCACCATTAGTTCTAAAGTTATAACAAAAAAGAATAAGGGGCGCCATCACAGGTTACTTTCCCCTAATAATTTCTTCGGAACGTGGAGCACACTCTGCTTTTGCATTTATAAACTGCTGTTGCAGTATCTCCTTCGGCTTATATTTTTATTGTATATTACCGTTTAACGGGAGAAAAAGAGACAGCTTTATAAAAAGCGAGTAAGCGATAAATCCCACTATGTGATGAACTAATTAGTGGGGATGCGCTCCTCCTACACGTAGTGTGAATGATCACTTTCTGCTTTCTGTAAAGATTTTAAGTTTAGTAATGTGCAATAATCGGTAGCGTGTACATCTAATTGCAGCAATTGCCGGAGTATTTTACGATATTTCATTTCAAAAGAAAAATATTTTTTAATTTTAAATAAAATAATATCTTATCTCAAAACTTATTTACTTAATTTCTTTTCTGCCATAGCAGATATGAAACATAAAACAATGATTCTGGTAAAAAAATGAAAAACAACTCTGCTAAAATATAAAATTTATGTGAAAATTAACATTCTTATCAAATAAAAAAAAATAAACATTCTTATCAAATAAAAAAAGAATTAATGCAAGAGTGGTTCGAACAAACCTCCACTTTGGGCTAAACAGAAACCAAACCTATTGCACAATGATATTCTCATATCATTAAGTTGCTCAGGTCTGATTTGTGCACAGAATTGTGTGATGTTTTGTTTTAATTCGTCCAAGTTAGTAGCTCGTTCGAACTCAAACCTGTATAAAGTGCTTTTAAGCATTCCCCAAAAATAAAAATCGAGAGGCGCTAAGTCTGGCGACCGTGGGGGCCATTTTATAGTTCCTCTAGTACCAATGATTCGATCAGGAAATTGCTGGTTCAGATATGTAGTCACTATCCGTGCCTTATGTGCTGGACATCCGTCCTGTTGAAACCAAATGTCATTGAAGTCGACTTGAAGGTTTCTAAGCGCAGGAATAATACTGTTTTCCAACGGTTGTGAATATTTCGGACCATCCAGGTTACCCTCAATAAAAAAAGGACCGATGATATTATCCCCTAGGATACCCGTCCAGAGATTTATTTACTGTGGGTATTGTGTGCGTACAGCTACACTCAAATGTCTATTTTCCTGTGACCAATAGCGTAACACGGATGGATTTTGCTTTCGATGGAGGGTGAAAGAAGACTCGTCCGTGAATAAAATAGTTTTCAAACAATTTTGATTAGTTCTTTCCATCATTATTTCGCAATATTCCATCCGTTTAAAATTGTCGTCAGGAAAAATTTCTTGAGTGGTCTTTTTAAAATATTTCTTACCCGTCTCTTCTTCAAGCCAACTTCATCGGCAATTTGTCTACTTGAAGACGTTGTAGCCTCAGCTAATGCACAGACTTATGTTTCCCTAATTTCCCGTTCTTGGGTCATTTGATTTCGACGTGGTCGATTAGATGGACACCACTTTTTGCAATTATTGACACAGCCAAATTTATCAAATTTGGCTATATTTGCAGAAATTGTGTTAGCCGCAGGAATTGACCTATTTTCAAAGGCAACAACAAATAAATTTACAACATCTCGAACCGAACGACCCCCATAAAACCATTTTACAATTTGAATTTTTTCTCTTATGGTATAAACAGTCGGCATATTTAGTTGTTTGTAATTTTAAATTAAAACACCAAAAACTATTGTCTACCCTTCACACTCTATGGACTCGGCTGACGGTCTGGTCTGGCTGACTGTCTGTCTAAAAATGAATCTGAATGTGTGTGTGTGTGTACTGTGTGTGTGTTGGAAGTCGACGAGTGATATCCAGTGTTGCCAGCCGGAGGGAAATTTCCCGTTTTGCGGGAATTTTCAAAATAAAAGGGAAAAAGTTAACTGAAAACGGAAATTTTTTACTCTAGTCCAAATTGTAAAAAAATGTCAAAACATATTCAAAAGATTATTAGAAAAGAATTCGAATGAATGAAAACTAATAAATGGTTTACTGTTTATGACCATTACTTTAGGTTAAATTTTAAACTGTACTAAATATACAGTTAGGTATAATGGTAAGCACTTAAAGTTACATAATAAAAATATATATGAAATAGAATTGTTAATTCTTTGACGTATTTTTAACGTTTTGTTAAAAGATTTATGTTTTTTAGTCTTTCTATACTTTGTTATGTATCTACATTCGTTTTTCTTATAAAAAATATTTTTTTGAAAATATTCACATGTTTGTATTTCTGGTATAAAACCTATTTTGTTAACGGGAGGGATTTTTTTCAAAAATGTCAGAATTTTTAAGGTAAGTGGAGAGAAAAAGCTTACTTCAAGGATGGCAACACTGGTAAGATCGGTCGCTGTCGCAATGAATAGTAGGGATATCACCGCCTTCATCTACGTTCTCTCTTCTGTCCTCGCTTCATATGAATATCGTTCTCTTTTATTGCCAATTAATACGTTTGCCTATATCCAAGAAAAATATAAGTATAAGTAAATTATACAACTAAATTATTTCTAAGCTAATTTGAAGTTAAATTTTAATAAATATTATTAGATTATTTTCAGGTACTGTTCCATGAAAAACATTGTAAACAGAACAGTAAAAGATAGTCAAAGATATATCCTTCATTATCATGAATGATTTTAATGAAATCGTTCTAATTTGCTAGAATTCAATGTTAAAATATATTTATACTAAATTCAGACAAGTTGTGAAAGTAAATAATCAAATTGACACGATAGTAACAATTAATTTATCATTTATTTCATGTATAGTACATATCAGTATGCATACATATAATTTATATGTTACAAAGAACACAGCATTGATAATTATAAATAAAGTATAGAATTATATAGAGAATCGACAATATATCGGAATGAATGGAAAATACATTTTATTATAATAAAATTGAGAGTTAGAAAAATAACTTGAAGTATTTTAATTGAAAATATCACACCATAGACATTGTAGCTAATAGAAAAAAATTTAGCAAATATGTATCTTACAATACCGTAATGTTTTTCTTATTTATTTAGATACATAACGGGCGAGATAAATGTATACACAGGGTATATCTACTTATGTAATTTATGTATACAGTTCACTAGTCACTCATACTTAATTTAGGTACACACTCAATTATTGAACTAATTTTTATTAAATACACCAATATTCAGTAACACTAATTTATATAAATACTTCACTACTGTTTATGTTCACGTCTATTTACTACGAGATTGAATTATTAACTAGCTTCGCCGTTGGTAGGTAGTTTCTTATATAGTAAGCATCCTTATAGTGCCCTCTATTCCGGAAGTTTCTCGATTGCGGCTCACAACAAACAATCGATCTTTCTGGAAACTTCTAGATAAAAACAGTCACGAAAAATAATGAGAAATAGTTCTAAGAAATTGGAGCACATTCGCCAAAATTTTAACTTTTGTATATAGCAATAGACAGAGTCGGATTCAGGGACTATACCAGTGTGCGATATCGTAACATTATCCCCTCCTTAAAAGGATGTTCCTTTTGGAACTTCTGCGTAGCCAGGACTGGATGTTTAAATCCGCAACTGGACCCATGTCTGCACTTTCCTGTCGTATGGAAATAGCACGGCACCATCTTCAACGGGTACCGATAACCAGGAGAATAGCTGCAAAGTAATATGTGGACACCAGTATCTTGGAAGATCACCTCTACCATGTTCCTGATGACTTGCCAATCCAACTGGTTACTTGCTATCTTACGCATAGCCAAGTTTCTTCACACTGAATTCCAACACATGATTTCGAGTGCATCGTAGTGCTTCCCACACATTCCGGTAGGTGGAACGATCTGAAAATTTGTTTCTAGTTACCAAATAGAAAACGTAGCGCGAATTGTGTTTGAGTCTCAGTGTCTTGCCAGGGGCGGGCATCTGATCATAATTTTTTTCTAATTGTACAAACTTCTCTCGAAAGACGGTTGCCAACACTCGTGCGTGTTTCTTACTGGTGCAGATATTATGTGCCAGGGAATACTCTTCCGGGAGCTTGAACAAATTTTGTCTGTTGTTCTGTCTAGTGACTCCGTATCTAGCTTTCCCGGTACCTCCGTATGCGTCTATAAATTCTTCGAAGGGTGGGTCAGACTTTCGTTGTAGATGGTTCACTCCTTTCTCTTTGTCATGGTCTCCTACGGATGGCGCTAGTCGGCTTTGGTGGATTATTCTCGGTTTTCCATTGGGGATCTACTTATGCGATAAATGACGTCGTTGGTTCTCTTCTTGATTAAGGACGGACCTTACCATGATTTCTGTAGTTTTGGAGAAAATCCTTTTCTCCGTGTCAGGTTGTGTAACCATACTCTGCCCTCTTCTTTGAAACTGCTTTCTGCCAGCTACGTATCGTACCGTTTTTTCATTCTTTCGCTAACAACCTTAAGATTCGTTCAAACTAATCCATGCACAAAGTCCATCCTTCTTCTCAATTGGATCATGTAATTGTCTCCTGCTAGATCTTCGCCAGGCCGACAGCCAAACTCCAGGTCACAAGGAAGCCTCATTTCACGTACAAACAGGATTTTAACAAGGATAAATGAATTTGTAAAGACGTGTGTAATATTTTTTATTAAATTCAGCCAAGCGCTTTCGATATTACGTCATCATCAGGGCTCTAAAATAAATTACATACACTACAAACTACTGTCCTATCAATCTAACATAACAGTCAATGTAACTTACTTCGTCAATCGGTCCAGAGACGAATTAAAATTGTAAACAAACAACAAATTACAAACATTAACACATATATAAAATTAAAAACGACACTACACAAACCATGTCGACCAACTAATGGAATTTCCAATCAAGTTGTTGGAATTATTGAAAGAAAAAGTAACATTTTTGTTGACTCAAAAACCCGATCCTAAAACGAGGATTATTATTATGATGAAAAATGGTAGTGTCTAACCCAGACAACATTAGATATTCTATAAATATCCGTGGAATATTCATTTTGGTATATTGGAATATTCTCTAAAAATGCCAAGAATATCTTTATGCTTTTTGGAATATTCCTAGAAAGTGAAAATGGGAATATCTTAAATATTCTTAGAATATTCCCAAATGAATATCCTTTTTCGTATTATATATAAGCTAGGATTATTCCGAGAATATTCAGAAAAGCATTATCTAAGAATGTTCTTCAATGAATGTTTCCAGAATATTCAATATATACTATGAATATTCATGGTAGATTCATTTGGAATTTTGTAGAATTATTTCAAATTGTATATTCAGGGGATATTCTTTGTATATTCAGAATATTGCAGAAATATCCTCAGAATGTTCAGAACCATACATTTAATGGGGGGAGAGGGGAGGGTTAATATAGGATTCATGTAAATGCACTTTTTTCAAATTTCTGTAAATCAATAATTTTCATAACTGATGGAATTCTCTACCCGACCATTCACTGGATAGTGGCTTCTAAAGTGAATAAAGTGGCACAGGTACAAATTGGATTCAGAACATGAGTCCAATAACAATATTGCTTAATTCTGGTTACACCTAAGAAAAAAATATATTTTAACTACCTAAGCATAATAAAATAAAATCCAATATTAAATTGTCCAAATTTTTATTAGACAATCATAAACTTTATAACTCCCTATAAACTTTTAAAATTTATAAATATTCAACTATAACTTTCATTTTATTGTTTTTAAACCAAAACGACAGAGCTTCACAAAATATATAAAGCATTAATCTATTTGTTGAACATCAGTTTCGTAAAATTAAATATTTATAGATACTTACATTCTCTTGTGAGAAATGAAAAATAAAGAAAAAACAAAATTGACCAAATACTTATTTCTATCAAAAAATATAGAGTTAATCTTTTAAAATTTGTAAATATTTATAGGGCCCACACACTGCGAGTTTTTAGCTATACCCAAATGGATAAACTGTCCGGTTAAGGCTACATAACTGAGGTATAACTGAAAAACATCCTTATTGTTGATGTTTTGCAATCAGATATATCAATTTACCCGTTCGGGTAAGGCGGTTCGGGTAAGGCGGTGTTAAAAGCTGACAGCATGTGGATTCATAAACTTACGTTATATCATCACAGTCACTAGAATGTATTGCGACGGCATGAGATGAATGTGCCGGTTGCTGTAATGGTGTGGTATCTGCAATTGTAAAAGTAATTGTAGTAATCATTTGCAGAAATTTTACAAATATAAGTATAAAAAATATCGATATTTTCTTAAATTTGTCACTATGCAGAATACATTACATTGACACTGGTATTATGTACTGTCGCTTAAATACCAAAGCATATGGTGATTAATTATTGTATGTTTTTCTCATGAAAGTTTTTACCAGCCTCAAGTTCTCAAGATAATTTACTTGTTTAAATGAATGTTGACTAAGTTTTATAAACCGATATAAATGTTTTAATTTTTTTGTTTTCATTATCTTAACACCAGGATTTTCCCTTATACAAATTTCAAAAAGGTATTAATCCCCTCAAAAACAGCTGCCACTTAAATTTAATATTTACCAAACTGAGTAACTATTTTTGTTAATGAATCATTCAATAAAATGTGACCTTTGCATTTTAACCATGGAAATAGGGTAGGCACAGCTAGCTGAAACAAATGCTTGGGATATCCTCCTTTGGAAATAAATTTTTCCTGACAGTGAAGTTCACACAACCTATAATTCTATTGTAAAGCATCTGTAGTCTTTTCCAAGCAAATCTGCACAGTTACAATCTTCCAACCATAAGTGTGCCCTAAAAAGTAAATAAATGTAGTTATTCACATGTCTATATTAACTATTAATTTATTATTCAACATATTTTTAGCTGAACAGGGCTCGTCAGCAGAAAGCTTATTGTAGTACATATTATTATTTCATGTTATTAAAGGCAGAGGGACAGATCAATGCTAACAAACCAAAAACATAGAGAACTACACAACTTACGATGCATAGGTACATGTAAAATATCAAAAAAGTAATATATACCTATAATATATTGCATATAGAAACAATTACTCTTACCTCACAGAGTCTTTGGGAAATCCAAACATAATTATTCCTTCTCCTGTTCTTGAGTGACATCCACGAACTTCACAAGTTAATCATCCTATAACAAATACAATAATTTCTCACTAAGAGTTCCTCTAGTCACGATATTGTTGAAAAGAAAATCAAAATAAACTTTAACTAAAGCACAATCCACTCCAGTTCATAGGTTGATATTAGATAAAACCAAAGATTATATACACAAAACCATAGATTAGGGAGGATAAAACGGAAAAGAAAGGAACCTATTGTTAGGGCATAGGTTGATCGAGCACTTAAACAACTTAATCTTTTTAATACTTTATTTTCTCTGTGGGGCCACACATCGACCCCCGTTGTTCCCTCCAAAACTACTTGACATCTGACAATTCAGTAGGTGCAACCCACCGATATATTTATATTATCTATGGTTCAAGATGACCTAACGGAGACCATAGAGTACACTGCATATCAAATTAGTCTAACAGTTCGGCCATCCTGACACATGATCGACTCGATCATATGGCTTAATGACCTTATGACTCAATTCAAGTTTCAAGAAGTTCCATAAACTTCCACTTACATAATGCATTCTAGGATAAGCCATACGCTCGTCATAATACATAATAACATAGCATAATTACAATATATAATACTGGGTTACCATAAGCATAACACAATGTGTACATAATAGTGAGATAACTCGAATATAAATAATTCATTGTGATGGTGACATAACTTATCATAATGGTAACCTAATTCATCAAAATGGTAACATAATTTATCATAATGGTAACCTAATTCATCATAATGGTAACATAATTTATCATAATGGTAGCATAATTCATCATAATGGTAACATAATTTATTATATTGGTAACATAATTTATCATAATGGTAACATAATTTGTCATAATGGAACATAATTCATCATAATGGTAACATAATTTATCATAATGGTAACATAATTTGTCATAATAGCAACACAAATGATCATAATGGTAACATAATTTATCATAATGGCACCGAACATAACTATGAACCCACACAGATACCTAAGCAGCGATAATATGAAGTGTAAAACATCAATATTGGGGAATGCATGTGAATTCTAGGTAATAATGTCAATTAAGGTTTATTCAACTACAATTTTTATCGTTTCAGACTCACCATCAGAATCATCTTCTGAATCGATCTCAGACCAGTCAGAAACATTTTCTTTATGCCAAGGTCTCATATGCGAAACCTCGACTGTTCCATGGTAAGGTATCTGGGTAACCTGGAAACCTTCTATGTCCTTCAAAACATATCTGTTATGAGGTAAAACCTTTTCTACTTCATATGGACCCTTGAAACGGGGAAGCAATTTCTTATTTACCCCAGGAGTAGTTACTGTGTTAGTAATTACAACTTTATCTCCTATGCTATATTTTCTTGGTAATTTATGTAATTTATCATAACGCTGTTTACTATAATGTTGAGATTTAATTATGTTTTCATAAGCCTTTTCGTGTGTTTCTACTAAATCATAGTGGCTCACAGGATTAATTTGCTCTAAAATTGACATAACTGAATCATCGATTAAACCCCTTTGTTCTACGCCAAACAATAACCTAGAAGGAGATTCTCCTGTACTTTTGCACACCGTGTTATTGATAGCGAACTCTACTTGACTTAGAATTTTATTCCATTTTTCAGGACCATCACAAGACTTTGCTATCATGGGACCTATTGTCCTATTCAGCCTTTCGACCTGGCCATTCGCCCAAGGGGCTCCGGTGGCTACTAAAATGTGTTTTACATCAAATTCTTGTAGGAAACTTTCAAAGTCATGAGAACCAAAAGCAGCACCCCTATCCGATATCAGCCTTTTAGGTATACTGTAATTAGAAAAATATGATTTCAAATGTTTTATAACTTCCCTGGTGTTAACCGTGCGACAAGGATATAGTTTACAAAACTTGGTGAAAGTATCAATGACTGCCAATATGTAACGATCACCATTGCTACATTTCTCGAGCGGGCCATAATGGTCAACATGAATAGTTTCGAAGGCAACCCTTCCTTTAGGAATGCTGAATAACTCACCCTCAACTTTACCGTAATTTGGAGAAAAATGAATACATTTAAGACAGTTGGAAATATATTCCTTGACCTTGTCACGCAATTTGGGAAACCAGTATGATTTTAAAATCAAATTGCAGGTTTTGTCCAAACCTACATGAGCCATATTATCATGATACATTCTAATTATGTTCTGTTGTAGGTCCTTGGGTACATAGAAAAGCAAATTTCCACTCCGCTTGTCTTTTCTATAAACCAGACCATTGCGAAGTTCAAAGAAGGAGGACCCCTCCTTTTCCAACCTCATCTCAACAATACTAGGATCTGAATACTGCTTGATAGACAAAAGTTGCTCAAATGAATTTTCTTCAAGAATTAGAATATTGTGACAGCGACTTAAGGCATCGACGTGTCTCATCTGAGGATTTCTACGATGTTCTATCGTATAATTATATGATTCTAAGAAAATCGCCCATCTCATAATTCTTGGAGAAATATCTCTTTTACTCAATGCCAACCTAAAGCTGTCGCAATCCGTAACAATCTTAAATTGTATTCCTTGCAAATATACATGGAATCGTTTTATAGCATAGATAACTCCCAGACATTCCAACTCATAGCTATGGTATCTTGATTCAACTTCAGACGTACGCTTACTAAAATACATTACAGGATGAAATTTGAAATCTGATTGTTTCTGCATTAGTATTGCACCGAAACCCAAGGAACTACTATCGCAATGTAGCTGAGTTTCCGCTTCTGGAGAATACAAACTGAGAACAGGTTTGCTTGACAAAATATTCTTAAACTTTTCAAAAGCTTGAAGTTGTTCTAGACCCATCCTGAAGTTGACATTATTTCTAAGCAAATCATACAACGGTTTTGCTTCAATTGAAAAATTAGAAATGTACTTACGAAAGTATGAGATTAACCCAACAAAGCTATGCAATTCCTTTTTAATTTTTGGTAATGGATAAGACTGTACTGACTTAATATGGTCTGTGCAAGGTGTAATTCCATTAATGTCTACAGAATAACCTAAAAAATCTATTTTATTTTTCAAAAATGAGCACTTATCTAAGCGAAGTTCTAAAATATTTTTTGTTAGTCTCTGAAAAATGTCTTGTAATACAGAAATATGCTCCGAGAAGCTTAATGTTGTGACTAGCAAATCATCCATGAACAAAATAATTACATTCTTTTCCATAAGATCATTGAAAATTAAGTTTAAAAACCTATTAAAAGCGGCTGGGCTGTTACAGAAACCAAAAGGAGCTCGTAGGAATTCATACTGATTAGTTGGGGTTACAAAACTTAAATACTTTGTGTCTGATTTTCTGACCCTCACATTAAAGAAAGCATTTTTCAAATCTAGTTTGGAAAAATAGTTTTTGTCACGTAACCTTTCAATTTGCTGTTCAATAATGGGCTGTGGAAAATTATCACGTAAAACATTTTTGTTAAGATCCCTAAAATCAACACATAATCGGGTTTTCTTATCCTTCTTTTCAACTAAAACTACTCTTGAAGCAAAATTTGACTCGGACTTTTTAATGATATTGTTTGCTAAAAGCTCCTTAACGTGTTGGTCAACTTCCCGCTGTTCATAGAAGGATAACCGTCTAGGTTTAGTAAAAAAGGGTTTACTATCAGATTTAAGGTTTATCTTTAACTCATAATCAGTAGCTGGTTTTTCAGGTTTCTCAGCATATAAATAAAACTTTTTAAAAATGTCATATACTTCCTTTTTCTGACCAGCTGACAAGGATTCATTAATATCTAATTCTGGGCAATCGTTCTCATTAATATATTGTATAAAACAAATCTCATTTAATTCAAAATTTTGAGTTTTTGGTTGAATTTCAAGTTTTTCCCCAAAAGAAATTTCTAAACAATCATTTGAAATAAAATTTCTCCCTAACAAAACATCAAAATTAAAAGTGTCACTAGGAACAACATGAAATAGAATTTTGCATTTACAATTTTCCAAACTAAAGTATCTTCAAAAATTCCTAAAATGTTCAACTTTGACTTGTTCAAGCCAACAAACGTTTGAGAACCCTCATAAGGTTGTATTGGACAGTTCAATAATATTTCCTCACTTACCAAACTGATAGGGCTTCCTGAGTCGACTACAGTTTCATAACAATTGTCACTATCCATTCCGAAGCTACATGAAACTGTATAAGCTGGAATTAAGTCTGGTCCTACCTCTGTGCACACTGGAGTAACTGTGGAATCTGCTGGTGCTGTGATTGACCTACTCCGTTTTGGCACATCTGTACGCTTAGGGCAGTCTTTAACCTGATGGTCTGTCCGGTGGCATTCAAAGCAAGATCCCCTCTCTCGTTTCGGCTTAGGGCACTCAATTGCTAAGTGGTTTTCAGAATAACAATTGTAACACCTTCTAGTAGCTCCAGATGTTGAAGGTTTTGATTGTCCACTTGTTTGAAAGGTTTTCTTTGGTATTGCAGAGGCAGAGTATCCTCCTCGTCTCTCTAATACTGTGATTGTATTCATAACTTCCAAAAGGTGAGACAAACTGCTAAATTCTTTGATTTTTGCCTGAACTTGCAACTGTACATCATCAAAGCCTTCAATAACATAATGGATTAAGTCTGATTCAGACAATTGTAGTTGTTTACCAATTAATACCTTGTCAAAATAGTACTCACTGGATTTCTCACTACGTTTCCATCTCCTTGCCTCAAATCTACGCATTAGTGATATCTTGTCCTCCTCACACTTAAACATCTTGGTCATCTCCTCCTTAATCATAACATATGTCATACCTGCATGTAACGGTGACGAGTGAAACCATTTTTTAGCTTGTCCACTCAACTTCCCAATCGTAACTAATTTAATCATCTCATCCGATACTTTATATGTTAACTTAACCGTGTCTACGGTAGTGTACCATGCTGTCACATCTTCTGCCCCCGAATACTCTGGTATAAGTGTGCTTACCTCGGACACATTCACCTGCCTTTCCTTAACTTGCAGGGCATTAACCGCTATATTGATAATGTCCTCTACTGACACCTCAGTTCTCATTCCGCGGGGCGAAGCACCACGTCTCGGAGAACTGCTGTTACTCATGGCTAAGACGGACTGGTATAGACGGAGCTAATTTGGCCTATACCCCACACCTGAAAACTGTTAGGGCATAGGTTGATCGAGCACTTAAACAACTTAATCTTTTTAATACTTTATTTTCTCTGTGGGGCCACACATCGACCCCCGTTGTTCGCTCCAAAACTACTTGACATCTGACAATTCAGTAGGTGCAACCCACCGATATATTTATATTATCTATGGTTCAAGATGACCTAACGGAGACCATAGAGTACACTGCATATCAAATTAGTCTAACACTATTGACACTTGACTTTGAGCATGCCAGACTTAAGCCCATCACACATGATATTAGAAATTAACCAATAAACGTGTGTACAGAGAACGCCAGTTGCATTTTAATTGGCTGGCGGCTTTTTGTTGACGCGATTGGGTACCTGTCTCGATTTGTCTCTACGC
Source organism: Galeruca laticollis (assembly GCA_963921935.1). Lineage (NCBI taxonomy): Eukaryota > Metazoa > Arthropoda > Insecta > Coleoptera > Chrysomelidae > Galeruca > Galeruca laticollis. Next base: position 16,391,037 of record OY998183.1, on the reverse strand, counting down.
TGAATGTTATAATTATCATTTATATCTTTGTTCTCTTTCTATCACACGACGATATGACGAATAACATTATATCCACACCGTATCAACCATTCATGTAGTGTTCATATCGAGGATATTTTTATATCTTTTTCTTATCTTATAATCTCTATCTGAACTTCAATGAGTTTAATACATGGTTTAATTTGATATGTTATATTTATTATTTGTATGAAGGTTATTTTAACTATTTACACCTATGCGTAGGGTTGAATATCCGGATAAATGTTTGAACTATAACTTTCGTCCCATGTGAAAAATAATATTACTTTTCTTTAATCATAAGTAAATATGCTTAAAAGAATATGCTAGGAATATTCAGTTTGGTAATATTCTTGAATGAATATTTTAAGAATATTCAATTTGATAATATTCTAAAATTAATATTTTAAGAATATTCATCAGAGGCTTGTTCTGTGAATATTCACTAAGGAATATTAATAGAATATTCAGAAATAATATTAATATTATAAGAATATTCTTAGTTGATTCGGAATATTCTTATACTTTTTGGTGTATTTAAAGATTATTCTATGAATATCCCATGTTGTCTGGGAAAGTTACACAGTTCACAAATATATTGGAAATTACTGAGTGAAAGTTAATAAAATTAAAATAAAACAAAATAATATTAAATTAAAATTGAATTGACTGATACAATTTGGTATTGAGCTTATTACAAAAACACGAATACAAATTATACGAAACAAATCGCACGAACTAATCCAGAAGGCACGCCCCGAACAACTTGAAAAGAGGTGTGAAAGTTGAATTAATAATAATCTGAGTGTTGATACAATAATCGTTCTTTCTGCACTCTCTGTAGATCTATAGATCCTCCAGAAGGTTAAGTTTGTGGAAATTCCGTGAAAAACATTTGTGCAAAATTCTGCTATCATCACCGGGTGAGAAACTATGATTATTAAATGTGAGGTGATGACCAAAGCTAGATTGTTCTGTCCTATTTAAATGTTCTTTAATACGTATCTTAAGAGGTCTTATGGTTCTACCAATGTACGCAGCCTCACAATCACCACACTGAAGTTTGTATATACCGCTCTGTTTGAGTTTGGGTAACTTATCTTTGGTCTTAGATAGAAGTGATATTATGGTATTTTGAGATGGAAAAGAAACCCTAATGTTATCTTGACAGGTTCTAAATATGTTGCTTATTTCATATGAAATATTCCCTATGAAAGGCACTGAGCAAAATCGAAAAGCACTAACCCCGACGGTTTGATAAGCCAGATGTCTGATGTCTTTTTGTTTTATTTTCCAAATAGTGTTCTCAATAATATTTGAAGGATAGCCGTTGTTGTTATATTACTTTTTCTTCCATTTACTTCAACAACTTGATTGAAAATTCCATTAGTTGGTCGACATGGTTTGTGTAGTGTCGTTTTTAATTTGATATATGTGTAAATGTTTGTAATTTGTTGTTTGTCCACAATTTTAATACGTCTCTGGACCGATTGACGAAGTGAGTTACATTGACTGTTATGTTAGATTGATAGGACAGTAGTTTGTAGTATATGTAGTTTATTTTAGAGCCCTGATGATGACGTAATGTCGAAAGCGCTTGGCTGAATTTAATAAGAAATATTACACACGTCTTTACAAATTCATTTATCCTTGTTGTCAAGAGTGTGTACACTCCATATTTGGATTTTCAAATTTATACGGTATGGTAGAAGGAGCTGTAAGGTACCAGAGACTTTCTATCAAGAGAGCACTTCGTAAACTTGATATATGGTTCATTCATCAATGCCTTAAAGAAAATGTAGTTTCCACTTCTGCTAAGTGCAGAACATCAAGGAACGTACCCAATGACTTACGAATCCAAATACACAAACGGTTGATGAGGAAGCACAGTTGTCAACATTATGCAAAACTTAATAGTATAGACATTCAACTAAAAATTTTGTACGACCATCTCGCGCGGACCCTTCCGTATGCTGACCTTCAGTCAATCTTTAACGACATTGAGGATGAGGTGAATTCTTTGAAGTTTTTTAGATTTAATACTTTAAAATCTAAGTTGAAGCGATTGGTCGGGAGATTTCGGAGCCGGACCTCTGGGGTTGATCGGTCTACCGGTTTACAGATTTTACTTCTCACGAGAGAGTAAAGAATCTGTCGGATTGCTTCTTGTCGGAGGGGGAGCTGGGGTTTCTCGGTCAGGGCTTGAAATTTTCACTTAAACCGAATTTAATTATAAATTCACTTGAACTCTATTCGGTGGAGGTTGATACATTGATTCAAAGTTATTTTCATAAAGACGAACAAAAGATAAGATTAAGAAACTTATGTTTAACAGTTTTTCAAAAACATTTTAGGGATTCTAGAATTTTTAATAGATACAAATACAATAATAGTACATCAAGTCAACAATATTATATTTTAAAATTACTTTTGGCTAAAATCAAGTCGCACGACCTCATTATCACTAAATCTGATAAAGGGAATTGTTTAGTTATTATGGAAAAGGTCAATTACTTACTTAAAGTTGAAGAATTTTTAAATAACAACAGTTTCGAAATTCTTAGTAGAAATCCAATGCCAGCATTGAATGCTGAGCTGAGAATCGCTTTAAAGGATAGTTCATTATTGTTCGATAAAAAAAACATAAAATTAAATTCACTTTCGGTCTCAAATCCGAACATACCTTTACTTTATGGCTTGCCAAAAATTCACAAAAATGAAATACCAATGAGACCAGTTGTCAGTTTTACAAATACTCCAGCGGTACATTTAGCTACATTTTTGAACTATTTTTTGAATAGGATGTTACAATTTAAATGTACTCATTCAGTCAAAAATTCAATAGAATTGGTAAACAATATTTCAAGGTTATTACTCCCCAACAATTTATTCATGGTTTCCTTTGATGTCAGCAATCTTTTTAGAAATGTTCCCAGAGATGAAACAATCCCTATAATTAAAAGAATACTCAATCTTAGAAGTGTGGATGTCAGTATTATTGATATAGCCTTGAACCTATTGGAGATTTGTCTTAAGCAGGATTTTTTTATTTTCAATGATAAAATTTATAGACAACCCAAAGGTTTAGCTATGGGTAACCCCCTGTCTCCTCTGTTAGCGGACCTTTTTCTTGATTCTTTGGAAACAATAATTTTAAATAGTAACCATAAAATAATCAGCTGGTATAGATATGTAGATGATGTTTTGGCCTTTGTAGATGGTACATCTCATGATTGTTTCAAGATTTTAGATTTCATTAATGGTTTGCATCCATGCATAAATTTTACAGTCGAATTAAAATTAGATAATCGGATTGACTTTTTAGATTTGACACTTATTAGATTCAACTATAAAATAGATTTCAATATTTACAGAAAACCAACTCAGACTGACCATATTATTGTAATAACTGCTAGACCTTATTTTTTCACTCTAGTGTAATAAGCTAAAACTCAATGTAATAAACTCATTGTTTGAGTCACCAGGGTGATCATTCCTCCTACAACTTGAACTGTTCATTGATAAAACGCTGTCACCACTTGTAATAGAAACTCTGCCTTTTTCGGTATATTGATCCCGACCTTGAAGTCAGTAATTCTTTTCTCCAATGTGCGGCTGAGCGTGTAAAGCCAATCCAGTCCGACTTGAGCTGGGTACGCCTGGTCTTAAAACGGTTTGTTCTACTTTGTCAGGACAGGATTGTTGTCCCTGTTCGGTCGCGCATCCAAGGTTGATACACACTCTAGGGGGAATTTCGGGGTAGGGATAATAAATAAAATATGGTGGAACCACAAACTTGTAAAAAAAATATAATAAAAGTATCTCTGAGTAGATATATATATATATATATATATATATATATATATATATATATATATATATATATATAACGTAGTGATAGAACTAGAAATATCTACCAAAAATGATTACTAAAAATTGCTTTGATCGGGAGACTTTCAAACCGTACTCTCATGAAATTCATAAAGAAATCAAACACTGTGTTGTTTGTATTCGTTATAATGTTGAGGAAAACTCTAAAATGCTGTGATACTTATAGTGTGGAATTCACTGTTTATGTAGTTTCTTTAAAATTGAATATAAAACACTAAAAGAGAACTTACCTTACTGTCCAGTAAATGTAAACGAGCTGTTGCTTGAAGTTTGTAGTGCAGTGTTCCAAACTAAAACTGAGTTCATGTCGTGAATAGTTGAGTAAATCGTATTAACGATTATCAAAGAAATAAACAGACAAATGGTTGAAGTGATAACAATGAATGACTATATAGAATATTGTGGTTAGATTTTAGAATGACATAAGTGTCAAGTTTGTCCATAGATAAAATAAAGTTGTCTATGAATGATTATGGCAGAAGAATATTCAAACAGAAAAACAGGGAATATAAATTTATGTATTATTGTGTCAGAAAATGTATGATTTATTTTCGTGGGTAGGAAAAATGATATTGTTATTTAGTAGTTAGAAAATTAAAATTAGGAATAGTTTATGTAAAATAGAATGGACATTAGTTAGATGAATTTATTAGGAAAGACTTAAACACATTCGAAGACAATTTTGTGTTAAAGATCTTATGAAATTAGAGATAATAGTAAAACATACAGTGTACAGCATTGTTAAAAGATAGAGACTTTCTACACAGATAAAATATTTTATATTGTGTATACACAATTAAATCAAAAGCGCAAATTTTATATCATGTCAAAAAAATCAAAAGATACATGACTGTCGTTAGCAACCGGGGGATAACAATTTTGAGTGAAGGGAGAAAAAAGTCCTGAAACAGTTTAAGAACTAAAAATAAACTTCTATAAATTTGAATACCATATTGATCATATATGTAAGACATTTTCCGAAATTACAAAGAAGAAAACTGTAATTCAACCAGACGGCAGGTGAAATCATTTGATGAAGACAGAATAGAATTATCAAGGAAGAATTGTGTAATCTGAAAAAAAGGCGTACATACCTGTATACGACTGTTCTGACCCAACACATGGAGGATAACAGCAATCTTAATACATCAGGTTAGTGCGCGTTTATTGCTAACAATATAATAACTGATAGATGTACATCTAAAACGAGTTTTTTGATAAAGATTAACGACTAAAACAGTCACTTAATTAATAGAATAAAACGTTAAATAGTACAACGATAAAATTATATTTACCTGGTAAATTCCTAACAATTCGTTGAATACTAATAATTTCACCAATTTGTTCACTTTTGTACATATAGTAATCATATATTTTCTGACAAATTCCATCATAATGTTGTATTGTTAAAAGTAATTATAACCTTTCTTTTGATACATTTGTTTTCAATCGTTCCACGTGCCATCTATACGGATATGACTAAATCTAAATCATTTTCAACTATATTCATGCGCAGTTGAATTCCTAACCATAGGCGTATCATAAATTATTAGAAAATAAATTAATTAAATATTGTGAAAATTATAAACACAAATAGTGACATATTTAAGGGAGTTAATACCGCCGGGACTCAAAGAGTAGAGAGAGTATCTCATGCTCACCGTTTATTCTCAAACATATATACCAGTTAGCCAAATTTCAGACAACTCAAGGTAAGTAAATTAATAAACAAAAATATAAATTTGTATATTCACACAAAATATACTCAATAATATATATATATATATATATATATATATATATATATATATATATATATATATATATATATATATATATGTAAATATAAAATAAAATCCCAAATATTACCCAACTTAATAAAACCCCCGGTATAAAAAACTACCTATACATTTATCTATAAATTGTTCATCCTAACCTACCCCTGTATAACATGTAACCTATCTCACAAAGAAATTTATGATATAGCCCTCGCCTTGAGCTAGAGCAAATAAACCAACCCCTTATCGCTTTGGTATTTCAAAGTGCATGAGGGGAGTATGGTTTTTTTCTCATAACTTTTGATATACACCGGCCGCGAGGCGCAAAAGAAAATATTATATGTATTTATTTTCAAACCGAAATATTATGCCAGCCTACGATGGTTTTGCGCCATTGACCTTGATAAAATATGAAAGTAAAATTAAATCGTAACAAAATACTGCTGATCTAGGAACAATAAAATATTTATCGACACTGGCGTTTCGAGTTGCAAAATTCCAAGTCTTTGAATCACCACAATGTTTATCTATTTTACTAATAAATAAGAAATTTCTGATCACGTCTGAACAAAAGAAAACAATTTTTTATCAGAACAAGTTCGCTGAAACGTAAGGAAAATGGTAAATCATACGTTCCGGCCCTTTGTGATACCACGTACAAAGTAACCCTGCGCTAACTCGTATCTCTGTCCTACCTACGAGGTGGAAGCGAATTATGTGGCGCGACAAAATAATAACTACTAATTAGAAAAAAAACCTAACCCTTGTCAGGTTGGCGATACTCTGCGAAATTTGATTATATCATCACGCACGGTAAATTGTATAAATTACAGAACGAGCTGTGCCCCAAAATTGTGAGCCTGGACATTCAATAAATAACTAAGAACGACCAGGTGTGTCCAGTCGCCTTGAAAGATCAGAAAATCAACTAAATATATTTGTTATTGCTACTCCCTATGTATAACATTTGATTTGTAACTTCCAAGTTCAGAAACCAGCGCGAAATAATAACGAATAAATGTCTCATAAAAAAACAAAGTTTAAATCTCAATTTGTTCAAAAACTTACGGCGTTGGAAAACTTCCCTTCTCTGGCCTGGCTACTGCTTATTCTTCGCTATCTTTTTAGCCACCGCGGGTAGTACCAATAACCGGTATCGTTGGAAAAAACCTTAGCGTAGAGGGTGATTCTTACCGTTTCGTGTCTCGAACGGGGGACAGTGTTCACCGTCAAGGATATCTAAGTATCCCTATTACACCCTGACACAACGGAGAGAACTTTAACTTTGATACCGCTAACACTAAAAAAAACTGCTACCCGTTATCGTGACAGGGGAAGGAGTTTTCCCTTCGCGTCTTCGCTCCCGACACTGTCTGTCTGCTGCCGCTCTCTGCACTTGGTTTTTACTCTTACCCCGAATTAGGTTTGGGTTTTTTTTGTTGAATTGCAAAATTAACTTTTTATGTTTTGAAGCGTCCTAATTTTTACGTTATCAAATAATTGTATTCAAAACAATTATTTCGCTTTAACCTAGTAAAATGTTTTATTTGTTCCAAGCTGTTTTGGTTTCGTATCGTTTTTCTAAACAAAATGTAGGTCGAATTCTACTTTTTTATTATGATTTGAAATAAAATATGTTTTACCGTGTGTTCTGAAAGTTTCTACATTAAATTTATCTCTTTGATATTCGTATTTATTACATTACTTCCCCCTTTGCAAAAGTATTGCGACCTCCCTGGTCCAATACCTTTTCTTTAAAATCCCTGTACATCTATATTCCGCCCTCAATTTATGTGTGTCCGTCGGCTTACAATAGTGGCCTATAATCTTAAAATTAGTGTTACATTTTTATACAATTTACATATTTGTGTTACATTTTTCCATTATTTATGATCGGCACTGTTTTTGGTAATTTTTTTTACGCTATTGCCCTTTTTATTCCTGACCTAGGCCGCGATCGTTTACACTCGCGACACTGTTGCTCAGTAGATCGTTCATCTGGCGACTTCTGTCTGTTCAATGCTGTGACCTTGGGTGGTTCGTCTCTTGCTGCGTTATTTGGTCCATCTCTATTGTTTCTTCCTCTGGTTCCTCGTCTGATGTGAGTGAATTATCCATGCCATTAGGGAGTCCCATATGCTGCCTATTAGTGCTATACTGCATCCTATTGTTTGGTGGATACGAATTACATTTAGTATGGCGCCTGCTATATATTTGATGGTTTGGAATGTGAAGTATATTCCACTTATGACTGAATCTAATTCTGTGACCCATGCCCATGCGTGTTTTAGGGTGGATTCTGCGAGGTTCTTGATTTCTTTTGTAACAAATATGTTTGATACGGTGTAGCCTTGACTGTTGGCATTCATTCCCGCTGCTCTGCGAGTAATTATGTTTTCTACTGCTTTTCTCTCTGTCCCGAACGTGAGGGCTCTTTGTGCTGCATCAACTTCTTCTTGCGTGTACATACCCTTCGCTCCTAGTGGTTGAATGGGGTCGAAATGGAGGTTTATTTCTTCTTCTACTTTTATTGTTGTTGGTTGGCTATTGTGGGATGTGGCGTTAGACCTATCCATTGATCATCTATAAAGTGAAGTGGTGGTATCATGTTATTGCAATCTATCTCTTCTGCGTGGTTTTGTATTATTCTGGTTATTGAAGCCATAAATTTTGTTCCGATGTTTACTTATATTGGTAGTTCGTTGTAACATCTGTTTGTTCTTCTTATCTCGACTGTTACTGGTATGCATTTTATGATGTATAGTACTTCGCTTAATACTCTGCCTATGTGTCCAGGTTCATTTTCCATTAGTTGGCTGACTGCATTAGGTACTGTATGTGCCATTGGCAGTCTATTTTTGAGTATTTCTCGTTTCGTTAAGCATCTTCGGTGTATTGTATCTGTGTAGAGCATGTTTACGTCTCGTTTATATGCTTGTTCAATATTGAGTAGTTTACTATTTACATAATTCATTAGATCGACATTTTGTGTTAGAATTGGCATTGTCGGATGTAATTTTTGTGTGTTTTGAAATATTATGACAATTCGTGGGTGTTTTATTTGCCATACTTCTATTCCACATAGTATGTTTCTTTTCTGTAGTGTTAGTGCGACTACTTTGTCTTTTTCTTCAATTACTATTAGTTCTTCTTGTGTTTTTGTGTTTGTGATTTTGTTGCCTATGCCTTCGTATAACTGGCTCAGGTGGTCTTCGCATGTTGTTGGCTCATAACTGGACCAGGTGGATTCTCCTACCGTGGAGTGGAAGCAGTAACCATTCGTGAATTTGCAAGTTATTTCTCCTTGTAAGTGGATCTCGTTCGTTTCCAGCGTTACTCTAGCTAGGTAGTCTTTGGTTGTTATTTTGGCTGTAGCTATTATCACTACGTCGTTCCAATTTCTGCCGTTTTTCTGGTATGTGATACCTTCACATGCTCCGATATTGTCAAGTGTGCCGCCTATTTTGATTGACGCTGTTGTTGTACCGTTCATTAGTATATTGTCTATTGTTTGTTGGTACAATTTTATTGTTTTATATCTGTGGGTGTTTCTACATTCTTCTGCTCCCAATTTGTGGATGTAGGTTGATAGTCCTTCGTTGACGACTGACGTGTGGCTGTGCATCCCACAGTAGAACATGAATTTTGTTACTCCTATTACGCATGACCATACTTTTTGCAATTTTATTTCGTTTCGTTGAATCACTTGTATGTCTGTTTTTTTCACTCGCGTACGTTTTTTCTGGTTCCGGACACTTTTGGATGTCTTTTAGCGATATCACTGTGATATTTGTGTTGGGGTGCGAACACTCATACGCGATTAGCCCAACTGCTATATGTAGCCCGCACATGACGAATGTCACCTAGGTCAGGATAATACTTTGTCGTGCCATTGATTTGGTTTTCTTTTCTAAAATTTATAAAATTTACAATTATTAATACAACTTATCTTTCTTACCAATATTTATGAATATTTCTTTGTTACAAACGTTTTTTGTTACATTACTATGTTACTTACAATTTTGTCATATTTATATGACATTTCCTCACTTGACCGAGCTTTACACTTATTAGGACTCAATTGATCTCTTCTCTCTGAAGAGGAAAAAAAATTCTTGAAACCTATGACCCGTGAGCTTGTTTCCCCATTATTTATTTTTATATTTAATTACTTTTGTAGTCCCCTTGTTTTTTTGAATTGAAAAGAACTTACTTGTGTGAAATCATTTAATTGATCGTAATTAATACTATTATCCTTTGCCTATTTACTTGCTTATAGTGATTTATGGATTTTTATCCCTCACCCTGTTATGATTCGTAACTTACTTAATTATTCAAATTCCCTTACTTTGAATTGATCTATGAATTGAACCCGTAAATCTGTTTGAATTTATCATATAAACTAATATATACAAGTAAGCTTGATTGTAACGTATTAGCTTCGCCGTTTCAAGCTCATCGCTATCCATCTGGTACTTATTTTTGTTTTGTTTCTTTTATAGTTATTCGTCTGTCTCTGTCCTGTATTCCGCGTTAGTCGCTTTTCGGCATTAAATGTTTTTGTGTAACTGGGTGCACTTTGTATCCCGTTTCTCATTCTGGCAGAGCGTCTTATCTCCGGTGGGGTTCGTAGTGAGAAGTGTGGTTTTGTTCTGTTCTATTTCCTTTCTGTCTGGTTCGGGATGATGGTTTGTTTCTTTGTGGTTGTATATTCTCGTATGTTGACCATAATGGTAGTGCTACTACTTTTGCTGGGTCCACTTCATTTTCTTCCTGATCGTGTATTTCCTCTATCTCTTCTATACTTTCCAAGTTATCTATATCTAGTAGTATCTTATGTTCATTGTCCTCTATTTTTCCGTGGTATGTTTTTAATCTGTTGATGTGTACTATTTGTGCCTTCTTCCCTTCTTGTGGAATGATTTGATATGTAACCGGTCCTACCTTATCTTCTACTCCGAAAGGTCATGTCCATTGGTGTTTGTAATTTCCTTGATTTTCCTACTTCCGTGCTTATGTCGAGTACATATACTGAATCTCCTGGTGCAAATTCTCTTAGTGCTGTTTTTTCGTTATATCTGGCTATCCTTTCTTCTTTTGCTTTCTCTGTGTTATTCAGTGCTCTATACTTGACTTAATCTAGCTTCTAATTCTGAAACGTAATTGTTGTCGATGTCGTATTTGATTCTTTTCGGTGTGATGAACTTTTCAAATGGTAATGATTGGTCTCTTCCGTGTAGTAAAAAATATGGGCTGTATCCTGTTGAAGTGTGTACGCTTCCTCTGTATGCCATAAGTACGTATGGTATCCATTTGTCCCAGTCTCGTTGATCTGGTGCTATGTAGTGTGCTAACATGTCTTTCAGTACTCTGTGTAGTCTTTCTATTTGACTGTTTGTCGTAGGTGCATAACTTGCCGTGTGTAGCCTTTTTATGTTTAGTAGCTTGCATGTTTCCTACATTAACTCTGACATGAAATTTGTTTCTCTATCTGTTAACAGTTTCTGGGGTGTTCCGTGGCTGGATATTATTTGTTCCACGAATGCTCTTGCTACTGTATCTGCTTTCTGATCTGGTAACGGAATTGCTTCACAATATTTGGTAAAATGGTCTTGAAATGTTAGTAGGTATTTGTTTCCTTCGATTGAGGTTGGTAGTGGGCCTACTATGTCCATAGAGGTCATTTCTCATGGTTCTGTGACTTTTGTAAATTTTTGTAATGGAGCTTTTTTGAAGTGTGGTGACGTCTTTCGTCTGTTGCATGCGTCGCATTATTTGCAGTCATTTATTATGTCGGTTCTCATCGTTGGCCAAAAACAATGTCTCTTCATTGCCAATAATGTTTTCTGTTGTCCTTGATGACAGTATATGGGTGAGTCATGAAAGTCTTCTATCACTTTGGTGATGTAGCTTCTCGGTATTACCAGTTGATCCCTATTTTCTTCCTGTTCTTGTGTGTATAAAATACCTTCTTTGTCGATGTAGTATTTTCTATTTGTAAGGCGTTGTTGCAGAATTCATCTCGTTTTTGTGCTTTTTTCAGCATGCCTTTGTCCCATATTGGCTCCCAATCTTCTTCTATTTCTATCGCGCCAATTTTCCTTGTTTCTCCTGTGTTGTCTGGTCGTAGAATGATTATTTTGGTGGGTATTCCGTGAAATGTAAATTGGATCATTTCAGTAATTTCGTCCCAACAAAGTCCTGTGATTTGATCTTTGCTTGCTATGAAGCTTATACTTTCCTCTTTGTTTTCCTCGCATAGTGTCTTCAACTGTTGTATCATGCTCCACATAATTTCATAAGAAGTTTCTTCCTTCACCGCTGCTCTGTTTACCCCTATGTAGAATTTTATGACTATCGTGTAACATTCTTTAATTTTTTCTATTCGGTTCTGTGCGACGTCCGGCAAATTATATATGGCTTCTATTTCCTTTATCAATGGATCTTGGTTTGGCTTATTTTTGGCTGTAAATAGTACTATTGATTGTTCATCTTGTATGGATACTAACTTTCCTTCTTTCTCTAGTATTTTGTATTTTGCTGGCACTTCGTTTTCCGTTATGTATTGTGAGTAATCTTCGTATGACGTCTCTATGTAGCTGCACGTTTTGTCGAACATTCTTCTTAGTACGTCTGCGTTTTCGTGTTTCCGTTCTACTCTGTGGATTACTTCGAAGTTGTATTCTGCTAAGGTTAAGGCACATCGTGTTAGTCTCGAATTTGGATATTTCAGTGTAAGTACCCATTTTAATGCTCTATGATCTGTGATGATTGTGAATTTTGTCCCGTAAATGTAGCATCTGAATGTTTTAATAGCGAAATTCACTCCTAGAAGTTCTTTTTCGGTCGTTGAGTAATTTGTTTCTGCTCTACTTAGTGTCCTGCTTGCGTATGCTATTGGTCTTTCTCTACCGTCCCTTATTTGGCTTAATATTGCTCCTACACCTATGTTCGATGCATCTGTCGATAAGATGAAAGGTTTGAAGAAATCTGTGAAGATCAGAACTTTGTCTGACGTTAGCGATTCTTTTAGTTGGTCCATTGCCTTGATTACTTCCTCTGTTATTTTGAATGGTGTGTCTTTTTTGGTTAGGTTTACTAATGGTGCTGCTAATTCGGTTATGTTTGGTATGAAACGTCTGTACCAATTTACTAGTCCTAAGAAACCTCTTACTCCTTTTACGTTTTTTGGTAGGGGGTATTTGTGTACTGCCTCCAATTTCTGTGGATCTGGAGCTACTCCTTCTTGTGAGATGATATGTCCTAAATATTTCACTTTCTTTAGCATAAAATTGCATTTCTTTGGTTTCAGTTTGATGTTTGCTTCTGTTAATCTATTGAATACTTCTTCTAATTTTTCTAAATGGTCCTTTTTTCCTGCATAATCAAATATGATTATGTCATCCAAATAAACCATACATTTTATTCCCGTTAAGCCTCTTAAGGTTGCGTTTATGAATCTTTGGAATGTTGCTGGGGCATTTACCAGTCCAAATGGCATTTTGGTGTATTCGTAGTGCCCTTGATATGTGCTAAATCCAGTTGGTGGAATGTTTTCTTCGTTCATCTCTACTTGGTGGTAAGCTTCTGCTACATCAATTACTGAGAACAACGTTTCTCCTCCTGCTTTGTAACCTTGTAGTAAATCCGATATACTTGGTAGGGGGTAATATTCCTTTTTTGTTACTGCATTTAGTCCTCTGTAGTCTATGCACATTCTCACTTTCTCTTCTCCTTTGGGGGTTTGTTTTACCACTAAGACGACTGGCGCTGACCATGAGCTGGATAATGTCCTGATTACTTTAGCTTCTAGTAGCCTATATATTTCTTTTTGTAGCACTTCTCTTTGATAATATGGTATTCTGTATGGAGCTTTGCATATTGGCTGGCTCTTTGCTTCTATGGTTATGTGGTGTTTTACTTTTGTAGTGCTTGCCAGAATCTCATCGTCGTCCGTGAATAAGTGATGGTACTTTTGTATTCACTTAGTTAATTCTTCCTTGTACCTTGTATCTATATGCCCTAGTTCGAATTTTTTTCTGATCCATTCATCTATTTTGATGTCAAACTTCCTGATAGTGTCCTGTGTTTTTGTTTGTGGTACTGTGTCCTCTGTACATTCCTATGCGTTCCCTAGTTTGGTTCCTTTTATTAGATTTATTTCTTGTGCTGATGTGTTTATTATTCTAATTGGAATCTTTTTCCCGTTATTTGCTATGCTATTTGCTAGTCTCATTGCCTGTTGTCCTTTGTGCTGTGTTTCGCACGCAATCGTATTTCCTTTTATGTTATGTTTTAGCGTCCCAATTGTGTGAACTTCGGTTAGTGCCGGTATAGTTATGCTATCTTCTATGTATACATCTGTGAAATTTCTGTTAGTTATTGTTTCTTTTATTCCTTTATTCTTCTCCCTGGTTGCTGATTCTGCACTATTCTTATTTTGTTCTATGTGTCCGTGTCTTTCTTCGTTAGTATTTGTTTCCTGAATTGTTCCTTTCTTTGTGTCGATTTTTTGTTCCACTCTGTATAGTTCTTTATTCTCGCCTCTGTAGCCGTTTTGTCTTCGTTTGTCTGTTTGATTTGCTTTCGATATATTTTCTCTTGCCATTGTCTTTCCATTTTTCTCGATTGTTTTATGTTCTGTTTCCCTTCTTTTGTACATTGCTTCCACTATTCCTAGCCATTTCTGCCAATTATTCATTTCTGTAGTGTCTGGTTTTTTCCTGATTGTTGCCACTTGGTCATTTGCTTCTTTGATTCTACCGTTATCTATTGTGTTATCAACTTGCCTCGTATTTATCAATGGTATTCTTCTTTCCCATATTTCTAATGAAGGTTCTCCTTCGTATGATATGATTGCTTCCTGTTCTTCTACAAAATCTCTTCCTAAAAGCACTGGTATTTCTCCCATTATTTCGTCTTCTGCTGCAATTGCTTTTTCGTAAATGTTGTAGTTCATACCATTTGTGCTTATTGCCAATTTCGTCGATCCATACAATTGCATTGTGTGTCCTGTTATCCCTTTTAGAGTTAATTCCTCTATGATTCTTGTGTCTATTTCCCAATCTGCAATTATTGACCTATTTACTAATGAGTACGCTCCCCCTGTATCTATCATATATGGTCTGTTTATACCATTCACCCTTAACATTACTATGTATGGGGCGTCCCCGTTTGTTTCCGACGTTGATTCATTGTGATACATTGTTTCTTTTTTTTCCATTGTTTTCCATTCTCGGCTTGTACTTATTCGTAGCTTCTTGGTTTGTTATCTGCCATTGTGTTTTTTTAAATTCTGTTTCCCCTGTTAAATTTACTTGACCACTTGTCCGGGGACTAACTGTGGTCCTTACTAGTTTAAATGCTTCGTCCATTCTTTATTACTTGTGTGTCCTCTTTCTGCAGAGTGTCCTCTTCTATCATTGTTTATTTGGCGTCTGTCTCTCTCGTAGTTCCCAAAGTTATTTTGTTGAGACCTTCTCTGTGTCTCTTGCTTATTATACTCTTCCTTTTTTTTCTGTGTCTGTTATATTCTCCGTAGTTTCCTTGTTGTGTTTCGTGATTTACCTCGTTTTCTCCGTTTTCCATGGACTTGCTTTTCCGTCGTTGTATCTATCGTACTTCGAGGTTGTTTTATTCCGTTTTTTCGCTTCGTCGAACATTTTATTCCTACATTCTTTTGCCCAATGTCCTTGTTTCTCACAGTAATAGCATGTGTTTGTTGGTCCGTTCCCTTTTTCTCTGCAATCTGGTGCCCAGTGTCATTGTTTTTTACAAATTTGGCATATTGTCTCTCTTTTTGTTTCTTCTGCTTCCTTCGTCCTGTAATTAGCCATCCAATGCCCTTGTCTGCCACAGAATAAACATTTCGCGTTCTGCCTACATTCCTCCGAAGTGTGATTCGCCCTTTCGCACGTTGTGCACCTCAGTTGTTCGCTCATAAATGCGACTTTTTGGCTACTGTTTTTTCCGCTTGTCATAGTGACCGCCGTTTCTTGACAACTAACTATTTCTTCCGCTTCTTCTAGTGTCATGTCGTCTTTGTGTAAAATGTAAAAACCTACCTCCCTTAATAAGTCTTTTCTCAACCCTACTTTGAATTCGTTTATTAATACCGAATTATGTTTTTTTTGTATGTTTGGTATTTGTTCCCTACTTGCGCCCTTCATATCTTCTTCTAGTATCTTGTTTCCAATAAATTGTAGTCTGGTGCAGAACGACGCTACGTCCTCATCGTGTCTTTGGTAGCATTGAACCAGTTGCATCCACCAATCTGCTATGGATTTTTTGGGTACAAATTTCCGTAGTAATTTTTCTTTAAATTCTGAATATGACACAGTGTCTAACCTTGGATCAGCCTTGAAAAAATCGTGTGCTACGCCCGCATGTTTAAATTTCAATAATGTTAGTGTTTCTGATTCCGTCGACCCGCCTAATTTACCCCTTAACTCGAGTTTCTCTATGTACCTAGCCGCATCTGGAGTAATAGACCAAAACTAATATGTTTTAATGTTATGTGTTCCGTTAATGGATGACTGTCGCACCTGTGAGTAGCTGAGATGATGGTGGAAGAGTATCGGCCAATTCTCGATATTTTTTCAGCCTTTGTACCCTCCTGTATGCCACGTTAACTGCCTTTTGCAGCCTCTGGTTACAGACCGTACAACTTCACCGTTCCCTGTATTCTCTAGTGCTGTAGCAAGATTGGCATATACTCTTGGCCTGACAGGAATGTCTTGTGTGAAGATCTGGCGTCCCTGCTGACTAACAACCCTGTATTGTAGATTCGCTATTTGACTACTAATCGTTTTCTTCCTGTATATGTGAAGTCGCTTTCTGAAAAATAGCCGATTCAGCCCTGTATCCGAAAAACCGCCGTGAAAATCAAACAAATCAATCCTGTACCGAAAAACCGCTGTGGATACCAATCGAATCAATCCCGTATCGGAAAACCGCTGTGAAGAACTAACCAAACAACCCTGTATCGGAAAACCGCTGTGAAGAACTAACCAAACAACCCTGTATCGGAAAACCACTGTCACCAGTGTGATAAATCTAGACCTTATTTTTACACTCTTATGGTGAAGCAGCTATCAACTCAGTCGATGTTTGCTAAGTAGGACTATTTTTCGACCTTGAGTGGTCTAGATCCAGTGTGATTTGCAGGAGCTGTGCTACCCGTCAGGCGGGTGTGATTTTTCATCACGCACACTGATCTTGGTCTAGTGGAAGCTATGTGTTGCGCAATTACTAGACCCTGGTTCGAAAAACTCCGTTGTCAATACTTTGTTGACTGAAGTATTCCACCTTACGCCGTTTGGCATGTTCACCTCAGATCGGTATTTCGCCTTTTATCTGATGTATGGATTTTTTCTCGACCTTATCTGGTCTAGATCCAGTGTGTTCTGAACCCGCAATGACACCTCGTGTAGGTTGTGTCTCTTCACCACGCACACTGGTCTTGATCTAGCGGAAGCTCTGGTCCCGTAGGCTCTATGTTGCGCTATACTAGATCCTGGTTGCGACCATCGATTTTTCTCCCTCCTAGGTAGGGTAGCTGAACCGCTTGTCACCGCTCGTGGGGTGTGGTTCCAGACAACCGGATTTACCTTTCGGAGAGAAATGGTTTTGGACAACCGCTGTCACCCTACCTGAGTGAGGTTGTTCCAATAGGGGACGGTTCGCAAACCGCTGTCAGCAGTGTAATAAATGCTCCTCTTTTTTCGGTGTATTGATCCCGACCTTATGGTCACCAATTATATTCTCCAATGTGCGGCTGAGCGTGTAAGGCCAATCCAGTCCGACTTGAGCTGGGTACGCCTGGTCTTAAAACGGTTTGATCTCCTTTGCCAGGACAGGATTGTTGTCCCTGTTCGGTCTCGCATCCAAGGTTGATACACACTCTAGGGGGAATTTCGGGGTAGGGATGATAAATAAAATATGGTGAAACCACAAAATTGTTAAAAGAAATATAATAAAAGTATCTCTGAGTATATATATATATATATATATATATATATATATATATATAAACAAGATGTACGAATAGTGCGTGACATATGAAAAATGAACAACGAATAGATTGGTGGGTATTGCACGCAAATAGAAGAAGGGGCTACTGAAAAGAGTGGTAACCGCAGATATATATATATATATATATATATATATATATATATTTAGAAAATTCGAGTTTTTTTCTTGGACCTTAAAGTTTATATTTTTTTCATTTATATTTCTTGGGCATTTTTGGTCCTGGATTAATTAAAACATTAGATGGTTTTTAAATATATATTGTATTTCATTAACGTTTCGGTCGTTTTTGACCTTCATCAGAATATAAAAACACTAAAAGAGAAATTGGTTCTTAAAATCCTAGTGTATACAATGTAAAACTATGACATACCTGTGGATTATATTCCAGCGAGTGCCACATCACATATTAAAATAAGTTAAAATAAAATGACCTTTAACGATACATTTAAAAACATTTTACAATTAACGGTGTGTGTATCGCAACCTTCATAGTAGTACTGGTGTCTATGGCTAATGGTATTATTTGAAAATGTTGTTTTTTCCTATACGCATTTATTTCTTCTTAATAATAGTTGTTATGGTTTTTGTTGGGTAACATACATGAAATAGTTGTTTACTTTATTATTCTATTTTATTATATTATTATAAATCTTGCTTAAAGATTTTGTGTCGGTGTTGTAATTTAGGTTTTTTTATTTCTCTGTATTTCTATAGTTTCATAAATTTCTCTTTTTAGGGTGTGACTTTCACTTTTTAAAATTTTTGTGTTCTCAAAATCAAAACTATGCTTTTTATCCTGCATATATGTTGTTAAGGCAGTTTTATTTTTCTTATCGTACTTGTGACCATTTAACCGATTTTTTAAATATTGGCTAGTTTGCCCGATATAGACACTGTCGCAGTCCCCGCATGGAATTTGATAAACTATATTGCTCTTCTTTTGATCAGGAATTTTTGACTTTAATTTACTGAAGTTGGATTTTGAGAGGTTGTACCCTTTATGTGCAATTGTAATGTTATGGCTTTTAAAAATGTTGTTGAATTTTTCGGATAGTCCTGGTATGTAAGGCAAGGAAAGGTACTTTTGATTGTTTGTTTGGTTTTTTTGGAGGTTTTGATTATGGAACTTATGAATGCGTTTTTTAAAGATGGTATACGAAAGAAACCTGGTCATCCAGATACCTGAATTTCAATTCACAACACCCCATGTCCCAAAAAAAGTCGGTAATCATTGGTCTAGCCGATCGGGCAATTAAACTGTCTTGCCCTGAATTCCGGGAAAATTCTATAAAAAAAGCAAAGGAAGCCCTTAAAATCAATAACTACCCAGAAAAACTGATAAACACCATCTTTAAAAAACGCATTCATAAGTTCCATAATCAAAACCTCCAAAAAAACCAAACAAACAATCAAAAGTACCTTTCCTTGCCTTACATACCAGGACTATCCGAAAAATTCAACAACATTTTTAAAAGCCATAACATTACAATTGCACATAAAGGGTACAACCTCTCAAAATCCAACTTCAGTAAATTAAAGTCAAAAATTCCTGATCGAAAGAAGAGCAATATAGTTTATCAACATCCATGCGGGGACTGCGACAGTGTCTATATCGGGCAAACTAGCCAATATTTAAAAAATCGGTTAAATGGTCACAAGTACGATAAGAAAAATAAAACTGCCTTAACAACACATATGCAGAATAAAAAGCATAGTTTTGATTTTGAGAACACAAAAATTTTAAAAAGTGAAAGTCACACCAGAAAAAGAGAAATTTATGAAACTATAGAAATACAGAGAAATAAAGAAACCTAAATTACAAAACCGACACAAAATCTTTAAGCAAGATTTATAATAATAAAATAAAATAGAATAATAAAGTAAACAACTATTTCATGTATGTTACCCAACAAAAACCATAACAACTATTATTAAAAAGAAATAAATGCGTATAGGAAAAAACAACATTTTCAAATAATACCATTAGCCATAGACACCAGTACTACTAGGATCGGATATTTTGTATGAAAATAAAGCAATTATTAATTATGAAGAAATGTACATAATCTTTAATAAAGAGAAAGTTGATTTTAATTATAAAGAGAAAAATGATAATTCGAGTAAGAATGAAGAGTTAGTAGAAGAAGTAGATAAATGTATTAATTATAATAAGAAATTTGAAAATGATATGGAGCAGAGATACGATTATAGGCAGGAAGGAAAAATGAGTGGAGATATGATGTTGGATGGCAATGGAGAAATAAATTTAAATAATAATAATATGCCGGAATGGAATTTGGATATAGATGGGAAAATAGAATGGAAAAATGAAGTAATAGGAATATTGAGAGGACATAGGAGCTTAATTAATGAGGAATCCCGAATTGCAAGAAATTATGTACATAAAATTGAAATGAAAAAAGATCAACAATTCCAACAGCGAACTTATCCGATACCATACAAACATCAAGAAGATGTAAAGGAAACTGTAAATAAATTACAAGAAGATAGAATTATAGAACATAGTACCACCTCGTATATCAATCCAGTTGTTATAGTAAAGAAGAAGGATGGAGATATAAGGATTTGCCTTGATGCACGAAATTTAAATAAATGTACAATGCCCGAGTATGAATCGCCTTTAACTATCGAATCGATACTAGGAAAAATAAGTTAAGTTAAAGTTTTTTCTAAGCTAGATTTGAAGCACAGCTTCTGGCTGATACCACTACATCCGGAAAGCAGAAAGTATGTAGGATTCAAGATTAATGGAGAAGTATATCAATTCCGAGTAACGCCATTTGGCATACAAAGCGCTACATCAGATCTATTAAAAGCGCTGAATAAAATTCTAAACAAATATGACCAATTTATAATACACTATGTGGATGATATACTTATTTTTTCGAGCAGTGTAGAAGAACATTTAGAGCACCTCAGAACAATTGTAGCAGAACTTGACGAAAACGGACTAAAACTGAACATACAAAAATGCCAATTTTTGAAGAAAGAAGTAATATATTTGGGTTACAAGATCACAAAGACAGGGATCGAGATGGATCTAGAGAGAGTAAGAACCATTAGAGAGTACATAAGACCGAAAAATTTGAAAACCCTTAGAGGCTTCCTTGGGATGCTAAACTATTTCAAACGGATGCTGGGAAATCTAACCGATTTAGAATTACCTTTAATGGAATTACTGAGAAAGGGAGTGAAATGGAATTGGACCAGTAAACAGGAAGATGCTTTCAATAAAATCAAGGATCAGTTCATCAGAAACATCAAACTATATCATCCGAACTATGATAAAACTTTCATTTTAACGACAGATGCATCTAAAAACAGACTAGCTGGAGTTTTATTGCAAGAATATGATGACATGTACGTACCCATATCATTCGTCTCTAGAATAATAAAAAGAGCAGAGAAAATTATGGAGTAAGTGAATTAGAACTTGCTAGCATCATATTCTGTGTAAATAAACTCAGATACTTTTTACTGGGAGGAAAATTCATAATGGAAATTGATAATCAGGCTCTGCTGACGATACTAACCAACAAGATGAACAATGCCAGAATACATCGATGGGAATTACTCCTACAGGAATATGGCTTCGTGATTAAACATATTCCAGGAATTCAAAATGTAGTACCAGACTCGATCAGTAGAATGGATGGAGAGAAAAGAAGAGATACGAACGAAGCTAGAGTGGGAATTAATATCATGAAACGAAGTAGTGGTATGTTCTCGCTTGAACAAATAAAGCAGGAACAACTATTATTAGATGAGAAATACAAAAGAAGATGTTCTGAAAAGGATGGAGTAATGTATAAATTAGTACATGACAAGGAATTATATGTTATATCCGAAAATATAACAAAATTAATTGTAAAAAGAATACATTTGGATTTTAATCATTTAGGAATTAGGAAAACTCACATGATATTTCGGGAGAATTATATATCGAAACATGACATTACTATCATAAAAGATATTATTGAACAGTGCGAATTATGTCAACTATCCAAGGAGAAGAACATACATTATGAAAATGTACCGAAATCCATCATAGCGGAAAATCCATTAGATATAGTAGCGATAGACTTCATATCAAACCTTATACCAAGTTATAATGGTAACAAGCACATTTTGGTAATCATAGACATTTTTTCTAAATTTATTAGCACATATCCATGTAATAAAACAAATAAAAATTCTATCAAAGAACGCTAGGAAACTACTTCGAGAAATATGGGAAACCAAAGAAATGTATAATGGACAATGCAACATACTTCAGGAACAAAAAAATAGTAAAATGGTTGAAAGACCTGGAAATACAACAAGTTTTCACAAGTATAAGACATCCTAGTAGTAATCCTGCAGAACGAGGAATTAAGGAAGTGATCAAGCATCTGAGGATACTTACATACTACGAAAACCGTATGTGGGAAGAACGACGAAAGGACAGCACAGATTTTATAAACAATATACCAAATATCGTCACGGAAATAGCGCCTATATCTTTATTCACAGGAATAGAACCAGACAGACCATGGTCCAGTGAAATTGACTACAACAAACTGATTAAAGTAGTCAGAGAAAGACAATCAAGACAAGCTGACAAATACATTAAACGGAAACTAGCTAAACTTAGAAATAGGAAAACATTTAAAAAGGGTGACTTGGTGATAAAAAAAGCATTAAGAGTACCTAATCATAAAAAAGGAATATGTTCTAAGTTACAGTTACCTTATGAAGGTCCTTATTTGGTAGAAACCAGTCATGGAATAAATAGCTATAAGTTGATACATCCTGACACTCCTCGAGAACGTGGAATTTTTCACTTAAACCAGCTGCACCAATTTAACGCCAACCAGTCGTAACTAAAATTTAAGATCACTAGAGTTAGAAATATTATTTAAATAATCAAGTATAAATTAATTTAATCTAATCAGTCTTAATAAGAATTAGGAATAGTGGAATTAGAAATTTATTGATAAACTAAGTATAAGTTAATTGTGACCATTTAATAACTTCTTCATGAAATTAACATAGGATTAAATTGGGAATTAATTAAATAAGTAATATATATGATTATGAATTTATGAGAAGAAAATCAAGGTAAACTTCTATAGAATATTCTTGTCAAATCAAGAATAATTCCATAGAATTTTAGGGAATGTTAAAGTGAAACATATCTACCAGATAAATTGAATCAATTAGCACCATACAGATAGTGTGAATCTTAGTAGTTCAGTAGTAAATATTCAATAAAAAAGGAAATAATCCGTAAAGACATAAGTTGAACATGTCAAGAAATATTTAACTATTGTAGACAATCGATAAATTAATCTAAGAGATTGCTATTTAATTTAGTATCTATTTTCTTTTAAAGTATATTTCAAATAGAGAAATATAACAACAACAAGTAAATTACGTCGAACGTAATATTATACATAATTATGGTGACCACTGTATATATCATCACATAAATTTTCAAACAAAATTCAATTATCACAATTTTATATTTTTGTAAACACTTTCGGAAACCCCGTATATCGTATAAACTTTTAGTTATTTGTATAAAACGTCAAAAGATCAACGCCAAAAGCAACGTTTTGTTAATAGTTCGTATGGAGTGTTTCGCAGTGTCAATCGAAGTGCATAAAAACGTAGTGAATTTATCTACACTAACGCAATAATGGATGTATCGATTTGGGAAAAACAATGTTTGTTTATCAACAATTGAACGCTGAAAAACAAAATTGAAAAAATCTGAATGTTGTTGATTTTAAGCTTGGGGAGACGCCGTGAAAATAGATTAGAGGGAGGACGTGTTTAATTTTTCCTCTCCAAATTCTTATAAAAACCCATATAACTTGAACAAATCATTTAAAAACGTTAACCGAAGTGTTTAAAAGAATTTTGAAAAGAATTAAATAAAAATATCTTCCGTATAATTAAAAATTAAGTGAAACGTTTGTGAAATCGTCTAGACTTGGTAAGAATTATAATTACCTTATTACTATTACTTCGATGGTCATCCAGGTATCTTTAATTGATTAAGATACGTCAGTTGGTGGTATTAATTCATATATCATCATTTGTACATCCTGGATTTCGTTTTTATTCGATCATAGCTGATCGTTTTTCTCCAAGAGCATCACATTTCAACATCATGAAGAACTAACCATGAACATTATTCTCGCGTGCATATTAAAACTTCTCCTATAAAAACATTCACTGATATATTTATATGTAGGTTAATCATTTCTAGTAACAATTCATTAGTTAAATATTAGTATTAATTATTCATCAATCTCCACTGATAACGGACACAAAACACTAGATGCATATTAAATACGTACTTACTAAATTTCATATCATTATTTTAGTAATAATAAATCTCAAACACGTCACTTTTGCTTTGATTTTAAAAACTGAAACACATCACGACAGAACAACACTATACGATGGTCGCATTAGAAAGATCTATGGTTGAGGTTGAGCGTTCTGGATGTACATTCAAAACATAGAGTAGGAATAATTAAGCGAAATTTACTTGTTGCGTTGAATAATATCTATAGTTAATGAAAAACGTTTATGCGAAGTTTGCGCAATAATAGCATTCTAATGAATCTAAATATGCAATATTAATTTGTTAACTTATTTAAGGTTTTCATTATTTTCTCATATTAATTAAAAACGTTTGATTGTCTATGTTCGTCTTATTTTTCTCTGGTATCTACCTTCAATATTTCTGTTGCTAGCAAACGTCAAGTGCCGAATCTCATCCCTGAGATGCAGTGATTAAAAGGTGAAACAAATTTATAACATCTTTGACTCATATAATATTTATTTTTGAATTGGAAATAGCGGCAAGCGAAACCAATTCTGGCGCCCATAAACAACCATAAATATCATAAATTAAATAATACATTGTGTTTCAAAATAACATCTCAACGTTGGTACATTTAATTAAATAAACCTAACTATTATTATAAATTTTACAATAAAAA
Organism: Galeruca laticollis; assembly: GCA_963921935.1. NCBI lineage: Eukaryota > Metazoa > Arthropoda > Insecta > Coleoptera > Chrysomelidae > Galeruca > Galeruca laticollis. The sequence continues at coordinate 16,366,298 of OY998183.1, read as the reverse complement.
CGTAGAGGCATTAATTAAATAAAATCAAAATTAACTTAAATTGAATAATTACATAATATATATATATATAAATTTTTTTTTATATAACGACTGAAAAATGCTATATATATATATATATATATATATATATATATATATATTTTTGAAAATATCACGGGGATTGCAGCCTAAATAATATTTATATTCTTGTTATACAAAACCGAGCGCTTTCGAAAGACTATTTCTTTCTTTTTCAAGGTTGCATGTTAGAATTATAAGAAATCAAAGAAAACAGGATACATAGTAATCACATCCGACTTAAGTTAGAGCTAAAATCAATGCCTCAACATTGAATTAAAATGCAATAGGAAACCAAAAAATTGAAAAAGTGAACAAGTAAAAAATTGAAAAAATTGAAACATTGAAAAATTGACAAATTGCAAAATTGAGTTTAAATTAACAACATAAAATTAATACTTAGCTAAAATCCCTCCTGAAGGAAACACATTTTGGTTTTTTTTTTAACTTCACCACTACTACATTTTGACAGAGAATATTTAAAACTGATTCGGTTGTTTCAAGTGTATCTAGTTTTTGGATAGACAGTAATGTTTTTCACTTTACCATACCTGCTTTCAGTCGTATTCTCTTCAAACGAGTTTGTTTTATTATATGTCAAACATACCAGGGTAGTTAGAAAATTGCAAAGTGGGATACCAAATGTTGCACCAAACTAGCAATGAGATTAATATTTAAAATTTTGGATCTTGATGTCCAATAACTGTTAAAAATTTTTTCTTCTTGCAAAAAAATTCGTTTTCTTTCATATAACAGTTGCCTGCTGTTATCATTTGGTAGGTTATTTATAACAAGGAGTTGAATATGCTCAGAGCCACCAAACAGCATGAACTCTCACTTCATCCGTCCCGCGGCTGTGAATACATCCAGGCAGTTATCGCGTGTAAAAAAGCACAGGCTAAAAGAGGACAACACCAATAGGTGGTGAGTTTTATTATCACAAGAGGTTTCCTTACAGAAAAGAAAAAAATAATCAAAGTCCAGTCTCTCACCCTGGAATTTAAGATTCTGAAATTGCCAACTTCAGAGGCTGTCACCCTCTGAGTAGCAAGAGTTTTTTTATATTTTAAATTTTTTAATTTAATTATACAACAACTTCAATGAGGTAAATGGCAAGTCCCACACCCTGTCAAGTTTGTCGGTCCCGACAGAGGTAGGAACTCACCACAACTTCCCCGAAATGCTGTTAGTTTAAGTTAAAAAATTTAAAATATGAAAAAACTCTTGCTACTCAGAGGGTGACAGCCTCTGAAGTTGGCAATTTCAGAATCTTAAATTCCAGGGTGAGAGACTGGACTTTGATTATTTTTTTCTTTTCTGTAAGGAAACCTCTTGTGATAATAAAACTTACCACCTATTGGTGTTGTCCTCTTTTAGCCTGTGCTTTTTTACACGCGATAACTGCCTGGATGTATTCACAGCCGCGGGACGGATGAAGTGAGAGTTCATGCTGTTTGGTGGCTCTGAGCATATTCAACTCCTTGTTATAAATAACCTACCAAATGATAACAGCAGGCAACTGTTATATGAAAGAAAACGAATTTTTCTGCAAGAAGAAAAAATTTTTAACAGTAATTGGACATCAAGATCCAAAATTTTAAATATTAATCTCATTGCTAGTTTTGGTTGCAACATTTGGTATCCCACTTTGCAATTTTCTAACTACCCTGGTATGTTTGACATATAATAAAACAAACTCGTTTGAAGAGAATACGACTGAAAGCAGGTATGGTAAAGTAAAAAACATTACTGTCTATCCAAAAACTAGATACACTTGAAACAACCGAATCAGTTTTAAATATTCTCTGTCAAAATGTAGTAGTGGTGAAGTTAAAAAAACCAAAATGTGTTTCCTTCAGGAGGGATTTTAGCTAAGTATTAATTTTATGTTGTTAATTTGAACTCAATTTTGCAATTTGTCAATTTTTCAATGTTTCAATTTTTTCAATTTTTTACTTGTTCACTTTTTCAATTTTTGGGTTTCCTATTGCATTTTAATTCAATGTTGAGGCATTGATTTTAGCTCTAACTTAAGTCGGATGTGATTACTATGTATCCTGTTTTCTTTGATTTCTTATAATTCTAACATGCAACCTTGAAAAAGAAAGAAATAGTTTTTCGAAAGCGCTCGGTTTTGTATAACAAGAATATAAATATTATTTAGGCTGCAATCCCCGTGATATTTTCAATTTTGTTTGTTAATAGTTCAGCCGTGATTACTTGTCTCTGTATATATATATATATATATATATATATATATATATATATATATATATATATATATATTAAAATCTCAGTTCTCGGCGGCGGTGAACAACAGGTGTACTGCGTTCTCCTCTATCGCGCAATGCTTCTCTGTCATACACGTTTGCTCGCTTCAATTTAAAAGGGTGGCAACCTATATTTAAGAATCGATTTTTGCAGACAATCCTATATTGTATTCTATTTGCAATTAACTTATTTGAATTTTAATGTATATTTCAAGTGGTTAGCAGATGAGCGAATTTACTAATATCAATTTACATGTTTATACACGGCAATCAGGTAATAGAGACCAGAAAAAGGTACGCAACCTAGCCGTTGTATATTGTGTATATTATTTGCTTTCCTTTGGAGTTTCGTTCATTTGGCAAAAACATCAGTGAATTTTGGAAAAAACAACTATTTTTTATAATTTTAATTAATTATAGCCATAAACATTTATTTACGGCAAATCTCTCGGTGTATAACATATTTTATTTTATAAGATATGATACTATCTAAGAGATGATCGAATAAATAAATGGTTCCTTAGTAAATAGAGGACTAGACCTTGGATTGGGAGATCACACAGAAAACAAGGATAACAACCTTTGAATTTAAATCTCACGAATTTTATATTTTAGTGTGAACCCTTTGGATATAGCACCGAAGTATGCAAGCATTATAATAGGAATAAGTAACACATTTGGTACAGTTCCTGGAATAATCAGTCCAATTTTAACAGGATACCTAGTTACGCATGAGGTAAGCTTATTATTGAGTAGGTCACTGGAATGAAAACGCAAAATAAGATAGTGTCTCACTTGTCCCTATAAGTAAAATAAAAACAGTTTGATGTTTTGGAGGATATAGTATTTATATGCTGTCATCAAACAAAGTGAAAGGTTTAAATCATCGTTACGAAGTCCGCAGTGATTTGACCATGAAGGTTGATTAAAGATAAAATACAAGCTGTGATTGTAACGAAGAAACTATGAGAAAAAATATAAAAGTAAACTATTTTCAACGCACATAAGCTGAAGAAGCATTGCTTCTGTCATTTATATTTCATATTAATGTTTCATGTTTTCTTTGTTATATTTTTAGGACGATATTAATGAATGGAGATTAGTATTTTATATATCGTCAGCGATATATCTTTTTGGAGCTATCTTTTTTTCATTCAATGCTTCTTCAGAACTGCAACCGTGGGCTCAACGTGACAACAAAGAAAATGAGTTTAATGGAAAAAAGAGTTATTCGCAAGAAAGTTACGATAATGCGTCATATCAGAAGGATCTCACATGAAAATTGACATTGTAATAAAAAATAACGGAATAAATTGTACTAACGAATATTGTTATTTATTCACACACTTCCAGTGCCGGCTTTAGCACTACCAGCGCTCTCGGGGAGATTTCTACAGTTGATTCATATTTTTTCAGAAATTCGTCCGCTTTATATTTGCGAGGAGTAGTTTTTTTATTAATGTGACTTCTTAAATGTTTTAAGACAATTTCTTTTTTTTTATTGTTCCAGCGTTTCCGATTGTATCATTATTACTGCTGGGCTTATTAGGATTTTCCAATACATCAACAATTGTATCTGAATTTCCTTCTCTTTGAGCATTATCTGAAAATCGTTCAGCTAGAGGTCTTTCGTCAACATCATTCTCTGAGTCAGAGCTATAGAAAATATCCGTTTTGAGATCGATATCATTTGAATTTTTTCCTTTCCTTTTTCTAGTAAAATGAAATTTTTAGCAACTTTTGCTGTTTGATAGATATCTTGTGGCAATCTTGAAACAAAATTGGTTAAATTTAGTGCAACAAAATAATAATATGTTTTGCATGTTCTACCTATAACGCTTTTCTTAATGAGAAGATTCCACCATTTGCTTAACATTTATTACGAACATTGAATTATCTAAAACTATGAGAAATTTTTATTAGGACTACAATCTGATTCCACTTAATATCTGAATTGGGTAATTTGTTTGAGCATTCCAAAATCGTTAAAAAACCTACTCTTCTCTTTGAATATTCTCCAACGAGTAAGGGATTGTGTCAGAATGTCCATGAATAGATAGTGCATCATCAGACTCTGTATCAGATTCACAACTTGATGGTTACTATTCAATACCTGAATATTGATCTTCGGACAGAGGAATTTCGGTAGAATATTGATCTTCGTGCATAGAAATTATTAGAAATTTGGGTAGCATACATTCTTTCTAGTGTAATGTAATGAGCATTTTCCCAGTTAAAGCTGTTTGGTATTGTTACCTGAAATTCTGAATTTGATTAATCAAAGTCATCGCTTTCTGATACCAGCATTGAACTAGACTTATCACCTTAAACAGGAAAATATACCGTCTTCACTTCGTAAATATTTAAGGTCTGTAATTGTAACAATATTATATCGGAATTTTATTAACAAAAGAATTAGGTTACTATATTTGGATAACATCTTTTTAGAAAGGTCTACATGATGTATCATTATTTTCGGGCGTACTCTAGTAATGAATGTATACAGGGTGTGACAGATAATCCTTCACAGTCGGTTAGCCGGATTCCGAGAACTGACTAAAATAAAATTTGCAGATGCACTTTTCATTGAAACTATTGGAATTATTTGATTACTTCCGCTACATCCAAAGTTAATTATAAATTCGTTTTTTATTATTTTCCTTGAAGAGCTGATTTCAAAGGTATTTATGGTTTCTACAGTAAATAATGACGATGTTACAGAGCGTTAAAAATCACCCTTTTACCACTTAAGGTTATTGTTTTGTCAAAAGTATTGAATATTTGGCAACATGGCTGACATATTCCCATCAAATTAATACAGGGTGCTCTAAGTTTTAATTTTTCAAATTTTTTGGCCATCTTGTATTAATTTTTCTTTAATACTACTTACTATTTCTTGAAAAATTAATATAGAAAGATGTAAGCCGTTTTGCCAATAGTCAGTGACTGGCAAAATAATTACTAAGTTGAAAATGGTGATTTTCGTCACCGTGAAATTTGAGCAATCTTTACTATACAGCCCATGTATTTTGGTATCTTTGAAATCAGTTCTTCGAGGAGAATTAGAAAATCAAAGATATACAAGATTTAAAATAACCTATTGATAATTAACTTCTGCTGTAACTGGAAGCGATAAAAGGATACCAATAGTTTTACTAAATAAGTTCTCTTTCAAAAGCTCTCCACGTAATTTTTTTTCATTTACCTGTATTCATCGAGATGAAATTCGTTTAAGAGACCGTGTATCTACCGCACCATGTAGAATTTTGCACCACGACAACGTTGTAAATTGCGTCTCTAGCATTCTATGAATAATATCGGAATTTTTGATTTGTGCAATATTAAAATAAGTAACTTACCTAGGGTATTTAAAGCCATTGTCACTAAACGTTTACGTCTATTCATCATCTATTAATGCATGTGCACTTGTCTGGTATATTAAACAAAATATTAAACTATCCCTAACTATCACGAAATACAGTATAAACTATCGGTTAAACAGTTGCCAGATTTCAGGGCTTCGAATTATATTATCTTTTTGCCAGGCGGGTAAAATAGAACAAACATATACAGACTGTATATGATATATACAGATAATTCCATTCAGACAATATGTGGATGGGGGAAAAAAACGCTGAACAAACTTATACACGCTTGTCTTTAGGAAGCCCAAAATCGAGCCTTGTATGTCGGTGTTGGGCTTCGTATAACATTAGTGATGTGGTAGATTGGGCTTCGTATTGGGCGATAGTATATATGCATATAGTATATATATATATATGTATATATATATATATAAATATATATATATATATATATATATATATATATATAAATATATACATATATATATATATATATATATATATAAATATATTTAAGTATACAAATTGAAAAATATCTTTTTGAGGATTGCAGCTAAAGAGGAAAAATACACTCTATTCAATTCTCCAAGCTTTTGTAAATCTTTATTTACATCATCAGGGAACTACAATAAGGAAAAAAAAACATAAATTATAAAAAGCGTTCTTACAAACATTTGTACAACTTACATTGATGGAGATTGCATCATAGATCTTGAATACAGGAAATGTGTAAAACAGCAAGTCATTAGAGAAATAGGTCCAGTCGGCAATACATTTGCCTACTACTGGTTCAAGTTTAAAGCATTATTAGAAAGTAAAAGTTGAAACATTAAAAAACGAGAATCCACACACACACGCGGACTTGTGCGAATAATGGCGGAAACTGAAAATGTCAGGTTAAGTACAACATTCATCATTACTAAATGGATGGAAAGAATCGATCTTTGCAATGACGCGAGACACTGAAACAATCGAATTGAAACTTTCAAAAGAATATTAGGGTGGTAACAAAATTATGGAACTGTTGTGACATATCACTCCAAGGAAATTCTCATTAACGAGAACTAATATGTGATTATTGATGTTATTTATTATTAATATTATTATGGATCTTTTAATAAAGGGGGAACACCTACCATGATGACATAAGTAGGAAACTAGTGAGAATTATAAATATTATTATTATTATTATTATTATCATTATTATTATTATTATTAATATTATTATTATTATTATTGTTATTAATATGAAGACAATTGCGCTTATCAAGCGTTAGGAGGAGGGAGATTACTCGAATTCTGAATGTCAGTCTTCTTATTCATACAACCTTTTTCTTGGAAGATGAAGGCCATTTCCAAAAACAATCTTTTGTTATAACTTCTCTCACGAGAAAGGATTTTAACTCCTTCAAAATCAATGACATGATCCAACGAGGAGACATGATTAGCCAGAGAACATCTTTCAGGATGTAACTTTATATCTCTTTTATGGAGGGATACACGACTGGAAATTTTTTGGGAGGTTCGACCAATATATGAGAGGCCACAACTGTTACAACACAGCTTATAAACAATATTACTACAATCGACGATAGGTATCTTGTCTTTTAAAGGACTATAAATTGACTTAACAAGCAAGGAACTCCTGCAGGCAAACCTAACATTCTGTAAGTATTGTGAAAAAATCCTAGTAAGTCTGGGCGTAATTTCCCTTATATAAGGCAGAGAAACCGTTAAAACGAAAGGAATCGTTCTAGAGGCCGAGAGAGGATCCAACTCAGCTGCACCTGCTGCGTCAATTGATTGTATTGAAGTATGTGATAAAACAGAAGACGTGTTGAAGATGATCTTTCTTCGTAACTGTTTTGGATAGGAATTGTCCAGGAACAAATTGAAGAGAATATCACGATTCTTATTTCTAAACATAGGGTCAGAGATGTTCATAACTCTAGCGGTCATTTGTTTAACCAAGTTAACCTTTATGCTAAATTTATGGTAAGAATTGTAGTTGAGATATCTCCCAGAGCTACTTTGTTTTCTATACCAATCAATTATAATCACAGTATCAGGAGACCTAGTCCATAAAGTATCTAAAAAGGGGACAGCCATGTTAGAGTTTTCTGTTTCGAGAGTAAATTGAATATAAGGATCATAGCTATTAAAGGTGAAAAGGAGATCTTGGGTGGAGTCCACAGGGTAAGCCAGGATTATATCATCTACATATTTCTTGATGAAAGGTACATTGAAAGGATGTACCGGAAGGACCACGTCCAGCAGATCATCCATTACATAGCACGCTAATATCGGAGAAATACTAGTTCCCATAGGAGTACCAAAAGTCTGTTTCTAAAATTTATTATTAAAAGAAAAGCAGGTAGAACTGAACAGGGATTCAATCAACTCAATGAACATGTCAATATCAATATTACACACCCCACTAATGGATGGCCAGTGTTTGTGAACTGAACGTATAACTGTTTGTAAATAAACATTGCTAAAAAGTGAAACCACATCCAGACTGACCAAAACATAGTTTTGTGGAAGAGTTATTCTGTTAAATAACTCAAAAACCTGAAAGGAGTCCTTAATGAAATACTCATGCTCATTACTGTATGCTTCAGTCAAGATATATGTGAGGAAAGAGGCAATAAACTCAGTAGGAGAGTTGATAGAAGCGACAATAGGTTTCATTGCCAAGGTAGGCTTATGAATTTTAGGAAGAGTGTAAAATTTTGCTATGACAGAGTTATACGAAGTTAAGTTTTTCTTCGTGATCTCATCAATCTGTCTCTTATTATATAATCTCTTAACAAGAGTGTTGGATTTGGATTGAATCGTCCCACTGGGATCTCTCGAGAGGGGAACATAGGAAGAATCATTGTCGATTATATCTTGAGATAACTTGAGGTAATCTTCCTTTAACATAACAAACGTCACGTTACCCTCATCTGATTTAGTAATAATTAACTCAGGGTGCATTTTCAGGAAACATCTTGCTTTAAACAACGAATTTCGAAAAGGAGATGGATGGAAATCATCTTTATGAGCATGATTAGTGATAACATAACATTAATGGACCGAGCAACAGCAAAACTTCTATTATCAACGTCCGGAATTAGAGAAGAAATGTAATCGATATCAGAGAAGATGGATTTAATTGGTATATCTATACCTAATTGAAGTTCCACACTGAATTTAGGACCTACCGACAGAAACTTCTCTACATTAGTGGGGATACTCATATTAGAAAGGTTCCTAATCCAAGAGGGCTTTGTCTTAAGAAATGTACCGTACCACTCATCTCTCAAGTTACTAATTTATTTATGTTTTTTCTTTTTTTTTAAATTTTCTTATCTAATGATTTGTTTATAAATTAACATTTACTCTAATAAATATTGGATTCAGAATAATGATATCAGAGAAATTTATATTCTCTCAACCACCTTCATAATTCATTTGAGGAGAGTTTTCATTGAATTTATCATTTCAAACCTATCAGTTCTTATTTTAGTCCAATATATATATATATATATATATATATATATATATATATATATATATAAAGAAGATGTAGGAATATCGCGTGATATGTTAACAACAACAACAAATAGATTCATGGGTAATTCACGCAAAATGAAGGGCTACTGAAATAGAGTGGTAACCGTGGACATGCATGTTTCTGGCTCATTTTGCCTCTTCAGCACGGCATAACCAAATAAGGATGTGAAATTTGGGAGCAAAGAAGTTAATCGAAACATGGGAAAACACAAAATAACGGATTTCAGCAGGGAAAACAAACGCTCATTTGTGTCTTCTATTGGAAGATCCCGAGTTTTCAGGACAGCAACCAACATCGACACGGAGGCGCATATAGCCCCCCCCCCGCCATGAACCTTCCGACCCATAGTAAATAACAAAGAAGATGTAGGAATATCGCGTGATATGTTAACAACAACAACAAATAGCATCATGGGTAATTCACGCAAAATGAAGGGCTACTGAAATAGAGTGGTAACCGTTATTTTGTGTTTTCCCATGTTTCGATTAATATCTTTGCTCCCAAATTTCACATCCTTATTTGGTTATGCCGTGCTGAAGAGGCAAAATGAGCCAGAAACATGCATGTCCACGGTTACCACTCTATTTCAGTAGCCCTTCATTTTGCGTGAATTACCCATGAATCTATTTGTTGTTGTTGTTAACATATCACGCGATATTCCTACATCTTCTTTGTTATTTACTATGGGTCGGAAGGTTCATGGCGGGGGGGCTATATGCGCCTCCGTGTCGATGTTGGTTGATGTCCTGAAAACTCGGGATCTTCCAATTGAAGACACAAATGAGCGTTTGGTTTCCCTGCTGAAATCCGTTATTTTGTGTTTTCCCATGTTTCGATTAACATCTTTGCTCCCAAATTTCACATCCTTATTTGGTTATGCCGTGCTGAAGAGGCAAAATGAGCCAGAAACATGCATGTCCACGGTCACCACTCTATTTCAGTAGCCCTTCATTTTGCGTGAATTATCTATGAATCTATTTGTTGTTATATATATATATATATATATATATATATATACATATATGTATATATATACATATATATTTATGTATATATATATACATATATATTTACTCGTATATATATATATACATATATATATATATATATATATATATATATATATATATATGTATAAATGTATCGGTACTCTAGCCTTCAGCTAGGTCCAGGCGTCAAATTGTCAAATTTTGTCCAAGATAGCTATCCATTTTTATAGGGGCATGCAAAAAAAATCGCCCATCGCCCAAATTTTCAGGGATGATTGGATACTATGTAGAAACTATAAAATCGAAGAACTCATACTCCTTAGGGCTATTGCTAACTTTTTATAAGCGTTGAAAGAGGGTTAAGTTGAATACGTGAGGTAACCGACAACACCACGAGAAAATGGACCTCAATGGCGATTTATTTGATTGACATATGTACGCAGGATGTCCGATGAATTTCCCGAGACAATGCAGATGTTGAAAAGCTTGGTCACTGGTTTGTGGAGCATCCACCATTTCCAAAGCATTCCGGGTTAGTCTCCATTGGCAGAGGAGTCGTCGCAGGGGACGACATCGACTGTCATAATTTGTTCGAAATTGGAACAACTTTAATGGCAAAAAACGTTAGTAAAACCTTTGAATAACTGAAATTCGCAAGGAGTCATCGAGTGTTGCCCATAGCGGCTGTCTCCAATTCAATAACAGTAAATTCCATGCAAGTTGTAATGCATCCCTCATCACTTTTCCAACGCATGTGCATAAGTAAATCATCTAACGAGGATTTGGTAACCTTTTTATCCTATGAATTGACTCCATATCCCATGTCGCTATTTACAGAAGAAGGTATGTGCAAGGGTACCAAGTCCACACTATACACAGCCTTCACGCCTCTGGCATCGCAATTTGTCACAAACAACAACCGAGCTAAAGACGTTGACGGCGGATGGATGCTCCACAAAGTGGTTTGGAACAAAAACGTTAGCATAGCTTCAATTTGCGGACAGTATATTGCATATATTCGTAGTCCCCTTATTAAGGACGTCGCCGTTGTATTTGATGGATATCTGAAGGATGAACGAGACTGAGGTACCAAAACCCTTGAACGCATACGAAGAGCAAAGCGACAAACTGCTCCCGACTACATATTCGACGAAACCGAAATCCCACTTACTGCACAAGAGTTCCTCGTCAATGAAAAAAACAAAACCAAATTCATCAGTATCCTCAGCACGAAGCAGGAATTACTGTTGAGGAAGTAGTCGAAGATGCGGACACAGTGATAATTCGTACCGCTCTTGGGACAGAAAATGACTTTGAGCAAGTGTACATAATTGGCGAGGATATGAACCTTCTCGTTTTGTTGATTGGTCTGTGTCCACCAGAAATAAGCAACACATTTTAAAAAACCGTCCGGAGGTTGAACAGCAGAGCATATTTACTCCAAAAGCTGCTGCAAGCATGGACAAACAAACTTTATACTATTTTCAGTGGTTGTGACACTACATCAGCCATCTACAATATCGGGAAAGCAAAATTAATAAGCACACTTCAAACAGACAATTCTTTAGAAAATTTTGTATCCTACCTTTATGACAAAAGACAGGATGCTGAAAGCGTAGCATTTGCTGGGGAGCGGCACAAAGGAGCAGTCATTGGACTCCCTCCCAAATGCTTTTTGAAATCTACAACCAAAATAAAAAGCAATTTTTCAAGCCTTCCCCCAAAAACTGCAGCAGCTAGGTACCATTTGTTTAGAGCCTACCACCAAATTCAAATGTGGCTCGGGACCTACCTCGATCCAGTAGAGTGGGGTTTGAGCAAAGACATACGAGGATGAAGTCCTTCTTTAATGGCAAAACATCCTGCCCCAAAGGAACTTCTACGATTGATATCGTGCAAATGTGCAGGTACCTGCAAGGCAGCTTGTGGATGTAGAAAAGCTGGACTTGAATGTACTGCAATGTGCAAATACTGTGCAGGTGAAACCTGCTCCAACATTCCAGCAAAGCCAACATCCCTGCCACCAGAAGGGGATGCACAAGACGAAGACTCCGAAGGAATCCCTTTACCAGTGCCCTCACGAAAGAGAGCCCGACTTAAGTTCGCATTTAAATGCATTTAATTGCATTCGTGGATTAGGCCTGCAGGGGAAACCACGTAAAATAAAGCGCGCCTACAAACTCTACCTCAACAGTGGCGTGGAAAAGAGTTCATTCGTCACACTATTAAATACTTACTTATATTGAAATTTCATTCAGAATCTAATAATAAACAACTTTTCTTAATAAACTTTTTCTCTGAAATCAATAATAGCAAAAACCATCCCTAGACTAAAACGGGTGTTAGCAAAGTTATACTTACGATACTGCATTGTATTAATATCTCCCATCATTTGCGCTAAAAAAAAGGAGCGGAATCCAAAAAACCACCCCTTTAACCACCCCAAGCCCATCAACCGGCACCTCCATTTTTTTTGCTTTGCTACCGTATGCAGAATTGCTTTCTGAACAATTTCTGTGGTAACAAACTTTTTGTCAAAAAATATTTGACACAAGTGACCAGCACCCCTACGTTAAGGGTGTGAGATACAACAAAATTGTATAAGTAAAAATTGTAAATCAGATGGTCCAATGAAGAAAAAGCAAATAAATATAAAAATTTAAAACTACCCCTATACATAAACGGTGAGTGTGATAAAAACAATTTTATTAACAAAACACTGATCAGCCCTTCATTCCAGGCAAAACCATATTACTCTTTTTTTTTAAATAAAAATTTTTGAACGCCCTGCAGGATGGGGGTAATAAAATTATGTACTATTTTCATTTGAAACTTTTTGTGTAAAATAAATAATTAAAATAGTGTTTTTAAATGAAACTCAAGGTCTCTAGTTAATTCCACAATATAATACAAGTTATTGAAAATTCTAAAAAATTGACAATTGTTTCGATAAATCAATATCATCGTCAGAATGACAGAAGTTACATTTCATTTTATGCCTACCTGATGTTTAGTAGTTATATTTGGCTAGACCAAGAAGTAACCTAACTTGTGATTGGCTTAATATATGTTTATAGAGAAAAGAAGAAGATGTGATATTACAAATATTGAAGCTTAGATATTATTAGCCCTATGGTGATATCCTGGATATCATTTTTCCAATTAAGATCAGTATAACTGTGCAATGATATAGAAAGCCAGGAAAACTATATCTGCTGATCTTTACAATTATCACTTGAGAAGACAGTTTATTAGTGGAGAATTCCCTAGATTTAACTGTTCATTGACAACTTCATATTGTGGGTTTCTTAAATGTCTTCTAATTTTCAGTTCTTCAAGGAAATCCAGTTCTTGTTTCTTTTCACAAAAATGCAGTACTTCTAGTTTTGTGTTAGGTGTCAATGAATGATTGGTGTCAAGTAGATGTTTTGCGTAGTGGTATTTATCTGGTTGTTTTAATCTGTATGCTCGTAAGTGCTCACTGTATCGTATTTCAAAATTCCTAAGGGTCTGACCCAAATAGACAGCATTACATTCTGGACATTTGAGTTTATATATACCTGACTTCTTTAATAGTGGTATTTTTGTTTTTACATTTAACAATTTTGTACTAACGTTACTTTCTGTTTTAAAAGAAATTGTTGTATCCGTTGCTGAAGATATTATCTTTGAAATATTATTAGAAATATTTCCTGCATATGTGATGGTTTTATAAGTTTTAATTTCATCAGCTTGTTTAGGATATATTAGTTGTAATGCCACTTTTTCCTCTTTTTTACTAATTAGCTTATTTATCATATCTGATGAATAACCGTTAGATGTTGCTATTTGTCTAATTGTGTTAATCTCTCTATCAAAATTACATTTGTTCATAGGAACTGAAAAAGCTCTATGTATCATTGAATTATATGCTGCTAGTCTGTGTGACACAGGGTGGTTAGAATTTAATGAAATTGTTAAATCAGTTTGTGTTGGTTTCGGTAAATTGAATAATCAAGTACATTATTAACTCTTTGAATTTTTAAATCAAGAAAATTGATTGAGCTATTTTCTTCAATTCCTAATGTAAACTTAATTTTCGGGTGTAAATTATTGATGTGGTTGAAAAATACATCTAATTGTCGTTCATTACCCATAAAACAAGCTAATATGTCATCTACATATCTATACAAAAATAAAATATTTTTCGAAATATTACTTTCAAAGATCTTTCTTTCTAAATTGTCCATAAAAATGTTTGCTAAAATAGGTGATATAGGGCTTCCCATTGGTAAACCTTCATTTTGAATATATATCTTATTGTCAAAAGTGAAATAATTCTGATTAATGCATACATCAAATAAATTAAGTATATCTGATATTATTCCTGGATTAATATTTTTATCTCCTAGTAATTTTCTTACAAGTATTAGACATTCTTTAGGAGGAATTTTAGTAAACATGTTAGTTACACCGAACGATATGAGTTTATAGTTATCTTGTAAGTGGATTGCTTTCAACTTTTTGATTAGTTCTATTGAATTTCTGATTGAGTACTGAGATTCATATCCGTGAGTATTGAGTATATTGTTGAGCTTCTTTGCCAATATATTATCAGGAGCATTAACATAAGAGACTACAGGTCTAATTGGTTTCGTTATTTTATGTAATTTAACTGTTCCATATAATTGTGGACAATGAGGATTCTTATGTATGATAGACCTCTTTTCGTAATCATTTAAAAGATAATTTGGATTATTAACAATATCCCTTACATTATACAGGTTACTTCTTGGTCTAGCCAAATATAACTACTAAACATCAGGTAGGCATAAAATGAAATGCAACTTCTGTCATTCTGACGATGATATTGATTTATCGAAACAATTCTCAATTTTTTAGAATTTTCAATAACTTGTATTATATTGTGGAATTAACTAGAGACCTTGAGTATTATTTAAAAACACTAATATGAGCATATTCCACGAAGTAAGGGTCGAGACAGTCAATTTCAATAATTAAAATCTTGACCATCTTTCAATCCTTATAAAAAGTTAGCAGTAGCCCTGAGGAGTGTGAGCTCTTCGGTTGTATAGTTTCTACATAGTATCCAATCATTCCTGAAAATTTGGGCGTTGAGCGATTTTTTTTTAAATGATAAATATCTTGGTCTTACGAAAGTAACTTATAAAACCATTACATATGCAGAAAATATTTCTAATAATATTTCAAAGATAATATCTTTAGCAACACATACAACGATTTCTTTTAAAACAGAAAGTAACATAAGTACAACATTGTTAAATGTAAAAACAAAAATATCACCATTAAAGAAATCTGATATATATATATATTATATATATATATATATATATATATATATATATATATATATATATATATAAACGTAAATGTCCAGAATGTAATGCTGTCTATTTGGGTTAGACCCTTAGAAATTTTGAAATCCGATACAGTGAGCATACAGATTAAAACAACCAGATTAACCCCCCTACGCCAGACATCTACTTGACACCAATCATTCATTAACACCTAACACAAAAATAGAAGTACTACATATTTGTGATAAGAAACAAGAACTGAATTTCCTTGGAGAATTGGAAATTAGAAGACACTTAGGAAACCCCCAATATGAAGTCGTCAATGAACAGATAAATCTAGGTAGTTCTCCACTTTTAAACCCAATACCAAATAATATAACGCAATTAATACAAGAAAAAAATGAAATACGTAAATTATGGCAAACTACCAGACAACAAAAACATCACCAATTATTAAGAGCACATCAAAATAAAATTAATCAACTAATAATAGAACACAAGAATAATGACTGGACAAAGTTTCTAGAAGGTCTCAAAGCGGAGGGCAATTCTCTATGTAAAATTGCCAGAAGGTTTAGAGAACCAAAACGCAATATAAACAAAATTATTGATAATGGACACACAGGAACAAACATGACGGAGATCGCAGAGAAATTTGGGGAGTACTTCCAAAACTATTTCATGAACAACATACCTCATACACAACAGCATCATGACATATTACATACAGTTCACCAACACTTACATTCAATAAAGACACCAAACACAAAAGACCTAGCGACTTACACAGAAATATAAAAAAGCTATCGTCCAGTTAACTTACATAACAAATTACATTATTAAAACTGATTTTTATCCTGATATGGTCAAGATTTCCAACATCATACCAATCGTAAAAGCTAACAAACAACCTAGGTATATGGATAGCTATAGGCCAATTTCCCTTCTAAACAATATAGCAAAAGTGATAGACAGAATGTTATTAAAAAGATTACAATCATTCGTAGATAAAAATCACATTATTCCCCCCGAGCAGTACGGTTTCAGAAGCAGACACAGTACAGTGGCCCAAATAATCAGAGTCATTAACTATATCCGAGAAGGATTTCAAAGTAAACACAAATCGATTATGGTCACAATTGATGTCCAAAAATCTTTTGATTCCGTATGGCTCGAGGGGCTTATTTACAAACTAATTAGATTAAAAGTTCCTGATTATTTAACAAAAATTATGCATTCATATCTGTCTAACAGAAAATTTCATTCAAAAATATATGACTACACAGCAGGACCATATAATATAAGGGCTGGAGTACCGCAGGGCTCTGTTTTATCACCTTTGTTATACTCCCTTTTCGTCCATGATCTCTCAACATCTCCTAAATTATTAACAGCAATGTATGTTGTCGATACTTGTTTTGTAGCAACAGCAAAGAATCAAGATCAAGCACTCAACACTGTACAAACCCATATTAACACCAAAATTACACCATGTTTCGAAGAACACAAACTAGCTAATAACCCTTCAAAAACAGAGGAATAGCTAGAAAAGCCGATCCACTGCAATCTCCGCTTTGCGTAAACGGGCATTATATTGCCCCTAATAATACCCTAAAATATTGAGGGTATACAATGCAAGGAAATACTTCGGCAAATGCGCACATTCCACTACAAATACAAAAGGCTAAGATTCCAATGTGTCGACTATACCCACTCATATGTAAACACAGTAAACTCACAAGCCAGAACAAAATTTTATTGAACGAACAAATCATAAGACCCATACTCACATTCGCTGCACCCATCTACTAGACGGGCACTAAACATAATTTTCACTCCCTCCAGGTGATACAGAACAAGTGTATCAGAATGGCTCTAAATCATAATACGGTCTATCCAAAATTACCTAAAACGTCTTGGTTACACGACACGGCGAATATACCCACTATCAAAGACTTTATTAACAAATTCTCAGATAATTTGTATAACTACTGTCTGCCACAAGATCTTCGAAACAAACTCAAAGACGCAAATCGCGCAGAAGGCATCCGAGATAGTGGGTATAGGCTTCTGCATGGATCGTTAATTACATAATTAGGTTGTTGAATTCCAAACCACATATTCCTCAAAGGAAGTAAAATTCTCGCAGTAATTATACAGAGATTCCTTTGCTTCAATAAACGTCTGCCATGTTGCTTTCTCGAAAACGACTACCCCGTATCAATTCAAAACCCAGTTTTTCAGCTGTTCTCTGGGAAAACCCGAGTCGAAAGATCATAGGAGTGAAAATCTATATTAGGGACAAAGTTGTACAACAAACAAAATAAACGGATAATGCCAATAGCAAGGAGCCGTGAGGTCACACCGGAAAGAAGAGTGGATGTAAAAATTGCCAGGACATCGGCTGTTTTTATATATATTGTATATATAGTTTATGTTCGATATCCATTGTTAACAGGGAATGACAAACTCAACGAAGAACCTTTTTAACTAACTAACTTTCAAACGGTCTTCTTAAGTGATTGTTGTAAAGATCAGCAGATACAGTTTTCTTGGTTTTCTATATCATTGCACGGTTATACTGATCTTAATTGGAAATAATGATATCCAGGATATCCCCATAGGGCTAATAGTATCTAAGCTTAAATATTTGTAATATCACATCTTCTCTCTTTTTTCTATTGACATTATATTAAGTCAATCACAAGGTAGGTCACTTCTTGGTCTAGCCAAAAATAACTACTAAATATCAGGTAGGCATCAACTGAAATGTAACTTCTGTCATTCTAACGATGATGTTTAGGTAAAATCGAAACAATTGTCAATTTTTTAGAATTTTTAACATTTTTCAATATACTGTGGAGTTAACTAGAAACAGTAAGTTTCATTTAAAACACTACCTTGGACTAATTTAGTTGTTCTCTTTATTGTACTTATAAATTTAGTAACTTTGTGAAAAAAAGATATAAGCTTGATGCCTACTGACCGATAAGTAGTCTGGACCGTGTATTTATGGGGGACCTATTATACCACACCATACCATTTATTCACCACATAATATACAAAAGTACATGTGAGGTATACATAGTTCAGTCAGGACAGAAATGATAAAAATCAGACTTTGAGTAAACCAGTTATTTAGCAGAAATTGCTTACTTATTTAATAGAATGATCTAACAGAGAGATTTCTAATTTCAATTTCTTTATTAAAACTAACAAATCTATTGCATAAGCTTACATCAATTTTATTGTTTGCACTTGTTTGTAAACGAGAGAAAGGTTTTACAATGTTATTAGCAGATCTAGTACCATGAGCATGTACATCGGCATGTGTTTCATACATTGGTAAGTTCGTATGAACAAGGTTTATTGTCTCTAGAATATACATACACGGAACAGTAAGAATATCATATTTTATAAATAGATCTTCGCAATGTGTGTTCGGTTTGGCTCTATCAATTATGCGGAGTGCTATAATCGAAACACTCTCTCCATATTACCCCATTGAATGATGCCGTATGATAAATGGCTGTGTATTATCGCAAAGTAGACCGTTCTTAGTACACCATTATTGAGGCAATGTCCTAATTAACGCAAAGCAAATATTTGAGATGAGAGCTTGGAACACAAAGCATCAACATGAGGTGACCAGTTAAGGTATGTATCAAGTACAATACCCAAATACTCAACCGGTTCTGATTTATTCAGTAATCTACTGGATGTAAACATTATCTCCTGAGTTTTAGTAGGATTCATCTTAAGTTTGTTTGCTGAAAACCATGTTTCAGCTTTCATTAAACTTTCATCATTCAAAGCTTCCCCACGCTTTGTTGCTAATATTGCATCGTCGGCAAACAGGAAAAACCCTGTTTGTTCGAAAATTGCAGGTACGTCATTAATATATAACAAAAAGAGCACTGGGCCAAAAACAGAACCCTGTGGTACACTGGATTCTGAGTCCTTGCAGCTTACATAATGTTTTCTGTTTGTCAGGTATGAATTGAAAGGATCAAGTTCTTTATTGCGTACTCCATAGAATTCTAGTAATTGTAGCAGTACATGCTTGTTCACACAGTCAAAGGCGTTGGTAAGGTCACACATACTAGAGATAGTATTTTCCCCCTCGTCGAGTCCCTCAACTATGTAATCAATCAGTGCACTTACTACTTTAGAAGTGGAGTGACCTTTTCTCTAACCAAATTGGGCCGGTGATATAATTAGTTTATTTTCACAGTAGCTTACTAATTCATTCTTAATTATTACTTCCAATTCTTTCCCAACAACAGGAACAATATAAATCGGTCTATAGTTATCTAATAAGTCCTTATCGCCTTTTTTAAATGTTGGTAGAACTTTAGATATTCTAATGGAGTCTCGCCAGTTTCCTTCAGATACGCATTTATTAAAAAGTATGGTGAGCGGCTCAACTACTGAGTTTATGGCGGCTTTCAGCATCCTACTGTTAAGACCATAATAATCGATGCAATTGGAATTTTATAATCCTAAAATAGCTTCACGAACATCAGTTTCCAGAATGGAGGACATAAAGAAAGAAAAAGTAGGTTTATTCATCTTGGTAATAAATGACATAGGATGTATGTTAGGATCAACAATGCCGTTTACAATACTATCCGCTATAGAGCAGAAAAATGCATTAAAATTATCTGCTGTAATGTTGCTGCTTGTGTTTACAGTATTTTTAGTTTTCCTCTCAGAATTTACAATCCTCCAAGCTGTTTTATTTTTATTGTCAGAATTTTGGATTATAGCCGCAAACGCGTTGCGTTTTTCATCTCTTAAAGTCTTCCTATAAGTCATATTCAGCTCTCTATACAGGAGCCAATGATCATAGGAGTTACTCTTTTTAAACCGTTTCTTTGCGGCAAATACACCCTTTCTCAGTTCTCTCGACTGTCTGTTGTACCAGCTGATACCGTTACTTTTATTGTTAACCGATTTTAGTGGAAAACATGTATCAACCAGATTGAGAACATGATCAAGTATAACTCCAGCAGACACGTCTGGGGTCATAATTCCAGTAATTTCAGGCCATGGATTTTCACTTAAAATATCAGAGAATTTTTCAATTTTTGAGTCTGTAATAATTCTCCTTTTAAGAACTAGCTCGTATGAGTTTTGTATACCCAATAGGGATGGGGATGGGTCAATGTTTGTAATAATATTGTCTTAACACGACTTGGATGTGGGGGTTCTCCTTGTAGGAACATGTATTAGATGTTTTAACCCGTACATGCTCATGGTATTTCTCAGATCCGAAGAATGCACATTGTTGCTATCCAGATCAATGTTCAAGTCCCCCATCAAAATGATACCCGAATATTTCCTGTAAAGGAATTCGTTTAAAATTCCTAACTTATCTTTAAAAATATTTTTATCGCCACTAGAGGAAGACCTGTAGATATTCAAAAGAACACATTTTTTATTTATCTCTGCTCCGCAAAACTCTGCGTGAAAAGACGCACAGAATGTAGAAACATCAATAGCTCTCAAATCAACCTTACAACTGGATTAAATTGCTACACCCCCGTGAAGAGAGTTTTTCCTACAATATAATGACGTTAAATTCTAATTATGTATATTAATTCAACCACTGTTTAGAAATACATGAAATGTCAATAGGGGTGGATTGAGTAAATATATGGATGTCATCGATTTTATTGCTTAAACATTGAACATTGATATCCAAAATGGCAAATTTAGGAAACATACATTTATTAGCCGTTTGACATTGGTTTAAATTGATTTTGTCGAAAAAACTCATTTATATAAATTCCTTGAGGCCAAATTTCAGCTCTAAGCAATTTTTCTAAATTACTTGATGGTATTGATATCTTGAAAGAAGCATATCTTTGAGGAAACCTTGACCTGAGCTGCCTGACCTCAATATTCGAATCAACGGTCTTTGGGTGCTCTCTCACATCATCAGTCGTAGTATCCGGATGCCAATTTGTAGAGTGGTAATGTGTGACAAATACTGATTTCGCTGCTTTTATAGAAATTTTTTCGTCGCACATTGATCCGATCACTAAATTTTTGAGTTTGAAGTTGATCTTACTGTCCGTAACTGCTCTACTTGGTCCTGGGAGCTCTTTATTTATGTGTACATAGTCAGCACATAAGTTAGCCATTTCAGGTAGATAAACAGCTGATGATACATTTTCTGGAGAAATAAAGTTGTTTGCTGATGCATTATTTGAAGTAGGACGGTGAAGTGTAACCTCCTCTTTATTGCAGGTATTTGTAATGGCAGACATTGAGTTTAGTTTCTCTTGAGATTTTATTATATTATATAATAATAGTATAGTTTAGTATAGTTTATTGACGTTTAGTATACAACTAGTACATATCGTCACAAATTATGAAGTTATTTAGATTTTGATACAATAATTAAAAACACTTATGTAAATTTCATAGTCCACTAAAATATAAGCATATAATAACACAATAGCAATAAATAACATAAATATATAAAACGTAAAAACAAAAATAAATATGAATGCAGATGTTAATTGGTTCAACACAGTCCAAATACATAAATAGTCAAAGAGTCACAGATAACAGTCAAATATTACATTAAAAAATCAATAATTAAAAGAATATATGAATCTATATATATACGAGTACCATTAAAAATCATCGGTTTGGGAACCGATATGTAAGTCAAGGGTTACTGCAGAACGCAATAAAGTCATCCACACTACAAAAACAGTGTGCCAATAACAATTTCTTGATTAATTTCGAAAAACCAATTTTATTTAATTTTTTTATGTCAGTACCCTTATAGTATTTTTGCAATGCATTATATAAATTATAATTCAGCCTGTTGTTCTGAGATAAACAAATTCTTGATCTTTGAGGCACAATGGATGTCGCATTCCTAGTGTCATATCCATGTACATCCAAAATAATAATATCAATAATAATAATAATAATAATAATAATAATAATTATTGGGGGAATAGTTGTCACAGTAACATTACATATAAATAGCTCTGTGAAAATCAGATATTTGACTTGGTATTTTTGTGAATTAATTATTTTTTGTGAGAGCAGCACGTTAATAAGAGTATATTTTGTTTGTGCAATTGTGGAAGACATCAAAAACTAAAAGTTTAGTGATATACACTTGTTTTTACCATCCAACTGTAAGTATAAAAATAATTTATTTATACTGATAACAGTAATTAACATCTTGGACATTGATGTTATTCCACCACGGTAAAAATTTTGGTTAAAATATTAGCTGAAAATCACGAGAAATAGAAATATTTGATATTTAGATTTGCTCCATTGGCAAATACTGAATAGGAATGTCGGACGCTGATCCTGAAGTTCCACATGAGTCATCGGAAGCGTGTATTAGATGTCGGAAAACTGTAAAAAAAATTAACTACGCATCTCGGTGTACCAAATGCGGTACTTTATCACACAATAGTTGCTTAAAGGACGTGAAAAATGTGAAACATATGAGTGACGGCTCAGTGATTTGCTGTGGGGATACAGAGAGAAAGGTTAAAGAAGTAAAAGATACGAAATCAGATTATGAATTGGGTAGTGTGGCAGATAAGATCACAATTAAATACCTAGAAGAGATAATAAAACAAAAAGATTTAATAATTAAAAATCAGGAAGTTGCAATTCAAAAACAAGATCTCGCCATAAACTGTCTAAGGGACCAACTATCTTTATTAAAATGTGTTACCACGGATGCAACTTCTTCACATTTAAATCTAGATGTACCGAAAAATTCAACAGTTCTCAGAACTCCTACTCTACCCTCTCCGCTATCAAAAAATGGAAATACACCTGTAATAAAATGTAATGATCCCTGTAAAAATCAGCCGGTAACAACGAATGCTTTAAGAAATGCACTTCATAATGCAAAAACTGTCCAGGTTTGCCATGATGTGGTTAATTTGACAAAGAGTGATTTATTGGATGCGGGAACAAAGAAGAAGACAACAAGAAACATATTGAAAGGAAGTAACGGAGATTTCTCAAAATGCCCATTCAAAGCAGCAGTATCCTTCACAAATAGCCATAGACATTATCACGTGACAAATTTTGAACCCGACGTAGACCCAAATGATTTAAAGGACTATTTGAAAAATTATGCGCCCAATGTTATAGTTATAAAATTGAATTCACGTCAACCTAGTGCTTATTCATCATTCAAAATTTCGGTGCCTGTTAATGAAGTGGACAGTATTCTTAAGAATGATATATGGCCAGACAATATATCGGTAAATAGGTTTTTTTCAGGGAGACGTCAAATTCAGTTCACCAGTTAGTACATAATTTGTGTGAAGATGATAATATATTCATTGATACAATGCTTTTTGAAAAATTTGAGTACTCAGTATTTCATCTAAATGTCCAAAGTCTTACAAATAAAGTCAATAACCTGACTGTATTCTTGGATGAATATCCATTTGATATACTCTGCATTGGTGAGCACTGGCTTGATATAAATAGTTTAGAGAGCATCAAATTAAGTGGTTACTCATTAGCATCTAGTTACTGTAGATCTTCCAGAAAATTACATGGTGGTGTAGCTTTATTTGCATCTCATCATATTAATTTAAGTTATATTGATATCAGTGACTTTTGTATACCTTTCCATGCGGAGTTCTGTGCTGCTGAAATAAAACAAAGAAATTGTGTTTTGTTAGCCATATACAGATCATCCAGTAAAGGCAAATTAGAAATATTTGTGGATCAGCTACAGAGTGTTATTAATAAGTTATACACAAAGTACAAATCTATTATTATCATGGGGGATTTTAATCTAGACTTGAATGATGATAGTGAGTACTCAAAGATTTTGATAAATATTTTTTGTGCGTATGGTCTAAGGCACTTGGTTCATATGCCGACTAGAATAACTAACACAACTAGCTCATGTATTGATAATATAGTCACAAACTTAGATGATGATAAACTCCATACAGGGGTGTATGAACCATTAGTGTCGGATCATAGTGGTAATTATTTGTTTTTTAGAATTGATCATTGTAATAATACATCCGTTAGGAAGTGTATGAGAAGAATTGTAAATAATAATAATTTAATTAGTTTTGTAAACCAAATTCAGGAAGTTCAATGGCCTGATTCTGGACGACTAAATTCGGATCAGTATGCAAATCTCATTACCGATATACTGTCTACATGTGCTGATACATGTTTTCCTTTGAAATCAATTGCTCATAGAAAGACAGCTTTAAACTGGTTTACAAGCGAACTTAAGACAATGCGTAACGAAGTCTACCATTTGAGAGAGAAATTTAGGTCTGAAAAATCACTCTTAGATTGGTATAAATACTGTCAATTGCGGAAAGACTACCGTAAATCGCTTAAAATTGCGAAAAAGAATGCATATGAAAAAAACATTAATGAGTCAGATAACAAGAGTAAAGCTATCTGGAGTATTGTAAATCAGGAAAGAAACACTAAACATCAGAACAGAGTGTCGCACACATTAGAATCTAGTGAATTTAACAAATTTTTCGCAGGCATATCGGAAACTATTCTGAAAAGTATTGACAGTCCTCAAACTGACCCATTACATTTTTTGAATGCCCTACCTAGACCATCATCATCCTTTTTCATGTCGTCAATTTTGGAGACTGATGTTCACGAGGCTGTATTATCTCTAAAATGTAAGCCAAGTCTGGATTTTTATAATTTAAACGCAAAGATGATTAAAGTTACTTTGACTTCGCTAGTTGGACCATTGACAACCTTATACAACAAATGTATAAATGAGGGGAACTGGCCCCACGTACTGAAAATATCAAAAATTATTCCGGTATTCAAAAGTGGCGACATCGATCTCGTTAACAACTATAGGCCTATAGCTATTATACCTATAATCTCCAAAATATTTGAAATACTGATAAAAAATAAACTAAGCTCCTATTTAGAACATAAGAACTTAATATCTGAATGTCAATTTGGGTTTCAGAAACATAAGTCAACCATTCTGGCAATCTTGAATGTGATTGAGAGCATAGTTGAGGGTCTGGATGCGGGTAAAAACACGTACGCCATTATGTGTTACCTAACTAAGGCCTTCGACTGTGTGAGCTCGGACATTTTATTGCGAAAGATGGAACATTACGGATTCCGTGGTCGAGAGTTGGAATTGTTTAAATCTTATTTGGAAAATCGTCAGCAATACGTAAGCTACAATGGCTGTGAATCTAGTCGGATGTCGGTAAACTATGGAGTCCCGCAGGGTTCAGTGTTAGGACCATTATTATTTTTACTATACATAAACGATCTACCGGCGTCTCTTGAGTGTCGATCGGTTTTATTTGCAGACGATGCTACATTCTTAACGAAAGGAGAGGAAAATGTCAGCATCGAGAATCTAAAGTTAGCTAAATCTTGGTTTGATTCAAACAATTTGAAATTAAACGATGGGAAAACTAAAAAAATAACATTTAGCTCTGTGAAACGAGGTACCAAAGGGGAATCTGTGAAATTGTTGGGTATCACATTAGATCCTGGTATCAATTGGGGGGACCACATAGACTCACTATGCTCAAAGATTTCATCACAGATTTTTGCAATGAGACAATTACGCTCATCTATTGGTAGTAATCTTGTTATGCGTACGATTTACTTTGCGTTGATCCACAGTCATCTGGCTTATGGTATCTCTCTATGGGGTAACTCTAGCAGAGTACAAAGAGTCTTTACACTTCAGAAGACTGCTTTGCGCATTATTCATAATGCAAAAAGTCGAGTACATTGCAGTGGACTTTTCGCGGAATATGGGATCCTGCCATTGCCTTGCATGTACATGTTTGAGACACTTCTGTGTATTCATAGGGGTGTACTACATATGGCAACTCATTCTGGTGTTCACTGTTATACCACCAGAGGTGCAGAGCGACTCATTGTGCCTTTTTCTAGGCTGCATCAAACACAATACAACAAACTAGATGTTAGATTGTATAATAAGTTTCTAGATTTGCATGCTGATAAGAATGTGAAAAATATGAGCCAGAATCAGTTCTATAGATTTTCAAAACAATTTTTACTACAAAATTGTTTTTACGCAGTTCGGGACTACATGTCGTTCAATTATTAGTCTTACTAATTCATTCTCACATATATGTTACTTCAGAAATCTAATTTTATGGAAATATTGGTTTAACTTTATTTCTATTCTATTATCTGATTTAGGAATTTTGATAACTACTTAGTAATTTAATATTAGGACTACACAAATGCTTTTGTATTTAAAACTGGTCAATAAATCGTATCGTATCGTATCGTAATAATAATAATAATAATAATAATAATAATAATAATAATAATAATAATAATAATAATAATAATAATAATAATAATAATACTTAATGCTGAGTTGTATGCATATGGCAAGCGTTGTTGTACTTCAGTCAGAGCAGCTTTG
Organism: Galeruca laticollis; assembly: GCA_963921935.1. Lineage (NCBI taxonomy): Eukaryota > Metazoa > Arthropoda > Insecta > Coleoptera > Chrysomelidae > Galeruca > Galeruca laticollis. Next base: position 16,339,294 of record OY998183.1, on the reverse strand, counting down.
AAAAATGTTTAGTTTGTACGGATTCCTTAACTGCCACTCTCTCGACAAAAAATCGTTTTTCTGCAAATGAATGGGTTGTACGCATTCAAGAATTATCAACCCATCTATACAGTATGCAAAGGACTATTTCAATAATGTGGATACCTGGGCATACTGATATTACCGGTAATACTGAAGCCGATCTAGTAGCTAAAAAAGCCACAAGCGGAACAGTTGACAAAGGCATACCTAACACCTTCCTGGATATGAAAACGGATATAAAGAATAAAATTTACGAAGCATGGCAGAACAGATGGAATACATATGACGGACAATTAAGACACATTAAACCGAGCGTACAAAAATGGTTCTACCCCAAAACTCTTACAAGGCGTGAACAAGTCGTCCTCAGCCGATTAAGGATAGGCCACACAAACCTAACCCATTTACACCTCCTCCTTGGAAAGAACAAACCTAGATGTGAGAAGTGCGGCATCCCACTGACAACACAACATATATTTACTTGTGCAGCCTTCAATTTTCACAGACAATTCCTCAAAATACCCCAGATCGAAAACATCCTTAGAAACCAAAATGACGAGCTTAACCAGGTGATAACTTATCTAAAGTCCACAAATTTATTTTATAAAATATAAATTACCCCAATGATATATTGACGAGCACAATGACCTAGATGTCGATGCTCAAACACAAAAAAAAATAAAATAATACTTAATGCTGAGTTGTATGCAATATGGCAAGCGTTGTTGTACTTCAGTCAGAGCAGCTTTGAAAAATGTTTAGTTTGAACGGATTCCTTAACTGCCACTCTCTCGACAAAAAATCGTTTTTCTGCAAATGAATGGGTTGTACGCATTCAAGAATTATCAACCCATCTATACAGTATGCAAAGGACTATTTCAATAATGTGGATACCTGGGCATACCGATATTATCGGTAATACTGAAGCTGATCTAGTAGCAAAAAAAGCCACAAGCGGAACAGTTGACAAAGGCATACCTAACACCTTCCTGGATATGAAAACGGATATAAAGAATAAAATTTACGAAGCATGGCAGAACAGATGGAATACATATGACGGACAATTAAGACACATTAAACCGAGCGTACAAAAATGGTTCTACCCCAAAACTCTTACAAGGCGTGAACAAGTCGTCCTCAGCCGATTAAGGATAGGCCACACAAACCTAACCCATTTACACCTCCTCCTTGGAAAGAACAAACCTAGATGTGAGAAGTGCGGCATCCCACTGACAACACAACATATATTTACTTGTGCAGCCTTCAATTTTCACAGACAATTCCTCAAAATACCCCAGATCGAAAACATTCTTAGAAACCAAAATGACGAGCTAAACCAGGTGATAACTTATCTAAAGTCCACAAATTTATTTTATAAAATATAAATTACCCCAATGATATACCGACGAGCACAATGACCTAGATGTCGATGCTCAAACACAAAAAAAAAAATAATAATAATAATAATAATAATAATAATAAGCCTCTCCAAAGCCAACCCAACGTCCCCGTCGTGAGAGGCGGACAACGTTTTAACCGTCCAACTGGGCTCTGGTACCGCTCCATCGGTTAGCAGCCCATGAAGTGTGAAGTCATGCTCCGAAAAATATAAGAAGCAAACAAGGCGGCGCAGGACAGCCAGCTGCTCCTGATCGGAACCGTCCTGATGCTCAGCTCGCAACGAATGACGACTTGGCAACAGATAACCAACCAGTACCCGCTAAAAATGTTTTGCAGGACATCCGCCCTGCAACCACTTCAATGAGAACGCAGGAACTTGCCCAAGATGTTTTACCGGTACAACCGATAACCACAAAGGCAGGAAAACCCAGAACACGCATGATGTGGACCACGGAAATGAACATTGATGTCATGCGTTGTTATTTCACAGCCACACACCTAGAAACCATTACAACGGGATATAGATTTGACCTTCACCGCTTGTTGATAAATCAATATCCTCAATTAGCTGATCAAATAACCGAACAACGTCTAATAGACCAGAAAAGGGTGATAATAAAAAATAACAGACTAACTGTACATGAGATAGAACAAATTAAACAAAAAGTGGCAAAACATCTATATACAGACAAAGAGCAGCGAGAAACTGAAATAACCCAACAAAACCAAGTCGAAATATTCCAAACACAACCATACATATCCCAATCACCCACACAACCACACACACCGCAATTACCCGAAGACACCGAAACACATAGTGTAAGAGAAAGACTCACAGAGGAAATGAGAATGAATTTGCAATTTGGGAAAATAGCGACCCCACAAAAAGAAATAGAATACCAAAACTACAGTTTAGACATGAAACGAAGAGCCTGATAAAAATTGTAAACGAGGAAATAATAACAGAATATTTTAAAGATGCAAACACACTGTAAGAAATACAAACAATCGTATATGCTGCAGCTGCAGTTATATCATGTAACAACCAAAAAATAAGAGAACCGGCACAGAGAAAGGAAAAAGCGGCTAAACCCAGGTGGCAGATCAGACTGGAGAGGGCTGTTCAGCGACTCAGGGAGGATATAGGTAGAACACAACAATATATCAACGGAAACAGATCAAAAAAAATTGTAAAACATATAGAACAGAAAACAAATGACAACAACCAACGAACAGTGACTGAAATGATTGGCGCCGCAAAACAAAAACTTAAAGTATACGCCGCCAGATTGAGAAGGTATAAAGACTCCAACAACAGAAAAACAGACAACATACTATTCACACAAAACCAGAAACTATTTTATAATAAACTGAACATCAGGGAACAAATACAGATAATAGCACCTAACCGAAAGGAAATAGCGGAATTCTGGAGAGGAATATGGTCTGATAGGAAGCAACATAAAGAAAAAGCAACATGGATTATAGAAGAAGAAAAAAAGCACAAAAATGTCATAGAACAACAGGAACACATAATAACAGTAGAAGAATTGACAGACACAATTAAAAACACACACAATTGGAAATGTCCTGGAACTGACCAACAAAGGACGAAGAAATAATGACAGAGAATATTGAAATCAATAGAGGTATCTTCCAACGAGACTCGCTCAGCGCCCTATGGTTCTGTATGTGCCTGAATCCCTTATCAAATGCATTAATTGACACAAATCATGGATTCCAAATCAAACATCATAAAACAGTTAAACACACCATCAACCACCTACTGTACATGGATGGTGTCAAATTATATGCTCCATCTCAAACACAAATGTAAAACTTGCTCAAAGTTACAGTACATATCACAAACGACATAAAAATGGAATTCGGAATCAACAAATGCAAAATACTACACATAGAAAGAGGAAAATGGAAGGAAGAGATAGAGACAGAAATACTGAACGATGAAGAACTAAGAAACATGCAACAAAATGAAACATACAAATACTTAGGATTCCAACAGAGCACAAGGATAAACCATACAGAAATAAAAGAACATATTGTACAAGAATACAAAAAACGACTAACATTACTAATGAACACTAAGTTGAATTCCAAAAACCTCTTCAAAGCAATAAACACATACGCAATTCCCCTCCTTACATATTCATTCGGGATTATCAAATGGACGAAAACTGACCTTTAAAACATCATCAGACTTACGAGAACAGAACAAACAAAACATAGAAACCATCTCCCACACGAATGCAAAGAAAGAATAACAATAGGAAGAAAAGAAGGAGGAAGAGGAATGATGGATGTTGTCACAGTTCACACAAAACAGATACAAAAACTCAAAAATGTCTTCTATAGTAAACAGTCATCATAACATAGAGCAATTGTACAAGAAGACAGAGAATACACACCTCTCAACCTCTCATACGCAGCAAATATACAATACACCAACGCAACAGAAGAGGATAGAAGAATGGGTGAAGAAAAAATTACATGGTGAAAATACTTACAACATGAAAAACGAATACATCAGTAAGACTGACTCGTACAAATGGCTCCAAAAAGGTGAACTCTATCCTGAAACAGAAGGCTTCACATTAGCGATCCAGGATCAGGTTATCGCTACAAGAAATTACAAAAAATACATAATGGAAGACCCTAACGCCACAGACGACAAATGCAGTAAATGCTACCAATTTCCCGAAACAACCTACCACATTACGGCAGGATTTAAGTTGATGGCTGGATCTGAATATACTAATAGACATAATACAGCGGCAAATATTATAGACCAGGAGCTTGCACTACAACATAAACTCATCACCGAAACACAACCATATTACACATACACATCACAAACAATATTGGAAAACGAAGAATACAAAGTATATTGGGATATAACTATTAATACAGACAAAACATTAATGCACAATAGACCGGATATAACATTACAAATCAAAAAAGAGAAGATCACCCACATTATTGATATTGTAGTTCCATCTGACAATAATATAAACAACAAATACAGAGAAAAGAAAGATAAATACCAGCAGTTAGCCACAGAAATAGAACGAATATGGAAACAGAAACAAGTAATTGTAAGTCCTTTTATAATATCTGTTACAGGAATTACCCCCAAAAACATTCATCACACACCTCACGCAGTTAAATCTTTCAAAATACACTCACACCCAGATACAAAAAGCAGTCATCCTACACATATGCAATATCATCAGATCATTTCTAAACCAAAGATAGAGTAAAAGTAGACTTGAGTGCAAACTCCGTCTGCTATTTACAAGAAATCACAATTGTGAGAAATAGAGAGGAATAATAATAATAATAATAATAATAATAATAATAATAATAATAATAATAAATAGATGATACTTTAGATACTTGGAAACAAAAACTTGCAGTTGCTTCTAAAAGATTAAAAAGATATCAGGAGAGCTACCAACGCAAAATCCAAAACAACTTCTTTTCAAAAAATCAGAAGGGCTTCTATAGATCGGTTAACGAACAACCTGGTTCTAAAGGACAACCGCCAAAGAAGGAGGATTTACAGACATTTTGGGAAGGAATGTGGTCGAAGGAAATCGAACACCAGGAAAATACACCTTGGATCAAAACAGAAATTCAGAACAACAACCATCTACATATGGAAGAAATAATATTTACATTACAAGATCTAAAAAAGGTGATAAAAAACTTGGCCAACTGGAAAGCACCAGGGAACGACGGTATACAAAATTTCTGGTACAAAAAACTTACGGCTACCCATCATCACCTGACCAACCAATTTAATATCGCTCTAAGAAACCCTGACCAACTACCAGACTTCCTTACAAATGGTGTAACTTATCTTCTTCCAAAATCTGATCAAACCCAAGATCCTTCTCAATATAGACCCATCACGTGTCTTCCTACAATGTACAAAATCTTCACTGCAGCACTATGTGATAAACTGTACGCATACCTAGAAACTAATGATATTCTAACTGAGGAGCAGAAAGGGTGCAAAAGAAAATATATGGGCTGCAAGGAACAAATAACAATCGATAATGTGATATTGGAACAAATCAGAAAGAAGAACAGAAATCTATACATGGCTTATATAGACTATCGGAAGGCTTTCGACTCAGTGCCCCACAGTTGGTTAATAAAAACTTTGGAAATTTACAATATACACCCTGTGGTGGTTAGGTTTCTAAAAAGTACTATGAGTAATTGGAAAACAAAACTCAAAATTAACCTAAATCACACAGAACTAGAAACTGAATCTATCAGTATTAAAAGAGGAATCTTTCAAGGAGATACACTTTCCGCTCTATGGTTCTGCTTGTGTTTAAACCCATTATCACGTGGCCTAAACCACACAGGATATGGAGCAACTATTAGAGCGGATCGAAACTCAACAACCATAAGTCATCTATTCTTTATGGATGATCTGAAACTATATGCCGCGTGCAAAAAACACCTAGAATCCAACTTAAAACTCATGCACCAGTGGAGCACAGATGTCGGAATGTCGTTTGGTATGGAAAAATGCCAAACTGTATCGGTTGAAAAGGGAAAGCTAGAAGAAGGAGAACCTATAGAACTACAGCCAGGCAAATATATTGAAGCCATGACAGACAAACCCTACAAGTACTTAGGAATCCTTCAGACACACAAGATAGAACATAAAGAAATAAAAGCCATATTAACCACCGAATTCGAAAAACGCCTTTACAACCTCTTAAAAAGTAAGCTAAATTCAAGAAACCTTACCACGGCCATAAATAGCTACGCCATATCCGCTCTTCAGTACTCCTTCGGAATAATTAAATGGATTCAAACGGACCTGGAAGCAGTAAACAGAAAGATTAGAACCGAACTAACAAAACATAGAAAACACCATCCAAAAGCGTCCGTCGAAAGGGTAAATTTACCTAGAGAAAAAGGAGGTAGAGGAATAAAAGATGTTGTGGAAGCTTGCACTCAGCAAATTACAGGCTTGAGGAGTTTTTTCCGCCACCAAAATAGTCAACTTCATAAAGCCATAGTGAAAACAGATACGGGTTATACACCTTTAAACCTAAGCATGGAAAACTTTACGCCCTTTAATACACGAAATGAGGAAGATAAAATTAGAAATTGGCGTTCAAAAGAATTGCACGGAAGATTCATTAATGATTTACAGAAAGACACGATAGATCAAGATAAATCGGTTGAATGGCTTAAAACTGGAACGCTGTTCCCAGAAACTGAAGATTTTATGGTTGGTATACAAGATCAGGTTATAAAAACGAGGAATTACCAAAAGTATATCTTGAAGGAAGAAATGCCAACAGATAGGTGCAGAAAGTGCAACAGAAGTCAGGAAACGATTGAACACATTCTTTCTAGTTGCCAAAGCATAGCTGAAACTAAATATCTGGAACGACACAACAAAGTTGCCACAGTAGTATACCTAGAAGTACTGAAAAAACTTAACCTTGATCCACAAAACAACGAGCCATATTACAAATATAAGCCCCCTCCAGTTATCGAAAATCAGTATGTTAAGATCTACTGGGATAAAACTATCATGACGGACGTAACAGTACGACACAACAGGCCGGACATCACAGTCATTAATAAACAATCCAAGCAAGCTCTGCTTATTGACATATCGATCCCAAATAATTCTAACACAGAAAGCAAATACAATGAAAAATTAAGCAAATACGCCGAGCTAAGGACCGAAATAAAAGAATTGTGGAATTTTAAAGAAGTCAAGATCATTCCAGTTGTTTTATCCTGTATGGGGCTAATTCCCAAGAAACTAAGTACTTCCCTCAAAGACATTGATATTCCTGAGTCAACGTACCGATTAATGCAAAAATCTGTAATCCTGGATGCGACAAACATTGTTAGGTCATTTCTAGAATAGTGACACCCAACGGAAGTCTTGCTGTTGAGGCCGACTGTCGTTGAAACACGCCGGGTGTAAATCCGGTGACACAAAAAGGAAAATAATAATAATAATAATAATAATAATAATAAGGGGTTAAAATGGTAGTGAAGCGTCTCTTATAGCCTCTTCTACCAATTCCTGCTCGCACCTCCACGTTGGTAGCCCCGGTAACTATCTCTGGGGATTCGGGGTCGAGTAACCATCCCCGGTGGCGGATCTGCAGCAGATGGGCTAACGCGAGAGGGAGAACCACCACCACGCGGGGTAGCATCCCGTATGGTGTGAAAAAAAAGTGCTTTCAACACACGAAGAAATCGTTACTCGGGCGGGGAAGGATTAGATGCTGGTCCTTTCAATCGGAACCGTCAGGATGTCCAGCATGTAGATGAGAATGGTGGGGGCACCTCTCATCGAAACGTACCCCATCAACCGCTTGAACCTACGGCGCCTCGGAGACGTGTTGTGCGACAGCCTGTCGCACCCACTGAACCAAATCAGGCACAATCAGAAAGACGACGTATGAAATGGGACAATGAAACCAACAAACAAGTAATACGTTCGTTTTTCACAGTTACGGCACTGGAGACTGATATGACGATGTACCGCATGCGACTGCATAATCACTTCATTGAGAAAATGCCACACCTAAATCACCCCTCAGAACAACGAATAGCAGATCAACGTAGAGCTATCATAAGAAATAACCTAATACCTCTACCTGCAATCGAACAAATAAGGGCAGAGGTGGAGAGGGAGATTAATCAACAGCCTATAAATGAGACCCCAGAGACTCAGGAACAAGAAAGTAGAGGACCTGAAGCTGACCTACCACTATTAAGTCTTCGACCCTCAGTAATCAACCGTCAAACATTATGGGAAGAAAACTACCAACAAAATCTTACTGAATTCAGAGGATCCGACCCTGCCAGCAGGCCGGCGCTACCAAAACTCATTTATACTCCAAACACGCACTCTCTCTTAGGAATTGCTAATCAAATTCTGGAAAGTCAATTGGATGCAGATATGAACCTCGAGGAAATACATCTTCACGTGTATTGCGCAGCTCTAGCAACAATCAAAGCCAACAAACAAAAAATACTAAAAGCACCTAAGACACGTACGCCTCAAAAACCGAGATGGGAACAAAGACTTAGTACCAAAATCGAGAATTTGAGAAAAGAAATTGGTAGAATTCAACAAATAGCAAATGGGCAAAAATCCAAAAAGCTGCTAAATAAAATCCCGGTCCAGATTAAACAACAGCTGGAAGGAAAAACAACAAATGAAATAAAAACAATTATAGATGATACCTTAGATACCTGGAAACAAAAACTTGCAGTTGCTTCTAAAAGATTAAAAAGATATCAGGAGAGCTACCAACGCAAAATCCAAAACAACTTCTTTTCAAAAAATCAGAAGGGCTTCTATAGATCGTTTAACGAACAACCTGGTTCTAAAAGACAACCGCCAAAGAAGGAGGATTTACAGACATTTTGGGAAGGAATGTGGTCGAAGGAAATCGAACACCAGGTAAATACACCTTGGATCAAATCAGAAATTCAGAACAACAACCATCTACATATGGAAGAAATAATATTTACATTACAAGATCTAAAAAAGGTAATAAAAAACTTGGCCAACTGGAAAGCACCAGGGAACGACGGTATCCAAAATTTCTGGTACAGAAAACTTACGGCTACCCATCATCACCTGACCAACCAATTTAATATCGCTCTAAGAAACCCTGACCAACTACCAGACTTCATTACGAATGGTGTAACTTATCTTCTTCCAAAATCTGATCAAACCCAAGATCCTTCTCAATATAGACCCATCACGTGCCTTCCTACAATGTACAAAATCTTCACTGCAGCACTATGTGATAAACTGTACGCATACCTAGAAACTCATGATATTCTAACTGAGGAGCAGAAAGGGTGCAAAAGAAAATATATGGGCTGCAAGGAACAAATAACAATCGATAATGTGATATTAAAACAAATCAGAAAGAAGAAACAGAAATCTATACATGGCTTATATAGACTACCGGAAAGCTTTCGACTTAGTGCCCCACAGTTGGTTAATAAAAACTTTGGAAATTTACAATATACACCCTGTGGTGGTTAGGTTTCTAAAAAGTACTATGAGTAATTGGAAAACAAAACTCAAAATTAACCTAAATCACACAGAACTAGAAACTGAATCTATCAGTATTAAAAGAGGAATCTTTCAAGGAGATACACTTTCCGCTCTATGGTTCTGCTTGTGTTTAAACCCATTATCACGTGGCCTAAACCACACAGGATATGGAGCAACTATTAGAGCGGATCGAAACTCAACAACCATAAGTCATCTATTCTTTATGGATGATCTGAAACTATATGCCGCGTGCAAAAAACACCTAGAATCCAACTTAAAACTCATGCACCAGTGGAGCACAGATGTCGGAATGTCGTTTGGTATGGAAAAATGCCAAACTGTATCGGTTGAAAAGGGAAAGCTAAAAGAAGGAGAACCTATAGAACTACAGCCAGGCAAATATATTGAAGCCATGACAGACAAACCCTACAAGTACTTAGGAATCCTTCAGACACACAAGATAGAACATAAAGGAATAAAAGCCATATTAACCACCGAATTCGAAAAACGCCTTTACAACCTCTTAAAAAGTAAGCTAAATTCAAGAAACCTTACCACGGCCATAAATAGCTACGCCATATCCGCTCTTCAGTACTCCTTCGGAATAATTAAATGTACTCAAACGGACCAGGAAGCAGTAAACAGAAAGATTAGAACCGAGCTAACAAAACATAGAAAACACCATCCAAAAGCGTCTGTCGAAAGGGTAAATTTACCTAGAGAAAAAGGAGGTAGAGGAATAAAAGATGTTGTGAAAGCTTGCACTCAGCAAATTGCAGGCTTGAGGAGTTTTTTCCGCCACCAAAATAGTCAACTTCATAAAGCCATAGTGAAAACAGATACGGGTTATACACCTTTAAACCTAAGCATGGAAAACTTTACGCCCTTTAATACACGAAATGAGGAAGATAAAATTAGAAATTGGCGTTCAAAAGAATTGCACGGAAGATTCATTAATGATTTACAGAAAGACACGATAAATCAAGCTAAATCGGTTGAATGGCTTAAAACTGGAACGCTGTTCCCAGAAACTGAAGGTTTTATGGTTGGTATACAAGATCAGGTTATAAAAACGAGGAATTACCAAAAGTATATCTTGAAGGAAGAAATACCAACAGATAGGTGCAGAAAGTGCAACAGAAGTCAAGAAACGATTGAACACATTCTTTCTAGTTGCCAAAGCATAGCTGAAACTAAATATCTAGAACGACACAACAAAGTTGCCACAGTAGTATACCTAGAAGTACTGAAAAAGCTTAACCTTGATCCACAAAACAACGAGCCATATTACAAATATAAGCCCCCTCCAGTTATCGAAAATCAGTATGTTAAGATCTACTGGGATAAAACTATCATGACGGACGTAACAGTACGACACAACAGGCCGGACATCACAGTCATTAATAAACAATCCAAGCAAGCTCTGCTTATTGACATATCGATCCCAAATAATTCTAACACAGAAAGCAAATACAATGAAAAACTAAGCAAATACGCCGAGCTAAGGACCGGAATAAAAGAATTGTGGAATCTTAAAGAAGTCAAGATCATTCCAGTTGTTTTATCCTGTATGGGGCTAATTCCCAAGAAACTAAGTACTTCCCTCAAAGACATTGATATTCCTGAGTCAACCTACCGATTATTGCAAAAATCTGTTATCCTGGATGCGACAAACATTGTTAGGTCATTTCTAGAATAGTGACACCCAACGAAAGTCTTGCTGTTGAGGCCGACTGTCGTTGAAACACGCCGGGTGTAAATCCGGTGACAAAAAAAGGAAAATAATGATAATAATAATAATAATAATAATAATAATAATAATATGGCAAGCGTTGTTGTACTTCTGTCAGAGCAGCTTTGAAAAATGTTTAGTTTGCACGGATTCCTTAACTGCCACTCTCTCGACAAAAAATCGTTTTTCTGCAAATGAATGGGTTGTACGCATTCAAGAATTATCAACCCATCTATACAGTATGCAAAGGACTATTTCAATAATGTGGATACCTGGGCATACCGATATTACCGGTAATACTGAAGCTGATCTAGTAGCAAAAAAAGCCACAAGCGGAACAGTTGACAAAGGCATACCTAACACCTTCCTGGATATGAAAACGGATATAAAGAATAAAATTTACGAAGCATGGCAGAACAGATGAAATACATATGACGGACAATTAAGACACATTAAACCGAGCGTACAAAAATGGTTCTACCCCAAAACTCTTACAAGGCGTGAACAAGTCGTCCTCAGCCGATTAAGGATAGGCCACACAAACCTAACCCATTTACACCTCCTCCTTGGAAAGAACAACCCTAGATGTGAGAAGTGCGGCATCCCACTGACAACACAACATATATTTACTTGTGCAGCCTTCAATTTTCACAGACAATTCCTCAAAATACCCCAGATCGAAAACATTCTTAGAAATCAAAATGACGAGCTTAACCAGGTGATAACTTATCTAAAGTCCACAAATTTATTTTATAAAATATAAATTACCCCAATGATATATCGACGAGCACACAGACCTAGATGTCGATGCTCAAACACAAAAAAATAATAAAAATAATAATAATAATAATAATAATAATAATAATAATAATAATAATAATAATAGCAGTGCTTGGGAAGATATTAATAAGGTACAACAAAAGCTACAAAAGAAGAGAACAAAATAAAACATTCTTTAAAAAGGAAAGGGCATTCTACCAAGAATTAATCTCCAACAAACAGAAGATCGAAAATATGCCAGACAAAAACAAGCCCCGCGGAATTTTGGAAAAATACATGGAAAACAAAAGGTGAACATAACAGGAGAGCCACATGGTTAGAAGCTGAGAAGAAAACCTGCGAAACAATAGAAGCTATGGAAGAATTGAGAATCACAGAAAAGATGAAAGAAATAATATCTCAAAAACACACATTTGGAAAGCGGCTGGAGTTTACCATTAGCACAATTACTGGTGGAAGAATACGGCAGTATGAAAAATGTTAGCAGCACAAATCAACTGTATTATAAACAATAACGAGACGATGCCTGGATACCTAACAAAAGGAATAACGTTTATGATCCCTACAACTGGAAAAACGGTAGACCCTAAGAATTATCGCCCCATTACATGTTTGCCCAACTTATATAAAATAATTACATCTGTTATTGCAAATAGAATAGAAAAACACACCAGCGGACAGAACATACTTACAGAAGAATAAAAAGGAAGCCAAGCCCTAACACAAGGATGCAAAGAACAGCTCTTAATAGATAGCGTGGTTACACAAGATGCAAGACACCGACAAAAAAATATTGCTGTGGCCTGGATCGATTACCAAAAGGCATTCGATTCAGATCCTCACAGTTGACTGATCGAAGTCCTGGAAATATACAAGGTGCACGAAGGAATTGTGGAGTTTCTTGAAACATGTATGGCAACCTGGAGGACAAAACTGCTTGTTAATACACCCAAACAACAATCCAGTATCGGAAGCTCTTTGTCAATCGGCCCCGGGATACAAACTTGAGAATGGCGATCACTGTTATAACGTAACCCATCTTTTCTATGTAGATGATCTCAAGCTCTATGCCTCAACAGAAAAAGATCTAAATCGATTAACTAGCCTTACGGAAATATTAAGCACCGATATAAAAATGAAATTTGGATTGGACAAATGTGCCAAGTTGGTAGCTCGCAAGGGAAAACCTCAGGAGATTGACAACTTAGAAAATGAAAATATTCGCTATATAAACAAAGGCAGTTATAAGTATCTGGGCTATGAACAGGAACTAATAATAGACCGAAAATCTGCAGAAGAAAAATTAAATAAAACCTTAGTAACCAGAGTGTCCAGCATTCTACGTACGGAACTCACTGCAAAAAATAAAATAAAGGCCGTTAATTCATGGGCAGTGCCTGCGATAACCTACTCATATGGGGTAATTGGGTGGTCACAAACGGAACTTGAAGCTACAAATAGATCCACCCGAGTACAACTGACCAAGTTCAGCATTCACCATTCAATAGCCTGCATTGAGAGGCTGTACATGCCACGAAGCATGGGTGGACGAGGTCTACTAGATCTCAAAACTTTATATCACAGGCAAATATATTAACTGAAAAAGTACTTTAAGGTCAAAACAGAGGTGTCAGAGATGCCTAAGAAGCCCTGTGTGCTTGATCACTTTTCACCGCTTAATCTTTCCGCCGGAGAAGGGGTCCCTGTGCCAACTTTGGCTGAACCAAAAACTGCTTGGCTGTCAAAACCATTACACGGCAGATTTCCCAATAAACTGAATGAAGCTGATCTCAATTCTTCAACGGAGTGGCTTCGGAGGGGACAATTATTCTGGGAAACAGAAGGACCCATGGTAGCAATACAAGACAACGTAAATGCGACCAAAAATCATGTTGAATTCATACATGGAGTACAGCTGGATAACGATCTGTGCAGACTGTGTAATAGACATGCGGAAAAAATAGAGCACATTATCTCAGGATGCAGTTACCTTGCTCCAACGGAATATCTCCAACGCCATAATTGGACGGCGAATATAATCCATCAAGAACTGGCAATACTCTGCAACCTGAAAGAACAAAAAGAACGTTATTACAAATATGTCCCTTTTCGCGTCCTTGAAAATAATACTTACCGTCTATACTGGGACACAACAATACAAACTGACAATATAGTTAGATAGTTACGGTTTGATTGAAATTAATTCTGTGTCCTGTTTGGATCGGAATTTCTGACAGACAATGAGTGTTCTTTTGCTCTAACGGAGATACGTCGGTTTGTCTGACCTATGTAGGTCCGGGGACATTCTAAGCAAGGGCTTTCATATATTTCATGCTGTTCATTGGGAATTTTTTCCTTGATAGATCTGGTTAGGTGGGAGATTTTCTGTTGAGTTTGAAGATTGTTCGAATACCGTGAGGTGTGAAGATTTTACAGAGTCTGTCACTCCTTTAATGTAAAGAAGGGACCTTTTTAATTAACTATCTAAATCAATGGTGGAAGGTGATGGAGTGGGAATTGAAAACTTCCCGAACGCTCCTGTTGATTTGGGATCTTTGAAACCATTTTGAATTAAAGTTTGTTATAGAAAATTGATTTCAGAAGGTCGATTGGATTCGTCAGACAAAGAGATGGATCGGGATACGACTGTATTGATAACCGAATTAAGTTAGGCCGGATGGTGAAGGGAATGGGCATTGAGAAAACGGTGGTGTGAGTGGGTTTGCGTTAAATGGAGTATGAGAAACAATTTGGGAATTTTTTTTGATCATGACATCAAGAAATTGTAGAGATCTTCCACTTCCATCGTGAAATGAATACAGAAATGTACGCTGTTCAGATGGAGTAGGAAGGAATTATCTCTCCATGGTACCAAATGACGAAAGTGTCATCAACATATCGTAACCAACAGCTTGGTCGGAGGGGAGAAGAAAGATAGAGGATCCCTTGAGGGCATCTTTCTGTTATGTGTAGAAGTTACCTTGGAATATTAAGTGGGTATTGGACAAACAGTGTTTGGTTAGGGAAATACAATCTGAGGTGATGTGGTGTTTGGTATCTAAGATAGACAAAGCTTCATTAATAGGGATGTTGGTAAATAAGGAGACAATGTCAAAGCTGATAAGAATATCCGTGTAAGGAATATCAAATCCTTTGAGTGGGTCAATGAAATGGCGAGAATTTTTGATATAGGATGATTGGGACTGCTCAGCAAATGGTTGAAGGGTTTCAGCTAGATGTTTAGCTAAGAGTTGGGTGGGGCAGCTAAATGCACTGACAATGGGTCGTAGTGTGATATCGGGTGTGGTTTTTGGAAGACCGTATATTCGAGGAATGCGGGATGATTTTTCTCGTGGGATGAGCTTATCTTTTATATCATACTTATTGATGCAAGTTTTTTTGATATTTACAGATATGAGGTGGGGTCATTAGGGATGATTTTATAGTCGGAAGTGTTGAGAAAATTATTCATTTTATTTAAATAAGAAGAGGTGTTGAGGACGACAGTAGCGTTGCATTTATCGACTAGGAGGACCATAATAATTGGGTTGTTGTGAATATCTTTAGAGTCTGTCTTTCTTTGAAGTACATGTTAGAAGGAGGAGATTTTGATGTTCGGAGGATCTGGGAAATATATGGCCTAATAATTTCGGTTTGATTGGAAGGGAGATGAGAGATATTTTCCTCAGTTTGGCAAATAAACGTTTCTATCGGAATGGATGTGGATATGACAGTGTATTTAAAGCCTTTGGCAAGAGCCTGTTTGGCGTGTGTCGAAATACGGGTGCCGGAGTAATTTTGGACAAGTGTATCAATGTAAAAGATTTATGGAAGAGTTTTTTGAAGAGAGATGAGTTGAAATAGGTATTTTTTTGGATGTGGGTCTTTTGGTCAGATATGTATTGGGCTTTGTGGTTAGATAGGAGGTCGAAAGTATCCGATATTAGTGGATGAACTCGGAAGTTGTGGATTTGATTAAAAGTATTGAGAAGACGGAGATTGATGGTGTGAACATGTTGTCTGGTGGTATATACGGAGTCTCTGGGAAGAGAAAAGCTGGCTTTGCTGAGGATATGAGATATTGATGATGATTTGGTGTGATGTTTGAGTTGAAAGGATTTGGGTATGACGTTATGGTCGCAACACGCTTTAAGGAATGTAAGGACACAGAGAAGGCGATATTTTCTAAGTAAGATTGTGCTATAGGGAATCGATTACGACAGTTCGTCATTCAACAGAGAGACTCGTAGAACATGGTAAAAGAGATACAAAGGTTTTGGTTACGTATAATTAAATGAACAATAAACTTTGATGATGGAATTTGTGTGTGTAGATATTGATGGAATGAAATGAATAACTTTATATATAACTAGGTGAGTACCTTACAAGCTATATATTACTTAGTTAAATGTTTTAATTCTTTTTTAACCTATAAATTATTGTAGTTATGCTTTATTTGTCTTTTAGACTTATTGTTCGACTCAATGGTACCATGAGAAAGTATGACTTTTTATAATTCATCAATTATTTTATTATCACTGACCTTAAAGTTGCCGCACACAAACTGCTATATTTTCGTTGATGAAAAAAAAACCAGCTAATGAGGTTCCCCGTGGAATAAAATGGATCGTTGTACAAATTCTTCTTGGATGGTAGACTGTCAGTTATTCTTAGGTGAGTACAAATTCACTTACTCTTATTACGTTTCGTGGATGCTAAATTTGTTGCTTCTTTTTGGTTATTTCATTATACACTGCATGACGAATGTTATCAATAGTTAGTTATATTGTTTTAATGTTTTTTTTTACTGTTTGAGGACTTTTAAAAGGAGTTTTATATACTTTTTCATGAATTCTTACGATGCGGTTCCTTATGCCTCCTTCTCAAACCCACGCTTCTTTTGTGTCCGAAATCAACTAACTTTTTAGCATCTGTTTCTAAACAATTTCATGTATGCCTTGATCTCATATGTTATTTTGACGTTCAAAAGTATTTCACTAATTTAATAATTTTGAGCAATATCACTTGTTGAAACATATAATTTAAGTTTTTGTATTTCATTTTTTATTGTATCCAATTGTCTTAGCCGTTAAAATCGTTCATATTCGTTAAAATGTTGAGTAATGTGTTCATATTGAAAATATTTTGAATTACAAATCTACAGTCTGAATTTACATTAAAATGTGTGTGAGTCCTTTTTAAATATTCACTTAATCTAATTTTACAATTGATTTCAATAAACTATTCCTAGATGGTATTTTTCGTTCCTCGCAAAATGATATTATTCACAAACAAATCATCTCACCCGTTTTACGAGTTTCCTTGTTCTGCTGTCTCTGTCGCTAGCATTTGTCGCAGCGCTATGTCGCTGTAGCATTTTGACACTTATGGCATCAAGAATTCTAACCAAACACATTTTGTAAATATTAAATAATAACATTGAATATTGTCCTTCGCATTGTTGAATATTATTATTGTTTTATATTTCTTTCAGATTATGGATTCATGGTTTTTCTTTGTAAAAGATTTTGTAGTGGTGGATGATGTTTATTTAATGGTTCAAATACATGTGTTTATAATCAAAGGTAATGTTTCTTTTTGTTTCATTACAAGTTATAAGGTTTTTTTTTAATCACACAAATGCTGTCTTAGTGGATTGAAATTAAAGTATTTATAATAATCTAGAGAACATAAATAAATTGAATATCTCATTCTTAACTTTTTATAAAGTATGATCTAGACCATTACTATTTCAGTATTTCATAATGACTCTATCTTATTATAATATTTATATCTCATTTATCCGTTAGAACATTTCCTGAATTTTTATAAAATCATTCTAATAATTGTTCTCAGTGATCTAGAATGTTTTACTATAAAATTCATTTAACAGTATTTAATTTTTATTTGCAATATTCTATTGTTATTGAAATCCACTTCATCCATTTTTTTTTCAATTAGAATGAGTCATTAATTTGTGATTATACCTAATTAAACCCATATATAATTTATTACATGATCTTTCACCTTATTTCTATAAACGTTTAACTTTTAAAATTGACTCATTATCATTTTTTTTATAGGTCAAGTCTATAGAATTTCATAGAATTCTGGATAGAATCGATATAATTGATCCACATTGAAAATTCCTCGGATATTGCCAGTCACAGGATGTACAAGCTTACAGCTATTTATACCCTTTGACGTCTCTCCTTTATAAGGACCTTCGTGAGGTAATTGTAACTTTGCACATATATTACGCTTATGATTAGGAACTCTAAGAGCTTTGATTATTACTAGTTCTCCTTCATTAAAAGTAGTTCTTTTCTGAATTCTCTTGTTTCGTCTTTTAATATATTTCTCTGCATTCTTGGAAATTCTTTCCCACGTTTCATTTATTATATGTTCATATTTCTCCATGTTTTCTGGTATCCATGGTCTTTCAGGTACTATGTTCTTCATAATTAGTATGGGTGCTCTTCCAGTCACTTCATGTGGCACGTTATTTAAACAAATTCTATATTTTTCAAGTTCTTTTCCCAGTTTCGTTGTTGGTTATAAACAAGTAATCTTAGACATTTGATAACTTCTCTGATATATCTCTCAGTTTGATTAGCACACGGATGTCTAATACTTGTAAAGTGAGGCTTCACCTTTGATTTTTGTAACCATGTTCTAAAATTTTCGTTATTGAAATAAGTTGCGTTATCCATCAAACAGTTTTCTGGTATGCCTATTTCTAGGAAGTAGCTTGTCAGGCATTTTTCTACCGTCTTCTTATCTGTCCGTTGACATGGATATAGTGTTACATATTTTGAGAAAGCATCTACGATTACAAATATGTTTTGATTACCCTCTTTACTAGGTATTATATTTCGTTATCAATGATTTTGGCATATTTTCATTGTGATGATGTTTTTCCTTTCCAAGTTGGCAGAGTTCACATCTAGTAACTATACTTTTTGTGATGGGTAGATCTTTCTTTGCAATGCGGTTTTCCCTAAAAATGTGCAGTTTTCGGATTCTCACATGATTGTATCGCAGATGTAATTCTTTGATTATTCTTCTCGTCAAATTTTCTGTTATTACATATAACTCCTTTCGCTTAATAATTTTGATTATTTTGTTGTCCTTTGTTTGGCAGTTATGTTTTTCCTTTTCTGTTAAATTTTTCTGGTCTTCCATTATCGTATGTACTGAAAATATACCTACTTCCTCCTTCATAAAGTTTACTCCCACGTATTTGTTCCTTTTGGTTTTACTTCCTCCATCCATTCTTGTTAAAGCGTCTGAAACTATGTTTTTAACACCAGGTACATATTTAATATCGAATGAATATTCCTGTAGAAGCAAAGCCCGTCTATGTATCCTGTTGTTTCCATACTTGTTCTTCAAAATAGTCGTGAGAGATTGGTTGTCTGTCTCAATGATAAATTTGTTGCCTAATGAGAAAAATCTTAATTTGTTCACACAAAAAGTATGCTTGCTAGCTCCAGTTCAGTTTCCATACTTGTTCTTCAAAATAGTCGTGAGAGATTGGTTGTCTGTCTCAATGATAAATTTGTTGCCTAATGAGAAAAATCTTAATTTGTTCACACAAAAAGTATGCTTGCTAGCTCCAGTTCAGTAACGCTATAGTTTTTCTCTGCCTTTTTTTGTAATTCTGGATACAAATGGAATGGGAACTTCTCCATATTCATGATGTTGTACCAAACTTCCGGCAAATCTATTCTGTGAGGCATCTGTTCTTAGGATGAATGTTTTCGTGAAATCGGGGTGATATAATATCACGTTCTCTGTGAACTCCTCTTTAATTTTATTGAAAGCCGCATCTCTTTCATGCGTCCATTTCCATCTCACATTTTTCCTTAGCAGTTCTATGAGTCGTATTTCCTTTTCTGCCAAATCCGGCACTAGTCTCTTGAAATAGTGTAACACACCAAGGAAATCTCTTAGAGTTCTCAAATTAGTAGGTCTTTTATATTCTTTCATGATTGTGATCCTATCTGGATCCATGCCTACGCCATCTTTATCAATTTTATAATCAAGATATACTACTTCTTCCTCATAAAATTGGCATTTTTTATGTTTAATTTCAATCCAGTTTCATCCAAAGCTTTTAAAATTATTTCTATATGTTTGATATGTTCATCTTTTTCTCCCGAATATATTAAAATATCATCAATGTAATGTAATGTAAATTTTTCATATCGGTTTCAAATCTTATGAAGAGCTTTGAGTAGAGCTGACATAGCCGATTGTGTTCCAAATGGTACTACCTTGAATCTATAAACTACTCCATCTACCCTGAAACCAGTGTAATCTCTGCTATTGTTATCCAGTGGTATCAACCAAAAACTATGTTTCAGGTC
Organism: Galeruca laticollis; assembly: GCA_963921935.1. Taxonomy (NCBI): domain Eukaryota; kingdom Metazoa; phylum Arthropoda; class Insecta; order Coleoptera; family Chrysomelidae; genus Galeruca; species Galeruca laticollis. The sequence continues at coordinate 16,318,893 of OY998183.1, read as the reverse complement.
CAGTTCCGTGAAAATTTTTATTTCTGAAATACGGCCAAGTATTGCTTCTATATTAAATGGTGCCTCGTATTCAGGTATACAATGTTTATTTAAGTTTCTAGCGTCTAGACAGATTCTCATGTCGCCATATCTTTTCTTTACAATTACAATGGGGTTTATATATGAAGTATTACTACATTCTATGATTTCGTCTTCCATTAATTTCCTAATTGCATCTTGCATTTGATCCTTATATTTGTATGGAATTGGGTAACTTTTTGCTCTCAAAATTTCCATATCCTTCACCTTCAGACTATGTACAAAATTTTTAGCAACTCTTGCTTCTCCATTGAATAAACCTTCATATTTTCTCAACAATTTCCGTACTTCTTCTGTTCTCCCTCTTCCACAATCAAATGTACTTCGTTCCATATACCATCTTCATAATTGCCACATCCCATATTATATTTTAAATAATTATTAATGTCATTTTCTTCATATTCTCCATTCCATATTCCATTTTCACAATTATTATATTCCATATTATCTTCAAAACAATTATCAATATCCCTTTCTTCATCTAAAACTATTTCTACATCTCTTCTTTCTTATCATAACAATCATTATTCATTACTTTTTCTTCTAATTCCAGTCTGATATCTTTTTCTTCTGCAATCTTCATAATTTTTTTGTTCTCTGTTCTCATTAAATTTAACTCCAATTCCATTAACACCTATCGTTCTTGTTTCATAGTTGACATCTATATTATGTTTTAGTAACTCATCTGAACCCAATAAGACATCATATTCCATCTCTTGTATGACCAGTAAATGTACTTCCAAGTGGATATTTTGTAATTGTAATTTTATAATAATAGATTTGTTAACTTCGCTAAACCTTTTCGCATTAAGACCTATTAAATTAACTTTCGGCACTTTTGTAAGATGTTTTTGCAGGTTTAATTTATTTACAATGCTTTCAGTAATCAATGATGTTTCTGAACCTGTGTCAATTAAAATATTTACATTTAGATCTAATAATTTTCCTGTAATAGATACTAATAAATTATTTTCTATATTTTATAGGCAATCCATTTCTTTGAGGAATTCTCTAGGATGGACATAACTATATCGATTGCGTGCTACACCATCCTTCAATGAGAATTCTGATTAGTGGCGTTTTGTACACCACCATCTGTAGTTGTCGTCGTAATAGGAAAATGTTCATTATTCGAAGACTCATCCCGTTCAATGCGATTGTTTAGAGAGTTTGCTCTGCTTTGGCTGCTAGTTCTCCTCTGGAAATTGACACATCTATTTTGACCGTTGTTACTGCTTTGGTTCAAGTTACCATCAGAGTTTCTTCTTACAAAGTGGTCGCTCTGATGATCATGGTTGTTTGAATTATTATTATTATTATAACCATTATTGTTATTATTATTATCAGAACTGTTATGATTGTATCTTCTATTGTTGTTATAATTATTATTTATATTGTTGTAATTATTTCTACCCCTTCCTTGGTTATTGTAGTTATAGTTGTTTCCTGGATAATTACCCAATCTCGTATTATGTGTCCTATTATTTGTGTTGCTATTAAAATTTCTATTAGTTTCATTATACTCGTAGCTTGTGTTATTGAAATTATTCCCGGTATTATTTCTGTTTGAGCTCTCTATGTTTCGGCTGTAATTTAAATTATTTCTATGATTGTTTTGTTTAATGCGATTGCTCGTTAAATTTCTTTCTATTCTCATCAGGTAATTGGATAGTTGTTCAAAAGTCTTAATGTTTTGTATCGCTATAGTTTCTGCTATTTGAGACTTGAAATGTCCTCCTCCTTTATTATAGGTTCCAAATGTTGTGCTTGCGAATAGAGCAATAACGAGTAGAGGTACATAGTATTTCCTCTATTCTCATCATACAGGCCAAAGTATAATCTCTCTCTGACTCTTGGGTTATTTCACCCCAATATAGTTTTAGAAAGGCAGTTTCAAATTCTTTGAAATTATTAAAATCTATTTCATTGCTCGTGAACCACAATAGAGCTTGTCCTGTTAGGTGTTTCCTTAATACCTCACTGATATCCTCGAAGTTTCTGATATATTTGATTTTATTTGTTAATATTCTTAAGAATATTTTAGGGTGAATTTTTCTGATGTTCCCATCAATATTAATACTCTCTTCGTTCCCCCCTTGATATGTATAAGTGACCATTCCTTGTTCACTTTTTATCTGCATCTTCATTTGCTCCAATTCATTTTTCATATCTTTTTTATTTCGTTTCTTGTCTTAATTATATCTTCTTCGGTTTCTTCTCTTACTTCATGTATTTCTTTCTTCACTTCACTTCTGATGGATTCCATGTCCCTTCCATGTTTAATTATGCTTCTTTTTGCATCTTCTATCTTCTTCTTTCCGGTTTTTTCTATTATTTCTACTTCTCTGGTAATATTTACTTCCGTGACCTTCCTTGTTTTTTCTATCAAATTTTGTTCCAGGTTTATGAATTTTTCTTCCTGGTTTTCCAAACTTTCTTCCATTTTTTCTTGCTTTCTTCTAATTTCCGCTACCTTTTCATCTTGTTCCTCTAATTTTAATTCCATGGAGTTATTCATCCTTTCTATTTTTTGATTTTGCTCGTCCATCTTTTCTCTAATTATTTCTTTCAAGTATTCCTTTTGTTCTCCTATTTCCTCCATCATTTTCTTACTATCTTCTTGTTGTTTTTCTATCAGGTATTGTATACTTAGTAATATTTGGTTATCCCTATCATCCCTACTTGTTCCTCCTTCATGTATTCTTCTTTGTTCGCCAATTTTTGATTTTTCCTCAGCTTGTGTGATTTTCTCCTCACTTGGCTGCACATTTTCTATTGATTCCGTTACATTTTCTATTTCTCCAGTCGTTTCTTTATGCCGATCTTCATTATTTTCCTCTTGATTAAAACAATATGTTCCTGGATCTTTCCCTTCTTATATGATGGCCTCCTGCAATCTTTTTACGGCCGCCTGTTTAATTCCCGTTTTGTCCAATCGTCTTTCCTCCAAAAAGGTCTTCAATTCGGTTGTTTTTAATTCGTTGATGATTTTGTTCCCCTCCACTGTTTAAAGTTATATTTCTAGTAGACAAAACAGTACAAGTCTCCAAACAAATATTATCTCCGAAAAGTTAATGATTTTTATAAAGAGCTAAATTGCCACACGTTGGGCCGACATATGTGGAAAATCTCTCTTTCTCTTTGAGTCCTGGCAGTTAATAGCTCTTTAAAAACTCTATCGATTTTGTGCTTCTATAATGTTATATTGGTGATCTAATTGCCACTATTATACGCCTATGGAGATTGAATCATTCGCTCTGCGGGAATCGATTACGACAATTCGTCATTCAACAGAGAGGCTCGTAGAACATGATATAAAAGATACAAACGTGTTGGTTACGTACAATTTAATAAACAATAAACTTTGATGATGGAATGTGTGTGTGTGTAGATAATGATGGAATGCAATGAATAAATTTATAAATAACTAGGTGAGTACATTACAAGCTATATATTACTTAGTTTAATGTTTTAATTCTTTTTTAACCTATAAATTATCGTAGTTATGCTTTATTCGTCTTTTAGACTTATTGTTCGACTCAATGGTACCATGAGGAAGAATGACTTTTTATAATTGATCAATTATTTTATTATCACTGACCTTTAAGTTGCCGCACACAAACTGCTATATTTTCGGCGATGAATAAAAAACCAGCTGATGAGGTTCCCCGTAGAATAAAATGGATCGTTGTACAAATGCTTTTTGGATGGTAGACTGTTAGTTAATCTTAGGTGAGTACAAATTCACTTACTCTTATTACGTTTCGTGGATGCTAAATTTGTTGCTTTTTTTTGTATTATACAATGCATGACGAATGTTATCAATAGTTAGTTATATCGTTTTAATGTTTATTTCTACTGTTTGAGGATTTTTAAAAGGAGGTTCATATGCTTTTTCATGAATTCTTACGATGCGTCTCCTTATGCCTCCTTCTCAAACCCACGCTTCTCACCGACCTTCTTTTGTCTCCGAAATCAACAAACTTTTTAGCATCTGTTGCTAAACAATTTCATGTATGCCTTGATCTCATATGTTATTTTGACGTTCAAGAGTATTTCACTAATTCAATAATTTTGAGCAATATCACTTGTTGAAACATATAATTTAAGTCTTTGAATTTCATTTTCGATTGTTTCCAATTGTCTTAGCCGTTAAAATCGTTCATATTCGTTAAAATGTTGAGTAATGTGTTCATATTGAAAATATTTTGAATTACAAATCTACAGTCCAAATTTACATTAAAATGTGTGTGAGTCCTTTTTAAATATTCACTTAATCTAATTTTACAATTGATTTCAATAAAATATTCCTAGATGGTATTTGTCGTTCCTCGCAAAATTAATATTATTTACAAACAAATCATCTCACACGTTTTACGAGTTTCCTTGTTCTGCTCTCTCTGTCGCTAGCATTTGTCGCAGCGTTATGTCGCTGTAGCATTTTGACACTTATGGCATGAATAATACTAACCAAACATAATGACTAATAGTGAGTGACATATGAACAATAAGCAACGAATAGATTAGTGATTATTGAACGCAAATAGAAGAAGGGGCTACTGAAACATGCATGTGTGCGGTTACCACTGTTTTCAGTAGCCCCCTCTCCTATTTGCGTGCAATACCCACTAATCTATTCGTTGCTTATATATATATATATATATATATATATATATATATATATATATATATATATATATATATATATATATATATATATATATATATATATATATATATATATATATATATATGTATTGAGATGATATATTCAATAAGAAATAATATATTAAGATCATAGATGTTAAAGATTAAAATATCATAAGATAAAACAATCATAACAATAAAATATGACAACAAATTCAGTTTCCTAGAACATTCAGTCAATTGAAATAAGAATTTCAAGTAGTAGGTCAAAATATAATATGATATAAATTCAATTTGATTAGTATTATATTAAGGTATGATGTCTAGTAGCAAAATTTCTTTGAAATAATATGTTGATTTTAAGTTCAAAATTCTAAGTTATTAAATAGATCATACATTTAAGAAAATGGAAGTTGATAATAAAATTTGTCAAATTCATCAAACCTACAAGACTCATAAGTCATATCGATAGATTTGTCTGGAAATTAGATAATTAACTTGATAATTAAGAAAGATCTAAAATTGTTATTTGAGAACGTCAATTAAAAATGTTTCAGATAAAGATATTTAATTTAACAAAAACTTGAAACGTGACATCTAAATATTTTCATAAAATAGTTTTAGTTTGAAAGAAAAATTTAAACAAAAATTTGATAAGATTACTCAATTTAAATTTAGAAACAATGGAAAATATTATATATGGAAAAGAATTATAAAACCTATATTATAGCGTATGTAAAATAAACAAGTATGTAAAAATTCCTATTGATTACTTATTACAAAATAAATAATCATTTGTCGATAATTTTCTCTAAACTTTATCAATCATAAATATTTATCAAGATATCAAATTAAATTTGAATATAGTAATAATCAAAGATAAATAAATAAGCTAGATCCAAATATCATTACAAATTATCAACAAAATAATTTTACGTTATAAGAAACATAAGACAGAATCTTGAAAGAAACCAAGCACAACTAATTATTTTAACGGAAGCGAGACATTAGACACTAAAAAGATTCATTTGTTAGCGACATAAATTTGAGGAAATCTATAATTTGTATGCTATGTCGATAAAAAAGGGAGTTAAAACATGTGAAAGAAATACCAACTGATAATTACTATGATTATTGACAAATAATGAGATTGGAATTTTATGAAAAAGGAAATCTATTGAAATATTATGTTTAAATATGCGGTGAATCAAAAACCGAAAAGATATAGATTATTTACTTATGTTTTTGAATATTTATATTGTAAAATTACAATATATCGAAATTAGCGCTGACCAATCAGACAATAGAATGAATGGAACATTCTAGAGTGTGTAAAACATCCGGTTATCAACAAAGGGTTGAAGAAGAAGGAGGATGAAGAGGTTGTTGTAAGAGAAGCCGAGGTGATTAGATGTTTTTGAATCAGTTAATGAATTTTATTAAAAGAAGTGAAATATCATCATAACATATCTATCTAAAAATCGTTTTGTGCACAATTAAATCAAAGTGTTAATCATATTCCTAGAATATGAATAGTTATATCCAGTTTCCAATAAAATAGATTAGCATCAGGAAGAAATTGCAGTATCAAGAAAGTGCGGACATTTTGTGAAACGAAAATAGAAACAGGTTGGTGATTTTAAATTTATTTTGATCAAAATAATATACAGTACTGAATTAAAAGAATGATCATTACAAACTTAATAAAAATTCTAAAAGGCCAAAATTAAATAAGAATTTGAACGTAATATTAAGAATAAACGGAATATGTGTAATACTATATGATAATGTTAAAAGATTATATAACTTACCTGATATTTGGTTAACAGATGGAGATGGCGTGTAATAGTTTATAAGAATTTATAATTCCATAAGTCACAAAATTTATCATTCACACACTTATCTTTTACCAGTAACAAATTTCACTTGCTAAATATTTAACAATTTAAACGGATGCACCACGAGAAACGTTTTAAAACGAACTGTTTTTGAATGCTTAAATATAATTCTTTTCCACATAATTTTGTGTTATGATACAAAAAAAGGTTTTTTTGTACCATGCAGGTGCTTCTCTAAAAGCTTTTGAGAAACGATATTAAAATTATGCAAATGATTTCATAGGCGTCACATCTATATTTGTAACATTTAGATTATGAATTTATATAAATGGTGTTAGTTGAAATTTTGTTTAATTTCCAACTTATCTAATCTCCGTTTTTGAGACTAATCCCCTGAGAAAAGTTTAGGTTTCATGCATATTAGAAGAAGAGGATTAAGAAAATTAAGGTAAGAAAGATTTCATTCAGCAAAACATTAGATAAAAGTAAAATTCGAAATTTTAATAATAAATGAACTGAATTGGCATCCTAACATTTAAGTGATACTATTTGATAAAGGTTTGATAACTAATTAAAATTCAATTGATTGTATCTTATATAGAAAGGTATTCTTAGAATTAAAATTAATCAACAATAATATCAATTTAGAAGACATATATAACACAATATAATATAATAAATAATAAATTAAAATAAGATAAGCATTTTATATATATATATATATATATATATATATATATATATATATATATATATATATATATATATATATATATATATATATATATATATATATATATATATATCTATACGCATAGCATAGCATACGGTCGGTCATATTAATAGTAATGAGAATGAACAGGATGCTGATAATACACAACAGGTTACTTTTGGTTAATTTCCTTATATTAAAGATCTGTCGGAAAAAATCATCGAAGAATTCAAGGGGACCAATGTAAAAATTGCCAGCCAAACCGCTACAGTCTCTTTTTACTAGTTAAAACAACCGGAGGATTCCCTGATGAAAACTAACGTAATATATAGTATCCCTTGTAAAAATTGTAACAAAAAGTATGTAGGAATGACATCTCAGAACTTGAGATCACGTTGAGCTCAACATAAAAGCGATGCTAGGTTAAAAAAGCGGAAATGTGCATTATCAGAACATGGTATAGATGAGTTCCACCATATAGATTTTGATAAAGTAAATATTCTTGATGTACAAAGAAACTATAACGAACGAAAGTTTTTAGGAATGTATCACAATAATAACATTGAGGAACCAATGAATAGCAGGTCTGACATTGATTCACTTAGTAAGATTTATACATATTTGTTGCACTATAATAATGTCCACTCCGGTAGCGAGGAGATTAATTCCCAAATTAGTGTTTTGAGTTAATGGTTAACTGAGATGACAGGTCAGTCGAGTGTTGACAATAAAAACATTATTTAATATGTCATTTAAAAACAATTTTTTTTATACATTATAGTCATCACAGCTCAGTTGCGAATGCAAATGATTTCCAAACAGCCGGGCCTTAACGTGAGAGGTTAGGTCCTTTTCATGTGTTAGAAGTTACAGATCTTACATCACTTTTCCTAACTGACATTATTGTTAGGAGAATGTTAAATTATAATTATTGCTTTTCATGGAAATTAATATCAGACGAAAGTGGAGATCGTTAGTATTTGCGGGTGGGTTTGTTTGGCGTTTTTATCTAATAATAGTAATGCTGGAATGGGTTGACAGTTTGGGAATACGGAATGCGAGAGGTTTGTGTGTTCACTGACTGTTGACTTATTTCGTCATCCCAATTTTCTACATTTAGCAAAAGACAGGTGGCAGCTGTTTGACAATAGTATGGTTAGATTTAAAAGTGTAATTTTGCAATCTTTTCATGATCGTAGGTGTGGACATTGATCTATTGTTGTTTTTATTTAAAGTTTTCACTAAAGCAACCAAAAAACATAACAGTATTGCTTAGAAATTTAGATTTTCATTAAATATTTCAACCTTTCAATTGCCCCCCCCCCCCATAACACTACCTGTCGACAGCAGTCGATTGCACGTTGAAGTATATATTCAACAAAATCAGTTCGTTTCTTGTTGTACGTATTTTGGTTTTATAAAACAGGAAAAAAATCCTTGCTCTCATTACTATATGTAGGAGAGAAATTAGATTTAGTCGACATTTTTGTCTTTAGTGGATGAAGGTTTTCCTGCAATTTGTGAAATGTGAGTTTAATTTTAAATCAACACTACAAGTAAGTCGTAATAATTTCAAAAATTATTTTCTTTAATAAATTAACCGGTTTTTCCTTTCTGGTTTATTATAGCCTTCGAAAATGAAGACAATGCTCTTCGAAAGCTTAGGTCATGTACTAATTGATTCACTTTATCTATAACCTGTAAAGTTTTTTTGGCTCCTATCCCCACGAGTTTGAGGTTTTTTTAACAAAGACCACTCTTTGAAGTTTTATTTTTTAACTAGTCAGCCGTGACTAAATGCCAACTTTTGGTTTTTGGTTTTAGATCAGAATGGGGTTCTATGAAGAGATTGTTCGATCCTACGGACGGGAAATCTGATTAAATTTGAAACAATGGGTTGATTTTTCGAACAAACTCAATAAAGCAAAGAACAGGAAATTATTTTTATTGAACTGTAGAAAACATGGGGTTTATCCACAACACATCCTACACTACACTGATAGACCGGTTTCTTTATTACTTACACAGGGTGGAAGTATTTTGCGGAGAGTGGAGGATTTCAACAGGAGGTTAAAAAATAATATTTTAAATATTGAAATCGGTTTTGCGCATGAGTATGTCAATAAGCTGTCAAAGATCTTAAAAAGTAAGGAATCAGATATAAAAAGTAATATCCCTTCAGGAGTTTGGAATGAAATTTATCATAGACAACAAATAAAATTTAATAGAGAATTTAAAAAAAAATAATTCAGACATATTAATAAACTTAGAAATCTAGAGAAGAATACTGTTCAGACAATTCCAGTACAGGATAATTGGTGCAGAAATTTGACAGACGTTGATATACCCATGGAAGTCAGAAATTTTCTTTCATTGGGTCATAAATTTGGTATACCTCCTGATATTACTCAAATAGAAATTAAGAACATTTTAGCAGACGTTGAGAATCTTTTAGATGGAATCAATGACAATTTACGAAAAGACATAATCAGGGCAAACATAACTAATAACATAACTAATTTCTTACATCAGAACAAAAAGAACAAGTCATATTTAAATTCATTGTACGAAAAATGTCGAAGATTTCTGAAAAACCATCCAGGATTGATTGACACTAAAGCTGATAAAGGCAATGTTACAGTAATTTTATACAAATATCAGTATGTTGAACTTGCGAATACACTGTTAAACAATGATACCTACTATCAAAAAATTAATAACAATCCTATTTCAATAATATTACAAAAATCGCAAACATTGGTTAGGAAATTTTTGAAATTTTTCGATGACGAAGATAGAAAACGACTAAAAATGAGCTCTTCAGGTATTCTAAAGTTTTATGGACTGCCAAAGATTCACAAAGAAACATTAAGTTTACGCCCAATTATCTCATCTATAGAATCACCTTATGAGAAAATTGCACAATTCATAACTGATAAACTTACAATATCTTATAATAGTAATAACAGGTTTTTTGTCAGAGACTCTTTTGAATTTGCAACGTTTATTCAAAATTATCAGTTACCTACCAATTACGTAATCATTAGTTTAGATGTTGTGTCACTTTTCACTAATATACCGATCAATTTAGTAAAAAATAGTATTACCAAACATTGGAACTCCATTCAGGATTCTTGTTGATTAAATGTTGACCAATTTTTGGAATTGGTAGACTTTGTGTATAACACTTCTGTTTTTGTTTTCAATGATGAATATTATAAACAAGTTTTTGATACACCAATGGGTAGTTCTGTATCACCCATTTTTGCGCAATATGTCATGGACGATTTGATCGCTGAGTGTGTTGGGAATTTACCTTTTGATATTCATCTTTTTAAAAAATATGTAGATGATATCATCACAGCTGTTCCTGAAGATGGTATCGAAACCTTTCTTAACATTTTTAATGGTTACAATCAATACATACAATTCACAGTTGAAAATTAAATTAACAGAAATGTACCATTTTTGGACACAAAGTTAATAAGGACCAATGAAGACAGGGTGATACTTGACGGGTACGTGAAACCTACCTGTTCGGGAGATACCTCAACTTTAAGTCCAATCACCCCTACAAAATGAAGGTTAATTTAGTGTTAGGGATGAAGAACAGAATTGAAAAAATATCACATAAAACATTACTTGATAGAAACCTTGGAATATTGATTGGTACGCTTCAAAAAAATAGTTATCCTCTCAAACTTCTCAAAAGGTTGATTTACAACACTCCCGGCGAGCATACGGTCGGTCATATTAATAGTAATGAAAATAAACAGGATGTTAATTCAAATAATACACAACAGGTTACTTTTGGATCATTTCCTTATGTTAAAGATCTGTCGGAAAAAATCATCAAAGAATTCAAGGGGACCAATGTAAAAATTGCTCAAAGAACAGCCAAACCGCTACAGTTCCTTTTTACTAAGTTAAAACAACCGGAAGATTCCCTGATGAAAACTAACGTAATATTAGTATCCCTTGTGAAAATTGTAACAAAAAGTATTTAGGAATGACATCTCCGAACTTGAAATCACGTTGTGCTCAACATAAAAGCGATGCTAGGATAAAAAAGCAGAAATGTGCATTATCAGAACATGTTATAGATGAGTTCCACCATATAGATTTTGATAAAGTAAAGATTCTTGATGTAGAAAGAAACTATAACAAAAGAAATCTTTTAGAAATGTATCATATTAATCACATTGAGGAACCAATGAATAGAAGGTCTGACATTGAGGCACTTAGTAAGATTGTTACATATTTGTTTTACTTTAATAATGTCCACTCCGGTAGCGAGGAGATCGATTCCCAAATTAGTGTTTTGAGTTAATGGTTGGTTGAGGTGACAGGTCAGTAGAGTGTTGACAATACAAACATTATTCAATATTTAATTTAAAAACAAAAAAATTTATACATTATAGCTATCACAGCTCAGTAGCGAATGCAAATGATTTCCAAACAGTCGGGCCTTAACGTGAGAGGTTAGGTCCTTTCCATGTGTTAAAAGTTACAGATCTTTCATCACTTTTCCTAACTGACATTATTATTGTTATGAGAATTTTAAATTATTAATACTGATTTTCATGGAAATTAACATCAGACGAAAGTGGAGATCGTTAGTATTTGCGGGTGGGTTTTGTTTGGCTTTTTTATCTAATAATAGTAATGTTGGAATGGGTTGACAGTTTGGAAATACCGAATGTGAGAGGTTTGTGTGGTCACTGACTGTTGACTTATTTCGTCATCCCAATCTTTCACATTTTGCAAAAGACAGGTGGCAGCTGTTTGACAATAGTATGGTTAGATTTAAAAGTGTAATTTTTCAATCTTTTCATGATCGTAGGTGTGGACATTGATCTATTGTTGTTTTTCTTTGAAGTTTTCACCAAAGCAACCAAAAAAACATAACAGTATTGCTTAGAAATTTAGATTTTTTATTAAATATGTTAATTTCAACCTTTCAATTGCCCCCGTAACACTACCTGTCGACAGCAGTCGATTTCACGTTGAAATATATATTTAACAAAATCAGTTCGTTTCTTGTTGTACGTCTTTTGGTTTTAAAAAACAGGAAAAAATCCTGGCTCTTATTACTATATGTAGGAGAGAAATTAGATTTAGTCGACATTTTTGTCTTTAGTGAATGGAGGTTTTCCTGCAATTTGTGAAATGTGAGTTTAATTTTAAATCAACACTACAAGTAAGTCGTAATGATTTCAAAAATTATTTTCTTCAATAAATTAACCGGTTTTTTCTTTCTGGTTTATTATAGCCTTTGAAAATGAAGACAATGCTCTTCGAAAGCTCAGGTGATGTACTAATTGATTCACTTTATCTCTATCCTGTAAAGTTTTTTTGGCTGCTATCCCCACGAGTTTGTGGGTTTTCTACTACACCTGCCTTCAGTCGAAATTTGAATAATTTCGACGTATTGGCCTGACCGTTCTTCGAAGGAAAAAACAACTACATTCCTGGCAAATACCACGCAGAATATTGAATTACATCCCCTTCAAATTTGATTTGTATACCGAATCTTTCAAAATTATTGATTATACATATAATACTGTGTGTATCGAAAGTATTGCATACAAATATGAATAGTTTCCCTTATTTTAATGTTTCTTTTACATTTGAAATAGAGGAATTGTATTAATATATACAGAGTGTCTCAAAATTGACGCCTGTCCTTTCAGAATATGAATCAGGGGCTAAAATGAATTAAAACGTAAGAATAAAAAAACAAAGATCTAACATTCAATGTTTACACTTTATTAAAAACGAATATTTGTTACAAAACAAGAAATTAATTTATAAAACGTGTTCAAACAAATCGCCTCCTACTTCAATGCAAATATTTGCACGATTTATTATTGAAGCACGAACCCTCTGTAGCATGTTTTCGTCTATAAATGTCACAGCAGCGTGAATACGAGCTACTACATCTTCCGCACTCTCAACAGGTTCAAAGTAATTTTTTTGTTTCAAGAATCCTCCGAAGAAAAAATCTAATGGATTTAGATCTGGAGATCTAGGAGGTCATAGTACGGGCCCACCTCTTCCAATCCAACAGTCGGGGAATGTTTGATTGAATTGAATTAAATTGACTGTCTCGACCCTTACTTCGTGGAATATGCTCATATTAGTGTTTTTAAATGGAACTCAAGGTCTCTAGTTAATTCCACAATATAATACAAGTTATTGAAAATTCTAAAAAATTGACAATTGTTTCGATAAATCAATATCATCGATGATATTGATTTATCGAAACAATTGTCAATTTTTTAGAATTTTCAATAACTTGTATTATATTGTGGAATCAACTAGAGACCTTGAGTTTCATTTAAAAACACTGAATTGAATTAGATTGAATATATAATAATTTGTCACCCAAACGTGGGGCAACTATAAAAGAATATTATTATTATATTAATAATTGACGCAGCAACGTGGGGCAATTAAAAAATTGGCACATAATCATTAAATTATTGAAATTTATTGACATTATTATAAAAAATTCAAATATTGACGATGGAAAGAAGAATGATGTTAAGGGATAGTAAATAGGTAGGAGAAATTGGATCTGATGAAGAAAGGGAAGAAAGGAGTCATGGAAGAGGAGATTTTCAGGTGCAGTACTAAGAACAAGGAAGGGAACAATCAGAAGGAGATATGATAGCAGGAGATGAAGCAGAAGAACAGGAGGATAGGACACAGGGAATGCAAAGAGGAACAAGTCAAAATCATCAGATGATGGAAATGATGCGACAATTATTTGGAAAAATAGACAATTTGAGAAGAGATATGAATGGAAAAATGGACAAACAAAATGAGAATATGAATAACATGAGTGGAGATTTAAATGGAAAATTGGACAGACAAAATGAGAATATGATTAGTTTGCGTGAAGATATGAATAATATGAGTGGATATTTGAATGACAAGATTGATACGATGAAGGAGGAGATTAAGGGGGATATTAACAATATCACCGGAAACATGGACAGGCTCGAAAAGAAAATAGATGAGGTGAAAATGGAAACCTTAAATCAAATAAAGAAAATTAGAGATGAAAAAGAGCAATTTAGTAAAAAAATGGCCGATATGAGAATAGATATGGAGGATCAAAATAAGAATTTGAAAATAGACCAAGAAATTGGAGTTAGAATGAAACAAGGATTTGAAAAACAGATAGATGAAATACAAGAATTAGAGAGATGCATAGAAGAAAATTTATCTGGAGCAATTCAAGTGAAACTAAACAAACAAAATAAGAATAAAATTGAAGAAATACAGTCTATAAAAATACAAAGTTTAATGGAGATTAGAGAAGTTGAGAAGGAAATTGAAGAAATACAGTCTATAAAAGTACAAACAGAAAATGAAATCGTAGACATTAATCTACAGAAACTAGGAAGTGAAGAAGTTATGAAAATTTATGAAAAAAATATTTATTGGGAAATGAAAGAATTAGATGGTAATGTAGTAAGACAAATAAGGACGTATGGTGAAAGAAATAATGATTATAATAAGGGGAAACAATTTAATTGGGAATTAAAGGAAATGAACAAAAGATTACAAGAAACTGTAGAAGAAATAGAAGAAACCACAAAACAAAATGCCGGACGAATAATTTATACAGAAAATATCGAAAAAAGAGTGAAACTTGACAGAAATATGAAAATAATTAATCCAAGAGTTTTTATTAATATAATTGGAAATGAAACAATAGGAATGGAGATTATGATGGATAAGAAAATAATTAAAAATAATTTCAATGATACGGAAGAATTTGAGATGCAAATTGCAATGCATTTATTAGAAGAAATTGATGAGATATGGGACTTCAAAATGAAAAAAGATATGGTGTAGAACAGTAAGAAGCGACAAAAACACATAGAGAATCAAACAATAAGAGAAGAAAATAAGACAAAGTTTAGGAAAAGAAAATAAAATTAAATTACATGACAGGATTATAGGAAAAAAATCTAGAAAACGAAATGGAATTGTACATGATAAGGAAGGGATATAAAAAGGTGTGTAAATAAAATGTTTATGATCAACAAACAATAATTAAAGACATATGTAAATAGAAATTATATAAACAGGGTTTGATAATAGAAAAAATGATAGACATGTTGATATGCATTATGGAAATGAAAATAGGAGTTACAGAAATGAAAAACGAATATATGGAAATGTAGGTAAAATGGATGACAAAAAGTATTTTGAGAATAGAAGAGATTTTAAAAACTGTGACAGGTGGAATGATAATGGAAATAAAAATGAAATTAGGCAACAAAATAGAAGGACAGGGGGAAATAAATACATTTATAGGAGCAAATGGAAAGAAGTTATATGAACTAAGCAAATCTATGATACAAAAGATTGAATTAAGGATGGGAAAGAAGTTGATAGTAAGCATATTTGATAAAGAAGTTAGAAACAGGCATATTTATTGATGAATTAATGAAATATAAGGAAATAATTGATTTTGAAGAGATAGATAGAATCAAATGGTAAAATTATTGAATTTGTGGAGGTAAAATGGAAGTATTGGCAATTGAAGAGGATAATAAGAAGTTATGGAATATAAAAAGGAGTGGAATTATGGAAGAATTGGAATTAATGAGTGGAAATAAGGAATATGAAGAGAAAGTGAAGAATTTGATAATGAAATTTGAAGGACTGATTGAAAAAGAAATTAGAATGGCTAATAATTATGTTCGTGAGATAGAATAAATAGAAGATGTGAGAAGTAATGGTAATTGGACAGAGTGTAATGAAGAATATAGATTTATAAATGAATTAGTAAAGATGTATGAGAGATGAATGTCGAAGAAACCGAGGGTTGCTTGATGAAAATATAGATAATATCAAAGTGAAGAATACTGAGAAATGTTGAAACAAAATTATATCCAATTTAACATGAATTGTTTAGACAGAGTAGAACAGAGTTGGTAACATTTGAGATCATGGAAAAATTTATCAACATGTATATAAGAAATTTTAGAATAACAAATAACAGTACGTTGCATGAAATTTAAAAAAAAGATATAGTAGATTTAATAAGTTTTATGGGAAGTAGGAATAATAGTTTGATTGAAGTTTGATTGAAGATAAGTTTTTAGAAATATGTTAATAATCATTTGGAATATATTATACTCGATAGTCGAAATTGTGTAAAGTGAGTCAGAGCTATCTAATCAACACTTTGGTTAAAGCGCAGTTGCCATATGTATTCTAGAGAGAAATGCTGTATCTTATAAATACACTTCAAATCCATTGTGTCAATATTTCAGGTACAAAAGATGCAATGTAATTAAGTCAATACCAATTTAATATATTTATTTCCAATTTCAAGCAGACTAATAATAATTAGTTTACTTGAAATGTGAAATAAAGTGTTTATGTTTATTTCTTGAACGCAAAGTTTGTTGTGAAAAACTCGCCGATTTGACAATGTTGGAGAGTCGCTTCAATGTTCCGGCTTTGAGAACGAGATAGATAGATCGAGCTACGCGAATGAGACAGTGATAGTAAACAGTTATGTGAGGTGTTTATTCTCTTCATGAGCGTAACATCAGTATTTGTGTTGTGGTTTTGTGTGATAAATCGGTTATTATTGGTATTTATTGTAATATTTATATCGGTATATTTAGTGACAATAATGGCGGAGTGTAGCGGTGTTGGCGATGAAAAACGGCGTCGTAACAATTTAATTCGGGAAGAAAAAGTCCTCATATTAAATGTGTACGAAGGACTGCGTGCCATGGACAAACAGTTGGGTGTTAGTGACGCTGTGATTAAGTGCAGTTATTTAACTAAAGTTTCTGAGAGTACTATATACAATATTCTAAAGAAATCGCGGGACGGATCTTTGACAAGAGAACGAGGTGAAAACTGTAAACCGGAAAGTAGGGGAAGAAAGAAAATTGTTTTGGACGACCAAACACGGAATGCTATACGTAGGGAAATACATTCTTTTTATTTTGGGAATGAAATCCCCTCGGTAGCTAAATTGAGCAAGGTAATAGAAGCTGATGATACTTTACCAAACATCAGTGATAAAGTTTTAAGACGAACTTTAAAATTAATGAATTTTCGTTACCAAACAAGAAGTAGAAACAGTGCCTTAATTGAACGAAATGACATTGTGGAATGGAGGAGAAATTATTTAAAACAGATACGACAGTTTCGTAACGAAGGACGGCACATATATTATCTTGACGAAACATGGTTAAATGAAGGCCACACTGTGTCAAAAGTGTGGCAAGACATGAATATACGAAGCAATCGACAAGCCTTTATGGAGGGTTTCTCTTCCGGTTTAAAAGCTCCCTCTGGGAAAGGACGTCGACTGATTATCACTCACATTGGCAGCGAGGAAGGATTTGTAGAAGGTGGATTACTAAGTTTTCAGTCCAAAAAAACTGTCGATTACCATGAAGAGATGGATGGTAACCGGTTTGAAACATGGTTTAGATCAATTTTAACAAAGGTAACTCCTGGTTCAGTGATAGTTATGGATAATGCTTCATACCACTCTCGTCGACTGGAGCAAATACCTACTTCAGCTAGCCGCAAGAGGGTTATAATTGATTGGTTAGAGAGTAAAAGCATTCCGCACAACGAGGCAATGCTAAAAGTTGAATTATTATCTCTCGTACGGAAACATAAAAGCAGTTATATTAAGTACGTTGTCGATGATATGGCGAAAGATTTCAACGTCTCAGTTGTTAGACTTCCTCCCTACCACTGTGAGTTAAACCCCATCGAGCTGGTTTGGGCCCAAGTGAAAAATTATGTTGCGAGAAAAAACAGTACATTCAAAATGGCTGACGTTGAGAAACTGTTTGACGAGGCGCTGCATACCGTTACTGCTGAGAGTTGGCGTAAATGTATTCAACACGTATTAAAAGAAGAAATGAAGTTTTGGGATTTAGACATACGTGTAGAAGTACTGACGGAACCACTCATTATCGATATAGGAGGAGAAAGCGATGATTCTGAGGAGTCGTCAGGGAGTGATACCGCTTCCAGTTAGTCAGACATTTTACAAGTGACCTCGCAACATACCTATACTTATTGGTAATTTATTTTGGTCTTGACAAACAACTTTTTTTTAGTTTTAGTAGTAGTAAGTTGGAATTGACTTTTAAACATTTTTTATTTTGTTTTAACTTACTTATGAACAACTTGTGATAAGTTATTATTTCAAATGTTAAAAATTGAAATTCCAGATATTTCAGTATTCGCACCCTTAAACTATGATACGCTCATGGAGTTCACTTTAAATCGGTAGATAACCGATGACGTCACTTTACAGAATTTCGACTATCGACTTCTTTATATACATCTTATTATAGCTCATCCTTAAAAATGTGTATTATTCTTGGTAACACCCTGTATATACATAATGATACCTACTATAATAATTTCGTATTTCTGTTCTCTCAAATTTAAACGCCAGAGCGTACAAGAACATTTTCTATTTATTTTTTATTTAGGACTATTAAGAACCCTTCAAAAATGATGCGCTCATGAAGTTCGCTTCTGCAACTGATTTTATGGACAGTAAGAGCGATGAGTCACTTTACAGAATTTCGACTATCGAGTATAATACGTTTTACTAGGATACTAATATGATATTTGGCAATTTTGAAAGATGAATGATAATAATATACAAGAATCGATTTGTCATTCTTTTATCAGGGGGTTTTAATACAGTTCCTCTATTTAAAATGCAAAAGAAACATTAAAACAAGGAAAACTATTCATATTTGTATGCAATACTTTCGATACACACTGTATTATATGCATAATCAATAATTTTGAAAGATTCGGTATACAAATCAAATTTGACATATTAATTTTCAGATGACGTTTATGTAGAATATATTGAATGATAGATTATATTACAATTTGGAGAATATATTTGAAATTTTAAAATACAGATGTCTCTGCTATCAGAATTACAATGGTAATAAAATAATTCAAATCTCTCTTTGTTATAGGGAAACATAAATTAGTATTTTTTTCAAAAAAGTAATTTTTCGTAACCACAGGAGAAGAGATTTATTGATTTGAAAAAAGTTTAGTGAGTTGAATTTGAAACCCCGAAGAGACAACATCGAAATAAGAGTTGTCTCAAATTTTGTTGAGAATTTAATAAAAATTATAACTATACAATCAGATTATGAAACCATACTTTGTAAAGCCAGTGCGTGCATAATTCATAGAAGAATTGCATCGTATCAAGTGTGAGTGGTATCCAGTTTCCAAATCAGATATTTAGAAAGTTTTGCAGAATTCTAAATACATTTAGAATACGTACGAGTTTTCCTGTCCTATTTGGTGAGTCCACTCCAGTTTAAAATTATTTTTCGAGAATTAACAGGCCTTTTCAAATACTTTTCGAAAATAGGTACAACTATAGAATGATATTAGCTAAACCGAATTAACGTTATACATAAAAAATCTTACATCAAGTGAAAAATTTTGAATAGACAATTTGAAGACAAATTTGCATTATTTGACATTGATACACGTCAAGGGTATATTAAACGAGTTGAACTTTTGCATAAAAAATTTACAATTAGTCTAGTTTTAGAATAGGTTGTAGTAATATTAAGATTTGTAGAAATTATTATCTTTGTTTCGTTTACAATATTTTGGGAAATAATAAAAATTTTATAATTTGTTATCTGATTATATAATATATGATTTTGATTCCAACTCACTTTGGTATTTATTCAGTATCTATTTTCAACGTATTAAACATTTTGCATGCTATAGTAATTTTGATTTGATCAGTGACATTTGCTTAATTTCCAGTGACAATTAATTTGTAAATGTCATGAAATAATTCAAGTGCCTTTTATTATATGAAAAAACAGTTACTCGAGATTCGGAATATAGAATAATATTTGAAAATTACAAAATTTGAATTATTATTATTTAAAAATTTTTGATCCCACCCTGAGATTAGAGTGATTAAGTATATTGTGAAATAATTTATCTTTCTAAATCCAGAAATTCATATTTATCTTGGCCGGGCATTGTTTGACAACTACTGTCAAAAGTAAATTAGGTTACGTACGCTACTAAAGGTGTGTGTACAAGAGTGTCGCTACAATCACAAATTGTGAAAACGTCGACAAGTAATAATTGTTTATCGTTATATTCATATATCAACTATAATACAACTATAAATTAGATTGAATATATAATAATTTGTCACCCAAACGTGAGGCAACTATGAAAGAATATTATTATTATATTAATAATATATATATATATATATATATATATATATATATATATATATATATATTTATATATATATTGTCGTGGGTTAGAATTTATATGAGTCTGACATATATAATGTTACTATTTTTGACTTGTGATCTGTGAGGAATTTTAAATTTCCCGCTGGACGCCAGTCTTTGTCCTTGTGACAACAATAAATGTATAAAGCAACGAAGACAAAATTTATTTAATTATTGTTAAAATCACTTACCTTATTATAATTAAAAAAGAATAAAAAAAATCCCGAATTAAAACAATCTTAAAATCTCATTTGGGTCGTACTCCAGTTTTGTCACCCTGTAGCATGAGTTATTTGTAAAGATTTAACCTTCACCGTATTTTGCAATCAGCTGTTCAGTTGTGTTTATTGAGACAAGGAGAAGAAGTCGTTTGGTGTTATAGAAATTATTCATTATATATATAATATGATTTTATACGCTGTTGGAATATAGGAGAAAGGACAAAAATATGTAATTGAGTTTATAAAAGTTGTTCAACCAATTTACGTGATATGTGTCACCGACGCAAATTGTAGTTGATGTGTGACTTTATTCCTGAACATCAGGTGAGTACATTAGATATTGTAATGCAATTTTGTTTCAAAATATTTCAGAATATTAAACCAAAACCAACTTATGAGTAATAAATAAACGTGGATCTTGAGATTCGTGTTGTGTTTCCGAACTTTTTCTGAGGTTATGTATGTTAATAATTTTTGTACATTGTAAGATAAAAATTTGCAGCAACACGTATTTCAAGCTCAAATTATACGTACTAACTAATAATCTAAATTAATTTACTAATTTTATAATTGTTTTGCATTTAAAATTATGAAAATATTAATTGGAACCTAGGTATGTCATTCAAAGTCTTTTCTGTTTCAAATTTTATACAATTCCTTTAGCGGCGAAGAAAAGTTTTCAAAATCTAGCTAAATTCACTTTAATGTTCATTTATATATCATTTGGCCAAGATAACGGAATTGTACGTACTTATGTGCGAATATTTTGCAAAATATTATAAATAGTTTATACCTGGTGATCTTATATACGTGTTTCCTTCAGGTATACCTTCTGTCGTCGAATATCGGGATTCAGCTACTGGCAGTGTAAACCATTTTATTATGTTGGTTGAGTTTTGAACTCATAAACTTTCATATGATTAGTGAAATGTAACTAAACGCAATCAATTTTCTCTATTTCGAGACTAATCATTCAAAAATCTGATACCACTCCAAAAAAAATATGGCTTCTCTGCAAAAAACATCACTGTCGCCTAGCAACAATGTAGTCTTTTTTTCTATGTTCATCCTACAAGGCTAAAATACTACTCTGGACTACTTGGAGTAATTCCTGTTCCTCTTTATAAATAAGTTAAGGTTCCTTTTGGTTTGACATCTGTCAAATTCTTAAAATATTCATAAGTTTTCTATTGTATTTTAGATTTTGATTGGTGAAGTTCACCCTAAAATATCATTATTATGTTCAGAAATTGACAATAATCATTTTATCATTACTTACAACCCTTAAAGCTAGTTAAAAACAATATGATCTAATAAATATATCACTGATATTCTGGTTTCAATTGTATTGTTATTTTTGGCATGACAATGCCATTTTAGTTTAGTTTTTTGCCTTTTCCAAATACACGATAAGACTTTCATATCAAATAACTTCATCACATGCTACTATTACAGCCATATATTACATTATAATATATATGGGACGGCGGGTGATTTTGGCATCTAGGAACACCAAAACGAAAAACTGCATTGAAATTTTTCCGAAGTCGCGTCATGCAATTTTCTACAATAGCCCTATTTC
This sequence comes from Galeruca laticollis, assembly GCA_963921935.1. Taxonomy (NCBI): domain Eukaryota; kingdom Metazoa; phylum Arthropoda; class Insecta; order Coleoptera; family Chrysomelidae; genus Galeruca; species Galeruca laticollis. Next base: position 16,296,487 of record OY998183.1, on the reverse strand, counting down.
ATTCTTATATAAGCCTAAAAATAATGAAAACTTTTTGCAACCTATAAATGATTTCCGAAGAAAACTGTAACAAGTGAAAAATATTTTAAAAAATTGCTCATAACTCAAAATTCCATGAGGTAGCGACTTATGAACTCCCAGAATTGTCAATTATTTGGTCTTCATTCGATGCATTTTAAAAGTAGTGAATTAACTCAATAATGTTGTTCTGTGTGCATTTCAAAATTTACTATCTCGACCCTTACTTCGTTAATCGATATTTCAAAATTGTTAAATTATTTTTGTCCTCCTGCAAATTTTTTTTTATTTATTACGCTTTTCTCCGGGACCTGCGATATTTCAATCGCTTTACTTGAATAGTAAGAATAGAAGCATATATTAGGCGAACTTTTAATTTTGAAGAGTAGTCAAATCATTCATTATTAAAACGAAACAAAGTACTAGTAATTCATGGTCTTGGAGCTCAATCAGGTTTATTCACAAGACCTATTCATGATTCTCTCGGATGAGTATTACTAGGAAAGCTGAAAATAAATACATTTGTTACATGTGTTAAAACCGCGATAATCTTAATGTGTCATGTGTGACTCTAGTTTATGGTGAGGGTGTCGGATTAAAACCAGAACAAACTACGCCCCTGTTTCCGTCTTGTCACCTCCAGCAATATTTTATGTTTACAACTAATTATTTATCACACAATTATTATTGATAACATAACATTCACACAAAAAGCTACTCGCCGTAGTTTTAATTCGATAACTTTTAATCAGAAAAAGCCACTTTTTATACAGGAAACTGGAAATAGTATAATTCAACGAACTATCTAAAGTGATAAACAATTCACAATGAGTTAAAGCTGGGTGTCTAATAGTTCTAGTAGTGGGGATTTGTAGAAAGAAAGTAAATTGAAGAGAGTTGATAAAATGATAAAAAAGGTAAATTAAATGTAGACGTTATACATTATAAACAGTGTTTTAAACAATTGAAGTCAATAGGTTACGCATTGACGCTGAGTAACTTCCAGTATTGCGGCAATTTTAAGCTAGGAAAATTAAATACTTTTGTTCATAAAACAGTTGCAGCACGTGTCCATTGGACAATGAATCGCAACATTCATCAATGCATAATAATTCCATACTTTTTCTGGACTTTCTGCTTTCTCAAATTCATGTATTCATTTGATGAAATGATCAGATCAAGATTCTTTTTCCATTTTCATCGTTTTGAAGATAAATTTACAAACAATGACATCACTATTTCTAAAAATTTCTCTGAAAACAACTATTTTCGTGTTAATTTTTTCGATTAGTGAATCAATACAATGGAAAATATAGTACATTAAGTACCAAGTGTCAGAAAGTTTACTTTAGTCACGAGTGGAGCGAAGCTGAACTAGTGCTTTGTGAAACGAGTGACTAAAGACGATTTCAACACGAGATGCTTACTACACTTTTTCTTAGCCCGCAGGAAGGAAAAAATATTATTATATTTCAATTATATTCATAACATGACGGACGATGGCTAACGGCTGACTGACAAATCAAATGACACAGAATAACAAAATTATCACGGAACATGAAATTTAACATACATAAGATCCACTTGATTTGACGTTTAAAGAATCAAAGATAAACGATATGTGACTTTTCGCATTTCAAACACTAGTGTTTAAAGAGTCGGTTTGGGCATGTCAAACCCGTGTTCAACATGCGGTTTTAGTAACGGAAGTAGAATAACGGTTTTAAAAATTAAAACTGACTTTTTCGCAATTAAGTATACATTCTAGAAGCTATATCGTGGCTAACAAACCAAAATTTCTCCTAAAATTATCAAAAATCGAAAAAAATTACCAAAGATTAGCGAAGATTAGCGAAGATTAGCGAAGATTAGCGAAGATTGGCGAAAATTAGCGAAGATTAGCGAAGATTAGCCTAGATTGGCGAAGATTAGCGAAAATTAGCGAAGATTAGCGAATATGAGCGAAGATTCGCGAAGATTCGCGCAGATTAGCGAAGATTAGTGATGATTAGCGATGATTAGAGAAGATTAACGAATATTAGCGAAGATTAGCGAAGATTGGCGAAGATTAGCGAAGATTAGCGAATATTAGCGAAGATTAGCGAAGATTAGCGAAGATTAGCGAAGATTAGCGAAGATTAGCGAAGATTAGTGATGATTAGCGATGATTAGCGAAGATTAGCTAAGATTGGCTAAGATTAGCGAATATTAACGAATATTAGCGAAGATTAGCAAAGATTCGCGAAGATTAGCGAAGATTAGCGAATATTAGCGAATATTAACGAATATTAGCGAAGATTAGCAAAGATTCGCGAAGATTAGCGAAGATTAGCGAATATTAGCGAATATTAGCGAATATTAGCGAATATTAGCGAATATTAGCGAATATTAGCGAATATTAGCTAAGATTAGCGAAGATTAGCGAAGATTAGCGAAGATTAGCGAAGATTAGCGAAGATTAGCGAAGATTAGCGAAGATTAGCGAAGATTAGCGTAGATTAGCGAAGATTAGCGAAGATTAGCGAAGATTAGCGAAGATTAGCGAAGATTAGCAAAGATTAGCGAAGATTAGCGAAGATTAGCGAAGATTAGCGAAGATTAGCGAAGATTAGCGAAGATTAGCGAAGATTAGCGAAGATTAGCGAAGATTAGCGAAGATTAACCAAGATAAGCGAAGATTAGCGAAGATTCGCGAAGATTCGCGAAGATTCGCGAAGATTCGCGAAGATTCGCGAAGATTCGCGAAGACTCGCGAAGATTAGCGAAGATTAGCGAAGATTAGCGAATATTAGCGAAGATTAGCGAAGATTAGCGAAGATTAGCGAAGATTAGCGAAGATTAGCGAAGATTAGCGAAGATTAGCGAAGATTAGCGAAGATTAGCGAAGATTAGCGAAGATTAGCGAAGATTAGCGAAGATTAGCGAAGATTAGCGAAGATTAGCGAGGATTAGCTAAGATTAGCGAATATTACCAAAGTTTAGCGAAGATTAGCGAAGATTAGCGAAGAGGAGTGAAGATTAGTGAAGATTAGCGAAGATTAGCGAGGATTAGCGAAGATTAGCGAAGATTAGCGAATCTGGCTAAACTTTGGAATGCCACCAATTGAGTTCGAGCTTCAAGTTTTTATACAGATAGGTGTTATTATTAGAACGTTTTATACCAAGTCACAACACGGGATAGGGGCCGTTTTACGTTAGAATCGCGTGAATATAATAATTTGCTAGCTAAAACGATTAAAAATACATACTACATACAATAACCTACTGTACGACACTAAAAGTTACTAAAAAACTGTTCAAAGATACTTCATTGTGACACTGTGAAAAATGTTGTAATGAAGTCTCTTTCATACGCGGATTATATAAAGTTAATTTAGAACATATGTGTGAAATCATTTGAAATCGAAACAGTGAATAGGAGCAGTTTTAGGTGAGAACCGCGTCAACTGTAGTAGCGAGCAACACAAAAATGAACGAAAAAAAAACCATTACAAACAAATAATGGTTTCGAGACAATGGTAAATTGAAAATCCCAATGGCACGGGGCCAATTGGACAGGCTTATTTCAGTAACATTTTTGCATAAAACCCAAAATAAAAAATTAGATACAAAAGTAATAGAATGTTTTGAGGTATACAAAAAACCAATGTAACATTTTGGCATCAAATCAAAAACAAAAAAATTAAAAAAATATCTGGTAAATTTGTGAATTTTCCTAACTAAATATTCTATTGTACGATTTAGAGAAAAATGTTAAATATAAAAGTTGTAGAACGTGTTAAGGTCTATGAAAACGCATAGTAACTTTTTTGCGTCAAATGAAAAACAAAGGAAATACGATCTTTTTTCAATTTTGACAGGCCGCCATTTTGGTTTTTCTAGGCCGATTTGGCTCATTAACGAACTCGTCCAGGATTTTGGTCTAACAGATTTTTGTAGCAAGTTTGGTTTCGATCCGTAAAAAAATACGCCCTCTATCGTGCTTACAAATTCCGTTATAACACACACACACACACACATATATATATATATATATATATATATATATATATATATATATATATATATATATATATATATTATTATGGTTTATTTTATATGAATTTAATTTGCCCGGTATATTTAATTTTTTTAGAACATGTCATAAAATAATTACACTCACCTTTTTTTATACTTTGAAATTCTAATTTTAGTTGTTTGCATGAGAAATCATTAACCTCAGGCACTTGGGTTCATGGAATAAGATAAAATATTTTTAATTTATAGTATAAGCGCCAAAACAAATTTTTTTTATTAATTAAAAAGTTTCAAACAAAAAATGAAACTCTTACTTTTCTTTTATCTATAAATTTTTACAGAACGGTCTTGTTCATTCTGTTTCGGGACCCCTCTGCAGTTGTGATCTGTCTGATCAATGATACCAACTGCCAAAATGATAAAAGAAACAATCGTCTAGAAATGAAATTCTCCAACAATGTAGTTAAATCTTTCAAATGAAAAACATTAAATACGAAATCAAGAAAACAAATACATTATTCAAATACAAATTTTTTATAAAAATAATAACTTATCTATGATGATCTTTCACACGATACACATTCGCACAAATGAATTTAGTCTAAATACTTGCAAGTAAGCAACTTATTATACGTTATATACAAAAGAACACAACTTTATATTCATAAAATAAAATGGTGGAAAGTCATACAACACAACACACGTTGTCAGTACAGTTTCAATATATAATGTTCAATATACACACGGTAAGTTTTATTTAAAATGAAACAGTTTTTAAATACCTTTTATCATCCGCTGATTATCAATAGATTTGTCAATTTATTCTACTCTCTCTTTGTAGGCTGCTTCGAAAATGTCGGGACTGATTCAAGAATCCATTCGAATCAATTTAATTTCGAAGGCTTTCCATGCATAGATTCTCTTCAAAGATGGTGGAAATTATTGTTCCCACGATACGGGATATATATAGACTTTTCAGGATGGTTAAAGCCAATACTCTCTGCATATAATATTACCTCTCTTCAGGAATGCTTTTTGGAGGTTAGTATCACTGTTTTCAAACTTATTTTACTTTAATTTTAACAATTCTTATATTATTTCTAAAGAACAATGTACTTCCTTTTGATTTTTCAATACTACTCGTCAACACTTTCTCTTATCTCCCTAAGCAACCACTTCTTTCTAAATAATAAACCTCATTTTTCGTTAGCCCTCTGTTTATTGAAATCATAAAAATATTTGTAACCAATCAAAATAACTCATAGTCGTTCAGTCAATAGATTTCATTTTATTACTTAAGATATTAACTTTTTAATTATAAAACATACTTTTTAACTATTCTAAACAAACAATTCATCTATTTATCTTTTAAATTCTATTAATGCTTAAAAATTTTTTAGCTGTCATGGATTTTGCTCTACCCAGCTGACACATACTTCCAGAAGTCAAAGATTTTATAACCCTAATGTTTTATTTTGGAATTTCACCTTTAGATATAATACAAAAAATATTTCTAGGGCTTCTAAATAGTTTAATGGTATCTAATGGGAATTTAAGATAATGCATAAACATTTAACGATTTCAATTGAAGAGTGGACTCATTCACTTCATAACAGGTGCTGTTTTTTTTTAAATTTTTCTCTTAAATAGTTTGAATCCTTATTATATTTGTGTCATGTATGTGTGTACAAGGTACATTATAGAGTTTAAAGAGATTTCATTAGTTTAATTTAGTTTAAATTTGACTCTCGAATAGTTTTTCCTTCAATAATTTTATACTCGTTAATATCTCAAATTGTAATTAACTCGTGTTAGATATATGTACAGTGTGTAGCATTTTTTTCCACATTAGTGGAATGAAAACGACGAATACTCAGTGTGTGTTAGTTTATTACTTTCCAGCTAAGCGCTTTCGGCTATTAAGCCATTATCAAAGCTGTCGTCATTTAAAAAAGTAGGTGTCAAAGCCATCAAGTTGATTGAAAACAATGCTCAAGGTAGAATCATTGTTTTGATTAAGTCATTGGAATAAAAACAAAAACATTAAAATACCCTATTGGAAGGGTGTAAAATTATAATTCACATATATATATATATATATATATATATATATATATATATTATAATATTTTTATTTGGGTAAGAGGAGTTTTCTATTATTGTTTTATATATTTTCATAAATAATTATATGGTTTTGTCTTTTATTTAAAATAAAATTAATTTATATACAAATGTTGGTTCGGCTAGCTCAAATATATATAATCGGACATGAGACTCTTTACTCCCTTTGAGTTCTGGATTCAAAAGCATTGTTCTATGTCAATAAATATCTTGTTTTTTACAATTATTAGTGAATTATTTGTTTTTATCTATGATTTAAAATAAGAAATATACCTTGTCTAAATTTCCGTTGGTACGCCTATGGTATCAAACCTATTCCTTTCTTTAGTATCGACACGTGAAATGATCTGAATTTATCTATATAATTGGTTGTCACTATTATTAACTATTTTCAGTCTCTTATATTGTAATGAAACAACAATGACATACACTCTAATTATATTTTTTAAAAAATAGGGAATGAAAATAAGAAAAGAAGTACATATATCAACACAAACAAAATCTAAATCTAGTATGTTGAACAAATAACTATAACCTAATAAAATTTCAAATCAGTGTACCTTTATACTATTAAAATGAATTTTAATGGCAAAATCAGATTTTTTTAAATATTCAATTAGTTAAACAATAAAATTGCGCAACACTAACCTTGCACTACTGATGGCTTCTTCTGGCACCGACAATTAACAGTCTCCAACAACACAACTCTTCTATTAATGTGTCTACTGCATCTACTCCCTCTGGATACTTGACACAACTCCTCCAGGTATGTTTTGAAATTATATTTCTTGTTATCTTTTAAAATATCTTATTTTTTCTTTTTTATTCCAAATTCTGGTTTCATTAGTTTATAAATATATTTCAATCGTACTTTCAGTTTATTTTATTATTCTAATGTCTTTGATTTCTATTTATTTTAATCATTTATCTGTTGTACCTTCAATTAGCTTCTCAATGTTCTCAACTTACTTCAACTTTATTTAACTCTCTCCTGTTACTTTTCTTGAGTTATACGAGGACTTCTCTTATACTTTATTATAATTTTAAAATTTCATTTATCTACGTCCTCTCTTCAAAATATCACACCACATACTCTACTTTTTCAAAATCAATAACCCTCCTTTTTCCTGTCAGTTGCTATGGACAAAACTCATCATCTCACTAGATTTTTTTTAGCAATCATTTACAAATCAGAGCTTTTCATTTAATTTCATATTTTTCTTAAGTATTTTATGATATTTAATGCTTTGTTTATTTCCAAAATAATTTAATTTATCTATTAAAAACCCTATTTCTCCGAAAAAGATCCCTATTCATTAAAAAAAACCTCTCATTGCGTATTACATTTCCATTCTGAAATAAACAAATCTACAAACTAAAAGTTTTCAAAATATATATAATTCTTTTCAAATTTTGTTAGAATTTTGTCATAGTTATTGTTTCTCATAAACTTGGCCTAAAATCATATTTACAAAATTTCTTTATTTGTTAATTTTCATCATCGTTTCATACGCTTGTCAGAATTACATAGTTCTATGATAACGAATTTGTGTCGCTGGCATCGAACTCTGTCGCGGGCTTTTCATGCTTTGAAAGTAAATTTGACATTCAAATCTTGTTGACAGTTCTCTGTGTCATTGAAATAATAAACATCAAAATAATAATTTTGCTTCTAATTCTAGTTAAATATGATATATTATAATAATCTAAATACATTTATTCTCTCTTTTAGGGTTTCAGATACTTTTTATGACGTATATGCCACATTTACAAGTAATTATATTGTTTAAAGATGATTTATGGTCTGATATAGAAGTATGAGTTGAATTATTTTATGAAGCACTGACACAATGGTAAATGTTTTGAATATTATTTTAGCACCTCAATATTTACAATAAACAAACGATATCATAGGTATAAATTCAATATATAACTCATTTTAACTTCATTCATATCATGAAAAACAAACAACTCCAGATGTTTTGATGATTTCCAACCAAATTCACGCTTGAAAACTTCACACACCAACACCTTCAAACCCTTATAGACGTTGTGATGAGTTCAATATATATTATAGTAATTTTTTTTAATTCATAATAAGCATACACTTGTCATAAACATGCATTTATAAAAAGAACACCCTGTATGTCAAAATAGAAATTATATCAGTCAAAATAGAAGAATATCCTATGGCAGTTCAGGGATTTGTTAATATTGTTGCGAATAAAAATTGTTTTATAGTTATGTATAATGATTTCTGAAAATAATAACAAAATTTTAATTTATTATTTATATTGTGACATAGTTATTTTCATCATTTTTACTTATGTACGACGTTTTATAAAAACCAACCAATGAAATGTCATATTGATTGATGACACCAATTTAGCAATCAAAATGAATTGTTTGGGTAGATCCTGTTCAAGATTTCAACCAATCGGAGGAGAAGGAAACTCTGGTATCCAGGAAAACAGATTTTGGTTGCTAAGAGGGAGGGCTATCAATTAATTTTTGAAAAAAAAGAAAGAGTTGTTTGTTCTTAGCGGAATGGAAGAGATCTCCATATTGAATTTGGTGAGAGATTTTATGAAATTTTGACAAAATCATTAACAATATAATTTAAAACTGAAAAAGAAACCTACCTTACAAATGTAAATTATCCATTTGTATATTTTACGTCTTCACAACAAAATATATTTTGAATAATCCACATAAAAATGGTTCCTGGTTTCCGAATCTGTAATTACTTAAATACATCCTGCAGTCAACAATTATAACATCAACAGTGTTTCCTGTATCCTGTGTGTAGCAGTTTTTGATTCATAGATTAACCTTGTTGGTTGGTCCCTTGACGACAGTATTGCAGTCCTGACCTGACTATCAGTTTCAACCCCGAACTTTATTCTTTGCTGAAACAATGAAGAAAATCATTGAACTGTGGTAAGACACTACTTCTTTGTAAATTAAATCGTATTCCAGTGTTCATTTAGATTTAAGGATTACTTACATACTTGTTAATTGTTCATTCACTATTGTTTCTAAATTATCTTCATTTACTCATCCATAATTGGCTGGGGAATTATATAACTTCCTCAGACTTCAAAATAAAATAACATAACCTAAAATTGCGTTACAACAAGAAATATCTGTAATCTCTGCACAAGTCACAAATATTTCATGTCTGGTATTTCCGAGCCAAATCACATTTCAAATTTATCATCCATTTATTTCCTCGTATTATATTTTATATGTTGAAATTTATTAAACTGTTCACTTATTTGAGTTGGACGCTTATTTAAATTGTCCTTAAAATATTCTGCGGAAAAACAAAGGCCTTACTCAGAACCCTGTTTGTTTCCAAATAAATAATAAAAAGATTATCGTTCTCAATTCCGTATAAAACAGTTCATGTCATCTATTGAGCTATAGCCGTGGTAAGTACTCAATCAAGACCCAGAGTAATATACGAGGAAAATCGAATCATTATATAATAAAAAACTTATTAAATATGATTATTCAATACACAGATTAAAAATATTAACTTATTTGGCAGGCCCAACGTGGTGCGTTCATTTTTAGGACAATTAGAGGCACAGTAAGAGTTAGAAATACAGTAATTTGAAATAAAAAGAACCAAAAAACTTGAAATGGAATCTAAAAAGCCAAATAATTTAAAAATAAGCGAATTAAAAGAACAGCTTGTAAAGAGAGAACTTTCTACGGTAGGTATAAAACTAACCTTACAGGACCGTCTTAGAGAAGCCTTGATACAGGAAAATCAAGACTCAGAAACCTATGAGTTTGAAATACACACAAAAGCAGAAGAAAAAGAACAAGGAGACAAAAAGGACGAAGAAAAATCTACAGAAAAACAAAAAGAAGCAAAACCAAAAGAAAATAAACCAATAACTATGGAGGCGATAACACAATTATTGTTAACAATCAGTGCAGAACAAAAACAACAGAATACAGAACAATATAATAAAATGGAACAACGGTTAATAAACATGAAGACAGAACAGAAGGGAGAATTTACCAAAATAGAAAATCAAAACAAAGATTCAGACAAGAAAATTAAACAGCAACAGCAATAATTTGAACAACAATTCACAAAAATAGACAACAAAATGGAGAAGATTGAAGAGAAATTGAAATTACAAGAAGAACAGTGGGAAGAAATGGGAAATAAAGTAAATACACAAATTCGGGAACAAATCAACAAAATGGAACAGGCCAAAGAAGAAATTACTGAAATAGCTAAAAGAAGATGGGATGAATTCGCAAGAACAAACAACAAATGAAAAGAATTTAGAAGAATTGGAGAAGAATATCGAATCAGGGTTCAAAGAAAACATGGGAATAACAGAACAGAATCAATTTCAATTAAAAAGGGAACTAGAAAGGAAAAGAAAATAAAATCAAGAAAATCAACAAAGAATAAATGAAATTTTTGAGAAAAATATAGAAGATCAAAATTGCTACCATCAAGGAAACAATAATCAAGAAAATAAACAATGGGAAGAAAAGATGAAAGAGCAAGAATTATATCTACAAGAATTACAAAATAACATGGAAAAGAAAATACAGGAACAGGTGGAAGAATCAAAGCAGAAAGCCTCTCTTTCCAATAATTCTAATTGTATACCTGATTTAAACCAATTATATTCCATTCTTGGTAATTCTAGTGATAAGACTAATAAATTCTATGGCTCAATTAAACCATTACATCCTAAGGTATTTCTAAGAACTCTGAAAAACAGAGGTAAACATTTTAATAATTTTGATGATTTAAAGGAGTTTATTCGCAGCAATTTAACTTGGATTCATGGCTACGAAAATCACATAAACAGTTTAAATGAATTTGAAGCACTTTTTCTCCGAACATATTGGGGAGAAAGTAATCAATCCTTGTTTCGCGAAAGATTATGCTCTGGTAAGTTTGATCACAACAAAAACTCTAGTATGTATAATTATGCTTTAAGCCTATTTTCGCTTGCACAATTTTTAGAGCCACATATAGGAGAAGCGGAGCTCATCACTTTAATTACTAGGCATTTTGAACCTACAATAGCCGAAACTATAGCTATTCAAAATATAAAATCTTTTGAGCAACTACCCAACTACTTAAATCGCATTGAAAGAAATGTAATTAAAACAAATACACCAAACAGAGAAACTCAAAAAAATTTCAATTCATTTAATCACCAAAACCAAAATACAAATTACAATAATAATAAATATCATAACAACAATAGAAATAATAGCAATAACTACAATGCTATCTACAGGCAAAACAATTATAATAATAATAACAATAAACACTTATCTAATTATCCTACTAACAATAATAGGTACAATAATAATCGTAATTATGATCCTAATTCTAATAATACCTACAATCACCGCATTAATCAACAAAATCAGAGATATAACTCTAGTTCAAATCACAATGAAAATTATCATAGAGAAAGAAGAAATTCTGATGGAAACATGAGAAGAAATCAAAACTTTCAAAACCACGAAAATGCCAGAAGGGTAAATTATATGCAACGATAGAGGAGTCAAGAACGCGAGCAAAATCATGAAAATAATGAACAATTTGAAAGTTTAGAACGAACAAGATCTTCAGAGTCCATAAATCGTTCATGTGAGTCTCCACAAACCAATCAAAATTTTCAGTTAGTCATGGTTTACACGAAATAGGATATGTCTACTATCATCCCAAAGAATTTCTACTGGAGGACATATCAGACCTAAAAACAAATAATAAACTAATTTTAATAAAAGGTCAAATACACAATAAAACGATTTTATCGGTAGTGGACACCGGGTCAGCTGCATCACTTATTCATAAGAGAATAGTGGAATAAATTTAGTAGGAATAAATTCAAAAACATCAATGGATGTAAATAAAGCAGTAGTAGTACAGTTTAATATTTTAGGTAGTAGCATTGGCATGCAATTATTAATTGTTGATCATATAGAATTTGATGTTTTAATAGGTTCTGATGAACTTGATAAAAATGAGGGAATTATCGATTATGAAAAAGGAGCGGTTAGTTTTAAAGAAATAGAAATACAATTTTATAAAGATAGTGAAGAAAAAGAAGTACAGAAGAAGAATGTAGTATGGAGCTTACAAAAGAAACAGAAAATATAAAATTAATGAATTATGAAGCTAAAAAGTATGGTTACCGTGAGGAGATTTATAAAGATAATGAATATGGTTATGTGAATGGTATTTATGAAGATAAGAAGTATGGTTATGGATATGGAAATAATGGTAGTAGGAAAAATGAAGTAATAATAAATTATATTAATGGGATGGAAATTAATTGTGATGATGGTTATCGAGATGATATTATGAAGTTATTGGTAAAGTATGAAGGTTTAGTCAGAAAAGAAGCAAGAGTCGCAGAAGAATACGTTCATAAAATAAAAATAAACGAAAATATTGAGAATTTTAAAAGCAAAACCTATCCTACTCCTCATAAACTTAGGCCTCAAGTCAATAAAGCTATTGAAAAATTATTATTTGGCAACATTATAGAGTACAGTAATACATCTTTTATTAATCCTATAGTAATTGTTCAAAAGAAAAATCCAAAATTAGAATTTGTTTAGATGCGCGCAATTTAATTCAATGTACTACTCCCGAGTATGAAAGTCCTCAAACAATTGAAGCCATTTTAGATATAATTACAAATGCAAATGTTTATAGTCAGCTAGATCTTTTACACTCATTTCGGCTCATTCCTCTTCATCCAGACAGTAAAAATATACTGGTTTTATAATAAATGGTGTTATATACCAATTTGAAGTCACTCCATTCGGTCTTAATTCTAGTACTAGTGCGCTATTGAAAGCTCTTAATAAAATCTTACACTCATATGAAGACTTTACATTGCATTATGTTGATGATATTGTAATTTTCTCCAACAGCTATGAATAGCACCTAGAACATATCAATATAATATTAAAAACACTTGATCAAGCAGGTCTTGAAATAAACATTGACAAATGTCATTTCTTTAAAACAAAAATAAAATATTCAGGATACATTTTAGACACTACAGGTATCACAATTGATCCTGAAAGAACTAAAATTATTCAAAATTTTCCTAAGCCAACAAATGTAAAAACACTACGTGCTTTCATGGGAACCATTCCATGTTTTAAAAGATTAATTCCAGATTCAACAATTTTAGAATTACCCTTAATGGAACTACTATGTAAAAAGGTGAAATGAAAGTGGAATGAAAGACGAGAATTGGCATTCAATAAAATAAAACAAACATTTTTGCAAAATATACAACTCTATCATCTTCAATACTTATACCTTTTACATTAAAAACTGACGCATCTATTGATAGATTTGCAGGAGTTCTCACTCGAATACAAAATAATATAGAGGTACCTATTTCTTCTGTTTCTAGAAAAACTAAAAAGGCAGAAAGAAATTATTCTGTATGTGAATTAGAACTCTCTAGCATACTTTATTGTGTACAAAAACTTCGTTTCTTCTTATTAGGAAATTCATTTGTCATCGAGACAGACAATCAAGCATTAACAGCCATATTACAGAACAGATACAATAACACTCGATTACACAGACTTATACTCACATTACAAGAATATACATTTACCATAAAATACGTTCCTGGAGTATCAAACGTGGTTTCAGACGCCATTACACGAAGGGACAACAAAAGACATAGGAATTACATTGAAATAGGCATTAACATCATGAGAAATAACGAAGACATTTTTACAGTCACACACATACTACAAGATCAACAAAACCTCACCACACAAGACAAACAAAAATTGCAAAATAATGTGACGTGCTTTCTTTCCTTAAAAGAATCACGGACGTCACTATGACACCCACGGCTACGGTACTTCCTAGATTTCCTCGGGCGCCAGATTTTTGGGGTGGTTTACTCCACCGAACTCTCGAAAATGCGGCGTCGAGAGTTACCAAGGTAGCCACAGATAGAGGTTCAGTAATTCCAGGGGTCTGTTGTTATTGACATTTCCGGATAAGTAGTGTGAAAACAGGCTTTAATTGCTCACCACTATCAGAAAATGAATTTACTCGCTACTGGAGAAATTATAAATTTTAATTCCCCAAACAAAATTGAATTTTACATAAATGAGAAATTAAACCAATTTTAGTGTTTAACAAAAATATCAAAATCTACGACTAAAGATCTACGTTATTAATAAAACCAAAAGCGGCCTGACACCAAGCAATAAATATTCTAGCTATTTTACAACGGAGGCGGAAAATAACGTGCAGAATTCTACTAGTACGTAGCAGGTGAAAACAATACAAAGTTCCTAGTGATAATATGTCAAAATGCATAGAGAAAGCGTTATGGTTGCACTAACAGAGCGTACTAAATCGGTTCCTAGTATTTGTGTACTTATTAAATAAAGCTGAAAAAAAATAATCAATTGACAAGTCTCGGCTGCCGGTTTAATCTCAATAGCTACCGGAATTTCTTAGCGATTTCACTAGATTAAACTAAACTAGGTTTTACTGATCAACACAACGGTCTATCGTACGAAATCAAATATTCCAGATAAAGAAAACTACCAGCAGAATGCGAAAACCTGTCCTGGGTATCGCTGCTCGGCAGCGAATACGTTTGAGATTATTTCGTATCCCTTAAATCAAATCTGCCTTAGAGGCCTCTCGAATTGATCCCTGCTCAGCAGCGAATCCAGACGAGATTTTTCTAAGCAAGTGCAAAAGAACTAAATTACCTAACAGTACAACGGCCTATTAGACGGGATTAAATACTCAGATAAAATAGACTCTAAATGTCCTAACTAGGGTTTTACTAACAGAACAACAGCCTATTGTACGTAATCAAATTTTCAGATAAAATAGATTAACAGTAGAATCCGAAAACCTCTCCTTCGTACTCCTGCTCAGCAGCGAATACTTTCGAGATTATTTCGTATCTCTTAACTCAAATCTGCCTTAGATGCCTCTCGAATTGATCCCTGCTCAGCAGCGAATCCAGACGAGATTTTTCTAAGCAAATGCAAAAAAAAAGAAATTTTTTTAACAGTACAAGGCCTGTTGGGCGGGATTAAATATTCAGATAAAATAGACTCCATATGTTCTAACTAGGGGTTTACTAACAAAACAACAGCCTTTTGTACGAAATCAAATTTTCAGATAAAATAGATTAACAGTAGAATCCGAAAACCTCTCCTTCGTACTCCTGCTCAGCAGCGAATACTTTCGAGATTATTTCGTATCTCTTAACTCAAATCTGCCTTAGAGGCCTCTCGAATTGATCCCTGCTCAGCAGCGAATCCAGACGAGATTTTTCTAAGCAAATGCAAAAAAAAAAATTCTCTTAACAGTACAAGGCCTGTTGGGCGGGATCAAATATTCAGATAAAATAGACTCTATAATGTTTTACTTCGGAATTGTACACAAATACTATGAATTCAAAGGTTAAAAATAAAAGCGGATAAGTGTTGGATGATAATAGTTATTCACAGAACAATTTTATATCCACTTACCTGATTCACAAAAACCAGTCACAGTATTCGGTGTAAACATAATGAAATTTGCAAGCCGGAAAAGAAAGAAAAAGCCTCGTTTACCTGGATGCTACGTCCTTTTATTAAATTCTCCGACCCCACTTACGAAGTCCCATCCTTAAAATTTTGAAAATGCGCGCACATTAGCAGACTGGTTTTAGTGAACTCGACAAAAGGATATACCGGATGTCTCGAAAGCTGTACATTTATATAAAAATAAATACTCATAGGTAAATTTCGAAAGAGAGGCGATTTAATTATTAAATAAAATGAAATGTATACTGCATGGTAGTTGGAAATAAAAACATTAAAAAGTAACATCGGTACATCCCCCTCTTTCTTCGGTTAAAAAATATTAACAAATGAAAGTGAAGCTTGCATTTGTTATATTTTTTTTCACTCATTCTTAAAACTAACTGTTACCACCTAAAACAAAAGATTCTTCAAAAATAATTAAATACAGTATCACGTCTTGCGGCAGGGACATCTATCCAAATTCCTCACGGGGTTACTGGAGCCTAGAGCTCCTCGTACTTAGGCTGGGATACCGCCGGGAGAACGTGTCCTCACTCTTCTTACGATGGAGGCGTTCCGTAGTATCGTATATCGCTAATGGGCCCTAGTGACGTAGTCCGGAATTTCCATGGCACAGTCACAGAGGTCACACTGAATGCCCACATCTTGCCGGAATCGGGATATTTGCGGTGCTTGGATTGTAACAGAACATTTTGCTGGCTCCGGTGTAGGTCTGGAAATTTTTCGGCTGGTACAGGTACAGTCCTTCGTCGGCCGCCCGGAACGACCGCAGCTGGGACACTTAAGAGACGTCTTCATTAATGTGGTTCTGAGAGTCAGCTTCGTACAAGAACAGTCCCGGGACATCTTACCAAAACGTCCGCAACGGGAACAAAATAATATGGTTTTTCCACGGTTACAGGTATTGCGACGGTGTCCAGGGTATCCACATCTCCAGCAGAAGTCCCTCTCAACGGGCAAGAAAATGTCATCGGATGGTCGATTGTCAGATGGCCTGTCGGTGTGGATTGGCGCTGGCCGTGTTTCTCGTCTAATCTTCTTCTGGACTCCCTCTAGTACTAACGGCCTTCCTGAGCTCACATGGGTATTTGAGCTTGATTCGTTAACCGGAGATGACGAGCTCATTGACAGTTTTGTTGGAATTGGAGAGCTTGCGGTCCTACCTGGATTGGAGTCAGATCGGTCAGGATTGGCCGATGGTTTCTCGGATCGCAGCACTGATTTGGATAGGAGATCGTCCTCATCCCAACTTTCCACCTCGGACATGTCTAGTATTTCGATTGAAGATTTGGAAGCCATGCTGTAAGAAGTAGTCCGGAAATCTAGATTGAAAAACAGTTTTATAATCATGTAGCGATAGAATGCACGAGCAAAACTTCGCGAGCGGAGAGCACAACACTTCGCGTAGGTTTGGCGACACTAGTTTTAAGCGGTTTCACCCCAAAAAAAAGAGATTCTACACTGCCTATTACGATAGCAGTGAACCAAAAAAAAACTTTTAGTCACGGCACTAAAACAGTATTAGGGTCCACTGCAGAGCGGTAAATACACTTTGCAATAGCGACCTTGGTCGTCGGGTAGGTACACTCGACACCAACGGCGCGGATCGGAGCCGGTTTTGCTCCACTATTCGGCGTAGTATATTCGGGACGTCGAGATCTCTTCCGAAATTGAGAAAGGCGGGTGGAAAGCCGGCAGAGTCGTGCTTAGAATTATTAATCGCAAACTTCAGGTCGGATATTCTCAGATCCCAGTCTCGGTGGTCTTGTTCGCAATATTGAGCTATCATGGTCTTTAGTGTACGGTTAGCTCTTTCAACGGGATAAGCTTTTGGTGTACAAGGTGGGATGAATCGATGGCATATTACCAAGCCTTTCAACATTTCCTTAAAGAGCTTACTATCATATTGTGTCCCATTGTCTGATAATACGGTGCGTGGACATCCAAACGTGGTCAGAACTTCTTCGTAAAAATCGTTATTTATCGAGCTAGCGGTCGCTTTTCTGATCGGTTTACACTGTACCCATTTTGTGAAACGGTCCTGAAACATGACTATATAGCAGTTCCCATTTTTACTGCGCGACAGTGGTCCAACGATATCGGTACTAACAGTTTCCCATGGACGTCGGTTTCGAGACGGTTGCATTTTCCCAGCTAACTGTTGTTGAGACGGTTTGTACTTTAAGCATTGCATACAGCCACGGACGTACTTGGTTATGCCCCTAAACATTCCTCGCCAGTAGTACGTTTTAGCAATCTTCGCTATTGTTTTTGCAATCCCTAAGTGTCCCGCGGTAGGGGCATCGTGATTTTCCTGTGAAATACGGGATCTTTGTGACTTCGTCACACATAGCTTCCACGGGTCAGGCAGTTCAGGCTCATTCAGATCATTCAGGTCCCAAAAATGTTGGTACAGTCGTCCTTCTTTGATGCAGTAATCCGGAAATTTACCTGGGTCACTTAGCACTTCCTCTTTCTTGTTTCGGTACCAGGAACATTCCTCTGGAATATCGGCTATGCACACTTCCGCTGATTGCTCAGGAGTGTCCGGCAGCGGGTTCCTAGACAGTGCATCGGCCACTCGATTCATGGCACCTCGTCGGTATTGGATCTCGAAATCGTATTGTTGCAAAAAAATGCTCCAGCGGGCTAGACGGACTAGATATAGAATGCAGCCATCTTAAGGATTGGTGGTCAGTTAACACCGTGAAATGATATCTGTCTAGATAGGGGCGCATCTTATCAATCCCCCATACTATGGCAAAACATTTTTTTTTGGTCACTGAATAGTTCTTTTCGCCTGGACTTAAGGTTCGGCTCGCGTAAGCTATCACATGTTCATTGCCATCTATCTGTTGTGTCAGGGCCACCCCTAAACCGTGTTCGGACGCATCGGTCTGCAGCGTGAACGGTAAACTGAAATCCGGGCAACTTAGTACAGGCGCTTCAGACAGACATATCTTGATTTTAGCGAAAGTAGCCTCCTGCTCCCCAGTCCATTTCCAACGGTGCGCCTTACGGAGTAACTTGGTTAGCGGAGCTACTGTCTGAGAAAACGTGGGCACAAATCGGCGGTACCAGGAGGCTACCCCTAAAAATCTTCGTAGTTCTCGCACGTTTTTTGGCGCTGCAAACTTCAAAATACTTCCCACTTTATCGGGATCGGTACGGATACCTTCTCCGGTAATAACATGGCCTAGATATTGTATCGACGGTAGGCAGAAATGACATCTTCCTGCATTGATTTTCAACTTGGCTTCTCGGAGACGGCGGAAAACCTCAGCTAGATTTTGCAGATGTTCTTCAAACGTTTCCCCCAATACGATAATGTCATCCAAATATGAAAATGCATTCGGATCCAAGTCAGGACCGATAATTCAATCTACTAGGCGTTGAAATGTGGCGGGCGCTGAATGTACCAAACGGCATAACTGTGAAATGGAAAAGTCCACGTCCTGGTACCGTAAAGGACACCGAATCTTATTTTTACCAGTCTAAAATGTATTACAAACGAATCTCTAAACCCCTAGACGACGAAGAAGCGATCCAAAAGGCAGCACGGCTATCAGCAGCCACCCCCTGTACTAATAATTCAAAGTCAGAGTCATTTCCCACCTTAAATATTCCAAAATTTAATGGAGATTTAAAATTTTGGCCTACATTTTTCGATATGTATAATCAAATTGCACACAACAATGCTTCTAACCTAAAGTATCTGCTTTCTTACCTAGAGGGAGAACTTCAGAGATTACTTAGCAGTTTCAACATTTCTGATGCCAATTATATTTTGGCTTATGATAAATTGGTTAAAAGGTACCAAAATAAACGTTTTTTGGCAACTAATGCCATGAATTCAATCATGGGTATTACCTGTAAAATTAATATATGAAGGGATATAAGAAATCTTCTTAACACATTTTTTGAGGCTTTGCAAACATTAAAGTCACCTAATTTTGATTTTGATTCTTGGTGTTTTATTCTTTTTCATTTACTTTTGGGAAAAAGTCCATCAGAATTCCGAACCACTTTCGAGATTCAATATAGTTCTGAGGAAATTCCAACTTTCAAACAATTGTACGAATTTCTTGAAAATAGGTGTAAAGCACTGGAATCCGTGCAGCATCTTACTGCCCCAAAATTGGAAAATTTTTCTTCCGATTCAGGTTTTTACAAAAACCATAGTTATCAAAAAACTTCAAAACCACCCTATATTTTCAATATACAGTCATCTAAGATTTCCTACTATCTGTGTAAAGAATCTCATGGACTTCCAAAGTGTTCCAAATTTCTAGAAAAATCTCCGGTTGGTAGGAACAATTTTGTTAAGCATAACAAGGTATGTCAACATTGTCTGTATCATGGTCACGTGACCCAAGCATGTATTCCAAAGTTTCGGTGCAGTTAGCGGTTGCAATTGTAAATACCATACTTCGGTACATATTTTCAAAAGTTCCGAGGATATACCACAACCCACTTCGCAACAAAATTCCACGGTTTTTCCCCCTCTTACCGAAACTCCGCAAACTCATTGCAACATAACGTGCTTGTCCGCACAAAATAAAATATCTTCCCAAACACTAGTCTCTTAGCTACTGTGGTAGTAGATATTTGTGACAGTCAGGGCTGTTATCACCCCGTTCGTATTATGCTAGACTCGGGTAGTACCGATTGTTTCATCAGTCAAAAATGCTTACGCAGATTAGGCCTAGTTCGCTTTCCTTATTCCACAGCTATTCATGGATTAAATCAAATGTCTTTCATTTCCTCGAATGGTATTACTCGTTGCAAAATTAAACCAGAAAAACTTCCCGGCCCAACCTTTTACTTTGAAGCTATTGTAGTTCAGAAGTTATTGTCCAATCTTCCCTTTTATGATTTACACGAAGGGCAATGGGATCACCTAAAAGGGCTACAGTTAGATGATAAAAAATATTTTATTTCTAGGTCCATAGATTTATTAGTCGGGGTAGAAATATTGGGGCAAATTATTGGCGAAGGGCGAATAAGTGGTAAAATTGGCCAACCATCAGCTATGGAGACAGTTTTCGTATGGATTCTTTTGGAGAAAATTGAAGCTCGACAATTTTCGAAGTTTAACACTTCAAGTTGTCATTTTATTTCCACTCCGGAACTCCCGCTGGATGTGATAGTTCCAAAGTTTTGGGAAATCGAACAGATCCCTCAAAAATCTTTTTCTTCTCCTGAGGATATAAAATCCGAAGAGATTTTTAAAAGTACAGTTTCTAGAGACCACACGGGAAGATTTATCGTTTCTTCACCGTTTAAAAACGGCAAACCCGATTTGGGTGACACCTACGAACAGGCACTTCGTAGATTTTCTATGTTAGAGAATCGGCTCACATAAAATCCAGAACTTTACAACGACTATCGCAATTTCATGCAGGACTATTTGGATAGCAATCACATGTTTTTAGTATCTGGAAGCTCTCCAAAACCACTTTTATCCCGCTATTTACCACACCATTGCGTGCTTAAGCCAGATAGTGTAAGCACGAAGCTCAGAGTTTTGTGGGACGGAAGCTCGAAAGAACACAAAGGCTAAAGCTTAAATTCCACTTTACTAGCAGGACCCAAGCTTCAACAAGAGATGAGTTCCCTTTTACTTGTGTTTCGTTTATATCCTGTTGTATTTATCACTGATATCGTTGGCATGTTCCGACAAATTCTAGTCACGCTTGAACATAGGCATTTTCAAAAAAATTTGTGGAGATTCTCGCCTAACGAGCCCGTGTCAGAATGGACGCTAAATACAGTTACTTTTGGTCTGAGTTCAAGCCCTTTTCTGGTTAAGAGAGTTCTCAATGAGTTAGCAGATCTCGAAAAAAATCGTTTTCCATTAGCTAGCAAAATAATTAAGGGACAGACTTTCGTAGACGACATCCTGGATACAAGCCCTTCATTGGCTGAAGCCCTTTTGCTTCAAAGGGAATTAAAGCTTTACTAAAACTTGGAGGTTTCGAGTTACGCAAATGGGCGAGTAATTCTCCGAAATTGTTAGCACAAGTCCCAGGTTCGGACAGACAAATGCCTTTGTCCTTCGATAAAACAGAGCCTCATTTCTTTAAGGTTTTAGAGCTGCAATGGCACCCTTATTCTGATTGCTTTTCATATCAGTGTAGGGCAAGTGAAAATCCATGTTTTACAAAAAGAACTGTCCTTTCTGATATTAGTTAACATTTTGACCATTTAGAAATGCTTTGTCCTGTCATACTTTCTGCAAAATACATTATGCAACAAATATGGAAGACTCAAATTGATTTGGACACGCCCTTGCCCCCTCCTATTTCAGATTCCTGTTAGCAGTTAAAGTCAGAACTCCCTAAACTTTCCGAAATTTCATTACCTTGGTATATCCTTGCAGATACATATAATAGGTGCGAATTGCATGGTTTCAGTGAGAGTAGTGAAGTTGGCTATGGGGCTGCCATTTTTCCAAGCGTTGAAACTAGTGACTCTATTTTAGATTCCCTGCTTTGCGCAAAAGGTCGTGTTGCGCCTTTAAAAACAGTTTCATTGCCAAAACTAGAGCTTAACGCGGCTCAGCTACTTGCAGATCTAATATTCTTTGTGAAAAATACTTATTCAGCGAAGCTGATTTTTGACGAAATATTTGCTTGGACTGATTCCCAAGTTGTCCTGGCTTGGCTAAATTCACCTCCTTGTCATTGGAGGAGATTTGCAAATCAGGTTAGCCACATACAAGATATCGCTCCCTTCTCATATTGGCGTTATATTCCATCCGAATTAAATTCAGCCGACGTCGCTTCGAGAGGCACAATCCTCTCAAATTTATTGCGTCATGATTTGTGGTGGAATGGGCCACCTTCTTCTGTCTCTTTCTGAAGACGAGTCGTATAACAAGTCTTTTTCTAAGCAACTAGGCGAATTATGTCCAGAGATCATATCCAGCGAAGAAAAAAAATTGTCTTCGAGGTCACGACAGTAATCGAACCAATAGATGCGTTATTGGAAAGATTCTCTAACGTGTTTACTATTCAATAAATTCTTTCTTACTGTATTCGATTTTTTACAAATTTTCAAGTACGTAACATACCAAGCGAAACATATTTCGGCAAACCCACTCTAAACGAGTTACAGAGAGCCTTAATGTGGCTCGTGAAACATGTTCAAACTACAGTTTTTTCCAATATTATTTCCATGATAAAGCTAAATAAATTGCTTCCAAAACCATTTCGCAAACTCTCGTTTTCCTTGATTCCAATGGTTTTCTCAGGGCGGGCGGTCGCCTGAGAAACTCATCAGATTTACCATTTTCAGTAAAACACCCACTATTATTACCATTTTCAATTATATTGTGGAATTAGCTAGAAACAGTGAATCTCATTTAAAACACTATTATTACCTAGTTCACATCGTCTTACTGCGGTCATAATAGAATTTATCCATAAAAAATATCTTCATCCAGGATTAAAAACTTTGCAACATATACTCTTGCAACAATTTTGGATTATTTCGGCCAGAAGAGCCATCGAAAAAGCAATAAGTAGTTGTGTAAAGTGTTTCAGAGCACGTCTTAAGACGTATACCCCTCCTACTATGGCGGATTTGCCTAGCTATAGAATATCCCAGTTAGCTGCATTTTCCCACGTAGCGTTGGATTTTATGTTCATGCACTAATGATTTGAGTTTTTTCTAATTTTGAAATAATTTCCGAGCTGATCAAAAACAGCTGGTTTCAAGCGATTGGGTGCGCATATCGTGTAGCGCTTGCGCTAAAAAGGACGAGACAGACAACGTTTGGCAGGCGACCGTTAACCACGGCAATTTAAAAGGTAGTAGTTTTGGTGATAAATACATACAAACTGAACATTAAAGTGATTGAAAAGATACTGAGATGTTCAAGTGAATAATAAAAATGGTGATAGTCTAAATCCGGGGATACTAAGGTGTAAAAGGCCAGCAATCCTGTGAGTACATTGCTAAGAAACTATAGTTGCTTGCGAATAAATCTACAGTCCGCGATTTTCTTCCGAAGCAAATTTCATTGGTGCTTAGACACCTATGTATAGTAGTAGGAGTCCAGGATTGTCATTAAGGTTATGGAATTTTGGGAAATTTGATTGGGTGCTGGTCAACCTGATGAGGAACCTGCAATTACGGGAGGTTTTTTTAGTTCTTAGTTCTTTCTTGTTCTTTCTTGTTTTTATTAAACTGTCTAGTAATTTCTACGCAGTTACTAGATAATTTTTTAGTTATTTGGTAAGGGCCTAAAAATACCTTGTCTTTTTTGTTACGTCGTCTAGGGGTTTGTTTATAAACAATTTGTTTAATTTTAGATTCCGGGTTATCGTCACCTTAATCGGTACGTTCAATTTCGTGTGTCAGTATGTCCGAAAGTAAGTTCAAATGGCGTAAAATTAGTTGAGCTATGTATAGTATTATTGTAGCCTAGTATAGCATAGTCCGATAAATTGCCTTTTTCATCGGGGTAAATTTACTGTAATATGCGTAATTGTTCGATTAGCGTCGAATGTAAACGTTCTGCTATTGAGTTGGAGTCATGGTGAGCTGGGGTAGTTAAGTGAAAATTAAATTTATGGAGTGCCAGTTTATCTTTAACTGTTTGATTATTAAATTCGGTTCCTTTGTCGAGAACTAAAGTTTGTGGAACACCAAAGATTGCAAAATATTTAATTAAAGCTCTACTTATGATAACTGCGGTCTTACCTCCAATAAAAATTGCTTGTGCAAATTTTGAGAAAACATCTCTGATTGTTCAGTATAATTTTCCATCGAATGTGAATACATCTACAATTTGAAATGGTTTAGTAGCTGATTCTGTTAACATAAGCGGCACGTAAGGGGTTTTTCTACCATCTTTAGATCTCTGACAAATGTTACAAGCATTAATAAAATTAGGTACTGTTGATTTTATATTTTTCCAATAATAATTTCTTTCTAAGTATTCTCAGTTTCGTTAATTCCCCTGTGTTTTTCTACCTTCGTGATGATTTCTTATTAAAAGTGACTGTTCTTCTACATTTGTTATAGTAGTGTTTTTAAATGAAACTCAAGGTCTCTAGTTAATTCCACAATATAATACAAGTTATTGAAAATTCTAAAAAATTGACAATTGTTTCGATAAATCAATATCATCGTCAGAATGACAGAAGTTACATTTCATTTCATGCCTACCTGATGTTTAGTAGTTATTTTTGGCTAGACCAAGAAGTAACCTAACTTGTGATTGGCTTAATATATGTTTATAGAAAAAAGAAGAAGATGTAATATTACAAATATTGAAGCTTAGATATTATGAGCCCTATGGTGATATCCTGGATATCATTTTTCCAATTAAGATCAGTATAACTGTGCAATGATATAGAAAACCAGGAAAACTATATCTGCTGATCTTTACAATTATCACTTAAGAAGACAAATTATTAGTGGATAATTCCCTAGATTTAACTGTTCATTGACAACTTCATATTGTGGGTTTCTTAAATGTCTTCTAATTTCCAGTTCTTCAAGGAAATCCAGTTCTTGTTTATTTTCACAAATATGCAGTACTTCTAGTTCTGTGTTAGGTGTCAATGAATGATTGGTGTCAAGTAGATGTTTTGCGTAGTGGGATTTATCTGGTTGTTTTAATCTGTATGCTCGTAAGTGCTCACTGTTATAGTATTTACTTGTATGGTTTATTTTATTAGTTTGGCTCTGGTTTCATTGAAATATTGTGATTTTACATTAGAAAACCCTTTGTAAAATTTGTCCTTGTGGAAATAAATATGATAAGTGGTTTTGCTATCAGTATACTCTAATAAAAATCTAAAAATAAATTGATTTGAATCATTTTCAGGAATTTTCACAGTAACTATTTTTTTATTTTCATGTCGAGTCCGCAACTTCTAATTTTTTATATAAATTTGGAAATACTAAGATTTGATGTGTTTTATTATTAATTATTTCGTCAAGTATTGGAATTCCGCTATTTCCGAATCGTCGGCATTAGAGTGTTGTGTCGTAAAGTCATTGTCATGTTCGTTAATATTTTCTTGTATTTTGTGGGGAGGTTTGACTTGTTTATTTTCTGATATATTGATTTTGGGTGCGGTTTTACTAGTGGAAGGTTGTTCTTCGTATTCTTCACTAACAAAAGATTCTGCTAAATCTCTGAGGTTGTCTTAGATTTCTAGATCGATATCTCCTGGATTATTGAACATCGATTCGTCTTCTAAAGCGTTTATCGTTATGCGCGATAGATAGACCGCTTTGGTATTGACTTTACTTTTCTACTTTTCCGCCCAACCTATCTAATATGCGAGAAAAGTATTGGTTTACCCCAAAAAAAGTTGGTATTTTGAAATTTTTTTTTGAGTTATTTTTACGTTTTCCATCAACAACAACACGAAAAAACGGTTTTTAGAAAAAAATTCCTGTGTGTATATCGTCGTCGTCGTCATCATCGTTGTTGTCGCTTCTCCTTACATGTCTTGTTAGCACGATACAGCCTCCATAGTGCAATCAGTCACCAGTTTAATGATAGAATACTGTTAAGGACATGTCACAGATGAACCTTATTGATTTCCAGCTCACCAGAGTCAGTACAACGGGTGCTATGGTACTTGAAGTACGACATTTTAACATTTTTTGAGAAATTTCAGTTTGTTAGCACGATACAGCCTCCGGAGTATACACAAGTGACCAATTTTATGATTGGATATTATTCAGAGCGTCTCATAGATGAACCCTATTGATATTCAGCTCACTAAAGCCAGTACAACGGGTGCTATGGTACTTGAAGTACCAAATTTCTGTCATTTTTTGAGAATTTCCAGTTTGTTAGCACGAAACAGCCTCCAGAGCGTATACGTTTGATAATTTTATGATTGAATATTGTTCAAGATGTCTCACAGGTGTCTATTGATTTTCAGTTGACTAGAGTGAGTACAGCAAGTCCTATAAATCCAGATATTTCAAATTTTTGGTTATTTTTGGAGAAATTTCGGTTTGTTGGCACGATACATCCCCCGAACTGTATACAAGTAACAATTTTATGGTAGAATATTGTTCAGGGCCACAGATGCGGAGAAGTTAGCTTTAATCTTTAAAACCGTTTAATTTATATATAATTTTGTAGTTATACTCTTCGAGACGCAGGCTCCATCTAACTAATTTTGAGTTAGACTCCTTGAGACTAAAGAACCGAGTTAAAGGCGTGTGATATGTGTAGATCAGAAAAGGGCGGCCATACAAATAAGGGCGGAATGGTTTGCATGCCCAAACTATTGCTGAAAGTTCTTTCTCGATAGTAGAGTACCCGGTTTCAGTTTCATTAAAAGTGTTCTAGAGGCGTATGCCACTGGTCGGTCACGGGATACGTCACCTTGTGACAAAATAGCTCCGAAAGCGAAATTGCTTGCATCAGTAGTTAGCACAAAGGGTTTATCAAAATCCGGGTATTGAGTTTCTGGAGAATGATCTGGGAGTAAATGTTGATAATTAAAATAATCAAGTTGATCTGGTTCAAATGGATTTTCAAATTGAACTTGGTTAACCTCTTGGTTAAATAACTCATTGGCGGTGAATTTTGGTTAGGGTTTTGATTTTAAGGAAGTATTTGCTGATGAAGTGTCCATCGGTTCTGGTTTATGTTGATTTGGAAGAGGAGGACGATTAAAGGAATGGTTATGATTTCTTTGTTGGATAGCAGAATTATTATAAAATTTTTGGAAATTGTGTTGACGTTGTGGTACAAAATGATTATTGGGATTTATATTGAAGGAGTTATTAGTAAACGTATTTTGTGGTCTAAATAGAGGCGAAGGATCCCACTATGCAAATAAATATTACAGTTATGTTAATTAAACATCACATTGTGATAATGTTTTTCCTTTTTTCCTCTTGTTTTCATCACATGCACATCTATACAACCGCTTATGCCCAGCTTTTGGCTGTTAACTTTTGTGATGTTTCAACTTAACTTCTCAGAGATGTTTAAGCGCTGCCTCTTTACATTTCTGTGATGTTACTAAAACTTCCTCAAATAAAAGTCTTCATAACGAACTGAAAACAATATTTCTGTTACATTCTGAAATGCCTGTTAACTTTTCGTCAATGTTAATGCAATATCTAAAAAATAACATCTTATCAATGATCTAAATGCGACATATCAAAAACAATACAGTGTATTCTCTTAGATGTTGTATGGACATTACTTAAACCTCTAAATAACACCTCAAACATTCTAGATGACATCCTATAGATGTTTCTGTGCCTAATCAGAAAATACAGGATGAACAACTAAAAACGCCGGCTGTCGGCCATATTTCAAAAAATAATCATGGTACAACTTTAAAAAAAGTACCTTCAGGAAAATGACCCTGAAAAATAGTTTTGAGTTCCTAAAATATCTGCTATGGGGTGGAATGAGCACTTAAAAACATAATACTGTGATTATCTCCAAAAAAGACATACTAAAGGTATACTAGGAATACAATTTTTGATATATTGATGAGATTATGAAAAAATGTAGTTAGGGACTTTTTGTCCTTATTCTTCAAATAAGGGGTGGGGGAAGGTTCAACTTAAAAAACAAATGTCGTAACACTTTTTTGTTTTTTACTCCATATCAATGTTTTTGGCGTCAATTGAGAGTTTTTCCTATTTAATAAGATATATGCTTAACAAAAATATCAAAATTGAACAATTTTGTCAACGCTATGTGGAAAAGTCGACAATTTTCCATTTTCTCGGAAATTTCAAATGTAATGAGACATTTTTTAAATTCTGATAAAAAGGGATTTACGTTATCAGGTAAAAAAATTTAAAAAATGCTTCAATTTACATTTGAAATTTTCGAGTGAATACAAAATTATCTAATTTTGTTATCCATCTTATTAACCAGAAAAACTCTTTTAAATGCAGCTAAAATCATTAATATCGGTTAAAAAAGGAAAAAGTTATACATTTGTTCATAAGTTTGAACCTCCCCCACCCATTATTTGAAGAATAATGGCAAAAAATCTAAATGATTAAATTTTTTCATAATCTCTTCAAGATTTCAAAAATTGTATTTTTAGGTTACCTTTAGTATGTTTTTTTGGAGTATTATGTTTTCGAGTGTTCATTCCACCCCTAGCGGATATTTTAGAGACTGCAAAATATTTTCCAGCAAGGTAATTTTTCAGAAAGTTATACCATGATTCTTTTCTGAGATGTGGCCTACAGTAGTTCTTAGTTGTTCACCCTGTACATTTAAAATGAAATAACAATAAAGTATTTAAAACGTTTATTCACTTTTAATGAACAGTACAGTAAATTTGAAAAAACAGGTACAACATTAGAAAAAAAATATCTTGTCCAGGAATCCTACCAAAAAAAAATTGTGTATGCATATTACATAACAAGTGTGGAAAGTGGAAACTATTGAACGCATTCAGTGAAAGCAAGGAATAAAAAAGGGTATATTAATCTGTAGTTGCCATAATGTAACATACTTTGAAACTGAATTAATAAAGTTTAACGGATACACATACATTACAGCTAGTTTACAGAAAATGTATTAGAATAGTTTTTTAATGCTATTGAAACTAATAAAAATTTTACACCATAAAGATTTTATGAAACATTACATTAAATCAACAGAAATCCAATCTGATTAAAGAAAATTTTATCGTTTACTTACGATTACTTTTTCTTACGCAAGAGTCGCTGTTTCGAGTGCCTCAACCATTCCATAACGTACACTTCAAAATCCTTATCTGTGAAACATTTGAAGGTGCTTTAGATCAAATTGTGCTCATAAAGACCTTTGATCGATCATCATAAACTACATCAAACATGATTTTCAGCCGATTGACTGGGACCCATTTTCCACAAGATACATGCGGGGCTCTTCAAAGAAATAACAACATATTTAATTTCGAGAAGTGACTTTTCATGATTTACCTTCTATTACATACCTCACTCCGTTTCGCAGGTAAATTCAGGGGTGCCATGGAAATTCATACTTCTTTTCTGTATAAAATAATATACTATTCTCATCTTGTTATTTTCATCCTGGAACATATCGTATATTAACATCGTGGAATTGTATCTCAATGGAAACTAAGCATTAATTATACACTGTATACAAAAAGAACTACTTATGAAGAAGAGATATGAACACATTATCAAGTTAAATGAGTTTCTAATTAACTGTATCCAATTGAGTATCCAATAGCTGTGTTTCTACAATGATAAATATTTGAATTCTAACACAAATTTAGAAGTGCAGCATATTTGTGAAAAGAAACAAGAATTGGATTTCCTTGAAGAATTGGAAATTAGAAGACATTTAAGAAACCCACAATATGAAGTTGTCAATGAACAGTTAAAACTAGTGAGTTCTCCACTAATAAACTGTCTTCTTAAGTGATAATTGTAAAGATCAGCAGATATAGTTTTCCTGGTTTTCTATATCATTGCACAGTTATACTGATCTTAATTGGAAAAATGATATCCAGGATATCACCATAGGGCTAATAATATCTAAGCTTCAATATTTGTAATATCACATCTTTTTTTTTCTATAAACATATATTAAGTCAATCACAAGTTAGGTCACTTCTTGATCTAGCCAAAGATAACTACTAAACATCAGGTAGGCATCCAATGAAATGTAACTTCTGTCATTCTGACGATGATATTGATTTATCGAAACAATTGTCAATTTTTTAGAATTTTCAATAACTTTTATTATATTGTGGAATTAACTAGAAACCGTGAGTTTTATTTAAAACACTAATTGAATTCTGTTTGTTGACTGGAGCATTCAGTGCCAAAGTTACATATTCTTCAACTAGAATAATATAGGTACCATTGTAAGGGACAACTACAGCTTTTTTATTGTGTTCAGTGTATTTTCAAATGGAAATGAGCTTTTTAACAGAAATTTCTGTTTGTGAAGTCTTAAACAGTCTCTAATTGTTCACAAGAATTGTTAATATTATTGTTAGAATTTTCTAAACCTGCAATACTATATTGATGGCTATGACTGCTACTACAAAAACTGGAACTAGAGATACTCGATTCAATATTTTTAGTGCTGTTTAATACAATGTCTGTATCAGACTATCTGAAATAGTTATTCCCCTTTCTTCACATAATCACCAACTATTTGTTTTTTATTTTACTTATGTAAGTAGCCCTGAAACATATTGAACATTGAAAATATTTTCTTCTAGATTCAAATCTCTGCCAACATATCAGCATGTTTTATTAATAGTAATAATATCTACCATATCGCAATATTAAGTTTTTTGTAGGGTATAATGCATATCTAGGATTTAAAATATTGTGAATCGTTTTTAGAATATACTTACTAACTAAAATATTTTAAAAGTTGAAAAAACACTTATTTTGTGAAATCTATTATATAATGTTAGTGTACAATTCCGTCACCTGGAATTTCAATGTACAATAGCCGATTAAAGTCTTGAATGAGTATTAAGAATTATAATTTTGGAATAGATACTTACCGATAACAGCTGTTGTTCGTCTATTATAACTAAGCATAGAAATTGAAGCTAAGTAGGAACTTACGAAGACGAAGATCACTTTATTCAAGTATTTGCAAAAAATGCGCTTCCTGCAAATAAAATATAACACAAAACTGAAAACCATCCGCCATTTCATGCTTGTCATTTGTTTTCACAGATAATGTTCGTTCGTCAGTTCCTCTTCTGTTTTCTTCTTTTTTTATGTTACTGTGATGTTTAATATGAGATATTACTGAGAGTTTTATGAACTAACATCGTAGATACGTAATCACACTAACTTACTAAAAATTATTTCGAAAGATGTAAAAGTAACTGCAACATGTGATCATCTTAGAAACATGTTAATTTGTAATATTACAGTAACGTTCTGTATGTGACATTAGTGAGAAGTATACAAATTAACATCGTATGAATGTTTCCAATAGGAAGTTGCTAAAAAGAAGTTCATAGGATGTGTATGTAACTGCGGATTCAAGTATTATTATGTACATCAAAAATATGTTTTATTTACATGACATGGATGTTAATAGAGTTGGTAATAAAATTGAGATATCGAGGAGATATCTTATTAACGTTTTAAATAAACATCACGAGAAGTCTCCAAAAATAAGATCACAAAAAAGACTCATATGTTTCTTGTTTAGTGGGATGAGACTGACGTGGTATCGAGTTTTGATACATTATTGGAGACTGATTAAAAGTTGAAACCCATCGTTCTAGAGAAAAATATTTAAAACAAAAGTTGTATCATCTGGTCCGCCGAGTAAGATCCCCAACCGAAATATTTCGCAAATTCGCACTTCAGCCAACCCCAAAGTGAAAAATTAAACGGATCATTTTATGGAAGAAGGTATGCATATTGACTCGCTGAATAATTTTATTTATATATACTTTATCCGAAAAACAACCCCCAACCGAGATATTAGCAATTTTAATTTTCTTATCCTCACCCCCTGTACAGGGGTTGATAAATTCTAACCAAAAGCTTCTTAACTCTTGCATTTATGACTAAGAAAGAACGCGTTTTTCGCAAAAAATGGCAGGTCAATTTTGAGGCCTTTGACGCCTTGAACAATATACAATTATAAAATTGGTAACATGTATATACGACAGAGGCTGTATCGTGCAAATTAACTGAAATGTCTCCAAAAATGTTTTATATCTGGATTCATAGGACCCGTTACGCTGGCTATGTTGAGCTGAAATTCAATAGAGCTAATTTCCAATTATGAAATTGGTCACTTGTATGCACTCCGGAGGCTGTTTCGTTCTAACAAGAAAAAGTGTCCGACGACATTCACAAGAGATTTCTTTCGTAAAAGCCCGTTTTTCGTGTTTTTCCCACCGAAAACGGTAAATTATTCATAAAAAAATCAAAAATTCCAATTTATTTTAGGGTAAACCCATACTTCTCTCGCATCGTAGATAGGATTGGCTGAAGAGTAATAATACGAATACTCTGATACAAGTTGAAAAATACTTTGCACTGGCCGGAATTATCTGCAATTTGGGGGCAATTGCGGACACCTCGTTATCACCCCCTCATTCAGAGTGAGCCCATAATGGTTAGTGCATGCTTTATTTGCCCATTGTCCACAAACTACACACCTGAGTCATATTTAATTTTTGTCATACTCTCACACACAAGGACACATATCTTCGCTTATCTCACCTTCACTTGCTTCAGAGCTCTCCTTATCTCCGTCTTCAAAGACAACATATTTCATCGATATTGCGTTCGGATGTTTTTGTTTCTCCTTTTCTGCTTCTTTCCTTTCTAGATGTTCTTTTGAAGAAGTCGACTTGAATATTTCAGCATGTTGCTTTTTTCACTTGCAGTGACCTTTCTTGGACAACTAATACTTTTGCTGCATGAAGTCATATTTATGATGTCTCTGAACGAAATATTATTTGTTTCCTGACTTGCATTTGCCTAATTTGGTCATGTAGAATAGCATCATTTTGGTTGATTATAATGGGGTCATTGCCATTAAGTGCAATAGAATTAGCTTGTCTAGATAGCCCTTATGTTTACTGCAGCCAGAAAAGCTTCTTCGGTGAAAACATTACGATTTATAGGGAATAGGCCCGTAACCTCAAATCCCTGGGCCGCTTTCTCTGATGTAGCTATTCTAGCCTTGTTCAATAAATCTGCAAGTTATTTGGTAGTGATTTTTTCTCCAGGGTGACTCCTTAAAACTTTATCACATTTAGAGTTGTGCGCTGTTTTGAGTGGTTTATAGAACGTCACATCTAATTGTTGGGTTCTATGGGAATTGTGAGGTGGTATTGTCAGAATAACAATATCTTTTTTTCTACAGAAGTTATATGTTTTCAGGGTGGAATGACTAACGTGATTGTCAATTATTATTACCACAGGAGCATCGTTTGTTGATTTTACAGTCAACAAACAACTCTTAATTTAATTAACTGTCTCGACCCTTACTTCGTGGAATATGCTCATATTAGTGTTTTTAAATGAAACTCACGGTCTCTAGTTAATTCCACAATATTATATTGTGGAATTAACTAGAGACCGTGAGTTTCATTTAAAAACACTAACTCTTAATGTATCTATCCATTACGAGAACAATCATACGCTGCATCAGGTGGTCTATTCCTCTTCAATTATGGATTCATAGTTTGACGGGCAACTGAGGCACTGAAGCACCGAAATTGCACATGACAGTTATAATTTTGCCCATTTCTGCAGTTGTTATGGAGCCTACCCTTCTTTGGCTATTCTGAGCTAAATTTTTTCTGGATGCTTGAGCGTTTGTAATGCCTCTCTCATCAGCGTTAGAAATACGAGCTGTGGTAAATTTATATTTCTCCATAAGACTGCTCAGTTGGCTGAAAAACATTGTAACTGATTCCTTGTTAAAAGCTGTAAATATGTTTATGCTTGAGGCTTTCTTATAGAAATTTCAGGATCTCTTCACAAGAATCGCTCTATCCAATCTCTATTAGCTGCTTTATTCTCTTGGATTAAAGGACGCTTTATAATATTTTTGTATGCATACTTAAAAACACATTGCTTCATGTCGTGTGCAGAGAGACCATAATATATTTTGAAGAGCTCCCTAATACTACTCCTGAGTGTTTCCTTTTTTTTCAACGATCCTGAAGAGTGGATCTTGTTATTCCAAATCTAATGCTAACATGCCTTAGATTCTCTCCTTCACGAATAGCATTTAGGGCTGCCAGTCATACTATTAGAGGTCTAGGAGGCTTTGTTTGTGGTTCGATCATATTTTCGTGGCATCTGTAAAGTAGGAAAAACAAATGTTAGGTGAGGCGTTAGTGAATAATCCTATGGTAGTAATATCGGTCATGCCGTCATAACCCCCAAATATATAACCGGTATTACGCAAACTTATATTATTCACTTAATTCGATTTTGCAGAATAGTGTATGGAAGTTAGGATAAAATCGGCCTGATTGTGGTGCACACTTTTTAGCTACAGTTGGATTGAAGATTAAAATATTATTCAAGTATGTAAAAGGAGTTGTGTGTATTAACCTTCAAAATTATTACGTTTTCATAATAGCTACGGTGTTTTCCAATTTTTCTTTGTAACTAAATAGGCATTGGTCGTCTCACTTCAACCGACTTATATCATTTAATGATCCCGTACTGACAAAATCTCGTTGTAAATGGTACAACCTTATTTATTGTCTGTACAGAAGTTATTAAACGGCCAGAATTACCCTCGAAGCTGGAATGCCCCCAGTTACCCTATCGCATTCCATGCCACCTTCTATTATGTCGAAGACATGTTCAATTGGGAACAAATCCGTGATCTTGGGGACCAAGGTAGGAGATTAAGTTGAGCCTGGTGGAAGTAGTCCAACGTTTGTCTGGATATATGTGGCCGAGCTTTATATTGCTGAAAAGTTGGATTTTGAAGGGTCCTGAGGTAAGGAATCAATATTTCCTGAATGTATCGATGTGTATTCATATTGCCCCTAATGAAGACTGGAGGTGACCTTAAGCAATGACACCCCATATCATAACTGCAAACGTGTCTCGTCTCCTTCTCATTTTCGCTCGACCATCTTACATGCCTAGGCAGAACTGGGATTCATTATTGAAGATGATAGTGTTCCATTCCTGATTTCACACTAGTCGTTCGCACCACTGAAGTCGATTTCTTCGATGTTCGAGAATTGAAGGTAACGCCAACTGAGGTCGGTAAGAAAAAAGTCCAAATTTCGTTTTCCGTCTATAAACACTTCTCATTCCAAGGACGTCCCTTCCATGTTCTGGAAATCACTGAGTGTATATAGTCCTTATCGATGAGAAACGATTTCTTAGAGCTAATAACCATATGCGATGATATTGGCCCTCTGTTGTCCTGCTCACTCGACCCGCTCCTCTGTCACTTCATATTCGTTATTCTTGGTGTTGTAATGCCGTGGGTAGTTAGAGTGTAGAACATAGAGAGCTGGTTGGTCACAACTTGTTGATTGAACAGAATAATTTATTCACAAGTTACATTAAATCAAACTTCTTAATCAATCTTCTAAATCTACTTATCTATACACTTATTTCCAAATTTTCGTCCACGTGTTCTTAGGGTCTAATCGCTCCACTGTCGAACCATAGGAACAGTTGTGTTTATTTCGGGCTCAGTGAGCACCGGAATGGTTTCGGAAATCAGGACGGTTATGTTTAAATCCAGGTTCAATACACACCGAAACGAGATGGAGGGAGGCTGGATGGTTATGCTTAGTCCAGGTTCAATACACACTAGAACGTCGGCGGATCGGTTCAGCTTAGTTTCAGGTTCAATACACACCGGAACGTGGGCAGGAGTCGGGACGGTTAGACTTAGTTTGTTATGTAAACTTTTATTTTACCGTTATATTATTATTTTTTTAGTTAAATATTACGCCTATAACGTTGGTGCAACAGCCACATTCTTTAACTGTTACCAATTTGCCATTTTTTAAATAGAGGCACCGTGTTAATTAAAATGATAATGTTTAAATTAGACCATGGATGTCCGGGCAAGTCCATTATCGTCGTTTGATTTTTTGTCAAAATTTATATCTAGGATTGATAATAAACTGTAGCGAATTTTGATTTTTTCTCTTTGATGTTTGGATATATTCGGGTAGCAAAGTAGTGGTCTCATGTAAATTTTGTGAGAATTGAATTAATGGACCACTACTTTATTCAAATAATTTAGGCCATGCTCTGTTCGCTAATTATACTCTTAGGAGTATTCATCAATCGAATAATTTCCAGTTTTGGTTTTTGTTAAAGGAAAAAAAACTCATTTCCATACGTATTGTTCACATATGATTATTAATATCTTCTCGCAGTCAATACAATCTTTTTTCTTTAAATTGTAGGGTTTATTTACGGGGCTAAAATCCAAATTAACTGCCACGAATTTAAACTCATTAGTTGGGATATTCGCTGTTGCTACTGTTTCCGTTAAAGGATCGGGGTATGATTATCTACTTGGATGGCACTGGAGGTTCCTGTTCAACATCTAGATAATCAGGTAAGCCCATTTTTTTTATCTTGTGCAAATTTCATTTAATTTTTACCGTGGCCATACCCATTATTGTTTTGTTCAGGGCTTTAATGATAAAAAGGACTCTACATTGAACACTTTCTTCAATTTACGGCTCTCTTAACCAGTTATAGTGGTGGAATAAACGATTCAATATTGTATTAGTTAAGGGTTATTAGTATAGTGTATGTAAGCTCCAGGTGTACACGTTCAGGCTTTAAAGTTAAAGTAAAATTCAAGGAAATAACATTACCTATATCTGTACATTTTCTTATATAAAGTGTCTAATATTAACATATTTACACGAATTGGGCCCTTTTAGGCATTACTTTCATTTATTCTCTTTTCTATTTTTTCTATTCGGTTGCTGGGAAAAAACTAGACCTGATAAGAGCCAGAGGTTCCCTGACTTGGGCTTCTTTATTTATAAGCCACTGGCGCCCATTCAATGAAAAATTTTATGCGTACCTACGCCCCAAGTGAGTTATGTCGAGCATTTTGCTCGTGCTCCACTTCTGGTTTTCTTCCTTCAATAAGATAAAGCACGTAGCAAGTTCCAGGTTCAATACACACAGGAACGTCGGCGGAAGTCGGGACGGTAGGCCTTAGTTCCAAGTTCGAAACACACCGAAACGTGGGCGGGAGGCGGGACGGTTATGCTTAGTTCCAGGTTCAATACACACCGGAACTACTTTCACCAGTTGAGATTTCCTCTCTACCTTTGTTGGTGTGAGGACTGAGACTTTGTCCAATCATCAAAAATGTTTTGGGGTTATCACCGGAGGCCATTCTATTGGTGTAATTCCGATAGTACTGACATATAGGTACGTGACGTCCAATTGCGCCTACTGTGATAATTTTTTGGTAGTATTCTGTATACCATTTGCGTATGTGTTGTCGATATGGGTAGCAGAGGGTGTTAATGTCTATTTAGACGACAGCATCATTACAGTGTTATTCCTGATAACATCTGACAACAGTATCCACAATCCTGTTTATTCTACTAGCAATTTCTGGGAACAATAGCCCATGTTCCTGAAGACCAAAAATTCGACCTCTCTTGAACTCAGTTAGCTGTCGATAATTTACAATTCTTTGCTTGCAAGGTAACGTTTAAAGCCATTGTACTCGAATAAATTTTATATTTCAATATCGGAATGGGCCGGTTTAACCAGTATTTACAGCAAAAAAATAATCGGATAAAAACCAGAATGGTCAACTAATAGTGCTCAAATTCTAATATTGTATTAAGACTATTTTGATAAACATGTACGACGCGAGTAATCTTGCTATAGGTGCAGTATTGTCGCAAGGGCCAATTGGTAAAGACTTACCAATAGCCTATGCATCAAGCACACTAAACGATTCGGAACAAAATTATTCTGTAATTGAAAAGGAACTTTTAGCTATTATTTAGGCAACCAAATATTTTAGGCCTTATCCATTTGGAAAAGAATTTAATATCATCATCGACCATAAACCTCTAAAATGGCTTTTCTCCCTTAAAGACGAAAACACTAAATTCACCTGTTGGAAATTAAAATATTTATAACATTATATATATATATATATATATATATATATATATATATATATATCTGAAGTTTTTCTTGGTTTTAGGTCATTTTTCAAATTAAAAATATAAAAAGACGGTTTATGTTGTTGAGATTACCATCATTTATTTACGTTTCGGCTTATTCAGCCTTTTTCAAAATAATACTACATCTAAAATAAAATTATTTTCTCACTAAGAGATACAATACTACAAAAAATCCTCTTCACTTACCCCAAACGTAGAATAATAGTTGTCAATATACATTAAAGTGTTCAGTCAAGAACTCCGTCGAAACATAAAATATTCTTATCACTCTTACTAAAAACAACATTCACAACAAAGAATCCACAACGTTTGTACACATTAAAATTATTTACAGTACTGCTAGATATATTTTACTGAGGTTGTTTAAATCTTTCTTATTGTTAATGGCCTGCTGGTTTTTTTGGATAGCCATTGATTCCAAAATTTCCCTTTTTTTGTATTTTGTTCCGAACTTATAATTTTTGTGTTTCCAAAATTAAAAGTATGTTTTTTTGAGTTTTCATGGAAACTTAGAGCTGTTGTATTTTTTTTGTCGTATTTATGACCTTTTATTCGATTTTCCAAATACTGGCTAGTTTGTCCAATGTAAACACCACTGCAGTCGTTACACGGAATTTGATAAATTATATTACTCTTTTTATTTTTCGGAGTTTTTGATTTTAATTTCGAAAAATTGTTGGATAGAGTTTTATTTGCTTTATGGCATATGGTAATATTGTGTTTACCAAAAAGCCCTTGAATTTGTTGTGATAATCCGTTTATGAATGGCATGGAGATATATTTTTTATTACTATTATTATTTTGTTTTATATTTTCCATTGAATTATAGAATTTATTTATACGTTTTTTAAATAATTTGTTGACAAATTCTGAAGGATATCTATTAAGGTTTAAGGCTTCTTTGGCTTTGATGATAGCATTACCTCTGTATTCCGGGTCTGATAGTTGAATTACACGGTCAGCCAGTCCAATAACAACAGATTTTTTTTGATTGATTGGATGATGAGAATTAAAATTAAGGTACCTAGATGACCAAGTGTCCTTGGTATACCATTCAGTCCTAATATGATTATTAATGTGGTATAGAGTGACATCAAGGAAGTTTATTTTACGATCTTGTTCATTTTCGATCGTAAATTGAAGTTTTTCATGATACGAATTGAATTTTTTAATAATCTTATCAACCTGTTGTTCTGGGACAGCAGTGATACAATCATCAACATATCTAAAGAAAAATGGTATTTCAAAATCAATTTTTGAGAGGACAGTTGTTTCGAGGTCCTCCATTACTATCTGCGCAATAACACTAGAAATAGATGATCCCATTGCGCAAACCTCCAATTGCTTATATAAATTATTTCCGTACATGAAATATGTAGAAGTTAATGTAAGTTCAGTGCTAATATTATTTGCAATATAGAGGTAGGTATAAACCATTTATCATACAAAGAAAAATATGAAATCAGAAGTAAAACAAGCAACATTCTAACAAATTTCAGAAACAAATTAAAAAATAAACAAAATAATACCCCATTTTTAGCAAAGGTAAACAAAACCAAGAATTTCTTTAAAGATAATCCTCAGACTGAAATTCTTAAAGCTGATAAGACCAACAAGACTGTCATAATGTCATCATCTGAATACAACTATAAAATAAACCATTTATTACAAGATAAAAAAACCTATAAACAGATTAAACAAGACCCCACAAATGAATATCAAAAACAGAACAATGATTTAATCGACCTATGGGAAAATAAACAATATATCTCGCCAAATATAGCAAAAACTTTGAAAATTCGAAATTCAGTACCACCAAAAATATATGGCCTCCCAAAATCCATAAGGAAAATACACCATTGCGCCCTATTGTATCATGTATCCAATCTCCTTTTAGTTTTCTTTCAAAATTTCTAAAAAATATATTAAGTAACATAACGTGCAAAAATGATTATTATATCAAAGACTCATTTCAATTCAAAAACAAATTAAAAAATATTAAACTTCCAAATAACTATGTATTAATTTCGTTGGATGTCGTATCCCTGTATACCAATGTTCCAATTGGATTAGCTTTGGAAATCATAAGAAAAAAATGGAAGGAAATAAAAAAATATACTGACGTTCCCTTGGACGAATTTATAAGAGCCACCGAACTTACATTAACTTCTACATATTTCATGTACGGAAATAATTTATATAAGCAATTGGAGGTTTGCGCAATGGGATCATCTATTTCTAGTGTTATTGCGCAGATAGTAATGGAGGACCTCGAAACAACTGTCCTCTCAAAAATTGATTTTGAAATACCATTTTTCTTTAGATATGTGGTTGATTGTATCACTGCTGTCCCAGAACAACAGGTTAATAATATTATTAAAAAATTCAATTCGTATCATGAAAAACTTCAATTTACGATCGAAAATGAAGAAGATCGTAAAATAAACTTCCTTGATGTCACTCTATACCACATTAATAATAATATTAGGACTGAATGGTATACCAAGGACACTTGGTCATCTAGGTACCTTAATTTTAATTCTCATCATCCAATCAATCAAAAAAAATCTGTTGTTATTGGACTGGCTGACCGTGCAATTCAACTATCAGACCCGGAATACAGAGGTAATGCTATCATCAAAGCCAAAGAAGCCTTAAACCTTAATAGCTATCCTTCAGAATTTGTCAACAAATTATTTAAAAAACGTATAAATAAATTCTATAATTCAATGGAAAATATAAAACGAAATAATAATAGTAATAAAAAATATATCTCCATGCCAT
Organism: Galeruca laticollis; assembly: GCA_963921935.1. Lineage (NCBI taxonomy): Eukaryota > Metazoa > Arthropoda > Insecta > Coleoptera > Chrysomelidae > Galeruca > Galeruca laticollis. The sequence goes on along the minus strand of OY998183.1, from coordinate 16,255,292 downwards.
TCATAAACGGATTATCACAACAAATTCAAGGGCTTTTTGGTAAACACAATATTACCATATGCCATAAAGCAAATCAAACGCTCTCCAACAATTTTTCAAAATTAAAATCAAAAACTCCGAAAAATAAAAAGAGTAATATAATTTATCAAATTCCGTGTAACGACTGCAGTGGTGTTTACAATGGACAAACTAGCCAGTATTTGGAAAATCGAATAAAAGGTCATAAATACGACAAAAAAAATACAACAGCTCTAACTTTCCACGAAAACTCAAAAAAACATTTTTTTAATTTTGGAAACACAAAAATTATAAGGTCGGAACAAAATACAAAAAAAGGGAAATTTTGGAATCAATAGCTATCCAAAAAAACCAGCAGGCCATTAACAATAAGAAAGATTTAAACAACCTCAGTAAAATATATCTAGCAGTACTGTAAATAATTTTAATGTGTACAAACGTTGTGGATTCTTTGTTGTGAATGTTGTTTTTAGTAAGAGTGATAAGAATATTTTATGTTTCGACGAAGTTCTTGACTGAACACTTTATGTATATTGACAACTATTATTCTACGTTTGGGGTAAGTAAAAAGGATTTTTTGTAGTATTGTGTCTCTTAGTGAGAAAATCATTTTATTTTAGATGTAGTATTATTTTGAAAAAGGCTGAATAAGCCGAAACGTAAATAAATGATGGTAATCTCAACAACATAAACCGTCTTTTTATATTTTTAATTTGAAAAATGACCTAAAACCAAGAAAAACTTCAGATATATGTGAATATACTAAAAAGGTCAAAGAAAGTATCCCACACATAAAATATATATATATATATATATATATATATATATATATATTTAAAAAAGGAACTTTGATCTCTAACGCTGACTCACTTACTAGAATAGAAATTCACACTAAAGAAACAGACAATTTTTGGAAAGAATTATACGATATACTTTCAAATATGGATCAGCATAATAAACAACCAACAAACCTCTTCAACTATGACCGTTGTTAACTTCCCAAAATAATGACCTAATTGACATTTATACTGACAATTTTCCCCTTCCTGATTATCTAAGAGATGATAGAGACGATATCTCATTATTAGTTCAATCAAACTCATAACCCGAAAATGACCTACCAGATCAGACTGAAACCCAATCCAATAACGATGACGAAACTATTCATTCCAATAATGAACAAAACTCAACTTTCGAAATTCCAACCATAAATACTGCCGTTAACTATGGCCAAAATCAAATCATAATAAATTCCGTTATCCACTCCCCAGCTAACCCCAAAATTAAAATTCTTTTTGAAAACAAAAAATGTATTACAGTATAATTTTCAATTTTGAAAACGATGTTATCGACTCCATAAAGAATTATATTAATCAACAGACACAATACTGCATTTATTTTGAAAACCCTGAAATATTCGAACCCTTCCTAGTAGTTTCACAAAAATATTTTAGAAATTCTTCCTCAATCCCCAAAAAATGCATGAAAAAATTGATCGACATAACAAACAAAAACGACTTAAAAGAAGTAATTCAATCTTACCACGAAAGTAAAAGCAACCATAGAGGTATCGACGAAACATACCAACGAATTAATGAAAAGTATTACTGGCCGTTTATGAAAATCTCCATACAGACATATATAAATGATTGTGAAGTATGCCAACAAAGTAAATATGAAAAAAACCCTATTACAATAAAAATGAACCAAACCCCTACTGTTAACAAACCCTTCCAAATATTATACATAGATACGTTCACGATGGAACAGAATAATTGTTTGACAATTATCGATACTTTTTCTAAATATGCCCAGGCATACCACCTGACCTACTTGTCCAGTACTGAAATAGTTAACAACCTTGTAATCTTCTTCTCTCACCATGGTGTACCCGAACAAATTACCAGTCACAATGGCACTGAATTCAAAAATTCCGTTATTTCAGAACTTTTAAGTCTTCATAAAATAAAAATTCATTTCTGCTGCCCGGACCACCCTCAATCACAAGGTTCTATCGAAATATTTCATTCAACCATTATCGAACACATTCGGCTATTAAATACGAGAGGTTTCCTTAAAACATCTATCACAGTAAAAATGGTCTATGCAATTCTCGCATATAATAATTCCATATATTCCACCACAAAGCTAAAACCTATTGATGTTATTAATGGCCACCTAAATACTAATGATCCATTCAACCTAGAAATAGATAAAATACTCCGAAACGACTATATAAATGATCACAAAGAAAGATCCAAAATACTTTATTCAAAAATAAATGAAAATTTGATAAAAAAAGAAAAACGAATCGAAAAAATTAATGAAAACCGCGATGACCCTTAAATATTTGAAAAGGATTAAAATGTTTTTATTAAATTAAATAAGTTACTCGAAATAATACCGTTGTCTCATAGATTAAGAAGAGGACTTATTAATGGTTCAGGATCTATTTTTAAAAGTATAACTGGAAATTTAGACGCAAGTGACGGAGAAAGATACGAACAAATAATCAAGGAACTTCAAGAAAACCAAAATCAATTAACCAATAATATAAAAATACAAAATTCTCTCTCTATAGCATTAATAAGCAAATTTAACTTTACGATGAATAAAATATGCCATATTAGTGTTTTAAATGAAACTCACGGTTTCTAGTTAATTCCACAATATAATGAAAGTTATTAAAAATTCTAAAAAATTGACAATTGTTCCGATAAATCAATATTATCGAAACAATTTTCAATAACTTTTATTATATTGTGGAATTAACTAGAAACCGTGAGTTTCATTCAAAACACTAATATGAACAGATTCCACGAAGTCGAGACAGTTAATTTCAAATAAGTCATAACGAAAAACGTTTGGAATCAAAATTTAAACAAATTGCATTAATTGTTGAAGGAAGCATCTATTATTAAAGATACTATTAAACAAATTATTAACATGCTGGAAATAATAATCTCAATATTACAAGATATTGAAACATCAATTGCATTTTCCGGGCTAGGAGTCATGCATCCAAGTATAATAAAAACAAATGACTTTTATAATGAATTATATCAACTACAAAAAAGGTTAGAAGATGGTCAATTACCTATAGAAGTAACTTTGCAAAACATATTGCTATTTGAAAAATTCATAAAAATCAACTGTTACATATTAAACGGTAAAATAACTTATATATTACATAACGAATTCTCAGAATTTTGATTATTATTATTTGTACCCTATCCCCATCAGAAAAGGAGGTCAATTTAAAGCAATTATCCCAAATAAAATAAATCTAGCAAAAAATAACGTTCAATATGCATCTATGAGTAAACCTTGTCTGGGACTGTATCCATCAACACTACATCTCTGGGAGTACACCGACCTCCAAGATGTTAAAGATGAGAATCCGTGAGAAGTGGAACTACTAAATATAAAAAGCACTTCCACTTGTCAACAGTCAAGAATCACCATCCCCGAAACGTTTTTACAACGTCTGGACAACACCAACCAATGGATTTCAGTTTTTCCATTTCAAGAAACCATTACACTGACATGTCATGATCAAGCTGAAACCATAACTGTCAAAAATACATACCTTCTAATAAAAACCCAAATCACCAAAATCGTATACCGAAACGACATTCAAATCCCAAGTCAACCCATCTTGTTTCCTGAACTAGAAGTCAAAGCTATGGAAATACAAAACGTTCCTACCAGTATTCAACTGCAAGACATCAACCTGGATGACCTGAACTAAATTAAAACGAAAATCCTCGAAAACGATCCAGAGTTAAAAATTCAGAAAATACACTACACTCCCAGCATATGGACAATTATAATTTATTGTCTATTGGTTATACTAGGAGAATGTATCATTGTTAGAAAACTATCGACCCAATTCAAATCTAAAAAACAGAAGATCAACCATTGGACCTATAATCTATTCAACTTCCTCGCTAACCCTCAGAGTTGAAATTTCGAAGGGAGGAATTATGTCACCGTTTCTGATGGAACCTTCAACGTCAGCAGACTCTCATATCAAACTGTTATTTCTGCATTTTTTACTTTATTCGAATTATATATTTTGTAGCTCAGTTCTTTGTCAATCTTCCACCTGTAAACTTAAAAATATCTAATAAAAGTAGTTAGTTGTGGAAATAAAGTTTTTAAAAAAGTAATTTCGAGTATCGATTATATTTCTTCCGTGAAATATTTTTTAAATAAAATAATATTCACTAGGTGTTCTGGTTTCCATGTTACTGAGTATATTAGACAAATTCGGTAATTTAAATGTCCATTAAACTGAAATTACTGCTTAGAAGTCTACGTAAACACGACACTGTAGCGCTTGCTACTTTTTTCTTGAAAATACCTATTCAATTATATACGCTCATGTTTCGAACATGAATGATTGGTAACATTTCACAATAGTATATATAATTTGTGGAAAAGTCTAAACATTCAGTTATTTCAATTGATTTATCATGGCGTTGGTGATAAGAAAATTATACGAAGGTTATTTGAAATTAGAAGAATTGCGGGGTAAGATTTTGATTAGTCTTTAAAACATTGTTAAAATTTTTTAATCATGTTTAGACCATAAGTAAGTAATTTTTCTTGGAAGGTGTTATTTCTTAATCTCTGTTAGTGATTTCACAACCGTTTGTTACTCTCAATTATAGGGGACAGTGGCCGAATGGTCCATGATTTATCATTTTATATAGAAATTTTGTAATTCCATTCCTTTTTCGGTGTAAAACGAAGGAAAAATAGTAAAATGATATAATTTGAAAAAGATTATTTGAGAAAAATTTCTGCCCAATATGGCATAATATGCAATAGAAATACATACCTTTACTCAGTGTGAGCTACTAGAAAACCATTTATATCTTTGTTAATACATAAGTGCAACCGACAGTTTCTACAAAAATAAATATTTTAAGAGCACAATTAGGAAAATGGCATATTTGCCTTGTTTCGCACCAAATGAGAAAATTATCCATTCTGTCTAAACGAACGTCGGCAGAAGGATTGTTAAGCACACGACATAGTCTTCTTTTACGTTCTTGCGGAATATTCTCCAAATGTTTAGAAAATCGACCACGTGATCGAGGTGTCTTGGCACAAATCTTCAATGACTGCAATTTTAAAGTCGGCTGATGGCAAATAAAAGTTTTCGGTTTTTTGTTTCCACAAAATAATCCAGGATATTGACAGTACTATAGTCTACTAGATGGAAGAAACATCTAAGATACCATTTTTTAGATCTTATCGGTATTCTGCAATAACCAAGCATTGAATGCAGTAGATCTACACTCCCATATGAGTATTATATATTTTTCTTTTCTGGAGAAACGATGAACTTCAACAACCGGATCACCACCTACATATGTTGACATCATATCAACAACTTAATTATAAAACCAAGAGATCAATGATGATTTCAAACCATCTACTACTGCTACTTTTTCTATAAAGTGGCCACGTCCAAACTTCCTCATATCTTTCTCCTTCGGTATCTTTATATTTGGAACTCTATTTGATCGAACTGTACCCGGTGGCTATACCGCTTGCTTTGTGAGATAAACTTGAAGTGGAATGGAGTAATAGCAGTTACAGTTCGCTGACCCATGGTTCATGCATGGTATTAACCTTCGAGCTTCCGGCATAACTCACGACCGCTGATCCATGTTTGTACAACAAATGATGATTCTGCAGAATTGCACATTTTTAGTCTATAGTTGCATTTATTTTAGTATATAAGTTCGATTAATTGAATGTATTGGACATAGTGTATTTTTGTGTTTAAGTTGTGTAGTTGAATTGTTAATAAAGTATCTTTTTAAAAAGTGACTTTTCGGGCAGCAACCCTTAATTGGCGCAGTCAGTAGTATAGTGGAAGAGCCCTTAGTGATCCTCTTCGTTTTTTAACGTTTATCCACTTCAAGAACCTTTGGGAAACGTTGAAGTTCGTCCAAAAGTGCCAAAAGAAGAATAAAAGTAAGTGAAGTGTATCCATAATTATTAGAAGAAAAAAATCAATTTAAGTTAAGAAGAAATACCTTTGGAAAACCAAGTGAAGTTCATCCAAAAGCTTTAGAATTAAAGAAGCAAGAAAAAAAACGACACTAGTAACCGGAATGCACCTCAGCATCATCGTTAGCCTGTAAGCAATTATAATTTTTCCTTTTTATTACCTATATGTCAGAAACACCCCAAGCAAACACTCCTCCTACCTCTCAATCATTATTACGTCCATCAATCCTAAATTTAAACACACCTAGACTCATAATTACCCCACCTCAAATCAACATTATGCCTGAATTTAATCCAAAACATCTAGACATCCTATCCCCATACGATGGAAATCCCAACGAGCTGTATAACTTCATTAATACCGCTACTCTACTCCTAAGCCATTTCTGGGACAATAACAACATCCAAAGTTTTCAAAACCACCTCCTATTCCAAGGAATCCTAAGTAAACTAACAGGAAGAGCTAAGGAAGTCATCTCAGTCTACGGATGTACAGATTGGGAACATACCAAAGAAACTTTGATCCAAAACTTCGCCGACCAACGTAATGAGAATTCTCTCACAAGAGAATTAGTAAATTTACGTCAAGGACCCAATGAATCTCCACAGCAGTATTACGAGAAAGTAATGGGTCTGCTAAATACAATATCTAACTACATAGAACTCCACAACGGCGATATCAACATAAAGGCAAGTAAGAAGAGCTTTTTCCAGAAACAAGCCCTAACAACTTTCCTAGCAGGACTTCGGGAACCCTTAGGTTCCACTATCAGAGCAATGAGACCAAGCAACCTATCTACGGCAATACAGTACATCCAGGAAGAAAACAATATAATGTATCTCCAGAAAGCAGTAAACCCTCAACCAACAACCAGCAGGCATATCAGCGCAAACCAACAATATAAATCACCAGCTCCTCTTATGTCTTCACAAGGGCAGCCATCAACGTTTAGACCACAATGGCAACCATCAACTTTCAGACCACAATGGCAACCACCACATCCCCGACCGCAATGGCAGCCACAACCTCAACAGTCTGGATTTAGACCACCGGCGCAACAAAACAATTTCATCCCACAAGGCCAGAAAGTATTCCCTGGACCGTCAAGGTTTCAACAGTTCAGCAGGCCTCAACAACAGAACACCTGGAGTAATAAACCTGGAATATCTCAGCCACATAAACCTACACCAATGAGCATTAGCACTGGAGCTACGACTCAGAACCGAAACTGGAGATCTCAACAGCAAAATCCACCAAGATTCACATCTGAAGAATTATTTAATATTGAACATGCTAACGAAGCATATGGTTATGATACCAACGAAATTGATGATAAAACAGCTTACGATTATTACCACCAAGGAAACCAGTTTTGCGAGACAACAGAATCGTATGAAGAAAAATTTCAAAATGATTACGAAGAACAATCGACAAATTTTTGGGAAAATGCCGAAAACAACAACGCGACGTAATAGAGCTTAATTCTTACCAAGGTAAAAGGGAACTACCCTATATAACCATCTCCAACCCTCCTCTTAAACTACTTATCGACACTGGTGCTACCAAATCTTTCCTCAATCCCGACATCGCCTCGAAATATTTCCATGATAAAATCAAACATGAACCTTTTATAGTAACCTCCATTTTCCAAAATCATTCTCAAGATTATTGTGCCGACATACCTATATTTTCCGAATTCCAAAAAAACGGAAATTTTAAATTCTACCTCTTCAAATTCCACAAAACCTTTGATGGCCTAATAGGCCTTGATAATCTCAAGCTTCTAAAAGCAAAACTCAATTTTCCTGATTCTGAACTCGTCACAGAAAATTCTGTTCTACCTATTCAATATTATGAAAGTATCAAAACCCAATTTTACTCCATCCAACTCGAACCACAGACAATTACTCAAGTCCGAGTACCCGTTAAAGAAACACATGGAACTGTCATACTTCCGAAACAAGAGATACAAGGAGCTTTCCTTAACGAAAGTCTAACTACAGCAGCCAATGGTCTAGCATGGACAGAACTCATCAATGCCACGGACGAACCAATACAGATAGCACTAACAGATCCAGTAATAAGTTCGGGGATCCACTTACCCGATTACCATCTTTACACAGCCGACATTATACCTCAGGAATACCAGAAGACAGATGTCGAACATCTACTTAGAACCGATCATCTCAATCCAGAAGAAGAAGAGCACATTAAACGATTGTGCAAAAAGTTTTCAGATGTCTTCCATCATCCAGAGTCACCCCTCGCCTTCACCAATCAAATCAAGCATAACATCAGAACAAGAGATGAAGTTCCCACTTACACCAAATCATACCGCTATCCTCATATTCATAAAGAAGAGGTCCAAAAACAAATAGCATCAATGTTAGACCAAGGAATCATTCGACCAAGCCAATCACCATGGTCATCGCCTATATGGGTCGTCCCCAAGAAACCCGACGCCTCGGGAAAGATTAAATGGCGAATAGTGGTAGACTACCGTAAAGTTAACGAGAAGACGATAGGTATCCAATCCCAAACATCACAGATATCTTAGACAAACTAGGAAGATGTCAATATTTCTCTACCCTCGACCTAGCTAGTGGATTCCACCAGATTGAAATGGCAGAAGAAGACATCCCTAAAACTGCATTTAACGTCCAGAACGGCCACTATGAATACCTCAGAATGCCATTTGGACTCAAGAACGCCCCTGCAACATTTCAAAGAGTAATGGACAATGTTCTCAAAGGATTGCAAGGAGAAATATGTCTTGTATATATGGATGACATAATCGTTTTTTCTACGTCCCTGCATGAACATCTTGTCAACCTCACGAGAATCTTCAAAAGGCTTAGAGAAACGGGATTTAAGATACAGGTAGACAAATGTGAATTTCTGAAAAAGGAAGTTAGCTTCTTAGGTCACATTGTGACTCCAGAAGGAACTAAGCCAAATCCTGACAAAATCAAAGCTATTGTCGACTACCCAATTCCGAAAACAGCCAAAGAAATCAGAGGATTTCTGGGATTAATGGGCTACTATAGAAAATTCATCAAAGACTTTGCTCGAATAACGAAACCTTTAACTTCATGCTTGAAGAAAGATGCTAAAATAGAACACACACCAGTATTCCTAGAATGTATCCAGACCTGTAATAACCTCTTAACCAATGAACCACTGCTTCAATATCCAGACTTCACGAAGCCATTCAACCTCACCACAGATGCTAGCAACTTCGCCATTGGAGCCGTACTTTCTCAAGGTCCCATTGGCAACGACAAGCCAATTGCATACGCGTCCAGAACTCTAAACGAAACAGAAATTAAATACTCAACTATAGAAAAAGAAATGCTAGCAATAATATGGGCTACTAAATACTTTCGCCCGTATCTTTTTGGAAGGAAATTCAAGATTCTATCAGACCATCAACCCCTCAAATGGTTGTTCTCGCTGAAGGACCCAAATTCTAAATTAGTAAGATGGCGACTGAAATTGGAAGAGTTCGACTATGAAGTTGCATATAAAAAAGGTAAATCTAATACTAACGCCGACGCCCTTTCTAGAGTTGAGATCAACGCACATGAACTTGACAAACAACTTCAAGAAGAAATAAGTAAATTAGATAACGAAGACACGGCATCAATGTACAACCACCCAGGATCTACCCTCGATCCTTTAGAAGATATCGAAACAGAAATTTTTCGCACGACAGACCATCTAAATCCCAAAGAACTCCAAATAATTAAGGAATTACTAGAAGAAGGAGAGAAGCAACACTCTTCGTCAAACAATCTAAACATGGAAGAACTCCCAACTATAGAAGACTTACTTCAAGAAAGAGAAGACGATTCCGATTCAAATGCAACAAGACATACAGCTCAAGAAAACCCTATCCTAGGAATTCCCATAAGCGAGAGACCACTAAATCACTACAACAATCAAGTGATATTCAAACTAGTTAACCATAGTCCAGCTCCACCAGTTAGCGAAGTAACTTTTGTTAATAAGAAAAGGATTTATATTCAAGTTGGCAAAAACAATCTAAAAGGAGACTTTTTCAATTTCTTCAAAAACTATCTCGATCCCAAGAAAAAATATGCTCTGTACTTCGAAAATGATGATCTCTATCCACTTCTCTGTAACATAGTACGAGAAACATTCAAAAACACGGCCTACGATTTAGTAAAATGCAATCAAGTTTTAGAAGATGTTAATAGCTCCCAAAGACAAAAGGACATTATACATCAATACCATGAAGGAAAGACCAACCACAGAGGTATAAATGAAACCGAAAACCAAATTCGGAAACTATACTATTGGCCTACATTGAAGAAAGATGTTGAAGAAATTATCAATTTGTGTGATACTTGTCTAGCCAGCAAATACGACAGAAATCCTCCAAAACCAAAATTCATGATAACACCAACGCCAACAAAACCTTTGGAAATAATTCATCTCGATACCTTCCAAGCAAATGGTCAAAAGTTTCTGACTATCGTCGATGCATTTTCCAAGTATGGACAAGCCTATCCGATAGAAGGATCTAATTCTATCAACGTTCTAAATGCTCTCCTCATCTATGTAACACATCATGGAATGCCACACATGATGGTAGCTGACAGTGGTACCGAGTTCAAGAATGGACTTATGCAAGAGTTTGTAGACACCCATAAGATTATAATTCATTACACAACTGCGGATAGCCCGCAGTCGAATGGAATAGTTGAACGCTTCCACTCCACAATACTCGAACATCTCAGAATCCTCAGAACAAAGAAGAAAACTTTAAGCATTAAGGAACAAATGCTATATGCCATCCTGGGTTACAACAGTTCTGTTCACTCTGTAACTAAACAAAAACCAATAGATGTCCTGAATGGTCATTTCGGCGCTCAAGACCCTTTTGACATGGACATCGATAGAGCTTTGTTAAACAACTACACACAAGGCCATCGGGAAAAAACGAAAGAAATATATAAAGAAATCAACAAGAGAATCCAAGACATCAAAGAAAAAGCCATAGAAAAAAGGAATGAGAAACGACAAACTCCTATATCCTACAAACCTTCTACCAAAATTTATACCAAAAAGATGGTCAAAAGAAATAAATTACTTCCAAGATTTTCTCCTAAAATCATTACAAAAGACAACGAGGTCACTGTTGACACTCAAAATACAACTATACACAAGAAAAATGTCAAACACCAGCCAAACAAATCTAATGTGAACCCTATATTACAGATGTACATACATCATGGCCCAAGAAGTTCTGATCCAGGATCTCAAGGACAACCCAGGAATTCTACCCCTCAAGCTGGGACTAGCAAGAATTCGAACTAGTAAACACGACTTTATCCACTATTTTCCCCTGAGACCATTAGCTGAAGAAATAAATGCACTCGAAAACCAATATCGAACAGTAACATCAGAAATTCAAGAAGGACTAACACAACCTTACTTCGATCAGCTTCAAAATTTCGACCAGAGTCTGCAGTACCTAATAATCGCTGCTAAGCAGAAACTCCACAGCATCTATCCAGAATATAAACTGAAGAGAGGATTAATTAATGGTTTGGGAAGCATAATCAAAGTAATATCAGGCAATTTGGATCAAGAAGATGCCGAAAGATACGACAAGGCCATCGCCTCACTTGAGAAAAATCAAAACAACATTATATCAGAAATTGACAGGCATACGAGTCTAAACAAACTAATCATGGCAAACTATAATACTACAGTGACACTCATTACACACAACCAAGAAAACATTGCTTTTGAGATAAACAAAATCAGCACTGATATGAACAAATTTGTATTTGACTTCAATAACTATATGGAAGTACGAAACATATTAGACCAGCTCAACCTAACTCTTCAGACTATCTTACAGCTTCTCACGGACTTAGAAACGGCCATCACATTTGCAAGATTAAATATCATTCATAGCAGCCTAATCAACCCAGAAGAATTGAAATGGGCCGTAGAGAAAATGCATGAACATCACTCATCCGAACAATTGGCATACGTTCAAGAAGATTTCACGAAATACTTCAACATTCTAAGAGTTGACGGTTATTACACCAATCACACATTGGTATTTGTCATCCACTTTCCAGTCTTCTATCCCGATCCGTTCTCATATTTTCATCTATTTTCAACTCCCACATATAACCAAACAATAATCATTCCACCTGGTCCTTACCTAGCCTCTAATGAAAACCTTTACCAATATATGGAAACACCCTGTGAACCAATGGGCGTAGAATACCTATGTGTAGAACAGCTACTTCAAGAAAGCTATGATTGTGTTAACGAAATCCTGAAGCTCACCAACGAAGAAGCCCGATGCGAACATCTACCTATCGCAATTAACTCCACATTCATTCAAGAGATGTCAGAAGCCCATTATATAGCAGTTTTTCCCCAGGCTACAAAGATTTCTACACAGTGTTCCTCTTCAAAAATTATGGTGCTTCAAGGAACATACCTCATCGAACTTCCTCCAGGATGTCGCTTCAGAACAAATATGGAAGCATTTGAAAACACAAAATCGGTAATACGAGAAGAAGCTTTAACCCTACCAAGAATCAAAACCTCCTCACAGACTCAGATAGCCAAGACCAAACCGTTAACAATCAAGAAAATCCCGCTGGACCAACTCCACCTCCTTACCAGGGAAGAAGAACGACTACAATCAATATCTACCAATCAGCAAAAAACAGACCCCACACACTTCTGGATGACTCCAATCTATATCATCATAACCATTTGTATAATACTGGGATTATATAAACTTCGAGGACGTCAACGTAAAAATCCAGAAGAACCAGAGGTTCATCAGGATGTGCCATCATCACCATCAGTTTTGTTCGTCCCTTACAAAACTTCTTCAGGGGATGGAGAAGTTACAGTTCGCTGACCCATGGTTCATGCATGGTATTAACCTTCGAGCTTCCGGCATAACTCACGACCGCTGATCCATGTTTGTACAACAAATGATGATTCTGCAGAATTGCACATTTTTAGTCTATAGTTGCATTTATTTTAGTATATAAGTTCGATTAATTGAATGTATTGGACATAGTGTATTTTTGTGTTTAAGTTGTGTAGTTGAATTGTTAATAAAGTATCTTTTTAAAAAGTGACTTTTCGGGCAGCAACCCTTAATTTACCAGTTATCGAAAAATACTTTATAATTTTTGTTACGTGGGACCGTTTGAGTCATTCTTACCAAAAACTTTTGAACTAGTTCCTAGATCAGGTGCATTTTCAGATACACTATTACTTTGTGCCCCTGTAGTGATCCCTTAAAAGACATTAAAGACAAAAGGACACTAACTTAGAAATATTATTTAAATTCAGGTTAATATTAATTATAGTATTTAGGGAGCATTGGTCGGCTATGGTCAATGTCATTTATCAAGGAAAGCTTGTTTTTGTTATTTTATAAACAGACATGTACAGTTTATAGACGGAGGTCGGATGTGTAGTAAAACACAACTATGTTTCCTATATAATGGGTGTGAACGAACCAGGATGATATGATTGTTATTAATACTTTGAATAAGTCGTTTTGATATTTATAATCGTGTATTTTTGAATGTTTTAAACTTGAACCCAGTGCTTTTATGAATGTGTTATTGTTTATTCTGTTCCCGAGTACAGGTTGCTAGGTAAGTGGTTTCCTCCATAATGATATGCCTTTATGGTAAACGTCGAGTATACGAGGGACCCTTACTAAGTAACCACCACATGGCGATCCTGCGAACGAAATGGTAATAGAAAAATTGATTGTATAATGGTAATCGCCACTACATGGCGATCCTGCCGAACTAAAACTCCTAAAAATCCTGATATACATATAGAAGTAATTAGTAGCATAGTAGGTCTTTACAATAATTTTACTAGGTTAATAGCCAAGAATTGGAAAAATTTAGGTTCAATACAACAGGAGACTTGTGAAAATTATTCAAGTAGGATTAGGGATAAAGCTGAAAGGACATTTCAAGCGTTAAATTGTATTATAGACATACCTACCTCTATATTTGAGGAAATTAATACTGTTGTATTACAGGCAATAAGCAAACAGTTGAAAATGGCAACAAAAATGAACGATTTTTTTAATTTTGCGAGTAAAGTTTTACCGAATGAGTTTAACGGCGAAGCAAGTAAATTACAGTCATTCTTAGACTCATTGGATTTACTACAGACAAACACGAATGGTAATGAGGGAAATGCTATCCTATTGATAAAAACGAGATTAACAGGAAAAGCTAGAAGTTTAATCAAAACGGAAGACTCCATTGCAGACATCAAAGATAAACTTAAAACAGGGATAAGAGGAGACAATCCAAGCCTTCTCTTAGCGAAGATTGGTAAAGTAAGGCAAAATGGAAAGGATGTGACACAGTATGCAACAGATATAGAGAAACTGGCGGAAAGATTACAGGCAGCATACATATCGGAAGGGATGCCCGAACGGCTAGCTGAGAAATATACGAAAGAAGCAACGATTAAGGCAGTAACTATGAATTCCGCAACGGATGCAAGCAAAACGATAATTGCAGCGGGAAGTTTTGAAACAACACAAGAGGTATTATCAAAATTGGTTTCAGTAGAAGGTATAGTAGGACAACAACAAGCCTTACATATGAAAGACAATAGGAATTTGTTCAGGAAATCAAACTTTGACTTTAGGAATAATCATCGGAGAGGAAACAACAGAGGATTTTATGACGGTAATCATTCAGGAAGGACATTTCGACAGTATAATCAAGGAAACAACTATGGCAAATACGAAAATTTTAATAAAGATGGGAAATACAATAATAATGGAAATCACAATAATCGAGTCAATAATAATGGAAATCACAATAATCGAGTCAATAATAATGTGAGAATATGCAATATTGAAGAGAAAATTGAAGAAATAAGTACACGAATAGCACAATTGAAGAAAGAAAACCACGAATTAAGGATGAAAAATATGGAACTAAAGGAAAAAACAGAATTATTGGAAGGAAACATGATACAGACTCAGAAAAATTTTAGAGAGAAAAATTTAATAATACACGGTATAGAAGAAGAAAACGAAGAAGATGAGGAACAACTAGAAAACAAATTAGAAGATGTAATGAACAAGGTTAATAACACAGTAGATGTTAAAACAGATATTTTGAAATGTAAGAGATTAGGAAACAAAACCAGTAACAATAATAGACGAGTATTAATAATGATGAAAGATGTTAATAAGAAAGTAGAAACTTTGGAAGGAACGAATAAATTAAAAGGAACATAGATATACATTGATGAAGATTATCCGAAAGATATATTGGAACAGAGAAAACAGTTAATAAAATATATGAGACAGGCGAGAGAAAGTGGAGCTAAAGCTAAGATAATTGATAATACATTATTAATCAATGATAACGTATATAATCTAAAAGAGCTAGAAGAAAAGAAGAATAACTTAGAAATACATACAGAATGGAATAAAGCAACATATAAGAAAAATAACAAAACTAATCCGAAAGTTTTGGATAAAATTTTCAGCGATAAAAGTTTCAATCAACTAAGAGGTAAACAAATTGTCTAGGAAAAACGTGAAATTTGATCAATTTGGAAGAATATGATTTAGAAATGTATGTTAAAGGTACAGCGAACTACGCGGATAGCATATCGAGAATATCCATTGAAGAACTTAAGGATTTATACATAAATAATTGACATGTCTTGGCAATCACAAGAGCACAAACGCAAAAATAAAACGTACAAACAGCAAAGGATCAAAGGAATATAGTGGAAACAAAAGAAGTAAGAATACAAAAATCTGCAGTAGTAAAAGTTTTAAATAACCTTGAGGCACATAAATTACCAATTTTACACTTTGAAAATAACCGTATCTCACTTAGGATGAGCATCCGGAACAAAAATAAATTGAAATTTAGTGAAGCCTTAAATACCGGTTTACACAACTTCGACCTAGGACGAACGTTGGAAAAGCTTGAAGAGCTATCGGTAAGAAATGAAGTAAAAAGAATGAAAATATATACAAATGATGATATATTTAAAAAGTGCACAGTATAAGAATTCATAGAAGTAGGAAATCAAAGATTAAAAAATATTCAAGTATGTATATGCGACGTACCAAAAACGGTACAGCAGAAAGAAGAGATCCAAAAGATATTAGAAAGATATCACAATGATCCAATGTTTGGGGGACATGTAGGAAATAATAGGTTATTAAAGAAACTAAGAGCAAATTTCAAGTGAAAAAACATGGAGAAAGACTTAAGGAAATACGTAAAAAATTGTCATGAATGTCAAGTGAATAAGGCAAAGCCCAGTCACAAAGAAAAATTTGTAATAACAGATAAATCTATAAAACCGTTTGATATTATTTACATAGACACAATAGGTCCGTTTGTAGAGAGTAACAACGGGAATCGTTATTGCATTACGATATTATGCGAATTAACTAAGTACGCAGTTATGATACCAGTTCAGAATAAAGAAGCACACACAATAGCAAAAGTAATTTTCGACAACTTTATACCAAATTACGGATTGATGAAAGAAATAAGAACAGATCAAGGGACGGAATATAAGAATGAAATAATGAAGAATTTAGCAGAACTATTAAATATAAAACATAATTTTTCAACAGCATACCACCACAAAACAATAGGCAGTTGCGAAAGATTACATAGGACATTTAACGAATATATAAGAAATGTTATCAAAGATTCTAGGGATAACTGGTGTGAGTTTGTAAGAATGTTCGCATATTGTTATAATACAACACCAAATACGTATCACGGATACACTCCTTTTGAGTTATTATATGGGAGAAAACCCAATTTGCCAGAATTTTTAAACGCAAAAATTGAACCGTATTACAATTTTGAAAAATATGATAATGAATTAATAAATGACAATACGCTAATGAAAGGGCCAGACAGTTTTTAATAAATGATAAATTAAGTAGAGTTAATGATAGCGAAAATGTTTCTTCACCCGTAAATTTTAAAATAGGAGAAATAGTTATTCTAAAAAATGAAGCAAGAAACAAATTCGATTCACATTATCTAGGTCCGTTTAAAATAACGGGAGTCAAGGGGGTAATTGTGAGGTTACATCTCCAGACAAAAAGCAACAAACTGTTCATAAGAATCGATTGTTTGTATACAAAGAGCGGAAACAATTGTAAATAAGTGAAGTGTGTTGATAAACGAACAAGTAGTGTTTAGTAAACAAAGACAAAACAAAAACATTCATAAAAACAGTTATAGGTATAAGTGATATCGAAAAATTAAAATGATAATTTTTCTCTTCCAAGAGGGGATGATGTAGTGATCCCTTAAAAAACATTAATGACAAAAGGACACTAACTTAGAAATAATATTTAAATTCAGGTTAATATTAATTATAGTATTTAGGGAGCATTGGTCGGCTATGGTCAATGTCATTTATCAAGGAAAGCTTGTTTTTGCCATTTTATAAACAGACATGTATAGTTCACAGACGGAGGTCGATTGTGTGGAAAAACACAACTATGTTTCCTATATAATGGGTGTGAACGAACCAGGATGATATTATTGTTATTAATATTTTGAATAAGTCGTTTTTATTATTTATAATCGTGTATTTTTAAATGTATTAAACTTGAACCCAGTGCTTTTATAAATGTGTTATTGTTTATTCTGTTCCCGAGTACAGGTTGCTAGATAAGTGGTTTCCTCCATAATAATATGCCTTTATGGTAAACGTCGAGTGTACAAGGGACCCTTACTAAGTAACCACCACACCCCAGCAAATATGTCGTAATCATATGACAATCCAGATATCTCACTCAAAACAAAAGCTGTATACCCCCATTTGTGGTTTTTCATTTGGATTGTACTGCTTCAAGGATGCTCTGGCTTTGGTTGGTATAATTTGTTCATCTACCGTGGGATATTCTTATTTCGGATGAAAATGCATGGATCCTTTCTGATAATATAATAGTGGACAGATTTTGAATAGCATATCAAGAACTGTGTCCTCTGCAGGTATATAACCAAGATTATCTGAAAAATGGATGAAACTTCTTATATTTTCCCAAGTTATATATGAAAGGCTGATCCAAATGAGAACTCCAGTAATCTCTTGTAGAAGGTAAATGAACAATAGACATATAGATGTTCAAACTCTTCTTCTGATATTGAAAGTGGGTTATCAGATCTATTTTCCGTACAATACAAATTGGACTGAAATATAATTTTGCTGGCATAGCTCCTCGGTAAAGAATAATTTTGAATATTGAGCATTGGAAACCAGATTTTCTAATTCAGGAGGCATGTTTTTAGAATCCAAAAATTGTGAATTCAGGTGGTACCGAGGGATGTGAAGATTACCAATCTATTGGAGGCGTTTTAAATGAAACTCACTGTTTCTAGCTAATTCCACAATATAATGAAAAATGTTGAAAATTCTGAAAAATTGACAATTGTTTCGATAACTCAATATCATCGTCAGAATGACAGAAGTTACATTTCATTTGATGCCTACATGATGTTTAGTAGTTATTTTTGGCTAGACCAAGAAGTGAGCTAACTCGTGATTGACTAAATATATATATGTTAATAGGAAAAAGAAGAAGATGTGATATTACAAATATTGAAGCTTAGATATTATTAGCCCTATGGTGATATCCTGGATACAATTTTTCAATTGAGAACAGTATAACTGTGCAATGATATAGAAAACCAGGACAAATATATCTGCTAATCTTTACAATTATCAGTTTATTAGTGGAGAACTCCATAGATTTATCTGTTCTTTGACAACTTCATATTGTGGGTTTCTTAAATGTCTTCTAATTTCCAATACTGCAAGGAAATCCAGTTCCTGTTTCTTTTCACAAATATGCAGCACTTTTCTAGTTCTGTGTTATGTGTCAATGAATTATTGGTGTCAAGTAGATGTTTCTCGTAGTGGGAAAAATCTGGTTGTTTCAATCTGAATGTACGTAAGTGTTCACTGTATCTGATTTCAAAATTTTACAAGGGTCTGACCCAAATAGACAGCATTACATTCTGGACATTTGAGTTTATATATACCTGATTTCTTTAATGGTAGTATTTTTGTTTCCACATTTAACAATTTTCTACTAACGTTACTTTCTGTTTTAAAAGAAATTGTTGTATTTTTTTGCCAATTTGATACAAAGAGCAGAAAGAGGGAGACTTGTGGCGAGTAACATTTTTCTGCGGCCTTGTATATACTTTGCAAGTTATACTTTTAAAAAGTAACATGTTTTTTAAATTCTCATCTAACACATAAAATCTCGTAAATATGTACCCAAATTCACATTTTTCACTGGTATCACTTCCTATAAAAATAGTCCAGGATTTTAATGGATTTTTGCTAAATGTCATGTATTTTTGAAACTAACTTTTAAATTCTCATTTTCACCAAAATCATCCTGATTTTTAGTTGAACTAGATATTTCTATTGCTTGCTACAGAATAAATTTACTCCTTGAAGACATGGTCATTAGGCGTATAAAAGAAAAGCGATTTTATTTTCGAATCAAAACTAAAAGAAAACACACACTTCCTGACGTTTAACTACTGCATAAAGGAGACAAGTGTGAGTGAAGTAGTGACATCAATCGGATAAAGGGAGTATCTGCTAATTTCAGTGGATAAAAGGGGCAAGTGCGTTAGAAAACTTCCATTCATAAAAGTTACTAACCTCTCGACTCTTCTATTTTCAGAGGGAACTGGTAGTCGACCTTATCATGAAAATCGTACAACGGAATATGAAAGTAAAGCGCTTAATACAATGAAACTTGTATCATTAGAAGGACAAACAAATGTGATGGAATCAATAACAGATTTTCCATTTGAATTCTCTGAACAAATTGGTGCTGTTGAATTCAATTCAGATTTTGTTTGTGAAAGTATGAAAGAGAATAGGAACAATCTCAATATTAATGAGTTGCCCATACGTGATGAAAAAGAAAGTGCTTGAAGAAAGAACTTTATTTATTCATATGAGGCTGCGGAGAGTTATAAGGTTAGCCTTGAGTAAAAAGAAAACAAAATAAAATTAGAACGTTGAAATGAGAAAATTATTATTTTAGAAAGGATTGCAATTGCCAAATAAAAGTCAGCAATTTCTAAAGAGATATTTACAATTGCCAAAGAAAGAACATGTGCCCTAGAGGAAATTACTTGATTTTAAGTTAATTCTTGTTTACTTTTATATTCTAGTTCATTTTGTTGTTGGAATTGTATTCTCTATTATTTTTATATTCCCTAGTTAACTTGTCATGTGAAAGGCTGTTTTATCTTTGTTCAGAGTTATTTGTTATTCCAAAATATATGATGATTTGAGTTCAAGGTTAATCTTTGTTTACTTGTGTTCCTAATTTT
This sequence comes from Galeruca laticollis, assembly GCA_963921935.1. Lineage (NCBI taxonomy): Eukaryota > Metazoa > Arthropoda > Insecta > Coleoptera > Chrysomelidae > Galeruca > Galeruca laticollis. Next base: position 16,234,820 of record OY998183.1, on the reverse strand, counting down.
TATTCATTTTGTTTATTATTCTGTGATATAAGATAATTCAAGTATTTCATGACTCTTATTCAAAAAATTTAATTACCTATATAAAATAGAAGTGTTTATGAATCATATAAATAGAGCTACACTTCAGAATCCACTTTGATTTGTAGGTTCTTCTCTTTTTCATCCAGCGCAGGTTGTGACTTTCCAATTTGAAGTAGGAATATGCAAATTTGCCTAGTTATTATTTTTAAATGCTGTATGAATTTCTAAAGTCTAATCCAACTTTAGAAAAAAATATTCTTCCACAATCTATTTGTATATTTCTTCATATGTGAAATAATGGTATGACATTGTGAAAATGAAATACTAAATTTCAAAATCGATCTATTTACTATTCATGCTATTGGTAAATAGTATATTTTACACCAAGGTGGTGAGGGCTATTATTATCGACCGAGCATCATAATTATTTCGCGAGGGGCTTTGCCCCGAGCGGAATAAGGTGGGAGGTTTATAAATGTCTTCATCACCGTGGTGTATATACATTTTTTCCACTACTAGCCAAATTTAAGACAAAAATAAAAAATAAAAAATATGTTATGAAAATCATGTACAATTCAATCACTCAGCAATAGAATACCACTATTTCTATAGTTTATAATCACCAATGCTAAGTGCAACGAATTAACGAAACCAATTATACGATCACATCCAAAAATTTCACAAAACGTTGTTTATGTTTTACTTTGAACTTTGAACAATTACAGCGGTAGTGCGTTCACTTAGGTACAAAGTGAGCGTTCATAAAACATTTAACATATACTTCACCATAGAGAAAGTAAAATATTATTCGTCTAAGTACTTCACACTCTACACCACAGAGTTCACGAGAATCGACGAGAGTGCACTCCTAGTTCCCCGCTTGCTATCGGTGAAACTATTACCCCGATATGCGCAATTGGTATAATATGTATAATGTACACATGTTCCTGTTTATAGAGCTTAAGGCACCGGTAATCGATATTCTGTTGGTCAAGGTTTGCTACCAGTTTCTATCAACATAAGGTTTTCAAATTCCACTGGTGATATTGTTGAAGGTAAAAACATTCCTCGATCCACCTTTTATCTGCAATTATCCGAAAATTAACAACACATTTCAATGTCAAAATCAAATTTTGATATTGTCGGTTTACAAATAGTTCAAACTGATTTCTCCCTAGGCGTTTACTCCGTTGTCTCACTGACACTGACACTGTTCTCGCTCCTCACCTCACCCATATATTATTAACGCACTCCTTATGTCATCATCAATTTTTAGTTGAACGCGAATTTTGAACTAATGGCAGTTTTATCGGAATAATTTTATCTAGTTAGGTAATTTCAAGCAGTAAATATGTTAAAGACAATATCCTGGGTATACAAAATTATATTGCACTAGTTTTTGTCAAGCTATTATCCCTGAATTCTCAAAACATTTGAATTTTTCCATTATTGACCGAGGTTAACAATAGAAAAAATTATTAACCACTGATAGAGAAATTTTACTTCTCAGTTGGCTAGGAGACGCAATAACTGTCAACGTCACAGCTAGTAGTGGAAAGTAGTATATTATACACCAAGGTGGTGAAGACTGTTATTATTGATCGAGTACCAATTATTTCACGAGGGCCTTTGCCCCGAGCGGAGTAAGGTTAAGAGGCCTATAAATGTCTTCACCACCGTGGTGTTTATACAATTTTTTCCACTACTAGCCAAATTTGAGACAAAAATTAAAAAAAATTCTGCTAAAAATCGAATAGCACAGGAATGTAAAATCGCGTTTCCACTAATAAAACAATAATGAAGTAGTCCTATACATATTGACATTTCCACTTGTGAAACTTATTTGTAATCAACTGGTGCGTTCATAAAACATAACTAATAACTCAACCATTGATGAGCACTCACTGATGAGCAACAAATAATAATAATGGTTGACGCGTGTCTGCTTAACGATCATTTTTTTGAAAAAACAATAATATTGAAATTATGGCTAGATAGGTACAATCTAATTATTGCGTTATTAGTTGATGGTAATATAATTGATACAAACAGGAATATTATAACCCATGCAATAGAAGATTTGTGGAACCATTGCCACATGATTATAATGTAAGAAGACGTGGCAGTCGTGAAAAAAATAGGAATTAATATGAAGAAACAATTCCAGCACATAATGTTATGTATCAAAATGCGTTCACAGAGCATTCACGCAACGGTTTTGTTTTCTGAACGCACCCAACGTTTGTAATTATCGCCATATTGAGTTACGGAATGTCATCAGTCATTATTGGTTCAGCACTAATTATAAACTAATGGCAATTTTATCAAATAATTTTATTATGCTAGGTAATTTCAAAAAGCAAATACGTTAAAGAGAATCTTCTGGGCACACGATATTATGTTGCACAAGTTTTTGTTAAACTAGTATCCCTGGATTCTGAAAATATTTGAATTAGTCCATTATTGACCTAGGTTAACAATAGAAAAAATTATTAACCACTAATAGAGAAGTTCAACTTCTCAGTTGGCTAGAAGACGCAATAGTTGTCAACTTCATAGCTAGTAGTGGAAAAACTATTTTTATCTCAAGTGGTACTAATAATTATTCTGGAAGTAGTTATTTATTAATCGAGTTCTTGCTCTTCGTCCTAGAGCAAGTTCGGGATTCACTCTGATTTAAATAACAAAAAATTTTTGAAATCACGTAAAATACCATGAGGTTTTATACATTTTTCCAACTTTTTCTATTCCAATAGATACTTACAAAGAAACATTCTCCCAAATAAACCTGAATTTATTGACTGAAATTTATTCAGATAAAATTTTTATAAATACATAGTTATTTCCCAGCCAAGTTTGAGCTGATATAAAAAATAATTTGGCATGAAAAAAATTTATAAAACTGGGCCCAATTTTTGCACCCTTAAACCAAAAACTGGGCTAAGTCTTGATGCAAAAAAAATTAAAAGGCTAGATAATACCTTGCATATTTTAGTGAATTTTGTACGTGATCAAACAATTAACAGAATTATCAATTTCATTAAGAATAAAAATACAAATCATACTACAATTATACATTCATATCATAGGTCAGCGTTGAATTCAGAATACTGTGTTGAAAATATTAATAGTCATATCTGGAAATTATCATCTACTAGAAGACCTTCTTGTGAATACTTTATGAAAAAAATATCTGACAAAATTTGTTGTGGTATTGAGTGTCATTTTTGTAGAATTTGTATCCATACCTACGAGTGTCCTTGTACAAGGTACTGTATACAAACAGTGTTATGCAGGCATATCCATTATGTGTGCGCTTACTTTAATAAAAATATTATACAAACCGAAGTTCTAAGCTCCTCAACAGAGGAGAAGTTTTACAAAAACGCAAATAATATTAGTAAAAGATATTGAAAGCAAAGAATATACAGAGTCACAGTATAAGCTTATTTATTAGTCAACATGTAAATATAATAAAGTCAACTAGCGCTTTAACTTCACAAATTCGAGCAGAATCAAAATATAGTGCTTCAGCCATCCAATACAAAAATTGAGAAGCAACTTCCTTTTCATAAGACAAAAAAGATTAGGAAAACTAAATCAAATTGAGATTGATGTAATTAAAGAAACACTTTCGGGACATGCAGTTGTATTCAGAAGTGCTCAAAATGACCATGCTTATTTATAGATACATTTGGTTTTGTTATAATAATAAAAACCTTTACTGATATGTCTACATTGTTTTAGTGCTTTCCTATTCCTGTAAATCAAGGGTACTTATATACAGGGTGATTCGTTATTCCTTAGCCAACGTCCTACACATGATTCTACAAGTTTCTACAACAAAAAGTCCAAATCCCAATAATAAGAAAAGTTGTGTGGTCTCAAAGTTGATATTTTGAATTTTTATTTTTGCCATATTTATTTTAAATTTCAATAATTTTTCTGATACTGAGCACTTTTACTAAGTATTATAAAGCCTCGCATGAGACATTTTCGAGATATCTCATCGATAAAGGGCACTTAACCTGAAATTTGAAATTTCAGATAAAATTATAAAAAAAAGGTTCTCTGCTTTTAAGTCGATGAATGTACCCGTTTTATCAGAAATCGCTTTTAATAATTTAAGTTTCACCCATTTTTCACCAAATTCTTAATCAAGTTGCCAAGAGCGACTGAAATGAAGAAATCAAAATATCTAAGCTTTAATATTGAATTACTTAAATTTTCGTAACTCGAACTCAGTCAATCGTTTATTAAGCTATACATTTTCTAAACAAAATTTTGTTCTCTTCTACATAGTCATGAATTATTCATTTTTGTTTGGGTTTAGTATTTTAAATATTCAATTCTGCTTTTCCGAGCGCCAGCCATTGCACTAAAGATAAATTCGATCTTTTTAAATTTGCGGCGCATGTCGTTCGCCTTCCGATTATTTACGAACGAAGAACCGAAGCGAGGCACGGGTTCCTCCGTTTAAGCCTTCCTGTTCAGATATGCCTGTATAAAGATGGCGGTCATTTTTAGCATCTAGGGAACATTTTAATAATCGGTCTCTTTCGAAAGAATTTCTTAAATCTGAAAATCATTACGATGCACGGTCTCGGGGATGGTTTTCTATTAATATCTTCGGCAAAAGAAAAATAGAAACTTCCGGTTTGCATCATCATTTTAAGCCATTAATATTCAATGCGAGGTTGTCCCAAAATTGCTGGGTCACTGAGCTACCACGTGTAGTACAGTTCCAAATTAGTGTATTGGACATAATTCATTTATATACCAAAATGCATCATTTGCCCGGGAGAAGAGTTCTAAGTTTACATAAAAAAACACATTTTTGTAAGCTCCTCAGAAATGAGTGAATCGAATTGGATGAAATTTGTTAGATGTTTTTAAGGTTTACTCTCTTTTCGATAGTCAAAGAAACCCAAAAGAAGTTGTAGATGGGTTAAAACCAAACTCACACCCAGACATATTTTCAGAACTTTCTTAGGGGTGGTAATACGGTTTTCAAATATTTTTAGCAAGATGACTGAATAATTGTCTTCATTTTGTTAATCTTGTAAACATTTCGTATTCCACATTCCACATAGTTCCGTAGGACAGTTGTATTTCAATTTTTGAGGTTGAATTGACCTTTGAATTGATGAAGGTGACCATCACATTGAACATTTATTATGAAAAAACGTTTTACTTTGTTTCCACTGCCAACTAAATTTTGTATTACAATTAGATTAAACTTATACTAGGAATATCTGTTAGCATTATTGAAGAAAACATTTTTTTCCTTCGGAACTACGCACTCCTAAGAAAGTTCTGAAAAAAATGCCAGGGTATGAGGGAGGTTTTAATCCCTCTACTACTTCTTTTGGGTTTCTTTGATTACCGGAAGGAGTGTAATCTTCTAAAATGTACTTATGTCAAATTTCATCCAATTTGTATCACTCATTTCTGAACAGCACACAAAAATGTAATTTTTATGTGAACTCTTCTCACGGACAAACTGTAAATTTTGGTATAAAAATAAATTGGGTCCAATTACCTTATTTTAACCTCTACTATACGTGATAGCTCTATCTCTCATAAATTTTGGGACACCCCGTATAACTGTGTTATATTGTGCATATCCTTTTGTTCAAGTTTTATGAGGAAAATAATAAAATTAATGATTTTCAAAAGAAAAGCACCATCTAGCGATTGTGATAAGAATCATAGATACTCCGCTGCCTGCGCTATGATAGAGCGAAAAAACTCTTTTAAACCAAACTTAGTTCGACTTTTTACAATAAAACGTTTTCTAGATATTTGAAACAATGTTTGTCTTTCCCCCACCACTTTACCAAAAGAGTTGAAGGAAGAAGAGCCGAACCAAAGTTACTCCTTATAGACGTAAGATGCATTTGCCTGCATTTTCAGTATATCTCAACCCTTAAACTACCAAGGGAATATAGGATCAAAGTTTTATCAAGTGTGGGTAAATAATGTTCACGCAAAATTTGCTGTGATTTTCTATATATATATTTAAAAAAAACATCCTAACTATGGAAAAGAAAATTAAATTTTATTCTAAACAGCATCTCAGACCTAAGGTCACATATTTTTGTTCAAATTGCTAAGTAGAAGATATGCATATGTTTGTGTTTACACTATGCTTCACACAAACATATTTTTCACATTTTGAACATACAATTCTTGTCTTTGATATTTTTTCCTACTTTTATTTCGTGAACTTGCACTTTCGATGCAAGCATAGCACCTGGCTTGTCAAGTGGATGATGTCTCCCTGGCCTTTTACTCGTTTACTTTCCTTATAATATCCTGTAAAACGATTTCCGTTGCTGTTATTACATGTGAACGTAAGCCGTGTAAATTTTCTGCCCTTCTGTTCATTTAAGCTGTAATAAGGGCCAAGCCTAGTTCTTGGAGGTAAATTAATTCCATGTCAATTTTTTTTTAGTTCCACTAGGGAAAATTTAGTGTAAATAAAATAAATGAAATTAGTGCCCCGATATCCAATAGAGTGAACAATGCAGATAAGGGCCACCTTCGTGTACATCTCTTGCCTTTTGGTCGATGACATCGACACCTCCTTTTGTTTCGTTGTAAAAAAATTATGTGTGACCTGTTTTTCTCGTCCATGCTGACTACATCATCGTTGTGTTTTGTTTGTAACTAAATCAACATTTTTGTTGGCTTTTCTCGAAGCACGTAGGATACAAGGGTTACTGGTGGACGTCCTAATTGGGGATCCGTAAAAGCAAAAATATTTGTAAATTTTTTCCGATCCTCTGTTCGTATATTAATTGTCTATTGTGACTATTCTAATTAACCCTTTTTTCACTTGGGTTATTAGATGGAACGGTAAGTTTTTTACTGTTAAATGTTTTTCTCGAAGGACCGTATATGTATTCAATGTTGTAGGATGTTTGATTAAATGTTTTCTAGAAAAAATTAAACACTTATTTCACTTTCATGTTGCTATATTGCAGGAATTTATAACTTTTTCTTTTGCGTAGACAATTAAGAAATTAACTTGAGCATGCGCGTTACATTTTGATTATTTAGCACATAATCTGCTGGAGTAATGAATGTTTAATGAATTATTACACATGTTTTTTACCAGGACCAAATGCCGGGCGCTCTTATAACATGAGTACCATTATGTACGACAGTTAAATATGATGAGACAAAATGTAATGTTGTTGACATATTTATATATCGGTTAACGTGGTTACGAGGAAGGAGAAAAATAATAGAATTTGAAACGTAACGGTCAGATACAGCGAGTGAAAATTTGCAGTTAGGATGATTTTTTTTGCCTGAAAAGGCTATATGTCTTGAGCAGAATATTTGAATTGTGTTATACAGGGGAATTTGAAAATTAAAATTACAGGAGAATTTGGTAATTAAATCAAATTCGAACATATTGGGGGCGCGGGAAGAATGGAAGAAACGTGAGAGATGGCTGCTCTCAGACATCGAATGCTGATGTTAGTGGAAGGGTTAGATAGCGTGAGAGTATGTAGGGCTCTGATACAGGATTATGAACGAAAGTGAATAATTGTGAATATAATTATATAAATGTATAGGGGTTGTAGAAATAACCTATTGTTGGTGTCAGAGTGGTGTAAGGACTCTGGCGTCATGAGTGTAAACGAATGTTTAGGGTTGATGTTAGAGTGTTGTAAGGACTCCAATATCATGAATATAAGAAACGATAAGGTTTTGATGTTAGAGTGGTGTAAGGACTCTAACGTCATGAATGTATGAGATGATAAGGTTTGATGTTAGAGTGGTGTAAGGACTCTAACGTCATGGATGTAACGAATGAACAAGAGTTGAGGTTAGAGTGTTGTAGGGACTCTAACGTTATGAATGTGAGAATTAACAAGACGTCTAGATGTATGCTTGTTCTTGTTTTTTAAGGGCACGAATGTTTGCAATGTACTATAGAAATGGACTAGAGATGTGAATGATAAGAAGTAAGCAATATACTCTAGAAATGGACTAGAGTTGTAAACGATAAGATAAAAATACCTTGTGGTCATATATGGGAGAAAAATTCTCAGTCAAGAAGTGAGATACTTCAGCAAGATAATGACCTTGTTTATATATAACGCTACGCTATAGTTGTTCAATGAAGAGTAATTCAGGGAGTTGGCTCATAGAGGGGGTTTTGGTTTTGAGGTGCCCATTCATAAAATTAATTCAAATTCTACTATAAATACGTTTGGCGCGAATCAAGAAAAAGAAACGTTGTCTTTCTTGATTTGCGCGAATCGTATTTATAGTAAAATTTGAATTGATTTTATGAATGGGCACCTCAAAACCAAAACCCCCTGTATGAGCCAACTCCCTGAATTACTCTTCATTGAACAACTATAGCGTAGCGTTATATATAAACAAGGATAATGATTAGCACCAACAAAATTCGTGCTATTGTCGCTGTAAATTACAGATGGAAGTCCTCGTCTAGAAGTGAAACGTTCCAATGAAGCGATAAAGGAATCTGTGGACAGATCAGAGACTAGCTCAAGATGAATTGCCTTTGTCGAGAAGCATATGAATAGGGCCATGTAAGATTTGGATACCGGAGCTTGCTTCAGATGAGATGATTTTAGTGATAATGGACCTGCGAAGTCGACTCCAGTCGTCTGGAAGGGACGGGAAGGTGTTACACGACGTGCAGGTATATCAGACATGATTTGCTGTCCTGTTATGGCACATTAGACATTTGTTTATAATGCGCTTGATCTCACGCAGGCCATCAATGGGCCAGAATTTTAGACGGATATTGGCGAGAACATTTTGAGGACCACTGTGTCCTAAACGTATGTGTTCTTTTTGTAAGACCAGGGTAGTGAAATGGCAATGAGCAGGAAGTAGAATTTTTGTTCGTAGGAAACGGGATAATGGGAGAGTCTCCCTCCGACTCTAATAAGATTGTCCTTGTCTATAAAAAGGCTTAATGATATAAGACGTTTATCTGAGGGTAGTTGATTCTTTTGTAGTGTGCGATAAAAGTTTGGGAAGCTGTTTGTTTGCACCTGGCGTACAAGGAAAAGTGAAGCAGTGTCTAGATTTTGTCTAGAGAAGATTTTTTGTGTAGTAGCCGGATGACGGATGATTTCTATAAATTTGTATATGTATGCCATTGCTCTGACTAGTTTGGTTGGAGATGATGAACGAGTTATTAGGACTATGAAGGGGTTTGCTGGTTTCGCTGTCGTGACGAGTGACTTTTTATTTGCTTCAGGGGGGTCCGGTAGACAGGAAAAGGTATCGTGACAAGACGTGTCGTCGGAGGATTCCCATAGAAAAGGAGGTCCACAGAACCACTTGGTACTGGGAAATTCTAAGGGCTAGCCCCTTAATAGGATGTCGGCAGGGTTGAGGTGAGATCGAATATGTCTCCACGTAGCGGAATGGGGTTGCTTGTTGAATTTGAGTGACTCTGTTGCAGACGAAAATTGTCCATCTAGTGGGTATGCTTTTTATCCAGGAGAGGACTATTTGAGAATCGGACCATAAAATGAAAGATGAGATTTTTAATTGTTGATCAAGGATGATGCAAAGTCGTGCGTAAAGTTTTGATACAAGGGCCATGGCGCATAATTCTAATTTGGGAACTGTAATCGGTTTGTTGAGAGGGGCGACACGGGATTTGGAAATGATAAGTTGTGAGGACGCGGAAGAATCCGTGTAAATTTTTCTCAGATAGAAAAAGCCTCCATGAGCTGGCATCACAGAAACCGTGGAGTTCAATGTGTGATATTGGTTTGTTTTCAAATATATGCCTAGCGATATGTAATGATGATAACTGGGTCACGCTTTCTACAAATTCATGCCATGAGTGCCAATATGAGAATGAGTATAAGTTTGATTAAAGTGCAATTGTATGCGAGTGCAAGTAATAATTCATTTGTAAATGTGTTAGGTGGCATGAAAGTAAATGTAAGGTAGTGATCACGAGTGTAAGTATGATAAGAGTTTTGTCTAACTCTTTCGAGATTGTTTTTATGATTATATACATTTGTCTTAAGGGGGCCCGGCTCTTTTTCAGACAAGAATGAGCTTTTTAAAAGGTTTTAATGAACGTAAAGGAGAGTTATTTCTGTTCTCGTCAATGTAATTTTGTAAGTAGTATATGAGTAATGGGGATGACGTTTTCTTCTAAACGTCACCCAAGTGGTTATATTCTTCAACCAAGTATCTTTTCAATCCATGTGTCCAAGTGTCTTTTTAATACCTTCATCCAAGTATTCACAATAAAGAATTTTTTTTGTAATAACACCTTTATCCAGGTATTCACAATAAAGTACTTTTTTTCAATAACACCTTTATCCAGGTATTCACATTAATAACACCTTTATCCAGGTATTCACATTAAAGTATTTTTTTTTCCAATACCTTTGTCCAGGTATTCACATTACAGTAATTTTCCATGTCAAAGTTTTTCATAAAGTATTATGTTTTTCTTTGTGTCAAGTATACATGTTTAGAGGTTAATCATTATCTCCTTCTTGAGGATGAAAGGTTTAGTTTTCTTGACGAGAAAGAGTTTAAGTAGTAAATGAGTGCTATCATGCACTAAAAGAGCGTTGAGTAAGAAAGTGAATTGTTTATTCGAGTGTAAGTGTTGGTTTGAGAATGATTTATGAGTAATAATGTTTTAATTTGAGAGTAAGTTTTTATTAAAAGTGATTTGGTCACACCGGAGGAATGAGTGTAATGAGTGAGAGGGGTTATTCGTTAGGTATTGTGAATGAGTCTTGTCCGGAACAGTACGTTTTTTGACGATAATATTCTGGAGATTGTTGCATTGGTTGTGAATGATTAGGGTTTATGTTCAAAGGTGTCAATGATGTGTTTTGTTTGTGGGTGTGAGGGAAGTGAAGTTAAGTGTGATGTCTTTTTCGACATATGGAGCAAGATTTTACCGAAATACAATTAAGGGTTGTGTGTTTAGAACCTAAACACCTGAAGCACAATTTGTTTGCTTTAATGTATTTATTTCGATCAGGGATAGAAAGTCGTCCGAATTGGGAACATTCATAAATTTGATGGCCTGTTTCCTTGCAAAATGAGCATGTTGGAGATGGGTAGGGGGGGACTATGATATGCACTAGACGATGATTGACTAAGTTGACCATTGTTATGAGGTTGGTTTCGTTCGGGATGCGAATGTTGGTTTGCAAATAATGCTATTCTGGTGGTTGGTGTGGTCACATTAGAAGACTGTTTACGATGATGGGATGTATCAGGTTTGGGATCTTGGGTTAACAAGTTTTCTAAGACCGTACATTTTTTCTCCAAAAAGTCGAAAAAAGTATCACTAGCAATTAAATTTTGATCAGTCTCTTTTTCTTCAAGAGATCTTTTTGTATTACAATCTAATTTTGTTTTTATTATGTGAACGACTAGTGCATCAAATAACTCTTCCTTATTGATATTTAGATTTAACAATGACTTTACGATAGATCTAGTTTCGGACGTGAATATTCTTAATTGTTGAGCAGTGCATTTTGAGATGTTGTTACAGGCTGTCACCTTTCATGTATGATTTCAAATAGTAGAATTTTTCAGTCTTGGATGTAAGCCGGGTGTTATTCACTATTAGTGCGTTAAAAAGGTCTATAAAGGCAGTGTATTTAGTGCTATCTTTTGAGAAAATCGGTATTTCTATGGAAGGTAATCTAATGTGAATTTCATTCTGAGAATGTACAGTTAATTGATTATTTTGAATGAATTTAGAGTTTAATTTTTCGAAAGCATTTTGTAGTTTGCAGTGCAATGAGTAATATTTTTCATCAATCTGGCTTCTATCGTCAAATTCTAATTCAGTATCTACGGCTTTGGTTTCAATTTGGTCTTGAATCTCAGAGTATTTAAAGTAATATTCCTCTAAATTGTCTATTCGGAATTTGGAAGCATACTTGTCTGACTCGTCCAAATTGTTATGAAACCAGTTATGAATACGAGTAATTGCGGCCTTACAACTAGCACGTTGTGTTTTTAAAGCATCCATTTTATCAATTATATCAATTATTTGACAAAAATTCAAACCAATGTGTCATCTTAGGTATTTAAGTAATATTTTATGATGTAAATGATTGTTCTCCAAAATTGATATGAGATAATGTTATTAAATGTCCAAACTAAATTTGAAATTATAACATGTAATAAAAATGTAATAAATGTTATCCGTCATATTTACCTTATTTGTCTTGTTCGTTTTCACTGATAATCTGCTGTCTGTGTCGAAGAATTTCAATTTCCTCTTGGATTAGAACTGCCAACACTGCTCTCAATTCAGGACCGTATTCTATGAACTTATTTGTCTTCTATGAACTTTATTTGGTTCGATCCGGCTCGAAGACCATATTCTAATTAACCCTTTTTGTAGGATGTCTGGTTAAATGTTTTCTCGAAGAAATTAAACACTTATTTCACTTTCATGTTGCTATTTTGCAGGAATTTATAACTTTTTCTTTTGCGTAGACAATTAAGAAATTCACTTTGATCATGCGCGTTACATTTTGATTATTTAGCACATAATCTGCTGGAGTAATGAATGTTTAATGATTAATTACACATGTTTTTTACCAGGACCAAACGCCGGGTGCTCTTATAACATGAGTACCATTATGTACGACAGTTAAATATGATGTTACGAAATGTAATGTTGTTGGCATATTTATATATCGGTTAACGTGGTTACGAGGAAGGAGAAAAATAATATAATTTGAAACGTAACGGTCAGATACAGTGAGTGAAAATTTGCGGTTAGGATGATTTTTGTTGCCTGAAAAGGTTATATGTCTTGAGCAAAATATTTGAATTGTGTTATACAGGGGAAGTTGAAAATAAAAATCACAGGAGAATTCGGTAATTAAATCAAATTCGAACAGTGACGTTTTGCCTCGTGTTTTTAACCGGCTCCCCTTGATTCAGCTGTAGTTTCTTCTATTTTTCCAGCGTGAACTTCCATTATCAGAACTTAACGGAAGCAACCGTACTTTCTGGAATTGCTCTACATGAAAATTTTAAAGTGACATCTACCTATAAAGAGGGATAACATCTAATTAATAATAATATTCAATCCCCGAATAAAATATTTCAAAAAAGTATTATTTACAAATTCAAAAATGTCCCTAATTTTTGCAAATATGTACTGTTAACATCTTTCTTTCCTGGATTCCTTTTCAGTAATTCCAGAAATCTCGTTCTATTTATATTTCCAATGTACACAGCTCTACCAAATTTACTTGCACACAGTTCGAAAATATTTAATTTTGTATCATTGATCATTGTTACACCTATCAGAATCAAAATTCCTTTGATTTCCAGTAGCTCTTCACTATCGGCCTCCTCCACATTTTTTCTCACAGCTTCCACATTAGTGTACGTAAGTATTTTATCAATCATATCTTCGTGAAAGAATTCAAAAAATTAGTTTAGAATGGAACTTACTTTTCGTTCTTCCAGTATGCCAGGCTTAGAACGCAGAGTATTCCGTTTTGTCCTCCTGCGACTTCTAGGAGGACGGGAGAAGTATGCAGTACCAGTTCTGCTAATATACTGGTGGTCGGAGCCGTACTTGTGTCATCTTGAGAATTACTGCTTTCTATTTCAATTGTTTCGGTCTCTTATATATCATCTAATAAAGTAATATTATCCTCAACCTCACTCACAATTAATTTATCGTCATCATATTCGGGTTCTGACGTAGGCTCAATATCAGACATATTTTCTAATGTTTGTTCCAACTCACAGTTATGCCATCTTGGACTTCACGATGTAGCGACATTATTACGCGAAACAATACAACTTCTGATTCTGCGTCGTTGACCATATTTTTAGGTGTTGCAAGATTCAAATTAATTTTCATATATCCGAAATTTCAGTAACACCTCCTTTCAAGGGTGGGTATTTTATTACTCCTCCGATTCAAAGCAAAATATAATATTTTCTTTAAAGTAATTAAAAACAAATCCATTGGCCTCTTATAGCAAAATCTATTTAGGGCTATAAATAATTTCACCCGGTTTTTATATTGAATTTTATAAAAAATATGGCTACTTAACTAGCAGGCGGACATTTTATACCCATTCTTGGTAATCGCAGGGTTAATTACGTAAATTTTAGAGAAAACTTATTTCTTGTTATTTTAATTATTGTTTCGCGCCTAACCGTCATTTTACAAACTTGAAAATAGTTTCCAGCAATTTCTAGATCGTAGGTAAGCTAAGGGCTTATCTCGCTTCTTTGACCACTTTTCAATTGCTCTAAAATATAACTTGAACGTCGTTGTTTTCATTTGTAGATCCTAGGACCTATGGAGATCCATACCTGGCATCACCATTTTGTTTACTGGGAGTTATAGGATTATACATTTACATTTTCAAGAGCTTAGGTCCAAAATTTATGCAAAACAGGGAACCTTACAACGTTAAAACCGCAATGATTATATACAACATACTACAAATAGTATTTAATTTGTATTTAACAATTTCTGTAAGTATAAAATCCACCTACTTGTTTAATTCAGGATTTATTGTTCATAAACGAAATTTATGTTATTAATTATATTAATAAAAATGGTTTTAATAATTGACGAGAGACATTCATTTCACACCCTGACAACTACATACAGAGAACTAATATATATTTCTTAACTCAAAAAAGATGTAAACATATTTGACATATAACAATGGCCTGCTCTGACAGCATAACAAGCCATCACGTTAACCACAGATATAAGAAGTGTAAATTAACTTTCACAACATCCTCCCTCAATTTACACTTCTCATCAAAATACAAAAGATGTTATCATAAACTTAAATAAAACAATATTGACATAAAATGTTAATTAATTCCAATTTTCAGGCATAAGTAGTTAAACTGTTGAGTTCCTAAGGACTTGGTAAAAATGTCTGCTTTCATTTCTTTCGACTCTAAATATTCCAATACAATAGTTTTCAACTCTGTAACATGTTGATGAACAAAATGGTACTTATTATCTAAATGCTTACATCTAGAATTATTTTTCCATGTATTCGCTAAATTTACAGTTCCTAAATTATCAACATACACTATAGTCGAGTAATTCTCTTTTTGAAATAAATTCAATTCAGATAATAATGTTCTGAAATATATGGTAAATGAACATGTATTAGCCAATGCAACATACTCAGCTTCTGTTGAACTCAAAGTTACTATACCTTGTTTTTTAGATTGCCAGAATACAGAGTTACCATACACTTCAATTAAGCAACCAGAAATTGATTTACGATCCATTTCATTTGCAAAGTCAGCATCACTATATGAATATAGAATATCAACTTCTTGACCATCAGGTTTATATCGTGATTTATAAATCAACTTCCGATCATGAGTACATTTTAAATATATAACACATCTTTTCAAGTATTTTAGGTGCTCTTTAGAAGCCTTATTTTGAAAACGAGCTAAGTAGCTTATAGCATAGTTTATATCAGGCCTACTCCCTAACATAATATACATTAATGATCCTAATAACGAACGATATTCTTCCTGTATAAATTCATCTGTAGCGTTTGATGATGGTTGCAATTTCAACTTTATTTCTATTGGTGTACTATAAGATTTGGTATCTTTAATATTGTACTTATTCAGTAATTTATATATAGCATCCTCTTGATCTATAGTAATCACACCCTTTGTCATATCATAATTTATGTTTAAACCAAGAAATTTTTTAACATTACCAAGATCTTTCATTTCAAATTTTGACAATAATTTATCTTTAAAGAAATTTAACAATACTTGATTGGAACCAGTCATCATTACATCATCTACATAAATCATTAAAATAACAATATAATCCTTTTTATGATAAACATACATACAATAGTCAGATTTGCACCTGATCAAACCAATGTTTTCTAAATAAACTGTAAAACAACGATTCCATTCTACAGAAGCTTGTTTTAATCCATACAAGGCTTTGTTTAATTTCAATATTTTATTACTTATATCAATATTACTGTCATGAAATTCAGAAAATCCTTCTGGAATAGAAATATAAACATTTTCTGACAAATTACTATTTGAGAATGCCGTTTTTACATCTAATTGCCATATGGGCCAACCCTTTTGAACAGCAATTGATAATAACATACGAGCAGTATAAATTCTTGTAACTGGACTAAAGATCTCAGAATAATCAATACCATATATTTGCATAAAACCCTTGGCAACAAGTCTGGCTTTATAGAAATATTGGTTTAAATCAGTATCATATTTCATTACAAAAACCCAGCGAGTATCAATAACATTAATATCATCCGTTTTGTCTACTAATTTCCAAACATAATTTTTCTTGATTGATTCAAATTCTTTACAAATAGCAATAGACCAGTTTGATACTTCAGGGGAATTCATAGCATCGTCAAATGTACGAGGTAAATTATGGGTATCATGATCAAGTTCACAAAATAATGAACTAATTTCATAATCCTGTAAATAAGAAGGTAGTTCACGATTTCGTTTAGGTCTGGAATGGGCGCTTGCAATATTATCTAAATTAGATGAAGTTGATAAATCTTCATCAATTGAATTTGTGGATTCATCAGTTTTGTTTTTACTAAACATTTCATTCTCTACAAAAATATTATGTCTACTTGCAAAAACTTGTCTTTCTTCTGGATTGTAACATAAATTACCATTAGGAGTGTATCCTATAAAGGCACATTTAATACTTTTAGGTGATAGTTTATGATTACGTAATTCATCATCTATTTTAGCAAAAACAGTACAGCCAAAAACTTTCAAACGAGAATAATCAATAAATCTCTGACAGTCTACCTTAGTTTGAAACCAAATTTCAGCAGGGATACGTTTATCCTTTAAAGGAGATCTGTTTTTTGTATACGCTGCACATGCTATTGCTTCTGTCCATAGAAACATATCAAGACCGCTATCAAACAACATTGATCTTGCCTTTTCAGACAAGGTCCTATTCATTCGTTCAGATTTACCATTTAGTTGGGGATTTCTAGGAATGGTATACTCTAATTGGATACCTTTTTCATAACAAAAGGCTTTAAACTCGTTTGATGTATATTCACCACCATTTCAGTATTTTGATACCTCTTCCAAACATATTTCTCACCATTGCTTCATACTGTTTAAATTTCTCAAGAACTTGAGGTTTTCTTTCCAAAAAATACACCATAACAAAACTACTGTAGTCATCAATAAATGTGACAAAATAATTTTTCTTATCCCAAGAAGATCCTGAGGTGATTTCACATACATCACTATCTACCATATCAATCACCTTTTCAGAGTTTGTGTATACTACTTCTGGTTGTGGAGATTTAGCATGTTTTCCTAAAATACATTTCTCACATATCTTAGATAATCCGTTCAAATCAGCACCATCTAAAACACCTCTGTTAATTAATTCTTCCATACCAGATCTACCTAGATGACATAATCTTTGATGCCATATATCATAAGTATCTATATTTGTAGCATTTGCCTCCAACTCACTTTTAACAGTAAAATCAATTTTATATAAATCACCTTCGGCAAAACCTCTAGCAATAATTTTATCATTATAAACTACTTTTACCTCATCGTTTCCAAAAATTACAAGACCCCCTGATTTATCAATCTGACGAACAGAAAACAAATTTTGTCACAATTCAGGTACTAAGAATACATTTTTCAACTCACCAGTTATACCTTCATTAGTAATAATATTCAATTTACCAACATTACTTGATAACATGTGTTGACCATTTTTTGCACTTCCAATTTTCTTTGGTTCATCCAATTTCTCAAAGTCAACCAAACCTTCTCTACAATTAATCATATGCGCATCACAACCAGAATCTATTAAGCCGGAAATGACACTAACACAGCTTAGCGGATTTTCTTCCATTCTTGAACTGTCCTCGAGACTGTCCTCCAAATTTGCCAAGAAAGAAAATTTGTCACCTGTAAATTCTGTGTTATGAGCTGCCCTATCTAGTCTAGTTTGATTTCCAGAGCCATTACCAGAATTACTTTCCTTGTTTTTCAATTTATAGCCGTTTCTTTTTATGTGACCTGGTTTGTCACAGTAATAACATCTAATAAAAGGCTTTTGTTCTCTTGATTTATTTTTCTCATCATTATGAGGAAACTTGCTACAGCTTATAGATTTATGACCTTTGAACTTTGCCATAAATGCCCTAGGATTATCTTCATTATTAGATTTTTCTCCTTCTAAATCAGCATTAAAGGAAACTAGCCTTGATTATACTTCTTCCCAAGATAATTCATCAGCCTTGCTTTCCAATACTACTTTAATGGGTAAAAATTCTTTTGGAAATGACCTTAATAATTGAGTGATATAGGCCCCTCTTTTCATCAAGTCACCATATGCATGCAGATTATCAGCAAAACTTCTAAATTCCATTATATAGTCCAAAACTTTTGAATTATTATTATATTTCATTGAAAACAGCTTACTTCTGATTTCTGCCATTTTTGCTTCTGATTCATGATCAAAACTAGTGATAACAGCATCCCACATCTCTTTTGCATGAGATTTATTCGTCACCAAATACAAATATTTATCAGAGATTTTACTTGAAATGAATTCCATACCTTCGACATCTCTTTGTGTCCATTCATCTGTCTGATTTCTTTTTGCTGGAATTTGATTTTCGATTAAACTAAGCCAGCCTTTTTTTCTCATGTATAGTTTCATTCTAAATTTCCATCGTTCTATTTCACAACCATTAAACGGTACAATGTGACTAATGTCTTCTCAATCCACCATTTTGTAGCACACTTTTGGCTAAGAATTATCAATATAAAACAATGAAAGTTTTACCATGAACCATCAAACTGCTTAAACAGTATACAGCACACTTTTGGCTAGAATTATCAATATAAAACATGAATCAGTTTGTGGACTGGGTCTCTGGGCCCATAACCTGTTATTAATTATATTAATAACAATGGTTTTCATAATTAACGAGAGACATTTATTTCACACCCTGACAACTACATACAGAGAACTAATATATATTTCTTAACTTAAAAAAGAAGTAAACATATTTGACATATAACAATGGCCTGCTCTGACAGCATAACAAGCCATCACGTTAACCACAGATATAAGAACTGTAAATTAACTTTCACAACAATTTATACAATCATCTAAACATTTCAACGCATTTTTAGAAATTTACGTCAGTATTCGTCACAAATTCCTCGTTCTATCGACTTTAATCGGGTGTCTATAATTGGTAATTCAAATTTTGAAAAAAGAAAAAGTGAGCCATATCTATTTGAGGAATTTGGGACCAGAAATTCGTTTACAATGAGAGCTTTATAAGAAGATCTGTAATAATGTTGCATTATTCACGAGATTTATTCCACAAATCAAGTACTTTGGGCGAATTTGAGCATACATTTCAGCGACTATATCTTTTAAGCTGAAACAATGAATTCACAATCATCACTTTCTTAATTGAATATGTTGATTTCCAAAGTGAGACAAATCTTTCATCTTCCATCACTCATCATAACCAACATCATCAGCCAAAAACACTTTAGCCGCGTGTGGCGCGCGGAAGCTGCTACGTAGGACATACCTATAAATTATTATTGCTTTGCCATAACCCCGCTGGACGGTTTTTTCTTGTGGGGCCGTTCACGTAGGACAACGCTTAACCGACGAACACTTGCACATCCGTGTTGTTTCTTATTCTGATTTCGCTAATTGTTAAATTAAAACAACGTCCAAACATAAGTAACATTATGTTGAACGGTGAACTCAACTGGTTGAATGTAACTAATAATGATATTTTTTATTTTTTTAGGCCACAATTGCTTTATATGAAAAGAGATTTGCAACGTGTATAGACATCGATTACAGTACAGATGCATTCGAAATACACGCTGGAAAATTGTATATGTATCTAAAATTATTTGACGCCGGAGATACGGTAAGATGTTACAGTTTATAATCAAAAACCAATGCCATGTTGGAAATAAATTACTAGTAAAATAATGAATAGACCGCCCATTGGATGATTTTGAATATCTGGCCGGCACTTAAACAGCTTGGTATTCACGAGCATTATAATATAATCACACTGTCATTTATCTTTGCGCAATCTTGAGAAATTTTGATGAAATTAACTGTCTCGACCCTTACTTCGTGGAATCTACTCCTATTACTGTTTTAAATGGAACTTACTGTTTCTATATAATTCCACAATATATTTACAATATTCACAATTGTTTCGATATTAAATATCATCCTCAGAATGACAGAAGTTGCATTTCATTTGATGCCTACCTGATGATTAATAATTATTTTGGCTATACCAAGAAGTGACCTACCTTTTGATTGAGTTAATATATGTTAATAGAGAAAAGAAGAACATATGATATCACAAATATGAAAGCTTAGATATTATTAGCCCTATGGGGATATCCTAGATATCTTTTTCCCAATTAAGATTAGTATAACTGTGCAATGATATAGAAAACCAGGGAAACAATATTTGATGATATTTACAATAATCATTTAAGAAGACAGTTTAAAAGTGGAGAACACCCTAGATTTATCTGTTCATTAACGACTTCATATTGTGGGTTTCTTAAGTGTCTTCTAATTTCCAATTCTCCAAGGACATCCAGTTCTTGTTGTGTATCACAAATATGTAGTACTTCTACTTCTGTGTTAGGTGTCACTGAATGATTGGTGTCAAGTAGATGTTTTGCGTAGTGGGATTCATCTGGTTGTTTTTATCTGTATGCACGGAAGCGTTCACTGTATCGGATTTCAAAATTTCCAAGGGTTTTACCCAAATAGACAGTATTACATTCTGGACATTCAAGTTTATATATACCAGACTTCTTTAATGGGGATGTTTTTGTTTTTACTTTCAACAATTTTGTACGCACGTTACTTTCTGCTTCAAAAGAAATTGGTGTATTTGTTGCTGAAGGTATTATCTTTGAAATATTATTAGAAATATTTCCTGCATATGCGATGGTTATATAACTTTCTATTTCTTTAGTTTGTTTAGGAAATATTAGTTGTAATGCCAGTTTTTCACCCGTGTGAAGTTAGCCATGGATTTTTTCAATCATCCACGACCATATTTTTATAAAATAAACTGTACTTTTGCAAAAAATTGTTAATATAGGAGACATATAAAGACATTTCAATAGGCTACATAATTTAACTACCAAAAATTAAAGATTAAGTGAATAGAAAGTTTTCAAATAGTGGTTCTTGTACATATTTTACGATTCTGAATTGAAGCCCCCAATTTTTTCCAAATTTTCTTTAACTATTCCAAAGGACACTTGATTAGGAACCTATTAACAGAAATTTGTGATGTAAGTATTTTTTATAACGTCAAAAAAATGAATAAAGATTATGATTGTGCGCTGACGCGCATCGTTCTTTTTGACCTCGAAGCCCCAAAAATTTTTCCAAATTTTCTTAAAGTATTTTAAAGAACACTTAATTAGGAATATTTTAATGAAAAATTGTGATGTGAGTATTTTTTATAACGTCCAAAAAAATGAATAAAGAATGCGATTGTGTGGTGACGCTCATCGTTCGTTTTGAACTCGAAGCCCTAAAATTTCTTCAACTATTTCAAAGAACACTTAATTAGAAACCTTTTAATGAAAAATTGTGATGTAAGTATTTTTTATAACGTCCAAAAAATTCATAAAGATAACGATTGTGCGGTGACACCCTTCTTTCGTTTTGAACTCGAAGCCCCAAAATTTCCTCAAATTTTCTTTCACTATTCCAAATAACACTTAAGTAGAAACTAATTAATGAAAATTTGTGATGAAGGTATTTTTTATAACGTCAAAAAAGATTACGATTGAGCGCCGACGCGCATCGTTCGTTTTCAATTCAAAGCTCCAAAAGTTTGTTGAATCCTCTTTAACTATTTCAATGGACATTTAATTAGGAACCTATCAACGAAAAATTGTGATGCATGGATTTTGTATAACGTCAAAAAATATTAACAACAACTTGAGAAACGTAAGTATCAATGACAACTTTTTTTATTAGTTTTTAAATTGTATATTATCATTGGGAACCAATGTCTCATTTGGTTTTTTCTGCAAAATGTATTTATATATTCATATATACATCGTTTCCCTTTAGATATAAATAAAGAAACTTTTTGATTATTGATCTGACAGCCCGTAACGTCAACTAAAAATAAATACTATTTGACGTTCACGAAACTTGGCTGGGCATCGAGGATGGACTTCCATTTTTTTGTAGTAATAATATAATAATAATATTTTATGATTCCAAAGTGCACCAATAAAAAAAAATAGCGTAAAGTATTCGTGGATAAATGGTCTTTCAAACACTTGCTCTATTTCGAGCACTCGGCTACGCCGTCGTGCTCGAAAACTCGCGCGTGTTTGAAAGACCTCTTTATCCACTTATACTTTAATATACTATTTTATAACGTCCAAAAAAAAATTCATAAAAATTACGATTGAGCGCCGATGCACATCGTTCGTGTTCAACTCAAAGCCGCATGGACACTTAATTAAGAACCTATTAACGAAAAATTGTTATGTAAGTATATTTTATAATGTAGAAAAAATTAATAAAGATTACGATTGTGTGCTGATGCCCATCGTTCGTTTTGAAATCGCAGCCCCAGAATTTTTTCAAATTTTCTCCAACTATTTCAAAGAACACTTAATTAGGAACCTTTTAATTGAAAATTGGGATGTAAGTATTTTTTTTACATAAAAAAAAGCATAAAGATTATGATTATGCGCTGACCCGCATCGTTCGTTTTGACGTCGAAGCCACAAAATTATTAATTTTCTTTAACTATTTCAAAGAACACTTAATTAGGAAATTGTGATCTAAGTACGATTGTGCGATAACGCCCATCGTTCGTTTTGAACCCAAAGCCCCAAAATATTTTCAAATGTTCTTTATTAATTTCAATGGACACTTATTAAAAAAACATTTTGATGTAAGTATTTTTTATAACGTCAAACAAAATTCATAAAGATCACGATTGTGCCCTGACGCGCATCGTTGTTGTTGAACTCGAAGCCCCAAAAATTTGTTAAATTGAGAACCTATTGACGAAAAATTGTGATGTAAGTATTTCTTATAACGCCAAAAAAAAAAATCATAAAGATTATGATTGTGCACGGACCCGAAGCCCCAAAAGTTTCGCAAATTTTCTTCAACTGTTTCAAAGAACACTTAATCAGGAACCTATTCACGAAAAATTGTGGTATAAGTATTTTTTATAACGTCAAAAAAAATTATTAAGATTACGATAGTGCGGTCACGCCCATCGTTCGGTTTGAACCCGAAGCCGTTATAAAAATAATTACCTCACAATTTTTCAATAAAAGGTTCCTAATTAAGTATTCTTTGACATCGTTGAAAAAAATTTGGAACAATTTTGGGGCTTCGAGTTCAAAACGAACAATGGGCGTCAGCGCACAATCGGAATCTTTATTAATTTTTTTTGACGTTATAAAAAATACTCACATCACAATTTTTTGTTAATAGGTTCCGAATTAAGTGTCCATTGAAATAATTATAGAAAATTTGAAAACATTTCTTGGCTTCGGGTTCAAGCGAGGGATATGCGTCAGCGCACAATCGTAATTATACGAATTTTTTTGGACGCAATAAAAAATACTTACATCACAATTTTTCGTTAATAGCTTTCTAATTAAGTGTCCATTGAAAATGTTATGAAGAAGCTCAAGACATTTTGGGGTTTCGAGTTCAAAACGAACAATGCGCATGGGCACTTAATCGTAATCTTCATGAATTTTTTTTGACGTTATAAAAAATACATCATAATTTTCCGTTAATTGGTTCCTAATTGAGTATCCTTTGCAATAGTTAAAGAAAATTTAAAGACGTTTTGGGGCTTCCAGTTCAAAACGAACGATGCGCGTCGGCGCACAATCGTAATATTTATGAATTTTTTTGTCGTTATAAAAAGTACTTACCCCACATTTTATTGCCAATTGGTTTCTACTGAGGTATTTCTTGTGATTGTTCAATAATTTTCATTCCATTTTTGGAACTTCGATTCAGAGTCGCGAAATATGTACAAGAACAACTATTTAGAAACTTTTTATTCACTTAAACTTTTTGGTAGTAAAATTATATAGCCTATTAAAATGTCATTATATGTCTCCTATATAAACATTTTTCTGCAAAAGTACTGTTTATTCTGTAAAAAAATATTCGTGGATGGTTAAAAAAAATCCGTGGATAACTTCACACGGGACACTTTTTCATCTTTTTTATTAATTCGTTCATTCATCATATGTAATGGATAACCGTTGGATGTTGCTATTTGTTTAATAGTATTAATTTCTCTATCAAAATTACATTTGATCATAGGAACTGAAAATGCTCTATGTATCATTGAATTATATGCTGACAATTTCTGTGACATGGGGTGATTGGAACTATATGGAATAGTCACACCAGTTTGTGTTGGTTTCCTGTAAATTGAATAATCAAGCTCATCATTATCTCTTTGAATTTTTAAATCAAGAAAATTGCTTGAGTTACTTTTTTAACTTGTAATGTAAATTTAATTTTTGGGCGTGAATTAATAATATAATTGAAAAATATATCTAATTGTCGTTCACTACCTATCAAACAAGCTAATATGTCATCTACATATCTATACCAAAATAAAACATTTTTTCAATTGTTGCTTTCAAAGATTTTTCGTTCTAAACTGTCAATAAAATTGTTTGCTAAAATTGGTGATATAGGGCTTCCCTTTGGTGAACCTTTATTTTGAATATATTTCTTATTGTCAAAAGTGAAATAATTCTGATTAATACATACATCAAATAAATTAAGTTTATCTGATATTATTCCTGGATTAATATTTATATCTTATAGTAATTTTCTTACAAGTGTTAGACATTCTATAGGAGGAATTTTAGTGAACATATTGGTAACATCGAATGAAATGAGTTTAAAGTCATCTTGCAAGTTAAATTCTTTTAATTTTTTGATTAGTTCTATTGGATATTCAAAGGAGTGTTTAGATGTTGAAAAAAATAACTCAATCAATTCTAACTGTATCGACCCTTACTTCGTGGAATGTACTCATATTAGTGTTTTAAATGACGCTCACTGTTTCTAGCTAATTCCACAATATATTGAAAAAATGTTGAAAATTCTAAAAAATTGACAATTATTTCTATATTAAATAACATCATCATTTCATTTGAAGCCTACATGATGTTTAATAGTTATTTTTGGCTAGACCAAGAAGTGGTGATTGACGCAATATATGTTAATAGAAAAAAGGTAGAACATATGATATCACAAATGATAAAGCTTAGATATTATTAGCCCTATGGGGATATCCTGGATATCATTATTGCAATTAAAATCAGTATAACTGTGCAATGATATAGAAAACCGGGAAGACTATATCAGCAGTTTTCCTGTTTTTCTATATCGTTGCACAATTATACTGATCTTAATTGAGCAAAAGGTATCCAGGATATACCCATAGGGCTAATATTATCTAAGCTTCAATATTTGCAATATCATATATTCTTCTTTTTTTCTATTAACATATATCAAATCAATCAAAAGGTAGGGCACTTCTTGGTCTAGCCAAAATAATTATCAAACATCAGATAGGTATCAAATGAAATGTAACTTCTGTCAATCTGACGATGATATTTAATATCGAAATAATTGTCAATTTCTTAGAATTTTTAAGATATTGTGTATGCAGTATGCAAATGTGTTCAAGCCTTATGTTATTATGCACCATGCGAAAGTGGCCGGTATCAAGGAATGTGAGCAATGACACAATAAATCAGGTGTAAGCAAGCAAATGCAATTGTTAATAACAGCGGAAGCGGTATAAGCAGTAAGCATCAGTAAAACCATACTTACCTATCACAGTAGTCAACGGGATATAACTGTCTTCGCGACAGGGATGGTCAATCGGTATTGGTGGGAAAATGTGACCAAACCAGTTTATAACAAAAAAACTAATGAAATTAAACTAGATTATCAATCAATCCGTGGGAACAGCCTTAGACTTAGTTTTGAATCTTGTTATTGTAGAAGAAAATACACGTTTATAAACAAAATGAGTGAACATAAAATAAGTTACTCCCGGCCGACGGTTAGGCAGCTGGTGGCAACAGCTTCTGAACTGCCCCGCAATAAGTTTTTAAATTTTCAACTTATCGGTCAAAATTATTCTAAAATTCTCGTCGGAAGATAGGACAGCGGTTACCCAAATACAAGCAAAATAAAACTGTGTCTTAGGATAGATGAATATGAAACGAAATTATTACCGGCTGAGAGTTGAACAGCTGGTGGCAGTAGCCTCTGATCCGCCCCACACTCAGTTTTAACTTTTCCAAATTTCCGGTGAGACAAAACTATATACAATTTAGAACTAAAATAAATCAAGGTTCCGAAAGTGAGACGGCTGGTGGCAACGGCTTCTGATCCGTCTCGCAGTCGGTTTTCAATTTTTCAAGTTTCCGCTCAGTTAAAACCATATGTAATTTTGAACTAAAATAAACCAACGTAATTTAGAAAAAATTATGTGCGTTACGATAGTTGAATTGCTGGTGGCAGCAGCCTCTGATCCATCCCACAATCGGTTTTAATTTTTTTCAAATTTCCGGTCAGTTAAAACTATATATATATATATATATATATATATATATATATATATATATATATATATATATAATTAAGAACTAAAATAAATCAATGTAATTTATGGAAAATGATGCTCGTTCCGACAGGGAGACGGCTGGTGGCAACAGCTTCTGATCCGTCCCACAGTCGGTTTTCAATTTTTCAAATTGCCGGTCAGTTAAAACTATATATAATTTAGAACTATAATGAATCAATGTAATTCAGAGAAAATTATGCACGTTCCGAAAGGAAGACAGCTGGTGGAAACAGCCTCTGATCCGTCCCACAGTCGGTTTTCTATATGCAATTATCAAAAAAAAAGTAAAAAATCTAATATGTACTTGGGTAATTTGGAACAGAACAATAGGTATAACAATCTTAATCGTAAAATTATTATCAAAATGTTATTTCAATGTAATGAAGGCTCAGACACTAATTTCAAAGAAACAATATAAAGAACGCAATAATAAAAACTGTAAATAAGTTTTGTTTTATCGCTTAAAAAAACAGCTTGCCAGAATACGGTGTTATATTCTTAAATAACCAAACTACTAAATCGTTTACTGAAATTAAATTTAAAACTCGGCGAAACATTTTATTCGGTTTTCAAAAATAAAGTTTCCCTTACTCAGAAAATAAGGGACGGTCGGATACTGGACTTCAAAACTATCAATTTGATAACTGATCACTACGAGTGATATCTGGATTCAACTCCCAAAAAACCCTCAGTTTTTGGAATATATAATTTAATTCCTACCTAAAATTTTTGTTGATAACGGTGGTGAGGGAATTAAGTTGAATCGATTCACTTACAACAAGAAATATGTCTACTATACGGCTTTGGTTTTAATTAAAATAGTTTATATACCGAGCGTCGTCGATAATTTGAATTTTGAAAAGCTGAATCTAATAAATTTCACATATTTCTTTAGATGGTAATTCACGGCTTTTGAATTATTAATGAGATAAATACTTAAATTAATATTACGGGACTAAACCGGTACCAGAAATCAAAGTTGGAGAGTAAGTAACGAGTTATATCCACTTATTAAAATTAAAATACCATCGGAAATGCTGGAAAAAATAACTCGTTATAATATTTTCAATATATTGTGGAATTATATAGATACAGTGAGATTCATTTAAAACACTAATTAACGAATTTTAATTTTTCAGGCCAAAAATATTTTCAGATCCTGGATGGTCAACACACCTGCCATGCAACTAATGGATACATTCTGTGCATTTCACCATTTCTCTCTCGTTTTTATCCTGGGAAGATAGTTCATAACAAATAGGGTATTCAGCATCATCAATGATGTCATGCTGTTCTGCGTCAGTAGAATCCAAAATTAAGTCATTATCAAACGTGTTTTCGGCTATACTATCTCAAGGACAATAATAACAAACGAAATAATTCTATCACAGTTTTCGAAAGCACATTATTTATTAACAATCCGACGCCGAAAGCGGAGGGCTCTGTCCTAAAATAACGTGGTTGAGGAAGTTGTTATAAAATTATGAGTTATTTTTCAATGTTCGAGGGCTATTCGGTGAGAGAATTTTTTGCATTGACATTTTCGTAATAAATTCAAATAATGAAATTTCGAAAAACTTTGTGTTTCTTAGCAATGTCATGACATGGGAAGTTATCAGTGTAATGATGGTTTCATTGATTATTGCGACAAATATGAATAGGAATAGACAAATTTGATACGATGTTTTTTCAGCAAAAAATGTTCAACAAAACTTTGTGAGGAATTATTGGTTTAATTTTTGTTGGTTCCTACTCATGGTATTTTTCAAATGTCTGGCGTTTTCCTTGTCTTCATGTTTTTGCTTATTTCATATATCTCAAATTTCTTGTTGATGCTCCAAACCCACTTTTATTTATCTAGTTAACATTGTAGGTGATATGAGGTAAATATAATTCAATACATGTTGCAGCAAATAGCCAAGAGAGAAGTTGTTTTATGTCCAATATTCTGTGTTGAAAAGTATTTAATCAGACTAGAATAACTGACCTTATCAATTTAAGTTCATATTTCTGTATTCATTTCAGTTGTTTTTTCTGTTAAGAAAAAGTTATCGCCAAATTAGCTTTTTACATCTTTATCATCATGCAGTGATGATGATAGCAGTTTGGATAGGAATAAGATACTTATGTGGAGGAAATGCACTTTGGATGGGAGTAATTAATACATTCGTCCATACCGTTATGTTTTCCTATTACCTTTTGACGGCTATCAATCCCAGTTGGAAACAAAGTTCAGCTTTTAAGAGATCCTTAACACAATTGCAAATTGTAAGTATTTATACGTCACAATATTCATAGTCGGACGCTTCATGAAGTATTTTGTGCAAGATGTAAAATTTTTTATTGAGAATTAAGTGTTTTAACCACAAAGAAACTAGTGCCAGTTTAGGGAAAGGCATTTGGAGGGAGAGACAGACAAGCCCCAAAATAAAATCTTGAAAATATAAAATGAAGTACTTATTTGATTTCAACTTGAAGCTGTAATTATATTATATATATATATATATATATATATATATATATATATATATATATATAGCTGAAAAGCGAAAAACGCCGTGATCGTTGCTGATCAATTAGAACACAAATTAAAAAATATATTTTTGGGGATTGCAGCAAAAGAAGAAAAATACACTCTATTCAATTCTCCAAGCTCTCGTAAATCTTTATTCACATCATCAGGGAACTACAATAAGGAAAGAAAAACATAAATCATAAAAAGTGTTTTTACGAACATTTCTACAACTTACATTGATCGAGATTGCATCATAGATCTTGAATACAGGAAAAGTGTACAACAGCAAGTCATTAAAGAAATAGGTCCAGTCGGCAATACATTTGCCTACTACTGGTACAAATTTAAAACATTATTAAAAAGTAAAAAGTTAAAACATTAAAAATCGAAAATCCACACACCCACGCGGACTTGTGAGAATAATGGCGGAAACTGAAAATGTCAGATTAAGTACAGCATTCATCATTACTAAATGAATGAAAAGAATCGATCTTTGCAATGACGCGAGACACTGAAACAATCGAATTGAAACTTTCAAGAGAAAACCGGGGTGGTACCAAAATTATGGAACTGTTGTGAAATATCACTACAATGAAATTCACATTAACGAGAATTAATATGTGATTATTGATGTTATTTATTATTATTATTAATATTATTATGGATCTTTTAATAAAGGGGGAACACCTACCATGATGACACAAGTAGGAAACTAGTGAAAATTATCAATATTATCATTATTATTATTATTGTTATTAATATGAAGCCAATTGTGCTTATCAAGCGTTAGGAGGAGGGAGTAGAGAATACTCAAATTCTGAATGTCAGTCTTCTTATTCATACAACCTTCTTCTTGGAAGATGAAAGCCATTTCCAAAAACAATCTTTTGTTATAACTTCTCTCACGAGAAAGGATTTTAACTCCTTCAAAATCAATGACATGATCCAACGAGGAGACATGATTAGCCAGAGAACATCTTTCAGGATGTAACCTTATATCACTTTTATGGAGGGATACACGGCTAGAAATTTTTTGGGAGGTTTGACCAATATATGAGAGGCCACAACTGTTACAACACAGCTTATAAACCACATTACTACAATCCACGACAGGTATCTTGTCTTTCAAAGGACTATAATAACTTGAGAGATGAGTGGTATGGTACATTTCTTAAGACAAAGCCCTCTTGGATTAAGAACCTGTCTAATGTGAATACCCCCCTAATGTAGATAAGTTTCTGTCGTTGGGCCCTAAATTCAGTGTGGAACCTCAATTAGGTATAGATATACCAATTAAATCCATCCTCTCTGATATCGATTACATTTCTTCTCTGATTTCGGACGTTGATAATAGAAGTCTTGCTGTTGCTAGGTCCATTAATGTTATCACTAATCATGCTCATAAAGATGATCGCCATCCTTCTCTTTTGGAAATTTGTTGTTTGAAGCAAGATGTTTCCTGAAAATGCACCCTGAGTTAATTGTTACTAAATCAGATAAGGGTAACGTGACTGTTGTTATGTTAAAGGAGGATTACCTCAAGTTATCTCAAGATATAATCGACAATGATTCTTCCTATGTTCCCCTCTCGAGAGATCCCAGTAGGACGATTCAATCCAAATCCAACACTCTTGTTAACAAATTATATAATAAGAGACAGATTGATGAGATCACAAAGAAAAAATTAACTTCTTATAACTCTGTCATAGCAAAATTTTACACTCTTCCTAAAATTCATAAGCCTACCTTGACAATGAGACCTATTGTCGCTTCTATCAACTCTCCTACTGAATTTATTGCCTCTTTCCTCACAGATATCTTGACTAAGGCATACAGTATTGAGAATGAGTATTTCATTAAGGACTCCTTCCAGGTTTTTGAGTTATTTAACAGAAGAACTCTTCCACAGAACTATGTTTTGGTCAGTCTGGATGAGGTTTCACTTTTTAGCAATGTTCATTTACAAGCAGTTATACGTTCAGTTCACAAACACTGGCCATCCATTTGTGCGGTGTGTAATATTGATATTGATATGTTCATTAAGTTGATTGAATTCCTGTTCAGTTCTACCTGCTTTTCTTTTAATAATAAATTTTAGAAACAGACTTTTGGTACTCCTATGGGAGCTAGTATTGCTCCGATATTAGCGTGCTATGTAATGGATGATCTGTTGGACGTGGTCCTTCCGGCACTTCCTTTCAATGTACCTTTCATCAAGAAATATGTAGTTGATATAATCCTGGCTTGCCCTGTGGACTCCACCCAAGATCTCCTTTTCACCTTTAATAGTTATGATCCTTACATTCAGTTTACTCTCGAAACAGAAAACTCTAACATGGTTGTCCCCTTTTTAGATACTTCATGGACTAGATCTCCTGATAATGTGATTATAATTGATTGGTATAAAAAACAAAGTAGCTCAGGGAGATATCTCAACTACAATTCTTACCATAAATTTAGCATAAAGGTTAACTTGGTTAAACAAATGACAGCTAGAGTTATGAACCTCTCTGACCCTGTGTTTACAAATAAGAATCGTGATATTCTCTTCAATTTGTTCCTAGACAATTGCTATCCAAAACAGTTACTAAGAAAGATCATCTTCAACACGTCTTCTGTTTTATCGCATTCTTCAATACAATCAATTGACGCTGCAGGTGCAGCTGAGTTGGATCCTCTCTCGCCCTCTAGAACGATTCCTTCCGTTTAACGGTTTCTCTGCCTTATACAAAGGAAATTACGCCCAGACTTACTAGAATTTTTTCACAATACTTACAGAATGTTAGGTTTGCCTGCAGCAGTTCCTTGATTGTTAAGTCAATTTATAGTCCTTTGAAAGACAAGATACCTGTCGTGGATTGTAGTAATGTTGTTTATAAGCTGTGTTGTAACAGTTGTGGCCTCTCATATATTGGTCAAACCTCCCAAAAAATTTCTAGCCGTGTATCCCTCCATAAAAGTGATATAAGGTTACATCCTGAAAGATGTTCTCTGGCTAATCATGTCTCCTCGTTGGATCATGTCATTGATTTTGAAGGAGTTAAAATCCTTTCTCGTGAGAGAAGTTATAACAAAAGATTGTTTTTGGAAATGGCTTTCATCTTCCAAGAAGAAGGTTGTATGAATAAGAAGACTGACATTCAGAATTTGAGTAATCTCTACTCCCTCCTCCTAACGCTTGATAAGCACAATTGTTTTCCTATTAACAACAATAATAATAATAATAATGAAAATAATAATAATTTTCACTAGTTTCCTACTTGTGTCATCATGGTAGGTGTTCCCCCTTTATTAAAAGATCCATAATAATATTAATAATAATAATAAATAACATCAATCATCACATATTAATTCTCGTTAATGTTAATTTCATTGGAGTGGTATTTCACAACAGTTCCATAATTTTGGTACCACCCCGGTATTCTCTTGAAAGTTTCAATTCGATTGTTTCAGTGTCTCGCGTCATTGCAAAGATCGATTCTTTTCATTCATTTAGTAATGATGAATGCTGTACTTAATCTGACATTTTCAGTTTCCGCCATTATTCTCACAAGTCCGCGTGGGTGTGTGGATTTTCGATTTTTAATGTTTTAACTTTTTACTTTTTAATAATGTTTTAAATTTGAACCAGTAGTAGGCAAATGTATTGCCGACTGGACCTATTTCTTTAATGACTTGCTGTTGTACACTTTTCCTGTATTCAAGATCTATGATGCAATCTCGATCAATGTAAGTTGTAGAAATGTTTGTAAGAACACTTTTTATAATTTATGTTTCTCTTTTCTTATTGTAGTTCCCTGATGATGTAAATAAAGATTTACGAAAGCTTGGAGAATTGAATAGAGTGTATTTTTCCTCTTTTGCTGCAATCCCCAAAAATATATTCTTCAATTTGTATATATATATATATAGATATATATATATATATATATATATATATATATATATATATATATATATATATGTATATATATATATATATGTATATATATGTTATTGTGGAATCTTATGTGTGAGAAACCTAATTATTATTGTTATTGTTTAGTTAATATAAATTATAAGTTTTTATTTGCACGGTATATTGAAAATTTTTTAAAACATGTCCTGAAACAATTACACTCGCCTTCTTTATACTTTAAAATCCTAGTTTCTGTTATTCACATGAAAACTCAATAATCTCAGGATTTTGGGTTCATATAATAAGATGAAATTATTTTAATTTATATTATAAGCGCCAAGTCTTTTGTACTTATATAAAAAAAATTTCAATTAAAAAATATACTTGCTTTTATTTTCTTATGAAATCCTATAGAACGGTCCTGTATATTCAGTTTCAAAACCCCTCTCTAATTGAGAACCGTCTGATCAATGATGCCAACTGTCACATAGTAAATGAAACAATCGTCGACAAATGACATTTTCCAACAATACATTCAAGTCTTTCAAATGAAAAACGTTATTAATTATGAACTTGAAGAAAACAAATACATTATTCAATTACAAAATCTTCAAAAAGGAACAACTTATCTATGATGATCGTTCATTCAAAACACATTCACTCAAATGGATTATTATATATATATATATATATATATATATATATATATATATATATATATATATATATGTAAAACTATGCAATATATTATACACATTGAACATCAGGTGATGTTAAAAAAAATACTCTAAGACATAAGATGGCGGATATGGACAATGGACAATGTTTATGAAATATCAAAGTTCAACTATGTACACAACACAAGTGAGTTTATTTAACCTTTTTTTAAATGAAATAGTTTCAAATACCTGTTAACTTTTTTTTCAATTCACCTCGTTGATTCTTTTTTAGATTACTTCTTGGGACACTGTACAGTCTGTCGTATTAGGGTAATAACCAAAATTGATGTTATATTTCATCTACATCAATACATTTTAGATGGGATTCCATAGTCCAGTTCTTTCTGAAATGTATCGTGGACATACCATTTCCACGATACAAAACTTTACTTGCTTATACAGATGAATATTTAAGGTTAGTATGCTGCAATTTTTACCAATTTCTTGTTATATTTCTATTCATCAGTTTGATTTATAAATTTTATAGAGTTATATTAAGGAATAATGTATTTCTTTTATATTCACCATTCAAATAGTGCTGCTTTTCTAGTTGTTCCAAATTATCTTCCAAAGATTTTACTTTTCACCCCATTCATTGTTACAAAAAAGAATTCTCCCTAGTTAATAGTGTACATTATCAACTAACACCAATCAAATTGGTTATAAAAAATTTTGTTGGTAAATCTCATTTCAAGTTTCAAATTGTTTATTTATCCTTCTAGGACATTCCGTTTAATAGTTTCAAATAATCAAATTTGATATATTACTTCCATTTATATAGTTTCCAAAATATTTAAAACTGACAACTCTTTTTATTTTCATTTGATCTTTTCAGAATGACAATTCATTTCACAAACGTCATACATTTATAACCTTGATGTTATTATTATTTTGACTTTATTCCTTGACATATTCTAAAATAATTTTCTAATGTTATCAAAGAGTTTATGTCAATATCTAATTAGTATATTTTAAAACAAATCATAATGTTTTGACTCTTACTATGTGAGAAATAGATTGTTACAATTTATATAAGGTGACGTTTCAAAAGGTTCTCTCTCAATAGCTAGAAATCATGTTATATTTAACATATGTGCATTTACAGGGTACATTGAAAATTTCCTTTATGTTTCTTCGGTTTGATTTATGTTTATTTTCTCTCTTGAATGATGAATGATATAGATTATCTGTATTTCTGACGATTTAAATGGTAATTAAATTCTAAATTTTGTATTTACATATAGTGTGTATACGTCAAAACCTCAAAAACTATTTGAACTTTGATATTGAAATTTGACAATTATAAACCGTGGGTACTATTACACATTTTAAGCAAACAACGCCACATTTCGGGTCACGTGGTATCAGTTTTAGAATTATTAGAATATATATTTAATGGTCTCTCGACTAATTCGGCGATACCTATTTTTTGTGGTAGGTACTTACAAGGGACAAATTAAGTTTTATGAAGGTTTTTATTTGAAAATCAAATAGAGGTGGGGAAAAAATATACTAATAACAACTATTCTAGTTGTAAAAAGCCGTTGTGCTAGATATTTATACAGAAATCGTTTCCCTGACCGAACAACTCCTGGTAAAAATACTGCGTCCATTATATGTACTATTTCTTATTATTTTTAATATTTTGAAGGTAGATCCTTCTTTTGTTATTCTATTTTTATATAGATTTAACACATTTTACTATTTTACATATAATAGTCCAAAGGTGTAACTATCAATATTTAATTATTCATGCACTGTTAACCGAACCTTTGCTATGCATGTGTTTTCTACAAGTCTATTATTATTCTTTTTAATAGTTATCGAGATATACTGGCCAATACCTCATGGGACAACTTATATATATATATATATATATATATATATATATATATATATATATATATATATATGTAAATACATATATTATGAATATTTGAGAAGATAGGATCGAACAATTGGAAATGACTTGATATTATTAGGATAGTTAATAATAGCAATAGATATAATAGATATATAGCATATCAAAATTATTTGAACGTACAAATAGAAAAAGAAGATGATGTTAATATTGTTCTATACACTATACATCATTATATATATAAGAATCCACATACAGACATATCTGAATTTTTAACTCGTGTAATTCTAATTATTGGCTAATTATTCATTAATACCTTGATATTGAAATTAATCCAAAAACACTTTTAAGCAGAGATATAAATATTACCTTTTTTCTTCAATTTCCATTTCCATAGCTATATTATTCGTTTGAAGTATATGGTGTGTACTTGAGTAGTATCAGTTCACTTAATATTGGTGTTTCATTATTCCAATGGAATCACAAAGATACATCGACTGCAGATTGTCTTTTTGTGAGATTTTCCCTTTTTTCTCTTTCAGTTCATGAAAAACTGCTAACGCATTTTGCAAATTTTATTGAGAACCTTTACACATTTAGAGATTATAATTTTGGTTGTTGGAAATAAACCGTTCGTACAGTTACGGATTCATCCGCTGGAACATTTTAAATATTTCATCAAAACCCCTCACAGGCCACACGTCAAAGTGAGTTTTTACTTAAGTGACTTTCTTGCTAAATACTTATACCACCCAATTTATTTCAGGTCTTTCTTCTTTTCTATTACTATTTTTCTGCCTCTATCTTCGTTTCCTTCTCTTTCATCTATTTTCCGCGCTATTTTTTGTGTTCTCAAGATGTACGGTTATATGTTGTCACGGTGCCAGTTTCTTGATACTCCCTAACGTGAAAAATGTTACTTCAAACTCAATACCTAGGTACCTAAACTGATGATATATTTAAAATTCGAATTGGAAACTTACCACAATGCGAACGGCAGCTTTTCGTCGGTACAGCAGGTGAGTTCGTTGGATTTCCTCAATAAAAAGATAGGATTGTTACCCTTATGGATTGTATCCAAATTTAAAAGGGTGCCACCTCTTCTCAGTTTAAGGACGTAGAAAAGGAGACGGCGTTACCAATGAAATAACGACAACTAAACAGGTCGGTGATCAGGACATACACAAGCAATAATATACAAAAACCAGAATATAGATTTTAATTGTAAACGTTGTTAAATGTAAAAAAAATTATTGTAAAAAAATGTATATAAGGCTAATTAGAAACCAATAGGTTGACTTTAGTTTGCAATAATTCCATTGGCAAATGGAATTTCTTATTCCAGAAAGATAAATCTTGTCTACAGTGAAACTATGGACATGAAATTAAACATCTTCAACAACTTGAAGTTAGTTTATTCAAATGAACTTTAAACGTCGAATTAAAGTCTAAGTTACGCTCTAGCGTCTATGAGTTACAAACCTGAGACAATGTAACCAAGTTTATACTTAAATTCCCCTATGGGCAATAATGACATCTAAATCACTAAACTTTTTAGCATCTAGAAGTGATATCAATCTCAATTGGCCACTTGGCTAAATATATTTAAAACATGGACTGAAAAAATTTACAGATACAAAAAACCATTATGAATTTAGGCACAAATTTTAAGAGATTGGTTGTTGCAGCAGTGGAATGGCTCAAGTGATAGACAAACTTTATATTGAACCCTCTCAATTTCACATTTAACACTAGAACTTCATTTCCAACTAAATTTACTATAACGTAGCAAAAAAATTAAATAAAATAAGAATATCACAAAAAACCGCATAAAATTACTGAAAATATCCATACTTAAGCTTTAATGGTTTTCACATTTGTGAAACTAAAGAAAACCGCAAAAACCGTACCAGTTTTACAAAATTTCCTATGGACTAAAAAACACCCTCAAACTCAAATACAATATGGGATTGTTCAAAATACTCAGTTGAATATTATGTATTTCAGTACATACAATATAAAATATGCTGTGAATAAATGTGCCACGGAAAGGAAAGACATGATGTTATTGATTTGGCGTTTTTCTGCCCACAAAAAAAAATCTATAGACGTTGGAAATACGTTTCCCAGAAAAATCACGGGATAAAAAGAGTCGCTAGTCTGTGCCCAATTGACCATTTTACAGAGCAACTACGTTCCAGATACATCACAGGTGTTACTTGTTCTATCACACAGACATCACGTGGAAAGCGCGTAAACATAACAGGGATATCTCTGTGATGCTCCTATGTCCTACCTAAAAAGGGAGCCAAACTCTTTTGTCAGGCGCCAAATAATGTCCCCTATCTGTCGCAGTTATGTCTCAGAGATGATTTACTTATGTGTCAACTACATCTCAGAAATGTTTCAGTTTTGTGTCAACTACCTTTCAGAGATGTTTCAGGTTTGTGTCAACTGCGTCTCTAGAGGGCAAAACTTTTACGGTCACATTACACTGAAAAACATATTAACAATAAAACTGCTTCTTAAACTTCAAATTACTGTATTTATTAAACAATTTTCATATAGAAATATAATAATAAAAAAATTATTTTTCCTTTGTTCGTAGTTTTTCCTCCTATTGATCTCGCTGCTTCCCTTGAGGGACCCAATCTGCGGAAATTTTTTCGAATTCCTTCTCCGAATATGTGAGACCATTGTAAAGCGCATCTGAAAGAATATATTCATTCATAATTCAGTATGATTGAGGTTTTTTTTTACAAAAAAAACCCTCATAATATTCAAATTTTTCGTATGAATTTAGAAACACCCTCTATGTACAGACATGTCATAGCAGTCTATTGCCCGCAATTGGAAGATGGTGAATGTGATAAGTACAGTGATTTTATTAATAGTAATTTTCGTCCGAAAGCTACATAAGTACTATATGTACTTAAAAGCTACAAAAGTGATTTTAAAAGTGTGAATTTTTTGACAAAACTAAAAGGTGGCCTCTATTTTTTCTTCAAGGGTTAGGTTCTTAAAATATAGGACCTAAAATGAAGCAATAAATAATAACTTACAGTAATCGAAATTGTTGAGATAGTGCAGTCAAATTTACACTTTTTACAACAAGCCCATGCATTAATCATAACGACTATTGTAAAGCAGCACTGTATGCTCAACCAACTAAAATTGAGATATTCTGAACAAGTCTTAAATATAATCATAAACATTTTGTAATTAATTAAATTAATATCTAACAAATTCAATAAAACAATTATAACATTACAGTTTGAATTATTTATATATATTTTTCATGGCTACTCACTACT
This sequence comes from Galeruca laticollis, assembly GCA_963921935.1. Classification (NCBI taxonomy): domain Eukaryota; kingdom Metazoa; phylum Arthropoda; class Insecta; order Coleoptera; family Chrysomelidae; genus Galeruca; species Galeruca laticollis. The sequence continues at coordinate 16,195,718 of OY998183.1, read as the reverse complement.
TTACTTATTTACTATAGGCCTACAGGCCACTATCTATCCTGTCATGCATCAACCTCATTTAAGGCATCCATGTTCTAAATGAGACATTTTGACAGTGACAGATTTCATCCAAAATTCTATTTATCTTGACAAATTCTTCTATAAAAAATGTTTTATTATAAGAAAATTGACGATAAAAGAAATTGAAAATAGTCACTTGCAATAGATCTTGCCATGTTATTGATAATCTAATCAGGACACGAACAGTATAAATTGTGTGTAAAGTGTAAATTATATACTGTTTTTCTATTCTGTAAATCGAACAAATGAGGCATTTAGGAATGTGAAGACATAAAGGAGTGGCTGAATGCCAAGAGATCAAAATTTTTGCTAACATAGGTTGGTCAAGTATATTCACTTAAACTAATTTATAATCACTTAATTTATATTCACTTATTTACTGTTTATCTCACAATGTCAAATTATAAACTAAACTGAACTTGTCCGCTGGTCGGTCCTTTATATATATTTGTGCCCTTTTTACTAGAAAATTCTAGATTGCGGCTCACAGAAAAACTATTGGCTCTCGCATTTTCTAGATAAGACTGATCACAAAAACAATGTCTAGATAAGATAGTCACAATCATGAACAATTCTAAGAAATCCCTGCGCATTCGGCATAATTTCAACTCCCATACATGGCTTAGACAGAGTCGGATTCAGGGACTATACCAGTGTGCTCTTTCGTAACATTACCCCCTCCTTAAATGGCAGTTCCTCAAGGAACTTTTGTGTAGCCGAGACTGGATGTTTGAATTGGCAACTGGCCCCATTTCTACACTTTCCGATTCTATGGAAATAGCAGGGTACCGTCTTCATCGGATACTGATAACGGGGGTTGTAGCTGCAAATTAATATCTGGACACCGGTATCTCGAAATATAATCTCTACCATTTTCCTGATAACTCGTCAATCCAACTGGTTACTTGCTATCTTAGGCATAACCAGTTTCTTTCCGCTGGATTCTAACACATGGTCTCGGAGGTTTCAAAGTGCTTCCCACACATCGCGGTAAGTTGATCGATCTTGAAATTCATTCTTAGTTACCACGTACGTACCGCGAATTATGTTCCAGTTTCAGTGTCTCTTCAGGGGCCGAAATCTGGTCTTAATGTTTTTCGAATTGCCCGAACTTCTTTCGAAAGACGGTTGCCAACCCTCCTGAGTTCTTGATACGTGCGGGGATGTTGTATGCCAGTGCATAATCTACCGGGAGAGTAAACAAATCTTGTTGTTGTTCCGAAGTGATTACATATCTAGCTTTCCCGGTACCTCCATTTGCGCCCATCAATTTAACGAAGGTAGGGTCAGACACATCTCGAATATGGTTTACTCGTTTCTCTAGGTCATGGTCACCTTCGAATGGCGCTAATCGGTTTTGGTGAACTACTTTTGGTTTTCCGTTGAGGATCTTGCTTATGCGATATATAACATCATTGATCCTTTTCTTGATTAAGTATGGACCTTCCCAGGATTTTTGTAATTCTGGAGAAAATCCTTTTCTCCTTGTCGGGTTATGTAACCATACTTTGTCCCCTTCTTTAAAACCGCCTACTGTGGCCTGCGTGTCGTACCGACTTGTCATTCTGTGGCTGGCAACTTGAAGATTTGTCAGAATTAATTCATGAATATCGCCCAGCCTTCTTCTCAATTGGATCACGTAGTCTTAGCCTGCTAGATCTTCTCCAGACCGACAGCCAAATTCCAGGTTACGTCCAAACGGGATATTCGCAGGTGTTTCACCCGTGGATTCATTGACGGCAGATTGATAAGCCAATACGAATAGATACTGGTCCCAATCTATCTGATGGCTGGAAACCACTTCGGACAGGTATTTTTCAATAGCCTGTTCATTCTCTCGACCATTCCATCTGTGGATGAAATGCTGTTGTCCTGGTCTTCTTAATTCCCAGCTTGTCACAAATCTCCAGGAATAGATGACTTCCGAAATTTCTTCCCTGGTCGCTGTGGACTTCCAAGGGCACTCCATATCGGCTGATAAATACGTTCACCAATACATCCGCGACAGTTGTGGCCTCTTGGTTCGGGATAGCGTGAATTTCCACCCACTTTGCAAAATAATCCATTACAACCAGTATGTATTTCCCACCATTTTCTGTCGTCAGAAATGGTCCAGCGATATCTAAAGCAATCCTTTCAAAAGGGCTTCCAACATTATACTGTTTCATAGGTGCCTTTCTCTTGAGATGTGGTCCATTACTCGTAGCACAAGTCGTCCATTTCTTACACCAGTCCTTCACATCACCGGAGCTGTTAATCCAATAAAACCTTCAATCCCAGATGACCTCCCGATGGACTGTCGTGTTACTTCTTCAGTAAATCAGCTACTCTCGTTCTAGGGATAACCAGCTGTCTCCTCATGTCGGAACCATCATCGTGTTCAAGGACTCTTTTCAACAGCCCTTCTTCCAGGACAAGGGAGTCCCACTGAGCCCAGTACGCCTTGAGTTTCGTTGAAAATTTTGACACTTCTTGCCAGGTAGATCGCCGATTTTCTTCCTTCCATTGCCGAATTATCTTCAGTTGAGGATCATTTTCCTGATCTTCTCTGATTCTGGTAGGTGACCATTCCTCGTTGAATACAGTAGTTCTTGAAACTGCAGCTTCCCTAGATTCCACCTCTAATATTGGCGCCGAGGTTAAATGCCTCTTCAAGGTTTTAAAAGCCGTTTGACAGTATTCGTCCCATTGGAAAGCTCCTAATTCTTCTGTAAGTCGAGTTAGAGGTTGGCAATATCTCCAAACTTCCTAATAAATATTTAATAATACGTGCAAAGTCCATGGAAACTCCTAATTTGATGTTTGTCGGTTGGTTGCGGCCATTGCTGATTGAAAGCAACTTCCTCTGGATCCACCGCCACTCATTTATCGCTTAGTATATGACCTAGATAGTTGACTCGGTTTTGAAACAGCTGACATTTCTTCGGATTTAACATGAGCTGGGCAATTTGGAGTCGTTTGAATACTTCTCCCAAATTATTTAAGTGTTCGTCAAATGTCTTTCCCAGTACTACGATGTCGTCCAAATATACCAGGCATGTCTCCCAAGACAACCCTCTTAAGACATTTTCCATGAGTCTTTCAAATGTCGCAGGCGCATTACAGAGCCCGAATGGCATGAAGTTGAATTGCCATAATCCAGATCCAGTGGTAAAAGTAGTCTTCTCTTTGGGGACATTTCCACTTGCCAATAACCAGACTTCAGGTCCAAGGAGGAAAACAGTTTGCTGCCGGCCAAAGTATCTAGCGTATCGTCAATTCGAAGAAGAGGATATCTGTCTTTCTTTGTCACGTTGTTAGGCTGGCGATAATCCACGCAGAATCTCCTAGTTCCATCATTTTTCTTGACGAGCACTACTGGAAACATCCATGGACTGGTAGATGGTTTTATCACTTTTTCTTCTTCCATATCTCGAATTATTCTTTCAGCTTAATCTCTCTTCGCTCGTGGAAGTCTTCGAGCTGATTGCCTAATTGGTTTAGCATTACCAGTATCGATTTTGAGTTTGACGGCTGATGTTTTACCATTCTTTCCTCCTTTTGGTACGAATAGGTCTCGATGCTGCAAGAGAAATTCTCTCATCCTCTTTTTTTCAGCTCGATCCAAATATTGACTAGCTACTGATAACATCTGTTTGAATCTGGCGTTAGAATTGTCCGTGGTCGTTGTTCGTCGAACTAAATACGATTTGCCACTTAGAAACTCACTTTTTAAAAATCACTTTTATTTACTACAACTGTTACAAAACTACACAATAAACTGGTATAAAATAATATAATTAAAATCAGACTCAGCGTCTAGGTATAATGGCTTCGTATACAGGAAGTTAGCTAATGGGGTTCACTGTACTGTAACTAACTATAGACGTCAGTTTCCTCCTTGATGGTAACTGGGTAATCATTTACGTTTATCACACGTACTTTTTTTCTCCGAGGAGAGGAAATCTTATAATAGACCCCGGTCTTTCCGGAGTACCGGATTCCTACCGGCTAAAACCTCTCCTCTCTCGCATCTCGCACTGGAACCGCTCTCGCATTACTTCGGTGGGAGTGCATCTGCCTGATTTCCAGCTACTATCTTTGTCTCTCTCTCTATCCTCCTTTTCTTTATTCTCTATAATGATTCTTATCACACGTACTGAGATCTCTTTCGCCGACGTAACTAATCCTTTTCCAATTAGTAATCCTTTGCCAACCTCTTCGTCGTGATTCCTTGGCTCCATCATAACTGGTATACCTTCCTCCATGATTCTTTGTAGCCGTGCTACTATCATGGTTTCGCCTCGTGCAGGTAGAACGGTATCTTCCTGTACAGCTGCCAACGCCGCGCTGCCTTCATATGGATGAGGGATTACCTCCTCGTAACTCACTTTAATGATTCTGTTTCTAAAGTCTAATTGGAAACCATGTACATTCATTACGTCCATTCCCAGAATCACGTCCTCTTCAATGTCAGCTACGATTACCGTATGCGTGAACTTTTCTGCGCCAATTTCCAATTGTATTTGTGTTTTCCCGTGAACGTGTGGCGCCTGTGGCGATCCGCAGTCGCAGTCTCGTTGGTAGAAGCTTCATCTCGGGGTTTATTATCTCTGGTCGTATAATGGTTCTAGTTTCTCCAGTGTCAACCAGCAGAGCATATTTCTCGCCATTTACTCCGTTATCCACATATACACTGTCGTTGCGACATCTGAGAGAAGCTATTAGTATGAGAGGGTCTTTGTAACGATAATGGGTCGGTGCTGCCTCCTCGTAGCCGACCCGTTCTAGTTTTCCTATGACTGAGGTTCTTGGTTTGCAGGAGTCCTGGGGCGCTTACATGAACTGCGTACATGCCCCAGCTCGCCACAATTCCAGCATCTGATCTTTCTTGGCTTCTTGTCCATCATACTTTTTATCATGCTGACGATCTGGTCAAACTTATCCTCGTAGCCTTCTTCTTGGATAGTCCTAACTTTGTTGTAACCCGAAACCTTTGTTGCTGTTTCATATTCAAGAGCGGCTGCCAATGCGTCAACTAATGTCTTGGGATGGGCTGAGCGAAGCTCTGCTTATCGGGGTCACGTAAGCTATCAATAAACGCCTGTATGCCCAGACATTCCATCATGTTCTCTGCTGCTGGTGGATAAGCAAAATAACGAGTCGTGCAATATACACTCCATATCATTGAAGTGCTTCGTCACGTTTCTGCCTTCGGTTCTTCAGCTGGGATTGGTACAAATGTTCTAGATATTCGTGACCATATCGCATGTCCAACCTCTTCTTCAGCTGCTCGAAATCATCCGTTTCTTCCAGAGGTATCGTCTGAAGTACATCTAAGGCATCTCCCCGAAGCGCGATGGCTAAGTTCACTGCCTTCTCTCTATCGGACCAATTATTCACTCTAGTGGCTGCTTCAAACTGTTTCACATAATTGGTCCACGACATTTTTCCAGTGAATAATTGGTCCGATAGGAAGAATGCAGTACTTCTTCCTATCGGACCAATTATTCACTCTAGCGGCTGCTTCAAATTGTTTTACATAATTGGTCCACGATGTCTTTCCGTCGAACATTGGAGCCTCCACTCATGCAAAACTGCTAATATCTTCTGTTTTGGGTTGTGTTGCTGGCTTGCATATCTCGATCTTCTTTTGTTCTGCCGGCGTGTCTCGTGTTCTTGAATCTTTTATCTTACTCTCCACATCCTTGATTGTTTCGTCCATAGTTGTCATTTTATTCTCCATAGCCGATTTAAGAGACGAAATTTTATTTTCCACGTCAGCGGCAATGTCATTTTTCATTAATAAGATATCAGCAGAAAGTTTGTCCATGTTAGCAGAAATATCGTTCGTTATAGCAGAAATCTTCTCGTCCATATTATCAGAGATGTCGTTTTTCATAGCAGAAATCGTCTCGTCCATGGCAGAAATTGACGAGATTAAGGTGGAAGCCTCATCATTGAATAAAAATAGTCCTGGATCAAGGCCGTCATTTTGCAGTGCAACTTTAAGTCTTTCTACTAATTCACGTTTCTTACCGGACGTTTCCAACTCACGATCTTCCAATTCTGCTCTTAATTCCTTCACTTTCAGATCACATAGTCTCTTGGCTATTTTTACGTAGCAACTTATTTATATTATCCCACTTCTGACACCAATGCAATGTTTTCCTTATTTATTCAAACGTTATTTTAAAACGGGTGGGATAAATTTATACACACGGTAGGTTCACTTACTTAATTTATTTATTCCCTACACTATTCACTGATTACATACACAGTATATTCACTCAAACTAATTTATATATTCACTTAATTTATATTCACTTATTCACTGTTTACCTCACGATGTCAAATTATAAACTAAACTGAACTTATCCGCTTGTCAGTGCTTTATATATATATATATATATATATATATATATATATATATATATATATATATATACATATATATATATATATATATTAGTGCCTTTTTTACTAGAGAATTCTAGACTGCGGCTTACACAAAAACAATTGGCCCTCGCATTTTCTAGATAAGACTGGTCACAAAAACAATGTTTAGATAAGATAGTCACAATCGGAAACCATTCTAAGCAGTCCCTGCGCATCCGCCATAATTTCAACTTTCATACATGGCTTAGACAGAGTCGGATTCAGGGACTATACCAGTGTGCTGTTTCGTAACAATATATATTTTCATAGTTTGAACCATCCAGCAAATATAATGAGCACTTTGAAACTATTTTTTTTAATAAATTGACGATGGCGTCATATATGACATTAATTTTAATTTTTTTTTGTAATAAAAATTCTTCATGCAATTTATATTTTTACGTTTTTTCATGGGATTTCAGTTTAATTTAGAATAATTTTAACTTAAGTGTACAGTAATATATTTTGTATGTTTACTTAGGAAAAGGGAGCTAGTTATATATATGAGAGATGCGGCAATTTAGAAACGATAAACAAACTCTTGATAAAACAAGCTTCTAGCATTGTACCGAAAACATTGTCCGATATAAAAGTAGCAGTCACTATATTGGAAGCAAAATGTAGGGCCAAAGATAAGATAATCGAAGAAACAACACAGAAATTACAAAATCACTTGAGTAGTTCTGTACTAATTGATCTTATGAATCGTATCGAATCTTAAAAAAACGCTCAAACTCAAATCGATCATTTTTCAAAGGATAAAAGAGGCATTCCGTGTAAATGCGGAAGAATCCATAAAGATAACAAACCTGTTTGTTTAAGTGGATTTATGGTAATCAATTTCAAAAGAATCCGTCGAAATTAGAATGTTATATAAAAGAAACATGTTAAATTTTCATATAGTTAGTAATTATGTTATTTCAGGAAGTTTTAATAAATAGTAAGTGAGTTATGTTAGTATTTATATGTATAAAAAACTTCATCTCTATATATATTCTAATTTATAATAATAAAATGTTATTTTCATGTATATACGGTTCACACGATAGAGTTTAGTTTCGCTAGCAACCCGCAACGAGATGGATTTATGAAGGATAAATAGAAAAACGTCAGTGAATTCTGGGACGTCAAAGTGGAAAATATATAATAATTGACCTCGATATATGACAGAAATATAACAGAAATATATTTGAATCAAATATATAATCTTAATCAGAAAGAAGAAGAATATTTATATATACAGTTAAAGGAGTGATTTTTGAAACGTGAGTGAAATTTTGAATGTCAAAAAGGGGAAGGATAAATTATTTCCACAGGAAAAACGATTCAAACGACTATATTTGATGAAAAAGGAAAGTTAACCCAATTTTAAAGTGATGAAATGAAGAAAGAATATTATTTAAATAATAATGGATTTAAATTAATACAATGGAATTTGATACATACTGAAATTTGTTAATAATTTGAATCGAGTTGAGTGATCAATGCATGGATGGTTGATTGATTTCCGAGTTCTTATAGAGGTTTTTTTGGCTGATATTGTTGAACATGATTAGAAGTTTTGGACCACACAACATCAAATCCGGTGTGATGTAAGGTACGCAAAATTTATTGATTTTATGAGCTTGTAAAACGGATTTGTGCGTAATTAGTGTCATTTCGGTTTACTTTTATCATTTGCGGAGAAACAAATACACATTTTTCTAAAATTTGACAATCATTGGCGGTTTATATATTTTTTATTATTTAGAATAAGATAGTTATAATTATATGTTATTATGGTAATAATTCTGGATTGTTACATGTGTACATAGATACAGTAAAATATTTCATAATTAAAATTTCCTGAAGTCATAAGCTTGTACATTTTAATTACACAATTCAAATAATTAGAGTAAATTTAAATGGCGTAATTGAAACCTACCCTTTGATAGAGTTTGTTATACATACTTAACGTTTATTTAATCACAAATAATTAAATAATAAATAGATATAGAATACATAATAAATATATTATATCATAACAAATTTTCACAAAAACGTTGGGCAATTATAATAATAAATATATTTATTCTATACATAACACATCTCAGTCCAACTCGAGGCAAATTAAAAAAAAATTCATTAAAAATTCATTGATAGGAAGTATAAAAAAACATTTTAATTGCACATTTAAAATTCCTCATATAATATTATAAATAATTATATAACAATATATATACACATATAAATATATATATATATATATATATATATATATATATTTATATATATATATACATATATATATATATTATATATATCGACGTAATTTAGATAAAACAAATACCTGTTATTTTTTTCATTAAATATTTTTTTAATAATACACAGACACGATACTAAAGAAAAAACAACGTTTTCACTCAATTTATTTTTTTTATATTCAAATTTATTCTGAAGGTGTACCAATTAAATTGAAATTTTAATTATAATTGGATTTTTGTAATTTTGAAATGTTTCTAAATTTATTTTCTTTAACATTTCTTTTTATTGATTTTAATTATTTTGTTTAAAATTAAATACTTAGTTATTCACTTGTTTATAAATAAAATTTTTCGAAACGTTGGGTAGTAAATGAGAGTTTAATTCAGCCCTACTTACGACGGAATCCTTAAGATATTTATATTTATATATATATATATATATATATATCCTTAAGATATATATATATATATATATATATATATATATATATATATATTACTGGATTGGTATTCCTGTGATACCTTTATTATTGTAAAGTAGTTTAGTTAATATAAGTTATTAGTTTTTGTTTGCCCGGTATATTAGAAAATTTTTAAAATAGGTCATAAATTAATTCTACCTTGTATGAAAAACTCTATGATCTCAAAGTAGGGTTCATGTGTTAAAACAAAACTATTTTAATTCCAATTATGAGCGCCAAAAAAGTAAAATCCTTGCATTTAAATAAAGAAAAAAAAATTTTAATCACAAAATAATTGTTTTTAATTTCTTTACAAATACTAGAGACGGTCCTGTATGCTAGATTTCAAACCCCTCTACGATTCAGAAGCGTTTGGTCAATACTGCCAACTGTTGAATATAGATGGAGCAACCAACAAAAAAAATTGAAACTTCTCATGAATATAATTTCAAATTTTCAAGTGAAAAACGTTATTTAATATTTTGAAAACAAATACATTATTTATTTACAAAAAAAAACTCATGAAAATAAACTATCTATGATGATCATTCATTCAACAAAACATACACTCAAATGAATTATTATTATATGTGATTACAAAATAGGCAACATTATATACACAATTAAAAACGAATCTTGGTACAAAGTTCTCCATGAAATAAAAATGGCGAATATAACGATGGTCAAAGTATATGAAATATCAAAGTTCAAAAATTTGCACAACACAAGTAAGTTTATTTAACCTTTTTTTATATGAATGAAATAGTTTTAAATACCTGTTCACTCTTGCATTTTAACACACCACATTGATTGTTTTTAGATTACCTCCTGGAAAGCCAAACAGCCTGTCGTGGTTGGACAATAGCTAAAGTTGATATTACATTTCATCCACATCAATACATTTTAAATAGAATTCCATAGTCCAGTCCTTTCTGAAATGTATCGTGGAGACACCAGTTAAGATTCTTTTTGTAACTTGTACCATTTCTTTTAGTTTTAACAAAAATTTTATTTCTGATGAAGGTCATGGAAAGACCGAAACGGTAAATAAAAATGTATTAACTACTAATTAAATGTCTTTAAAAATGGTCTTCAATCCCAAGAATACAAAATAAACAATATATAATATATAAATATAAATATATATATTAAGCCAGTCCTCTAGTATAGATAAATATTCATATATTAGATTGAATTAAAAAGGAATTTTTTTTGTATATACGTATGGTGTATCATTAGTCACTACCTAATTAAGAACAAAATTTAACATAAAACGAATGAATGACTTAAGCAAATGTATTATAAAATATTGAGTACATCAATTTAAGAAATGGATTAAGGATAAGGAATAGAATGGTAATGATAATATAGAAATTAATTCTTAAGAAAATGTTACCTTCACAAATAAATCCTAAGGTCAAGTCAATGTCAACAATTTTCATTAAAATCAATCTGAACGCTGCTATGTCCACACTTGAATCGGGAAAAGGATGTTAATTTGTTCAAAACCTAAAATAATAAGAATTAATAATCAAATCACTAATTTATTAACGATATGCAAATACAATAAAAAGTTGCAATTTGAAAAAAGTAATTTATAAAAATAAAACTGTATGAAATATGACATTCGGAATAAGAGCCATATTGTATGTCATAGAAATCTAGTAATCAAATCGAAATCAATGAAGGAAGTGATTGAATCTAGTTATAATATTGCCAACCTAAATTAAATGAGTTGGAAGTTAATATAAAACAGAGAATGTAAATTTGAAAATAAGTTAGAATTTATATAAAGCGAAATTAGTGCTAATTAAAGAATTAAAAAATAAACAGTTCCATATATATAAATCATAAATTTAGATTGTAGAAATTGTATATTAATTGTAAACAAATTTACTAAAAAAAAAGGAATTACAAGAATTGAAACCATTGTTATACATGTAAAAGATTATTTATATATTCTATAAGATATTGTTAAACCATTTATACAAGTGATTTCACTCTCCAAGACTATTTTAATTGAAGAATTAAGTATTTCCATAAAAAAAACATTATCATTGACAATTGTTGAATAAAATAACAAATTAGGAGGCTGTGTTTTAGAGATTGTAAAAATGTTGTTGATTTTGAAAAGAAAAGAAAAGTCGAGAGTTAGTTGGGGAATGATGAACTGGGATGTAATTCTGTGAGAAGATTTTTGTAAAAACTTTAAAGTAAAAGTAATAATTTTGAATCTAAATCAATAAAAAATTCATAATATTAATGTCGATTAACCCCTGTGAAAAAGTGAAACGTGCCGAACGAGTATTTCTTGGGTAAGGAATACCTAAGAAAAGAGACGGGATGTTGCAGGTCCACCACGCCGAGAATGGAATATAAGGTCTGTGTTATTTGAGTTTTTTTAATTTGGAATTCCAAACAAACAAAGAAAAAGTGAACTTTTGAAATTAATTTGAACATTTAAATTTGAATAATCTAAAATTGGCCAAAGAAACTTTAAAATAATCAATACCAAATTTTATCCATGGATAATTAAAGAACTCTAATTTTCTGCAACAATAATTTTAGATATTAAATATGTACTTACTTATAAAAAGTTTTTCGTTTGTAAAATAATCAAAGTTCACACCACTCATAAATGCTTTTCCAATCTTAATTTCCGCTTTGCATGCTGACCTATTCTTATAACTATCAAACACACACTTAATTCACAACTTGAATTATATATGTAACTGTTTAATATAAGTTTTCAAACATATTATTCTATTATGCACTAAATTGATGCTTATTGAACTGTTAAACGTTTGCATCCTCCATGATAACTGTGTACTATAATTTTGTGACGACGAGAAACGTTGAACCGGAAGAGTTGCTCCGTTGCGCCGAAGCAGCTACTATAAGCGTTCAGTGCGCATGACCATCAAAGAATACAGAGGAGGTTCAGGAATATTTGTGAGTGTAAAATTTTGAAGATTTCATCAACAATTTATTAAAATATTTTTATTTAAGTGTTGGTATTTTTCTTATTCCAGTCAATGTCCATAACACTTTTCATGAACATTGTTTAAATCATTCATTCGATTATCATATGGTGAGATGATTGAAATAAAGATATATAATTTATTCAGGAATAGACCTATCACGAAATCATAATAAATAAATGTTCATATATGTAAAAATTTTTTTCTAATAGGTGTCCAGGACTCAAAGAGAGAAGTCTCATGCTTCCGACTGCAATATAAAATTTAAACAATACATACAATTAAAAAAAATTTTCATATAATCATATAGGGCTAGCCGAAGGTAAAAACGGGTAAATAAAGGTAAATCATATAAGTATAAATATTAAAATATATAACATGTCCACTATAAATTGGCACCCAAAAACGTGGGGCGATTATAAAAATAATATATTAAAAAAATAAAAATAAATTAAAAACAAAGAACAATGGAAAATAGGAAAATGATGTTGCGCGATGGGAAGCAGGTTGGAAATGATAGTGGATCTGAGGAGGAAAGAGAAGGAAGAAGCCATGGAATGGGAGATTTCCAGGTGCAATACCTCATCCAAGGACAGCAATCGGAAGATGATGCACAGGAAGAAAGGAGAACAGGAGATGAGGAATATGGAATAGAGGTAGAACGAGTAGAAGAAGGATTGGATAGAAGTCAAGAAATACAAGAGAGAAGGGAACAACAAACAAGAACAAGGAATGATAACCAAATGATAGATTTGATGCAACAATTGTTGAACCAGATGAATACAATGAAGGGAGAGTTAAATGAAAACATGAACAAAATGGATCAAAAGTTGAATGGAAATATAAATAGCATTAACGGAAATATGGATAGAATGGAGCTTAATTTGAGGAGAGACATTCATGATATTCATGAAAACATGAACAGATTGGAACGGAAGATAGAAGAGGTTAGATTTGAAAACTGCAAAGAGATTAAGGAACTTAAGGAGAATCAAGAAGAACATAAGAAGAGTATTCGGCAAATACAAGAAGACATAGAGGAAAATAATAAAAACATAAGACAAGAAATACAGGAAAATGGTATGAAAATCAGAGAAAACATAGTAGAAGAAGTATTAGAATTTAGAAGAGATCTAGAAGAATATTTACCAGAGAATATTAAAGTAGAGGTCTCAAAACAAAATAAACAAATAACAAAGGAAGTGGAACAGATGAAAGATAACGTAAATAGAAAATTTAAGGATTTGGATGGCCGGATTGAAGAGAGAACGGGGATGAGTCTAACAATAACCGACGACATAAATCGACAAATGAATAAAGAAATCGAAGAAATGAATCGGAAATTAAGGATCACGATAGAGGAAATGGAGGAAAATTTGAGAAGAAATGGAGGAAACAATATATACCCAGGAAATTTCCACAATTTAGAAATCGGAGTGAAATTTGATGGGAATATTAACAATATACATCCCAAAGTATTTCTCAAAATAATTAGAAACAAAATTAAAGGAATCAGAGATATTGTTGAGATCACGCTTATTATAAGGAGCATATTACAGGGCCATGCTTTATTGTGGTTTTGTAATAAGGAAGAACTAATACAAAGCCTAGAAGAGTTCGAGCAACAATTCTTAGCCTATTTCTGGGGAGAATTGCAACAAGCAACATTCAGAGAGCGGTTATACTTCGGGAAATTTGATTATAAGAAAAGCAAAAACCTGAATAATTATGCGATGCAATTATATAATGTAGCCCAGTACTTAGATCCGGGAATGAAGGAGGAGGAATTAGTGCTATACATTGGCAGACATTTCAATTCAGAAGTAGCTGAAACAATAGCGCTTCATAATATTAAAGCCATGGATAGTTTATCAAGATATCTACAAAGAGTGGAACGGAGCTATACAAATCATAACGATACAAGAGACAATCGATTAAATGAAAATGGGAATGGACAGAATAGAAGAGAAAATGAATGGAGAAATGATCAGAGAAATTATGAAAATCGAAATTACGAGAGAAGAAGACCAGGATGGGATGATAGAAATCCGAGATATGATAATTACAGAAACGGAAATGGAAACTATCGTGATGGGTATCAGAATGGTAATAATGGGAATCGGAATAATGGATATAATGGAGGAAATTACCAAAATTATGGAAGACGGAAAGATAACGACAATCGTAATCGGAACTGGCAACAATACAGAAGAGAGGGGAGGAATAATGAAGAGGACAGAAGAAATGAAAACAGAGACAGGAATTATGATCAAAGAGATAGTCGAGGAGGTGAAGATAGAAGACAGGTGAACATGATACAAAACCAGGAAGAGATAAGAAGGGATAGTGATCAGGGCCCGAGTTCTGATCCAAATTTCGAGTAAGTTGCTCTTATGTGCATAATATTGTCTATTCTTCTAAATATCAACATCCTAGAGAATTTATATTAGAAGAAGAACCAACAAACCCAGAATTAAATAGATTAGTATTTATAGAGGGAAATTTAGATAACATTAAATGTAGAGTTTTATTAGATACGGGTTCCGAAGTTTCCATTATAAATCAAAATATAGTAGACAATTTAAAACAGGACAATATTATGGTGATAAATACAAATAAAATATCATTAATAGGGGCAAATGAAAGAAAATTATATGAAACTACTAAAACCATTATGACAAACCTAGAATTAAATGGTGAGGTTTTATCAGTACAATTGTTGATTGTGAAAAATTTAAAATATGACATAATCATGGGTACAGATGAATTAAGTAAACATAGAATTATAATAAATTATAAAATGCAAAACATAATATATAATAATCATACAATACCGTTTATAACAAATTATCAAACAGATATAGGAAAAAACGAATGTGCAATTGGACAAATAAATCACATTGCTGAAGAAGAACAAAACATGAGGGAGGAATTATGTCCGGAGGAATACAAACAGAGAGTCTATGAATTACTTGATTCTCACGAAAAGCTGTTCAATGAGGAAGTATGTGTTGCGACTAGATATGTTCACAAAATTGAAGTCATACCAGAAATAAAAAATTTTAAGATCAAAACTTATCCTATACCTTATAAATTAAAACAAGAGGTATATCAGGAAATTAATAAAATGTTACAAGACGGTATTATTGAAAGATCTAATTCACAATACATAAGTGCAATAACCTGTGTAAAAAAGAAATCGGGGGATATTAGAATATGTTTGGATGCTAGGAATATAAATACATTTACTAAAAAACAATACGAAAGTCCATTAAATATTGAAGGTATATTTGGAAGAATTACAAAGGCTAATATTTTTTCAAAATTAGATCTAAAGCATAGCTTTTGGTTAATTCCATTGGATCATCGTTGTAGACAATACACTGCATTTATGGTAGATGGAGTGGTGTATCAATTTTGTGTAGTGCCATTTGGACTCCAAAGTTCTTGTGCAGCCTTAGTACGAACGTTGCATACAATCTTGAATCCGTATGAAGATTTCACTCTCCACTACATAGATGACATTTTGATTTTTTCTGAAACAGAAACGAAGCATTATAAACATCTGGAAATAATATTAAAGGAATTAGAAAATGCCGGACTTAAATTAAACTTAGAGAAATGTCAGTTTTATAAAAGAGAAGTGGATTATTTAGGATATGTTTTAAGTGACACTGGTATAACAATGAATCCTGAGAGAATTAAAGCAATCCTAGAGTATAAAACACCACATAACTTAAGAACTTTACGAGGGTTTCTAGGTATCATCAATTATTTCAAGAAGTTAGTTCCTGATCTAAGTAAGAGAGAAATTCCTCTTATAGAATTATTAAAGAAGGATATTAGATGGAAATGGGACGAGAGAAGAGAAAAGGCATTTCAGGAGTTAAATGAAATTTTTCTAAACAGCCTAAAAGTATTTCATCCACAATATGACAAACCTTTTATCTTGAGAACAGATGCTTCAATAGAAAGATTGGCAGGGGTATTAATTCAAATACAAGATGGAGAAGAAGTACCTATTAGTTTTATATCCAGAGTGACTAAGCCAGCAGAAAAGAAATATTCAATAACAGAATTAGAAATGGCAAGTGTTGTATTTTGCATTAGCAAACTAAGATTCTATCTATTAGGAGCTAAGTTTATTTTAGAAACTGACCACTCAGCATTTACAGCTATGTTAAAAAACCGCTATGCCAATAATCGTGTACACCGATGAATCTTGTTGTTACAAGAATATGAATTGGAAATCAAATATATTCCAGGGAAATTAAACGTGGTAGCAGATGCATTGAGTAGAGTAGAGGAAGTAGGGAACAATCAAACCAAATTTCAAATTGGAATAAACCAATTCTACCAAACAGAGGGGATATTTACATTGGAAAAGGTTAAAGAAGATCAGAGACATTTTGATAACGAGAAAGTTAAAGGTGCCTATAAAATTGATGAAGTGTGGTATAAGAATAAGGAGGAATGCAGAAAAATATATACGGGATCAGAACAAGAAAATTAAGAAGAAAACAACCTTTAATAAAGGAGAATTGGTTATAATCAGAGCATTAAAGACATCTAATAAAGCAGAAGACCAATGTATTAAATTGCAATTGCCATTCGAGGGACCTTATGAAATAATAAATGATAATGCACAAAATAGTTATAAATTGGCATACCCAGGAACAAACATGATTAGGGGTATTTTTAATATAGAATCAATTTATAAGTATAATTCACCATAAAAGAGTGATAAGAGGAATAGATAATATTATGTTACTTACATGTAAATAGATAGTAGTATAGGTAGATGTAAGGTTTTTTTTTCGATTTTACTTCATAAGATGTATTCTCATATACAACGTGAAGATAATGACCAAGTTAAACATAAGATTTTCAATTTTCATAGGTAGTGTACTAGTAGGCAGCATACAGTATCCGTGGTTAATGTAATCTAAAAAATTGAAACATAAGGAAATATAATGTATTAATGATAAATGAATAATATCAAAGAAAGATGGAAAGTTAAGCTTTAGTATAATAGTAAATTTTTATGAGAATTTCTTAGATAAAGGACATAATAAAATTAAATAAACACTCATTAATAGGGACAGGTAGGAAATAGGAAGGATAAGATAGGAAATAATTAGATAAACAGTAAAAGAGATGAGAAGGAAAGAAAGTTTTCAAATCAAGATATAAGTAGGAAATATTCATGTCAAGAAAAATTTTATAGGAATTAGGGAGAAAAGTATAGTGAAATAATGGTAAAGAAATATTTATAAAGTATATGATATGATTAATTATTATGAGATAGGGAGATATGATGAGAAAATTATGATATAATGAATATAGTTATGAAATAAAGTTGATGAATTATGATTAAGAAATATGAAAATAAATATAAATATGGATAGAAAGTAAAGAGTTAAAGGTTCGACTATAAGAATAGATAAATTGACATGAATATAGGTTGAAAATTGATATGAAATTATAGGAAATCATTGAAATAATTAAAAATTATGTTCTTAGTATAAAAGATGAAATAGAAAAAATAGAAGAGTAGATAGGTAAAGGAGGAAGTATGAGTATTGAGATTTTGAATAAGAAACGGTGGAAAAGAGTAAGGAATATAAGATATGAATAATTTAATAAGAATAAGAATTATGAGAATAAAATGTAAGAATCATTATTGTTATGTCCCTAATGAGAAATTATTTTGGAATGAGTTTGATATGGTTAAATTATAAGAATATCATAAAAATTTTAATAATAAGAATAAAAATGTTATCAGAAATGTAAGTACTGAGCTGAAATCTATAGATCGATTAGCATGGATTACAGATTGAAAATTGAAATTTTAAGAAGTTATCTAAATAGACACCTTTTAAAATTTAAATTTGAGGGGAGTTAAGCCAGTCCTCTAGTATAGATAAATATTCATATATTAGATTGAATTAAAAAGGAATTTTTTTTGTATATACGTATGGTGTATCATTAGTCACTACCTAATTAAGAACAAAATTTAACATAAAACGAATGAATGACTTAAGCAAATGTATTATAAAATATTGAGTACATCAATTTAAGAAATGGATTAAGGATAAGGAATAGAATGGTAATGATAATATAGAAATTAATTCTTAAGAAAATGTTACCTTCACAAATAAATCCTAAGGTCAAGTCAATGTCAACAATTTTCATTAAAATCAATCTGAACGCTGCTATGTCCACACTTGAATCGGGAAAAGGATGTTAATTTGTTCAAAACCTAAAATAATAAGAATTAATAATCAAATCACTAATTTATTAACGATATGCAAATACAATAAAAAGTTGCAATTTGAAAAAAGTAATTTATAAAAATAAAACTGTATGAAATATGACATTCGGAATAAGAGCCATATTGTATGTCATAGAAATCTAGTAATCAAATCGAAATCAATGAAGGAAGTGATTGAATCTAGTTATAATATTGCCAACCTAAATTCAATGAGTTGGAAGTTAATATAAAACAGAGAATGTAAATTTGAAAATATGTTAGAATTTATATAAAGCGAAATTAGTGCTAATTAAAGAATTAAAAAATAAACAGTTCCATATATATAAATCATAAATTTAGATTGTAGAAATTGTATATTAATTGTAAACAAATTTACTAAAAAAAAAGGAATTACAAGGATTGAAACCATTGTTATACATGTAAAAGATTATTTATATATTCTATAAGATATTGTTAAACCATTTATACAAGTGATTTCACTCTCCAAGACTATTTTAATTGAAGAATTAAGTATTTCCATAAAAAAAACATTATCATTGACAATTGTTGAATAAAATAACAAACTAGGAGGCTGTGTTTTAGAGATTGTAAAAATGTTGTTGATTTTGAAAAGAAAAGAAAAGTCGAGAGTTAGTTGGGGAATGATGAACTGGGATGTAATTCTGTGAGAAGATTTTTGTAAAAACTTTAAAGTAAAAGTAATAATTTTAAATCCAAATCAATAAAAAATTCATAATATTAATGTCGATTAACCCCTGTGAAAAAGTGAAACGTGCCGAACGAGTATTTCTTGGGTAAGGAATACCTAAGAAAAGAGACGGGATGTTGCAGGTCCACCACGCCGAGAATGGAATATAAGGTCTGTGTTATTTGAGTTTTTTTAATTTGGAATTCCAAACAAACAAAGAAAAAGTGAACTTTTGAAATTAATTTGAACATTTAAATTTGAATAATCTAAAATTGGCCAAAGAAACTTTAAAATAATCAATACCAAATTTTATCCATGGATAATTAAAGAACTCTAATTTTCTGCAACAATAATTTTAGATATTAAATATGTACTTACTTATAAAAAGTTTTTCGTTTGTAAAATAATCAAAGTTCACACCACTCATAAATGCTTTTCCAATCTTAATTTCCGCTTTGCATGCTGACCTATTCTTATAACTATCAAACACACACTTAATTCACAACTTGAATTATATATGTAACTGTTTAATATAAGTTTTCAAACATATTATTCTAAATGCACTAAATTGATGCACATTGAACTGTTAAACGTTTGCATCCTCCATGATAACTGTGTACTATAATTTTGTGACGACGAGAAACGTTGAACCGGAAGAGTTGCTCCGTTGCGCCGAAGCAGCTACTATAAGCGTTCAGTGCGCATGACCATCAAAGAATACAGAGGAGGTTCAGGAATATTTGTGTGTGTAAAATTTTGAAGATTTCATCAACAATTTATTAAAATATTTTTATTTAAGTGTTGGTATTTTTCTTATTCCAGTCAATGTCCATAACACTTTTCATGAACATTGTTTAAATCATTCATTCGATTATCATATGGTGAGATGATTGAAATAAAGATATATAATTTATTCAGGAATAGACCTATCACGAAATCATAATAAGTAAATGTTCATATATGTAAAAATTTTTTTCTAATAGGTGTCCAGGACTCAAAGAGAGAAGTCTCATGCTTCCGACTGCAATATAAAATTTAAACAATACATACAATTAAAAATTTTTTTCATATAATCATATAGGGCTAGCCGGAGGTAAAAACGGGTAAATAAAGGTAAATCATATAAGTATAAATATTAAAATATATAACATATCCACTATAATATATATATATATATATATATATATATATATATATATATATATATATATATATATATATAGTGAATATTGGGGATTGCAGCAAAAAATTGGAAAAGATATACTCTTAGCGGAAAATGTCCAAGCTTTCGAGGATGTTTGTCCTCATCATCAGGGAAACTAGAATGAAAAAACAACAGTTAAATACTGTGGTCAAAGAGAATAATTAAAAATGAAATTCACAACCACGTGTGTACTTACCTCCGAAGTGAGGTTAGATTCCATAAAGATGTAAAATCGTAAACTACAAGTCGTAAATTGTGGAATATTTAAGTAGGAATTGAACCAACGGCCTAATCAATCGTGTCATAGCAACAATTGTGAATGTCGCAGCATTTTATAAAATAAAACCATTGATTTCATCTTCATGTGTCACCATACTAAACGCCGGCGAGGAAATGATATATTTTGCCTCCAAAAGGGAAGTGGCAAGAGACAAACAGTGTTACCAACGTCAACAATGAGCTGTGGGACAATGCCACTATTTTCGTAATGGCAGCTGTAGGGCAAACAAATGGTGTAACGAGAAGATGTAATATTGTTGAAAAGAGGAAGAGAGAAAGAAAATGTGAGACAGAGCTAGGAGAACGCTCTCATTTTTATTATGTTTTGAGTGCGTAGAGAACATCACTTCGTTTGGACTAACACAAGGGAAGAAAAGAGAAGACAACAGAAAAGAATATTAATATGTAATAATAAATATAGTAATTAAGTAATATAATAGTTCTCCAATCTGAATGTATCTACCAACACCAATACACTCAAAATTAGGTTTAATTAATTATTTGTTTACTTGAATGTATCTACCAACACCAATACATTCAAGGTAAGTTTATTATTATTATTATTGAATTAAAGTAATAAGGGTGGTGTTGTCAGGAGCAACATAGTTATTTCCCACCACTTGATGTGCAAAATTAGTATCTAAGGACAACAAAAATGAGTAGATCTCACTTAAGTGATCAATATCAGTTTTCCTGTTAATTACATTATTGTTTTGCGAAATAAAAGCCATTTCCAAGAATGATCTTTTCGTTTTGTTAGACTCAGTCGCTAACACCTTCACAGCCTCATAATTCATCTGATGATCAAGAGAATTTACATGAAAAGCTAACGCGCACCTCTCTGGGTGTAATCTAGCATCACTCTTATGTGAAACTATACGGCTAGATAGAGATCTTAAAGTCTGTCCGATATATTGTTTATCACAATCTCTGCAAGGAATACTGTACACCACGTTAGTAAGTGAAGTCAAGGGGTCTTTATCTTTAACTCTAGAGTAAATCGATCTGATTGAAAGAACAGTTTTATTAGCAATTTTAAAATCACCACATGAACGGAGCAATTTGGCAAGTCTCGGAGTTATGTCACTTATATATGGCAAAGTAGCGAAAACCGGTCGAGAAGGGGACACATCAGTTCCAACATCCGTCTGGGCTAAGTTAGGATGGCTATCTTCATGCAACAAATCCACAGCATTAGATGTGCTGAATAATATCTTATTCAATAAAGGTCTTGGATAAGAGTTATCCAAGAAAAGGTTAAGTAAAATATTAAGATTTTTATTATGAAAAACATTATTAGAAATTCTGAGTACTCTCTGCTTCATTTGTTTAACCAAATTCACTTTCATGGAATGTTTGTGGTAGGAGTGATAATTAAGATATCTACCAGAGCTGCATGGCTTCCTGTACCAATCTATAATAATTATATTGTTGTTACGAATAAATTTTGTATCTAAGAAAGGTACGGAATTCTCAAAGTCTTCCATTTCGATTGTGAATTGGATATTAGGATCAAAGCTATTAAATGTATCCAGAAGTTCATCAAGGCCTTCTCGAGGAAGTGCCAAAATAATGTCATCAACATACTTTTTTATAAAAAAAGGAGTAAAAGAAAGAACAGGTATGACTGTATCCAGAACATCGTCCATGACATATGCTGCTAAGATAGGAGAAATTGACGCTCCCATTGGAGTACCAAAAGTTTGTTTGTAAATTTTGTTATTAAAGGAAAAATAAGTGTTATCAAAAAGAAAAACTATTAATTCAAGAAAAGCTTCCTTCGGGATGGAGCAATGGACACCGATACGATCCCAACCCTTATCGATAGCTCTCAAACAAGCATCAAGATAAACATTACTGAACAACGAGACCACATCCAAACTGGCCAGAACATAATTTTCTGGAATTTCTAAGTTATTAAACTTTTCAGAGACCTCAAAAGAGTCTTTGATAAAATACAAATTTTCATAATCATACGCTTTCGTCAGTATTTCTGTGCAGAACTGTGCAATATTTTCTGTGGGGGCTCCTATGGAAGCCACTATCGGTCTTACAGAGAGAACTGGTTTATGAATTTTCGGAAGAGAGTAAAATTTAGGAGGGACACCATGGTAGCTCATGAGTTTTTTCTTAACTGTTATGTCAATGTAATGTTTATTACATAAAGATTTAATTAGGTTGTTACCCTTTCTTTGAATAGAGGAAGTAGGGTCACTAGACAGTTCTACATAGGAACTGTTATTTAAAACAATATCATTAGATAATTCAATATATTGATGTCTGTCCATAATGACAGTAACATTGCCCTTATCGGATTGAGTAAGAATCAAATGAGGGTTCGCCTTTAAGAAGGCTTTAGATTTAAGTAAAAGGTTATGAAAAAAAGAATTATTATGTGGTTGTTTTATGTAATTAGTAATAATATTAGTGGCTCTAGCTACCGTGATGTTTCTCATTTTCGAGTCTGTGATTGTGGAAGTGAGATAGTCTACATCTGATAAAATTGATTTAATTGAAATATCCTTCAAAATGACTGGTTCTACACTAAACTTTGGGCCCAAAGCTAAAAACTGTGAAATATCATCAGGTATAGTGGTATTAGAAATATTTCTCAACCAACCCTCTTTTGATTTTAACAATAATTTAAATTGATCACCTTGTAATTTATTAAGTTTATGTATATTATTATATTTAATGTTATGAAAAAGTTTATTATAAGTAACCTGCTGTTTACTTGCAAAGTTTTGAAAGTGAAATTCACTAGATAAAGAAACTATTGTCCTTTTCAAAGATGACAAAGTTGATTCTAATTTACTAATCAGTGAATGGTTATTAGAAATTTCAATATTAAGAAGCTTTATCCCTAACCTGTAATCAATCCCTGTTTTCTTGTGAATGTCCTGTCTCATCAGGAGGTCGTCAATTGGTCTAATAGCCGCAGTTATATGATTGGGTAAAAATATAAATATAAAGCATGGTCTAAAACCAAAATGAAACTTGCCCGTGAATACAACAGGAAACAATTTTTATTGAAATGTAGGAAATCAGGGATTTTACCCAATCATATAACTGCGGCTATTAGACCAATTGACGACCTCCTGATGAGACAGGACATTCACAAGAAAACAGGGATTGATTACAGGTTAGGGATAAAGCTTCTTAATATTGAAATTTCTAATAACCATTCACTGATTAGTAAATTAGAATCAACTTTGTCATCTTTGAAAAGGACAATAGTTTCTTTATCTAGTGAATTTCACTTTCAAAACTTTGCAAGTAAACAGCAGGTTACTTATAATAAACTTTTTCATAACATTAAATATAATAATATACATAAACTTAATAAATTACAAGGTGATCAATTTAAATTATTGTTAAAATCAAAAGAGGGTTGGTTGAGAAATATTTCTAATACCACTATACCTGATGATATTTCACAGTTTTTAGCTTTGGGCCCAAAGTTTAGTGTAGAACCAGTCATTTTGAAGGATATTTCAATTAAATCAATTTTATCAGATGTAGACTATCTCACTTCCACAATCACAGACTCGAAAATGAGAAACATCACGGTAGCTAGAGCCACTAATATTATTACTAATTACATAAAACAACCACATAATAATTCTTTTTTTCATAACCTTTTACTTAAATCTAAAGCCTTCTTAAAGGCGAACCCTCATTTGATTCTTACTCAATCCGATAAGGGCAATGTTACTGTCATTATGGACAGACATCAATATATTGAATTATCTAATGATATTGTTTTAAATAACAGTTCCTATGTAGAACTGTCTAGTGACCCTACTTCCTCTATTCAAAGAAAGGGTAACAACCTAATTAAATCTTTATGTAATAAACATTACATTGACATAACAGTTAAGAAAAAACTCATGAGCTACCATGGTGTCCCTCCTAAATTTTACTCTCTTCCGAAAATTCATAAACCAGTTCTCTCTGTAAGACCGATAGTGGCTTCCATAGGAGCCCCCACAGAAAATATTGCACAGTTCTGCACAGAAATACTGACGAAAGCGTATGATTATGAAAATTTGTATTTTATCAAAGACTCTTTTGAGGTCTCTGAAAAGTTTAATAACTTAGAAATTCCAGAAAATTATGTTCTGGCCAGTTTGGATGTGGTCTCGTTGTTCAGTAATGTTTATCTTGATGCTTGTTTGAGAGCTATCGATAAGGGTTGGGATCGTATCGGTGTCCATTGCTCCATCCCGAAGGAAGCTTTTCTTGAATTAATAGTTTTTCTTTTTGATAACACTTATTTTTCCTTTAATAACAAAATTTACAAACAAACTTTTGGTACTCCAATGGGAGCGTCAATTTCTCCTATCTTAGCAGCATATGTCATGGACGATGTTCTGGATACAGTCATACCTGTTCTTTCTTTTACTCCTTTTTTTATAAAAAAGTATGTTGATGACATTATTTTGGCACTTCCTCGAGAAGGCCTTGATGAACTTCTGGATACATTTAATAGCTTTGATCCTAATATCCAATTCACAATCGAAATGGAAGACTTCGAGAATTCCGTACCTTTCTTAGATACAAAATTTATTCGTAACAACAATATAATTATTATAGATTGGTACAGGAAGCCATGCAGCTCTGGTAGATATCTTAATTATCACTCCTACCACAAACATTCCATGAAAGTGAATTTGGTTAAACAAATGAAGCAGAGAGTACTCAGAATTTCTAATAATGTTTTTCATAATAAAAATCTTAATATTTTACTTAACCTTTTCTTGGATAACTCTTATCCAAGACCTTTATTGAATAAGATATTATTCAGCACATCTAATGCTGTGGATTTGTTGCATGAAGATAGCCATCCTAACTTAGCCCAGACGGATGTTGGAACTGATGTGTCCCCTTCTCGACCGGTTTTCGCTACTTTGCCATATATAAGTGACATAACTCCGAGACTTGCCAAATTGCTCCGTTCATGTGGTGATTTTAAAATTGCTAATAAAACTGTTCTTTCAATCAGATCGATTTACTCTAGAGTTAAAGATAAAGACCCCTTGACTTCACTTACTAACGTGGTGTACAGTATTCCTTGCAGAGATTGTGATAAACAATATATCGGACAGACTTTAAGATCTCTATCTAGCCGTATAGTTTCACATAAGAGTGATGCTAGATTACACCCAGAGAGGTGCGCGTTAGCTTTTCATGTAAATTCTCTTGATCATCAGATGAATTATGAGGCTGTGAAGGTGTTAGCGACTGAGTCTAACAAAACGAAAAGATCATTCTTGGAAATGGCTTTTATTTCGCAAAACAATAATGTAATTAACAGGAAAACTGATATTGATCACTTAAGTGAGATCTACTCATTTTTGTTGTCCTTAGATACTAATTTTGCACATCAAGTGGTGGGAAATAACTATGTTGCTCCTGACAACACCACCCTTATTACTTTAATTCAATAATAATAATAATAAACTTACCTTGAATGTATTGGTGTTGGTAGATACATTCAAGTAAACAAATAATTAATTAAACCTAATTTTGAGTGTATTGGTGTTGGTAGATACATTCAGATTGGAGAACTATTATATTACTTAATTACTATATTTATTATTACATATTAATATTCTTTTCTGTTGTCTTCTCTTTTCTTCCCTTGTGTTAGTCCAAACGAAGTGATGTTCTCTACGCACTCAAAACATAATAAAAATGAGAGCGTTCTCCTAGCTCTGTCTCACATTTTCTTTCTCTCTTCCTCTTTTCAACAATATTACATCTTCTCGTTACACCATTTGTTTGCCCTACAGCTGCCATTACGAAAATAGTGGCATTGTCCCACAGCTCATTGTTGACGTTGGTAACACTGTTTGTCTCTTGCCACTTCCCTTTTGGAGGCAAAATATATCATTTCCTCGCCGGCGTTTAGTATGGTGACACATGAAGATGAAATCAATGGTTTTATTTTATAAAATGCTGCGACATTCACAATTGTTGCTATGACACGATTGATTAGGCCGTTGGTTCAATTCCTACTTAAATATTCCACAATTTACGACTTGTAGTTTACGATTTTACATCTTTATGGAATCTAACCTCACTTCGGAGGTAAGTACACACGTGGTTGTGAATTTCATTTTTAATTATTCTCTTTGACCACAGTATTTAACTGTTGTTTTTTCATTCTAGTTTCCCTGATGATGAGGACAAACATCCTCGAAAGCTTGGACATTTTCCGCTAAGAGTATATCTTTTCCAATTTTTTGCTGCAATCCCCAATATTCACTAGTTTTATATATATATATATATATATAAGATAAATACTTTCCAGAGAACTTCATAAATTTCAAGAATCTTTAGAAAAATTAATCATTATGTTACCAGTTATTTTATATTCCAATGATTTCTGTTCAGTGCCGTTTTCTACTAATTATGTTTGCTCAATATCCATTCACCAGCAATCTTCCGTTATTCACCAATGTCTCAGCTCTGACACTTGACTTCAACGTTACTCATTGTTTCTTGAATACCTTCTGCTGCACTCCAAACTTATTTTCTTAATAATTTATTTTATTTAAATTCTCCAACAATAAAAAGTTAACTTTTGGAATATCCGTCTCTGCTCTCCCATTTTACTTTATATTATTCTGATGTTACTTATTGATGTTTATTATTTGACTTCTGCTACTCATGTTCCTTCGTTTCTTTTTTAAATGTATGAATGAACTTTTTCCAAATTGATATTTCTCTTTTTATAACATTTATTTCTTTGGTTTGGTTCACTTATCTATGTAATCGTTAATTTAATATAATTTGCGGTTCTTTTTATAATTTTTTCTCGAATTCTCAAAATTTCTGTCGCCCTTCTTCCAAATCTCTCAAAAAAACTCCTTATTTATCCCGTCTCCCAGTATCGATATTCTTTTTTTATCTATAAAAAGTTCAATCCCACTTTGAACCAATCACCTTTCCGTTCTATTTTAGTTTAATGATTTTATTAATTGCTATACCTTCTTTACATGTACTATGAACTTAATCCTCAATATAAACTATATTATTTACCAGCTACACTTTTTTTTTAATTTATCAGAAATCTTTTCTTTTAAATGTCAATTGGTAACTTTATATTTATCGAATAGATGTATAACCACATACATCTAACATCATATTATTCTTCTTATTTGATTCAAACCATTGACATTGACAATAATGTTAACCCAACATTTTAACTGTCATCGTGACATTTTGTGTTTACAAAATTTATTATAGATATTAATCGAAATATGGATTGCATTTATCCAATATTAATTTGTTCACTGATAATTACTCAGGTATAGTTCATATTTTATGTAATGGTATGAATACGTTGTCTTCTAAACAATATTATAGTGGTCATTTTTGTGGATAATTTCAACATTGGAATTTGGACATTCTTATCAGGTATTTATAATTCTATAACTACTCTATTTGTGGACATGATAATATATATAAAGATAACAAATTCAAATTAGGGGTAAGGCAGACACTTAATGTAAACCCTCCAACTGTCTCTGCGTCGTTTATTTTCAATTAGAAACGAATTTATCTTTCGAATGGCATTTGTTAGTTTATGAAATAAACTCTTCACTTTCATTGAACTCATTTACAACTAAGTTTCACGGTGCATCAGATACTCCATGAAACGTACGTCATCAGCTCTTGGATTGTACTTTGAGTTTAGTGATATTTTATTTTTTGTCATTACGTTAAATACTACAATCATATCTACAGTACAAATTACAATTTATACATGTTCAAAAAATTGTTTGTTTTGTTTCAGGTCCAGTTTATCATAATGCTCATTGTCTTTGTGAAAACTCTGATATGGCGAACTTGTAATTACCCAAAATTTCCTACAGTTCTAATGCTAATTCAAGATGTATTTATGTTGTTTCTATTTTGCGATTTCTATTTTAAAACATATGTTAGAAAACCTAAGATAAAGTGAAAAATTCATAACAATTTATTCACCAAGAAAATGTTTATTACATTTTTTAACCTATTAAATGTATCAATGAATGAAGTCCTTTGTTTTCGCCGAAAGAATTATATTTTTTCCAATCTAAAAAATAGACTTATTATGACTGATGTAGTATATATACACCAAAAATAATTGCAGGAAATAGAGGAAGTGGTTGGAATGAGGATTTCTATGAGAAGAATCACACAATTATTTGACTAAAAAAATAAAAAAATACCTACCTATGAAGAAGTAATCTCCGAATCGGAAGAGGAAGATACCATTATGGCTTATAGAGTTAATGTCTGTGGGCTTGGGGTTTGTAGACTTGGACTTCAAATCCGCCCTAATATGAATTCATATTTCAGGTTTCTCACCTCATTACTTTTCCGATGCGAGAAAAGTATTGGTTTACCCCAAAAGAAGTTGAAATTTTGAAAAAAAAATTCCACGTTTTTCGTCGAGAACAAGGCGAGAAAACGGTTTTTGGAATAATAAACGGCATCTGTGGCTCTGAACAATATTCTATCATAAAATTGTCACTTCTATACACTTCGGGGGATATTTCGTGCTAACAAACCGTAATTTCTCCAAAAATAACCGAAAATGTAGTATACCTGGATTTATAGGACTCGCTGAACTCGCTTTCGTCAGCTGAAAATCAATAGGGTATATCTGTGACACACCTTGAGCAATATTCAACCATAAAATTGGTCACTTGTATACACTCGGGACGCAGTATCTAGCTAACAAACTGAAAATTCTCCAGAAATGACAAAAATTTGGTAGTTTAAGTACCATAGCACCCGTTGTACTAGCTTCAGTGACCTGAACATTGATAGAGTTCATCTTTGAGCCGCTATGAATAATATACAATCATAAAATAGACCACTTGTATATACTCCGGAGGCTGTATCGTGTTAACAAACTGAAATTTCTCCAAAAATTACAAAAATGTCGTACATAAAGTACTATAGCACCTGTTGTACTGTCTCTGGTGGGATGAAAACTGATAGAGTTCATCTGTGAGATGTTCTGAATAGTATTCAATCATAAATATGGTGAAATGTTAAGCTCCAGTGGCTGTATCGTGCTAATAAACTGAAATGTCTGAAAAAGTGATAAATATTTCGTACTTCATGTACCATAGCACCCGTTGTACTGACTCTGGTGAGCTGAAAATTAATAGGGTGCATCTGTGACATGTCCTTCACAATATTAAATCATAAAATTGGTGACTTGTTGCACTCCCGAGGCTGTATCGTGCTAACAAGACATGTAACGACAAGTGGCCGACGACGTCGACGACATACACACAGGATTATTTTTCTAAAAACCGTTTTTTCGTGTTGTTGTAGATGGAAATCGTAAAAATAACTCAAAAAAAAATTAAAAGATTAAAACTAACTTTTCCTCATCTGTGGCCCGGAACAAAATTCTATCATAAAATTGTTACTTGTATTTACTTCGGGGGATGTATCGTGCTAACAAACCGAAATTTCTCCAAAAATAACCAAAAATGTAGTATATCTGGATTTATAGTACCCGCTGTATTCGCTCTAGTCAACTGAAAATCAATAGGGTGCATCTGTGAGACACCTTGAACAATATTCGATCATAAAATTGATCAATCGTATACTCTCTGGAGGCTGTATCGTGTTAACAAACTGAAAATTCTCCTGAAATTACAAAAATTTGGCACTTCAAGTACCATAGCACCCGTTGTACTGGCTTTAGTGAGCTGAATATCAATAGGGTTCATTTTTGAGACGTTCTGAATAATATCTAATCATGAAATTGGTCACTTCCCAGATAGCACCAAATATCCATGGGATATTCTGACAGTCTTCGATTTGGAAGATATATATCCAAATATAATAGGGTTATTCTGATGATATCTAGAAAATCTGTGGGTACACCTGAATCGAATATTCACTGTAAGTCCAGTTGGAGTATCCGCAGATTATTCTTTTTAGAATATTCGAATCAAATAGTTGTAAAGAATATTCTATGATTATTGATTTTTGTTCAAACGCTCTTTCTGTTCCATGGGCATGTGTCAGTTGTTGCAGTTGACAGTTGACGGTAACGACCAGTGAAAAATGGCGGTTCGACCATCTTATATAGGTTATTGTTATCATTTGTCTGTGTGGTTATTGTTGAAATAGTAGTAGTATGATTAATTATTTTTGATCGTTAATTAATTAGTCAATTTTTTGCCACTGTGAAGTTGTTTGATTATGTTTCTACGGTGTATTATATGTTACGGGTGGAACTAATACATAAGACCTCACGCATCAAAACAGGTACGTTTCTTTGTATTTTTTTAATGCCTGTTGATTTATCAATGCATTTTTCAGAAAATTATCGATTTGCTGCTTAAACTTCCAATAAATGATGAGGCAAAGTTTGAAGAAGTTGAGTCAACCTTGCTGAAGAATCCTATGAATATTTTGTAAGTTGAACATTCAATATTATATCCAAATCAAAATGGAACTGCCTCGAAATATTGGAGTATTTATGTGTTACTTTTTATATTTTAGTGCATGAAAATATTGAAATAATTGTTGATTTCACAAATTTTTACAACAAAATTAATGGATAAATGTTTTCAATTGTAAGTAGAGTAGAAATTCACCTCGTTGCTAAAGGTACAACAAAATTTCATTTTCTCAGGTAGTTTCAGGTAATTATGTTACCGAGATGTATGCTATGAGTTCCTTAATCAAATTGCCTATAGTTACCACTACTCCTTTTATAAATCGGGATTGACTAGAAAGCTCTACACAACTTGTGATCTGATAATTAAAAGTTAAATTAGTTCTGACATTTGGTAAATAAAAGTTATTGCTGGTAAATTGTACAAGTGTCTAGTTTCAGGCATATGTATACTGGTCACATAGATGAGAGCGGCTTATATCTTGGTTCGTTTATTATAACTTTGCTTATAAACTGTAATTGTTCAATTTTTAAAACTTTTGAGATTAACTTTCAAATTAATACAATTTTGGGTTGTACCTCTGGCAAGATTGGAAGGTTCTTATTTGCAACAATATATTGAAAGATTTTTGCAAAAAATCCTGATAGAGTATTTAATGGAGGGCTACAGTATGCATGGATAAAAAGGGAAAAATGCTTTGGAAAAACAAAGCTTTTTGAAGCAGTAGTAGGTATAATCATGTTATTTTATTTTGGACTGTACATATAAATTAATTTAATATATCATGTACAAGAAACAAAGAAGTTCTAATCACTATTTTGTTTGGAATATTATGCTTTTTCTTGTCTCCTACAAGACTTATCTTTTAAATTTCATATTTGATGTTTACCTTCATCTTTTAAGTTTCAGTTTTTGGGATTATATTTTGATTGTTATACATACATACATAAAAGTCACAGTAGAATAGAAATTGCTTATTAACAAAAAATGTAATTATTTTATTATTTCAGATGCCGTTCAAAATTTGGACAAGAACATAACAAACAAAGAAGTTGAATTGAAAACAGGAATTTTCTTAGCCAAATGTAAGGAACGACAGGAATCGGTTTCAAAAAGTTCGTTGAGTATGGAGGAAGTTAGTGAATTTTGTAATCTCGGATTTGAAAATTATGTTAGTTTCAGTTATGTTATGAGGCACATCTTATATTTATGTATAAATAAATTAAATTGAACTCAATGTTTCCCGTGCTTTAATTTTTTCAATCAACAATATTTTTTCCTATATATATACAATTCGAAATTTTGAAAGATTCCTTAGATATTTGTAAGATATATACCAGGGAACACTGGATCATTGTACTCCCCCTGTTCTTCTTTAGTTTCAAAGAATATTTATTCATATTTGGGACATACCGTTTGCTTACTGAATAAGTGCGAGTGAGAAGCTTTCCCTGGCGGGTAATTCTATTTTCTCTCACACGAAAGGAGCTTATGGATAAAATAATTGGCGATATTGAACGAAAGTTGCTATTATTCCTGGTGGAACAAGAAGTTGGAAAATAATTCATATGTACATTATTGTCGTTCATTAAGTATGTAGGATCTTCCAGATTTCAATCAATTTCCTTTGAAACTAAATATGAAAAGGGAGGAGTACTATGATTCAGTGTCACCCGCTCAAAAGGTATCCTCCATATTGGGATATTCCCCAAATATTTGAAATTTTGCTATATACTGTAATAAATACGGATATTCAGAAGAATAATTTTATTGTAGAAAGTTTCAGAACACACGGTAAAACATATTTTATTTTGAATCATAATATTAAATGGAAACACGACCCACATTATGTTTAATAAAACAAATACGAAGCCAAAACAGAAGAGAGAATACTGGGTTAAAGCAAAATGATTGTTTTAAAAACAAGGATTTCAATAACATAAACTAGCACGATTCAAAAAAACAAAAGTTGTTTTTTGCAAGTCGACAAAAACCCCAAAATCAATGTCGGGGGAAAACAAAAAACAGTGTAGAGAGATCAAGAGCGGCAGTGGGTACCGGGAGCCGAACGCGCGAAGGGAAAGGTTTTCCCTTGCTACGGTAACTAGTGTTTTAGTGTTGGCTGTACGAGAGGTAGAAATTCTCACCGTTGTGTTAGGAGGTGATACTGTCTCCTACTTCGATACACAAACGGTAGATTTACCCTCTACGTTAATTGCCTTTCAACCTAAAACGATTTCGTTTATCGGGTACGATACGTAGCGACCAAACAGATAGAAAAAATCAAGAAATTTCCCGACGTGACGGAGGAAGATTGTCAAACAGTAAGTTTTTGAATGAGATTTCGATTGGGATAAATTTCTTTTATTAGTGATATATATATTTACTCGTTATTGGTCGAGCTGGAGTCTGAACTTGGGAGCATAAGGAAATTTCTATATACCAGGTGTAGCGATAGCAGATATTATTTATTTGATTTGTTTTATTGTTGATTTTCAAAGAGACTGGACACATCTGTTCACTCTCAGATTGAGTTTTTCGTCCTAACGAACAGTTAATTTACCGTGTGTACTGAAATAATTTCGATTTCCAGAGTTTCGCCAACCTGACACGAGTTGGGTTTCATTTTTGTTAAGTAGGAGATTATCATATGTTGAGTTACGTATTTTCTCCTCCACCTCGAAAGTAGGAAATAAATAGAAAGTTAGGCAAGGTTAATTTTGTAGGCAGTAGAAAAAAAAAGAAACAAAAAGGCCGGAGCGGATGCTTGCCATATTTGCGTGGGTGTTAGCGAACTCGTGCTGAAAAGTAAATTGATTGTAGAGAACCTTTGTTATCAGTCTTTCGTTCAGCCGTAATTATAAATTATAACTCGATTATATTTTGCCAGGATAAAAGCATAAATTAACATATGTAATTGAACTACTGGGGAATTTCGCAATTTGGACCGCCAGTGTCGATAAATAATTTGAACTATTTCATTAGCTCATCAGAATTTCTGTATAGAACAAGAATTTCACTTTCGTTTTGAAGGTCAATGGCGACCTGAATCGACATAACGTGAAACGTTTATTATGGTTAAAAGCAAATTTACACATACGATTTATTTGTTGTCTCGTCGCAGGGGAATAGAAATATTGAGAAACGAATAATAATAAGCTACACTCTTCTCCCGCAGTTGTTGTAAATGTCCGAGCTGATAACAGGGATAGGCTCACTGCCACCCCCGGAAAAACGGGAACTCCGTTCATAATTATCGTTTTATGCAGGGATAGGAATAAGCAATAAATAAAATTTTAGACAAATTTTATGTATAGGTAGAAATTATAACGGGGAATTTTTGGGAACTGAGTCCTTCGGCATTATTGTTAGGGTTAAGTATGCATAGCTGTATCTAAGGATTTAGAAACGTTATTTTTTATTATATATGTATTTTGTATAACTTGTTGGCTCTATATTATTTCACCCAACTCCCCTACCCCAACATTTCCCCTTTGGAAGTGAATTAACGTGGACGTGCGACAGAAACGAGGAAGACAGCCCTGTCCTGGCAAAGGAGGATACATCCGTTTTAAGACCAGGCGAACCTAGCTAAAAGAAATCGGACTGGATTGCCTTGCACGCTCAGCCGCTCTTTGGAGGCAGAAATCGGCAACAATCTAGGGTCGGGATCAATAGAGAGCGGCCAAAAGATAGGTAGGAAATATTTCTCTTTTTTTCTGACCCATATTTTTAGTACATCTAGAGCAGCGGATTTTTTTTTCAGGAGGATATATTATTACACTGATTATTAAGTTTTGTTGGCTAAGATTATTACACTGGTGACAGCGGATTTTTTTGTTTTTTGAGAATAAACTCGGTATCAAAGAAGGGTAGAGTTGTACATCTGGTGACAGCGGTTTGCGAACCATTCTCAAATTTAAACAAAACCACCCAGGATTAGGGTGATACTAAAAGTAAGGTCTACTTTATTACAGTTACATGTTAAAATAAATAAGGGTCTAGATTTTATTAAAGGTCTACTTTATTACAGTGGTGACAGCGGTTTTCTGATACAGGGTTGTTCGTTCAAGTCGTCACAGCGGTTTTCCGATACAGGGTTGTTCGTTCAAGTCGTCACAGCGGTTCTAAAATACAGGGTTGTAAGCCAGCAGGGACGCCAGTTCTTCATCCAAGATATTCCTGTCAGGCCAAGATCATATGCCAATCTTGCTACAGCACAAGAGAATACAGGGAACGGTGAAGCTGTACGGTCTGTAACCAGAGGCTGCAATAGGCAGTAAACGGGGCATACAGGAGGGTAGAAAGGCTGGAAAATATCGAGAGTTAGCCGATACTCCTCCACCATCATCTCAGTTATCCATAGGTACAACAGTCGTCTATGAGAACAATTATACATCATTTTGCTACAAATTAGTCCAGTTGTCATTCCGTCATACAATTGATTTTTTTTTGTTTGTCCTTTCGTCTTCAATTCTTTTCATTACAATGAATCATAATTCCTGAAACGACGTAAGCTTCAATTTCACAAAGGGGGAAGTTAACCCATCCTCAAATATCCTATCCGTGCACCAAAAGCTATCCATTTCAGGCGTCGTAGAAGCCAGAAAGGTAGGAGTAATATAAGTTTATAAAATTAGAAAGCTTCATTTAATAAATAAAAATAACCAAGTTCAGACAGCGTTATGCCACTCGATTCGCAAAATAGGTTAGGTACAAGCAATCAAGGTGGACCAGAAACCACGGGAGACACAAGCAGCATGCCGCCCACACTGAGGGTAGCACAGGCGCAACCATTAGGGGTCATAGCGGCGACTTTAGCCGATTTCACAGGTAGAGATGCGGCTAGATACATAGAAAAGCTCGAATTAAGGGCTAAATTAGACGGGTGGACGGAAGCAGAAACACTAACATTATTGAAATTTAAACTTGCGGGCGTAGCACACGATTTTTTCAAAGCGGATCCTAGGCTAGACACAGTGTCATATTCGGAATTTAGAGAAAAACTACTACGGAAATTTGTACCAAAAAAATCGATAGCAGATTGGTGGATGCAATTGGTGCAATGCTACCAAAGACACGATGAGGACGTAGCGTCGTTCTGCACCAGACTAAAATTAACCGGGAACAAGATACTAGAAGAGGATATAAAAGGCGCAAGTAGGGAACAAATACCAAACATACAAAAAAAACATAATTCGGTATTAATAATTCAATTCAAAGTAGGGTTGAGAAAAGACTTATTAAGGGAGGTAGGTTTTTACATCTTACACAAAGACGACATGACATTAGAAGAAGCAGAAGAAATAGTTAGTTGTCAGGAAACGGCGGTAACTATGACAAGTGGCAGAAACAATGGCCACAAAGTCGCATTTATGAGTGAAAAACTGAGGTGCACAACGTGCGGAAGGTCGAATCACACTTCGGAAGAATGTAGGCAGAACTCGAAATGTTTATTCTTTGGCAGACAAGGGCATTGGATGGCCAATTGTAGGACGAAGGAAGCAGAAGAAACAAAAAGGAAGACAAGATGCCAGATTTGTAGAAAACAAGGACATGGGGCACCGGATTGCAGAGAAAAAGGGAACGAACCAACAAATACATGCTACTACTGTGGGAAACAAGGACATTGGGCAAAAGAATGTAGAAGGAAAATATTCGACGAAGCAAACAAACGGAATAAAACAACCTCTAAGTACAACAGATGCAACGACGAAAAAGTAAGGTCATGGAAAACGGAGAAAACTAGGTATCACGGGGAAAACCAGGAAACACAACAAGGAAACTACAGAGAATATAACAGACAAAGAAATCAAAGGGAAGAGGATCACAAACAAGAGACACAGAGGAGGCCCCAACAAAATAGTTTCGGGAACTACGACAGAAACGGACGCCAAAGGAACGATAATATAAGAGGACAGTCTGAAGAAAGAGGACACACAAGTAACAAATAATGGACGAACCATTTAAACTAGTAAGGACCACAGTTAGTCCCCGGACAAGTGGCCGAGCTAATTTAGCAGGGGAAACAGATTTAAATAAACCACAATGGGATAAAACAAACCAAGAAGCAACGAATAAGGATAAACCGAGAATGGAAAAAAAGGAAAAAAAAGAAACAATGTATCACAATGATGCAATGTCAGTAACAAACGAGGACGCCCCATATATAGTAATGTTAAGGGTGAATGGTATAAACAGACCATGCATGATAGATACAGGGGGAGCGTACTCATTAGTAAATAGGTCGATAATTGCAGAGTGGGAATTAGACACAAGAATCATAGAAGAATTAACTCTAAAAGGGATAACAGGGCACACAATACAGCTGTATGGATCGACGAAATTGGCGATAAGCACAAACGGAATGAACTACAACATATACGTAAGAGCCATCGCAGCAGAAGACGAAATAATGGGAGAAATACCAGTTCTTTTAGGAAGAGATTTCCTAGAAAAACAGAAAGCAATCATATCATACAAAGGAGAGCCTTCATTAGAAATATGGGAAAGAAGAATACCATTGATAAACGCAAGGCAAGTTGAGAGCACAATAAATAACGGCAGAAGCACGGAAGTAAATGGCCAAGTTGCAACAGTAAAGGAAAAACCAAACACTACCGAAAAGAATAATTGGCAAAAATGGCTAGGAATAGTGGAAACAATGTATAAAAGAAGGGACACAGAACACAGAACAATGGAGAAAAAAGAGAAGGTAATGACAAGGGAAAATAAAGCAAAAACAAATCAAACAGACAAACAAAGACAAAACGGCTACAGAGACGAAAATATAGAACTATACAGAAGGAAGAGAGAAATCGATACAAAGAGAGAAAAAAGTCAGGAAACAAGAATGAACGAAGAAATATACGGACACATAGAACAAAAAAAGAATAGTACAGAATCAGAAACATGGAAAAAGAAGGGAAAAACAGAAACCAGGGAGGAGAACAAAGGAATAAAAGAAACAATAACTAACAGAAACTTCACAGATGTATACATAGAAGATAGCATAAGTATACCGGCACTAACCGAAGTTCACACAATTGGGACACTAAAACACACAATAAAAGGAAACACGATTGCGTGCGAAACAAAACACAAAGGACCAGAAGCAATAAGACTGGCAAATAGCATAGCAAATACCGGGAAAAAGATTCCAATTAGAATAATAAACACATCAGCACAAGAAATACACCTAACAAAAGGAACCAAACTAGGGAAAGCATATGAATGTGCAGAAGACACAGTACCACAAACGAAAGCACAGGACACGATCAGGAAATTTGACATCAGAACAGATGAATGGATCAGAAAAAAATTTGAACTAGGTCATATAGATACAAGGTACAAGGAAGAACTAATTAAGTTAATACAAAAGTACCATCATTTATTCACAGATGACGACGAAATTCTAACAAGCACTACAAAAGTCAAACACCACATAACCATAGAAGCAGGAAGCCAACCAATATGCAAAGCTCCATACAGAATACCAATTTTACCAAAGAGAAGTACTCCAAAAAGAAATAGATAGGCTACTAGAAGCTAAAGTAATCAGGACATCATCCAGCCCATGGTCAGCGCCAGTAGTATTAGTGGTAAAACAAACACCCAAAAGAGAGGAGAAAATGGGAATGTGCATAGACTACAGAGGACTAAATGCAGTAACAAAAAAGGAATATTACCCTCTACCAAACATATCGGATCTACTACAAGGCTACAAAGCAGGAGGAGAAACGTTGTTCTCAGTAATTGATGTAGCAGAAGCTTATCACCAAGTAGATATGAACGAAAAAGACATTCCACTAACGGGATTTAGCACATATCAAGGGCACTACGAATACACCAAAATGCCATTTGGACTGGTAAACGCCCCAGCAACTTTCCAAAGATTCATGAATGCAACCTTAAGAGGCTTAACGGGAATAAAATGTATGGTTTATGTGGACGACATAATCATATTTAACTATGCAGGAAAAAATGACCATTTAGAAAAATTAGGAGAAGTATTCAATAGATTAACAGAAGCAAACATTAAACTCAAACCAAAGAAATGCAATTTTATGTTGGAGAAAGTAAAATATTTAGGACATATCATCTCACAAGAAGGAGTAGCTCCAGATCCACAGAAATTGGAGGCAGTACACAAATACCCCCTACCAAAAAACGTAAAAGGAGTAAGAGGTTTCTTAGGGCTAGTAAACTGGTACAGACGGTTCATACCGAACATAACCGAATTAGCAGCACCACTAGTAAATCTAACCAAAAAAGACACACCATTCAAAATAACAGAGGAAGTAATTAGGGCAATGGACTTACTAAAAAAATCGCTAACGTCATACAAAGTTCTAATCTTCCCAGACTTTTCCAAACCGTTCATCGTATCGACAGATGCATCGAACATAGGCGTAGGAGCAATATTAAGTCAAATAAGGGACGGTAGAGAAAGACCAATAGCGTATGCAAGCAGGACACTAAGTAGAGCAGAAACAAATTACTCAACGACTGAAAAAGAACTTCTAGGTGTGATTTTTGCCATTAAAACATTCAGATGCTACATTTACGGGACAAAATTCACAATCATCACAGATCACAGAGCATTAAAATGGGTACTTACACTGAAGGACCCAAATTCAAGACTAACACGATGGGCCTTAACCTTAGCCGAATACAACTTCGAAGTAATCCACAGAGCAGGACGGAAACACGGAAATGCAGACGCGCTAAGCAGAATGTTCGACAATACGTGCAACTACATAGAGACGTCATACAAAGATTACTTACAATACATAACGGAAAACGAAGTGCCAGCAAAAGACAAAATATTAGAAAAAGAAGGAAAGTTAGTATCCATACAAGAAGAACAAGCAATAGTACTATTTACAGCCAAAAATAAGCCAAACCAAGATCCATTGATAAAGGAAATAGAAGACACATATAATTTACCGGACGTCGCACAAAATCGAATAGAAGAAATTGAAGAATGGGACACGTTGGACACAAAATTCTACATAGGGGTAAATAGAGCAGCGGTGAAAGAAGAAACCTCGTACGAAATCATGTGGGGCATAATACAACAGTTAAAGACACTATGCGAGGAAAACAAAGAAGAGAGTATAACCTTCATAGCGAGCAAAGACCAAATCCCAGGACTTTGTTGGGACGAAATTACTAAAATGATCCAATTTACATTTTACAGTATACCCACCAAAATAATAATTTTACGACAAGATAACGCAGGGGAAACAAAAAAAAAATTACGCGATAGAAATAGAAGAAGGTTGGGAGCCAATATGGGACAAAGACATGCTGAAAAAAACACAGAAACGAGATGAATTCTGCAACAACACCTTACAACAAATGGACAAGGACGAAGAAACAAAAAGAAAATACTACATCGACAAAGAAGGTATCTTATATAGACAAGAACAGGAAGAACATAGAGATCAACTAGTAATACCGAGAAGCTATATCACCAAAGTGATAGAAGACTTTCATGACTCACCCATATACTACCATCAAGGACAACATAAAACATTATTGGCGATAAGGAGACGTTGTTTTTGGCCAACGATGAGAACAGACATAATAAATTACTGCAAACAATGCGACGCATCCAATAGACGGAAGACTTCACAACACTTCAAGAAAGCTCCATTACAAAAATTTACAAAAGTCACAGAACCATGGGAAATAACCTCTATGGACATAGTAGGACCACTGCCAACCTCAAGCGAAGGAAACAAATACCTACTAACATTTCAAGACCATTTTACCAAATACTGTGAAGCAATACCGTTACCAGATCAGAAAGCAGATACAGTAGCAAGAGCATTCGTTGAACAAATAATATCAAGACACGGTACACCCAAGAAACTGTTAACAGATAGAGGGACAAACTTCATGTCAGAACTAATGCAGGAAACATGCAAGTTACTAAACATAAAGAGGCTACACACGGCAAGTTATGCGCCAACGACAAACGGGCAAATAGAAATATTACACAGAGTACTGAAAGACATGTT
Organism: Galeruca laticollis; assembly: GCA_963921935.1. Lineage (NCBI taxonomy): Eukaryota > Metazoa > Arthropoda > Insecta > Coleoptera > Chrysomelidae > Galeruca > Galeruca laticollis. The sequence goes on along the minus strand of OY998183.1, from coordinate 16,154,659 downwards.
AGCACACTACATAGCACCAGATCAACGAGATTGGGACAAATGGATACCATACGTACTTATGGCGTACAGAGGAAGCGTACACACTTCAACAGGATACAGCCCATATTTCCTATTACATGGAAGAGACCAATCACTACCATTTGAAAAATTCATCACACCGAAAAGAATCAAATACGACATTGACAACAATTATGTGTCAGAATTAGAAGCTAGGCTAAGTCAAGTATACAAGACAGCACTGAAAAACACAGAGAAAGCAAAAGAAGAAAGGATAGCCAGATATAACGAAAAAACAGCATTAAGAGAATTTGCACCAGAAGATTTAGTATACCTACTCGACATAAGCACAAAAGTAGGAAAATCGAAGAAACTACAAAACCAATGGACAGGACCTTTTGAAGTAAAAGAGAAGGTAGGACCGGTTACATACCAAATAATTTCGCAAAAAGGGAAGAAGACACAAATAGTACACATTAACAGATTAAAAACATACCACGGAAAAATAGAGGACAAGGACCATAAGATACTTCAAGATATAGTGAACTTGGGAAGTATAGAAGAGTTAGAGGAAACACACGAGCAGGAAGAAAATGAAGTAGATCCAAGGAAAGTAGCAGCACTACCATTATGGTCAACGATCGAGAATCTACAACCACCAAAAAATAAGCCACCATCCCAAACCAGACATAAAGGGAATAGAACAGAACAAAGACCACACTTCTCACTACGACCTCCACCGGAGATAAGACGATCCGCCAGAGTGAGAAACAGGATACCAAGTGCACCCAGTTACACAAAAACATTTAATGCCGAAAGGAGAAGAACACGGAATACAGAACAAAGACAGACGACTAACTATAAAAGAAACAAGACCAAAATAAGTACCAGATGGATAGCGATGAGCTTGAATCGACGTAACTAATACGTTAAAATCAAGTATACATGTATATATTAGGTTACATTATTAAACTAAACAGATTTAAGGTTCAATTCATAGGTTAAACCAAAGTAAGGGGATAGGAATAATTAAGTAAGTTAGGAATCATAACAGAATAACGAAATATAAGACCATAAGGACACTATAACCAAGTATATAGGCAAAGGATACTAATAGTACGATTTATGTAAATGATTTCACGTAAGTAAATCTTTTTCAATTCATAAATACAAGGGGACTACAAAAGTAATGAAATATAGAAAAAAATAAGTGGGAAACAAACTCACGGGTCACAAGTTTAAAGATTTATTTTCTTCTATTCAAAGAATAGAGCTCATTTGACAGTCCTAAAGAAGTGTGAAGCTCGGTCAAATGAGGAAATGTCATATAAATATGACAAAATGGTAGGTAATCATAGTATTATAACAAAGAAATGTTTGAAAATGTTTGTAACAAAGATAAGTTGTATTAACGATTGTAAATTTAAAAAAAAAATGTTTTTAGGATAACAAAACCAAAACAATGGCACGACAAAATACTATCCTGACTTGGGTGACATTCGTCATGTGCGGGCTACATATAGCAGTTGGGCTAATCGCGTATGAGTGTTCGCACCCCAACACAAATATCACAGTGTTATCGCTAAAAGATATACAGAAGTGTCCGGAACCAGAAAAAACGTACGCGAGTGAAAAAACAGACATACAAGTGATTCAACGAAACGAAATAAAAATGCAAAAAGTATGGTCATGCGTAATAGAAGTCACAAAATTCATGTTCTACTGCGGGATGCACAGCCACACATCAGTCGTCAACGAAGGACTATCAACCTACATCCACAAATTGGGAGCAGAAGAATGCAGATATAGACTAACAAAGTTGTACCAACAAACAATAGACAACATACTAATGAACGGTACTACAACAGCGTCAATCAAAATAGGCGGCACACTCGACAATATGGGAACATGTAAGGGTATCACATACCAAGAAAACGGCAGAAGTTGGAACGACGTAGTGATAATAGCAACAGCCAAAATAACAACCAAAGACTATCTAGCTAGAGTAACGCTAGAAACGAACGAGATCCACTTACAAGGAGAAATAACTTGCAAATTCACGAATGGTTACTGCTTCGACTCCACGGTAGGAGAATCAACATGGTCCAGTTATGAGCCAACAACATGCGAAGACCATCTGAGCCAGTTATACGAAGGCATAGGCAAGAGAATCACAAACACAAAAACACAAGAAGAACTTATAGTAATCGAAGAAAAAGACACAGTATTCGCACTAACATTACAAAAAAGAAACATACTATTCGGAATAGAAGTATGGCAAACAGAACACCCACGAATTGTCATAATACTTAAAAACACACAAAAATTACATCCGACAATGCCAATTCTAACACAAAATGTCGATCTAATGAATTATGTAAATAGTAAACTACTCTATATCGAACAAGCATATAAACGAGACGTAAACATGCTTTACACAGATACAATACACCGAAGATGCTTAACGAAACGAGAAATGCTCAAAAACAGACTGCTAATGGCACATACACTACCTAATGCAGTTAGCCAACTAATGGAAAATGAGCCTGGACACATAGGCAGAGTATTAGGCGAAGTACTTTATATCATAAAATGCATACCAGTAACAGTCGAGATAAGACGAACAAGCAGATGTTACAACGAACTACCAATAAAAGTAAACAACAAAACAAAATTTATGGCTCCACTAACCAGAATAATACAAAACCACGCAGAAGAGATAGATTGCAATAACATGATACCACCACTTTATTTTATAGATGATCAATGGATAGGTCTAACGCCACATCCCACAATAGCCAACCAACCAAAAACGATAAAAGTAGAAGAATAAATTAACCTCCATTTCGACCCCATTCAACCACTAGGAGCGAAGGGTCTGTACACCCAAGAAGAAGTCAACGCAGCACAAAGAGCCCCCACGTTCGGAACAGAGAGAAAAGCAGTAGAAAACATAATTACTCGCAGAGCAGCGGGAATGAATGCCAATAGTCAAGGCTACACCGTATCAAACATATTTGATACAAAAGAAATCAAGAACCTCGCAGAATCCACCCTAAAACACACATGGGCATGGTTCACAGAATTAGGTTCAGTCATAAGTGGAATAATTGGAATATATTTTACATTCCAAACCATCAAATACATAGCAGGCACCATACTAAATGGAATTCGTATCCACCAAACAATAGGATGCAGTATAGCACTAATAGGCAGCATATGGGACTCCCTAACGGCATGGATAATTCACTCACACCAGACGAGGAAACCAGAGGAAGAAACAATAGAGATGGACGAAATAACGCATCAAGAGACGAGCCACCCAAGGTCACAGCATTGGACAGACAGAAGTCGCCAGATGAACGATCTACTGAGCAGCAGTGTCGCGAGTGTAAACGGTCGCGACCTAGGTCAAGGATAAAAAGGGCAATAGCGAAAAATTGCCAAATACAGTGCCGATCATAAATATTGAGAAAATGTAACATAAATATGTAAAATGTATAAAATTGTAACATCAATTTTAAGGTTATAGGCCACTAGTGTAAACCGACGGCCACAAATAATTAAGGGTGAAAATAGTTAAGCATGGGTTTTGGAAAAAGAAAAAAGAAAAAAAAAGGTATTGGACCAGGCAGGTCGCAATACTTTTACAAAGGGGGAAGTAATGTAATAAATACGGATATTCAGAAGAATAATTTTATTGTAGAAAGTTTCAGAACACACGGTAAAACATATTTTATTTTGAATCATAATATTAAATGGAAAACGACCCACATTATGTTTAATAAAACAAATACGAAGCCAAAACAGAAGAGAGAAATAATGGGTCAAAGCAAAATGATTGTTTTAAAAACAAGGATTTCAATAACATAAACTAGCACGATTCAAAAAAACAAAAGTTGTTTTTTGCAAGTCGACAAAAACCCCAAAATCAATGTCGGGGGAAAACAAAAAACAGTGTAGAGAGATCAAGAGCGGCAGTGGGTACCGGGGGCCGAACGCGCGGAGGGAAAGGTTTTCCCTTGCTACGGTAACTAGTGTTTTAGTGTTGGCTGTACGAGAGGTAGAAATTATCACCGTTGTGTTAGGAGGTGATACTGTCTCCTACTTCGATACACAAACGGTAGATTTACCCTCTACGCTAATTGCCTTTCAACCTAAAACGATTTCGTTTATCGGGTACGATACGTAGCGACCAAACAGATAGAGAAAATCAAGAAATTTCCCGACGTGACGGAGGAAGATTGTCAAACAGTAAGTTTTTGAATTAGATTTCGATTGGGATGAATTTCTTTTATTAGTGATATATATATATTTACTCGTTATTGGTCGAGCTGGAGTCTGAACTTGGAAGCATAAGGAAATTTCTATATACCAGGTGTAGCGATAGCAGATATTATTTATTTGATTTGTTTTATTGTTGATTTTCAAAGAGACTGGACACATCTGTTCACTCTCAGATTGAGTTTTTTGTCCTAACGAACAGTTAATTTACCGTGTGTACTGAAATAATTTCGATTTCCAGAGTTTGGCCAACCTGACACGAGTTGGGTTTCATTTTTGTTAAGTAGGAGATTATCATATGTTGAGTTACGTATTTTCTCCTCCACCTCGAAAGTAGGAAACAAATAGAAAGTTAGGCAAGGTTAATTTTGTAGGCAGTAGAAAAAAAAGAAACAAAAAGGCCGGAGCGGATGCTTGCCATATTTGCGTGGGTGTCAGCGAACTCGTGCTGAAAAGTAAATTTATTGTAGAGAACCTTTGTTATCAGTCTTTCGTTCAGCCGTAATTATAAATTATAACTCGATTATATTTTGCCAGGGTAAAAGCATAAATTAACATATGTAATTAAACTACTGGGGAATTTCGCAATTTGGACCGCCAGTGTCGATAAATAATTTAAACTATTTCATTAGCTCATCAGAATTTCTGTATAGAACAAGAATTTCACTTTCGTTTTGAAGGTCAATGGCGACCTGAATCGACATAAGGTGAAACGTTTATTGTGGTTAAAAGCAAATTTACACATACGATTTATTTGTTTTCTCGTCGCAGGGGAATAGAAATATTGAGAAACGAATAATAATAAGCTACACTCTTCTCCCGCAGTTGTTGTAAATGTCCGAGCTGATAACAGGGATAGGCTCACTGCCACCCCCGGAAAAACGGGAACTCCGTTCATAATTATCGTTTTATGCAGGGATAGGAATAAGCAATAAATAAAATTTTAGACAAATTTTATGTATAGGTAGAAATTATAACGGGGAATTTTTGGGAACTGAGTCCTTCGGCATTATTGTTAGGGTTAAGTATGCATAGCTGTATCTAAGGATTTAGAAACGTTATTTTTTATTATATATGTATTTTGTATAACTTGTTGGCTCTATATCATTTCACCCAACTCCCCTACCCCAACATTTCCCCTTTGGAAGTGAATTAACGTGGACGTGCGACAGAAACGAGGAAGACAGCCCTGTCCCGGCAAAGGAGGATACATCCGTTTTAAGACCAGGCGAACCTAGCTAAAAGAAAACGGACTGGGTTGCCTTGCACGCTCAGCCGCTCTTTGGAGGCAGAAATCGGCAACAATCTAGGGTCGGGATCAATAGAGAGCGGCCAAAAGATAGGTAGGAAATATTTCTCTTTTTTTTCTGACCCATATTTTTAGTACATCTAGAGCAGCGGATTTTTTTTTCAGGAGGATAGATTATTACACTGATTATTAAGTTTTGTTGGCTAAGATTATTACACTGGTGACAGCGGATTTTTTTGTTTTTTGAGAATCAACTCGGTATCAAAGAAGGGTAGAGTTGTACATCTGGTGACAGCAGTTTGCGAACCATTCTCAAATTTAAACAAAACCACCCAGGATTAGGGTGATACTAAAAGTAAGGTCTACTTTATTACAGTTACATGTTAAAATAAATAAGGGTCTAGATTTTATTTAAGGTCTACTTTATTACAATACGTTCCACACATATCCTTCTAATATTACTTGGATAATTGTAGAATATGCCCATTGGAATGTTCTATCAATATTCTGGATTATCTTGCAATATACATTCAGCAGATATCCTCAGAATATTCTTGAATATTCCTGGGAAATATTTATAGAATATTCATAGAATATTTAAAAAATTTCACATTTCTTGGTACATAGAATATTCGAGAAAGGATATATATATATATATATACATTCACGGAGTCAAGTGGCATCCGCCCATGTTAACATCGCGGTAGCTGTGGCGTTCGTGGCACTATGACATCCGATATACGAACGTCTCAGTGCATTGAGCTCCAAAATATCGCAAACGGTTCAGTGAATGCTTGGGAATCTATTGCTGATGAAATAAGCAGGACGTCACTTTGGTCGTTTTTTGTATAAACCTATAAACCAAGGTTCACTGGTTCTCCGTACGCAGCGTTATAGTAGCACACTTATATATTTATTATACATCTGACGCACAAAGTGGCATCCGTCAGTATACATATCGAAGAGCGGTATAGTTTGGCGTCTGTTTATGTATTTTTCTTGCATAGTGGCATCCTGGCAGTGTTGCCGATCTCACTTTTGGTTATAGGAAGCTTTTATCATTGAATGTGATGATTTATATGTGTTTTAATTTTTAGATACCATTGTTGACAGTGCGGAGGATGTTAGTTATTGCCAAAGATCTACAGTTATTATTAGAAAAATTATATTTTCGTTCTACAATTCACTCAAATCTGATTTTGAGTCAAAATAAAACACTACTGACGATAAAAATGAATAATGCTGGCGATTAAACAAACTAAAGAATTCTGAATTTCTGTAAATTGAATTTTCCATCGTAAAACACGAGATGAAGTGAAATTACTACTCAATTTTCAGGGAAATTTTCGAATAGGTATATTTTTCTACTTCACTATAGCAGATAGTAGAAGTCTAGTTTTTTTTGTGAAAATTCCGAAAACCTAAATGCAATAAGATTATTAGGTGGATTGTTAGTAGTTGACCTAGAATAATAAATTTCACAAAAAATTTGGAGACGTTGAAACTCTCTCTGCAATATACAGGGTGTATCAATGATAACTGTATGGACAATAACTGCATCCTTATTTGATCTAAGGCAAAAAATGTCTCATATAAAAGTTGTAGAGAGCAATAAAAGCTATGTATACACACTAGAGTATTTCTCCCAACACCATAGTCTGTTCATTACTACACCACCGGTTCCAAACAGTGCAGAGCAAAAATAAAAGCTATGTTCCAATTTATAGGTAGACTGATAAATCCAAAACTTAAACATGTGCTAATGGTTCTACTGGTGTGATGTCTGTATACAGGGTGTCCCAGACCAACATACAATTAATCCTACAGAGTGAACTAGAGTTAAAAATAGAGCGATTGAAATCAACTTTCATTTATATGCTCCATTGAGCCGTGTGATTTTGATGAAGGATTCTTTTCATACTCTTGAATAATTCGAAACCCGTGAAAAGTTAGGCTCTGAATTTTGAAGAAAAAATTTGAAACAGGATTTCAAAAAGAAAAGTGTGAACACGAAATTTTAAAAAAAGTCTTGAATTCACTTGAATTGCTAGACTTAGGTGTAGAGCTAATGAAGATCATATCAAAAGAATAAGGAATCTAAGGAGATAATGAAGTAGTGAGGAAGCCATCATGACAAGGTTTCACATCTGTATCATCATTACAGCTCTTCTCTATTATGTGTTTTAGATAGAATAGACATAAAAAATATTTAATGAAACTTATACAAATGTTCGTACAAAAAATAAACAGTACATATTCCAAATAAATATACGTTCTCTTTATATACGGGTGTTTCTTAAGTAATCTAAAATATTGTAGTGGGCGCTTCGTCACTCCATTTTAGGACGGAAAGTTCTCATAAACATATGTGATAAGTCTTGTCGTTAATGGGATACAGGGTGTTGAATTATTTATTATTTCAACTTTGATGTTCTATAACTCGGTTTGTAATGCCGGTGGAAAAATGCCGTATTTTTTTTATGATTGTACTTACCTCCCTCTTTCGATTTAAATATTTCCAATCCATAAACGTAGCCGCTACGATTTTTTTAGACTGATTTTTTATAAAAAAATTCGTAGTGGCTACGTTTATGAATTGAAAAGAACGAAGTTAGTAAATATCTAAAGAGGGGAGTTAATACAATAGTTAAGAAAAGGCGGCACTTTTCCACCGGCACAGACTGAGTTATAAAACATCAAAGTTGAAATAATACAACAATTCAGTACCCTGTATCTCATTAACGACAAACATGTTTATCAGAAGTTTTCGTCTTAAAATGGAGTGAAAAGGGCGTCCACTACTATATTTTAGATTACTTAGGAAACACCCTGTATAGTTTGCCCGCTATTTTGTTATTAAATGAGCGGAAGATTTGAAATTTGGGTGATTTGTATATGTTAAACATTTATCATATTCTTGTCTTATCTTTGACAAATGAAATAAAATCATGAAAAAACTTGTTAAAGACTAACTTTTATTCAATTGCGCTAGGAAGTAAAAAATAATTTCTTTGGATGTATAACGTGGATTATTCTGTATTTACAGATTAAAAAGCTTGTGTATTCGAACTAAACATTTTTGCGGCATCCTCAGTGTGAAAAAAAATGTATACTAAGTATCATTAAACTTGGGCAACCCTTAAGTTTTCATTTTCAAATACGAATCTATATTACTTTTCCGCCCAACCTATCTAATATGCGAGAAAAGTATTGGTTTACCCCAAAAAAAGTTGGAATTTTGAAATTTTTTTCTGAGTTATTTTCACGTTTTCCATGAACAACACTACGAAAAAACGGTTTTTACAAAAAAAATCCTGTGTGTACGTCGTCGTCGTCGTCGGCCACTTTTCGTTACATGCCTTGTTAGCATGATACAAGTGAAGTTTGTAGTTCCGAAAAGAATGTTTTTAAAAAGCAAAAATTGTTATAATGACTACTTTATTCAACAACTAATCTGACATAAAGAGTAAAAGAGTATATTAACATTAGTATTTATAACTTCGTTATCGCTGCAGCGTCAGCGGGTTCCGTGGCGCTGGGTCATCGTATTCAGGGTCTTAACTTACAGCCTTCGGAGCGCAACAAGTTACCAATTTTATGATTGCATATTGTTAAGGCCATGTCACAGATGGACCCTATTGATTTTCAGCTCACCAGACCCAGTACAACGAGTGCTATGGTACTTGAAGTACAACTTTTTGGTTATTTTTTAAGAAATTTCAGATTGTTAGCACGATATATCCTCTGGAGTTCAACAAGTCACCAATTTTATGATCAAATATTATTTAGAACATCACGCAGATGAACCCTATTGATATTCAGCTCATTAGAGCCAGTACAACAGGTGCTATAGTACTTTAAGTACGATATTTTTGTCAATTTTGGGAAAATTTCAGATTGTTAGCACGATACAGCCTCCGGCGTATACACAAGTGACCAATTTTATGATTGGATATTATTCAGAGCGTCTCAAAGATGAAACCTATTGATATTCAGCTCACTAACGCCAGTACAACGGGTGCTATGGTACTTGTAGTACCAAATTTTTGTCATTTTTGGAAAATTTTCAGTTTGTTATCACGATACAGCCTCCAGTGTGTATAAAAGTGACCAATTATATGATTGAGTATTGTTCAAGATGTCTCACATATGTACCCTACTGATTTTTAGCTGACTATAACGAGTACAGCGGGTCCAATAAATCCAGATATACTATATTTTTGGAGAAATTTTGTCTTGTTATCACGATACATCCCCCGAAGTGTCTACAAGTGACAATTTTATGATAGAATATTGTTAAGGGCCAGAGATGCGGAAAAGTTAGTTTTATTCTTTAAAACCGTTTATTTTTAATTGCATTCTTTCTAATGCCAAGAGTCATGTTTCATATCGGCGTATTATTTACATCTGAACTACAGAGTGTTTTGGAAATATTTAACTATACCGGTAAAGTTTCAAATCTTGTTGTATGATCAACTTAGCATTGATTTACTTCTTACTCACTGATATTTTTCAATTGCAGCTGTTATGGAATATCGAAAAAGATTAAAAATTGAAATAATAATAAAATAATAAATATTCATTTACACATAACTTAGAAATACAAACAAACGACATTATGCAAAATAAATATATACACTTGCGAAGCCCATAAGGCTTGTTTGCAAGGATAAAATAATAATAATAAAGAACTTATACTAGGTAACAAATAATAATAAGTATAGGTAATTAATAAAAATGTATACTATAATTAAGGATTAATAAAGTAGAAATAGAAATTGATAGAAACATTATCAGTAACTAATTTCGATAAGGTTGTGAAAGAGGTTAAAATTGTTCTCGTAATAGTTCAATATTTCCAAAACACTGTAGTTCAGATGAAAATATGAAACCTCTTGGTCTTAAAAAAATTGCAGTGAAAAATACAGGTCCGTATTTGAAACTAAAATGTTGTGGGTGGCCCAATGTGTACCATACTTTCTATACAATTTTTATTCGCATGTTTGGATAGTCTACAAAAAGTTGCTATGGCAAAATTTTGGAAAATCCTCGCAAATAAAAAGATGTAGGCTAAAGAAGAATTTCATAATTTTCAATTTTTTCGGTATAACTCCAGAACCAAAGTAGCTAGATTTTCTTGAATCAAATAAATGACCTCTGAAATACACAACTATGCCCCCATTCAACCATCACTATATCTCTTATCGTTACCATGATTCCAATGCATAGACTCGAATTTGAATAGCATTGTATAAGAAGTGTGGAAAGTGACATATTCCGTACGAGTGCAGGAAATACAATTTCTAACGAGTCATGTACTTTATTTTTCCTACGACCATGAATATACAAATTTTGTGAATTATGAGTGTTAAAATATGAATTCTGAGTATATAATTAATAATTATTATCATGCGAACTAACATAAGGCAAAAGTTGTTTTTCATTAGTCCGCATTCGGTCCTCTCCATTGCCCTTTTTCCTATTACGACTAATCAAATACTGGACTTCTTGCTTCAGACGGATTCTGTCGTACAACGAAGTCCATATTTTCTTTATTTTTCTAAAAATTATCCATTAATTCAATTTTATTGACTTCTTTTAATGTTGTCCAATTTTAATTTTGTTTGACGTTTGCATAATTATGTAAATTTTCCTAACTATTTTTAATAAAATTTGCCTACAGTATATTTCCCATATTAGCTACTGACACATCTTGGATTCTGCTGGATGCCACGGGCATGTGACAGCTTTCCTTTCATATTACTCTTCATATGAATTATATATACATTTAAGGCCTGATGATAGCTCAGTGTGCCTAAACTATTTGCCCCTTCAACTTGGAATAATATATTCCAAGTTGTACGGAGTTTGCGTTTTACTTACTGCTAGTTGCCTACAGACAACATTTGAGAGGGAGAGTCTTTTTCATTTACTTTAATGTAAGTTATAATCTCTGATAAACTAGAAATATAAATTGAAAATCATGTTAGATATTTTTGGTAGTGGTAGAAATAAAAAGTCAATTATCCATTAGTTTATTAGTAGTTTGTTTGTTTACAGAGCTGATTTCAAGTTTTATTTCGTTGATATAGATATTAAGTAGCTCTAAATTTAATAAAAGAGTATATAAAATGAGTAAGGGGTCTCTATCATTTATAATAAAGTATGTCAATGAGTAATTATAGGTACTTACAAAGACATTTCCACGTTTTTCTCTACTGCACAAAAACTATGTTTCTAGCAAAGAAACTCGCACCATTATTGAATCAATCTTCGCTAAGTTACAACTATTTCTTTTTATGAATCCAGTCTCCGTTGTGATAAAAATCGTAAAATATTTCGTTGTTCTAGCAAATTATTAAGAAAAATAGTTCATACTTGTAACTGCGTTATCAGAAATAAGTCCACTTGTTCGTGCAGTGACGTCATCGCGCTCTGATTGGTGTTCGTATTCACGTGATAATGGGTTATAAATAACGCGAGTTAAATTATTTTATTTAATTTAAAACGAGTAAAAAGGTTTTAAAAATGTTATTTAAGGTTTCTAAAAACTGTCTCTTATGTGTTAAATGTAGCTTCACATGGATTTGTAACAACCGTCAATGTCTCAATAACTAGAATATGTGTTTCATTCTCATATCTCAAAAAAGACAACTTCATAATTAAAATTACTGGAAGTCACTTCGTACGCGAGCTATACACAATATACAGGACGCGCCTATTCTTAAACAAATTCAAATCTACCTACTAATAATCCATCAGGGTCCCAGTGCTGCCAAATAATAATAATAGGAAGCCACACTACGCGTGATCTCGATGCATTGGGGATGCTCTATATACATATTGTGTATATCGGGGGATGCCACAGCGCTACAAATCTATACGGATGCCACTTCAACCGCTATCGTGATATATATATATATATATATATATATATATATATATATATATATATATATATAGTTTTATTCATTTTTCTTGGGCATCAGGTTAATCGTAAATTCTTTATCAATTTATATTTTTATTTGCCGTTTCGCTCTCTATTCGGAGCATTTTCAAAATTTTTTACATTGATGTTAAACAATAAAATGGAAACGATTGAAAGATTAAAATTGAATGTACACACAGAGACGACAAAAACTGGTAACTAATAAAATAATTTCAAAAACAATAAAATCGTAAATACCTGCCTTAGAAACAACTCTTTACAATATACCAGGGTCATTCAACAAGTTGATGTTATTATTATAATAAATTATAATATATCTGGCTTAGATTTTTGATATCTTGTTTATCGTTTACTGCATTGTTCTCTTTTTTTTATATGTATCATTTCTTTTATTGTTAGTTTTTTGTAATTGGAATCTTGGTTAATTATTTTAGTATTAGTAAAGTCAAATTTCTGTTTTTAATTTTTCTCATGTTTATGAAGCGCAGTGGAGGCGTTTTTTGTATATTTATGGCCATTAAGTCTATTTTCAAGATGTTGGGTTGTCATACCTATATATTTTTTGGGACAATCTAAACATGGTATAGAATATATGACGTTAGATTTTTTTGAAGCGTTTATTTGACTTTTTAATTTGGAGAACAATGGTGATAGAGTATTTTGTGCCCTATGACAAACTTTTATGTCATGTTTAGATAATATATAATTCAGTTTTTCTGATAGTTGTTTTGTGTATGGCATTGCGATGTATGTAAGAGGGGATCGTGTATTGGTTTGTGTTGATTGGATTTGACTATTGTAATGTTTATGTGTGCGTTGTTTAATAATTTTATCAATATGTTTGGATCGATAGTGATTGTTTTGTAATATTGTTTTTGTTTGATATAAAATTTCTGGACGATATTCAGGTGATGTAAGTGTGATGGCTCTATCTACTAATCCTATGATTACGCTGTTTTTTTGGGAATTAGGATGGTGGGAGTGATAATTCAAGTAGCGACCTGATGATGTTTCTTTAATAAGATGTTTTGTTGTAATTTAATTTTCTCTAGTTTTAATAATTGTCATGTCCAGAAAATGTATGGTATTGTTTTGTTCGCTTTCTATTGTGAATTGGAGCTTTGGATGAAAATTATTGAAAGCAGTTAATATATGATTTATTTCATTGGATGGAACGGTAGCTAAGCAATCATCAACGTATCTTTTAAAAAATTATATATTGAAATTTATTTGGTTAAGCACAGTATTCTATTACAATTTGTGCGAGGGTTGATGCAATTGGTGAACCCATAGTGCACCCATTGAGTTGTTCAAAAAAATCTTTTTTATATAGAAAAAAATTATTGTTTTGGATTAGCATTATTCCTTCTATGAATTCTTCATATGTGAGAGTTGTGTGTTCTTTTAATAATCTCCATTTATGTTTTAATATATGGGTTATTAGTTCATTAGGAATGTTGGTAAAAAATTAAGACTACGTCTAGAGAAATAATGCTATAATTGTTTGGTATTTCAACAGTGTCTAAAAAATGTTTAAGTGTAAACGAATCTTTTATATAGAATTCATTCTTGTTGATTATTTGTGAGAGATAGATAAATAAACATTCCTACCTTAATATCAAGTCAGAATTGCTTCATACATCAACCATTTTTAGTTATACCGTTAATTCATTGATTCAATAGCCTGGCCGACAATTTGTTTATCATCAACTGTATTAATATTGTAAAGAAAATAACTACACTCAGTAGAATAGTTATAGTAATGTAAGCATACAGTAAAAAAGAGCATTACACGTACCATTATTCGAATCAAACAGCTGATTTGCCGTCTGTCAATAATTCTTCTATTACGAACGGTCCGAAATCTGTGATTCGTACGGTAGGTTGCCTACCGGTGTACGGTGGTTGTACATCAGGGTACAATGGGAGACGTTTTATTCCGTAAATATAATCGTGGAATGTGGTGTATTAGGTAATATAGGGTTTATTGTTGGTTACACGATAGTTGTATATACGGGGGTTTTTAACACTTGATGTGAACAGGTAGAGTAATTCACTCCGAGGTCACGGAACGTATGTGCTCGGTGAATCTCGAGTGAGAGTGACTCAAACGGAAAGGGGGGTTGTCAAAAATTGGAACCTATGGCCTGTCGTGTTTTTTCTTTCCTTTTGATCGGCGTGGCATCGGGAATGGTGGGACTGGAAGCTCCAGCGAATTAATGAAGATTCCACGTTCATCCCGCAGGAAGATATGAATTTAAGGGGGTGATTTGGTTTGGCCACATTAATTGAGTTTTAGAAGTTCGTGGAGATCGTATTTCCTGTCCAAACATCGTCTGTGAGATGCAAATGGATTTGTAAGCCCAGTCACCTACAACGCCATTTGTTCAACATCATTTAATGGCTTCTAACCACCTATTAGTAGTGCACAGGGGAGCCCTGTCTTAGCCCCACAGGGTTTCGTTTGGGTTGGTTTTGAATTTTATGGATTCTGATTTTTGTTGGATTCCCGTATAGGATTAGTTCCGCGGTTGATTGGTTTCCATTTGATTGTCGTACCATTTATTATTTCGGCGTTCCCTGCGATGCTTGCAGCTCCACCTCAGTTATCCGCACACTGGGAATTTTGGGAACTAAGAGATTCAGACAAGGGTTACTTCAAGACCGACCGATGAATGACTTGTGATAACCACCAGATGTAGATCATGTACTTCTGGAACCAACTTGTGGATTGTCAGGAATTTTCACAGCGGATGAAGTCACGCAAGTTGATCATTTCAATTTTTTGGGGGGTTTTTATGAGAGCATATATGTATATGATATTGGTATATGTGAATTTCAAGCTCTACCGTTTTGAAATTGTTTCTTTATTAATTTTTCATTCATTAATTATTCTCGGCCGTGTAAGTAAGTTGCGTCTGAGCTAAAACGGAACGGGGCCACAAGTTCGATCTACCTTCAATAGGTCGTTAACGTATTTGGGGTAAGTGCATCTGAGAACGAAGTTTGATTTGTTCTTTACGTTACAAGACATCAACAAATGAAAGCCTCCGAACCTTACTATGACATTATTCATATCTGAAACTGCTATGCTAGATGCAACTATATCGCGCGTTTTAATATAGAGGGTTTGATAATATGTTACAAAGCAAGTTTTCTGCTTATTTGCCTTGCATTTTTCTATCGCAGTTATAAATACAATATAAATCGTGTCATAGTCAGAGGGCGGAGCGTTGATAAATGGAAGAGAAAGAATGCGTGATTTATCGTAACTTTGATGTGCAGTCGCTCTCTCCATTCCAGCCAGGAATATCTGGAATCTGCCGCGACTTGCCATATAACCATAAAAAATCCGTGATAGATGGCAAGATTTTTATGGAGATCTATCTTACTCCTTTAGATCTTTGATTTTTATTTTCAGCAAGCCAGAGCTGTCTGTTTTACAAAAAACTGTTAATCGAACTTGTCCTAATTCT
This sequence comes from Galeruca laticollis, assembly GCA_963921935.1. NCBI lineage: Eukaryota > Metazoa > Arthropoda > Insecta > Coleoptera > Chrysomelidae > Galeruca > Galeruca laticollis. The sequence continues at coordinate 16,138,704 of OY998183.1, read as the reverse complement.
CCAACAGATCTTGCGGAGGGCATTTGTTTTACCCTTGCAACGCATGTCTCAGAGGAGACGGAAAAATGGGGGAGTGACGCACTGAATTCCTCCCAAAGCGTGAAATGTATTCATACCATCAATTGTACAAACATCGACATCTGCGTTGTCAAACACGAACTGTGAAAATGAGTCTCTTATCTGTATAACAGGAGGATCTAACATTGCCGATACTTGAAAACGCACAGTAACATCGTAGCTATTACAGAAACTGGAGCCAGATTGTATATTTATAAGTTGCTTCGATCCGTATTTTTTATTTATAAAAGAGGAGAGCCCGACTTGAAGTCCCGATACAAAAGATTTTTGTCGAGTCGCTGCTATAATAGCATGATCAATCGCTTAAGCTTACATATGTCTCTTTATTTATTGTTCTACTAAGGCTTCACATCTTGAATTAGTGAGTAATTTAACTTCTGAAGGTTTTCTTGCCGCCTTATAAAGTTTTATTGCCCGTCGTGGTCGCGTATCCCACATCTTTTGCAACAATGGCACCAATTTTACTGGAGCCGCGAGTCATATGGAGACATCCTGTTCAACTACCTTTTTGTTAAATTGCTGACAGAACGTTTCTCACATTATTATATTTATAATTTCTAACTTTAATCAGCAAACATGTGGTGACATCCTGTTTACACAATTTCTTCTTCTGTATTCAGCATTATATTACATTATCCTTATTTTTGTAACCTAAAAAAGAAGTCAGTCAGTCTTAATTGTTATACCAACTTATCTACTGTGAATGCATTTTTTTTTCTCTCGATTCGGTATATCGATTTAAAAAAAATGATCGAAATCGAAGCAATAGAAGCCGAGATATCGTGTATTAAAGCGCCCGCTCTGGTTTTGAACGCTCGATTTCAACTTCCGCCGCTTATCCCCTCCCCTCCGGTTTCGCCGCTCGGATGGTTGTCTCAACAACATTCATTGCAATTTCCTGCAAAAAGCACACGTACAATATTATTTATATAAACGCCTACGAAAAGTACTCGGACAAACCTACCAAATTTTTTTTATTGTTCCACTATGCGTAGTTTTGCAGATAACATTTGTCAATTTTGGAATTAATATCTCAGAACTTATTTGACCAATCTGAACGATTTTTTTCAAATTAAGCGTCTTTCCGAGAACTTTCTTTTAGTACCTTAAGTTTTTTTTCAACGCGTGAAACCGCTACCCGAAATAATTTGTTAATTAAGAAAAAATTTTACAAACTTTCAAAATCACGCTAAAAGTTGTTAAAAAAAGAAAATCGACCTTATATCGATTCTATATGATAGCTAACGGGCCCAACAATGTGTGAAAAAATCGACAGCAATCACAATGCAAAATTTTGCTCCCATCATTGACGCAGAAAAACAGTGTTTTTTTGTGCTCGGTTAAATCAACCACGTCAAAACCAACAAATAAGTTTGGATCGGGTTTTGGAATTTCATTTTGTAATACTCTGAAGTACTTAAATCTCTATTTATAGTATAATTGTGCAATTTCTTACCTGATTGTTACGCGCCTCAAAATTACCACGATTTTCGTCACTTTTTTCCGATTTATTAGTATCTAGCAACGAAAATATAATAAATTTGTCTTTGAAACCAATCCTATCTTGTAGAAAATTTCATAATGAACAAGCTCACAAGTAATGATTTTTTCTCTAAACTGCATACGTACAGAGTTATATTGAAAATAGTGATAGAAAAAGCGGCGTTTTCGTGCATTTTTGCAGTCCTCGATTTTTTTTTGCAAATAGCACAACTTTCTGAGCTAGCGCATACTTATAATATGATTGTATATATCATTTTCGATCAATCTCTGAGAATATCTAATTTACGTAATGACACAACCATATCTGGTAGGTTTTGAGCCTAATTTTCCTGGATTATTGATAGTGTATGGCACGAAGGACTATTGCTTATATTAAGTAATCTTAAATTTCCAGAATACTTAATAAACATTGTTAAATCCTATACAAATAAGAGAAAATTGTATTCCTGTGTGAACGAAGGCTAAGCAAGGCCATTCTCCATACAAGCAGGAGTTCCACATGCATCAGTTCTTTCACTTTTGTTATATTCCCTTTTCACCCACGATTTACCCTCCACCCCACAAATCCTAACAGCCATGTCTGCAGACGACATTTGTTTTGTATCATCTGCATCAACACCTGACATCGCACTTCAAAATATACAAACACACAATAACACACAAATACTTACATACATGAGAGACAATAAACTTACACTCAACACCTCCAAGACAGAGTACTTGTTACTCAGGAGGACAGCAAGGAACAATGGCTAATTGCATTCACAGTTATGTGTAGATGGGAAAACTATCACTCCCAGTAGCACATTAAAGTAGGGGAGACCGGGGCTTAAAGTCTCACGGGTTTAAAGTCGCAAACCCTTTCCTGCGCAAAGTAAATATGGCAACGTCGTCATATTCATACGCCAGGAACTATTTCAATGCTAGTTAGTTCCGCCATATTCGCCATTCGTATAAGTCGCATGTGTATATGTTTATGAGTGAATTTACGGAAAAAGCCAATGTAAGTAATTTTTTGGATTAATAATACAAACCGTATATTTTATCTCAGTGCCAGAATTTAAAAATGCCGTGTTATATTTATGATACCCCTAGGTGTTCTCCAAAAAACCACTATAAATTTGTTAATTTATAAAATTAGGTTAGGTAGTTATTTTAGAAAGAAAATGGAAGGACCGTTTGGGGTAACTTGTCTCACACGTTGTGGGGCAAGTCGTCATGTGTGACTTTTTACCCCGATATTGAAAGAAGTAAAGCTCTGAATCGGATTTAATTTTTAGATGGTGCGCGAATACAGAAAAAGAACAGATCAAAGGAGTTTTGATAAGGAAACAATAAGGAAAGCGGTGTTACAAGTAAAAAATGAAAATATTTCTATTAGGCAAGCAGCAAAAAATTTTGATTTAAATTATAAAACAGTGGGGAGCTATTGCAAAAAGCTTCCAGCAGAGGACCTTAATCAAGATCAGTTGAATATAGACGTGGGATATGACAAACCTCGCATGGTATTAAGCCGAGAAATGGAAATGGATTTAAAAACATATCTACTCGAATCAGAAAATATTTATTTCGGACTTTGTCCTAAGGAAATTAGAAAGCTTGCATTCCACTTTGCCATTGCCAATAAAATAGCTGTTCCCAAGCCTTGGAAAAGGGATCAAATGGCTGGACCTGAATGGTTTACATCAATTTTAAAGAGAAACAATGATTTTATCTCTTCGCACTCCAGAACCAACAAGTTTCGCACGCGCAACAAATTTTAACCAAGCAAATGTGAACAGCTTTTTTAGAAATATGGAATAGGTTATGAAAAAATATAACTTTGATCCATCTTCAATCTGGAATACGGACGAGACGATGGTGACCACTGTTCAGAAGCCTTGTAAAATAGTGGCCAGAAAAGGATTTAAACAAGTCGGATCCATAACTTCTGGGGAACGTGTAACCCTCGTCACAGTGGCCTGTGCCGTATCTACTTTGGCAAATAGCATCCCGCCGTTCTTTATATTTCCAAGAGTGCATTTTAGAGAATTCTGGCTAACATCTGGACCAGCAGGATGTGCGGGAACAGCTAATCGAAGTGGCTGGATGATAGAAGGAAATTTTGTGCTATTTTTGAGACATTTCAATAAATTTTCGAAATGTTCCAAAAATCACCTCTGTCTGTTACTTCTTGATAATCATCAGTCACATCTTTCTATAGAGGGACTTGAGTTGGCTAAGGAAAGTGGTATAGTTATGTTATCTTTTCCTCCCCACTGCTCGCACAAGTTGCAGCCTCTTGATAGGTCAGTTTATGGTCCGTTTAAAAAAACAGTACAATAATGCTTGCGATGCGTGGATGATGGATCATCCCGGTCAAACGATGACGATATATGATATTCCAGTTTTAGTTGCTCAAAGCTATCCCCTAGCCGCAACACCAAAAAATATACAATCCGGATTTCGTGTATCAGCAATATTTCCCTTCAACCAAAATGTCTTTGACGAATCAGAATTTAGCCCATGTAAAGTAACAGACAGAGACTTGCACCAAGAAAATCAGGAACCAGATCTCGAAAATCCAAAGCCCGGGACCAGTGGAATTTCATTCCAAACTGATGAACCAACAGTTGACGAAATGTTAACAAGTGAGTTAGTTACCTGAGTATCTTAAAATTATTCTGCAATAATTTGTTTTTCTTGAAATAGGCAACCAAAAAACAACTGTGTCAGAACCTGCAAACACAGAACTTCACGACACTCAGCAGCCTGGTCCTAGTGGCTCATCCTTAGAAAAAATCCCAAACCATACTCAGCATTCTGGGCCTAAGGAAAGTATATTTAGTGTCTCAGATATAAGGCCCTTGCCCAAAGCCGGTAAGCACTTTTACCAAAATCAGGTGAGGACACATTTTAAATAACAGTTACCTTAAATTTCAGCTACAAGAAAAGTGTAAAGAAAAATTTAACAGGAAATATTAGAGTGTCAAATAATAAAAATAAAAAGGGAAAAACCCGTAAAAGTGCTAAAGAGAAGTTCCCTGAAGAATCAGAGGACGAGGATGAAGAAAGTTGTGTCTTGTCTGCTTGGAACCATTTTCCAATAGTTCACCAGAAGAAGTTTAGGTTCAATGTACAGTCTGTAAGCTATGGGCCCATGAACTGTGCACTCCCGGTACACCGTGGTACGTCTGTCAGAACTGTGAAGATGACGACACTGAATAACAAAATTGGAATAGAGCATATTATAATGTATTATTTGTATCTCTTTATCTGTATTTTTGACCTTTTTTAAATAAAATCTAACCTGATATCTGCGTGACTTTTCAGCCCTTTCCGTGAGACAACGTGCCCAATAATGGGGGCAAGATGTCACACTTGTAACAGTTTACGTTTTGCAAAAAAATTAATAAAGCCCCGTTATTTATAAATACATTTTTAGTCACTTTGTATAGTCAAATAACAGAGTGACAAAGTGCACCAGAAATAACTTTGCTAGGATTAAAAATGGTTTCACAAAAAATTAACAACCTAATTTTGTGACATTTAGCCCCGGTCTCCCCTACCTTGGCTACACAGTGCATGGCAATACTAACGCCAATGCGCATATAATGGAACAAGTACAAAAAGCAGAAATTGCAATGAGCAAATTGTACCCGTTGATTTGTAAGAAAAGTTGTCTCTCAACACCCAATAATTTTCATATACTGCGAGTGGTACAAAAGGAGTGGCTACGCATGGCAATGCATTATAAAACAGTTTCTCCAAAACTTCCTAAAAACTCATGGTTATATGAAGAAGCAGACTTGCCCACTATTAAGGACTTCATAACAAAAGTATATAAAAACTTTTATAATTACTACTTACCTTAGAGTAATAATATAAATAGAGTGTTATTCATTCATAAACACGTTCATTTTTGCGGCCAACAATTCTAAACGCCAGTAGTTAAATCATAAATGAACTACAAAAAGTGCGGATTGTATTGTGGATACATCGCCTTGGCGTCATCGTCAAAACATAGGCGTACCAAATCTATTTAAAAACAACAAATTTAAAATTATATTATTGGAATTTTGGTGTTTATAAATATTTTATTTGATGAAATTGAAGTTTGTTGATTTTAATTAATTTAATGTAATTAACCTACATATCTAATCTATATATATACAAAAATGAATGTTTGTATATATATATATATATATATATATATATATATATATATATATATATATATATATATATATATATATATATATATATATATACATATATATATATATTATTGTGAAAAAATAATGCTACACCCTGTATATCAAATAATGAAGAATTAAGATTATGTATTGTAATCTAAAAGAATTTTTCTAAGTCAAAAATTTTTTTTAAACATTTGAATGGAGAAAATCTGTACGATCCACTATTCGATAGAGAAGACATACAGAAAGGACAGACTGTATAATGTAGGGATAATTGCGAATAGGTGTGATGAACAATTTATATGAAATAAATTGCCTAACGAAACTTTTATCAAAGAGATCAAGTATCAAAATTTGTTCATAATAAGAAACTAATAATGCTTTATTCTGTAAAGTCAAGCTAATCTCGTAATATTTGTTGATTAAGACATTAAAATGAGATAGTGTAGATGTTTATACATAACAGAGCAGGAAAATATAAAATAATGTGAATTTCAGAGAACATGACTTATAAAGAAAACGAATTTTCATTTTGCATACATATTTAAAGGTAACAGCTGTCATCTATTAAAACATTATGAATATTCATTTGACATACATACTTAGAGGTTAGGAAATGTCATTTTAACAATACTAAGAAATATTATTGAATGAAAATAATATAGGAAGTCTAAGCAATTAAAAACCTTAGAATATAATATCATGATATAATGGATGAACATTTCACTGGTTGAAATGAAGAATTTGAGTTATAAAATAAATAGTCAAATTTGATTGGTTAATAAACATTTAAAAAAGATCACATCGGCGACAACTGTGTTGCTAACGAAAAAAAAATCAGAATGTGAAAAAGTTGTTGATTATGGGGGCTATTGACTGGTAGGTTTTTTCTTTTTGGGAAGAGATTTTTGGAGCAGCAAAATTTTTTTTGGTATATAAATCAATTGAAATCATTTGGAAGACAAAATTTGACTATAGAATTTAAAACAAATACATTATACTTACAAGAGATATATCAGTGTAAGTAGTTTAGTTTATATAAATAATTAAAAAAGGAATTGTTGAATGTTGTAAAACACTAATCATGAATTTTATTTTATAAAATGGTGTCTTGTGTCTGGTGGAAGTAAAATAGCCAAAATAGTTTTCGAAGAACATTGAATAGTGGAATTTGTGTGAGCTGTTTGGACTTTGAAAGAAATACAGCATCGATTCCTGTTTTGGTAGAAGCAGAGTGCTAACAGGGAGGTTTTCCAGGAGGAGAATCTGGAACAAATAAAGGTGAACAAACAGAAATCGTGAAGTAAATAAGGTAGTACAAGTTAGTTTATTAATGTATTAAGAGGTCAAGCGTACTTACTAATTTGTAAAAAAAAAACTAAAATTTTGTGATGCATAGACGCTGTTAAGAGTGTATTTCGCCGTTTCCTGAAAGTCAAATGTTTATGAAATTATATAACTGTATTTTAATATTATAATAATATCTCACCAGAGTGCGTGTGATTTGTATGAAAGAGTCATCCTTTTAGATAGTTGATTTTCTTAAAAAAAACACTTGTAAAAGTGTAGTGTATTTATTTTCATTAAATTAAATATTGTTTTTCCTTTTGAAGAACGTTTTTTTAAATTACTTGAGTTAATCATTTCATCTGGTGACTTGTGCACCATCTACTTACCACAGGAAGAAGCTCTGAATGAAATTGATTGAACTATGCAGATATTTTTTAAGTAGGACAGGACCGTATTTAATTTGAAATCATTAAAAAAGTAACATATTCTGATTAACAAATTTATTTTTAAAAATATAAAGCATTTATTAACTTTGGCGCAAACATATATAAAATTATAAAATCATTTTATTTAAAATACTTGAACTCTACCCTGAGATGAGAAGTTTTCATGTTGGTTAAATAAACTGTTTATCATACATATTAAATCCTGAACATACCGGGCAAATTAAACTATTTTCTCACCCAATTCTATTCATAATAATATGTCGGCCCAACGTAGGGCAAATTAAATTCCCATAAAATAAACTATAATAATATATATATATATATATATATATATATATATATATATATATATGTTCGCTCTTCACTCCAACAGCGTTCAACCGATCATCATGAAAATTGGTATGTATTTGTATTTTTTCACGGAGAAGGTTTTTACTTTATTCTCTTTGTTGTAATTTCTCACTAAGTAGCGCTGCAGCATATCAAATTCTACACCGTTCAACCGATCACCCCCAAAATGGGCATATATATATATGTATATATATATATATATACTCGTATATATATATATATATATGTGTGTTTTTTTATGCAGAATTTGTATTTCCTATCCTTTTTGTTGTAACTTCCCACCAGGGGGCGTTGCAGCATATCAACTTCTATATCGTTTACTTTTTCCAGGAGCACAAATGGAGTGCAAGAAGTGCCTTGCATACGAATTGTACACAATATTTTTTCTACGACCAAGTTTTTTAATGAAAGCAAAGAGTAACTTATATAGGTATTTTATTTGAACGTTGAACGGCAAGGATTTAAAAAATGAAAAACAGTTAAACCTAGGTATAGTTGTTACTTGTGAAATTTTAACAATTTTGAATTGTTATGTCTGGTGTATCTTTTTTTAATAATAAGTTTTAATTACTTGTAATATTAATATCTGTCCCCGAAATTCATTATAAATATAATATTAGATTGTCAAAAGGGGGTTTGACATTGAGATTTTCTTCCCACCAGGTCAGCATATCAACTTCTACATCGTTCACTTTTTCCACCAGCACAGAAGTTTGTAGCACGACCCGTATGGCGAAAGCTGAAAATCAATGGAGCGAGAGAAGAGCTTTGCGTACGAGTTGTGCACAATACTTTTTCCAGTTCATTAATCAAAGAAAAAAGAAACTTATATAGGTGTTTTATCAAAATTTTGAACGGAGATAATTTAAAAAATGAATATTGAAAAATTAGTTAAACGTAGGTACAGTTAATAATGAAATTCGAATAATTTTGAATTGTCTAGCCTGGTCTATCTTTTTTGATAATAAGTTATAATTAATTGTAATATTAGTGTTTGTCCACGAAATTCATTACAAAGATAAGTTTAGATTGTCAAAATAGAATTTGACATTGACATTTCCCTTCCAAAAGGTAGCGCTGCAGCTTATCAACTTCTATATCGTTCACTTTTTCCACTAGTGCTGAAGCGAGCGGCAAATGTAATTTGCGTATGAGTTGTACACGATATTTATTCTACGACCACGTTTATTAATGAAAGCAAAAAGTTACTTTTATAGGAATTTTATTTAAACTTTGAACAAAATGAATTCAAAAAATGAATATTATATTTGAAAAGTCCTGAAGGACCAGGTTCCGTAAACCTAAAACACATAAATCAGAATAGGTTGTTATTTCTAGTCACTGGAACAAACTGTAAATAAAATTTATTGCCTATTACAAAAACCTTTAAACATTTAGGATAAAATATATACTACAACAAACCTAACTAAAAAACTAACCTATATGCAAGTATACGAGAATCTGAAGTAAGCAATGATACACCACTCATAACTGAATGATTCTCAGTTACTGTTACTAGATCATCAACAACTTCTTCTACTGGTAAACTAAAAATAAAACACGATTAACAATTTTTTTGTTTTAATAATAAACTTTAAATAGCATTACTTTTTTAAATGAAACTAATTGTCAATTTCTTAGAATTCTTAACATATTTTCAATATATTGTGGAATTATCTAGAATCAGTTAGTTTCATTTAAAAAACTAATATGAGTTGATTCCACAGAGTAAAGGTTGAAACAGTGAATTTTATTGAAAAGCAGTTTAAAAAAATTACTCCCTAATAAATTACTTAGATATTTACCTTTCGACATCACTTAGAGTAGCACTAGAAGCTTGCTCAGACACATTTTGTGCTGATAAATCTTTTTGATGACAATCTGAGTTATTTGTTGAAGACCTAAAGTAGACATATTCTTTTAACAAATTATGTAATGTAAGTCAACTAACTCAGTCATAATTGCTAACTGAATAAAATGGATCATATGTGGCCAAATGACCTCTTAATAATTTTTAAATACAGTTCAGTTCCAAAATAGTAGGCACTAAATTCTCGGAAATATTGCATTAAACCAAGAACAATTGTAGTTTAGTTTGGTGCCTACTATATTGGACCTGAAATATAGTTATCTAGACAGCCCAGAGTGTCACCAGTCGCCCAATAAAGTAATGACTTACAATTAATAATCTGTTCAAAATTTGTCTTTTAAGGCCGCTTTATCAGCTGTAATAAAAAGAACTTATTATATTGAAAGGAAATTTGGTTTATCAGGACAGTGACTTTTTTATTTTGGGCATTACTTTAAGGGAAGAGCATCTTTGTTTAGAAACTTACGGCCACTACTCTTATATATAAAATCAGATTGTTTAAAATGCTCCGAACAAATTTCAGGTCGTTTTGATAGATCATGAGTCTCGCTTAGATCCAGTAAAGAAAACAAATTTTTCTTGTTTCCAAATTGGTGGGAAAACTAGAATAAAACAACGCCAAATAGAAACTTGCTTTTTATAATCAAAGAAGTTTTAAGCATTTTAAATATTATTGACATGAATAATAAAAGTCGCCGCCAATGGATAGCCGTTAAAATATTTACATACCTGTGGAATGAGACTTCGGGGTAATTTCGGCCGTTTTTCCGATAGACTTGGTACTGACGAACCATGATAATAAAAAACACTTAATTAATTAACTTAAAACCAAATTTTGTCACTAAAAGTCTTGAAAAACATACATAAAATCAAAAGAACTCAATTTTTACTTGCTAGTCCTAATGGCGCTCGTAATAAACAAACCAAGTTTGACAGTATTTACTATAATACTACAATTCAATAGAAATGTTAGTCGAGAACGTTCTGGCGATATTTACATCTCTCTTTATATCATAACTGAGCAAAGACAAAACTACTAAATAGTTTATACTAGACAAACAAAGCAGGTACTGAAATTTTCAGCAATGTTGCCACTTTTAGTTACAACAAATACTTGTTTAAAATTTATATAAGAATATGCCTTTGTTATATAAAATTCAAGTATTATTAATTAATTTTGAAAGCAGCGACCAAAATGCATAAATTGTTATGACTTTTTTTAATTGCATAGGTTTTTAACTAATTTTCAATAAAATTTCTAATTTAATTTTTCCTGCATCTAAAGAGGATTTGTAAATATGGCAAAGCAGTGGAAGTGTCCCGCAATTGAGCTTAGAATGTGACTCAATGTTTGGGGCAGGAAAAAGTCAAATCAAACATATCTATTTCATTTGTTAATCTGAGCTACTTACCCAAAAATCTTGACGTAACACTCAGAGCCGCGAGTTGCGCAGAAGACACCCGTGGTAGTGGGTGTAGGCTTCTGCATGACAGTTTATTCACATAACAAGTTGTTTAATTCCCAACAACCAAATACAGCGAATTAGATGCTAAACTAGTTACATCTGATCAACCCAAAACTTCAACACATAAAATATATATCCCATTATAAGGAATATCTGTCATGTTGCTGTCTCTCACAACATAATCACTCTGTTCGTTTTGAAACCCTGTTTTTCAGCTGCTTTTCAGGGATATACAAGTCGAAATAGCTGTGGAATCATATTTATGAATACGGGACAAAGTAGGTAATCGAGTGAAAACAAATAGATAATGTATAAATGCAAGGTGCGATATAAACCTACATACAGAAACGATTGTACCAGGATTGTCAGAACACCGGCCACTTGTACATACTCCTGAATATAATTGTAAATTATGAACCATAAATTATTGTGAATAAAGGTATTTTAAAACAAACCAACAATACTTTCTTACCGAATTTTTTTCCTATTATAGTGGCTGTAATATGCTGGAAAAAATTTGATATGTACTACTATATCAGAATCATCAAGTTTAACTGGATTTTTTTACCGTGATAATCAATAACTGCGTGAACTTCAGGCTTTGATATGAGTGTGTAAACCCTATCATGACTACGTTGAAGGGTTTCAAGAAAATACTTTTTGCACACCGTTTGACAATTGCCACTGTTTTGCGTTTTCCGCTTTTCTACTGTTGGAAAAGCAAAATGCGGAATGTCGTATTCTCCTTTATGGTAAGTGCTCCGAAGGACCCATCGTCGTAATGTGACGATAATGAATGCTTTTACATGTATGAATTGGTTATTATGTGAAAATGAAATTCGATGGTTTCATACACTTTTATTTATATTTTTATTATTTACATTTTCTTCTTAATATGCCTGCGTCACAATGAAGAATTCACAAATGCTTATTAAAATATCCAATCATATTTTTTGTACGTTTTTATCAAATTTATGACAATATGTGTCGTTAGACCTTTTCATGCTTTTTTGTAACTTGATTAACAACGGTTTTTTATTCATATGAAATGAATTGAATATGTGTTGTTATAGATATTTTAATATGTCGTTTTAAAGTGGGTGATAACAAGGAAAGTTACGTGAGAATGTAACCAATGGGAAATAGATATTTAAATGAAACTGTCATATGACTGTTGAAAACTCAGCCGATGCATATAGTTTTGTGAAGAAAAGAAATTGTTATATAGTTATGTGTGGTTTTTATATGAAATGAAGTATGAATTGCGTTATACAGGGGAAGTTGGAAATAAACATCACAGGAGAATTTGGTAATTAAATCAAATTCGAACATATTGGGGGCGCGGGAAGAATGGAAGAAAGGTGAGAGATGGCTGCTCTCAGACATCGAATGCTGATGTTAGTGAAGGGTTAGATAGCATGAGAGTGTAAAGGGTTTTGATACAGGATTATAAATGAAAGTGAATAATTGTAAATATAATTATATAAATGTATTGGGGTTGTAAAAATAACCTAACGTTGGTGTCAGAGTGGTGTAAGAACTCTGGCGTCATGAGTGTAAACGAATGTTGAGGGTTGATGTTAGAGTGTTGTAAGGACTCTAATATCATGAATATCAGAATTGATAAGGTTTTGATGTTAGACTTATGTAAGGACTCTAACGTCATGAATGTATGAAATGATAAGGTTTGATGTTAGAGTGGTGTAAGGACTCTAACGTCATGGATGTAACGAATGAACAAGAGTTGAGGTTAGAGTGTTGTAGAGACTCTAACGTCATGAATGTAAGAATGAACAAGAGGTCTAGATGTATACTAGTTCTTGTTTTTCAAGGGCACCAATGTTTGCAATGTACTCTAGAAATGGACTAGAGGTGTGAATGATAAAAATGTAAGCAATATTATTATACTCTAGAAATGGACTAAAGTTGTAAACGATAAGAATGTATGCAATATACTCTAGAAATGGACTAGAGTTGTAAACGATGAGAATGTATGCAATATACTCTAGAAATGGACTAGAGTTTTAAACGATAAGAATGTATGCAATAAACTCTAGAAATGGACTAGAGTTGTAAACGATAAGAATGTATGCAATATACTCTAGAAATGGACTAGAGTTGTAAACGATAAGAATGTATGCAATATACTCTAGAAATGGACTAGAGTTGTAAACGATAAGAATGTATGCAATATAATAGGAAAGAGAGAGAGAGTGTCAGTGATTACAACATGATTATGTTGTAGAAGAGTAAGGTTTGGATTAGATTCTATATAAAAAAAAGCTGAAGGAATGAGAGAGATAGGAAAGGGCCATATAAGATTTGGTTATTGGGGCTCGCTTCAAATGAGATGATTTTATCGAAAAGGGACCGGCAAAATCGATTCCAGTCGTCTGGAAGGGACGAGAAGGTGTTACACGGCGTGCAGGTAAATCAGACATGATTTGCTGGACCGTTATGGCCTTGAAACTATGACACATTAAACATTTATGTATGATCCGATTGATTTCACGCAGGCCGTCAATGGGCCAGAATTGTAAAAGGATATTGGCTAATACAGTTTGAGGACCACTGTGTCCTAAACGTATATGTTCTCTTTGTAATATCAAGCTAGTGAGTAATACCACGAGTGCGAGTATAATTGGAATGAGATTGTGAATTCAAGTTAGAGTGTAAGTAATATTGGAATTCATTGTGAATGTATTGCGTACAATCTATATTAAGAATGTATATGCGAGTAAGAGAGTGTGCTCATGAGACTAGAGCAAGTACGAGTGCGTGCAACAACAAGTGAGTAAGAGTAAATACGAATGAATGTAAATGCAAATGTGAGTACGAGCATGTACGAATAAATGTAAAAGTATTACGAATGTGAGTTTAAATATGACTGCCAATATAAGTATGAGTTTGATTAAGGTGCAATTGTATGCGAGTGCAAGTAATAACGTAAGTGTGAGTTAGTATGAAAGTAAATGTAAGGTAGTGTATAGGTATGATGAGAGAGTTTTTTTTTAAATCTTTTGAGATTGTTTCTATGATTATAGACGTTTGTCTTAAGGGGGCCCGGCTCTTTTGTGGGCAAAAATGAGTTATAAAATGTTTTAATTAAAGTAAAGTAGAGTTATTTCTGTTCTCGTCAAGGAGGGTGAGATGTATTAGTATATAATGTTTTTGTCAAGTCGGTATAAATTCAAAGTATCGTCAATATAGTTTTTTAAGTAACATGTGAGTAAGGGGGGATGCCGTTTTCTTCTAAACGTCACTCAATTGTTTATATTATCCAAGGATCATCTTCTTCAACCAAGTATCTTCTTCTTCTTTTCCACCAAGTATCTTCATATTTTCAACCACCAAGTATCATCTTCTTCTTTCAATACCTTTATCCAGGTATTCCCATAAGAGTAATTTTCATGTCAAAGTGTCTAAGCTTTTTTAATCGTCCAGTGTTTTAAATGTTCAAGTATTTGTTTTTCAATGTCTTAAAAGTCCACATGTCTAAGTTTTTTTCCAAGTTTTTTAAGTTTTTTTCAAGTGTCTAAGTATAAGTTTAGGGGTTAATCACTCCTTCCAGAGGACTAAAGGTTTGGTTTTATTGACGAGAAAGAGTATAAGTAATGAATGAGTGCTATCCTGCACTGAAAGAGCGTTGAGTAAGAAAGTGAATCGAAAGTGGTCACACCAGAAGAATGAGTATAATGAGTATGAGAGAAGTTATCCGTAAGGTATTGTGAATGAGTCTTGTCCAGAACATTACGTTTCTTGACGAAAATATTCTGGAGATTGTTGCATTGGGGGTGAATGGTTAGGGTTTATGCTCAATGATGTGTTTTGTTTGTGAATGTGAGGGGTGAAGGGGAGTAATGTGTGGTGCTTGTTTCTGCAAATGGCACATACACCGGTAGACGAGCAATGGGTGAACGTGTGTCTGGAGCCCAGACATGCTGTGCACATTTTGTTATTTAGTATATATTTTTTGCGGTCGAGTGTAGAGAGTGTTCTGAAGTGTGAGCAAGAATACATTTTATGATCTGCTTTGTTACAGAATGAGCATGTTGAAATGTTGATAGGGTTAGAGCTATGAGTTGTACTACAAGAGAGCTGATTAAAGGTGTCCCTTTTAAGTGAGATGGGTAACGAATAATCAGCGAGTGAATGTTGAATTGAAGGTTGGGTTGCGAAGAGTGTAGGCTGCATGGTTCATTTAATATGGAATGAAAGGAATGGGTCATGGCGATGATCGGAGTGTCATTTCTGTCGACAGATCTTGTGTCAGAGTTTTGTCTGGGGGGTGAATTGTTTAAATGGAGTAAAGTGTGATGTCTTTTGTGACATATGGAACATGATTTTGCCGAAATACAATTGAGGATTGTGTGTTTATAACCTAGACACCTAAAACACATTCTGTTATCTCTAATGTAGTTGTTCCGATCAGGAACGGAAAGCATCCCGAATTGGGGGCATGAATAAATTTTGTGGCCTATTTCCTTGCAAAATGAGCATGTTGAAGATGGATTAGTGGAAGTAGGGTATGCGCTAGACGAAGGTTGATTGCGTTGATCATTGTTATGAGGCTAGTTATGTTCAGGAAGCGAGTGTTGATTTGAAAGTAAGGTCATCCTGTTGGGTGGAGTGGTCACATTATAAGACTGATTACGATGGTGATGGGATGTATCAGGTTTAGGATCTTGGGTCAACAAGTTATCCAAAACGGTACATTTTTTCTCCAAAAAATCGAAAAAATTAACACTAGTAATTAAATGTTGATCAATCTCTTTTTCTTCAAGAGATCTTTTAGTACTATAGACTAATTTTGTTTTCAATATGTGAACGATTAAGGCATCGAATAAATCTTCCTTACTGATGTTTAAGTTTAATAATTATTTTACTATAGATCTAGTTTTAGATGTGAATATTCTTAATTGCTGTGCGTTACATTTTGATATATTATTACAGGCCATTAAACGGTTAAAATGGGCAGTAACAATCTGCCTTATATTATTGTATTTGGAATTTAGTAAGTCTAAATCTACATCAAAATTAGTTTCATTTACTGGTAATTGATAAATTAAATTTAGCGGGTCACCTTTCAAGTATGATTTCAAATTGTAAAATTTTCCAGTTTTGGATGTAAGCTGGGTATTATTTACTATTAATGCATTGAACAGTTCTATAAAGGCAGTATATTTTGTGCTGTCTCCAGAAAAAATCGGTATTTCTATTGATAGCAATCTAATATGTGTTTTATTATGAGAATGTAAGGTTGATTGAGTAATTTGATTAAGTTTGAAATTTAATTTATCGTAAGCATTTTGTAGTCTGCAGTGTAATGCATAATATTTTTCATTAATCTGGCTTCTATCGTCAAATTCTAATTCAGGATCTGAGGTTATGATTTCTATTTGATATTGAATCTCAGAATATTTAGAGTAGTATTTATCTAAGTTATCTATTCGGGATTTGAAAGCATACTTGTCTGACTCGTCCAAATTTTTATGGAACCAGTTATGAATACGAGTAATTGCTGCCTTACAACTAGCACGTTGTGTTTTCAAAGAATCCATTTTATCAATGATATCAATTATTTGACATAATTCAAATCAATGTGTCATGTTAGGTATTTGAGTAATATTTTATGACGTAAATGATTGTTTTCCAAAATTGATATGAGACAATGTAAAATGTCCAAACTAAATTCGAAATTATAAAATATAATAAAAATGTAATAAATTTTATCAGTCATATGTACCTTATTTGTATTGTTCGTTTACACTGCGAACCGGCTGTCTGTCTCGAAGAATTTCAATTTCCTCGTAGATTTGAACCGCCAACACTGCTCTAAAATCAGGACGAAATTCTATGAACTATCTGGTTCGATCCGGCTACAGAAGGGCCATGTTTTGCGTTTTCCTCTTTTCTAATGGTGGAAAAGCAAAATGCGGAATGTCATATTCTCCTTTATGGTAAGTGCTCCGAAGGACCCATCGTCGTAATGTGACGATAATTAATGCTTTTACATGTATGAATTGGTTATTATGTGAAAATGAAATTCGATGGTTTCATACACTTTTCTTTATATTTTTATTATTTACATTTTCTTCTTTATATACCTGCGTCACAATGAAGAATTCACAAATGCTTATTAAAAGATGCAATCATATTTTTTGTACGTTTTTATCAAGTTTATGACAATATGTGTCGTTAGACCTTTTTATTATTTTTTGTAACTTGATTAACAACGGTTTTTTATATATATGAAATGAATTGAATATGTGTTGTTATGGATATTTTTATATGTCGTTTTAAAGTGGGTGATAACAAGGAAAGTTATGTGAGAATGTAACCAATGGAAAATAGAGATTTAAATGAAACTGTCATATGACTGTTGAAAACTCAGCCGATGCATATAGTTTTGTGGAGAAAAGAAATTGTTATATAGTTATCTGTGGTTTTTTATATGAAATGAAGTTTGAATTGTGTTATACAGGGGAAGTTGAAAATAAAAATCACAGGAGAATTTGGTTATTAAATCAAATTCGAACAGCCACCGTTCCTTAAATTGTAGGAATACGAAACTACGGCTTCCACCTCAAATTCGTAAACGTTCTACTGTGTGACTCATAACTGAACTTCTCATATTAGTACATTATACTATAATGGAGAGAAATGCGTTATTTTGGCAGAGGTGAAATTTGAAGCCCGAGGGCTACAACGCACCGAGGACAAAAAAGCATCTCTCCCGAGTGGTATATACTCAAGGCCGTAGCCAGAAAACAATTTCGGGGGAGGGGGGTTGGTTTGGTAGAACAGTAGAAAAACATGAAATATAAAATAACAAAAGGAAGAAAATGGTGTGACATGATCATATATATTTATTAGAAAACCATTACAGAAATATTAACATCTTTTTACAAAATCAAATTTAGTTTTCTAGCTTTCTTTGCATCGAACAAATCAATTACCTCCTTGGTGTCGATGTCAACTCTACGGTGGATTGACATTAACGCCAAATCTTTTAGTCGTTCCTGGCTTGTGGAGTTTCTTAAATAAGTTTTGATGCGTTTCAGAGAAGAGAAAGTCCTCTCGGGGGTACATGTGGAAACAGGCAGTGTCGCCAAGACCTTTAAAAGTTTGTGAATGTTTGGAAATAAGGACTGGTTGCCTCCTACGAGAGCTTCTATAGTACATGTTGGTCCACCTACTTCAGATTCTTCCAACCATTTTATCCGCCACGTGACTAATTCAGCTTTAACAAAGTCCCATTCTAAATATTTTTTATGAAGCTCAAAGGAATTTTCTGGATATTTACTATTGATTTGTTCTTTGCAACACACAGAAGGAATTAAAATGTTGAGATATGATAATGTGGCTTTGGAATCTCGATTGAAGCTGATCAATGAAATCATTCAAAAGTGGAATCGTTATAGTAATTCTAGAATAAGTTTCTGGATCTTTTGTGTTGTAGTTTGCCCTATGCTCTTGGCGTGACTTTATTCGCGGAATTTCAATTTCTTTGTTTACAGTACAGAGCAAATTCTGTGCATTCTGGAAAAGTTCAGCAAATTTCGAATCAATATTTTGGCGAACATCATCAATAGTCTTTATGATTAAATTAACATGTTGTATAGCTGCTGTCAAATCGCAAATGGAAGATTAAAGTATTTTGCATAGTGTCAGTGTGTATGGGAACAACATTCCTAAGCAACATAAGCTTATAACAAAATCACTTGAAACGACTGATCCCAGAAAATAATTAGCCTTTGACTATGTTTCACAATCCATGTCAGTGCTTAAGTCGTCTAGTGTATCAACAATAGCTTTATCGATTTTTTTGAATCTTAACAACCTATCATTATTTTCAACCCAACGGGTCTCGCACATTGCCGTAAGATTTTTCCATTGTGTTTCGGGGAAGCTTTTTTTAATATTCTCTCTCAAGCACTTGGTTCGTTTTGCCGAGGACTTTCCAACGGATTTTATAATTACAATAGTATTCCGAATAGGCTGAACTTGGCAAAAGTGACCCAGAGCTAAATTCAATGAATGTGAGCTGCAATGGACGTATAAGGCTTCTGGATGTGACTCACGAATTACTGCCTGCACACCTTTAACCCTCCGCTACTCGCGCAGGGTATTTTAGTACCCCACGGGCATATCCTATGTCAATATCTTGGTGGGGGAATCGCGAAATTCCACGTCGCCTCGTGTATTCTTCAAGCATAGTGTGTAGATATCTGTGCTAGGGAGTGGTCGTTATCGAGTCACTAACTTTTACGAAATACGCTATTGAACCTCGTTGGGGTATTTAAATACCCCACGTGAGTGGTCGTGTCATATTTTTGGTAAGTGTACTATATACTATAAATCTGCTATTACTTGAACATAGGTTATTATATATAGGTTAAAACATGACAAATCAATCCAAGGATCCAGAACAGTGGTTGAAATGGTATGAGGAACTTGACGAGGAGCCGGAGGTATTTGGCGAAGAAGATCCCAACGAGTTCGAAGTTGACGCGATTGAAGTACAGGATGAACGCACAGATAGGGAGCAAGACGCAGATCCTGATTATATGGAAGATCCTCTAGCACAAGATGTTGCTGACGAATCTGCGAGTGCGTTCGAAGATCCGCTTACACAGGCTGATGATTCTGGTGAATCTACGGGTCCATACTTCATAGGAAAGGATAAACAGAGTAAGTGGAATAAAATGAAACCACCTTCTTCAAGAACAAAATCTCATAACATAGTTTTGAAAGTTCCTGGTCCAGTGGGCAATGCAAAAAATGCCAAGTCTTATATGGAATGTTTTTATAATTTCATTGACGACACTATGTTTGCTATAATTGTGGATTGTACCAACATATATATATATATATCGCACATTCAACAAAATTTTGCTCGAGAAAGAGACGCACAGAAAACTGATGTTTGTGAAATTAAAGCGTTTGTAGGGATTTTGTATCTTGCCGGCGTCTTGAAATCTGGTAGACAAAATGTTTTATCTTTATGGAACACGAATGGTACAGGCTTCGAACATATATTTATTACAATGACATATAACCGTTTTAGATTTCTTTGTCGATGTATCAGATTATTTGATGATATTTCTACCAGGCAGGAGAGGCGCAATTTGGACAAGTTGGCACCTATTAGAGACATATTCGAACGTTTTGTCTCAAAGTGTCAATCTTCAGTCACACCAAGTGCGTATCTAACAATAGACGAGCAGCTTGTGGCATTCAGAGGAAGATGCCCGTTTAAACAATATATACCGAGTTAACCAAGTAAATACGGGCTAAAGGTATATGCACTCGTGGATGTAAAGACCATGTATACGTATAAGTTAGAAATGTACGCTGGAGTGCAACCCGATGGCCCATACTTCCTTAGTAATAAGCCCGCCGACGTCGTCATGCGCCTCGTGGAGGATCTAAAAGGAACCGGACGCAATATTACTATGGATAACTGGTTCTCCAGTATCCTCCTGGCTTTCGAATTGCTCAGAAATAAGCTGACAATGATTGGAACTATCCGCAAAAATAAAAAGGAAATTCCTCTCGAATTTACCAATACGCGTTCTAGACCTGTACAGAGCAGCATGTTTGCGTTTAAAGACCATTGCACATTGGTTTCTTATGTACCAAAGAAATATAAGAATTTCTTACTGATTTCCACAATGCATCACGATGATGAAGTGGATGAAGCTTCTTTGAAACCAGAGATTATACTTGAATATAATCGTACAAAGTCTGAAGTGGACGTTGTAGATAAGATGTGCGCTCATTATGATGTGGCTAGGAATACCAAGCGTTGGCCACTTACAGGTTTTTTCAATATCCTCAATATTGCAGGAATTAATGCCATATGTTTATATGCACTGAACAATGGATTCCAAAAACCCACTAGAGAATGTTTTTTGAGGAGTATCGCTGAAGGATTAGTTCGTCCACAAATTCTGAAAAGAATATATGCCAAAAATATTCCAAGAAATATAAAGAAGCGGGGATTCCTTCTTCTAAATATCGAAGAACCATCAACAACTGCAAGAGCTCAAGATCCTGAAGCACATATGCCAAAGAGGCCAAGAACGGGTAAAGGAAGGTGTTATTTGTGTCCCAGAAGTCTTGACAGAAAAACCCCAGTAAGTTGCCTCAAATGCACCAAGTGGATATGTAAGAACCACCAACAAATTGTTTGCAACAGTTGCCTGAAACATGGAGCGGATGACGATTCTGAATCGGAAAACTCAGTCAATTAATGTTTTGTTGCCATTTTTTTGAATTTTTACCTTGTGCTTCTAAATGTTTATAATTATAAATTTTTGTGATTATGAAGTTTGGTTTATTTTGTAAAGCATACAAGTAGGTGTTTTTACGTAATTTGCCATATAATAAATAACCCAAAGAACTCTTTTTAATGTTTCCCATTAAAATAAAATTGGGGTATCAAAATACCCCACGCGAGTACTCAAGTAAAAAATGTAGGCGCGAGTAGCGAAGGGTTAAAACTTCCTTCCATCGCAGAAGCTCCATCATATCCTTGTCCGATTAAATATTCGCAATCTACTCCCAAAGATTTTAATTCAGTTAAAATTGCATTAGCTAAATACTTTCCTTTTGTATTCTCAACTGTTACAAAAGTTAAAAAATCTTCACGCAAGATAAACACCTTATCTTCTGGCTCGGCATATCTCACACAAATGGACATTTGTTCTTATCGTGAAACATCAGTAGTTTCGTCAACAAGGATTGAAAAAAATTTCGCAGAATTCAATCCTTGCACAATTTTTTTTGGACTATTTCATCACAAATTGCAATAAGCTCATTTTGTATGGTTGGGCTTAGGTAGGTAGCGTTCAAGGTCATATTTTCCATGTAGCGAAGGGTTAAAACTTCCTTCCATCGAAGAAGCTCCATCATATCCTTGTCCGATTAAATATTCGCAATCTACTCCCAAAGATTTTAATTCAGTTAAAATTGCATTAGCTAAATACTTTCCTCTTGTATTCTCAACTGTTACAAAAGTTAAAAAATCTTCACGCAAGATAAACACCTTATCTTCTGGCTCGGCATATCTCACACAAATGGACATTTGTTCTTATCGTGAAACATCAGTAGTTTCGTCAACAAGGATTGAAAAAAATTTCGCAGAATTCAATCCTTGCACAATTTTTTTTTGGACTATTTCATCACAAATTGCAATAAGCTCATTTTGTATGGTTGGGCTTAGGTAGGTAGCGTTCAAGGTCATATTTTCCATGTGCTTTATTAGATTCGAGTCTCCACATCTGCTTCTCATCCGTACGATAGCACGAAAGTTTCCATCATTTGTTTCTGGCACAGGATCATTAATTTTTATAGGACCAGAGTCGAACGTACCTCTCAAAGCCAATTCCTGTCGTCCACATAATTTAATTGTTTCAATAATCGGAATGAGCCGTTTCCGGTTTTCGGCTATTTGCGCTAAGTATCTGCTATCAATCTGACTCAATATATTTGGTTGAGATTTATTATACACTTTCATAAAATTATCAGCCAATAATACAGAAGATTTGTGGTACTTGGCTTTCACTCTCATATTTGAAATCATGTACAGCATCTTTCCATTTAGTAAGTGGCCTAGTAACTAAGGATTTCAATTGCTGATGAGAGCCTTTTCCTGCGCAATCTCTGGCAAATAATACACAGTATTTGCATAAAGCAACTTGTTGCCCTGTACTCGTGTAAACCAACCACGAAAAGCGTTCAATCCATTGAATTTGAAATTTTAGCTTTCTTTTATGGTCACATACTGGAAATTTGCATGTCTTTTCTGACATCCAAGAATATTTCAACAATCTGTACTTCAAATCATCATCAATTTTAATGTTTGATTCCGTATAGTATCACACATCTAAAATATGCCGAGAAACATCATTCACAGTCTCAGGAACGGCACCAGAAGTACTAGAACTACTTGTAGCAGTATCTCTGTCGATATCACTTGAACACTTATTTTCAGTAGAACCTTCACTATCAGCACAAAGTTGAGATTTTTCAAATAAATATTCGAATAATGTATTTCCTTGCGTTCTTTTTGCCCTTTCATTAATTGTTGATCGACCTGTAACAAATTAATAATTATAAAAAGCTATTATTAATTCCATTTGTACAGAAATATTTACTTCGAAAAAAAGAATCTCATTACTCATTTTACTAATTCGCAGCACTATAATTTCACACACTATTACTTAGCTTATATCGCCTTAGTCGCATTGGATCACTTAAGACACTGCCCCTCCGAGAGAGAGAGAGAGAAGTTCGTAAATGGGTTTGAGGTAGATTGGAGTTTTCTTGGTTGAGAATGTTCTTTTCTTGTTGATGCCCTGGTATAGGATAGATTTCCTCTTCAGGGCTAAGTTGGGGGTGTGTTGGGTGGTTTGATGACTGAGAAATAAAGTTGGGGTTAAAAAGTGTCTAGTAAAAATTATTAAAAAGGTGACTAGGAAAAATTTGCTTAGAAGTGTATAGGACTGAGTAATTGAGTGGGCTTTTCGCTGGAAAGTAGCTGGAGGGTTGTGCTGTATTGGGGTATATCGGGGGTTGATATCTGGAAGCAGCGAGGCTCAGAAGTGTGCGGAGGTGGTGTGACAAAAAGTGTCTAGGATGGGATTGTAAGTGTAGAAGACGATACATAGATATATTAGTTGGGCTGGCTAGGTGTCAGAAATTATGAAAATTGGGTGTTATTTACTGGTTTTGAAATGTCTCCGATATTTTAAAAGCGATGTATTAGGAATACTGAAGATTTATAATTTTTGGTTTTTAGTTATATGAAAAAGTGTATAGGAGAAATTTTTCAAAAGTGTATGGAATTTTGTATTTTGTTGGAATTTGATGGAAAGTTGCGGTGACGTGCCTTCGGCGGTTTGGGACTGTTTACGGTGGTCGGCGGTATAATAATAATTTTAAATCCAAAAGTGCGGGTGTGTCGATCGTCAGTCCATTTGGTTAGTGAATAAATTCATAGAGTATGCAGGAAAACCGCAAAAACCTGCAACACCTCCGTGCTCGACAGCGATCTTATATATTCCGCAGACGCGGCACAAGCGCCAAGTGCACAACGAAACATAGATAATAACTTGTCGCATTCTATGCCTATTGCATATTCCTGAAATGCAGTTCGAATATGTTCCCGAAGTTTCCTTGCTTGTGTATTGTGTAGTTTGCGTTGCACGTAGTTTCGCCGTTCCCTACTAGATGTCGCTGCCAGCGTCCCTATGTTTGTAGTGATTAACTATTATTTTGCGTGTAATATAACAACAGAAAAGACATTTAAAAAAAATATGTTGGGGGGGGGATCAATCCCCCTTGATTGCCCTTGGCCACGGCCTTGTATATACTATTTTTTCCACGGTCTCATTAATTTAAAAACACATATTTTGTCATTATGAAATAAGTACCGCCAGAATGATTGTATTCGGATTTGAGCATTTATTTAGTAATCGTTGAGTTATTGTCATAAATAAGAAATAAACAAACAAAGAATTGTCAAATTAAGGTGCTAGTTTGGTTTAGTTTGAAGTTTGTTTAGTGCACAATGAATAATTGTGAGTCGGAATAGAAGAGATTGTGAAGGCTGCAAATATTGCAATAAGCACTTCGCTGCCTACGGAGTTAAGATCTTTATACGATATAGCCTACAATCGGTTTTTTTTTCTTTATTTAACGTGCTCGGCTACAATGGCCACTCACACAGGTACAGTTAATTACTAACAGGAGTACATACTAATGTTAATATATAAACATATAGTAGGTACATTGTGTTAAATTTTGTGGTAAAGTTTTACATTTTTTAGGAACTGCAGTACTGTAATTGCTTCGTTAGGGTTACTCAATAATTCTTCTATGATGCAATTAAGGTGGAGCTGCTGTCTTTCTGTTAGGTATTGTTGACATTCAGTGAGAATGTGTTTGATTGTGATGCTACATTGGCCTTTTTGACAATATGGATTGTTGCTACGGGACATAAGGTGACCGTGGGTGAGTTTGGTTTGTCCAATTCGTAGTCTTCTCATCACTGCTAAGTTTTGTCTCGAAAGTTTAGAAGGTTCGGTGAGGTATGGGTGATTTATTGAAGGCTGGATATTGTGTAGGCTTGAATTGATGGAATTCTAGTGTTGTTGCCACAGGCTTTTGAATTTGTGTTTGATGAATTGCTTAATATCTTTTGCCGTTTGTATAGTGTTATCGGTGTTGATAAGTGTTGTGGTGTTTTTAGCTAGCTGATCGGCCAGTTCATTGCCCTCAATACCAATATGGGATGGTATCCATATGATGGTAACTGTTATGTTTTGGGAAGTGATTAATTGGTAGGTGTCGTGTATATTTTGTACAAGAGAATGTTCGGTGAAAATATGTTTAATGGAGTTAATTGATGCAAGAGAATCAGTACATATACAAACGTTCTTATGAGGTAAGGATATGTGCTTGAATGCTTGTAGGATACTGAATAATTCTCCGGTGTGTACACTACAGAATGAGGATATCGTGGATGAATATATAGGGCATTCTGAAGTTGTAACTGCACATCCCACTCCTGTCTCATTTTTTTTTTGAATTTGGTAAGGGATGTGTTGATTTGTGGAATGTTTTTTGTCCAAGGGGGGATTAAAGAGAGGGGTATTGGAGTTGTTTGTGAGATATCGACTTTAATAGGCATTGATTCTATATTCATCGGTATCGTTTTTATTATAGGAGTTGGTGACATATTGGGAATGTTGTGATTGATTAGTATTATTAGGTTGTATACGGGGTTAGATGGATCGTAAGATACAAAAACTGCGTAATTTAGTAGTAGTGGTTGGCGCCTTATCCACAAAGGTGGTTCATTTGCTTCGCAATAAAGGCTTTCTGACTTACTGGAGCGGAACGCTCCAAGGCATAGGCGGAGGGCTGTATTTTGCAAAGAATTCAGTAGATTGATTTGTGATTTAGACGCAGAAGTGTATATGAGGCAGCCGTAATCAAGCTTCGGTCGAATTAGTGCTCTGTACACTTTTAGAAGAGAGTTTTCATCAGCACCCCAGTGATAATTAGGAAGCGTTTTAATGAGGTTTAGTCTTCTACACCCCTCCTTTTATATTTCGAGGATGTGTTGTTTCCATGAGAGACGGGTATCGAATACCACACCCAGGATTTTGCAATGGTTGATTACTGGGAGAGGCATGTTGTTGATTGAAATGTTGGGTACTGGGGGTAATGAATGTTTACTAAATCTGATGATTTTGGATTTTGTCGGGGATAATCTTAATCCCAGTTGGCTTGTTTTGGTTTGTAGAGTATTTACTGCAGTTTGAATGAGGGAAGAAGTAGTGATCATTGATTGCCCGTGACAATAAATCACTAGGTCGTCGGCGTACATTGCATGTTTGATGGGAGCAGTGAAGTAGGAGTAGAGGTCATTTGTTACAAGGTTAAATAAGGTGGGGCTTAGCACAGAGCCTTGAGGTACTCCATCTGTTTGGGTGTACGTTGTTGAAACAATACCGTTAAGACTTACTCTAAAGAACCTAAGAGATAGAAAGGTTTCAATGAATTTAAACATGTTTCCATTGATATTGTAAAGCAATAATTTATTGAGTACTGTTTGCCTATTTATGTTGTCGAATGCACTTTCTATATCAAATGAGGCGAGTATGATTTCTTGTTTTTTGTTTAACGCTGTAGCAATGTGTGTTTGAAGCATAATCAAATTATCTCGAGTTGATCGATTTCGTCGGAATCCAGACTGTTCTTTCAATATAATCTTGTATTTATCTAGGTACCAAACAAGTCGCTTGTTAATCATTATTTCCATAATTTTACACATAGTGCATTTTAGTGAGATGGGTCTATAGGACTTAGGTGAGGTAGTTGCTTGGTCAGGTTTTTTAATAGGTATTATAATGGATAATCGCCATTGGGATGGAAATTTTTTGGAGGACCAGATTAGGTTAAATAGTTCCAGAAGTTTTAGTGGTCCTAAGGTATCGAGATTTTGGAGAGAAATTTATGGCAGGTCATCAGGCCCAGCTGCATTTTTTTGCAGGATTTTAATGCAGTAGTAAGTTCTTGTGGAGAGAAGGGTATATTGAGGGATTCTATGTCAAGTTTGATTAGAGAAGGGCCTGATGACATAGCTTTTGCAGTGGTCGGGAAAATTTTACTACGGAATTTAGCTTCGTAATGTTTGGTCATAATTTCAGCTATTTCTTAGTTATTATTTATTATATTTCCATTATATATGAGATTTGGTATTTTACTATTGTTTTTTTCCCTTGAATACACTTAATTTTTTTCCAAACCTGATTTGGAGGAGTACTTTCATGTAGGGATGAAATGTAGCTTTTCCAGGAGGATTTTATACTCTGCTTTATAATATATTTGGTTTTTGCTCTGGCTCTCTTGAGTTTAATCAAATACTCGGGTGTTCTGTTCTGTGGATACAGTTTTAATGTCAGTTTTTGCTGTTCTACAGTACTTTTACAGGAAGGATTTCACCAGGGAACAGTTTTGTGCCCGAAGGAATGTTTAGTTTTACCTATGTGGGTCTCAGCAGCAGATATAATGCATGTTGTAAAGAGCAGTATGTTATTATCCATATTTTCAGATGAAATGAGGGAGGATAATATAGTTTCTGTTTGAGACATATAACTGTCTCAATTAGCGCTGTTTAGTTGCCTATATGTTCATGTTGAAATTTGTTGGTTAGTAGGTTCATCGGAAGATATGACTATAGGAAAATTATTGCTGTCATACAGATCGTCTTCAACGTGCCAAGTTAGTAAAGGGGCCGACTTAGGGTCGCATAGGCTTAGGTCGATAGCAGAGAAAGACCCAGAGGAAATATTGAGATGAGTATTGGATCCTGTGTTTAGTAGGCATGAGCTAGAGCAATTTATTACATTTGCGATGGTTCTTCCTCTGTCAGATATTAAATTAGATCCCCATAGGTTATTATGAGCATTAGAGTCGCCTACTAGTATGTATGGATGTAGGAGTTAGAAGATGAGGTTTACTAATTCCACTTCTGTAAGCGAATAGTTAGGTGGAATATATACGCTACAGACAGTTAGTTTATTTGGGCACCAAATAGTTACTGCTATAGCTTCAAGATCGGTGGTAAGAGGCAATATCGGTGAGCATAGTTCGTTAGAGGTGAATATAGATGTACCACCGCCAGCTTTATTGCAGTTTTCACGTACGTAGTGATAGCCTTCAAAGTTTTTTAATTGGGGTAGTTTAGAGACTTTTGAGTTTGTTTGTTGGAGGCATAATATTTGGATGTTTTGCTCGGATATAAGTTGTTGGATTCTTTCCAGACGTGGAAAGAAACCGTCAAATGATATTTAAATAGAGAAAAAAATGCTTTGCGAGTAATTGTGTGTACTTATGTTGATTGCTGGTCGTGTTGGTACTGATGTTTATTTAGCTCATCATCAGTTAGATTTTCAGATATACAGCTGCTTTTATCATCGGATGAATCTTCAGCATTAAATTGATGTTTTATTTTGTTTTGAATTCTCGAGATTCGATTTTTAAGGGATCGTTCTTTGGTTTTGGAGCGTAGGAGTGATAAATCGTTTGGAAGTCCTCGAATATTTGGAGTGAAGGAAAGAGCTTCGTTGAATGGGTCTGAGCTGCCAAATGAATTTTCTAGGAAGACAGTCAGTTGGGTTTAAGTGAGAACGAGATCAGTCGGTTTATTTTTAAGGATATCGTGTAATGCAGTATTGATACTGGTTGTCAGTTTGAAATCTTCTTTGGGAGATGTTTTAGGTTTTTTTAAAGTAGGCTTAGGTATATTTTGGGATAATGTAAATGATGGGGGAGGCATTTGGTTTTCTGTGGGGGTTGAAGAGGGGGAAAGTTGAGGCGGAGTTTCCGTGTTGCTGGCCGAGGCTGGCTCTTTTTCGACCATGAGTTAAATAGTCGAGATTGGGGAGTTGTCCTGGGTCCGTTGATTTTGTATTAGTTTGGTTGTTTGAGCTGCGGCTACGTAAGATTTTGTAATAGTGTAGATTGAGTGTTAAAGATGAGGATGGTTGATTTATGTAAGAGGTCCTGGATGGTGAAAACTAGGTTCTTCAGTTGATGAAGAAGATGTAGAATCTCACTTTTTCACATTACTGTAAAAAGAAATAAAAACTCATAATTAGTAAATGTATTGTTTAGACGACCGATAATCGATGTTTACTCGAAGGCTGCCTAAATATGAATCCGAGAATGTTTTGCTGGCATACTTCAGTGAAAATGCAAAGAATTACAAGTCCTCCACATTACGGGCGCAATATTCTATGGTTAAGTCATGCTTGATAATTTACGACAACATAGATATACACAAATTCCCCAAGCTAATCGCATTTTTGAAAACAATCGGTGACGGATATCAAGCGAAAATATTGACAAAGGGTGAAATCGAACGTTTTCTATTAAGTGCAGATGACAAAGAATTCTAAATGATTAAGGTAAGATTACTTTCGTTGTTAGGTATTTCAATTATTAAGTATTTTGATTTTTTATAGGTTGGATTAATTCTGAGGATTGCCGGAGCTTGTCGAACTGATGAACTAGTCAATTTAACTGCAGATGATGTTGAGGATGTAGGCTCTTCCTTGATTGTAAAAGTTCCAAACACTAAGACAAAGATTCCACGAACCTTTGTGGTTACCGATGTGGGAAATATGCTTGAATTGTTTCGAAAATACCTGTCCCTTCTCGTCCCCCCCACGTCAAGCATAAGCGCCTTTTTTGTACTACAAAGCAGGAAAATGTAGTGCGCTGCCAGTTGAGAAGAATAATATGGGCAAAATTCCGAGTGTAGTAGCCTTGTATTTAGAATAACCTGATGCTGCATGTTATACTGGTCACTGCTTACGAAGATCTTCAGCGACATTACTGGCATATGCTGGTGTGAATATCACGACAATAAAGCGTCATGCTGGTTGGAAATCAACGACAGTCGCTGAGGGCTATGTCGAGAACTCCATCGAAAATAAGACCAAAATTGCTAATCAGGTTTCAGTAGGTACGACTACTAGCGCAATCACAAAAACTGTTAATGTGAGCGAAAGTAATATCCCTTCTAATATTAATTTTGGAAATTGTACAAATGTAACATTTAATTTAAATGTCAATTAATAATTTCAATGTTATCTTCTTTTTTCATGAAAAACGTTCTCCATGATGTAAACTCCCTTGGGAGTATTATACTCCCTTGGGAATAATGGACTACTCTTGTTTTAATTTTGATGTCATAGAAACTGATTTCTACTCTCGACCGTGGAAAAAACCATTTTGTTTGCTGAAATCTCGTAACTTCCAAAATTATTCAAATATGCGCTTTCTTTCCTTCTTAGTGAATTTTTGGTTACACTGTTTTTTACAGTGACAAGTAGCGTTTCTAAAACTCCCCTTTGGAATTTCCTTGCCATTTACCGAATGGTAAGCGGAGTTTCTTAAATTAAACTTTTTCTTTTTTACCATGTATCTCAATATTTTCTTTCTTTTTCTTCTTCTTTCTTTAGTTGCTCGCTCGTTTTCTTCAATAAGCCTGCTGGTTTCAGGAATTGACGAATAAAAAGCAGCAACTACATCCGCCTAGTTTAAATCAGAGTTTTCTGCAACGAAAAATGTAACATATCTTTCGATCAATGGGTTTTTAATGTTAATAAGCATATTTTTCAGATTAATGAATATTTAACAAAATATAGAGAAGCAAATTCAAGTTTGGCAGCTTCTTGAACAACCTTATAATGAAAAAAAATCAAAACATATCGATTCAAACGAGTTTATGTTATGTTATTTTTAACTGAAGTAGTTGCGAAGGCACATAGTCGGAGGTTGATTCAGAATTGTCCATATATTCGTCTGAATCCATTATTTTGCCAGGCGAAAAATATTTACATCCTCAACCATCTTATCAAAACCGTGCCAACCGTGATTTAAAAGTTCCCAACATATTAAATTAAATGTAACAAAACTTGTACGAATAAACTTATTATTATAAAATGCATAAAATTATATAAAATCAAGACACAATTTTTTCAATGCACATAACAACTTCAAAATACACAGTATTCTATATCTCATCGCAAATAAACAGAATAATACGTGGTACCTTACTCAATGAAAAGTAAGCAAATTCACTAGGTTTTCACTTTCTACCAATAAAATACAAAATCCCTACTAATTTCGTCACTACGTTAAAAAATCTCCAATTTGAGGAAAAATCGACACCTTTGGCAACATAGGCTTGAACTGTGTTACTCCATAGACAAATCCAATAAGTATTATTTGCTCTATGGTTTATTAATGTGTTAACAAAGAGTATTATAAATATTGAGTAAAATGAATGAAGAATTGGAATCTATAATTTATATTCAATCCTTACACTTGTGCTAAATATTGTATATTACGATTATACCATTCAGTATATTTTTGATGATATGCAGCAACATATTTTCCATATCGATCGGTATTTGACATTTTTACACTTGCTTATCAATATACAGTATCCGCCAAAATAAACAGTACCGAAAATAAAAATTAATTTTTAATTTCTGTAATTTAAGTGTTCAAAATGTTCACCATTTCGACGCAAACAAGCTTCATATCGATTTTGTGAGTCAATAAACATATTTATAAAAAGTGGTTGATGTAACTGCCGAAAAATATTTTGTATTCTTTCCCGTTAGTTCGGCAATATTCGCCGGCGGATTTTCCGAGTGAAATATTTTGTCCTTCATTATGCCCCAAATGTATGCGTCAGGTGGCGTCAGATCAGGTGAATGAGAAGGATATTCGAAGTCTGTTCCCCGAGAAATTATTCTATTATCGAAATGCTGACGGAGTAAGTCTAAGGTGCGCACAGCTGTATGGCTCGTTGCACCATCTTGTTGGAACCATTGTGTGCGAAACTGTAGATTTCGTCCACGGCAAAAGTTATTTAGATCTCTCTCAAAAGGTATAATAATTTTCTCGCTATAACGCTCTTGGTTGACAGTAAGTGGATTCTGATTATCATCTTCAACGAAATAAGGACCAATCATTCCATGACCAGATACCGCGCACCAAACGGTAACTCGAAGACTGTGGAGTGGTTTCTCTACAATGACATCAGGACGTTCAAATCCAAGGAATCTGGTTGTTTGTCGATTGATATAGCTGCTAAGATGAACGTGACTCTCGTCTGAAAACCATATGTTTTTCAAAAATTCGGGATCTTCGTAAATTAAACTCAACATGCGACCACAGTAAATTTCTCTTGCACGTTTGTCCGCAGCATTTAGTCGTTGTCCAACTTGAATACGGTATGGATAACCACCTATTGATTTGAACATGCGACGTAAAGACGTTTCACTAATGTTGAGTTTACATGCAGTTCTTAGAAGACTTCTTTGAGGTGATTGCACAACTTGGTTAAAAACACGTCCTTCATTTTCGTTAGTGCATACTGTTTTTCGACGACCTGAAGAACCTTTACGTTGACACAATACACTACCAGTGCGATGAAATTTTTCAACAACAGCTAACATCACACTTTTACTAGGAGCTGCTTTATTAAATTTTTGTTGATATTTTATTGACACCTGTTCTAAGCTTGGACCATCATTACGACCATTTCCGTATGAACGAAAATAATGCTCTACCAAAAAAACTTTTTCTTCCGTTGTTAGAACCATTTTTAAATCAAATTTAACAGCAGCGTACTATTAATATATCAACTAATAACAATTAAGTCAAATATGACAAATCCATATTACATAAACAACTCCACAGCACTCTCTGTTTGGGTACTGTTTATTTTGGCGGATACCGTAATTATTAACAGTAACAATTAAATTTAGGTTGCATTTGTATTTTATTTGCAAGACGTTCCAATTTAGACGCCGGAATACATCTTTCATGGAAGCTACAAATTTGAGCGTTGCATTTAGTCACGTGACAGCTTTTGAAGCTCATTTTTTGAGCTTCCAGCGTCACGTGAAAATGTGCCTTGAGGCGTCTGGAATAGGTTTTTCGTTTAAACTTGAAAGGTGAGTTAAATTTGTCGGTAAAGAAATATTTTGATTAATGAGAAAATTTAGAAATATATTCATTTGATATTGGTGTAAAAAGCTGAATGGTTAAGATCAGATATTGAATTATTGTCACATGAACATATAGAAGAGCCTATAATTCCTATTTTAGCAAGGTGCGCAGGAAAGATACCATGATTTAGTTTCATTCTAGTTACTATTGTAGTATAGTATTTATTTGTATTGTATTCTTGAATATGTGGTATTGTTCTGTGTGTTGCTGGAAGTATAAGTGTGTATGAGTTTTTAGACTCTTTTACGTATTCCTGCCATACACTATTCCAACTATGAGTGATTTGTGTTTCAAGTGACGGCAATAGGTCAAGTGTGGTATAAAAATCGAAAACCTTGTTTTCCAAAACTGCCTTTTTGGCAAGGCTATTTACAATTTCATTGCCTTTAATGCCAGCATGTCCTTTTACCCAGATGAACGTTATTTTGGTATCAGAATTACTTAATAGGTATAGATAGTTTCTAATATTCCATAAAAAAGAATTTTTCACCTGATTATATAATTTTTTAGTTCCTATAGTTTCCACTGCTGCTTTTGAATAGGTTATTATGAGACTATTGCGAATTTTGTTCTCAAATATATAAGTGAGGGATTGCCATATTACATACATTTCCGCTGTATAAATTGAACATATATCGTGTAAACGCATTTTAACAGAAAAACATTTATTCGAATGATAAAAGGCACATCCAGTTCCAATATGTTTTTGTTAACTATGTTTGATAGTGAATATAAGTGGAATATGATGTTAGGTTCAAACATACATGAGTCATAGCTGAATCTGAACATCGGATATTTGTCGACAGTATGAATTAACTTCTGAAATTTATTAGTAAAAATAAAAGCATCGACCAAAGGTGGATTATTTTTAATCTTCCAATATATGTTTGTTAAACGTTGTGTCGTGAGATAAGCAAGATTATTGAAATTATTGCAGCAATCTTTTTATCTAATTTTGATCAAATATTTATTTGCCAGATATTCGCGTCTAATTGCTAATGGAGGTTCTAGAGATTCAACTAAGATTGCATCAGTTGGGGATGATCTCCTTGCTCCTATACATATCCCTAGAGCTTTAAATTGAATGCGATCTACAATTTGTAGATTTGTTTGCTTGCAGAACCGTACAAAGTCGATCCATAATCCAGAATTAAGCGGATGTATGATCTATAAAACATTGATGAAATGGCCACACCAACACCAAACTATAAACTAGAAACACATCTTAACATGTTTATCCCTTTTTCACATCTACATTTGATATATTCAATATGTTTCGTCCATAACAACTTACTATTCAGGAATATGCCTAGGTATTTATAATTATTCAACACTGGAATTGTGTGTTCAGAGATGAGCACTGTTGGGGGTGGCTGATATTGATGTCACGTGAAAAAAAAACCAGCGCATTTTTCAGCCGATATGTTAAAACCTAAGTCTAATTGTATTCATCATGTTCTCCAGAACACACAAGCACTCTTGGTGTGAATTTTGGATAGTGGAATAGGCAAAATCATCAGCATACTGAACTTTATAACAAGAATCATCTCCTATCTGATGCAATTCTGTTGTACATAAATTGAAAAGAAAAGGGCTCAAAACAGATCCTTGCGGTAGACCTTGAGACAATACCCTCGGACAATGAAGTTCATTCTTATGATCTCTGAGGTAGATTTTCCGATTTATGTACAGATTAAAAATATTGGTCGCTTCTTTATTACCAAAGCCGAATTCTATAAGTTTTTTTGTTAGTATATTTAAATCTACCGCATCATATGTCGATAAATAGAGAAGCAAGATATTTGTTTTCAGAAAAACTTACTTGTACGTGATTAACTAATTGTGTTATAGCATATATCGTGCCGTAACCCTTACGATACCCATATTGTGTTGCCGGAAGAAGTTGATTGTTTTCTGTAAACCATTCTAATTGTAGGAATTTCCCATAAATTCCTAACTTTTTGGAATGTTCATTAGACTCTCGTGAGGGCTGAGAAACTGTAAAAAATAAATACTGAAACAGTGATATGTATATAAGTGCGATTTGATTGCTCGGGAAATTAAAGACAGTCCGGCAACAGCGCGCGAAGCGAGTTCTGAATCTAGAATGGTCAACTGCTGGCCGTTTTTACTTCAACGACACCTCGCTCAAGGGGGGTGTATAGGATTAGGAGCCGGTTTGGAAGTGTTTATAAACAGCATATTTTGAAGAAACCTGTGTTTATTTACATGTCGGGTTTTTGTTACCTCAATAATACATGGTATAATAAATACATCGTTAAGTTTGAGGATATTTGATTATTGTAATTATTAGTTATAAATAGGTACACTTTCTTACACTGTTAAAAATAATTTACAGTTTGCTCAATATTAGATACTTTGTTTAATATTGATTATCTTTTTGCGTTTACATGCAATTTTAGTACTCTGTGAAAAATAAATCACAGTATTTTCTTCATTATTACTATGAATATTTGATTCGTGTATTTAGTCCTAGATAGGTACATTTTCTTACACTGTTAAAAGTAATTTACAGTTTTCTAAATATTAGATATTTTGTTTATCAATTATCTATGTGCGTTTATATGCATTTTTAGTACACTGTGAAAAATAAATCACAGTATTTTCTTCATTATTACTTTGGATATTTAATTAGTGTATTTAGTTATAAGTAGGTACATTTTCTTACACTGTTAAAAGTAATTTACAGTTTTCTAAATATTAGATATTTTGTTTATCAATTATCTATTTGCGTTTACATGCATTTTAGTACACTGTGAAAAATAAATCACAGTATTTTCTCCATTGTCCTTTGGAGGTCAGAATATTGATAGACTTGATCATTATAAACCGTCAAAAAGGAATAAGCAGACTTAGGTTTATGCTGGGAGGAGTTAGCATTTCTCAAAGGGATAGGACCCGCGATAACATATCCCAGGTGAGTATCTATGAAGGAAGGAGAATAAGGATCCGTTTTAAGTACGGTCCCCTTAAGCAGGTAATGATATAAATCACAGCCAATAAGAAGATCTATTGGACCGGATTCAAAGAATAAAGGGTCAGCTAGCTCAAGTTTTATATGGGATGGAATTTTAAAATTAGAAGGTGAGATAGAAGATTGTGGTAAACTATTTGTTATTTTATCTATGACCGAGCAAGATATAGTGAAAGTACTGTAAGGTGCAATTTGAGAATTAAATGTGATATCTACCACTTCTCTACTATAGGTGTAGTTATTGCTACCTAATCCGGAAATATTAAGAGTTTGTTTTCGAGAGACTAAATTCAATTTTTGTACAAAGGCACGGTTAATAACGCTCATTTGACTAGCGGAATCAAGAAGAACTCGTCCAACCAAACACCGACCATTGAAACCGTTAACATTCACTAAAGCCGTAGGCAATAGTACAATACTGTCTTTTGCTGACATGGCAGTCAAAGCAGTTTGATATCTCACTGACTCCGGAGGTTCAGGTGATTGATTAGGTGATGCAGAACTGGTATTTATGAAATTAGATCTATTAATTTGATCTGGGGACGTATTATTATGTACATTAATAGGAGAGGGGTGATTATTTACATTGGATAGAGAGGTTACATTGGGGCTTCCGGAAGAGGAGGCTCTAGGATTATTACGATTGTTAGAGTTGTTTGGCAATCTGTTCTGACTGTCAAAATGTAAGTAGCTATGATGAGACTTATTGCAAGTTGCACATCTCCTAAGGGATTTACAATCGGTAGTACTATGGGTACTATTCAGGCAATTTACACAAAGTTTTTTAGCTTTGACTAACTGATACCTCTCTTGAGGTGATAAGGACATAAATTTGGAACAACCGTATATAAGATGAGAGGGGTCTGAACAATGAAGACAGCTCGGTTTATTAACCCGAGAAGAACTAGAATGGTACTGTTGCGAAGAACTTAAACTAGATACCAATGTCACCCTATTTTTACTAACATTATTAGACTTGGGGTTGAATTTACCCTTAGTGTTGGTTTCAAAAAGATTTAAATTTTCCAACATTGATTGGCGTTGCTGTAGAAAATCAAAGAAATATTCAGCTGTAGGGATAAGCTCTGGCTTGCGCTCACTTTCGAAGGCTCGTCTTGAATTAAAATCAAGTTTTTGCTCCATTAAAAATATTATTAATGACTCAAAATTTACTTCCGGCGATAAATTCATATTTTTAATCAATTCAAATGTCTTACGCGTCGATATCTGAAATTCGCGCAACTCGACCGGAGTACTTTTCAAGACAGGTTTTTGATCCACCAAAGTTTGGTACAAAGAATACAGTAATTTATATTTATCGTCATATGCCTTTTTAAGAATATTTAAGGCAATATTCAAATTTTGATTTGTTACGCTTAAGGACTCAATCATTTCCAAAGGTGGTCCACGTAACAGCCCTTTAAGGTAATAAAACTTTTCACCCTCCGACTTTAAATTATTATTATTAAGTACCAGTGCTGTGAACAGGTCGATAAAGGATGGCCACTCTGATGCAGCCCCTGAAAAAGGTTTAATGTTAATTTTAGGTAACACGACATTAGATACATCGTTTGGCCTAGTATTTAAATTGAGTGATTCTTTTTGCTTATTTTCTATTAGAAGTTCAAGCATAGCAATACAACTTTCAAAACGGTCGGCGACAACGTTCTCGGCCTCATCGTCGGAAGAGTAGTTGTCGTCGTCCGGGTTAGATAATGAAACGATTTCCAATTGGACTTTTTGATAATTGTCATAGTGACCAGATATGCTTTTAAGTTTGACTTTAAGTATATCTGGTCACTATGACAATTATCAAAAAGTCCAATTGGAAATCGTTTCATTATCTAACCCGGACGACGACAACTACTCTTCCGACGATGAGGCCGAGAACGTTGTCGCCGACCGTTTTGAAAGTTGTATTGCTATGCTTGAACTTCTAATAGAAAATAAGCAAAAAGAATCACTCAATTTAAATACTAGGCCAAACGATGTATCTAATGTCGTGTTACCTAAAATTAACATTAAACCTTTTTCAGGGGCTGCATCAGAGTGGCCATCCTTTATCGACCTGTTCACAGCACTGGTACTTAATAATAATAATTTAAAGTCGGAGGGTGAAAAGTTTTATTACCTTAAAGGGCTGTTACGTGGACCACCTTTGGAAATGATTGAGTCCTTAAGCGTAATAAAACTTTTCACCCTCCGACTTTAAATTATTATTATTAAGTACCAGTGCTGTGAACAGGTCGATAAAGGATGGCCACTCTGATGCAGCCCCTGAAAAAGGTTTAATGTTAATTTTAGGTAACACGACATTAGATACATCGTTTGGCCTAGTATTTAAATTGAGTGATTCTTTTTGCTTATTTTCTATTAGAAGTTCAAGCATAGCAATACAACTTTCAAAACGGTCGGCGACAACGTTCTCGGCCTCATCGTCGGAAGAGTAGTTGTCGTCGTCCGGGTTAGATAATGAAACGATCTCGAATTGAAACATTTGTGTCGGAGCTGACTGGCTCCGAAGAGGTCACCCAACTGAGAGCGACTTGAGAGTCGGACCATAAATTTATGGAAGAGATGTGAAGAGAAATGCACAGAATCTGAACTATTCTGCGAGCTAAAGTGGACAATAGCTCCATTGCACACAGCTCTAACTTGGGAATAGTTAAAGTAATTTTCAAAGGATTCACACGAGATTTAGCAGAAATTAGGCGAGAGGATCTAGAATTATCAGCGTAGATCGCTACTAAATAGAGACACCCTCCGTATGCCTTTTGACTGGCATCGCAAAACCCGTGGAGAGAACACGAAGTAATAATTTTTTGGTTAAATAGGTATCTGGGTACTCGGAGGTGAGCAGCTTCAGTTAATAAAGAAAGGAATTTATTAAACTGAGTAATTATGGATGTATCGGAAATGGGAACATCCCACCCTATCTGGGATTTCCAGACCGATTGCATTAACAGTTTGCCAAACACGGTCAGATTGTTTACTAACCCAAGAGGGTCAAATGTACTGGCGACGGTACTTAATATCCTTCGTTTCGTTATATGAGAACAATCAGCCAACTTGGCAGTTTGGATGTGTAAAATATCAGACGCAGGATTCCATTTTAGTCCTAGAATTTTGCTTGACGAATCGTCAAAACTACGATCCAATTCAGCGTTAGGTAATTCATCGATTGACTGTAAAAACTTGAATGAATTTGATTGCCATTTGTGAAGTTGGAACTCATGTTTTCCAAGCATATTTGTCAATTCGGCATAAAGAGCCGGTAAGTCCATTTCCTTATTGGTTCCAGTTAAGATATCATCCATGTAGGTTTGATGAAGAATAGCCTGCTGCGCATTTGGACAATCGGGACTATTTAAGGCAATGTCTTTCAAGACTCGGGTGGCCAAGAAAGGGGCACAGTTCTGTCCGAAACTAAGCCTCGATAATTGGATACATTGAAGGGGTTTCGTGGGGTTATCCCTCCACAGTATGTTTTGGAGATAGCGTTGCATGGGATTGATATCTATGAATCTATACATCATTTTGATGTCAGCACACAGGACATATCTATAGCATCTAAATCTGCACAAAATGTCGAATAGGTTATCCTGAACTTGGTATCCCTTCGACGTTAAATCATTAAGAGAGAAACCTGAATCGGTTTTAGCCGAAAAATCGAATACGATTCGAAGTTTGGTGGATGCGCTTTCCTCACGTATCACCGCCCTATGGGGTATAAAATACTTGAAATCGTTAGACACAGTGTTATAGAAAGACAGAGGAATGACTTGAGCATGATTGAGTGTTAGATATTCTGAAATTACTTTTTTATATTCAGAGAAAAGGGTAGGATTAGCATTGAATTTTCTTTCAAGAGAAGAGAATCGTTGGATGGCTATACCGAATGACTGGCCTAGTTTTTTATTCTGATTTGCGAGTAGAGGCATATCTACCTGATACCGCCCCGATGGTAGGATAACGGTTGTATCCCGAAATAGTTGTTCAACATATTCCTCGCTGGGATCTTGTGATGGACATTCGGGAATTTCCTCAAGCTCCCAGAATTTCTCCATTGTCCTTTGGAGGTCAGAATATTGATAGACTTGATCATTATAAACCGTCAAAAAGGAATAAGCAGACTTAGGTTTATGCTGGGAGGAGTTAGCATTTCTCAAAGGGATAGGACCCGCGATAACATATCCCAGGTGAGTATCTATGAAGGAAGGAGAATAAGGATCCGTTTTAAGTACGGTCCCCTTAAGCAGGTAATGATATAAATCACAGCCAATAAGAAGATCTATTGGACCGGATTCAAAGAATAAAGGGTCAGCTAGCTCAAGTTTTATATGGGATGGAATTTTAAAATTAGAAGGTGAGATAGAAGATTGTGGTA
Organism: Galeruca laticollis; assembly: GCA_963921935.1. Lineage (NCBI taxonomy): Eukaryota > Metazoa > Arthropoda > Insecta > Coleoptera > Chrysomelidae > Galeruca > Galeruca laticollis. The sequence continues at coordinate 16,098,027 of OY998183.1, read as the reverse complement.
AACTATTTGTTATTTTATCTATGACCGAGCAAGATATAGTGAAAGTACTGTAAGGTGCAATTTGAGAATTAAATGTGGTATCTACCACTTCTCTACTATAGGTGTAGTTATTGCTACCTAATCCGGAAATATTAAGAGTTTGTTTTCGAGAGACTAAATTCAATTTTTGTACAAAGGCACGGTTAATAACGCTCATTTGACTAGCGGAATCAAGAAGAACTCGTCCAACCAAACACCGACCATTGAAACCGTTAACATTCACTAAAGCCGTAGGCAATAGTACAATACTGTCTTTTGCTGACATGGCAGTCAAAGCAGTTTGATATCTCACTGACTCCGGAGGTTCAGGTGATTGATTAGGTGATGCAGAACTGGTATTTATGAAATTAGATCTATTAATTTGATCTGGGGACGTATTATTATGTACATTAATAGGAGAGGGGTGATTATTTACATTGGATAGAGAGGTTACATTGGGGCTTCCGGAAGAGGAGGCTCTAGGATTATTACGATTGTTAGAGTTGTTTGGCAATCTGTTCTGACTGTCAAAATGTAAGTAGCTATGATGAGACTTATTGCAAGTTGCACATCTCCTAAGGGATTTACAATCGGTAGTACTATGGGTACTATTCAGGCAATTTACACAAAGTTTTTTAGCTTTGACTAACTGATACCTCTCTTGAGGTGATAAGGACATAAATTTGGAACAACCGTATATAAGATGAGAGGGGTCTGAACAATGAAGACAGCTCGGTTTATTAACCCGAGAAGAACTAGAATGGTACTGTTGCGAAGAACTTAAACTAGATACCAATGTCACCCTATTTTTACTAACATTATTAGACTTGGGGTTGAATTTACCCTTAGTGTTGGTTTCAAAAAGATTTAAATTTTCCAACATTGATTGGCGTTGCTGTAGAAAATCAAAGAAATATTCAGCTGTAGGGATAAGCTCTGGCTTGCGCTCACTTTCGAAGGCTCGTCTTGAATTAAAATCAAGTTTTTGCTCCATTAAAAATATTATTAATGACTCAAAATTTACATCCGGCTCGAAGGACCAATAAAAACTATGTACGAGAAGGGAAATTCGCCTTAGCGATATTTGGCTGGTTCCTCTAAGTTTAGTTGGTTGATCCTTTCCTTCCCGACATGTTTTTGAGTATTTTAAAACAAGAAGACTCGCCAACCTTTTGTTGACGGGAACGCTGAAATTGTCGTTGAGAATAAAGGAGTAATAAAAATACGGCTCACTCACAATCCCTCTATTTGAATTCTTACAAGAACGAAGTACCAAACTTTAGTATTGGATACGGCAACAGCGCTAAACTACCGTTGAACCGGTCTAGGCGACCATGCGAATTCAAACAATAATTTTTAATAAAAATAGTACTTACAATACAGAAATTCACCGACCAATGTCGGAAAAGCACTTCACGTCATATTTACACTCTCATTTGTTGCAGTTACATTAAATTGATAAACGAAATTAGGTATGTATTTAAACCAATGAATCAACACTTGATCATATCGTCACAAGAGGTGAGCCAAGACTACTGATTGCCTTTCGTTGGCGGTAATTTTGCGGCTTATGGCGCGGGAGGTACCAATTGGTTCCGTGAACATGAATAAAAGGCGCGGAGATTTAAACTTCGAACCTTTCGCTTAATGTTAAATTAAGATCCATTGTAGGAATTTATGGGAAATTCCTACACTAATCGCGCTTTGATCATTCGCTCAAACGTTTTTATAATGGTGGAAAATGAAGGAATTGGCCGGAAGGATGTCGCAATAGAGCTATCCTTTAAAAGTTTGGGTGATAAGGCAATAACTACGTCTTTTATGGTTCCTATGTAATCATTCTGTAACCACCAGCTGTTAAAAATATCTTAAAGATTCGTTTTTGCTATTTTGAGAAGGGTTTCTATCATTTTATATGTTAAATTGTCTTTACCAGTCGCAGTATTTCTGGAAGTTTTGACAGCGTGCATTTTAAATGGAATTTCTAAATAAGAATTTGTCTTAAAGATGTGTGATGGATCAAGTTCGAGTTTATTTTGGACAGTTGCAGGACAAATTGAATCAAATATTTTTTCAAGCAATTGTGGTGATAGAGGAGTACGATTATTTTGAAAATGTTTATTTGAAATTCATTTTATGAAATTCCAAATTTTAGTTTGGGCAGTATTCCTATTAATAGAATTTATAAAGGAGACCCAGCTCTCTTGATTTGCTTTTTTAAAAGTTAATTTGGCAATTGCTACACTTCTTTTATAATTAATAAAATTTTGGAAATTAGATATCCTTTTATATTCAAGAAGAGCTTGTTTCCTTCTTTCTACTACTTCTGTACATTCTATGTTCCACCAAATAGGAGTGAGAGAGATGGCACGGGAATTACTCCATTCGCCACACCACCAAATAGGTTTTTTAGTAATTGGAAGAAAAGGTTTTTTGATAGGCATATACAAATCTGCGGCTTTTGACATGACTATAATTATCAATTCAGCTTTTTCTGAGAGATTAGTATTAGTATCATTTTCAGTTAATATTTGATATTTGATCAATATAGTCCTCATATGTTATCCAATTTGCTCTCGAGTTATTTCATCTATCAGAAGTTGAAATGTTTGCGCGATTATCTGACAAATGGAGAGAAATGCTTATTATAAAATGATTAGAACCTAGAGTTTCTTCCATAATTTGCCAATCTAGATGGGAAACTAGGTTAGGAGTCGCAAAAGTAAGATCAACCCTAGAAGGATTTTCATTAGGCCTGTGTATTCGAGTTGGTTTACCATTACTGACACAAATTAAATTGCAATGATCTAAAGCATCCATAAGTCTTTTACCTTGTACATCATCCTTGTGAGATCCCCATAAATTATGGTGACAATTAAAATTCACTACAGATAATAACTTTACCTGGAGATTGTGAGAAAATATTTATCCAGTCATTGACGTTAATATTATTTGCGTTATGTTTACTAAGGTATCGAATGAATAGCTTTCTAAAAATTGTAATAAGTTGTTTTTTTATTAGTAATTGAACGACAATTCCATTGAAACAGATGTAATTCACCAAAAGTCCTCATCATATATACTCTCTAAATCACTGACTGGATTATTTATAATTGAGCTAAATTAATTTCTAATACTATCAAGGATTTCTTCTAATCTTTTGTATTTACTTTGAAAATATGTAGGATCAGTAAATGCTTTAGGTATTAACGAATTAACTTCAAATATTATTTTTTCTTTATGAGCTATGAAATCATCACGGTGAGGGTTTGGAATGACAGGTTGTGATTATGTGCGTGGTGGAACTTTTTTTGTAGTTTGAGATACTCTAATAGGAGATACACTTTCACGTTAAGTCGGTTGTGTCCGGGGTTTTTGGGTGAGTGATTGAGTAGCAACATGTGAGTCTTTCGGGCCAGGTGTTAATTCTGGAAAATTATTAAGATTATTAAGTACCGAAAATCTATTATTGGTGGTAATTTTAGCATAAGATGGATTATTAACTATTTTTTCCGCTTCCTTAAATGATATATTATGGCATACCATTGTTTTTTTATATTAGATTGAAACGTATATGTGGGACAATTTTTATTTATTGCATTATGATCAATTTTTTCACAGTAAATACAATTATGATTTTCTTCCATTTTATCAGCACATTTTCTACAATTTTATCAGCACATTTTCTACACTTCTCAACTCCTTTGCATGATTTTGTCGTATGTCCGTATCTCATGCATTTGAAACATTGGACAACCGGATATATATACGGTTCAACCTCAAAATTACATGAATTAATTTGCACTCTAGATGGGAGGTTACTACCTAGAAATGATATAATTATCATTTGTTTTGGTATTAATTTTGTTGTATCATCTGAATCTTTAAATTTCCTCACAATTTTTTTTACGCTCATAACTTGTTTATCAGATTTAATATTGTTAACTAAATATGTCTTATCTTATAACTCCTTTTTTGGGTGAAAAATGTAGGTACATAAGCTATAAGATCATTTTTGATAATTATTTCATGATTGATTAAACTATTTGTAATAGAATATGTTTTAAAAATTACTTTAACTCGATTCCTTCCTACTGATACGTTTTCCTCAAATTCATTAATTTGAAAAAGATAATGTCCAATACGAAAGGGAAATAATCTACCTCGCTGTTTTTTTTTGATGTTCAACATATACAAAATAAGGACCGTTATCAGTCGATCGGTAATTATTAATATCATAAACTGGTAAAGTATCACTAGTCGTACCTGTTTTTTCGTTGTTGTCACTATTTTTTTTAAACCCCCCGGGGTCTCCTGTAGCATAATTTTTGTTACGAACTGTTTTTTTCTGTGTTGTACCTAAACTAAACTTAATATTATTCAAAATTTTCAAATAGTTTCTACTTAAATAAATAACTATTAGCACTCAATTTGTGAACGATGTGTACACTATCACTGCATGAATTGAACTGTGAAAATATACATCTATAAGGAGTATTAATTCGCAAAAATCTCAGTTCTTCAACTTTTTTGACTTGATCCACTTCAGCTCTGAAAGTCTCATTTAATCAATAAAGCTAATCGCGTTTCTTTATATTGCTACAAATGTATTTTTATCTTCTACATTTGGTTCCCAAAAGGTGTTCCTATTGCCAGGTCGTTTCTTCTGCAGAAATCTATTATTTTGATGCCGTTCCTATTTGCTAATTGTTCGCCATATTTTCCCATGTCAGTGTCACTGCCCACTCCTGCATTCCAATTTCAGAATGTGTTCCGTCTAGTGGATTGCATTCATTAATTCATTCATTCGTTTGGGTTGTGCACAACAGTCCAGATACTTGACCGAAGTTATTGTACCATTCCTAATATTATCTACTTCCACTCCAAAAGTTTCGTGTCCTCGATATAGGCCACTAGCTTATTTGGGGGGATTTTCAGTAGTTCTGATGGTTGTATTGTTTCCTTTCCAAAATGCTTCTGCCTGAGTCCTTGTGAGTTCTTACATAAGCAGAGTATATGAATAGGTGTTTCATCCCTTATTTCGCATTTCCTACAGTAAGGTTCATTGACTTTTCCCATTTTGTATAAATATTTCTTTAGGGTACAGTATCCAGTAACCAAATCGGTAACTGTGTTCAGGTGCCTTTTGCTCAGTTTTGATAAACTGATTGAGAGTTATTAGTTTACATTACCCAATATGCTTTTTGTATGACGGTGGCCCTCTGTCAACCTCCATTTGATTTGGTGTTCCTTATCTAGCCTGTTCCGGATGTCCCCTCTTATGTAATCCTTTGTGATTCCACAGAACGGTTCCAGATCTATGAAGTCTCCTTTAAAGCCTTGTTTAGTTAGCCAGTCCGCCAGTTCATTATCTGCAATCCCTTCATGTCCCCGCACTCATACTAGAGGCACTACTCGTATGTTGCCAGCTTATTCAGGCACTCTTTGCAGTTTTTAACCAGTTTAGATTTAGTGGTTGGATTACTGATAGCTTTTGGCAGTGCCTGGATGTCAGTATATATTTTTATTCTTTGTTCGCTATAACCTCTCTTGATGTTTTTATTTATCAATACAGGATATAGCAGCAATTGTTTCTGCCTGAAATACAGACGTATATCTACCAAGGCTGAAGAAGATTTCCTTCCTAGGTCCATTTATACGAGCCCTAGTGCCGTGGTTTGTTTTAGATCCATCAGTGAACCATATGATGTCTCCAGAATTTCCCGAGTGCATCACCTCTTGCCTAGATGAAATAATGATATTCACTCGCTCAGTGAATATATTAAATGGTATCATATTATTCAGACCCATTTGAAACTTCGGTTCATCTAGTATTATCCCGGTTGTATCGGTATGTCCACCACCAACATTGTTCCGGCTCCACATGCCTCCCGATTTTAGTCTGAAGATCGCCATGATTGCCTCTTCCGTAACAAAAAGTTCCAGAGGAGAGCTTCCGTTGATGACGTCCCCGTGCTGTTCATTGCCCCAGTAATACCGAGGAGATCTTGTCCTTTGAGTGTAGTTAATTTATTCTCTACAGAGGACACTTCTGACCTTCTCCACCTGACTATCATTTCATAGGTAATCGTTTGTGTTAAGCCAGTGTACCTCCTCAGTTCGTATTCCCCAGATTTTGCCCATAACTCTTCTGCATTGCCAGAACAGCCTGATTGCCCTGGTAGTAGTTTTTTTCAGGTATGTCCCCCAATTCAATTTAGAATCAAATGTCACTCCCAGATATTTCCCCTCATTGATATTCCTATTTTTTATCCGAACAGCTGTACTCTGCCCTGCGAAAGAGCCCTTCTATTCGTAAAAGCAACTAGTTTGGTATTCTTTGGGTTGACTGTAAGGTCCTCTTTAAGGCACTAGTCTTCCACAATTCGTAGTGCTTCTTGTAAGACATTCGCGACTGTCTCTGGGAATTTTCTCTTGTTAACAATCACTGAGTCGTCCGCGAAGCCCTGCGTCCATAGGCCTTGATCATTTAGTATGCAGATCAATTCATCTAAAATTAAATTTCACAGTAGTGGTGAAAGTACTTTACCTTGAGGCCACCTTCTAGTTGTCCTGACAGTGTACGTTGTATCATGCATGTGTGCCGATATTTTCCTATGCTCAAGGCTCAAGGCTTAAGCATGGATCTTATCCATCTGCATGTGGTATTGTCTATCCTTCTTTTTTCGAGGGATTTGTTTATGGATTACATCGATGTGATATCAAAAGCACCTTCGATGTCTAAAAATGCTGTAAGGGCTATTTCTTTTTGGTTCAGGCTCATTCTGAGGCCCGAGACCAAATTATGCGAGGCAGCTTCTCCTAATTTCCTTGACTGATAGGCACATTGTAGTCTGTGTATAGGGATGCTCTTAAGTACCCCTTTTTGCAGATGCATCTCTATCACTTTTTCCATAGTTTTCACCATGAATGGAGTCAGACTGATGGATCTGTAGGATTTGGCCTGGGTGTACGTTTCTCTCCCTAGTTTTGGAAAAAACATCATCCTTGACTCTCTCCATGCAGTTGGTATATACCCTAGAGCATGGCTGCTGCATAATGTTATAACTAAAGGGGCCACGATGATGTCAATTCCCTCTTGAAAAAGCTTGGCAAATATGCCATCTGGTCCTGAAGTTTTGTAAGGGTCAAATGAATCTAATGAGATCGGGTCTGACAATATCATTTGTTAGTTTCCGGTCCTCTATGATAGCTTTTGTTTTGGCTACCGGCACGTTATCGTAATTTGAGTCTATCTTTGCCGAACCTGGAAAGGGGGTGCTCTAAAGCTTCCAACTCAGCATTTGTGTAGTCTCCGCTCGGCAACTGGATAGAGCCTTCTTTATTAGAAGTGTCCCTTTTGAGAATGCTGTTAATTTTGACCATGTCAGGGGCACCTTGTAAGTCGTAAGTCCTCACAGAATTCCCTCCAGGATCTTTTCTTTGATTCTTTAATTTTTTCATTACACGCCCTTAGTTTAGCCTTAAATGCTTCGCAGTTGGCCGCTTCTTCGCTTTATTAAAAATACGCCTTGTTCCTTTCCTCAGTGTTGTTAACTGTTCATTCCACCAGATGGTTTGTCTGGAAGGGCGACTCTCACTTATCGGACAGTTAATGTGATATGAAGTCACTATAGTCTGTTGCAACCATGCAGCTGTGCCTTTCAACTCCTCGGCAGTTTAAGGTCTGCCTAGGTGTGTGCGGGTTCTAGAAAACAGGTTCTCTTTGTAAGATACCCAATCGGTACTCTTAGGATCCCTGTATGTTCTAATAGCTGATTTTTCTACTTCTACTTCGAAGTATATATGGGCATGGTCAGCGAGAGACGGTTCCTCTGCTACATGTCATTGCCTTATCATCTTCCCCACTCGTAGAGCGCAGAGAGTTACATCTATTGATGATTCCCCCCTCAATGTTCTAAATGTTGGCGTGTTGCCCACATTTGCAATATCAAGTTCAGTTGTAAATGAATATTCAAATAGTTTCTTACCTCTAAGGTTGTTGTCCTTGCTGCCCCAGCTGAAGTGGTGTGCGTTGGTATGAGCTTCCACAACAACATCCAGTTTGTATCATCTGGCGTAGTCCATCAGATTCTCCATGTTAACCCCTGGTAACGGTTCTTCTGAGTCGATGGGAAGATACAGAGACACTATTATAGTCCATTACCTCCCCATCTTTTTCAAGTTTAATCGTTGCTCCTACCATGTCACCTGCACAAAGTTCCATGTTTTTCATGAAATTAAATTTAGATCTGTAACACATACAAGTTCTTACTTTAGTACTATTAGTTCCGATGATCAGTCCCATTTCCCTAATATTTAGCCCTAGTATCTTATCTTTGTTTATCCAAGGTTCTCGCATTAGAACGATGTTTATGTTATCGGTCCCAACCCTTTGATGTTGGACTGCCGTTGCTATCTTTTTGTGCTGCAAGTTTGCTTGTAGCACCTTGAATATTTTACGAGGCTGTTGGTTCAGGTACTTGATGAGTCCCTGTCCCCTCTTTGGTCTTGTTTTCTATGTTCTTAAAGGTAGCTCGCCGGAATAAATAGTACGGTTTCCATTGAGCCCGGTTCCTTTATTGACTCCTCATCAATCTGGAGACTCACATGTAGTCCCGTATCGTATAATTTGGAGTCAAGGATAATCCACAGGTCAACCTTCAACCCTGGGTTTTGTTTTTCGAGTCTGTTTAGCCCCACTTTCAGATACTTTTTTTTAGTCTCTGTAAGTCGGGCAAACTCATTACTCTTGATGAGCTTATAGTTTGTTTTATTTGCCAAATAGTCCCTCGTTACGTTGAAGGATTCTTCATTGGCACGTATTAGCTAGTAGTAGCTGTCCATATATCGACTGGCTTCAAACCTGGGCGCCTTCTGCACCTTCTAGATCATTTTGGTCAGATTCTCTTCGATAGTCCCTACCTGATCTTTCGAGACAGTTGCCCTGGGAAGTTTTCAGGGCCCACAGCTGCCTTGATCTCTTTAAGGGCTACACTGTACTTCACACCACTAGTAGTACTAGTACCACCAGTACTTTTGGCCTTCTTTTCTTTTTTTCTTCAGAGATGCTCTTGGCTGACACAGTTCGCTTAACGCCCTTAGTCTGCTGGTTTTCACCCTGTTTAGATGTTGAGGGAGTCGGCAATGCTACGGTCTTGGTATCAATGCTTTGTAACCTCATTTTTTTAAGCTTCCTTCTCTGGGCACCTGAAATTTTACCACGTGGAGCTTTCTGGAGCGTCTCCCTGCTCTGTTATTTTTAGTGTTCCGGAAGTATCAGGCTGTGCTGGAGACTGTGTAGTTTCCATTGCCTCCGTATCCTCCAAATCCCTTTTACTAAGAGTCTCTATTGGCTTTATAGATATTTTTTTTTCTTGTTGGTCCATAAATGTTCCTACGAGTATAGGAGAGAAGAGGTCGATACTTGCAGAACTCCTTATGCAGGTACAAGGCTATATACACTGGGTGCGCCAGGTGCCCAGAGGTTAGTGGCCTAGGGACCGACTGTCCCACGGGCATCCATCCTTACGGCGACTACTCGACCTTAGGATATAGGAGGTTTATTATAGTGGTCCTCATCCAAGTAGGCCGGGCGATTAAGCCAAGCCTCCCGATCCGCATTGCTTACAGGCCTTGCCCTAGTAAGGGGGTCGTTGCTCTATCATGTGGTTTGCGGTTTGTGTCGCGAACTTTTCAGCGATTGGGTATTCGGAAATGCGCACTGTTGGGAGTATATCGCCATCATCCCTCTTATTCCCCAATTGACCATTTCTTTCCGGTTACATACGTACGAGACGTCTCTGGCCGTCCCCTATCCGCAACCCCGGGACGCTCCTGGTAGGTAGCTCAACCCATTACCCTCTGATATCGAAGATATCGCTCTCCGGTATCGAAGGGTTATGCTCGGAGAGTTGAAATCTTGGACAAGCCGAAAACTCACCGAGCACAGCTAAGCGGATTTCGTAGACATATGTAAAATTCCAATATTTTCTCTTCCGATGTTCCCTCTACTGGCGCGCTGGGGCGTAAATTTGTATTAATGTCCACCGACCGTGTTTTTTCAGTGTCAGCATATCTCCACCATCATGTACTAGAACTGTTCAGTTTCGCAATATCATTTTTTAATTTTTTAAAAAATAAAGTTAACAGGACGGTCTGTGTGCCTTGATAGTGTCGAGCCAGCTGTGTGGCATTTATTTTGTTGCTATGGAGGCAAATATATTGAAATAGTGTGACAGTCCTGTCAAGAGTAATAAAATATACTTCAAAAAATAAGAGCGGGGTTTTTTTCATAAAAATAATATAATTTCTCACGAAGTTCTCGTTCGTTCAGAACCATATAAGGAACTGACGGAAAGGGAACGCAACATTGGTCCTTCTCAGCCGATAGTTAGCCAGAAAACAAAGCTTTGCCGAAGCGAAAATTGAAATCGAAGAGCGGATGTCAGGCACACGTGTATGCAATCATTGAAAACGAAGCTGGAAAACAGATTGAATCGACGCAGACGATAAGTATTCAGCAGTTCAGCACCTTTTTAGTTGTATCATTGTGATAACACGCCACATAAGAATACCACATCCAACAAATCAAGCTCTTGACAGAACAGAAATAATTACTTCCAAGGTCAGGTACAAATTATGTATTAATTATCCTTGCATTGCTGCTGATTTTACGTTACCTAGTCGCGTTTCCACTTGTTTTAATATGTATTTTTTAATTTTTTCGCATTATTTTTAACTACTTGTGATAATTTCGTGCATTTCTCGGCAGGCTATAGACAACTAAACTCACTTAGTCTCAATACATTTCTATTGAATAAAATATTTGGGTTGTTAAAATTTATCAAAACATCCAAGTTTCTCGTACACTCGTTTATATAATCAATTCCAAGCTTTAATTAACTTTATTTAAAAAAAAATTCAATACAATGGAAAATGCAAAGGAAGAAAGAAGGTTAATAGCTCGTCGCGCACAAATTAAAGCTGAACTTACACGTTTTCAAACTTACTTAGATAAATATAGTCCCGAAAAATACTCGCTAACAGAAATCGAAACTCGCTACGAAGTCACAAGAAACATTTTATCCGAATTTAAAGTTATACAGGGTGAGCTCGAAGATATTTTACTCGTTACAGGTACCTTAAATGAAGATAAAGCTAGTTCGGAACGCGAAGAATTTCAAAAAAAATATTTTAAAGCAATCTCTACCGCTAAAGATTTAATTTCTAAACGTGCCCCAGCTCCTATACAGATCGCTACTCCCGTAACATCAGTACCACAACAGGTACAATCAAATACAAAATTGCGAGCCATAAAAATTCTCGAATTTTCAGGACAATACTCTGAATGGCAGATTTTAGAGATACTTTTACAGCCTTGGTACATAATAACGGTTCATTACAAAATATTGAAAAATTCTACCACCTTCAATCATGCTTAAAAGGTGAGGCTGCTCATGTTATCGCATCTTTACCTCTTTCTGACGCTAATTACGTCACCGCCTTTAATTTATTATCTGAAAGGTATGATAATCGGAAGGCCATTATTAATGCACATCTTAAAGAAATATTTGAGTTACCATCTCTACATGGAGAATCACACGTCAGCTTACGCAATTTCCTCGATACATTTTTAAAAAATTTACGCGCTTTGAAAAGTTTGGGTGAACCAATCGACAGTAGTAGTACCATTTTATTATATCTTTTGAGTTCAAAGCTAGATTTTCCTACAAAACGTGAGTGGGAAAACTTTAGCAATGAAATTAGTAAGCCCAAAATTGAAGATTTTTCTAAATTTTTAACTCAAAGGTGCCAAATCTTAGAGGCTTTAGATATAAAACCACCAGCTGACCACCGCGTAAACCGCACAAAACAAAGTTTTCAGTCTTTTGAACAAACCGAACCCGTTTGTCCTTCTTGTAATGATAAACATTTTATTTATGTGTGTCCAAAATTTAAATCTTCTTCGGTGTCCTCTCGTTTTAATGAAGTAAAACGCTTATCTTTATGCTCAAACTGTCTCTGGAAGGGGCATAGGAATTCGGATTGTAGGTCATCTGGTTGCAGGATTTGCAATGGACGCCATTCAACGCTTTTACATCAATCAAAAAATGTTGCAACATTCAATAATAGTAATAATGATAGTTCTCAGCCAAAACAGCAGAATCCTCGAAGAAATGTTGATTTTGCACAGGTACCTCCTCCAATAAATATTGATACAAGTAATACTACTCACGATAGTTATCAAAATACTCCAGAGCCAAACGAACTTCAAAATTGTACAGTATTGTCTCATCATTCTCAGAAAACCTCAGAACCTTTTGTTTTATTATCGACTGCTCTTATTCACGTTTTTGACGTAAATAATGTTCCAGTGTCGTGCCGTGTTTTACTCGATAGTGGTTCACAATCAAATTTTATTACTCGAAATATGGTAACACGATTAAATTTAAATACTCAAAAGGTAAATATGCCGGTTTCTGGAATAAATCAAATAGAAACAACAATTAACGAACAAGTTAATATAACTTTTTCCTCGATTCGTGTTTCACTCAAGTTAAATATTTCTTGTTTAGTTATTGACAAAATAAGTGATTTTACTCCGCAGGTGTCATTTGATGTTTCGAATTTAACTATACCCGATCTTCCTCTTGCTGATCCCGATTATAATGTTGCTTCAAGCATCGATATGCTTATCGGTTCATTATTGTTTCACAATTTACTTATTGCGGGTCAAATTAAGCTTGGTAAAGGGCTGCCCATACTACAAAACAGCGTTCTTGGCTGGGTAGTAGCAGGTCCCATACCGATAAATCTACAACAGTTAAAATGTTTTTTTCTAAATTCGCAAAATAATAATAATGAGTGTAATTTAAGTGCACAAATAGAAAAATTCTGGAAAATCGAGGAAGTTCCTCAAAACCCAGAAACTTCTTTGACCCTTGAAGAACGCGAATGCGAACAACATTTTCTAAATACTTTTTCCAGAAATGAGCAGGGAAGGTTTGTTCTTAAACTACCATTAAAAGGTAATTTCTTGAGTCTTGGAGATTCAGAAAACCGCGCGTTAAATCGTTTATACTCGATAGAACAAAAACTTTCGAAGAACGAAAGCCTAAAAACACAATATACTGATTTAATGCACGAATATGAAAAACTCGATCATATGAGACAAATTTCACGAGACCAAATTTCATCAACCCCGATTTTTTACTTACCTCATCACAGCGTTTTAAAATTAGATAGCCTCACAACTAAATCGAGAGTTGTATTCGATGCTAGCGCTAAAAGTTCTTCAAATTTGTCTCTAAATGATGTTTTAATGAACGGACCTATTCTACAAAACGATCTTTTTTCAATTTTGTTACGTTTCCGAAGACACAAGGTGGTTTTTATTGGAGACTTAGCAAAAATGTATCGCCAAATATTGATACATTCTGATCATCAAAATCTGCAACGGATACTTTGGCGAGATAATCCCCAAGATAAGGTAAAACATTATAATTTACAAACATTAACTTATGGCGAAAAACCCGCATCATTCTTAGCCACGCGTTGCCTCAGACAAATTGCAATCGAAAATATCGATAAATACCCCATTGAATGCGATATAATTAATAAAGATATGTATATGGACGACGTGTTAACAGGTGCTTCGAGTAGTGAAGACCTAATTAAAATTCGCGCAAACTTATTTACTCTTTTATCGGAGTATGGTTTTGAAATACGTAAATTTCAGTCCAATGATAGAGATTTTTTAAGCAACATATCTTTGATTTCAGATACACAGTATATGATAACGGATGACTCTTCTACTAAAACGTTGGGTGTAAGTTGGATTCCTTCTTTAGATGTTTTTCGATATAAAGGCCAGAAGATAAATTTAAATTCTGATGTTATAACTAAAAGGAAAATACTTTCTTTTATTGCTAAAATTTTCTATCCTCTTTCTCTTTTGGGCCCAATTTTAATACGTGCAAAACTTATTATGCAAAATTTATGGCTACAACAATTAGAATGGGACGAGCCATTGCAAAAGCGAAACGAGCCAATTTTTGTTCAACTTTCTACACTATGGCGTAATTTTCAAACTGATTTATATGGAATTCAATCTTTGCAAATACCCAGGTACATCTTAGTCAACAATTCTCGTAACATTCAAATTCATGCTTTTTTGGATTCGAGTGAAAAGTCGTATGGATGCGCGATATATTTACGTTCTATCAATGACCAGGGTCATATCGTATGTAATTTACTTTGTGCAAAATCCCGCGTAGCTCCGCTAAAGTCGATTTCCCTCCCTCGTTTGGAGCTTTGTGGAGCACTATTAATGTCTCGACTTTTATCGAAATGTTTATCGATTTTAGATCTTGTCATTGATGAAATATATCTTTGGACAGACTCTACAATGGTCCTTTCATGGATAGCAGGTGAACCCCGATTGTGGAAAACCTTTGTTCGTAATCGAGTTTCTGAAATACAGTCTTCAACCTTAGTAAAAAACTGGAATTATATAGCTTCATCTCTTAATCCCGCTGACATTATTTCTCGAGGTTGTACTCTAAATATTTTAAAAACCTCTCAATTATGGTGGCATGCGCCTGATTTTCTTCAGAAATCTTCAGATTACTGGCCAACCGATTGCAATATTTCTAATTTTGCAAAAAAACTCTGATAAGATTCCTGAATTTAAGCCCCAAACAATGACATTTTTTAAAACTGATACTGAAACCGAAACCTTAATATATTTGAAAAATATTCTAATTTCAATAAGTTAATTCGTGTTTTTGCTTATTGTTTAAGATTCATTAACAACATAACAGTTAATATGGAAAAACGAGAGCTTTCCAAATTTTTATCACCTTCTGAAATAAATAGTAGCATAGAAGCTCTTTCTAAATTGGTGCAACTGTCCGCGTTTCCTTTGGAGATAAGTTCACTCCAAAAATCTGGTTCTGTGAGTTCTAAAAGCCACTTTAAATCTTTATCTCCAATTATGGAAAACGGTTTGATTCGAGTCGGCGGTAGGCTTGAAAATGCTAATATTTCTTATAACTCAAAACACTCGATTATTCTCCCTTATTCACATCCATTCACTCGTTTAGTGGTTACAAATGAACATGCACGCAGCTTGCATGCCGGTACTCAAACTACCTTATCTTTTATAAGACAAACGTTTTGGCCTTTAAATGGTAAAAATTTAGTCAAAAAATGTATACGAAAATGCATACCATGTTTTAAGGCAAAACCAAACGGTTTAACTGCCCAAATGGGTCAATTACCATCTTCACGAGTAATCCCTTCTTCTCCATTTTTGTCCTCATCGGTTTACTTTGCCGGACCTTATGGGTTAAAAGATGGCAAATTAAAAAACCGTAAAATTATAAAGGCATACATTTGCGTTTTCGTATGTATGGCTACAAAGGCTGTACATCTAGAGCTCATCTCTGATTTAACTAGTGAGGGTTTTTTAAATGTTCTAAAAAGATTCGTTTCTAGACGAGGTATTTGTACAAATTTATATTGCGATAATGCTACAAACTTTGTAGGCGCCAATAACGAGCTATTAGCTATACAAAAATTAACATATCCTGATAGGGTACGAAACGATTTACTTGAAAGTCAAATTAAATTTCATTTTATACCGCCACGATCCCCAAATTTTGGTGGACTTTTGGAGGCCGCTGTCAAATCCACGAAACATCACTTGAAACGTGTTCTAAACCAAACATTTTTAACTTTCGAAGAATTTTATTCCATATTGACTCAAGTGGAGGCGGTACTCAATTCACGAACTATTATCCCGTTGTCTCAAGACCCGCTGGACCTGGAAGCTTTAACACCAGGCCATTTCCTTATTGGACGAGTTCTAACTGCTGTTCCACAGAAAGATTTAACCGATGTAAAAACCAATTACGTCAAAAGATATCAGCTTACTCAACAAAAAGTTCAACATTTCTGGTCAAGGTGGAAGAAGGAATACCTGCACTTGCTACAACAACGAACGAAATGGCAATATGGTAATCCACCACTCAAGGTTGGAGAGATGGTCTTATTAAAAGAGGAAAACGTACCTCCTCTTTGCTGGCCACTTGGCAGAATCGTCGAAACACATCCTGGTTCAAACTCGATAGTCCGCGTCGTAAGTGTGTTGACCATGAATGGTCTAGTTAAACGTGGTATTAACAAGATATGTGTCTTACCTATTAGTTAAGGGATTTATCAAAAGTATGCTTAATCAGTTGATTATGATTATTTCAGTGTTTTTTTTTTGTGAGACTATTTAAAGATAAACTTTCCTTTCATTGAAAGCTGAGCCTTCCAAGGGCGGCGGAATGTTCAGTTTCGCAATATCATTTTTTAATTTTTTAAAAAATAAAGTTAACAGGACGGTCTGTGTGCCTTGATAGAGTCGAGCCAGCTGTGTGGCATTTATTTTGTTGCTATGGAGGCAAATATATTGAAATAGTGTGACAGTCCTGTCAAGAGTAATAAAAATATACTTCAAAAAAATAAGAGCAGTGTTTTTTTCATAAAAATAATATAGTTCTCGTTCGTTCAGAACCATATAAGGAACTGAAGGCAAGGGAACGCAACAAGAACAGTTGTATTTATTTGAGTTTAGTATAGTTTCAAATATGTGGCGATTTCCTTAGGAATATTTCCAATTTTATTTATTACTCTTACTTGGCTGCCACGTATACCGACTTAATATCCCAAAAAAAAATTGGGAAACATCTTCATCCTGAGTTTTAAAAAGTATTGTATTTCCTGTATTTTCAATGTTTGCCATTTTCAATTTTTTTTATTCTGGTTTTCAGCAAGTACCACAAATTGGTAAAACTTAATATTGGGACTAATTTAATTGTGTAATGGAAATCAACAGTTATTGCATATAATCATGTTGGCTGTCATTGAGCTGATTATTTTGAACTAATAAAGTGCCCTTGTACGGGAAAGTTTTGAAACAATGCCTTTGTTTCAATACATTATTAACTAATTCCATACAATATAGAAATAATCTTGTCTCATTTACACTTTCCATTGTATTGAAAACCAAGTCTAGAAGCTCATTGTCTTCATCGAAGCGATTTCTCAAACTTAACTATTTTTATGGTTACAAGGGATTATTATTGAATTCATTACCGTTAATTAGTAAACAACTTACCAATAGATACGTTAATTAGCATTTTTCGAATATTAAACAGCCATTATTTCATTAGATCTTAAAAATTGGCACCGAACAGGCGCAATGTATTTCTTGAAAATAAGTCGTTCAACAATTGTTTGGATAATGCACACCAGAGTTGCATCCAAATCATTCAGTAGATGCTTCAGAATATTCACCACGGTATTATCCAAGTGGTATACCTAGTATGTTTATCAAGAATAGTCGTTTCAAGAAATGTGAATGAAATCAAATTAAAAAGTTATCTTTAGTCGATACCTACATCCGCATGTATTCAGTTGATGTGGGTCATCAATGCGATTGGTATAAATGTTTTCAGTCTTGTATGCCAAAATAAGAGAGTCAAGTATGTTCTTCGACAAGTTTCATTACCGTTGTAACCTGCTTTACGGACGAAAAGAACAATCGTCAGTTCGACTCAAGCTTGATTGTTAAAATAAACATACACATTCAAGCGAACCAAGCCTCTGATACAGCGTGTACAAAGTAATTATTTACTAATATTTCGATTTCTGATATGTTTATAAAAAAGTTAGTAATATACAGGGGGTGCACCATTACTCCAGAATGAAACAACTTTTTAAACATATATTTATATTATATTTTTTGGAAATGTATTAAATCAGAAATACAACCGTTCAATCAGCGTGTTTCTAATTTCCAAAGTTTCAAGGGATTGCAAATAAAATTATGAGAAAATTATGTATGACATTACCTATTTCTAAGAAATATCAGTAGTAACAATTGAGAGTATAATTCTTTCAAAATGTGCAGACCTGGTAACTTACACATAAAGATAAAAGCGTTGTTTTCATATTTAATTCTAAAATTCCTTTATCTTAGTGAATAATTTGGAAATACTTTTAAAAACTCTAGAACTGATAATTTTAACATGCAAATGTGAAAAATGCATGACAATCAGCTATTGAAGGCTGATCAAACGATTTAAAAATTCCATCTGGAAGAGTCCGTCGGTTGATAATTACACATACGAGTATAGGAAGTTACAGCGAATTTGTGTTGAATGATTATTTAATATTTTTTATTTTTTTTATTTACAAACAAGTCGCATCTACCACTGGGGTCATTAGCGACACAAATATGGGTTGTTTATAGTTTAGTTAATATGTTAATGTCACTTAGATATTTAAAAAGGTTCTGTGTATTACAGGTTTCGCCAAGAACTTGTTCTAAATTGTTGCTGAGGTTGTTATCTTGTCTTGATTGTTGAAATTTTGGGCAATCGGTTATTAAATGTTTGACAGTAAGCTGGATCTTGCATAATTCTCATTTTGGGGATTCACTTTTAGTAATTAAGTAACTATGAGTAATATTAGTGTTTTAAATGAAACTCTACGTTTCTAACTAATCCCATAATATAATATTGAAAATTCTAAAAAATTGACAATTGTTTCGATAACTGAATATCATCGTCAGAATGACAGAAGTTACATTCCATTTTATGCCTACCTAATATTTAGTAGTGTAATGTTTTTGTTATTTATTTAAACAATGACCGGGTGGGTTTCAAACACTCGGTATGGTGTAACGTAAAATCAAACCCCGTGCACCTATGCACTTATCCCACTTACGTTAGCGACCTATTGATGATAGATCGAACTTGTGGCCCCAAAATCAAATTACTACTAATTCACCAAGTTACTAGCAGATCGGATGGCCGATCTATGCCACAAGGTATTTTACCCGCTAGACTTTAGTCGAAGAAGGGAGGTTCGTACGCTGGTAACGAACAATCAAAATAAAGCTATATCACCCAAGGCGCCAGGTAAACCGTACCCGAGTAAATACCTCAGTTTAATTCCCTAACCGTAGTTTACCCCCAATTAGGAAAGGATTACCTAAAATCAAACTCGTAACTCAACTCACAAGAGAAATGGTTTATTGAGGTGGTGGTTTGGTTAGAGTACAGTTATGTAATTAGTCAGAAAATTTTGGGGAGTAGTTATTCCCACAGTGGACACTTAAGGTCCATCAACCCTTACTATAAAAAAAAAGATCAATATGAAATCCCTTGCGAACTGTGGACATTTACAAAGTCCCTTATAGTTCAATATATACAATTATTTAAAATCCTATATACCCCTACCCAGAAATTTGATATAACAATGCTCAGAAGGATTTGAAACAGAAACCAGTTCTGAGTTAAGTTGGTTCTGAAACTTGTAAAAAAAAATTACAATAATACACTGTGAAAACGGTGAGAACCTGAAGGGTTACCCATACCGTGGCTTATCTACGCATATCAAATTGTAAACTTACCAAAAGCAAAACCATATAAATTAACATAAACGTTCCGTGTGAGCTCAGACGCAACTTACCTACTCTGTCTAGAGTAATAAATAATCAAGAAAAATTACAAGCCACTTGTATGTTCACAAATGGCGAATTATATATACATACAATGTTATATATACACTATAAAAAAAATTATAGAAAAATTTAAATATTTAAAACTTGCGCGTCTTCAGCCGCTGGTGATAAATCCTGGCGATCCACAAGTTGTTCCTGGGGTAGCAATCACTAAGGTGAGGCTGCAAGCATCGCAGGAACGCCGTGGTACTATGAACCAACACCAAGTGACACCGGAACTAACTCAATACGGAAATCCGAATAACCAAAAATCCGACAATACCCCAGAATCTATGAATAAAAACCAAACCTTAAAAAAAATTACTAGTTAGTGTTGTCACTATACTCAATTGACATTAAACCACCACATTTATCCCAGTGTGAATCCCATTATTATCCTACCAATAACCAGTTACTACAAGAGTGGGACAGCCCACTTCAAAAAAAAATCCCAAGGTAGACTTCAATTAAACCATCTATCCCCTTATAAAGTCTAAAACTAACAAAACCCGTGATAACCTCCCCTTACTAACAAGTACTTTACCCCCAACATACTATATACAAGCTCTATCCCGAACATATAATTATATTACCCCCTATAAAGTCTTAAATCAACAAAACCCGAGATAACAACCCCTTACTAACAAGTACTTTACCCCCAACATACTATACACAAGCTCTATCCTGAACATATAATTAGGTGGTGTCATCTTATTCGCAACACTATGAGGAACAATTACTAGTTACAGCAAATGTTAAATAAAATAAATCTCACCTGTTTGGCTAAGACAGGGTTCTCCTGTGTGCTGCTAATAAGTAGTTAAAAGCCGTTACATGAAGATAACCACATGGCGATGTAGGTGACTGGGTTTGCATAATCCATCTGCATCTCACAGATGAGGTCTGGACGAAATACTATCTCCACCAACTTCTCCAATCCACACTACTCCACCCAAACCAAACTACCCCCTCAAATTCATATTCCCCTGCGGGATGAATGTGGAATCTTCATACCAATTTTTGGGGCTCCCAGTTAACACCTCAATTCACGACACCACGCTGATCAGAACAAGAAAAGAAACACAACAGGTTTCATTGACAACCCACCTTTCCGTTCGAGACACTCTCCTTCGAGCTGTTTGGAGCACATACGTTCTATGATCTCGGAGTGAATTACTCTACTTGAACATCGTATAATAAAACACCCGTATAAAACAATAATTGGCTAATCAACAATAAACCCCATATTCACTAATATACCACATCCCACGACTATATTTACAAAATAAAACATCACCCATCATACCCTGACGTACAACCACAGTACACCGGTAGGCAAACTTCCGTACGAATCACAGATCTCTTAACGTTTGTAAAAGAAGAATGAACGAGGCTATGACATATGGCAAGTCAGCTGTTTGGTTCGAATCGTGAAATGTTTTTGTTTACATATCAAAGGTACATAATATAACAAATTCACTCTTTTTAAATGTATATTCAGATTACTGTAACTATTCTACTGAGTGTAATTATTTACTTTAAACTATTAACCCAGATGGTGCTAAACAAATTGACGGCCAGGCTATTGAATAACTGAATTAATGGTATAACTACAAATTGTTGACATACGAAGCTAGTCTGACTTGATATTAAGGTAGGAATGTTTATTTACTATGACCAAAACTGCATGATTGTTGTCTTTTTATGCGACTGATGTATACTAACGAGAAAAACCGTAACAATGGCTACTTACTAATTTATTTAAACACTAACTCACTAATCACTAACACTTAATTTATATATACAGTATATTCACTTAGACTAATTTATATAAACAGTTCACTAATTTATATTCACTAATTTATTTGTTTATCTCACGATGTCAATTTATCAACTAACTAACTCTTCCTGATCAGTCCCCTTATATACTAGTGCCTTTTGTACTAGAGAATTCCGGGCTGCGGCTGATACACAAATAATTTTTCTGGCCTTTTCTAGATAACTCTGGTCACAAAAACCAGTTCTAGATAAGATAGTCTCAATCGTAAACAGTTTTTTATAACTGCGTATCCGCCATAATTTTAACTATTATACCTGGCTTAGGTCGGTTTCAGGGACTATACCAGTGTGCTGTTTCGTAACATTACCCCCTCCTTAAATGGAAGTTCCTCCCGGAACTTTTGTGTAGCCGAGACTGGGTGTTTGAATCGGCAACTGGCCCCATTTCTACACTTTCCGATCTTATGGAAATACAGGGCAACGTCTTCATCGGATACTGATAACGGGGGTTGTGGCTGCAAATTAATATCTGGACACCGGTATCTCTAAAGATAACCTCTACCATGTTCCTGATAACTCGCCAATCCAACTGGTTACTCGCTATCTTAGGCATAGCCAGTTTCTTCACGCTGTCTCGGAGGTTACGAAGTGCTTCCCACACATCGCGGTAGGTAGATCGATCTTTGAATTCATCTTTAGTTACCACGTAGAAGACGTACCGCGAATTATGTTTCAGTTTCAGTGTCTTGCCAGGGGCTGGAATCTGGTCTTCAAGTTTTTCTAATTGCCCGAACTTCTTTCGAAAGACGGTTGTCAACCCTCGTGCGTTCTTGATACGGGCGGGGATGTTGTATGCCAGTGAATAGTCTTCCGGAAGAGTGAACAAATCTTGTTGTTGTTCCGAAGTGACTACATATCTAGCTTTCCCGGTACCTCCATACGCGACCATAAATTCATCGAAGGTAGGGTCAGACACATCTTGAATAAGGTTTACTCCTTCCTCTAGGTCATGGTCTCCTTCGAATGGGGCTAGTCGGTTTTGGTGAACTACTTTTGGTTTTCCGTTGGGGATCTTGCTTATGCGATATATAACGTCATTGATCCTTTTCTTGATTAAATATGGACCTTCCCATGATTTTTGTAATTTTGGAGAAAATCCTTTTCTCCTCGCCGGGTTGTGTAACCATACTGGATGTTCACCCCTATCTGATTTCCCCTGTGTCTGGAGTTCTTGGTTTACAGGAGTCTTGGGGAGCTTAGACGGACTGCGTACGTGCTCTAGCTCGCCACACTTCCGGCATTTGATCTTATTCGGCCTCTTGTCTGCCATACCTTCCAACAAGTTGACGATGTGATCAAGTTTGTCATCGTTATCTTCCTCCTGCATGGTTATACCTTTGTTGTACCGCAAGCTTTTCTTGGCTGCTTTGCATTTAGGAGGTTCTTGGTTTACAGGAGTCGTAGGACGCTTACACGAACTGCGTGCATGCTCTAGCTCGCCACAATTACAGCACCTGATTTTCTTCGGCTTCTTGTCTACCATACCTTTCAACAAGTTGACGATCTGGTCAAGTCTGTCATCGTCACCTTCTTCCTGTATCTTTGTTGTATCTTTGTTGTATGCCGAAACCATCGTGGCTGCTTCATATTCAAGAGCAGCAGTCAATGCAATGGCCAATGTTTTAGGATGGACTAGTCGAAGCGTCTTCTCCATATCGTGGTCACGTAAGCCATCAATAAAGGCCTGAGTACCCAGACACTCCGTCATGTTCTCTGGTGCTGACGGATAAGCAATTCGAACTAGTCGGGCGATGTCCACTTCATATTCTTGGAGGGATTCGTCACGTTTCCGCCTTCGGTTCTTCAGCTGGAATCTGTACAACTGTTCCAAATGTTCTTGACCATAACGCAAGTCCAACCTCTTCTTCAGCTGCTCGAAGTCATCCGTTTCTTCCAAAGGTATCGTCTGGAGTACATCTAAGGCATCTTCGCGAAGCGCGATGGTTAAGTTCACTGCCTTCTCTCTATCGGACCAATTATTCACTCTAGCGGCTGCTTCAAACTGTTTCACATAATTGGTCCACGACATTTTTCCATCGAACGTTGGGGCCTTGACTCGGGTGAAACTGCCAATGTCTTCAAACTTAGGTAGTGTTTCTGGCTTGCAAAGTTTCGTTTGATCGGTCTTCTTTTCTTCCTCTGGCGTGCCTCGCGTTTATGAGTCGGCAATATTTTCCTCTAACTCCTTGATTTTCTCGTCTATCGTTGTGATCTTATTCTCGATTTTCTCGTCCATCGATAACATTTTATTCTCGATTTTCTCGTCCATCGTTGACATCTTGTCCTCGATTTCAGATTTTGGTGACGAAATTTCATTTTCAATGTGAGCGGCAATGTCGTTTTTCATTAATAAGATATCGGCAGATATATCGTTCTTTAAAGTAGAAATTTTCTCGTCCATGTTCTCAGAAATATTAGCATAAATGTCGTTCTTCATAGCAGAAATCTTTTCGTCCATGTTCTCTTCCATGGCAGAAATCTTCTCGTCCATGCTAGCCGAAATATCATTCTTCATGGTAGAAATATCGTTCTTCATATCAGAAATCTTCTCGTCCATGTTAGCAGAAATGTTTTTTTCCATGGCAGAAATTTTCTCGTCCATGTTAGCAGAAATTGACGAGATTAAGGTGGAAGCCTCGTCATTAAATAAAACTGTTTCTGGATCAAAGCCGTCATTTTCTAGTGCCTTTCTACTAATTCACTTTTCTTACCGGACGTTTCCAACTCACGATCTTCTAATTCTGCTCTTAATTCCGCCACTTTCAGATCCCTTAATCTCTTGACCATTTTTACGTAGCAATTTATTTATATTACCCCACACCTGACACCAATGTAATGTTTTTGTTATTTATTTAAACAATAAACGAATGGGATAAATTTCAAACACTCGGTATGGCTACTTACTAATTTATTTAAACACTAACTCACTAATCACTAACACTTAATTTATATATACAGTATATTCACTTAGACTAATTTATATAGACAGTTCACTAATTTATATTCACTAATTTATTAGTTTATCTCACGATGTCAAATTATCAACTAACTAACTCTTCCTGATCAGTCCCCTTATATACTAGTGCCTTTTGTACTAGAGAATTCCGGGCTGCGGCTTTTACACACAAATAATTTTTCTGGTCTTTTCTAGATAACTCTGGTCACAAAAACCAGTTCTAGATAAGATAGTCTCAATCGTAAACAGTTTTTTATAACTGCGTATTCGCCATAATTTTAACTATTATACCTGGCTTAGACAGGGTCGGTTTTAGGGACTATACCAGTGTGCTGTTTCGTAACAGTAGTTATTTTTGGCTAGACCAAGAAGTAACCTAACTTGTGATTGACTTAATATATGTTAATAGAAAAAAGAAGAAGATGTGATATTACAAATATTAAAGCTTAGATATTATTAGCCCTATGGTGATAACCTGAATATCATTTTTCCAATTAAGATCAGTATAACTGTGCAATGATATATAAAACCAGCAAAACTATATCTGCTGATCTTCACAATTATCACTTAAGAAGATAGTTTAATAGTGAAGAGATTCCTAGATTCATCTGTTCATTGACGACTTCATATTGTGGGTTTCCTAAGTGTCTTCTAATTTCCAATTCTTCAAGGAAATCCAGTTCTTGTTTCTTGTCACAAATATGTAGTACTTCTAGTTCTGTGTTTGGTGTCAATGAATGGTTGGTGTCAAGTAGATCTTTTGCGTAATGGGATTTATCTGGTTGTTTGAATCTGTATGCTCGTAAGTGTTCACTGTATCTGATTTCAAAATTTCTAAGGGTCTGACCCAAATAGACAGCATTACATTATGGACATTTGAGTTTATACATACCTGATTCCTTTAATGTTGGTACTTTTGTTTTAGCATTTAACAATTTTGTACTTACAATACTTCCTGTTTTAAAAGCAATTGTTGTATTCGTTGCTAAAAATATTATCTTTGAAATATTATTAGCAATATTTCCTGCATATGTTTTTATTTCTTCAGTTTGTTTAGGAAATATTAGTTGTAATGCCACTTTCTCCTCTTCTTTAATTATTAGCTTATTTATCATATGTAATGGATAACCATTGGATGTTGCTGATTTAGTGCTTGTGTGAACATTAACTCTTGTAGGCATACCGTCATTTAAAATATTTAGATTATGTGCATCTAGGATGTTTCCGATTGTTCTGCCTTTTGCCATAAAATCTGTTGATCCCCAAATAGGATTGTGGCTATTAAAATCCCCCAGTAAAATTAGAGGTGATGGAACTTGTGACAAAATGTTAGTGATGTCTTGTAAGGTAATTACTTGATCAGGAGGGATATATATGTTGCAGATATAAATTGTTTGAGGAATTTTGATAGATATTGCTATTGCTTCTAAATTTGTATTAAGTGTAATATTTTGTGCTTCTTATGAAGTATTAGTAAAAACAGGAATAACTGTTGAAGTTGTGTCGTCCTTTGAAGTTAGTTTCTTGAAGGCAAATAATTGATGATGAAGTTTCGTGTATGAGTATTTTGAGCATTTCATAATGGGTGTAAAACCCATTTATGTTCCATTTCAATAAATTGAAGATAATATTATGTATGTTCTGTTAGGGATTCCTAAGATGTGGCAAGGGAAACGTCAGATTCGGCATCTTCACCTGATTTTAAAAGCTTCAGTGGTTTAATAATTCTCTTTTTTGTTTTAGTGAATTTGGTCTTCATTTGGCGGTCAGAGGTATATGAATGTATTTTAGTTAAGAGTTGTAATAGTTCTAGTATATCAGAGGTGTAATCTTCTGCTGTACTGAGGGGGTCCGCTGTTCTTTGTACGTTCTCAAAAAAGTCGATTGTTTGTTCGAAAGATATTATTTGAGTTTCATTGTCGAATAATTCTTTGATAAGTGCCATTTGCTTTTCCAGTATGATAGTTGATTTAGAAGTGGATTTCGCTTTTTTGAGTTTTGCATCTGGTTTACTGAAGCTTGTGTAAGATGTTGTAGTATCGGAAGGAGGTGTTATGATTTCGGTGATATTTCTTTTCGAAGCTGCTTTATTTTTTGGGTTTTCGATGTCAGTAGCCGTCGATGTTTGTGGAGAATTTGATATTTTTCTAGGGATCTTTTGATGCTATGTGTATCAGCAAGGTGAAAGATATTCGAAGCTGTGGTAGTTGTTATATTTGCTTCAATGGGCATGGTGGTTGAAATTGAAGATATATCTGTTAGTGGCTCAGAGCTTTGCTCGTTTGCTGAGTTTAAAGTAGGTTGACTGGTTGTAGTTGTTGAGTTTGGTGAAGAAGTGTCGTCTGTTGGTTGGGGAGGCAGCTTTGAAGTGCGAGTGCTAGATAAGTGACCATGTTGTTTGCAATGATAACATAAATTATCTACAGCAAGAAAAATACGGTATGTGATGTCATCATAATTTATCAAAACTGAGTCTGGTATTGGAATTGTGGGAGGTACAATGTATACTTGCCTCCTGAAACTGAATATGTGTTTATAGTCGGGGTTGGTGGTGCCTATTCTTGAAAAATAAATTGCAGAAGACAGCTTGAAGCCGAGTTGTTGAAGTCTGTAGTACGTCGTGTGGAATGGTGGGACATACATTGAATAAAAGTAGCCTCTCGTTTGGTGTGATAAGTCTGCGTGCTTGTATCACTTCGTTATTAATCTTTATGCGCCCATCATGTTTAATGATAAAATCATCTACGATTTCCTTACTTGAGAGGTAAATACATATCCGATTGTTTGAGATTCTAGATGTGAATAATATGTTTTTCGGACTTATCGTGAAGCCAATAGCCAGGATATATTCTTCCAATTTTATAATGTTTAGAGAACTAATAACAATGACTTGTAGTTTGGATGGAAAAGTGGGTATGGTAGATTGTTGAGGTTGGATAGCTACTTTGGAGTACGAAGGTTGAGATGTAGGTGGAGGTTGAGGTACGACTTGTTGTTTTGGTATCGTTGGGTTGAGTTGGAATTGAGTGTTGAGCTGAAGGTACATGTTGAGATAAAGGTGACTGATTATTGATGTTGTCGCTGGTTATAATATTG
This sequence comes from Galeruca laticollis, assembly GCA_963921935.1. Classification (NCBI taxonomy): domain Eukaryota; kingdom Metazoa; phylum Arthropoda; class Insecta; order Coleoptera; family Chrysomelidae; genus Galeruca; species Galeruca laticollis. Next base: position 16,070,557 of record OY998183.1, on the reverse strand, counting down.
TCGGTTTCCATGTTCCGCTAAGATTAGTTTTGTCTAAATACGACTCTGTGCCGCATCGGACCCAACTGATAAGTCTGGTAAATGGTACGATACCGGTTTTAATTGTTATTGAATGAATGTGTTTACGTTGAAATATAACACAATTTCTTAATAAAAAAGCAAATTAAGGCTTACTTTGTTAGTCCGTATCATTCACTATATAGTTATATTGTATACTGTTTTCTTGAAAATTATTTATGATATTTCACTGTGGTGTGCGAATTTCTCGGAGCTGATTTCAAAAACACGTTTTGTAGTTTTTGATCAGGGCCGACTCCTTATTTAATATTTCAAGAAAACGGAGACTACCATGAAGAGATGAACGCAGAGGTGTTCTAGAAGTGGTTTGGACTGAGTACTGAAAATTTTTAACCAGGATCTGTCGTCGTTATGTATAATGTTCCTTACCATAGTCGACACTGCAAAAAAAAAGCCAAAACAAGAAAGGAGAAACGCTCAAATTCAAGAATAGTTACGGGATAAAAGCATCTCTCATGACGAAAGCAATGTAAAGAACGTATCGCTTCAAATTGTGAAAATACATATCTATAAATATAAGAAATTTGTTGTAGATGAATTAGCATTGACCCTTTGAATGATTATATTAAGGTTACCCCCATATCATTGTAAGTTGAATCCAATTGAATTATTTGGAGCACAAGTTAAAGGGGATGTGGCACGGAATCGAACGTTTAAGTTAGCCGAAGCGAAACCCCTTCTTAAAAAATCATTGGAACGAGTGACGCCAGAAGTTGGAAAGGAAATGTTGATAATATGGCTGATAAAGTTATCGATGATATTAATATCAATGTAAGTACTGCTAATAGTGATATTGATGATGAGATATCGGGAATTGACAAAGAGTAAGTTCTAACAATGTTTTTAGGTGTTACGAATTTTATTTTAGTAATTCTTATTTTTCTACCTATGATTTCCTTTATTGAAAAAAAATTCATTTTGTTTTCATTGGATTTTTTTTGTTTTATAAATGTTTCCAACGCTTAAAAAATAGTTCAGGAAAATGTTCCAATGTTATTTTTGACTGATGATTGTTCACGATTTTTTTAACGGCAACACGTAGTCACATTCAAACCGCTGCTGGAAGAAATGTTCCATTCTAATTCTTGATGTCGGAATAAGTTTTTTTTGTACTATTTTTATGTGTTTACTACAGATCTAATGCAATATGATTACGAGAAAAGTACCTCGGTTTAGTATTAGTACCTGAAATGTTTAATTCATTTAAATAAAAATTTAACATTTGACAACAGCGCAAAACTAACTAAATCCCCACAACTGTCTGTCATAATTCTATACTACTATGTGTTTAGGTAACTTTGTGGAAAATTTGTAAAAAGTTTCTGAGTCTCTTTGGAAATTTCAAACAATTTCGGGAAACCGAATACCTTCCTGACACTCTGGGAAATTGAAATAACTTCTTAAAAGTTCAATCACTAATTGGAACTTTCTTAAAAAATTGAGCAATTTCCCTCACAGTACGATGACTTTCTTTTTGGAAATGCGACTATATAAAAACGAAAAATATAATAATTATAAGTAATAATAATGTCACATGTGTGTTTATAAGACACGGAAATGTCATGAAAAAAGAAGACCTTCAATGAAAAAATTTAAATAATGAATGGCACCTTTATTGATGTTGAAAAAGTATATTCTAGTCTTTAAAAGGTAGATCGGGATATCTGTTATAGAGTTCAGAATCAGTTCAATTATCAAGAGACTCAGATAAGGCTGCAGTATGTCACCTCTACTTTTAATTTGTACGCTGACGCAGGCATTAGAAATACTAACAATAACTGTTGAGAAACACAAATAAGTTCCTCTTGCAAATATTTTTAGGTTCTATAGCTTTTGGGTTAGTTGAAAAAATCCATCAGATGGTAATCAATATCTAGAAGGAAATAATAATGATAAAACATGAGATTGATGTTCACGGAACGGGAATATCGGATAGCGATTGACGCCAGTGCATTAGAGAAAAATCATTAATCGAATTGCCTCATGAACGTTATGGGGATTCATCATTAATCATAAGATCAAACCAACTTACCAAGTGATGTTCGATCTTGATTATATGAAGGCCTCGTCGAAATAAATAGATATGTAGTACCTCCGCCTATGGCCAATACATCCACAACCTTGAAAGAAAATATCTACCCTATACCATCCTTGCCCAAACTACGCTAATATAAATCAGGCCTTCATATAATCAAGATCGAACATCATTTGGTAAGTTCGTTTGATGTAATGATTATATTCGGCCTCGTCTCATAAATAAATGGCTAGTGGAATGGTGCTCTGTCTGCTAACCGAGAGGCCCCGGGATCAAACCCGGGCCTCGTTAACATCATAATTAAATATTCGGAGAGCCACCTATCGGAAGGCAATGGCAAACCACCGACAGTATTCTGTCTAGTACAGCCTCTCAACATAGACGTTCGGATCCGTCGTTGAACTGTAGGTCCCTTCTATCTGTGGTAACTGGAGAGCACAACACAGGTAGAAGTGAGAGGTCGCCTACGTCCGATCACGGATATGGCACTGTAAGAAGAAGAAGATGTTCAAAGAAGTTGCAACAAATAATTATTTATCATAAGTATATTTTAATAACAACAAAATAATCAGGCAAAAACTAACAATGATTGAAGAAATTGTTTAGACGTAATAAACAAGAGAAATCAAATGATGAATATTTCTCATTGCGACAATAAACACAAGCAGACAAACTTTAATTGGTTTATATTTTATAAGTGTAATAAAAGTGCATAGAGTAATATGAAAATGGTTAACTAAGATTATGTAACGCAAACTAAACAGCAATAGAAACTAAAAATAAATGTATAGATAAAGATAAAACTAAACATTAAAGAAAATCAAAATAGTATTAGGAAACTTGGCATTACAAATCAAGGGCCTATTATAAAAGGTGGCAAACTTTTTGAGTTATTGGTGCATCCCGCCGCCATTATGGAATCAAAACTAACTCCTCTCACCTAGCTGCCGCTGATATGGAAGCGTGACGTGTGCTATGCGCCTTGGCGCATTGAATTGAGTTATATCCAGACCGCTTTTGCGTAAAACCTGCTTTATCTACCTCCCTATGGTTTGCGCGGTTGCTCTACGAAAGGTTCTTATATATTAGATATAGAAATTTACAGGTACCCCGTTAATGTTTTGTTTTATCTAACATTCCAATAGGGTCCTAGCGACGCATCTGGCTCAAATAGAGGTAATACAATAAATGGTTAACTTCTATTAATGCCTGAAGTCTTTATTCCCGGTATTTTTATTCCTATTTTATTACGTTGAATAATTAAGTTATCGATGCTAATTAAATGTAGAGTTTGTATCCAACAGCTCACTATAAAAATGCTTTTGAATTCGGGTGGGGCCAGGTTAACGCTAACTCCCCCCCTCCCGGTTGGAATTTTTGCGCCAAAATGCTAGCACAACGAGCGAGAGAGAGAGAGAGAGAGAGAGAGAGAGAGAGAGAGAAGTTCGTGTGAGATTTGGTTGAGTGGAATGTTTTTGGGTGAAGTTGAACTTTTCTTTTCTTGTGGTGCCCTGTTATAGGATTTGTTTCCTCTTCAGGGCTGGTTGGGGGGTGTGTTGCGTGGTTTTGTGCGCGCTGACCGAGAAACTGGGTTGGGGGTAAAAAAGGTGTCTAGTAAGATTTGTTTAAGAAGTGTCTAGAAAATGTGTTTATTAAAGGTGTATAGAATGTTGAGGGAATTGAATGGGCTTTTCGCTAGAAAGTAACTGGAGGGTTGTTTGTGTTGGGGTATCTAGGGGGGTGATGTTTGGAAGCAGCGAAGCTCAATAGCGAGCGAAGATGGTGTGACAATGTGTCTGGAATTGGAGCTTAAGTGTTGAAGACGAACCATGTATCGTTGCCGATACATAGCTGTGTGTTGACCTGGCTAGGTGTCAGAAATTATTGAAGTTATTTGACGTAAAAGGGTGTTTTAACTGAATTTGAAATGTCTCCGGTATTAAGGAGGAATAATAATGAAATATTGGTAATTGAGATTTTTATTGGTTTTGAGAATTTTTCGAAAGAAAAGTGTATAGGAGACATTTTTTTAAAAAGTGTATAGAATATGATAAATTGTTGAGATTGAAGAAAAGTTGCGGTGACGTGCCATCGGTGGTTCGGGGACTGTTTAAGGTGGTCGGCGACATAATAATAATTTTAAATCCAAAAATGCGGGTGCGTCGATCGTCGGTCCATTTGGCTAGTGAATAAATTCACAGAGTGTACAGGAAAAACGCAAAAACTGCAACACCGACGTAGGTGGTGAGGGGGCACATAAAAGTATAGGGTGAGTCCAAAGTGTTGAACAATTAATAGCTGGAGAGGAAATTTAGAATTTGTAGGAGATGTTTATTTTAATGGATTTGGGCTTTGTTGAGAAAATTGTTGAAAAGATTTGACTGAATTAGTGTGAGAAATATTGAATTTGTCGTTATCGGATGGAGATAGGGAAGCTGTCGAGGTAGTCAATGTATTCGTCGGGGAGGTCGTCGTAGGCCGTGGCTAGTAAGCGTAACGGAGGAAATGGGAGCTTCCTCTTGGGAATTCTGCCGAGGTGTCGTATGTTGGCGACCCACGGTGTGAGTAGGGTGTTTTTGGAAATTTCGCTGCTCGATTCGATGGTACGATTGACATATCGGGCCTGTAAACTATTTAAGCGAGATGGGATGGGTTCGATGTCGATATTGACATAAACTGTGTTGGTGGGAGAGTATGGAGCCTTGTACTGGCAGTATCTCAGAATTGACTGCTCGCAGGTTCGTAGTCTTTTAACAAGATGGTTGGGGAGAGTGCAGTAGACGTTTGCTCTATAGTCGATTATTGGGCATATATATGTTTTATACGTATGAAGCAAGGTGAGAGGGTGTGTGCGTCCGAATGTGCCGACGAGCGCCTTGAGAAGATTGACTCCCCGTCGGACTTTATTTAAAGTGTCCATTAGGTCGGGCGTCCAGTTGAGAGTGTAAGTAAATTTCACTCCCAAATAGACGACTTCCTTGCGGATTTCGAGTCGATCTCCCCAGAGTACGAGGCGGAAGTTTCTTGGTAGAAGTCGTTCGCTCATGGTATCAGGGTGTTGGAAGACGATTGCTTGTGTTTTTTGAGGATTGAGAGTCACCCGACATTTCCTGCACCAATTAGAAAATTGGGTCAGTAGATTTTGGGATCGAATGTTGAGAGAGCGAATATCTGTGGCAGCAATGATTAGTGCGGTATCATGCGCATATGGTTGGACGTTATCACGGGGATGTCGTGGGACTGGTGTATCATACGTATAAATGATATATAGTAGAGGAGCGAGTATCGAGCCCTGCGGAACGCCAGTTTGGGGTTTAAAAGGGTCGGATATGCTATAACCAACTTTGACGCTGATCGATCGGTGGGTGAGGTAAGAATATATTAATTTGACAATTTGGTTTGGTAATCGGACGCTCAGTAGTTTTCTCAATAGTCCGGCGTGCCAGACTTGATCGAAAGCCTTCTGAACGTCCATGAGGATGGCGGCAGAACAGCGTCGTTGATCTAGAGCTCGGGTGACGATTGTTTGAAGGTTGGTGGTGGCGTTCTGACAAGAGTGGCCCGGCCTGAATCCGAATTGAAATGCCGGAATTATATTATTTTCAGTACAAAAGTCCCAGATTCGTTCTTTAAACAAGCGTTCAAAGACTTTACCTAGGACGCTGATTAATGGAATAGGGCGGTAAGATTCAGGCTTTGTGGGGTCTTTGCCGGGTTTGGGGATGAGAACTACGTTGGCAGATTTCCAACAACGAGGAAAATAATAAAATGCAAGGCAGGCGTTCAGCAGGGCGCAGAGCGGAGGGAAGATCTCTCCTGGCAGGTTTTTAAATGCCTGCCTCGAGATTCCGTCGTGCCCTGGGGCACTGTTTCTCCCTGCTCGGCACGCCAGCTGAACTCCCTCGATAGTGAATGGTGTAAGAAGCGGAGAGTTCTCATCAGGTGGGATGTGTACATGTGGACTTCGAGTGATATTTCGAGTCATGAGGTCGGTTTCGACAGCAAAGTCCCTGAGAAATTGGGGGTTATCGAGTGGTGAAAAGACAGTTTGTAGGTTATTTTTGAAGGCGGTGGCTTTGTCTTCGGATGTGTAGATCTTCTGTCCTTGCACTTCGAGATGTGATTCAACCTTTCTCTTGAGGCCGACGAGGCGGTTGAATTTTTGCCAAAACACGCGCCCTTGTCTGAAGTCCAGTCCGGCTGTTTCGAGCTTCCATTTTCTCTGCTTTTCAGCATTGATTTCTTGTCGGACCTGGGCGTTGAGACGGTTCCATTGTTTTTTGACTGCGGGATCTCGAGTGCGGACGTATAACCTGTATAACTATCTTTTCTGACCTATCTTTTGCAAAATTCTTTGCGGAAGTGCATGCAAATTGGTGTGTACGGTGGTGAGCGGGACGGCGATGTCTTGCGCATCGATTAAGAGGGATTGGAATTCTTCTGCGTGATTATCTATGTCATCAGTATTCTGATGAACGACGGGTGGTGGAAAATAAGTAGAGACGTGATTAGCAAAGGAATTTTTGAAATCGCGCAAGGTGAAATTTGTTGCTGGTGGTGGTATGGGGTTGTGTAGTGCGGTTTTGACCAGTAGTGGGACATGGTCGGAGGTGATAGGGTCGCCTATAAAGCATTCGTCGTCCACTAGAGTTATTAATCTGTCTCTGCAGATTATATGGTCGACTATGGAGGAGCCGAGGTGACTTAATAGGGTTGGATTGTTATTTCTAATCCGTAAGATGAGAAGTGAGACAAGTTGGTCGGCGAGTAGTCTGCCGCTGAGGTTGGAGTGTGTATCTCCGAAAAGAGTGTTGCGTGAGTTTAAGTCGCCCATTATTATGGCTCGTGGAAGTGAGGATGCATATTCGAGGAGGTCGGTTGATAATGGTTGATTGGGGTGTTTGTAATAAGAAAAGAGTGTCGTCGTGGTGTTATCCCACGATATGTCGATATCTATGCAGTCCAGGTTCTGTTGAGACAGATAAGCGGAGAGAGGGTGTGGTGACGCGGGGAGTCCGTTGCGGACGAGGAGTCCATTGCCGTGACAGTAGAAGTTCCTGTCTGAGTGAAAAGTGGTATAGCCAGTGAAGCGAGGGGGGTTTTTTAACAGTGTCAGTGATTGAAAGAATTTGAATGTTTTGGAAATGCAAAAGGTGTTTAAGAAGATGTCGCTTCCTGGCTAGACCTTGGCAATTCACGGTCCCGATAACGAAGTCCATGACTTAATTTTGGCGTTTGGGGGTGAAAGCAAAGTGCACGCGGTTACCCGCGCCACTTGTTACGGTACAATTGTAGCCGTAGAACGAAGGAACGAGGTGTGAGAGTGTGTCAGCCACTAGGCCTCGTGCTGTGGGGACAGAGTTCATGATTGTTGTTGCTAAAATTTCGATTAAAATTTTAGCGTCGGTCGTAAGGTCGTAGGGGGTAGGTGGTTTTTCGAGCGTTACCGGGGCGTTTTCTTGTGGGGTTTTAGGAGTTTCAAGTCGCTTCGGACATTTGGGGTGGTAGGTTGCGTGCGGACCGCCACAATTTTTGCAGGTGGGTTCTTTTGCCTTTGGGCAATCGTTTGGTTTGTGGTCAGATGCACCACAGGAAGGACAGACCGGTTTGGCCTTGCATGACTCGGCAAGGTGGCCTGTGCTGGTGCATCTCACGCAGTATTTGGGAACTGCGGGAAGGGGGTTTGTTGGATTGGAGGCCTCGCACGGATGTGAGAGACCGTGAAATTTTATGCCGTGAGAAAGGGCTCGGTGGTAGTCCATTTCGGAGTCGGTTAGGATCCGAAACATTGTGGTGGGACAGCCCCGACGGCGGGAGTGGATGCGCCAAGATCTGCTGTGGCGGAATTGAAGGTCGGTGAGGATTTCCTCGAATTCTTCTTCGGAGACAGAGGTGTCTACATTTCTGCAGACAAGCGAGAAGGTTGGTTTGCGATTACGTGATTGCGATCGAGTGCGGGGGGCTGGGCTGAGTGGAACGACGATGACACGGTCGTCGCCCATGGTGTTTCGAAGCCTTTTCGCAAAGGCCTCGTGGGGGATGCTGGCGCGGATCATGAGAAGGGCGGTGCAGTTAAGATTCGCCTTTAAGTAGGAGATTTCCCCTCTCAACAATTCGTTCGTGTTGAGGAGATTGAAAAGCTCCCGCTGAGAGACGTATCTTTGCGGTAGGTTGCGGATATTGAGAGTCTGAAGCGGTACTTGTTGGTTTTGTTGGGTAGGGCGGGGTGGTTGTGTAGGGCGGGGTGGTTGTGTAGGGCGAGGTTGCTGGGTAGCTGGGGGCTGTTGGGTTTGGGTGACAGGTGGTGAGGGGAGAATAATTCTTTGATCTCTATTGGGTATCGCTCCCAAGAGAGTGAAGTCTCCTTCTTGTTCACGGCGGTTGTTGGGTTGTTGGTTGGATTTAGGAGTAGTGCGGATGGAGGTGTGGGATTGGTGGGATTGCGCGGAGTGGATGGAGCTGGACTTAGAGGAGCATCGAGAGTTGGTTTGGTCTTTTAGGTGGTTGTTTTCGGTTCTAAGTCGTTGGTTTTCGGCTTTGAGTTCGGCGAGTTCGTTCGTTAATTGGTCGAGGGCGGCTAAAGCGTCGGTGGGTAGGGTGGTTGTTATGGGGGGGGAACTCTTCGTGCGAAGAGAGCGATGGCACCGTTTGGCTCCGGGTTTTAATCGGAGAGCGGGTAGAGGAGGCCATTGTAGATTGTTGTGGGGCGGAAGAGGACGAAGCAGATAGTTGCTTCATTGTTAGTATCGGGGATGCGGACAAAAGCCGGACAGCGGACTCACTGCCGGAGGGAGTTTCCTCCCCGGTTGAAGGTTTCCTGACCCTTTTGTCTGCAGGTTAGTGTTTATATTCACCTGATAATAATAATTTCGTCCTCCGTTAGCTGGATGGTTGTATTTACTTCTGGTTGGTCTTGTCCTCTATTTCTTTGATTCAAGCAACTTCCATAAATAAATTCGCTCTATAAAGGGCGGAACTTCATAAATAAAATTGCTCGATTCGAGCAGATTTTCGTAAATGAGAGCGTCCTATAAAGGACGGGTTGAGATGAAAATCTCAATGTGTTTTGCCGAGTCCGGAGGCAAGCGCTGCTGGAAGTGCCTGGTTTGTATCAGTGACCAAGTTATTCGCTGGAGCTCCTACTTGCTGGTGTCCTTCCTCGGTGGATGTGTTCACTACACACGTCACAGAGGTCCGTCAAGCTTCCCGGTTAGATTTTTGTTACCAAAATGCTAGCACTCATAGAGGACACCTAGCACAACCTATCACACCATTTTTTATAACTAGCACACCAACAGCTTACAATGAAAATGTTTCTCAATTCGAGTGGGGTCAGGTTAACGCTAGCCCCCTCCCCCGGTTGGAGTTTTTCCGCCAAAATGCTAGCACTCCATTTTTTATAGCTAGCACACCAACAGCTTACAATAAAAATGCTTACTCGATGAATAAATGAATGTATAAATGAATAGGTTGAATATATATGTGAAACGGCTGGTTTAATCGTTTCTTACTGTAATTACGAAAAATTTTCGGAACATTCCACTCATATGGTAAAAATTCCAAATGAAGCAGGATCTTTTCGGAGATAACTCTCCGACAGGGCCGATAATTTCCCTTTTAAGTCCGCATCTAAGTAACGTCTAAGTAACAATTGTTGTTATCATAATTTTAATTTAAAATATAAAAATGTCACGGTTTGGAAACGATTCTTCAAGTTTAATCCAAAAATAAGTGATTGAAAATGAACCAAAATTAAATACCATGTAATGTTGTTTAAATAATATAAATTTCGCATTAATACACTCTAATCGAGAAATATTCTATCGAATGACACTCGTGAAAATAGTTACATCAATAGTTTACTTATATAGTTCATGTGTGTGTGTGAGTGTGTTTGAAATTTAGGCCGTAAAAAACTAAGTTCTTAGCCACAAAAATTATTTAATTTTAATGTTCAACTTTATATTGAAATTTGTGCACTTTTAAATAGCTCAACTAAGGCGTCTAAAATAGGTTTTTCGTTTAAACTTAATAGGTGAGTTAAATTTGTCGGTAAAGAAATATTGTGATTAATGAGAGAATTTAGAAATATATTTATTTGAGATTGGTGATTTCTACAGGAAAAAATTAAATGGTTAAGATCAGCCATTGAACTATTGTCACATGAACATTTAGAAGAGCCTATAATTCCTATTTTAGCAAGATGCGCAGGAAAGATACCATGATTTAGTTTCATTCTAGTTACTATCGTAGTGTATTATATATTTGTATTGTATTCTTGAATATGTGGTATTGTTTTGGGTATTTCTGGATGTATAAGTGTGTATGGGTTTTTAGACTCTTTTACGTATTCCTGCCGTACACTATTCCAACTGTGAGTGATTTGTCTTTTAAGTGACGGCAATAGGTCAAGTGGGTTATAAAAATCAAAAAAACTTGTTTTCCAAAACTGCCTTTTTGGCAAGGCTATCTACAATTTCATTCCCTTTAATGCCAGCATATCCTTTTACCCACATGAACGTTATTTTGGTATCAGAGTTACTTAATAGGTATAGATAGTTTTTAATATTCCATAAAAAGGAATTTTCTAGCTGATTATATAATTTTCTAGTTCCTATAGTTTCCAATGCTGCTTTTGAATCGGTTATTATAAGACTATTGCCAATTTTGTTCTCATATAAGTGAGGGATTGTCATATTGCATACATCTCCGCTGTGTTAATTGAACGTGTATCATGTAAACGCATTTTAACAGAAAAACATTTATTCGAATGATAAAAGGCACATCCAGTTCCATTATTGATTTTTGATCCATCCGTGTAATAGTTGAATAATTTGTATAGTTTGAAAGAATAGATACCATAATGTCTGAAAGTGAATATAAGGGGAATATGATGTTAGTTTCAAACATACATGAGTCATAGTTGAATCTAAACATTGGATATTTGTCGACAGTATGAATTAACTCATGAAATTTATTAGTTAAAATAAAAGCATCGACCAAAAGTGGATAATTTTTAATCTTCCAATATCTGTTTGTTACACATTGTGTTGTGAGATAAGCAAGATTATTGAGGTTATTGCAGCAATCTTTTTCTCTAATTTTGATTAAATATTTATTTGCCAGATATATGGAGGTCCAAGAGATTCAACTAAGATTGCATCAGTTGGGGATGATCTCATTGCTCCTATACATATACGTAGAGTTTTAAATTGGATGCGAACTACAATTTGTAGATTTGTTTTGCTAGCAGAACTGTACAAAGTCGATCCATAATCCAGAATTGAGCGGATGTATGCTCTATAAAACATTAATGAAATGGCCACACCAACACCAAACTTTAACCTAGAAACACATCTTAACATGTTTATCCCTTTTTCACATCTACATTTGATATTCTCAATATGTTTCGTCCACGACAACTTACTATCCAGAAATATACCTAGGTATTTATAATTATTCACCACTGGAATTGTAAGTTCAGAGAGAAGCACTGTTGCGGGTGGCTGATATCGATGTCTCTTGAAAAAAAAACAGAGCATTTTTCAGACGATATGTTAAAACCTAAGTTTTATAAGGATCGTCTAATAGTATTCATCATGTTCTCGAGAACACACAAGCACTCTTGGTGTGAATTTTGGATCGTGTAATAGGCGAAATCATCAGCATACTGAACTTTATAACAAGAATCATCTCCTATCCGATGCAATTCTGTTGCTCAAAACAGATCCTTGCGGTAGATCTTAAGACAATACCCTCGGACCATGAAGTTCATTCTTATGATCTCTGAGGTAGATTTTCCGATTTGTGTACAGATTAAAAATATTGGTCGCCACTTTATTACCAAAACCAAATTCTATAAGTTTTTTTGTTAGTATGTTTAAATCTACAGCATCATAGGCGCCTTTTATGTCGATAAATAAACAAGCAAAATATTTGTTTTCAGAAAAACTTACTTGTACGTGATTAACTAATTGTATTATAGCATATATCGTGCCGTAACCCTTACGATACCCATATTGTGTTGCCGGAAGAAGTTGATTGTTTTCTGTAAACCATTCTAATCGCGCTTTGATCATTCGCTCAAACGTTTTTATAATGGTGGAAAATGAAGAAATTGGCCGAAATGATGTCGCAATAGAGCTATCCTTAGAAGGTTTGGGTAATATAGTAATAATTACGTCTATGTAATCATTTTGTAACCACCAGCCGTTAAAAATATCTAAAAGATTTGTTTTTGCTATTTTGGGAAGTTTTTCTATCATTTTATATGTTGAATTGTCTTTACCAGGCGCAGTATTCCTGGAAGTTTTGACAGCGTGAAATAATTCTTGCATATTAAATGGAGCTTCTAAATAAGGATTTGTTTTTAAGATGTGTGATTTCTTCAAGCAATTGTGGTGGTAGGTACGATTATTCTGAAAATGTTTATTTCAAATTCTTTTTATGAAATTCCAAATTTTAGTTTGGGCAGTATTCCTATTAATAAAATTTATAAAGGAGACCCAGCTATCTTTATTTGCTTTTTTAAAAGTTAATTTGGCAATTGCTACACTTCTTTTATAATTAATAAAATTTTGGAAATTAGATATTCTTCTATATTCAAGAAGAGCTTGTTTCTATTTTTCTACTGCTTCTGTACATTCTGTTCCACCAAATAGGTTTTTTAGTAATTGGAATAAAAGGTTTTTTGATAGGCATAAACAAATCTGCGGCTTTTGACATGGCTGTAATGAACAAGTTAGCTTTTTCTGAGAGATTAGTATTAGTATCATTTTCAGTTAATATTTGATCAGAATAGTCCTGATATGTTATCCAATTTGCTCTCGAGTCATTCCATCTATTAGAAGTTTAATGTTTGTGCGGTTACCTGACAAATGGAGAGAAATGCTTATTATAAAATGATCAGAACCCAGAGTTTCTTCCATAATTTGCCAATCTAGATAGGGAACTAGGTTAGGAGTAGCAAAAGTAAGATCAACCCTAGAAGGATTTTCATTAGGCCTGTGTATTCGAGTTGGTTTACCATTATTGACACATATTAAATTGCAGTGATCTCAAGCATCTATAAGTCATTTACCTTGTACATCATCCTTGTGGAATCCCCATAAACTATGGTGACAATTAAAATCACCACAAATAATAACCTCACCTGAAAATTGTGAGAAAATATTTATCCAGTCATTGACATTAACAGTATTTGCGTTAGGTGGTTTATATATGTTTACTAAGGTTATTTTCAAGTCACTGATTTCTATTGCACAAATTTCTATGCTAGCACTAAAATTTTCTATTATTTCAATTTCACTATAATTATTATCTTTTTTAACATAAATGCCTACACCTCCGTAACCATCATCCCTTTTTTTTGTATGGAATAATAACCTCGGAGAGAAAAATTATCTTCCTTTTTAGTTTGTAACTCTTGTAATATTAAAATATCGAATGAATAGCTTTCTAAAAATCGTAATAAGTTTTTTTCATTAGTAATTGAACGACAATTCCATTGAAACAAATGTAATTCACCAAAAGTCCTCATCATAAATACTCTCTAAATCACTGACTGGATTATTTATAATTGAGCTGAATTGATTTCTAATACTATTATGGATTTCTTCTAAATTTTTGTATTTACTTTGAAAATATGTAGGATCAGTAAGTGCTTTAGTTATTAATGAATTAACTTCATAAATTTTTTTTTATGAGCCATGAAATCATCACGGTGGGGGTTTGGAATGACAGGTTGTGATTGTGGGCGTGGTGGAACTTTTTTTGTAGTTTGAGATACTCTAATAGGAGATACACTTTTACGTTTAGTCGGTTGTGTTCGAGTTCTTTGGGTGAGCGATTGAGTAGCAACATGTGAGTCTTTTGGGCTAAGTGTTAATTCTGGAAAATTATTAAGATTTTTAAGTACCGAAAATCTATTATTGGTGGTAATTTTAGCATAAGATGGATTATTATCTATTTTTTCCGCTTCCTTAAATGATATATTATCATCTGCCATTGTTTTTTTTATATTAGATTGAAACTTTGTGGGACAATTTTTATTTAATGCATTATGATCAAATTTTTCGCAGTAAAAACCATATTCATGAGTAACGTTACAATTATGATTTTCTTCCATTTTATCACCACATTTTCTACACTTCTCAACTCCTTTGCATAATTTTGTCGTGTGTCCGTATCTCATGCATTTGAAACATTGGACAACTGGATATATATACGGTTCAACCTCAAAATTACATAAATTAATTTGCACTCTAGAAGGGAGGTTACTACCTAGAAATGTTACGATTATCATTTGTCTTAATTGTATTAATTTTGTTGTACCTTCTGAATTTTTAAATTTCCTCATCATTCTTTTTACACTCATAACTTTTTTATCCGAGTTAATATTGTAAAGAAGTCTCATCAAAAAATGTATCTACCATTCTTATAACTCCTTTTTTTGGGTGAAAAATGTAGGTACATAAGCTATAAGGTCATTTTTGATAATTATTTCATAATTAATTAAACTATTTGCAATAGAATATGTTTTAAAAATTACTTTAACTCGATTTCTTCCTACTGATATAATATCTGATACGTTTCCCTTAAATTCATTAATTTGAAAAAGATGATGTCCAATACGAATGGGAAATAATCTACCTAGCTGTTTATTTATACGTTCAACATATACAAAATAAGGACCGGTATCAGTCGATCGGTATTTATTATTTATATCATAAACTGGTAAATTATCACTCGTACCTGTTTTTTCGTTGATGTCACTGTTTTTTTCAGGAGACCCTCCGGGGTCTCCTCAATCATAATCTATTTTGTTACTTACTGTTTTTTTGTGTTGTACCTAAACTAAACTTAATATTATTCAAAATTTTCAAATAGTTTCTACTTAAATAAATACCTGCTAGCACTCAATTCGTGGGCGATGTGTACACTATCACTGCATGAATTGAACTGTTATATAGTCCATGTTGCTTGTAATATTATTATATAGGAAGAATACATATTATTACAACCATCAGCCCTTCGGGGAAACCCTTTCTTAACCCAAACATCTGAATCTGCCAGTTTGGATGTACCTACAAGAATTTTATTTACTCTTAAGACCCATAAAAACGGCATTATAAAAATGATTCAAATTTCAACGATAGACTTGGTTTAACGACCCTTTTAAAAAGTCCGATGAGAACTTCAGATGGATTTTACCTATTAGTGTTTCAAATGGAACTCAATGTTTCTAGTTAATTCCACAATATAATGAAAAATGTTTGAAAATTCTAAATCTAATGTAGCTTCTGTCATTCTGAGGATGATATTCAGTTATCGAAACAATTGTCAATTTTTTAGAATTTTCAATAATTTTTCATTATATTGTGGAATTAACTAGAAACATTGAGTTTCATTTAAAACACTAATATGAGTAGATTCCACGAAGTAAGGGTGGAGACAGTTAATTGGTTTATACCTAGTTTTTAGAAAAATAAAAATACCTATGTCATCAATTTTGCTTACAGTACATTTTGCTTGTAATATGAAATAAAAAGTACGTTTTTTATACTGCTCAGCCCTCTAGACCTGCCGTTCTTACCCAAACATCTGGCTTTTTTACAATTTATTTATTTAGAATAGTTCTGAGGTAGTAGAAAATATCCAATGTCCATGGGTCAAATTGAAAGTACAAGAATTTTATTCCATCCTTTCAGTTCTTTAAGACCCAGTCTAACAATACGCCGATCTCGGGAAATAACACAAGTCAATGTGAACCAATTGATGTAACACAGTCGAACAATTCGACCTCAATGTCATAATAAAGGACTCAAGAAACCCAAATACACCAAAATTGTAGACGGATTGGAGCAACGGACTATAACTCACATTCGTATTCTTAGCAAGTCCTTTCATTACCCATATTGTAAGAAAGCATAAAAAAATTAGTCCACTTTCTTTAGTCCGGCAACTTTGGTGATCCGCCATGTTGAATTTAGAATGACGTCACATACATAATCATAGATTGGCATGCAAACTAGACGTATATACAGAATTTCAGCTCAATCGGTTGAACATATCTGCTTCAAAACGGAGTTGCAAGATTGCAACCGAACAAACATACATTGCCAGTTACATACTAAAAACTTTGAAAAATACATAGTAGTGTTGGTATCTCATGTTATGCCACAGAAATATTTGGAGCTCTGATTAACCGGCTCTAAGAATAAAAAGATGCACGTTCTAAGTAAACTTGGGAATTTAAAAAAAATCTGATACTGAAATGCAATATTTATGTTATCAATTACAATGGAATTATCCATCAACTTTGGCAATGTATATTCTGGCAAATTTGAATATAAAGTTTGAGTGTTTTTTCTAAATAAGGACTACAGTGAACCACGTTCAGTCTAAAACATGTATTCTCAGTATATTGGAACATTTTTAGGGATCTCAGCCGCCCCTTCCCAGATTGCACAACTTTGTCCAAAGGACATATCCAACGGCTTCGCTTTGTTGTACATTCATTCATCCAATGTCTGTACGCAAACGTTTGTCGTAGCCTTTTTTATAGTATGACGTAATTTTCAACTTATTTGTGCACGCATTGTTTCTGATTCCGTGACTAAATGGTTCAATTTAATTATTTTGTTTTATTAAAATTACTATTATTTTGACAAAATTATTTTTAAATGTGAAGGTTTTTTGTATTCTTTCGATTTTTAGCATTAATTGAAAATAAAGTCTATTTGAAAATCAAGAGAGAGTAAATTCCCAGAATAAAAACTAATTCGGTATGCAAAACTATAGTACAGTACGTGCGGTAAAACTTCAATATTTGTAATGCATTCTAAATGGTTTTTGTTAATTTCAATACAAAATTTATTACATTTCTTGGACTATCACATTATTTTATGATCTTTCATTGTTACTACAGTAGGCCTAAGAGGATTAACGTGCGTCATAGGCGTAACCAGAATAGAAAGGGATAATTGTTATTTAACGACCTCCGAGTGGCAAGAATGGCAACCGCTTCGGGCGGATATAATTTCGGCCGGAAAAAGGGCAGGTACTAAAAGCCGGTAGGTAAATTCGGCCGGAGGTTTTAAGTTGCTTCCTTATCTCATAGGTATTTTCGGCCGCAAATCAAATAAAATAACAGAATGCTTTATATTAAAATATTTCTTTATTTCAATAAAATTATTACATCAACTTATTTCTATAACTTAGGTAAACTATAAATTTTTAAAAAAAGTTTTGATGTGATACAGATTTAACGAAATTAATTCTAGAAATATTGTCAGATCGAAGCATATTTACCATGTTTTCGATAAATTTTAGTTTGTTTTTTACTTGTTTGTCTTTAATTTTTGCTGGAATATTTAAATTTTTTATTTTTAAATATGCATCGATCAGACAATCTTTTAATTTTTCTATAAAAATAAATATAGAAGGGTGACTTGAATAAAAACTAGAATTGAAGTGCGAATGGAATGATTCGCAGGCATTTGTGGTTCTTTTAATTGATGGGTTTTCATATGCCCATATATTTGGTGGAAAATGAGATTCTGGCGCTATGTAGTTTTCTAATAAATAGTCTGCGTATTTATCTATAAGTTTATGGTCCGGTTTGTATGACATGAGATCAAATATGAAACAATCTTCAACTTCAGAGGGGTCTAAATAAGTTAGCCCAAAAGTATGAGTAAGCCATTTGCTTTCCTCGCAGTTTTTATCTTTATACATTTGGGTTAACCCTAATGATTGTATTTTCCTATACCACGCCTGGTGCAAGTGGAATATACAACCATTTAGTTTGGTTTTGGGAAAGACAACTTTTAATGCGTTATGAATTGCGATTTCAAAATCCACAAATACCTCCTTCGGTTCAAAAACAATATTATAAAGTTCACAAATTTCAGATTTTACCAACAGAAAAAGTCTCATATATGTGTCACTGGTCTTATTGGGCAACAGACAATACAAAAGAGGAACATAATGCCCATTTTCCAGTCCATGGATGGTAAATAACTGATGAAAATATAAAAATAGAATAAAGAGATAAGTAAATTAAAGGTATTTCCGACAGGTACACAGGATTAGGTATTTCCAAATAAATACACAACTAATATTTTACAGAAACTATTAAGCGTAATTACCAATATTTTAATCTCATCGTAAACATCAACCCCTAGGCCGAAATTACCCCTGTCATAAATGGTACCCTTTGATTTATGCAGGTAGGCCAAGGGATTACCGGCCGAAATTACGCCCGCCGACCGCTTCTAATGACAGAGATTTTGACTTAAATAGTGCTTAAGTTTCTAGAAATGCAGTTATTTGATTTTCGATAAACGTGACAAATAGTAGTGACTAAAAATGGAAGCAGTTTGTGAGTATACGCCAGTGAAAAAATTAAAACTAGACCATTTATCGCTCAATGAAAAGAGTGCTGTAGTGAATGTGTACCACTATTTTAAACATCAAAATCCCTCAAACACTATTGACAGTGTAGTTGAAACAACATCTAAGGCAATGGGATATGGAAAATCTACAATATATAGAGTTCTAAAGGAGGAAAAATCAGGTGGAGTAACCTCACCAAAGCCGAAACCAGGTAGACCAAAACTATTAAAAGTCAACGTGGACGAGTTTTTTAAAAATGCTATTCGTAAGCTTGTTCACTCATTTTTTATAAACAAGCAAATACCAACTTTAGATAAAGTTTTGCAAGCCATTACGAATGATGTTGATTTACCCACAATAAGCCGGGATAAACTATGGAAAGTGTTACATGAGTTAAACTTTAAATTTGAAAAAATGGGCAGACACTCAATGATAATTGATTCTGAAGAAATTGTATGTTGGAGAAGACAGTACCTCAGAAGAATACAACAAGTAAAAGCTCAAAATAAAAACATTTATTATTTAGATGAAACATGGGTTAATGAAGGACATTGTGTAGGAAGAGTTTGGAAAGACAAAAATATAAAATCATCCCATCAAGCTTTTCTAGAAGGATATACTACTGGTTTTAAGGAACCTATAGGAAAAGGTAAAAGATTAATTATTTGTCATATAGGCAGTACAAACGGTTTTCTTGAGAATGGTTTACTCTTATTTGAATAAAAAAAAACCGTCGATTATCACGAAGAAATGAATGGAGACGTGTTTGAGGAATATTTTGAACAGATGATTCAATTCATACCAAAAGGATCGGTTATTATAATGGACAATGCAAGTTACCACTCCAGATTACTTGAACCTTTACCAACCACTAAATGGAAAGAGGATGAAATTGCAAAATGGTTATCTTCTAGAAATTTAGCCTTTGACAATACAATGCTGAGGGCAGAATTGTTAACTATTGCTAAAAAACATAAGCAAAATTATAAAAAATATAATATTGAGGAGATAGCCAAAAAACGAGAAATTGAAATCCTTCGTTTACCACCCTACCATTGTGAGATGAATCCGATAGAATTAATATGGGCTCATGTTAAAGGTTATGTTGCCAGAAATAACACGACTTTTAAATTATCAGATGTTAAAAATCTCTTCAATAAGGCAATATCTGAAGTAACAAGTGAAAATTGGCAAAAATGTATTAGACACGTTACAGAAATAGAAAAAAAAAATGTGGGAGCTAGATAACATAATTGATATTACTATAGAGCCCATTGTAATTTCTCTAGAATCAGATGGTGAATCTTCTGACACAGAGTGCGAGGAACCATAACTTTAAAATTATTAATTTATGTACTTTAATTTTATTTTTAGATTTTAATTTTTTAAGATTTAATATTGTCGTATTTTTTGCATGTTGCTCGTCAAATTTTATCCTTGCGGTTGGTTTTGTTTTTCTCATATACCTACTTAATTGTTTTTTTAGCTCCTCATATTAATTTATAAATAATTGTAATTATCTGTACATATTATATACATATTTTATAAATAAACATATGCCTAAAACAAAATGCCTAAAATAATATTGACTTTTTCTTCATTTTACCCAAATTAAATTACTACTTACGAATTATGTTTATCTATCTAAAATTGGTAATCTAGGTATAAATAACTAAAACAAATTAAATATTTCTATTTCCATATTAATTTAATTTTGAAAACGCACGTCTATGGTTTACTGCCTTTAACACTGATAACTGCAAAACATTTCTGGGAATTTACTCTCTCTTGATTTTCAAATAGATAATTATTAATTAAATAATAGTTAATTATTAATTAATCAAATACCCTGCTAGATGGGAAAATATAGATATCACGCACAATCCGGCAACAGCTGACAACAATAGTGCTGTTTAGGGGCCATTTTTTATAGTAAAATGATGTTTAGGAACAAATACTCGTACATACAACATTTTCATTGATTCGTGTAAGCATAGTGTTATTTTCCAAACACCCTCCACCCCTTGAATCCAAAAGCGTTGTTGATGTACTAGCTATTAAAAATGGTGTGCTAGGTGTCCTTTATCTGTGCTAGCATTTTGGTGCAAAAAAAATCTAACTGGGGGGGGGGGCAGGTTGACGGACCTTGTTGCCATTGCCATTAGGGCTACTAATTAGTGAGTAAGAATTTCCAAATTAATTTCTTCATTTTTGAACGATTTTAAAAAATCAAGTACTAGACCTGTATCCCATGAATTTTCATATCTGGCAAAGGTTGTCTTTTCTTAAAAACTCCTTTAGAAATCTTCTAACTCGGAAGTCATGTCCCAAGTTAGGACTGGCTCTTTGCGCAATCGCGGATCTATAACTATTTAAACTACCATATGAAGGCTCTTTCTTGAATTATAAGGCCAGAAACTCTAAAACATTTGGAACTATCACTTCAAATGGGTTAATACTCTTTCCTAAGCAAAATTCCCACCTTAATCACAGAGCAGTATTATATTGTTCAAGTGTGGCGGGCGTAATTGATTGTAAGCATATGTCAAGTGAATCCATGGGTACTTTTTCTATTAACAACGCCTTCCTGATATCTTCCCTGCCATCAGGATACGATTCTGCCAAAGAGGATGCGGCGACTTGCTAAAAGAAAGTGAAAATCTATTAGGTTTAAACATTAGGGGATCACCGACTAATAAAGACTTAGAAATAGGGTACCACGGCTAAGAGACCCAGAGAGGAACAACTACTATTCTCTCAGCTTTGTCATCTATAATTTTTTCGATCATTTTTAAGACCATGCTATAACGAGGAAAGGTATAAAAATTCAATTTATTCCAATCTAAAGTAAAAGCATCAACTTTATACGCATCTGGATCTCTCATCCATGATATAAAAAGAAGATATTTTTGAATTATTCTATTAGCAAATAAATCTATGTCTAGACTTCCGAAATAATTTTAAATTTTTTGGAAAGCCTCTTCCGATAATCTCCATTCTGTTTCTTTATGCACCTGACGGGATGTTATCATTAAAACCAATTTTCTAAAATATCTTGCCCTCTGGCGTATATTTTAGGGCACTAAGATATGTAACCGTTGGCTCATTTTTTATTTCTTCCTGGCCTAATAGCGTTATAAATAAATGTAGATTTATCATCAAAGTTAAGAAACTCATCATGTATCAGGTAACAAACGTCAAAATGTCTAGGTTTTGCTCGAGCTTCATTGATGACAGAAATATAATTACTGGGAAGCTGTATTATTCAATGTTTTGAGTTTTTTTCAATCAAAGCATGAGTAAAGTCACACTCCATTTGCGCCTTTCTTTAATAAATCTTCTATTAAATACTTTAACTTTATTAATTCTTTTTGAGACAGCTTGTTTTCAATGGGTATGAAAGATTGTTTTTGCTTCCTAATAAATGGAATAGAAAAACCTTCAATGTAAGACAGCACTGTCTTGTGTGTTAACAAATCTCTCCACGTATGAGAGAAAAATTTTAATCGACCACATGGTCTACCAACCTCCGGATCTAAAACTGACGCTGTCGCTTCTAGACGTTCTGGTTGCTCCAGGAATAGTACTTCTGCCCCTTCTTGTATGACGTCTCTCTGTGCGTGTACGCGACTTCTTGGGAGGCTGGTGAATGAATCCAGTCCTTCTGACTTCCATCGACCTCTGGGGGAATGAACTCTTGTAGTTTTCCGAAGTAGACTGGACTACTGACGATTTCAATTGTTGCCCTGACCTCTCCAATTCTTTTGCGGATTTAATTCTATCTTCTAGATTATTTCGAAACAATAGCTCTGAAATTGGTGTACTGACCAGGGTCTCTTTAAGCTCTTTATTTAAATTTAGAGCAATGAGCTCCCTTCGAGATTTTATGAAAAATAAATATTTGCCAATAACCTGCCGGAATTACTTAGTACTTCAATATATTCTCTATTCTTCTCCCCCTCCCCTTTATCAAGCATTGTCGTCAAGGCTAACCCTATAGGCGATAAACTTGACGCGATTTGCTGTTGTGTCTGCATAAATCGGGTATCTCTCCGGATGACCCTTTCTAAGATGGCAATGTTTACTTCTGGATTTATTATTGGAGGGTTTATTCCCTGGCTAATTTTCAGGAGGAAGGTACTCATTTATCAACACATCTTTGGTTTCCTCATCCAAACCACAGGTCAAAATATTGTCCCAACGAGAAGCTACATCTGCTTGAATTAGTTTCGTAAATGTAGTATTACCTTCTTCTCCCAAAATTTACAAAATGCCTTTCTCTAAACTGGCACGTCTGCAAGAAATATTTGTCTATTTAGTAATTCAGATATAAGGTATAACCGTTATCACAAACAGATAAAACAATAATAATAATAGTGTTTTTAAATGAAACTCAAGGTCTCTAGTTAATTCCACAATATAATACAAGTTATTGAAAATTCTAAAAAATTGACAATTGTTTCGATAAATCAATATCATCGTCAGAATGACAGAAGTTACATTTCATTTTATGCCTACCTGATGTTTAGTAGTTATATTTTTGGCTAGACCAAGAAGTAACCTAACTTGTGATTGGCTTAATATATGTTTATAGAAAGAAGAAGCAGATGTGATATTACAAATATTGAAGCTTAGATATTATTAGCCCTATGGTGATATCCTGGATATCATTTTTCCAATTAAGATCAGTATAACTGTGCAATGATATAGAAAACCAGGAAAACTATATCTGCTGATCTTTACAATTATCACTTAAGAAGACAGTTTATTAGTGGAGAATTCCCTAGATTTAACTGTTCATTGACAACTTCATATTGTGGGTTTCTTAAATGTCTTCTAATTTCCAGTTCTTCAAGGAAATCCAGTTCTTGTTTCTTTTCACAAATATGCAGCACTTCTAGTTCTGTGTTAGGTGTCAATGAATGATTGGTGTCAAGTAGATGTTTTGCGTAGTGGGATTTATATGGTTGTTTTAATCTGTAAGCTCGTAAGTGCTCACTGTATCGTATTTCAAAATTCCTAAGGGTCTGACCCAAATAGACAGCATTACATTCTGGACAATTGAGTTTATATATACCTGACTTCTTTAATAGTGGTATTTTTGTTTTTACATTTGACAATTTTGTACTAACGTTACTTTCTGTTTTAAAAGAAATTGTTGCATTCGTTGCTGAAGATATTATCTTTGAAATATTATTAGAAATATTTCCTGCATATAAGATGGTTTTATAAGTTTTAATTTCATCAGCTTGTTTAGGATATATTAGTTGTAATGCCACTTTTTTCTCTTTTTTACTAATTAGTTTATTTATCATATCTAATGGATAACCGTAAGATGTTGCTATTTGTCTAATTGCATTAATCTCTCTATCAAAATTACATTTGTTCATAGGAACTGAAAAAGCTCTATGTATCATTGAATTATATGCTGCTAGTCTGTGTGAGACAGGGTGGTTAGAATTGAATGGAATTGTCACATCAGTCTGTGTTGGTTTTCAGTAAATTGAATAATCAAGTACATTATTAACTCTTTGAATTTTTAAATCAAGAAAATTGATTGAGCTATTTTCTTCAATTTCTAATGTAAATTTAATTTTCGGGTGCAAATTATTGATGTGGTTGAAAAACACATCTAATTGTCGCTCACTACCCATAAAACAAGCTAATATGTCATCCACATATCTATACCAAAATAAAATATTTTTCGAAATATTACTTTCAAAGATCTTTCTTTCTAAATTGTCCATGAAAATGTTTGCTAAAATAGGTGATATAGGGCTTCCCATTGGTAAACCTTCATTTTGAATATATATCTTATTGTCAAAAGTGAAATAATTCTGATTAATGCATACATCAAATAAATTAAGTATATCTGATATTATTCCTGGATTAATATTTTTATCTTCTAGTAATTTTCTTACAAGTATTAGACATTCTTTAGGAGGAATTTTAGTAAACATATTAGTTACATCGAACGATATGACTTTATAGTTATCTTGCAAGTGGATTGATTTCAACTTTTTGATTAGTTCTATTGGATTTCTAATTGAGTACTGAGATTCATATCCGTAAGTATTGAGTATATTGTTGAGCTTTTTTGCCAATATATTATTAGGAGCATTAACATAAGAGACTACAGGTCTAATTGGTTTCGTTATTTTATGTAATTTAACTGTTCCATATAATTGTGGACAAGGAGGATTCTTATGTATGATAGACCTCTTTTCGTAATCATTTGAAAGATAATTTGAATTATTAACAATATCCCTTACATTATTAGAAAACTTCTTTGTTGGGTCTGCTTTAAGAACTTTTACATCGCTGGATTCTATAAAGTTATATACTTTGGAATTGTAATTTTCAGTCGTCAAAATGACAGTAGCATTCCCCTTATCGGATTTTGTAACTGTTAGGTTATTATTCTCTATCTTCTTTTTTATTGCGTTTAAAACTGAAATGTCATTTTTTGTTTGACGTTTAACTTTTGAAGGTTCAATATTTTTGATTAAATTGGCAATTTTTAATTTCTCATAAAGAAAATTATTTGAATTAGATTTTAAAGCTATTTCTGACTCTGTAGCTATAATTTGTTTAATATTATTCGTAAATTTAGGTGGTATGCTGTACTTTAAACCTTTATTTAAAAATTCTATTTCACTATTTGTAAAATTAGTGTCTGAAAGGTTTTCAAATCGTGGTGCAAAGTGTGTTGGTATGTAGGTACTTACAGTTTCATGATGTTTTGAGTATTGAATTTTATGTTGTGTGTGTTCAAGATTCTGTAGCTTCTTTTCTTGTTTCTTTAATTTCATATGCTTCATAGTGCTGATATTTTCTCTAATTTTGTCATCCAAACAGTCAAATTCTACTGGATGTAATTGGAATGTGAGTTCTGAATGTACAACTTTTATGTAGTTGTCTAAGGAGTCTCTAACTTTGAACCATTTCTTACTTTCTGATTTTATCCAAACTCGTTGAGCACATTTTATAGCTTTTTGTGCTTGTGGTATTTTAGTGTGACTTTTCATATTCACATAATTTGGTATTACCTTTTTTCTAAGGCATTCTTGGTTAAACCAAATGTTTTGTGATGCTTTGTAACCTTTTTGTAGTAACTTCTGGTACAGTCGGGTCAAATCTTCTCTCGAAGATTTTTTAATGAAATTGACTGTCTCGACCCTTACTTCGTGGAATATGCTCATATTAGTGTTTTTAAATGAAACTCAAGGTCTCTAGTTAATTCCACAATATAATACAAGTTATTGAAAATTCTAAAAAATTGACAATTGTTTCGATAAATCAATATCATCGTCAGAATGACAGAAGTTACATTTCATTTTATGCCTACCTGATGTTTAGTAGTTATATTTTTGGCTAGACCAAGAAGTAACCTAACTTGTGATTGGCTTAATATATGTTTATAGAAAAAAGAAGAAGATGTGATATTACAAATATTGAAGCTTAGATATTATTAGCCCTATGGTGATATCCTGGATATCATTTTTCCAATTAAGATCAGTATAACTGTGCAATGATATGGAAAACCAGGAAAACTATATCTGCTGATCTTTACAATTATCACTTAAGAAGACAGTTTATTAGTGGAGAATTCCCTAGATTCAACTGTTCATTGACAACTTCGTATTGTGGGTTTCTCAAACGTCTTCTTATTTCCAGTTCTTCAAGGAAATCCAGTTCTTGTTTCTTTTCACAAATATGCAGCACTTCTAGTTCTGTGTTAGGTGTCAATGAATGATTGGTGTCAAGTAGATGTTTTGCGTAGTGGGATTTATCTGGTTGTTTTAATCTGTAAGCTCGTGAGTGCTCACTGTATCGTATTCCAAAATTCCTAAGTGCTGCATATTTGTGAAAAGAAACAAGAACTGGATTTCCTTGAAGAACTGGAAATTAGAAGACATTTAAGAAACCCACAATATGAAGTTGTCAATGAACAGTTAAATCTAGGGAATTCTCCACTAATAAACTGTCTCCTTAAGTGATAATTGTAAAGATCAGCAGATATAGTTTTCCTGGTTTTCTATATCATTGCACAGTTATACTAATCTTAATTGGAAAAATGATATCCAGGATATCACCATAGGGCTAATAATATCTAAGCTTCAATACTTGTAATATCACATCTTCTTCTTTTTTCTATAAACATATATTAAGCCAATCACAAGTTAGGTTACTTCTTGGTCTAGCCAAAAATATAACTACTAAACATCAGGTAGGCATAAAATGAAATGTAATTTCTGTCATTCTGACGATGATATTGATTTATCGAGACAATTGTCAATTTTTTAGAATTTTCAATAACTTGTATTATATTGTGGAATTAACTAGAGACCTTGAGTTTCATTTAAAAACACTAATATGAGCATATTCCACGAAGTAAGGGTCAAGACAGTCAATTTCATTAAAAAATCTTCGAGAGAAGATTTGACCCGACTGTACCAGAAGTTAATACAAAAACGTTACAAAGCATCACAAAACATTTGGTTTAACCAAGAATGCCTTAGAAAAAAGGTAATACCAAATTATGTGAATATAAAATGTCACACTAAAACACCACAAGCACAAAAAGCTATAAAATGTGCTCGAGTTTGGATAAAATCAGAATGTAAGAAATGGTTCAAAGTTAGAGACTCCTTAGACAACTACATAAAAGTTGTACATTCAGAACTCACATTCCAATTACATCCAGTAGAATATGACTGTTTGGATTACAAAATTAGAGAAAATATCAGCACTAAGAAGCATATGAAATTTATGAAACAAGAAAAGAAGCTACAGAATCTTGAACACACACAACATAAAATTCAATACTCAAAACATCATGAAACTATAAGTACCTCCTTACCAACACACTTTGCACCACGATTTGAAAACCTTTCAGGCACTAATTTTACAAATAGTGAAATAGAATTTTTAAATAAAGGTTTAAAGTACAGCATACCACCTAAATTTACGAATAATATTAAACAAATTATAGCTACAGAGTCAGAAAAATTGCCAATTTAATCAAAAATATTGAACCTTCAAAAGTTAAACGTCAAACAAAAAATGACATTTCAGTTTTAAACGCAATAAAAAAGAAGATAGAGAATAATAACCTAACAGTTACAAAATCCGATAAGGGGAATGCTACTGTCATTTTGACGACTGAAAATTACAATTCCAAAGTATATAACTTTATAGAATCCAGCGATGTAAAAGTTCTTAAAGCAGACCCAACAAAGAAGTTTTCTAATAATGTAAGGGATATTGTTAATAATTCAAATTATCTTTTAAATGATTACGAAAAGAGGTCTATCATACATAAGAATCCTCATTGTCCACAATTATATGGAACAGTAAAATTACATAAAATAACGAAACCAATTAGACCTGTAGTCTCTTATGTTAATGCTCCTAATAATATATTGGCAAAAAAGCTCAACAATATACTCAATACTTACGGATATGAATCTCAGTACTCAATTAGAAATTCAATAGAACTAATCAAAAAGTTGAAATCAATCCACTTGCAAGATAACTATAAACTCATATCGTTCGATGTAACTAATATGTTTACTAAAATTCCTCCTAAAGAATGTCTAATACTTGTAAGAAAATTACTAGAAGATAAAAATATTAATCCAGGAATAATATCAGATATACTTAATTGATTTGATATATGCATTAATCAGAATTATTTCACTTTTGACAATAAGATATATATTCAAAATGAAGGTTTACCAATGGGAAGCCCTATATCACCTATTTTAGCAAACATTTTTATGGACAATTTAGAAAGAAAGATCTTTGAAAGTAATATTTCGAAAAATATTTTATTTTGGTATAGATATGTGGATGACATATTAGCTTGTTTTATGGGTAGTGAGCGACAATTAGATGTGTTTTTCAACCACATCAATAATCTACACCCGAAAATTAAATTTACATTAGAAATTGAAGAAAATTGCTCAAAAAATTTTCTTCATTTAAAAATTCAAAGAGTTAATAATGTACTTGATTATTCAATTTACCGAAAACCAATACAGACTGATGTGACAATTCCATTCAATTCTACCCACCCTGTCTCACACAGACTAGCAGCATATGAATCAATGATACATAGAGCTTTTTCAGTTCCTATGAACAAATGTAATTTTGATAGAGAGATTAATACAATTAGACAAATAGCAACATCTAACGGTTATCCATTAGATATGATAAATAAACTAATTAGTAAAAAAGAGAAAAAAGTGGCATTACAACTAATATATCCTAAACAAGCTGATGAAATTAAAACTTATAAAACCATCACATATGCAGGAAATATTTCTAATAATATTTCAAAGATAATATCTCCAGCAACGAATGCAACAATTTCTTTTAAAACAGAAAGTAACGTTAGTACAAAATTGTTAAATGTAAAAACAAAAATACCACTATTAAAGAAGTCAGGTATATATAAACTCAAATGTCCAGAATGTAATGCTGTCTATTTGGGTCAGACCCTTAGGAATTTTGAAATACGATACAGTGAGCACTTACGAGCTTACAGATTAAAACAACCAGATAAATCCCACTACGCAAAACATCTACTTGACACCAATCATTCATTGACACCTAACACAGAACTAGAAGTGCTGCATATTTGTGAAAAGAAACAAGAACTGGAAATTAGAAGACATTTAAGAAACCCACAATATGAAGTTGTCAATGAACAGTTGAATCTAGGGAATTCTCCACTAATAAACTGTCTTCTTAAGTGATAATTGTAAAGATCAGCAGATATAGTTTTCCTGGTTTTCTATATCATTGCACAGTTATACTGATCTTAATTGGAAAAATGATATCCAGGATATCACCATAGGGCTAATAATATCTAAGCTTCAATATTTGTAATATCACATCTTCTTCTTTTTTCTATAAACATATATTAAGCCAATCACAAGTTAGGTTACTTCTTGGTCCAGCCAAAAATATAACTACTAAACATCAGGTAGGCATAAAATGAAATGTAACTTCTGTCATCCTGACGATGATATTGATTTATCGAAACAATTGTCAATTTTTTAGAATTTTCAATAACTTGTATTATATTGTGGAATTAACTAGAGACCTTGAGTTTCATTTAAAAACACTAATATGAGCATATTCCACGAAGTAAGGGTCGAGACAGTCAATTTCAATAATAATAATAATATAAAACGTTGTGAAAACTCCAAAAGCACTATCCATTATAACAAATGGATAAGATATCTGTTATCACAAACAGGCAATTGACAAGTAAATTCATTTTCTAAGATATAACCGTTAACACAAACGGATGAAACAATAATAATAATAATAATAATATGGAACATTGAGAAATTTCAAAAGCACTATCCATTACCACAAATGGATAATCCACCTGTTATCACTAACAGGCGATTGAGAAGTAAATTTATTTTCTGCTAATACACTATATGTCATCTCCAACAAATAGGTCACCTGCTGGCACGAACAGGTATGAATGTTTTTCACATTGACCAGTGAAAAAGAAAATTATTATTGTACTTATTAGTCGTGTCTCTCTCTCCTATGTCCTCGCCCGATGAAGCGGTTAATGAAAAACTATCATCCCGCCTCTCTCTAGACGATGAACGATAATGGGAATCTTCCGTCTCACATTCATTATCGCTTATTACATGAATTTTACGACGATGGCGTCTCTTGGTTTCTTCCAGATTGATAAGTCTTTTTTCCAGTCTTTTGAACATTCTATAAATATTCGACACTTCCTCTGACCGACTCGTTTTTCACTTTCGCGAATGTTTGGGCATGATTTTAAAAATTTCTTATAATTTTCACTACCAAATTCCGGTAACTCCCTAAGCGATGCGTATGTATTAGCACAAAAGCAAAGATTGATTTATATGATCGTAGTTTGAGAAAGGATGGGATAGTAAAGGTTGTGGATGTATTGGCCAGAGATACTATATATTATTTATTTATGAGACGAATATAATCACTGATCTTTCTTATAGAATAGAAAGTAGAATGATTCTCTCTACGACAAATAGCTGTCTGGAAACTTATAATCACAAGACATATATACAATGTCCCAACCTTAATAAAGATAAACTAACAGTTATCGCAGGATTATCAACCAAACCCTCTTGATTAGGAGGATACCTTGAGAAACGTTGATAAAAATGCACAGTGCTTAGAAGTATAGTCTATATAGAAAGGGCAAGGAGTAATAAATCATTCATTTAAGTAGATTTCATAGACGTACCAAAATATATTTTAAGAGGGTATACCGTAAGGTACATTTTGTATTGAACGAATGAGTTGCAGCTATGCTAAAGAATATACGATTTAGGTCAGAGGTAACGGGATGTACTAATTTTAATAAAAAAAAGTGATAGAGGTAGAGGTCATTCGGAAGCAAAAAATGTAGTTCATTACAAAAAAATTCTACAACTTCCTCAGGACTAAGATACATAATACCGAAATGTACTTTTAAGTATTCGCCAATTACAGAACCTTTCTGTCTGTACTCTTGTACCAAATGAAACTCCTGAATCTTACGAAACCAAGCTTGACAGAGATGAAATTTACAACCAAAAAGAATTTGATCTCTGCCAAAACATTCATATATAGCGTTATGAATGCTTAGTTCAAAATCTACTACGACCTCTTTAGGTTGAAAATTTAAGCCTACTTCTTTACATTTTTGTCTTAAAATTGAAAACAAATTTGAATATGTTTGACTTGATTTGTCCGGCAGCAAACAAAAAACAAGAGGTACGTAATAGCCGTTTTTAAAACCATGAATGGTAAACATTTGGTAAAAACAAGTTGAACAGTATTTAAAAGTCCCATCCATCAAAATACAATCCGAATTACATAAAAAATTATGGTTGGAAAAACAGAAGAACACAATAATTTTAAATACCTGGTCTGCTGTTAATAGAAATTCCTCTTCTCGGTTCGTTCGTAATTGTAATTCACGAACACTATTGAATACTTCTTCCTGATTTTTAGGCAATAGTGTAAGTGCATCAACATCCTTCCCCTAATCCCCTAAATATCGATCAAAACAATCAAGATTTCTTCAAAATATTTAATTCAAGAAATCTTTGAAACCTTTCAGAAATATACATAATTCTATGGGCTTCCGATTTTATCTATTATAAACCCTAATGACTATAATAGGATTAAACTAAATGGTTGTGGCACAGTTCGAACATTTCAGTAATCCTCAAATTGATACAAGTCAGGTAAAATTTTATTTTGTGGCAGAGTTCGGATATGCCCGTTTATTCATAATATTTTTTATTTGTATTACTCCTATATGTAGTGTTTGGGGAATTTTTCTCAAAAATTTTATATGGCAAGTGGCCTACTGTAATCGGCTTAATACGATTACACCTATTTACAGATTATTCGATTATTGAGAGGGATTTTACAAACAACCCAGTTTTCTTAGAAACATTATCGGGAATATTATTTTAAAAGAAAGTAGGTACATTAAATCAGTACTTAGTATTAGTTCTTTGAGTAAAGTTGTATGAAGTTGTATGGTTGTCATAATATTGTAAACAGTTGGAATATATTTAAAACATTTGTTGAATGTTAATTGTGCGAGTACCAAACAATGTCGATGAGCCAAGGACCATCTAAACGACCAAAAACAGGTCCATTATCTTTAAATGAAAAAACTCTGATATTGAATTGTTTTATATCATTGAAAAACAAGGATCCAAGTGCAAGTGTTGACGATATTGAGGAATTAACGGCTGCTATGTTGTGTGTTGTTAAATCAACAATTTATAGATTACTAAAACTCCTTCAGGCCGAAAACCAATTGAGTTCGATGAGTCATTAAAACAAAGACTAAGGCGTAAAGTCCATGGATTTTACTTACGAAAGGAAATTCCAACACTTGACAAAATTATGACATCAGTGCAAGAAGATACGGACTATCCAAAATTCTCCAGAATGACATTATGCAAACTTTTAAAAGATGTGGGTTTCAGATATACAAAACATAATAGAAAATCTCTCTTGATAGATAAACCGGAAATAGTTTTTTGGAGAAGAGACTATTTAAGAAGCCTTCGACATGCCAGAGAACAAAATTTGGAAATCTTCTACTTAGACGAAACATGGAGAAATGCTGGATATACAGTTTCCAAATCTTGGCAAGATGAAAACATTAAAAGCGGAAGGCAGGCATTCGTGGAAGGTTTGTCGTTAGGTTTGCAGCCACCATCTGGAAAAGGAAAAAGACTTATCATTGTCCATGTTGGAAGTTCTGAAGGTTTTGTTGATGGTGGATTATTAACTTTTATTTCAAAACGCACGGGGGACTATCACGAAGATATGAATGGGGATGTCTTCGAGGGATGGTTTGTTCAAATGTTGGATCTGATTCCAAAAGGGGCTGTTATTGTTATGGACAACGCAAGTTACCATTCACGGTTACGAGAAGCATTGCCCACAAGTCGTTGGCGTAAAGCAGAGCTTTTGGAGTGGCTTATTTCGAAAAATATTAAGTTTCCAAAAGATCCACTAAGGAAAGAACTTTACAGAATTGCAAAAATGAACAAGAATAAATACAAAACCTACATTGTAGAAGAAATGGCTTCTTCTCGTGGTATATCAGTTCTTCGACTTCCCCCTTCTCATTGTGAACTTAATCCCATAGAATTAATATGGGCTCAGGTAAAGGGGGAAGTTGGAAAAAAAATACTACTTTTAAAATAAACGATGTTGTGAAATTGTTTGAGAGTGCTGTAAGTCATGTGAGTAAGGAAAATTGGACAAACTGTATCGAGCATGTTATCAAAGTAGAGGCAAATATGTGGAAAATTGACAATATTTGTGATGATTTAATCGACCCTATTATTATTAATGTCAACAACGATTCTTCCTCTTCCGAGTCGGATATAGAATAAAATGTAAGTAATAAATGTATTCCAATAATTATTTCTTTTCATTTTTTATTATATTATAATTTAAAACGTATTTTATTCCCAAAATACACACCACTGCATTGCGTTATTGCTTATCTGCTAATCCTTTAACAATGAATAAACCCTAAACTTTGCTACAACTGAAACAAATACGGGGTCGATCTACCTGGTTTTGAAATTTACGGAAGAAATGTAATTTAAAGTAAGAGATTTATCAAAAATTTCATGGTGCTCCCTGTAAAGGTTTTGCATACTTAATTAGGGTTTATTACTACTCGTACTTTTTGTAGATACTATAGTCACGAAATAGAGGACATAGGTAGAGGGTTATTCATTTTAAATGATCCACCGCTAATTATCGTTATTATTATCTATAGACAATAAATTCATGTGAAAGTTGAGTGGTTATTAGTGAATATTGTTAAAGTGCTCTTTAAAGTACAGTAGTGTGCAAATATAGAAAATAATAGACCGTTATTTACTTACATACTTGCATATTTTTAATACAGTTAATCGGTGTAACTTTGTACCACACGAGCCATATTTTCTTAGTTATCTTTGAGGTGTAAGCTAATACTCGCATTTTTATGGTTTATAATGTTGAAAAGTAATAACAGAAACACTACTGTTACTTGTAATTATTTAGCTTATATCGGGTTATTGAAAAATTAGGTGGGTCAAAGTTACCCCCAGTACTTGGGTAACATTAACCCACACCTTAAATATTAGCTATAAATCGTATATTTTGACCGGTTTTAAGTATTAGAGTAGCTTTTATACACTTGAAGACAGTTTTAGATGATAATAAGAACGAAAAAAAAAATTCTGTGCAAAATTCAATATTTTTATATACATAATTTGAAAGATAGTGAGTGTAGAGCCTAAAAGATATGTACATATTTCAATTTTATCACCATTTTTATCATATGAACGAGATTAATTACATATATATCTTGTAAATATGTAACTGAAACCAAATTTTCAGAAACAAATGATATTTATTTAAAAAAATATAATATTGTTATGATGCTGTGTAGTTCGGCTGAATGTAAGCGGTGCTTTTTTTAATTATAAACTTTCCCAGTTTTTATTAAGAAATGGTAATATAATATTAAATATTCCTCTCTTATTATGGTAAATTACATCTGCTTCTTTTATTAGTGTTATAATTTATTTCACCTTTTTTAGTCGCCATCTCCATGTTTTCCCAAATCTTCCAAAAGCATTTAATTAGTATATAAAATTTTCACCGTCTTCATTTGTGATTGCCGTTACTATTCCTGGGAAACACCTCTTATTATAGCGTACTATTACACTCGATATTTCGCTTCCATAGACAACTTACATTTTTCAAGTTGTTGGTCATCGGTTCATTTTTCCAGGAGAAATAAATCTTTGACATTAGAAATTTCGCTATTGGATGAGGTTTGATGTTGTTGTTACTAATTCTCTTTATTACGCCTTCTTCTTTGTATATTTTATCCTTCCTTTTTGGCCACTGCCATTTCTTCCCAACTTTTCCCATTGAGTTTACCCTGCAGCTAAAACCGTTATTTTCATTCACTAAGATTTTTGCTACCATGCCTGCAAAGTACAGCTTGTTATAATGCACCACCACGTAATCATCAATTTGATAGTTTGATTGTTTGATCGATGACGATTCTGAAACTCGTTGTAACTCAGAAACGATAATGACATATTCTTCGATAACCTCCGACAAAGGCTCTGCTTCTTGACAATGACATGCACTTCAGCAATTTCGTTCCCTACTATATCATCTTCTAGATTTTCGACGATCTTGATTTCTCTTCCTGATGCTTCTTTGTACATCGGTTCCTCATCTTTTCCTATTCCAGTAATATGTTCGTTAATAATATCCACATTTTCAATTTCTATTTCTGACAATATCTGTTTGCCATTCTCCCTATTTTCACAGGTTTCTTCAAAAATACGTTTTTCCACCTTACTTCCGCAGCTAAGCGTTATTCTTTATCTACACCCGATTTGTTTGGTAATATGGTAATATCTGACTCACTATTTGAAGAAAGATCATATGTTGTTTTGTTGTGAGTTTTTCTCTACTTAGGTGGGCCTATCTACACACTTAAAGGTGTCTGCTTCTTTCGCATATTTGGTACTTCCTCTCTAGAATCTTCTTCTGTCTTATAAACTGTTTCAACTTCCTCGGCGGAGCCACATTTACCCGGAAGAACTGTGAGCTCATACTTCCGCATTATCTTCGGGCCCGACAAATCAGTTAATCGAATATTTTGCAAATATTGTTTAAATTCTGCCCCCAGAGGATTTTGAATATTATTTAAATCAATAGGCTTTGTATGGTCTGGAAGTTTTGAAATAACTCGCTCGCGGATACACGCCTAAGGCTTTGAAACCAGCAATGAGATTATCTGAAATTTTGACTTTTAATTGGGCTAATGTATCATTTAGTCACTATTCGAATCGGTTATAAGGAAGACTTACGCATTTCTTTCCTTGAGAAATTCTCCTCCATTGCAGCAAGACTGAGCTCCACGCTATTTTTAGAGGCGAGAACAAGGCGACGTCAAGGGGTTGGAGCAGGTGAGTGGAATATGGTATGAGGCACAAAAACCTAAGTTTGTTTTCTTCACAAAATTTCAAAGTTTTGATGCTCAAGTGAGAACTCAGATTGTCGCCTATTACGACTTTTTTCCCTCCTTAGCTCTCACATCAGTTAATAGGTAATACTGGAAGCAATCGTCAAATATGGCATTATCTATCCAGCCACTTTCTGATACATTCATTATTGAGCCCGGTGTGGCTTCAAACATCCAGTCTGTTCATTTATATGTTCCCTTAAAAATGAGATATGGTGGTAAAAGCTTCCCTTCTGCATTGCCGCAAAACATAACCGTAAAACAGGACTTTGTTGAGTTACTTATTATTTCAGGATACATGCAAGATGACCGGAATAAAACCCCAGCCTCAGCTAGACTCATCGGAATTGAATACATTTTCAGATGGTACGTTTTCTAATTTCCTCTCAAGATGATAAAAAATGTATTTATTCCATATGCGCCTATCTGAACCCTTTTTTGGAAATATTGGCTGCGAAAGTCTGCTTAATTATTGGGTGCCTGGCAAGAAATAATTTACCCCATACCCAACCTGACATGTTATATTTAAATACCGATATTTTGCGCCCTATATTGTCCAAGTAACTTTTCATAATGTAACGTACGTCTTGGAGTGCAACAGGAATACCTTGTTGACTAACAGCAATGATGTGGTTTACCTTTTAATTTATTTCTTAAGGTTGTTCGAGGAATGTTGTAAACTTTAGCGGTTTCTCTTTGGCCAAGATTACCGTTTATTGTTTTTCCTTTAGCCTCTTGCGGGGTTTCAGTTGTGTAATTTGACTTCGTCCCGTAACGGCGAATTCCATGTCCTAAAACGGCGTTTTTCCTTAGCAATATATGCCTAAACTGAAAACAAAAAGAATACGTACATGTTATGTTTAGACATGAAAAGTGTAAAAATTGTATTTGGATAACATTGGCACGAGTCCAGGTAACATTGGCCCGGGCCTAATAATTATCAGATGTAAACAAAGTTTAAAATAATACATCTATTTCTAAAAAATATTTACAGCGTGCCAAATAAATTTAATAAATCTTTTCAAGTAGCATTAATATTGATAATGTACTCAAAAAATTGACTGTCTCGACCCTTACTTCGTGGAATATGCTCATATTGATTTATCGAAACAATTGTCAATTTTTTAGAATTTTCAATAACTTGTATTATATTGTGGAATTAACTAGAGACCTTGAGTTTCATTTAAAAACACTGATAAGGTACTTAATACTGAGCTTATTTTTCACTTGGAACTTAACGAAAATGTAAATTAAATAGAGTGCTTACGACCGACGTGTTTTCAGGGATAGATATTTAGGCGAGAATAGTCACATATACTAAACCTGAGTTGAAACAAGCGTCACTACGTGGCACTCAATGTACTGAAAGTCAATTTAGATAGACCTTTTCATCACATTTTTTTTGTGCGCATGCGTGCAGTTCAGCCACTGTTTTGTAAATAAGCATGTTAAAATAACTGTGTACAAATAGTTAAAATCAACAAACATTAAACAAATAATACTGATTAGGAAGAAATCAAGAGAAAATTATAATAATAACTGTCTGAATTGAAAAATAAATTTTTCAATTCGACTATAAGCTAGTTGAGTATCTTTGGAGCGCAGCGCTCGCGCCGCCTACCGGGTTTTTTAAATTCAGGGATTGTACGAGTAGGAACCTACGAGTATATGCAAACAAATGAAAAACATGACTTTTCTAATCGTTCGAGTCGGGAGGGTTGTTTCTGATCAAAAATTGTTGTTGTGTGTGTGTGTGGGGGGAGAATGGCCTCAGACATAGTCTATTAGCCACAAAAAGTTAAAAGTGAGTAAAGGTTGAAAAATTAAAAGGACTGTAAAGGAGTAAGGATATAAAATTGCTGATTACTGGGCATAAATCTAAGCATATATCTAAATAGACAATTTAGAATTATTTATGAAATCCACTATGGAATCAAGTACAGATTTCTCAGTATTTGCCAAAAGAGCGGTTATATTTGTGGGAAGAGGAACGTTGAAATTGATAAGAAAATTGTAAAGTTCAGTAGTTGCCTTTTTGTTTTCAGTGCATTCAAAGAAAATATGGTTCAGATCTCCTACTGATGCCTTGTTACAGGAGCAAGCTGGAGAATTGACAATACCTATTTTAAAAAGATGAGCTGGGAAACGACCGTGATTTATTCTTAAACGTGATATGATGGAGGTATATTGTTCTCTATAATCA
The DNA here is from genome assembly GCA_963921935.1 of Galeruca laticollis. NCBI lineage: Eukaryota > Metazoa > Arthropoda > Insecta > Coleoptera > Chrysomelidae > Galeruca > Galeruca laticollis. The sequence goes on along the minus strand of OY998183.1, from coordinate 16,032,250 downwards.
AAATTAAAAATATGAGGGATCTTAATTGGTAAAGTAGGATGCAAAAGGAAATATTGGCTATTAGATGTTTTAGCGAAGTCGGCGTAAAACCGCTCCCAATTAGTCCTAATATGTTTCTTATAATAATTTAAAAGGTCTGAGAAGACATAAAGATTGGTATAAGAAGTCATTTTGCAGGCTCTCTTGGCTTCCAAGTCCACGTACTCATTTCCTTTTAAACCGCAGTGCCCTTTTACCCACATGAATACAATACTTTTGTTCAGGGTTTTTAATTCGCTTGTTAATTTTTTAATTTCTAAAATTATATTTTGTCTGTAACACTTGAATGGAGAACTTTCTATAGCCTGTAATACTGACTTGGAATCACACATAATAACAGCTCTTTGAATCGGATTTAAAGGACACCAAGTTAACGCTTTTGATATGGCGAAGGCTTCTGCAGAAAAAACAGAACAATAATTGGGAATTCTAAATCTTTCCAAGTAATTAGTATTTGAAACAAGAAATGCTGCCCCAGTTCCTTCATCACATTTCGATCCATCAGTGTATATTGTGGTAACATTGTCGCCTATAATGTTAAGTTCAGTTTTCAAAATTACTTGGTTGATACTAGAAAATTCGTAAAAAGAGGGGTATATGATGTTAGGAGCAGTCACTAAAGATTCATAATTGCATTGAAAAATAGGGAAAGTATCTTGCTTTAAGATATGATTTTCTTTGCTGTTGGTATTAAGAAAAGCCTCAGCTAATGGAGGACTGGTTTTTATTCTCCAGTATGGCATAGTCAGATTGTTAGTGTTTATTGCTGAAATCTTTTGAACCATGTACGTGTTATAAAATTGTTGTTACAATAAAAGTTGGGTTCCAATCAGTCGATACAAGCATTTTTCGGTCAAAAAGCCTATCGAAAGGCAAAAAACTTTTAAAAAGCTTCCACGTAAGTGAGCTACATGAAAATATTGGGGAAAACAATTCTCGCGAAATTATTGGTGAAGTTTTACGAGAAACATCTGGTGCTACGTGTATATGGTTATATAGTTTTATTATGTTATATATTATAAAAATAGAAAAAAGTATAAGCAAACATTTGACTTCTTCAGTCTATTTCTTTGATTATTTTTTATCAGTGAGTTTTGTATTTTAATTGTAATATATTTATATTAATTACAATATTTACATTTTAGTTAAAACAGAACAGAACTCCCAAATCTTATTTTTATTTTTCTCACTAAAACACACATATACACTGAATTAATAAAGTTCTATTCAAGGTTGAAAAAATAATATGTAGGATCACTTAAGGATGAATTTTCAGACACCTATAGATAACCTATAATTACTTGACACTCAAAAATTTTATTTTCATATTTATACTTGATAACATAATTTGTCATTTTGATCTGTACAATTATTATATAAGTATACAGTGCTATTCAAAAGTCCCCTCCCCCCCTCGTATCTTTTGAACGGCTACACTTACAATAATAAAATTTGGAGGGTGAAAATAAAGTATTGGAAACTTCTCTACGCATGGTAACAGGTGACGTAATAGTAATAGATGACGTCACAGTGCCACTCTGGCCAATAATTTTAAAAAGGACCTTATGGCAAGTGATATCTCGTTTGAAAGGCATTGACATTGGCTTCATAGCCATATTGATTCTGTTTGGGTTTAAATTAATTTTGACGGATAAATCAAATAAATACCAAAATTATTGAAATAATTTTTTTAAATTTAATTAATTAAATATCAACAATGGATTTCACATTTAAATATTGAAGCTTTTTCAGTCCGCCTCTGGTTAGTTGTCAAAACAATTGACGTTTTCAATTCAATAGTATTTGTTGCTTTGCAAAGTTTTTCTAAATAGCTTGAATATTTAATTTTATTATTGCTTAACGAGACGTTTAAGAGTTTACATAGGCAAAATGGTACGTACTCAAGCCGACAAAGTAGTAGGTATCTTAATAATTGATGAATCTAGGAAGAATTTCCATGAAGCGGAACGTTTATTTAATGAGAGATACCCAGATCGCCATATCTCGAGAACTTATTTGAGGGAGCTTCTTCACAAGTTTGAAGCAACAGGTAGTGTTCTAGATGCCAAACGATCTGGTCGACCAACATTTAGTGATGATAAAAAAATTGATATAGTTGCTGAAATGGTAGTGAACCCTACTTCCGCTTCAACTAAAGATGCGTCTATTTGTGATGTAAGTAAAAGTACAGTACAGAGAGTGTTGGCTAAAAATAAATTTCATCCAAACAAGTTAAAAAAGGTGCACCACCTTTCGGATGACGACCCCGACAGAAGACTCGAATTCTGTGAATGTATGACAAATAAAATTAGTCAAAACCCATATCACACAAAAACAATTTGTTTTAGTGACGAAAGTACTTTTTGCCTCAATGGAATTGTGAATACACAAAATGTAAGGTATTGGAGTGACACAAATCCTCGCACCTTCCGTGAACAACATACCCAATTTCCAGAAAAAGTCAATGTTTGGGCAGGTATTTTGGGAAACCACATAGTTGGTCCTGTTTTCCTAAATTCAAATTTAAGCGGTGAAGTGTATTCTGGAGATGTTACAAAATGCAATTGAGCCGTTAATTCTTGAAATTCTGGAAGATAATCAAGATGAATTCGGCCATCTTAAAATAACATTTCAACAAGATTATGCTCCTGCACATTATTATGGTGCAGTAAGACGTTACCTGGATGAAGAATATCGAAGTAGATGGATCGGTCAGCGAGGTCCTATAGAATGGCCACCTCGGTCACCAGATGAGACACCAGTCGATTTTTTTCTATGGGGGTACTTGAAATCCAAGGTTTATACTACGACACCAGATAGCATTGGCGTTTTGGAAGAAAGAATTACTGAAGAATGCAATGCTATTTCAGCTGACACATTCGAACGAGTACGACAAGAGTTTACTAATAGGATGTATTACTGTCAGGAAGTAGACGGAGCACATTTCGAACACTTGCTATAAGAATCCATTGTTGATATTTGATTAATTAAATTTAAAAAAATAATTCCAATGATTTTGGTATTTATTTAATTTATCCGTCAAAAATAATTTAAACCCAAACAAATTTAATATGGCCATGTAGCCAATGTCAATGCCTTCCAAACGAGATATCACTTGCCATAAGGTCCTATTTAAAATTATTGGCCAGAGTGGCACTGTGACGTCATCTATTCTTATTAGGTCACCTGTTACCATTCGTAGAGAAGTTTACAACAATTTATTGTCACCCTCCAAATGTTATTAATGTGAGTGTGGCCGTTCGAAAGATACGAGGGGGGGAGGGGACTTTTGAATAGCACTGTATACAAATGCATGTTAACTTACTGGACACGACGAATAGCAATGATCCATTTCTTTTTTCGATCGTTTCCATATGGCCGAGAAGGAAATTTATAAAACTGCAGCTCCGGATTTGCACGCTCTGAGTGTGAACATCCAGCAACACAACAATAACGATTTGCACGTCTACTATTTTTAATAAACAATTCACTATTTGGGCAATCCATTTTGCCCGTACAGCATACAGCGAGACAGCTGATACAATCCTGAAACCTAAATACTTCGCCACGAGGCGGCTCTTGCCGCGGTACTAAACTAGCGTATATTATGAAAAGGAAAGATATAACGCTTTTGTTATGGAGTGTGTATAAAGAGTGATACATGTTATATATCATTTAAAACCAATGCATAATATATATTATTTTATAAGCTTTGCTTAACCTTGCTTGCAATATATACGAGTACATGTAGGTACGCGTCATCCTATGATTAAAAAAAAATGTAAATATATATATATATATATATATATATATATATATACATATATATATAAGCAACGAATAGATTAGTGGGTATTGCACGCAAATAGAAGAAGGGGCTACTGAAAAGAGTGGTAACCGCAGACATGCATATTTCTAGCTCATTAGCCGTCATCGGTACGGTACAACCAAGAAAAGATGTGAAACATGAGAGCAAAGGTGTTGAATGAAACATGAGGAAATATATCAGAATTCAGCAGGATAGTCAAACACAACATTTGTGTCAGTAATATTAGAAGATCTCGAATATTCGAGACAACAACCAACATAGACACGGAGGTGCATATAACACTCCCGTCTGAAACTTCCGACCCAGATTAATGGAATAATAACAAGATGTACGAATAGTGCGTGACATATGAACAATAAGCAACGAATAGATTAGTGGGTATTGCACGCAAATAGAAGAAGGAGCTACTGAAAAGAATATTCGAGACAACAACCAACATAGACACGGAGGTGCATATAACACTAATCTATTCGTTGCTTATTGTTCATATGTCACGCACTATTCGTACATCTTGTTATCTTCAATATTCCACAATGGAACTGTGTGTTTACGTTTTGGTTTGCTTGTCATCCCTATAGTTTCTTCCACAGCTTTTACCAGCATTGTAGTAAATTTTTCTACGACAAGGTCGATATTACCTTCCTATGTCCCTAGATAAGGTAGGGAGTTTTTAGTAATGTTGTGATAAGATTCCCAATCTGCATTTTCTGCCTTCCATTTTTCTAAGAAGGATATTTCGGTATTTTTGAATTTGTAATTTTTAATTATTATAGGCCAGTGATCATTATCATAAGTATGCGGTAAAACTTCCAAGTTTAGGCTTGGAGTTAAAGAGTATTCACATATAGAGAGATCTATGGCACAATGATTACCAGTTACTGAATTAAAGCTAGTTTTTTCACCCGTATTAAGTAATATAATATTGGTTGAGCTTAAAAGATGCTCTATGACTTCACCTCTTTATCTGTAGACATACAGCCCTATGTAGTGCGATGTGCATTAAAATCACCTACTATAATCCTGGAATTTGATCTATTAACGATTCGAGTTGTTTGGAGGCAATTTCCGTATCTGATGGAAAGTATATGTTGCATATAGAAAATTGCATTGGGGGCTTTATTTTGACTGCGACAACTTCTAAGTTTGATTGTATAGGGATTTCTTTTGATTCCAAATTTGAGTTGATATATATATAGATACGCTACAACTGGTGCTGGTTCTGATTTTGTGATAGGCATAAAAAAGTTTTAAATAATATTTTTTTTCATTTTGAAGTTTGTCTCTTGTAGGCAGATGACTTGTGGAAGTAGTTAAAGCATTTGGACATGTGTAAATACACTTTTAATGTTCCAAGGAATAATAGGGCACTTTGTTTGTTTTTGCTTATATAGTATGTGCTATCCTGTGACGCATCGGTGTCTTCCGACACGTCAAACTGGTTATTTAAGTCTCGTTTTATTAAGAATTTTCTTCATGATTATTGTAATCCTGGCTTATATTACTCTTTCTTCTAACTTGGGATATATTTCTGTCAGCATGTATAGTAGGCCTTGTATGTCCTGTGTGTACTCCTGAGCAATTTCCAGAGGGGTGGAAGAGCCGTGGACGTCTTCTAAAAGGATTACTTATTAAATGTAGTTTAGTAAATATGGCGGTTATGCCTCCTGAATCAGTTGTTTAGTTGGTTATAAAGTGACTCAATATTAATGGCATCCGAAGTGATAGTGGCTGATTTGATAATTTTTTTCTCTCTTATTTTGTACTGGTTGCGGTTTTGTAAAATCTACTTGCGATGTTTCTGTAGGAGTGGAGCAAGCTGGAGATGATACTTCGGAGTGGGAACTTTGTGATTCGGATTAGAAATTTCTTGAGAATCCATCTCTTCCTGAGTTTCGTCGGTTGAGTGTATTTCTTTATTCTGTTGGGAGCTGTTGGCCATTAATTGTGAACAGGTGTATTCCTGCATTTGGGAATAGTTACTAGCAGGTTGGAACGTAGTTTGTGGAACAGTAACGTGAGAGGGAGTTATAGTACACGCTGATGATACGTGACCATCCTGATGACACTTATAACAAGTTAATCCATCAGAAAGGAAAATTCGATATGAAGTATTATCGAAAGCAATTAGGACTGAGTCAGGTACAGTATTATAGTCTAATGGTACATAGTATACTTGCCTTCGGAAACTAAGCACATGGCTGTATTGTCGGTCTTGTATTGCAACTCTCAGAAACGAAATTGGGGACAGTAATTTGAAACCAAGTTCGATTAAACACTTTGCAATTGCATCATGAGGTATGGATGCGCATATGTTATAAAGAAGTAATCTATTGAATGGGGTAATTAGTTTGTGTTTCTCCTATTTTAATTTCTCCTTGTTGACTCAGAAAATCGTCTACAACTGGTTCACACTAAACACTGAGGAGCACAAAATACTTCGACTTATTTGCCTGATATTCAGGTCCGGACCTCAACTGGAGTTACCTACCTAGAAATACCAGAAGCAGAAAATATTCTTATTACAGAATTTTCGGTAAACCGTACTTGATATGAATTGAATACAGAAAGGAGCACCGCTGTATAGTATTTTACTTGTTCGGAATCATTAAAATAGTGTATTCCTAGCATGCATAGGAAACGACACAACTTTTATTTGAAACTTTTTTTTCTGCGGGCAATGAAAGCAATAATAAGGGGTAGGTAATTTACCTATAATGAATGAACAAGTACATAGAGATGGAGCGGATAAATATATTGAATGAAACTGACGAATATTCTAGGGTTATACCCAACAAAATATTTCTAATTCTTCTAAAAAATGTCTCCACACAACACATTACTGCACATCATTCGTATACGGTAAAACGCCAGTAACTGACCGTCAGCCAGTGTTTGACCGTTTTCACGGAAAAATGTAAAAAATAAGACTCCCAGGAATATTTCCACTAACATAAAAGAGTTAAAACGAGATAATATCTACAAATTCAAGGATGGAAGGCCAGGGGATAATTGGTTTAAGGGAGTTTTGTCGCGACACCCTAAACTATCTATTCGATTATCTGAAAATCTAATTGCATCGAGAGCTCGTGTCACAGAATCCTAGTTGAAACGTTGGTTTGCAAAAGTTAAATCCCATTCGGTAACCAACAATTTATTACAAATTTCGAATGATCCTAGAAGAGTTTTCAACTGCGATGAAAGCGTTTTTTTAACCCAAAAGAGGACAAAGCTCTTGTGAAAAAGGAGAACGAAATATATATAATTTTGTAGGAAACGATGAAAAAAAATTGTCTTACAGCATTGGTTACATGTAATGCTGCGGGAGAAATTGCTCCTCCTGTGGTAATCTATGCCTATGTACAGATACCTGCGAGATAAAGTGCCCGAAGAGTTGGAAATAGGCAGAACAGATATAGTGGTTGGATGACAGGGCCATCTTTTTTTGAATATATCGCAAATATATTTTTTAAATGGGTCAACTCAAAAAATATAGAATTGGCCATCATTTTATTTGTAGACGGTCATGTGTCACATCTCACATTAGCCCTCAGCCAATTTTACAGGAAGAATCAAATTATTTTAGTATGCCTGCATCCAAATACCACGCCTATTTTACAGCCGCTAGATGTCGGCTTTTTTGGTCCATTAAAATCCAAATGGAAACAAGCAGTCCATAAATGGAGGACACAAAATATGGGTGAAAAGTTGAGTCAAGAAAATTTTGCTCCTGTTTTAAAAAATGTCCTTGACAGTGTGAATAATAAAGAAGCAACACTCTTAAATACCTTCAAAGCTTGCGGATTTTATCCGTTTAACCAGGACAACATTAATTTCAAAAAATATTTTAAAGAAGAAATTCCTATCCCTATGGAAAAAATTCACTTAAAAACAAGGCCCTTGATCTTACACAATATATAGAGAAGGACTTGGGACCGGATAAGCTGGAACGTTCTCAGGTAAATGGAGATGTTTAGAAAGGACACATAGAAGATACAAATTTATTTTATCTCTGGAGAGGTTTGAAATTAAAATGTCAGGACCACTCGCTAGAAAACGAATAACAAATCCAAGAAAATTGCTATCAACAAAATAAACAAAATGATAATCGTAACGGTAATGGTGCACCAAGAAGTTGAGTCCGATCTTATGAAGTAACTAACCTTCAAGCGCACGATATTTCTTCGATTAACAATTTATCGACATTGTGTTCTGGTATTGATACATGCATTATGCAGTGTTAGATAATGTTAACGATTCACTGCTAATTCTGAACATTGATTTTCTAGAAAAATCTGATATGGTGATACCTCTAGAGTAAGATGAATATCAAGCTCTTGCCAAAAATCTCTAGAAAAATACCCGTTACAGTCAGTTGAGAAAATCCAAATAATAGAAACTGGTTACGAGTTTCAAGAAAACACACCACCAAACTCGACTGCGCCTAACCAATGTGTAAAAGTAAACCCGACTAAGACAGTTGGGAACATTCCAACAGCTTTCAAGAGAGTATTATTTTGGCCCGATGTGAGTAAAATTAAAAATGTTAAACGAAAAAATTCCCACCGTAGCATCATCTCAGGAATGGCAGCTTTACCACCAAAGGAAGGAAGAGACGAAATAATTACAAGAACAGGCGATAGAATAAAGGAAACAAAAAAGGATTAAAAAAGTTAGTTCGAAGCCAGAAACTACAAAAACATCAAAACAAGAATTGAAATCAGATAGTATTGTGGAAGTAGGAGAGTACTGCATTCCCACTAAATAAGAAACATAACAAGTCTTTTTTGTGATGTTCTTTTTAGAGACTTTTCGTGATGTTTATTTAAAACGTTAATAAGATATCTCCTAGATATCTTAATTTTATTACCAACTCTATTAACATCCATGTCATGTAAAGAAAACATATTTTTGACGTACACAATAATACTTGAATTCGCAGTTACATACACATCCTTTGAACTTCTTTTTAGCAACTTCCTATAGGAAACATTCATACGATGTTAATTTGTATACTTCTCACTAATATCACATACAGAACGTTACTGTAATATTAGATATTAACATGTTTCTAAGATCATCACATGTTGCAGTTACTTTCATATCTTTCGAAATAATTTTTAGTAAGTTCGTGTGATACTTCTTTACGATGTTAGTTCATAAAACTCTCAGTAATGTCTCATATTAAACATCACAGTAACATAAAAAAAAGAAAACAGAACAGGAACTGATGAACGAACATTATCTGTGGAAACAAATGACAAGCATGAAATGGCGGATGGTTTTCAGTTTTGTGTTATATTTTATTTGCAGGAAGCATATTTTTTGAAAGAAGTACTTGAATGAATTGGTCTTCGTTTTCGTTAGTTCCTACTTAGATTCAGTTTCTATGGTTAGTTATAATTCTTGTTATAATGGACGAACAACTGTTATCGGTAAGTACCTATTCCAAAATCATAATTATTCAAATTTAATACTCATTCAAGACTTTAATCGGCTATTGTACATTGAAATTCCAGGTGGCGGAATTGTACACTAACATTATATAATAGAGTTTACAAAATAACGGTTTTTTCAATTTTTAATATATTTTAATTAGTAAGTATATTTTAAAAACGATTCACATTATTTTAAATCATAGATATGCATTATACCATACAAAAAACTTAATATTGCAATAGGGTAGATATTATTATTAATAATAAAACATGCTCATATGTTGGCAGATATTTGAATCTAGAAGAAAATATGTTCAATGTTCAAGATGTTTCAGAAGCTTTTTACGTAAATAAAATTAAAAACAAATAGTTGGTAATTATGTAAAGAAAGGGGAATAACTATTTCAGATAGTCTGATACAGATATTGTATTAAACAGTTCAAAAAATATTGAATGGAGTTTTTCTAGTTCTAGTTTGTGTAGTAGCAGTCATAGCCATCAATACAGTATTGCAGGTTTAGAAAATTTTAACATTAATACTAACAATTCTTGTGAACAATTAGAGACTGTTTAAGACTTTAAAAACAGAAATTTGTGCTGAAAAGCTCATTTCCATTTGACAATACACTGAATGCTCCAGTCAACAAACAGAATTAAATTATTTATTATTGTAGAAACAAAGCTATTGGATACTAAATTGGATACAATTAATTATAAACTCATTTAACTTGATATTGTGTTCATAAATCTTCTTCATAAGTAGATTTTTTGTATACAGTGTATTAATAATGCTTAGTTTTCATTAAGTTACAATTCCACGATGTTAATATACAATATGTTCCAGGATGAAAATAACAAGATGAGAATAGTATATTATTTTATACAGGAAAGAAGTATGAATTTTCATGGCACATCTGAATTCACCTGCGAAACGGAGTGAGGCATGTAATAGAAAGTAAATCATGAAAAGTTACTTCTCGAAATAAAATATGTTGTTATTCCTTTGAAGAGCACCGCATGTACCTTGTGGAAAATGGGTCCCAATCAATTGGCTGAAAATCGAGTTTGATGTAGTTTATGATGATCGATCAAAGGTCTCCATGGGCACAATTTGGTCTAAAGTAATTGTTTTATTACCTGTTATTCAGAACACCTTTAAATGTTTCACAGATAATTATTTTGAAGTCAACGTTATGGAATGGTTGAGGCACTCGAAACAGCGACTCTTGCGTGAGAAAAAGTAATCGTAAGTAAACGATAAAATTTTCTTTAATCAGATTGAATTTCTGTTGATTTAACGTAATGTTTCATAAAATCTTTATGGTGTAAAATTTTTATTAGTTTTAATATCATTAAAAAACTATTCTAATAAATTTTCTGTAAACTAGCTGTAATGTATGTGTATCCGTTAAACTTTATTAATTCAGTTTTAAAGTATGTTGCATTATGGCAACTACAGATTGATATACCCTTTTTTGTTCTTTGCTTTCACTGAATGCGTCCAATAGTTTCCACTTTCCACACTTGTTATGTAATATGCTTACACAATTTTATTTTTTTTAGGTTGACTTCCTGGACAAGATATTTTTTTTTAATTTAGTACCTGTTTTTTCAAATTTACTGTACTGTTCATTAAAAGTGAATAAAATTTTTAAATCCTTTATTGCTTTTTTTGCTATTTCATTTAAAATGTACAGGGTGAACAACTAAGAACGACTGTAGGCCACATCTCAGAAAAGAATCATGGTACAACTTTCAAAAAAATTACCTTTAGGTAAGTGATACTGAAAAATTGCTGGAAAATATTTTGCAGTCTCTAAAATATCCGCTAGGGGTGGAATGAACACTCGAAAACATAATACTTCAAAAAAACATATTGAAGGTGTCCTGAAGATATAATTTTTGAAATATTGATGAGATTGTTAATAAATATAATTAAGGAGATTTTTAGCCATTATTCTTCAAATAATGGATGGGGAAGGTTCAAACTTATGAACAAATGTATAAGTTTTTCGTTTTTTAACCGATAATAATAATTTCAGCTGCATGTAAAAGAGTTTTTCTGTTTAATAAGATGGATAACAAAATTAGATAATTTTGTATTCACTCGGAAATTTCAAATGTAAATTGAAGCATTTTTTTAATTTTTATATCTGATAATGTAAATCCCTTTTCATCAGAATCAAAAAAATTTTCATTACATTTGAAATTTCCGAGAAAATGGGAAAATTGTCGACATTTTCACATAGCGTTGACAAAATTGTCCAATTTTGTTTTTTTTTTGTTAAGCAAATATCTTATTAAAGAGGAAAAACTCTTAAATGACGCCAAAAACATTGATATCAATTTAAAAACAAAAAAGTATTACATTTGTTTTTAAAGTTGAACCTTCACTCACCCCTTATTTGCAGAATAAGGACAAAAATTCCCTGTCTACATTTTTTCATAATATTATCAATATATCAAAAATTGTATTTCTAGGATACCTTTAGTATGTCTTTTTTGGAGATAATCACAGTATTATGTTTTTAAGTGTTCATTCCATCCCATAGCAAATATTTTAGGATTTCAAAAATATTTTCCAGCGATTTTTCAGGGTCATTTTCCTGAAAGTATTACTTTAAAGTTGTACCATGATTATTTTTTGAAATATGGCAGACAGCCGGCGTTCTTAGTTGTTCACCCTGTATTTGCTGATTAGGCACAGAAACATCTATAGGATGTCATCTAGAATGTTTGAGGTATGTTATTTAGAGGTTTAAGTAATGTCCATACAACATCTAAGATAATACACTGTATTGTTTTTGATATGTCTCATTTATATCATTGATAAGATGTTATTTTTTAGACATTGCATTAACATTGTCGAGAAGTTAAAAGGCATTTCAGAATGTAATAGAAATTTGTTTTTAGTTCGTTATAAAGACTTCCTTTTGAGGAAGTTCTAGTAAGATCACAGTAATGTAAAAAGGCAGCGCTTTAACATTGCTGAGAAGTTAAGTTGAAACATCACAAAAGTTAACAGCCACAAGCTGGGCTTATGCGGTTGTATAGATGTGCATGTGATGAAAACAAGAGGAAAAAAAGGAAGAACATTATCACAATGTGATGTTGAAATAACATAACTGTAATATTTATTTGCATAGTGGGTTGTGAACTATAACGGTTCTCAGTTTGCTGGCGAAGTTTTAGATAAAAAACCAAGAGAAATAAAAGTTGAGGCTATGACACCCAGTGGAAAAACCTGGAAATAGCCAAAGCGTGATGATGTTTTGTGGTATATGACTTAACCAAAGACTTTGTCAGAAAATTTCAGTCAAAACCAGTTAATAAGCGGGGAATTTATTAAATATGTGATATTAATTAAGTAAACACATTTTCTAGCCAAATTTCAAATTAGTTTAACTGCTTTTCTTCATTTTCTTATTCATTTGGTGCCCAAAGACATATTCCCAATATGTTTATTTATTATTTTATCTTTCTTGCCATTTTATCCAAAAAATGATCCAAACCAAAGAAATTGTTCTATTTTGTTTAAAGAAAAGTTTGTTATTTTATGTGCTATGCATTTTTAGGAAGTGAAAACTGTTGAAATTTTATTTTCTATCATTTAAAACATATTTTCTTCCATTATAAACTTGAATATCTCGTAAAGTACAAATAAAACAATTTTTAAAAACAAATGAAACGGATAAATAATAGTGTTTTTAAATGAAACTCAAGGTCTCTAGTTAATTCCACAATATAATACAAGTTATTGAAAATTCTAAAAAATTGACAATTGTTCCGATAAATCAATATCATCGTCAGAATGACAGAAGTTACATTTCATTTTATGTCTACCTGATGTTTAGTAGTTATATTTGGCTAGACCTAGAAGTAACCTAACTTGTGATTGGCTTAATATATGTTTATAGAAAAAAGAAGAAGATGTGATATTACAAATATTGAAGCTTAGATATTATTAGCCCTATGGTGATATCCTGGATATCATTTTTCAATTAAGATCAGTATAACTGTGCAATAATATAGAAAACCAGGAAAACTATATCTGCTGATCTTTACAATTATCACTTAAGAAGACAGTTTATTAGTGGAGAATTCCCTAGATTTAACTGTTCATTGACAACTTCATGTTGTGGGTTTCTTAAATGTCTTCTAATTTCCAGTTCTTCAAGGAAATCCAGTTCTTGTTTCTTTTCACAAATATGTAGTACTTCTAGTTTTGTGTTAGGTGTCAATGAATGATTGGTGTCAAGTAGATGTTTTGCGTAGTGGGATTTATCTGGTTGTTTTAATCTGTATGCTCGTAAGTGCTCACTGTATCGTATTTCAAAATTCCTAAGGGTCTGACCCAAATAGACAGCATTACATTCTGGACATTTGAGTTTATATATACCTGACTTCTTTAATAGTGGTATTTTTGTTTTTACATTTAACAATTTTGTACTAACGTTATATTCTGTTTTAAAAGAAATTGTTGTATTCGTTTCTGAAGATATTATCTTTGAAATATTATTGGAAATATTTCCTGCATATGTGATGGTTTTATAAGTTTTAATTTCATCAGCTTGTTTAGGATATATTAGTTGTAATGCCACTTTTTCCTCTTTTTTACTAATTAGCTTATTTATCATATCTAATGGATAACCGTTAGATGTTGCTATTTGTCTAATTGTATTAATCTCTCTATCAAAATTACATTTGACGACTGAAAATTACAATTCCAAAGTATATAACTTTATAGAATCCAGCGATGTAAAAGTTCTTAAAGCAGACCCAACAAAGAAGTTTTCTAATAATGTAAGGGATATTGTTAATAATTCAAATTATCTTTTAAATGATTACGAAAAGAGGTCTATCATACATAAGAATCCTCATTGTCCACAATTATATGGAACAGTTAAATTACATAAAATAACGAAACCAATTAGACCTGTAGTCTCTTATGTTAATACTCCTAATAATATATTGGTAAAGAGGCTTAACAATATACTTAATAGTTACGGATATACATCTCAGTACTCAATTAGAAATTCTATAGAACTAATCAAAAAATTAAAAGCAATCAACTCGCAAGATAACTATGAACTTATTTCGTTTGATGTTACTAATATGTTCACTAAAATTCCTCCTAAAGAATGTCTAATACTTGTAAGAAAATTACTAGAAGATGAAAATATTAATCCAGGAATAATATCAGATGTACTTAATTTATTTGATGTAGGTATTAATCAGAGTTATTTCACTTTTGACAATAAGATATATATTCAAAATGAAGGTTTACCAATGGGAAGCCCTATATCACCTATTTTAGCAAACATTTTTATGGACAATTTAGAAAGAAAGATCTTTGAAAGTAATATTTCGGAAAATATTTTATTTTGGTATAGATATGTAGATGACATATTAGCTTGTTTTATGGGTAGTGAACGACAATTAGATGTATTTTCCAACCACATCAATAATTTACATCCGAAAATAAAATTTTACATTAGAAATTGAAGAAAATAGCTCAATCAATTTTCTAGATTTAAAAATTCAAAGAGTTAATAATGTACTTGATTATTCAATTTACCGAAAACCAACACAAACTGATGTAACAATTCCATTCAATTCTAACCACCCTGTGTCACACAGACTAGCAGCATATAATTCAATGATACATAGAGCTTTTTCAGTTCCTATGAACAAATGTAATTTTGATAGAGAGATTAATACAATTAGACAAATAGCAACATCTAACGGTTATCCATTAGATATGATGAATAAGCTAATTAGTAAAAAAGAGGAAAAAGTGGCATTACAACTAATATATCCTAAACAGGCTGATGAAATTAAAACTTATAAAACCATCACATATGCAGGAAATATTTCTAATAATATTTCAAAGATAATATCTCCAGCAACGAATACAACAATTTCTTTTAAAACAGAAAGTAACGTTAGTACAAAATTGTTAAATGTAAAAACAAAAATACCTCTATTAAAGAAGTCAGGTATATATAAACTCAAATGTCCAGAATGTAATGCTGTCTATTTGGGTCAGACCCTTAGGAATTTTGAAATACGATACAGTGAGCACTTACGAGCATACAGATTAAAACAACCAGATAAATCCCACTACGCAAAACATCTACTTGACACCAATCATTCATTGACACCTCACACAAAACTAGAAGTACTACATATTTGTGAAAAGAAACAAGAACTGGATTTCCTTGAAGAACTGGAAATTAGAAGACATTTAAGAAACCCACATTATGAAGTTGTCAATGAACAGTTAAATCTAGGGAATTCTCCACTAATAAACTGTCTTCTTAAGTGATAATTGTAAAGATCAGCAGATATAGTTTTCCTGGTTTTCTATATCATTGCACAGTTATACTGATCTTAATTGGAAAAATGATATCCAGGATATCACCATAGGGCTAATAATATCTAAGCTTCAATATTTGTAATATCACATCTTCTTCTTTTTTCTATAAACATATATTAAGCCAATCACAAGTTAGGTTACTTCTTGGTCTAGCCAAATATAACTACTAAACATCAGGTAGGCATAAAATGAAATGTAACTTCTGTCATTCTGACGATGATATTGATTTATCGAAACAATTGTCAATTTTTTAGAATTTTCAATAACTTGTATTATATTGTGGAATTAACTAGAGACCTTGAGTTTCATTTAAAAACACTAATATGAGCATATTCCACGAAGTAAGGGTCGAGACAGTCAATTTCATGGATAAATAATAAATTTCCCTGAGCTTTTTCTTTAAACGGCCAAACACTTGCAGTTTTAAGGTCAAAAACTAGATAATTTCGGTCAACTAATATAATGATAGTAGTCAAACAATAAATGACAAATACCGTTTTCTTTGTCATCATTCAAAAATTCTACTTTATTATGGTATATTAATTATGTGGGGTAAGTAACCATCAAAAGAATGACATTGTTTTAATCACATTTTTGATTATTTTATTCAAATGTATAATTGTCTACAGTAAAATTACTGTGGCTCGGTCAAACACTGGCATTAAAATTGCTTAACCAAAATTTCATTGTCTATGTAATTGATATTCGAAAGAAAAGATTAAAGACCAAAATAAATAGAATATTCTTTTTATTGATAAGGGGAATTTACGAGTTCCTCTTCAACTAAAGTATTCCATTATGAAATTTGTACGTGAAGATTACAAGTTCCGTTTAACTCTTTACTTTCTCTAACGTACCTTTGAACCGCCTGTTGATATATCATTTATCTATTAGAAGAAAATCTATTGTGTACAATAACATTCAAGTGAAGAATAGATCCATATAGCTGCGATCAAATAAAAGGTGAACAATTCATCGACGTTGTCACATTCTCCTAAACAACAATAGTTCATCTATAACATTTCTGTGAATGCTGCAAAAATAAAGAAATATGATACGGTTAATTATTTGAACATATACATATGCAATAATTTTTATCTTTAACTGTAAAATAATCCATTTGTGTTTATTTACACGGACAAATCAATCACAAAAGTCACTAATTAGTGCACATTTAAGAGTTAAATTTTTCACAACGCAAGAAGATATTTTGATTCTGAAGGCTCCTTCTATTGAGAGATAAGTTCGTAGATTTTTTGATGTTGGGGCTGGTAGTGTTTTAATTGGGATTGTTTGGAGTTTGGCCCTGTTATAGGATTTATTTCCTCTTTAGGGCTGGTTGGGGCTGTCTTTGTGGTTGGTTTGTGTGCGCGTATTGACATGGCTTAAGTTTTAGGTAGGGCTGAAAATTCAGTATTCTAGAAAAGTGTATGGAAAGTTGAGAAAAAAGGTGTATCGAAAATTGAAGTTTAGTTTTGTTTTGTGGGTAAATTGTGTTTTTTGCTAGAGTGTTACATACCAAGAGCCGTAACAATATACATTTCTAATGAACACAAATTAATTAATGATAACTGGACTTTTAAGCAAGAAAACTATAACTTTTATTACGTTTCAGCTATGCATTTACTTATCCATTTATTTACTTTATTACCATTATTCTATTATTAATTTTTTTTAAATTATTTATTATTATTAACCTTATGGAGAGAGCCAACTCAACAGCAGATCCTACCTGATGACGGGACGACTAGACCTCCGATTCGTCTTACAAAACTCTTCTAGGGTTTGGTGCCCACAGGTCTACCGTGTGACTTACCTCAAAGTGTACTAAATAATTTGATATTCTCTTACCCTAGATGTAAATAATGATAGTTTCAAAAAATCAAAGACAAAGAGTTCAGGTGACCCACTGGCGTTTATTCTATGATAAAAATATTTAGTTTCAGATTCAATTTCAAATTACAATTGAGCACAACTGAGTACAGCTGCCCGACAGAATAGTCAGCAAACAATAGGTTTCATTGAACCTTATTGAATTTCATTTAACCTTAATAAATTCCATATCAACAACTGTAAATAAGAACTCGGAGCAATTGCTTAAAGCTCACAAATGTAAAGTAAATTTTATTACAATTTAAAGTTTAAAAAGCATCCTCAATGGATTGCAAATTTTTTTTGTTGTGGTAAACTCCAAGAATAATTTATTTTATCTATTAACAATAAAGGATTGTTTTAATTATCAAATTCATTTTTGTTATTTTTAAAAGTATTATTTTAAAAGAAGAAAAATGTAGATATAAAAATAAAAGTAACACTAATCAGATAAGTCCAAACAAACTTTGTCTACCTGTACAAAAACGTGTTTTCACGAGGTTGGCAGCAATCAACTGGATACTATGGAAAATAACTTTCACCATGGGGCGACAAATACATCAGACTAAGAAAGTAGCCACTGCATTAAACAATATTTCTAGATCTCCGATCGCGAACACCATACCATCAAAGATATTTTTATACAGCTTACCCTGACTTCCTAATTTGTTTTAAAGTTGATTCCGGAGAACTATCTGAATATCTGGTTTTCCAATGGAAATGGGAAATTTCCAATTAAAACGTGCCAAAAAAATCTAAAATAAAACCATGAAAGATATAGGTTCGCAAGAGAAATATTATCGAAAAGACTTACCTCGAAAAATCGAGATTTTTTATAAAATGGCGTCTCTACCACTAAATCTCAAATCCTAATAATTAGACGTGATGAACGATTGAACAACTCCAATCCTCCAAACAACAGGTGTGCTTGAAATCCCGCTTAACACGGATCCTCCTTTAAACCTATCCACAGGCTATGGAGACAACTTGGTACCACAGGGGCACAGCAAAAGCAACAACACTAATAATGGCGTCTACCTATTCTTCAACAGCTGCTTCAAGAGGTTCTACAGGGCGGAAGCCCCACTCCTTCCGAAAATTATCATTACCAAAATTGCCACTTTAGAAATTCAAAATAATTTCAGAACTCAATAAACAATGTAGACGAAATACTACAGAGACGAACTCACCCATCTTCACTGACAAGCTTCCACAGAAAACACTTCTCAGCAAGTATCCAAGATAAAGAGACATGCCCACCGACTCTCAAACACATCCCCTCATTTTAGGAAATTAAAATCCCCTATCGTGCTATTCAGCATCCAGTTAAAACCTTAAATGATAATGATATTGGTAGCCGAAAAGTTAAGTACAGAACTGACTATAAAATTTAACCATCAGGTTTGTCCAGCTAATCGCCAACAACTGATAAAGCGATTTGCAAATAAATATCCTAAAAGTAAGCAACCCAATATACATCAATTTTAGAATTATTTGTGATATAAATCCAATTAAGTTAAATTTAAGAAAATTATTTAGTGAATTTTAATATGTGAATTTTGAATTTCAATTGATTATAAGAAAATGATTTAGTGAATTTTAATACCGTAACAAGAGATCAATCGGAGAGAGAGGCAGGAACAATCAGGGTCGAAATTGGGTGATTTTTGTGCGAACGTGGTTTCAGAGATGTGAGGTGGGGAATTTAAAAGTGTCTGGAAAGTGTCTGGAAATGTTGAAAATGAATAAGACGAACCACGTTACGTTGCGGATAGTTAATAGACGACGAGGTGGGTGATTGAAATTGTTGGGAATTGAAAATGATTTTGGGATTGGGTGTCTCCTATGTCATGAGAGTTATTAAGAAGAGTTGGAAGTGATTTTAGGATTTCTTGAATTTTATTTAAAATTTGTTTGAAAAGTGACTAGGAGACATTGAAAGATGTGTAGATGATGTCGGGTGGTGGCGACTGACTTTTTTCGAATTCGAGGTGAGGAATCTGTTGGATAAGTGTATTTTTCTGAGGTGTGGTGTTTTAAATGTGGAATTTAGAAATTTTTTGTCGATTATTCAATTAGATTTTTGTGATTTACTTGTGAAATGTTGAATTAAATATCTTAATATGACTGGTTAAAATTATTTATTGAGTGGGCTGGAACACAATAACAATCTTAAATCCAGAAATTTCGTCGTACGTCGGCCCATTTGGTTAGCGAATAAATTCACTATGCTACAGGAAAAAACGTGAAAAACCTGCAGTACCGACGGGGTGGATGGGGCTCGCGGATCAAATTGAATCGCTTTCGCTCCTGATGGGAGTGAAAGCAAAGTCAGCACGCCTGCCTATATTTGTTATAGAGCGGTTGTGTCGATAGAAGGAAGGTATAAGATGGCGCAGTGTGTCGGCTATAACGTCCCTTGAGTTAGGGATGGCGTTCATGAGCGTGACGGTGAAGATATCAATGAGGATTTTGATGTCTGTTGAAAGATCATAGGAAGCTGGTGGCTTTTCAAGAGTGACTGGAGCGGTCTCTTGAGGGGTTTTGGGAGTAGATAGCCTGTGGGGGCAGCGAGGGTGTGGACCACCGCAATTGGTACATTTGGGAGTGCCAGACTTGAGGCAATTTTCGGTACGGTGGCAAGTTTGGCCGCAGGAAGGGCATATCGGTTTAGACCGACAATAATCAGCGGAATGTCCGGTTTGCGTGCAACGCCTGCAATATTTGGGGACTGGGGGGTAGAGGGTTGGTGTTGGATGGCTCGCACCGATGTGGGAGACCATGAAATATGAGGCCGGAGGTGAGGACCTGATGATAGTGGCTTTCGGATGTGGTGACGATGCTAAACATCGATGTTGGTTTGTTGGTGACCCGTTCTTGCTGTATCACCTTCCTCATGCGATGGACTGGCGCCACTGGTCCTTCTATTGGATGCATGTAATTATATAGTTAGGGTGCCCGCCGGGAAAATTTTTTGTGATACATACTCTCACCGAACTTCGTGTATGGCTTCATTGGACCTAGTCTGACACCCAATTCTTCTATGACTTTTTTTGTTTTTGGGGCGTTTGTCCGCTAAGTTTCCCTAAACATGTCGTATTTACGACATATAGAAAATTTATAGATACTGTTTTTTTTGAAACATTATCTGAAACGTGAAAATAAAATTGTCTGATAATAAATGTGGTTTATTGGTTGTGTCCGCCATCTTAAACATGTCGGAAAAACGAGTATAAGAAAATTTATTAATAACCACCTGATTTTCGCTGTATCCGTTTATTAAAAAATACGAAAAAAACTTATTATATTGTCTGACAAAAATTATTTCTCGATTTCCCAGTCTGACGCGTCAAAGTTGTCGATTTCCTGACAACAAAAAAATTATTAATAACTTTTTTTATGATTTTTTTTCAGTTTTTAAATTAAATTTGGAAAATGTTAAAAAAATTGTCTGACAGTGAAAGAGGGCCTTTTAGATAACAATACCTATTTTGCCGATATACGCTTGGACCTTGCGTTCTTTTCTATATATTTATCAATAACCAGGTAATTTTTTGAACATTGCTCAAAAAAATAAATGAAATACAATTTTTAGATGTCTGATGAAATGTGTTTTTCAATTTCCCAGTCTGGTGTGAAATACAAATTTTTAATAATTATTAGTTTTTCTCTTAATTATAATGAAAAATAATGTTTATAACTTCAAACATCATAAATATTTTTATTTAAAAAAAAACTGTTTTTGGTCCTCCGACCAGAAACAATGCTATTTCATGTTTCAAAATCGTCCGGAAACTGCTTCATTTATTTACTAGGCGGGCAATAAAGTTACCAAGATATGACCAACTTACTCACTACTGTGATTACACTACTTATATCAAATAGTAACTTAAACTATATGTCATACCTTTATGATCAAATGAAATTTTGTTTTTATCATTTGCCAGTTAATTTTGGGTACACCACATAAATTAGTTAAATAAATCTCAATATTTGCGTAAAGACTTTTTTGGAAATTTAAAGAGTACTAATAAATTGGTTGTAAATAAAAATTATATTAAATAAAAGTTTGACATTTAATTTTAAATTTGACAGTTGTGAGATGACGCGTTTGTTTACAACAACCTTTCATTCGATTATAAAAATATATCGATTGTATTTTACTGTGTTTATTTAAAATTAAATGGTTTATGTCTAATAATTATTTGTTTTTAACAAATTTGTCTTAAAATAACCTTTACTGTGCTACTTTATACGACATTAGGCACATACCTACATATTATTATCTAATAATTAAGTAGTTAGATTTCGATTGAGAATCATTCATTACTAATTTTATTAATCATATAGCAAATGTCATTTTAGTCGATTTTTAGATATTTTAGTTTTTAGTTGAAAATTTATAAACTTTTGATCAATTTAAAAAGTGGCGAAAATCAGGTGAATATTAATAAATTTTCTTATAGTCGTTTTTTCGACATGTTTAAGATGGCGGACACAACCAATAAACCACATTTATTATCAGACAATTTTATTCTAACGTTTCAGATAATGTTTGAAAAAAAAACAGTATCTATAAATTTTCTATATGTCGTAAATACGACATGTTTAGGGAAACTTAGCGGACAAACGCCCCAAAAACAAAAAAAGTCATAGAGGAATTGGGTGTCAGACTAGGTCCAAAGAAGCCATACAAGACGTTTGGTGAGAGTATATATCACAAAAAATTTTCCCGGCGGGCACTCTAACTATATATGCTAGTAATATGTAAATCGAATTTATAGATTTATCCTGAGAAAATCATCGTCAATGTGACAATCCTGCAAAACTCTCGTAAGCAATACATTCGATGCTCTCATTCATTATTTGCAGACAGTGTTGTCCCCAAAACCTAACGAGTAATCGAGTTTTCTGTAGATTTATGTATGAATTGGTTCTTCTCTTCTTTGGTTCCATGATTTTGAATTAATATTTAAAATACGTTGGTAAAGTTTAGGTAGTGTTTAGAGGAGGGAAATATTCAACAACAAATAACATTTTCAGTTCATCAAAATAAATATTTATCTATAATAGAACAGTATATTAAAGTATAAGTGGATATTAAAGTCTTTAAGAAACGCGCGATTTTTCGTGCACGACGGCGTAGGATGCGCTGACGCTTGTTAGCAATTTATCACGAGATATAAATCGTGAATGAATGAACGACAAAAGAATATTTCAAACCCATTCAATTTCATTGGAGTGGTTTTACCTACAAAATCGCTTAGCGAGAAATCAGTTAGCGGCTAAAGCGTATCGTTCTGTTTTCAATTCGGTTTGATTTTTTTAGCTACTCTTATTGCATTTTGTCTTGTAAACTGCACGTATACACACATCAAGGTGAACAAGATGTCGTGTTTTGAAAAAAAATTAATTTCGGAAGTTTAAAGTAGACCCATTCTATGGCAGGGTACTAATAAGCATTTTTTTAGTGTGACAGGCAAGTTATTGGCAGAAATCGGACGTGCTTATGGTGTAGAAGGTAAAAGTAATTATTCATATTTCTTTCCTTCCCTCCAAAAGAAGGGCAACAATTCGAAGAGATCGTGTGAGAGGCATGACGAAAACCGACAGTTTAGTCGCTTTCTTGTGGACAAGCTCTGGCCCGCTACATTGTCGTGAACGATATTTCACTGGCAAGCGTGGCCGCATTAGTCGTAGTTTGAAATAGAATTATTTAAAAAGTAATTTTATCCACGAATACTTTACGCTATTTTATTTATTCGTACCTATACTTTGAAATCATCAATACTGATATTATTATTACAAGAAATGGAAACTTAATTTGCAATCTGTCACTTAAAATAAATTTTTGTGACCACAGTTGTTACTGGTTGTATTTCGTTCAAAAATTAGTGATAACATTGATTACTTATATAGTAAAGGAGAATTGCGGTTGATACCCCAAAAATCGGAATGGATGGAAGAGCAAAAATATCAAATCCAGATGAACGAGTTGTACTCGTTTACTTTCAGAAAATGGAGCAGTACTAGGTGTCGACTATTGAAAATTTGAAAGTATGGTTGAGGGTAAACAAAGGGATCAATATAAAATCATTTGTTAAATTAGAAAGAATGGCGTACCCAAGAGGCGTATCGTGGACGATATGTTAATACCTGCTGGGTAAGGCACGTTTCACAGGAGAATAAAAGAAAATTACAGCAATTTGTATGCGGTGATTCATAATAAAACTAAAATTTTAATAATATATTTCATAAAAATTGTTGTTTGTGAGTGTAAAAAACTATTTAAGGTAAATATGTTTCTGTCGTTATTAAAATCAGATAGAAGATATTGTTTTATTTTTTTGTGACCTTGTAGGTATTGTCATTAAGAGTATTAGGTATGTAGTATTTTCCTGAAAACAGCTAATTAACTTAATAGATACACGAACGGAAACAATAAAATGTAATTTTTTGAATAAAAATCATAGTTGATATTTATCTTTGAACGAAACTTAGTTTTTTGCAAAAAAATAAAAAGACTAATAAAATTTAATGATAACAATTAGTTTCGCCATTTTTTAGGTAGTGCTTGCTTGGGCCGAGATTATCAGATTTTTATTTCTTGTATACCATTTACATTTGAATGTTGAATGTTTTGTACAGTATGATGTTGTGTGTATGGTAGATTTAATGCCCCAGCTTTGTTATTAGACTGTTTATTCTAGCCTTTTCCATGCCAATTTGTTTTATCCATAGATTTTTATCAATAATTTTATTCTCATACTCGATACACACATCACAAGAACACAAAAATAGAGTGAAGTTTATTTCTTCAAGCATTAGTTTAATTGTTTAAATATTAAGAAACATTTTAGGTATCTTCTTTGATACAGGTTGTGTCCTTTTTCCTTTGGTCCTACGTCATCTTTTTCCAAAAGTTTGCAAATATTTCTTCTCACTAAAAGTATTGAAGAAAACCTTTTATACATATTTTTGGCGCGCATGATTCTCCAATTCTTTTGCCAGCCGAAGAATATTATTTTTAATGTTTTTTGTTTTATACCGAGAAAAGCTTACATTATCTTCGCCTTTCATTCTAATCATTTGATTTTTTTTTCCAGAAGGGCGCAAACACACGAGTGAAAAAAGTACTTTTCTCGCATTCTGTACACTATACCTTTTCTACAACGGCACACATTTAAAGAATATAATGCAATAGTTGTGTAGAAAACTCTAGATATCCAGGATCCCCACCGACAAGTGTTTAGGCATCAAATAGCCCTGCTGAGAAACGTCTAGGTATCGAGGATCCCCCCTACTGGATTCTGGGGTAGGATCACGACAAATAGAATTCTATTTTAGTGACGTCATTCAAAAACGACGATTATCTTGAAATTTGGTATCACGTTACATCTCTTGCGATTATAGAAATCTAAGTTCGGCAATCTTCGGAATAATAGAATCTGTTCAGAAAACATTTTTGTATTTTGACATATTCAACAGAGCGTAACCTAAAAAACGAGTGATGTAAAATGAACAATACAAAAATTAGACATGTTTCAAAAATTTATAGACATTTTTGTGTTCCTCAATATAAGGTAAATTGTTAATAAGTAGATACCTAGTAATGAAAGTAATCTATACATCATACTTATTGTAGATGCTGCCTGCCCAGATCTTGGGTAGAATTTTGATTGATAATGATAAACATCGAAAAGAAATTCAACAATATAATATTGAAAGAAATATTATGAGAAATGAAAGTGACCCATTTTCGCTAAGAGACACACAATTTACTGATCTGTTTCGATTAACTAAAGATATGGTTAATTATTTATGTGTTACAATCTTGTCACATATGTCTCAAACAACACATCCTAGTGGGATTTACCCTAAGCTGGGGATTTTTGCTGCATTATATTTCTATGTCAACGGGTTCTTACCAAAGAACAATAGGACAAACTTTTCAGTTATCAATGGCCCAACAAACTGTTAGTAAATGTATTGATGAAGTAACTGATCATATTACCAATCATATAGCTGAAGAATGGATTCAATTCACTCAAAATTTGAATAGTAAGCTAAGGGCAAAAAGGAAATTTATGGAAAAGTACCATTTTCCAGGATGCATTGGTGCAATAGATTGCACCCATATTGCCATTATAGCTCCAGCTGAGGAGGAACATAATTATTTAAATAGAAAAGGATTTCACTTGAAGAATGTACAGATTGTGAGTTAGTTTAATGTTACACCTAAATTTAATTACAATAGAATACTAATTAATATTTAAAAATTAGAGATATGTTAGTAATTTATCTTAAAAACATTACCTAATTAAATTAATTTTAGATATGTGATGCAAATTTAAATTTTTTAAATATTAATGCCATATGGGGAGGTGCAACACATGATGCATTTATATGGAGACAGTCCAATATAAGAGAGTACCTTCAAGAATGTTATGATAATGGGGATCATCATACTTGGTTCATTGGTGATAGTGGCTATCCGCAGGAGCCATGGATCATGACTCCAATTTTAAATGCTGCTCCAGGATCACCTGAGGACAGATATACGAGAACTCACATTTTATCGAGAACTTGCATTGAAAGATGCCATGGGATTTTGAAAGCGAGATTTAGGTTGGATATTTAATTTGCCTACTAGGAGATGCAATACATGCTTATTAATCTACAAGCTAGAGGTTGTTCATGGCCGATGATACCTTATATGTTTATGGCAAACAGACAATAGGGATTTTTTGAATTGTTGGCAATATAGGTAATTTGGTAGGATAGCGAAAACTGTTTATCTTGATCTCAAGCCATTTGGATTTTACCAGTGTTCAAAGTTGCAAAATTCACAGCAATTGTCATTATTCTGAAAACAGTTGAAGATAGGTATAGGACATTCTAAACAAAACTTATCTAGTATTTTCCAAGGAAGCCAAAAATGAATAAAATACAGGGTGTTCCATTTAAAATAACAATGTTGCCCCAGAAGCGGCAACATCACATCACTTAAAATATTTTAAGTCAATAGATTGGGACCAATTACCTATTTTGCCAAGTTTTGAGATAATACCTATGTCCTGTTTGCAGTAAATGTCTATGATACCATCAACCGTGATACACCCTACCCTGTAAATGTATTTAGGTATAAGGCAGTGATGCACTTCCTAAACAAATACTTGTGGAGTTTGGTTATTCCTCTACGAGCAAACTGAGGAAAGACCAAGTGATTAAATAAACAATTTTAGAAATGTGATCACATGGTCTTTTGCTAAGAGAGTCATCTTTTTACTCGCAGAGAAGTACCCAAATATGCTTACTACTTTGATTGTGTGATTTTTTAAGTATATAAAGGTACACGCTTATATTTTATAGGTGTTTAATGGGGGAGCGAGTTATGCGATATAAAAAATAAATGTATATCATTATTACTTTTTTAAATCTTTAATTACATCGACCAATTCTCCAAAACGATCCCCAATTTTCTCTAATTTATTGTCGATTCATTCTATTATCGTAAGTACAGAGTTGTTCATTGATTCTAGCCGTTCACCCAGATAGGTGTCTCTGCGCCGTGATGATGCCCTCCGATTAGTGGATGTGGATGATGTAGTATTGTTTTCTATTACCCCTAAAAAAATCTACTTGGTGAAAATAATATTTATTAAAATTTGGTACTTACTGTAATGTGTTGTGTCATCAAAAATGTTACAACGTTCATTAGCTACTTGTGTTGTTTCCATATTCCAAGAACCCATTTTCAAAATTCCTTTTTGTTGTGGCTTCTCAGTACCTCTAATAGGGATGGGCTGGTTATGAATTTGGCCTATGAAATTTAAATCGGTAATAATTACATGGATATGGTACTACTTATAGTACCTGTTCCTAAATAAAGATAGAAAGAAAAAGAGAAAAATATAAGTTGTTATATTTTTGTTTATCATAAAAAGTGAGTGGTGAACAAATTATTGTATAATAAATAAATATATACCAGCAAAAGAAAAGGTTTCATCTAGGGCTTCATCAGCATTTGGGGTTTGATAATTTTTTGGTGTTGGATTGTCCGTCCATTCATTAATTTGTCCCATGTATTCTTTATTTATCATAGATCCCATATTTTCATTAGTTTGAGAAAGAGCAAAAAATAATTTATTTCATATTAAAATTAGTAATGTGTTTACAATAAGAAGCTTCACTTATTATTTATTGAAAAAAGGGGCCACTATTATAATTTTATGTAGAAATGGTACATACTTGTTAACAATGGTGTAGATTCACTATTTCTTAAAGTTAAAAAAATAGGTTTTGTCAGTTTAAATTGTTTTAATGTTGGCTGCTGCTCCGCCGCTGACAGTGAAGGGCTGGCGGATCTTTTAGGCCTATTTCCGCAACTTTGGGATTTCCCTCGACGGCTACCTTGCCCATTATGGCTAAAAGCCTTTTCTCAAAAGCATTCAGCATTATATTTGGAGGAGGCCCACCTCCCGTACCCCCTAGGTGATGTGTGTGTGTGTGTGTGTGTTAGGATAGGTGTGTGTGAGGGTAGGTGTGTGAGTGTGTGTGTGTGTGTGTGGGTTTCGGGTATCTTGTGAGGTAAACTCTCCACTACTCACCGAAGCTGCGAGGTCAATTTTTGTTTGTCGAAAACTTGGACCTCGCATAAAACAAACGTCATTGCAGTATTCGTCGTTATGCGATGAGTGTTTCTATATCTATAAAAGCTATATTTTAATAATACCCCGTAACCACCTTCTCTGGTTTTTTTCTAGTTCAGCGTATTTATGTCAGAGGGCGTATAAACACACATACGCCCAGCATCAAATATGTTTGTGAGGTTCCTCTGATACACACCAAGACCTCTCATCATACCTTTAAATTGCCCTATATCGTATAATGTGTATATGCAGGACCTTCCAAGGTCTCGTAATGACTGAATCGTGTGTATAATTAAATAAATTAAGAACGTTATAATCATACCGAATTGAACTTTTAATTAGTTTGCATTGAGAATAATGTAATCCGACGTTCTCTGTTCTAATCTTCTTTTTTAATTTTTTCATTATAATATTGTTTACAGTGTTCCAATCAAATCTCATTGAACACTTTTTTAATAATTTTTAGTGTCATACAGTTGGCTATTGTATGTAGTGTATTTTTATTTGACTTTAACCTTGAAACAAATTATAAAATGGTCTAGCGTTATTGTAGCTAGAGAATTATTATATTAAATGGTCCTAAAGATAAATTTGAATAAATTATGTATCAAAAATATTAATTAATAAAGTACTTTGACGTTTATTCATCAATGATTTGTCAATTCTTTATTTTTACATTGTATAGGATCAATATGTGTGTATACATAACGTTCAAATTTTGGCATAAATTACCAGGTACCTATGTGAAGATATACCTATTATAGAAATAATACTGTTCTTGATATAATATAAATAGATCGCAAGCATATACGAAGAAGCTCTTTTTTAAACAAATAATCATCCTCTATTTGCTTAAATGAAAGTATGTTTACAATGTACACAATTAGAAATCTACAGAATTGCCAACATAAATTCAAATCACTCCTCCTAGTTTAAAAACAGGGATTGAATAACTCTATTCTATATAAAAAATTAAATAAATGCGAGTTTAAAAAAATATTGTGTAGAACTTGTGTCATAATGACTTTCTGTAGTACTCGTGATTTGCGCAATTCACCGCTTCGTGGTTCGTTGCGCAAACTTCACTCGTACTACAAAACGAGTTATTGTGACACTTATTTTACAAATAGCTATTCTACCACTTTATCTTAATTTATAATATCGAAGCAACCTTGTCGGCGATTATAAAAAAACACAAAATTCCTGGGTGGTACAAAACCTATATATTTTGAATATAACCTGAATTGGATGTTAATAAAATATTAGAAATTTTATGTGGGTACTAAAAGGAAAAAAATTGTTGTCGCCTAGTACATCAAATTGTCAATCACTTCATTACTATAATTTACAACTACACTGCACTAGTTATGAAAAATGAATTCCATCTCTCTAGGTCTAAAATTACTCCAACGAAAAATACTGAAGTTTGTGGCAATATAAAGAAACAGTGGTGTACCAAAAAGGATGAAGTAAACAAAACGTTAAGTGATAGACTAACAGAAATACTTGTGCAAGTCATCTGCAGCTTTTTAACCGTCTTTATTTTGTCACACAAAAATAAAGTAGTGGTAGGTACGATATTTGGTTTCTGTGTAGTATTGTTAGCCACTGCGTTTCACATTTTGTTGCATAAAAAATATTTTGTTAGACTCATATTGCAGTGCCGTGCGACATACGATATTTTTTAAGATGTATAATAATAGTTTTCCGTAAGAAGTAAGAGATCTTAGTTTTAATCATTAATACAAAGAAAGCTTTACCAAAAAATATTTTCGGTGAATTTAATTAGCATATATTTGATGGTCCTGTAATGGCTATCATATTCAGCAAAAATAAAAACGTAAAAACGTTGTAAGTGTATATCATAAAAGTAGTTGCGCGAAAAGTTTTGATTAATAGTTTCTAGGTTTGGAGTTATAGGAAAAATATAAAATTTTACCAAATTAGGTTATCGATTATACTGATTAGAAATGTAATATTTTCTCGAAATACATATTGCCGAAATAGCGGAAGTCAATACCACCTCCATTGAGTTGAATGGAACTGGCATTTTTTATATTCTTTTTAAATTCTTCTTTAAATTTCGAGTAAATTTCATGTACCTTGTGCTTTACCAAAAATTACTAGTTTTTGAGATATTCCAATTGTTTCAAATTTTTTGAGAAAAACAGTGTTCCAAATAAATCACAATACTTCTGCAAATAAAAAGCTCCTGACTTATAATTTTTCATTAATAGAGTAATCGAGAAATGTTTGTTCTTTATACATTCAATTCGCACAATTTAAAACAACTTTAACTCGCTTTTTCAAATGCAATACCCTGTATTTTGTATCAGTTTCTTATTTAAATTTTTATACACTTTTTGTTGTCACTAGCATTCCATATACCTACCTAAATCTAACCAGTTATGAGATATTTCATGAGTTTGATAAATATTTCAATATTAATAAAGCCTTGGCTATGATTTCCAATGTTTAAGGTGACATTTTGACAATTCTTTATGAAGTTATTTAATCTGAAGTGTAACCCTAATCAATAGCCTAAAGGAGTTGTTAATTTTGAATATAAATAATATCTTCGACTGGGTATTTAGGATATCAATTTAATTACATAATTTACATATGTTATAAATAACTAAACATAATAAAGAAATAAAGTTTTATAATAAGTGTTCAAATTAACAGGGTTTGAGTAAATTAAATGTCTCGACCCTTACTTCGGGGAATCTACTTATTTTACTGTTTTAAATGAAACTTACTGTTTCTAGATAATTCCACAATATATTGAAAAACTTTTAAATACTCTAAGAAAATTGACAATTGTTTCGATATAAGATATCATCGTCAGAATGACAGGAGTTACATTTCATCCGATGTCTATTCGATGTTTAATAATTTCTAAGGGTTTGACCTAAATAGACAGCATTACACTCTGGACATTTAAGTTTATATATACCAGACTTCTTTAATGGGGATATGTTTGTTTTTACATTTAACAATTTTGTACTCACATTACTTTCTGGTAATATTTCTTCTAATAATATTTCAAAAATAATATCTTTAGCTACAAATACAACAATTTCTTTTAGAACAGAAAGTTATGTGAGTACAAAATTGGTAAATGTAGAAACAAAAATATCCCCATTAAAGAAGTCTCGTATATATAAACTTGAATGTCCTGAGTGTAATGCTGTCTATTTGGATCAAACCCTGAGAAATTTTCAGAACAGATACAGTGAACATTTACGAGCAAATAGATTAAAACAACCAGATAAGTCACACTACGCAAAACATCTACTTGACACCTAACACAGAACATATTTGTGATAAGAAACAAGAACTGGATTTCCTTGAAGAGTTAGAAATTAGAAGACACTTAAGAAACCCACAATATCAAGTTGTCAATGAACAAATAAATCTAAGGAGTTCTCCGCTTTTAAATTGTCTTCTTAAGTGATAAATGTAAAGATCAGCAGATATAGTTTTCCTGGTTTTCTATATCATTGCACAGTTATACTGATCTTAATTGGAAAAAGGTATCCAGGATATCTCCATAGGGCTAGTAACATCTAAGCTTCAATATTTGTAATATCATACCTTCTCCTTTTTTCTATTAACATATATTAAGTCAATCACTAGGTAGGTCACTTCTTGGTCTAGCCAAAATAATTATTAAACATCAAATAGGCATCGAATTAAATGTTTCTTCTGTCATTCTGACAATTGTCAATTTTCTTAGAGGTTTTAAAAGTTTTCAGTATATTGTAGAATTATCTAGAAACAGTAAGTTTCATTTAAAACAGGGTTTAAGTACTTCTAAATTTGTTAATTCTTTTCAATTATGACTCGTAACTCTAGAAATATGGTCGGGTGTTGGTGAATTGGAAGACAGTAAGTAACACTCTCTGCATCATATCTCTCTCGTAACGAGATTGGAAAATTTAATCTCAAATTAAAAAATCTAAAGGAGCCAAGTCAGAAGAACGAGCTGGTCGATGAAACTGACTCTAACGGACACTAATCGGTAGTTACATTCGCCAAAAATAATAAGATTTGTAAATCCTAAATTTTCCCTTACTTGCTATCAAACACAAATTTAAAAAAAACTGTCACAACGTACCTCATGCATACATAGAGAATTTAACAACTTATCACATCCACGGCCCACTGTTTTTAAGATATTGTAATTTTTTTAACAAAATCATGAAATATCTTAAAACTGGTTATATTTAGGTATAGGATTACAAGTAAATAAAAATATAAATGGAAATTTTATATAAAATACAGGGTGTTCCATTTGAAATAAACGAGTTAAAATGGTTTTACATTGTAATTGAATGGTATGTCTAAAATGTATAAAAAAATAACATTTTAGGAGCAGATACCCTTTAATGCAGTCATATAATTCGTTGTACCAAACTCGGTAGCGTTATTGTTTCAAGGAATATCGTTATTTATTTAGAAATGTATTTTTCTCAAAAGCATTTAAAACATTGAAATCTCTTAAAAACTAACAATTTTTGGTATAGGACATGGTACATAAAATTTATTCTAAATGTGATAGAGAATTTAAAAATAAAAGAAAAAATTTCAGGTTCTATTTAAAATAAGGGAGTAGGAAATTCGTGGAAATATCACAATCCAAATCACTGTAATCGATAACCTAATATGGTAAAATTTTATATTTCACCAATCCCTAAAAGCTTCTAATTAAAATCTTCGCGCCACGCCCATTGCTTAAGGTATGAAGCGAAATGTTTTTTTTAAATTGCATTTAACTGCAATTATCCTGCGCTTGTCACACGTATTAATACATAGATCTACAATTTGCCAACTATTACATAGGTATGTTATTTTATCATAAATATAGGCAATGGGCTAAAAGTAATTTATGATAGCAAAGAACGAAATATCCAATAATTTAGTAACAACGGCACAACAAACGTTACACAAATGCTTGAATAAAAATTTGCCAAAACAAAATTAATTCAGTGCATATAATAACAACCATGGAAATTGTTTTATCGACGTCATAACAAAAAATTTCTGTAGTAGATTTTTTACTAGTCTGTGTCCTTCGAATTCTGCATTAAAATCTGTTAGCTTTTGCCGTTATGTCTGTCTCCATCGCTACATGTGAATGTAGAACTTTAAAAATCACAGAGCAGGCGACGAATATAGTTATTGTATGTATTTTAACTATAACTATTTATTGGTCCGGGGTATCCTACATGTTGCCAATTTTCCTTTATGCTGCCAGTGGATTTGCAGGTGGGTAGCCGCTCATAGGGAAAAGTATTGTTTTTCTGGAAATCCATTTCGTTTAAAAATTGCACAAGATATTAATCAAATTAGACTTTATTGTAACGTTGAAAAATATCGGAAATTATTTTATTTTTTTATATATTTTAAGTAAGAATGTTGTCATAAATTTTCTGAAACCTGATAACTTTTCCGATGTTTACTTATTTTGTTTGGAATTTTCTTAAAATTATACCTCGGACACATTTTGATTTATTGAGTTTAAATAAAAGATTTTCTGTTACTATATAGCATATTAATCTTTTCGTAACGTCCGTGTACTGGGTGTTCCTATTAGAATGGCTCTCGTCCATATCGTTTATTATACAATTTCGGGAAAGAAATTTGGAGTTGTCTCGAGAAAAATCTGTAAATTATTAACAGACTTGTAGATCTGCCGCTGGAGGGCGTAAATGAATATCAAAAATTAAAAAAATAAAATTCTGTAAAATGTGGCAAATTAAGGGGCTTTGAATATACGATCATGGTATTCTTAAATAAATTCTGCGCGTATTTGATTCCATAAATTTGCAAGTAAGAGGTGGGGGAGAGTGGGAGCTTGTTATGAAAAAAACACCTGTAAGTCCAATTTAACTAATTGATATTTGTTAACTCAAACTTGTTGAAGTCAACTATTTATCCAAGGTGAGAGTTATAATTTGGAAACTACGCATTAAGTGACGTGAACGCTGGAAGTCACTAGTTATTTTTTTCAATCTAGTTTTCTTTGGAAAACATTAAATGGAAGTATATAGTTCTAACCATAGATTATTAAAGTAAACCAAATTAGCAACAGAATGGTGAAAACTGCATGACAATATATTTTTCCTATACCGAAATATCTTAAGAAACGTGTAAATTTTAAGCATTTGCTTTAGAATACAGATTTCTCTCGTTCAATTGAACGGAATTTTAATTATTTAAATATTATAAATAATACTGTCATCGGCAAACTGCGTTAAAGAAGTTATTGTGCAAATACATTGAAATAAGTAGTGGACCCTGAAAAGAAAACAATTGTTACAATATAACGAAAAAATTAAAATAACTAAGTGCCCCCGAAACACTCTGTATGGCGTTTCATATTCATTCGAGTGGAGTAGTCTAGTTGCAAAAAGAAGCTCGTTAATTTGTCTTGTGTTTTTGTATCTCCACTTAAACCGGGTTACATTAACAGTAATATTTAAATAATTGTATTCCTTATCAATAGGACAAGGAAAGTCAATATAGGGAGTCAAAAATTGTTAAATTCCTTTCAGTAGAAGCAGAGTAATCTATATACAAAGGAAAACGCTTAAAACTTACATATTTCTTAATATTTCTCGAAATATCAAAAAAATATCTATATGCGGTTTTCATATTCTGTTGCTAATTTGGTTTACTTTAATAATCCATGATTAAAACTGTATACTTACATTTAATATTTTCCAAAGAAAATGAGTTTAAACAAAATTAAATAGTGACCCCTAGTGTGCGCATTACTTATCGGGTTATTTCGAAATTATAACTCTTACATTGGTGGAAAAGAACTGATTTCAACAAGACCAAGTTTGCCAATATCGATTAAGTAGTTCCGGGCCATTTTTTTATAATGAGGTTTTCACCCTCCCCCATTTCTTATTTACAAAGATACACTAAAGCTTAGAAAGTCTAACATACGCAGATTTTTTTGAAGAATAAAGTATTTAATTGGGCAAATTTCGTAGGTTTTATTTTTTTGCATTCAATTACGCCCTCTAGCGATGGACCTCTAAGTATGAAAATA
Source organism: Galeruca laticollis (assembly GCA_963921935.1). Taxonomy (NCBI): domain Eukaryota; kingdom Metazoa; phylum Arthropoda; class Insecta; order Coleoptera; family Chrysomelidae; genus Galeruca; species Galeruca laticollis. Next base: position 15,996,978 of record OY998183.1, on the reverse strand, counting down.
ATTTCCAGGCTTTTCTCGAGGCAACCTTTGTTATAAACATTTTTGCCCGAAGCTGTACTATAAACGGTTCCTGAGATATGGATAACAGTCATTCTTATTGGGGCACCCGGTACATCGTATTCATATAAAATGGTGCTGTTTCTCAATTCGACGTCATGATCAGCTTTATCAATTGTCAAGTGGGAACAAATTTACACGAAAGATAATTTAATATTTTATTTTCTCGCCAATACTAAGAAAAGGTAGTAAAATTATTGAGAAATATATAAACAACAACCCCGAATTAAGTTAACTGCTTGTGAGTACAAAGTCATAGTAAAAATCTTAGTTGATCCACTGGCAACACTGTTACTAATCTAAGCGCCGTATGTAGCAAGTTTGTTTCCAAGTACAACAAATGCAGCCTCTATACATCCCGGGAAACCACCTTTAAAATGTTTTGGGGGGTCCTATCTCTAATACATTTGTACCTCGGTTATAAATTACAATTGACTTTCCTTGCCTTATTATATTAATAATAATTTCAATATTACTGTTAAGGAAGTTAAAGTAGAAATATATAATGTTTGTTTTTTCTGGCCCACTACTTGTTTTTACATATTTCCACTCTAACTTCCTTAACGCCGTTTCCCAATAACATCGATATAATAATTGAAATTATCATAAAGTCAACTTTAATTCGTTCCAATTTGTTAAAATCCGTTCCGAACCCACAACCATAGTAGGTAATCTATATTCAAAGGGAAATAATTAAAACTTACACGTTTTTAAAAATATTTCGGGATAGGAAAAAAATATCGACATGCGTTATTCGGTATTCTGTTCTAATTAAGTCTACTTTTATAATTCCCGATTAAAATTGCATACACCTATGTAATATTTTCCAAAGATAACTATATCTAAAAAACAAAGTCAATAGCGTGCATGTTACTCAATAGATTATGTCGAAATTATTACTCTTACATAATTTATGTTTATGGAAAACAGATGTTTTCAAGGAGACTAAATTTGCAGCAATCGGTTAAGTAGAACCCGAGTAAAGGGCAAAGTTCCCACTCTCCCAACAATTTTTTTATGAATGCGATGATTGTTTTTATTATGCCCCTTAACTGGGTTAATTTTATAAAATTTGGCTTTTTAAATTTTTTTTATCCAATTACGCCCTCTAGCGGTAGACAGAAACTTTTGTTATATTTTTTCGCACAGTTGTACTATTAACTGTTTCTGATATATGGTCGAGAGCCATTCCTATGGGGACACTCGGTACGTATGTAGTTTTTATAACATAAAATCTTAAACTCTGAAATCAATCAGACTTCGAACAATTCGGTAGTGGAATGAATGACAAAAGGTCAAAGGGAGCTATCTGCTATTTTTTTCAAAATGAGTTAAGGGTTATGATGTTGGTTGATTGAAATTTATATTCTCATCAAAAATGTGTTTGGATTAGACCCCAGGGTTACCACCCACTGCAGTGGACGCTGCGTCCGGAAGGGTTAAGTATTAGCAAAATAATCTATTAGATATTTTAAATCTAATTTAGCTGCGATATTATATTCTATATTTAAACTAGATATATCACGCAACCTTTGTTCGTTCATTATTGACCTAATGCAATTTTTCAACATTTTCAAATTACTAAAGAATATTTCCTATTGCGCAACAGATATAGGACATGTAGGGTAACAAATAGAAGAAACATAACATAAACTTCAGGAAAAACAACTTACATATACGAATATTTATTGATAACTATTTCGAAAAGTTCCCTCTTTTTCATATCTTTTTTGATGTCAGCTTTAACTAGTTCAATGAACGTAGCAAACTGATTGACAACACCGTTAGTAAAAATGTCTCCATATTTTTGAAATAAGGATTGTTGCAACAAATAATATTCATTTGATTTTTCAAGCATATCATTAAGTTCTAAAAAGACAAAAGATTTTTTGATTGATTGCGTAGCAGAAAACTTCGGTTCAATTTGATTGTTAGTGATATCAATTGAATAATAATATACCTGGACTTTGAAGTATTCTCCTCTATTATCAAATGGGTATTCCAAAGCAAGCTCAACAATTTGTTTCGTCACTTTTCGTTGCCTTTTAAATTGAATTACTGGCTCTATATTCCATTCAATTGTAACAGTTTTTGCTTCAGATATTATATCATTATATCATATTATAAGGTATCTTGTGCGTCGCCAAGATCGATATCAATTCTCTGTAAAAATACATGGTTTACTTAAAATAAAGTTTTGAACGTAAGTGCTATCTTCTACTCTCGGAACCATAATCGTTCCAAAAAGCCTTCTTCCAGGATAAGGTAGTCCCACTCAGCCGAATATGACAATGGCGAAAATTTCGATGCCTCTTGCCATCTAGGTTGTCGATTTTCTTCCTTCTAATGCCGGATCTTCTTAAAGAGAGGATCGTTCTCCTGTTATTTTCTAATTCATCTAGGAAACAAGTCGGCATTTCGGCAACTCACACCAGCTGGATGTTCGATGTGAAAATCGAACTCTGAAGTTCGAGAGTATTTTTTCCATAAGTTTCTAAAATGTCGCTGGTGCATTACATAGCCTGAATGGCATTACATAGCCTGAATGGCATAGCCATATCCCAGATCCGGTGGTAAACGCTGTTTCTTTTCTGTAATTTGGTCTATTTCCACTTACCATTAACCAGACTTCAAGTTCAAGGTGAAAACCAGTTTTTCAATGTATTCCGCGTATCGTAATTTTCTAAACATGAACAAGGATTCTAGCCAGCGAGATACTGCAGGTAAATAACACTGATAAAGATAATATGTATTTTTGAAAAGCAACAACGGGTTGTTTACAGAACACTAATCCCACGCTCAAATAGAGGCTTCATAATATTAACAGCATATGTCATTATATTATACGTTACATTTCAAATATCAATAATAAAATTGTTTCAAATACTTATTAAAAGACCAAGTAACATCAGTTAAGGGTGTATATGTTACTTACACATATGTTTGCGTCACTAGGACCTCTCATGTCCTCGTGAAATTGGATTCAATTAACTCAAACCTCGTAGCTATGTAAAAATGTGGAGACCTCACAAAGATAGTTTCCTACTGATGAAAAAGATTTTTTTGGAGTGTTTGCAGTGTGTACCAACATATTCGAAAATACGAAGTTAGAATAAGGAGTGTTTGATGATTTGTTTATTTATAAATTAGTTTTTTAGGGTGGACCTCATAACATATCCTAGATAGCAAATACCTCTCAAGACCCCCCAGCCCAGTATAGGTGTGTGTGTGTGTGTGTGTGTGTGTGTGTGTGTGTATGTGTGTGTGTGTGTGTGATGGAAATGCATGACTGCGAGAAACTTAAGCTTACCCATTCGCCAAACAACATATGTTTTAGAGATATTTCTTTATTATTGGAATTTTTCATTTAAGGTAACATTATGTTTACATTATTTGAAATTTATGTATATTTACAAAATTTATGTTTGAAATTAAAATGTCTAAAACTAATGTACCCTTTTTTTCCTCTCCTTTTTTTATTTTTATTTATTATCATTTTTTTCTTTTTAAATTTTTTATTATTATTTTTTTTTTCTCTTTCTTTTTTTATTTTATTTTATTTTTTTTCCTCTTTTTCTTTTGGGAATAACACAGGGATACATTACGCTTACGGATCGATATAAGCGATTTCAGACAAACAAGAGGATCGCGGTCAAAGTAGGTTAACACTTGGATAGACATGAAGGAAATTACTAAATACTAACTTAATTATTAATTATTACAACTTTAATTTGAGATCTATATTACGAATGTGATGAAATAGATTAAGATACATATGTAAATCACGCGTTTGTAGTAATTGTGATAGATTATATGGCTTTATTAATTTGATAAAGAGATGCATCAAATATTAAAACCTTATCATGTATTCTGTGACAATTTAAAATCATGTGCTCGGCCGTACCCAATTCACCACATTCACAATAAGGACTGTCTTTAAGTTTTATTTTGAATAAATATTGTGGGATTAACACATGATTAAATCTAAGCCTACATATTGAAGAAATAACATTTTTCGAAACCGCTAAACCAGGGTTTGAGTGGAATAATTGGCTGTATGCTTTTGTATGCATAACCTTTTGTGGAATCATTATACTCTTGAACCCAAGCTCGTCTACTGATCATTTTCGAAAAGGTGCAAATATCTTCTGTTGTACCTTTATATTCAGTTACGCTGCCGTCCACTACACCTGCCTTTGCAATTTGATCTACAATTTCATTGTTAATTAAACCACAGTGAGCTTTAACCCATCCAAAGATAATTTTATTATCAAGGATTTGAAATTCTTTTATATGCTTCAAAATGTTGGCCATAATATAGTTTATATTTTTTTTAGGAGTTGTATGTTTTATGGTTTCTATAGCACTCTTAGAATCTCAAAATATAATCCACGAATTTTTCATTTCCGTGTTTTTAATATATTTTAAGGCTTCATGTATTGCTATTAACTCTGCATTATAAATACTATTTTTTTCATTTATCTTAAAAGATTTCGAAACTTCAAAGTTTGGAATCCAAAAGGCTGAACATACCGCACTATTTGATTTTGATGCATCTGTATAAATATGTATATGATTCGGGAAAAGCATATTAACATCATAATTAAACATATGATTTCTCATCGATAGTGGAAACTCCTGATAATTTTTGAAAAAAATTACTTCAATGTGTTTGATACTATTGATATCTACAGAAAAATTTGGAATTTTTTCAGACGAATAGCAATCTGGAAGCATATCTTTTATGCTACTGTAGGAAGACACGATTGGAGGAGATTTTTTCTTTCGCCAATATGTTGAAGTCAGATTTAGTATATGTAGTGTATGAATTTTATTCATAAATATACTATTTTTTGACCACATTTTGATTATAAATTTGTTTGTTGAATGTTGTCTTCTTATATGTAGTGGTATCTCGTTTGTTTCTACAAACACATTAGAATTTGGTGTGGATTTTAGAGCACCTAAGCAAAGTTTTGAACATTTATTTGCTACTACATCTAATTTCTGAAGATGACATTTCGCTGCCTGAGAGTAAAAAATACAGCCGTAATCCAATATAGCTCTCGTGTATGATCTGTAAAGTAGAAGAGAAATTTCTGCATCTGCTCCCCATGTCGTATGTGTTACTACCCTTAGAACATTTAGGCATTTTTCAGCTTTAGAAATTATATAATTGATGTGATATGACCATAGTAATTTACGATCAATCATAATTCCTAAGTAGTTTACAGATTCTACAACATTAAAATTGGTGGACTGTAGTTGTATTTTATTTGGCACTTTATGTTTTCTTGAGAAGACGCAAACTTGGCTCTTTTCTTCGGAAATCTCTATGCCTTTATTGAAGCACCATGTTTGTAAATCACCATAGCAGCTACTAATTCTATTTTTTCCTACTTGAAAATTACAATCATCAGCATATACACAAATGTCATCCGCAAACTGCAGCATTTTGATTTTTGGTTTTTCTTGAAGTGCTGTCAAATCACTGGTATATATTAAATATAATAAAAAATACAAAATTCCACCCTGTGCTAGACCTTTATTGGTGACTTGTGGACCGATTAATTTTCCATTTACCCTTAGATATATAGTTCTGTTTGAATATATGTTTATGATTCTTTGAGTAAATTCATTTGGTAGTCCCATGTTAGTCATTTGTGATGCTAAGACCGAAAAGTCAACATGATCGTATGCAGTCTTAATATCAACAAATAATACTACTACGTCCTAGTGATTTGTAAAAGACAGATTAATATCAGTAATTAAATATGATATGTTCTCAATAGTAGAGTGATGTCTTCTGAACCCAAATTGGTTATAAGCAATTTTATTATTAACTTCAAGCCACATTTCTAGCCGATATTTTAATATCCTCTCAAATGTTTTTAATACAAAAGAAGCTAATGATATGCCTCTATACGATTCGGGTAATGTTGGATTTCGATTTGGTTTAAGAAATGGCACAACTATGTATTCTTTCCATTCATTGGGAAAAACTCCGTTATCCCAAATGGAATTAAAAATGTTAAGTAATTTATTTTTACTGTATTATAAGAAATTTGATAACATGCTATACTGAATCCCATTGAGTCCTGGAGCGGTATTTTTAGTACATTTAATACAGTTTAGAAGCTCGGTCATGTTAATTGGTCTTGATAGGGGATGATCTGTTAGTTTGTGTATTAGTTTTTACGATATTTGTAAAACTATTTTTACAGTTACTTTTGGCTTCTAAATAAGAAACATTTTCCGTAGACATCAAGTATTTGAGAGATTTCTGCTTATCATAAATAGGACACTTACCTTTATCTGTAGCGTTATGGGTTCCCTTAGATAAGACACAAACTGGACTATCTTTTTTATTGCAGGTAACTCCGTCATGTTCCCCTCCACAAAAACTACATCTTATTTGACCTCTACACTGAGCCTTAATGTGTCCATATCTCAAGCATTTCAAGCATTGAATGACCCTTCCCAGACAGCAAAAATACATCTTAAAGACGTCTTTTAGACGTCCATCGTAAGATGTTCAGGACGTCTTGAAGACGTCCAGTAAAATCGTGAAGAAGTCCAAAAGACGTCTTTAAGACGTCCATTGTTACAAAACGGAACGTCCTAAAGACGTCTTCAAGTCGTCCATATGGACGTAAATAGAACGTCTTAAAGACGTCTTTGAGATGTCCCAACATGTCCATGTCCTTTTCTCGGTATTGAAATACTTTGATATTCAAAAAATTTCAGGTTTAAAATGTAATTGAGAAATACAAAATGTAGAATTTCTTTTATTGAATTTATAATTTTTTATTTTGTTTATATAATATGCGGTCTCCCGCCCTCTTCAACCATAACTGAATCGATGTTTCCGTTTCCTTTCGATCTTTGTCATTTGTCATTTCACTGGCACCTAGAACAATAAATTTATAAACTGTAGAATAAAAAATACAAAATCTTCGATTTCTTGGGAATATATTTTTGGAATGCAGGAATAAACATTGTTATGCCTTTTGGCACGCATATAATATTTCTGTAAAGCCATTTTTATAGTATAGAGGTGACTTACCTCGAGTGATTTTTTTTCTTAATAAACTTATTCGATTATATCGTCCTGTTGTATGTATATAATTGGTCAACAAAGAAATAGAAATACAATATGAACTTTTATTGGATATCGAAAACACAATCCACAGATAATAAATACTACACAATCTCAAACAGAACTGGCGCCACAAATGAACGTTATTCTATAAAAGCCACGAGGAAATTCACGAATTAGGTTGAATTTGGTTTTTATATGTGCAGGGTGTCTAGAAAATATCGATATTGCTCAGTTAGATATACCGATTTTATTTAAGTTTTCGATGTATCGATATAAAATTTCGAAAATTATTATTCATTATTTTAAATAATTAATATTTGACTTATTAGAAGTAATGTCCTTGATGGGTATTTATTATGTAATGTGAAATGGTTGAGCTAGATTATGCAAAATTCCGATATTTCTTATTTATCTATCAAAATCGATATTTGGAAAAAATATTATTACGATATCCATCGATACTTTTTGATACTTCCGATACTTGTGGCTTGAATAGTAGCTTCCGACATCCCTAAGACGAAAGATGGCGAGGAGTCCCGAGTCCCGACGACTCTACTACTAATGCATTTCTGAGGATTCCTTCTTCATTCTAATTTTATGATTGGTTGACAATGGACATTTGTCAAGTTTCACCAATGAAAATATCGGATTATCATTCTCATATTTCATGGTACAGAAAATTGGTAAAAAAACGTTAATTGTCTATCATTCGTTCATCGTATCTAGATGAACAAAATGAACACTTTAAATAACGAATCGAACTGCAACATCGACGACCACGACGGCATATATTAGGTAGGTATTTAGGATAAAAATGAGGAATGTTAACATCTTAATTTTTTTCGCTTCATTAATGAAGTAAATTGGCAAAATTATTAAAATCTCGAATGTTCTCACACGGAAAATTTTCAACAAAAACATCCTCTTTTAAGAAAACTTTGATGTCACTCATTGGGTAAGAACAACAATCTGGACTTATTTGGGACGTTTTTAAGGCGTGAATTCATGTACGTTATTGAGACGTCCCGAAACAGACGTCTTAAAGACGTCCATTAAATGCCTCTGGACGTTCAGATCTTATATGGACATAAATTGGACGTCTTTAGGATGTACAGTGCTGTTTGGGTTGGTATATGATCTTCTACATCATCAATAATACGCTCAATGATTTTTTTTCCAGACGAAATTGACCCTTAAAAGTTTCAATGATCGTTCCTGTGGGAATTAATTTATCATTTTCTCTCCTGTACATCCTATTTATATTCACCACTTTACCCTTTTGCCCACTCCTATCTTCTATAATATTTGTTAATTCTTCCTCCGATAAATCTTTATCGACTTGTTTTACTACACCTTTTTTATGAACCAAATAATTTGGAATGTAAACATCGATTATATTGATTTATCGAAACAATTGTCAATTTTTAGAATTTTCAATAACTTGTATTATATTGTGGAATTAACTAGAGACCTTGAGTTTCATTTAAAAACACTAATCGTAATTTTTATTTAACAGATTACTTGAATTCATGAATTTATTCGCACTTTCATATGAATTAAATTCTACTTTCACCCTATTACGTCCTATTAAAGATATATTTACAATATTATTTCTGGTATCAGATACTGAATTTAATATTAACCTTGCTGTACCAATGAATGTAATTTTCCTATATGACCGTTTTTATTTTCTACAAAAACAAAATATGGGCCAGAATCCAAATAACTGTAATACTTTTTAGGTCAAATAATTGAATCCTGACTTACTTTATTCCCGGTTTCATTGGTTTTTTTAAATTTTATTTGCTCTCGAGTGGTTTTTGTTACCTTATCTGTGTTTTTATTATCATGATTGTTCTCAATTTCAATATCGGCTTCTATATCATCCATAACAATAGTTTCATATCCTATATTTTTTCCTCTATCAGGTGGATCACCATCCATATTATTGCTCATTTTAGCTTACAATTTCACTATTCGAAAACACAATCTATACGCGCAGAACTGGTTTAAGTAGATCTACACTGTAAGACTGCCCAGACACGAATTACCCCCTAGGTGGGTCCTGATTGAAACTGTTTTAGCTTTGGTTTTGCTTTTCCAGTCTATTATGGTTTTCTTCCACTCTTCTGTCGTTTTTCCCCCATGCCAAGGCTGTTGAGCACGGCTGTCAATTCCTCCCAACTTTGTTGGAGACCTTCTCGACCTTTCATACTTTTTAATTTATTTGCTATGATTTCCGGGTGTTGCTCTGCAAAGTCCAAAATAACTGCCCAGTGATCGGACTGAACTCTCATGTTTGTTGATAATTGGGACTTAATATTTTGACACGATTATATTGGTTAAGAATTTCAAAATAACGTCGAAAGCGATCAGATCCTAACCTCAAAAGCCAAACAAATAAAATGACGTAGAAACATGTGTCGTCTTTGTCTGGAGCATTAAGAAAAAAGAGAAGTAGCACCTTTTCTATCACTTAACATTTGTAGAATGAAGTAGATTCTACGCGGGTGGGTGGGGAAAGGAGTGACTGTTTAGGTTATGTGTCATGATACCAATTTATCGCTTGAGAACGATGTTGAACGATTGCTAGAAAACATGACGTCACTAAAATAGAATTCTATTGGTCGTGATCCTACCCCTGTGTGAGCAAAGTGCCGTGAGAAATAATATTTCTTACAGAATGAGCAATATAAGGTTTTAAAATTAAGTGAGCTATAAGAAATATACTACTTTTCATAGCAGTTGTAGAATAGTATATAACAAGTGAGGAAAGTTCAACTTTTCCCACCAGTGTGAGAGTTTCTGGCACGATCCTGAAAGGCGAGTGAGAAAAGTACTTTTCCCACATGTTGCAAGCTGTAATTTTTGTACAACGGCATAAATTTGAAGAATACAAGTAAATAGCTGTGTAGAAAAAGTCTAGGCATCGAGGATCCCCCACCGAAAAGTGTGTAGGCAACGAGAAACGCCTGCCGGGAGGATCCCCCTACTCGATTTTCCATATAAATGTATGTATTGTGGGTGAAGTGCCGTGAGGAATCATATTTCTCACAGTATGAGCAATATATGGTTTTCAAATTAAGTAAGCTATGAGAAATACCGGGTGTCCACCTCATTTTAACTGCCCATTACTTCTAAACCGTTTGAGATAGAAACATGCGGTTTGCAATAAAATGGATCATTTTAGCACACGTTGTTCAAAAAAGTTAGGTTTTTTTATTCGTTTTGCCTACGTCACAACAAAAATGGCGGACGTTTGACAATGTTTTTGTTGACTTTTGTTAATGAAAAACCCAGTATATTTTTTTGTAGTTTGAAAGAACCGACTACTACCTACTCTTCAGTGCAACATTTTTTTAAATCGGTTAACATGTAACTGAGAAATTAATTTTTGAAATGAGGGATGCAAAGTAGTATTTAATGACAAAACAACAATAAAATTCAATTTTATTCAAAACAAGACACAAAGAAAAAAGTGATAGTTTCAATTAATTGGTTGTTCAATGTGCTGCCCTTCTTTGTAAATACACTTGTTTAACCTTACATATGAATTTATGAAAGACTAGCGCAACATATCTTGGGTAATGCTATTGAATGCATGAGGGATATTAATCTTCAATTCATCCAACTTTTGGTGCAGAATTATACGCTAAAGATTTCATATATATATATATATATATATATATATATATATATATATATATATATATATATATATATGTATATATATATATATATATATTATTGATATATTCTTCTTTTTATATACTCTTATTTATTATTATGAAGTTTGGATAATTATAATTTTATATGTTGAAATTTTGTTTTGATGTGGCTAGCTCAGTATTTATAATTCCATATGTTTTGTAATGTATTATTATTTTATTCGGGAGCATGAAACTCTGTCTGCTCTTTGAGTCCTGGCATTTAAAGATATATTACCTTTATTTAAATAAAAAGAAACACCTAACTTTTTAAACACATTTAATTTATAAATAAAAAATTTTAATGCAATAATTATAAGTTGCGACGCCTATGGTTATCTCAAACGAAATTGTCGATTTTTATATTCTCTCCTGTGCGCATGCTTAAAATCCAGTCATGCGGACTTAAAGCGTGAAATGGACATAGTTTTTACAACAATGCGAGATGGAGCATCGGTGCTTATAAGATACACATAATATTGTCAAAGGATAAATACTTAAATGGTTTAACACATAAAAGAATTTATGTTGAGAATATACATAGAAATATTACAAATCTGCTGTGGAAGAAATAGAATTAGAAGATTTATATATACATGGAAATATTATAAGATTTATATACAGACGGACATATTACATGAATATAAATTTAAGCATCATTCCTATGATGATAAAATGGCGTAAGTACTTATTTTTATTCATTTAAATTAGGCCTTTTTGATAATGTTAAAGATTTATTTTAATAACTAACTAAATAAAGTCCGTTTTCTTTCTATTTTAGATAGATCATTGCCGTGAATGTGTATCAATTTTAAGAAATTATGCACTTATTCTAGTTTTTTCTCTTATTATTGGCCAATAATATTTTAAATGAACACTGACCTATTGCTCTGGAATTGGGATAATGCTTCTGGACCCAGGAATACTCCTCTGAAGTTCCAACACCAATTTTGGAGAAATTTGGCTGATTTTAGCAGTAAAACTGGATGTGATTATCTGTTAGTACTAATCAGGATTGTTTTTAATAGTATTTGATAAGTTTTGTCCAGTTATTTTGGGAATTTCATGAATTTTCGGGAACACTGCAACACAAGCTCCACGTATATAGACGCCAGCTTCCAACCTACTAACGCTTCCTTTCGATTCTCCACTTTTTTTCAATAAACAAGTATTTTGTTTTTTCCAGGTCACTATTTCCAAAAGTTTGTTTCTTTACTTGTTGATTGAAAATTTGATCTGTCACTTTGTTTATAACCAATTAAATATTGTCCTATGCAATAGAATTATTTAATTTAGTTTACTTAGTAGAAAAGTTCATACATATACAATTTCACATTATTAATTCACTTATAGAGAGTCTTTTGAGTTTTTGTCATACAAATAAATTAAAAATTGGTTATATACATAGATACATTTTAAATAGTTCAATATCTAATATTGTTATTAACAGTCTATTACTGTTACAATCTTATTACTTAGAACATAAATCCTTTTATGTAATATCTATCTAATATTTGTATTAAATTATTTACACTAACTCCTTTAACAAATTATCGTGACTTGACTATTCTAATAATTGTTTTATTTCAGATGAACAGCTGATTGCATTATAGAAGATATTCATCGTCTTAGGCAACTTTATTTACTCCATTACATTTGTTAGGCAATTTCTAAATTTTGTACTATTATTGAGGTAATTTCTTTATTTATTGAATTGTTATAGTTATATAAGAATTAGTCAATTCTTCAATATATCTTTACTTGATATGCTTTTAATTAAGAAAAGTGTTTCTTTTTTAATTGTGTTTTCTTAAATTATATTATTTTCATATGTTTTCATATTAGCAACATATTCCTATAGAACTAATTCTCTTAATATCTATGATATCTGGTTCAATATATATATATATATATATATATATATATATATATATATATTATTTAAATCAGAAAATCAATACAGATGTTTCTGTGGTAATTATCGACCGTACTATTAATCTAAGCAAAAGGTGCTGATTATCTGGTAAGCGGTCAGTATAAGAATTAAAACACTATATTCCCATTCTCAATATTTCGCCATTGTTTAATAGCTTCATCAGGAGACACTACAATAATTAAAATAGAAATAAAATAACAATGAAACGAACATAAACACTTACAGATTTTAAGAGTCAATAAAATTCGATGTACACCATGTCAAGCCACAACTAGACTAATAGACTAATTACTAATTTACAAAAACGGTTCTAGTGTGAATAGGTAAAAACAATATAATTTAAATTAAAGGGGGAACAATAAAATGAGTAATCTGAGCATAAAAATACCTGATATGACAAAACAATATTAAAATGAATTTAACAGGTGACAATAAATATCACTGAGTTTATTAGTGTCAGATTTGAGATTAATAGTATCCTTTTGCTTGTTGATGTGATACATTTCAAAGAATAAACGATTCTTGTAATGGCCAACTTTCTGCAGAATTTCTGTCTCGTCATAGTTAAATGTATGTCCTGTTTTTATAAAATGATCAACTATTGCACAGTTATTCTTACCTACTCGGCAATCACTTCTGTGTTGGGTAATACGGTTTTTTAACCATTGAGACGTTTGACCAACGTAGCATCCTGAACACAGCGAGCAATTTATTTTGCAAATAACGTTGGTTTGGTACATTCAAGGTGTTTTATCTTTGACTTTAGAAAAGAGAAGAGAATTAGTAGTTGAACTGTATTTGGCAAATCTGAAATTGGTGAACTGTTTAAACAGTGGCAGAATCAATTGAGTTAAACCATTAATATATGGAAGTCTTTTGAATTTTATGACCTGTTGATTAGATTTGTCAACCTGACCATCGTAAAAGTCTGTGTGATAGATTAATTTTTTTAAAATGTGCTTGGGGTAACCGTTGTTAACAAAAATATCAAATAACGATTTTAAGTTATTATTAACAAATTTTTCATCGCTTACGTGTAAGATTCTATTTTTCATAGTTAAAACCAAGTTGTACTTCTACTTAGGATGATCAGAGTAGAAATTCAAAAACCTACCAGATGATGTTGGCTTCTGATACCAATCCAACAAGATGATGTTATTATCGGATCTTATAACTCTGGTGTCCAAGAATGGTAAGCTAGGCCCAATCTCTAGTTCCATAGTGAATTGTAAATGCTTAATAAACGAATTGAAAACATTAAGTGTCAAATTGGTCTTATCAAAAGGAACAGCACAAATTATGTCATCAACATATTTATATAGAAAAGGTAATTTGAAAGGCAATTTAGGGATTACATTGTCAAGTAACTCGTCAAGGACAATGGTGGCTAGAATTGGACTGATGGGGGATCCCATTGGTGTGCCAAAAATTTGGCGATATAATTCGTTGTTGAAACTAAAATAAGTGTTATCAAATATAATTTCAATTAATGATAAAAAACTATTCTTGGATAATGTAGTGAAGGGTTCCAACAGAAAACAATTTTCATCAATAATATTCGTAATCAAGTCTAATGGGATGTTAGTAAATAAAGATACTACCTCCAAAGAAATCAGTATCCTTAGGTAATATACAGCCCCTGATAGCATTTACAAAAGAAAAGGTGTCGTTAATATTATAATTGTTGTGATCCTGAAACGCATTATGTAGAATATCAGATAAAAACTTTGATAGTTTGTAAGTGGTAGAATTAATGGAACTAACTATCGGAGGAAGTGGTATCTCTAATTTATGTATTTTAGGTAAACAATACAACTTGGAAAAAGTAGAATTATAAATGAATAAAAACTTAGCAATATCATCGGAAAGTTCCTGTTTGGTTTTTAATTGAAATATTGTAATTCCTTTGCACCGAGGTAAAAAGTTAAAATCCAAACAGGAACTTTCCGATGATATCGCTAAATTTTTATTTTTATTATATATATATATATATATATATATATATATATATAATTCTGCACCACAAAAGTTGGATGAATTGAAGATGATTAATATTCGTCATGCATTCAATAGCATTACCCAAGATATGTTGCGCTAGTCTCTTACAAATTTATATGTAAGGTTAAACAAGTGTATTTATCAAGAAGGGCAGCACATTGAACAATTAAGTAATTGAAACTATCACTTTTTTCTTTGTGTCTGGTTTTGAATAAAATCGAATTTTATTGTTGTTACATTTTGTGATTAAATACTACTTTGCATCCCTCATTTCAAAAATTAATTGCTCAGTTACATGTTAACCGATTTAAAAAAATGTTGCACTGAAGAGTAGGTAGTAGTCGGTTCTTTCAAACTACAAAAAAAAAATTGGGTGTTTCATTAACAAAAGTCAACAAAAACATTGTCAAACGTACGCCATTTTTTATGTGACGTAGGCAAAACGAATAAAAAACCTAACTTTTTTAAACTAAACTTGTGCTAAAATGATGCATTTAATTGAAAACCGCATGTTTCTATCTCAAGCGGTTCAGAAGTAATGGGCAAATGGAAGATATAACAGAAATCTTCGTAAAAATTATTGTAAAAGGTTGAACTAAGATATTGATGAAAAATTATTATTAGATCTGTGATTCTTTTTATTTAATTTTGTCTCAATGTCCAGAATATTGGAGTAAATAATGTTTAAATTCTGGAAATCACTTTTCTTGTTCAATAGCAGTTTAA
Organism: Galeruca laticollis; assembly: GCA_963921935.1. Classification (NCBI taxonomy): domain Eukaryota; kingdom Metazoa; phylum Arthropoda; class Insecta; order Coleoptera; family Chrysomelidae; genus Galeruca; species Galeruca laticollis. The sequence continues at coordinate 15,981,452 of OY998183.1, read as the reverse complement.
TTTCCAAGCCAATTGCTGCATCCTCACAAATATTTCTAAATTGTGAAATAAACAGCTGCTAATACGAATTATTATATATATATATATATATATATATATATATATATATATATACATTAGGGTGGAGTGAAAGAGGGGGTAAAAAAAAATATGTATATATCGAAATGTAATACCTCAGAAAAGTTGCCTAACACTACCTTTAAGTATCTGTAAGAGTTTGGGAAAAATGGAACAATATCTTCTGCCTCCCCAGTTGTTGTGAAATTTAGAATAAAATTATTTTTTTACAGTACTGTAAATAAATTGGAATTTTTATTATGTTGCATAAAAAATCATTTTATACAAATTATAAACTAGTTAACAGTCTCCTGGGTCTTTTAAAAAAATATCCCACAAAATACTTACCTTAGCTGCCTTCTCCGTCTTCCCAAATAGACGCAATTTCTAGTGATTTCGAATACTTTTTATAAGTTTTTTTTCTAGGAAAAATTTAACAACAAAAGCAGCATACTTTTGATATTTATTAACAAAATTATCAATTTTACAGTAATAGTAAAAAAAATTTTTAAAACATGCTACCTTTTAAATGCAAATTCTGATTTTGTGTGAAAGGAATGCATGTCTTTTCTAGAATCGGCTCGTGTCCTTATAAATCCATCTCTAGAATCAGGACCACAAACTGCAGCAGAAGCTTCTGTGACGAGCTTGACACACCGTTCAACACACTGTGTGTGACAAGGGTACTTTCCAAAATCAATATCAATTGACTCTGGATTTTTAATCAGTTCTTTCAGATCTTCTGTGTAAACTCTAGAAAATATGAGAGGTTCCGTTAGGTTACACTTTTGCCAGTCGATCAGTTCATAGTACTCATTTGCATTAAAACAGAAAGGAGAAAGTTTAAATACTCTAACACTATTTTGCGGCAAAGAACTTCTTACTTTTAAAATTCGACGAAGTCCAAGTTCTCGTATATGCTTTCTTTCGTCAGTAATCATACTAAGAAGTACATTTTCATGATGTCCAAAAAAGCCATTTCGTTGTATTACAGCGTCTACAATTTGTCTCAACTCTTCATCTAAATATCGAGATAACTGTATCATTTGCAAGAAGTGTTTTGCACCATCTTTACATGTTGCCTTTGACTTTATAGTAAACCACATCGGGACATAAATCTTCATTACATATTCTGCTAGCTTGGTCAAGTTTGGGCTTGGATTTACACTTGAGATATGACGTCTAAGAATGCGATTCGCAGTCGTCACCCACCGCGAATGAGCCAGTTTTTCAGGATTTCGGTTTGAAACAGACGTATTGCGACCACTAGCAATTACCTGACATATTTCAAACAAATATTTTTGATCAGTACTTAACTCTTCCAAAATATTTTTTGGTATTTCGGGCAAATTGCCTTTCATGGTTTTAAACTGAATTACTGGCAAATTATCGCACTTCTCTAGCTGCTTTCCGATAGCACCTGCAAACCCACGAGGCCCGGTAGTGTCTCCATATAAATGATTAAAAAGATGTCGAAGTGGAAGTTCATTTGCGTGTAACATACAAACAAACCACTGCAGCGGTTTTTTATAGTGTTCTTCTAAGAGTCTTATTACACCGCCTTCAACACCGGTGTTTACAACTGTCCCGTCACAGCCAATAGCTTCTAATTCCGTAGTATCAATGTCGTTTTCTTCTAACATTTGAACGATGCTTGTTTTAATACTTAGTGTTGAACCAGAAGTAGGAGACACATGACCGATATACTTACATTCTGGTTCTTGCACTAAACTTATATGTTCTTCTATAATCGTTTGACGGTAGAACTTGCTTCCTTTTTTGACTTGGGCTAGAGTCTTATCTTTGCGCCCGTCAAAGTAGATACCACGTAACTTAATCATATTCGGAGCCATTTCTTGCTCCCGGAGATTAGAACGAGTTTTACGCCTCTACCTCCTAACTTTACGTCGATCGGTAATTTTAGAAGGATCTTCTGGTGTTACTATTCCAATATCATTTAGAACGGCAGACGCAAGAGCAGCGGCTGATCTATCTGATATTCCATGTCTGTCGCATGTTTTTGCAAATGTCGTGAGCTGAATTCGCATTTGCTGTTTCTTTTCAATATTTTCGAATGTTGAAGGCGTGGGCGGTGGTACTTGAAGCAATTCAAACTCACTATCAGAGGATTCGTTAGACTCGGAATTGGAAGATAACTCACAGGCAGCTGACACTCCCGGATCCGTTACTTCTAAGGTAGGTAATGTTCGAGAAGCATCCTTTTTTTGCCTTTCTTCTCTTTTTATCAGCTTTATCGTTTTCTTTACATCCACTGCACTTATTATCATTTTTCTTGCTCCTCTTTGATCTAAGAGGAATTCTTGCTCATCAACAGACACCTTTTTAGTTTTTTCACATCTACAAGAAGCAAAGACTTTGCATTTGCACGCTGCTATATCAAAAAGTGTTTTACTTTCGTCTCTAAAACGTTCTATTTTAGCTTTGTAAGTTTCACTAACTTGTCTGTTTTTAAACGGCTTCATAAAGTTCATAAATTTGTCATGATATGATTTCAGAAGCTGTAATATCCTGGCATGAGAAACTGTAGCAATAGATGCTTTATGCCAAAGTTCTTCCAATTTTACCGCAACCTCTTGGGATATTTCAGAGAATACGGGTTCTTTTTTACTTACTTCTTTATTGAACCTAATCCAGGCACAAAACTTCATAACTTGTTCGTAGGTTGGTAGAACATTTTCAGGCAATTTCGACGGTTGTCCAAACACGGGGCAGTTTACAGCACATCTTGTTAATCCGGATGGCCCTGATTTGGCCATTTTTAAAAAACAGAACTACACGTAAAAAACAAAACACGCTCTAACAAAACGCTAAACGTTCGCGACTAAGTTCTCATGTAGACTAAAAACGACTAGCGCTAAAACAAAGCCAGTAGGAGGGTGCGACGGTGGGGGAAACGCCGCGCCGGCACAATAACGCATCTTTGCGCGTTAGATCTTGTCGACGCATGCTCAAATTATTCATTTAGACGAGTCCCGACAGTTTACAGGTGCGAAAATTTGCTTCTTAACCGTTTTATTATAACTAAAGCTATTTATTGATGTTATTGCGGTCAAAATTTACTGTGCGAAAATACTAATTTTTCTTATATTTTAAGGCCTTTGGGGAGGCAAAAGGCGCACTTTTTTGTAAAAATTTTTTATGGTGCATGGTAAAGCATTCTTTTGTTATAGCTTTGAGTCCTATTAGAATTTTATAACATATATTTTTTAAAATACCGTTGGAGGCTTAACTATTCCCAAAAATTAAATTTTTCAAAAAAGTTAGGGCTGTTGGGGAGGCAGAAGAAAAAATAATATGTCAAAATGATTTATTCTAACATAGGCATAATTTCCGCACTATTGAAATTAAAATTTCCAATTTTCGTTTTTCGCTCCACCCTAATATACATATAGGCCTCAAAGGCCCAAGCCTAAAAAGGAATTACAATTCATTTAAAAAAAAATTCTTCCTTTATATGTTTTACTAGTAGTCTCTATTTTTGTCTGTCATCCGCGATATCCCTCCATCTTTCCACTCTCTTTTTCTTCAGATCCATCGTGACTGCCTCTAACCATTTCTTCTTCGGTCTGCCCTTTCGCCGTTTACCCCCTCTCGCTTCGAAAATAACTCTACTGGGATATCTTTCTCCTGCCATTCTGCTGACATGCCCCAGCCATCTTATTCTCTGTGCCTTTATATGATGAACTATGTCCGGATATCCATAAGTTTCCGCCACTTCTTTATTTGTTAGTCTTCTCCAAGCTCCATCTTCTAGCTTTTTGCCTCCAAATATTTTTCTGAGTATTCTTTTTTCCCATATTCCAATTTTATTTTCATTCTTTTGTGTAAGTATCCAGGATTCGCAATCGTATAGTACTGTTGGCCTAATTACCGTTCTGTATATTCTTATCTTCGCTTTTTTGGAGAGTACTTTTGATTTCAATATATTAGTGAGTGCTACTACTGTTCTGCTTCCTTTGAAAATCCTCTTATCTCTTTCATCTGTTTCGTCGTTTTTATTATGAATTGTTACCCCTAGGTAATAAAAACTGTCAATTTTCTCGAAGTTATATATCTGGTTGTCTGTTCTGAAGGTTACCTCTTTTATCCCATCAATTGTATGATTTTTCATCTCCATATATTTAGTTTAAGCTGTGGTTATTATTAGTCCATACGTCTTCGCTGTATCTACAAATTTATTCAGTACTACTTGCAGCTCCCTTTTTGATCTAGTTATCAAAGTCACATCATCGGCATATGCAATTACCTGATGTCTACAATGGTATATCATTCCTTTAGTATTAAGGCCAGCTTTCCTCAAAATATCTTCCAACATCAGGTTGAACAAAACTGTAGATAATGGATCTCCCTGTTTCAGTCCTTGTCTTGAAGTAAAGCTTTTTGATAAACTTCCTTCTACCAAAACTTTCGATGCTGTTCTATGCAGAATTAGTCTTATCAAATTTACCAGCTTTTGTGGAACTGCGAGATTTCCTAAACATTCATACAATTTTGATCTTATGATGGAGTCATAAGCCTGCTTGATGTCGATAAAAAGTAAGTGTAGTCCTTAATTTTGTTCATAGCTATTATTTTGTATCATTTTTAGTGTGAATATCTGGTCTGCTGTTCCTCTTCCTTGTCTGAAACCTCCTTGGTATTCTCCAATTTCCTTGTTATATATTTCTGTGAGTCTAGTGCGGATAACTTTGGCTAATACCTTATAAGTCACGTCTAATAAAGATACTCCTCTATAATTCTCACAATACGTTTTCACTCCCTTTTTCAAAATCGGGCAGATAATTCCATTGTTCCAAGCATTCGGTATCTGTTCATTTCTCCAAATTTTTCTTATTAATTTGCATATTCTCTGCTGTAATATAGCTCCACCTGTTTTTAGGACTTCTGCTGTTATTCCATTTTCCCCTCCACTCTTGTTATTCTTTTGATTGTTTATTTCTTCCAGTATGTCGTCATCTGATGGTTCTTCTACTTCTCCGGGGTCACCTTACTCTACATTGTCATCTTGTCATCTTCCAGTTCAGTCTGTACCCTTCCACTATTCAGCAACTCTTCGAAATATTCAGCCCATCTGTCTAATCGTCTTTGTGGATCTGTTATCATTTGTCCTTGTTTATTTCTACAGAAATCAATAGCTTTATATCATTTTCCTTGCGTTTTCTTTACCTCCTGATAGAAATTCCTGACTTCTTCATTTTTATAATGCTCCTAGATTATCTCTAATTTTTGTTCCATATTCATCCTCTTTTTATGCCGGCACACGTTTTTGGCTTTTCTTCTTGTTTCCTCATATATTTTTCTGTTAAGTTCCGTATTTACTCTAAATACGTTCAACCATGCTCTGTTTCTGTGATCGAATATCTTTTTACAATCATCAGCAAACCAATCCTTGTTATTTCTATGTGTTGGTTGTCCTACGCTACTTTGCAAGGATTGATTTTTCTATCTGTATCCACTCCATCTCTATATCCTCTGACTCTGACAATCCTGTGAATTCATTTTCCATCTCAATCTGTAATTTTTTTTGCACATCATTCTTCTTTAGTTCTTCCACATTAAATCTTTTTATCTTCCTATTATCATAGGTTTTAAACGTAGGTACGTGTTGTTCTATTTTTAATATAACTAGGGAATGGTCTGAATCCGCGTCAACTCCACGATAACTTCTTACATTTTTTATGGCCCTTGTATGTATTTTTTCAATAAGTACATGATCAATTTGGTTTTTCGTCTTCTTATCAGGCGCTATCCAGGTTATTTTATGGATATCTTTGTGATCAAAGCTTGTACTCTTTATCACCATATTATTCAATTCTGCGAAGTCAATTAAACACTTTTCATTTCGATTAGTTTTCAGGTGTAAACTTTTTCCCCCTGTCACATGTTTATACTCTCCATAGCATCCGATTTTCGAGTTCATAGCACCTATAACTATTTTTACATCAAACGTTAGTATTTTGCCGATCTGAACGTTAATTTCTTCGTAGAACTCAGTTTTTATAGTTGAGTCCTTATCTTCCGTTGGTGCATGTGCGTTTATTATACTAAGTTTTCTATATTCTCCTTGAAGCCTCAACCTACACAGTCTATCTGATATTGCCTCAAAATCTACAACATATTGTGTTAGGTCTTTACTAACAATAAATCCTGTTCCAAAATACCTGTTTTCATTTCCGCTATTAAAAAAGGTGTATCCCGCTATTTTTATTTTTTCATTGCCCTTGTGTTTTGTCTCTTGTAATGCTAAGATATCGATATTATATCTTCTCATAATCTCCACCAAGTTTTTCAAAACTCCTTCATGGTAAGTTCCTCTTACATTCCACGTCCCAATTTTCAAAAGTTTTTTATGGATTTTTCTATTCTGCTGCTTTCTACCTTGTTCCTTGCTCCTTGTCCTGCCTATATTTTTATTTTCAAGATGTATTGCAAAATCATAATCTTTTATTTTAGCCGAGTCGTTATCTATCTGTACATCCATCGCCATTCTTACCGTTGTTGGTTTTTTGGGCCTGGTTTTATTTTTAACAGCGATTCTGTGTTTTTATCCCATACCCACTCCTCGTCATCTATGTTCAATTTGCCGAATCTAATCTTAACAGTTTTCCCCTTGCTCTCTTCCTCTTTTGCAACTGTTCGTATTTTGCTCTGTACTTTCCTATCCTCTTTACTCACGTCGTTATTAATATAGATTCTTGCCTCACTTACATTCCTCAGCTTCCTTTTATTGGCCATACCCAGTTGCTTATCCGTATTATTATTCAATTCTAGCAGTGTTTTCTCCAAGTTTCCTCGCTCATTTAATTTTTATATTAACCTCAAGTTTGTTTTTCATCAAGGTCTCCATTTCATGTTTTATGGATTGCTCTTCCTGGATCGCTATAGGCATTCCTTGCACAATTGTATTATTTCTCCTTTTGTCCCTATCCATTTCTTCCACTTCCTGTTCTAACTGTAACAATATTTTCTTATTTGCTCCATTTTCAGTATGTAGTAACTTGTTCTCTAATTTAATTTTCTCTAGTTCCTCTCTATACATCATTTGCTCTCCTCTCATCTCTTTCAGATCTATTTTAACATCTTTTTGGAAGTCCTGTATCATTCCTATTATTTTCTTAAGTTTCTTATCCGTTTTTTCCCTTTGATCTGGCGTTCTAAGCGTTTTTGACGATCTTCCAAGGAACTCCTCCAGCTCTTTTGTATTTTTATTTCTTTTGCCATCATCTGTGGTATGTTCATCGCCACTATTGTCTTCCATACTCTCACCCCGCAAAAAAGTCGGTACAGGTCAACCCTTCGGATATAAAACTTTTTATCTGAGAATATGTGCAACCACAATTCGGACACTAAATTTAGAAATAAAGACACGAGATAGAGTTTTTAGATATTTCCCTATTTTTCTTGATTCTAATTTGAATCGGCAACACTTTAATGCAAAACAAGAGTACACTAGGTCACGTGAATTAGGAGCCCATTCTACTGTACCACTTCTGCTAATTCAATTGTCACCAAATTTATTGGAAACAGAGTTTCAAGCTATTAATGAAAAATGGGGGAGGGGATACCCCATCCTCTTGGAAATAGATTTCATTCTAATTACCATTCAATTGCACGTCTTGATCCAACTGTGAATAAAAAAATTATTCCAACATGTCTGTATGAGTATTTCCTCAGATTAACAAATAAAATAGATATGTTTGTTTTGGTTTTTTCTGGCCCCAAACATCGAGTCACAATCTAAGCTCACTTGCGCACACTTACACTGCTTTGCCATATTTACAAAGTCTCTCTAGTGGCAGGATAAATGAAATTAGAAAAAAGTTATGCGAATAAAAAAAAGTCATACTAATTCATCTATTTGAGTCGCTGCTTCAAAAATTAATTAATAATACTTGAATTTTATTTAATACAGGCATATTCTTATATAAATTTTAAACAAGTATTTCTCATAACCTTAAACACATTTATGGTTAGAACTAAAAGTGGCAACATTGCTCAAAATGTCACTACCTGTTTAATGTGTCAATAGTAATCTATTTAGTAGTTTTTTCCTTGTTTAATTACCATATAAAAAGAGATGAAAATATCGTCGGAGTGTGATCGACGATCATTTCGAATAAGCCGTAGTATCGTAGTAAATAATGTCAAACGTGGTTGTTTATACAAGCGCCATTACGACTAGAGAGTAAACATTTAGTTCTTTCGTTTTGATGTGTTTTTCAAGACTTTTAGTGACAAAATAGACTTTTGAGTTAATGAATTTGATGTTTTTGGATTATCATGGTGCGTCGGTGCCGAGTTTGTAAGAAAACAGCCGAAATTACCAAGGCCATGTATCTACAATCCCATCCCCACTTTTTGTAATTCATTCATTATTTCACTACTGGCGTTTAGAATTGTTGCCCGCAAAAATAAACGTGTTTATCATTGCTCTAAGACTATTTCAGCCCAAATTCTGCAATTATGTTTATTAACTGCTCCAGTTAAATGAAATGTGGCTTCAACAGACATTATTAGATTGACGTTTGGTACACTCCTTTCTGAGATCCATTAGCATTTCACACATAAAAACACGCTCTTCGAAGTCCTTTTTATTCAATTTTTGCTGAATTTTAATTTTATAAGGTTTCAGTTTTATTGCTTTCAAAATGTTATGAACTTTAGACTTACTAATGTTGAAATGGGAAGCAACTTTTCTTTTCCTAACAAAGTCATATACAGCTATAGTGTCATCTAAATAATTGTTAATTGGTATTCTTTTCTTTCGAGATAGTGATTCAGTTTCTTTATAAGTGCGGAACCAATTGATTTTGAAGTGGGTGGTTGTTTGTTGAAATCTCTGAAAAACCGTCTTTGACTTACAATCACAGATTTTGTTTTAGCAAAGGTAAGTACAACATTTGCTTTTTCTACGTCGGAAAACACCATTTTCACATATAAACAGACAATAACTATGACTGACAATTCGCAAAGTTGATGAAAATGACATAAAACTTCCAAATTAAAAGTACTAACCAAGCATCTCTTATTTTAGAAATTAATTGCTCAGTCACTCCTCAACCGATTTCAAAATTTTTTGCACTGAACGATAGATATTTTCACACTACAAAAAATATACTAGGCATTCCATCAACAAAAGTAAACAAAAAAGTGTCTAGCATCCTCCATTTTTTGTTGTGACGTAGGCAAGACGAATAAAAAAACTTGACTTTTTTAAACAAAACTTGTTCGAAAACGGAACATTTTAGTGAAAACCGCATGTTGCTATTTCAAACCATTTAGAAGTTATGGACAGTTGAAATGAGGGAAAATAAAGATGTACACCCGGTACAATACTTTTCATAGCAGTTGTAGAAAAACAATATTTTTTCTGTAGTTAGCAGACCAATTCATATTGCGCGCTAAATATGTATGAGGCTAACCACCCAAAAAATTCATATTTGTCAAAAATGCAGCTAATTGACATAATGTCGACGATATGTATTCAAAGAAGACGATTTGCGGAAGTTTTTCATTTATCCATCGGACATTATATATTTCTTGTTGAAAGTGGTTAACCATTTGCGGTACCTTTGGCTCTTGTTGAAGATGTGAATTGTGCGATTTACGCTTATATGACATCAAGGAAGAAGGAGGCGTGATGCTTCTTAGTATCCGACCTTCCAAGGCAGTGAAAGGTCGACGCTTTACTATTGCCGACAGTAATGGTATTAGTTTGTACGTTTGGTGAAGCAGGATTTATAATCGCGCCCCCAAAATGTAAGTACCAGGGGAAGTGCACCAATCAAGTGGTTGGTATTAATACATTTGGATCATGACCCTTGCAAATTGCAGGATATCTTAAATTGAACGATCCTTTGAAATACACGGGTCATGAGTTTCGACATACGTTTGGTACCATTCTGGCAAATAGTGGGATGACAATAGATCAAATCGAAACGATAAGTAGGATGGAGATTGGCAGATGTGGTGACTGGTTACGCTAAAGAGAGTATTAGCAATAAGAAGAATGTTTCAAACATCATTGGGGGTGTTATTAGAGAAAGTGCAATCTCGCTGACTTCCAAAAATGTTAGCAGTATTAATTCGAATAGTATATCTTCTGACTTAAAAAACCGAAGTATAAATATTTCAAACAATACCAACTGTACTTTACATATTCTTTTAAGAAATTGAGATTGTTGACCATATATATTTTTAATGACCGTTAATACACAAATTTCTTATATTTTCAGGGGTTTCGGTCAGAAATAAAATCACTTGCTTATAGTGATAACGTTTCGGTCTATTTTATTTAAACCATTTTCAAACCTTTCTAAAAATTTTGAAAATACAATACATTTATTTTAATACATATAGTTTAAATATAATTCTGAAAAATATAAGAAATTTGAGATTTTTGATTTTATTCGAATACTTTTGAAACATTTCACGTTACAAGGTACCTATCCCCTATTAGATCAATATTTATTTCTACAAAATAAACTAATTTTAATTATATAAAAAACTTTATCCAAGCCTTTTTGTACTGTTAGAGTTTCGAGGGTATGCACTGTATTACCCCGTTGAGTCGCTAAGCTAATCGACTGGGTAACCAAGCTCCTGATTAGTGATCTGTTTCAAGAATTTTTAATTCTTATAGAAATCTCTCTAACTAGTTGCTTAGCGTCTTCTCCCCATGGTTCCAATGTACCAAGGTCTCAACACTAAAGTCGACGAAGGTATATTTATTTAGTTCTTTGTGTTCAGATATTTTTTGTTGTTCACCAGAATGAGCAGTTTCTCCAGCTCTAATACTTGATAATCCGAAAATATTCAATTAATGAACTTGAAAGTTTATTTTGTCACCAAAAGTCTTGAAAAACTCATTGAAACGAATGAACTACATGTTTACTCTCTAGTCGTAATGGCGGTCGTATAAGCAAACCACTCTGACGATATTTGCATCTCTCTTCATATGATCATTAAACAAGGAGAAAACTACTAAATAGGTTAACCTTGACACATTAGACAGATACTGAAATTTTGAGCAATGTTGCCACTTTTAGTCATAACCATAAAGATATCTAAGGTTATAAGAGATACTTGTTTAAAATCTATGTAAGAATATGATTTTATTAAACAAAATTCATGTATTATTAATTAATTTTGAAAGTAGCATCTCAAATGCATAAATTAGTATGACTTTTTTTATTTGCATAACTTTTCAACAAATTTTCAATTAAACTTCTAATTTCATTTTTCCTGCAACTAAAGAAAATTTGTAAATATGGCAAAGCAGTGGAAGTGTCCGCAAGTGAGCTTAGTATGTGACTCAATGTTTGGGGCTGGAATAAATCAAAACAAACATATCTATTTTATTTGTTATTCTGAGATTTCTAATTCCATGATGTCCCAAAATGTCAACAATTTGTCCGCAACAGGTCGGTAAATGTATAAACAAATAGTAGTCGTGTAAAGTTGGTCCGGTGAATCTTTTCCCATGCGTCATTAATATCTGATAATATAAACGACATAATTTTTTAAGTCCTATCTCTTTCTATTTGATTAGTATTTATTCGAACGTATCGTTACATGTCGCTAGAATGTTTGAAGCAAACCAAAAAATCAGCAGTTGTATTTTATATAATTGTGATCATATTCAGGGCTCCGTATCGAAACTGGTTAGCAAAAGGTGCCTAATTAAAATGTAATTTTTTCCTGATTATTCGAAGCAACACTTAAAACCCTCCGCACCAGTTGAAATAAAATATGGACCACAGGATGCAAACAATATAATAGGAACTCCAGTGATAAAATCGCTGATGACTGTCTTGCGAAAAGTACTAAATTAATGCCTGAACAATCTTTGAATGCAATTTTGGGCAGTGATGTAGAACAGCATTTAGAACACGTGCCTGATCGTTCCGTAACAGATATAAGTTATTTGGAGAAAATAAATAACACACCTTGCAATAGGTACATCTAGCTAAGTTCCAGCTACTAAGAATAAAAAGTCCAGAAGGAAACATAACTGTTTATTCTGCAGTGTAAAAACTAGACAATTTTGTTCGACATATAGAAAGATGTCATTCTGATGAAATACAGGTACAAGAAATAATGTCTTTGGTTAAGAAATCAAAGGAGAGGAAAAATCAATTGATAAAGTACGTAGAGAAGGCGACTTCACATCTTCGAAAGTAGCTCAAATATTCCGAATGGAAAAAAAATATGTAGAAGAACTTGCTGCATTTATGGGACATACAGAAAAGACACATGCTGAGTGGTATCGATTGCCTGACGATATTTATCAGACTGCTAAGGTCAGTAAATTATTGATGCATGGACCTAATTAATCAGCACCCAAACCTGTTTCATAATAAACCATGGCCAGTAATTAAAGTTTATATTTGTAATTAATATAAACAGGTTAAGTTAATGCAAGGACTTAATTTCTTATTACAATGGATATTTTTTAGTTTGAATCAAAGAGCGGAAGAAGTTTTTTTTAACTATATTTCAGAGGAATTTTTTGTTCGTTTTTCTGGAAAAAATAATTTGTTTATGTTTTATTATGAAAAATAAATAGAAAATCATTGTGTTTGTGTCTAGGAATCTTTGTTGCATTTCCTTTACCATCCATATTTCAATTTATTTTCAGTAGTAACAGCCCAAGGACATTGACAATTGTTCGAAAAATTCTTATAACAGATTTCGAAAGCTTGTTGCCTATAAGCAACAAGCTTGAGAAATTTGTTATAAAATTTTTGAGCATTTATCAATGTTCGAGGGTTATTCGGATAGAAAATTTTTTGCTAATTATAGAAAAGAACAGAGCTTCTATAATTTCATTAATATTCTCGTCAGTATTATGACCAAATCGTGACATTTTGAAATATTAAATATTTGAAACGTCAAAATCGAAATAAATAATAAAATTGTATCCATAGCAACGTGATTGAGTGAAAACAGCCCATGGGATCTGTTTTCAGTATAATGTTGTTCTGCTTGGTTGTTTTCAATCAAATGACCTCAAATTAACTGATTTCATTAAATTTTTACTAGAGCAAAAAATTTTCTATTAAATTGAATTCAGGTATCTACTTTTTTGTGTGACAACTAGTGTCATTGCGATGTAGATGACGAATGAATATTACTCAAAATTGTTATATCTACATGTCAAACTCTGTCAATTTCGAATTACGTATTTTCTTTTTGAATTAAATCACAATACAATGATATAGGAAAACCGAAAAACTATCATCTGCTGATCTTTACAATTATGACTTGAGAAGACAATTTTATAGTGGAGAACTTCCTATATTGATCTGTTCGTTGACGACTTCACATTGTGGGTTTCTCAAGTGTCTTCTAATCTAATTCTTGTTTCTTATCACGAGAACGTAGTACTTCTAGTTCTGTGTAAGGTGCAGTGGATGATTTGTGTCGAGTAGATGTTTAACAAAATGAGATTTTTCTGGTTGTTTCCGTCTGTACGATCTTAAGTGTTCACTCCACCCTGTCTCCTCTCAAAATTTCGCTGGGTTTGGCCGATTTAGATAGCATCACAAGCTGGACATTTAAGTTTTTATATACCAGACAGCTTCAATTGGGATATTTTTGCTTCAACATTTAACAACTTTGTACTTACATCACTTCCTGTTTTCAAAGAAATTGATATTACCAGCATATGAGGTGGTTCTATAATTTTGTACTCGTCTAGTTAGTTTGTAAAATATTTGTTGTAATGCTACTCTCTCCTTCTTTTTATTGAGTAAACTATCAATTCTAATAGATAACCGTTTAATACGGCTATCTGTTTAATTGTATTGATCTGTCCATCAAAATAATATCGTATGTGTTGGTTTCTCTAAAATGAGTAATTAATCATCAACTCTTTGAATTGGTAAATCGAGGAAATTAATTGAGCTATTTTCTTCAACTCCTAATGTAAATTGAGTTTTTGGGAGTGAATTATTAATATGATTGAAAAATGAATCTAATTGTCGTTCACTGCCTATGAAACAAGCTAATATGTCATCTACATATCTATAACAAAATATATATGTTAGGGTTCTCTCGGTAGTAACGCCTCAATGTATTTAGAGAATATTTTCAGAATAACATTCAATTTTCATTACATAGTTTTAAGTAACTATGACACCCATGTCAGGAACCTAATAATCGAAATAGAAATCTGTCAGTGTTTGTTAACATTCCTTAGCATACTTAAACTACCTGATATCGTGGTTATCTTCATAATTAACTATTTATATTGGAGCTATATTTTGAAATGTAACTCTTCAAAAAACATCACAAATTTATGTTGTTGCAATAAGAAATTGAAGCAGAATTCATAATTAATATGAAACAAAAAGTGTTATTTAAAAGCTATAACTTTAATCAAGAAATCAAGTTATCGGACATCCTGCTAACTGCTGAAATTTTGTTTTGATAGATACAAGGATTGCCACATACTGGTCTTTATTGCATTAATGATAAACTCATTAGTCATTATTCACAGCGATCCATATTGTATCATGGAGAGTTTGATGTTATGATATTGAGATATTTGAATTATTTAATTTTGCGGTGGATACAACCTTATCCAACTTATTACATGTTATGTCATAGATATTGTAAGACTAACGATAATTATACACGTTCACGGTCACCTGGTCAGGTTAGGTTAGCTTCGGTTTGCAAAATAGAATTTTTCCAATTTTTCAATTTGATTTATTCAAAAATGAATAATCAACATTTTTGTTCATTTGGTTTCTTGAAGAAAAAGTATTAACAATTATTTGTGAATAAGCGTTTACATGAACATTCAAAGCCCTAAAACCGATATATGTACCAATTTTCTTTCACAGACAAAAATTGATAGTGTAAAATTATCGATATAATTCTTATAACGTTTTGATCCGTTGCTTTGTTGATGAAAAAACACTATATTCTCAAGAACATGTTTAAAAATTTTCCAGTTCCATTTTCAATGATTTCCATTATATATCAACATTAGTGGGACGGAAAATTTAATTTATACTACTAACTGATATGATTACAACCATTATATCTCATTTTGAAGATGAAATTGGCAACGTTGTTCGGATGTCTAAGTGCAAATAAAGTAGATATACAGTAGTCAAAGTGTCCGCTAAATGGTCAATATATACACGGACCGTTCATTCAATCCTGCATATACAAATAAGCGAGACCAGCGCCAAACAACAGAAACTTTCTGAACTTTAGTTACAAGTCCACTCAAATATGGTGTAAATTACACTCCGGCCCATTTTTACCTTATGTGATACCTGATGAAATTCCAAGTCGATCGCACTATCTTTTTTCGATTTGCAAATTGGCATCCGTATATTGGATGTCACTTTACCGCGGATGCCACCTTAACCGCAATTTTAACATGGGTGGATGCCACTTCACGCCCGTCTATATATATATATATATATATATATATATATAGTTTCTTTTTTTTGGTTCTTGGTCTTTTTTATTTAATTATATATTGTTTATTTTGTATTCTTGGGATTGAAGACCATTTTTAGAGACATATAACTAGTAGTTAATACATTTTTATTTAACGTTTCGGTCTTTCCATGACCTTCATCAGAAATAAAATTTTTGTTAACACTAAAAGAAATGGTACAAGTTACAAAAAGAATCTTAATAGCAAAACAAATAAATCTTACTTTCGACAGAACGTTCATTTAATTATTCAATATATTTTATAGCTGCTTAGGACGTATCACATAACAGAATATAACTCACACACAAACAAAACGAACAATTTAAAAATATGACAGTCATTGATGAAAATTTGTATTGGAATACGAGTATTTGTTCTATACAATAAAAGCAGGCGTAACGAGGTTTTAATTTGTTTGTCGTTTTTGTGTTGACTGGTATTGCAAAGGATTTTATATTTATATAGGGTGTGGTAATAAATTTAATATATTTGGAATGTGCCACGTGTTTCTCAATATTTCTAAGATTTTATAATGTCATTATAAATTTTACTAAGGTTTTTTGTGTCAGTCTTTAAATTTACGGAACTGGTTTTTCTTTGTATTTCTATCATTTCTAG
Source organism: Galeruca laticollis (assembly GCA_963921935.1). Lineage (NCBI taxonomy): Eukaryota > Metazoa > Arthropoda > Insecta > Coleoptera > Chrysomelidae > Galeruca > Galeruca laticollis. Next base: position 15,965,293 of record OY998183.1, on the reverse strand, counting down.
AACTTCGCGTTTTTTTGTGTGGTTTTCACTTCGAAGAATTTTTGTATTTTCGAGATCAAATTCGTGTTGGTTCTCTGAAACATGGATAGTGAGTGCCGTTTTGTTTCGTTTGTCATATTTGTGACTATTTACTCTGTTTTTCAAATACTGACTTGTTTGTCCGATGTAGACCCCATCCCTACATCCTACAAATATATACCAGAAGTAAAACAATGCATTAGTAACAAATTGGGAAAATAAAACATATATTTCTCCAAACACAGCAAAAAAATTGAAAATACAAAATTCGCTTCCACCTAGAATCTATGGTCTACCAAAACTGCACAAAGAAGGAATACCACTTCGACCGATTGTTTCATGTATCCAATCGCCTTTCGAAAAACTATCCAAATATCTTAAAAAAATTCTTGAAAATATTGTTTACAAGAATAAATACGACATAAAAGACTCGATGGATTTCAAAAATAAAATTAAAAATATCACCATGCCAGAAAATTATATACTAGCATCCCTAGATGTTAAATCATTATATACGAGTATTCCTATAAATTTAGGAAAAAATTTAATAATTAAAAAATGGGGTCAGATTGAAACATACACTGATATACCTATGAGTGACTTCTTAGAAGCTATAGAACTCACTCTGAATTCCACCTATTTTTTGTATGAAGAGACATTTTACCAACAAATGGAAGGGTGTGCCATGGGGACCTCGATTTCTAGCGTCATTGCCCAATTAGTTATGGAAGATCTTGAAGAAACAATACTGACCAAAAACCCAATTCAAACACTATTTTTTTACAGGTATGTTGACGTTTGCATATTAGCAATTCCAAAAAATACAGAACATTTGGTCTTACAAGATTTCAACAGTTACCATGACAGACTACAGTTTACCATTGAACTAGAAAAAAATAATCAAATTAGCTTTTTGGACCTTACCCTCCATCATACAACTAACACCATAAAAACGGAATGGCACACAAAAGATACCTGGTCTTCCCGATATTTAAACTTTAAATCACAACACCCTCTAACACAAAGAAAATCTGTTATTATAGGACTCGCAGAACGATCAATAAATCTGTCCGACCCCGAATTCAGAGAGATTGCAATAATAAAAGCTAAAGATGCCCTTATACTCAACAACTATCCCACTAATTTGATAAATAAGATATTTAAAAAACGTTTACATATATTTTATAACCATAATAATACAAAAACTGAAATAGACAATAAGACAAACCAATTCCTCATTTTGCCATATATACCAAGTTTATCAGAAAACCTAAAAAAGACATATATGTTGCTCATAAAGGGTACAACCTACTGAAAACCAATTACACTTATCTAAAAAGTTCAATCTCAAAAGAAAAAAGAGCAACATAGTCTATGAAATACCATGTAAAAACTGTGAAGGGGTCTACATCGGACAAACAAGTCAGTATTTGTAAAACAGAGTAAATAGTCACAAATATGACGAACGAAACAAAACGGCACTCACTATCCATGTTTCAGAGAACCAACACGAATTTGATTTCGAAAATACAAAAATTCTTCGAAGTGAAAACCACACAAAAAAACGCGAAGTTCTAGAAATGATAGAAATACAAAGAAAAACCAGTTCCGTAAATTTAAAGACTGACACAAAAAACCTTAGTAAAATTTATAATAACATTATAAAATCTTAGAAATATTGAGAAACACGTGGCACATTCCAAATATAATAAATTTATTACCACACCCTATATAAATATAAAATCCTTTGCAATACCAGTCAACACAAAAACGACAAACTGAAACCTCGTTACGCCTGCTTTTATTGTATAGAACAAATACTCGTATTCCAATACAAATTTTCATCAATGACTGTCATATTTTTAAAATGTTCGTTTTGTTTGTGTGTGAGTTATATTCTGTTATGTGATACGTCCTAAATAGCTATAAAATATATTGAATAAATAAATGAACGTTCTGTCGAAGGTAAGCTTTATTTGTTTTGCTATTAAGATTCTTTTTGTAACTTATACCATTTCTTTTAGTTTTAACAAAAATTTTATTTCTGATGAAGGTCATGGAAAGACCGAAACGTTAAATAAAAATGTATTAACTACTAGTTATATTGAATAGATGAGGCTTTTACTTGATGAAGATCCATACTGAACGATGAAATAAAACAATATAGTTTGTTTAAATCTTCATATATTTGAACTAATGTTCAATTTAAACTTGTTGACGCGTTTCACTAACACAGTAGCTTTGTCAAAACGAATGAAGGTGAAATTTTAAAATGTTTTAATATATACAGTGCGTAAATACAGAATTCTATTTACTAATGTTAACAGAGGATTGTATTTATGCACTGTATATATTAATACATTTTAAAATAATACCTTCATTCGTTTTGACAAAGCTACTGTGTTAGTGAAACGCGTCAACAAGTTTAAATTGAACATTAGTTCAAATATATAAAGATTTAAACAAACTATATTGTTTTATTTCATCGTTTACTAGTTATATGTCTTTAAAAATGGTCTTCAAACCCAAGAATACAAAATAAACAATATATATATATATATATATATATATATATATATATATAAATATATATATATATATATATATTATAGAGTGAAACACCCTGTATATTAAATAATAAAAATTAAAGATTGTGCATTGTAATTTAGAAGAATTTTTTTTAAGTCTGAATTTTTTTTTATCATTTGAATGGAGACAATCTGTATGATACACTATTTGATAGAGAAGGCATACACAAGACAGACCGTATAATCGTAGGAAAAATTGTGAATAGGTGCGAGAAACAAATTATGTGAAACAAAATAACACAATTTTTATTCAAAAGATTAAGTATCAGAACTTTGTTTATGATAAAAAAAACTAATGTTTCTTTATTCTGTGAAATTAAGATAATCTTATGAATTTGTCAGAAGAAACCAAACAATATTTGTTGAAAGAAATATTAACATAAGAAAGGGTAACTGTTTAGACATAACTAGATAGGAAGCTGTATAATAATATGAATTTCAGAAAGCATGACATATGCAAAACGAATATTCATTTTGCACATATATTTGAAGTTAACAGCTGTCATCTAAAAATATTAAGAATTTTCATTTTACATACACACTTAGAGATTAACAAATGTCAGTTAAAATTTTTATGAAATATTGTTGGGAGAAAACAATATATGAGGTTTGAGCAATTGAAAAATTTAGAATAGAATGTCCTGATATGATGGAGGGACGATTCACTGTTTGAAGTGAAGGTTTTCAATGATGAAATTGATAGTCAATTTTGATTGGTAAATAAACGTTTAAAAGAATCACATCAGCGACAATTACGTTGCTAATGATAAAAAAATTTGAATGAAAAAAGTTGTTGATTATGTAGACTATTCACTAAGAAGTCTTTTTTTGGGGTAGCAAAAATTTTGAAGAAGAAAAATTATTTTGGTAAAGAAAATTATTTTAAATATTTGAGAAATATCAGTTTTGGCTATGGAATTCAAGAAACAAATACATTATACTAACGAGATATACGTTAATGTAAGTAATTAAGTAAATATTAATAACTACAAAATATAAAAAGGAATTGTTATATATTATGTGGTACTAACCGTGACTTTTCTTTTATAAATGGTCAATTGTTGTATTGTGGAAGCAATGTCTCGACAATACCTTTCAGAAAACACTGAATCATGGAATTTCATCCAAAGTGTTTCGATGTTGGAAGAAATACAGCGTCAATTCCTGATTTGGTGGAAATGGACAGGAAGAACGGATTTATTCCAAGAGAGAGAGAACCTAAAATAGATTAAAGGAACTGATCATTGAGGTGAATAAACAAAAACAGTATAGTGAACAAGGTATTTAAATTCAATTTATTAATACATAAAAAGTTAAACGAACTTACCGATTCGTGTAAAGAACTGAAATTTGATGTTACATGGACGCTAAAAAGTTTATAGTTCGCCATCTTCTATAATTCATTTGTATACCAAGTTGCATAATTGTAATTCACCCTTAGAATTAATATCTCACCAGAGTATGTGTCTGTTGTATGAATGAATCATTATTTTAGATAGTTGAATTTCTTCAAGAACACTTGTAAAAGAGTAACGTTTTTATTTTTATCACATTAAACAACGTTTTGTTTCTTTTAAAGAACGATTTAAAACTGTACGTTGAGATTTTCATTACATCTGGTGATTTCCGCTCCATCTATTTTCTATAGGTAGAAGTTTGAACTGACATCTATGAATGGTGCAGAGATTTGATTCCAAGCAGGGCAGGACCGTATTCAGTTCATAATTATTAAGTAAATAATATATTTTGATCAACAAATTTGTTTTAAAATATAAAGAATATATTGATTTTGGCGCTAATATAAAAAAAATGAAACCGTTTAATTTTTATATACTTCAACTCTACCCTGAGATAAGAAATTTCTCATGCAAGTAGCATAAATTGTTTATCACCTATTTAAAATTATCTATATACCGGGCTAATAATAAAAAGTTTAAAGTAAATCTAAACTAAATAAAATATTAAGTATATTTTTGTTACAAAGGATAAGTCTATCCAGTTTAAAAAAAATGGCCCCCAATGTAGGGCTAAAATCTATCCAGTAAATAAATGACGCACGCAACGTGGGGCTAAAGTAATATAAAACCTTTATATCAAACGAATTATAATAATTGACGCACCAAACGAAGGTAAATAATAATTAAAAGGATTGAAACAAATTTTTAACTGTATTGAAAGAAGAGTCAAATACTAAAATGGAACGGAAAATGACATTAAGGGACGGAAAGCAGTTAGGAGTCGAAAGTAGGTCTGATGAAGAAAGAGAAGAAAGGAGTAATGGTAGAGGAGATTTTCAGGTACAATACTTGGAACAGGGGAGAGAACATTCGGAAGAAGACATAGCAGAACAAAGTCAGGAAGAAGAAGACGTACCATTATCAGAAGAAAGAGGACAAGAGGACAAACAAAAATCAAAAGAGGAAATGGATGTAATGAGTATGCTTCAAATGATGATGAAACAAAATAAAGAAGATATGAATAGAATGGAAGGAAATATAAATAGAAAAATGGATAAACAAAATGAAAATATGAACAGAATAGAAGGAAATTTGAATAGAAAAATGGACCAAAACAAGGAAGAATTAAAACAAGAAATGAATATTAAGATGGACCAGAACAAAGAAGAAATTAAACAAACTAAGGAACTGATAATAAAATTGATGGAAGAAAAATTGGGACATTTTGAGAAGATATTGAAAAAATCAAACACATACATGGAAAATAAGATAGAATCCACTAAACAAGAAATAAGAGGAGAGGAGATTAAAGAAATAACGGAAATAGACAACTCACAGATTAACAGAATTAACAAAATGGAGGAGAAAGAAAAGGATTTCAAAGAAGAGATTCAAATGGATGTAAAGATACAAAATGAAAATATAAATGATGATACTATAGAACAAAAATTAAGTAATAAAATGGAATTTGATGAAGCAAAAATACAAAGACAAATAAATTAGAAAATGATAGATAGCAATTTACAGAATCTAGGAAGTGAGGAAGTCATGAAAATTTATGAAAAAGAGATTTATTGGAAAATAACAGACCCAAATGTTAATACAAGAAAACGAATAGTGACATATGGTAAGACAAATAATAATAATAGGGGGGATACAACTTAATTGGAAGTTAGAGGAAATGAATAAGATATTACAAGAAACCAAGGAAGAAATAGAACAAACCATAGGACAGAATATAGAAACAATAATTTATGCAGAAAATTTCGAAATGAGAGTAAAACTTGGCAGAAATATAAAGATAATTGATCCAAGAAATTTTAATAGGATAATTAAAAATGAAATGATAGGAAGTGAGAGTATTATGGAAAATGAAATAATAAAAAGAAGAAACAATAATATGAAGAAATTGGAAACGCAAATTTTGATGAATCTATTGGTGAAAATTGATGAGATAGGGGACAACAAAATTGAAAAAGACACAGTGGAAAATTTTAAGAAACTTAGGAAGCAGATAGAAGAGAATCAAACAATAAGAGAAGAGGACAAAACGAAATTTAGGAAAAGAAAATAAAATTGAATAATAAGGCTCTATTATTGGACCGGAATCTAGAAGACGAATAAGGAATTGTAAAAGGTCAAGAAGGGATATAAAAACCACATGTAAATAAAAAGTTTATAATTAACAAATAATAATTTAAAAAAAAACATATGTAAATATAATTTTGTACATAGATAGCAATTAGGATACGTGAAGATATAATGATGAAATACAGAAATAATTACATTATTAGATGTAATAACAATGGAGATTATAACAATAACAATAATTATAATAACAATCCAGGAAATAACAATAATTATAACAGAAATTTTAACAATCAAAACAATTATAACAGAAATTTTAGATACAATAATAACAACAATAATAACAATTATAGAGAACAAAACTACAGGGAGCAAAATAACAGAAGTGGACAATACGACAACCGACAAAGAGAAGAAATTAGAGAACAAAGAAAAGATTATAGGGAGGAAGAAAGAGGAAACGGAAATGGAGGACAAAGGAGGATAAATAATATTCGAAGAAGAGAAGAGAGAGTGATATCGGTAGAACCGGAAATTATTACAGAACAAGAACCCGACCAAAATTTTGGATCGAGCACATACCAAATGTAAGAAATATCATCTGTACATATGAACATCCAAGGGAATATATTAAATTTGGGGAAGATTTGGAATTAAAAGGAGCAATGGCTTTGATGAAAATTGAAGGAAAATTAAATGGGAAACTAGTCAAAATATTAATAGATACAGGCTCGGAAGCGTCCATAATAAAAACAAAACTTATTGAAGAAAATATTGAAAATTATGAAAATAAGGTAGTTAAAATACCGAAAACTACATTAATAGGAGCAAACGGAAAGAAATTGTGTGAAGTTAGCAAATCTATAATACAAAGTATTGAATTAAAGGATGAGAAAGAAGTTGAGTTGCAATTATTGTTAGTAGATAATTTAGAATCAGACATAGTTATAGAAATAGATGAACTAACGAAATATAGAGCAAGAATTGATTTTGGAAAGATGGAGATTGAATTAAATGGTAATAGAATTGAATTTGAAGAAGGAAATATAGAAGAATTGGAAATTGAAGAGGATAATAAGAAGTTATGGAATATAGAAAGGATTGGAAATATGGAAGTATTGGCAATTGGAGAGGATAATAGGAAGTTATGGAATATAAAAAGGAGTGGAAATATGGAAGAATTGGAATTTGAAGAGGATAATAGGAAGTTATGGAATATGGAGAGGAACGAAATAATGGAAGAATTGGAATTAGTGTGTGGAAATAAGGAATATGCAGAGAAAGTGAAGAATTTAATAATTAAATATAAAGGATTAGTTAAAAAAGAGATGAGAATGGCAAATAACTATGTACATAAGATAGAAGTTAAGGGAATAGAAAATTTCAGAATAAGAACATATCCCATACCTTACAAATATAGAAAAGAAGTTGATTCAGAGATACAAAATATGCTAAAGGATGGTATTATAGAGAGATGTAACACAAGATATGTAAATCCTATTGTGGTCGTAAAGAAAGCAAATGGTGATTTAAGATTATGCCTAGACGCTAGAAATATTAATCAATACACTGTACCACAATACGAGGCTCCGATGAATGTGGAAGCAATTTTTGGGCGCATTACGAATACGAAAATATTTTCTAAAGTTGATTTAAAACACAGTTTTTGGTTGATTCCTTTGGATGAAGATAGTAGAGATTACACTGGCTTCTCTATTGATGGTGTGTTGTACAGATTCTGTGTAGCTCCATATGGTATACAGCTTGTTCGGCCTTGGTTAGAGCATTACACCAAATACTAAATAAATTTGAAGACTTTGCACTTCATTATATCGATGATATATTAATCTTCTCAAATGATGAAGAAGAACACTTAAAACATATAGAAATAATTTTAAAAGAATTAGATAGAGCAGGTTTAAAAATAAATCAAAATAAATGTAAATTTTATCAGGAAGAGATGCTGCCTAGGTTATAAAATAGAGAAAATGGGAAATAGATACTGCAGAAGAGTTTGAAAAGATATTGCAAAGAGTGAATAAAAATTTGCAAAACAATGCAAATAAATACCTACGGAGAATGGAAAAAAAGGGAAAAATAAAAACAACATTTAAAAAAGGGGATTTAGTGATCGTCCGTGCTTTAAGGGTATCAGATAGGAACAAACAAATGTGTGCGAAATTGAAACCACCTTTCGAGGGACCATATGTTATAGACAATGAGAACGGGATAAATAGCTATGTTTTAAGATATATGGAAAGTGATGAAATGAGAGGTGACTTCAATATAAAGCATCTATGTAAGTACAATAATTAATGAAGAAGTAAAGAAAAGGAATATAATAAATGTTTAAGGTAAAATTTGCGTTCATAAAATTTTTCCTAACATCAAAATTTGATAAACGCAAAATTTAGGGGATGTTATTATAGAGTGAAAAACCCTGTATATTAAATAATAAAAATTAAAGATTGTGCATTGTAATTTAGAAGAATTTTTTTTAAGTCTGAATTTTTTTTTATCATTTGAATGGAGACAATCTGTATGATACACTATTTGATAGAGAAGGCATACACAAGACAGACCGTATAATCGTAGGGAAAATTGTGAATAGGTGCGAGAAACAAATTATGTGAAACAAAATAACACAATTTTTATTCAAAAGATTAAGTATCAGAACTTTGTTTATGATAAAAAAAAACTAATGTTTCTTTATTCTGTGAAATTAAGATAATCTTATGAATTTGTCAGAAGAAACCAAACAATATTTGTTGAAAGAAATATTAACATAAGAAAGGGTAACTGTTTAGAAATAACTAGATAGGAAGCTGTATAATAATATGAATTTCAGAAAGCATGACATATGCAAAACGAATATTCATTTTGCACATATATTTGAAGTTACAGCTGTCATCTAAAAATATTAAGAATTTTCATTTTACATACACACTTAGAGATTAACAAATGTCAGTTAAAATTTTTATGAAATATTGTTGGGAGAAAACAATATATGAGGTTTAAGCAATTGAAAAATTTAGAATAGAATGTCCTGATATGATGGAGGGACGATTCACTGTTTGAAGTGAAGGTTTTCAATGATGAAATTGATAGTCAATTTTGATTGGTAAATAAACGTTTACAAGAATCACATCAGCGACAATTACGTTGCTAATGATAAAAAAATTTGAATGAAAGAAGTTGTTGATTATGTAGACTATTCACTAAGAAGTCTTTTTTTGGGATAGCAAAAATTTGGAAGAAGAAAAATTATTTTGGTAAAAAAAATTATTTTAAATATTTGAGAGATATCAGTTTTGGCTATGGAATTCAAGAAACAAATACATTATACTTACCAGATATACGTTAATGTAAGTAATTAAGTAAATATTAATAACTACAAAATATGAAAAGGAATTGTTATATATTATGTGGTACTAACCGTGACTTTTCTTTTATAAATGGTCAATTATTGTATTGTGGAAGCAATGTCTCGACAATGCCTTTCAGAAAACACTGAATTATGGAATTTCATCCAAAGTGTTTTGATGTTGGAAGAAATACAGCGTCAATTCCTGATTTGGTGGAAATGGACAGGAAGAACGGATTTATTCCAAGAGAGAGAGAACCTAAAATAGATTAAAGGAACTGATCATTGAGGTGAATAAACTAAAACAGTATAGTGAACAAGGTATTTAAATTCAATTTGTTAATACATAAAAAGTTGAACGAACTTACCGATTTGTGTAAAGAACTGAACTTTAATGTTACATGGACGCTAAAAAGTTTATAGTTCGCCATCTTCTATAATTTGTTTGTATACCAAGTTGCATAATTGTAATTCACCCTTAGAATTAATATCTCACCAGAGTGTGTGTCTGTTGTATGAATGAATCATTATTTTAGATAGTTGAATTTCTTCAAGAACACTTGTAAAAGAGTAATGTATTTATTTTCATCACATTAAACAACGTTTTGTTTCTTTTAAAGAACGATTTAAAACTGTACGTTGAGATTTTCATTTCATCTGGTGATTTCCGCTCCATCTATTTTCTATAGGTAGAAGTTTGAACTGACATCTATGAATGGTGCAGAGATTTGATTCCAAGCAGGGCAGGACCGTATTCAGTTCATAATTATTAAGTAAATAATATATTTTGATCAACAAATTTGTTTCAAAATATAAAGAATTTATTGATTTTGGCGCTAATATAAAAAAAAATGAAACCGTTTAATTTTTATATATTTGAACTCTACCCTGAGATAAGAAATTTCTCATGCAAGTAGCATAAATTGTTTATCACCTATTTGAAATTATCTATATACCGGGCTAATAATAAAAAGTTTAAAGTAAATCTAAACTAAATAAAATATTAAGTATATTTTTGTTACAAAGGATAAGTCTATCCAGTTTAAAAAAAAATGGCCCCCAATGTAGGGCTAAAATCTATCCAGTAAATATATATATATATATATATATATATATATATATATATATATATAAATATATATATATATATATAAAACTATTTTTCAATGAATATTTCAAATAAAATTTTTCTAAAATATATTAATGATGGTTCGGTTAGCTTATATAGTCGGGAATGAGAACTCTTCATTCTCTTTGAGTTCTGGATTTTAAGTTATCATAGAATTACTTGTTTTCTTTTTACCTATGTTTCGAAATGTAAATATACCTTGACAAAATTTACGTTGGTACGCTTATGGTATCAAACATATTCCTTTCTTTAGTATTGACACGTGAAATGATCTGAATTTATCTATATAATTGGTTGTCACAATTATTTACTATTTTCTGTTTCTGAAACGACAATGACATACACTCTAATTATATATTATCCAAAATATGGAATGAAGATGAGAAAAGGAGTACATATATCAACACAAACCAAATTTAAATCTAATATGTTGAACAAATAACTATAACCTAATAAAATTTAGAAACAGAATACCTTTATGCTATTAAAATAAATTTGAGTGGCCAAATCAGATTTTTTTATTATTCAATTGGTTAACCAATAAAATTGCGCAACACTCACCTTGCACTACCGATAGCTTCTTCTGGCACCGACAATTAACAAATTTCAACAACACAATTCTTCTATTAATGAGTCCACTGCATCTACTCCCTCTGGATACTTTACACAACTCCTCCAGGTAGGTTTTGAAATTATATTTCTTGTTATACTTTAAAATAACTTATTTTCCTTTTTTTATTTCAAATTCTGGTTTAATGAGTTGATAAATATTTTTCAATGATACTTTCTGTTTATTTTATTATTCTAATGCCTCTATGTTCTATCTATTTTAATCATTTATCTTCTGTACGTTCAATTAGCTTCTGAATCTTCTCAAATAACTTCTTCAACTTTATTTAACTTTTCCTGATACGTTTCTTGAGTTATATGAGGACTTCTCTTATATTTTATCATAATTTTAAGTTTTCATTTATCTACGTCCTCTCTCCAAAATATTACACCACTTTCTCCTGTCCGTTGCTATGAACAAAACTCGTCATCTCACTAGATTTTTTTATAACAATTTACATATTAGAGATTTTTTAATTTAATTTGATGCATTTTTATATCGATATTCGGATATTTAATGTATAATTACTCCACTTATTTAAAAACTCTACTTCTCTAAAACTATTCCTATTTATTAAAAAGAACCTCTTATTACGTATTAATCTGAATCTGAAATCTACAAACTAAAAATTTTCAAAATATATATAATTCTTTTCAAATTTTCTTAGTTTTGTCACAATTATTGTTTCTCATAAACTTTGCCTGAAATTTATATTCACAAAAATTATTTATGTGTTATTTTCCATCATCGCTTCATACGCTTGTCAGAATTACATAGTTCTATGACAACGAACTTCTGTCGCTGGCATTTCATGCTTTGAAAGTAAATTTGACATTGAAATCTTGTTGACAGTTCTCTGTGTCATTGTAATAATAAACATAAAAATAATAAGTTTGCTTCTAATTCTTGTTAAATGTGATATATTATAATAATCTAAATACATTTATTCATTCTTTTAGGTTTTTCGATAATATTTATGAAGTATATGCCACATTCACAACTTATTATATTCTCTAGTGGCGATTTATAGTCTGATATTTTAATTAGGATGAACTGTTTACATGTTGGAAATCACGGTTAATATTTTGAATATTACTTTAATATTTCAAAATCTATGTTGAAAAATTATATCATAGGCATACTTCCAATATTAAAAAGGTTCTTTTACTCAGATATGATAAAAAACAAATATTGCCACACGTTCTAGTGATTTGCAATCCACGTCTTTTTTTATAAACCTGAAATACGAGGGCTTTAATATTGATTATAAATTACAAAAATTGCTATAAAATGAACATTTCATTAAGAATTCGTTGTGTCTATTCACTGGTCCACGATCTTATCCGTAGCCCAGGTAATGAACAGAGTGTCCATTCAGTGGGTTTTAAGGCAACACCATACATATTATTCAAAAGTACAATAAAATTGTGTTGACTTTTTCACTGTAAGTAGATTTAACCTCCGAATACGTATTTATTGCACATTTCCAGTAAATGAACGGGGGGTTTTAATCGTGTTTCTTTCACTGGCATACATCAATTTATAAGTAATAAGGGGATGAACAGCACTATTTACTAGTTATAAGTTACAGTGCCTACGTCAAGACCTAATAATTTTCTTATTTTTTCTAATACAGATGTCCAAGAAAAACAGTATATCAGAAATCGTCATCCAGAAGACGAGCTAAAGTTGGCCATTGATGCAAGTAGAAGTGCTAAAATCAGACAGAATGCTGCATCACAAAATACGGAATTTCCAAAGCAACACTAAACAATGAAATGAGAAATATTATACCACCACGACCAAAAATGAGACTTCCACATATATTATCTGGAAATGAAGAAAAAAAATAGAAGAATGGATTATCGCGAAAGCCAAATTAAATTTTCCCATGCACCAGGACGAAATGCAGCTAGAAGTGCAAAACATACTTAAGGCTATCCATCATAGAAATTTGTTCCATGACACGACAAAACTGGTAGGAAATGGTTGAAGTTTTTTTAATAAGAGTGGAACGAAATACGAAAATTATTTCGAAAGCTCAGGCAGCAGTTACCGGAGAAACAATTTGGGATTGGTGTAAGAATCTGAGAGAATATCTTCGCAAAGAAGATCTCGAAGAGATTACTTCTAACCCGACTAGGATATACAATGCTGATGACATTGGCATGCAATTTTGTCCTAAGACTAGTAAACAGTTAGGACCGAAAAATTACAAAGACTTCTATGTAGAAGCTAACAAGTCCGTTTTTGTGATCGATATTCGAAAAATGGATATCAAATGGGGTTAACTATAAAATACTAGGTTGTTTATATTTGTATAGTTGATTACTTAGTACAGAATAATATGCGACATAATTTAGGAAGCATAGTTTTTAGGTACTGTTACCATATAGCAAAACTAGGTTTTTAAACTGATGTTTTACTTTCAGGAAGGAATTTGATCAGCAGACTCTAGTCATGTTAGAGGAGGATGATGACGACATAGCTGCACCAGGTGTAAGAGAAATTTTTATAACTCCACCAGAGGCTTCAGAACTCACTGATGAAGACTCTGCCGAGGAAGGTGAAGGTGGTTAATTAGACAATTTGGGTAGACATCAATTATTATCAGCGCCAGCAAAAGTTTTCCTGGAAAATAACCAACGAATATCTGGACAGCCTTTTTACGAAGATGAAGAGGAAGTCAATGCTGAAGAAGTCCAAGATGTTCAACCATCACATGAAAAACCTAAACTTACTTTTAAATGGATTGATGGAGACATTGTTGGTAATATTCCTACACAACCAAAACCGAACTACCCTCAATTTCATAACAAGACCGTAGTAGAAGTATTTGAAATGTTCCGGGATGATGCTATTATGAAATTTTTTGTTGAAGAATCTAACAGATATGCTGGATTCATAAATTGCCCACCCCCTAATATAAGCAAAGATGAAATAAGATGTTTTATAGGTATCCTTTTTTAAAAGGTTACGTTGTTTTGCCAGGAATGAGATTCAACTGGGTTATGGTTTCAGACCTGAACAATAAACTGGTGTCTGAGGCTATGCGCAGGGATCGATTTATACAGATAATGAGATTCTTACACTGCACAGATAATTCTAAACTTGATAAAAAAGATAAGATGTGTAAACTTCGACCATTTATTAACCTATTAAAATCAAATTTCTTGAAATATTTTGTTCCAGTTGAGCACCTAAATTACGATGAGGCTATGGTCAAATATTTTGGACGCCATTCTTGTAAACAGTATATAGAGGGCAAACCAATTCGATTTGGTTATGAAGTTTGGTGTCTCAACACGGATTTTGGATACTTGGTAAACATTGAGGTCTATCCCCAAACAACACAAGTACATCCCCTGTACATCCCAGGGTCGTCCTTCATTTGCTACTAGGACGTCCCTGGGATATCCTTTATGGGGACATGGTACATACTAGGGACGTCCTAGGGACATCTACTTTCCACCAAAAAGGACACACAAGGGATGTCCTTCTGGTACGTTCCAGGGATGTACCAAGTCCCGACGAAGGACATCAAAAGGCCACTCAAGGGATCATCCCTGGGATATATAAAGTACATCCGCTGGACGTCGTCGAATGTACTTTGTTTCATTTATTTATTTTGAAATATTTCATAGAAAATATGGAGAAATAAATAAAATCCAGAGATTTTCAACACAAAACCACTTTAATGAAAAATGACAAGTATCACATAATGAAATAAAATATTTAAAAAAAATCGACAAAACAAAATCTCATTCTAAAGATAAATTTATAAGATAATAAACTAAACAAAAACATATATTCATACAGTAATAAACAAAACAAAAATTGACGATAGAATTAAAAATTGTATAGAAATATATTGATTAAGTGTTGTATTTGATGTAGGCACTGCCACATATTTTCTCTGAGGCTTCTTTCCTTTGCTCTCCTGAAGAACTTCTGTAAAGCATTCTTAATTTATTTTTGGTTACCAATGGCTTCAGAAGATCCTGTAACAAAAATATTATTACAGGTACAATTGAATGATGAAGTTTACTAAAATAATTTACAGTAAAAATAGATAAAAATACTCACGGAGTATCATTTGTGACATCTTTATTTCCTTAAAACACAATTTTTCTTCGTCCCATACCAGGTGAAGGATGTAGCTGTTTGGTATGTCATGAATTGTAACATGACTCTTTTTACAAAATCAAATGGAGAATTCCCCCCTATTTCTGATACTTCTTGAACCTGGAATTAAATAAGATAAAAATTAAAAAGCTATAGCACCCAACGATTTATTTGGTAATGAACTTTTGAAACAGGAACTCTGAATGAAACGAGTGAATTTTATAATAATACTGATACTTAAACTTCACATAAGCTTCACTTGAAAAAAAATGTAATTTTATATGAAACTAGTTTAGCATCAATGACAACTAACCCATGCTTAATGTAGACAGTGATATTTTGAATGTTATTTTTCAGAAAAAGTTGTCTTGAAATTCTTCCAGTGTCCTAGCTGGTAGTTTTACTTTCTCGAATATACTTTCTGTCCTCATATTTGAAGTATCTAATATCCCGAGAGCATGCAATTCAGTAATGTTGTTATTCAAAGACTTAACTTCTGATAATAAATCTGTTAGCATATTCCGTTTCCTTAGATTCTGCACACAAAAACTGTCAAAATCTGCAGCAAGCTTCTTCATAACTGTATCTAGAAAAAGATTCCAAATCATTATAAAATGCTCACAGTTTATTATTCAAATAATGAAAGTCTCTTGATTACCAAGAATATTAAAAATATATATGATAATTGACAGTAAATATATCTGAGCCATTTACAGCATTCATGAAAAATAATACTCACCATTACAAGAACTTGAAGAAGAAACGCCATTAGGACTAGACTGCTCTTATCTTTCTTTTTTTCAATAGTCCCTGCGGAAAGAATCAGTGTTAGCATTATTATCAATGATCATCTTATAGTATAATAAATCAAATAATTTATATTTCTACAACTTATTCATCACCTTTATTGAATCATAAGAGATTTTTTTTGCATTCAAAGAATTTATTGTGTTTCAGTGATGTCGAAGTTTCCAGAATTTCCTTATTATTACTTGGGTACATATTGAATAGGATGCATTGTATTGATATGTACCTAATTTATTAATCAATACACTATAAATAAACCTCACTATAAACATAATATTATAGAATCGAATAACCCAAGTATCATTTTGGAACAATTCAAGAGAGTATATTCAGTATTACTAGAAAATATTCAACTTTAACTTCACATGTTTTACAAAACAAAAATACACACACAGAAAACGGACCCGAGGTATTTTGTGAATACACATCACATCACAAAGTTAGGTTAGAAACGTGCGTATATGACTGGCATTTAGACACAAGAGAATACGATCCCCCAAGTGGACATGTTGCATGAACAGATTTGAATTTGATTGGTAGCGGGAAATTTGAATGACGAGACAGCTGCATGCAAGTTGAAAATGCATGATTTAGTCTTTCGCTTGCGATTTACACACAAACCTAACCAAAGCAAGCTAAATTTGAATATGCCTGAATTCTTAGCCATCCTTAACTTGACCTGACTTACCTCACGTAGACAGAATAATCATACATATTGTTAGCGAAACTGATTTGAAAAAAATCTGTTCATGTGACATGCGCACTTATTCGAGGATCAAATTCCTATATATCCATTATTTTCCAGAAAGAAAACAAAAATTTTCAAATGAAGGTAATCAACTTTGAATTTTCAATGGACATTTTGATAATTTTCATGGATTCTTATGTAAATTGATATTAGAAATACCAGGGACATAAATGGGACAACCTATGGATATACCAGATGGGATGTCCTCTGGACAATATCTGCAGGACATCCCCTGGATGTCCCAATCATGTCCTTGTACCGCGGTACATAAAAGGGACATACCTAGGACATCCCCGTGTTGTTAGGGTCAGGAGATCAGCCCAAATGGCAATGAATTTTATAAATTTCAATATGGAGCATGTTGAGTAGAAGTGAATAATTTTCAGAATTTCACGTAACAAAAGTTTTAATTATATATTTATCGACTATTAACAAAGATCGTAAAGATTTACAAAATTGAAACATGTATATCGTAACGTCGATATTAAAGAATGGAATGCTGTCAGTCGTGACAGTTGTTGTACCTCCTTGATCCCTCTACGACTTGTCGCTAGCGGTCGGCGTAGGTGGATGCTGATAGGTCCGTATTGGCGACAACATAGCCCCCGCCTTGAAACACTTCAGGGTTTCAATGTAGATTATTGTTGGTTTGGCAGAATGCAGATTTTTACCACTGGGCGTTTTAGCTCACTGGTTGACGTTTTGACGGTCACAGATCGTATGATGCCATCAGCACCCTTTTGAACTTGAGAGACTCTGCCTAACTTCCACTTTAAGGGTGGTAGTCCATCCTCCTTGATCAGTACCAATATACCGATTTTAATTAGCTGCGGGTGGTTTATTTTCCACTTCGTTCGAGTCTGCAAATGGGATATATACTCCTTGTTCCATCGAGACCAAAAGTGTTGGATTATTTGTTGTACTCTTTCGAATCTTGAAAGACGATTCACTCTAATGTCCAATAGGTTGGGTTCTGGTAACGCCATCAGACTTTCTCCAATCAGGAAATGTGCCGGGGTAAGGGGATTTGTATCATTAGGATCGGATGATATTGGATAGAGTGGTCGGGAGTTGAGACACGCTTCTATTTGACATAAAATAGTAGTGAATTCTTCAAAGGTAGTAGAAGCGTTACCTAGTACACGTTTCAAATGGTATTTGGTAGATTCAACGCCAGCTTCCCAAATACCACCAAAATGTGGTGCATTAGGAGTTATAAAGTGCCATTGAACGCCGTCGGTTGAGAGTTGTTCAGCAATGTTAGTTCCGGAGGAATCGAAAAAGGATTTCATCTCATTGTTAGCACCAATAAATGTGGTACCATTGTCGGAGTATATTTTTGTACATTTACCCCGCCTAGCCATAAAACGACGCAGAGATGCCAAAAAACATTCAGATGTGAGGTCACTAACAACCTCTAAATGTATAGCCTTAGTGGCAAAACAAACAAATAGTGCTATATATGCCTTGAAAGTTTTGAAGTTTCTACCTTTTCTGTCACGGAGTTGGAATGGTCCCGCGTAATCAACTCCAGAGATCGAAAATGGACGCGATGGAGTGACTCGTGATGGCCTAAGATCTCCCATTATATATTCATGTGTTTTTGCTTTGCATCTAAAACATCGTACACAGTCGTGCACAATCCTTTTCACAAGATTGCGACCAGATAGTGGCCAAAATCTTTCTCTGATCGAAGCCAGAAGAGCTTGAGGACCAGCATGCAATAGCCTAATATGTTCTTGTCGGACAATTAACATAGTCAGGTGGCCATTTGAAGGAAGAATCACTGGATGTTTCTTCAAATAATCATAGTCGGATTCCTTTAATCGACCACCTACACGAATCACTTTATTCGCCTCATCATAAAATGGGTTCAAGCTTAAAAGTTTGCTCTTTTTATGTACTGACTTACAATGTGACAATTTGTGATATTCGTCAGAAAAATAATGACGCTGTACAATTTGAATGAGTAAGTAAAGTGATTCGTCAAGTTCAGTAGTTGTCAATGTGCCTTGGCGTTTAGGTTTACACTTATGCCTGATGGTATTTGAAAATCTCAAGAAATAGGCGAATATGCGCTGTAATTTCATGATAGAGGAACGTGACACGATAATTGTGAGAATATATGAGATGAAGTCATCAGTAGCATTAACGAATGTAACAAGGTTATTACGAAGTTCTGGAAGTTCGGACGGAGTCAAAATGGCGGTGTCGTTGTCATAGGAAGGCCAAGTGGATTCATGTTGTAAGAGCCATGGAGGACCGTGAAACCAAAATTCGGATTTTGCCAGGTCGAGTGGAGTCCATCCGCGTGATAATAAGTCGGCGGGATTGTCGTGAGTACTTACATGTTTCCATGCTCCAGTTTCAGAAAGGTTCTGAATTTGTGCTACCCGGTTGGCCACAAATGTTTTTAATATGTGTGGGGATGAATTAATCCATGAAATGCATATCATAGAGTCGGACCAATAAAAAATGTTGTCGTATTGAGAAATGCATAAGCGTGCTTTGTCAATGAGCTCAGCAAGTAAAAGCGCCCCAGATAATTCCAATCTAGGAATAGTTAAGAGCTTCAACGGTGCTACGCGTGTTTTGGCACAATATAAATGAGATGTAAGATTACCCAGCAAATCGCAACAACGAATATAAATGCAGGCGCCATACGCGGTCTGAGATGCATCGCAAAATCCATGAATCTGTGTGAAAACAGGATTGGGACATAATGCTTGTCGGGGTATTTTTATAGAATTGAGGTGTTGCAACTGTGATTGGTAATGAGACCAAACTGTATGTATGTTACTGGGAAGGGACTCATCCCAGGACAATTTAAGTTTCCAAAGTTCTTGTAGTATGATCTTTGCCTTTATGGTAACAGGTGACAGTAGCCCAAGTGGATCAAAGATCTGGGCAGTAGATGACAGAATTTGACGTTTAGTGACTTTGAGTTTCTGATTGGAAATGTTAATAGAATACTGTAAAACGTCGTTTGTTGGATTCCAAAGCAATCCCAACATTTTACTTTGATCCTGGTCTCCTATATGTATTAAACCGGGCTCAGCATCAAGAAGGAAATCTTTAGCATTCGAAATCCATTTTCTTAATGGAAAGCCATATATCAATAAAAGTTTGGAAATATTGTCCTTAATGTAATAAATTTCATCGATAGTTTTAGCACCGGTGAGGAGATCATCTACATAAAAGTCATGTAAAATAATGTCCGAAATTCGGGGAAATTCGATTTTATGACGGTGTGCATTTTCTTGTAGCGATCTGATCGCGAGAAAAGCTGAAGATGCTAATCCGTAAGTAATTGTTTTCAAGACATACACATTAATTTCTCTCTCGGGTGTAAATCGCCATAAAATTTTTTGAAAGTTACATTGTTTTTCATTTACAAGTACTTGACGGTACATTTTGGTTATATCAGCACTCAAAACGTAATTATGTAGTCGAAACCTTAATAAAATATAAAACAGATTATCTTGAATGTTGGGGCCTACCATCATGATATTATTAAGTGAAATACCCGATGTGGTTTTAGCTGAGCCGTCGAAAACTACCCGCAACTTTGTAGTTAAAGAACTTTCTTTTAATACACAGTGATGTGGAAGAAAACACCCCGTGTCATCATTCTGCTCATCAGCTAAAACCATGTGACCTAGACGAATGTATTCATGAAAAAAATTATGATATTGCAATTTCAAATCGGGATTTTTTTCAAGTTTTCTTTCAAGATTGTAAAATCGATTAGTAGCAATGCTTCTAGACTGGCCGAGAACCGAAATATCTTGTTTGAAAGGTATTGTCACGATAAAACGACCGATATCGTTTCGGCACACGGTGTCCTTAAAATGTTTCTCACAATAATTTTCCTCGTCAGATAAAAATCGTGTTTTAGGGTACTCTTCTTATTCCCAAAATTTTGCAACCCGTGTTTCTAAATCGTTTGTTGTTGAAATACTACAATGGTGTGACGTAAAATCTCCATTCTTTATAAACAACGGACCTGAAACTAACCATCCTAATGTTGTTTTTTGCAGCGTAGGAAGACCGTCACCTAACTTGACTTGACCAATACTCAAGAGGTCCCAGAATGTATCAGCCCCTATTAATAAGTCTATAGGAGCCGGTTTATCAAAATTAGGATCTGCCAATGGTAATTTTTTAGGTATGTTTAGTCTTGTTGAATGTATGGATAAAGTTGGTAGATAGTCTGTAATTTGTGGTGAAATAATACAAGATATTGTTTTCTGGAAATCGTTAATGTTTGATTTGAATTTCAAAGAGACGTAAAATTGAACTTTGTTGTGCATTTGATTCACACCGGAGATTGAAATGTTGATTGAATGTTTGTTCAGGTTTAAAAGCTTTGAAAGTTTCTCGGAAATAAAATTCACCTGGCTACCACTATCAAGTAAAACCCTACACTGATGTGCGTTATTAAATACGTCGTAAACTGTAATTACTGCGGTAGAAAGTAATATTTGAGATGGAGTAGACAAACTAGTTGTGAGTGTATGTTGTGAGTTGATACAATCGTTAACTGTACCAAGAGCCCCCGTACTATTTGTGGTACCATTGTCAACCGAAGTGCCGTTTTCTCCTTCATCACTATTTTGAAAATGTAACATAGTGTGATGCACTTCGCCGCATCGTCGACATCCAGCTGACTTACACTCTTTCGTGCGATGGTTAGATCTTAAGCAGTTTATACATAACCTTAAACGTTTCGCAGTGTTCAGTCTTTCCATTGTTGTTAATTTATTAAATTCAGGGCATGAATATAAACTATGATTATTTTTGCATAGAACGCATATAACCTTATTTGAAATAGTAGCGAACGATTTCGTATGTTTTTGGATGGATTGTTTCGAAGCACGATGTTTAAATCCTTCAACAGAATCACACTCTAATGACGACAAAATTCGACAACGGTCTTTCAAAAATTCCAATAAATTTTCAAGACTCTGTATGTTTTTTGAGTCGGCCCGTGATTCCCATTCACGCTTTGTAGTGTTGTCAAATTTTGTCGTTACGAGGTGAATAATCAAATCATCCCATTGGTCAGTAGGACGCCTCAAAACCTTCAATGCATTTAAATTTTTTTCAATATCGTCTAATATTAAATTTAAACCTTTATGTGACTCCTCTTTAAGTGTGGGTAATTCAAAAAGAGCCTTAACGTGATTTTTTATTAATGCTTGTTTGTTTTCGAAACGATCTGAAAGTAACTTCCAAGCGACCTCATAGTTATCATCACATATTTGTAAAGATTTTATTTTATCCGCAGCACTTCCCTGTAATGAAAGACGTAAATAGTGAAATTTTTGAACGTTTGACATCGCTGTGTTATCGTGAATAATTGATTTGAAACTATCTCTAAAAAATAACCACTGTGTGAGATTTCCATCAAATGTAGGTAGATTGAGTTGTGGTAAACGAATATTAAGCAAATGCTGATCAGTTGTGGAACTGTTATTATTGAATTGTTGATAACTACTATCGTTAATGTCTTTTTTAACTCCTTTTGAAATAATGAATTTTTTAACAGTTGAAGTGATTGCATAGAAATCATCTTCGAATTTTTGCCTTTCCGGGGAATGAATGATAGGATAATTCATTTCGAAATCTTTATCTTCGCTCTCAATTGCAAGTTGAGCACAATTAAATTCTTCCAAAAGTTCTTCGGCCTTTTTTAGCCGAATCTGCAAATCTTCGATGTTAGTTTGTTCTACATTTTCGACCGAAACGAAATTATCTCGAAAATGGTTTGCAAATCTGGTCAAAGCGCTTTTTATGGAAGTACGTTTCACTTTATTTATGTTTGACATAATGTAGAGAAATAGAAAACGTTAAATCCACCAAATACCTTGCTGCAAATTTGTAATTTGTAAATAATACGTAAATGGATTTGTGAATTTCTGTGATTCGTAAAGTAAATTATGTAGTTTATGTCAAATAAAATTGTGCTCATTCTAGGATGGTATAGGAAAGGAGGCACTAACCTGTAATGTTGTCAGCAAATTAATGTTTCATCCAAGCTCGAAGAACCATATGTTGAGTAGAAGTGAATAATTTTCAGAATTTCACGTAACAAAAGTTTTAATTATATATTTATCGACTATTAACAAAGATCGTAAATATTTACAAAATTGAAACATGTATATCGTAACGTCGATATTAAAGAATGGAATGCTGTCAGTCGTGACAGTTGTTGTACCTCCTTGATCCCTCTACGACTTGTCGCTAGCGGTCGGCGTAGGTGGATGCTGATAGGTCCGTATTGGCGACAACAGAGCATGTGCAGCTCCTTTGGTAAAAATGTTGGATGAGATACCAAATCAGACTTATGGTCACAATATCTATTTCGATAATCTTTTTAGTGGGTTTCTTTTACTTTGTCACCTCAGAGAACGAGGTTATGGTGCAACAGGAATGATGAGAGAAAATAGATTACCAAAGTGTACTATTTCTGATCAAAAAAGTAAAACATAAGAAAATGGGAGAACACGAATTTGATATTTGCGTTGAAAATGGAGTCTTGATATCACGCTGGAACGACAATGCTGTGGTAACTGTCGCATCTACTGTTCATGGAATTCATCCACTAAGTCAAGTGAAAAGATATTCCCAGTCCAAAAAAAAGTTGTTAAAATTCCCAGACCATATTTAGTTTCCGAATACAACAGACATATGGGAGGAACAGACAGGATGGATCAGGATATAGCCCAATATCAAATATCCATAAGATGGAAGTAGTGGTATTGGTCTCTTTTTACCTGGTTTTTGGATGCTGCACTCCATAATTCATGGATTATGTATAAGCAATCGGGAAGCAAACTTACTAAACGAGAGTTTCGACGAGAATTGGTTATTGCATATCTAACTCGATATAAAAATCCACCAAGAGGACCTGGACAAACATCTTTATCCAGAAACAGCACTTCTGAAAGCAGAGAGTCTGACGATGTGCGGTATGATCGTATAGATCACTTAGTAATAGCTATACCCAATAATAAGCGTTGGAGATGTGCAGGCGAGGGCAGTAACTATATTGTCAGAACAGGTTGTTAAAATGTAGTGTTGGGCTCTGCATTCCATCCTTTGAAATTCTTTATTCAGTTACTTTTTAAATGTGTATTTACAGTTTATGACATATCAAAAATTTTATACATACCACGTTCCGAATAAATCTTGAATTATGTTTTATTTTTATTTTTTTTAGTTACCCTAAAGCATATCGTTGCCATATGGCAACATATTCAAACTTTGCTTCTAGAAATAGAATTTGATAAAAATTGTCTTTTCCTAAATGTTTGAGGTCCGAATACATTGTTTATAACAAAAAATACACTTTTTGTAAGAATAATAAATTCCGGCTTTGGAGGGTTAATATCTGATAACATAACCGACATAATTATTAAGTGGTATATCTTTTTAATAGTGAAGAACAGAACAAAAGAATTTGCCATTTGTCGGTTATGTTATCATATATTAATGACGCACGGGTAAAGAACCAATAATTCAACTGTAGAAGATAAATTTGCACTGGGCTAATATTTAAGGTGAAATGCTGCTAAGCTTTCTAACACAAGAAAGTTTGTATTGCCTCAACACCTTTTTCCAAAAAAAAAGAGAAAATGGAACTGGCAAAGCTCCGATGGCGTAACAAAGAACGAAATAGACTACATAATCTGTAACCAAAGATCAATCTGCAGATACGTGTCGGTAATAAATAAATTAGATACAGGCAGCGATCATAGACTTGTAAGGGCGATCTTCTATCTTGACCTCCAAAGAGAGAGAAACAAACTTATTAAAATTCCTAGATTTCCTACTATAGAGGTAATAGAAAAGAAAAAGGATGAATACCAATATGAAATAAACAAGAGACTTGCAGTTACCGTGGAGCTACGTATAGACCAATATAACAAGTGTTTAGAGAAACGTGAAAAAGATATGCTCCACATCTGCCAGAGTAACGCAACATGACACCAAACAAACCAGGAACACGTTAAATCTTATGAAACACCGAAGAAGTCTAGAAAGGGGGTCAGCGAGTGACAGCGAACTAAATAAAACCATTAAAAAGAAAATACGAAAAGATATGAGGTCACATAACACAAAACTAATAAAGGAAACTGTAGAAACTAACGCAAATCTGGGGGTACTTAGGACAAAACTCTGTCACGGAAGCACAAAAATCAATAAGATGAGAAATGAGAACCGTACTATAGTAACTTAGAAACGGGAGATACTAGAGACAATAGAAAAATTCTATAAATTTCATTGCTCATCATCATTGGCAAATGAAGATGTCAGACACCCTGTGACTAATTCGGGCTCAGAAGGTCTACCTGACATAACAACAGAAGAACTACGAAGTGCTCTCAAACTGATGAAGAACGGAAAATGCCCGGGCGTAGACCACATAACAACCGAAAAGCTCAAGTTGGGAGGTATCAAATTGGAGAAATATATTATCGCACTTTTTAACAAATGCCTGCATGGAAGTAGAGTGTCAGAATACTGGCTAGATACAGAGGTGATCCTACTTTTCAAGAAGGGAGATACCATCAATGTCGAAAATTACAGACCTATTAGCCTCTTGTTACATCTCTATAAACTCTTTACAAAGATCCTTACTAACAGACTGACGCGAAAATTCGATTTTTATCAACCGATAGAACAAGCCGGTTTCAGAAAAGGCTTCAGTACGATTGGTCATTTACAAACAATCCGTAATCTAATAGAAAAAACAACAGAATAGAACATACCTATCCACATAGTCTTTATCGATTTCCATAAGGCGTTGTATTCCATCGAGACATGGCATATTCTCAGAACTATGGATAACGCACGCATTGATTCCAGGTACTCCGCACTTATAGAAAACATATATAGGAACGCATCCCTACACATATAAATTGATGAAGAGACAAAAACCAACACCATCAAGGTCCAACTTGGTGTACGGCAGGGAGATAATATATCGCCAAAATTATTCACTCTCATGCTAGAGGACATATTTAAAAGACTCTCATGAGAAAACATGGGTATTAAAGTCGATAGAACATACCTCACCCATCTTAGATTTGCGGATCACGTCGTGCTACTATCAGAAGACATTCACGAAATAGAAGAGATGCTCTAACAATTGAATCAGGAATCAAGAAAAGCGGGTCTAAAGATGAACTACGCGAAAACTAAAATAATGAGTCCGGAAAATACATATATAGCAATAGATGTGACCTGTATCGAAAATGTGACAGAATAGAACTATCTAGAATACTTCATAAGATTTGGGAAGGAGAACAGGCCGAGAGAAATTAGCAGGAGAGTGCAACTTTCATAGGCATCCTTTGGGAAACTATCCCATATCCTAAGTAACAACTCCATACCCATAAACTTAACACGCCATACTTTTGACACCTGTACCTTGCCTGTATCCACCTTCATACTTGAAACAAGCGCTCTAACTCAAGCAACCGCCAGCAAATAGCGAGTAATGCAAAGGACAATGGAGAGGGCCATGCTTGGTATAAGCCTGAGGGACAAAGTCCGAAACGAGAAGATTCGCAGGAAAACAGAAGTCATGGATGTTATCCAGAAAGTCGCTGAGCTGAAATGGCGGTGGACAGGGCATCTTGCGCGACAAAAAGATGAACGGTGGACACTAAAGATTATCTAACGGTGACCCCGAGAGACAAAGCGAGGCAGAGGTAGACCCCCACTGCGATGGGTGGATGATATTAGGGATTTCGCCGGTAGAGACTGGTGGCATGAGACTCAAGACAGGGACGGATGGAAGGGTTTAGGAACTGCCTTTGTCCAGGAGTGGATGAAAAAAGGCTGAGAAAGAAGATGAAGAAAAATATTGAAGAGGAAAAAAACAGCAAAAAAGTTAAAAATCGTAATACCTTTTGCTTTGGTTTCTAGAGAATGGAAAGAGTATCATGACAGAAAAGAGGAAAATAAGACTGAGCAGATTATATCAAAAGAGGAAAGAAAACTATGCAGAAAAAGGAAAGCGGTAGATAAAAATAAAGCACGGGTGACATTAAAGAAAAAGAAACAAAGAATATTTCCTATAATATTAGTCCTAATTCCAATTCTAAAGATTCTGAAAAATCTGACAGCGCAGATCACGAAACACAGGAAGACAAAAAAATCCAGAATGCGAAAAATCAATCCCAATACGAAGTAAATGATTTCGTTATAGTGAGATACGACAAGAAATACTTTCCGGACGAAATAATCGCTGGAGAAGACGAATAGTATGAAATGACAACATTGGTAGAAAATGAAAAGGAAATGTATGGAAATGGCCGGAGATTCCAGATACGGTTTGGTACAAGAGACAGGACGTTTTAGGAAAGATCACGGAGCCACAGAAAATTTATTCTAGGAAACTTTTTGTGATTAAAGGGTTGAATAAAAAGAAGAAAATTGTTTACTATTTTTGTTCATTCGTTGGACCATCCATGTTCAATTACTATAATTGGAAAATAAAATAATAATAATCTCAATTTTATTTGTATTCATTTATTTTTGACAAAAAGTATAGGTACCCATTTGGCATATATGAGATTTCTTTAATCCACATATTTTTCATTTAAATACAATATCTGCCTGAACAATTTCTTAAATTCTCATTCCCTTGTGCAGTTACCCTACTGCAAATATGTTTATCTTGCCAATAGGAACATACACATACATTATTAAAATGCTGAAAATTTTATAAATATCGATGGAGCAGTACAAAAATAAAAAAACGAATGCAAATTCGAAACCCAGGAACAGTATTGAAAAAGTTTTAAGTACTAACATTATTTTGGCTCATACTATATGCTCCCGACTTTTTTCCCGTTAGTTCCGGGGCACTCTCTATATTTAGATTGTGCTGACTGTTCAATATTTGTATTACCACAATAAACTGAAAACTCACGATTTGAAGGGTATAGAGAAGCTACAGAAAAAAAAATTGTCAAAGAGGTATCAGGCTTGCGAACCGCGAAGAACTATGGAAATTTGTTAAGATTTCTATAACCAATAATCTCTTATCTCTATCTGTTTTGAAGTCGGGCTTATAAGAATTAATTTCATCAATTAAAAAACCGAAGTGGTTACATATTTGGGAAATGTTAATTGTAAAATATTTGTGACCTCAAAATAAGCGAGGTATCCTTCATTTCGTTGTAACTTTCACAGAAGCTCTCCAAAATATTTTATTTTGATCCTTGAATCTTAAAACAACATCCAATCCCACTTAGATATTAAAATTAATTGCTTAAACTTATGAATAATTGCTTAAACTTATTCTAATTTTTACCTTTTGTATTATTCACCCCACTGTCATCCTATAACAATTACAGTATTTGAATATAATCGTCTACCAGCTGTATATATAAATCACTTATCTTCATGTGCGCTTCGTGTTCTTTGCCGAATTCTAGTGACAAGATAAAGTTTGACACAATTTTTAAAACACAATTAACGTAACCTCGTGTATTTGATTATTGCTTGTTTTCTACGAGTAAGAGCAGTGAAAGCAGTCAGTTATGAAGCAAGTGCCATTCACAGTAGAAATTTAACCAGACAAGTTCAGTGCGGTTTTAGCGGTGGTCCCAACGACCCGGTCTAAGTGCGCATTCGTTGCAGTGCAGTGTGGAGTTTTCTTACTGAAAATAAAAATAATTTGTTTAGAATTACAAAATATTGTAAGTTCCTACAAGAAAATATATTTCTCTTAATTCTTCATTAATTTTATATAATTTATTTTCGATTATTTGAGAATCTTTAAATATTCTGCAGAAAAACTAATTATTATGTTTTATTCACAACATTTATTTTTTGTTCTAGAACTGAATGAAAAATTGTATGAAAATCTCTACCAGTATATATACATAGTAAATATATTTATTCACAATCATTATATTATAAGGTCATAATTCAACTGCTTGGCGCTCTTTAATGAGGTCCATAGAATATTGTTTCATAAATCGAAAATAAAATAAATTTATTCAAGATTCACATCAATTTTTAGGCTAATAGATTATTATTATTTTTTTTCTGTAACAGGAAACAAATTTGACATTTTATCTCTGTTGACAGGTAACAAAATACACTTTTCACGAAATTACTTTTTTCCCCGGGAAAAAAGTGAGTACTTTTTTCCCGGATATATATATATATATATATATATATATATAGATAAAGGAAGATATTTGATTTTAGAATATCTTATTGAACATAAGTTACATTTCCTTTATATCAAGAGTCAAAGAAAACTCGGAATCAGACATTTTTTAACTTGATATTTTCCAAAATAACTACTAAACAATCAGTGAGTTCGCAATTTTTGAATCAAATCACAGAATTAAATTGACATATATTTGATTACTTTCAAGTTTTCCTTAGTAACGCAGGTCTAATTGTTGCTATAACTACAACAGCTTACTAGTTTAAAAATTAAAATTTCATATCGGTAGCATTCTGACTTTAATATATTGTAATAATATGTTCTTCCACTATCAAATCGTCGTTTTTCCTGTCACAGAAAAAAATAGTGTATTATACACGGGAAAAATATGAGATTTTAGCTCTCGGTTTTTTGGTTACCTACCCTAACATAACCTCGAGCTAAAATCTAATACTTTTTCCTCTTGTATATTAAATAACTATTGTTTGTTTTGGGGAAGAGAAGTTTACTTTAGCCGTGACTGGAATTTGAACTATTGCAAGAAGCTTTCGTATTGTTCATTGCAACTTGATGGTAGTCTATTTCTGAATCATTTTCGCTGTTTTCAAATTTGTATCCAATGTAGCTTTCTGCGACATTAGATGACTTCCATCCACCGTGACGTTTGATTCTTTCTAAAAAGACTATTAACTGCTGTATTTTGAAATATCTATATTTCTGTCAACTTTCAATATCGTGTTTACCATAAAATATTTTGTCCCCAAACTTCTTCTTTCGATGTCCTACATTGACTTTCACACTAATGAATATTGTGTTAAGGCGAGTTCCCACCTGTTAGTTTCGCTGAAGCAGTTTGACCAATTCATTAATGATGAAAAATGTTTGTCTTCACACGTTTATTTGTGTTGCTATTGCTAAATAGATGCATTTTGTCCGGAAATAGTAAAAAGAAAACGTAAACGTAAAATGTCAATAGAATTACAACCAATTGTTCGCGAAACCTTTCGTGAAGTATGTTTACAATATTAACAAATGAATTAGGAAATATTTTCATGCATCAGAAACGACAAAAACGTCGTAGACCAGACAGCCTCTATCTCAAACCTACCCAATAAGCCACCCCTCAAAATATCCCCACCCTAACCCAACAAAACAAATAGCAGCTCAATAAATCATAACATCAATAAATTCTCGGAGATAAACTGTATGTTCAAGGAACTCCACTCTTGGAACCATTTGGAAGAATTGAAAAAGCCAGAGGCAAGATTGAGAAGTGCACAATCTACAACAACTTTGTTGTCGGTATAGATAACTATGACATTTAGACAGGTGGGTGGTAAAACCGGAAAAACAGGAGCTCAGCAAAAACGATATATTCTAATAATAAGTTTCTGTGACATAGAAGGAGTTCTTAGCAAACAACATTTAATCAGACATTTTCCCGACATCCATAAACCAGATATCTTCTTTCTAATCACCACGTATCTTGAACCAAACAAATCAGTAAACTTCAGAAACCCAGAATATCTTTTTTTCAGACACAAACGCCCTAATGATGTCCAAGGTAGCGGTATCGCTTTAATAATCAACAAATGCACCAATTTCAATTTCTTGCAACAAAACAACTCATTAATTGAGCATATCGCTATATTATTTGATAACGAAATTAAAATCGCCGGGACATATAATAACTCCCCTAACAATAAACATGAAGAATTCGATTTCTTTAGCATAGCGAAAGTACAACAAAGTTTGAGTTATAGGGGATTTAAATTGCAGACACCAGCAGTAGGACAAATTGGCAAAATATCCTAACAAAAATGGAAGTACCTATTCTCCTTAGATTCTGCGATAATTCGGATTGCAACGTATACAGTACAGACGAACACACTTCCCTTTCACAAATTACTCCCCAAGCACAATCGACATTGCAATAGGACGAAACATCAACAACATTACATAAATAAAAACACTAAGTGACCTACATTCCGATCTCGACCCCGTCCTTATTCACCTAAAACTCCCACACAGCATTCAACTTCCCATCAAAAACAGAGCCAAAGTGAATAAAATTAGAACTAGTTTCCACTTTAACTGAAAGTATAAAAATACCGATAATTTTTAAAGAAAATGTGTTCTCACGTTCATCTTGGTTCAGTGTCTCCGAACCACTCAAACTGCGTCATCGAAAATGACAGGTGAGCCTCTACTTTCTGAGCTTCATCAAGTATTTGTTCAACAGCAATAAAAACAAGAACGTTTTTTTAACGAAATAATTTTGCAAACCAGTAATTTTCCGAGAAAAACTAACTATTGTAAAATTACGAAATTGAAGGTTGGAGATTTTGTAAAATGTCAGTTTTTCGAGCAAAATTACTGGTGGAAAATTTTGGGTTGAAAAGAAATTTATCCTTAAAAGAAAAGTTCGAGTATCTTTTGGTAACAAAAATTAAAGACCGAATATATTATGAATGAACAACAACAATAATTACCTTTATTGATACAATTTAATTATTTGAATGAACAGTTTTTGAATACACAATTGTTATAAATTGTTTGGTTTGGTTTACTGATTTCACAATTTTCTTATATGGTATTCACACATGTGGAATATTCATTCTGATGAACTAATAAGATCTTAGTGATGTTCAGGGTCAATTTGGAAGTTAGGTTTTAAAAGAAGATGAAGATAAGTGTCCCGTTATCATTATAAGTTGTTCATCACTTACTCCTGCTTTGAGTAACTCGGAAACTGTATTAGCACGTTTTGAATGATTGGAAATTATGTTATTTGTGATGTCGAGTCAATTTTAGTTCAGAATTTTTGGTCAAAGTAGAAATCGTATTAATAATCAGTGGAACATTTTGTACCAACTTTTAGAATTTGTATTTTTGCAAAAGGAATTTGGTGTTAAAAAAAGTAGTTCAGATGTTAGGTTTCCATTTCTTCTTTATTGTAATAATAAATTTAATTATGCAATGGCATACTTAAATAAGGAACTAATAAGATTTTAGTGTTGTTCAGGGTCAATTCGGAGGTTGAGTTTAAAAAGAAGATGAAGATAAGTGTCCCGTTATCATTATAAGTTGTTTATCACTTACTCCTGCTTTGGGTAACTGGGAAACTGTATTAGCGCGGTTTGAATGATTGGAAATTATGTTATTTGTGATGTCGAGTCAATTTTAGTTACAGAATTTTTGGTCAAAGTAGAAATCGTATTAATAATCAGTGGAACATTTTGTACCAACTTTTAGAATTTGTATTTTTCCAAAAGGAATTTGGTGTTAAGAAAAGTAGTTCAGATGTTAAGTTTCCATTTCTTCTTTTTCGTAATAGTAAATTTAATTATGCAATGGCATACATAAATAAGGAACTAATAAGATTTTAGTGTTGTTCAGGGTCAATTTGGAGCTAAGGTTTTAAAAGAAGATGAAGATAAGTGTCCCATTATCATAATAAGTTGTTCATCACTTACTCCTGATTTGGGTAATTGGGAAACTGTATTAGCACGGTTTGAATGGAAATTATGTTATTTGTGATGTCGAGTCAATTTTAGTTACAGAATTTTTGGTCAAAGTAGAAATCGTATTAATAATCAGTGGAACATTTTGTACCAACTTTTAGAAATTGTATTTTTCCAAAAGGAATTTGGTGTTAGAAAAAGTAGTCCAGATGTTAAGTTTCCATTTCGTTTTTTTTGTAAGAGTAAATTTAATTATGCAATAGCATACATAAATAAGGAACTAATGAGATTTTAGTGTTGTTCAGGGTCAATTTGGAGGTTAGGTTTTAAAAGAAGATGAAGATAAGTGTCCCATTATCATAATAAGTTGTTCATCACTTACTCCTGATTTGGGTAACTGGGAAACTGTATTAGCACGGTTTGAATGGAAATTATGTTATTTGTGATGTCGAGTCAATTTTAGTTACAGAATTTTTGGTCGAAGTAGAAATCGTATTAATAATCAGTGGAACATTTTGTACCAACTTTTAGAAATTGTATTTTTCCAAAAGGAATTTGGTGTTAGAAAAAGTAGTCCAGATGTTAAGTTTCCATTTCTTTTTTTTTAAGAGTAAATTTAATTATGCAATAGCATACATAAATAAGGAACTAATAAGATTTCAGTGTTGTTCAGGGTCAATTTGGAGGTTAGGTTTTAAAAGAAGATGAAGATAAGTGTCCCATATCATAATAAGTTGTTCATCACTTACTCCTGCTTTAGGTAACTGGGAAACTGTATTAGCACGGTTTGAATGATTGGACATTTTGTTATTTGTGATGTCGAGTCAATTTTAGTTACAGAATTTTTGGTCAAAGTAGAAATCGTATTAATAATCAGCGGAACATTTTGTACCAACCTTTAGAATTTGTATTTTTCCAAAAGGAATTTGGTGTTGAAAAAAGTAGTTCAGATGTTAAGTTTCCATTTCTTCTTTTTTGTAAGAGTAAATTTAATTGTACAATGGCATACATAAATAAGGAACTAATAAGATTCCAGTGTTGTTTAGGGTCAATTTGGAGGTTAGGTTTTAAAAGAAGATGAAGATAAGTGTCCCGTTATCATAATCAGTTGTTCATCAGTTACTCCTGCTTTGGGTAACTCGGAAACTGTATTAGCACGGTTTGAATGATTGGAAATTTTGTTATTTGTGATGTCGAGTCCAATTTTAGTTACAGAATTTTTGGTCAACGTTGAAATCATATTAATAATTAGTGGTACATTTTTGTACCAACCTTTAGAATTAGTATCTTTCCAAAAGGAATTTGGTGTTAAAAAAAGTAGTTCAGATGTTAAGTTTCCATTTCTTCTTTTTTGTAATAGTAAATTTAATTATGCAATGGCATACATAAATAAGGAACTAATAAGATTTTATTGTTGTTCAGGGTCAATTTGGAGGTTAGGTTTTAAAAGAAGATGAAGATAAGTGTCCCATTATCATTATAAGTTGTTCATCACTTACTCCTACTTTGGGTAACTGGGAAACTGTATTAGCACGGTTTGAATGATTGGAAATTTTGTTATTTGTGATTTCGAGTCAATTCTAGTTACAGAATTTTTGGTCAAAGTAGAAATCGTATTAATAATCAGCGGAACATTTTGTACCAACCTTTAGAATTTGTATTTTTCCAAAAGCAATTTGGTGTTAAAAAAAGTAGTTCAGATGTTAAGTTTCCATTTCTTCTTTTTTGTAAGAGTGAATTTAATCATACAATGTCATACATAAATAAGGAACTAATAAGATTTCAGTGTTGTTTAGGGTCAATTTGGAGGTTAGGTTTTGAAAGAAGATAAGTGTCCCGTTATCATAATCAGTTGTTCATCAGTTACTCCTGCTTTGGGTAACTCGGAAACTGTATTAGCACGGTTCGAATGATTGGAAATTTTGTTATTTGTGATGTCGAGTCAATTTTAGTTACAGAATTTTTGGTCAAAGTAGAAATCGTATTAATAATCAGCGGAACATTTTGTACCAACCTTTAGAATTTGTATTTTTCCAAAAGCAATTTGGTGTTAAAAAAAGTAGTTCAGATGTTAAGTTTCCATTTCTTCTTTTTTGTAAGAGTGAATTTAATCATACAATGTCATACATAAATAAGGAACTAATAAGATTTCAGTGTTGTTTAGGGTCAATTTGGAGGTTAGGTTTTGAAAGAAGATAAGTGTCCCGTTATCATAATCAGTTGTTCATCAGTTACTCCTGCTTTGGGTAACTCGGAAACTGTATTAGCACGGTTCGAATGATTGGAAATTTTGTTATTTGTGATGTCGAGTCAATTTTAGTTACAGAATTTTTGGTCAAAGTAGAAATCGTATTAATAATTAGCGGAACATTTTGTACCAACCTTTAGAATTTGTATTTTTCCAAAAGCAATTTGGTGTTAAAAAAAGTAGTTCAGATGTTAAGTTTCCATTTCTTCTTTTTTGTAAGAGTGAATTTAATCATACAATGTCATACATAAATAAGGAACTAATAAGATTTCAGTGTTGTTTAGGGTCAATTTGGAGGTTAGGTTTTGAAAGAAGATAAGTGTCCCGTTATCATAATCAGTTGTTCATCAGTTACTCCTGCTTTGGGTAACTCGGAAACTGTATTAGCACGGTTCGAATGATTGGAAATTTTGTTATTTGTGATGTCGAGTCAATTTTAGTTACAGAATTTTTGGTCAAAGTAGAAATCGTATCAATAATCAGCGGAACATTTTGTACCAACCTTTAGAATTTGTATTTTTCCAAAAGGAATTTGGTGTTAAAAAAGTAGTTCAGATGTTAAGTTTCCATTTCTTCTTTTTTGTAAGAGTAAATTTAATTATGCAATAGCATACATAAATAAGGAACTAATAAGATTTTAGTGTTGTTTAGGGTCAATTTGGAGGTTAGGATTTAAAAGAAGATGAAGATAAGTGTCCCGTTATAATTATAAGTTGTTCATCACTTACTTCTGCTTTGGGTAACTGGGAAACTGTATTAGCACGGTTTGAATGATTGGAAACTCTGTTATTTGTGATATCGAGTCCAATTTTAGTTACAAAATTTTTTGTCAACGTAAAAATCATATTAATAACCAGTGGAACATTTTTGTACCAACCTTTAGAATTTGTTATTTTCCAAAAGGATTTTGTTGTTAAAAAAAGTCTTTCAGATGTTATGTTTTCATTTCTTCTTTTTTGTACGAGTAAATTTAATTATGCAATGGGACAAATACCTTCATCTATTATATTTTTTGTTATACATTTGCTGTCTGCCAGTTTTTTCGACCCACCCTATATTGACGCGTAGTGTTTTTTGTGAACTGTTCACAACCCTCTATATACTCAGAAAACATTTTGTGGAAAAGAGGGCGCCACAAGACGCGCTAAATTTGAGGTTAAATTTTTTTTCGACCACTGTAGCTATATACCGATTACGAATATGCCTAAAAACATCATCTGGAACTTCCAGGTTCAATTTCAGTCGACTGCTGGGGAGTCATTTGGGGAGCCCTAAAAATATTTCAAGCCCATGACGCCTATAGGCACTTCAAATCCGGAAGATCACCCGAAAATCACGATTCCAGGATCAATGTTTAGCAAATATTGGACCCCCATGAGGGGGGGCAGGGGGGAGGTGCCCCCATATATTATCGTGAAGGGCTTGACCTGACAAGTTTCCCCATTATATTTATAACCAGGAATTCCAAAAAAAAACTCCAAATTTACTTGTGAATTTTTTCCTGTATATTTCCCCTCATTAACCCCCTTTTCAATGTGTCTATTTACGTGTCGAGTTGTTCTCTTCAAAACGTATTTGGCAGTTTTTCGCTATCGTTTATAGCAAAGAAAGCCCCAAGCCCCAAGTACCAATGACGAAAAAAGTCGGTTTTTAACGACCTCTAGACCCCCCAAGAAGGGGGACAGGAAAGTTTTGTTATATGTTTTTCGAGAGGGTTTGACGTGTTCTCTTACGCTGTGATAATCGTTTCTTGAAATTCGAAAAAAAAAATTTGGCAAAAATACTTTTTAATTTTTCCCTGTATATTTCTTCAAATCAAAAAATCGGTTTATTGGTCCTATGTACAAGTCGCTCGGATAATAAAGAAGACGATTTCCCTTGTGTACATTTTTGGGGAGAGGGGTGGAGAGGGAACGGGGTCATATTTTTTTTTCTTCAGCCGATAATGCCATAGGTGTGCAAACGCTATATTTGATATCTTACAAAGTCTCTGAGATAGCTATAGGGGAGGCGAGGGGGTGGAGGGATACGACTTTTTTCTCCATTTGTTTTCTCTACACGTTGATATAAACAGTTTTTTTTTCACAAAGTTGATGGTTTCAGAGATTCAAATTCTAAATGAGTGTGATGTGGATAAAACGTTCTATTGCATGCGTTTTTTAGATGCATTTTATTCACCGAAGACAATTAAATAATCGTGCAAATTCCCGCGTTTAAACCTTCTTGTGTGTATAAATTACGACATAAACACACTTATGTATTAAAAATCTATCAATATATCATTATTCTAATACTGTCAAACAACATTTTTTCATTGAACCATTTAGTAAAATGAAGTTAAATTCCTATTCGTTTGAATGTAGTAATGGCAACAGTAGCATTAGAAAGTGAAGTAATTGATATTCGTATTTTAAATGAAACTCACTATTTCTATCTTATTCCACAATATAATGAAAACTGTTGAAAATTCTAAAAAAATGAAAATTGTTTCGATGAATAAATATCATCGTCAGAATGACAGAAGTTACATTTCATTTGATGCCTACCTGATGTTTACTAGTTATTTCTGGCTAGACCAAGAAGTGACCTACCTTGTCATTGACTTAATATATGTTAATAGAAAAAAGAAGAAGATGCGATATTACGAATATTGAAGCTAAGATATTATTAGCCCTATGGTGATATCCTGGATATCATTTTTCCAATTAAGATCAGTATAACTGTGCAATGATATAGAAAACCAAACATCAGATACCTGATTCGAGACGCGGTTGGGCAGGCACAAATTATATGCTCTGCTGTTCCATCATCTTCCAAACAAAGACGGGAAATCGGATCCTCTGACAGTCCAAGTCTCTTCAAATGATGATTCAAACGACAGTGGCCTGTTAAAAGGCCTGTTAGGCACCTTAAGTCATGCCTTTTATAGCCTAACATTTGTTTGGATACATTTTTCTAAGGAAGTATGAAAGCCTTTTAATGAACCAATCCTGGTATATTATGCCAGAAGTCTAAAACTCTTCTTGCTGTCCAGGTATTCAGTGTTTGTTTGGCAATACTTGTTGCGATGCCAATTGTAGATTGTAATCCGATAACGACACGAGCGGCATCCTCTCTTGCAAGAGAGTCTGCCTTCTCATTTCCATCCATACCAGAGTGTCCCGGGATCCAGATCAGCGATACCCTGTTGCGTTCTCCTATTGAGGCGAGTCTTTTTTGGCAGTATAAAACCAATTTCGACGTCACACGGTAGAAGCTAAGTGCTTTCAAAGCTGCTTGGTTGGATTTCTCCAAATTCTCCACACATGAAGCAATGGCGTAAATTTCCGCCTGAAATACGGCATAGGATCCTAGAGAGGTTGAAATTTTTGTCCTAGGTCTGCGCTTGTATACACCCGCACCAGAGCCTGAGGGTGTCTTTGAACCATCGGTGTACCAACGAATGTCTGCTATTAAAAGTTCATCCTTACGGAGGACGGTACAAGGCAGATTGTAGTTTACTGTTGGATGCATTCAGAGGTCATTCCCAGAACTCTATGACATTCAGTGTTCGCAAGCATTCTACTTTGCTCTGTATAAGCCTGTTTTGTGCATTTAGAAATATGCACAATTCTATATGCTGTCCATATGTTCTCCTTTTCCAGAAATATATGGAGAGGAGGTAGGTCCAGGAGGATTTCCATGGCTGCTGACAGTGTGATACTGATGATACCAGTAAGAGACATACACGCCTGTTTCTGTATACCAGAGAGCTTTGTTTGGGCCGTTTTCTGAAAAACTTTTGACCACCAAGCAATGGCTTCATATGTGATCATTGGTCTAACAATCATCACATATATCCAATAAATTTGTTAAGGACCCACGCCCCAATATTTTCCACAGATCCTGCGTTCACAAGGATAGTCTGGCCTTATGAGATCCACCAATTTCCTTCTACTAGTGAAGGGAACTATTACATTTTTACCAGGGTTAACAGACATCTGTTCCCTCTGGCACCATCTGTGGACATCGTCCAACGTCTTTTGGAGGATATTATATGCTACCCGGCCCCTGACTTGGCCCTTGCCAGCATGACAAGGTCGTCTGAATACGCTTGCAGTTCCATCCCTCTTCCTACGAGAGTACCAAGCAGGTCATCCATCAAGAGTGACCACATTAGGGGATATAGCACTCCACCCAGCAGGCAGCCCCTTGAAACCTTAAATCTAATGGCCTCATCTCGGAGAGATGTAGTGGCTGTTATATTAGTGGACATAACATATATCCAGCCGGTAATCGTTGGTTCAATGCCCTTTTCAGCCTCAGCCGAACCAATGGAGGCCGGTAGTGCATTGTCAAATGCCCCTTCGATGTCAAGAAAAATATATAATAAAATCCAACACAGCTCATCACTGAACCTAAAAGATTCAGAGCGGAAATCAACCGTCCAATTTAGATCTCGTAATAGTTACTTGTTACGATTATGTTGTAATACTGATAAGAACATTAATGAAATTATCGAGAAAAAACTGTTCACAGTAAAAAAATTGTATAGAAAATATTTATGGACTTTTTTGTTGGAAATCGGACGGTGGAAAGATTGGGCTGTAAGTATGAGAAGAAAAAATGGAACATAGTTTGAAGAAACAATGTGGAACCTAACAAGTAAGCTTTTATAAGCAAAATATTATAAATAGATTAATGTTATGATTGATCCATCCAAAAGGGTTGTGTTTCAACAAGCGCGAGCTGTCCGCGATTATGTACGACGTAACTGCAATCAGTTGCCTGTATACGGAAACACAGTTCAGCAACATTAAGTTCAGTAAAAATGACTTGAATAATAAATTAGTGGGATGAAAACACCCCTGAAGGACTGCAACGGAAATTCTATCACATAGCCGCAGTAAAATTAGCTTGGCGAACATAACCCTGTATTCAGCAAAACTTGCAACAGTGGTTCAGGAATGTTCACAGAATGCAATTTTATTGTAAAAGACAACTACTGCAAAATTTCTCTTGTCAGAATATTTAAAACATTGATGCCAAAAAAGGGCCCAAATATTGAAACCCACAAATTACTTTTCAAAACATATCGTCACTGGAAAGCCGAAAATGATCACGCCCATAGGAAGAAAACGATTAAAAATTGGACCAAATCGTCTGCCGAAAATATTGTCTTGAACATCAAGACAAAAAAATACTAACCGCTCTAAAAAATCGCCCGCGGTTAGTCGATTGACCAGAACGATTTTACAAGAGCTCAAAAAATCACGGATGATAACAATGCCAACTCAATAAAACCCTACTTGAATATTGATGAAGATCAGCATAATTAAATTATTACCAACATGCGCAGTGGAAATAAATCTTCATAAGTTATAGAAACTAACAGGTTTGCATCTTCATTTAACTTTTCTATTTTTTCTGTTGTTAATTACACCTTTCAAATGCATCTTTAAATGAATTAAAATAAAATTTACTGTCTCGACCCTTACTTCGTGGAATTTACTTATATTACTCTTTTGAATGAAACTAACTGTTTATAGATAATTACACAATATATTGAAAAAAGTGTTCAAACTTCTAAGAAATCGACAAATGTTTCGATATTAAATACCACGTCAGAATAACAGAAGTTACATTTAATTTGATGCCTACCTGATGAATAATAATTAATTTTGGCTAGACCAAGAAGTGTGATTGACTTAATATATATTAATAGAAAAAAGAAGAACATATGATAATACAAATAATGTTTTTGTTTTTAATGCATCTTCACCATATTTTATGAGCTGTGGCTTCGTCTTCTTCAGGGGTATTACTGTTCTTTCGTCTCTTTATTATTTATTTCTTTCTTCCATCGTGGTATTTCCTCAAAGTACTCTTCCTATCTTCTTATCATTCATTTTTGAATCAAATTGACTATTCTTTATACCTGTTCATGAACGTTTCTTCAATGCGTTTGCCAGCTATACAAATCTCGTGAATGCAGGTATACGAAATTATCTGAAAGTGTTTAAAGTAAAGAAGTCTGTACGACGCCTGTAGGCTGGGGAAATTATATTTTTGTAAAACAGCTTTTCACACAACAAATAGAATTGAACAAAAAGTTATTAATATTTCAAGCCAAAATTCTTACAACTTATTATCTTCATAAGTTATAGAAACTAACAGGTTTGCATCTTCATTTAACTTTTCTATTTTTTCTGTTGTTAATTACACCTTTCAAATGCATCTTTAAATGAATTAAAATAAAATTTACTGTCTCGACCCTTACTTCGTGGAATTTACTTATATTACTCTTTTAAATGAAACTAACTGTTTATAGATAATTACACAATATATTGAAAAAAGTGTTCAAACTTCTAAGAAATCGACAAATGTTTCGATATTAAATACCACGTCAGAATAACAGAAGTTACATTTAATTTGATGCCTACCTGATGAATAATAATTAATTTTGGCTAGACCAAGAAGTGTGATTGACTTAATATATATTAATAGAAAAAAGAAGAACATATGATAATACAAATATTGAAGCTCACATATTATTAGCCCTTTTAGGATATCTTTTTCCCATTTAAAATCAGAATAACTGTGCCATAATATAGAAAACAGGAGAAACTATATCTGCTGATCTTTACAATTATCACTTAAGAAGACAGTTTAAAAGTGAAGAACTCCCTATATGTATCTGTTCATTGACAGCTTGATATTGACCCAAATAGACAGCATTACATTCTGGACATTTAAGTTTATATATACCAGACTTCCTTAATGGGGATATTTTTGTTATTACATTTAATAATTTTGTACTCACATTAGTTTTTGTTTTAAAAGAAATTGTTGTATTTGTTGCTAAAGATATTATCTTTGAGATATTATTAGAAATATTACGTGCATATGTAATGGTTTTTCTTCAGTTTGTTTAGGAAATATTAGATGTAATGCCACTTTTTCCTTTTTATATTAATTAATTCATTTATCATATGTAATGGATGTTGCTGTTTGTTCAGTTGTATTAATTTTTCTATCAAAATTACATTTGTTCATAGAAACTGAAAAAGCTCTATATATCATTGAATTATATGCTACTAATTTATGTGACATGGAATGATTGGAATGATATCAAATAGTTACATCAGTGTGTGTTGGTTTTCTGAAAATTCAATAATCATGTACATTATTAACTCTTAGAATTTTTTAAATCAAGAAAATTGATAGAGTTATTCTCTACAACTTCTAATGTAAATTCAATTTTTGGGTGTAAGTTATTAATATGGTTGGAAAATACTTCTAATTGTCGTTCGCGACATATAGAACAAGCTAATATGTCACCTACATATCTATACCATAATAAGATATTTTTTAAAATATAACTATCAAGACTTTTCTTTCTAAGCTGCCCATAAAATTAATTATATCTGATATTATTCTTGGATAAATATTTTTATCTTCAAGTAATTTTCTTATGTTAGACATTCTTTAGGAGGAATTTTAATGAACATATTGGTAACATCAAATAAAATGAGTTTAGAGGTATCTTACCGCTTGAATGCTTTTAATTTTTTGATTAGTGCTATTGAATTTTTAATTGAGTATT
This sequence comes from Galeruca laticollis, assembly GCA_963921935.1. Taxonomy (NCBI): domain Eukaryota; kingdom Metazoa; phylum Arthropoda; class Insecta; order Coleoptera; family Chrysomelidae; genus Galeruca; species Galeruca laticollis. The sequence goes on along the minus strand of OY998183.1, from coordinate 15,922,860 downwards.
TATATATATATATATATATATATATATATATATATATATATATATATATATATATATATATATATATATATATATATATTGTCAGGTTTTTCGCAAATATATTATTAGGTGTATTAACATATTGAACTACAAGTCTAATTGGTTTCATTATTTTATGTAATTTAACGGTTCCCTATGATTGTGGACAATGAGGATTTTTATTTACGATGGACTTCTTTTCATAACCACTTAAAAAAGATAACTTGAATTATTAACAATACCTCATTTCCTTCGATATTACCATTCCTCCTAAAGAATGTGTAACACTTATTAGAAAATTACTAGGGAATAAAAATATTAATCCAGGAATAATATCAGATATAATTAATTCATTAGATGTATGTATTAATGAGATATTCCACTTTTGACAATAAGATAACATATTAAAAATGAAGGTTTACCAATGAGAAGCCCTATATCACCAATTTTGGCAAACATTTTTGTGGACAGTTTAGAAAGAAAAATCTTTCAAAGTAATGTTTCACAAAATATTTTATTTTTGTATAGATATGTAGTTGACATAATAGCTTGTTTTATAGGTATTGAACGACAATTAGATGTAAATTTCAACCATATTAATAATTTACACCCAGAAATTAAATGTACATTAGGAGTTGAAGAAAATAACTGAATTAATTTTCTTAATTAAAAATTCAAAGAGATAATAATGTACTTGCTTATTCAATTTACAAAAAACCAACACACACACACTGATGTAAATATTTCATATAATTCCAATCATCCCATGTTATATAAATTAGCAGCATATAATTCGATGATACATAGAGCTTTTTCAGTTCCTATGAATAAATGTAATTTTGATAGAGAAATTAATTTAATTTAACAAATAGCAACATCGTATGGTTATCTATTACATATGATAAATAAATTCATTATTAAAAGAGAGGAAAAAGTGGAATTCCAATTAATAATTCATGGACAAACTAAAGGAGTAAAAATTTATAAAACCATCACATAGTCAGGTAATATTTCTAATAATATTTCAAAAATAATATCTTCAGCAACAAATTCAATAATTTCTTTTAAAACAGAAAGTAATGTGAGTAGAAAATGGGCAAATGTAAAAACAAAAATATCCCCATTGAAGAAGTCTGGTATATATAAACTTAAATGTCCAGAATGTAATGCTGTCAATTTGGGTCAAACCCTTAGAAATTTTGAAATCAGATACAGTGAACACTTTTGAGCATACAGATTAAAGCAACCAGATAAATCCCACTACGCGAAACATCTACTTGACACCAAGCTTTCATTGACATCTAACACAGAATTGGGAGGAAGTACTACATATTTGTGATAAGAATCAAGAACTGGATTTCCTTGAAGAATTGGAAATAAGAAGATACTCAAGAAACCCCCAATATTAAGTCGTCAATGAACAGATAAATCTAGGGAGTTCTCCACTTCCAAACTGTCTTCTTAAGTGATAATTGTAAAGATTAGCACATATTGTTTTCCGAGTTTTCTATACCATTGCACAGTTATACTGATCTTAAATGTGAAAAAGATATCCAGAATATGCCCATAGGGCTTATAATATCTAGTAGGTGTCAAATGAATTGTCACTTCTATCATTCTGACGATGATGTTTAATATCGAAACAATTGTCAATTTCTTAGAATTTTTAACATGTTTTTCAATATATTGTTGAATTATCTAGAAACAGTTAGTTTCATTTAAAACAGTAATTTAAGTAAATTGCTCCATATTTCTTTCTATAATTTCCAAAAAATTTCTATACGACTAATCCTCGAACATTGACAAATGTTTAAAATATTTTTATCAACTTTCTCAAGCTTGGTGGCAACAAGCTTTCGATACCTGTTATTAAATTTTTTCGAACAATTGTCAATGTGACGCAGGGTATTACTACTGATAATATGTTAGATTCAAATATTAGTGTTTTAAATGAAACTTACTGTTAAGATATTATTATTTTTATTTTATTTCCTTTTTTAAAATTAATTAAAAGCAATTCAGCACTTATTAATTACTTATTTATAATGTATATTTTACATAGAAAAAAACATCCTCATACGCACATTATTTTTATTTTGAAACGGATGATAAATTTTTATGAGCAGTGAAATAATTGAAAAAGATCTAACAAAGGTCAAAATAATAATTTTTTGTACTACCAAATTATAATCTATGTAAGTATGGAAAAAAATTGTGAAATACTTAATACCACAGATTTCCACCAACATCATAGTAATTTATTTGATTATTAGATTAAAATCCTCAATTCCTAAAAGATGTTTGATGGTGTTCAAAATGGAAGCATGAATCAACATTTTTTTCAAATAGCAAAATATTCAAAATATGGTTAGCCGCTTAAATAATTTCACTAAATTGATAGTAGGTACCATGCATATTAGGTAGCAGGCACTCTAATAAAAAAAATTATGCTCTTCAAAAATTTAAAAAAAAAATTCAAGTTGAAAATTTCCAGAATTTAACAATGGTTAAAGTACACTGAATATAGTAGAATAATACATAGACTAAAGCATAACGCATCATAGTGTTTGTTGTCACTCTATAGTTAAATAATTACAAATTTCAACTTTGAATTTTTTTTCGAGTTTACCAAGAATGCATCCATTATTTTAAACAGAAGAATTTTATTTCCCTCAAAATTGCCACCCAGAGCAAGTACCACGGTTTGTCTCCCCCCTAGAACCGGACTGTATGTTTTCCTAGTTTTTAATCTCCAAGTTCTGTTAATACATTATGATACTCATTGTTATACTCTGGAAACTATCTGATATTTTTTCGTTTGATTTCATTTTCGTTTCTGTCATTATTTTTTTGGTTGTTAAGATCATTCATAATATAATAAAATTATTTTTTTAATAATTTCACACCCTTTTTCGAAGACAATAGACATGGCATACATTGACACATTATATTCGTATCTCATTCTTTGCGTTTGCTTCAAGGTGAAAATGTATCTACTATTTTGTACACTGTTTTCAGCAGCGCGATGTGTATTTCTTTTTTGTAAATTGCAATTTACCATGCTTCGGTTGTAGCCTCTTATTGTCATATATTTGTTATTAAATGGTAATTTTTTGTTTTTAATGCATCTTCACCATATTTTATGAGCTGTGGCTTCGTCTTCTTCAGGGGTATTACTGTTCTTTCGTCTCTTTATTATTTATTTCTTTCTTCCATCGTGGTATTTCCTCAAAGTACTCTTCCTATCTTCTTATCATTCATTTTTGAATCAAATTGACTATTCTTTATACCTGTTCATGAACGTTTCTTCAATGCGTTTGCCAGCTATACAAATCTCGTGAATGCAGGTATACGAAATTATCTGAAAGTGTTTAAAGTAAAGAAGTCTGTACGACGCCTGTAGGCTGGGGAAATTATATTTTTGTAAAACAGCTTTTCACACAACAAATAGAATTGAACAAAAAGTTATTAATATTTCAAGCCAAAATTCTTACAACTTATTAAGTATACAAAGACCTTCATTAAAAGTTGAACTACGATTATTTAGAAGCAAAAATAACTGAACTATGTAACATACAAAAAATTGCTGAAATTGGAAGTTTATTACAAGTAAACAAATTAACGAAATTTAATCCAATCAAGCTTATTATGTAGGTACTTTGATACCTATAAGTTGATATTCTTGTAGATTTTCAGTAGCTACAACGGTTCAAAAGTTATATGCAAAAAACCGATTTTTGTACTTTCTCTCATTATTTAAACAATGACTGAGACCGAACTCATGGCCACTTTCATATAATATAATTGCCTCGTACCCTCCACAAGAACTTTCTGCAGGAAAAATGCCTCTTAACGTTTTTTGTTGTAAAGAGTCTAATCCGACTGGACTAATTGGTGTATTTACAAATCCTTGAATAATTTGCAGCATTTTCTAAGTCATTTTTGTATACACCAGGTGTACAAAATGCACAGCAAGAATATAAAAGTAAAGGCGAAGCAAGGGACCGTAGCGTGTTGATTATTTTACGTAAAACAAGAAGCATTTTTGTAGTATGAAAACAATAGGCATCAAAAATTACGCAACTATATTAGGTTCTAACTTGGGATCATAGACATTATCAAAAATTGCGAGAATACCTTGGAATTGCAACATTATTATCAACCAACGAAATAACTATAATTTACAGTTATCCTTAATGCAATATGTTTGTTAGTTACTACCGTAATATAAAAATGGTATAAATTAAACTTGAAGGTAAATTTAAAACACTCACGTATTTTCACCACATTAATAAATATAAAAAAATTAAAAAATGGGTATAAAAAAAGAATAGGGACAATATTGAATAAACGGCTTAAGTCAATAAATTAAATTTTGCGTTTTGCTGTTCTGACTCTATTTCTCGTTTCTACCAGACATCTATGAAATTTAATTAAATTACAATACTTATATGAAATTATCTTCATATAAGTTTATCATCTGCTGTATTCAAAGAGACGAAAAGACATTAGAATCTTGATAATAAGTCAAATGTAATCTGTAATTATTAATTTTTTGTCAATTTTCAACCAGTCTTTATTTATATTTTTCTACTCCTGTTTTATAATACACTTATTAAATGATTAAAATCTGTATGATAATGAAGCTCATTATGATACAGATTTTTAAGCCAATAAAATCAAGTTACTTTTAAGTGAAGTGATACTTAATTTGACTGTCAATTTATATTTTAAAAATCACATATATCTGAGTTAATTACCAGTTTATTTTGAAGAATTAAAAAAGAAAATAGATTTATTGCTATTAAATCGAAAATATTTTTACGAGATGGAATTAGGGGGTTTTTGGAGGAAGCAACTGAAAATAAATGTTTTCGAAAGTATGTACTAATTTTAAAAATGACACAATAAATAATTTAGGTATATATAAACAAAGCAGAAAAATTATTATGTTCAAAAGTTTTAAATTTATTTACTGAATTTCCCTTCATTGTTTATTGATAACTATCAATTGAATAATACTTATTAATGAGAGTAGAAAGAACAATGTATGCAACTTTCATGCAACGGCCATTAATACCCTCACATTTTATACACGCGGCTCGTTTCGTATCCCACGACATGATTGTGTATTAATGGATATCATTACATGATCGTTACATGAAATACTATTATATTCCGATGTATCATAATGATATTATTATGGATTTCATTTTTAGTGTTAAAATAACGTACTTCATTAGACTGAGTACTTTAATGAAAAAAATATCCAGGTATACCAAGCAGAAAAATGAAGAATTTATTGACAATAACACAATCTAACGAATAAAATTAAATACTACATTATTGCAATTTGATAAATCAATGTTAGACATAGGCGTCGAAATTGTCCCAATATTCTGGATGTATATTTGTAGATTTTCGGTTTATTGTGCTCCACTTATACCTATAATCATTAAAACTTTCAATTGCAAAGATTTACCATTCACCGCCTCTTGTAAAATCTTTGTAACATTCTCTTTAGTCAATACTTTGGACTTTTTGAGTTTGTGGGAATCTTAACCCCGGTTTGCCTACGGGTGACAAGGTGGCTTTCTTACGTTTCATACACAAATTTGCCCTATTTCTTTTTGTTTCGAGACTTTGCAGTTGCTTCGGTTTACGTAATATTGGTCTTCCACAGAATTTCTGCTTCCGTATTGTTTCATGTTTGCCTTGGCAATAATCTTTGTCTTCTCTTTGTTGTTCTGGAGTATCTCCTTAACACATTGACTGTCATGAGGCACGGGGTCTGTGCCTCCACTGAACGGCAGGTTTTTGTACTGAAGTATATATGTTGTGCCACAAGTACGGATATCCTTCAATTTAGCGAAGCACCTCGTATTGCTATAAAAAGCCCAAAATTCCTATGCAAACTAATTGGGCATGGCACAGTAGGCAAGACGCGAGAAAAAGCCCTCGAAAACTATCTTAAGTTTGGATTTTTTCGTCATAATTGTGTATTGTGGGGTGAAATTTTTCGCACAAAGCCGCAGACTCTTTATTATTGGAAGTTATGGGTATAATATAAAGTAAAAGAACAGTTTGTAATAAAATAAGGTGATCAAGTAAAATAATAGATTTATTTCTGAAAAAAATTCATGAAAATAAAGCTAGTTCACACAAAAACGAGGTCTAAACCAAAATATACAATCTGTTATAAAGTAGAATAATGTTATTATGCTACATAACTTTTATGAGGGTGAAAGAAGCAATCGACACAACATGCTTTCTTGCAAGTAGTGCAAGACCAAGTCGTTCTTGTGGTTTTATTTTGAGCCACTTTTCGTTCAAACTCTGCACTAAATTTCTCGTAACATACTGTCCAACGCAACCGCTTCCCAGTTTGCTTTGTATTGTGTCAGTTCTGAATACACCGCATGGGCGTTTACCAGGGTAATTCCCAAAATCTTTTCGACTGCCAGTTTCCGGTACCATTTTATACCGCGCCTGAGTGGGGTGTTATAGGCTTTCTGTTGATCTCAGAGATCTATATAAACCTTGGAGTTATTATAATCAACGATTAGCGCCGGTTTTTTTTCTGTCAGCAACTGTTCGACTTGTCATAGCTCTCATTTGATCTAGATGCTTTGTACTGAGAGCCAAATATCTCTCTTATCTCTCCACTTTAGCATAACGATTCCGGGATCAATAAATCGAGCAATACATTCCCCTTCCTTATTTTTGCTTTTTGTACTGCCAGACTGTTATGTTTTCGTCTGTTCCTTAGTGTTCGAGCTAAATCAGTTTTCTTCTCAAGCTGCAGATTTGCTAGATTCACGCTGGTGTAGTAATTATCAACATATAATGTTCTACCAGAGTTTAGGAGTGGTTCCATCAAGTCCAAAACAACTTGTTCTGAGGAGGATTGCGGTTGTTTATTTAGCTCAGTTTGTCCACAATATACTGAAAAATTGTAAGTGTATCCATATTTGATGCACAATTTATAGACTTTTGTAACAAATTTGTGTCTTTTATTTATGAAATATTGACGAAAGCTGAGTCGTCCTCGAAAAGGTACCAAGTTTTCATCAATACATACGTTTTCTGGCGGTACTTCAGCATATTTATATCTTGCGGTCAGCATATCTAGCATCGGTCTTATTTTGCGAAGCTTATCGACAACTCCTTCTGGGAGTTCCTTATTGTCGCAGAAATGTAACGTGCGTAACAGTAACTAAAACCTGTTTCTACTCATATACTTGCAAATACCATTTTGGTAAATTTCTTCTTTAGACCAGTAGTTTGTAATTGAAGGAAATCGGTATAAGCCCATCCACAGTAAAATTGCAAAAATAACTCTATCTCATCGTCGCTGGTATCAGTCCATTTATGTAAGCGAGATTTTGGTTTGTTAGTTTTTTCTATTAGTTGGGCTGCGTATCTATTGGTCTCAATAACAATGTGATGTAAGATTTCAGGTGTAAAAAACAATCGAAAAAACCCGTACGAACTTTTGCTGAAGTATGGTTCCACTAAATCGGGATTTATTCCTACTGTAGTTACCGTAAAATCAAATGTCTTCAAGCTTGTTGATGCTGTGATTGGTCTCCACTCTATTTTTTCGTCCTCTGTTGCCTCTTTTCCTGAGCTGTTCGATGCTATCTGGTAATGCCTTGATTCACTACTTCTTTTATGACATGATCAACAGTATTCGCTTCATTTTCATCGTCGGACTTGTCTGTCAAAAGGAATATGTTAGACACACATGTATCTACTTATGGCTGTGTTTAAGGTGTTGTTTGATTTATTCCCACGAGGAGTTGTAGTAATGTCGGAACACGAAGCTTCCTAATTCCGAAGAGGTGCAAGTTGAAAATGACAAAAATCTGAAGAAGAAATACAATATTTGAGCATTTTGACATAGAACCATGAAATCCGTTAGTTTGCGATAATACAATTGAAATTTCATTACAAAAATTTTGTTACATGTGAAGTAACATAGTATTATGTATTATACCTGGGAAAGATGAAATTGGAACACACGCAACCGGTTCGCCCTTTGACTTTAAATTTTTTATATCTTGTCTCTGCTTTTTTTAGGGTTTCCTCACATTCACTATCACTTTCACTTCCTGGTAAATAATCATCGAACCACTGGCGGCGAACGGATTTTCCTCTTCGTCCGACATTATGTTGTTCCATATTTTTTGGATACGTTCTTGCTGTTTTTCGTAACTCATTTCGACGCACTGTCCGCCCAATCACCTCAATTGTACGTTCTGTGCCGCGAGGTACCAACGCTGTGCCACATTATTTTGGTAAAAATGCTGAAACCATAACAGCTATGATAATTTTGAAAATACAAATAAAATTATTAGTGTTTTTAAAAACACTAATATGAGCATATTCCACGAAGTAAGGGTCTAGACAGTCAATTTCATTAAATAAAATTACATTGAAATCTGGGCAAAACAAAATTTGGCACAGGGGGACCAAATTTTTTCTTTTCATGGCGGCAGACAACGCGTTAAGGGGTATATCATTTTCCATTCTGTTGACGTGTCCACTTCAACTGTGGCCTCTATATTTTCCTTAATAACAGTTCGGGTTCAATTCTTCCCTGATGTCTCGATTTCTTGTTCTATCCTTTCTAGTTACTCCTATCACTTTACGTAATTACTAATTTGATAGTATATCGTTTTATAAACCTTTAGCTTCGTTTGTTTGGATACCCCTTTCCTACCCAGAAATTTTTTATTTTAACTGTAGTATACTATTACTGCCGCAATTATCCTTTCGTTTATTTCTGTTTCTTGTTTTCCGTTACTTTGTAATTGTATTCCTAAATATCTATAAACTTGTTTCAACTTGTTCTAGTTAAGTTCCTTCTATTTATAGATTTAAGCGTTTCTCTTCTTTTCCTATCACTATTACCTTAATTTTTTTTCTATATTTATATGCATATTACAAATTTTCAGAGACTCTTTCAATGCCAATACATTATGTTGTAGATTCCTCTCGTCCTTTGCGAAGATAACTAAATCATCCGCAAAACACACTCCAATATGTTCATAGTCCATATTTTTGAATACTACGTGTATCCTCTTTCCCTTTTCTTTAAGTTCTTCCAGTACTTCGTCAATTACCATGATAAATAGTACATGACTCAATACTACCCCTTGTCTTAGACCCTCCGTTGTTATAAATTCTGCAGATTGCTCATTGCCTTTCCTTATATCTGCCACTTCATCTGCTAGAAAGTGGCTGATAGCACTATGCACAGGTACTTAACTCTTAAGATTTATCATAAATCTAAACGTTTTAATGAATTTGTATACAAGATGTATGTGATAGTCAACTCGCTATGTCATTTCATTTTATTGTAAATTTTATGTCTTCAACGATTGATACGATTTATCATGGATTTGGTTTTTCGTGACCCTCGACAAGGAAGCACTGATGATGACTTATAGTCGAAAGCGATGGGCTGATTATTATTAAACCTTATACAAGAATTTTCTTTTTAAATTCTTTCATTATATCATTTCTAGTTGTTTTATAGATACACCAAATATTGTTTAGTAATTTCTTTCCAACATATCTTTGTCGCCAGCTTTGCCAAACTAAAATTCTTGGGATGTTATCAAATGCTTTCTGTATACTTGTTCATCTGGTGAATGCTTTGTCTCTATAATTTGCCGAATTGTAAATATGTGGTCATGGGTACTTCTTCTTTTTCTGAAGCCGCTATGTGACTGTTCCAACTGATGTTCTATTGTCTCCCGTTGTCAATTTTCCAAAATTATTTCATGAACTTTCATTACCATACTTAGTGAACGTGCGGAGCCGGAGGGGACTTAGTACATTCCCGTCGACTTCCGTCTGTGTGACCATTTTACTAATCGGACAAACTGGAATGGGTTCTTTTTATTGGCTTTTTTTCGAAACGTGGTCTTCGGATACGTTGACATCGAATGAAACTAAGAAGTGAAGATATTCTCAGTTTTATTTACACAACAAATTATTTCCCTTGCACATCATCCGGTAACAGTTTTATAAATAACGAACTTAACTTAATTTGATTTGAATTTGCAATACGCTTTTATTGAGAAGCATTGAATACTTAATACTGAATAGATACTTGTTACTTGACAGTTAATAGTGTAGTTACTTGAGACTGAATAGATGTTAGTTAAGTTGCTGTATAGATGTAAAACGGATCTAAAGATATAACTTACCTCCGAAGTTGTCCCTTAAATTCAAAATTTTCAGAGGGTGTCGCTTCATCAATGTTAGTGAGGATTGGAGAAAGTGCTTCTCACCGATTGGTTGTTAGCAAGCAGGTATATACAATATTTAAAGATTAATAATAGGCGACAAATGTCGTAAATGTACAAAAGATAAGGTATTCCAAATTTCAATTGAAATTCACAATCCAGCAAAATTACAAGATACAATGAAAACGCAATAAACTATAAAATTATACACATGTTGAGTTCACATAAATGGTACGTGAATATTTCACGAAACTGTTTAACAAGTGTAACAATGAACTTGTTATTCTTAACATCGCATGTTTAAAATATTCTGTTACCAAAATACACGATAATAATATCAAGAAAAGGGTTATGCTAAATTTTTCTATTACAACGACTAAATTCTACGAGGATGTGAAAACAATATTTTCTATTAAGTAGCGTGTAAATCGTGAGTTATTATATGAATGTACCCATACGCATCGAATACCATTAAGGGATCTAACGTTACATGATTTGCGTTGAAGACGTGACCCTCTAATCTTTTGCCCAGTATTTACTAACGAAAATAATGAGTATAACCTGACTTAAAATGATATTTATGTTCACGAGAGACAAATTTGTCAGGATATTGAGGATATCGTGACAATTTCAAACACAAGACGAGAGAAGTGGGCAAAGGATTTTGGGAAAGATATAAAGTATGGAAAGGTCTGACCTTTTTCGTGCGAGATCATGATGAATGCCGCTTGGCTCGAGTGAATCGTGGTTGAAACTGGTAGACTGGAACCATCTACGCTCGAAGGTCTATCAATATGTTGGGGGTTTTCCTGTTGATTGAGGGAGATACCACTCGTGAATAGTTAATTTAATATTCTTATTGAGGAAAACACGTAGATACTTTGAAATTCCAACCATACATCTTTCAGATATTTCTGCATCCGCACATATAACCGATGTATTTGCCGACGCGAATATTCTCTTTCACCATATATGCAACACTGCGTCCGATTTTGATTTTAATACCGTCTACTGTGGCCTGCGTGTCGTACCGACGTTTCATTCTGTCGCCTTCTTAAATATTGTTTCTACTCTGTTGATGATTACATTGTGCATTGTCAAGGTAATCTCAACACCGTATCTCTGCTGTGACATTTTACTCTGTTTTTATCTTAAGATATATTTTGTATACTTCTTTTGTATGTATTTTTTTTTGACGTGCTACAAACATTTTATTGTAAAGTAGTTAATAAATATCTATCTATCTATCTATAATATGTGCAAAGGCCAAGGAAGATCCTAATTTGATGTTTGTCGGTTAGTTGCTGAATGGAAGCAATTTTCTCTGGATCCAACAGCACTCCTTCATTGCTCACTATATGACCTACATAGTTGACTCGGTTTTGAAACAGCTGAAATTTCTTCGGGTTTAAAATGAGCTGGGCAGCTTGGAGTCGTTTGAATACGTCTTCCAAATTCTTCAGGTGTTCGTCAAATGTCTTTTCCAGTACTACGATGTCGTCTAAATAGACCAGGCATGTCTTCCAAGACAACCCTCTCAAGACATTTTCCATGAGTCTTTCAAATGTCGCAAGCGCATTCCAGAGCCCGATTGGCATGACGTTGAATTGCTATAGTCCAGATCCGGTGGTAAAAGCAGTCTCCTCTTTGTATTTTGGGTCCATTTCTAGTTGCCAATAACCAAACATCAGGTTCAAGGTGGAGAACAGTTTGCTACCGGCCAAAGGATCTAACGTATCGTCGATTCGAGTCAGAGGATAGCTGTCTTTCTTCGTCACGTTTTTTAGCTGGCGATAGTCCACGCAGAATCTCGTAGTTCCATCCTATTTCTTGACAAGCACTACTAGAGACACCGAAAGACTAGTAGATGATTCTATTATTATTTCTTCTGCGATCTCTCGAATTATTCTTTCAGCTTCCTCTCTGTTTGCTCGTGGTAGTCTCCGTTCAGATTGTCTAATTGGCTTGGCATCACCAGTATCGATTTCCTCCTTTTGGTACGAATAGGTTTCGATACTGCAAGACAAATTATCCCATTCTCTGTTTTTCAGCTCGATTCAAAGATTGACCAGCTACTGATAACATTTGTTCGAATCTGGCATTAGAATTGTCAGTGGTCGTTGTTTGACGGACTATAGACGTCACTGGTACGCAGGATCCAATCTTGGTTTCCTTCATGATAATAATTGGGTAATAGTTCACGTTTATCAACCGTACTGGTATCCCCTTCGAAGACGTAACCAATCCTTTTCCAATTAGTACTCCTTTGCCAACTTCTTCGTCGTGGTTCCTTGGCTGCATCATAACCGGTGTACCTTCCTCCATGATTCCCTGTAGCCGCGCTACTATCATGGTTTCGCTTCGTGCAAGTACAACGGTATCTTCCTGAATAGCTTCCAACACCGTGCTGCCTTCATATAGATGAAGGAATACCACTTCGGAACCCACTTTAATAGTTCTGTTTCTAAAGTCCAGTCGGATTCATTACGTCCATTCCCAGAATCACGTCTTCTTCAATGTCATCTACGATTACCGTATACGTGAACTTTTCTGCACCAATTCCCAATTGGACTTGTGTCCCACCGTGAACGTGAGTACTCTCACTTGTGGCGGTCGGCAGTCGCAGTCTTGTTGGTGAAAGCTTCTTCTTGGAGTTTATCATTTCTGGTCGTATAATGGTTCTAGTTGCTTCAGTGTTTACCAGCAGAGTATATCTTTTGCCATTCACTTGGTCATCTACATATACACTGTCGTTGCGACATCTGAGTGAAGCTATTAGTATGAGACGGTCTTTGGAACGATCAGAGGTCGGTGCTGCCCCCTCATAGCGGGCCCGTTCTAGTTTTCCTGTTGCTGGGGTTCTTGGTTCGCAGGGGTCATGGAGCGCTTACACGAACTACGTACATGCCCTAGCTCGCCACAATTCCAGCATCTGATCTTTCTCGACTTCTTGTCCATCTTACTTTTTATTAAACTGACGAACTGGTCAAACCTATCTTCATCGTCTTCTTCTCGGATGGTATCAACTTAGTTAAAATCCGAATAACTTTGTTAAAATCCGAAGCCTTCGTTGCTGCTTCATATTCCAAAGGAGCTGTCAATGCGTCAACTAATGTTTTGAGATTGGCTAAACGAAGTGTCCTCTGCATATCGCGGTCACGTAAGCCATCAATAATGGCCTGGATGCCCAGACATTCCATCATGTTCTCTGGTGCTGATGGATAAGCAAATCTAACAATCTAACGAGTCGGACCATATCCACTTCATACTCTTGAAGGGCTTCGTCACGTTTCTGCCTTCGGTTCTTCAGCTGGGACTGGTACAAATGTTCTAGATGTTCGTGACCGTATCGCATGTCCAACCTCTTCTTCAGCTGCTCGAAGTCATCCGTTTGTTGCAGGGGTATCGTCTCGAGTACATCTAATGCATCTCCCCTAACCGCGATAGTTAAGTTCACTGCTTTCTCTTTATCGGACCAATTATTCACTCTAGCGGCTGCTTCAAACTGTTTCACATGGTTGGTCCACGATGTCTTTCCGTCGAACGTTGGAGGCTTGACTCTTGCAAAACTGCCAATCTCTTCTAACTTAGGGTGTGTTTCTGGCCTGCAAGGTTTTGTTTGAGCGGTCCTCTTTTATTCCGCTGGCGTGTCTTGAATTCTTATATCTATTATCTCTCTTTCTAACTCCTTGATTTTCTCGTCCATCGTTGTCCTTTCATCCTCAATCTTCTCGTCCATCGTTGTCATCTTATTCTCGATTTTCTCGTCCATCGTCGTTATCCTATTCTCGATATTCAATTTTAGGGACGAAATTTTATTTCCGTCGTCAGCAGAGATGTCATTTTTCAATGATAATATATCGGCAGAAATATCATTCTTTATTGCAGAAATATCGTTTTTCACATTAGTTAAAATCTTCTCTTCCATGGCAGAAATATCGTTCATCAGTGCAGAAAAATCATTCTTCATATCAGAAATTGACGAGATTAAGGTGGAAGCCTCATCTTCGAATAAGAATGTTTCTGGATCCAAGCCTTTACTTTCCAGAGCCATTTTGAGTCTTTCTATTAATTCGCTATTCTTACCGGACGTTTCCAACTCGCGGTTTTCCAATTCCGCCTTTAATTCCGTCACTTTTAGGTTACTTAGTCTCTTAGCCATTTTCGCGTAACTATTTATTTATATTATCCCACTTCTGACACCAATGTAATGTTTTTCTTATTTATTTAAAACAGTTTATCCTGACGGGTGGGATAAATTTATACACACCGTAGGTTCACTTACTTAATCTATTTATTCACTACACTATTCACTAATTTATATTATATACACAGTATATTCACTTACATTTTTTTATATAAATATTTCACTACTTATAATATTTACTTGTTTGCTGTTTATATCACTTTATAAACTAATTTCTCTCGCTGGTCGGTCCTTTATATATAAGTAGCCTTTTTTTCCAGATAATTCTATTTTGCGGCTTACACAAAACAATCGCCTTTCGGGATATTTCTCGAATGCCGGCTCATTCCTCAAAAGATCTTCGAAGAACATGTCTATAAAAACGGTCACAAAAAATGTCAATAGACCTTCTCAGAATTCGGCGCGCTCGCCATTTTTTTACTCCGTTAACATAAGGTTACAGGACCGTACTTAGTATCTACTTCGGTGTACGAGTTCGTAACAATACACAGAGTATTAAACCCCAAATATACAATGTACTTTTCTTAAATATAACTTAAAAATAATTCACATTCTCAAACAACGTTCCTATAATAAACTTTTGTTAACCGATTTTGCCATTCGCGTCCCTGCAAATTTTTATGTTGTGTATTTCCAATAGTAACATTATTCCGCGATAATTGTTACAGTCACTACCTTCTCCTTTTTTAAATAATGGTATTTTGTCTTCTTTCCATACTCTATTAAACATTTTCGTTATCAATTGAAGTCCTTTTTCTCCAAGGTTGTGTGATATTTCAGTTGTGTATTGTCATGCCCTGCAACCTTCCCTCTTTTAAGTGTTTTATAAAACCATTCAGGTAACTAAATTTACTTAAGTCAATATTTTTAATAATTACCGACGTATTATTCAAGTATTGATCCAGTAGCTACACAATTAGTTGGATTTTTAATTTCTGGGGTAGACCATTCATTCTACAATACTTGATAAACTTTTAAATATAATTAACTTGGACAATGATATGAGATTATACGCAAACAATTCCATTGTTGTTACACACATTACTGAAATTATGCTATGTTTACATCTCTTACTCAAATGTAACAAGAAATTTATATTTTAAACAAATCGTTGGAATATATAATTTTGCATGACATTCGGATCATAAACAATCATTATCTCACACGCTGGTCTGATAATATTTTTGGCTAGTACCTACGCTAGTATAGTTGGCGCAAAACATATAGTGTAGGAATGTAATGGTATATCCTTTTCAAGTTAAGTTGCGGAGCTAGACTCTGAAAGGTACTAACATTTTGTTTACTTGCCAATATTTATAAGGTATTTGGTGTAACGTAATTGTTGAAAGGGTGTTCGGTTTAAACGGGGTACCAGACGTGAACTAAGCCCTTTTTGTATCTCATTCCATGAAAAAATAACAAAAAATAAATAAATTTTATAACAATTAATAAAACAATCCCTCTCAATATACTTTTCTGCCAGTCTTCTTTGGTAATATTATCTACTTCTCTTTCAATCAGATCGACGACTTTCGTATCAAATTTAGGAAATGTATTGTTACGCCGAATACTTTGTTTTAATTGCGCCTAAATTAACTCGATGGGATTGAAAATACAAAAATAAGGAGGAAGTTTCGAAATAGAGTGTCCAATCTTCTCAGCAATACTTTCTGGGGCGTATAATTTCTTAAATTTCTTTGTCTTTAAAACTCCAATCAGTTGTTGTTTTGTATACGAATCTTCAAAGAAAAAATTATTATCCATTAAAAAAATTGTATTTCGGCCTTCTTGTCGCTTTTATTTGGTATTAAATTGAGCTGTCGTGAATGATTAGAAGCGTTGTCAAGAACTACAACACTATTTGGCTCTAAGTTTGGGATCAATGTGAATTCAAACCATTTTTCAACAATACTAGCCATTTTTTTCTTACATATTTTTAAGGCATTTGGAATCCATCCTTCATTTCCACCGCAACGCACAATAATAAGTCCTTTGTTTGCAGACATTGTTGGCATACAAATTTTCATCCTTTCTTAACCGTGTCGTGTGTATCATACCAAGTTTCGTCCAAATAGACAATTGGCCGGTTTTCATCTCTACACTTAGTTACTTGTTCCAAGTATGTCTACCGCATATCTACTATTCTTCTGCTTTCTTTGACTGTTTGACGTTTAATAATCGTTTTGAATTTGAAACGCAATTTTTAATTTCTGATGATTTTATTACAGACACATCTGAATGCTTGACCAATCCCTTATCACATCGCTTATTGCGTTCATAAGGCCCATTCTTGGTTATTTTACGTATAGTTGACAGGGGAACTTCTGTTGAATCAGATACTGCTTGCATTAATTCTGTTTCTTCATCGTAACAAACTTTTCCTGTAGATTCTCATACACATTCAAACATATTTCCTGTACTTCTAATTTTAAATGACGTCGAATCCTGTTTTCACCTTGATCACAATTATTTACATTTTCGATGTTGTTACACACGATATTTTCCACCGAACTCGATATTTCCCAAGGACGCCACATTGTAAATATTTAATTTTTAACTAAAAATATAATTGCTATATAATAAATATGTTTACTTACACAAAATCCTCAGAAAAATGCTCTTTATTAATGTCAGCCTACCAACTAAAGAGTGAGTGTGGTTTATCTATGATGAACACCTGTTGTGTTCGAAAAATTGCCGTCTCAAAAATAATAAGTTATTTGAAATTAAAATTCCTAATTCTTCTTAATAAAACGATATATACGGTACTGTTAATTGTCTGGTGTTATGTTTAAGATATTTTTAAATATATATAGGTTAATACTGTTCAAAGGAATGCATTTTGTTCTACACATTAACGCTGAGTATCTTAAGAAGTAGATTGGCGCTTCATAATTGCTGGTTAAAAATAACCGTTGGACAGTCGATAAATGTATTTAATAATTATAAAATTATTAAATACATGATAACGATTGTTAGTTGAAATTATAATATTAAATGAATATATCATCAAATAAGCATTTTGAATTATAATATTGACTGGAATATGACGGTATTCAAATCTAACGATAAGCCGAAACTTTGATGTTCGCAGTTTATCTCTTTCGTCAACTATATCATAATGATCGCTATTATGATCCTCATAACATAAATATCTTCAGAAAGAAGCAGGAAATACGAAGCTGGAATATCGAGTATTTATATGACGTACTAACAGACACCATTTGAATTTTATAGCATCATCAATCACAGAAATAACTTGTCAAAAAGAACAGAAGAAAGAGCGTTATACAGTGTTAGGAAAATTCTGAGGGCACATATGTTTTATCGTCAATGTGTTAGAAAGAGACATATTCATATAAATTCAGTGTATTTTTCTTTTTCGCTAACAGGATATCATAAAGTGGAAAACGTCTGGTAGGCACCGCTCTCGAGAGGCGTTTCCATAACGTCAATGTATTACAAATTCTGTCTACATACGAACTAGATAACAGAAGCAGTGTTGCCAATTTTCATTGTTGTATATTTATATTAATTGTAAAATCCATTGTTCCAACTTGAGAACTAAGTATATGAAGCTTTTAATTATGATAATTCAAGAGGTTGTAACGGATCAAGATAATTAATCCCATCTATTTGTTGAACATTTTATTGTAATGCTAGAAATCGGTCTAGTTTTCAGTTTGAAGGCGGTTAAAACCTTTACTTTTTTGAGATTTGGCTACGTGAAATTTGTCTCTGAACATCTGGGGTTTGAATGTATTATCAAAATAATTTAGTATTTTACGTTTGCAAATGAGAAACAAATTCTCTGTGTAAACACACACAGTACAAATTAAAACACGCTATGATAATAAACTTACATAACATCAAATTCTAATGAAAGCACCTACTATTTTTAAATATAAGTAATGTTCGGATAGGTAATAAATTAGAAAATAAAAATAAAATTTCTTAATTCTTCAATGATTTTAAATCGAATGTTCGAATAAACCCCCGTAGTGAGCTAAAAAGCAACATTGAGGACGTACCCAGTCAGTACCCAGATGTACAGATAAACATCCTCAAGAGGCGCACGCGCGATTCGTATTCGTCTGATATAATAATCGACGCAGCCTCACTATTGTCTTTCTCTAACACACTGGTAATGCCATGTGACCCTTACATTTTCCCGTTGACTATGAGAGAATTATCGTTTTACTTTGAAATTTAGAGGAGAACGGTTTCGCTTAAAAACAAAAAGGAATATTTTAACGTCTAGATTGAAAATGAAGAGAGGGGATAGATAAAAATAGAAGGATTACGGCTGTAGACGAAATCGTTTTATCGGGAGCGTAAAGAATTACAGGGGGTTTAATATGGAGATATTTTTGTGAATAGAATACATTTATAATACAAATATTAGCATACGACTTATTCCGCATGTTATGATACCCTATTAAAGAAAATGTTGATACACTGAATATACTTGTTTCTTACTTGCACTCTCATATCGACGAATGTATTTTTTTTAGCTTTTCGCCGTTGATTGGTATAAGTTATCAACCAACGCTATCCTCCAGTGATTTTTTAATGGCATATTATATCATCCAGTATAATTCCATAAATTGTTGATGCTTATTGCCATTAGTTGAGAATGTTGTTTGATAAAACGGCTCATTGAATAATATTAATACGTAAATTTCCAAAGCTCTGATAGTTGGGGGAGCATTTTTTTTCATATTATAGATACACTTATTCCAAATACTTACTAGGTAGGTTTTAATTTATTGTTCAAATCATAGCGTATACTAACCGAACTAATATAGTGAATTATATTATTACTTCTGAATTATTTCTTTGTAAATTAATCTGGTTGTTATAATGAAGGGGAAAACGAAAATAATGTTGATTTTTTTATTGTTCATTGCATTAAGCTATTACTTTAGTACAGTCTTATTATTTCTCAATTGATAAACTAAACTGTCCACATTACACATCTGTATTTCTAACCTTAACTTCTTTAATTGCAAAATTATACATAATGAGTATAATGAGTTGTTGTTTATACAACATTTTGCTGTGGTAAACTGGCTAGTAATAGCCTGAATGCATTTCTTGTTTATTGATAACTGGATGTAAATGCCTACCAGACATATGTTTAGGTCTACTGCACGTTTTACACTTTATGATATCCTGTTAGCGAAAAAGAATAATATACTGAATTTATACATATTTGTCTCTTTCTAACACATAGACGATAAAACATATGTGCCCTCAGAATTTTCCTAACACTGTATACGTAACATAGTATTGTCAAAAATTTACCGGTCATCGGTCAATTAAACAGAAAATACGTTTCCGTCCCAATTTATTTTATAATATACTACATACCAATGAATAATCAAGCAACAACACATTTTAAAGCGAATTTTGATGAATGGATTGCAGTATTCGCGGATAATTTTCCTTTACGTTTTATATTGACTGAAAATGGGTATATTGAAGTGGTAATTTGAGTTCTGGAAAGTCGACTAGAGTCATATCAGTAAAATACATATTACATTCAAAACATAGTATTTTCTATATTTATATATATATATATATATATATATATATATTTATATATATACATATATATATATATATATATATATATATATATATATATATATATATATATATAAAACGGATTTTTTCACAGCTGTTGCCGTTTCTCCGTCCCCAATTTCCATGTTTTCCTATCAAAAACCTTGTCCTCGTGGTAATCGCTTGATCAATGTCATCTCGCCAGCTCCTTCTTGGCCGACCCCTCTTTCTTTGCTCCGGTGCTATCCATTCCAGAACCTTCCTGGGCCATCTGTCAGAGCTCATCCGTTTTACGTGTCCGAACCAAGTCAGCTGTCTTTTCTCTATGTTTTCATATATATTTCTATCCATTTGCATTTTCATTCGAATGTCGTCATTCCTGACTCTTTCAAGCCTTGATCGTCCGCAACTCCTTCTTAAGAAATCCATTTCGGTTGCCATGAGTTTATTTTTGTTGACCTTGGTAACATCCCATATTTCCGAACCGTAAAGGGTTACACTTTGGACTAGGCTACTATATACATGCTTCTTTGTGGCTATTGTAATTTTTCTATTCCAGAGAAGAGAGTTTAGCGTTCTTGTTACTGCTCTACCTTTATTGATTCTTTCTTGGATCCCGTTTTCACTATTCCCTTTTTATTGAATATTATACTTACTATGTTTAACTCCTTTTATTGTGCGGTGTCCAGGATTAGACCATTTACCTCTTCATTGCCTATTATAAGGTATTCGCATTTCGCGAGGTTCATCTGAAGGCCTGCCATCTCGTACTCTTCTTTTAGTTTTCTGACTATGTAATTGAGATCATCTTCGTCTTCAGCTATTACTATCTGGTCATCTGCGAAGACCAACGTAAATAATGTGTCATCTCCTATATTTAGGCCCATGGTTATACATTTTTATACGCATTTCACAAGAGCTCTATCTAGATAGATTTTAAAAAGTGTAGGAGATAAACAACAGCCTTGTCTTAATCCTTTTGTCGTATTGAAAGATGTGGTTATCTTATTTTCTATTTCAATTTTTGTGGAGTTATTCTGATAATAGTTCTGTGTAGCCCGAATAAAATTTTTATTGATCTCCACTTTCTCCATCTCCTTCCATAGTCTTGAGACGGGTACGCTGTCATATGCTTTTTCTAGATCTGTGAGAGTCTCTCGGTTTCGTTGCACTCTCTTCTCTAAGGTTATTTTAAGGGTGAAAGCATTGTCCACAGTCGATTGTCCTGCTCGAAAACTTGCTTGCTCTTCAGGCTGTTTCTCCATGATCTTCTCTTTGATTAGGTTTCTTAGTATTTTTGAGTATATACTGCATATTGTTGGTATTACAGCGACTCCTTTATAATTCCTGAGACCGTTTTTTAAACCTTTTTCATGAATAGGAGATGTATGAGACTCTCTCCATTCTTTAGGTATAGTATCTCCATTTAGACATCTTTCAAAGAGGCTTCGAAACATTTCTAATAGTTTTGATGGACCGTATCTGATCAACTCAGGATATATTCCACCGGGGCCAGAAGATTTTTTTAGTTTCGTTCATCTTCTTGCTTCCCTTACGTGCTCAATAGTTAACTGGATATTTCCATCTAAAATAGTGGGTTCTTCTTCATCCAGAAATTCTTTTCTTGTTTCGGTAAGTAACTGTCGAAAGTGCTGTAGCCATTGTTCATCTGATATGTTGTTTAGCACGGTGTTTGTCTTGTTTGTTGTTCTTATTGATTTGATCGTTTTCCAGGCTTCCGAGCTTCTTGTGCCTCCCATTTGACTGGTCGATGTTTTCCCATGCGCTGTTTTTTTTCTTATTACTTCCTGTTCCACTTTCCTGTTCATTCTCCTGTACTGTGTTCTAGTTTCGTCGTCTTGGTTTTGTAGTAGTTTTTTATACATTTCTTTCTTCAGTTTGATCTTTTCTTCAATCTCTCTGTCACACCAATATGTCTTTTTTGTCTTTTGGACCTCTCGTCCGAAAGTTTCTTCTGCAGCTTCCTTAATGCATGATTTTATATGTTCATACTCTTCCTCGATGGTTCTCTCTGCTTCAGTTAGTTTTTGTTCCAGTTTTCAGGAGTATAGTAAGCGAGTACTCTCATTTTCTAAGGCGACAAAGTTGTATCGGGGGTAATCGATTTTGGATCTATCATTCTGTGTGTCTTCCTGAAGTGTTCCTGCAAATGGTATGTATATTTTGGCCATAACTAAGCGGTGGTCGGATCCACAGTCTGCTCCTCTACTCATTTCTACATTCTGTATCCTTAAGGTACTCTGTTGTTTTATTAATAGGTGATCTATGATTGATTTCAATCCTCTCGTGTGTTGATACCACGTGTATTTGTGGATATCTTTGTGCGCAAAAAAAAACCATTTATTATCTTTAGGTCATATTGTTGGCATACGTTCATTAGTCGTTGACCGTTATCGTTAACCACGTCTTCACCGTGCATTCCCACTATTCGACTGTTTTTCTGCTTCCCCACTCTAGCATTGAGATCTGCTCCAATTATTAATTCGTGTGTGTTTGGGATTTGGCCTAAAATTGTGTTCAGGTTTTCTTCAAAGTCGTTTTTGGCTTGTATTGTGGCATCGTCGCCTAGGGCATATATTCCTAGAATCGTTATAATTTTTTCCTTCAAATGTATCGTCATTTTTATAAAACATTCATTGATGGGTTCCCAAGATTTGATCCGTCTCTGGTACTTTTTATGTATAAAAATGGATACCCCAGCTTTAGCTCGTTGGTCTTTTCCTACACCTGAGAAGAGGTGTATATAGTCCCTAATATTTTCACTCCCACTTCCTTTTTTCTTTGTTTTTGAAATAATGGCAATATCAATTTTCCTTCCCACGAGTTCAAGTATTATTTCCTGTAATTTGTTCTGAATTCCTTGTATGTTCCATATTCCAAAATGCATGATCCTTTTGCGTCGCTGTTTTCGTATTCCGTCATTTCCGTCCATTGTCCGAGGCATTCCATGTTTGGGGTTTTTAGCAGTACGTTTGTTTTATGAGTGTAAAGTTGCTAGCCCTACGACTTAACCCCCATCCTTGGAGGACCGGGCATCTTAGTCTGGCTCTTCACCTTCGACCTGTCCGGCTTGGGTGACCCTGCTGGTAGCTACGCTACCGCCGGCATAGCTCTCAGGTTCATTACAGCACGCAAGCTCCCCCACCCGGCATTTCTGCCTTCGTCAAGGTGGAGATGCTTCGGGGGAGTGGTATTTTCTTTCCAATAATAAACAAATTGGTATTTTGCAAAATAGAATACAGGGTTTGAGTCGTTACAAGGAAAATACCACCAATTTTGAACAAACATTTTTGTGGGAGAAAAAAATAAAAAAAAAACATTGCAATTTTCATGAAAATTTTTAAGTTAGGTAAGAAACAACTGTTGTTTCAATTATCTACAACTTTTATGCGCCATATTTTTTGATAGAATAGTATCGTTTTGCCGTAATTTGCACTTTCACAATGAAAACCAAGATTTTCATTCCTTTCCCTTATTTGGTCCGACTGGTAGTACCAGTTCCCATGGTCAATACCCCGCTAAGCTTTTTCGCCATCCAATATCATCTGACGACAACATTATTGGTTGGGTGTTAAGACGGAAAATAGATAGATAGACTCCACAGAGTTGGCTTGTGGCCTATTCCACTGCGACCTTTTAAGATCTATTGTGGTTCTCTAAATCTAGATTACATTCTCCGGCCTTATTCGTCTTATGAAGTATATCATCTTAGAGACTCAATCTTCTATTCAGTTCCTTGCCAGTAGCTTTTCTATGCCTAATACTGAGACTCGCAAGTTTCTTAAACTGACACAGTGATAGAATGTGCTCCGCAGTATCTTCCTCTGATGGACAGAATCTACTTAAGGAGTTCTCTATCAACCCCATCAATTTTAGATACTTATTGAGCCTATAATGTCTTTTTAACATACCCACAACAGTTTTGACAGTTTTCCTATCTTTACCTATTAGGCCTGCCGTGAATTTTGGCGATCGTTCTAATGTAAACTGTTTCACTTGTATTTGACCTGGTGATTTCTTCCACCATAATCTAGAGCTGTACTCCACCCATTTGTTTGCCGCTTTTGTCACTGAATGCCGCAGAAGCGTTCCGGTCTAACGAATGACATTGGCACAGCTTGCTTAGGCATTTCGTCTGCCGCGGTACCCAGGCAGCCGTGAGATTATTACGGTCACCCAGCATGTTCAGAGCATATTCAATCTCAAACTAGCTCAAACTCCTCTACTGAATCGAGTGCCTTTAGCGCTGGTCGGCTATCTGTGAAGATAGCAATTGAACGATATGTCTTTCCTGTCTTTTGATTTCTTCCACACAGTAGTGGATCGCCGTCATTTCCGCCTCTTAAATAGTGGCGTCCTAGTTAGACTTACTAGGAAAGCTATCCCTTGGTTTAGCCTCACTACTATTTCTCCTACCTCTTCCGATGTGTACCATGCTGCTTCCCCCTGTATAGGTACACCTCCCTAGATGGAAACTATAGTGGCTACCTCTCTCAGACATTACTTTAACGAGTTTGAGTTCAGATGTTTCAGTTTTTTATTTTTTATCAACTGAAACTGATGGAACTGAGAAAATTAAATACTGTAAACAAAGTAAACGACAAATAACACGCAAACTACGCGTGAGAACTATTTTACCAACTTAACGACAAAAAGAATGTTGACACTTCGTTAAACCGACGTTTTAAATAATCAACTTACAATACTTTTTTCTTCTAAAACCATATCCCGAGGAATTATTGCATAATTAACAATTAGTTTTTTGAGAGTATTCGTACCCACTAATGTTTTCCATTTATTCTTCATTCAGTTTCTCTTATATGAACATTTAATTTGATGAAGTATAGCGGAGGAAAGAGAAAGGCAATAAAAATATTTCCAATGTTTAATGTTCTTCTTCGTAAAGACATTCGTTTTTAGAAGAGAAATTTGCGCTACCCATTTTTAATTATGTATAATAAGTTCTGCTTGGTTGTTGTAACGAGTTAGTTTAAAATATGAGCTAAAGTATTAATATCAGAAACGTAGTTTTGTAGGTCGTGAATTCGATTTTTTTGTGATTGATTGTAACAAAAAAATTACCACTTATATTTTATGTAAGAATTAGTATTGTTAGAAAGTGTTGATTGCATATTTTGTTAAAAAATCTCCTTAAAACATTAGACATAATCTTAATTAACTCATTTTTTCGTCTGTTCCGATCTTGGATATAACAAATTAAATAGAAAAAGCTGCTTAAATAAAGTTGTAAATTTGATGTAAATATGAAATAGGAAGTAAAATGGGAGAAAGGGAATCATAAACATGAATTTTGCTTCTGTTTTTAAATGAAACTTAGTTTTTCTAAATAATTCCACAATATACTGAATATAAAGTTGAAAATTCCAAGAAATTTGACAATTGTTTCGATATTAAATATCATCGTCAGAATGACAGAAGTTACATTCAAGTTGATGCCTACCTGATGTTTAATAATTATTCTTGGTTAGACCATGAAGCGACCTACCTAGTGATTGACTTGATATAATTCTGTTAATAGAAAAAAGGAGGAGATATCATATTACAAATATTAAAGCCCCTATGGGGATACCCTGGATATCTTTCCCAATTAAAATCAGTATAACTATGTAATGATATTGAAAACCAGGAAAAATATATCAGGTGGTCTTTACAATTATCACTTAGAAGACAGTTTAAGAGTGGAGAACTCTTTAAATTTATCTGTTCATTGACAATTTGATATTGTGGGTTTATTAAGTGTCTTCGAATTTCTAATTCTTCGAGGAAATCAAGTTCTTGTTTCTTATCGCAAATATCTAGTACTTCTAGTTCTGTGTTAGGTGTCAATGAACAGATAAATTTAGGGAGTTCTCCACTTTTAAACCGTCTTCTTCAGTGATAATTGTAAAGATCGGCAGATTTAGTTTCACTGGTTTTCTATATCCTTGCACAGTTAAACTGATCTTAATTGGGAAAAAGATATCCAGTATATCCCCATAGGGCTAATAATATCTTAGTTTTAATATGTGTAATATCATATCTTCTTTTTTTTCTATTAACATATATTAAGTCAATCACTAGGTAGGTCACGTCTTGGTCTAGCCAAAAATAATTATTAAACATCAGGTAAGCATCAACTGAAATGTCATTCAGACAATGATATTTAATTTCGAAACAATTGTCAAATTTCTTAGAATTTTTATATTTTTTATACAATATATTGTGTAGTTGTTTAGAAATGGTAAGTTTCATTTAAAAACAGTAAAATGAGTAGATTCCACGAAGTAAGGGTCGAGACAGTTGAATTTTGCTGTTAGTCAATCAAAATAAATAACCGACAGCGGTTATTATAACATGATTTTTTAAAAACAAACATATTTGTCCCATCGAACGACCTATACAAAGCCATATTCATTAGAATAAATTGTGATAAAAAATCTCATGACGATAAAGATTATCTTTACTTCTATGTTGCGCCACTAAACGTAGTTGCTGTGTTTTCGAATTTTTTACATCAAAACACATAGAAAATTTATTTTGAACCTACAATTTTTCAATCCCATTTTATACACCTCTATTTTATGTTTTATTAACCACGGGGTTTATGAGCGGCTATGTAGTGTAGAATAATATACAAGATAAGAGTTGACACGCTTACAACGTAATAAGTGTCTAAATTCTGTTATCTCCTCCAGTGCTAAAGAATATGTAGTCGTCTATTTCAATAACTTCCTTTCCTTTCTGTTATGACTTTTGTAATGCTATGAGATCACCGTCATACTTCTTCATTTCTCCCTCTTCATATGTTCCCTATACGTTCCATGTTCCTATCCTAAAATTTCCCTTTTAGTTTATTCCCTGATTTTTCTTTATTTACTCTTTTATTTTGTTTCTCGTAATTATTTTTCATTGCTATTGTCGTTTCCAAGTCATCCGGTTTTCGTGACATACCTAGTTTTTTTACTTTTGTATTTCTAAAGCCTTTGCTTCCTTGTTCCATTTCCACACTTCTTTGTCTATTATTACTTTTTGATGTCCCACTTTAATTTCCTTTGCTTTGTTCAATTCTTCTTTTGCAATTTTTCTTATCTCTCTCTGTGTTTCTCTTTCCTCTTTATTCATATCGTTGTTAAAAAATACTTTTTCCCTTGTGTTATTTCTGAGCTTGTATATATTTTTCATGCACTTTAATTTATCATCCAATGTATTTAATTCTACTGAATAGGTTGAATCTGCCAATTGTTAGTATTATTTATTTTTACCTCTACTCCTTAATAAAGTTGTTAACTCCTTGTTTTATATTCCTTTCCTGTACATCTAGGCGTAATCCTTGTATTACTATATTCTTCCTTCTATTGTCATCTTCGAATTTTCCGATTTTTTCATTTGCTTTCTTTATTTCTTTTTTGAGGTTATCTATTTCTTCCCTCGCATTTTTGTTTATCTCTTTTATATTTTTTATTCCTTCTCTCTGTTCTATCTGTTCTTTTCACGGTTCCTTAATTTCTTTTTGTAATAGCTCCGTGTTTTCTCTATTCTTTTTTTATCTTCTTTAATGTCCTTCATATCTCTTGTGAGGTATATCATCATCCTCTCCATCATGTCGTCATTTCTCTTTTCCTCTTTATTTGGCGTTCTAAATTTTTTCTTTGATGTTTTAAATGATATTTCTTCATCTTCACCTCTTTTTCTTTTTCCATCATCAGTACTGTAATCATCGATATCCATTGTATTTCTTTTCTCGGGTACCCAAGTTAAGTGAGTAGCTCGGGTCAACCCCTCGGAAGTACTCACTTCTTGGAGTACCCTGTGATTGTTCTGTAATTGTACTATTTATTGGCGGCTTGGCAACACCGTATATTTCTTTGTCAAAGTTTCAATATCGTTATTACTCCCCGTTATCTGCTTATCAGCTAACCTCTAATGAAACCACTATTATTTACCTCTATTATTTTTGGTGTCCGGAGCTGTTTATTGCACTTACGTTGCGTATTTAGTTTCTAATTGACTTCTTACTGTTATTTGTATTTAATTGTCACTCGAAATTTCGGGTTTGATGTAGGTAAAAAATCAAACACGTCTTTATTCTTACAACACAACGTTGCCAACGTTTCAGTTTCTTACATAATAAATTTTATACAACTGCATATAACATCTATTTTATTGAAATTAACTGTATCGACCCGTACTTCGTGGAATCTACTCATATTAGTATTTTAAATGAAACTCAACGTTTCTAGCTAATTCCACAATATGATGGAAAATGTTGAAAATTCTAAAAAATTGACAATTGTTTCGATAAATCAATATCATCGTCAGAATGACAGGAGTTACATTTCATTTGATGCCTACCTCATGTTGAGTAATTATTTTTGGCTAGACCAAGAAGTGACCTAACTTGTGATTAACTTAATATATGTTAATAAAAAAAAGAAGAAGATGTGATATTACAAATATTGAAGCTTAGATATCATTAGCCCTATGGTGATATCCTGGATATCATTTTTCCAATTAAGATCAGTATAACTGTGCATTGATATAGAAAACCTGGAAAACTATATCTGCTGATCTTTACAATTATCACTTAAGAAGACAGTTTATTAGTAAAGCACTCCCTAAATTTATCTGTTCATTGACGACTTCATATTGTGGGTTTCTCAAATGTCTTCTAACTTCCAATTCTTCAAGGAAATCCAGTTCTTGTTTCTTTTCACAAATATGCAGCACTTCTAGTTCTGTCTTAGGTGTCAATGAATGATTGGTGTCGAGTAGATGTTTTGCGTAGTGGGATTTATCTGGTTGTTTTAATCTGTATGCACGTGAGTGTTCACTGTATCGGATTTCAAAATTTCTAAGGGTCTGACCCAAATAGACAGTATCACATTCTGGACATTCGAGTTTATATATACCTGATTTCTTTAATGGTGGTATTTTTGTTTTTTCATTTAACAATTTTGTACTAACGTTACTTTCTGTTTTAGAAAAAATTGTTGTATTCGTCGCTAAAGATATAATGTTTGAAATATTATTGGAAATATTTCCTGCATATGTGATGGTTTTATAAGTTTTTATCTCATCAGTTTGTTTAGAAAATATTAATTGTAATGCCACTATTTCCTCTCTTTTATTAATTAGCTTATTTATCATATGTAATGGATAACCGTTGAATGTTGCTATTTGTCTTATTGTATTAATCTCTGTATCAAAATTACATTTGTTCATAGGAACTGAAAAAGCTCTATGTATCTTTGAATTATATGCCGCTAGTTTATGTGACATAGGGTGATTGTAACTATATGGAATTGTCACATCAGTGTATGTTGGTTTTCGGTAAATTGACAAGTCAAGTACATTATTAACTCTATGAATTTTCAAATCAAGAAAATTAATTGAGCTATTTTCTTCAATTTCTAATGTAAATTTAATTTTTGGGTGTAAATTATTAATGTGGTTGAAAAATACATCTAATTGTAGTTCACTACCCAAAAAACAAGCTAATATGTCATCTACATATCTATACCAAAATAAAACATTTTTCGAAATATTACTTTCAAAGATCTTTCTTTCTAAACTGTCCATAAAAATGTTTGCCGAAATAGGTGATATAGGGCTTCCTGTAGTTTCTTATGTTAATACTCCTAATAATATATTGGTAAAGAGGCTTAACAATATTCTTAATAGTTACGGATATGCATCTCAGTACTCAATTAGAAATTCTATAGAACTAATCAAAAAATTGAAAGCAATCAACTTGCAAGATAACTATAAACTTATTTCGTTTGATGTTACTAATATGTTCACTAAAATTCCTCCTAAAGAATGTCTAATACTTGTAAGAAAATTACTAGAAGATAAAAATATTAATCCAGGAATAATATCAGATGTACTTAATTCATTTGATGTATGTATTAATCAGAATTATTCCACTTTTGACAATAAGATATATATTCAAAATGAAGGTTTACCTATGGAAAGCCCTATGTCACCTATTTTGGCAAACATTTTCATGGACAGTTTAGAAAGAAATATCTTTGAAAGTAATATTTCGAAAAATGATTTATTTTGGTATAGATATGTAGATGACATATAAGCTGGTTTCATGGGTAGTGAACGACAATTAGATGTATTTTTCAAACACAATAATAATTTACACCCAAAAATTAAAGGTACATTAGAAATTCATGAAAATAGCTCAATCAATTTTCTTGATTTATGAATTCAACGAGTTAATAATGTACTTGATTATTCAATTTACCGAAAACCAACACACACTGATGTGACAATTCCAAATAGTTCCAATCACCCCATGTCACATAAATTAGCGGCATATAATTCAGTGATACATAGATCTTTTTCAGTTCCTATGAACAAATGTAATTTTGATAGAGAGATTAATACAATTAGACAAATAGCAACATCCAACGGTTATCCATTAAATATGATAAATAAGCGAATTATTAAAAAAGAAGAAAAAGTGGCATTACAACTAATATTACGAAAACAAACTGATGAAATAAAAATTATAAAACCATCACATATGCAGGAAATATTTCCAATAATATTTCAAAGATCTTTAGCAACAAATACAAGGATTTCTTTTAAAACAGGAAGTAACGTTAGTACAAAATTGTTAAATGTAAAAACAAAAATACCATCATTAAAGAAATCAGGTATATATAAACTCAAATGTCCAGAATGTAATGCTGTCTATTTGGGTCAGACCCTTAGAAATCTTGAAATCCGATACAGTGAACACTCACGTGCATACAGATTAAAACAACCAGATACATCTCACTACGCTAAACATCTACTTGACACCAATCATTCATTGACACCTAACACAGAACTAGAAGTGCTGCATATTTGTGAAAAGAAATAAGGACTGGATTTCCTTGAAGAATTGTAAATCAGAAGACATTTAAGAAACCCACAATATGAAGTCGTCAATGAACAGATAAATCTAGGGAGTTCTCCACTAATAAACTGTCTTCTTAAGTGATAATTGTAAAGATCAGCAGATATAGTTTTCCTGGTTTTCTTTATCATTGCACAGTTATACTGATCTTAATTGGAAAAATGATATCCAGGATATCACCATAGGGCTAATAATAGCTAAGCTTCAATATTTGTAATATCACATCTTCTTCTTTTTTTTATTAACATATATTAAGTCAATCACAAGTTAGGTCACTAGTTGGTCTAGCCAAAAATATTTACTAAACATCAGGTGGGCATCAAATGAAATGTAACTTCTGTCATTCTGACGATGATATTGATTTATCGAAACAATTGTCAATTTTTTAGAATCTTCAACAATTTTCATTATATTGTGGAATTAGCTAGAAACAGTGTGTTTCATTTAAAACACTGATCTATCTTATTATTCCCGCAACAAAAACTATAATGCTAAGGTTACCCATCAATTAACCGATAAGCACTGCTCGTAGATTTGCTTCTCTTTCTGTGCAAAATAAACTATAAGCAAGTTTCCTCAAATCAAATTATCTATACATATGTAACTCAGCAATTTCAATCTTTAATTTAGATTTAGATTTTATAACTACAATTTGACAATAAACATAAGACACCGAAATTAAATGAAAAATAGCAATTGCCGTGGAAGGAAAAAACTGCGCAAATGTCACGTTAACTTCTACATGACAGTTTTGTATTTCATGTTTTTCAATACGTTTGTGAAACAAGATGCTACCTAGCAAAACAATAGGCCAAATATCAATTACGGTGAAGCTAAGTTTTCAGAGCAATATGAAAGAGATGTTACAAACACCACAATAAGGCGTATAGTAGTGAAGTTTCAACATGCGGGGATGCACTAGTGCAAAGGTAAGGAAGATCTGGGCGAAAGAGAATAGTGCGGAATAATGGTAGACTCCTGTATCAAATCATGCAATCTCCAAAGATGAGTTTGAGAAAGACTATTATTGAAATGAACCTAAATGAGGAAACTACATACTTTAGTTCTAAAGATATTGGTGTATTTTGGTATAAGATTCACACATTTCATAAGTTAAATGCTGTGAATAAGCGGTTACGTGTAGAATATTGCGCCCGTGTTCTAACCACGCAATATGAGGACGAATATTTCGTGCCAAACATATGGGTTTCTGACGAATCACATGTGTAATTATCAAAACATATCAACAGTCTATCTTACTGATTTATTGGGTTCGAAATACCACAAGCACCTTCTCACGTTTAACTATTAACTGTTTTGTTCGCTGTTTCTGGGACCGGAATTTTGGGCCTTTAATTATTTGAAGATCAAGAAAGTCACAATATAACAGTGGATCAAGAAATATATGGGCAACAGTTTAAATTATTTATTAGATACCTAAAACGCTTCTGCAGAGTTACAAAGTTGCCTTATAGAAGACAGTGATTTCAGCAAGATAGGGCAACAAGTCATACTGCTAATGCCACTCTTGCGATGTTAGGGCAACATTTAGGCAATAGGATAATATCCAGAAATACTGACATCGTGTATACACCATAGCCCCGATTTGACTCATCCTGATGCCTAAATCTGGGAAAAGCTGAAAAATAAAATGTTTAGCGAAAATGTTCCAAATACATTTCCCGAATTAAAAATATCAATAGAACAATGTTTCCAAAATTTACGCCAGCTTCAGTTTAGAGACATAGTATCCAATACTCTGCAATGCTTGGAATTATGCTTGCAACAAGATGGTGATCATGTGGAGCATATCATACATCAATAATTACTTTTGTTGATATATAATTTGATATTTTATTCATAAATGTATTGATCAGTATCGGCATCCTTTATTTATTGTCATACTGTACTTTTGATAAATATCACAAAAAAATTTAATTGCAATATTATTCTACCATTCTAAAATTCAGCTTTTTAAAACTTGTTTGGTGAGAAAATCTAGTTCTCAGACCAAACTTCTTTTGAATGTTTAAAATTAATTATTTTTATATTCACAAATAAATTTATGAAAATTATTTATGCAAATAAAAAAGAGAAAAGCGGGCAATGTTGACTATTGCAATATATTTTAAATGAGGCGAGATCAGCCGAGGTCCACTGGTAACGTAAGCGAGTTCCTGTCCATCACTGAACGATTTAAGCAAATAAGCAATCCTGGTATAGTGAGTGTATTATCGTTGAGTCCATTTAATATACATAACCAAATTTTGTTACTGTATCCTACGGAGTGACAAATATATCTTCTTGTTCCTATACTTTACGCGCGCACTGTATAGTTGACTGTATATTTGCGTGTTATAATAATTCCTGTTGTTTTCATCAATCTCTACATTGAAATTAATAAAATGAACGCGAATAACCTTTATTCGGAAAAATATGCAAACATGCGAAAATAATCAATGGACAATTGAGAAATAATTGTTGGTATCATTTTTGCTAAGTTTGCTGTTTGTACTATAAAAATAAAAACACAATGTGAAAGCATTAAATTTGAAACATGTGTTTTATAGCCAAGGAACAGCACTGAGAAGGAATTTAGTCAGAGGTTAATAGTCCAGGAACTAATTACAAAAAATCTAAATTATTTACGGAAATGTTTTCTCAAATATCATTGTAAATTTGGAATGGTGCCCTGGATCAATATGGAGCGAAATTAAATAACAACAAAATCAATGTTTTGGCAATTGGAAATGAACACAAAAATATGCAGATAAGAGTAGACAATTTTCTAATTGAACAGATAGCAAATATCTAGGTGTAGAACACACAATAGAACGGGAGGCTTGAAAAAGAAATAACCGATAGAGTACAAAGAACACTAAAATTGTACTTCGCAATGAACCAGGATTCATTAAAAAAAAAAAGAGATATCAATGAAGACAAAAATAAATGTATTTAAGACCGTCTATTGGCCAATTCTGATATTTGGTTGTGAACCATGAAAATTTTCAGGCAGACAGAAGAGCAAAATACGAGCAGTAGAAATGAAATATCCTAGAAGAGTTAATGAAGTCAAAATAATAGATAAAGTAGGAAACAGAAAAATATGAATGGATCCAGAAATAAAATCGACTTGTGATGGGGGGGACATCTATAAAGAGCGTCAAATTACAAACAAGTTAAGCAAGTATAGAAGGCCAGAAAAGCGAATGAGAGAAAATGTGGAAGACCTAGAGAAACA
Organism: Galeruca laticollis; assembly: GCA_963921935.1. Classification (NCBI taxonomy): domain Eukaryota; kingdom Metazoa; phylum Arthropoda; class Insecta; order Coleoptera; family Chrysomelidae; genus Galeruca; species Galeruca laticollis. The sequence goes on along the minus strand of OY998183.1, from coordinate 15,888,631 downwards.
TGGAACAGCAAGGCAAAATTCTTCAAGAGGAGGGACAATCATGAAATGAGGCAAAAATATTAGCAAGAAATAAGAAGGAATGGGCCTAGTTTGTTCACGAAGACTTTACCATATAATAACGTAAACATTATTGCTAAATATCAGAAAAACATGTAAAGTTAAGTAATTAATCGTTTTAGCCTACACCATTAAAAATGGTATTTGGGTTATTGATTATATATATATATATATATATATATATATATATATATATATATATACACTACTCCAAGAATTTAACGCACCAGCAAAAAATAACCAAAAGTTTAAAGTAAATTTTTGTCTAAACTGCTTGTCCGATTTGAATGAATTTTTTTTTGAATGACAGGTTAACACTTCCAGAGAGTTAGTGTACTACTGTATTTACATACAAACTTATTTTTGTATAAATACGGGGTGCTGCAATGATAACCTGATTTTTTCATAAAATTTGTAACACCCTGTGGAGTTCAACAGTAACAATATCAACTTAAAATTAAAATCAAACTGTAGCTTTATCTTTTTGTAACATTTTGTTTTTTGATTTACTCTATTATCTTGGCCACAACAAGAGAAAATCAATTTTATAGCATAACATGTTTTTTATTAAAATTTATTATCCAACTTTAACAACGAAAAACAATGAAACAAAACGTAAAAAAAGTCAGTAGCGAGTATTTCCGCCTCTGGCAGAAATAACTGCTTGGCACCGACGGCCCATACTTAAAATAAGCGACCGTATATCATTTTGGTCAATTTCTTCCCATATTTCAATCAGTCGCCTCCCCACGTCTTCCAAGGTGTTCAAGTTCCGTTCCTCTCGTTACCTCCTCCCAAGAGTGTACCAGAGATTCTCTATGGGATTTAAATCAGGGCTTCTAGCTGGCCATGTCATGGTATCGATGCCAACTTCCTCTAGATAATTCCTCACAACTCCAGCAACATGAGGCCTGGCATTATCGTGCATCAACAAAAATCCTTGCCCTATATATGGCGCATATGGCATTACATGTTGGTCTAAAACCTCCAATATGTACCTTTCAGCTGTAAGGCTTCCATTATTTATGACCACAAGTTCTGTGCGACCAGTCAAAGAAATACCTCCCCAGACCATCACAGATCCTCCTCCAAATAATGTGTTATTTGAGAAATTACACTGAGCATATCGTTCGTTAGGGCGTCGATATACACGTATGCGCCTATCATTATTGTACAAACAAAATCTTGACTCATCCGTTAATAAGACCTGTTGCCATTCCGCTTCTAACCCGTTACGATGTCCAATGGCAAAATTCAGCCTTGCTCTTCGATGATCTCTAGTTAGAGCTGGCCCCCGAGCAGCAATTATAGGTCTCAAATTGTGTTCTCGTAGTCGCTGACGAGCTGATTCACCACAAATTTGTACAAAACGTTGTCTTAATGCCGATAATCTTAAAAAACGGTCCTGATTAGGGGTTGTTATTGAATTCCTTCCTTGTCCCGGTCTGCGACCATGAGTTCCAGTGTCTCTATATCTTTGTATAACTCGTGAAACGATTGTATGGTATACATTAAATCGTCTACCAATTCTTCGGTAATTCCAGCCTTCCTCGAACAATATTAATGCTTGAGCACATTCTTCGCCAGTAAGATTTCGTGTTTCACGTTGCATATTAATTAAAATAAAGGTTTTTACAAAAAAAACGTAAGGGCTAACACTAAAAATACACTTCTATGAAATGCTTTTTGACACCTGTATTTAGCTAATGACAATTTACTGTAACTCATGGTTTTTCATAGCCTGCTACTCACTTTTATCATTATAAATTTTAATAAAAAACATGTTATGCTATAAAATTGATTTTCTCTTGTTGTGGCTAAGATAATAGAGTAAATCAAAAAACAAAATGTTACAAAAAGATAAAGCTACAGTTTGATTTTAATTTTAAGTTGATATTGTTACTGTTGATCTCCACAGGGTGTTACAAATTTTTTGAAAAAATCAGGTTATCATTGCAACACCCCGTATTTATACAAAAATAAGTTTGTATGCAAATACAGTAGTACACTAACTCTCTGGAAGTGTTGACCTGTCATTCAAAAAAAAATTCATTCAAATCGGACAAGCAGTTTAGACAAAAATTTACTTTAAACTTTTGGTTATTTTTTGGTTGTGCGTTAAATTCTTGGAGTAGTGTATATACAGGGTGTCCCTCGACGTTTTGACAGTCCAATTTCTCGTAAACTGTCCATATGACATAAAATGACGTATAAAATTTCGCAGATATAGACAGTTGAAACTGATTCTCATGTTTATTATAAAATGACTTCCGTCTTTCCTGTCATTTCGGGTCACGTGACCCCAACATACTTGTTTTAAATGGGACAACCGGTATAATATCACAATTTGGGATATATCATTCAAAATCAAATACAACGATACCACACTTGTCATATTCTTACTAAATTTATTAAAGAAATATTTTGCTCCCAAAAATTTAGGTGGCTATGAAACAAATAACTATAGTAGCAACAACATAGGTTGTCATTCATTATTGTTAGGTGAAGATTATTCAAGAACTGTCAATAATTATTAGTCATAATCTGAAGACACTGTAATAATAACTAAATGAGGCCATATCTTTTTACTAACGATGAATATTTTGACATGCTACGTATTTATGGAGAATGTGTAAAAAACAAAACTCATGCTCAAGGTTTGTACAGAAAATCGTTTTTCTCTTAGAATAACTCCAAGCAAATATACTTCTGTCCACGTCGAATGAAAGCTAATAACTGGTTCTTTTCCAAACGGTAAAAATCAAGTTCCTCGTCGAAAAACCGCTCAGACTGATGACAATGTGATACACATTTTGGCCTATCTTCAGGTTAATCAACACATCTCAATACGATTTATTGGACAATAATAACAAAGAAGTAGAAATTCAAAGAGTATTAAAAAATCACAAAAACCATCCTTATATAAAAATAGGTCAAAAAACTTTTTAAGTTAAACGGTTTTATGTTAAACATACATTGCAATGTTTAAGATAAATGTACTAAAAACCAAAAAATAATAAAATAGATACAGTCGTGGGAATTATAAACATATGCATAGATTAGACTAAAATAAAACCGTGGGGCACGTCAATTGTCTACAAATTATCGACTTAATGTGCGATAGAAGAACAGTATACGCTTATAAGTAACATTACAAAACAAAAATTTTAATCAACGATTGTAGACAATTGTCGTGCCCCACGGTTTTATTTTAGTCTAGTCTATGCATATGTTTATAATTCCCACGACTGTATCTATTTTATTATTTTTTGGTTTTTAGTACATTCGTCTTAAACATTGCAATGTATGTTTAACATAAAACCGTTTAACTTAAAAAGTTTTTTTACCTATTTTTATTTTTTGGTTTTTAATTTTTATTTCGCATTCTGTTTAATTCATTTAGTGCTTCATTATTGCAAGGTTTCTTGCCCGTTAGTTTATTGCAGTCCATCTCCTCTATACGTAGTACCTGCAAAGATCTTACTCTACTAAGAGCTACGTAGGCTTGACCTTCTTCAAACAGTTTCGCACCTAAGTATACGACTGCGTGATCCACAGTGCTGCCCAGCATTTTATGTATTGTAGAAGCCCATGATAGTATTGAAGGCAACATTCTTCTTTCAGCCGTCCCGTAATTGTACTTAGCTGGAAACTGTATGGCTTTCGGGTGTATAAGATGTACTCCGTCTCTTGCGAAATCAATTCGGACGGAAGGTACATCTGTTGCATACATCTGAGTTCGACGAAATTGAGGCCAAACGCCACACAGTCCTCAACACGATACAAAATCTTGACTTGGGTGGTGGATTCAGGCTGGATTAATCAGATACCTAAATTACAGATTCAATTTCTAAATTTAAATCTTATCATTATACGCCATTTAGTGGCTGCGCCCATCTTAAATATTGAGGTTGTATAGTGCACTGTATTCTTCTTGTCAAGCCCTTTTATTTGTTGATACCCATATTGGTGGGATTGATAAAAAAATTGTTATCAGCCGTTTGGTAGCGGCGACCATCTTAGATTTCAATTTTGCATTTGATACCCATGTTGATGGGATTGATAAAACCTACGTTATCCGCCATTTTGTAGCGGCCGCCATCTTGGATTTCAATTTTTTACAGTATATTGTATTCTGCTTGTTGAGCCCTTTCATTTGATACCCATATTGATGGGATTAATAAAACATAAATTATCCGCCATTTTGTAGCGGCGGCCATCTTGAATTTATAATGATAATGAATAAACATAATTGTATTGTCACCAAAATCCAAAGTGTATACAAAATTTCAGATTAATTGGTTGACAGGAAGAGGGTGAAATTTGAATTACTAAATTTGACCCAAGAATAAATAATAAATAATAAATAATAAAATAAAACAAACGGGGCGAGCTAAATAAAACCGTTTAATAAAAATGAATTTAACACAAGGTTTAGTTTCTGCAGATCCTGAAAGGAAATACATTTTATTGCTGAAATGTTAGTACAAAGTATTGAAGACCCTTATTTCTTAGCAAAAATATTATGGAGTGATGAAAGTAGATTTCAGAACAATGGTATTGTTAACCGCCATAATTATCATTATTCGTCGCAGGAGAATCCAAAGTGGATGCGCGAAACCAATTTTCAAACAATATGGGAATCAATGTTTGGTGCAGTTGATTGGTCTCTATTTTTATGAAGGAACGGGGCAAAGATATTTAGATTTTCTTCAAAATACTCTTCCATAATTACTTGACGACATTCTCGTACGTGAAAGGCAAACAATGTGGTGACAGCCAGATGGAGGATCACATCACTTTTTTGCGCCAGTTATCTTGATAGCACATTCCCTGAAAAATGGATTGGTCGAAATGGTGCGATTTTGTGGCCACCTCGTTCACTGGATATTACAACCCTCAGATTTATTTCTCTGGGGTTACTTAGAATGTCAAGTTTATGTCACACCCCCGATTGATTAAATGATTCAAAGGATAAAATAAACCAGGCATGTTGAGCCATAACATCCGAAATGATTACAGCAACACTTACAAGAAATATTTTAACAAGGTTTGAACATTGTGTCAATGTACATAGTCATCAATTTGAACATTCTCTTTAATTTTTTTAATTACTTTCACTTTTTAATTCCCTATGTTACGTTTTTTCAATAAAATAATTTATACAAATGATCATTTAATTTCCCCTATTATCATTACTGCACAATACAATGATGACAAATGTGGTATCGTTGAATATGTTTTTGAATGTTATATCCAAAATTGTAATATTATACTGGTTGTCCCGTTTAAAAAAATTATGTTGGAGTCACGTGACCCGAAATGACAGGAAAAACGGAAGTCATTTTATAATAAATATAAGCATCAGTTTCGACTGTATATATCTGCCAAATTTCATACATGTCATACGAACAGTTTTAGAGAAATTGCACTGTCAAAACGTCGTGGGCCACCCTGTATATATATATATATAACTTCAAAGAGTGGTCTTTGTTAAAAAACCCTCAAAATCGTGGGGATAGCAGCCAAAAAAACTTTACAGGTTAGAGATAAAGTGAATCAAATAGTACATTACCTAAGCTTTCGAAGAGAATTGTCTTCATTCTCAAAGGCTATAATAAACCAGAAAGAAAAAATCGGTTAACTTAATAAAGAAAACAACTTCTGAAATCATTACGACTTACTTGTAGTGTTGATTTAAAATTAAACTCACATTTCACAAATTGCAGGAAAACCTTCATCCACTAAAGATTAAAATGTCGACTAAATATAATTTCTCTCCTACATATAGTAATGAGAGCCAGGATTTTTTTCCTGTTTTTTAAAAACCAAAAGACGTACACAAGAAACGAACTGATATTGTTGAATATCTATTTCGACATGAAATCGACTGCTGTCGAAAGGTAGAGATACGGGGGGCAATTACAAGGTTGAAGTAAAAACATTTAATAAAAATCTAAATTTCTCAGCAATACTGTTGTGTTTTTTTGGTTGCTTTGGTGAAAACTTCAAAGAAAAACAATAATAGATTAATGTCCACACCTAGGATCACGTCAAGATTGAAAAATTACACCTTTAAATTTAACCAGACTATTGTCTGACAGCTGCCACCTGTCTTTTGTAAAATGTAAAAAATTGGGATGACGAAATAAGCAAACAGTCAGTGAACACTCAAACCTCTCACATTCGGTATTCCCCAACTGTCAACCCATTCCAGCATTACTATTATTAAATAAAAAAGCCAAACAAAACCCACCCGCAAATACTAACGATCTCCACTTTCGTCTGATGTTAATTTCCATGACAATCAGTATTGATAATTTAAAATACTCATAACAATAATAATGTCAGTTAGGAAAAGTGATGTAAGATCTGTAACTTTTAACACATGGAAAGGACCTAACCTCTCACGTTAAGGCCCGACTGTTTGGAAATCATTTGCATTCGCAACTGAGCTGTGATAGCCATAATGTATAAAAATTGTTTTGTTTTTAAATGAAATATTAAATAATGTTTGTATTGTCAACACTCGACTGACCTGTCACTTCAGCCAACCATTAACTCAAAACACTAATTTGGGAATCAATCTCCTCGCTACCGGAGTGAACATTATTAAAGTGCAACAAATATGTATAAATCTTACTAAGTGACTCAATGTCAGACCTTCTATTCATTGATTCCTCAATGTTATTAATATGATACATTTCTAAAAATTTTCTTTTGTTATAGTTTCTTTCTACATCAAGAATCTTTACTTTATCAAAATCTATATGGTGGAACTCATCTATAACATGTTCTGATAATGCACATTTTCGCTTTTTTAACCTAGCATCGCTTTTATGTTGAGCACAACGTGATTTCAAATTCTGAGATGTCATTCCTACATACTTTTTGTTACAATTTTTACAAGAGATACTATATATTACGTTAGTTTTCATCATGGAATCCTCCGGTTGTTTTAACTTAGTAAAGAGAGACTGTAAAGGTTTGGCTGTTCTTTGAGCGATTTTGACATTGGTCCCCTTGAACTCTTCGATGCTTTTTCCTGACAGATCTTTAACATAAGGAAATGAACCAAAAGTAACCTGCTGTGAATTATTGAAATTAGCATCCTGTTCATTATCATTACTATTAATATGTCTGACAGTATGCTCGCCAGGAGTGTTGTAAATCAACCTCTTGATAAGTTTGATAGGATAACTATTTTTTTGAAGCGTATCAATCAATATTTTAAGGTTTTTATTAAGTAATGTTGGAGGTGATATTTTTTTAATTCTGTTCTTCATCCCCAACACTAAATTAACCTTCATTTTGTAGGGGTGATTGGACTTAAAGTTGAGGTATCTACCTGAACTGGTAGGTTTCACGTACCAGTCAAGTATCACCTTGCCTTCATTGGTCCTTATTAACTTTGTGTCCAAAAATGGTACACATCTGTTAATTTCATTTTCAACTGTGAATTGGATGTATTGATTGTAACCATTAAAAATGTTAAGAATGGTTTCGATACCATCTTCAGGAACAGCTGTGATAATATCATCTACATATTTTTTTTAAAAAAGGGATATCAAAAGGTAAATTCCCAACACACTCAGCGATCAAATCGTCCATGACATATTGTGCAAAAATGGGTGATACAGAACTACCCATTGGTGTACCAAAAACTTGTTTATAATATTCATCATTAAAAACAAAAACAGAAGTGTTATAAACAAAGTCTACTAATTCCAAAAATTGGTCAATATTTAATTTACAAGAATCCTGAATAGAGTTCCAATGTTTGGTAATACTATTTTTTACTAAATTGATCGGTATATTAGTGAAGAGTGACACAACATCTAAACTAATGATTACATAATTGGTAGGTAACTGATAATTTTGAATGAACGTTGCAAATTCAAAAGAGTCTTTGACAAAAAACCTGTTATTACTATTATAAGATATTGTAAGTTTATCAGTTATGAATTGTACAATTTTCTCATTAGGTGATTCTATAGATGAGATAATTGGGCGTAAACTCAATGTTTCTTTGTGAATCTTTGGTAATCCATAAAACTTTGGAATAACTGAAGAGCTCATTTTTAATCGTTTTCTATCTTCGTCATCGAAAAATTCCGAAAATTTCCTAACCAATGTTTGCGATTTTTGTAATATTGTTGAATTAGGATTGTTATTAATTTTTTTATAGTTAGTATCATTGTTTAACAGTGAATTCGCCAGTTCAACATACTGATCTTTGTATAAAATTACTATAACATTGCCTTTATCAGCTTTAGTGACAATTAATTCTGGATGATTTTTTAGAAATCTTCGACACCTCTCGTACAACGAATTTAAATATGACGTGTTCTTTTTCTTCTGATGTAAGAAATTAGTTATGTTATTAGTTATTTCTGCCCTGATTATGTCTTTTCGTAAATTGTCATTGATTCCATTTAAAAGATTCTCAACGTCTGCTAAAATGTTCTTAATTTCTATTTGAGTAATATCAGGAGGTATACCAAATTTATGACCCAATGAAAGAAATTTTCTGACTTCCATGGGTATATCAACATTTGTCAAATTTCTCAACCAATTATCCTGTACTAGAATTGTCTCAACAGTATTTTTCTCTAGATTTCTCTTAATTTGATTTTTTTAAATGCTCTATTCAATGTTATTTGTTGTCTATGAAAAAATTCATTTCAAACTCCTGAAGGGATATTACTTTTTATATCTGATTCCTTACTTTTTAAGATTTTCGTTTTTTGAACAAAGACCACTCTTTGAAGTTTTATTTTTTAACTAGTCAGCCGTGACTAACTGCCAACTTTTGGTTTTTGGTTATATATATATATATATATATATATATATATATATATATATATATATATATATTTATATAGATATATATATATATATTTATATATATATATATATATATATATATATATATTTATCGTGTCCACCATAATGTTCGCTACATATGGGAAAAAATTTTAGTTGTAGTATATAGGGAAACTTAATATATGCGATCGATCCTGCATGGTCGATAACCTAAAAATACGTTTTGACATCAGTCACGTGCCAGTATCAGGGAGGCAAATTCAAAAAATTTAATGTATAAATGCGAAACGTGAGGTTAGATGGCAAAATATCGAAAAAAGCTATTTGGAAAAAGTGATCAGAGTGATATTTTAGGGCAACATATGGAATTTTTAGCGAAAAAATAAGAAAAATCGTATTTTTCGCCATGGCCCTCTTCTGAAATGATATTGCACCGATTTCATTGCTGAAGTAGTTCGGGTAACGCCGTGTTTAATGTGTAAGGGTAGAACAATTCCGAAACATTGATTTAGGTGATTCCTAGAGAATAAAATGAAAATATTCGTTGAGCGCATGAAACTTTTCTATAGCAATGCTTTGTATCCTGTCAATTTGTGCGGTTTCAAATATTTTAATTGTGATAATACAATTGAAAAGAGCCGTTATTAATTTTTTCTGTAATTTTTCATCAAAGTTTCAAAACTTTGACTACTTACATTATTAATTATTATTTGAATAAATATAATAAAATATTGAAAAAAATATAATATAAATATTGAAAAAAAACCGTTGCGCTAATATTAATACAAGATAATTCACAATCTTTAAAATGTCTGCATATTATTTCATAGAGAGTCCTAGTTCCATACATTTCACCATCCTAGAGCCTAATTTTCCCTGGCAATTTAGCCGAAATACAAAATTTCAAATGAACTCAAAAAATGAATACTCGTGTAACATCACTGTGACACTTGATCCGTAATTTTCCGTTTTCGTTAAGTTCACTTACTTCTATTAACACATTCTGCAAAGATAGTTTTGCTGAAAATGCCTTTTATACTGTCACGTGAAGAAAAGATATAGTTGGTACTAATTTTCGGAGAAAATTATAAATGTTCATGAGAAGCTGCTAATATTTTTAAACAGACATCCTAGCAAAAACATCCATTTTACAACTGTAGCAATATTTTTAAAAAAATTTAAGGAAACTGGTTCAGTTGAAAAGAAATTTAAAGTGCCTCGTGTTAAAACTGCGCTTAATGAAGAAAATATTTTGGAAGTGCTTTTGTCCGTTGCAGAAAATCCTCAAGTATACATAGCGCAAATTTATCAAAGCACTAATAATTATTTAACCTCAATTGGCCGTATTTTGAAAAGCAATAAGTTTCACCCGTACAAGCCTAAATTTATTCAAGTTCTAAAGGATAGAGATTATAACGCCCGGTTTGATTTTTGCACTTGGTATCAAGGAATGGTAGAAGATAATCCAAATTTCACAGAAAATATTTCAGTCTCCGACGAATCAACTTTCACATCAACTGGAACAGTAAGCTCACAAAACTGCCGTTTGTGGGCAGACACCCCCTCCCCCCCATTTTTCATAGCAAATGAAGACCAAAACAGATTCAAGGCAAATGTATGGTGCGGAATTTGGAATTGTCAAGTTATTGGTCCATTTTTCTTTGAAGAAAACCTTTATGCCAGACGTTATTTAACTTGGTTGGAAAACGAATTAACCCAATTTTTGGATGGTATCCGACTGGAAAAGCGAGCCAATCTTTATTTTCAACAAGACGGTGCATCAGTTCATTCAACTCGAGAAGTAAGATAACGAATGTGGTGAACATTGGATAGATCGCTATCCAGTAAATCATTGGCCCGCTAGGTTCCCAGACCTGAACCCTCTGGACTTTTTTTCATGGGGCAATATAAAAACCAAGGTTTATCGAGAAATACCCTTCAGAGACGTCGCACATTTAGAACAATGCATAAGGGATTGCGTATATGCTATTAACCAAGGTACGCTCCGGAATGTTTGAAGAGAAATTAATTCCAGGACGGTGAAATAAATGGAACGAGATCGAAGATATGTAGAATTTTGAATTTGTGTTTTGAGTTATTTATTAGTATCAAGTTAGTAGTAGATAATTTGTGAAATATTGTTTCAAAACATAGTAATAAGTTGGTCAACTGAATCAATTTATTATTATTATTATTATTATTATTATTTTCCTTTTTGTGTCACCGGATTCATACCCGGTGTGTTCCAACGACAGTCGGCCTCAACAGCAAGACTTTCGTTGGGTGTCACTATTCTAGAAATGACCTAACAATGTTTGTCGCATCCAGGATTACAGATTTTTGCATTAATCGGTAGGTTGACTCATGAATATCAATGTCTTTGAGGGAAGTACTTAGTTTCTTGGAAATTAGCCCCATGCAGGATAAAACAACTGGAATGATCTTGACTTCTTTAAGATTCCACAATTCTCTTATTTCAGTCCTTAGCTCGGCGTATTTGCTTAGTTTTTCATTATTATTTTTATTATTATTATTATTATTATTATTATTTTCCTTTTTGTGTCACCGGATTTACACCCGGCGTGTTTCAACGACAGTCGGCCTCAACAGCAAGACTTTCGTTGGGTGTCACTATTCTAGAAATGACCTAACAATGTTTGTCGCATCCAGGATTACAGATTTTTGCATTAATCGGTAGGTTGACTCAGGATTATCAATGTCTTTGAGGGAAGTACTTAGTTTCTTGGGAATTAGCCCCATACAGGATAAAACAACTGGAATGATCTTGACTTCTTTAAGATTCCACAATTCTTTTATTTCGGTCCTTAGCTCGGCGTATTTGCTTAGTTTTTCATTGTATTTGCTTTCTGTGTTAGAATTATTTGGGATCGATATGTCAATAAGCAGAGCTTGCTTGGATTGTTTATTAATGACTGTGATGTCCGGCCTGTTGTGTCGTACTGTTACGTCCGTCATGATAGTTTTATCCCAGTAGATCTTAACATACTGATTTTCGATAACTGGAGGGGGCTTATATTTGTAATATGGCTCGTTGTTTTGTGGATCAAGGTTGAGTTTTTTCAGTACTTCTAGGTATACTACTGTGGCAACTTTGTTGTGTCGTTCCAGATATTTAGTTTCAGCTATGCTTTGGCAACTAGAAAGAATGTGTTCAATCGTTTCTTGACTTCTGTTGCACTTTCTGCACCTATCTGTTGGTATTTCTTCCTTCAAGATATACTTTTGATAATTCCTCGTTTTTATAACCTGATCTTGTATACCAACCATAAAACCTTCAGTTTCTGGAAACAGCGTTCCAGTTTCAAGCCATTCAACCGATTTAGCTTGATCTATCGTGTCTTTCTGTAAATCATTAATGAATCTACCGTGCAATTCTTTTGAACGCCAATTTCTAATTTTATCTTCCTCATTTCGTGTATTAAAGGGCGTAAAGTTTTCCATGCTTAGGTTTAAAGGTGTATAACCCGTATCTGTTTTCACTATGGCTTTATGAAGTTGACTATTTTGGTGGCGGAAAAAACTCCTCATGCCTGCAATTTGCTGAGTACAAGCTTCCACAACATCTTTTATTCCTCTACCTCCTTTTTCTCTAGGTAAATTTACCCTTTCGACGGACGCTTTTGGATGGTGTTTTCTATGTTTTGTTAGCTCGGTTCTAATCTTTCTGTTTACTGCTTCCAGGTCCGTTTGAGTCCATTTAATTATTCCGAAGGAGTACTGAAGAGCGGATATGGCGTAGCTATTTATGTCCGTGGTAAGGTTTCTTGAATTTAGCTTACTTTTTAAGAGGTTGTAGAGGCGTTTTTCGAATTCGGTGGTTCATATGGCTTTTATTTTTTTATGTTCTATCTTGTGTGTCTGAAAGATTCCTAAGTACTTGTAGGGTTTGTCTGTCATGGCTTCAATATATTTGCCTGGCTCTAGTTCTATAGGTTCTCCTTCTTTCAGCTTTCCCTTTTCAACCGATACAGTTTGGCATTTTTCCATACCAAACGACATTCCGACATCTGTGCTCCACTGGTGCATGAGTTTTAAGTTGGATTCTAGGTGTTTTTTGCACGCGGCATATAGTTTCAGATCATCCATAAAGAATAGATGACTTATGGTTGTTGAGTTTCGATCCGCTCTAATAGTTGCTCCATATCCTGTGTGGTTTAGGCCACGTGATAATGGGTTTAAACACAAGCAGAACCATAGAGCGGAAAGTGTATCTCCTTGAAAGACTCCTCTTTTAAAACTGATAGATTCAGTTTCTAGTTCTGTGTGATTTAGGTTAATTTTGAGTTTTGTTTTCCAATTACTCATAGTACTTTTTAGAAACCTAACCACCACAGGGTGTATATTGTAAATTTCCAAAGTTTTTATTAACCAACTGTGGGGCACTGAGTCGAAAGCTTTCCGATAGTCTATATAAACCATGTATAGATTTCTGTTCTTCTTTCTGATTTCTTCCAATATCACATTATCGATTGTTATTTGTTCCTTGCAGCCCATATATTTTCTTTTGCACCCTTTCTGCTCCTCAGTTAGAATATCATTAGTTTCTAGGTATGCGTACAGTTTATCACATAGTGCTGCAGTGAAGATTTTGTACATTGTAGGAAGGCACGTGATGGGTCTATATTGAGAAGGATCTTGGGTTTGATCAGATTTTGGAAGAAGATAAGTTACACCATTTGTAAGGAAGTCTGGTAGTTGGTCAGGGTTTCTTAGAGCGATATTAAATTGGTTGGTCAGGTGATGATGGGTAGCCGTAAGTTTTTTGTACCAGAAATTTTGGATACCGTCGTTCCCTGGTGCTTTCCAGTGGGCCAAGTTTTTTATTACCTTTTTTAGATCTTGTAATGTAAATATTATTTCTTCCATATGTAGATGGTTGTTGTTCTGAATTTCTGATTTGATCCAAGGTGTATTTTCCTGGTGTTCGATTTCCTTCGACCACATTCCTTCCCAAAATGTCTGTAAATCCTCCTTCTTTGGCGGTTGTCCTTTAGAACCAGGTTGTTCGTTAAACGATCTATAGAAGCCCTTCTGATTTTTTGAAAAGAAGTTGTTTTGTATTTTGCGTTGGTAGCTCTCCTGATATCTTTTTAATCTTTAAGAAGCAACTGCAAGTTTTTGTTTCCAGGTATCTAAGGTATCATCTATAATTGTTTTTTATTTCATTTGTTGTTTTTCCTTCCAGCTGTTGTTTAATCTGGACCGGGATTTTATTTAGCAGCTTTTTGGATTTTTGCCCATTTGCTATTTGTTGAATTCTACCAATTTCTTTTCTCAAATTCTCGATTTTGGTACTAAGTCTTTGTTCCCATCTCGGTTTTTGAGGCGTACGTGTCTTAGGTGCTTTTAGTATTTTTTGTTCGTTGGCTTTGATTGTTGCTAGAGCTGCGCAATACACGTGAAGATGTATTTCCTCGAGGTTCATATCTGCATCCAATAGACTTTCCAGAATTTGATTAGCAATTCCTAAGAGAGAGTGCGTGTTTGGAGTATAAATGAGTTTTGGTAGCGCCGGCCTGCTGGCAGGGTCGGATCCTCTGAATTCAGTAAGATGTTGTTGGTAGTTTTCTTCCCATAATGTTTGACGGTTGATTACTAAGGGTCGAAGACTTAATAGTGGTAGGTCAGCTTCAGGTCCTCTACTTTCTTGTTCCTGAGTCTCTGGGGTTTCATTTATAGGCTGTTGATTAATCTCCCTCTCCACCTCTGCCCTTATTTGTTCGATTGCAGGTAGAGGTATTAGGTTATTTCTTATGATAGCTCTACGTTGATCTGCTATTCGTTGTTCTGAGAGGTGATTTAGGTGTGGCATTTTCTCAATGAAGTGATTATGCAGTCGCATGCGGTACATCGTCATATCAGTCTCCAGTGACGTAACTGTGAAAAACGAACGTATTACTTGTTTGTTGGTTTCATTGTCCCATTTCATACGTCGTCTTTCTGATTGTGCCTGATTTGGTTCAGTGGGTGCGACAGGCTGTCGCACAACACGTCTCCGAGGCGACGTAGGTTCAAGCGGTTGATGGGGTACATTTCGATGAGCGGTGCCCCCACCATTCTCATCTACATGCTGGACATCCTGACGGTTCCGATTGGAAGGACCAGCATCTAATCCTTCCCCGCCCGAGTAACGATTTCTTCGTGTGTTGGAAGCACTTTTTTTTCACACCATACGGGATGCTACCCCGCGTGGTGGTGGTTCTCCCTCTCGCGTTAGCCCATCTGCTGCAGATCCGCCACCGGGGATGGTTACCCGATCCTGAATCCCCAAAGATAGTTACCGGGGCTACCAACGTGGAGGTGCGAGCAGGAATTGGTAGGAGAGGCTATAAGAGACGCTTCACTACCATTTTAACCCCTTATTATTATTATTATTATTATTATTATTATTATTATTTTTTTTTTTTTTTTAATTCACGTTAACCGGATGTTTAGCGTGAGAACCGGCAAGGTTAGTTGCAAGGTTTCTAGCATTTCCTATGTATTTTTGTTCAACACTTTTCTGATTATATTGCACGTGCTCAAAATGACCGCTTTTTTTTATTATTATTATTATTATTATTATTATTATTATTATTATTATTATTATTATTATTATTATTATTATTATTAGTATTATTATCACTATTAATCAACCATGGTTGGTCGGCGTTTTTCATTCATCAAGAACACTCCCTGTTCCTAAGAATAAATGGTCTTATCTTTATCCTAGGGCTCGTCGGATTATGTGGGCTGTCTCCAGGAGCGTAGTTTTTTGCAGTGTCCTAATTGTGGTTTTATTATTGTTGCCATGTATTTTGTTCAATAATTCTCCGAAGTTATTATGAATAGTTCCCGTTGCTCCTATTATGATGGGGATGGTAGATGTTTAAGTCCCCACATTCTCTGCACTTCTATTTGTAAGTCTCGGTATTTGATGATCTTTTCGGACTCCTTCTCCTTTACTGTAGCATCTCATGAAATGGCAACGTTGATCAATAGACACGTCTTATTTTTGAGGTCCTTGATTATTAGATCCGGTTTGTTCGCCATCACTGTCCTATCTGTTTGTAGTTGCATGTCCCAGATTATTGTGATATCGTCTTCTGTTTCGACGCTTTTTGGTTTGTGTTTATACCATGCGTCCTCAGTTTCTATGTCGTAGAATTTGCAAATATTATAATGTAATGCTGAACATACTTTATTATGTCGTTCTAGGTATTCTTTTCTTGCAAGGACCGGGCATCCAGTGGTAATGTGTTTAATTGTTTCATCGTACTGTTTACAGAATCTGCACCTGGGATCTATTTGTTCTTTGAAAATCTTCTTTCTTATGTAGTTGTTTGAAATGGCCTGGTCTTGTGCCGCTATTATCAACGATTCAGTCTCACCTTTCAAAATTCCTGTTGTCAGCCAGCTAAATGTCTGTTTTTTGTCTACGTCATCCTTGTCGATTTCTCTTGCATATTGTCCATGCATTTCCTTGCTCTTCCATTTTCGTTCTCTTTCGTCGTTCATCTTTTTTCTACATCGCTGTTTGAGGTTTTCAATTTTTTCTGTCACTGTGATTCCGTTCATTTCATTTACCGATTTATTTTCATATTTTTTTGTTAACTTTTTGCGTTTGTTCGTGATTGTATTATTTTTTTCTTTTTCCAATTCGTTTAGTTTTATCAACTCAACAAGTCTGTCTTTCTTTTTTGCTATTATGTAGTTCGTAATACCTATAATTGTCAAGTTGTATGTTTGCTCCTTGCTAATGAGTCTTCTTCCTCCGCTTGATCTGACAGTGTAGAGTCGGTTAACGTCCGCCTTGGGATGATGCAGATTATAAATGGTAAGTAACTTTCGAGTTTTTCGATCTATATTTTTAGTTCTACCTCTTTACATTCTAGGATACCATAGCTGTAAGTTAGTACTGGCTGTGCAAGCGCTGTAATGGCCGTAAATTTGTTATTATCTATTATTATTATTATTATTTTTTTTTTATTATATCACACTTGTTAGTGGAGGATTGGCATGTCCAGGCTGGGATTCTCAAGGTTTCAGCAGCCTAGTCATGTGTGAGCACTCGTCGGACGGTTCGGCATGTTCCCAATATAGCTGCTTGTTGGGCGGTAATTATGTTCTTATCAACATTTTCCAATTTCAGTTTCTTTAACTCGTTTTGTAAATGTACTTCAACGAGGCCAGTGGTTGAGATAACCAGCGGATGTATGGTTACGTGTTCTAATTGATAAGCATCCTTTAGTTCGTGCGCTAAGTCAATATATTTGTGTATTTTTTGGGTCCTAGCTTCTTTAATGTTGTGATCGTTAGGTATAGTGATGTCTATTATATTAGCTGTCCTTCCTTGTTTTTCTAGTACAAGTATATCTGGTTTATTGTGTGCTATTTCCTTATCTGTAA
Source organism: Galeruca laticollis (assembly GCA_963921935.1). NCBI lineage: Eukaryota > Metazoa > Arthropoda > Insecta > Coleoptera > Chrysomelidae > Galeruca > Galeruca laticollis. The sequence goes on along the minus strand of OY998183.1, from coordinate 15,871,339 downwards.
TTATCTTTTTGTCCCAGTATACTTTTACATTTTGGTTTTCAAGTTGTTCTTTCGGGGTGTACTTGTAATAGGGCACTTGTTCTGTCAGCAGACCATATTTTATGCAGATTGCCTGGTGGAATATTTTGGCTACATCATCGTGTCTTTTCTTGTGGTCCCGAGATACCAAGTAGGAGCATCCTGCCAAGAGGTGTTGAATGGTCTCTGGTTTTTCCTGGCATAATCTGCAACTATCGGATGGGATTTCCTGTCGGATGATGAATCGTCTGTAGTTTCGTGTGCTTATTATTTGATCTTGTATGGCCAGTAGAAAACCCTCCGTTTCGGCCATGAGTGTTCCACTCGACAGGTACAGATTTGATAAGCGTTTATCAACCTCTTGCCCTGCTAAAGCTGCAGCATATCTTCCATGCAGTTCTTTACCTTTCCAGATTTGTTCTAGTTCAGCGAAGTAGTTCTTATTTTCTTTTTCAGGTGGATTTTCATTCGCTAACTTTAAGGGTGAAAGAGAGGAGTCAATAGCTGTTATTGCTCTATATGCGGGGTGTGTTACGGACTTCAGATAAGTAAACAGCTTTTCACATTCTTTATTGTGCATTTCTTTCAGATTTATAAGTCCTCTTCCGCCTTTGCTCCTTGGGAGATATAACCTGACTGTAGATGCATTGGGATGATGTAACCTCCTCCTTGTAAGCGATGTTCGAATCAATCTGTCTAGACTTTCCAGATCAGTAGGACTCCATTTGACAATGCCAAAGCTGTATGTTACCACTGGTACCACCCAAGAGTTGATAGCTGAGAATTTTGATCTAGAATAGAGGTGTGATTTGAGGATTGATTGTAATCTCTTTTTCAGTGTGTTTTCAATCTGTTCCTTTGAGTGTTTTTGATCTATGTTAACTGTTTGTTGGATTCCCAAGTATTTGTACATTTCTTCTGGAGGAAGTGGTTCAAATTGGCTTTGATCTATAAGTGTAATATTTTCGGAGTCTTGTACTTTTCCTTTTTTGACATGGACAAATGCACACTTCTCAAGCCCAAATTCCATCCTGATGGATCCGCTGAAACTAGATACCAGTTCTAGCAGTGAGGTGAGCTGGTCTGAGTTCGACGCATATAGTTTCAGATCGTCCATGTAGAGAAGATGATTGATTTTCACGGATGGCTCCCTGGATATTGTGTAGCCACAGTAGCTGTCTTCAAGTAGACTACTAAGTGGATTTAGAGCCAAGCAGAACCATAGCGGGCTGAGGCTGTCCCCTTGGAAAATGCCCCTCTCCATTCTCACTCCTGCGGTGGTGTAATGAGTTGCTCCCACATTCACGTTCAGGGAGGTTTCCCACGTCTCCATAACTTTTTCAAGGAACTCAATCAAGTGGTTGTTGATTTTGTAGATGTTTAGTACTCTGAGTAACCACGAGTGCGGGACAGAATCAAATGCCTTTCGATAGTCTATCCAAGCAACCGAAATGTTCCTTTTCCTTTGTTTGGCATGGTTAGTGATTACTGTATCAATAATCAGCCACTCTTTGCTTCCCCGTGCCCTTGCCTTACAGCCGTTCTGTTGCCAAGCTAGCAGTTGGTTTTTTTTTAGGTGGGAACTAATTTTCTGCTCTATGATTGAGGTGAGTATTTTATATGCGATGGGCAAGCAGGTAATCGGTCGGTAATTTTGGGGGTCTTCGACTTTCTCGTTTTTGGGCAGGAGGTAAGTTATACCTTTTGTGAAGAAGGGTGGTATCTTTTGTGGATCTTCCATGGATTCATTTAGTTGGTTGGCGAAGATTTGATGAATCGACGTTAAGCTCTTCCACCAGTATGCGTGAACTTTATCAATTCCTGGTGCTTTCCAATTAGCCAGTTTCTGTGCGGCGTCTTTAACATTTTGGGAAGATATCCGGATATCCTCCATTTCTTGAGTGTGGGCCGTTCTTTCTTCCTCTTTCTTGATCCAGAACGCATTTTCATCATGTTCCACTCTGGTTCCCCACAATTGTGTCCAGTATTTGTGCATGTTTGTTTCATTAGGTGGAGCGTTCGTATATTTTGTTTCTTTCGATCCCAAGTTTCGGTAGAATAGCTTTTGATTTTGTTGGAATATACGATTTTCTTTGTACCGGGCAACCCTCTCTTTGTATCTTCTTATTCTATTTCCCAACATTTTGATTTTTTGTTTTAACTCCTCCATATAAGATGACAGACGTTGATTCCTGTCAGGTGAGTTATATTTGGACTTAAGTTTCTTGTGTATTTTATGTATTATATTTTTTATGCGGGTTGTGGGCTCAGGGCTATTGAGGTAAGCATGAATCTGTCCAATTTCCCTTCTAAATTTTTCTATTTTGTATTGTATTCTTTTAACCCATGGAGGGTCTGTATTTGTTGTGTGTTTCTCTTTAACAGTTTCAGGGTGTCTCAGTGGAGTGCCTAGCAGCTCTAAAACAGTAAGCGCCGAGCAGTACATCAAATGACATGTGTCTTCCAGTGACGAGCAGTCTCTCATTTTTTCTTTAAGGGCACTGTTGGTTTGCGTAACGATCTCTTTTGCTACCTGCGAGTACCTTAATTTTGGGAGAATCGGACGATTTTGGAACGGTACTCCAGCATACTTTAGTTTGTTTGCTTCTAATGTGTTTTCAATTTCAGCTGGAATATCTTCTGCTGCTACTTCAAAAATGGTTGATCTTCTCTGTACAGCCGCTGGTTCTCCGTTGGTGTTTTGATTTTCCTGGTTATCCTGGCGCCTTGAATGGTTTTTCAGGTATTCTATTTCAGCCTCTGTTAGGACCTTACGTCTGATAATAGATCTTACTTGATCAGATAATTGTTGTGGGTCCCGTAGGAAGTCGGGTCTGGTTTCGGACCAATGTTCGTGTAGTCTGGTTCTATAGTAAGTCTTGTCTTGTCCGGCGTGTGTCACAAAGAAATATGCGCGCATAAGGTCAAGGTTGTCTTGCCTGGTCCAGCGCATACGCCGTCTTTGGACTTCTGGTGAGTGAGCGGGAGTTTCCTGGGATAGGTTTTCCAAGCGTCGCTCGCCATTGCCGCTTTCGGTGTCCTTTGACCTTGGCCTTGTGGTTCCGGTTTGCGGGCGCGTGCCACTTGCTCCACGCCTTCCCGCTAGTGACTGCACATTCCCGCCATCTGGTGCAGTCGCACCACCAGAGGCATCCGAGGCTTGCTTCCTAGTAGTTACAGGAGCGGTATTATTTCTCAGTATGAGGGTTGCTAGCCCTCAGTACCGGTTGTTCTCCCTCTCGCGTTTGCCCACCTGCTGTAGATTCGCCACCGGGGGTTGGTTACCCGATCTTGAATCTCCAGAGATGGTTTACCAGGGTCTACCGACGTGGAGGTGCGAGTAGGAATTGATAGGAGAGGCTGTAAGAGACGCTTCACTACCCTTTGGACCCCTTATTATTATTATTATTATTATTATTATTATTATTATTATTATTATTATTATTATTAGTATAATTATTATATTATTATCATCATGTTGTATATGCTCGTTTTATAACGGTGTTTCAGAGAGGAACGATACGAGTACAAGTTCCTTCATAACTATTTTAAGTTGAGGTGTCTTCTTACTATTGCTCATGTTTCCAGAATAACAGCTTTCTGAAGCTGTATGTATATGAGCGATGGTAGGTTAAGTATTTGTAGGCTAGTGTGGAGGCTTTTTGAGATTATTCCAGTTGTGGAAGTAATAAGAGGAACCGCGTTAACCTCACTTTGTTTCCAAATTGTCTTTACTTCCTCAGCAAGAGGAGTATATTTCACCAATTTTTCATTCCACGTGGATTGCAGATTGTGAGAATTTGGGATGCCGACATCTATAAGGTAAGTTTAAGCTGCAGTCTTGTTGGTAAGGGTAATATCTGGTCTATTACATGGAATGGTCTTATCGGTTAGTATGCTACGATTCCAATAGAGGCGATAGTGCGCATTTTCAATGACGTTTTCGGTTTGGTATTTGTAGTAAGGTGATGCATCCTCGCGGAGTTGGTACAGTATGGCCAATTTGTGATGTACTATCTTCGCAACTTGGTCGTGCCTTTGAAGATAGCTAGTCGGAGCGATTACTTTACAATCGGCGGTGTTGTATTGTCTCTCCATTTTTTCTACATCTTCTGCATTCATCGATGACATCCGACTCCTTTAAAATTATTATTATTATTATTATTATTATTTTCCTTTTTGTGTCACCGGATTTACACCCGGCGTGTTTCAACGACAGTCGACCTCAACAGCAAGACTTTCGTTGGGTGTCACTATTCTAGAAATGACCTAACAATGTTTGTCGCATCCAGGATTACAGATTTTTGCATTAATCGGTAGGTTGACTCAGGAATATCAATGTCTTTGAGGGAAGTACTTAGTTTTATCATTATTATTATTATTATTATTAATATAATTATTATTATTATGAGTAATCCTTTTCTCGGTTTTCGACCGACTTCTTTCTAGGTAGACGGGTGTGTACCAAGTCTGCCCAGCGGTTCAAATGCTACTATGTTATTCTGAGGAATGTTCGGGTTATATTACATGTTTTCAGTATTACAGCTTTCTGTAGGTTTTCATACATATTTGTGTCCAGTTGAAGCTCTATAAGATGCTGGGTAAATCCCTTGTGTGTAATTCCTGTTGCAGATATTATGAAAGGTATAATTTTCACCTTTTTTTCCAAATTTTTTCCATTTATATTGCCAAAGGTGTATACTTGTCTATTTTCTCGGTATATTTTTTTGTTATGTTGTTATCCGTGGGTATAGCTATATCTATTAAATAAGTGATTCTAATCATTTTATCTAATAGCGTGATGTCTAGTCTATTGCATGGTATTGTTTTATCTGTGTGTATAGTTATGTCGTAATATAGCTTAAACCTATTATTTTCTAGTATACCGTCCGGTGTGTAGTTGTAGTAAGATACTTCGCTTGTTATCAGGTTACATTTAGATGCTAGTAATTGGTGTATTATTTTTGCTGCTATGTCTTTCTGTGTATACGGTACCTACTAGTATTTTGCAACCTCCTATTATGTGTTCTATTGTTTCTTGGTGTTGATTACATTTTCTGCATCGGTCGTCTATTGCTGTTATCTTCATTATATGTTTTTGATAGTTTTTGGTGGCTATTACTTGGTCCTGTATGGCTAATATGAAGCCCTCTGTTTCCGGTTGAAGTTTTCCTTTTTGTAGCCATTTATAAGTGTCTTGTTTATTGATATGTTGGTTGTTCATAAGGTATAAGTGTTTTCCATGTAGCTTTTTCTGTGCCCATTGTTCTATTTTATCTTGTTGTGTGGGTGTCTGTTTTGTCCGTGGTTCAGATTGTGAGAGATTTAGTGGTGTGAATCCTTTGTCTGCTTGTGTGACTGCTCTGTGCAATGAGGTGGTTTTATTTGGGAAATATGTATTCAGAGTGTGTATTTGATTTCCGTGGAGCATGTGGATATCTAATAATCCTCTACCTCCTTCCTTCCTGGTTATTGTAAGTCTCTCTTTACATGAATTTGGGTGTAATTTCCTATGTTTTGTCAATTCCGATCTCGTGAGTATATTTATGTTTTCCAGGTCGGTTGTCGAACATTTAATTATTCCGATGGAATATGTAAGTAATGGAATAGCGAACGTGTTAATAGCTTTGAAGAGGTGCTTCGCATTTAATTTGGAGTTGAGGATTAGCGTTAGTCGCTTTTTATATTCTTCGGTTAATTGCTTCTTTATTGTTGTGCGTTCCAGTTTTGTACTTTGTTGAAACCCTAGGTACTTGTATGTTTCGTCGAATTGCATGTTGGCTATTATTTCATTGTTAAGGGTTTCTGTGTTGCTTTCATTGTTCTATTTACCGTGTTCTATGTGTAGGATTTTGCATTTGTCAATTCCAAATTGCATTCTCATGTCTGTTGTTATTTCTTCTATAATTCTAAATAGCCCTCTCATTTGTGTTTGTGTTGGTGCATATATTTTGATGTCATCCATATATAGTATATGGTTGATTGTGTCTTTTACTTTGTTTTGATGTTTGATCTGGAAGCCGTAGTTTGTGTTCTTTAATGTATTATTATTATTATTATTATTATTATTATTTTTTTTTTTTTTTTCTTGGAGCTTCGACTACTTTGGCCATTAGCTCTTTTGAATCCTTCCTTTCACTCTTTTTAATTAATTATATTTTTCTAAATATGTCGATTGCTTGTAGGAAAGTAAGTATTTTCTTTGAAGTGTCGTTGTTTTCCATCGCTTTTAAGTCTACGTCGGCGTCCAATCCATCAAATACTCTCTGAAGTCTATATTTTTTACATTTCAATAGGTGTTCTATAGATAAGAGTGTCTTACATGTTTCGCATTGTGGTCTGGATTTGCCAGTCAATAGATAGTGATGTGTGATATACGTGTGGCCTATTAGAATTCTGCACATAACAACTTGTTCTCTCCTTGTTGCCTTTGGGTAGATCCATTTATTTATACTAGGCTAGATCATTGACAGCTGGCCTCCAAAGTTAGTCCATCTTTGTTGCCAAAGAGAGCGTATTTTTGTTTTTACTGCCTTTTTCAAATCATCCAGAGGGATAGGGCATCCAACGTCACTTAGGTTCTGTGTTGCTGCTTTGGCTGCTTGATCGGCAAGTTCATTACCAGGAATATTGCAGTGGCCCGGGATCCATATGATAGTGCAAGCTTTCCCCAAAGAGGTGAGGTGAGTGTTTAATTCCAGAATATTCTTACAATAGGGCTCATTTGGAAAAAATTTCCCAATGGCTTGGATAACACTAAGGGAATCGGTGCATATTAGGCAGGAGAGAAGATTTGAGAAGGAAAAATATAGGAGTGCTTGCCAGACTGCATAGATTTCCGCTGTAAAAATTGAACTCATAGGATCTAGGCACCAGAAGTGTGTTTCGTTTTCTGTGACAAAGGCTGCCCCTACCCCGTTTTGAGTCTTGGAGCCGTCGGTATAAATTATAAGGTTATTGGGGTAAGATTTGAGTATTTCTTCAAATTTTTCTCCGTAAACGGTTGGTGGCGTTTCCTCTTTTTTTAAGCTAGCTAGTGTAGTATCAGTATGTGGGGTAACAAGAGTCCAAGGGGGAGTCACTGAAATATTTTCTTGCATAACTCCTTCCAGATTGATTGATAACATGTTGCATAGCTCTTTATTGCGATAGAATGTTGATTTTTTGTTAAGCTGTTCGTTTGAAACGAGATTTTTATTTGGGTGAGATGTATAAACTATAGCTTTTGCGCAATATATTATGGTCTGGTATTTTCTTCTCAGATCAAGAGCCATTTGTCCGGTATCGCATTGGAGAGAATTTATTGGACTTGTTCTAAACGCACCACTTGCAGAACGTAGAGCAGATGATTGTATTCGGTCTAGCTGTTTTAGGCGTGTTGCAGTGCAGGAGTTGTATATATGAGCTCCATAATCTAACCTTCCTTGAATTAGGGACTGATACATATTCAATAAAATCTCCCTATCTGCACCCCACGTGATGTTAGCTAAGCATCTAATGATATTGAGTGCTTTTTGGCATTTGCTGACAAGATAGTTCACGTGTTCTGCCCAATATAAACCCTTATCCAATGTCATACCTAGTATACGAACAGTATCTTTAATATTAATTAGGTGGTTTTGCATGTATAACTGGGGTTCGGGATGTGGTTTTTTATTCCTGCAGAAGTGTATACAATTGGTTTTTTCACGAGAGAAAGTAAAACCTTTTGATTCGGCTGATCGATTTATAGTGTTTATATCTGTATTTAATACATCTTCAATTGTATCCATTGATTTGTGGCGACATGACATAACTAAATCATCGACATAGAGAACTTTCTTAGTAAGTTGGTTTGTTTCTTCTAAGATAAAGTTGATAGCTATTGCGAATAAAGTACCACTGAGGACTGATCCTTGTGGGATACCATTTTGTAGCAGTTTATTAGACGACTCTTGATTTCCGATACGAATGCGAAATGATCTGTCTGAGAGAAATCCTAATAATACTGTTGGCAGAGTACCTCGGAGGCCCCATGATTGTAATTGTTTTAAAATTGAGAATCTCCAGGTTCTATCATATGTTTTTTGTGTGAATCGAAAGTTACGGCTACTAGGTGTTCTTTCTTTGTGAATGCTTCTTGAATTTCGTTCTCAAGGTACGTCAGTGCATCCATTGTTGACCTATTTTTTCTGCAGCCGACTTGGAATTGGGAAAGCAAAGAGTTGGATTCTAACCACCAGGTTAGTCGAAAGTTAATCATTTTTTCATATATTTTCCCCAGACAACTGGTGAGTGAAATTGGTCGATAACTGTTCAGGTCGGATGATGGTTTATCGGGTTTGAGGATTGGGATCACTATAGCAGTTTTCCATTGTTTAGGATAAATGTTTGACAGCCACAATTTGTTGAAGAATTCCAAAAGTTTGTACTTTTCCGTTGGTGGTAGTTTCTTCAGCATGCAATACAGGATTTCATCATGGCCTCCTGCTGATTCTGGGGTGTTTTCTAAGGCTTGTTTCATTTCATCAAATGTGAATGGCAGATTATAATATTCTTCTTGTAGCGGCGTGAAATCAATATCGACAGATTCTTCTCGTTCTTTTAAAATTAAAAATTCATTTTCGTAATTGTTCGTGCTACTCTGGGATTCGAAATAATTCGCAAATATTTCACATATTTCTTGGAGGTTATCTATAATCTTATTTTGGTGCATCAGATATTCGGGAAAATGTAGAGTATTTTTTCCCGAGATTATTTTGATTTTCCTCCATATGTCGCTAAAATTGGTTTCTGATGTTAGCGTTGATACATATTTCTCCCATGAATTCTTTTTGGCTGTTGTGATTTTTCTTTTAGCTGAAGCTCTAGCCCTTTTGAAGGTTATGAGATTTTCTATGGTTGGATGTTTTTTAAATAAGTTATAAGCTCTTTTTCTTTCTCTGATAGCAACTTTAATATCCTCAGTCCACCATGGGACAGGTCGATGTGATTTTATTGGTTTGGATCTTGGGATGCTAGATGTGGCAGCTTGGATAATGGCGTTTGTGAGAGAGTTCACGGAGGTCTGGATGTCATTGACAAGTGGAGGAATATTTATGATTGATGAGTATTTTTCCCAGTTTGCTAGGTTTGGTAACCATTTCTCACGATTTGTGTGGGATTTTCTTAGGAGGTTGTCAATATATATAATAATTGGGAAATGATCGCTCGAATGGAATTATTATTATTATTATTATTATTATTATTATTATTATTATTATTATTATTATTATTATTATTATTATTATTATTATTATTATCATAAGTTGATAATGAATTCTAATAATTTCCTTCCAGTCGTCCTCTTTAATGCCTCGATCTCTCATAGTTTTCCTAATTCCTTCTATCTATTGTAATGTCAATCTTCTTCACCTTCTCCTGTTCTGTGGTATGGACCTAAATGCTTTCTTTGGCCACCTCGTCTCTTCCATGTTCCCTTTCAGTTTTTCTTCTGATGTCTTCATTTCTGAGACGATGTATTTTTGTTTTTATTATCATTTTAGTTAACCAGGGTAACATGTTCAATGATTGGATGGCATTTTTTCTTGATGGGCCCATATTGTTTCTCTATATCGACAAATATGAGGTTGTTTTGGCATTAATGTTGCCTATCCGGTAGAGCCAACAAATTTAATAAAATATGAATGGTCATGCGTTTACTAGAATATTTGTTTCGAATCAGTAGCGAATCGTGTTTTGACGAAACAACAACATTTAACATTTTACGGTCTAATTAATATAAAAAGGTTCATATTTCGATAACCTGTTGGACTAGAGAATGAACCACTTCCTTTCCATCTAACCCCATCCCCAATCAGTGGTGAAACCTCTATTGGAATATGATGAGCCAGCGTGAAAAGTAAGTTTTTTTTATAGTTGTTAGTTTTATTTTTTCATCAGGAAGGAAAATAACCAATCATAATTTTTGGTCACTTCGACCCTAGATAATTCAAATTTGCTCAAAATTACATTAATCGTTAGGGTTAGCTACTGATTCGAACCTATATAGTTATTTGTCATGAGAATTCTATAGACGGTAAAATACCATAGTTGGCTGCTACTACTCAAAGTCCTGTAAAATTTATCCATTCTTAGCTAAGACATTATATACTTAATGTGTCTGTACACCGATTTTCGCATAATACCTAACATATAGGTAATTGGAAACTGTTTATTATAAATAATCTTTTCATATAATTGATGTTCTGTTAAAATATTATATCAATTTTAGTTTTGTTGAATTCAGGTAGAACTTGTTATCAGGAATAGGTAAACAAGTTTTTTGTAACTCCTAGAAATTTAGAATCGATTAGCCTCAAATTGATATTGTTTATTGAAAAATATAAATACATTTATTTATTTGATTGAAAGATGCCTTCTGTTCCTACACCCGATGAACTTAAATTAGATCGATTGATTGCGCAGCGGGAAATTCTTTTTGGTAAGGGTCAAAAATGTTTTGATTCCGCGAAGGAACTCGATAGACACCCAAATTCTAGTAGTAAACTAGAAAACTTTTCTATCCGGTACACTACATTTTCCCATGTTGTACAGGAGTATCGCCAAGTAGTCGAAGAAATTGTAACAATAAAACAAAAACTTAAACCTGACGAGCGTCCTAATTACGATAGTTTGAATGCCTTCGATGAGCTCTACTGTACGATTGAGTATATAGCTTCTAATTTTTTGTCTACACCGACTCAAAATCCTGTAGCAACTTCTAATGCCGCTACCGATTCAAGGGTGCGTATGCCTAAACTTGAACTTATAAAATTTTCTGGAGAAGATCTTTCCGTTTGGCCTTTATTTTATGAAAACTTTAAATATTTAGTACATGGTAAGGTGGAATTTTCTAAAGCAGAGAAATTGTAATATTTATTAGGAAGCCTATCTGGAAAGGCTTTAATAACCTGCGATTCATTTGAAGCTACCCCTAATAATTATGATTCGATATGGAAGTTATTAGAAGATACCTACAACGATAAAAAATTTCTTGCCGATTTGTATTTAGATAAAATTTTAAATTTCCACTCATTGCCTAATGGAAGTCCAAATAATTTACTATCATTTTTAGAAACCTTTGATACCGCTGTAACTACCTTAAAACGTTTAAGATTAAATGATTTATGTAATTATATACTTACTTATATTGTTCTTTAAAAATTACACAAACAAACCATTGATGATTTTGATTTGGTTACTCCTCAAAGTACTATACCACAATACGATGATCTTATTAAATTTGTTCGCCAACGAAGTAGGAATATCAGTAAAATTGATAAGATTAAACCAACTTCTAGCTCAAGCTACCAACATTCTAAATCTAATAATTTTAATAGAAATCCAAAGACCTTTATGGCCAACGACTCCATCCCTGTCAAATCAAATTGTATTGTTTGTATACATCAATAACATTACCTTCACCATTACATTTGAAAGTTGACCATTTGATCAAAAATTTAGTTTTATAAAGGATAACAACTTGTGTATTAATTGTTTTTCCAATAAACACAAAAAGTTAGTGCTTGTTCTTCACGATTTAATTGCACATTGTGTCAACAGAGACATCACAGTCTGTTACATAAAACCAATAATAGTTATAAAGGAAATTCAAATATCTCTGATAATAACATAGTACAGTCCACACCCTCTAGCAGCTCGCAAAATGCTTGCAATACAGCCCATTTTGATGGTATGCATAACAAATCTCAGTTTGTAGTTTTGAGTACCATAGTTGCCAATGTTAAAAACAAATGGAATAAAATAGATGAGGTTAGATTTTTGTTAGATAGTGGCTCTATGCCTAATTTACTTACTCTGGATTGTTGTCAGAGATTGGGATTAAATTTCCAAAAATTGAATTCTAAGGTATTAGGTGTAGGGGGAAATATAAACACCTTAAAGGGTAAAACCAACCTTACAATTTCTCCTACTTTTGATACAAATTTAAGAATCCCATTAGAAGCTTTGATTGTTGATAAGATCACTAATCCATTGCCAGAATTTCCCATAGATATTCGTAATTTGGACTATTTTAAAAATTTGCCTTTAGCTGATCCTTCTTTTCACACTCCTAGTAAGATAGATGGTATTTTGGGAGCAGCCATTTTTGCAGATTTAATAAAAAATGATAAAATTTCAGGACAAGATGGATCCCCGACTGCAATTGAAACCTCCTTTGGTTACGTAGTTACTGGTTATGCCCAGCCGTTACCAAGCAATACAAATGAGTATACTTTCTATACCTTTATATATGTATCTCCTACTCTAGAATCCTTAGTAAATAAAATGTTTCAGCTAGAAGATCTATCTCAGCCATTACCTAATGATGAAGATTTAGCTTGTGAGAAAATCTTTTTAGATCATGTTGTTCGAAGCCCATCTGGTCGATATTTTGTAGCATTACCATTTAAATCTGATCCTGACCAATTGGGTGACTTACTCCTTTTCCAAGTCTCGTTTATCGTCTCTCGGACGAAAGTTAAGTAAATTTCCTAATCTAAGATTAATTTATTCCGATATTTTGCAGGATTCTATTAATCAAGGACATATGTCCCTTGTTCCTTCTGCTTTGATCAATATCCCCTCGTATTATATTCCACACCACTGTATCTTCAAATCTGATAGTGTTTCCACACCTTGTCGTATTGTGCTTGAGGCCAGTATGAAAACCAACAAAAACACCTCATTAAATGATGTACTTTATACTGGTTGCAAACTTCAAAATGATTCAGTTGATATTCTGTTGAATTTTAGATTATTTCCAATAGCAGTAACATCAGATATTGAACAAATGTATCGACAAATTGAAATCATTCCATCACATAGGCAGTATCAGAGAATTCTTTGGCGTTTCGAGCCTCAAGATCCTATTTTCGGGTACCAGCTCAATACTGTGTCATTTGGAGTAAAATGTTCACTGTATTTGAATTTTAGGCTTATTCAAAAACTTCTAGAGGATTAAGGATGTATTTACCCTGATGCTGTTCAACCCCTCCAAAATGATATGTATATGGACGATTTCATAAGTAGTTTCCCTGATCTAGAGTCTGCTAAACTCGCCCATTCACAAATTGTTGCCTTATTTTCGTCAGCTGGTTTTCAAATACTGAAATGGACGTCCAGTTCATCTCAGTTACTTAATATTATTCCAGAAAATCTCAGGTTAATGGGAATTAAGAATTTTGAGTGTGATTCCTTAAAAATTTTAGGTTTGCAATGGAATCCATCCACAGATAAATTCATATTTAAACTTTCTCCTGCTGATTATTCTGTTTGCACTAATAGGCGATTGCTGTCCTTTGTCGCTAGAACCTTTGACCCCTTAGGAGTTTTATCGCCTTTCATTCTTCTTATCAAGCTAATAATAAAATCACTGTGGGATTTAAATTATGAGTGGGATGAAATTGCACCAACTAAAATCTGTCAACAATGGCAACTTGTCTTATTGCAGCTTCCGAATTGGTCGAAGCTAGAAATTCCAAGACATATTTCTTTTGTAAAAGATTTAAGCTTAACCTTAGTTGGATTTTATGATGCCAGTAAGTATGGTTACACCGCTGCGGTTTATGCCAGAACTGAAGCCACCAATATGGTCAAAAAAACTCTTTTATATTCTTAAGCTCGCGTAGCTCCTAAATCAGCTGTTACTTTACCTCGTTTGGAGTTATGTTCTGCTGTTTTACTCGCTAAAATCCTATGCCATATTAGAAATACCTTTGCTCATCGTTTAGCTATACAAAATATTTTTGCACTTTCGGATTCACAGATATCTCTTCATTGGATTCATTCCCATCCTAAACGATGGAAAACTTTTATTTCTAATAGAATCTCTTTAATCCAGAAACTGGTTCCTTCAGAAAAATGGTACTTTATGCCAGGCAATCAAAATATTGCTGTCTGCGCTTCTCGTGGTTTTGATCCCTCTACATTTATGCAAAAAATGGACTGGATTCACGGTCCTACCTGGTTGTCATACGACATACCGCGATGGCCTATAAAAACACCACAAGAAATAATTATTAATAGTAATAATAGAGGTTCCAATTACGAGCCTCGTGAGTTAGTTGCCACAATAACCATCGCGGCAATTGAAGGGCCTCTTTATAAAATTATCAATCATTTTCCGCCTTTAATGAAATGTTAATTTCCTCGGTTTATGTTCTCAAGTTTTCAAAATTATTACCTAGAATTTTCCCCATCAACACAAAGGATTTGGACCAAGCCAAAATCCATTTAATTCGCACTGTTCAACCGAAACATTTTTCAGATATTTTTAAAGCGATTGCCAAGCAAGAGTTATTGAAACCTAATATTCGCCGTCTCAAACCATTTATTGATAAACATGATATAATGCGTGTCGTTGGAAGATTAACCAATTATTTATTAGAATATGATCACCAGCATCCCATTTTGTTACCCAAATTGGACAATTTTGTTACGTGTTTAATTGATCATTACCATAAAAGATATTGTCATACTGGTTCGTATTTGCTTTCATCTTTTTTGATACAAAAATACCGGATTTTGTCTGCTAGAACTATCGTGCGTAAACGTGTTTGTTTATGCAATCGTTGTTTTAAAAACATCCCTAAACCAGTATATCCCATTATGTCCGATTTACCCTCGGAAAGAGATAATCAAACTAAGGCCTTTTTGACGACTGGTGCTGACTTTACTGGTTCTTATCCCATTACAATGTTTCGTAAACGTGGAATAAGAAGTCAAAAGGCTTATGTCTGTATTTTTATTTGTTTCGTCACGAAAGCTGTTCACTTAGAATTAGCTTCATCCCTATCCACTGAATGCTTTTTAGGAACCTTTAAACGCTTTATATCTCGTCGAGGTAATTGTTTAAGGTTGTATTCTGATTGTGGAACCAATTTTATTGGAGCCAAGGCTCGGGTTAATGAAGTTCAAGAATTTTTAAATTCCTTAGAATACCGTGAAGCCTTTCAGAGAGAACTAAATTTAAACAAAATCGAATTGATCAATAATCCTCCCAGAGCTAGTCACTTTGGTGGTCTTTGGGAATCTAACATCCGAAGCATGAAAATGCATTTATCCAGAGTGATCGGAGAACAAATTTTGACTTACGAGGAGTTTAATACCGTATTAACTCATGTTGAAGCTATTTTGAATAGTCGCCCCTTATGTTTGTTGAATAACGATCCTGTTGCTTCAACTCCAGCACATTTTCTTTATGGTACCCCTTTATTTTCTTTTCCTGATGAAAATTCTTATAATGAAAGCACTCATCCGGTTTCTAGGTATAAATTGTTAGAGTCTGTTGTTGCGCATTTTTGGAAGAGGTGGCATAGTGAATACCTTTCTACTCTTCAAGAACGCTAGAAATGGAATACTTCCACTATGCCTGTAAAGGAATGTACTATTGTCCTCATAATGCAAGAGAATTTGCCACCACTGCAATGGCCAATGGGTATTGTGGAGAAGGTTTATCCTGGCAAAGACGGAGTTATACGAGTAGTCAGGGTAAGGACTAAACATAGTTCCTACTCCCATCCGGTAGTAAAACTCTGCCCACTGCCACTCCAATAATTTAATTTTGTATTTTTTTTTGTAAGAATAGTTTTAGATAAGATAGTAAATACCAGCATTCAGGATGTTTTATTTAGTTTTGTTTTTTCGCTTGAATTTTTTTTAATTTAAATTCAATTTTCTGTCCCGCAGGATGTTTTGGCATTTGGCATTAATGTTGCCTATCCGGTAGAGCCAACAAATTTATTAAAATATGAATGGTCATGCGTTTACTAGAATATTTGTTTCGAATCAGTAGCGAATTGTGTTTTTTACGAAACAACAACATTTAACATTTTACGGTCTAATTAATATGAAAAGGTTCATATTTCGATAACCGGTTGGACTAGAGAATAAACCACTTCCTTTCCATCTAACCCCATCCCCAATCAGTGGTGAAACCTCCATTGTAATATGATGAGCCAGGGCGAAAAGTAAGTTTTTTTTTATAGTTGTTAGTTTTATTTTTCCATAAGGGAGAAAAACAACCAATCAGACGTAAATACATTAATTGTGCGAAACTAGCTTTCCGAATATTTGATGTAATACAAATTCATTGTCAGCGTACAATCTTCCTGACAGCTCTTCCATATCTTCTATATCTATTTCCGTTATATTTTCCAATAATCTGCCATACAACTTCCCCATCGCGCTAGTCATACTATAATTATGTACTTAATAGCATTTGTAACATGCCAGACTTACGTGGTACCGGTCAATCTGGCCTTATTTGTAAAAATGACATAAAAAGATTATCTAAATAAAAATAGACTGCCAAGTGGAACTGTTTGTTGTATGGTATTATGTGGCTTCACGATCAAACCATTGGCTGAAAATTCATCGAAATATTTGAAAATCTCTATAAAAAACCTTTAAGGACCCAGAATTCTATAATTTAACGTTTCACATCAAGCAATACTATAGTGACAACTCAAAGAAGAAGATATTTTAGTCTGATCTATATAATTCAACATCTGTACTTTTTTTACAGTTATCAGAAAAAAATTGGTGTAATAATAGCTCTCAATTAATGTTGATCAACTATTTTGGGAATAATTTGTTACGCTCATTAGAATGTTATTATACTTCACGTTAATCTGATGACCGTAATAATGTCATTAAAATATTCCATTTGACTTTCTCTTGACGCGGTATCTTTACTTTCTTCACGCAATAAATGATATAATTAGTCTGAATAGTTGAGTATTGAGTCTGCCTACTGAGTTATAAAAAAAATAAACGTTAATGCTCACGTGAAGTATGTTTGATGTTTATTTTTCAGCCATTCTTATAATAGATTTTTGTAAAAACAACAAAATATACAGGTATACAGGGTAGAAGTAATAAAGGTGCCAAATGCAAATTGATTTTATAAAATATTCCGAGATATCGTATTAGCAGAAAAATTGGTTGCTTTTTTATAATCTCTCAGAAAAAAAGATGACAGAATCATAGCACCTGTGAAAATTCTAGATTCCCTAAACCACCCCAAATTTTAATTAATGATAATTGTGGCACCATTAATTAGATACATTTTTTTTAAAATAATTGTTTTATATTCTTCTGCTCCAACTCATTTCCCTTTACTTTTTCATGTGTCGGATGATTTTAAAAATATGAATTTCTACCTATATACGGACTCTTTTTCATTAAGTTACAAAAATTAGTAGATATTGAACGGCCCTTTAGTAAACAGTTACTGTTGCTACCAATACAATTAGACATTTTCAACAATATTTTCAGTAATTACATATTAAAGCTTTCAACTTCCGTGTGTTTGGGAAAAATAAATTTTTCTATTACAATACATTTATACATTTATATTTGGTAAATTCAAAAGGGCTGTAACTTTTTTTGTAATTCTAGCAATATAAGCAATACAATTTTTCAAATTTATGCAAGGTAAGTCAAAAAATAATTCCTGTTTTATTGGAATTAAACGTTGTAAGAGTACTAAATAAAACTACTCGATATGGAGCAATTATCGAAATTTTACTATGGCACTGCACGATAACGCTTTCATTTATTCTTACCTAGAAATTACATTCATTAGCAGGGGTACAGAGTTAAAAGAAGTTTAAAATATTATATTGAAAAGATAGATACTCTTTTTGTTTTTTTTTCCATTGTACTTATTAGAATGTAATACAAATTGATATCACTTGAGTATATAAATGTTCAATGATTTTTATTAATAATCATTTCCACTCTCTGTGTCAATACTAGTATAACGAGAAAACGCTACTAATCCTCTCAGTGCTCGTTATAGATATGCGGGTTGTCTCACGTGGTACAACCCGTGCTCGCCAGTCGACTAGCTTCGAGTCGAAGAAGGGAAAAATTATTAAGTTTTCAAAAAGGCCGTCAGAGAAGTTTTGGCAAGTACCCAAGACTTCTTAAGTTAGCCCACAACTCCAGCACAGTGGGTTAACAACACTCACTAAACACTCCAAAGGTTAAACTGATAGGTAAATTATCATAAGAAAATAAAAGTCAGCAAGTATCCCTTGATTGAAGTTTTAATTAATCACTTTGGACCAAAGGTCTCTTTTCAAAATATTTATTACAATTTTACAACAACAATGTCCCAAATAATGTCTGAACTCAGCTGAAGGCTGTAGATTCAGAATGTAGTTAGGCTGAAGGCCGGAATCTACATAAATCTTAAATTGCAAACTAAATTATCAGTCACAACAAAGTCGCAGCTTGAATAAATAACTGACAAGCAGGTTCTATAAACTCTGAGCGGAGCTGAAGGCTTCAAACTCAGGGTGCAGAAGAGCTGAGTGCCCCAAACTACACCGATGTCTCAATTCTACAACTATAGAGAAATGACCAAATGGTTCATGTACAATTTCTCAAAATACTATGATAATATACACCAAAATTACCTATGTTACAGTTACATGGGTTCACACTTCCGCAATTTATACGAATATGAATATAAATAAATGCATAAGCATAAAATTTGAATTGCAAACGAGCTCAGCGTTGCTAAAAGAAAATATAAATCGAAATTATGTACGACGCAAAATTCTTTACATAAAATCGTCAGAGTTTGGAAACTCCACTTAATAACGGTGTACCCAGGTACGTACCGTAGTATCCTAGCGTTCAGAGCCAACAGCCTAATATTTTAAACTATGAAGCAAATGATTACAATTTTAAATACGAAGAGAAAGGTGAAATTATAGTAATTGCCGCAAAAAGAGAAATAAAAACTTTACATAAAAAAAATTGTGAAATGTGACGGATAAAATTGAATGTACAAATGTAAGAAGAGTAAATAAAAAGGAAAACTGTTCACTTATCCTGCTTCCGGACCCAGAACAGCAACTGAAGTCACTCCAGAATATTCAAGCTTTCCTGGAACAGGTCTCACTGAGTCATCAAGCTTCAATCAGCGAATTTATTATCCACATAAAAAAAACCTAAAATAGAGAAATGAATTATCAGTAGTAATACCACAAGTGATTGAATTTTCGCGATAAGTCTGTCGATTCATTTTTGAACGAAACTGAATTGTTTCGAGAAAACACCACGAGTCCGCAGGACGAGTGGTGTTTTCTCGAATCAATTCAGTTGAGATCATAAATGAAAGAAAGACTTATGAGATAAATTCAATCACGAGTGGAATTTTATTAGACTATTTCACAAACAGAGTGAAAGATAAAAAATCTGAAATTCGGCAGGATTAGAGGAAATTGGCAAAAAAGTTGACCATAACATACTGAAATATTTTTCAATTATAATTATTATAAATGGTACAGTTATTATATACAATGTTTTGAGCTTGATTATTTGAACACGCGCTTGTACTTGCAATATTTGTTACATCTTGATTGCTATAATTTCTGACATTTGCTATAAGTTTTTCGTGATGTTGTTTACTAAGTTGGATGTAGGGTTTTAGCGAATTAGAGATCGAATGTCCAGTAATTCTTATGGTTTCCTGTTCTCCTACTCCTCTACATAAAAGTTCACTGACTGCAGTTGCTCGATTTGAATGGTTGGTAATTTTTTGCTTTTTCACATCAAGCCCTATATTCTGAGCTGATGTTTTGGTCCATTTACTGATCGTATTGATCCCTAGAGGCATATTTTTGTACCAAGGAGTGCAATGATCACCAGGCTTCCAATGTCCATTCACGGTGAGAAACAACCTATTAGATCTTACATTATTACCTCGTTTTGAAATCATCTTTTTATAAAGTCTCACGGGGCACATTGTTGCATTTTGCACATTTTCAATCAAACATTTGCTGTTCGCACATCGCTGACCACCTCCTTGGCAAGTTTTTGAAAAAATTGTGTTATATTCGATTCTGCCGGTAGGCGCCCCCTTATTATCTAATTGCTCTTTAAAATAATCTAACAAACAATATGCAGCTTCACCTCCTCTCCAAGCAAGTTCTACTGCTGCGATATGGAAAAATTTCTTTTGGAGTCCTGTGGGTGTATTTTCATCCCATTGTGTACATATTGCTTGATGTTCTTCATGGGTCAACGGTGCCGAACTGATCTTTCGTTTCTGTACGTTACCTTGAAGCAACTTGCGTTTTGTATCTCGCGCATTTCTGGCCGATTGAAAAATAATATCTTTGAATGGGTCGAAACTTCGTCCATATTCATTATAGAATTTTTCTTGCAATATTCTAGCACTCACATTCCAAATCGTCTTCACAACACATTCCTTGTAATCAGAACCATCGATTTTCCTCATGTTGAAGCCCCAGTCCTTCAAAATAATAGCTAGTCTCTCGACAGGCGTTGCTTCATCTAATAGGTATTTTCGTTCATCCCAAAATCTGGTAAATTGCTTCCAAATGTACTCCTTCGATTTCCTCGTATTTTTCGGTACATTTTCATCGATTTTTTCGTTGATTGATTCGATATAATTAATCCCAACTCTACTCATTTTTGAATGCGTGCACAGCGTAATCACTTATATTTGACGTTTAACTGTCACATGCACTGTAAACAAATCTGAAAACACCGAACTTGATAGGCCAATCAGAGTCAAGGGTCAAGTTTGGTATTATCGGTAAGCCGAACTTGACTAGAGCTTCTGATTGGTTCATTTCGTGGGTGAGTGAAATAGTCATCTACATAGGGTTTACATTTTACCCCAGTCAAATTCTCGACGTCCCCCCGTAATATCCCATTATACTGACTATGTTTACATCACCCGAAATTCGCAAATAATCATACATCCTGACTCTTATCTGTATAAAAGCCATTCACACTGAGGATAAAAACTATATGACTGGTTTTTTCCGCTTAGCAAAAAAAACTACGATATTAAAAAAACCCATAATATAAAAACTACGTCGCTGGACACATTCCTGAATAATATTCAGCTCCCCGTGATATATTCTTAATTCAAAAAAATGTACTAAGCAGTAACGAAAATGAACTAATCAGAATTTGTGGAATGTATCGAAATTATCTCATGAAATCCAGATTACATACTCCAATAAACTACGATTCAAAGCTAAAATTCCTACGTTAATATACCTATAGAACTGTTAATTCCGAGAAAGTATTTTCAACCATTTACCTTAATAATGAATCCTACTAACTAACGCTGTCTACGGAAATTTACCATGTGTTACCCAATTCCACCAATTCTACTAGTATCTTTGGTCATCGTCCCTTCCTAGACCAGTAGATTAACGGGTCAGAGCTGCCAGCTCTTGACTTGAGCCGTATTTTCTTCCCTTGCGTAGGAATTGTCAGGTTTTATCGTAAAATACGTTATGGCTCCCAGAGCACTTGCAAAAATTTTTACATTAGAAATGTGTGTTCACACGTTGACGGCAAATGGGGGACTGAATTTTAACTTCGGACAGTCAGCGCTCTCTGAATTCTCTCCGTCTACAGGCTTGCCAATATTAAATCCCCGACAGCTCGGCTAATTTTCGCCTTACACTAGTTTCATTTAAATTAACAATAACATGATTCCAAGATTAGTGTTTTTAAATGAAACTCAAGGTCTCTAGTTAATTCCACAATATAATACAAGTTATTGAAAATTCTAAAAAATTGACAATTGTTTCGATAAATCAATATCATCGTCAGAATGACAGAAGTTACATTTCATTTTATGCCTACCTGATGTTTAGTAGTTATATTTTTGGCTAGACCAAGAAGTAACCTAACTTGTGATTGGCTTAATTTATGTTTATAGAAAAAAGAAGAAGATGTGATATTACAAATATTGAAGCTTAGATATTATTGGCCCTATGGTGATATCCTGGATATCATTATTCCAATTAAGATCAGTATAACTGTGCAATGATATAGAAAACCAGGAAAACTATATCTGCTGATCTTTACAATTATCACTTAAGAAGACAGTTTATTAGTGGAGAATTCTCTAGATTTAACTGTTCATTGACAACTTCATATTGTGGGTTTCTTAAATGTCTTCTAATTTCCAGTTCTTCAAGGAAGTCCAGTTCTTGTTTCTTTTCACAAATATGCAGCACTTCTAGTTCTGTGTTAGGTGTCAATGAATGATTGGTGTCAAGTAGATGTTTTGCGTAGTGAGATTTATCTGGTTGTTTTAATCTGTAAGCTCGTAAGTGCTCACTGTATCGTATTTCAAAATTCCTAAGGGTCTGACCCAAATAGACAGCATTACATTCTGGACATTTGAGTTTATATATACCTGACTTCTTTAATAGTGGTATTTTTGTTTTTACATTTAACAATTTTGTACTAACGTTACTTTCTGTTTTAAAAGAAATTGTTGCATTCGTTGCTGAAGATATTATCTTTGAAATATTATTAGAAATATTTCCTGCATATGTGATGGTTTTATAAGTTTTAATTTCATCAGCTTGTTTAGGATATATTAGTTGTAAAGCCACTTTTTTCTCTTTTTTACTAATTAGTTTATTTATCATATCTAATGGATAACCGTTAGATGTTGCTATTTGTCTAATTGTATTAATCTCTCTATCAAAATTACATTTGTTCATAGGAACTGAAAAAGCTCTATGTATCATTGAATTATATGCTGCTAGTCTGTGTGAGACAGGGTGGTTAGAATTGAATGGAATTGTCACATCAGTCTGTGTTGGTTTTCGGTAAATTGAATAATCAAGTACATCATTAACTCTTTGAATTTTTAAATCAAGAAAATTGATTGAGCTATTTTCTTCAATTTCTAATGTAAATTTAATTTTCGGGTGTAAATTATTGATGTGGTTGAAAAACACATCTAATTGTCGCTCACTACCCATAAAACAAGCTAATATGTCATCCACATATCTATACCAAAATAAAATATTTTTCGAAATATTACTTTCAAAGATCTTTCTTTCTAAATTGTCCATAAAAATGTTTGCTAAAATAGGTGATATAGGGCTTCCCATTGGTAAACCTTCATTTTGAATATATATCTTATTGTCAAAAGTGAAATAATTCTGATTAATGCATACATCAAATAAATTAAGTATATCTGATATTATTCCTGGATTATTATTTTTATCTTCTAGTAATTTTCTTACAAGTATTAGACATTCTTTAGGAGGAATTTTAGTAAACATATTAGTTACATCGAACGATATGAGTTTATAGTTATCTTGCAAGTGGATTGATTTCAACTTTTTGATTAGTTCTATTGAATTTCTAATTGAGTACTGAGATTCATATCCATAAGTATTGAGTATATTGTTGAGCTTTTTTGCCAATATATTATTAGGAGCATTAACATAAGAGACTACAGGTCTAATTGGTTTCGTTATTTTATGTAATTTAACTGTTCCATATAATTGTGGACAATGAGGATTCTTATGTATGATAGACCTCTTTTCGTAATCATTTAGAAGATAATTTGAATTATTAACAATATCCCTTACATTATTAGAAAACTTCTTTGTTGGGTCTGCTTTAAGAACTTTTACATCGCTGGATTCTATAAAGTTATATACTTTGGAATTGTAATTTTCAGTCGTCAAAATGACAGTAGCATTCCCCTTATCGGATTTTGTAACTGTTAGGTTATGATTCTCTATCTTCTGTTTTATTGCGTTTAAAACTGAAATGTCATTTTTTGTTTGACGTTTAACTTTTGAAGGTTCAATATTTTTGATTAAATTGGCAATTTTTAATTTCTCATAAAGAAAATTATTTGAATTAGATTTTAAAGCTATTTCTGACTCTGTAGCTATAATTTGTTTAATATTATTCGTAAATTTAGGTGGTATGCTGTACTTTAAACCTTTATTTAAAAATTCTATTTCACTATTTGTAAAATTAGTGTCTGAAAGGTTTTCAAATCGTGGTGCAAAGTGTGTTGGTATGTAGGTACTTACAGTTTCATGATGTTTTGAGTATTGAACTTTATGTTGTGTGTGTTCAAGATTCTGTAGCTCCTTTTCTTGTTTCTTAAATTTCATATGCTTCATAGTGCTGATATTTTCTCTAATTTTGTCATCCAAATAGTCAAATTCTACTGGATGTAATTGGAATGTGAGTTCTGAATGTACAACTTTTATGTAGTTGTCTAAGGAGTCTCTAACTTTGAACCATTTCTTACATTCAGATTTTATCCAAACTCGTTGAGCACATTTTATAGCTTTTTGTGCTTGTGGTGTTTTAGTGTGACATTTTATATTCACATAATTTGGTATTACCTTTTTTCTAAGGCATTCTTGGTTAAACCAAATGTTTTGTGATGCTTTGTAACGTTTTTGTAGTAACTTCTGGTACAGTCGGGTCAAATCTTCTCTCGAAGATTTTTTAATGAAATTGACTGTCTCGACCCTTACTTCGTGGAATATGCTCATATTAGTGTTTTTAAATGAAACTCAAGGTCTCTAGTTAATTCCACAATATAATACAAGTTATTGAAAATTCTAAAAAATTGACAATTGTTTCGATAAATCAATATCATCGTCAGAATGACAGAAGTTACATTTCATTTTATGCCTACCTGATGTTTAGTAGTTATATTTTTGGCTAGACCAAGAAGTAACCTAACTTGTGATTGGCTTAATTTATGTTTATAGAAAAGAGAAGAAGATGTGATATTACAAATATTGAAGCTTAGATATTATTGGCCCTATGGTGATATCCTGGATATCATTATTCCAATTAAGATCAGTATAACTGTGCAATGATATAGAAAACCAGGAAAACTATATCTGCTGATCTTTACAATTATCACTTAAGAAGACAGTTTATTAGTGGAGAATTCCCTAGATTTAACTGTTCATTGACAACTTCATATTGTGGGTTTCTCAAATGTCTTCTAATTTCCAGTTCTTCAAGGAAGTCCAGTTCTTGTTTCTTTTCACAAATATGCAGCACTTCTAGTTCTGTGTTAGGTGTCAATGAATGATTGGTGTCAAGTAGATGTTTTGCGTAGTGAGATTTATCTGGTTGTTTTAATCTGTAAGCTCGTAAGTGCTCACTGTATCGTATTTCAAAATTCCTAAGGGTCTGACCCAAATAGACAGCATTACATTCTGGACATTTGAGTTTATATATACCTGACTTCTTTAATAGTGGTATTTTTGTTTTTACATTTAACAATTTTGTACTAACGTTACTTTCTGTTTTAAAAGAAATTGTTGCATTCGTTGCTGAAGATATTATCTTTGAAATATTATTAGAAATATTTCCTGCATATGTGATGGTTTTATAAGTTTTAATTTCATCAGCTTGTTTAGGATATATTAGTTGTAATGCCACTTTTTTCTCTTTTTTACTAATTAGTTTATTTATCATATCTAATGGATAACCGTTAGATGTTGCTATTTGTCTAATTGTATTAATCTCTCTATCAAAATTACATTTGTTCATAGGAACTGAAAAAGCTCTATGTATCATTGAATTATATGCTGCTAGTCTGTGTGAGACAGGGTGGTTAGAATTGAATGGAATTGTCACATCAGTCTGTGTTGGTTTTCCTAAACAAGCTGATGAAATTAAAACTTATAAAACCATCACATATGCAGGAAATATTTCTAATAATATTTCAAAGATAATATCTTCAGCAACGAATGTAACAATTTCTTTTAAAACAGAAAGTAACGTATGTACAAAATTGTTAAATGTAAAAACAAAAATACCACTATTAAAGAAGTCAGGTATATATAAACTCAAATGTCCAGAATGTAATGCTGTCTATTTGGGTCAGACCCTTAGGAATTTTGAAATACGATACAGTGAGCACTTACGAGCTCACAGATTAAAACAACCAGATAAATCTCACTACGCAAAACATCTACTTGACACCAATCATTCATTGACACCTAACACAGAACTAGAAGTGCTGCATATTTGTGAAAAGAAACAAGAACTGGACTTCCTTGAAGAACTGGAAATTAGAAGACATTTAAGAAACCCACAATATGAAGTTGTCAATGAACAGTTAAATCTAGGGAATTCTCCACTAATAAACTGTCTTCTTAAGTGATAATTGTAAAGATCAGCAGATATAGTTTTCCTGGTTTTCTATATCATTGCACAGTTATACTGATCTTAATTGGAATAATGATATCCAGGATATCACCATAGGGCCAATAATATCTAAGCTTCAATATTTGTAATATCACATCTTCTTCTTTTTTCTATAAACATAAATTAAGCCAATCACAAGTTAGGTTACTTCTTGGTCTAGCCAAAAATATAACTACTAAACATCAGGTAGGCATAAAATGAAATGTAACTTCTGTCATTCTGACGATGATATTGATTTATCGAAACAATTGTCAATTTTTTAGAATTTTCAATAACTTGTATTATATTGTGGAATTAACTAGAGACCTTGAGTTTCATTTAAAAACACTAATATGAGCATATTCCACGAAGTAAGGGTCGAGACAGTCAATTTCATTAAAAAATCTTCGAGAGAAGATTTGACCCGACTGTACCAGAAGTTACTACAAAAACGTTACAAAGCATCACAAAACATTTGGTTTAACCAAGAATGCCTTAGAAAAAAGGTAATACCAAATTATGTGAATATAAAATGTCACACTAAAACACCACAAGCACAAAAAGCTATAAAATGTGCTCAACGAGTTTGGATAAAATCTGAATGTAAGAAATGGTTCAAAGTTAGAGACTCCTTAGACAACTACATAAAAGTTGTACATTCAGAACTCACATTCCAATTACATCCAGTAGAATTTGACTATTTGGATGACAAAATTAGAGAAAATATCAGCACTATGAAGCATATGAAATTTAAGAAACAAGAAAAGAAGCTACAGAATCTTGAACACACACAACATAAAGTTCAATACTCAAAACATCATGAAACTGTAAGTACCTACATACCAACACACTTTGCACCACGATTTGAAAACCTTTCAGACACTAATTTTACAAATAGTGAAATAGAATTTTTAAATAAAGGTTTAAAGTACAGCATACCACCTAAATTTACGAATAATATTAAACAAATTATAGCTACAGAGTCAGAAATAGCGTTAAAATCTAATTCAAATAATTTTCTTTATGAGAAATTAAAAATTGCCAATTTAATCAAAAATATTGAACCTTCAAAAGTTAAACGTCAAACAAAAAATGACATTTCAGTTTTAAACGCAATAAAACAGAAGATAGAGAATCATAACCTAACAGTTACAAAATCCGATAAGGGGAATGCTACTGTCATTTTGACGACTGAAAATTACAATTCCAAAGTATATAACTTTATAGAATCCAGCGATGTAAAAGTTCTTAAAGCAGACCCAACAAAGAAGTTTTCTAATAATGTAAGGGATATTGTTAATTATTCAAATTATCTTCTAAATGATTACGAAAAGAGGTCTATCATACATAAGAATCCTCATTGTCCACAATTATATGGAACAGTTAAATTACATAAAATAACGAAACCAATTAGACCTGTAGTCTCTTATGTTAATGCTCCTAATAATATATTGGCAAAAAAGCTCAACAATATACTCAATACTTATGGATATGAATCTCAGTACTCAATTAGAAATTCAATAGAACTAATCAAAAAGTTGAAATCAATCCACTTGCAAGATAACTATAAACTCATATCGTTCGATGTAACTAATATGTTTACTAAAATTCCTCCTAAAGAATGTCTAATACTTGTAAGAAAATTACTAGAAGATAAAAATATTAATCCAGGAATAATATCAGATATACTTAATTTATTTGATGTATGCATTAATCAGAATTATTTCACTTTTGACAATAAGATATATATTCAAAATGAAGGTTTACCAATGGGAAGCCCTATATCACCTATTTTAGCAAACATTTTTATGGACAATTTAGAAAGAAAGATCTTTGAAAGTAATATTTCGAAAAATATTTTATTTTGGTATAGATATGTGGATGACATATTAGCTTGTTTTATGGGTAGTGAGCGACAATTAGATGTGTTTTTCAACCACATCAATAATTTACACCCGAAAATTAAATTTACATTAGAAATTGAAGAAAATAGCTCAATCAATTTTCTTGATTTAAAAATTCAAAGAGTTATTGATGTACTTGATTATTCAATTTACCGAAAACCAACACAGACTGATGTGACAATTCCATTCAATTCTAACCACCCTGTCTCACACAGACTAGCAGCATATAATTCAATGATACATAGAGCTTTTTCAGTTCCTATGAACAAATGTAATTTTGATAGAGAGATTAATACAATTAGACAAATAGCAACATCTAACGGTTATCCATTAGATATGATAAATAAACTAATTAGTAAAAAAGAGAAAAAAGTGGCATTACAACTAATATATCCTAAACAAGCTGATGAAATTAAAACTTATAAAACCATCACATATGCAGGAAATATTTCTAATAATATTTCAAAGATAATATCTTCAGCAACGAATGCAACAATTTCTTTTAAAACAGAAAGTAACGTTAGTACAAAATTGTTAAATGTAAAAACAAAAATACCACTATTAAAGAAGTCAGGTATATATAAACTCAAATGTCCAGAATGTAATGCTGTCTATTTGGGTCAGACCCTTAGGAATTTTGAAATACGATACAGTGAGCACTTACGAGCTTACAGATTAAAACAACCAGATAAATCTCACTACGCAAAACATCTACTTGACACCAATCATTCATTGACACCTAACACAGAACTAGAAGTGCTGCATATTTGTGAAAAGAAACAAGAACTGGACTTCCTTGAAGAACTGGAAATTAGAAGACATTTGAGAAACCCACAATATGAAGTTGTCAATGAACAGTTAAATCTAGGGAATTCTCCACTAATAAACTGTCTTCTTAAGTGATAATTGTAAAGATCAGCAGATATAGTTTTCCTGGTTTTCTATATCATTGCACAGTTATACTGATCTTAATTGGAATAATGATATCCAGGATATCACCATAGGGCCAATAATATCTAAGCTTCAATATTTGTAATATCACATCTTCTTCTTTTTTCTATAAACATAAATTAAGCCAATCACAAGTTAGGTTACTTCTTGGTCTAGCCAAAAATATAACTACTAAACATCAGGTAGGCATAAAATGAAATGTAACTTCTGTCATTCTGACGATGATATTGATTTATCGAAACAATTGTCAATTTTTTAGAATTTTCAATAACTTGTATTATATTGTGGAATTAACTAGAGACCTTGAGTTTCATTTAAAAACACTAATATGAGCATATTCCACGAAGTAAGGGTCGAGACAGTCAATTTCATGATTCCAAGAGTTATCAATCAAAAGATCCATTTGACACATATTTGTTTCCACCTTATTTTCACGTGATCTATACCTGCAGTTTTTCCATTCCTGTGCATCTACAGAGTCAATAGCTTGTAAAAGAATATTTTGAACATCTGCAAGTTTAAAGGTTCTGTTTCGCTTTTCTCCTGGATATTTTTTTCGTGAAGTCAATTTTGGATGTCATCTTTTCTCCAGACAGTTGTTGTTAATTTGGTAATTTTTGAAGAAGGCTACTATGGTAGGGGCATTGTCGCATTGTCCATGACTTGAACCGAAAAAGGATAGAGTTTTTTCAAAATGCTTCTACACTATTCTACAAACACCGTTGAATTAATTTCTCCCGTTTTTTTCGAGTCAGATACCAGAAGCCTACAATCAACATATCCTTGTGCGCTTGTGATTTGTATCACAATTAATCGGCGCCCTTTCCCAGAAGGAACTTTTAAACGTGAAGACCAATCTTCCATAAATGCTTGACAAGATATTTTTATTTTCTTGTCATCCATTTTCAAGACCACTTTACAAACAGCAAAAATTGGTCACACAAATATTCTCCATTAAATGTCGCAAACACAAACGTGAATTCTGGAAGTTCTCATCGATAAGCAAATACAGTGAGGACAAAAAGCACTTCATGGTCGAAATCGCCTCGACATGAACTAACCACATAATGATAAAGGAGCATCAAATCGTATGCTCAATTGTAATCATAATTTGATGGTCCAGTAGTATAAAGTATAATGATAGATGCATTGGATAAGGGAGCCAGCTGGACTAGCCGCATACTTCATATGTTGAGGGTTGCGGGGCGCGAAGAGAATGAAAATTAAATTATAATTTTAAACAAGTGAGCAATTGTGCGTAATGTTTATAATACAAATATTGGAAATTGTTGATATATGTCTGGCTCTTCTCTGAACTTTCTGGTCCCCTATGGAGAAAGTTTGCCCACTACTTTCTTAGAGAGAAGAATTTGTGATCTCTATTCAGGACCAAATAATTAACACCGACAGTTATAAGAAATTTGTCATTATAAACCCAACTATTGCTTCGGACAAGTGTGAAAGGTGACAGCTGTTATGCTATACCATATAACATATTACGTTGGCGTGTCCACCAATGACAAACACTGACTACCTGCAGAGAAGTTGGCGAATAAAATCCACACTGCCAATTAACATTAATGATATTTATTCATCTATGGAAATTTGGTTCAAATTTACTTGAAGTATTAGACTTGCGAACACAAAAAAGCAGACATTGAAGTTTGAATAAACAGCATAATATCTGGAAAAATCGTTGTTGAGAATCATTCACAATAATTGTGAATCACGGAATCAATTCACCGATGGAAAAAGGTTCTTACAGATATGTATTTCCAAACAGAAATACCGTTTTTAAATAGTTATTCGTATGCTTAGGCCGCGAAAAAGCTTTTTAACGTACCGAAAGAATAGTTATCGCCGAGGCCGCTTGCGGCCGAGGCAAGATAGTCGTCGTTAAAAAGTTTCGCGGCACTGGCATTCACGCTATTTTTCGTGCAATCGTTGGAATTATTAAACTAGATAATTGTGAATAAATGATTTATTTAATTATTACGAACAAAGATGTTATTCTCGGAGTGGTTCGACAAAAACTGATTTACAAATATAAAATAACTAATACAACCATGTTAACAAGATTACATGAGTAGTGATATTCAATATGGTGCATGTGCACGTAACTCCTTCGTCCTTAAGAGGCGAAAATAATGGAGTGATTTTCGCGAAGTGTCTCCATGGGATTTTGACTTTTTCTTTCTTGATTTTTCGCATCTTCGTTGGAAATATTGATAGGATTCGTATTTCGTGTGTATTATGCTGTTCTTGTATCGGAGTTGTTTTCTCGATTCTATGGATTTCGTATAACTCATCAAATTTTATTTCTGATATACTCGGTGTAGGATAGTTTCTTCTGATCTTAATTTGCTCTAATTCGATCTTTCATAAATCAATGACGTGTCTTTGCTAATTCCTCTGACTCTGGAGAATTTTTAGTTCCTTCATGAAGATTTCGCATCCATCTGGAATATTAATAATGGTTGGTTTTACTACTTCGAATATTCTGTTGTTTCGGCAATTTGATTTTATTTCTACTTGTTTCACAGGAATTATTGGAACTTTATTAGCTGTTATCTGCTCGATAAAGAATTTTTGGATATGGATCTCAGTGGCGTAGTAGCTGTACGGTAGTTTTCTGCTTCTTATCAGTTCGTCGGTACAGTGATCAGTGGGGATTATTTCTTGGGTACAATATTTTTTTCTTTAGTTTGCAGTAACCTAATAGCATTATCGTATCAAATGTCATCGTCTAGATCTAAATTTCCAAACAACCATTTATTGAACTGTTATTGATTGATTATAGTGATCGACTAGTTTCTTAAATTAGGTGGTATGTAAATGAACGTCAGTAATAATATTTCTTTATTCGTTTGCAGTAACCTAATAGCATTATCGTATCAAATGCCATCGTCTGAATCTAAATTTCCAAACAACCATTTATTGAACTGTTATTGATTGATTATAGTGATCGACTAGTTTTTTAAATAAGGTGGAATGTAAATTAACTTCAATTATAATATTTTTCTATTCGTTTGCAGTAACCTAATAGCATTATCGTATCGATTGCTATCGTCTGAATCTAAATTTCCAAACAACCATTTATTGAACTGTTATTGAATGATTATAGTGATCGGCTATTTTCTTAAATAAGGTGGTATGTAAATTAACTTCAAAAATAATATTTTTCATATTCGTTTGCAGTAACCTAATAGTATTATCGTATCGAATGCCATCGTCTGAATCAAAATTTCCAGACAACCATTTATTTAACTGTTAATGATTTATTATAGTGATCGATTAGTTTCTTAAATGAGGTGGCATGTGAATTAACTTAAATATTAATATTTTTTTCATTCGTTTGCAGTAACCTAATAGCATTATCGTAACGAATGTCATCGTCTGAATCTAAATTTCCAAACAACCATTTACTGAACTGTTATTGATTGATTATAGTGATCGACTAAGTTCTTAAATTAGGTGGTATGTAAATGAACGTCAGTAATAATATTTCTTTATTCGTTTGCAGTAACCTAATAGCATTATCGTATCGAATGCCATCGTCTGAATCTAAATTTCCAAACAACCATTTATTGAACTGTTATTGAATGATTATAGTGATCGGCTATTTTCTTAAATAAGGTGGTATGTAAATTAACTTCAAAAATAATATTTTTCATATTCGTTTGCAGTAACCTAATAGTATTATCGTATCGAATGCCATCGTCTGAATCAAAGTTTCCAAACAACCATTTATTGAACTGTTATTGATTTATTATAGTGATCGATTAGTTTTTTAAATGAGGTGGTATGTGAATTAACTTCAATATTAATATTTTTTTCATTCGTTTGCAGTAACCTAATAGCATTATCGTAACGAATGTCATCGTCTGAATCTAAATTTCCAAACAACCATTTATTGAACTGTTATTGATTGATTATAGTGATCGACTAGTTTCTTAAATTAGGTGGTATGTAAATGAACGTCAGTAATAATAATTCTTTATTCGTTTGCAGTAACCTAATAGCATTATCGTATCGAATGCCATCGTCTGAATCTAAATTTCCAAACAACCATTTATTGAACTGTTATTGAATGATTATAGTGATCGGCTATTTTTTTAAATAAGGTGGTATGTAAATTAACTTCAAAAATAATATTTTTCATATTCGTTTGCAGTAACCTAATAGTATGATCGTATCGAATGCCATCGTCTGAATCAAAATTTCCAAACAACCATTTATTGAACTGTTATTGATTTATTATAGTGATCGATTAGTTTCTCAGATGAGGTGGTATGTGAATTAACTTCAATATTAATATTTTTTTCATTCGTTTGCAGTAACCTAATAGCATTATCGTAACGAATGTCATCGTCTGAATCTAAATTTCCAAACAACCATTTATTGAACTGTTATTGATTGATTATAGTGATCGACTAGTTTCTTAAATTAGGTGGTATGTAAATGAACGTCAGTAATAATATTTCTTTATTCGTTTGCAGTAACCTAATAGCATTATCGTATCGATTGCCATCGTCTGAATCTAAATTTCCAAACAACCATTTATTGAACTGTTATTGAATGATTATAGTGATCGGCTATTTTCTTAAATAAGGTGGTATGTAAATTAACTTCAAAAATAATATTTTTGATATTCGTTTGCAGTAACCTAATAGTATTATAGTATCGAATGCCATCGTCTGAATCAAAATTTCCAAACAACCATTTATTTAACTGTTATTGATTTATTATAGTGATCGATTAGTTTCTTAAATGAGGTGGTATTTGAATTAATTTCAATATTAATATTTTTTTCATTCGTTTGCAGTAACCTAATAGCATTATCGTAATGAATGTCATCGTCTGAATCTATATTTCCAAACAACCATTTATTGAACTGTTATTGATTGATTATAGTGATCGACTAGTTTCTTAAATTAGGTGGTATGTAAATGAACGTCAGTAATAATATTTCTTTATTCGTTTGCAGTAACCTAATAGCATTATCGTATCAAATGCCATCGTCTGAATCTAAATTTCCAAACAACCATTTATTGAACTGTTATTGATTGATTATAGTGATCGACTAGTTTTTTAAATAAGGTGGAATGTAAATTAACTTCAATTATAATATTTTTCTATTCGTTTGCAGTAACCTAATAGCATTATCGTATCGATTGCTATCGTCTGAATCTAAATTTCCAAACAACCATTTATTGAACTGTTATTGAATGATTATAGTGATCGGCTATTTTCTTAAATAAGGTGGTATGTAAATTAACTTCAAAAATAATATTTTTCATATTCGTTTGCAGTAACCTAATAGTATTATCGTATCGAATGCCATCGTCTGAATCAAAATTTCCAGACAACCATTTATTTAACTGTTAATGATTTATTATAGTGATCGATTAGTTTCTTAAATGAGGTGGTATGTGAATTAACTTAAATATTAATATTTTTTTCATTCGTTTGCAGTAACCTAATAGCATTATCGTAACGAATGTCATCGTCTGAATCTAAATTTCCAAACAACCATTTACTGAACTGTTATTGATTGATTATAGTGATCGACTAAGTTCTTAAATTAGGTGGTATGTAAATGAACGTCAGTAATAATATTTCTTTATTCGTTTGCAGTAACCTAATAGCATTATCGTATCGAATGCCATCGTCTGAATCTAAATTTCCAAACAACCATTTATTGAACTGTTATTGAATGATTATAGTGATCGGCTATTTTCTTAAATAAGGTGGTATGTAAATTAACTTCAAAAATAATATTTTTCATATTCGTTTGCAGTAACCTAATAGTATTATCGTATCGAATGCCATCGTCTGAATCAAAGTTTCCAAACAACCATTTATTGAACTGTTATTGATTTATTATAGTGATCGATTAGTTTTTTAAATGAGGTGGTATGTGAATTAACTTCAATATTAATATTTTTTTCATTCGTTTGCAGTAACCTAATAGCATTATCGTAACGAATGTCATCGTCTGAATCTAAATTTCCAAACAACCATTTATTGAACTGTTATTGATTGATTATAGTGATCGACTAGTTTCTTAAATTAGGTGGTATGTAAATGAACGTCAGTAATAATATTTCTTTATTCGTTTGCAGTAACCTAATAGCATTATCGTATCGAATGCCATCGTCTGAATCTGAATTTCCAAACAACCATTTATTGAACTGTTATTGAATGATTATAGTGATCGGCTATTTTTTTAAATAAGGTGGTATGTAAATTAACTTCAAAAATAATATTTTTCATATTCGTTTGCAGTAACCTAATAGTATGATCGTATCGAATGCCATCGTCTGAATCAAAATTTCCAAACAACCATTTATTGAACTGTTATTGATTTATTATAGTGATCGATTAGTTTCTCAGATGAGGTGGTATGTGAATTAACTTCAATATTAATATTTTTCTCATTCGTTTGCAGTAACCTAATAGCATTATCGTAACGAATGTCATCGTCTGAATCTAAATTTCCAAACAACCATTTATTGAACTGTTATTGAATGATTATAGTGATCGGCTATTTTCTTAAATAAGGTGGTATGTAAATTAACTTCAAAAATAATATTTTTGATATTCGTTTGCAGTAACCTAATAGTATTATAGTATCGAATGCCATCGTCTGAATCAAAATTTCCAAACAACCATTTATTTAACTGTTATTGATTTATTATAGTGATCGATTAGTTTCTTAAATGAGGTGGTATTTGAATTAATTTCAATATTAATATTTTTTTCATTCGTTTGCAGTAACCTAATAGCATTATCGTAATGAATGTCATCGTCTGAATCTATATTTCCAAACAACCATTTATTGAACTGTTATTGATTGATTATAGTGATCGACTAGTTTCTTAAATTAGGTGGTATGTAAATGAACGTCAGTAATAATATTTCTTTATTCGTTTGCAGTAACCTAATAGCATTATCGTATCGAATGCCATCGTCTGAATATAAATTTCCAAACAACCATTTATTGAACTGTTATTGATTGATTATAGTGATCGACTAGTTTTTTAAATAAGGTGGAATGTAAATAAACTTCAATTATAATATTTTTCTATTCGTTTGCAGTAACCTAATAGCATTATCGTATCGATTGCCATCGTCTGAATCTAAATTTCCAAGCAACCATTTATTGAACTGTTATTGAATGATTATAGTGATCGGCTATTTTCTTAAATAAGGTGGTATGTAAACTAACTTCAAAAATAATATTTTTCATATTCGTTTGCAGTAACCTAATAGTATTATCGTATCGAATGCCATCGTCTGAATCTAAATTTCCAAACAACCATTTATTGAACTGTTATTGATTGATTATAGTGATCGACTAGTTTCTTAAATTAGGTGGTATGTAAATGAACGTCAGTAATAATATTTCTTTATTCGTTTGCAGTAACCTAATAGCATTATCGTATCGAATGCCATCGTCTGAATCTAAATTTCCAAACAACCATTTATTGAACTGTTATTGATTGATTATAGTGATCGACTAGTTTCTTAAATAAGATGTTATGTAAATGAACTTCAGTAATAATATTAATAATAATTAAGATGGTATGTAAATTAACTTCAATAATAATATTTTTGTATTCGTTTACAGTAACCTAATAGCATTAACGTATCGAATGCCATCGTCTGAATCTAAATTTCCAAACAACCATTTATTGAACTGTTATTGATTGATTATAGTGATCGACTAGTTTCTTAAATTAGGTGGTATGTAAATCAACGTCAGTAATAATATTTCTTTATTCGTTTGCAGTAACCTAATAGCATTATCGTATCGAATGCCATCGTCTGAATCTAAATTTCCAAACAACCATTTATTGAACTGTTATTGATTGATTATAGTGATCGACTAGTTTCTTAAATAAGATGTTATGTAAATGAACTTCAGTAATAATATTTTTTTATTCGTTTGCAGTAACCCAATAGCATTATTGTACCGAATGCCATCGTCTGAATCTAAATTTCCAAACAACCATACATTAAACTGTTATTGATTGATTATAGTGATCGACTAGTTTCTTAAATAAAGTGGTATGTAAATGAACGTCAGTAATAATATTTTTTTATTCGTTTGCAGTAACCTTATAGCATTATCGTATCGAATGCCATCGTCTGAATCTAAATTTCCAAACAATCATTT
The DNA here is from genome assembly GCA_963921935.1 of Galeruca laticollis. Classification (NCBI taxonomy): domain Eukaryota; kingdom Metazoa; phylum Arthropoda; class Insecta; order Coleoptera; family Chrysomelidae; genus Galeruca; species Galeruca laticollis. The sequence continues at coordinate 15,834,271 of OY998183.1, read as the reverse complement.
ATTGAACTGTTATTGATTGATTATAGTGATCGACTAGTTTCTTAAATAAGATGGTATGTAAATGAACTTCAGTAATAATATTTTTTTATTCGTTTGCGGTAACCCAATCGCATTATTGTACCGAATGCCATCGTCTGAATCTAAATTTCCAAACAACCATACATTAAACTGTTATTGATTGATTATAGTGATCGACTAGTTTCTTAAATAAAGTGGCATGTAAATGAATTTCAGTAATAATATTTTTTTATTCATTTGCAGTAACCTAATAGCATTATCATATCAAATGCCATCATCTGATTCTAAATTTGCAAACAACCATTTATTGAACTGTTAATGATTGATTATAGTGATCGACTAGTTTCTTAAATGAGGTGGTATGTAAATGAACGTCAGTAATAATATTTTTTTATTCGTATGCAGTAACCTAATAGCATTACCGTATCGAATGCCATCGTCTGAATCTAAATTTCCAAACAACCATTTATTGAACTGTTATTGATTGATTATAGTGATCGACTAGTTTCTTGAATAAGATGGTATGTCAATGAACTTCAGTGATAATATTCCTTTTATACGTTTGCAGTAACCCAATAGCATTATTGTACCGAATGCCATAGTGTGAATCGGAATTTCCAAACAACCATTCATTAAACTGTTATTGATTGATTATAGTGATCGACTAGTTTCTTAAATTAGGTGGTATGTAAATGAACGTCAGTAATAATATTTCTTTATTCGTTTGCAGTAACCTAATAGCATTATCGTATCGAATGCCATCGTCTGAATCTAAATTTCCAAACAACCATTTATTGAACTGTTATTGATTGATTACATTGATCGACTAGTTTCTTAATTAAGATGGTATGTAAATTAACTTCAATAATGATATTTTTGTATTCGTTTACAGTAACCTAATAGCATTAACGTATCGAATTCCATCGTCTGAATCTAAATTTCCAAACAACCATTTATTGAACGGTTATTGATTGATTATAGTGATCGACTAGTTTCTCAAATGAGGTGGTATGTAAATGAACGTCAGTAATAATATTTTTTTTCTCGTTCGCAGTAACCTAATAGCATTATCGTATCGAATGCCATCGTCTGAATCTAAACTTCCAAACAACCATTTATTGAACTGTTATTGATTGATTATAGTGATCGACTAGTTTCTTAAATAAGATGGTATGTAAATGAACTTCAGTAATAATATTATTTTATTCGTTTGCAGTAACCCAATAGCATTATTGTACCGAATGCCATCGTCTGAATCTAAATTTCCAAACCACCATTTATTGAATTTTCTCATAGCATTGGTTAGACCTCTTTTTGAACGCATATGGGGATAAAAATTGTCGATCTTACTTTTAATAAGAAACCATGTACATACTAAAATATTTTCTCTAAGATTCTGGTATGAAATGGGATTTGAACTATTAGGAGATAAATTTAATTTTCTTACTATTAATAATGTGTTTTAAGGACATTTATTTGATTAACCACTCCTCTTACATCTAAGTAGTAAATAACAGTATATTTCATCTCCATCTATTTCGGTTTTATGAATTTGGGCATTTCTTATCTCGATGTTTCATTTGAACATAAGCTATATGTTTGTTGGAAAGAGCAGGTGGTTCATCACGTTTCTCGTTAGCTTTATTTTTATTCCGTTTTTTCACTACTTTATTTCGTTCTTTTATTATTTCACACAGTTGTTGACTGATATTTTGATGGTTTCAAATGTAATAGGAAAGAACAAGATGATCGTCTAGATAGAAGGGGTCTGGCCTTCCAATATGCCCTTTAATGATTTCAAATGGTAAATTAGATAACAGAATATATGAAGTTGTTATAACTTGAAACCGAATGCTTCATTAATTGGATAGGGGTTAGTTCAGGGTTCTGCTCGCGCAGGCTTCTAAAATGCTCAATGAGGCTCGAATTGAATCTCCTACTGGTGAATTCGAGTTAATATCTTTCGCTGTGGTTTACAAAAGTCTTCTAGATCTTTATTTTTAAATTGGCTACCACAGTCGGCTGTAATTTTACAAGGTAACTCGTGAGAGTTACAAAATTAAGAACGGTGTCTACTACCGATATGCCGGTAATCACTTCGATCGGAGAGTTTTGGCCGTATCGAGAGAAATAATCAATTACTGTGAGGAAAGGAGTATTTGAGATTAGAAAAACATCGATATGAATGTGTTCAAATGGTTTAGAAGCTGTTGGGGTGTGACTAAATTTGATGACGGTGGGATTTCGCTCGTATTAGTTTTTAAACAATTTTCACAGTTATTAACAAACTTCTCCTCAGACATTTTGGGCCAATAATAATTTTTTGTAAGAAACATTTTTAACTCATTGATACCTCTATGACCCTTTTTGTAAACGTGGTAATATTATACTTTTTCTTTTACGCATTGTTCTGACAATAATAATTTGTTGATATTATTTGATTTTTGTGCTGATTTACAGATTTGTCGTCGGAAATAAGTATGGATAAAATCGGATTCTCAATTATTTGGATATATTTTTGTATTATTTCGTCTATATCGTCCATATTATCATCTAAGGAACTAGTTTCTAATGCATTTACATCTAGTTAAGGGGGTAAACAAGAAAGTGCGTACTCTACCTTGTTGAGTTTTCCTTTATGACATTTTATTCTATACTCAAAATCCTCTAGTTTTAATCGCCAACGCATCAGCCGAGAGTTCGGCTCCTTATGGGAAAACAGCCATCTTAACGGCTTGTGATCGGTTAGTATTTTGAACTGCTGTCCGAAAAGGTAGGGGCGGAAGTACATGTGTCCCCACACAATTACTAGGAGCTCCTTCTCTAGTCTATAGTAGAGTAGTTGAGCTCCGCAGAATTTATAGGTCTGCACGCATAGCAAATGGGGTGATTGTGACTTACGACAGCTCAGCTCCAATGGGATACATTGATGCGTCTGCTATTGTTTCTAGAAATTTGGGTATGCTAAGATAGGCTCGGAGATTAACATATTTTTGCAGAGACTGGAGCAAATAAGAAATTCTTGTGAATATTCCGTATTGTTATTCTTTTTGTGGCCATTAGTTAATCGCTTTATAATCCTAGCAAAATTGCGAATAAATTTCCTATAGTAGCCTAAAAGGCACAAAAAGGATTGAAGATATTTTTGTGTTTTAGGTATTGGAAAGCCATCGAACTTTTTGGGATTTGATTTAATTCCATCGGGCGTCACAACGTGTCCCAAGAATTCTACTACTCTACTCAAGAATTCGCATTTACCTAGTTGTAACTTTAGTCCTGCTTCTTCATTTAAAAAAAGTACCCATATATTGCAAGAGTTACACCTGTTGACTAGACTCTTTGATTATTTTGCTTAGATCTTCACTTTTAATTGTTATTCTATATAAACTTTCATTATTTCACCATTCAAATATGCAACGAATAAGCCGGTCAAATGGAGGTCATAGTACCAGAGATGCAAGCAGAAAACGTTTACACCTCAATTATGAAACCGAAAAACAAACGGTAAATCATGCTATTAACGCAATAGAAAGTAATACTTTGAGTAGAAATAGGTAAACGTCTGTTAAGTTCGTCTAAAAGGTGATAGGAGTCGATTACCGCGAATTTTTAAAAACATCTCATCCATAGCTAGTTTATAATAAATGTCAATTACTGTTAACACATTCCATGAAATAACTGGATATTTTTTTGTTTCAGGAAAATGTCTTCATTAATGCATCTGGTTGTTGAAAATTATAGCGAGTTTGCACAATCTAGGGGTAAGTTATACCGACTAAATCATTTTGTCCAAACTGATTGATTTATTGGTTATGTTTTATTATTGGTACTATTCAAATTCAAGCGCCAGTGGCGGAGGGACCGCAACTATTCTTGTATGTTATAAAATACTTTGTTCACAATTTATTGGTATTTTGATATTTGTTTGTGTTTTTTTAATGAAACGGTTCCTTTTGCTCAAATATTGAAGAAGTAAGGACAATAATTATATATTTATTTCGTTCTTAGGAGAAAGGGGAAGGTAAATACGCTTATATTGAGTAACGGCATGTTTGTAATAGTTAGTGAATACAAATAGTTCTCAGGGTCTATCCAATAAAAATGGATCCAAGCCAGTACAAACAGTAGTTATAAAAATACATTGAGATTTGGTCACAAACAGTTAGGACTTCAACTCAAACAGATAGTGTGTAATGTTTTTGAATATTTGAGACAGACATATTCACGGGCAGAAGCACTAAGTCATTGTGACAGTATGACAGGAGTGTCATCATCCACTCTTTATAGAATTGTAGATCAAAGAGAACATTATAGCGGAGTGCAGGTACCACAGACCCATTTACGAGGACGAACATCTATTACATTTGATGAGATTAACAAGAATGCTATAAGACGAACAGTACATAATTTTTATTTCAATAGAGGTATTGCATCAACAGATTTGCGACAATCAAAGATAACGACGTACTTCCGATCATGAATAGTGAAATCTTGCGCAAACATTTGCTGAAACTCAACTTTACCTTTCCCAAGCATAACAGGAAATCAGGATTGATAGAATGACAGGAAATAATAATCTGGCGACGAAACTACTTCCGTAAAATGGCAGAATTTGGCAAACAATATGGAAATATTTACTATTTAGACGAGATATGAGTAAATGCTGGACATACGGTTGAAGAAATATGGGTTGACATAACTTATTTGGGCACAGACAAAGAGTTACGTGGCGCGCTCCAATGTAATATGGCGCCTGTACACTCTTGCATAGGGCTCTAACTATTGACTCGCCGGAGGCCCTCGGGCGAGAAGCTTTAGTCCGAGCGTGGTTCTCTATACTCTTGTCAATCCACTTTTAGTCCCGAACTCAAGAAATATGGACTTGTTAGAACTCGCTTCTGTTGTGCTGTCCTTCTTTTTATTCAATTCATCCACAGAGAATTCAGTTTGTTCCGATATTCTAACCCAAGCAACATGCATATTTATCTTTATGAAATGTGTGATTTGGTTCTGTTTGATATATTCCTATGAAATTCAATTCGTTTTGCTAGCTGTATACTGAACGCAAGAGAGTGCACAGCAATGCTCTCGGTTTACTAGTGAAGTATCGCCGATCCTTTCACTCGGGCTCAAAAAACCACCACAGGAGCAAGAGCGGCTGAGACACACCGAGAATCGAGACATGCATTGGCGAGACGAGATGAACATGTAATCTCTCGCGCTCGTCTGGTCTCGTGATGCCTCGCCGAGAGCATACACCCGTCATTAACATTTGAAATTGCAGACGTGGAACGTTTATTACGTACTGCAATAGATAAAGTTACCCCATTAGCATGGAAGACCGCTATAAATCACGTTGGAATAGTGGAGCATCGCATGTGGGAGTCAGATTTTCTAGTGAATACGGTTATTGAACCAGTTGTTATTCATGTTGGGTTCGATAATACTAGCAACGATAGTGACAGTTCCATATCAACAGAAGCGGACTATATCGTTTTAAGATGCTTTGAATCATTACTTTACCATAAAAAATTTTGTATTTGTCAAATATCAAACATAGCAGTGATGCGTATATAAAAATTGAACCAATACCTCAAATTATAATTATATCAGAGTATTATAGAGAATTCAGTCTATTCGCCATTGGCGCTTGAATTCGAATGTTTCTATGTACCGATGATGTAGCTGACTAATTTTATTTTTAATATGTTAGACCATAGCAGTGGCTATAAGACGATATATACGGGGTGTTTCATTGGGAAAACGCCTAACTTTAACTGTGGATGGGGATCACTTTGGTGCTTCTAAAACCCTATATTTAATGTATCTTCTGCACTTTATAACCGAGATACAGGGTGTTTTATAAATTTATCAATTTCCTTCGAACCTCATAACTTCCGAGTTACCCTGTATATTATTTTGTAATTTAATACACGTAATAACTATTACCTAGAAACTCCATCAAAAGCATCTCCAAAAAGATAAGGCAGGTCCGGCTTAACAACAAATTTCAAAACTCGTCTTTCCTAAAACCAACACCCTGTGTATAGATTTTTTTTATATTGCTCTTTATATTTGGAAAGAATTGAATCTACTTATTTCCTTTTAATTCTTCCGGAGACAATTTTACTAGCAAAAATTGACCGTCAAAGTTATAATTTATGCACGTTTTGGGGGTTAACAATGGTATCGGAGAGGTTTTTTTTTATTTTTTAGCTTGAAATGAAATTTATTTAATGTATCTAGAGAAGCATCCTAGAAATTCAATTGAGTTTGTATGTTTACGAGTACAGACCACTAAAAAATGTGATAACTCAGGACATACTCCTTCAATATGTTTCGAATATTTCGAACGCTCTGTATAAGGTTATGTATCTGGACACTTTGCACTTCTACATTTAGATTAACAAGAGTAAAATACGAGAAATGAATTTATTCTTCAGAAAACGTTGAAAGTACTCGTATAAACTAGATAATATTTCAAGTAGGCTATGGAATAGACACATCATTGAAGTGTGTGTCATTTGTATCTAGTTTCTGTCAAACAGTGTTTGATGTTTTGAACTTCCTACAGTATTTCCTTTTTGCCTAGTGAGTATTAAATCATCACGCGTCATCAATTTTGTAACCATGAATACGCAGATAATTTATTTATTTATGGATTTTGTAATGGTAATGGTACAGCTGCAAAAACTGAATACGGAAGAAGGTTCCCTTACCGAAGGTTACCAAACCGTAAAACATTTATTCGTGTTTTCAATTATTTAGGAGAACACGGCAGATTTCCAATGGTTACAATAAATGATCATCAGGAAAGAAGGCATTTAAGTATGGAACAAAATATTTTGAATATTGTTAATAATAATCCAGAGATTAGTACAAGAAGAAATGGATATGCTACAAATGTACCTCATGTTACTGTTTGGCGGCGACTGAAAAAACATAATCTTTATCCATTTCATATACAAAAAGTACAGCGACTTCAAGCAGGGGACCAAATTTCACGAACGAATTTTAGCAATTGGATCATTCGAAATGCAAGAATTTTAAGTAAAGTTCTATTAATGGATAAAGCTCAATTCACAAGAGACGGCGTTTATAATTTACGGCACATTTGGGCAGAAATAAATCAATTTCCTACAAGAGAGGCCCATTCGCAACGCAAATTTTCTGTTAACGTTTGGTACGGTGTCATTGATAATAAATTGATAGGACCACACATCTTTCCACATAGACTGACTGGCGAAGTCTATTTGGATTTTGTGTAGAATATTTTACCAGTGCTATTAGAGATTAGATGATGCAGACGTAAATGTAGCAGGAATATATTATCAACATGATGGTGTTTCGGTGCATTACAGAGTCATAGTAAGAAATTTTTTGAATGAAAATTTTCCTAATTTATGGATAGGCAGAGGTGGTCCCAATAACTGGCCTTCAAGGTCACCTGACGCCAATCCTGTGGATTAACATATTTGAGGATATCTAAAATCAAAAGTATATGCTACCGACATCAATAGCAGTGAAGAAATTCTTCGAAGAATAGAGAATGCCTGCGGAAAAATCAGAAATAATCCAGATGTGATTAGAAGGTCTGTTCGCAAGGTCATTTTGAGGAATTTTTGCAGGTTAGACTTACTTCGTTTGGACAATGTTGTTAGAATTTCTTGTTTTCTTTCCATGTGAATTAATAAAAATATCTCCGATTTTGGAGGATACATTTATTTCTCGTATTTTACTCTTGTTATTCAAAATGTAGAAGTGCATTGTTTCCAGATATATATCCTTATACATGGTGTTCGAAATATTCGAAACATGTTGAATTAGTATGTCCTAAGTACGGCCCTGTAATCACATTTTTTAGTGGTCTATACTCGTAAACATACAAACTCAATTGAATTTCTAGGATGCTTCTCTAGATGCATTAAATAGATTTCCTTTCAAGCTGAAAAATAAAAAAACCTCTCCGATACCATTGTTAACCCACAAAACGTGCGTAAATTCTAGCTTTGACGGTAAATTTTTGGTAGTCAAATTGTCTGCGGAAAAATAAAAAGGTAATAAGTAGATTCGATTTCTTATACTTTTTCCAATTATAAAAAACAGTTTAAAAACTCTATATACAGGGTGTTGTTTTTAGGAAAGACAAGTTTTGAAATTTTTTGTAAAGCCGGACCTGCATTATCTTTTTGGAGATGCTTTTGATGGAGTTTCTAGGTAATGGTTATTACGTGTACCAAATTTCAAAATAATATACACGGTAACTCGGAAGTTATGCGTTTCGAAAGAAATAGGATAAATTTATAAAACACCCTGTATCTCGGTTATAAAGAGCAGAAGACACATTAAATATAGGTTTTTGAAAGCACTAAAGTGATCCCCATGTACAGTTAAAGTTAGGCCCTTTCCCAATTAAACACCCTGTATAATTGATTTTCATGTACACTATCGTTAGCATTTATCTTATCACTACCAGATTAATAATATTGTGTGAAGGAAGCAAATATATTTTTATGCTACATCTAAGATTAAAAGGGAAAGTGCAAATAATGACCAATGGCATATAGGTTTGAAACTGGAAAAAGTACTGTCCTATCTGTGATAAAAAATGTGGTCGAATACAGTCAACAGAAAGATTACGAGGAAATAGTTTGTAGCTGCTCAAAATATTCGCGATAAACGTTAGTATTGTTAATGGCATTCTGAAAGCGATACAAAGTGTAGTAGAACTAAGAAAGTTACGTCAACAACTTCAAAAATTAATTGTAACCCTTTTAAAATGAATAAAGTTTCCTTGAGTCTAATTATCGGCAGATAAGAATAATTATGTACTAACTATCAGTAATAATGGTTTAGGCATTGTTCCATTTATTGAGTAAAACGTCATAAGCGATTGGCTCCTACAAATAATTTCCAGCTATAGATTAAACTAGCGATAGGCCGTGCTGCTATTATTTAACAACGAAAAGTAACGGTTTTATTAAAACCAACTTTTCCGCATCTGTGGCCCTGAACAATATCATAAAAATGTCACTTGTATACACTTCGGGGGATGTATCGTGCTAACAAACCGAAATTTCTTCAAAAATAACCAAAAATGTAGTATATCAGGATCCGCTATACTCGTTCTAGTCAGCTGAAAATCAGTAGGGTACATATTTTAGACATCTTTAACAATATTCAATCCTAAAATTGGTCACTTTCATACACTCTGGAGGCTGTATCGTGCTAACAAACTGAACATTCTCCAAGAATTAAAAAAAATTGGTACCATAGCTCCCGTTGTACTGGCGTTAGTGAGCTGAATATCAATAGAGTTCATCTTTGAGACGCGCTGATTTTTATCCAATCATAAAATATACCATTATAAAATTGGTCACTTGTATATACTCCGGAGGCTGTATCGTGCTAACAAACTGAAATTTCCCATAAAATGACAAAAATATCGTATTTAAAGTACTATAGCACCTGTTTTGCTGGCTTTGGTGAGCTGAATATCAATAGGTTCCATCTGTGTGTTGTCCTCAATAATATCCAGTAATAAAATTGGCGACTTTTTGATCTCCAGAGGCTGTATCGTGCTAGCAAACTGAAATTTCTCAAAAAATTACAAAAAAGTTGTACTTCAAGTACCATAGCACCCGTTGTACTGGCTCTGGTAAGCTAAATATCAATAGGGTTCATCTATGACATGTCCTTAGCAATATGCAATCATAGAACTGGTCGCGTCAAATTCTAGTCGATAGTTGCCCAGCGCAATTGCAGTGGGAAAACTAGAAAAAACATTGTGCAAATACACTCACGTGCAAAAAATTCGATCCATCTCATATTTCACATTTATTGTGAGTATTAAAACTTAGGACTTGTTATATGACATATATAAATTCAGAGAAACACTCGTATAAGTACAATTATGAATTTGTATGAAATATTTTCAATTTTTTTATGAAATTTCTTATGAAAAAAAAGGTTTTTTTATGTTTTTGTCAAAAATTCAAGTTTGATAAGCAGCAAGAAATGAATTTGTCATTGTGTTGATTTTAGCAACCAGACCAATTTGGTATTGAAACGTTTTGAGATCAGAATTTTTAAATGCAACAAAATTGCTTTGACACCAACGGAAGCTGCAAGAGCCGTGGCTTTAGTGCAGGGCGTTCGTAGCCAATATTATGGGGCCGAGAAGCTAGGTCTAAGTTGCTGTTCTGTTGTAAGAGCCATTCAGAGGTTCAGTGAAACCGGCAACTACACTAGAAGGCCAGAATCAGACCGAAGAAGAGGATACGCACGCGGTGATCGATTTTTGGTCTCTTTATGCTATAGAAATAGGCAACTAACTTCAGTGGTGCTGCCAAATCGCATGAACATCGCAAGCTCGACTTACATTTGCGAGGAAACATGATATTATTGTTTGGGCTGGTATAAGTTCAGATGCCCGTACTGACTTGGTTCTTGTAGACAGAGGTTCATGACGGGAGCAAGGTACAAACCAACCATTTTAGATGAGCATGTGGTACCTTTTGCTTTATTCGTAGGGCCCAATTTTATTTTTATGGACGATAACGCATTTCCTCACCGTGCTAGGATCGTCAATGAATATTTAGTAGATGGGATCACACCACTTGCAATTGGGCCAACTTGATGTTTAAAATTTAATTACAACAATGCCGAGACGTATTCAGGCTATGAGAAGGGCTTGTAATAAACCTCGACCCCTTTTGTCACCAGTGTGACAAATGTCTAGATTACAATGAAATAACGCTGTCACCAGATGTACAACCGTCACCCTTTATTACCGAGTTGTTTCTTAACAAAAAAAGCCGCTGTCGCCAGTCTAATAACTCTGTAATGCGAATCGCCCAGGTAAGCCCAAAGGAGACAGAGTCCAATTAAATTAACTGTTTTATTATTACTAGTTGGTAGACGTGACTCTCTATGTCCTGTGAAATGTTCAGCTAACCGGGGATCTGAGCAACCGGCGGATCAATACTCTTTCGGTTTTAGTCTCAAGATTCGGGAGTATCGTTTGTAGCTAGTCACTACCCAGATTAACGAATACTTCTACTTGCAGGGACTGTAGTTATTACAGCGTGTCAATACCACACCGAAATTATTCTAACAGTTAAAGCGATCGTTTATAGCCAGTCAGTACCTAGCTTAACGGCGCTTCCCTACGGAGATACTGCAGAGATTTCAGTGCGTCAGTACCACACCGAAATTCTTCTAACAGTTAGAACAATCGTTCATGTTTCCGTCAAAACCAGAAACCAACGGCCGTTCTAATGAATGATGTACAAAGTAAGATCAATACTCCGACTTAGTACAACACTCGGCAGAAGATAGTGTAAAGCGTTTAAGGTTGAAGTCAGTACCCTCGACCTACGCTTCGCACTGAAGGCAGCTGGACTTGTAGGAGCAGTCAGTAAACCAAGTCGCCTCTCCGTCTGTTGATTCGCATTTTTATATCCATCGTGGTGGTGGTGGTAGTCTCTGCTGTTCTGGTGGAGTATATCGTCATCGCTGCGATAACGCATTTATGTCGTTACAACTCCTGTCTCCAAATTTTCATAAAGCAGCCGAGCGTGGAAAAAAATAAAACCAGTCAGATTCAGGCTGGGGACTCCTGGACTTAGAACGGTGTAATTACCTTTGCCAGGCCAGGATTGATCTCTCTGTTCGGCCTCGCGTTCAAAAGCGCTGCACACTCTAGAGGGAAAATCGGGGTAGGGATCTGAATAAAGTATCGGAAAACACAAAGTTGTATAAAAAAATATAATAAATCTTTCTCGGTATAAAATAATCCCAATATCAAAACAAATATTGAATCCCTCACAATAAAAATATTACCCACTTATCTATAAATTTGTTCAATGTGTGCGAGCTGTATGATTTAGTCCTTATTCCGTAAACTGACCCGCTGCGAGAAAATACTTATTTATATTGGAAGAAATACTGTACAAATCGACTGCCGCTAATCTCCATGTTTATTGCAAGTCATTGTACTTTATGTAAACAGAAAGTGGAAGTAGAGGAATTTAAAATCCTGCTGATTTAAGAGTAATAATTCTTATCGGCAACCAGTTCAGTGTGTATTACAAAATTTCCTAGTTGCAGTTTTCGTTTCTTTGAATAACCTATAATGTTTATTTATTTAGCTTGCTATGAGGAGATTACCTAAACACGTCTGAAAAAACCAAAATTATTTAATCATAGCGAAACTTCACTGATAACGTGACTTTACAGAGACAAAATCATACGCTCTGGGCTCTTGATACTACTTACAATTAATTTTGTTTTAACTCTGTCTTATGTCTATCTACGAGGTGAGTGCGAATTATGTGACACAAAAAAAATTAAATTATACCTAAATCCTGTCAAGTTTACATATACCCTAAAGAATACACAACGTTCCTACAATCTTGTGGAAAACCTCACTATATTATCTCTTACGATAAAATCATATTCTATATAACGAGCGGTGTCCAAATTATAAGCCTGGACCTGCAGTTTTAACTGAACCTGCGAACTGCCAATAACCCCGTGAATGAAAATATAAAAACTGTTATATCTTCTACCTATGCATATATTTATGTTATAAATACCAAGTTAAGAATGAGCGCATAAAACAAATAAATAAATTTTTCCCCAATCAAAAAATCTCAGACTTGTTCAAAAACTTACTGCGTGAAAACTTCCTTTCTCCTGTCTCCGCTTACCGCCTGTTTTCACTATCTATCTAGAAACTGCGGATGACGCTAAATTTCTAGTAACCGGTGTCGAGCTATGCTGGATTTCGGGCAGAGGTAGAGTTTTTCCCGTTTTGTGCCACCGCATGGGGGACAGTGTCCCCTGTCAAGGATATCTGAATATCTCTTTTACGCCCTGACACAACGGAGAGAAACTTCTTCCTACGAAGCCGCAAACACTCATAACAATAGAAAACTGATACTTGTTACCGTGACAGGGAAGCACTTTTCCCTTCGCGTTTTTCGCCCGACTCTGTGTTCTGTCTGCTTTCAACTTAGTTTTTATTATTCCCACAAATTATGTTCGGGTTTTTTTTGTTGAATTGCAAATGTTCCATTTTTTGTTTTGAAATGGCCTCAATTTTCGTTACCAACTAGTTTGTATACAAAACAATCATTTAAATAAAATGTTTTATTGTTGCAAATTGTTATGGTTCTATCTCATTTTTGATAAACAAAAAGTATGTCGAATTCTACTTTTATTATATTTGAAATAAAATATATTTTACCGTGTGTTCTGAAAGTTACTGATTTAAGTTCTTCTATTTGATATTCGCATTTATTACAGGCTCGAGGTGGAAATACTAGGTATTAGCACCAAATAACATAAACATCATCGTGTTATAACTGTTTTTTAATAACGAAGTACTTTTAATTTTTTCAATTTCAGAATAATGCCATAAGTTTTCATAACTACATATTTTTTAGCGAAAACTGTGTTTCTTATTTAGATTCAATGTTCCCCCTTAAATTTATGCCCGATCTAAAAGTCATATCTACTTCTTCTCTATAAATAGGCGTGGATCGAATTTTTGCACCTTGGTAGTACACAGAAAATATATGTCAGCAACTATTTTTGATATCTCACTACTATTTGATAACGTTTGGCTAGAATTAATATCACATTGTACAATAACCCTCCCAATTCAACTGAAAAGTAGGTATCTATTCAAATTTCAACAGGAGTACTACTAGGCTACTTCTGGAGCCAACTTTTACTGCGTTTTACAAATGATTTTCTACACTACCTACTAACACAAAAATGCCACTAACGAAATGAAAAGTATACTCGAGAAATTATACTCTAATGGACCCCATATTATATTATCAAATTCGCAAAACAAAATCAATTAAAAATACAGTGAAACATCTTTGAATACAGTTTAGTGCCAAATTAGAATGAAATATAAATTTTCCAAGAAAAACGAAAACAGACTATTCAATCAGCAAGAGCAGTGTTACAAATCTCTTAACAATCATTCATTAAAACGTCTGATAACACCAATAAGTGATCCCAGACAGATGAATTAGCTTCAGGTATATTGAAAATTACTGATAAACCAGATGTGGCCAGTGGCAGAACATTATTGTTTGACATTTCTTACGTTAAAAATCTCCTTCTTCCAGAACTTCATCTGCAATCGCTTGAATGATGTAAGTTTATCATCTTAGAGATGGTCTTCCTCTTCGTCTCTTTCCGGGGGTTCCCCTTTTCATGCTTCTTTTGGTGACCATCGTTTGGACCATACCATTAATGCCATGTCCAAATTCCCGATTTTTCCACACGAATCTCATCCATATTTTATTCCATTACTTTTCTGCCAACCACTATCTAAGATGCGAGGAATGTATCGGTATACCCCAAAAAAAGTTGTAATTTTTAACAGGTTGCTAGAAAAAAAATCCGGTGTGTATGTAGTCGTCGGCCATTTTTTGTAACATATCATGTTAGCATGATACAACCTCCGGAGTGCATACAAGTCACCAATTTTATGATTGGACATTGTTCAAGGCATCTCACAGATGAACCCTATAGATTTTCAGCTCACCAGAGCAAGTACAACGGGTCCTATAAATCCAAATAGGACAAAATTTTTGGAGACATTTCAAGTTGTTAGCACGATACACCCTCCGGAATGTATACAAGTGACCAACTTCACTATTGGATGTTGTTCATGGCGTCTCACAGATGAACCCTATCGATTTAGAGCCCTCCAAAGCTAGTATAACGGTACCTATACATCCATATATACTAGATTTTTCATCATTTTATAAAAACTTTCGGATTGTTAGCACGATACAGTTTCCGGAGTGTATACAAGTGACCAATTTTCTAATTGGGAATTGTTCAGGGCGTCTTACAAATGAACCCCATTGTTTTTAGCCAGAGCTCATACAACAAATCCAATAAAGCTATATATACTACATTCTGTGTCATTTTTGGAAAACATTTGGTTTGTTAGTACGATACAGCATTCGGAGTGTTTAAATGCGGAAAAGTGAGTTTTAATCTTTAACACCGTTTACTTTTATTTTATTATTGATGTAAAAAGTCTTCCTATTGAAGAGATATCAATAATTCCTGTACAGTTATTTATTGATTTTTATACATACGGGATATAAATAATATGTTCCATTCACTTGGTATTTTGTCGCCTATTTCAATTTTAGTGAATAATATTTTTGAAAGAGTAGATTTTGACCACCATATTTTAGTAATTCCATGTTTATGTTCATTGGTTCGGATAATTTCTTATTGTTTCCTTTCTTTTCATGTCTTTTTTCTGTGATTTCAGTTTCATTTGTCATTGTCCTTCCATTGTAATTTTTATACCCTAGCTGGCTTTCTTGTAGTTGAAGTTTCTAGTGCTCCTTTCATTTAAGGGGTGGAACAGTTTGAATAGAACTTTCTCTTTTGGTGGTGTTTTTAATATTTTTTTTATTTTTTCTATGCCTCCGTTGATCTAATGTAACCAATGGTGGTGTCGTTGTCTAAATCTCTACACATTACCTCTTAGTGTTCTTTCTTTCACAATATCATTTGTATTTTTACCTTTTGTTTTTTCTGGAGAGTTTGTTTGGTTGCATAGTTATTTTGAAAGATCGAATTTTTTTTCGTTTTAATCATTTCCTCTAATTAACTGCTATATTTATTCCTCTGTGTGTTTATTTTTTTATTTTGTTCGATACCAAATGCGTTTTCGACATGTTTAGTTATAGTTTTGTTCATTTCTGTAGGAGTCCAATGATCTTTCACTTCCAATATGTTGCACGTACACTGAACTCTTGTAATAGCTCCACTTTCAAACAATCATTATTAAGTTCTTCCAGCTCTCTATTTTTGTTAATGTTGTTTATTTGGTGCTTCACTGCAGGCTCTCGGTTGATCAACAACAAAATTTGAATATCACTTGACTCACTTTGAGTTCACATGAATTAAAAATTGATAAACCAGTTTTAGTATTTTAATGGCGTATAATACTTCAGTTGGTGAATGTGCTAAAAAAAGAGCAGCGAAATGTTTTATTTGACATACAAGAAAAACATAGTAGGCGTCGATTTTGGGTAAGACAATGGATTTAAACAAGAAATCAGTTTTGAGCATCAGAGAGGGCGGCTTGTTAGAGGAACTAGCGCTACAGGATGAAGACGAATACAGAAAATCATCTAAGATTCTCCAAGGAGAAATTTAATGAACTCCTGGTAACAGTTCTGAACCGTCTAAAGATACAAAAAACTATAAAGCGTCAAGCACTCTCACCCAAAACTCTGGCTACAGGAGACTTATTTTTCACATTTGCTTCCATGTACCGGGTTTTTCTTGAATTTGGCCCATCATTTAGAAAATCATTGGCTGTCTTACACCAAAAAGTTTTGTTACATAAACTTTCCCTATTCCCATTCCATTTCATTTGATTTACACACTAGTGAACGTTTTCTTTTGTTAATTGTTCTCATCGTCTTGATTTTATTCTATATATTAGCTATAATAAACCCTTACAATACACTTCAGTGCATATTACGCGACATTATTATTCCTATATATAAAGGCAATCATATTTGCGATAATGTTTCAAAAATTTGAAAATAATACTTTCAGACCCCTTCATGCTATTTTTTTTAATAAACCACAAAACGCACGTGGTAGCAACAGGAAACAATCTTCATTAAGCGAAGTAAAACTTGACTGTGAGGTTCACAAGCTTCAAAGCAGGGTTTGACTCTACAACAGTTTCAAATCGATCCAATTTGTTCAACGGTAAAGTATGATTCAATCAAAATTTTATTGATTCACTAAAAAGTTGATAAATGTACGTTGAAACGAACCTTTTTGATTCAACTTTTGTTGATCAAATTAAATTGATCAACAAAATTCGACGCGTGAGTGGGCACCTTTACATTCTAAGGTTAACTCTCCAAAATAAGAATTCCACAATATTACAAATAACCTGACCCATTTTGTCAATTGTTCACCCTTTATTTCACAATAAGCATGAATTGTTTTTTGTATCCAATTAAAAAATCGAATGGTAATTCGCCAGTTAACAATATTGTAAGACCTTTAGATGCCATTCAACTTTATAACCAAACTTAATACTGCTAATAAAGCCTTTAAGGTTCCCAAAAATGACAATACATTTTTTTATTGTTTCAGATCCCACAGTAGATTCGTGGCTGTTTATGAAATCTCCAGTACCTGTAATTGCTATTCTATTAACTTATTTGATTTTCGTATTGAAAATTGGACCACGATGGATGGAAAAGAAAGAACCTTACGATTTGAAATTATTAATGATATTGTATAACGCTTATCAAGTAATATTCAGCATATGGCTTTGTTCTACAGCAGTATATGTGAAAGACCCAATGAAGCTGTTGAGTCGGAGTTGTAATAATCCGTCTAATAACAAAGAACTCCAAGAAATTGTGAGTATAAATAACATATTTATAAAATGCGTGAAAGTTTCAATAAGATTATGCCAACTTTTCATTTTCAATTTAACAAAATTTTTACATGAACTTTTTAGTTAGATATAAATGTGTAAAATTTTTTTTTTGGAAAATATGCTTATAGTAGCCTACGAAAGGGTCTGTATCTATCAAATTGTTCCAACAAAGCTCATTTTACACATACATTTTTGCTTGTAAATTTATTTTTTCTCATCAATTTTAGGTATATAATTCATCTTGGTGGTATTTCTTCTCTAAAATTGTCGAACTTTTGGACACTGTATTTTTCGTTTTGAGAAAAAAGCAATCGCAAGTGACCTTCTTACATGTATATCACCATGCAATAACCATGTTCTTCTCCTGGGGATACTTGAAGTTTTTGCCAGGTTAGTACAATATTTATTTTTCAATCAAAGTCATTGTTATGTGAACTATATTATTATTATTTCCAATTTAACTTATGTTTAATTTCCTTCACAACTGATACACTGTTGCAACTCGTTGATGTAATATAACACAACCAAAATTATACGGAATCACCTTTTATTTTATAATTTATATAAAATATGTATTATTACAACCCGCATTACGTAGTTAAAGGGGGGTCATGTATTTGTCTCAAAATTGGCCTCCCACATTTTTTCGGCAATATACGCATTGAAGCATCAGGACTCCAAATTAAGTATTATCTCGATGTTGTCGGTCTGTCTGTCCGTAAGTGTGCTCATTTCCGGCCAAACCGCTGAAGTTATAGGCGTGAAATTTGGTAAATATATTGTTAGGCATAAGGGGAAGATTTGAAAAGTTTTTGGTAAAAGTTGATCAACCTCACTACAGGAGGTGAGTGAAAGAACATTAAAAATGCTAATATCTCTGTTAGGAGCTATTTTTTAGATTTAGTGTACATTCAGAACTTTTGTTTGAAACATGTTTCCATGAAATGATGCATATACGTTTTGATTTTAGGGCTAGGTAAGGGGAGACTGGGGGAATGGCGGCCCTCTAAGCAAAAACAGTTCTGTTTTGTTAGAAAATAGAGGTAGGAGGTCCAAATGAAAGACAAGACGATTGGGAACCAAAAACATATTAAGTAAAATTGTGACAAAATATTTTTACATGAATAAAAAAGTTCAAACCACCATAGGGTTGGCCGGCATTACCCTGAAGTTTGGAGGCAATAGCAGCCGGGGCCGCAGTTACCCGAAATTGGTAGCAATCACTGGCAGAAATCACAAACAAATGTTTTCTTTGTTTCTCTGTCCGTACAAGATTTGTGGGCCCATTCAGCGCAGTACACACATCTTAACCACAGCTCCCGATTCTTACCAAACTCTCCGCAGATGATACAAATGTCCGGAAAAATTTCTGAATCTGATTTCTCTTCTTCCTCCTGACTGTCATGGTAGGCTACCGCAGTTTTATTTCTAAGGTTTGGTTTCTCTCTTACATGTGTCTCAGTGTCCTCAAATGTATGAAAAACTCGTTTCTTTACTCTCTTAGCCCTTGAATCTTCCACACTCTCACGTTTTGTTCGCTTTTTTGTCTGCTTTGTACTTTCTTTTGCCTCCAAATTGTCTTTCAATGGGATAGAGGTGAATATCAGAGAGTGCTGCTTCTTCCCTTATTTATTATGTTTAACAGGATTAGTTCCAGAACATCCAGGAATGGGTCTTATTTCTCCAAATGAAATATTTTGTTTTGTTATCTCTGTTCGTTCTGCTTTTACATCTTCCCCTGTCTCCACTGGTTTTATTTCCAGCTGTTCGTTCTCTTGAAACAATTGGTTCATTTGATTTTGTAGGGTTTAGATTTTCAGCGGGCGCAAATCTTCTTCATCAAAAACACCTGGATTGACAGGGAATATCCCTGTTAATTCGAAACCTTTGGTGGCTTTTTCAATGGTTGCAACTTTTCCAAACGCCTTGTGAAACAAATCTGCGACAATGTTAGGAGTGATTTTTTCTCCTGGTTGATTCCTCGTGAATTTATCACATTCTGAAATATACACCGTCTTCAAGGATCTATAAAAAATTACATCTATTGGTTGAACTCGATGGGACGTATGCGGCGGTATCGTGAGCATAATAATTCCTCGTTCCTTGCAGAAATAGAAGGCACTCGGTGAGCAACGACTAGAGTGGTTATCTAGTAATACCAGAACTGGATCTTCATTCGTGGGTTTAACGCTGACCTTAGTGTTGCAACCATAGAAGGAACAGGTCTTCGGTGATCCATCCGTTATCCAGCAATAAAGTGCTCCTGGAGGTCCATTTTTTCAAGTGCTCGGTCATTAGCTTTCTTGAATAAATGAACATGGCAGGCACGTATACTCCAGTTGTGCTAAATGCGCACATCACCGTGGTAGTTTTTCCTCTTTCCCAACTGGTTAAATAACCTACTCTTTTTTAACCTCGTTTAGCGTGAATTTTATTTAGTCGTTGCATCGTAGTAATGCCAGTTTCATCAGCGTTGAAAATTCGTCCCGCTGGAAATTTATATTTGTCCATTAAACTGCCAATATTCGCGGAGAAAATTTCTATTTCTGCTTTGTTGAATGCTGTCACACGATTCACGCTTATTGATTCTGGTTTTCTTAACCTAATCTGAGGATTTCGACGTAAAAATCCTAGCCAATCTCGACCTGCCGTCTCCTTTTCATCCTTAAATGGATTTTTTATATTATTTAATCTGTCAAAAGTGTAGGCGCTTTGCTTGATCTGAGATGGCGAAATCCCATAAAAGAGATTCGAAAGTGTTATTATTTGGTTTAGAAGTTCGTTCTGCTGTTCCTCAGTGAATAGTTGACGTCTTCCTAGTTGAGGCTTGGACACATTGCCGGTTCTACGTCGATCTTGAAGTGTCGCTCTTGCAATGCCAAAACTTCTTGAAACCTCCCGAACAGCACGCCCATTTTCTATTGCCAAAAGAGCTGTTTGGAGTGCCTCAGAGGTCCATGATGCTTTTGCTGTTTTGCATTGATATTTCCGTGGCATCTGAGAAGATGAAACATATTATATTAAAAGGGGGTCACGCCCGTATTACCCACATACCGGTGGCCGTAATTACCCCCAACGTAATAACGTTAAAAATCATTTAATATTTTTAAAACAGAGAAACATACGTAATTCTTCAATAAATAGGATGAAAGCCAACATGATTTAGCCTAATCGAATACATTCTGGATATTTTCAAAACTTACCGTTATTAAAATATACAAGCCGGAAAACCAGCGCCCCTTACAATAAAACGTAGATTTTTCGATGTTCGACTCTAGCAACGACACTGTGTACTCTTCCACTGTCTAAAGTAAACTTGATTCAACAATATGATCTAATACCACGATACACTCACAACGGTATGATCAATTGGAAACGAAAATTCGTCCTCTACGTGCAGATGACGTATTTGCGATGCATGCAACGATCGCAGAACACGGACCGATATACAAAGTGTTTTAGTTTTCGTCGATTTAACCCCAGAAGGCCCACAGGGTTTCACTCTTACAATTAGTCGACGTGAACGATGGAATGTGTGTTTTGAATGTTTGCGCTTTTATTATAATTACGAACTTTTAAATACTCTAATTTGCTGTTCAATTTGGTTAGAACGGTCAGTGGTTAAAATGCCCTAAAATAATTACTGATCACTATGTTTACACATGTGTTTTCCTTATAGCATGTATTTGCTGAATACATTTTAAGAAACATTGTTTTGAAGACATTTCTGTAAGACAGAAACTTTCTAATTATACAGGGAAAAATATTAGAAATTTAAAATATGATGCAATCCTCACTTTGAAATTGCCTGGTAAAACGGAAAATACTAGAAATTCTGATAGAGTAACTCGAATAAAACGAAGGCTGAATGTCTAGCGGGAGCTACAATGTCTTCTGACTCGATCACTTCTCAAAGTTGTGAAGATAAAATAGGAATAACGGAAGGTGACATTACATTAAGTCGAACATCTGTAAGGTAAACTTAAGAAATCAAAAATCGTCACGTGGATTCTTATTTTACTGTTTCAAATGAAACTTACTGTTTTTAGATGATTCCACAATATACTGAAAAAAATGTTAAAAATTCTAAGAAATTTGACAATTGTTTCGATAGAGAGAGAGAGAAGTTCGTGTGAGATTCTGTTGGGTGGAATGTTTTTGGGTGAGTTGAACTTTTCTTGGGTGCCCTGCTATAGGATTTGTTTCCTCTTCAGAGCTGGTTGGGGGGTGTGTTGGGTGGTTTTGTGCGCGTTGACCGAGAAACTGAGTTAGGGGTAAAAAGGTGTCTAGTAAGATTTGTTTAAAAGTGTCTAGAAAATGTGCTTTTAAAGGTGTATGGAATTTTGAGGGAATTGAGTGGGCTTTTCGCCAGAAAGTAACTGGAGGGTTGTTTGTATTGGGGTATCTAGGAGGGTGATGTTTGGATATGTTTCGATATTAAATATGATCATCAGAATGACAGAAGTTACAATCTGACGATGATATTTAATATCGAAGCAATTGTCAAATGTCTTTTTGACATTTTTTTTAATATATTGTGGAGTTATCTAGAAACAGTAAGTTTCAATTAAAACAGTAATATGAGTAGATTCCACGAAGTAAGGGTTGACACAGTTAATTTGGATTCTGCGACAATTTTTGTCAGAAGGTCAAATCAAAAGAATAGTACACTCAAAATGTACAGCCAAACGATGGTCGCCTTACGGAGTGTTAGCCCTAAAGCATACCGCTACTTAAGAACAAATGGTTATCCTTTACCGGCGCTTTCGACATTACGTTATTATTTTAATGGATAAAAAATCTTCTGATATGCAGAATATTGAAAAATTGTGTATTTTATCATTTGACGAAATACATTTATCTAATCGCATAAATATTGAGAAATTACATTAAAAAGTAATAGGACCACATAAAACGTGTCAAACGGAAATGGCACGTGGTATTTTTAGTAACTGGAAGCAACCTTATTAAATTATTAAGGAACCACATATTGGATCAGGGTTTTTGGATAAAGAACATATTAAATAATAGGGATTGTTTTGAGAATTTGTTGCAATTGTCGTCGTCCGAATTAACCATCGCATATAAAATTAACAGATACCACTTAGATTTAACCCATTAACGCCCAGATCAAATTTTTTGCTATGGATTTTGATGTAATTTTAACTACACGTCTTTTTGACCTGTCATGAGAAGAAAACATATTAGTTTTTGTTAAATTTTAATTAGAAAAAAAAATACATACTGATACCATACGGTATCACTGGGAACTTATGATATACATAATTTACAAAAAAAATAAACTTAGTTATTTGGTGTGATATGATATAAAACACTTAACACATAGTCCGACATTACATTTCTGGCATTGTGTTCTGCCAAATGTAACACAACCAGCTCCAGCACAACGTCTTCGGTTGCAAGGAGCAACAAAATGATCTTTTATGTCATATCTTACATCCGGAAAAGGTTCCCTGTGAACTTTCTTTCTTCCAGCTCCTGCCGATTTGACACCATATCGATTCAAATAAACTTGTGCTATTTCTCGACGAAAATCTAGGTTGGATACATTTTTGTTGAATTTTCTGTAGATGATCCAGGCATTATTTATTGCAATATCTACCATCCAGGTAAATATAAACCAGTACCACTTCTTTCCCCTTACACCTATTCTGTAGTTAGCTACGCATTGGTCCTGAAGGTCAGTTCCGCCCATGTTTTCGTTATAATGAGATATGCCATTTGGACGATTTATCATAATATGACGATGCTGCTGCAAAGAATACCTCTTCACTAATGAAGTTGGTGAAACACCTACAGAAGTTGAAGCAACAGTCACTACTGAATTATCCATCCATCTTACTAAGAGTATTCCGTCGTCTCTATGTATTAAATGTTCCGAGGTACCTCCAGCTTTTTTAGAAAATTGTGCTTTATTTGACAGTGGACAATTACTCAAGCGATTATCACGGATAGTGCCAATTGCAGAATATCCTAGGTACTTCAAATAAGCAAACAAATTAAAACCAGTGAATAAATTGTCGACATGAACGGCATACCGCAAATGTCTTTTTTCATCTGGTAATTCTTCTAAAAATTGTACTAAAGGTGTGGAACATTTTCCGAAAAGGGTTTCATAAGATTTATTTCCTCGAGGATTGTTCCCTTGATATAAGTCAAAGTCGACCAGGTAGCCTTCGTTGGTGTTTAGGCACCACATTTTGTAGCAAAAAAGTATTGGTTTGCCACGGATGAATTGTTCGCATCCGTGGCGACCAAAATATTTGATCATAGCTTCATCGTATGAAAGATTTTTTACAGGCACAAAATTATTCAAACACTTTTTCTTCAGTTTGTCCATAAGCGGACGTAATTTCCACATCTTGTCAGATTCATCAATTTTTGTATTATTGGCAAAATGAATATATTTTTGAATTCCATCAAATCGATTACGACGCATTGCTTCGGTCACCAGTTTATTACTAAGATCTTCATATATGTCCCAGTAATGTCTTCTCGAGGGCAAACTATTATATCCAGTAAGAATCAAGATTCCAAGGAAACATCTCAAATCTTCTACGCTGATATTTGAATCAACTTGATTTTTGTACAAAGTATAGTTTCTCGTTTTCTCGCAAATAAGATTCATTATATCGTCGTCGAAAAAACATTCAAATAATTCTGTACATGCCATATCTTCGTATGAACTGTAGTCAGCTGAGGGAAACTCTAAAGATACCTGTTCGAGATCTCCCTTTCCCCATTTATTTTGTTCACCTTTTTTTTTTTAATAACTTTTGTTTTTGTACTTCTTGCAATCTGTTTTGAATCCAATTCGTCTCAGACTTCAAAGGCTCCTGTGAAGGACCGGCAGGAGACGGAGGTGGCTGTGGACTTACATCATCATCATCATTAGTGCCAATACGTTCATTATTGGATAATTTTAGCTGAGTACCACCTTGCAATTGACGACCTGTTAGATTATTTATCATGAGTTTATCTATTTCATCCCCTGAATCCTCATCAGTGTCAACAGATGGATATGGTGGCTCAATAAATATCCCTTCCAATTCATTTGCGATATTATCATTCTCGTATACCAATCTGAAGCGTCAGATAATGAGAATCCACGACTGTAAAAAAAATTTAAATAAATTCCAAATGACACGACAACCTCCTTATTTGCAGTTAGGTGAGGGGGCGGAATGTTTAGATCGCTTCTAATAGGCTTCAAGTATAATTAGAAATGGGCGTATTTTGTGATACCGTACAGTATCACTGGGCGTTAATGGGAAGGTCCCGAAAGACAAGAAGTTAAACCAGCCGGTAAACTATTATCTAATTCTGTTGCAAAAACTATTCGGTTTTGTGGAGAAAATAGGCTACTGCCATCTGTTTTACCGTGGAAGGAAGTTTCGGATTTTGTACAGTTAATAAATGATTGGTTTGATCTTTTTAATTCCCATACAAAAATTGTGGCAAATTGTACAACTAGAAATGCGTATGGAGTAGATTTAGATTTAAGGAGAAAAACGTGTTAAAAGAGGTGACCAAAACTATTGGGAATATGACCGTAGGCAAACATAAGTCTCTCATCCCGTTTCAAAAAGGAATCCTGTTGTCAAATAGGTCACTGGAAGAATTGTTTTCTTATTTGCAGGAAAACTATGAAGGAGTCGATTACATCTTGCACTCGCGTCTAAATCAAGACGTTGTTGAGAACTTCTTCTCTTGTATGAAAGGCATGGGAGTTACAAATGACTATCCAGAACCTCTAGATTTTATGTATCGTCTGAGGTGGTATATATTTGGTAAAAACTCTTCGGCAATTTTTACAGAGAACAAAAATACAGAGGAATCTGGTGAAAAATGTCTAATACAACCATTAGAATCAGAAGAATCGGGTCCCATCTGCTTAACTGAAACACTAATAGCTAATGTCTCCAAAAATATTCAAATAACAAAAACCCGTATACTTGAAGAAGAAGAAACGTTAGTTCCATATACATTCACTCAGCCAGAATATATTGCTGACGATGAGCCTTTACAGTCATTGACAACCTTTGAAAGTACCAAAATAATTCGTCACGAAGCTCATAAATATCTGGCAGGTTTCATAGCGTACAAATTTAATGATAAATTTAATTTAGGTACTGAAACCAGCGAGATGATTTCCGTTGGACCTCAAGATTGAGTACATTTCCTATCGATGGGTGGTTTATTACAGCCAAATCAAGATCTTTTGAAAGCTACGGAAATTCTTGAATCCGAGTTTCCATCACTTCACGGAACATCTTTATCAATAGAAGAAAATATTCTCAAAATTTTGGCTGATAAAACTTTTAGTATTGTCGGTCAAAACCAAATTGAAATCCCATATGAAGTGATTTATTGTTTGAGTCGAACAAAAACTTACATTAGACTCCGAGATCTAAATAAACAAATAAGTTTGCAAAATTTGAAAGCGAAAATGGAAAAAAAACTTTCAAAATTTACGAACGTTAAGAAGAAAGTGAGATCATAACAGTAAATATTTGAAAACGAAAAACCTTTTTTAATTTCATGTTATTTTCAAATCAGTAAGTTGCATCTTATTCAATGTCTTTGTATGCTTTAATGCATTCAGATTACCCCTGAAAACCCCATACCTAGACTTGCCCTAGAATGTGGCTGTTGATACAACTCAAAGAGGTTCAATTATTTTTCTGTTTCAGTAGTTTAAGATTATTCTAATTATTATAATATAAATTATCTCTTAGTATGAACAATAAAGATTTGTATAATCATCTCGTCAAACAAATATCGCCATAAATACCTATTGTTGCTACCGAAAGTGGCATTCATGGCCATAATATAGAAATTAATATTACATGGCAGTGACGTCAAACGCCAAACGTTCGATGCGCCTAAGCATACCGTCACAGAGGTCCGTCAAGCTTCCCCCCCCCCAGTTAGATTTTTGTTACCAAAATGCTAGCACACATAAAGGACATCTAGCACAACCTAGCACAACAATTTTTATAGCTAGCACACCAACTGCTCACAATAAAAATGCTTTTGAATTCGGGTGGGGCCAGGTTAACGCTGGCCCCCCCCGGTTGGAATTTTGTCGCCAAAATGCTAGCACAGATAAAGGACACCTAGCACAACCTATCACACCATTTTTTATAGCTATCACACCGACAGCTTACAATAAAAATGCCTTTGAATTCGGGTGGGGCCAGGTTAATGCTAGCCCCCCCCCGATTGGAATTTTTTCGCCATAATGCTAGCACTGATGAAGGATACCTAGCACAACCTAGCACACCATTTTTTACAGCTAGCACACCAACAGCTTACAATAAAAATGCTTTGGAATGCGGGTGAGGACAGGTTAACGCTAGCTACCTCCGGTCGGAATTTTTTCGCCAAAATGCTAGCACAAACGAAGGACGCCTATCACAATCTAGCACACCATTTTTTATAGCTAGCACAGCAACTACACTTTTAATTCTGGGGAGTGAGACGGAGGTCAGTGAAATAACGCTATACTTACTCGATGAATAAATAAATGGATAAATGAATAGGTTGAATATATATATATATATATATATATATATATATATATATATATATATATATTGAAAACATTTATCTCATTACAAAATTAGTATTAAAAACATAAAAATTCATGTTAAAAATTTTTTTGGCAATTTAGGGGACATTCGGTATATTAGAAAGGTTCAATCTGGGTAACTATATTCACTGGATCATTTAATAAACAAATCTTGAAGTACCAATGTCTGTATTTAGTTATAACAGTTCCACGTAACTGTGAACGTATCCTATCAGAGGTGAATTCTAAAATTGTCATTTATCCAGTCAATAAAAGGAATTTGAAACAATGTCACATTGAAATAAAATAATAATAAAATGTTTAACAAATCATATTTTGCAATAGAACAACTATTAAATAACAATGGATATTTGAATAAAATAAGACATTATGAAAGATGAATTGGTTGGATAAGTGACAAGTCGAGACTAAATCGAACATTTTTGAGAATCAAAATATTTTGAAGGTGACAATTATAAAAAAGCTAATTGATCTCCAGAGCGGATTACAACGGTTGATCTGATTGGAGATGATCGTAACGTTATGAGAAAAGAAATTATTAGGGGATGTCAGTGTCAGATATTTTTTGGAAAAATATCGAATTGTAATTTGAATTAAGTATTATTGATAATTATGCAAAAGTAAATAGAAGACGACGATAGAACTTGCCTGTAGCAATACATTTTATGAAGTGTTTCTCGTGTGAGAAATTTTGTATCCCAGAGGCAGCTAATTTGTATCCCGTTTAAAGCGAGAAGAGGCTTCTTTAGAGTCAGCTAAGTACACCAAGGAGAAGATTGATTGGTAACAAAATTTCAAATATTATATCGATATAAAAGAGTTTAAAAGAGAACAAATTCAATTGAAAATTGACCAAAAAGCATGCTTATTTGAACATAAATTTTTTGATCATTCAGGAACTAAATTAAAATCCAATTAGTGCGTGTAAACTCCAAAACCTTTTCGATACTTGTATTTTTTTTATAATTTCCACTCTATTCCGGGACTATAGTTAAGATTTAGTTATAAGTTGCATAATTATTAGTTATATTTAAATAATTATTTCTAATGGGAAGAACTTTATAATTTTGAATTTGTTATTAGAATATTAACAGATTAGTTATTTTCTTTTGATTTAAATAAGAATTTCACTCATTAAATTCAAAATAATAATAAAATTGGCACCTGACAGAACTCACCTGTGATAGGATCTCAGGCCGTGGCAAATATAAATAATATTATAAAGTTTATTAAGTGATTCACATCAAATATACATCTCAATATATATATATATATATATATATTTATATATATATATATATATATATAAAACGGATGGTTTGTTTTTGACTGTAGTTACGAAAAAATTTCGGAATATTCCACTCATATGGTAAAAATTCCAAATGAAGCAGGATCTTTTCGGAGATAACTTCTTTTCGGAGATAACTCTCCGGCACTTCCGATAATTTCCCTTTTAAGTCCGTATCTAAGTAACGTCTTAGTAAAAATTCTTGTTATTATCATAATTTTAATTTAAAATATCATGAAAATGTCACGGCTTGAAAACGATTCTTCAAGTTTATTCCAAAAATAAGTGATTGAAAATGAACCAAAAAGTGTAGTTAAATACCATGTAATGTTGTTTAAATAATTTAAATTTCGCATTTATACAGTTTTATGTCGTCTAATCGAGAAATATTCTATCGAATTACACTCATGAAAATAGTTAGATCATTAGTTTTACTTATATAGTCCATGTTGCTTGTAATATTATTAGAAAGAATACATACTATTACAACCATCAACCCTTCGGGGAAACCCTTTCTTAACCCAAACAACTGATTCGGCCAGTTTGGATGTACCTACAAGAATTTTATTTACTCTTAAGACCCATAAAAACGGCATTATAAAAATGATTCAAATTTTAACGATAGACTTGGTTTAACGACCCTTTTAAAAAGTCCGATGGGAACTTCAGATGGATTATACCTAGTTTTTAGAAAAATAAAAATACCTATGTCATCAATTTTGCTGCCTTCCATTTAATACCCATATTGTAAGAAAGCAAAAAAAATAGTCCACTTCCTTTAGTCCGGCAACTGTGGTGATCCGCCTTGTTGAATTTAGTATGACGTCACATATCTAATCATGGACTGGCATGTAAACTAGACGAATAAACATAGTTTCTAATCAATCGGTTGAAGATATCTGCTTCAAAACTGAGTTGCAAGATTGCAACCGAACAAACATACATTGCCAGTTACATACTAAAAACTTTAAAAAATACATAGTAGTGTTGGTGTCCTATGATATGCCACAGAAATATTTGAAGCTCCGATTAATCGGCTCTAAGAATTAAAAACTGCACGTTCTAAGTTAACTTAGAAATTTGAAAAAAATCTGATAGTGAAATGCAAAATTTATGTTAACATTACAATGGTTAATTAAACATCAACTTCGGCGATAAATATTCTGGCAAATTTAAATATAAAGTTTGAGTGTTTCTTTTAAATAAGGACTACAGTGAACCACGATCAGTCTAAAACATGTATTCTCAATATATTGGAATATTTTTAGGGATCTCAGCCGCCCCTTCCCAGATTGCACAACTTTGTCCAAAGGACATATCCAACACGGCTTCGCTTTTTTGGACATTTATTTATCCAATATGTCTGTACGCAAACGTTTGTAGTTGCCTTTTTTATAGTGTGACGTAATTTTCAACTTATTCGTGCACGGATTGTTTCTGATTCCGTGACTAAATGGTTGAATTTAATTATTTTGTTTTATTAAAATTACTATGATTTTAACAAAATTATTTTTAACAGTGAAGGTTTTTTGTATTCTTTCGTTTTTGAGCATCAATTGAAAATAAATAGATAATTATTAATTAAATAATAGTTAATTATTAATTAATCAAATACCCTGCTAGATGGGAAAATATAGATATCACGCACAATCTGGACAAATACATCCAACATTTTCATTCATTCGTGTAACCATAGCATTTTTTTGCAGACGCCCCCCACCCCCTGAATTCAATAGCATTGTTGATGTACTATTAAAAATTTTGTGCTAGGTTGTGCCAGGTGTCTTTTCGTTGTGCTAGCATTTTGGCGAAAAAAATTCCAACCGGGGGGGGGGCTAGCGTTAATCTGGCCTCACCCAAATTCAAAGGCATTTTTATTGTAATCTGTTGGTTTGCTAGCTATAAAAAATGGTGTGCTAGGTGTCCTTTATCCGTGCTAGCATTTTGGCCAAAAAATTCCAATCGGGGGGGGCTAGCGTTAACCTGGCCCCACCCGAATCCAAAAGCATTTTTATTGTGAGCTGTTGGTGTGCTAGCTATAAAAATTGTTGTGCTAGGTTGTGCTAGGTGCCCTTTATGTGTGCTAGCATTTTGGTAACAAAAATATAACCGGGGGGGGGGGCAGCTTGACGGAGTTCCGTCACAGCATTATTTGATTTCTATGCAGAAAATCGATTTCCGGTAGCAATTATAAAACTGCAAATTGTTATGGAGTAATTCAAAAATTATTAGGAAACACCGCCTGCGTTTTATGGGATGTTTATAAAAGGAAAATAAATATCGAATTAGGATTTCTTGAAGGTAATTCCTACTATACTGATAAATTTGAAAAGTTGTTCCGACTATACTTGACGCTTTTTTGCAGCATGTAGTACTCGTTGTCGTGAAAATATCCAGCCCGATTCTATGGCTGCAGAAAGTATAAAGCAGCCCTCTACTTCTAGAAATACCGAGGAAACCTTTATGAGTGAATCATCAAATACTTCTGAAAGCGAAAGTGATTATGAAGAAGTCTATAAAACACAACGTAATGTTTTATAGAGATATGAAAAAACTAATAGTATTATTGCACATGAAACCATATGGGAGCACGGGGGGAAGTAAGAATTGATCATTATAAAGATATAAAATTCAAGCTAAAACTAAATGTAGGTGATGTTGCTGCAATGAATGAATTAGATTTTTGGCTAACGATGTTCCCTGGGGATAATATTGACTCTTTCCTAGAAGCGACCAATTCTGACCTCATGCGAGATGATACAAAGACCTGCTCTAAAACAGAATTTTTCAAAGTTATCGGACTTATATATGCCATGAGCACATTTGTATTACCAAATTGACGTTATTACTGGTCTACCAAAGAGAACAATAGCTTATCTTTTGGAGTCCGATTCGGGATGGGTTACCATACATTTGAGCGTATACTACAAGCTTTTTGTTTCGTCACTGAAGACACTGCGGATACTGATAAATGGAAGTGCATAAGACCTTTTGTCAATATGTTACAAACGAAATGGAATGACATTTTTTCTCCTGGTTATAAATTCTGTATTGATGAATCCATATTCTCTTGGTATGGAAGAGGTAATCACCATCCAGAGGGCTTACCAGCTGTTATCAAAATCGCCCGTAAACCCAAAGGTGTTGGATGTGAGTGAAAAAAACTAGTCGATGTTCCAACTAATATAATGATAAGACTAGAAATAAATGATATGGCTGGGAAAAAGTGGCAAAGAGAGTTGGGTGCTAGAACAGCAACAACATTGCGGTTGACTGAAAATTATCACGGATCTGGATGTATTGTAGTCGGTGATGGCTGGTTTGATTCTGTAAAAACAGCTGTGAAATTATGCCGTCGAGGCTGGTACTATCTAGGAATGGTGAAGGTTGCAACTAGAATTACCCAATCAAATGCTCGAAAGAAAATTGTCCTCAACAACGCGGTGCTACTGCGACATGTTAAACAAGAATCGATGACATTGAAATAGTTGCGGTTGCTTGGCGTGATGCTAAACCACACATATTTGTTGGAGCATGTGGAACTACTCTTGAAGGCTCACCATGTGTATAACGAAGAGTGGATCAAAATGGTGAAAAATATACATTTGAGGTACCGCGAATAAAACTTGTGGAAGAATATTATGAAGGTTCTCCGTCTATTGATATTCTCAATCATTTGCGACAAGCCGGGTTGGCACTGGAACAGAGTTGGCTTACACATAATTGGAAGCACAGATTATACGCTTCATTTCTTGGAATTATAGGAACTAACGCATATTTAGGGTTGAAAATATTTCAAGAACGATCCTAAAATATCTCATGCCACTTTTACAAAGAATTTGGCCTATCAAATCTTAAACCATAACCGGGAAGCGGAAGAAAATGTTACAAATTCAAATAATAGGCTACAAACAGTACTAACGGATCGGCAAAATGGACAACCCGGTAACATACCTACGTCACACCGTTTAGTTGCACTAAGCAGCATAGATCACAGATAACCCACAGATAGATGAGACACTGATTGTGACGCCATCTAAAGAGCCCGTCGAGTAAACAACTGAGTGATGTTGGAAAGATTTCTGTAATTTTAGGTTTGGCGGATTGGCGGTATATTCAAATATACTGTATTTTAATTATTTTATTTCAAAATAGCCATTCATAGTCCATCATTTGACATTTCATTCAATTTAACTCCATTAACTAAATAATGATTAGATGTTGAGTTAAATTAAATGAAATATCAAATGAAGGACCATAAATGATTGAATTGGAAAAAATAAAACAATAATAATATGAACAATTTATTTATTTTGGTATAAAAATACACAACAAATAATTTCTTTCACAAAGTACTTTTCTTAACAAACATAATGACAACAAATGAATTATAGTGTAAAAACAATGCAATAATTAAAAAATAATTTGAGTAACATACATTCTAGATTGGAGTATCATAAGATTTTCAAATGATGTTAAATCAAAATAAATGTAGAAAATTATGTATGATAAGTTTATATTAATTTATTATTACACTCGTATAAACACACAGAGCTGGGCAAACTGCAGGAGTATAACTGCTACTTACTTAATCAAAAAAAGTGTTAGCATTAAGTTTTTAACTACTATTCTTGGCAACTTTCTGTGAAAGAAAACATTTGAGTATAATTACTGTGAATGTTAAAATAAAAGTAATTAAAATATTTTTATAGGAAAAGTTGTTAAATACTTCCCAGCTCTGTAAATACAAGGTGCCAAGTAATTACATATAAGAGTGCTAAACAGCACTTGTGACTGTACAACATTCAAAATAATATATCTAACGTTTCATTTCCACTTAAAACACATCTTGATTTCTTTATTGGAAGTATTAAATAGGTTTATAACACAAGCTTAAACCTAGTATATTGCATATTTCTATATTTAAAAGCATTCCAATCTTATGAAACCATTGCATAAGGCAGTTTAAGTTACTCTGCAGCTCCTGGCAGTCTATGATTGTTAAAATGTTTCTTAAGGGCTCTTAAAAATCCCACCGTCTCATGGAGTTCTTTCTCGTTTCTGGTTAAGGTTCTACAAGTAAACAAATAAAATAACAACAACAAATAGGTAAACACACAAATATGTTTGAAAATGTATGTCAACAAAAGAAAACAAAATGCGCTTACTATCGAAATAATGAGTTTACACATGTTTTTGTACTAAGCCAAAAAAATATCAAAAAATGTTTGAATGTATACATTTGTTTGGTTTTTTTGATTTCCTTTTTTGAAGCTATCGATTTCTTTAGGAATTCTTGATTTTTAACTATTTTTTTATTTTTGGTCTTTATTGGATATTTTGGATTTTTGGTTACCGCTAGACCAAATACTTAGACGTAATGCCTCAACAAAAGTTAATACTCACTTTCATTTCCCATAAATTGTCACACCATGGGCTATATATGAAAATCGGCAAGGCATCAATACCTTCCATCCCATTGCTGGTAGAGGGAATATAGCTATAACATAGAATAAAACCCTGAATATTATTTTTTCAATGGATAGATTTTAAAATGGAATTGTCTGAGTATGGTGTACACACTAGATATAAATTGAGTGAATGAAAAGACGAGTACTGAGTATGTCATTTGAATAAAATTCCAGCTAAGCGCTTTCAGCCATTAGGTCATTCTCAAAGCTGTCGACAAGAGAAAAACATACAACAGGTACAATGTACACACAATGAAATAAAATGTTTGATGTTACATCATTTTTTAAGTAAAATTTGTTAAAATCACCCTATAAATAGGGTGTGCACACATATAATTTAGCTGGTAATCAAATTAGACCTTTCGTTATGTGAATTACAATTGTACACACTCTTTATAGAGTAGTTTTAACAAATTTTAGTTAAATAATGATGTAACATCAAACATTCTACTTCATTGTATGTAGCAGTTACAGGGTTTGATGTTTTTTGACACTTTCTGTATATTTTTTTCCTGACGAGAGCTTTAAGAATGGTCTAATGGATGAAAGCGCTTACCTGGAATTTTAATAAAATCACACACTCAGTACTCGTCTTTTCGTCCACTCAATTTACATTTTAAAATGTCTAAAATTATAGCATGCTATATTGAATACAATAAAACTTACCATCAATTTTTGTTAATTTCCACTCATATGGGAAAAAATAAAACTGTCTTAATAACCTCTCTTCGTCTTCCTCAAATCTAAAGAAACACTGTTTTTGAAAATGAAGGGATCATATCCTCCATCGTTTCTTCGTCGACAAATTTAATGATTTACTACCACTGCTTTTCAGCCATATTAATTTTATCTCCCTGGGTTGGAGGAACAAAACTGTAAAAAGAAATATTTACTTTACTAATGCAGCAATTTTCAGTTTAGCTAATGTAAAGAACAACATGATCTCTAAAGTTGTCGATTAAATTACTAAAAATTTTCTGTGTTTTATAGAAATGAAGATAATGGTTGTTAATTGTGAAAGAAAAAATGCTCAATTTTTTTTAATAAAACTTACTCCTGCAGAATACAGTTCGACATTGTCTTTTCAATTAATAACAATAAAACAACGAAACAACAGATAAATATTACACTATAGCAATTAAAAAATACACCAAAATACTGTAACCTTAAAATAACCTCTACACTTGAACTAAGAAATGATAACAGTATAACATATAACATGTGGGGATGGGGTCGAGCAATATGATATCGCGCATACGCAGTTATAAAAATCAATAAAATTTGATTACTAACGACGTTACAGTTTTCGTTAATTTTTTGGAATTATCTACCGATTTTAGTTACTCGACGGGCTCTATAGATGGCACGGTCTGCAGTGTCCCTAGCCTGGCATAGATGAGAGACGTGTTCAACGCAAGTGTATCATTTGTTCTCGTATTTACCACAAACAACAAAAAACAAGTTACTTTCGTAAACCCTGTGGTCAAAACGATATTCTTTGTTCTCCTACTACTAGGCGCAATTGTTTTGCGTGTCACGTCTTACACGGAAAATCGCAAAAATAACTTTTTGTTCTCATTTTTCTATTTATTCCAGAATTTATTTTTTTTGTTTATTTGAGAATTTAGTCTTTTTATTTATTTGAGAATTTTTTTTTTATTTATTTGACAATTTTTGTAGCTTTTTTAATTATTTGAGAATTAACTTCTTGTTGTTTTTTAGTGAGATTTATTTATGTCAAAAATAAGTTATCAATATCGTACAAATAAAATGAATTTTAATCTATTCATTGATTTTTAATTAATTTAAACTGTTGACAAAATTATTCCTGACGCCTATGGAAAATATCGCGGTACTGCTGGAAGCTCATTGCGTACTACTGAAAGGACATTTAAATTAAAAAAGAGCATCCTTCCGGCAGGACCAATTGGATATTCCAGCTGTCCTTCCGGAAGAGGCTTCCGGCTGGACGTTTTATCGTTTAAATAGAAAATATTATCAACTCGAATTTATATAACCTAATGGTAATTACCAAACGTAATTCTTATATAACAGCATGAATTGCTCTTAATAATATCATAATATGCGGTAGCCGTAATACACACAGTTACCATTTTTTTTATTCGGATATCTTCACATATAGACGTTTGATTTCCTTATAATTTTGTAATATAATGATTTGTTTTTACATAACTGATGTAGACATAACAGTTATCTAACAAAAAAATTCATCGTTGAACGTAAATAGTTGAAAGTGAATACGTATTCGACATATAGTTAAAATCAGTTTAATAGACATAAGCAACTTATGGTGTTTCTTATTATTAGTAAATGTCAGGCATAATGTCTAAAACTGCATACCGTACGTCAATCACCTCGAAGTAAAGTTCTTAAGCATTAAAATTAGTTATTGAGCTACCGCCAAATCTTGAGAAGTCTTGAAGTGCTCATCTATTGATAAAGATAGCCACTCTAAATTACATTGTTCCGTAGGAATTAGATTTTCCTCTACTTGTGACCGGATATTATTCTACTTTTTCGTTGCATGGTGTAAAAATTTAATTTATTCTCAAGTATAGGTATTATTTTTTTACTAATATCGTGGTTTTAAAAAACAAATGGATTTTTTCCAATGAAGTCTTAGCTATATTTCCGGTTTTCTGTTTCTGGTTTCACTAATGCCGTGAAGAGCACAGGAAATGTCAAATCATGACAGTGAGTAAGTTAGAATTACCGAAAGACGTAAATATTCGAATTGCTTATCTGTTGTTCCGACTGTCTTGGCAAAAATTAAATACAAAAAGAACTACAATTGCTTTTTTAAATTCAAATCTGCACTGTCAAGTTGCAAATGAATAATGAATGACTTGAGCGTATCCATTATTCAATCATACATCATGAACAAGGAATAATTCTGTGAAATTGTTCACATATAGAATTATATTATCTCTAAATTACTTTTTTGTTTTAATAAAAATACAAGCTATATCAAATATTTTGAATTCTATATCCTATATCAAATCCCGCATTACATCTAATAAACATTTTAATTCATATTTTATTAAAACTTTTGCATATTATTAAGGCTTGGAAAATATGCACTAAAAAATACCAAAATATGCATGCAAATATGCTCTAAAAATAGGTCAAAATATGCAGTTAAATATGCACTTGTGCTCTTAAATATGCACTTTTCTCCTTTATATAGATATTACCTAAACATCATTTTTAAGGTAAACAAAAAACAGAGTGAAAAAACACTATACTTATTTATTTATATTATTAAACTTCAATAATATAGTTGTTAAGCTTACTGTTTTAGCGCAAATTGTGCAGAAAACGGATGTTGAATCCACTATCTTTAAATCCTTTCTATTGTTGATCCACTTTTTTAGCAGAATATTTTTTTCGGTTGGTTGTTTTGGCATTTTGGCAACTTTGATAAAACTTTAAACTCCACAATTCACAAAATTATTCTCTTGTTGACAGAAGGACTACCAAATCAATTTTGACTAATGTTTTCTAAAGACAAGCAAAGGAAAAGAAATCCCTTCCCCAAAAGCATATTTAATAGTTTGAAAACTGGTAGCGGGAATGAATGAAGAATATCATTTACGAGCTAGCAAGGTTATTTTATTACGACCCATGGTTTTTACAACCACCGAAATATTTAAGCCGGACGTGAAGAATTAGTATTTGAAAGAAATGTAAAAATAATCCCATTTTATGAGACCATCTGTCGTTTAACACAAGAACGGCAGTAAAATAGTAATTAGTGGGTCCTAATCCCGATACAAAGATGAATTGCGGCTACCTGACAAGCCGTCGCACTGTGTCTTGTTCTAAAAATGCACTAAAAAATTAAATTTTTGCAAAAATACGGTAAAATATGCATTATTTTATTTTGCATATGCATTATTCAAAAAATGGCGAAATATGCACATGTGCACTTAACATGCATTTTGCATATTTTCCAAGCTTTACATATTATATTATCTAGTTTTTATAAGTAGTATATTTTTAAAACGATGAAATAAAACGATATAGTTTGTTTTAATCTTCATTTATTTGAACTAATGTTCAATTTAAACTTGTTGACGCGTTTCACTAACACAGTAGCTTTGTCAAAACGAATGAAGGTAAAATAAAAAAATGTCCTAATATATACAGTGCTAAATCTATTTACTAAGGTTAACAATGGTATTGGAAGAAATTACCTGGAAATTCATTCACTACAAACATTCCTAAGCTATCTTGTAGGTAAAGAGGTTCAATAAAAGAGACTGATTGATATCTATTTGGTCGTTAAGGAGATTACCTGAATATTTATTTTTTTTAATCTCTAGGGCCTCTAATAAATGTAAACTAAAGGATTTACCGACTACTAGGAGAATTTCAAAATTTGGGTCGAAAATGTGTTGGTTTTCTAGTAAATGATTTGAATAGTTAGAATCTAATTTTTTGTTGTCATAGCTACGTTTGTGTTCCGAAATTCTAGTTTTGAAATTTCTAAAAGTTCTACCGATATAAATTTTATCACAATTGTCATAACCACATTTCAATTTATAAACTCCTGATTTGTTTAATTTTGAAGATTTAGATTTATTATTTTTAATGAATTTGGAAAAATTGTGATCAGATTTAAAGGAAATATTCATGTCTAAAGTTTCTAAAAATGATTTAATTTTCTAGGATGGTGTTCCAAAGTATGTTAAGCTTTTAAATTGTTTATTATTTTTCTAAAGTCTGTTTTTTTATCTTTTTATTTATGATATTGTCAATCAAATTTGGATCGTAATTATTGTTAACTGCTATTTGTTTTATGATATTTAATTCTTTGGTATAATTATCAATATTTAATGGGACTGTTAAGAGTCTGTGTATCATACTATTGAAAGCTGCTAGTTTATGACTAAATGGGTGGACCGAACTATTATGAATTGTAATATCTGTATGTGATGGTTTATGAAATATAAAAAAAAACATGTTTAATATTTATATTTGAAATTGTAAGGTCTAAAAAGAATATAGACTTATTTTGTTCATGTTCTACGGTAAATTTGATATTATTGTGAATCGAGTTTATGTAAGTAATGAAGCTCTCTAATTGTCTATTTGTACCGATGAGGCTAGCTAAAATGTCGTCCACATATCGGTGCCAGTACATACATTTTTTACTAAGGGGGTGTTCATGAATTATGTGATAAAATTTATATCGGTAGAACTTTTATAAATTTTTAAACTAGAATTTCGGAACACAAACGTAGCTATGACAACAAAAAATTAGATTCTAACTATTCAAATCATTTATTAGAAAACCAACATATTTTCGACCCAAATTTTGAAATTCTCCATGTAGTCGGTAAATCCGTGAGTTTGAATTTATTAGAGGCCCTAGAGATTAACAAAAATAAAAATTCAGGTAATCTCCTTAACGATCAAATAGATATCAATCAGTCTCCTTCATTGAACCTCTTTACCTAGAAGATAGCTTAGGAATGTTTGTAGTGAATGAATTTCCAGGTAATTTCTTTCAATACCATTGTTAACCTTAGTAAATAGATTTAGCACTGTATATATTAAGACATTTTTATATTTTACCTCCATTCGTTTTGACAAAGCTACTGTGTTAGTGAAACGCGTCAACAAGTTTAAATTGAACATGAGTTCAAATAAATGAAGATTTAAACAAACTATATTGTTTTATTTCATCGTTCAGTATGGATCTTCATCAAGTAAAAGCCTCATCTATTCAATTTTAGTATATTTTTCTTTCAATTTATTACTTAAAGTAAAATGAGTATATAATTTGAATAACCTTCGTACAGGACACATCAGCCAGTAAGAAATTGTTATCTGAGTCCAAGAAAATCTAGCAACAAAGCGGCCAGGTAGAGAGTTCACATTTATAATAAAATCTATTGATTTTTTCGGATGAAAAAATTAAACAAAGTAAAGAGTTTTAGAATATTAAGTTAGTTTTATTTGAGACCAATTTATTATATCGTATTTTTCAATTGTATTCTCAATAACACCATTTCCTTTAGAAGTAATCTAAACGGTCAAATTACACTTTTAATTTCAATTATCGTCTTTTTATCTTTAACCTACGGTTAATTTCTATTTTTCCATTTAATTGAGATAGTCATGTTTATTCTTCTACATACACAATTTTCGTAACATGGTCTGTTTTTAAGATTCAGCTTCTTTACGACATTGTCTATATTACTGGTAATAATGTAATTAAATATTAACGTAAATGTTCTGGAAGCTGACAGATTTCATAAATTTGTTTTATATCTGTCTCTAACAGAGGTCGCTAGTTACACGGTTCGTACTAGTTTTAAACATATCTTGTTTGAGGTTAAACGTGACCTCGAACATCATTCAATTTTACACCAACAAGTTATTCTTGGGAAAACTCCATACTGTGAACCGTTTTTGGAATATTTTGATTGGAAAATGATGAAGTAATTACTAATGCTAGTATAAAGTAAAAATAATTGTGAATTTATTAAAAATCGTCTTAACTATCAATAAATGTGAATTGTTCATAGCTAACTCATGCGAAACAATTTTGAGGATTGTGATGAACCATAAACTTTTCAACGGAAGGCATTTTGAATACTTATTTTCACTGATTGAATATTTTATGATTTTAGTCAAAATCATTTAATTTTTTTTTCATGTGATTCTTTATTCAGTTAGCATTAGAATAATGTTAGTGTTTTTGGTTCAGTTTTGGTTAGCTTCCAAAACTTGTTTGTACAAAATTTCATTACAATGTTGCCAGCGGTTTCAACAGAATCGTAAAAATTGTGTATTCAATACTTTGTATCTTGAAAACGGATACTGCAACGAAAATTTTTTAATGAGCGCTGGAGCGCTCCCAACTAATTTTGCAAAATTCATGTCATAGCTTACTTACACGACTCCGCTCCAAAACCGCCTCGAACGGAAATATCTCGGCTACTCACGTGCCGACAGGTAGCAGACACTCAGCTGTCCGCACGCTTACAGCTGTCAGCCAATTAGCTGTACCCACGCTTACAGTTGACAATCAACTACAGAGTAAATTCGTCGACTGCTTTTCGCGACAGACACGCCACAGATAACCCACAGATAGATGAGACACTGATTGTGGCGCCATCTAAAGAGTCTGTCGACTGAACAATTCAGTGATGTTAAGAAGATTTCTGTAATTTTAGGGTCTGGTGGTATATTCAAATTTACGGTTTTTAATTATTTTATCTCAAAATAAAAAGATTTATGCGTCAGTCGAAAACTAACAGCGTCAGAAGTGAAACTTTTTATGTTTTATGACGCAATAACCGCCAATGAGTGTACAAAGAGAATTCATAAATATCAACAACATAAAAAACTATAATTTAAAAAAATTAAAACAAAAATTATTTCCAAAATAAAAACAATAATTTTTCGGATAGACTATAAAAAACTACTTACAATAAAAGACAAACAAAAGTAAATATTCTTTTTAAGAAATTTGAATGCATATTACGTATCCTTCCTTTTTAATACCTAAGAAAAATTCTGGCCGCCCATGGGGGTATCGAACCCGCGTTTTTCGTTTGATTTTAAATCGAGTCGAGTGATGACAGAAGGGGAGAACAGCGCTGCGTTTATCTCACTAAGTTTAAGTACAAATGATAATTAGAGCTTCACAAAACTTGTTAGCCTTTACGAGATTACCTCGTAACCAAAACCTCTGTAGTGTCCCATAAAAAGTTTCACTTCAAAAATATTTCCATAAATAAAGCAACACTAGTTACAACGACTTTCTCTGATAAACTGAGACTTACTTGCTCTTCTACGTACAGGTTAGCAAATATAGCTGAAAGTTTGAAAGTGGACACGCCCACGATGCGCGTTGGTCTCAATGCGGAAAGTAGGAGATAACACAGTTTATGCTTAAACTTTAATGAGTACAGAACTTATCTGTACGGACAAGTATACCTGTTTATTTCCTTTTTCAATATATTTCAATACTCTTGTTACGTTTTATTACATATTTTTTTCAAAATAATACAAATAAATACACAATGCAAAGAAATTTCCTAGTTTTTATCGCCTTAATTTTAAAGGTAAACAATTTCTATATTAATTTCGCACTGGATTATACCAATATCGGCAGAAATTATTAAGCGCTTTTTGTATCCTTTTCCCCCCGAATGCGTTCTCACTTTATCGTTCGCGCAGCGAAGTGGGGATTGATAAACGGAATAACATGATCGCCATCAATAAACAATGCCCTGCGACTATTCTCGGCGTCTCCTCTTTGTGCGGATCTTCGTAAATTTTTTCCGCCTCTCTCACAAGGAGTTTAACAGTTTTGTTAGCTCGACGAGTTAACTCTCATGACAAAACGCTAGTGTCCCATAAAAAGTTTCACTTCAATAACCATTTATTGTCCATCATTTGACATTTCATTCAATTTAACTCCATTAACTCATTGTTGAGTTGAATTAAATGAAATATCAAAAATTGGACAATATATAAACTATAATGTAAAAACAATTCAATAATTAAAAAATAATTTGAGTAAAATACATTCTAGATTGGAGTATCAGTAGATTTTTGAATGATGTTAAATCAAGATAAAAGTAGAAAATTATTTATGATAGGTTTATATTATCTAATTTATTTATTATTATACTCCTATTAACACACCGAGCTGGACAAACTACTGCAGTATAACTGCTACTTACTTAATAAAAAAAAGTGTTAGCAATGAGTAGTTAACTACTATTTTTGGCAACTTCCTGTGAAAGAAAACATTTGAGGATACTTACCGTGAATGTTAGAACAAAACTAATTAAAATACTTTTAAAGGAAAAGTTGTTAACTAATGCCCAGCTCTGTAAATACAAGGTGCCAAGTAATTGCATATAAGAGTGCTCAACAGCAGTTGTGACTACAAAATTTAGAATAATATATCTAACATTTTATTTCTACTTAAAAGACATCATTATTTCTTTACTGAAAGTATTAAATAGGTTTATATCAAAAGCTTAAACCTAGTATATTGCATATTTGTATATTCCTACATTTAAAAGCATTCCGTACTTATGAAACTATCGCATAAGGCAGTTTAAATTACTCTGCAGCTCCTTGCAGTCTATGATTGTTGAAATGTTTCTTAGGGGCTCTTAAAAATCTCACCGTCTCGGGGAAGTCCGTTCTTGTTTCTAGTTGAGCTTCTACATGTAAACACACGAAATAACAACAATAAATAAGTAAACACACAAATATGTTTGAAAATTTATATCAACAAAAGAAAACAAAATGGGCTTTCTATTGAAAAAATACGTTTACACATGGTTTTGTACTAAGCCAAAAAAATATCAAAATTTTTTTGGTTTTTTTGTATTCATTTTTTTTGAGTTTTCGATTTTTTTACGAATTTTTGGTTTTTTACTATTTTTTGATTAATTTATTTTTTGTCTTTATTGGATATTTTGGATTTTTGGTTTGCGCTAGACCAAATACTTACACGTAATGCCTCAACAAAAGTTAATACTCACTTTCATTTCCCATAAATTGTCTTACCATGGGTTATATATGAAAATCGGCAATGGGTCAGTACCTTCCATCCCATAGCTGATGGACGGAATAGCTATAACATAAAGTAATTATTTTTTTAATGGGCATATTTTAAAATGGAATTGTCTGAGTATGGTGTACACACTAGATATAAATTGAGTGACTGAAAAGAGGAGCACAGAGTGTGTTGTCATTTTATTAAAATTCCATCTAAGCGCTTTCGGCCATTAGACCATTCTCAAAGCTGTCGTCAAGAGAAAAACATACAACAGGTGTAAAAAAACATCAAATCCTGTAACTGCTACATACACACATATCATTTAGTTGATAATATCTAATTAAACGTTCCGTTATGTGAATTAGAATTGTACACCCTCTTTGTAGGGATCGAGACCAAACTATAGAGGCAGCATTTCTGTCGAAAGTAAAGCGCCCTGGTGTTAAATAAGAAAAACATTGTGATTTAAACAGTATAATAAACAACCTACAAAATGCCAAAAATTAATATATCTTTTTATTTTCTTTGCCAGGAAAAATTGTTGGTATGGAAGATGGGTGTAGGGGATTATCTGATTTTTTATTATTGACAAAATGGGCACTGCAAATTCTAGTATTTTTATTTGGTTCCCAATCCTCCCGATGTTTTCTGAAATGTAATTAAAAAACTTGAAGTGATTCGTTTTGTACACATGTTTACTTTCTTCCCCTTAATAGTATTTAATTATTTGAACTTATTATATAGTATTAAAGTCAGCAATCACATAACTAGTTTTTCATTTTATATAATCAATGAAATCGTACCGAAAACAACATTTTATTCTCTCGATAATAATCTTTTATTTATGTAAAAAAGCATTTAGAAATTTTCTAATAGCTGCCAATTGTAGTATCATACTGATTATACACAAAATAATAAAATTGACTGTCTCGACCCTTACTTCGTAGAATTGTCAATTTTTTTAGAATTTTCAATAACTTTTATTATATTGTGGAATTAACTAGAGACCTTGAGTTTCATTTGAAAGCACCACAAAATAATATTTAATAAAATGTTTTACTCACAACATTTTAATTACATATGGGTTTTTACTGCATTTATCCATTTTTGACGTTTTTGAGTTATCCACGTAGTGTTCAATGGACTTTCGGGGA
Source organism: Galeruca laticollis (assembly GCA_963921935.1). Classification (NCBI taxonomy): domain Eukaryota; kingdom Metazoa; phylum Arthropoda; class Insecta; order Coleoptera; family Chrysomelidae; genus Galeruca; species Galeruca laticollis. The sequence continues at coordinate 15,789,695 of OY998183.1, read as the reverse complement.
AACTATACAATTTCAACTGCGTAGTATTTTTATATAGCATATTTGAACAGCCATGAATACAGAAAGATACTTTTCATGACGACATCGCGAACATTTAATATCAGTTTTAAAAAATGAACATTTAAAAACGCTGATTATACAAAACTACTAATACTACTAATAGTGTTTACATCACAGTGTTTGTGTTTTTCACGGTAGATGGCATAAATGTCATCTTTCTCGGTCCATATAGGGTAATTTTAACAAATTTTACTTAAATAATGATGTGACATCAAACATTTTATTTTATTGTTTGTAGCAGTTACAGGGTTTGATGTTTTTTGACACCTGTTGTATGTTTTTTTCTTGACGACAGCTTTGAGAATGGCCTAATGGCCAAAAGCGCTTAGCTGGAATTTTAATGAAATTACACACTCAGTAATAGTCTTTCCATTCACTCAATTTACATTTTAAAATGTCCAAAATTATAGCATGCCATATTGAATAATATAAAACTTATCATCAACTTTTGTTAATTTGCTCTCATATGGGAAAGCAAATCAAAATGTCTTAATCGTCTTCGTCTTTCTCAAATCTAAAGAAACACTGTTTTTGAAAATAAAGGGAACATATCCTGCATCGTTTCCTCGTCGACAAATTCAATGATTTACTACCACTGTGTTCCAGCCATATTAATTTTATCTTCCTAGGTTGGAGGAACAACACTGTAAAAAGAAATATTAACTTTAGTAAAAATTTTCAGTTTAGCTAATGTAAAACATACAACCATGATCTCTAAAGTTGTCGATTAAATTAGTAAAATTTCTGAATTTTATAAAAATAAAGAAAATTGTTGTTATTTGAGAAAGAAAAAATGCTAAAAATTTTTTAATAAAACTTACCGACTACACCACTTATTAGACTCCTTCAGAATACACTTTGACATTGTCTTCTCAATTAATAACAATAAAGCAAGGAAACAATAGATAAATATTACACCATAGCAATTAATAAATACAACAAAATACCAAAACCTCATAATATCCTAAACACTTAAACTAAGAAACGATAACAGTATAGTATAGCAGATAACATGTGAGGACGAGCAATATGACATCATGCATACGCAGTAATAAAAATCAATAAAATTTGATTACTAACGACGTTACAGTTTTCGTGAATTTTTCGGAATTATCTACCGATTCTAGTTATTCGACAAGCTCTATAGATGGCACGGTCTGTAGTGTCCCTAGCCTGTTTTTGTTCAGTCTCTATCGAAATATCTCGTGTTTTTTCGCTATGTTTCGATTCACAATACGCGATCTAGCATTCGACGCGTTGACTGTCTGAAGTAAGCGCGGAGACAGCTAGTTGGCTGACCTGTAAGCGTATGGACATCTGGTTGCCTACTAGCTGTCGACTAGTTATCGCCGCTTAAAGGTTGTAGCCTACTTATACAACACCACTCACACCCGGTAGATTAATGTTCATTAAATGTGAGCCTTATGGCCGTCATCTGTAGATCTCTGTGGACCATTGGTATATAAGGATTATCTATGGATCATTCTCAAATTATCTACTAATTAATCAGTGCGCTCGATCTCTTGCGCTGGTATTCCATTGGAGACTGATCACAAACTATGTCTGTCACGAAAAGCGGTCGACGTGTTGACCATGTAGTTGAAAACCAGCTGTGAGCACGGAGATAACTAGTTGAATGACAGCTGTCAGCGCGTGGACAGCAAGTAGCATTTCCGTTTAAGGCGGTGTTGGAGCGAAGTCGTCTAAGTGAGCTATGACCTTTAGTCGGTTACGACCTCTCTACCTGTCTGTCAAATCAACATTTTTATTATTCATTAACAATTTATTAAGAAAAAAAATCGTCCGGGAAGGCAAAACTATGGATTACCTTATCTTCGAATAACCAATATGCCATTTTATGACCGTTTATCTTCTCAATATGTAAACTAGATTAGGATCAGTTTAATTATATCTGTAACGAATTCTTTTTAAAAAATAAACAGAAATGCCTGCTACTATATTTAAGACTTTCTCATGTGTTACATCCTCGATGGTTTGCAATTAAAATATATTTTTTACAATATCAATGATATTTACCGTTAATTATTTATAATTTTAGGTGAGCAAGGATTAGTTATTGGATTTCTAAATTCACTCGTCCACGTAGTGATGTACTTTTACTATTTCATAGCTGCTTTGGGACCCAAATATCAGAAATACCTATGGTGGAAAAAATACATGACCTGGATTCAATTGGTACGTTTATCTTTTAGAATTTAGTTATTTTCTATTCCGGAAGTCTTAATATTTCTCTACAGTATCATACTACACTCATGGATACAATTTTAGAATAATTTGCATTATCACTTTTATTTCTAAATAATTTTTCTAGCAATCGCACGCAAAGTGTGTATTTTGCGTTCTCAAAACCGCTCGTGAAATTATATTTCGCTACTATTATCATACATAACTTTTGCCGTAGCATCGGGCGCCAAACAAAACGTTACGTCACCTCCAAATTTAGCATTTTTAAAATTGCAACTTAAGTTTTTCAGGTATTAAATCGGAATGCGCTGAATTTACAATACTTTTTAGCTCGATAGGAGTGCAATATACTGAAACATCACTATCAGTGTCCAGGGGCGCCCTTAGACAGGGGCAACCTGTAACAGTATATCATGAAGACGAGTATGTGTCCAAAGATATAAGTGGATCTGAGCTCTTAACTGAAATAAAAGTGTTTCGTGAAATTGTTCAAGAGGGTATTGACAGTCCAATTAAAGTTTTCACGTATCTACATGACATCCAGAATCCTTTCTCTAACCTTCAAATAGTGTACAGAATGTTGTTGACCATTCCTATTACAGTCGCAATTGAGGAAAGGAGCTTTTCTCGCTTGAAACAAATCAAAACTTATTTAAGGACGACTGTATCCCAAGAAAGATTTTCATCCCTCGCAACTCTATCTACAGAATATAATACAGTTGAAAGTATTAATTTCGACACCCAAAGTGAATTTTGCTTTGTGATGTAAATGAGACTTTTGAACTGGTTATTTTTCAGTTTTTCACGATACTCCAATTATTGTATATTGTTTTTATTATGTTTAGTAGGTACCATATAACCTCTTAACTTAACACATTTTCAGTGTAATAAACAATACAAAATATGTTTGTTGTTCATAATGAATATACACAATTTTTCCTTCAGTAATCACAGAGTGTACTCTATAAGTATGACGATTTACATTTTAGTAAAGGGAAGAATAAAATCAACACATATATGACGAGTGCACCCCGTGGTTACCGAAGGTAAAATTGTGTACCCCATTTCGACACGAGTTCAATAAAAAAGGCCCCGCAACCAAGATTTGTCCAGGGCCCCGCAACTGCTAAGGGCGACGCTGTCAGTGTCAGACATAATTGCGCTTTTTCATGAACATTCAAATTATTTTGTATATATTCAAACATGGTCATTTCGATACCAATGCTGTGCCTTTTTTAATTACATTGAGCTGGTGTTTATTTTAAAGCTATAATATATATTTGTAATTATCTAATCTACTAATACTGACAATTGCACGAAAAATAGTGTGTGTACCATGGCCGCGACAATTTTTGGATACCTCAAGATTATACCGCTCGCGGCGATACCGCGTGCGGTATACGCTAAAAAGGTGTTTCGCGGCCTAGTTATACGATAACTATTTTCACCATTTTCCGCATAAAAAACTTAATATGGTTCACTTAAAATAAATAAAACAAGTTCTTCTTCCTCTTCCATGTTTGGTTATTTTTTTGTGTTTATATTTAAAAAATATATTTAACGATTTTGAAATATTCGATAATTTTGTCCATGAGTGTATAATTCTTAGTACAATAAACTGATAATTCTAACAAATTCACTTAATTTTAGACTCAATTCTGCATAATGTTGGCATATTTGGTATTCATCATCGCCATAGATTGCAAACTGCCGAAAGCACTCACGTTCTTCTTCGTAGGCAATGTGGTTATTTTCCTATACCTCTTCAGTGACTTCTACAGAAAAGCTTATATGAAAGCTCATTCACAACGATCAACAACAAAACCTATCGAAGTCGGTCCTGCTTCAGTCATTGAACCAATGATACAGAAAGTGAAAGCTCACTAACATTAGTTTTACATTTTATTTATTTGTTTCTTGTTATATATTTACGAATTTAGTAAAATATTCTTTTTGACATGGATGTTTAAGGTGAGAGATTATGGAATACTTTTGGAAAGTAATATACTCCGATCAAAATAAATGTATATATCAAGGCCAATATTGAAAAGTATAGTTGTTCCTCAAAATGCTTTTAAAACCATGTTATTTAAAAACTTCAACGTGTAGTTTTTGTGAAACACAAATATAATTAATAATGGAAGCACTAACATTATTCCATTTTCTGTTTTGTTAACCTTTCATTTCCTTTGTCAAATGGAATATACTCAATATACAAAACTGTACATAGTTGATCTTGATGAAGCATAGCTTTACGAAATATTTACCTAAGCAAATTGTGCTGAATAAATGTTACCAATCAAATGGATAATCGTGAAATATATTTATAAAAAGTTTAATAAAATTTTATTGTAATTTATAGGAAAATCCTTTTTGCTAAACTTAACTCCCTTTTTATTGTAAAAAGTACCTTTTAATTTGAACTTCCATATATTCATATCATGTTTGGTTTAAATATTATTACAGTGTACAACTTGGATAATTCAAATCTAGTTTAGTTATCAAACATATTAACAAAATTTTGTTAAAATAACCAAATGAGCATAACCAGCTGCTGTTGACTCTAAAAAAGTGTTACCTAAAATCCATGAAAAAAATTGTTGATAACAAAAATTTTCAAAACATTTCAAGATGTTAACAAATAAAAATACTACTTACCACGTCTATCTGTATATAAAATAACTGTGTATTACTGTTTTCTGGAGAAAAAACAATTACTTCTCCATATATATACTCCACAGGCGTTGAGTTATATTGTACATACTACTGCTCCAACTATATACATTGGAGTAAACTGAGTTTAAGTCAAGATAAATTAAGTACTATAACTGCAGATAGTAGTTGTCATTTCCTCTTCAGCTCCACTTAGAGATACTGAACGATAATGACTCGCGATAATACTAAAACAGATTAGTGATGCATCTGTGCTGTCAGTTTTTGTAAATCCATAACATTTTCTATAGAAATTCAACGTCTAGGGGGGCATATAGTTCAAGGAGTCCTCTTTAGAGAATGTTAGAAATACTGCCTTCTAACAAAAGATGACATATCGACGGCTTAACCCGTAACCGCAGACGTGATAATTTAGTTACACTATAACAGACGTGAGGTCACATTGACCCCTATGTTCAAAACGTTCTAACAAATGTAAAATAAGAAAATAAACAAATATATCTTTATTATACCAACAAAACAACCTCCTCAAGGTACCTTCTAAGAAAGTTATTCGATTTATAACAAAAAACAGCTTTTACAGAACATATATATGTAAAGATACAAAATTTTGGTATTTTTGATATATTCATAAATTTGGTATTAATAATTAAAGAAAAAATTTTGAATGAATTTACATCATGTAAATTATAATTTTACACCCTTCCAATAGGGTTATTTCAATGTTTTTATTCCAATGACTTAATCATAACAATGATTCTACTTTGAGCGTTGTTCTTAATCAACTTGATGGCTTTTTTTAAATGACGACAGCTTTGATAATGGCTTAATAGCCGAAAGCGCTTAGCTGGAAATTAATAAACTAATACACACTGAGTATTCGTCGTTTTCATTCACTCAATTTACATCTAGTGTTTACACCATATCCACAGACATTTCTAATTAACAAAAAAGAGGAAAAAGTGGCATTACAACTAATATTTCCTAAACAAACTGATGAAATAAAAAGTTATAAAACCTTCACATATGCAGGAAATATTTCCAATAATATTTCAAAGATAATATCTTCAGCAACGAATACAACAATTTCTTTTAAAACAGAAAGTAACGTTAGTTCAAAATTGTTAAATGTAAAAACAAAAATACCACAATTGAAGGAGTCAGGTATATATAAACTCAAATGTCCAGAATGTAATGCTGTCTATTTGGGTCAGACCCTTAGGAATTTTGAAATCCGATACAGTAAACACTTACGAGCATATAGATTAAAATAACCAGATAAATACCACTACGTAAATCATCTACTTGACACCAATCATTCATTGACACCTAACACACAACTAGAAGTGCTGCATATTTGTGAAAAGAAACAAGAACTGGATTTCCTTGAAGAATTGGAAATTAGACATTTAAGAAATCCACAATATGAAGTTGTCAATGAACAGTTAAAGCTAGGGAGTTCTCCACTAATAAACTGTCTTCTTAAGTGATAATTGTAAAGATCAGCAGATATAGTTTTCCTGGTTTTCTATATCATTGCAGTTATACTGATCTTAATTGGAAAAATTATATCCAGGATATCACCATAGGGCTAATAATATCTAAGCTTCAATATTTGTAATATCACATCTTATTTTTTCTATTAACATATATTAAGTCAATCACAAGTTAGGTCACTTCTTGGTCTAGCCAAAAATTATTACTGAACATCAGGTAGGCATCAAATGAAATGTAACTTCTGTCATTCTGACGATGATATTGATTTATCGAAACGATTGTCAATTTTTTAGAATTTTCAACAATTTTTATTATATTGTGGTATTAACTAGTAACCGTGAGATTGATTTAAAACACTAATATAACTTTTTTTTTCTTCTATTATATACGCAACAGAAAAAATAAAATTAACATTGTTCATAGACGCTTTTAAACACGAAAACTACTCTCAAACTGACAGCGACAGAAAAAACTCACAATAACATGAAATAAGTATAGTGCTGCTATTTCCTGAAAAAAAGACGGATCACTTTACTAGTACGATATGATGTTGTTTTGTCTTCGCTGACCTGTAAATAAAGATTTCTGTTTAAAGCAGTTTGTAAGTTTCTAGATTCAGGGATATCCGAAATTAGGGTCCTATCCGAAATTAGGCGACTTTCCTCTAAGTGTGGATGCGCCTCAAGACTGGTGGAAATGAATTTGAAATTTACTATTAGTATGTACCTACATACATAAGTATATTGTTACAAAAATTTTAATGAGCTACATTTGCAATTAATATTGAATTGTTATGATATTCACTATAGGTTTATATTATTCTTATCAAAAAAATCCATTTGCTATTTTAATATTAAATTAAAACATTATTAGTCTAATATTATTATATGTAGTTTTCAAAATTGAATTTTGATGGCGTTAGTAGCAAAAATATATAGACTACTGTAGACGATAATTGTTAAATAATGAATAATTATGTAATCAATAAATATGTAATGAATTATATCATCTATTTTCACCTGTAAGAAGTAGTGGAACAGCTAAAAAAGACAATGAAGTATATACTATCTCTTGAATTGGGAATATATTATTATAGAAACCAGTACTTAGCTATGAGCATATGAAACCAGATCAAATTAAGGTATCCAATATATATTATTTTCAAAATATCTGGTATTTATGGTAGAGCCTTAAGAAAAATAAAGCAATTTCTGTTTTATTTATATAGCAAGTAAAAGAATATAAGCAAAATGGATAAAACGTAATGACACCGAAAAATAAAGCAGAGGGGTATATTCAACAATAATATATCTCTATTTATTTGATATATTCAGTATTTGCTGGAAATATTTAGATAAACGACGAATTAAGGGCCTTCTGTGAGAATCTCTTAAACTATTTCTTAGTGCTGCCAACGTAGAGAAAGGTTGCTTAAATCTTTTTACATTTTATTTTTTTTCTACCTATGCAAAAATACCATAACCCCAAAAAGTATTGGTTATTTAGACAAGTAAATCTAAATTTCAGTCACTAATATGGTGATACTTTGTGCAAGGTAAAACACTTTTTGTAAAGTGATGCAATCGGTACGATTTAGGAAACCAGTTGTCTAAATCGAACCTCCCACTTCCTAAATCGTACTTCCTTGGTTAAAGTTGAAAGTAGAATGGATCAATGAATAAAACGGCAAGAATGATTGAAGAAACTTTTTGTTTAATACAGTATTTTCTTATACTTCAAGATACAATACTTTATTTGTCATCTTTTTGGAAGCTAAAAAGTTTCTTCTGGTCTGCGTTTGTTTTAAGAACTACAATTTGAGCAAACAAACTTCTCGATTTTTGCCTTTGAGCCAGCACAATTTTTGTGAACTCACTGCAAAGCGAGCACAGCACAGTCCTCGATTAAATTTCCTTCGCAAACCGAGAACAGCACAGTCCTCGATTGAATTTTCCTCGCAAACCGAGCAAAACCACTTCGACTTCAGCGATGGCGTCACTCTGGGCAGAAGTTCCAGCTTGGTTTAGGATTGCTAGATTTGGATCTGTCTTTAAAACGACAGCCTCCTGTGTTCGTTTTTTTCTTATCGATGTCTTGGTCGTCGACTTCTTTGTTAGAATATGTGACAAATCTACAACATCTTCAATGGATTTTGTCACTTCCATTTTTTCAGATAAAAGCCTAATTTTCATCTGGAGCTCTTTAACCTTTTCTTTGGCCAGTTCAAGCTCCTGAGAGTATTGAATTCCATTTTTGTAGCGGCTTCTGGCTAATATAACTGCTTTTTGTACTTTTGAATTAGATTCAAGTTTAGATCCATTTCTTTTTTAGGTTAGTTTTGTAAGTGGAGAGATTATTTCAATCGGATCATTGAGATGTGAAGTTAAACTTGTTGACCTGTTAGGTGAGGTTAATTCAACACCAAGAGGTTGATTTTCACCAATGTAAGTTTTCTCTTGATTTAAACATTATCTGTCTTCTTGATTCTGATATAAAGTTTTGTTTAATCATTCTGCTGGCAAAAAGTCTGACTATTTAAAGATGGAGGAGTCAACTGGCCATACATCTCTACACACTTGAATCCATTACACGAATTCTCAATCATCACAGCCTTGCCATATGCTTCAGTGACTGATTGTGAAATCTGGTATTGAGTGACTCTCAATCCAGGGTTTGTTCGCTACCATTTTTCCACCGCTTGGGCGAAGTAACTTTTGAAGGGCTGGAAAAATGACATGTCTAATGGTTGCAGTCGATGCGTTGTGTGTCCTGGTAAATGAAGCATGATTATACCAGCGTCTCGTGCGATAACTAATGCTTCTAAGTTCTTGTAATTGGTAGAATGGCCATCAAGAAGGAAAAGAACCTCTTTATCTTTATTTGGCTGTACAATATCAATGAAGTGACGAAGCCACTTAACAAACAGATCTGAATTTATCCATACGCTTTGTGATACATCAACTAAACTTCTCGGCGGAGCTCCAACCAACAAATCATTACACATCCTCCTCATTCTTGTGAAAATAATCAGGGGTGGAATATACATGTCTGCAACACTTGCACAACCCACAGCAGTTGGTGTTTACACCTCTTTCTCCACTCGATATCGACCCTACAGCACGCTTCCCTTTCTCAGCTATCAACTTCTTACATTTGTTTTGTACGGTGCTTACGCCTTTCTCGCGGATAATAAAAAAAGTGGTAGTATTAATTTCATTTTCATCAACAGTATTTTTCAAGATTTCAATGAATTCGTTGACATTGTCTTTAGAAAACCCTTGTGCCCTTGCCAAGGATGTTGCTTGAGGCTCACGAAGGAAGATGTCTTTGTGGTGTTTCTTGAAGTTGTAACACAACTTCTTACCAGCTTTATGCTTCTCCTCATTAAATACGTGAGGGATACCATTTCTAACTGCAATTTGAAATGCGAGTCTACGCACGTTCGTTATTGTGAGCCCAAAAAACCACGCTTCTAGTTTTTTTAGATGGTCTACAAGCTGTTGCTCTAAATCGAGTAATAATGTAGGCTGACGCCTCATTACTCTGGTACCTTCATTGCTCTTTAAATTTTTACTGTCTAAATGACGCTTAAGGGTCGGTTTTGGTATTCCGTACTGTCTAGAGTACTGGTTGAAACCCATATCTCCGTTCCGATAAGCCAATAGAGCTCTCTACATATCCTCTTCATTCCTCGCTCCATACTTCCTTTTTGTCATTCTGAAACACAAAACATTATTCATACACAAAAATGACAAATATGGAACATGGAATGTCATGGGCTCCCAAACCGTACCGGTACAATTTGAGAAACCATAAGAGGTACAATTTAGGCAACTGTGACTCGCGGCAAACATAGCCTTTATTTCTAACTTCACACACACGTGGAAGCAGATTCCGGCCCATCAAAACTCTCTGTATTAATAATAGTTTTGCAAACTAATGATAAACTACACTAGTACGTACCTTGGCAGTCACTACATTCTTACGAAAAAGGTTCTAAAACACAATCAACTTGCTCCAAAACAGAAAATTATTAACAACAACTTAGAGAGTAACCGCACACGCACCAAACTTTGTCTCGTCACTATAACCATGCACTAGTTGCTAGTAGCGCTGCACGAGCGCTGTATCACTTTATTTCTTATTAAAATTAAGGTGGCGGTACGATTTGAGCAACTCTTCGTATGGGTTTGTGTATAATACAGAACGTTTAGTTAGATATAGATATACTTAGTATCACAAAAGGTTTACACTAATATACATACATGCTTTCGCCTTAACTTGGGTATCACACTCTAATATACATACATGCTTTCGCCTTAACTTGAGTATCACACTCTAATTTTCCAGTTTAGGAGAGCGCGCGCAAATAGTATATACAGTAACAAAATTCAACACTCCTGCTTGATTTGATAAGTATTCGCTTGAAAATCGTACAATCCTAATTATTTTTCTTTAGTTCAGATGTTTTTCTACATAAACTTGAAATTATAATTCTTAACAAAATCTTATCTATAATACTTATCTATACCGACTATAACATATATATTTCATTTCTTAGATATATAAAATATTCCTTACACAGAGCTTTAGTTAAAATATCAGCCAAATTCTCATTTGTAGGTACATATGCAATAGAAAGTTCCTTTTTGGTGATTAGGTCTTTCAAATAATGATTTCTGATATCTATGTGATTTGCACGTTTTGAGTTTTCATAACTCATAGATATTAAAATTGAACTCTTGTTGTCACAATACAACAAAACATCATGACTTAATCCGAAATCACTGAGTACTCCTTTCAAATTCATAAGCTCTTGAGCACAACCAGCAGCTGGTTATGCTATGTATTCTGCTTCCGCGGTAGAGATTGCGACACAAGTCTGTTTTCTCGAACACCATGCAACAGGATTATTTCCATGCAAAACAATGCAGCCACTTACACGTTTTCTATCCATTTGATCCTTAGCCCAATCTGCATCTGAATATCCTTTTAATTTTATATCTAAGTCTGTATTTCTTTTGTACGTTAAAACTTTATATTTGGTATCATTCAGATATCGCAGTATTCTTTTACCTGTCTTCCATGTTTCATGGGTGGTCTATCTAAATATCTGCTCAAATATGATACGGCAAATGTAATGTCTGGTCTTGTTGTGGTGCTCAGATACATTAGCCCTCCAATTAGTTATCTATAAGGGATATCTATAAATTGACTGTCTCGACCCTTACTCCGTGGAATATGCTCATATTAGTGTTTTTATATGAAACTCAAGGTCTCTAGTTAATTCCACAATATAATACAAGTTATTGAAAATTCTAAAAAATTGACAATTGTTTCGATAAATCAATATCATCGTCAGAATGACAGAAGTTACATTTCATTTTATGCCTACCTGATGTTTAGTAGTTATATTTTTGGCTAGACCAAGAAGTAACCTAACTTGTGATTGGCTTAATATATGTTTATAGAAAAAAGAAGAAGATGTGATATTACAAATATTGAAGCTTAGATATTATTAGCCCTATGGTGATATCCTGGATATCATTTTTCCAATTAAGATCAGTATAACTGTGCAATGATATAGAAAACCAGGAAAACTATATCTGCTGATCTTTACAATTATCACTTAAGAAGACAGTTTATTAGTGGAGAATTCCCTAGATTTAACTGTTCATTGACAACTTCATATTGTGGGTTTCTTAAATGTCTTCTAATTTCCAGTTCTTCAATGAAATCCAGTTCTTGTTTCTTTTCACAAATATGCAGTACTTCTAGTTTTGTGTTAGGTGTCAATGAATGATTGGTGTCAAGTAGATGTTTTGCGTAGTGGGATTTATCTGGTTGTTTTAATCTGTATGCTCGTAAGTGCTCACTGTATCGTATTTCAAAATTCCTAAGGGTCTGACCCAAATAGACAGCATTACATTCTGGACATTTGAGTTTATATATACCTGACTTCTTTAATAGTGGTATTTTAGTTTTTACATTTAACAATTTTGTACTAACGTTACTTTCTGTTTTAAAAGAAATTGTTGCATTCGTTGCTAAAGATATTATCTTTGAAATATTATTAGAAATATTTCCTGCATATGTGATGGTTTTATAAGTTTTAATTTCATCAGCTTGTTTAGGATATATTAGTTGTAATGCCACTTTTTTCTCTTTTTTACTAATTAGTTTATTTATCATATCTAATGGATAACCGTTAGATGTTGCTATTTGTCTAATTGTATTAATCTCTCTATCAAAATTACATTTGTTCATAGGAACTGAAAAAGCTCTATGTATCATTGAATTATATGCTGCTAGTCTGTGTGAGACAGGGTGGTTAGAATTGAATGGAATTGTCACATCAGTCTGTGTTGGTTTTCGGTAAATTGAATAATCAAGTACATTATTAACTCTTTGAATTTTTAAATCAAGAAAATTGATTGAGCTATTTTCTTCAATTTCTAATGTAAATTTAATGTTCGGGTGTAAATTATTGATGTGGTTGAAAAACACATCTAATTGTCGCTCACTACCCATAAAACAAGCTAATATGTCATCCACATATCTATACCAAAATAAAATATTTTTCGAAATATTACTTTCAAAGATCTTTCTTTCTAAATTGTCCATAAAAATGTTTGCTAAAATAGGTGATATAGGGCTTCCCATTGGTAAACCTTCATTTTGAATATATATCTTATTGTCAAAAGTGAAATAATTCTGATTAATGCATACATCAAATAAATTAAGTATATCTGATATTATTCCTGGATTAATATTTTTATCTTCTAGTAATTTTCTTACAAGTATTAGACATTCTTTAGGAGGAATTTTAGTAAACATATTAGTTACATCGAACAATATGAGTTTATAGTTATCTTGCAAATGGATTGATTTCAACTTTTTGATTAGTTCTATTGAATTTCTAATTGAGTACTGAGATTCATATCCGTAAGTATTGAGTATATTGTTGAGCTTTTTTGCCAATATGAAAAAAGAGGTCTATCATACATAAGAATCCTCATTGTCCACTATTATATGGAACAGTTAAATTACATAAAATAACGAAACCAATTAGACCTGTAGTCTCTTATGTTAATGCTCCTAATAATATATTGGCAAAAAAGCTCAACAATATACTCAATACTTACGGATATGAATCTCAGTACTCAATTAGAAATTCAATAGAACTAATCAAGAAGTTGAAATCAATCCACTTGCAAGATAACTATAAACTCATATCGTCCGATGTATCTAATATGTTTACTAAAATTCCTCCTAAAGAATGTCTAATACTTGTAAGAAAATTACTAGAAGATAAAAATATTAATCCAGGAATAATATCAGATATACTTAATTTATTTGATGTATGCATTAATCAGAATTATTTCACTTTTGACAATAAGATATATATTCAAAATGAAGGTTTACCAATGGGAAGCCCTATATCACCTATTTTAGCAAACATTTTTATGGACAATTTAGAAAGAAAGATCTTTGAAAGTAATATTTCGAAAAATATTTTATTTTGGTATAGATATGTGGATGACATATTAGCTTGTTTTATGGGTAGTGAGCGACAATTAGATGTGTTTTCCAACCACATCAATAATTTACACCCGAAAATTAAATTTACATCAGAAATTGAAGAAAATAGCTCAATCAATTTTCTTGATTTAAAAATTCAAAGAGTTAATAATGTACTTGATTATTCAATTTACCGAAAACCAACACAGACTGATGTGACAATTCCATTCAATTCTAACCACCCTGTCTCACACAGACTAGCAGCATATAATTCAATGATACATAGAGCTTTTTCAGTTCCTATGAACAAATGTAATTTTGATAGAGAGATTAATACAATTAGACAAATAGCAACATCTAACGGTTATCCATTAGATATGATAAATAAACTAATTAGTAAAAAAGAGAAAAAAGTGGCATTACAACTAATATATCCTAAACAAGCTGATGAAATTAAAACTTATAAAACCATCACATATGCATGAAATATTTCTAATAATATTTCAAAGATAATATCTTCAGCAACGAATGCAACAATTTTTTTTAGAACAGAAAGTAACGTTAGTACAAAATTGTTAAATGTAAAAACAAAAATACCACTATTAAAGAAGTCAGGTATATATAAACTCAAATGTCCAGAATGTAATGCTGTCTATTTGAGTCAGACCCTTAGGAATTTTGAAATACGATACAGTGAGCACTTACGAGCTTACAGATTAAAACACCCAGATAAATCTCACTACGCAAAACATCTACTTCACACCAATCATTCATTGACACCTAACACAGAACTAGAAGTGCTGCATATTTGTGAAAAGAAACAAGAACTGGATTTCCTTGAAGAACTGGAAATTAGAAGACATTTAAGAAACCCACAATATGAAGTTGTCAATGAACAGTTAAATCTAGGGAATTCTCCACTAATAAACTGTCTTCTTAAGTGATAATTGTAAAGATCAGCAGATATAGTTTTCCTGGTTTTCTATATCATTGCACAGTTATACTGATCTTAATTGGAAAAATGATATCCAGGATATCACCATAGGGCTAATAATATCTAAGCTTCAATAATTGTAATATCACATCTTCTTCTTTTTGCTATAAACATATATTAAGCCAATCACAAGTTAGGTTACTTCTTGGTCTAGCCAAAAATATAACTACTAAACATCAGGTAGGCATAAAATGAAATGTAACTTCTGTCATTCTGACGATGATATTGATTTATCGAAACAATTGTCAATTTTTTAGAATTTTCAATAACTTGTATTATATTGTGGAATTAACTAGAGACCTTGAGTTTTATTTAAAAACACGGATATCTATAACTTCACCTTCAGTATATTGGAATCCTTTTTCCATCGAAGTAGCTTTTTCTCTACATTCTTCCATATTAAAGCTTCTCAATAGTTTCTCTATGAATTGTGTTTGGTTTATTTTCATCTCTCCATTATGAGTTTCTATTTTCAATGCTAAAAATGTTTTAATTTCTCCTAAATCTTGAGCTTGAAAGTTTTTTTTCAATAGTTTCACTGCCACTACAATATTTTCTTTTTCGCTACCACTAACATATCATCTACATAGAATAATATGAATAGTTTTTCAGTATAATATAGACAATAATCGTATTTTGACCTATTTAGATTGTGCTATAATGCAAATTCATTGAATGTATCGTTCCATACCTTCGGGGATTCTTTTAGTCGATAGAGTGCTCTATTTAATTTTAGTAATACTGTTTTCGACTTACTGTAACACTCCTGTTAGGAAAATGACCAGCTATTGCTCAGGGGGTGAGTTTGCACCCTTGGGCAGGTCTGACAAAGAGTTCAGATAGGAAGAGTGCAGCTGTTGCGTCGCTGTCCTGCCGGTTTATTATCCAAATGACAAAATAAGCCATATTAATTCGAGCTGAAACCAAAATTAAAATTCCAAATCAATGGGCGCCACCTATCCAAACTCGATGCCTGTCGAATAGAGGTTGTAAAAAGAATAACGTGAGAAAATTACAAAATTAATTATAACAAAAGTTGAAGTCGACAAATTTCGTGAATTCTTACAAAGTTAAAGTTGATAGATTTTGTTAATTATCACAAAAGTTAAAATCGACAAATTGTGTCTATTCGCATTATTAAATAAACTGACTATTAACCTTTTCTTTATTTGAAGAGAGACTCTAATTTGGTGACTACTTAAAAATTTTTACTTATGTTGGAGTCATGAGCCGCTCCTCCTTGTGTTCAGATTCGCTACTGTGTTCTCGGTCACACTTCCGGGGTCTTGGGGTGTTATGGGTACTACTACTTCAGGATGAGCCTATCTCAGCTCACGGAGCTCCGTCGGGTTAGGACATGTACTAAGTGCCAGAGGGTAAATGTGCCTAAAACATCATAAAACGGGGAGAATCTGATCTGACCCAAAAGCATAGAAATGGTAACACGGTTCTAGTAAAAATGTTTGAATTCGTCACAAACTTAGATCGCAATACAGTGAACAAGAATCTAAATAAAAAAGTGAAACTACGATTTCATTCAATGAAGTTGATTAGAATTCGTATAATAGAGTGATCTGAACGAATTAGGATTAAAAAGACTGTGCCTAATTATCAATTTAAAAGCAATCTTAAAATAAACAAAACAAATGAATGGATGATTAATTTGCTATAAAAAGACAATTTACTTTAATTCTCATCACTAGAACTATGCTTCAACTAAGTGTGCTTCCTTTTAATTATACAGAAAGTAAACAAAAAAAAATTAAGGAAAAGAACTGAGTAATTATCATTTCAAAAAAATATTAGCAAAACAAACTATGGATACATTTTTGATAAAAAAACCGCGACTGGACTCTTTTGCTGCTAAAAGCAACAGTAACAATATGTA
The DNA here is from genome assembly GCA_963921935.1 of Galeruca laticollis. Taxonomy (NCBI): domain Eukaryota; kingdom Metazoa; phylum Arthropoda; class Insecta; order Coleoptera; family Chrysomelidae; genus Galeruca; species Galeruca laticollis. The sequence goes on along the minus strand of OY998183.1, from coordinate 15,772,857 downwards.
AGTATTTCTCAAATATAACACTAGTCCAACCGCGAGGCGCAAACGAGCATTGCCGCATTTTAGTTCCAAACAGGCAACAGAGTTTTATTATTATATATGCACGAATCTCCCTATATATTATAATTGATTATATTTTATCATTTATTTAATACAGTATTATTAAATATAGTATTTGTTTCGCCTCGGCTAGCTCAATATGTTAATTTTTTATTAACTGTTATATTTATATTTATTTATCTCAGTCGGAAGTATGAGACTCCTCCCTTTGAGTTCAGGATGCATTAATACCAGTAATTGACAAATTTAATTCAAACCTTACCTTTTTCCTTGTAAAATCTTTTTTATGAAAATTAATTTCTGAAGTTTCTCCTATATAAAATTATTGAAATATGTGGACGATAGAAAATTTTCTGATGGATGTGATGAGAATAAAATACCAACACTCAAATGTAAACAATTTAATAAATTATTATGAAAATTTGCAATAAGATTTAAACATTGAAAATTGTGTTTTTGTTCCACCCTATATCAGATACATTTCTCAGTATAAGAATGTTCCTATCAGTGCGTCGGCGCATAAATCTGAACGCATGCGCTGTTATAATTGAAACGATAGGAGGATACTCTCCCCTCTATAAGAAATAACTTTACTGTTAAACACACTATCAGCGCGTCTATAATGGTGAAACAATTTTAATGATATAAACTTTAAATAATCAATTACATATAAGTATACTTAGTTAAAATTATGTGAGTGAGTTGAAAGTGAAGACAGTAATAGGCAAATAGTTATTCATGCTGAATATAAAAGAAAGAATGAGAGGTTTTGTGAAAATTCATGATGCTCGGGAACATATACAGTGAATTATATTATATCAAGTAAGTACAAATATTATTATTAACTAAAACTGTTTAATTCTCAATTGAGATAAAATTATGATGCATCATATGATAAATGTTCTTGGCCATTTAATGAATTTATTCAATTTTAACCTTCTGATAAATTTTAATGTTCACTTCCTTTATAAAGAATTATATGGAATTCCAATGAATGTAATTGTAAAGACACAGACCTTAATATTGAGTTCTCTGCCGGGCTGCAACTCGCATCTCCAAATTCTTGTAGATATTTCTCAGGGGATATTCACTTTCTACACTTCTTCATCCTTACACAGGATTATAAACAATAGTTAAATGCTTTGATTTACCTTTGATTGTGTTTTTTAACATTTATACCAATTTCTGATAAATTTTTAAACAAAGAGTCTCTTTATCGACGCTTCCTCTCCATCACCCGAAAACTCTCTTCTCTTGTTTTCAAAATCAACAACATCCTCGTTTTAGTTCTAAATCTGAATTATTTAATTTAATTGTTCTGGAGGATATTCACACTAGTTCACTATTATTTCTATTGTATTAAGGAATATATATCATGTCCTTTTTCCATAATACAATAGCTAATTTACATATAAACATGTTGTTTAGATATTTTTATAAATAATTATTTTTACAAAAACTACAACCTAAATTATTAATTTACCTATATGTAATTGACCCTTTTTTTAATTTTCAATCTTATTTTATATTTATATCATATAAACTATTGATTATTTTTGTTTTTGATATTATTTTTCAGTATGCAATAAATAATCAATAAAATTAAGTTGGCAATTATAAATTTACTAAGATTCATTACTTCCTGTTTATTAATTTCCCTTTCATAAGTTTGAGCTGCGTTCCATCTATCTTTTCATATACAGTTTTCAACTCTTCATGAAATTATAAACTTTTACTATTGGAACATGTGTAATTATGCTAATCAAACACTAGACTAAATATTCTTTTTTTTTAATTCTTTTAGGTTTCAAGTTATAATATGGCAATTAATATCTACAGATATTCCTACAGCAGTGTTCAGCACATTGTGGAACTCATTGACTTTGACATATATTCGGAATTACTTGTGCAGGTAACTTTTTGTATTTAATTAAATAATATTGTGTTTGGTATTTGTTCTCATAATCCTTTTTAAAATAATCACATTCATATTTAATAAGATTGATACATATTTCACTAATTTTTATATAACTTTATACTTAAATTGTCATTTTCTTGCTAATGGTTGTGTCTACTGACACACCTCCCGTGATAATCTATACTTTTTATGATAATTATTTGTGTAAATTTGTTTCCAGAACTAGGTAACTAGTTCAATATATATATATATATATATATATATATATATATATATATATATATATATATATATATATACATATATATAGAAAGGAAGTAGTTCTTCTTTTTTCGACCGGGAAATATTTATTTTTTTTAACGAAGATTTCAGGTTTGCGGTCATAAGAAATAAAAACTTTTTTTCTTATCTGCTCAATATTTCGCCATTATTTAATGGCTTCATCAGGAGCGGACTACAAGATTTATTGAATGAAAACAACACAATAATGAAACATCCTCGACCTAATTTATCTTCATTAAATATAATCTTGAATAGTAACCTTTTCTATCTAAGGAATAGAAGGTTCCAATATATCCAGATAACTGGAAGAATATTTTAACTTAACGATCTACTCCTCGTGTAAATTCCCAAGAAAAAAATTATTCACGGGTATCTTCAATTCCAATCAAAAACATCACGATATCAGAGAAAAAAGTAACTGAACTTATGTTTTTATTAGAATACCTGTCTGTCCTATAGAAATAAGGCTCCCCATCTTCCAGACTTTCGAGCGAAAAGTATGTGCCTCATAAAAACCATTATTGAATAAAAAGCACCAAAATAAACTCGAATATTTGTTTTATCGAAAGTTACTTTACCACTTGATTCCACGAAGAGAATAAATTTCAACTTGATTGTCAAATTATTAAGCAATCGTTAACATACCTTTTAATTTTACTTATCCTAGCCAATATTTCCAATTTTCTTTAGACACATCCTTTCCGTTCCAGGTTGGAAGTTGGAGAGAGATCCAAATATTCATTTTTATTTTCAAGATACCTCGCTAGAAAGTGTCCCCAGTACTTATACACCTGTCTCTCTCTTACTACAGTGACTTAATCGCTTCCTTCCTTCTCGAAAAATCAATAATTACCATAGTTATCTGTCGCGTATATTGCAAATTAAGCTCGAGGTGGGAATTAATTATTTGAGTAATAACTTGAAATAACATGATTAATTACATTCCTATTCTCAAATACTGTAAAAGAGACGATTTATCATAGATGTCGTTACGGACATGAAATGACCGTAACATTACATCCATCTGGTGTGTAAATATAAATTTTATTTTCTAATTTTCCATTTAAGGATGCTGCTGGGATGTCCATTTTCTTATATTCCAATTGTTTCGTAATGTTACTGATAACAACAATCTTATAGTGGATATTCTAGCTACAGGAGCTTACATGGATTCAAATAGATTCTTCTCGTTGATCTCAAATCCTTTTACAACTATGCGTGCTGTCTGTGTTCCGTCTTCCTTTGTTCTAAATATCTATTTTGTGCTAATTTCTTTCTTTTCTTCTGGTAGCTGCGACTCACTCCAAGTTTGAAGTTTTTAATGGGAGTCCAGTTCTTTCTTGATGGCTATGTTCCATTCTGTGTCCTTTTTCGCTTCATTATAGCTGATGGTATCGTCGTGTGGCGAAAATAAGCAGTATGCAACATATGTTTCATATAATTTCACGTGTTTTATCTTATTTATGAGTCTTCCTTTACTTGAAGTGACAGTTCCTGAATTGTCATCAATATTCCCCATGTTTTTATCTTCAATTTCTATAAATTCTTCAATTTCTTCAGTTTCTCTAAAATCTTCCTTTTCTTCACTATGTATTGTGAATTGTTGTGTAACGATGTTACTTCTTAATGTTTTCATTTCCAGCTACCAAGCAGTATACATTTCATTTTATTTAATAATTAAATCGCCTCTCTTTCGAAATTTACCTATGAATATTTATTTTTATATAAATGTACTGCTTTTGAGACATCCGGTATATCCTTTTGTCAAGTTCACTTAAACCAGTCTGCTAATGTACGCGCATTTTCAAAATTTTAAGGAGGAGACTTCGTAAGTGGGGTTGGAGAATTTAATAAAAGGACGTAGCATCCAGGTAAACGGGGCTTTTTCTTTCTTTTCCTACTTGCAAATTACATTGTGTTTACACCGAATACTGTGACTGGTTTTTGTGAACCAGTTAAGTGGATATAAAATTGTTCTGTGAATAGCTATTATCATCCAACACTTAGCCGCTTTTATTTTTAACGTTTGAATATGTAATCCCGTCCAATAGGCCGTTGTACTGTTAAGAAAATTTAGTTCGGTTGCACTTGCTTAGAAAAAACTCGTCTGGATTCGCTGCTGAGCAGGGATCAATTCGAGAGGCCTCTAAGGCAGATTTGATTTAAGGGATACGAAATAATCTCAAAAGTATTCGCTGCCGAGCAGGGATACCCAAGAGAGGTTTTCGCATTCTGCTGGTAGCCTTCTTTATCTGAGAATTTGATTTCGTACAATAGGCTGTTGTTTGTTAGTAAAACCTTAGATACAACATATAGAGTCTGTTTCATCTGAATATTTAATCCCGCCCAACAGGCCGTTGTACTGTTAAAAAAAATTTAGTTTCTTTTGCATTTGCTTAGAAAAATCTCGTCTGGATTCGCTGCTGAGCAGGGATCAATTCGAGAGGCCACTAAGGCAGATTTGATTTAAGAGATACGAAATAATCTCGAGAGTATTCGCTGCTGAGCAGGGATACGAAGGAGAGGTTTTCGGATTCTACTGTCAATCTATTTTAACTGAAAAGTTTAGTTCGTACAATAGGCTGTTGTTGTTTTGCCAGTAAAACTTTAGTTAGAACATTTAAAGTCTAGTTTATCTGAGTATTTAATCCCGCTGAATAGGCCGTCGTACTGTTAAGAAAATTCAGTTCGTTTGCACTTGCTTAGAAAAATCTCGTCTGGATTCACTGCTGAGCAGGGGTCAATTCGAGAGGCCTCTAAGGCAGATTTGATCTAAGGGATACGAAATAATCTCAAAAGTATTCGCTGCCGAGCAGGGATACTCAAGAGAGGTTTTCGCATTCTGCTGGTAGTTTTCTTTATCTGGAGTATTTGATTTCGTACGATAGGCCGTTGTGTTGATCAGTAAAACCTAGTTTAGTTGAATCTAGTGAAATCGCTAAGGAATTCCGGTGGCTAGTGAGATTAAACCGGCAGCCGAGACTAGTTAATTGATTATTTTCTTCCGCTTTATTTAAAAAGTACACAAATATTAGGAACCGATATAGTACGCTCTGTTAGTGCAACTATAACGCTTTCTCTGTGCATTTTGACATATTATCACTAGGAACTTTGTATTGTTTTCACCTGCTACGTACTAGTAGAATTCTGCACGTTATTTTCCGCCTCCGTTGTAAAATAGCTAGAATATTTATTGCTTGGTGTCAGTCCGCTTTTGGTTTGATTAATAACGTAGATCTTTAGTAGTAGATTTTGATATTTTTGTAATTTCTCATTTATGTAAAATTCAATTTCATTTGTGGAATTAAAATTAATAATCTCTCCAGTAGCGAGTAGTTTCATTTGTTTGATAGTGGTAAGCAATTAAAGCCTGTTTTCACACTACGTATCCGGAAAGGTCCATAACAACAGACCCCTGGAATTACTGAACAAACATCTGTGGCTACCTTGGTAACTCTCGACGCCGTATTTTCGAGAGTTCGGTGGAGTAAACCACCCCAAAAAAATCTGGCGCCCGAGGAAATCTAGGAAGTACCGAAGCCGTGGGTGTCATAGTGACGTCCATGATTCTTTTAAGGGAAAGAAGCACGTTGATCATCAATATTTGTGTTTTTCATTATCCGAATTAAATTTGTTTTCTTTTCATCAAATGTCACATCTCTGGAGCTTATAATTTCATGTGTTTCATAGTCCCATAGTCTGTAGCCTGTAGTATTGTAACCTAGCATGATGCACGACTTTGCACGTCTATCCAGCTTATTTGTCCTTGGTAAAATGATTATAAATGATTGAATTCCAAATACTCTTAATTTAGTTAAATCATTTTTGTTATACCATCTCATTGCTGGCGTTTCTCCATTGTTTGCTTCTGTTGGTGATCTATTTAACTCGTATGCAGAGCATTGTATCGCTTCTCCCCATAACTCCTTAGGTAGATTTGTTTCGGAAAATGTTGTTCTGACTTTATCTAAAAGTGTTATTCTATTCATTCGCTCTGATGTGCCATTTTCCTGTGGGCTATATGGTAATGTATACTATATCCTTATACCTTTTTGACGACAAAAATCTTTAAAATCTTTTGAAGAGAACTCTCCTCCATCATCGCATTTAATTCTTCACTTTTGTATTTTAAAAGTTTGACTATTACAAAATGAGAATAATCATCAATCAATACCTGAAAGTACCTATGTGTGTGTATTACCTCACCAATTTTTACTTTCCCGCCCAACCTTTGTATATGCGAGAAAAATATTGGTTTATACCAAAAAAAATTTTGAATAAAAAATTATAGTTATTTTCACGTTTTCTATCAAAAACAACACGAAAAAATGGTTTTTAGAAAAAAAATCCTGTGTGTATGTCGTCGTCGTCGTTGTCGTCGGCCACTTTTCCTTACATGTCTTGTTAGCACGATACAGCCACCGGAGTGGAATAAGTCAGCAATTTTATGATTGAATATTGTTAAGGACATGTCACAGATGAACCCTATTGATTTTAAATTCCCCAGAGCCAGTACAACGGGTGCTATGGTACTTGAACTACGACATTTTGTCATTTTTTCAGTTTGTTAGCACGATACAGCCTCCGGAATTCAACAAGTCACCAATTTTATGATTGAATTTCATTCAAGACATCTCACTAATGAACCGTATGGATTTTTAGCTCACCAGAGCCAATATAACAGGTGCTACAGTACTTTAAGTACGATATTTTTGTCATTTTTGGAGAAGTTTCAGTTTGTTAGCACGATACAGCCTCCGGAGTATATACAAGTGACCAATTTTATGATTGGATATCATTCAGAGCGTCTCAAAGATGAACCCTATTGATATTCAGCTCATTGAAGCTAGTAAAACGGGTGCTATGGTACTTGAAGTACCAAATTTTAGTCATTTTTGGAGAATTTTCAGATTGTTAGCACGATACAGCCTCCAGAGAGTATACGATTGATAAATTTTATGATTGAATATTGTTCGAGATGCCTCACAGCTGTACCCTATTGATTTTCAGTTGACTAGAGCGAGTATAGCGGGTGCTATAAATTCAGATATACTAAATTTTTTGGTTATTTTTGGAGAAATTTCGGTTTGTTAGCACGCTACATCCCCCGAAGTGTATACAAGTAACAATTTTATGATAGAATATTGGCCACAGATGCCACAGATGCGGAAAAGAAACAATTTCTACTACTTTTACCTTCTATACAATTTTTACATGTATTACTACTGTATGGTAGCCCTAGCTGCTTCAAACTAAATCGATTAAGATGTCCTAACCTTTTGTGCTATTTATAGGGTTCATCTTTGAGACGCTCTGAATATTATCCAATCATAAAAGTGATCACTTCTATATACTCCGAAGGCTGTATCGTGTTAAATTTCCCCAAAAATGTCGTACATAAATTACTATAGCACCTATTGTACCGACTGTGGTGAGCTGAAAATCAATAGGGTTCATCAGTGAGATGTTCTGAATAATATTCAATCATAAAATTGATGACTGGTTGAACTCCGGAGGGTGCATCGTGATAACAAACTGAAATTTCTCCAAAAATAACTGATATTTCGTACTTCAAGTACCATAGTACCCGTTTTACTAGCTCTGGTGAGTTGAATAATGATAGGATTCATATGTGACATGTCCTTCACAATATTCAATCATAAAATTGGTGACTTGTTGCACTCCGGAGGTTGTATCGTACAAGACATGTAACGAAAAGTGGCCGACGACAACGACGACGACAACATACACACAGGATTTTTTTCTAAAAACCGTTTTTTCGTGTTGTTGTTGATGGAAATCGTAAAAATTAAATTTTTTTTCAAAATTCCAACCTTCTTTAGGGTAAACCAATACTTTTCTCGCTTATAGATAGGTTGGGCGGAAAAGTAATAAATACGATTACATGATATGAAAAAAAAGTTACATAAAAAATGAGGTTTGTTATCTACACATCGAAATAAGTTGAAAACCAGCCTTACTAGTATCTACAAAAATTCTGAATTAGTTAACGCTAGGTTAAACGATAAAAAATAATGCCAAATTTAGAATTTTACCTAACCACGCCAAATATAACAACGTAAGCTCAGAAACCTTAATATTTACCTTCGAAATTATCCAAAAAAAGAATCAAGATCCCATTGGGATAAAATTTTTTATAGGAATTTTTTTAAGCTCAGGCGCCATCTTGTTAATTTGCGCGGATCCTGTTAGGTGAGAACCAACAATTATTATTGGAATATAAAAACTATGAAAATCTCATTTTTATTATTATCCGTTTAGCATACTGAATCAATTATAGAAACATTTATTTCACATACTCGTAAAAAACCTTCATACCAACTGTTCTAATTTAACCCTTTTACTTCGGGTTAATTAGAGGGAATGTATTTTTGGTTGTTTTACGAGGCAATCGATGGACCACTACGGCCGTTTGTCACTGAAGTAACGATGAACCGTAGAATGAAATTAAAACACTGATATCACGTTATGATTTATATTGTCATGAAATATAAGTTATTTACTGTTGCTTCGACAATTAAGAATTCACTTGACTTTTCGCGATAACTGGTAGTATTGTGCACATACTATGTTGGTTTATGAAAAGAATAAAGATTACGGACACATGGTGGTTCCCGGGTTGAAAACGCCGGCTGGTTTTACGAAGTTGTAGCACGTTATATGATGAAAGAGGGTGTCTGAGAAGTGTGAAAGCTATCTGGGAAGTGAAGTAAAAATGAGGCTATTTTCGTATTTATATGTTTGATGACGTAGGATCGAGGAATGAGTAAACTATTAGAAACTGGCCAATGGGATAAAAGTATTTTAAAATGTAACGTTCGAACAACAAGTGAATGTTGCAGATATGAAGATGTTTTTTGTGGGGTTTTCAACGGTTTCGTAGATACAGATAACAGAGTTTGGAAGAGAGTTTTTATGAAGAGATAAGATGTCGGGGACTTTGATATGTTCAGTAGAATTTCAGAAAACGATATTTATCTGTTTTTCTTAGGTGTTAGTAAATTTAAATGACTTTTTTAGTGAAGTAGAGAAATATTAACTGTTGAAAATAAGGATATATTTAGTTATCTGTTGTGAGCATAATATTCGACTTGTAGTATACAGGGGAAATTGAAATACAATCACGGGAGAATTTGGTAATTAAAAACCAAATTCGAACATATTGGGGGCGCGGGAAGAATGGAAGAGAGGTGAGAGATGGCTGCTCTCAGACATCGAATGCTGATGTTAGTGAAAGGGTATGGAGCGTGAGTTTGTATACAGTGTTGATGCAGGATTGTGAATGAAAGTGAATAATTGTGAGAGTAACTATGTAAATATGTGTATAGGGGTTGTAAAGTAACCTAATGTCGGTGTCAGAGTGTTGTAAGGACTCTAATGTCATGAATGTAACGAATGAATAAGATTTGAGGTTAGAGTGTTGTAAGGACTCTAACGTCATGAGTGAATGAATGAATAAGATTTGAGGTTAGAGTGTTGTAAGGACTCTAACGTCATGAATGTAACGAATTAATAAGATTTGAGGTTAGAGTGTTGTAAGGACTCTAACGTCATGAGTGTAATGAATGAATAAGAGTTGAGATTAGAGTGTTGTAAGGACTCTAACGTCATGAGTGAATGAATGAATAAGATTTGAGGTTAGAGTGTTGTAAGGACTCTAATGTCATGTATGTAACGAATGAATAAGAGTTGAGGTTAGAGTGTTGTAAGGACTCTAACGTCATGAATGTAACGAATGAATAAGATTTGAGGTTAGAGTGTTGTAAGGACTCTAATGTCATGTATGTAACGAATGAATAAGATTTGAGGTTAGAGTGTTGTAAGGACTCTAACGTCATGAATGTAACAATGAATGAGATTTGAGGTTAGAGTGTTGTGAGGACTCTAACGTCATGAGTGTAATGAATGAATAAGATTTGAGGTTAGAGTGTTGTAAGGACTCTAACGTCATGAATGTAACGAATGAATAAGAGTTGAGGTTAGAGTGTTGTAAGGACTCTAACGTCATGTATATAATGAATGAATAAGATTTGAGGTTAGAGTGTTGTAAGGACTCTAACGTCATGAGTGTAACGAATGAATAAGATTTGAGGTTAGAGTGTTGTGAGGACTCTAACGTCATGAGTGTAATGAATGAATAAGATTTGAGGTTAGAGTGTTGTGAGGACTCTAACGTCATGAATGTAACGAATAAACAAGAGGCCTAGATGTATGCTAGTTCTTGTTTGGTAAGGGCACGAATGTAAGCAATATACTCTAGAAATGGACTAGAGTTGTAAACGATAAGAGTGTAAGCAATATACTCTAGAAATGGACTAGAGTTGTAAACGATAAGAATGTAGCAATATACTCTAGAAATGGACTAGAGTTGTAAACGATAAGAGTGTAAGCAATATACTCTAGAAATGGACTAGAGTTGTAAACGATAAGAGTGTAAGCAATATACTCTAGAAATGGACTAGAGTTGTAAACGATAAGATTGTAAGCAATATACTCTAGAAATGGACTAGAGTTGTAAACGATATGAATGTAAGCAACATACTCTAGAAATGGACTAGAGTTGTAAACGATAAGAATGTAGCAATATACTCTAGAAATGGACTAGAGTTGAAAACGATAAGAGTGTAAGCAATATTCTCTAGAAATGGACTAGAGTTGTAAACGATAAGAATATAAGCAATATACTCTAGAAATGGACTAGAGTTGTAAACGATAAGAAGGTAAGCAATATACTCTAGAAATGGACTAGAGTTGTAAACGATAAGAAGGTGAGCAATATACTCTAGAAATGGACTAGAGTTGTAAACGATAAGAATGTAAGCAATATACTCTAGAAATGGACTAGAGTTGTAAACGATAAGAATGTAAGCAATATACTCTAGAAATGGACTAGAGTTGTAAACGATAAGAAGGTAAGCAATATACTCTAGAAATGGACTAGAGTTGTAAACGATAAGAGTGTAAGCAATATACTCTAGAAATGGACTAGAGTTGTAAACGATAAGAAGGTAAGCAATATACTCTAGAAATGGACTAGAGTTGTAAACGATAAGAGTGTAAGCAATATACTCTAGAGATGGACTAGAGTTGTAACCAATAAGAAGATAATAATACCTTTGTCCAGGTATTCACATAAAAGGATAATACCTTTGTCCAGGTATTCACATAAAAGAATAATACCTTTGTCCAGGTATTCACATAAAAGAATAATACCTTTGTCCAGGTATTCACATGGAAGAATAATACCTTTGTCCAGGTATCCACATAAAAGAATGATACCTTTGTCCAGGTATTCACATAAAAGAATAATACCTTTGTCCAGGTATTCACATGAAAGAATAATACCTTTGTCCAGGTATTCACATAAAAGAATAATACCTTTGTCTAGGTATTCACATGAAAGTATATGTAAATGAAGTAAAAGAACGAGAATGTTTACGTCAATTCTAGTTCGACAAGTGTGGTACCAGTTTGTTTTACGAGTAACGGTCCAGGAACCTCGGACTTCCCAGTGTTTAATGAGATAATGAGAAACGAAAGAGAATGTTTAAGTCGATTCTTGTTCGACAAGTGTGGTACCAGTTTGTTGTACGAGTAACGGTCCAGGAACCTCGGACTTCCCAGTGTTTAATGAGATAATGAGAGAAACGAAAGAGAATGTTTAAGTCGATTCTAGTTCGACAAGTGTGGTACCAGTTTGTTTTACGAGTAACGGTCCAGGAACCTCGGGCTTCCCAGTGTTTAATGAGATAATGAGAGAAACGAAAGAGAATGTTTAAGTCGATTCTATTTCGACAAGTGTGGTACCAGATTGTTTTACGAGTAACGGTCCAGGAACCTCGGACTTCCCAGTGTTTAATGAGATATTGAGAGAAACGTAAGAGAGTATGCTCATGAGATTAGAGCAAGTACGAGTGCGTGCAACAACAAGTGAGTAAGAGTAAGTACGAATGAATGTGAATGCAAATGTAAATACGAGTATGTACGAATAAGTGTAAAAGTATTATGAATGTGAGCTTTGAGTGCCAATATGAGTATGAGTATAAATATGATTAAGGTGCAATTGTATGCGAGTGCAAGTAATAATGTAAGTGTGAGTTAGCATAAAAGTAAATGTAAGGTAGTGACCACGAGTGTTTAAGTATGATGAGAGAGTTTTTTCTAACTCTGAGATTGTTTTTGTATATGTTTTTATGGTTATAGATGTTTGTGTTAAGGGGACCCGACTCTTTTGCGGGTAAGAATGAGTTTGTAAAATGTTTTAATTAATGTAAAGGAGTTATTTCTGTTCTCGTCAAGAAAAGGAGGGTAAGATATGTATACAATGTTTTTGTCAAGTAGTTTTAAATTCAAAGTGTCGTCAATGTGATTGTTCAAGTAACATATGAGTAAGGGGGGATGCCGTTTTCTTCTAAACGTCACCCAAGTGTTTATATTATCCAAGTGTCATCTTCTTCAACCATGCATCTTCTTCAACCAAGTATCTTCATCTTTTCAACCAAGTTTCTTCATCTTTTTAACCAAGTATCTTCTTTTTCAGCCAAGTATCTTCATCTTTAACCAAGTATATTCATCTTTTCAACCAAGTATCTTCATTTTCAACCAAGTTTCTTCATCTTTTCAACCAAGTTTCTTCATCTTTTCAACCAAGTATCTTCATCTTTTCAACCAAGTATCTTCATATTTTCAACCAAGTTTCTTCATCTTTTCAACCAAGTTTCTTCATCTTTTCAACCAAGTATCTTCATCTTTTCAACCAAGTATCTTCATATTTTCAACCAAGTATATTCTTCTTCATTTCAATACCTTTATCCAGGTATTCACATAAGAGTATTGTTCATGTCAAAGTGTCTAAGCTTTTTTTTTGTTAATCGTCCAGGGTTTTAAGTGTTAAAGTATTTGTTTCTCAATGTTCAAGTATAAGTTTAAGTTTTTCACATAGTTTCAAGTATATAAGTATCACTGTCCTCTTCCAGAGGACTAAAGGATTGTTTTCTTGACGAGAAAGAGTTTAAGCAATGATGAGTGAGTGCTATTCTGCACTGTAAGGGCGTTGAGTACAAGTGAATCGTTTATTCGAGTGTAAGTGTTAGTTTGATATTTATTTATTTACGAGTTAAGAGTGTTTTGTGAATTAAGAATATTTTTGAGGATAAGTTGTGATTTGAAAGTGGTGTGGTCACACCAAAGGAATGAGTATGAGAGAGGTTATCCGTAAGGTATTGTGAATGAGTTGTGTCCAGAACAGTACATTTTTTGACGATAATATTCTGGAGATTTGCATTGATGGTGAATGGTTAGGGTTTGGGATCTTGGGTTAACAAGTTTTCCAAGACTGTACATTTTTTTTCAAGAAATCAAAAAAAGTATCACTAGCAATTAAATTTTGATCAGTCTCTTTTTCTTCAAGAGATTTTTTTTGTATTATAATCTAACTTTGTTTTTAATATGTGAACGATTAGTGCATCAAATACTCTTCCTTATTGATATTTAAATTTAACAATGACTTTACGATAGATCTAGCTTCGGAAGTGAATGTTCTTAATTGTTGGGCAGTACATTTTGAAATGTTATTACAATCTGTCAAACGGTTAAAATGGGCAGTAACAATCTGCCGTGTATTATTATATTTAACACGAAATGTAAATTAATGGCTATGTTTGAACAATGCTTATTTTGTATCAGCGTAATATATTTGTTTTATATTTTTGCTACCAGCCGTGCCTGTTCAGTTTTCTACGGCTCGTTGCAAGTTAAAATGACACTGTAATTGTACCTGGTTTTCTCACACAACAATACCGACTAGTGTTATTATGGTTCCATAACAATCTTAATATGTAATTATTTTAGACACACTGTATAATGAATGTATGTTATATACAAATATGAAATCACTTTGTCAATTAGCGTTATTATAATCAAACACATCCAGGTGTAATTATTTAAATCACACTGTATAATATAAATATAAATGTTTATGTTGCATGAAAAATATATCAAAAACTTTTATTATAAATCCGAATTAATATTAAGGTGAACTTATTTAAATCACACTGTATAATATAAATGTTTATATTGCATAAAAAATATCAAAGACTTTTATTACAAATCCAAATTAATATTAAGGTGAAATTATTTAAATCACTCTATATACTATGTTTACAAAATCTACGTTGGTTGATAAGCAAATATACAAAATCCTTTATTATCAATAAATACCTTATCTAATGAATGTTTCTGCTGTCGAAATTCTCGAAAAGTTCTCGGGAACGCTGAGGGTCTATATTTTCTGGACTCCAAGAGCTGTTTCACTGCTCTCTCCTGGTTGCTAGGACTGCTTTACTTTCTTCTGGTTCTATCCGTCTCGAAGGACCATGTTCTAATTTAACCCTTTTACTTCGGGTTAATTAGAGGGAATGTATTTTTGGTTGTTTTACGAGGCAATCGAAGGACCACTACGGCCGTTTGTCACTGAAGTAACGATGAACCGTAGAATGAAATTAAAACACTGATATCACGTTATGATTTATATTGTCATGAAATATAAGTTATTTACTGTTGCTTCGACAATTAAGAATTCACTTGACTTTTCGCGATAACTGGTAGTATTGTGCATATACTATGTTGGTTTATGAAAAGAATAAAGATTACGGACACATGGTGGTTCCCGGGTTGAAAACGCCGGCTGGTTTTACGAAGTTGTAGCACGTTATATGATGAAAGAGGGTGTCTGAGAAGTGTGAAAGCTATCTGGGAAGTGAAGTAAAAATGAGGCTATTTTCGTATTTATATGTTTGATGACGTAGGATCGAGGAATGAGTAAACTATTAGAAACTGGCCAATGGGATAAAAGTATTTTAAAATGTAACGTTCGAACAACAAGTGAATGTTGCAGATATGAAGA
Source organism: Galeruca laticollis (assembly GCA_963921935.1). Taxonomy (NCBI): domain Eukaryota; kingdom Metazoa; phylum Arthropoda; class Insecta; order Coleoptera; family Chrysomelidae; genus Galeruca; species Galeruca laticollis. The sequence goes on along the minus strand of OY998183.1, from coordinate 15,757,675 downwards.
TGTTTTTTGTGGGGTTTTCAACGGTTTCGTAGATACAGATAACAGAGTTTGGAAGAGAGTTTTTATGAAGAGATAAGATGTCGGGGACTTTGATATGTTCAGTAGAATTTCAGAAAACGATATTTATCTGTTTTTCTTAGGTGTTAGTAAATTTAAATGACTTTTTTAGTGAAGTAGAGAAATATTAACTGTTGAAAATAAGGATATATTTAGTTATCTGTTGTGAGCATAATATTCGACTTATAGTATACAGGGGAAATTGAAATACAATCACGGGAGAATTTGGTAATTAAAAACCAAATTCGAACACCAACGCCATTCAACAACAACCGTCAACGAAAGGATTCCTACCACATTCTGTTCAACACTACAACCTACAACAGCGCAGTAACCTTCAGCCTCGAGCTTGAGTATTAGCAGAACTTCGGTATATGTGCTGGAATCTGGCCGATAAGCATAATAGTTCTTTCTCAGCAAAGTTACTTTGCTGGCGATGTAAAATATTTTTTAACAGTACGAAAACACTTTGCTAATCAAACTTCTTTATAAAAATGGATTGCTTATCACAAAAGAATACTCTGCTACTGCGAAATAAAAAAATAGTATTTCTACTGATAGCTAAATACTTTGCCATCATTACAAGTAGAATTCAGCGCAATAGTATTTTTCGTTACAGTGAGGCGACTTTGCAGTAGCAGCTACAATTTTCATTGTGATAGCCAAAAAAGGACTAATAAAAATTCTTTGCTGATGAATTCCCAATGGAAGTTTATTAATTCCAAAACCACTATCCAAGGCGAACCATTAACGTTACCACACATAACAACCAATTGAGACTGAAAAATGGAAACACGTCCGTAACCATTTCTGGATAACCCCCATCTATATAGACGTTATAATCCTCCTAATTTATCTTTGTAGGCTAAGGAACAAGTGATCCAAGACAAAGGACCAACGGAAAAATGAAGAGAACACCAACGTTTTGTTCGTTGCTGTCAAAACTTTCCTAGGGGATGGAGAAGTTAAAGTATATTGAGCTTCCTTGCGTTAACTTCCTACATATAAAGAAATTACACATAAACGCTGACTTTGCCAAAAGTCAAGGAACAGTCGATGTCAACTCATCAATATTTTTTATATAAATTGATCAATTCATTTGTCTTATAGTAAGTCTGATTTAATCTATATCGTTTTTTACCTACTTTATTGTATAATTTCGATTGTAACAGTTCCTAGTGTAATAAAAGTGTTTTTAAAAAGTGAGTATTTTGAAACGGCAATTCATATTTCGTGAGTAGATCGAAGCAAACTGAATCAAAATATTGATTGCCTTTCTTTTCAAATCGGAATATTTGTTTCCAATCTACAACCAAAATTTGTCAGAGAGTTAAATTAAATGAGCAGTGCTTTGGCGTTTGAAACATCAATTACAAGTTCTTTTTCATTTAAATGTATATTGAAATTAATATCATCAAACGAAAATTGACCACGGATCCAACTTAATTGTTTGAATTTGAACATGTCTGTTGTGTTGTTTTTGATTAGTTTCCCTGTAGACTCATATTAAGGTCGTTCAATTTTTCGAAAATATTTACCATCTTACTGAGTTTTCCGAACCAATCTTCATTATGAATGAACACGCCAATATATGTTTTGTTTTTCACCAAAAATATCTAAACTTCGTTTCTCAAATCGAATATACGTCGCAATATTTTGCTACGTGAGGGCCATCTTATTTCGGTATGTAGTAATAATGTCTCATACACAGAACCCATCTCACTATAGAGTATTGAGAAGAGACGATTGTTTAGGCTGTTGATTTTAATGTAACTTATTACAATAACAATATAATTTAATATCTTGTGCGATTCTTCATCGATGTCATTTGCAACTAGAGCTTGTCAATATGTCTATGTATTATGCAATTGTTGAATATTATATGGTAAGCAATTTTCATTATTAGCCCTCTTATAGTCCTTCGTTACCACATGTTAATGGTGTAGCACCATCAGTGCAAACCGCGACACAGTGGGTCCAGGTCTAATTTTCTTCTAAAACTATGAAATATTTTCTCTTCAGTTGGTTTCTCTTCTAACCTTAGCACAACATAAATATCTTCCGATACGTCTTCTTACAAAACGTATCTCAGATAAACAATTTAGTAATGTCAGTAGTTCCGTCAAGCCCCGTGTCAGCGATCACGAATATATCGCTCTGGTAAAATAATAATTGCCGGCTTCTTCGCTTGTATTATATATTATTTCCATTCTTTAAAATGGATGATTGTAGATTTTTCATAAATTTGAATTTCTTTGAATTGCGTAACCCTCCAAAATTTTCTCCAGACCTCTCCGGGGGTCGCGACCCCCGATTTGCGAGCCGTTAATTCACTGATTATACTTTCCGTTAATAAACTAAATGATTCTAATTCTCTTTTGTATCTATAGAAAAACTTATTATCGCAACCGCGGGGAACGTGAATACGGATACAGTTCCCAAAATTGTTTTCCAAGCAAATCTCACACAATGAATTCTATCTATTCTTGAATGAAACCACATTAAAACGCCCTGTATACGAAACTAACATAATAGTCAATAGCTTTGTTTGTACTACATCGTTTCTGTATATACAGGTTCACCACCTTCTGAAAAGTGTCGAATAGTTTACACGCAAGTTTTGTCCTTTCTTACTTTATGTAAAGTGACAAAGACAAAAGTTGTAATTGAGCTATCCGACACGTATCAGAAGGTGGTAAAAATGGCCCTAAATTATAGATTATAATAATTATCATGTAACATAAAGATAATAGAAATGTAATAAATATGGCAAAGCATGAAGTGCATTGTTGGTTGTATAGGTACTAGGTACTCGTGATTAAGTGATAAATTATAATTAACATCTGTGAATGAAGACATGACAATAGCTATGTAACCAGCATACCGTGAAGTATATTCTTATATTCAACATCATTAGATGACAGATTTACCCAAAGACATTAGCTGTTATGTCTTTGGTATTCTACCTAATGATGTGAGATAATATATATGTAACCAACATAACAGTAAAGTGCGTTTCATGTTGTATACTAAGATGATACCTCTATAATACTAGATTTATGTTATCGAATGACAACACAATGTCTATTCTCTGACGAATTCTTTTCACTCTTTCCTATTCTTTGCTATAATCTTTGCATGGCCTTGTCCATGTTTGTTTTGGTCTTCCCTATCATTTATACTTTATTATTTTTGCTTCCCATATTCTTTTTTTTGTATTGTGTTCTACATTCATTGTAGCTGTCTTTATTTTATACAGTCCAATACTGGTTGTATTTCCAACTCCTTCCTTATTTTTACGCAGTGGCGTATCTTGGAGTAGGCGAGCGGGCTTTATTGGCTGAATCGTGGCTTTGAATCTAACAGTAATTAAATCAGTAGGTAAATAGTGGAATTCATTCATGAATATTGCTTTTGGAATGATACATCTACACAATATCTTGCTGCATATTATCTTCACAAATAATGTTTTTGTAGGTGTATATTCTTTACTGTAATTATTTTCGCAATAGACTAGTATGAACTATACAAAAAACTACAACTTTTACAGACTAATATGCCAAACTTTGGTTAGATTAGGTAGATCTTTAATATAAATTATGAATAATTTATATTAAAGAGTATGTATCTCTGCAGAATCCCTTTAGTTATTGGAGCCAAACGCGATTCTTCATCTCCAAAACTTACATACTGGTTCGTATTAGACAAATATGATCTAAATAACATTAATTCGTTACCTCTCAAACCATAATAAGACAATTTATCCAAAAGAAATTCATTGTTCACGCAGTCAAAAGCCTTGGTAAGATCACACATCGTGCCAGAGGTACGAAGATGCAAATTTTTAACTTTGAAATTAATCTGATTTTCTTGTAGAAAATGGTTTGAAGAAGCTATGCCAGAAGCACGAAAGTGATAACTGAAGTGAAATACCAAAAAAATGCAAAGTTTAAAACACGAAAGTACTTAATATTTGAATATCTGAGTGCCAAACACACGAATGTGCTAATTCGTGCTTTTGGTCGGTTGAGTAATAAGAATTTGCTATATTCGCGGATTGATTTTTCCAAATAACGTATTACGTGCTGGTCTGGAACTTGTTTCTCAAACTTCTCGTACCAGATAACCTTACTGTTTATTTTTTTCGTTTTAATTTCATTTCATTCACATATTTATCCCTACAATTAGTAGTAATTAATTTTTGTTTTTTCTTTCATGATAATAATTATTATATAGAAATTAGGTTTTAAAAGATAGTTAGTTAGTTTGTGAATTTGTTTGATTTGCAAAATGAACAGCAGGAGTAAAAAGATTTTAAAAATGCTTGAAATGGAAAATAAATCTGTTAGTATTCACGATTATAATATGTCTGGAGAGTATTCTTTCTTAAAAGTGTATAAAATGCAAATACACAAATGAAATTTTGAAAATAGTAACATTTTAAAAATGTATTATTGTTATTATTTTTTTCACAGAAGAGCAAAATACTTATTTGATGACTGAGTACCATACTGAACATTATGTTAAACCCTCTCCGAATTTAAATGTCCAAGAAAAAAAGTCAGCTACCTATTTACAGGAAATGGTTTATTTTCGACCAATAAACATGTTTGGTGTTTCAAAATAAAATGTTATAGGTTCAAATAAACAGTTTTTTATGTAACTAAAGTTAATATTGTATGTTCATTTTAAGCATTGAAGTAGGTATATTTTTACAGGAGAGCAAAACATAAATAGTAACACTAATTTGATGATTAAGCGGACTGTAGATAAAACAATTTGAATGTCTCAGACAGAAATTCAACATCCGATTTAGTAGAATTGGTTACTCTTCAGCCAATAAACTTGTTTGGTGGGTGAATTTTTTCCAAATAAATATTGTAAACGTTGTCATTTATGTTATATTCAGGTATTTAAAGAGGAGGTTAATGTTATTATTTTTCCAGGGGAGCAAAACGTAAGCGGTAATAATAACTTGATGATTTACCAGACTGAAGATATTGGAATCGTTCCGAATTTAAATGCCCCTAACATAAGTTCAACTCCTGATTTAGTAGAACTGGCTACTATTCAATCAATAAAAATGTCTGGTTCGTAACCTCTCTCAAAATAAGTAATATTTAAAAAAAATTCATTTGCACCCTAGGTACTATTTTTAGTGGGTACTAATGTTATTTTTTTACAGGTGAGTAAAATGTGAACCAGGCTGAATAAAATGAAACTGCTCCTAATTTGAATGCCCCTGACAGAAATGTACCTTCAAATTTAGGAGAAATTGAGAGCTGCAGTGAAAATAGTGAAGTTGATTTCAATGAGAGTAGCGGCTCAGAATACTGTCCCAGCCCAGAACCCATCGCTGAAGATACGCCTAGTGAACACGAACAAAATGCAACTGAAAATGAAAATGGCACGGAAGATATCATTGAAATTTCCGGCCCTGTTAGCAAAAAGAGAGAGAAAGACGAATCTGCATGGAAAAAAAATATTAGAAAAGGAAAAAGAACTAAGGGCCAGGAGTATGTCGATGAAAAGGGAAATACTCGCAAAGCACGCCCAATGTTACCTTCACTTTGCCTTGATAAAGTTAAACATGTATTCTCTCGGCAGATTGACGAGGCTCAGAGGCAACTCATTTACTCAAAGTTTAGAAGCTTACTGAGTACTCATGAGCAACGTCAATTTATAGAAAAACACATAACCAGGTCTTCTAAGAAAAGAACAACGGGTAATCGAATTAATTCTAGAAGGTTGCATACTTCGTTATATACCTTATCTGTAGGAAATGAAAAAATTACAGTTTGTCGTGAGTTTTTCATGGCGACTTTAAATGTCACTGACGCTCAAACAAGAACACCCTTTTTTGGAAGATAAGCGGGGAAAACACATTCCTCATAATAAGTTGAGCGATAATGACGACAAATTTATTAGGGATCACATTTTGTCTTTTCCTGCTGTAGAATCACACTACACTAAAAAGTCGTCAACTACAAGATATTTAGTTCCGTCCTTTAAAAACATGACCTGTCTATATGAATTGTATGAGGAAAAGTGTGCTTCTGAAGGCAGGAAACATGCTTTCTTACGAAAGTATTGTGAAATATTTAAATAGTACAAACTTAGCTTTTTTAGTCAAAAAAAAAGATCAGTGTAAACAATGCGTAGCCTTCGAACACATGATACCAGATGAAAAACATAAAATTGAAGAGTCTCGCAATCATCACTGGACTAGAAAATCTTTAGTGAGGGAGGCCAGAGATGATGACAGGAAGAAGTGCTGCTTGTAAGATCCAACTATCTTGAGCTTTAACTTTGATTTCCAGGTTGTTTCAAATACCCCGAAAGGGTCAGCTCGACAAATATATATATATATATATATATATATATATATATATATATATATATATATATATATATATATATATATATATATTGTAACGGAATAGCTACATAGTAACAGGCCTCGGACATATGACAGCGACATAACCTAGAATAGAGAAGTTGACAAAGGCTGACAGAAGGAGGAGGACTGACAAGAAATAGAGAGAGGATGTCTGGGGAATTATGGGAAGTCAAAAAAAAAGTGACGTTTTAAAAAAGATTTCAAAGTAAAGAGTTTGTCCATGTAAATATCCTTTTTAGTTGCTGTTTAGTTCGTTGAATTGTTTGTAAATAAATTGTTTTAACCCTCACTCGTATTACAATTGGTGTCAGGTGTGGGGTTAAAATTTCAAGATGACCGGGAAGAAAATAAGCCAGTTGTTAGTTACAGAATTGAGAAGAGAGCTGGAAGAACTTGATTTGGACACGACAGGTCCCAAAGCGGTATTACTGGCACGATTGAAAGGGCATTATGAAAGCCAGGGTATTGATCCTGAGACTGTGGAGTTTGAAGATCCCTCCATGAAGACCATGACCGTGATCCGAGATGAAATCTCCCAAAAGATGTCCAGCCTCTCCAATGAACTCTTCCAGAAGGTGTCCAGTTTGTCCATGGAGATATCCAGCCTGTCCGCCGAAATGTTCAGCCAGCGTGACGAGATCTCTCGGAAGGTGTCTCAACAAGAAGGGAGAATAGCCGGCATTGAAGAAGAGATGCAAAAGCTGCAAAATATTGTCTCCCATCCACCAAGACCCGTATGCAGAGAGGGAGAGCCCAATCCACAGGTAGAGAGGTTAGAGAGTAGCTTGTCGACCCTCGAAATCAAGTTTCAGGCGATGGAAGAACGATTCTCCGACCAGCCGTCAAGGGGTGAACTGCGTCAGGAGTCGTACACAGCAGGAGAGTCCAAGGCAAGATTGAAGCCACCAACCTTCGACGGCACGACTTCCTGGCCCAACTACCTCAAGCAATTCAACGCAGCGGCCAGCGCCAATGGATGGTGCTCCAGAGAAAAGGCGGTAGCTTTGACAGTTGCCCTACGAGGTGATGCTCTTGATGTCCTGCAAACTCTCCATGCCGACGAGTCTGAAGACTTCGACCAACTGGTGAAGCGTCTGGAGATGAGGTATGGCCAAGCGCACCTAGAGCAAGTCTACCAGTACCGGCTCAAAAACAGAAGGCAGAAAGCTGGTGAATCTATCCAGGAGTTTGAAGCGGAGGTTGCAAGAATGGTCCGCTTTGCATATTCTTCGGCCAATGAAAGCATTTTGGAATGCCTAGCTGTCCAGGCATTCATAGACGGCTTAAGAGATCAGGAGTTGCAAAGAGCGCTGCGCTTGGCCCGTCCCAAAGCTCTAGTGGATGCCCTGTCAACAGCATTGGAGTTTGAAGCAGCCACTGAAGCGTCTCGTTCCCTTGCTAGAGTTAGATCCGTGACCAGCCAGTCCAGAGAAGAGATGCACCAAGGAGAGCCGAGCCAAGAGATTCTACAAGAAGTGGTGAGCCTGATGAAGACGATGGCGTCGAGGAAGAGGAGACCCGTACGATGTTGGAACTGCGGTGAACTTGGTCACGTCAGAAGCGCATGCCAACGTCGCGGGAAGACAACCCAAGATGACACCGAGCAGCAGGAAAACTAGAACGGGTCGACTCCAAGAGGGCGAAATCGACCGCAAGCAGCCTGCAAGACCCTCTACTCGTCCTGACTTCAGTAAGACATCGACCCAACAGCATCTACGTAGATGGTACAGTAGACGGCAAGAAATATTCAATGTTGGTGGACACAGGAGCATCGAAGACCATCATTCGCCGAAGGGTCGTCAAGAAAAAGAAATTGTCGCCCTCCAGATGGCGACTACGAACAGCTACAGGGGAAGCCGCCCAGGTCCACGGCGAGGTAGACGTAAGAATTATGTTTGGCTCTACCCAGGTTTCGCATTCAGCTTTAGTAGCCGAAATTGAAGAGGACGTCATATTGGGGATGGACATCATGGATTCCTTTGGCTTCCAACTAGACCTCAAACATCGAGTCATCCACGTCGGTACCGAGAAATTAATTCTACATCAGCGAGAAACAGCCATCGCGGAGGTGATGCTGTCTGAGGATGTCGAACTACCAGCAAGGTGTGAGTCCATAGTCGTAGCTCGTCTGAATAGGGTCATGGAAGACGCAACTGCAGCCATAGTAGAGCCCAGAAATCACGACCAGGAACTCGGACGGGGCATTCTTGTTGGTAAGTCACTGATTCAATCCGTTCGTCTGATCAATCTAAACGACCATCCAGTTACCCTCAAGAAAGGCACTCAAGTAGGAACCCTCGAGCCAATAACCGAAGTTATCCACCGGGGGACCCCTAAGAAAGAACAGCACTCGGACAAGCTCAGTCAGATCCTAGCCACCGTCCATCCATCCCTGTCCCGGCAACAAAAGAAGAAGGTGAGAGATCTAGTTAACCGTTACCATTCCATTCTCGGTTCATCCGATGGCAAACTAGCGAGAACCAGTGTGGTAAAACATGAGATTGACACTGGTGATGCTCGTCCTATCCGTCAAGCTGCTCGGCGACTTCCCCAGGCGAAGAAGGCAGAAGCAGAAAGTACTCTTCAAGGGATGATAAAAGACGAAGTAGTAGAACCTTCAAACAGCCCTTGGATATCTCCAGTAGTTCTTGTGAAAAAGGAAGATGGTTCGACAAGGTTCTGCGTTGACTATCGCAAGCTCAACGAAGTCACCAAGAAGGACAGTTACCCGCTGCCTAGAATCGACGACGCACTCGACGCACTAGTAGGTTCCAAGTTGTTTTCCACTTTGGATTTGAAGAGTGGTTACTGGCAGGTGGAAATGGATCCTGCCGACAAAGAGAAGACGGCTTTCACAAGCGGAACAGGCCTGTGGCAGTTTACGGTACTTCCGTTTGGTCTTTGCAATGCCCCAGCTACCTTCGAAAGACTGATGGAGAATATCCTCAGGGGTTTGTCTTGGGAGACCTGCCTAGTGTATTTGGATGACGTCATCATTCTGGGGCGAACATTTGAGACGCATTTGACGAATCTTGAAGAGGTTTTCAAGAGACTTCAAGCAGCCAATATGACATTCAACGTGAAGAAGTGCCACCTTTTCCAGACTAAAGTTAACTATCTAGGGCATGTAGTTAGCGGAGAAGGTAGCTGTAGATCCAGACAAGATCCACGTAGTCCAGCAATGGCCAACCCCTTCCGACAAACATCAACTTCGAAGCTTCCTGGGACTTTGCTCCTATTATCGACGCTACGTGAAGATGTTTGGGGACATCGCCAAACCGCTAACCCGATTGACTGAGGAAGGTAGAAGATTCAGCTGGGATGAAGACTGTAAAGTTGCCTTTGAAAGTTTGAAGAAGCAGCTGACATCAACTCCGATTCTGGGCTATCCACTTCCTGATGGAAAGTTTATTCTCGATACAGACGCCAGCAACGTGGGAATTGGTGCTGTTCTTTCCCAGCTCCAGGATGGCCGAGAAAGGGTCGTTGGGTACTTCAGCAAGACCTTATCTAAACCTGAGCGTAACTACTGCGTTACCAGGCGAGAGCTCCTGGCAGTGGTGAAATCTGTTGAGCATTTCTACAAGTACTTGTATGGAAGGAAGTTCTTGATCCGAACCGACCATGCCAGCTTGAAGTGGCTACTTAATTTCAAGAATCCTGAGGGCCAAGTCGCAAGATGGTTGGAAAAACTTCAAGAATATGACTTCCAGATCGAACACCGACCCGGCACAAGGCACCGTAATGCCAACGCACTCTCCAGAAGACCATGCCAACCGACTTGCTCCCATTGCAGCCGCAAGGAAGAGAAGGATGCCAGCTTGCACCAGATCAAAGTCGTAAGTGAAGAATGGCCTCAAGACAGAATTCAACAGCATCAAATGAACGACGCGGACCCTGGAAAAATAATTGATTGGAAGTCAGTAAATCGTCGACCGACTTGGCAAGAAGTATCGTCATCTTCGCCGATTTTGAAGTCATACTGGGCACAGTGGAATTCCCTGATTATTGAGGACGGTTTGCTGAAAAGAATCATCGAGAATAACGAGGGCACCAAATCCAAGAAACAACTATTGGTTCCTAGGACTTGTGTCTCTGAAGTATTACGACATCTTCATGATGGACCGTCCGGAGGACACCTGGGTGTGAAGAAGACCTTGCAGAAGGTACGGGAACGATTCTACTGGGTAAACTGTTCCGAGGATGTAAGAGATTGGTGCCGAAAATGTACCACCTGTGCTGCAAGCAGCGGACCACACCGTAAGCAGAGGGCTGGTATGCAGCAGTACATCGTGGGGAGCCCATTCGAGAGAGTCGCCATAGATGTGATGGGACCACTACCAGAAAGCGAAGCGGGTATGAAGTACATCGTCATCATCATGGACTACTTCACCAAGTGGGTAGAAGCATATGCAGTTGCCAATCAAGAAGCCGCTACCATAGCCGACGTCCTGGTGAAGGAATTCATCAGTCGGTTCGGAGTGCCCTTGGAACTACATTCGGATCAGGGAAGAAACTTTGGAAGCAAGCTATTCCAAGAGGTTTACCAGAAGTTGGGGATCCGAAAGACTAGAACAACGGCGCTACGTCCACAGTCCGATGGAATGGTGGAACGCATGAACCGGACTCTAGTCAAGCATTTGTCGAAGGTAGTCTCTGATCATCAGCGGGACTGGGACGAACATATTCCATTCTTCTTGATGGCATACCGATCAGCTGTGAATGAGTCTTCAGGGCAGACACCGACGAAAGTCCTTTTCGGTCTAGAAATAAAACTTCCATGTGACCTGGTGTTTGGTTGCAAGCCTGGTGAAGATATCGCCGGAGATGATTATGTATCCAATCTCCGGAGGAAGATGGAAGACGCCCATAAACTGGTTCGTACTAACCTGCAATTAGCCAGCAACCGAATGAAGAAGTACTACGATAGCCGAGCTGAAGAATCGTGTTACAAAGAAGGTGATCTCGTCTGGCTTTACAATCCACGAAGAAGACGAGGGTTATGTCCAAAATTACAAAAGAACTGGGAGGGTCCATATGTCATTAAAAAGAAGATCAACGATGTTATTTATCGAATCTTTAAAACTCCTAGAGGAAAGCCCATTGTAGTCCATTCTGATCGCCTAGCATCATATGCCGGGGACCACGATGAAGGTGTGCAAGTACAACAACTACTGGGCGAAGAGCATTCCAAGTTCGAAGACTTCATGAAGGTCTACGGAACGGAACCGACTGCGGTTACACCCACAAATCCGAAGATGGTAAAGGCATTCCAGGAGTAATGCATCTAAGGAAGGGGGCAGTGTAACGGAATAGCTACATAGTAACAGGCCTCGGACATATGACAGCGACATAACCTAGAATAGAGAAGTTGACAAAGGCTGACAGAAGGAGGAGGACTGACAAGAAATAGAGAGAGGATGGCTGGGGAATTTAGGGAAGTCAAAAAAAAAGTGACGTTTTAAAAAAGATTTCAAAGTAAAGAGTTTGTCCGTGTAAATATCCTTTTTAGTTGCTGTTTAGTTCGTTGAATTGTTTGTAAATAAATTGTTTTAACCCTCACTCGTATTACAATATATATATATATATATATATATATATATATATATATATATATATATATATATATATATATATATATATATATTGCAAAGTGAATCAACATCAAATGTAACTCATCAATTTTATTGGCTATACTCTGAACATTGATATGTAACACTGAACACATCAAGTTACCTGGCGAATCTGATAATATGTTTGATGTACCCATATTTGTTAGATATGTCAAATTACATTGATGGAATAGAACGATTGAGGGTTATTCCACATGGCCATGTCAGGTTTTAGTATTGACTGAGATTCCTCAACAGGAATCGAGATCTTAAATGAGCTATACTCGTTAGGATTGCGACAATTCAATTTCACAACCTGCACATTTGAAGCGAATTTGGACAGATGTAGGAATAACTCTTCGTCGGTATTGTCAGCGGAGAACCTGGTAACGTGGTAATGGTAATGCGTTTTGGAATTTGTTACTGCAGCGGTGAATGTGCAGTCGCCGTCACTCTTCCGAGAACCTACCAACAAGCTCTTCGTTCTATTCGCATATTTTCTAGAAGTCGCAGAGCCTACTCAGCTAGGCCCCAATTGATCACTGAGTTTTATGCTTACAGTACTATAGTAAAATCGCAATCGGTTCGGAGTAATAAATCAAAGTTTTATGGGACTTGTTCACCTTAAATGGACCGAACAAAATATATAATTTCACCCTACTTGCTGCAATGAATGTTGGGAAAGCAAGAAATTTATCTGTGCCGAAGGGTGTTGTAGAAAGATAACAATGACCGAGTCTTACCTTAATACTTTCTAGGGGTATAATAGGCGTAGGTTTAGTAACAGTATTAGGGGTTCGTAGGTATATGTTGTTAATATTTTTTGTTTTGTTCAAGTTTTAAATTATGAAAATACGTAGATATCCTATTAAATAAGGGTGGTTTATAACGTTGACCGTTAAATTATGGCTCGAATTCTAAATAATACAATGTTATGATAGGTACTAATTGTAATTTGCTTACCAAATCAATATGATCATGCCACTTGTAAATTGTTTTAAATAGTTCTTCCTTCATCTTAGTATGGATTAGTGCAATTGTCTCCAAATCACTGTCGGAATCACAATCGTCACTTGTGGAGTCATTATTCAATGAAATTATTATTGGTGTCACTCCAATGTCTGCATCTAAGGTTTTGTCCAGATTCCACATGTTTTCTTCCTCTTTTAATATATGATGAATTGCTTTTCGCCAATTTCCTTTAGTAATTTGTAATAGGGACCTCTCTAATAATGCTTGTACATCTTTTAGTTTGAATGTAGTATTATGTCGACCTATAAAACTTCTCACTCGTTCCCATATCAGTTATATCGGATTTAATTGGCAAATATGGAGGAAGTCGCACTACGTCAATACCACGTTTTTTTTATAGTTCGTCCACTACATATCGAGCAGGAGGCTTATTCAATTTTACTATTTGTAGAAGTTCTGATTTGACTGATTTTTGAGAAAAATGGATATTTTTGTGTGTTATCAATACAATCATCTCTTGTCTTCTCCATGATGTGTTTGGCACCTTCTCAATGTGACGAGAATGGTAACTAGCATTATCTAATACTATGACTGAACATTTTGGTGTTAGATCAATCATCTGCTCAAAATATTCCTCAAAAACGTGGGCGTTCATATCTTCAAGATATTCTCCAGTTTTTTTTTAGATTAGAATATTAAGGAGCCACCATCTAAGAACCCATTATCACTGCCAATATGAGTTATGATTAGACGCCGTCCCTTCCCGGATACATTCTTCAATCCTGTAGATAATCCTTACAAAAAAACCTGTCGTGAAGATTGAATGTTGGTATCCTGCACCATTTTATTCACAATGTAGCCTCAATTCAACTAGGTTTTATGCAAGTAAAATATTGGTTTGCATTCTGCACGTAATTTAAAAATTAGATGTCTCCGTCTCCAACAAATAATTTCGTCAGAATCAATTAGAATCGCTTTTTTATCATGTTTTGCCCATTTAAATTTTAATTCCTGTAGCGTTTCACGTAGTTAAGTTCGGCCCATTTTAGGGAAATATGGATCTTTATTAATTTCATCCGAAATTTTGGCTAGTGTTGTGATTTCTTTCCTAAAATAAAATACGTGCACTTTTCTTCTTATTGCGTTATTAGTTTCTTCTGTGAATTCAACTTTCTTTTCACTGCCTGTATTTTTCTTTGCGGATTTAATAACTCCACTTTTCGCTTCACTTCTAATTTTGTATATTGTTGATTTGATTATGCCTGTCATATTACTTGTCTTTGCAACAATGTCATCAACTTAACCTGAAGGATTCTCAGTTCTTAAGTAATTATAAACATTGTTCATTATTACTTCCTCGTTCACCGATAATGTCGACTTTTTCGTACGCTTCACAGGTGTAAACCCAAGTCCACACTGTAAATTTTCTGCAATTGTAACTATTAACCGACACTAATAATGACAATAATTACTTTATAAAAGTGATCAAGCGAGCAAGTTTTTTCTAAATTCACTAAATGAATAATTGCTGACAACTACCTTTGAAACTAAAATACACAAATTCCATAGTCAGGTAGGGGAATTATCTCTAAAATTATAATCCCACCCCGTCTGTCTGAGGTCATTAAGACTCGCAATAAGTCTTGAAAATTGTTTCAACAATAATAATATGCAAGTCGTGTATATGTTCATAAAAAAAATTACAACCGAATACACCAAAATAATATAGGCATTCAATAATATTCGTAATAAATATTTCAGTAATCCGAATGTCTCCATACCTTAAAAATAATAATAGGTACCTATCCCTGAAATGACCTGTTCCGACAGTTTTATTACTCCACACCGATTGCGAGTTTACTATAGCACCCTGCACAGCCTTTGCAACTGCATCTGCAGATATGTAGTTAGATGTTTTATTTAGGATCACTTCTTTAGACGATCAACTAGTCTTTTGCGCCATACCTTGCCTACTGCTGCAAGCTACAATCTATCTATAACTTTCTGATGACTGGAGAGCGAGTTCATTACGCTGTTTTAACCGTTTCAAAAAAGCAACCTGCTCTGTAAGTGCGTCTATGGCTATTTGTTGGTTTTCGATAATTGTATCCTTATCCCTTATTATTCTTTCAAGAAAACTAATGTTTAGGCTATCAATTATATTCAAATTGTCATTGTCTATAACAGCAGAATCACTTTGGATATCGTTACCCGCTGTTTCTCCGATGTAACAATTAACGATGTCTTTGGAAAGTAATTTGATCTTCAAATATGCCAAGCAACATTTGTGGGATAATCTACCACATCGTATGCATTTAATACCCGTCGTTACGATCTTATTGCATCCAATACATAGGAGATCATTACTACTGTTAGAATATGAATTCTGCATTTTTCAACAAATTTACCCAGTCTACAAAACAAATCAATAATCTTTGGTGGAGTAGTTATTCCCAGTAAAATTAATTTTGGTAAAAACTGACGTAAAACGGAAGACTTTAAAACATTGAATTTCGATAATGAGATTAAAAACTTGGAGTTATTACTTGCCAACAATTGCACACAGTCAAAACATTTAGTTAAAATTGATACACTAACTGGCACAATTTAAAATGCAAAATAAGACATGGATGGAGAACTAAAAAATAATAATAATAATAATAATAATAATAATAAACATTATCAAATGTTTGTCGAGTATCCGATGGGGGTCCGACAGAGAAATTTTATTACGCATCTATCAAACTTTAGTGCAATCCAAAATTGACTTTGGCTGTATTGTTTATGGTTCTGCAAGACGTTCACACTTGAACCAGCTAAATAAAATCCAAAATCTCGCAGTAAGACATACAATCGGTGCATTTAGAACAAGCCCTATAGAAGCAATCTTATGCGATGCTTCGTCCTTACCCCTAAACTTAAGGAGAGATATGCAGCTCATAACATATGGCGTGAAAATACAAACGTTACCCAACCATTTAAATAACAAGATTTTCACAAACCTTCCCAGTTCACACACACTAAGACGTAGTTCAACTAAACCATCCAGTATTCGTTTTTCAGACACATCTGAAGAGTACAGGATAAACTTACAAATAGAAAAAATGACCTATACGTATGACACTCCTCCATGGCTAAGAAAACTACCACAAATAAACATATCTCTCAGTAAATACAAAAAAGAAGATACCGCTCCATCGATCTACCGAACGCTATTTTTAGAACAAATGGATCTATACAACGAACATTTAGTCATCTACACAGATGGTTCCAAATCAGATAATGGAACAGGGGCGGCAATCGTAATCGGTGTAGATTCCTTCTTTTGGACCCTAAACCAAGAGTCTAGTATACTTAATGCCGAGTTGTATGCAATATGGCAAGCGTTGTTGTACTTCAGTCAGAGCAGCTTTGAAAAATGTTTAGTTTGTACGGATTCCTTAACTGCCACTCTCTCGACAAAAAATCGTTTTTCTGCAAATGAATGGGTTGTACGCATTCAAGAATTATCAACCCATCTATACAGTATGCAAAGGACTATTTCAATAATGTGGATACCTGGGCATACCAATATTACCGGTAATACTGAAGCTGATCTAGTAGCAAAAAAAGCCATAAGCGGAACAGTTGACAAAGGCATACCTAACACCTTCCTGGATATGAAAACGGATATAAAGAATAAAATTTACGAAGCATGGCAGAACAGATGGAATACATATGACGGACAATTAAGACACATTAAACCGAGCGTACAAAAATGGTTCTACCCCAAAACTCTTACAAGGCGTGAACAAGTCGTCCTCAGCCGATTAAGGATAGGCCACACAAACCTAACCCATTTACACCTCCTCCTTGGAAAGAACAAACCTAGATGTGAGAAGTGCGGCATCCCACTGACAACCCAACATATATTAACTTGTGCAGACTTCAATTTTCACAGACAATTCCTCAAAATACCCCAGATCGAAAACATTCTTAGAAACCAAAATGACGAGCTTAACCAGGTGATAACTTATCTAAAGTCCACAAATTTATTTTATTAAATATAAATTACCCCAATGATATATCGACGAGCACAATGACCTAGATGTCGATGCTCAAACACAAAAAAAATAATAATAATAATAATAATGATAATAATAATAATAATGATAATAATAATAATAATAATAATAATTAAAACCCGTCTGAGAGGTTTGTAGTCCCCCATCGGTACCTCGGTTCTACTTCCGGAGAGGAGAGCAATGGCACCAACACATATGTTTCACAAAACCCTTCTGAACGTGTTTTGTCTGATCATCAGACAACCACTACGAGAGGAAAACCCAGAAAACGTATGATTTGGACTCGAGAGATTAATATATCTGTCATGCGTTGCTACTACAAAGCCACCAAATTAGAAACAATCACAGTAGGCTACAGACCCCACTCCCTCCCCAAATCTTTACAGAATTATACCCAGAATTAACAGAAAAGATAACGGCCCAGAGGTTAGTTGACCAGAAAAAAGTAATCATTACAAACAAGAGACTGACAGACAGAGAGGTTCAGACGATAAAAGAAAACATTGCATTATAATTAAACCGACATATCCCCTCTCAGACTGATCAACAAAGTACAACGCATAATTCTAGCACAACTATAACACAAAACGCTGAATCCCCAAATGCGAGTATATCTAGAGCACCTATTATTACCGATATTCAGCCGATACAAACACCAACAGAGATCAACTTAAACAGCAATAATGAAATAAAAGATCAACTACAAACAAACAATAACAAATGGATTAAAACTAACCGAATTGACAGACACCCATTACCAAAACTCATCTTCTAAAAAGATACATTTACAAAATTTAGGGCTATTAACGCCGAACTGATCAACTTTGTCAATGACGGAAGTACACTTGAAGATCTACATTTGTTAACATATGCAGCAGCTACTACAGTTCTAAAGCAAAATAAACAACTATCAAAAGCAAACCAAACAAATCCAAAGCGTAAACCCAACTGGCAAATAAGACTTGACAGAAAAATAAGTATAGTAAGAAATGAGATTGGACGACTAACGCATACTGCAACGGAAACAAGACAGATCAAATTCTAAAAAACATTCAACATCTGGTTAATAACAAAGAAAGTGAGGAAACACCCACTGAAGTATTAGACACACTAAAACAGAAATTGGCAGTTATTCTACACGACTCAAGCGATACAATGAATCATATATGAGGAAACCACAGAACATACAATTCAATAGAAACGAAAAATCATTCTACAAACATTTGGAAGGATATGAAGAAACCTAAATAGTACCACCAGAGACACGGGAGATAAAACATTTTTAGGTGAACTTATTGTCACAACCGAAACAACACAATGAATCAGCTGAAGGGATCAAAGACGAGCAACAAAAACCCATAAACACACCTCCACAAACAGATCATGAAATAACAATAAGAATTAAGACAAACTCTGAAAAAGCACACAATTGGAAGGCCCTGGGGAATGATCACATTTATAACTTTTGGTACCAACAATTCACATCCATACATCAACAGTTGACAATACAAACTAATAGTATCATAATGGAGCCGCACAAAATGCCGAAGTTTCTCACTCAAGGAAAAACCTTTATTATTCCTAAAAACTATGACACCAAAAACCCATTTCATTTGTAACTTCTGTCATTCTGACGATGATATTTAATATCGAATCAATTGTCGAATTTCTTAGAATTTTTAACATTTTTTTCAATATATTGTGGAATCATCTAGATACAGTAAGTTTCATTTAAAACAGTAATATGAGTAGATTCCACGAAGTGAGGGTCGAGACAGTTAATTTATTTGGATATTGTTCATCACGTCTCACACATGAACTCTATGGATTTTCAGCTAACCAAAGCCAGCATAACGGGTCCTATGTATCCAGATATAGTTCAACGGATCCCAGAAATGTATATCAGCACCAAATGAATGAAAGTGCTGAAATAAATACTGTGGCTTATGTACATCAAAATCCGAGGACATCTACTCGCGAAATTGCAAATGAAACTGGCACATCTCAAAGCACAGTAGTTCCGTCTACAAAATATTTGCCACCCAATATTTACTCCCAGGGTATACAATTCGACGCCTTGCATTTTGCAACTGGTTTAGGAACGTGTGCACTGCCGACCCACAGTTCCAATTAAGAATTCGTTGGACAGATGAAACCCATTTTACATATTGTGGTATTTTCAACAGGCATAATGAACATATTTGGGCTCAAGTAAATCCTTATGAAGTCGACAAAAGAAGACTACAAACTAAATTTGGATTTAACGTTTGGTGTGGTGTACCCACTTTGTTCAAAAGTTTTGAGTCCACATATTTTTGTTTGTACTCTGACTGGAAACTGCTACCGTTTCATAATTTTAATTTGAAGAAATATTGGACGAATTTTCTTTAGAATCGTGTCGAATGATAAAATAGTTTCAGCATGATGGCACGCCTCCACATAATTATATTGAAGCGCGAAATCATTTAAATTTGCTGTTTCCCAATTCATGGACCGATTGAATGGCCACATTGGTCTTCAGATTTTTCAGTTTTAGATTTTTTTCAGAGGAACGATCAAAAACAAACTTTATAGAACATAATATGAATATATAGACGATTTATGAGAAGCTGTTTTGGAAGCATTTAATAATATTGATGGACGTTCTCTTGGAAAAGCAACTAATTTAGTTTTTAAAAGGTGCAATAAATGTATCAATAACAACGGTGGCATTCTCAGTCATCTTCAGGTTTCAATTTGTTTGATTGATTGTTTCAATTATAATTTTTTATTTTCTAATAATTTTATTTTTATTTTACGGTAATTAGTTACAAGTAAAGTGCTAAATAATAATTTTGTAGTAACGTCTGTATTATCAGGTACATTTTACTTACAAATACAAATACAAATACAAATACAAATACAAATTTGTATTATAACTCAAAATTCAAATGAGCTATAATAAATGTATCATTTAAATGAAGTATTCAAATATCTACAACTTTCATTTTTATGCTTTGTTTATATCGCTTTTAATAACAGAGAACTAAGACAATTAAGATAGCGATAAAATTCAATTTTTTTCAATTATAGAGTAAGCCATGACTTTTTCTGATAATGTGAAAGGTGTTTAGGAATAGGCATAAAAAGCTGCAAATATTTTCCCAATTAACTGACTGTCTAGCTCTTACAGTTTCTGAGATTCCTGTACTAATCATCGAATATAACTAACCCTGTACAGTGGGGGGTCCTACGGCTTCAGCCGCATCTCGCATTTTCATCACAATTTCTTCCTATTCTTCCAGTCATCCTGGAGGACTCCATCGAACATGTTTTCCTAATTCCTTCTATCCATTGCGATGTCGATCTTCCTCTCATTCTCTAATTCTGTGGTATGTACCATCTCGTTACCATTTTCTTAAATATAAAAAACAAACTATTGTAATCACCAGTAACTAAGAATCCGCAAGTTCACCTTCCTCTATATTTCTCATACCAAGGTATCTGGATGATTTTTTGGCACACAAATGGAAAGTGATTTAATAGTATATTAAGTACCAAGTGTAAAAATAGTATATTAAGTACCAAGTGTCAAAAAGGTTACTTTAGTCACGAGTTTTACTAGGCACGAGTGGGGCGAAGCGGAACGAGTTCCTCTTGAAACGAGTGACTAAAGACGTTTTTAACACGAGGTGCTCACTATACTTTTTATATTATATTTGAATTATATTCATTACATGACGGAGAGACGGAGGATGGCTGACAGCTGACTGACAAATCAAATGACGCAGAATAACAAAATTATCACGGAATATGAAATTTAACATACAAAAGATACATTTGATTTGACGTTTAAAAAACAAAAGATAAACGAGATGTGACTTTTCGCATTTTAAACACTGTAGTGTTTAAAGAGTCGTTTTGTGCATGTCAAACCCGTGTTCAAAGTGCGGTTTTAGTAGCGGAAGTAGAAAAAGGTTACTTTGGTCACGAGTTTTATTAGTGAGCGCATATAACGGAGCGCCGACCATCGCTTTGACCATAGCTTCGCTCAGCATAAAAAATAAATACACAGTATTAGATCCGTGTGGCAACATCGGAGTGCCGCATAGGACGGAATTAAGGCCTGATACATCGTACCAGGGTGAAAATCGAGCTTAGTATTTTTTATACCATCGACCAGTGTACGTCGCATTGAATCTGGTGATTTTTGTTTAGTTTATCTCCAAATTCGTTTAAAATATAATCAAAAGTTTCAATTTTCGTTCTCATGTAGTCAAAAAAACGGACAGGGTCTTTTCGTAAATCTTTATATCTCCTTCTTCTGCTATCCATTAATGAATGTTTGCGAGTACTTCAGACCATTTCGTTCTGTCTCTGATGGTGTGAATTAATTCTCCTGTGGTTCTCATCCCTGTGCACTGTTTGATATTTCGGAGCCACGACATTCTCTTCCTGCCCACTCTCCTTTTACCCTCTATCTTTCCTTCTATTAATAGTTGGAGGAACTGGTATCTCTCGTTGCGTATCACATGTCCCAGGTACGCTGTTTTCCTGAGTTTTATCGTGTTCAGCAATTCACGTTCTCTTCCTGCCTCCTAAGAATTTCCTCGTTGGTTTTTCTTGCCGTCCATGGAACTTTCAAGATTCTTCGATAGATCCACATGTCAAAAGCATCCAGTCTGTTCATGATATTTACCTTCAGAGTCCAGCCTTCCATGCCATACAATAGAACGAACCATACGTAGAATTTTGTGAATCTTATTCTGAGATTGAGGTCGCAGTCAGAGTTCGTGAAGACGTTTTTTAATCTCATGAATGAGCTCCTCGCTTTTTCTATCCGGCATTTGATTTCCACGTTTGAAGACCAGTCTTCACATAGCCAGATTACCAGGTATTTTAACTTTTTAACCCGTACTATGTCTTCACTATTGTATGATAGCTTTGCATTCTGAAAATCATCTAATTTACGGGTGATTATTAGGAATTTTGTCTTTTTTATATTGATATTAATCCCCATCAACTGGTTATGTATTTCTACCATGTCCAGAAGTCTTTGGAGGTCATTTATGTTATCTGCTATCAGGACTGTGTCATCTGCATACCGTATATTGTTGATCCAAATGCCATTTACTTTGACGCCGAATTTTTGTCCTTCGAGAGCTTCTAGAAAGATATTTTCAGAGTATACATTGAACAGGAGTCGGAAGAGGACCGAACCCTGCCTTACACCTCTAAGGATTTTCTGTGCTTTTGTGGCGTCGTTGTCAACTCTAGCTGCAGCTGTTTGGTTCCAGTACAAGTTTTAACTACAGCGTATATCTTTCTGATATATGTCAAGTCGCCTTAGTATTTGAACGAATTTGTGATGTTGCACTCTGTCAAACGCCTTTTCATAGTCTCTAAAACACATCACTACATCTTTTCTTTGGTCGTAGCAATTCTGAATAAACACATGAGTTGCGACTAGTGCCTTTCTCATACCGAAACCCCTTCTAAAACCGAATTGAGAAGATCCAATTACGCTTTAGCGTTTTATGGAAATTCTGTACTGAATGACCTTCAGAAATATTTTAATAGTGTGACTCATCAAGCTGATCAATCTGTGGTCTTCACATCTTTTTCCGTGGTTCTTTTTCGGAAGTGGGATGGAAAGAGACGTAACCCTTTTAGTTGGGAATTTTTCTTTGTCGTAAATTTGGTTGAAAAGCCTATGGAGTATCTTAATACCTTCGCCATCTTATAATTTAAGCAGTTCAACAGGAACTTGATCTGGCCAACCGTTTTCTCATCATTCGAGCTTTTTATTGCTCTAATAATATCTTCTATTGTGATTGGCGGTCCAGACAAATCCTCTTCCAAGATGTCTTCTAACCCTGGTCTTTCATCTGCAAAGAGGTTGCCAAAATATTGTTTCCAGGTAGCTTTCCTCTGTGCGTTGTCTTGTGCCAGTTGCCCTTGATCATTTTATATGTTGGGGAAAGTCTGTCTCCTCTTTACTCCTGCTGTTTCTTCTATTTTCTTGTGCAGGTTATACTCTTCATGTTGTTCTTGTAAGTGTTCCATATCTTCGCACTGTTCCTTCAGCCATCTATTTTTTGCCGTCCTTATCGCTGTTATTATAGCATTTTGCATCATTCTGTATTTGTCTTGACTGTCTTCAAACATTGCTAATATTTCGTCTGCCATCCCTTCTTTCTTTTCGACCTCTGTTTGTGTCCTATTTCTTCTTTTGCTGTATTTATCATTATTTCTTCTATGTTCTTCCATGTGTTGTCAAGGTTCATCTCCTCAGCTGATTGTGACAGAGCTAAAGTTGTTAAGGTTTTATTTAATGTATTGCCTACTTTGCTTTTGATGGCATCGTCTTTAATGCTATCATAATCTATCTTTGGTTCTTGTTTTGATTTTTTATTATTAGCTATTTTTATTGTTATTTCTGTTATGAGGACATGGTGTGTGGGGACGTCGGCTCCAAGGTATGTACATGTTCTTGTTACTGATCGTCAGAATCGTGTGTTGATCAATGTGAAGACTATTTGGTTTATAATTTTATGTTTAGAACAGTCTGCTGGGGCTGTCCATGTGTAGAGACGCCTGCGTGGTAGTCTGAACCAAGTGTTAGTTATTTTCATGTGCTCCTCTTGAAAAAACTGGTGTAGCCGCCCACCTCGTTCGTTCGTCTCTCCCAATCCATAAGGGCCTACTAGTTCATCTGGTATGCCATTTCCAACTTTAGCGTTGAAGTCGCCTAGTATGAGGTTTATTTCGTGTTTTTTAACGTTTTTATGGATTAGTTGTCTCATTTCTTCATAGAATTCTACAACTTCGTCTTCTGATGCTTCTGCGGTGGGAGCGTATTGTATTATGCTGATATTAACCGGATTTGCTTTCAATCTAGGAGATGCCATGCGATGTGAGTGTGGGAGAAAGATAATTACACTCGGACATAGTTTTTCAGTAATTATTATTCCAACTCCTTTCCGATTATTTCTGTCTTGGTTTCCTGGATAGAAAAAGGCTTTTTCTTGTGTTACACATTTTCCTACGTCTGGCCACCACGTCTCTGCTACCCCAAGTACATTTATTTTCAGCCTGTTCATTTCTTGTATTACATTAGCCAACTTACCAGCTTCATATAGACTTTGTACGTTCCATGTACCAATTTTGATTTTCTTCGTAGATTTACTCTGATTAATTTTTTATCATTTAACACTGTTCCTCCCGGAGATCCGATTGGGGAACTATTTTTACCTCCGGAAAATTTTGAGTTGAATGGGGTCATTTTGGTTCTCTTGGGATATCTATTTTACAGATCCCTAATACGGTGGTTTCCCGTATTCTTATGCCGTTGACTAATTTCTTGGTTCATCCGCCTTTAGAGCCAGTTTCCTAACCCTAGGACAAAAAAGTGCCCTTCCATTCACTGACCTACCCGAGGCTGTTGGCCAGTAAATGGGGCATTGCTTATACCGACAATCATTATATAGATTGTGAAATTCTCAATACGACATGCGTTTTTTGTTTCGTATTTTGATACCTTTTATATAGGTACAACTTCTTAGCAGTAGAATAATATCTTCTTCATCTGATGAAGAGGATGTCGAGAAATCCATGTTTATGCGACGCTCGTTCATCCCAAACTGGTGCAAAAATGCGATTCTCCGAGCCTCGATGTGTCGAGGGTGCTTTGCTATGGTCGAGGAACGATGATCCCCGTTGTGTCTATACCCTTAGACACGAGTGGGGCAAAGCGGAATGAGTGCCTTGTGAAACGAGTGATTGAAGTCGTTTTTAACACGAGATGCTTACAATACTTTTTCGTCACACGCAGGAATGAAAAAATTATATTGTATTTTAATTATATTCATAACATGACGGACGATGGCTGACGGGGGATTGACAAATCAAATGGCATAGAACAACAAAATTATCACGGAACATGAAATTTAACATACAATAGATATACTTATGTGACGTTTTAAAAACAAAAGATAAACGAGATGTGACTTTTCGCATTTTAAACACTAGTGTTTAAAGAGTCGTTTTGCGCATGTCAAACCCGTGTTTTAAATGCGGTTTTAGTAACGGAAGTAGAAAAACATATTTGTAATACAATTATATAAAATTTCTCAGCGATTGGAAACAATCTTTTTAAATGCGGTTTTAGTAACGGAAGTAGAAAAACATATTTGTAATACGATTATATTAAATTTCTCAGCAATTAGAAACAATATTTTTTATGCTTCTATAAATTAATTGAATATCCAATTCATTTTACAGAAAATTCTAAGTAGGTTGAATGATTATTAACAAATTGTCTTGAACGCTGATATATCTTATGGTACAAACGAGAAAATAATCGAATCAAGGTCGTTGCAAAGTTCTTTCACTTTTGATAATGAATTTCCTTTTCATAGTGCACCGCCATATTACGTAGATGTAGCTCAAGTGATCGTGTTAGATGATTTTATTTGTCAAGACTTTGCACAACATTCTTTTGTAAATGAAGCTGCAATTTAACAAAGTAAAATGAATCACTGTTTGTTTCGCAACGTAATTTAATATTGATTATCTCGAATAATAAAAATGTTATTGATTTAGAAGTTGTATTGACTTTTAAATATTTACGCTACGACAGCTACCGATACAAATCAATACTTTTTTTTTATTTTTTTTTTTGCCCGGAGGTGGGGTGGAAGCTAATGCCATTTCCGACAGCGGGCAGTGCAATGCTGTGGATTTGTGTGGGACTTTCACCTCACTAAACCACCCTCCTCATTGTACCTTGGGATGAAACATACGCTGGGAGGACAGCAAGCTGTCATTACTTCAGCGTACCAACCCACTTAGTTTAATTACCATGAACTACCCTATCCCTGACTTTCTCTATCCTCAGACTCCTTTCTTTTCATAATTTTCACGATATAGCTTGTGATTTTCTTCCATTTCTCAGCACATTCCACCATCTCCTGTATAATACCCTCAACCTCAGGTATATTGCCAATTTCGCTGGTGATTTCCCTGCGCTCCGCCTCCCATCTCACACACTCATACAGGACATGTCCCGGGTCGTCCCTCTTATCGCAAATTGCGCATAGATCGCTGTCCGTCTTTTGGATCCTATGGGTGAAAGTTCCGAACGAGCCATGTCCTGATAGAAATTGTGTGACATGGTAAGACGTTACCCAGCTTTTTATATCCCTGATTAGCGTCTTAGTCCATTGTGCCTTAGACGTCAAGTTGTCCCACCTGTCCTGCCATTTACGGTAGGTGCTTTCCCTCGCCATTCTCCTATTTCTCACCAACCTCCCTCCGACTGTGTATAGGAAACACCTTTCCGCAATCATAAGGTCTATTGGGGAGGAAGCCCGAAATCACTTGGGCTGCCTCCGCCGATACCGTCCTGTACGCAGATATGATACGTAATAGGCTTTTTCTCTGCTCGGCTATTAATTTATCCCTATATTTTTGCACCTTAACCATGTCCTTCCAAACCGGGGCTGCATATAGTAAAACACTATGAACTAATTGGCATAAAACTCGTCGTTTGTGGTAACCCGGACCTCCAACATTCGGCATAAGCCTTTGTAATTGTGCGCTCTTAGCGGCCGCCTTCTCGATGGTCTGGTTAATATTCATAGCAAAGTTAGGTTCTTAGTAATAATGACCCCTAGGTACTTATACTGTCTTTAGCCTCAATCTTCTGCCCGTCCACCATTATGGAGAGCTTACGCATGGCGTTTCTCGGTCTTTTTATAACTGCCTACTCCGTTTTGTGTGGAGCCACCTTCAATCCATTTACTCGGGTCCATTGAATCGCGAGCCTGGTGGCCTTTTCCGCCCTATACCTAATCTCCTGGTCTTCATTCCCCTCGATCCAATAGATTATGTCATCCGCGTATGCCATAGGTGACACCTTTAGTCCGTAGTCTATTCTAATGATCCCATCATACATAACGTTCCACAGCACCGGTCCTAACACCGAGCCCTGTGGAACCCCCATCGTACATTTATGTGCGATGATCCCCGAGACCACTTTCCTGTTATGTAGATAGTTTTTAACGATCTTAACCAAGTACTGGCTTACCCCTCCATTCTCGAGAGCCTTTATTATCTTCTCCCACTTGGCTGTATAAAACGCATTCTGGATATCAACTGCAACTAGTGCACCCCACTTGGAAGTTCCTTCATTGATCTTCGATTTTAAACTCAAAATGGCAGACACAGTAGATCTTGCCGCCCTAAACCCGTGTTGTTGGGGGGATAGAACATTTTTGTCTTCAAGTTCCATCGTTAGCCTGTTGGCCACTAATCGTTCTAGTAATTTCCCAAAAGTATTTATCAGGAAGATGGGTCTATGACTAGAGGCTTCCTTCGGGTCCTTACCACCCTTAGGCAGTAATATTACTCTCGCCGTTTTCCAGTCCTCCAGAAAAACTTGCTTTTCCAGCAACGTATTTAGGTAATTTTGTATTCCTTCTGGCCTAACCTTATATGCTATTATTAAAGCCTCCACAGTCAGACCATCAGGTCCCGGTGCCTTACCGTTTTTCATCTTACGCATGGCCTCATCCAATTCCTGGATAGTAAATGGATCCGGGCTTGCGATCTTCTTGTTCCCCATACTTATTTTTCTCGAATTTATGGTTTTGAAAAGCTCCTTTAGGATCTGCTTTCTGAGCTTAGTCGTTATCTGACCCATAGCTTTATGTGCCAGTCTGCTGGTCGCGATGCGGTACCCTTGCCCCCAGATGTCCTCATCCAGGTCAGTAATTAGCTTCTCCCAGTTGATTTTTTTGGAGGCCATAATCAACTTCTTTAGCGATCTGCTTAATTCCTTCATTCTACCCGCAAGACTTATTCTTTTGTTCCCCTCACGTTTCCGGGTGTACTCCCTCCTCATTCTGACGTAGGTAGCTCTTGCCTCTTCAATTTCCGCATTCCACCAGTACGGTTTCACATTGCCCTTAGCCTCTTTGGTGGTAGCTATCTTGTACGCACTAAGTATGTCTATATAGGTGGCATTTTTTTCCTTGAGGGCTCTCGTATATTTGGCAATGTCCAGGTAGACCGTCTTTCTTGGAGTCGCTTTCCTGATGTTGCCGCTGCTTTTGATTTTGAATTGTATTTGCCCGTGGAGGGTATATGGGTTGTTGTAATGCACACTCCAGCCCTTAATTTTCTTGGCCAACTTTTCAGAGCACAAGGTGACATCGATGTGGGTTTTAGATGTTCCTTGTTCAAATGTATGCGTTCCGTCGTTCCTCACCACCCATTCCATCTGTGTTAACCATTCCTCGACAAGTTGCCCCCTCCTATCGGTACTGGGCGACCCCCATATCACCGATTTCGCATTAACATCACCTACTATTACCGACGTTGTTGGTTTTTTTGCTGCCTCCTCAAAGACCCTACCCACAGCTCTCCTAAAGTCCTCCGGATTCAGCGATGGTGATATATATGTCGCAATAATAGCAATGCCCATCGTACCTACAATCACATATCCAAGACCCCTGTGTACTGATTCCACGGTCAATTTGTTATTGATAATAGTGATTGCCACTCCCTCCTTCTGATCCATGATCCATCCCTTCTTATGGGCCAGTTTTTCATTAGGTTCGGAGATGATCATCATATCCACCCCAGTTCTTACCGCTTCCTCCAACGCCATGTCATGCGCCATCCTAGATCTTCCTATGTTCAACTGTACTACATCTAACAGGTTCCCGCCTAGTCTTTTTTCATTTCCCGCCATTTTTGTTAGTGTTTACCCCAAAACTATGTCCTTGTGTACCTCCGTATGAGTCAAAATAAAATCTATGTGCAGTTTCTGTGCAGGGTGTAAAGGGCCCTACACAGAATGTATAAATAAAAAGTGTATATATAAGCGGTGTATATATAAAAGGTGTATAAATAGAAGGTGTATAGATAAAACTTGTAAAACTAAATGACTCTTGAATAAGATATATGTGAACTATAGTGGTATGTATGGTGTAGGGTATGACTATGCTACCGAAACCGATTTCTAGGGGGCTTAGGATCATTTTTTATTATATACCAAATCCCTAAACATAGGACACCCCATATTGTCCATACTATGGCCTTCCACTTGGCATTTAATGCAGAATCTGTCATTCTTGCATTCTCTCACCCTATGTCCACTTTTACCGCAGTTTAAGCACAACTTGGTGCGGTCAGTCCCTTTGCATTATTTTGTCCTATGTCCGAAATTTAGGCACCTGTAGCAGCGTGTCGGCTGGTTACGTTTCTTTACAGTGCAAGCCACCCCGCCCACCCGGATATTTTGGATGTTTTCCATCCTTGCGGCTACCTCCAACGAAGTAGTAAATGTCGCCATCTGCTGCCCTGTCCTATCCGTTCTAATCGACTTGACCTCTACCATCTCCTTTTTAATTCCTGCATGGCTACTGACTGCCTCTATTACTTCCTCTGCCTGTATAGACGGATCAAGGTCAAAGATATCGAACGCCTGTTCCCTTCTTCTGACCACTGCCTCGTAGTTCGCCATCTCCTTGGTTACTTTCTTTAGCTTCCCCGCATTGCCATTGCCTTTAGTGGTGACCACCACATCCCCGCTATTGGTTTTCCTGATCCTCCCTATTCCTATCGCTTCAACTTTTACCTTTTCCTTTAGGTCTTGGATGACCTGAGCGTAAGTTTTCTCCCCCGTCTTTATCCACACGCTTTCAGCGCCCCTACTTTCTTGGGTTACTTTTTCTACACCCATAGCCACTTCAATTTCCTTATTAAACGCAATGTGTTCCACAACTTTCCTCACACCCTCCGAGCATATAATCGTGATTTTTCCCACGTCCAATATTTTTTCCACCGCCTCCTCCAGTGCTCTATATACCTCCTTTTCCTCACCCTCGCTAATCTTGGTTATGAAGGTGAATTTCTTTTTCTCTCTCCCCCTAGTCGTTGAGCGCCTGATGCCTTCCTCTAGGTACTCCGTCTTCCACATCTCCGTTTCATCTAGAAGGTCACTTAAATCGGGTTTGAGTGTCAACTTCCTGTCCTTATCTGCCACGATTAAGACGTCTCCCTCATCGATCCACTTATTATTACTTCCATAGATCTTTAAGACCTTGGTGTACACTTCCTCTTCCCACGTCATGTCTTTTATTTTACAGTACTGTTCGTACCCGCCTCCCCTTCTAATATTATCGTTAATATATTCAATCTCCCTTAATTTCTTCCTTGCCTCATTTTCTTCCTCGCATTTCTTGCAAGCCGCTTTATTAATTTCCTTACTTAACAAGGTCAGGGTTTCCTTGATAATTTCTATGGCTCCCTCGTTTTCCCCCTTATTACCAAGAATTTCTAAAACTCCGTCCAGATTGTCCATACTTACCTCAATATTAGTTTTTCCAGCCTCCTTTTCCTTCGTGCCCTCCGGCGTCCCTTCCATAACCCTTTTTTCTCTTTCTATTTTTTTGTGTACCGTCTATGATTTTACCGATTACACCCTCATCCTCCGAGCTTCCAGGTGTTTCCTTCTCAAGCCTTTTGTATGTTTCTTTCCTATCCTCGTTTTCCCAACTGTCCATCCCAGCCAGCGAGTTGCTTTCCACGCTACAACTCCTACTAGTTGTTGTAGGAGGTGTCCTAGAGATCGTCTTGCCTTTAAATACCACTCCTTCTTCCACGTTTGTTTCCTTGCCTTCCTTGTCCTCTACATTCTCCTCCGTTCTTGGTTTTTGTTTTAGGGTTTCCATGATAGATCCCACGAGTTGGGTCGTTTTGAAGTCCGGCGAGGCAGTGCGTCCTTACTCCGCTAAGGCTGATTACTCTGGGAGGTCGCCAGGTATCCCAGAGGCACCGTTTCTGACTGCGTTTCGTGCAGCCATTCATCCATGGCCACGGTCGCTAACAACGAGGTTTACGGATTCTATTATCGAGGTTTACTCCTCCTTACAACATTCTTTTGTAAATGAAGCTGCAATTTAACAAAGTAAAATGAATCACTGTTTGTTTCGCAACGTAATTTAATATTGATTATCTAGAGTAATAAAAATGTTATTGATTTAGAAGTTGTATTGACTTTTAAATATTTACGCTACGACAACTACCGATACAAATCAAATCAATACTACAAATAATAGTACTATGATGCACCCTGGTATAACTAATGATATTGATCTTTATGATGCAGAGAATCGTTTGGATGGGTTAGATTATGTTAGTTTTTATACTCTATTAAATGTGCGGCAATCAGTGCGTAGCAATATGTGCAATCTTCACTTATAAAAATTAAATATTTGGTAATCAGGTTGAGAATTAGTATGGAAAGATTTAGTAAAAGATACAAAAAAGTGCATGACTTATGTGTAATCCACCTGCATCAATACATTTTTGAGTTCGCTTGTATACGTCAAAACGGTTATTCCTACAAAATTCTGTATTGACACGGAGAACTTAAAATTCTTCTTCAATCCTATCTTCTACGTCATATCCCTTACTCTAATCACCAAACTGGTCATTTCAAAAAGAACAAACTTGTAGTCTATGATGAGACGGAGCGCCGCCTTATTGAAAATATTGAATACTTTCAGTGGATTATTTTCATGTTCTCTTTTTTGAGAACTTCCAGATAATTTCCAGCATTTACCGTTTCATCGCAAAAATATGGGACGACAAGAGTACCCGCATAACAGCACATACTGTTATGTCAGGAACTCTTTTGTGATGGTAACAAGTGGGTTATCAGATGCTCAGTTCACTCTGTATGACGACTAATACATAATAATTTTACACATATTCAGTAAATTTCATATACACCTTCTTTATCAAACGACTTAAGCTGCGGTCAGATAATTCTAATTAAGATATACGACTTGCAGATTTGGTAGGTGCTTCGATGAACCCTTGGGCAACAACTTGCATATGTTCTTCAAAGTTTACTGTGATGATGCGACCAGGGGCGGGATTCTTATTGGTGATTTCGAGACGTAACGTGTCGATTCGCCCGGTTTCCGCATTCTCATGTAGAAAACGTATTCGTGATATCTCGCATGGAAGTGTCAATCGATTCGGGACATCCTAAGCTCTCGAAAATACTGTTAAAACGAAACATAACCTCAATTTTTAGTGGCATATAACCCCAAATTATCACCACATTATTCTGGGATATAACACTCCCCAGTAAACACAGATACGTCTGATTTTCATTTCTAAAACGTATCATCTGGACGTAAAGTACGTCTTATATATGTACGTTTTTGTATCGTGTACATATTATGTACGTACATAAGTGGTCATATAGGCACACAAAAGTACGTACTGAAGATGTATGATTTATGTCATCTGATAACTAAAATAAGACGTAATTATACATATTGAGTATGTATTTATGACGGACATTTAAATGTAAAATGTACGTCTTTGGTACGTATTTTTGTGTACCCTTAAACGTAATCGTACGTCTTGAAAAAGTTTCAAAAAACAATTTGAAGCTATTTAGGTTGTCTTATTTAGCAGTTTGACACCTTTTGGCAGATAATATACTCTACCCAAAAACAATTATTTTCAAATTCCATCAAAATGCTCAACATCAGAATGAGAATATACATTTAGTAACATTCTGATATTCAATAATTTGATGAATTCCGAAAATATTTGTTTTTGGGTAGAGTATATTATCTGCCAAAATTTAGCGAAGTACCAAGTTAGACCTAAATAGT
The DNA here is from genome assembly GCA_963921935.1 of Galeruca laticollis. NCBI lineage: Eukaryota > Metazoa > Arthropoda > Insecta > Coleoptera > Chrysomelidae > Galeruca > Galeruca laticollis. The sequence goes on along the minus strand of OY998183.1, from coordinate 15,724,884 downwards.
TAAACATTATTTTTTAAACTGTATCATAATGAAAAGGTTCACTTGTAATTAGAAAAGGGATAAAAATTATAGATTATATAAAAATACATATTTATTTTCTTAAAAAATATATACAAAGAAACACTTACGTATGAAAATTTAAAAAATATATATTTATAAAAAATAAAAGAATTAAAGAATAAACACGTATGAAAAATGTGAACTATCTGGCCAGATTTTCAAAATTTGATAATTTTTTAATGAAATTGACTGTCTCGACCCTTACTTCGTGGAATATGCTCATATTAGTGTTTTTAAATGAAACTCAAGGTCTCTAGTTAATTCCACAATATAATACAAGTTATTGAAAATTCTAAAAAATTGACAATTGTTTCGATAAATCAATATCATCGTCAGAATGACAGAAGTTGAATTTCATTTTATGCCTACCTGATGTTTAGTAGTTATATTTGGCTAGACCAAGAAGTAACCTAACTTGTGATTGGCTTAATATATGTTTATAGGAAAAAGAAGAAGATGTGATATTACAAATATTGAAGCTTAGATATTATTAGCCCTATGGTGATATCCTGGATATCATTTTTCCAATTAAGATCAGTATAACTGTGCAATGATATAGAAAACCAGGAAAACGATATCTGCTGATCTTTACAATTATCACTTAAGAAGACAGTTTATTAGTGGAGAATTCCCTAGATTTAACTGCTCATTGACAACTTCATATTGTGGGTTTCTTAAATGTCTTCTAATTTCCAGTTCTTCAAGGAAATCCAGTTCTTGTTTCTTTTCACAAATATGCAGTACTTCTAATTTTGTGTTAGGTGTCAATGAATGATTGGTGTCAAGTAGATGTTTTGCGTAGTGGGATTTATCTGGTTGTTTTAATCTGTATGCTCGTAAGTGCTCACTGTATCGTATTTCAAAATTCCTAAGGGTCTGACCCAAATAGACAGCATTACATTCTGGACATTTGAGTTTATATATACCTGACTTCTTTAATAGTGGTATTTTTGTTTTTACATTTAACAATTTTGTACTAACGTTACTTTCTGTTTTGAAAGAAATTGTTGTATTCGTTGCTGAAGATATTATCTTTGAAATATTATTAGAAATATTTCCTGCATATGTGATGGTTTTATAAGTTTTAATTTCATCAGCTTGTTTAGGATATATTAGTTGTAATGCCACTGTTTCCTCTTTTTTACTAATTAGCTTATTTATCATATCTAATGGATAACCGTTAGATGTTGCTATTTGTCTAATTGTATTAATCTCTCTATCAAAATTACATTTGTTCATAGGAACTGAAAAAGCTCTATGTATCATTGAATTATACGCTACTAGTCTGTGTGACACAGGGTGGTTAGAATTGAATGGAATTGTTACATCAGTTTGTGTTGGTTTTCGATAAATTGAATAATCAAGTACATTATTAACTCTTTGAATTTTTAAATCAAGGAAATTGATTGAGCTATTTTCTTCCATTTCTAATGTAAATTTAATTTTATTTTATTTATTTTAGCAAACACTTTTATGGACAATTTAGAAAGAAAGATCTTTGAAAGTAATATTTCGAAAAATATTTTATTTTGGTATAGATATGTAGATGACATATTAGCTTGTTTTATGGGTAGTGAACGACAATTAGATGTATTTTTCAACCACATCAATAATTTACACCCGAAAATTTACATTAGAAATTGAAGAAAATAGCTCAATCAATTTTCTTGATTTAAAAATTCAAAGAGTTAATAATGTACTTGATTATTCAATTTACCGAAAACCAACACAAACTGATGTAACAATTCCATTCAATTCTAACCACCCCGTGTCACACAGACTAGCAGCATATAATTCAATGATACATAGAGCTTTTTCAGTTCCTATGAACAAATGTAATTTTGATAGAGAGATTAATACAATTAGACAAATAGCAACATCTAACGGTTATCCATTAGATATGATAAATAAGCTAATTAGTAAAAAAGAGCAAAAAGTGGTATTACAACTAATATATCCTAAACAAGCTGATGAAATTAAAACTTATAAAACCATCACATATGCAGGAAATATTTCTAATAATATTTCAAAGATAATATCTTCAGCAACGAATACAACAATTTCTTTCAAAACAGAAAGTAACGTTAGTACAAAATTGTTGAATGTAAAAACATAAATAACACTATTAAAGAAGTCAGGTATATATAAACTCAAATGTCCAGAATGTAATGCTGTCTATTTGGGTCAGACCCTTAGGAATTTTGAAATACGATACAGTGAGCACTTACGAGCATACAGATTAAAACAACCAGATAAATCCCACTACGCAAAACATCTACTTGACACCAATCATTCATTGACACCTAACACAAAACTAGAAGTACTGCATATTTGTGAAAAGAAACAAGAACTGGATTTCCTTGAAGAACTGGAAATTAGAAGACATTTAAGAAACCCACAATATGAAGTTGTCAATGAGCAGTTAAATCTAGGGAATTCTCCACTAATAAACTGTCTTCTTAAGTTATAATTGTAAAGATCAGCAGATATAGTTTTCCTGGTTTTCTATATCATTGCACAGTTATACTGATCTTAATTGGAAAAATGATATCCAGGATATCACCATAGGGCTAATAATATCTAAGCTTCAATATTTGTAATATCACATCTTCTTCTTTTTTCTATAAACATATATTAAGCCAAACACAAGTTAGGTTACTTCTTGGTCTAGCCAAATATAACTACTAAACATCAGGTAGGCATAAAATGAAATTCAACTTCTGTCATTCTGACGATGATATTGATTTATCGAAACAATTGTCAATTTTTTAGAATTTTCAATAACTTGTATTATATTGTGGAATTAACTAGAGACCTTGAGTTTCATTTAAAAACACTAATTGATAATTTTTTGTAAATTTATAAAATAACATGAACTTGTTCATTTCTTCATATTTGAAAAAATAGAAATAAGAGTTATACCACTACATAAGCATTTTTCTTTCAATAAACAAACAAAGTAAAATGATTCTTAAAAGTTAAAATTAAAAAGTCTTACAGTTAACAAATATAAACATTAATTCCCATCACAGCCTTTCTTTTTTAGAGACTTTAATCGTTCACCAGACCTTCTTAACCACGCTGATATGTGTGACTCAATATCTCTTTCATTTCCCTTTTCGAGGTTTAATGCTCCATCTAAAATTTATTAAATACTAATTACTAAAACACCTTGAGACTAGTGAGACAACATTAAGAAAATTCGTGAGCAGATACAAGCATATATGATTAAATATGAGAAATGATCTAAAAAATACTACTAAAAGGTTCAAATAAAATAGGCGACAAAAAACAGCTTCACTCTTTTATTCCCTTAAGCACTGCTTAAATACTTTTTTCTACATAAACTGCAAACTTGTATACTGTCACATGAAGTCTAATATATTAAATAAGCTAAAACAAACTCACCAATTACAAGTTTGGCCACTCTCAGGCTATAAAAGCTAGATTTATCCCTTCTTCCCAACCAACTATATTTTGCAGCTAGACCATTAGTAATTCATCTACTCATCACTCTTCTGACAAAATCATAACCATCTCTTCCTCCTATTTGGGAAATTTCAGTGATCTACAAATATAATATATAATAAAATCATTATATTTTTCCCTGCGTTGATAAAAAATCGAATTTAACTATACTTGGATTATTGAATCTTTACCCGTGCGTCATAAATATCTGATAACATGCCACATAAGATGCCACTTAATAATTATGCCGGTTACGTTATTAGATATTAATGATGCACGGGTGAAGATCCAATAATCCAAGTATACATATAAAATACGGTATCCGCCAAAATAATCAGTACCGAAACAGAGAGTGCTCTGGAGTTGTTTATGTAATATGTATTTGTCATATTTGACTTAATTGTCATTAGTTGATATATTAAAAGTACGCTGCAGTTAAATTTGATTTAAGAATGGTTCTAACAACGGAAGAAAAAGTTTTTTTGGTAGAGCATTATTTTCGTTCATACGGAAAAGGTCGTAATGATGGTCCAAGCTTAGAACAGGTGTCAATAAAATATCAACAAAAATTTAATAAAGCAGCTCCTAGTAAAAGTGTGATGTTAGCTGTTGTTGAAAAATTTCGTCGCACTGGTAGTGTATTGTGTCAACGTAAGGGTTCTTCAGGTCGTCGAAAAACAGTATGCACTAACGAAAATGAAGGACGTGTTTTTAACCAAGTTGTGCAATCACCTCAAAGAAGTCTTGTAAGAACTGCATGTAAACTCAACATTAGTGAAAGGTCTTTACGTCGCATGTTCAAATCAATTGGTGGTTATCCATACCGTATTCAAGTTGGACAACGACTAAATGCTGCGGACAAACGTGCAAGAGAAATTTACTGTGGTCGCATGTTGAGTTTAATTTACGAAGATCCCGAATTTTTGAAAAACATATGGTTTTCAGACGAGAGTCACGTTCATCTCAGCGGCTATATTTATCGACAAACAACCAGATTCCTGGGATTTGAACGTCCTGATGTCATTGTAGAGGAACCACTCCACAGTGTTCGGGTTACCGTTTGGTGCGCGGTATCTGGTCATGGAATGATTGGTCCTTATTTCGTTGAAGATGATAATCAGAATCCACTTACTGTCAACCAAGAGCGTTATAGAGAGAAAATTATTATACTTTTTGTGAGAGATCTAAATAACTTTTGCCGTGCACGAAATCTACAGTTTCGCACACAATGGTTCCAACAAGATGGTGCAATGAGTCATACAGCTGTGCGCACCTTAGACTTACTCCGTCAGCATTTCGATAATAGAATAATTTCTCGGGGAACAGACTTCGAATATCCTTCTCATTCACCTGATCTGACGCCACTTGACGCATACATTTGGGGCATAATGAAGGACAAAATATTTCACTCGGAAAATCCGCCGGGGAATATTGCCGAACTACGGGAAAGAATACAAAATATTTTTCGGCAGTTACATCAACCACTTTTTATAAATATGTTTATTGACTTACAAAATCGACATGAAGCTTGTTTGCGTCGAAATGGTGAACATTTTGAACACTTACATTACAGAAATTAAAAATTCATTTTTATTTTTATTTTCGGTACTGTTTATTTTGGCGGATACTGTATTACAATAAAACATTATCATGTCAGCACCAAGAACTCTGATCAGATATTAAACACTCAATCAATAGCAAGAAATGCAGTTAAAATAATTTGGTTACTTATCGCTATTTGAATATAAGAATACAAATTAATGGTTTACTAAAGGGAACATTGTGCCATCTGCTAAAATTGTAATATGAAGGTTAAAAATGATCAGTGATATATCAGATTTCACAAGCAGTGTCAACACTGACAATAAACTAAATGTACTTTAAAAAATTTGAACGGCTATACTACTTTTGTGAAAACACTTACAGCATTTTTAAAGTTTTCAGCATCTTGCAAATATTCATTTAACTGTGTTGAATCTGTAACAATTTTGCAAGGTAGGGACAGTTTCTTAAAAATGTTATCTTCTGAACTAGTAAATTCCTGTACAGATGTTTTTTTCAAGCCTCTGATTTCTAACAATAAGTCACTAATCATATTTTTAATTGAATATTGCTGCCTCAGCACTTCTTTTATATAGTCATCTGAAAACAATTTGAATATATAAGCAAATTATGATTTAATTTAAAAAATAGGAAGTAAAAATATATATAATTTTGTTGAAAAACACGTGATACTGAACAGAACATATTACAAATATTTTACACTATTTAAGTGCACTTACTATTTTTTGTACACTGGTTACAAGTATTTTTTTCTGATGTAGCTGTTGATACGGGTGTGACACACAGAGTATTTTAAGTTCTTAGTCATCGACTGGAAGTCATTGAGGGTGTGTGAGGCAGGTCCGAACGAGGTAGACATAAAATGAAATGTAACTTCTGTCATTCTGACGATGATATTGATTTATCGAAACAATTGTCAATTTTTTAGAGTTTTCAATAACTTGTATTATATTGTGGAATTAACTAGAGACCTTGAGTTTCATTTAAAAACACTAATAATGAGGTAGTTCATCTTAAATAAATAAAGTATTAATTATTTCCCTCACCTCCCATCATACAAAAAGTTTGTGATAATGTCTAATAATAACAGTAATATAATGAAACCTTTTTTCGTATTTGAATGTTTTAAATTCCGATTAGGTTTTGGTGTTGTTCTTATAAAAGAACAACTGATGTTGCCTTCATCATCTGAGGATGATAATATACGTTTATTAGCTCTCATTGTGCGTTTGTTTATTTCTTCTCCATCAGTTCCTAGATCACTTGTCTCTTCAGGTTTTCAGCATTTTTCACGAGCTAGTGCATAATCATCTAAAAAAATTTTGTGTAAATATATATTCAAAATCAAAACTGAAAACAGTACCATAAGTATCATCTCTAAATGTTCTTATTCGGAAAGACGGCCAGCAGGTGTTAATGGGATCATGATTTTTAATTGCATTTGTGGTTTTATCAGCAGTAAATGGAAGCCACACACATTCATTTGTTCCTATGATTCATGTTGATGGTACTACTGCCACAGAACCCTCTGCTTCAAAAGCAAGTACAGTCCAAGTTTTTTGTTTCATTACCTTAAAATAGAGGTTCGGTTCTGACTTTCGTACTGTTAACACGTAGTTGTGTGCGTATAGAACGAAGTATTTAATTTAAAGTTTATTTACACTACTTTGAACTAAAAACCTGTTAAACGGTGTTGCAAAAATAGTGAACATATACATAAACTGCATATTTGTTAAGGATTGATTGCGATTATCTATCTATATCAATTCAATTTCTATCACATTGCAGTGATTCTCAAGTTGTGAATATACAAAAACGAACTTATAATACTTGTTTGGTGATTAAATATCGATAGCAATTAAGACCTGAAGAAAAAATTAAATACAAAATAGTGGAATTTAATTTGAATATAGAATCCCAAATGCAAAAAATTATGAGTCAACTAACTGTGCTTACAAAAAGTGTTACTGACCTGCATTCCATAATAAGTGAGCAAAACGATAAAATTGATGAGTGTACCAGAAAAATTGATGATCTTCAGAAAGACAACAGAAATATTCACAGAAAAGTCTCTGAATTCGAAACAAAATTTCAGACAATTAATGCAGATTTGTATCATGAATATAAGATGAGAGCAGAACGAGAGAAAAATGTTATCTTGCAAGGTATCCCTGAATGTAGTAACTATGAGGAAATTGTCACGGAGATTGTAATCACAGTAACAGCCCCAAAAGTTATTGGAATAATGAAAAAAATGAGACTGGAAAAGCTTAGAGATAACAAGCCGCGACTTATTAAAATTATATTTAAGTCTCATGAAGATGCTTTAGTTGTGCTGCGCAATAAATCCAAGTTGCCTGTAAATCAATATCCTCAAATAAAAATGAAAAATGACCTCACTCCGCAACAAATGCAAGAAAATGCTACAATTTTTAAAGAATTTACTTCTAGAAAGGCTGCTGGAGAATCAATTAGTATCAAATATATACATATATATATATATATATATATATATATATATATATATATATATATATATATATATATATATATATATATATATATATACAGGGTGTCCCGGGACTAATGAGAAAAAAGTCAGGAGCGTATAATCTGAGTCAAAATAATGTTAGTACTTCATATAAACTTTTTCTATTCAGGTCCTCGTTTTCGAGTTATAGGCCTCCAAAGTTTTAATTTAGAATTTGGTTTTTATTTTTATTTTTTGTACTAGTTATTTGATTTTCATAAAATTTACGGCAAAGCTATAATGTAAGTTTATGTTTATTTTGGTAAGGTAAACAGATTTACAGTAGTGCATTGAAGCCAGGGACGGACTACTCGCAATGGTTAGTGATCCAAAAAATTTGCAGGTATGGCACACCCTGTATTAAATTATCGAAATTCACTTCCCCACACATTAAGCTAACGAAAAGGTACTCTTGTTGAAATTCGATGAAATAAGCCGTTTGGCTAATATTTATAGTTTTATTAATGCACTACGTACAAATCTACCTAACTAACTTATTAATACGATGTCCAGAATTTACTCGCTTTTAATCAAAATTACGAACATAACATTATCAAACCATTAGGAAAACCTCAAAAAACACAAGTTATAAAACATTAGACTAAAACTAATTCCTAAACAACAACAAAAACTAACGTTATTCTAATAAATGTTCAATATGAGCTCCTCCCACTTCCACGCACATTCTAAGTCTACGAAGGTTGTTTCTTTGCACTTGAAAGAGCAATTTCACACTATTTCTAATAACATTGCAGTGTAACACAATTCTGTCTATTAAATCTTGCCTTGTTTGCACAGGTGTTGCGTATACCTTACTTTTGAGATAACCCTAGAGAAAGAAATCCATAGGATTAACGTCTCCTGATCGCGGTGGCCATTGAAAAGGGCCTCCACGACCAATCCATCTATTAGGAAGCCTTGTGTGTAAATGCTGTCGTACATCTAAACTGAAATGAGGAGGGGCCCCATCATGCATGAACCATGAATTCCTACGAGTTTGTAGTAGCACATCATCAAACAGGTTCCATAACTCATTTTGCAAAAAACTCCAAATATCTCTGACCGGTCAAAGTACCGTCAATAAAGTATGGCTGTATCAAATTATTGCCAACTATTCCTGCCAAACATTAACCATGAATCTATGCTGGATCCTAGTTTGGATAATTTCATGTGGATTCACATCATCCCATAAATGCATATTATGAGAATTTATGATTCCATCTCTGGTGAAACCCGGTTCGTTCGTAAAGAGAACGTTACTAATGAATATGTTGTCTGCTTGTTGTTGTCGCAGAAACCACTGGCTATACTCAAGTCGAGCAGGATAATCAGCCACTGTCATACGGTGTACTTTTTTCATGTGAAAAGGATATAACAGCTGTTCTTCTAGGACGCGATGAACAACTGATTTCGAGACGTTATGTTCTCTTGATAATTTTCTAAAACTCGATGGTTCATTATCAACTGCATTTAACAAGTCTTGTTCAACTGCCACAGTACGTATGCTTCGTACTGGACCTTCTCCAGCTTTTTCTGGCGAAAATCTTCATAAAATTTAAAATTTTGTTTTGTATACATGGAAAATTACATTTACTTATTCATACCTGTTTCTCGTAACCTGAGATCAATACGCCCAAACATTCGTCTGTGTGGCAATGCTCTGTTTGCAAAATGTTCTTCATAAAGCCTTTTGGCCTCTAAACAGTTTCGAGAAGCCAGTCCATACATTAGATATTTATCTGCGTACTCAATATAAGCGAATTCTGCTATTGTAACTGTTAAATTAAGGACTTATGAATTATTGACAAGTACTGGCTACGAACTATTCTACACAACGTTTGACAACTAATCCTATGGTAACTTGATAAACGGTAAAAACACTTACAAAAAGTTTTTACCAACTTTCCAATTAATAAGTCGTTAATGTCTTTCATCTTCTGCTATCGTTAAATTATTTTTTATAGTACTCTAGGTAAATTTTGGACCTCTATTAAAAGTTACTTTTACCTCGCTGTGTACTTATAAAAATGGTGAATGCGTAAACTGGTACGTAGTACATTAATAAAACTGTAAATATTAGCCAAACGGCTTATTTTATCGAATTCCAACAAGAGTACCTTTTCGTTAGCCTAATGTATGGGGAAGTGAATTTCGATAATTTCATACAGGGTGTGCCATACCTGCAAAATTTTTGGATCACTAACCATAGCGAGTAGTCCGTCCCTGGCTTCAATGCACTACTGTAAATCTGTTTACCTTACCAAAATAAACATACACATACATTATAGCTTTGCCGTAAATTTTATAAAGATCAAATAACTAGTATAAAAAATACAAATAAAAACCAAATTCAAAATTAAAACTTTGGAGGCCTATAACTCGAAAACGAGGGCCTGCATAGTAAAAGTTTATATGAAGTACTAACATTATTTTAGCTCAGATTTTATATATATATATATATATATATATATATATATATATATATATATATGTATATATGTATATATATTCAACCACGAATCGTTCCAGTATCCGAACAACGACAAAATACATCTGATAGACCCAAAAGTGAAAGAGATCGCGGTAGCAATTCATCTCCCGAACAGAATATCCCAAAGCACAGTATACTAAATTCTACGCACCAAAAAAACTATTAAGAGTTTTGTTTTGGAATTGTCATGGCTTCGCTAATCTGCAAAATTTTATTGAGGATTCTGCGAATTCGAATTTCGATGTTATTTGCATGAGTGAAACGTGGTTGATTACAAAAAAATGTGCGTAGTGCAGGTTTTTTGACTGAATACGAGGCTGTCTCATTTGGTGCTCTTAAGAATAAGGCAGTTGGGCGTGCCAGTGGCGGACTATGTGTTTTTTATAGGAAGTATTTAAATATAACTATTTTAGATAGAACACCGTGGTGGCTGATTTGTTTGTTTTGTTTTCATATTTATAAATTTATTGTGTGTAGCGTATATTTTAATCCCTCCTTGGATCTTGGGCACATTCTTGATATCTTCCAGGATGTCCTTGATGACATCAGCAATAGTCATAACGATGTAATGATCATTATTGGAGGTGACTTCAATTGCCGCGTTTCAAATGCTGGCATCACACCATGAGAAATCTTGGAAAATACAAACTTATACGAGGAGAGGTTGAGTTATGATTCGGAATTCAATACTAGAGGTCGAAAACTTATTGATTTTATGTATAATAATTCATTTACACTTCTGAATGGAAGAACTGTGGAAGACAGACCAGCTGTGTTCACATATGTAAGTAAAATGGGAAGTAGTGTGGTGGACTTGTTGTGGGTAAGTAATTTACATCTATCTGACATACAACAGTTTTGTGTAGAGTTTAACGATTATTTGTCTGATCATTTCCCAATCCAAGTAACTCTTACTCATTATCGCTTTAGTAAAAACACTGAAAAACATAGTAGTTCTTTCAGCAAATTTCTTGTTTGGAATGAGCAACAAAAAGAAAATTATAAACTTTCCATGAGCCTATCGAACCAAGCTTATTTTATTCCTGATGTGCAGTTGTCATATAATAATTTTTGTTCTGCTATTTTTAAATGCGCGGAAAGTCTCAATATGTTCAGACTCACAGACACCAGTGTGAAATCAAATTACTATGTTAAAAGTAAACCTTGGTTTGATAATGAGTGTGTGGATGCAAAAAAGCTTTTAAACGCTTCATTTAAATTATTTAAAAAATATCCCTCTGATGTTTCTCAAAAGCTGAACTACACTGAAGATAAGAAAAATTATAGAAAACTAACAAGGACAAAGAAAAAAGCATATAAGATGCCTTTATATCCCGTTTAACAAGCTCACGTAATCCTAAAGACTTTTGGTCAGCAATTAAACAATTCCAAAATCACTCAAATCGAAATCTACTATCCGTGGAAATTTGGGAAAACTTTCATGATGGTATTTATTCGCAGAGAGTGTATGTTGACGTTCAATTCACAGACGTGAATCATCCTTTCCTTGATTCCGTAATAACATCCGAAGAAATATACCATGTTCTTAACAAGTGCAAATCTAGGAAAGCACCGGGAAATGATTTAATTTCCTATGAGTTCTTAAAAAATGTTTCTCACAATTGGATACTTTACCTAAATGTTTTATTTAACAATATTTTTCAAACAGCTCTCATGCCTTTGCAATGGACTGAAATACTACTTACAATGGTACATAAGGGTGGACTAGCGTGTGAACTATCGAACTATATGTGTATATATACATATACATATACAATTTTTGACGGCTCGAAACCAAACTCTCTACAAAAATTTGTTCTGCCAAAATCTTGGAAGAGTTCGTTAACGGGCCAAATCGGCCCCGTAGAAACAAAATGGCTGCCTGTCAAAATTGAAAAAAAATCGTATTTCTTTGTTCCTGATCTGACAGTGAGATTTTTTTTAGAACTTAACACGTTATACAACTTTTGTATGAATCACTTTTTTCTAAAACGTACATGAAAACATTTATTTAAGAAAATTTAGATTTTTTTGGTTTTGTTTTAAATCTAATCCAAAAACTTTACTGAAATAAGCCGTCCAATTGGTCTTGTGCCATTGGGATTTTTTTAAATAACGTTAACTAACTTTTCCCGCACCCATCCGCAAATCGTTAGTCTGACAAAAAAGATTTTGACATTTCGTTAAATTTTTGTAATTGATAACTCATTTCCTATGTAGCCACATATATATTGAGAACTTTCCAAAAAGGTATATATATGGTTAATAAAATATTAACAAACATTTTCGGATTCACTTTTGAATAGTAGGAAATTTATTGGAACGGAAAATAACAAACGCAAATGAAGACTTTAAATAGTATATTATGCGTAAAGATAGTACCTAGGGTGATTCATAACTATTGAGACATAGGCTAAGGGTAGATTGGTTGGACCAAAATATGGCGATAGGACCAAATATACCTTAATAAAATCTAGCTGTGGAAAAAGATAAAGGGTGTTAAAGTTGATTTTTTTTCGTTCTTTTGCGAATAATTTCCCTGTCTATTTATCGATTGTTATCAAAATTGGCACAGGGGTATAATTTTATAGAGGAAATATTACTTTATGTACTATTTGACATTTTGTTTTAGGTGGAGCCTCGTGAAGGATTTCTGATGATGAAATTGACTGGTAACTTTTTTTGACGAAACGTTTTAGTGATTGTTATTAGAAAAATGACATAAACATGATTTCTACGCAATATTGGTACTGTTGTTTAAAGACGATATTCTCATTCGTTTTTGAGAAAAACGCAATTGAACAGTTCAAAGTATCGGAAGGGAATTTCAAATATTATTTCATTCATGAAAAGTGTGATTTGGACTGTCAGAAAATTGTTGCTGGTAAATGACATTTCTTGTCAGTGAATAATTTTTTCTGCGAGTTTATAGTTAATTGTTGCATTTTTTAAAGCTATCATATACTTTTTCGATTGAAATGCCTCGTCACAATCATTTCACGAATCAAAAAATGCGGGATATGATTTGTGTATACGCACAAGAACATTTTTGCGGTCGCTCTGCAGCCAGAAGGTATGAATTGTTGTAACCATGCAGAAGGCAACCAAATCACAAAATTTTTTCGAATCTATTTCCGTTTGGGTGAAACCCGGTCATTTCACAATAAAAACCAAGGTGGTCACAAATTTCACCTAATCGAGAAGATGAAATTTTGGTTCGAACAGATGAAAATCCTACAGTAAGTTCACGTCATTTGTCATCAGCAACAGGAGTAAGTCAGTCGTCTATTATTAGAATTCTAAAAAAAGAGAAGTTCCACCCTTATCACTTCACTCGGTTATAGTTGTGTCAACTTATTCTCATCAAGCCTAATGATGACCGAAATTTTATTAATTATATTATGTTCACCGATAAAGCGACTTTTACCAGACGAGATGTATTTAATTGGCGAGACAGCCATTATTGGGAAGAAAAAAATCCGCATGCTCTGAAAGAAAAACAGTTCCAGCATGAGTTTTAATTGAATATGTGATGTGGCATTATAGGCGGCCAACTACTCATTTATTTTTTATGCAAAATACTTTTAGTGATATTTTGGATAATCTGTCACTAGCTGTAAGAAATTAAATGTGGTTTATGCAGGATGGAGTTCCACCTCATTTTCCTTAGTTGTTAGAAATCATCTAAATGACATATTTCCTCAACGATGGATTGGCAGAGGAAGTGATTTTGAATGGGCACCAAGACGTCGTGAGTATAACCCGCTTGATTTTTATGTTTGGGGACATATGAAGTCCCTAGTTTATGCCAATGAAATTAACTCGAGAAACGAACTCTGGAGCAAAATACAAAATGCGGCTAACTTTTTAAGGGGACAGAATAATATGTTCTTTGAAGTTCGAACGTCCTTTATTAAAAGAATTAGAAAAGGCATAGGAGTCGGAGGAGGCCACGTAGAACATTTAATTTGAGTTTGCCCTTTTTATGTTACATTGTTTTAAATTATGCTTCATCGTCGAAATAGAAGCCTTAAGTTACAAGTTTTTTTATTGTCCGTTACTTGAAATCCCCTTCCGATACTCTGAACTGTTCTATTGCGTTTTTCTCGAAAATGAATTAGAATATCGTCTTTGAACAAGAGTACCAATTTTACGTAGAAATTATGTTTATGTCATATTTCCTAATAAAAATACCTAAAAAGTTTCGTCAAAAAAAGTTACCAGTCAATTTCATTATCAGAAATCCTTAACGAGGCTCCACCTGTTAAAAAATGTCAAATAATATTGCCTGTTTAAAATTACGTCTCTGTGCCGATTTTGATAACAATCGATAAATATACAGTGTAATTATTAGCAAAAAACCATTTTTTTTTATTTAACGCCCCTTATCTTTTTCCACGGCAATATTTTATTGAGGTATATTTGGTCCTAACGCCCTATTTTGGTCCAAACAATCTACCCTTAGAATATGCCCCAATAGTTATGAATCACCCCGCATAAATAATTAGTTGGAACTGCATTCAAAACAGTAATAATAATAATAATGGATGCTCAAATGCAGAACATGACGATTATATCACAAAAGAACATAAGAAAATAGAATTTTATATTTACAATTGTTTCATTTAATTGGATCGATAGCGGTTAATTGTTTCTATTGTTATACAAGTTCACTACTAAACTTATTATAGCTGCTATTATTCAACTGAGGCGGGAACTTTTAAAATATAAGAGAACATACTTTAAATTTGCTGAATTTTGTAAGTGATCATTTCAAAAATGATTTTTCTATGAATATTCAACAATATTTATAGGGTAGGGTGGGCCTCTATGAGACATGGGCCACCATGAGACAATTTAATATTTCCGTTTAGATATAGTGTTGACCTCTGTTGGTCGAGGTTATAAGTTAACACTACGTGCCGGTTTACCAATATAATTTTCTATTACCGTACGTTGTTAGTCTTAGTAGAGTTATGACCACCAGTGGGTGTGTATCTCATCGAAATTTTTAAGACGTGCTTTTTCGTTCCTTCGTCAAGAGAAGAATAAAACTAGTAAAGGTACATTTTCTATACCATTTTTTAGAACAGTTAATAAGCATTCTTTCGCTCGTCATAAATGTATGAAATGACAAAAAAAAATTATGTATGTACATCTACTAACCACGTGCACATGGGCCACCATGAGACACAATTTCAGAGCCACCTTAAGACACTGTCTCATGGTAGCCCACATAAGGAACTGGCTGTATCAGGTAAAAGGAAAAGCCAGAAAGGTTTGTTTTCAGGAGAATGTATGAGGAGAGCTGTTCGACAAGTATTGATAGGGGAAGGTGGCGTAAAACTGTCTCTACGTAAAGCTGCAGAAGAGAACGGTTTATCCTTTCAGACGTTGCAGAAATATGTTAAAAAAGTAAAAGGAAAGACAGACCCTAACATGCAAATATCCATGAAAAGCCAATATAAACATAGATTAATTTTTACATATAATGGAGAAAGAGCGCTTGTGGATTATGTAATCATATGCTCTAAAATGTGTTATAGACAAACAACAAAAGATACTCGAGAATTGGCGTATGAAATGGCAAAAATTAACCAAAAGAAAATTCCGTTAAGCTGGGAAACAAATAAATTGGCTGGCATTGACTGGTTACAAGGATTTCTAGAAAGACATAGCAAACCGTTAAGTATTATTCGGCAGCCTGAAGGGTGCAGTCTTTCCAGAGCTTCGTCATTTAATGAGCATAACGTTAAGTTCTTCTTTGATAATCTTAAAAAGTACATATGATCGCTCCGAAGCATTTTCTGATGGCACTTGCATCTACAACTTGGACGAAACGGGCACAACGACCGTTCAGAAACCGAAGAAAGTATTATCGGCAAAAGGAGTCAAACAAGTCAGTCAATGTACCAGTGGTGAACGTGGAGTATTCATTAATACGTGTTGTATAATAAGTGCCAGTGGAAATACTTTACCACCTGCCATGGTGTTTCCACGAAAAAAATTTAAAAGCCATATGTTAAATGGAGCCCCATCAGGTACATTATGTCTCGCAACTTCATCAGGTTGGATGAGTGGAGAAATCTTTCCATCTGTAATGAAACACTTCGTAAAATATAGTGGATCCTCCAAAAAGACCCATACTATCTTAATATTCGATAATCATGAAAACCACCTTACCATAGAAACACTTAACATTGCTAAAGATGATGGAGTTACAATTATTACACTACCTCCACACTGTAGTCACAAGCTACAGCCGTTAGATATATCAATATTTGCTCCGTTAAAGGCATATTATAATTCTGCAGTTGATTCCTGGCTTCTACATAATCCCGGCACACCGTTATCTATTTATGAAGTTGCTGGTTGTGTTGGTGTGGCATTTGAACGATCCATGACTCCATTAAATATTAAGGCAGGTTTCAAGAAAACCGGAATTTTTCCTTTTGATCGGGAAATATTCACCACTGATGATTTTTTAAGTAGTTCAGTGACATCGAGATTTATAAAATGATTCAGCTTTGTACACTGCTGATGAGCAAACTGCGTCAACGACTACGGATGTCCTACCTGTCATTGAAGATTTTACTGAAGAAATACCATCAACTTCTGTGGAAACCTCCCATTTTATACAAATTCCATCTACTTCCTTAACCCATCAAGGACTGGTGTTGCCACACGGCAACAGAAATTAACAGTTTTCTGTTGCTTAAAATTCATCAGATTTTTCATTTAAAACATAGATGGCGGTATACACGGCAATAGTTTGTTGCAGTGTCAGTTGACAGAACCGTGTGTAGTGTTTGCCTGTTCACTCCAGTGATATAAAAACACGATTTTGTTAGGGAATATCAAGAAGACTTCTCCAAAATGGATATCAAGTTTACATAAGTATAAATAAAAATTAATTGTTACAGCTTTCGAAAATAAATTCGTTACAACAGCTTTGGGAATATATTATCAACGTAGAGGCGGCAGAATAACGGGAGTTTGCAAAAACCTTTGATATCGTGAAGCTTTGGAACTCGATGTTGCCATGTGGCAACACGAGTCCTTTTTGTGGACTACCTTTCTACATTTTGCTTTTTTTTTGTAGCGGTGGGCTCTTCAGATTGCGTATAATGATGATTTAGATGTCGACCAAATTTATATTGAGCCTCCGAATGAGGGTGCGATGACAGATGAGGATTCCGGTGAGGAAGATGAAGGCGGACTCGTTGATAATTTATCTCGGAATCAATTGAATGCTCCAGCTCAACTTGTTTTACATGATGAAGATGATGCATTAGTTGAACCAGATACGGAACATGTAGAAAAAGTTACTTATGAGGACATTGAATGGATCAAAGGCGATCTGGTAGAAAGTTCAGAAAATTATTTTCGTTCGGATTATGGAAGTTTTAAAACTCTAACCCCAACAGAAATGTTCGAGTTATTCATAGACCAAGACGTACTTTCTTTACTGGTAGAAGAATCAAACAAGTACGCACAATTTAAAAACTTGCCATGTCCTCAAATTACTTTGAATGAAATGAAATGTTTTATTGCTATTCTGATTTTATCGGGATATTGTCAATTACCTGGAAAAAAACATTACTGGAGTACTGATGCAGATCTTGGTAACCAACTAGTGAAGGATTCAATGAGGAGAGACCGATTTTTAACAATTTGGCGGTATCTACACTGCGCAGATAATAATGCACTAGATCCAAATGACAAATTCTATAAACTGCGACCTCTAAGTGATCTACTACGGCAAAAATTTCTGAATTATTTTGTTCCAGAAGAAGATTTGAATTACGATGAGTGTATGGTCAAATACTTTGGAAAGCACTCATGCAAGCAATTCATCCGAGGCAAACCAATCAGATTTGGATACAAGATATGGTCGCTGAACAACAAATACGGATATCTTGTGAATTTTTCCTTCTATCAAGGCAAAGATAGGCGCGTGAACACAGAATACCAAACTGTGTTTGGAAAATCTACTGCTCCATTGCTGATGCTTTTGGATGAGTTACCAGAAGAAAAGAAAAAACATCGATACAACCTATTCATAGACAATTTATTTACAAGCTTTCACCTTCTTAGTCATCTTAAATCAAGAGGTTTCTCATCCACAGGAACCATTCGCGATAACCGAATCCCTAAAAATTGCCCGTTACTATCCAAAAAGGATATGAGTAAGAAACAACGTGGTGACTTCGATTCTTGTTTGGATAGAACCAACGGAATTTTACTAACGCGTTGGACTGACAATAATGTAGTTTCAGCAGCTTCGACCAAATATGGGGTAGCCCCACTTGCTAGTGTCCAACGATATTCAGCGAAGGAGAAAAAAATTGTTCAAGTAAAAAGACCGAACTTGATTTCCAAATATAATGCATCTATGGGTGGCACGGATCTGATGGATGAAAATATTGCACGCTATAGGATTCGTCTGCGTGGAAAAAAATGGTGGTGGTGTCTTTTCACATGGCTACTTGATGCCGCAATTCAAAATGCCTGGGTCCTGTACAAACAGTCTGGTAACAAAATAACTCAACTAGACTTTCGTCGAGAAATTGTCAAAACGTACCTCAACAAGTACAAGAATCCACCGAAAGGAAAATGTAGACCATCTGCTAGTAAATCGAGCAGATCTTTCAGCCGTGTTGGCGATGATGTGCGATATGATAATATAGGGCACCTCCTCACACCAGTAGAAAAAAAAATAAGATGCAATGGCGACAATTGCAAATCTATTATGCGCACAAAATGCATCAAATGTAATGTAGGAGTTTGTTTGTCGTGCAATGTTGAATACCATACACGAATGTAGTTTTTTTTTCAATCAATAAAATTTTTTTTTCAATGAAACATGGGCAGTGTAAGTTACTCGCGTTGCCATATGGCAACACTAATTTTTGAAGAAAGTAAGAAAAATTTCACTATATTTCTTCAAGCAAATCTATTTGTTTCGTTCTGAAAATACAGTTTGAAAATATACTATTGCAAAATTCTAAACTCAATTAAATCCGTCCTTGATGGGTTAAATACACCACAGGTTACAGATAATCCAGCTGAAGATAAACCTGCTACAGCAGTTTTTGTTAGTCCCCAAATATTCAAAGGCTACCCGAAGGCAGGCCAAAGAAAATTACAAAAGAGCAAGCGTGAAAGAGCTAAAAGTTGTATACCCACAGACACACTTGAAAAGGAGAAAATTGAACAGAGAGAAATGAAAAAAAAAGCAAAAGAACAGAAGAAAAGAAAGGAAGCTTGCAAAAAAAACGTATTTGCGAAGAAACGAAAACAGATGACTAAGAACATATCTTCCGATGAAGATGATACCGAAGTTGAAAGTGAGATACCTTTCCAAGACGATTCTGATGAGGACGGGTGGATTCCTGAAGTCGAACCGTCAAGCTTTGAAGAACTTGATAAGGATCCTGTGCCCAATGATTTTGTTTTGGTACAATTCAAGGCAAAAAATGATGTATTCTTTGTAGGAAAAGTAGTCGAACTAGAATCAGTATCTAGTGATGTCAAAATCAATTTCCTAAGAAAAGCCTCGAAGATTGAAGGGCATTTCATATTTCCAACTGTCCCAGACATTGCCACCTTTCCAGTCATTGATGTGAAAATGATATTACCCAAACCAACTCTTTTAGGAAATACAAAGCGATTGAAATCGTATTATAAGTTTGAAATCCATTTTAATCAACTGAACATGCGTTAATTTTTATTATTAATATAAGATAAAGATTAATCCTTTTTGAGTGTTTTATAAATATTTCCTTATTTCAAATGTTGTGATGATACTAATAATGGTTTCTTGTGTGTTTAATAAATATTTTAATACACTTTTTAGTTTTTTTCTTCCCATTTTGTCCTGTCTCATAGTGGCCCAAGTAAAGAGCCACTATGAGACGGGCACTGAAAAAATGAATGTCACATAACTTTAAAATCTAGTCGAATATAAATAGTTTATATCCATTTTTTACATTAATGTAATATAACTTATGCACCGACGACATATATGTGTCGCATTTACAATAAATTAACCGACAATTTAAACCAGACTTTTTCCGTCTCATGGTAGCCCACTCTCCCCTATTATACATATATTTTCTATTGGTTAATGTGAGTTTACTCAGTTACACGAGTTTTTGATTCATTACTCGGAATCAAATTAATATATTTTATCCAATATCAAACTTCAAATAGTTAATTTTATCACCCTGTTTTTTTTTGAACCTCTGATATTGTGTCTTTACAATCCTTTGAAATCTATTACTTTGAAATTTCAACACCAGGCCCCGTATACTATAATGAAATGGTTTGTTTGGAAAATTTGTCAATATTAATAACCACTTTTTCATTTCCTGATAGTTATTATGACCTCTGTTTGTTAAATTTACTTCATTTAAATACCAAGAAAATGTACTACGTAAAGTAGCAAAAACTGATTAATTGATGTTAAATTATGATTCCCCGGAAGCATGGTCATAATTAATAACAAAATAATTGATATCATTTGTCAATAAAAATTATTACAGAAAACGTGGATGTGTAGAAAAATTACAGCGCAGTAAAAATTGAATCAACTGTTTTAACAATGAAAATCTGTAATAGTATTTTATGCAACGATCATGTAATGAGAGCCATTAATACACGAGCATGTTGTAAGACACGAAACGAGCCGCTGGCGAGTTTCGTATATAACATGCGAGTGTATTAATGGCCATTACATGAAAGTTGCATAAATTATTTTTTCTACTCCACTTAATAAGTATAGTTTATTTAATAATTACCAACAAACCATGAAGGGAAATTCAACAAATAAATTTAAAACTTTTGATCATAATAATTCTTTAATCTGCTTTGTTTATATATACCTAAATTTTTTATTGTACCATTTTTAAAATTCATTCGGGGGGTTGATCTAAAAAAATGGTAGGATATGGGTGGGGATCGAACCCTTACCAAACACATATATAACTTTCATAACCTACCGTTTACAATGCTGGGCTACGGCTTCTTGCGAAAATAATTATAAACCTTGCATTTATAATTTAAAACGACTTTACTATTTAAAATTTCTTTATGCGAATTTTAATTCTTTCATTTGATTTAATTAAGTACATACTTTTGCAAAAATGAATACATTTTTATATGATTCGTCCAAAAACCTCCCAATTTCATCTGGTAAAAACATTTTCATTTCATAGCAATACATCCTTAGGATTTACGTTTCATTGCAGCATGCAAGATGGGATATTTTGATATGTCAACATTATTTTTTAT
The DNA here is from genome assembly GCA_963921935.1 of Galeruca laticollis. NCBI lineage: Eukaryota > Metazoa > Arthropoda > Insecta > Coleoptera > Chrysomelidae > Galeruca > Galeruca laticollis. Next base: position 15,703,477 of record OY998183.1, on the reverse strand, counting down.
GTTTAAAAGATTTGGTAAATCAACAATGTGTCCATACGGATTATTGTTTCATTTTGTTTTGTAATTCTTCAAAATAAACTGTTAATTAATTTTAGATATTGATACATTGGAAAATATAAATTGACAGTTGTCAAATTAAGTCTTACTTTACTAAAAATCAACTTTGTTCTATTGGCTTACAAATCTGTATCGTAATGGAAATATGTATCATAATGAACTTCATTATGATACAGATTTTATTCTATTATGCAACGAGCATATAATGTAGCTATTATTACAAGAGCATGTTGTAGGATAGTCGCTTTCGGCTCGTTTCGTATTTAATAAGTCAATGTATTAATGGTCATTACATGAAACTTGCATACACTATTTCTTCTACTTCTCCCAATAATAGACATATTTATTTTAAGAATATTACCTTATCGTAAGTAACTAGGAATATGTATTTAACAATGAAATATCACAAAATATATCAGTTACTTCATGGCTGTTCTCTATGATTAATAATTATATTTTGTATAGTAAAATTATTAAAATTCAATTGGGCAATTTCAAACTTATGTGTGGATTCCATTATTGATGATGAAAATGATGGAACAATATTTATTGAATTTATTGTTTAGTTGTATTCTATGGAATTTAAAATTTTATTGGCAACGTTCACTTTATTTATAATTAATTCATCAATATTGCTTTCGGCTACTGAAGTAGATTCTCATCCAACGCGGCATTTTAGAGAAGTAGTATCATTACCAGTATCAACTAATATTGTCGCAGCAGTATCCGGTACAGGTTGGCAAATTAATTGTGGAAGTTGATGAGAGAGAAAGCCTTACAACGTTGTAAACGCAGTTACCAGGAAAAGCAGGTGACGTACATTCCGCATGCAAAGTTTTAAAGGTTGTGAGCCTGCTAATACGTACGAGGGTAACACAGCATTTTGAATTTGAGCTTAAAAATAATAAATTGTGGCACATCTATAATGCTATATAAAATCGAGTTTACAAAACAAAATAACATTAATGTGTTCTTTATTATCAATTAAATGAATGAAGAAATAAGAAGCATTAGATATTTCTATGAAAATTGGGTTTTTTTAGTACAGGTATAATTATTTATTGCTTCAAAAACCATACGGGTAATTCTATAATTACCCTTCATCATTTTATGTGATATAAATAATAAATAGATTCCAAGAGACATAAACTTTTACCTTTACGCCAAATGAATGTCTTTTGAGTGGTCCCTCCATAATATTCGTCATTCAGGTTTATTTGTATATAAATTGGAAATCAAGTAGATCTTATAGATAAAGCGTACAATATGATAAGGATTGTTAAACGACTTTCTAAATTTAACAATGGCCAACAATTTTTCCTATCTGTTCGTAGTAATAGTTAATGACATACCTACCTGTTAAGCTTTCTAAAATTGTTTTTCTTTATAATATATAGTAGACAATAATTTAAAAATTCGTGTTTATACATAAAATTTGAAAAACGAATTGGAGAAATCGCCTTTAGAGATGGTCTAATAAGTATACCAATAATATAAATAAAATATTAAAGCTTTTTGTGGTATATATTTCTACTTTCATATGTACATTTTTGGGTTTCTTGCAAATATTTACTATGCAATTAGAACATGCCTTTACAGTTTTCACAGAGTTAGGACTGGCAAAACAAAAAAATCTTTGTCCTGGATGCCATCAATTATTGTTTATTAAAAACTATGTACAGATGTGCTACAAATATTATATTACTCTAGTGGAATTCGTCTCTAATATCTACAATTTTATAACTCATTTGTTGCGTTCAATGCATTCAGTCATACCAAATACAAACAAACATTATAATAAAAAATATGTTTCAGATGTACATGGATCATCAACAGTAAAATACAAATGATTCTTGAAAATCACTTTCTATATCAACTTCATCATCCTCACTTCCTCATCTTCAATCTTTTTAACATGGTCACATCTAACTTTCCAATTATTTGCAGAAAACGGGTCAAAACATTCACTACAGAATTCTTCAACCTTTGTAAAATTGAAGGTAACATTTTGTTTGGCCACATATTCTTCAAGTGCCGCCCAAACACTCGATCGGATATAAGTCCGGGTGATAAAGGGCCTTAAAACTTGCAATCCTGTCGAATAAATAATTCATCAATTTTATAAGTTATATATTGCGGTTTGTACGTTTTTACAACGTTGTATAGATCTGGTTTTAACATTTGTTCACTGTAATATATGTTTCTTTCAGAAAACCAGTTTTTTAATTGTTGTTGTGCTCTCCAGTTACCACAGAAAGAAGGGACTTACAGTTTAACGACGGATCCGAATGTCTATGTTGAGAGGCTGTACTAGGCAGAATACTGTCGGTGGTTTGCCATTGCCTTCCGACAGGTGGCTCTCCGAATGTTTAATTATGATGTTGACTAGGCCCGGGTTTGATCCCGGGGCCTATTGGTTAGCAGACAGAGCCCCATTCCACTAGACTACGGAGGCCACTCAGTCCAAGCAGTCGTAGGTAATTTTTCATTTAGAACATTGTGTTATGGGGCGTTATCGATTACCACAACAGCGTTGTTTGGGTAGGTTTGGAATAAGTATTCCTTGTACCCACTTCTCATAATTTTCGTACGCCATTCCATTATGATAATCTTCTGTTTCTGAATGGGAGTTCCACATAATACCAGCATTAGGTAGAAAACCATTTTCACTTCCTGCACACAATGATGAGCCTTTTGAGACAGTTTTTTCTTAATCCTTCGTTACTCTTGTCGCTCCATCCTTTAAGGTGCGTGTGACATGAATGAATGTATGTTTCATCCATATAAATGATACGTTTGTTCTTTTCTCTGCACTTTTTTATGTTTCTTGAATATAGTAGGCGTAAATGTCTGATTTCGTGACGTTCCATTAACAAACTTCTGTTGTTTTTCATGTTGGTCCAACGAAAACCGAAAGAATGTATTTGTTTTCGCAGAGATTCGTGAAGCCATAACTATCTGCAAAGGTTTGGTGTACATTTCTTAACGTGGATACTTTTTTCCCGAATATGTTATAATTTATTATGCACCTTCTAAGCACAGTTTTGTTGAATTGATCCATACGAATACTGGACGTTCTTTGTTTTTTAGTAGGCACATCAGTGTCAGCATTACTTTCTGCCAGAGCTTCTTTTTTAATACGGGAAAGCGTTCTTTGGCTAGCTTTCGTGGCAGCAGAAACTCGTTCAATGACCTGACAATAAAATAAGTCGATATAAATGTTGTATAAAAAGTTTTACTCATGTGTATTTTCATGCAAATAAAATGAGGAAGTTGTTAAATTGGTTTTCAGTGACCGTTCTTCAAAATAAAAAAATTTGTCGTAGTTTTCGGCCATTTGAAAGAAGTATTAAATTCAAAAATACTATATTACGTTTCAGTTCATTAGTTGTTTTAAACGATCATTAGATTTTTCATATTTTGATAGGAGCAAACTGCAATTGTTACTGAAATCGGAAGATGGTTTAAAACAAATTATAAAACCGAAATGAGTATAATAATTATAATTATAAGCTAAAAAACCTATCACATTTGAATAGGTATCTTACACAAAATAAACATGTGCCCTTTTATATACTACTGTAGTCATAAACAGAACAGTTATTTATGCAACAAGTGCATGAAGTGGTACTGTTTTTCATGAATGGAAAAATTAACGCATGAGCCGCAGGCATGCAAAAACCAAAAAATGTCTCACTTAGGTTGCTCTAAATGGACTAAGAATGTCGTCGATTTGTTTGTCATGATGACATAACGGTGCATGAAATTGACACATATAATACTTTGACTCACCCTAATGTCACTTTGATCAATCGATCGTTTTAGAAAATTTACTATCGAGTGTAAATTTGTTAAATAATTACTTTGGCTTAAAAATTTTATTGCAATAATTGAAACTTACCTTTGTTAATGGTATTGTTGACTTGCCATTGTTTGTCTCTTCGGTCATGAAATTTAAAACGTTCATAATTATTTTACGACACTGCTCACTAAACTTTTTATGAACAACTTTACTTTCTGGAGTCGCTATAACAAGTTAGGATTGCACAACCCCGGTAATCACACTTTTCTCTGAACTGTACTATCGAAACGAAGCTTACGAATTCTGCCAGCGAAGTGAGCTCTTGCAATCTTTGCTACGGCGCATCGGACGTTGCCAAGCTTCCGACTGCCAAAATTAATTTGCCAGCCTGTATGTGAATTTGGATCTGGTAAATTTGAGTACCTGGCAATTTCTTTCCCCGTGTTTCCAAATTTGTTAAATGCAACAATTTGATAAAAAAAAGAAGTAGTTGGACGCCAACTCATATACCTACTTGTTGCAAATTTCGTAGTATTTTCATGTAACAGTGAAATTTCTACTTGCTTTAGTTTTTGCGTCTATAATTTCATTGAACAGGGTTGATGAAAAATAGTTTATATCGTTTAATTCTAATTAGTGGAGTTCATTCCATCTGCAGGCTCTCATAATTACAAGCGACCTATAAAAAACACCATTTTTAGGTGCCTTAAAATATAAGTGATCCCACTTGCTTTGATCAATAAATACTTACCATCTGGAGCTTCGGTAATAAATTGTTCCATTTAATTTGTAGAAAATGTTTTAGTTTCTCTGCTTAATATACTTTGGATTTTCTTTTTAGTAACGCAGCTTAGTGTTTTGATATGTCAACTTTATGCTTAATGGATGAGGTAGATTTTACAATTGAATAATATATCCATAAACTTGATGATTTCAGCTTTTTAGATAACTCATCAAAATAAACAATTAAAAAGTATTCAGAAAAACTATTAATAGTAAAATTACTGGGCTCATAGTTTAGTAAATGATATGAATATCTCAATTATAATATATTTGTGATATATTTGATAATCTTGACGTATCGCTCATACCGTGGGAGAATTTACAAGAGAATATCACAACAATAAGATTATTAAAATATTCACACATAAAATAGAATATTAGTAAAAGAGAATTCCAAGACGTCAATAAAAGTTGAATCAAGAAGAAAAATATCTATATACAGGGTGTCCCGCATAGGAACTGACACAGAATAGAGGCATATAGGGGAGCCTAAAACATGACGATTGGAGGCAATTTACCTCTATACCAAAATGTTAAGAGTATTAGGTAATGGTAAGTAGAAGGCGATCGAATCATTTGGGGGGGTTCATTAGGGAGGACCTAACTTTAATATTTCATACCATGGATAATTTAATTTTAAAACTTTTCTCACTCTTGTAATTTTGCATTGAACTTTGGCATTTTCAAGAAAAAGTGTAATAAACATTCACTCCATCCATATAATGAAGAATTTCATTTCAGATTTAACAAATTAATAGATACATTTCAAAAAGAACAATTTAATGGGAAAACAAATTGATAATATTGTAGAAAGAAAATGAGCATTTTAATTTGTTTGTTAGACACAAAATTATTCATTGCCAAAAATTGAAGTCGACTCTGGCCAGTAGCTGATGATAATTTTTTATTATATTTCATTTGTCTGCGACTGCGATTCCACAATTTTTCGCGGGAATCCAGTGGGGAAGAATAAGCAGACTCCTTCAACACCCCCTAAAGAAAGTACACAAACACAAAAACATCGAAAAATACAAACATATGAATAGAGAAATAAGAAAGAAAATCCGAATAGCCAAAGAAAAGTGGATGAAGGAAAGATGCGAGGAGATTGAGTTGATTCAGAATAAATAAGACAGCCACGGAGTTCATAAGAAAAAAAAGAGGTAACGCATTCCAACAAAAACCAACCCGTATTCGGTATACTAAATGAAAACAATGAAATGATAACAGAGGAACAAGAATTAGCTAGAAACAGTCAGTTTCATTTAAAACACTAAGAAGAGCAAGAATTATTGAAAGTATGGTAAACATATATACGGAAAACATTCGTTAGCGATACGCTACGAATATACGACAGGAATGATGAATGTGAACAGGCTCCAAAAATTCTAAAATCGAATAGTGAAAGCACTTAAACTGAATAAAAACGGAAAAGTAATGGGTCCAGACGAAATCCACATAGAAATGATAAAATTGTTAGAAGAAGAAATTTTGCTGCCACCGTTACAGTTACTACAGAAAGTACATGCAACAGGTAATATTCCAAAAGACTGGCTCACCTCCGTATTTATTCCCCTTCCTAAAACATCAAAAGCCAAGAAATGTGTTGAGTTCAGACTGATAAGCTTGATGAGCCAAGTGCTTAAGATCCTACTTAAAATTATACAAGCTAGAATATACAACAAATAAATGTGAAGCCGATCAAAGCGATCAATTTGGATTTCGTGAAGGTCTAGGAGCAAGGAAAGCGCTAGCCAGCTTATTAATGCTCCTCCAGAAATGTCGTGACATGAGGAAATATGTCTATGCCTGTTTAATGGACTACCAAAAAGCCTTTGATCGAGTTAATCACACCGTCCTTCTGACATTACTACAGAAAAAAAGGTCAGACGAACAAGGCATCGAGTTTATCATAAATCTTTATTGGAACCAAGAAGCTAAGATATGGACAAACGACATCGGAACCGGTGTGTATAGGGGGTACGACAGGGTTGTGTTTTGTCGCCAATACTGTTTAATATGTACTCTGAGCACATATTTAACCAAGCAATATGCGATCACGAGGATGGAATTGAAATTAACGACAGGACGTTAAACAACATACGTTATGGAGACGACACGGTTATCATTGCAGACAATCCAGAAGCCTTCCAACGCCTAATCAACAAAGTTGTAGAAGTGGGGAATCAACTAGGCATGAAAATTGATGAAACAAAAACAAAAGTAATGGTCATAACCAGATTACCGCACCCACAACTGAACATAAACATTTATGATGCCGCAATAGAGGAAGTTGAGAAATTAAAATATAATTAAAACTGCATAACAGCAAATGTAGATCCTGACGTCGAAGTAAGATCACGTATATAGCAAGCCAAAGCCATATTCCTAAAGTTGAAAAACCTATTGTGCAACGCAACCTTAAACTTGAACTTAATACACCGTTTTGTAAAAGCATACGTGTACTCAGTTCTCCTGTGTGGAGCAGAAACATAGACATTAAAAGTGGATACCATAAACAGACTCGAGGCTTTTGGAATGTGGATCTTCCGTAGACTACTAAAAATATCATGAACTCAACATATACCTAACGATGAAGTGCTTAGACGTATGGGAAGGGAATAAGAGTTACTTACAACAATAAAACAAAGAGAGACCGCTTATCTGGTCCACATATACCATACCGTAACAACAAGTATGATATACTGAAATTAATAATAGAAGGAAAAATCGAAGGAAAACGTAGTCCCGGTCGCAGACAACATTCTTGGTTAAAAAACATACGCGACTGGACTGGTATGAACACATCATCTTTAATTCGTACCACTCAGAACTAAAATAAGTATTGTAAAGTAAAATCAAACCCCGTGCACCTATGCACCTATGAAGAACTCCGTTTAATTTAAACTATGTAGGTGGTGTCTTCTTTACTCCACTATTTTTTGTATTTTCTTTAAGTTAAAAATTAAGTTATCTTACCTAAGTGTGATTATAAGTTTTTCTTCAGGTCCTAGCGCCATTCTGCAGTTGGTGTCCTTTTTCGTAATGTGGGGACCTACTAAATGTAGCAAGTGATTAAAAGCGGACTCCGACATTCGATAAAAATTTTGAAATTTCACTAGGTCTTGATGCACTTCTTTGGCCACTACATAATTGCTGTGACATCTGTTCTGTATTAGGGGATGAACCCAGTACTTCCGCTTCTTTTTTCTGTTTCGATACCACCACCACAACACTACAACGTCCTCATCATCCGACGACATCTCAGAAACTGCTCATGTGGCAGTTGCGTCAGTGTACTGCCGAGTATGAAACCAGTTTTATGAAACTAGTTTCATAAAACCGGTTTCATAAAACCAGTTTCGTCAGTCTGCAGCCTGCACATATATATTCTTCTACAGTTTCCATCAGAGAAACCTAACACCAATAACATCTCCACTTGTTCGCTAAACGAGAATTTTCTACTCATTAGAAAATAGATTATAACAATTCACTCACTACAGGAACTGAATTTCAAATTGTCAAATTTGATGTATGAATTCATAGCCAACTCTTGACTTTTTTGTAACTTTTCAAATAACATTGTTACAAACATGTCTTTGGTTATTCGACTTTTCCTTGAAAATTAAGTTTATGCAAAATTATAAGAGTAAAAAAATTTTTAAAATTAAATTATCCATGGTATGAAAATAAATTTTTTTAAATCAACTGACAGATAAAAAACTTCTGTGCAATTTTAAGCTTAGGTCACCCCTAATTAACCCCCCAGAATAGTAAGATCGCCTTTAAGTTGAAGAGTTGCGAAGAAATTAATCTTTTTGAAAATTTTGGGTCCTAATTTGACGCCCTATAACTCCTTAGGAATGCAAGTTGGTATAGAGGTAAATTTTCCCCAATCGGCATATTTTGGGCTCCCTTATACGCCTCTGCTCTGTGTCGGGTCTTATGCGGTACACCCTGTATATTGTATGGGTTGAAAATTTATATTATTTAGGCTCCTTCATTGGATTAAAATATTTGCCGACATGAAAAATCGCTTATCAAATTTAAGAATTATATAAATTAAAATTTTTTATTGTCATTAAGATTTTGTATTATTTACCCAGTCTCTAAGTCTGTATTTATAAATTGGATATACACGGCCAGGATTAATGACACAATAAGTGTTTTTAAAGAAATATTTTAGCAATTTGGGTGAAAATAATTGCCCCCATGGTTCGTGACATGGGGGATCCTTTTAAGAAGTATTCAATTCTCCAAAGGAAGCTAGCGAAAGAAAAAAAATAGGAACATATTCTTACTCCGATGCAAAAATTTTAGCTTAACCCCCAACTTCATTAGAATTAAAAACAAACAACACATTTTTAAGAGTGATAATATAAAAAGTAAGTTTGCAAATTTATTATCAAATTTTTATTTACAACGAATTAATCTTTGCATTAGTGACTCTTATCATCGAATTTCAGTACTTTCTAAACAATTCAATAACGCAAAACATGTGATACAAAATATGTCTGGCTATGAAAAGAGGAAAAGAACAGACCCACCACTTTATGAAAGAATTAACAGATCCCTCAACCTTCTAAATATATCTATTCCTCCAACGATTCCTCAATTAATTTCCTCCCCTCCTCCATGGACAATAAAACCACCATTATGCGATACATCGTTGACAAGCTTCAATAAGAACGAAACAAACCATACCCTAATTAGAGGAAAATATCTTGAGAAAATATCTTATTTCCAACAATATACCCATATCTACACTGATGCATCCAAAATGGATACTGGAGTTGGAGCCGCACTTGTAACACCAAATGCAATAATCAAATTTAGACTACCCCATATTACAACCACTCTAGTTGGAGAACTGTATGCGATATTTCAAGCTCTAGTCCATGCCAATAGAAAAAATTTAAAACACTTGCTCATAGTAACGGATTCATTGAACGCAATTGAAAGCTTGCGCCAGACATATCCATCAAATCCAATACTGATACTAATTAAGCAAAAACTATCCCAGCTATACAATTCAGGAGCAGTTATACAGTTTTTATGGGTGCCTTCACACACAGGAATAGAGGGAAATGAGCGAGCCGATACAGCAGCCAAAACTGCAATTCAGGATCCTAATGCCACCGAAGTCACGAGAGCTACGATGTCAGACATCAAAATACATATTAAAGCATCGGTTAATAACGCCTGGCAACTTCAGTGGTCTCAATCTCACGATAAACTTAGAGAAGTGAAAAGAACAGTTAAACCGTGGAGGAGCGTCCCAAAAAATAGGAAGGAACAAGTTATTTTGACCCGTCTTCGAATAGGTCACACCAGATTTTCCCATGAACACTTAATGTCAAAATCCGAACAATCCCGATGTACAGTGTGTCATTGCCCTTTAACAGCCAAACATGTATTAATAGACTGTCCAAAGTTTTCACAGCAAAGAGTGTTATTTAAGATCCCACCTACTATGTACCATTTGCTCGGAGAAGAAGTCAATATGGAAAACTTGATAGCTTATCTACGAACTATTCAGTTTTTGCACAAAATTTGAAAGTTTAACATTATAATTTGTTTTTGTTCTCATACCTGTAATACCTGTAGTACTATTTAATATGCATTATTGTAACATTTGGTAGCGCTAATAACCTAAAGGGTTGATGCGCTTTATTTTTCTTAAATAAAAAAAAAAAATATGTCTGGAAATAACAATGCAGAAAAATTTTTTAACAATGAAAATATAATACTTGAAAAATGTATACGTTTAATTATAAAGACTATCTAATGACTATCTAATGACACATTGACGTTTCTAATATATTTCAATTAAATATCCGTCATCAGAAATCAAGACATATCACTGTCACTGATTAAAATTTTCCTATTTGAATAAGCAAATTTATTTTAATATGAAAACAAAATTTCAAAATCATTAACAAATAACATATTCAATATGCTCAATACAAATCTGTTTTGTGTCAAATCTACAAATCATCAAACAAATCTTAGTTTTTCACAAAATACAATATATTATCTATAAGAATACCAACTCAAAATTATATACAATAATCAAATTGAACGTCAAAAGTCAATCACGATTCTAATGTATACCGATATAATAGTTCTTCCAATTGTACAATTCTTACGTAAGTATACTTGAACTTTCTCCTTTAATTCAATTCAAAGTTCATAAATTTGATGAATTTAGTTATATTATAAAAGGCCTGTTATTTTTTTTGAAATAATGCACTATTTTTAACAATTAATAATTCAGAACAATCTCACCCATAATATGCATTCGGGACTGGTATCTGGATCAAATTCTTAGTACAATTCAGAATGTCAGGATCATTACACTTTGCATATTACGAATCGTTTTGTTCATTCTCGAAACACGCATATGCTTTGAATTTTTCGGGACCGAATAATAATTTAAAAGATTGATAAGATTGTTTAACACGACATGTATAACTTGCCCTATTTATTGACAGTACTTCAAAACTAGATCCTCTCCGTTCAATATATCAATTAAAAAACTGACTTCCTTTTTCCAATCAACAACCCATTATAACTTACTTACAAAATACTTTTTCTTTAAAAAAAACTAAACTTGTTTGCTAACATGTATTGTTTACGTTCCAAAAATTCTATAAAAATTGAGATATGTTCTTCTGTTATTACTAACTGAATATCTATAGTGACATCTAACCTCGTCTTGAAATATTTTCTTTTATTGTGACATGACCTATCCATCATTTCTTATAATCTGTGTGAAATGCCAGATGAAACACAATCACTACAAATTTAACACATACTGGGTATCTCAAAAATATTGAATCTCATATATGAAATTTTAATTCATTATATATTAATTTAAATGATTATTTCAAAATTTAAACAACAGAATTATAGTAAATGCCCCTAATAAATGAATAACAAATGAGTCCATCAGTCTCGACCGGCCAAGCTGAGGGATCCTTAAGGAGAAAAAACGGTCCACATAACCAAAGAGAGTTCTTAGTCAGCTCAATTTCTGTCTTCAGTCTTGTCCCTTCATCGGCTACATTGAGTGCTCTTGGAATCCACTTCCATTCTGAGGGTGAAGTATTTTTCTGCACTTCTCCAATCCGATTGGCTACCCACTCACGATAACGAAGGCTCAAAGAACGAATCCATTTCAACACTATCTGCGAGTCACTCCAAAAAATCCGCGAATTAAACTTAACGCGTAGCTCCTCACAAATTGTTGTAGCTATGCGAGTACCAAGTACTGCTGCCAATAGTTCCAGTCGGTAAATAGGTAGTTTCTTTTGTGGTGCTAATCGTACTTTTGAAGCCATGAAAGAAGTAGTGATGGCTCTACCAAGAACAGCTCGGAGATAACAAACTGCGCTATATGCTTCCTCGCTAGCGTCTACGAAAACATGGAGTTGAGGATCTTCAGCGAGATGGATTCCGTACACGTAGTGTCTTGGAACTTTCACATTCACGATGCTCTTGAGGTTGGCAATCTATTTCTTCCATTCTTCAAAGACAGAATCATGTATTGGGTCATCCCATCCCACACCAGACTTCTAGGTGTATTGTAATAAAATCATTCCTTTAATCTTGAAATTCTCAAGAAAGCCAATAGGATCATAGACCGACATAACAAGGCTGCATACTCTCTCTTTGTAGGATATCTGCTTTCAATTATTTCTTGGTCAACCTTGTGGAAATTGAGTTTAAAACTAAACTCGTCGTCTGCCGGATTCCACCACAACCCGAGAACTCGTTCTCCGGAGAAGTTAGACTTTTCCCCTTCCATCACCTCCATCGACGAAAGAGATCCGGACGCCCTGAATTCTTTAGGAATGCTTTCAATAACATGTTGGCTATTGCTGGTCCACTTCCTGATACACATTCCACCAGCAGCAAGGATAGTAGTGATATCCCTTCGTAACATAATAGTTTCTTCTACCGCTCTGGCACCAGTAGAATCATCGACGTAGGAATCCTGTTGAGTAGATCGAGAAGCTTTGGGGTACTCGTCCTGGAAACGAGCGGCATTTTTATTTCTTACAAATATAGCGGATGATGGCGCTCCAAATATCATGACTTGTATCTCATAAGTCTCAAATTCCCCCTTCTCGTTTTTCCACAGGAAATGTTGACTGGCTTTGTCTCTCCTCCTGATTTTAACACGATGAAACATATCCTCTATATCTCCCATGATCGCGATGTTATGGCGTCAAAAGTTTCACAAAACACTTAACAAGGATTGATTTAAATTAGGACCTGTCAAAAGGAAGTCGTTCAGACAGTAACCATTCGTCTTAGCAGCAGCGTCGAAAATCATCCTTATTTTTCCTGGCTTGTTGACGTTGCTGATAGTGAAACGAGGAATGTACCATGTCCTATCTGTGACCACTTCCGCTTTGGCTGAAGAAAGCTTCTTGATAAATCCCTTAGTTTCGTACTCTTTGATTTTTGCGTGATAGATCTTGGCATATTCCGGGTCACGTTTCATTTTCTTCTCCACAGATGAAAGTCGACTGATTGCATAAGATTTACTTTCCGGCATACAAAAATTGTCTTCTTTCCAAAGTAGTCCACATTCCCATCGGTTCCCGTTGAGCCTCGTAGTCTCCTCCAGTATGTTCAAAGCACGCTGATCTTCAACCGATCCTTTATTAGGACGTGGGACGACTCCGAAAGCTTCAAGACTAAACTGCTCCTTCAGCAGTTGGTCGAGACGACAGGTATTGTATTCAGTTAAGATATTCATTGCAGAAATATTCGCCTCCGTGAGCGATGATAGTCGATCACCGGCTAGGACCCATCCTAACTTGGTCCTCTTGGCTATTGGCTCGCGCGTATGGCTTTCTAATATTTCACGATGCGCAGTGAGGTATGGATGATCATCATCAATTATGAGTTGAGGAATGACTTTTTCCATATTTCTCAGCTTTGCACGTCGAAGGAAAGGCCATTTTTTCTTTACTCCCTCTGCATTTATGCTGTATGGGGAAAGTCCATCCATCGTCACAGCATTATTTATAATGTACTTTTCGGCTTTCTGAAAAGTTTCATGGACTGTAATCGGAACTCGACGAGCTACCTCAATAAATTATTTCCCCCTTACTCCCTTATATGTGTGCTCGAAAGTTTCTCCTTCCAGGCCAAGTTGATCAGCCAAGCTCTTTTCAATCTCTGTGATATCCGCTCCAGAATCCAATAGAGCAAGGCATGGACGGACTTATTTGGACCTTTTACGATGATAGGAACTATTGAAAGCGGTTTGGAAGAATCTGTCTCCATTGTAGAGATTGCATTTATTTCTCCAGTCCCTGAAGGGATATCTACTTCCTGCGAATTGAGATGCGATTTCTTCTGACTTAAGTGGAGCAGGGGGTGGTGATATTAGGAATATCCCTCATGAGAACATTCTTCCTTGAGAGGGCAATCTTTCATTGGATGCTTTCCAATCAAACAAGAAAAGCATAACTTCTATTCTTTGACAAATTTCCACCGATCCTCGACATTTTTCTTCCCAAATTCCCAGCATTTTGTTATATTGGCGTGATTAGATTTCTTACAGAAAGGATATTTGGACTTAGCTTCCTCCGATCGTGTGACGCGGAGATTTCCGGTTCCCCGTTTAGGATGCTGATTTCTCGGCCGTTCCTTTTCTCCCAGGGAATCCATTCCTTCTGGTTTCCCCATCTGGACCGCCATCCTCTTTTGTATGGAAATCCAGTCACTGAAGGTCTCTATATTCTTCGTTCTTCCGCTGGATTCGACAAACATGCTCCATTCTCTTTTCATCGCATTTGGCAACTTCTCAACCAACTTGTTTAGCAAGTAGATGTTATGTAAGTAGTCGTACTTCTAATGACCTACGATACTCGAGATAAGACACTGTACCGCACGGGCGTATTCAACAATGGTTTCAGGCTTCTGCAGATCTGGATTCTTTGCGTTCTCAGCTTGACGTATCAGACTTTCAATGATGAGCTCCGGCCTTCCATATTCAAGTTCCAGCACTTCTATGATCTGTGGAACGTTGGCAGGACACGAAAACAAATATTTTCCTGACTCATATGCTTCACCCTTCAACGCCTGACGTAACCGATTGAGGTTTATCCCATCATCGGCGTTCCTGGTTCTGTTGTACTGCGACCTAAAATTCATCCAATCTTCTGGCTTCCCCCAAAGATTGGTGAGTTCGAGTCAATTACACTACTTGATTGGGACTGGAGGTTTTTACTTCCTATTTCAGCTGCGGCTATGAAGGCTCTTTCCAAGGCTGATGCAAGTTGATCGACTCCAATCTGCTGGGAACTTGACTGGATTTGTGACTGAGGTAGATGACCATGAGAAGAAGAAGCATTTCCAGTTTTTGGGAAGACTATTGTTGGTCCATTAGATGACAAAGGTTCAAAACGATAAGGCTGGAACTGAGGATTTGGCACACTCCCTTGTTCAATCAGCTCGCTCATCTGCTTTCGACCCACAGGAGCTGAAGCATCTTGACCTGCGCTACTGGCAAATATTTGTTTTGGAAAATCGCTGTGATCTTCACTTTGAAAGGTGACTTTGTGAATATGACTGCGTTGAAGATGGGAACCTGACAGTTCCGTAGGATGTTGAAATCCTTCCGGCTGGTTCCTTCCTCCTTCATAGGGACAATCACGTTGAAACATGGATGGTATGATCGGAACGAAGTGAACTTGACTGTTGGGTTGTTGATTGAGATTCCCGTTTTCAAACTCAGCTGCATTCCTCTCATCTTCAAATTCATCCTAACTTTCATTCATGGTTGGTAGATGGATGCGATGATTTTGTGTAACTTCATTGATCGAGTTCTCAATCTCCTTATCTAGACTTTTAACCCATCCTCTCACGCTTTCAAATGATGGATTCTCATCTCCCGAATAACTTGCTTCGTAATCTACCTTCTCTGAGTCTGCGACATGCTTACTCAATATTGCATTAACTTTACTGCTAGAAGTTGACTCGTCGTACTCGACTTCTCCCATTAGTATTGCTATTTCTTCTCTCAGAGCTGTTATGTTATCCTATAGCTCTTGCTCCAGAACTTCTTCGTCTTCGGACTTGTCTTTTTTTCGTTGAAGACGTTGCATCTTGTGTAATTTTGTTTCCAGCTTTGCTTCTGCCGTTCCCATTTTTTTCTTTGTAAGGGCTTCATTTTCTTTCAGCTTCTGTAGGACCTTGTCCCTTTCGGCTTCCAACTCACAGAGTCGGATGGAAAATGTCTTACTGATTGCTGAGGCTTCATTCGAAGTTTTGCGTAAGGCAACTGGATGAGGCATATTCTCGATCATGAATCTTGCTGGAGGAATTCCCTTGTTCTTCCTCAGACTTTGACGAACAGTTGGTGGATATCTTGAACTATCGGTTTTTTGGTCCTGGCATAACCTCAGTGTACAGCTGGTTTTCTGTCCATTCAGTCCTTTCAACGGAGAATTGAAGCTGGCTGTTTCTGTATCTTCTCTTAGTTGAAACGGCCTGTTGGAACTGGCGGCTTCACGTTGACTTAGAGACATCCTTTTCCGAATTCTCCAACTTGGATTTTTACACAAATAACTGCAGTTCTTCCCTGGTTTCGGCACCACTATGTTGGGGTTGATTATTAAACCTTTGCTTGCCCCTTGCCCTGATTTGAGTACTTTTGGTAGAAACTCTTGCTGCAGTTTCAATCCTTCGTAAACTTGTTGACTGATAGGTTATAAAATTAAAAATTTAATCTTTTTCTGAACTTTTATGTATATCTTTCAAAAATGACACAATCATACACACACACACACTTCGATCTATATCCTCAGACGATACAAAAAGCTAGCTCCGACAGCGGACAGATACCAACTGCCAGAGACAAAAATTACTAAATAAAATTAACTGTCTTGTTGACAGCGACAAAAGCTGAATCCGCTCTCCGCGAGAGATGTCAGCGACAGATGTCCTTCACAACATCACCTATGAATGATCGAGTGGACGTCTGGTATTGATCATTAGTTCCATCAGCATCAGCAATGTCTTGCTCAGAGTCAGTATTATGATCTATGATTTCCTAATGATCGGATTCATCTGAATCATGTTCATCAAAACGTTCTTCTTCTACATAAGTATTTTCATTTGTTTGAAAACCTTCCAATAAAACCGCGTCTAATATACGTTGTAAGCGTTCCTGTTCTTTTTCATAGGACGTCATGACTGGAAACACTTAATAATGAAAAACGTGACGTTAAATTATTTATTTACTTACCGCACCACAAGAAAAAACTATAACACGACTAGTCGCGCCGGTCTCCCATACAGGTTTATTATATAACAGAGTAGAAAAACAACCCACACTAGTCAATGTTGTAATGTCGATAGGTACCGCCAGTCGTTACAGCGACTGATAAGGATAGCCCGCAATCCCCACTTCCAAACAAGTTTCGTCGAAGAATGAGAAAACCCGGTCTCATAGACAGGTACGCGACCACTGGAAGGTTAATTCTATAATGTATCTAGCTATTCTACACTCTAAACTAACATTAATTATTTACCCTGAATCCAAATACAACACTATTAATTTTATAATATCTATTTCTCAATCTTCACGTGACATAACATCATTTTTTGAGAGTTTTGACTCTGATCATTATCATTCGTTTTTTGATCTTGTAATTAATTCACATGTCTCCTGTCGTCTATTTCTTGATTTCTTCTCTCAAAATTCATTACTTGGTTTTCTAGAGTATAGCTCTTTCTATCATCATTTCTTCTTCCATAATTTCTTCTATCATTATAATTATTTTTTCCTGTCCCTCTATATTGTCGCCAATTTTCATTTCTAGTTTCATTATCATTTCTTCTATCAAAATTTTTTGAAATCTCTTCTATCTTCAAAATACTTATTATGATGGTTTTTATCTCCATTTCCATACTTTCGTTCATCATTTCTATTTTCATTTCCGTAATTCCTATCTACATGTCTATAATTTCTTCTACTGTCAAAATCCCTGTTCCTATAATTTCTAGTCTATATGTTTTATATATTTCTCTTCTGTAATATCCGTCTCCATTCTCTCTTACTCCATGTTTTTTAATAATTTCATTTCTTTCAATATATCTTGTTTCTAGAATCTTTCATTCAATTTATTCATAACTTCTGCCACGTCAAATTTCCGATTAACTATCCAATTTCTTTGAGGTATCTTGTATCTATCAATATTTTACCATATTATGTTTTATATTTTACCTTATAAATCAAGAAAATCGCTTCGAATTGATGAAAATATGGAAATTATATCTATTTCAGAATATTCCCTATTTTTATATTATTTGTTAATAATAAATTTTCTATTTATACTTCGCTCCTTCCCTTACCGTGTAATTACTTTTTCGTTTTCTAAATTTCGTTCCCATTCTCTTGTCTTACTATTCGATTTTCTTTCCTTTTCCTAAACTTCTTTTTATTCTCTTCTCTCGCTGTTTTATTTTCTCTTCGTTTCTGAAACTTCTTTCTATTCTCTACTATGTCCTTTTTAATATCGTTGTCCCATATCTCACTATTTCCATCAAATATACCTGTTTTTTTTATTTTTTACCGAGAAATGCATTAAAATTTGTGTTTCAAATTCCTCCATATTATTAATTCTACTTTTAATTAGTCGATTGGATGAATTATATTCATATTTCTGTCAAGTTTTACTCCTATTTCTACATTTCCTGCATAAATTATTCGTCCTCGATTTTGTCTTATGGTTTATTCTATTTCTTCCATAGTCCTATTCCGCAATTCTCTATTCATTTCTTCCAATTCTTGATTAAATTGTTTGCCAACATTATTAATTTTTTTTAGCATATTTAACTGTTTGTCCTGCTATCCTACCATCTAAGTCGTTCATTTTCCAATAAAGATTTTCTTGATAAATCAACTACCTCGCTTGCTATTTCCTGTAAATTATTATCAACCGTTTCCTCATTTGTTTGTCTCTGTACTTTTGTAAATGGCATTTGTTTAGTTATATTTTCATTTTGTTCATTTACTTCCACTTGAATTGCTCCAGATAAATTTTCTTCTAGGCATCTACCTAATTCTTAAACTTCTTCAACTACCTATTTTTCATTAGTGTTTTAAATGAAACTCAACGTTTCTAACTAATTCCACAATATAATGAAAAATATTAAAAATTCTAAAAAATTGACAATTGTTTCGATAACTGAATATCATCGTCAGAATGACAGAAGTTACATTCCATTTTATGCCTACCTGATGTTTAGTAGTTATTTTTAGCTAGACCAAGAAGTGACCTACCTTGTGATTGACTTAATATATGTTGATAGAAAAAAGAAGAAGAAGTGATATTACAAATATTGAAGCTTAGATATTATTAGCCCTTTAGTGATATCCTGGATATCATTTTTCCAATTAAGATCAGTATAACTGTGCAATGATACAGAAAACCAGGAAAACTATATCTGCTGATCTTTACAATTATCACTTAAGAAGACAGTTTATTAGTGGAGAACGCCCTAGATTTAACTGTTCATTGACAACTTCATATTGTGGGTTTCTTAAATGTTTTCTTCAAGGAAATCCAGTTCTTGTTTCTTTCCACAAATATGCAGCACTTCTAGTTTTGTGTTAGATGTCAATGAATGATTGGTGTCAAGTAGAAGTTTTGCGTAGTGGCATTTATCTGGTTGTTTTAATATGTATACTCGTAAGTGTTCACTGTATCGGATTTCAAAATTCCTAAGGGTCTGACCCAAATAGACAGCATTACATTCTGGACATTTAAGTTTATATATACCTGACTTCTTTAGTGGTGGTATTTTTGTTTTTACATTTAACAATTTTGTACTAACGTTACTTTCTGTTTTAACAGAAATTGTTGTATTCGTTGCTGAAGATATTATCTTTGAAATATTATTAGAAATATTTCCTGCATATGTGATGGTTTTATAAGTTTTTATTTCATCAGTTTGTTTAGGAAATATTAGTTGTAATGCCACTTTTTCCCCTTTTTTATTAATTAGCTTATTTATCATATCTAATGGATAACCGTTGGATGTTGCTATTTGTCTAATTGTATTAATCTCTCTATCAAAATTACATTTGTTCATAGGAACTGAAAAAGCTCTATGTATCATTGAATTATATGCCGCTAGTTCATGAGACATGAGGTGATTGGAATTAAATGGAATTGTCACATCAGTCTGTGTTGGTTTTCGGTAAATTGAATAATCAAGTACATTATTGAGTCTTTGAATTTTTAAAACAAGAAAATTGATTGAGCTATTTTCTTCAATTTCTAATGTAAATTTAATTTTTGGGTGTAAATTATTGATGTGGTTGAAAAATACATCTACTTGTCGTTCACTACCCATAAAACAAGCTAATATGTCATCTACATATCTATACCAAAATAAAACATTTTTCGAAATATTACTTTCAAACATCTTTCTTCCTAAATTATCCATAAAAATGTTTACCTAAATGAGTGAAATAATTTTGATTAATGCATACATCAAATAAGTTGAGTATATCTGATATTATTTCTGGATTAATATTTTCATCTTCTCGTAATTATCTTAGTATTAGACATTCTTTAGGAGGAATTTTAGTGAACATATTAGTCACATCGAACGAAATAAATTTATAGTTATCTTGCAAGTTGATTGCTTTCTACTTTTTGATTAGTTCTATTGAATTTCTAATTGAGTACTGAGATTCATATCCGTAACTATTAAGTATATTGTTGAGCCTCTTTGCCAATATATTATTAGGAGCATTAACATAAGAAACTACAGGTCTGATTGGTTTCGTTATTTTATGTAATTTAACGGTTCCATATAATTGTGGACAATGAGGATTCTTATGTATGATAGACCTTTTTTCGTAATCACTTAAAAGATAGTTTGAATTATTAACAATATCCCTTACATTATTAGAAAACTTTTTTGTTGGGTCTGCTTTAAGAACTTTTACATCGCTAGATTCTATAAAGTTATATACGTATTTTGGAATTGTAATTGTCAGTTGTCAAAATGACAGTTGTATTCCCCTTATCAGATTTTGTAACTGTTAGGTGATTATCTTCTTCTTTCTTTTTGATTGCATTTAAAACTGTAATGTCATTTTTTGTTTGACGTTTAACTTTTGAAGGTTCAATATTTTTTATTAAATTGGCAATTTTTAATTTCTCATGAAGAAAATTATATGAATTAGAGTTTTAAACTATCTCTGACTCTGTAGCTATAATTTGTTCAATATTATTCGTAAATTTTGGTGGTATGCTGTACTTTAAACCTTAATTTAAAAATTCTATTTCACTATCTGTAAAGTTAGTGTCTGAAAGGTTTTCAAATCGTGGTGCAAAGTGTGTTGGTATGTAGGTACTTACAGTTTCATGTTGTTTTGAGTATTGAATTTTATGTTGTGTGTGTTCAAGATTCTGTAGCTTCTTTTCTTGTTTCTTAAATTTCTTGTGTTTCATCGTGCTGACACTTTCTCTAATTTTGTCATCCAAACAGTTAAATGCTTCTGGATGTAATTGGAATTTGAGTTCTGAATGTACAACTTTTATGTAGTTGTCTAAGGAGTCTTTGAACCATTTCTTACATTCTCCTTTTATCCAAACTCGTTGAGCACATTTTATGGCTTTTTGTGCTTGTGGTGTTTTAGTGTGACATTTTATATTCACATAATTTGGTATTACCTGTTTCCTAAGGCATTCTTGGTTAATCCAAATGTTTTGTGATGTTTTGTAACGTTTTTGTAGTAACTTCTGGTACAGTCGGGTCCAATCTTCTACCAGAAGTTACTACAAAAACATTACAAAACATCACAAAACATTTGGTTTAACCAAGAATGCCTTAGGAAAAAGGAAATACCAAACTATGTGAATATAAAATGTCACACTAAAACACCACAAGCACAAAAAGCTATAAAATGTACTCAACGCGTTTGGATAAGAGGAGAATGTAAGAAATGGTTAAAAGTTAGGGACAACTACATAAAAGTTGTACATTTAGAACTCACATTCCAATTACATCCAGTAGAATTTGACTGTTTGGATGACAAAATTAGAGAAAGTGTCAGCACGATGAAGCATAAGAAATTCAAGAAGCAAGAAAAAAAGCTACAGAATCTTGAACACACAAAATAAAAAATTTAATACTCAAAACATCATGAAACTGTCAGTACCTACATACCAATACACTTTGCACCACGATTTGAAAACCTTTCAGACACTAATTTTACAGATAGTGAAATAGAATTTTTAAATTAAGGTTTAAAGTACAGCATACCACTAAAATTTACGGATTATATTAAACAAATCATAGTAGAAATATTGAACCATCAAAAGTTAGACGTCAAACAAAAAATGACATTACAGTTTTAAATGCAATCAAAAAGAAATTAGGAGATAATAACCCAACAGTTACAAAATCTGATAAGGGGAATACAAGTGCCATTTTGACAACTGAAAATTACAATTCCAGAATATATAACTTTATAGAATCTAGCGATGTAAAGTTCTTAAAGCAGATCCAACAAAAAAGTTTTCTCCTAATGTAAGGGATATTGTTAATAATTCAAATTATCTTTTAAGTGATTACGAAAAAAGGTCTATAATACATAAGAATCCTCATTGTCCACAATTATACGGAACCATTAGATTACATAAAATAACGAATCCAATTAGACCTGTAGTTTCTTATGTTATTGCTCCTAATAATATATTGGCAAAGAGGCTCAACCAAATACTTAATAGTTACGGATATGAATCTCAGTACTCAATTAGACATTCAATAGAACTAATCAAAAAGTTGAAAGCATTCAACTTGCAAGATAACTATAAACTTATTTAGTTCGATGTGACTAATATTTTCACTAAAATTTCTCCTTGAGAATGTCTAATACTTGTAAGAAAATTACTAGAAGATAAAAATATTAATCCAGGAATAATATCAGATATACTTATTTTATTTGATGTATGCATTAATCAAAATTATTTCACTTTTGACAATAAGATATATATTCAAAATGAAGGTTTACCAATGGGAAGCCCTATATCACCTATTCTGGCAAACGTTTTTATGGACAATTTAGAAAGAAAGATATTTGAAAGTAATATTTCGAAAAATGTTTTATTTTGGTATAGATATGTAGATGACATATTAGCTTGTTTAATGGGTAGTGAACGACAATTAGATGTATTTTTCAACCACATCAATAATTTACACCCAAAAATCAAATTTAGATAAGAAATTGCAGAAAATAGCTTAATCAATTTTCTTGATTTAAAAATTCGAAGAGTTAATAATGTACTTGATTATCCAATTTAGCGAAAACCAACACATACTGATGTGACAATTCCATTTAATTCCAATTACCCCATGTCCCATAAACTAGCGGCATATAATTCAATTATTCATAGATCTTTTTGAGTTCCTATGAACAAATGTAATTTTGATAGAGAGATTAATACAATTAGACAAATTGCAACATCCAACGGTTATCCATTAGATATGATAAATGAGCTAATTAATAAAGAAGAGGAAACAGTGGCATTACAACTAATATTTCCTAAACAAACTGATGAAATAAAAGCTTTAGCAACGAATACAACAATTTATTATAAAACAGAAAGTAACATTAGAACAAAATTGTTGAATGTAAAAACAAAAATTCCACCAATAAAGAAGTCAGGTATATATAAACTCAAATGTCCAGAATGTAATGCTGTCTATTTGGGTCAGACCCTTAGGAATTTTGAAATCCGATACAGTCAACACTTACGAGCATACAGATTAAAACAACTAGATGAATCCCACTACGCAAAACATCTACTTAACACCAATCATTCATTGACACCTAACACAAAACTAGAAGTGCTACATCTTTGTGAAAAGAAACAAGAACTGGATTTCCTTGAAGAATTGGAAATAAGAAAACATTTAAGAAACCCACAATATGAAGTTGTCAATGACCAGTTAAATCTAGGGAGTTCCCCATTAATAAACTGTCTTCTTAAGTGATAATTGTAAAGATCAGCAGATATAGTTTTCCTGGTTTTCTATATCATTGCACAGTTATACCGATCTTAATTGGAAAAATGATATCTAGGATATCACCATAGGGCTAATAATATCTAAGCTTCAATATTTGTAATATTGCATATTTTTATTTTTTCTATTAACATATATTAAGTCAATTACAAGTTAGGTCACTCCTTGGTCTAGCCAAAAATAACTACTAAGCATCAGGTAGGCATCAAATGAAACTGTCATTTTGACGATGATATTGATTTATCGAAACAATTGTCAATTTTTTAGAATTTTCCACAATTTTTATTATATTGTGGTATTAACTAGAAACCGTGAGTTTCATTTAAGACACTAATCATATATTGGATTGTAAACAAGAAACAGTCATAGGAAAAGCTGAAGCCATGGTAGGAGATCGATTGGAACTAAACACATGGCAAAAAATCAAGGAAGCCTTGAAACAATGTTTCTCAGATCGAAGAGATCTGGACTGCATCGTGGAGGAACTAACACGAATAAGTCCATTTAAATTGAAAATATAATCGACTTCGGGGCTAGACTCCAATTGCTAAAAAGCATGATTATACAGAGAATCGAACGAACAAGCCTATTTAAAAATGAAAATGTAATGGACTTCGGGACTAGACTCCAATTGCTAAAAAGCAAGATTATACAGAGAATCAGTAATGACTTGAGTCTTACTGAAAATTATAAAAGATGCAACATAAATCATTGTGATAAGACGGCACTGAACATCTTTGTTCCAGGATGTACCAGTGTCGTTAAAAACAATATGCATTTGAAAAACCCAACTCTTTAGAGGATGCAATGGCTTATGTCGAAGAATTTGAGAATTTTGAAAGTTTATACGGTCATTTAAATGAGTCGAGATCCTTCAAAAATTCTAGTAGTTATGTCATCTAATAATAATTCATATAATTATAGTAATAATAATAATCAAAATCAGAATGATAATTATCCAAATTACCTTAAAAGTAGTTATAACCAATATCATGATTCCCAACAACGACCACCAATTGATATAAAACCACAACTACAACAACCTCGACATTATTCGACTAATGCGCAAGTATTTGGTCCAAAACGAAATGTTTTTAGGCGACACCAAATGCCAGTACATAGTTTACCTAGAATGGAACCTATGTCGACAACGTCGAGAAACTTTACGAATTCTCCAAAGAGAAATAATAATTTTATGAATAGAAATAATAGATAGATAGATAGATAGAGAGATGGTTTATTGACCCCATTCACATACATAGTACATTAGAAGTCAGTGAAAGTAGTACATATGAATACATTTCACAAAGTAAATATATTAAAAATTGTATAGTGTTGTATATGACAAATTTAAAATATAATAAAAATAATGGAATGTGAAAATTTTACATAAATACAGACATACAATTCATAAAGTAAACATATTGATGAAAATATGACAATTTTAAAATATAAAATAAGGTAAGAAATAACAGAAAGTAAAAATTAAATTAAACAAAAACGAACAAACATATAAGCATCAAGCCCAAGTATTCAATTCCTCCAAAAACTCATCAACTGTATAAAAACAATAATTTAAAAGAGAAGACTTTGCAAAATGTTTAAATTGAACTCTCGTCATATCACTCATATTTATATGTTCAAAATATTTTACAAATGAATTGTATAATGTGACATCCAACTTATTGTTCACTGTTGTTTTCAGTCTAGATTTGAGAATGACAATGTCTTTACTATTTCTAGTATCATGGTTATGAACATCTGCATGTTTAGTCAGAACATATCGATTTTTATGTGTTTGAATTAACAATTCCAAAATATACAAGCATGGAAGCGGCAATATTTCAAGTTTTTTGAATATTGTTTTACAATTGGTGTTTCTTGATGCATTGTACATTATTCTAACTACAGTTTTCTGTAGCACAAATACTTTGTGCACTGATGTGATGCTACCCCATAGCATAATACCATATGTTAAATTGCTATGAAAAAGTGAATAATATACAGACTTTAACCAATGAGTTGGTATACATGAATTTAATTGACGAATTACAAAAACTTGGCTCGCTAATTTTGAACAAAGGTAGTCAACATGAGGTGACCAACTTAAGTTTGTATCCAAATGAATGCCCAGTAATTTCACTGGCTCTGATTTTATAGCCCATTTATCTAAACTGAAAAGATTGTGTTTCGTTTTAGTGTCGTTGAGTTTCAACCTATTTGACAGGAACCACTGGTTCAACAAAATATTATCACTAGCTTGTGTGCCATCAGATAAAATTGTAGTATCATCAGCGAATGAAATACAAAATGTATCAATAGTCTCTGTTAAATCGTTAACAAATATTATAAAGAGGATTGGACCCAAAATCGAGCCCTGAGGAATGCCGTTGTCTATATTACGTAAATCAGACTGGTTGTTTCCACAAACTACATACTGTTTCCTATTACTTAAATAAGATGTCAGTAATTTGTGTGCATTTCATCTAATACCATAAAATTCCAGTTTATTTAGGAGTAAATACGCTGGAACACAATCAAAAGTCTTCGTTAAGTCGCATAACGTGGCAACAGAGTTTGTCCAACATGTTTTATTTCTATTATCCGAATCTTTTATTATCTTTGAGTAGGCTAACTTCTTTTCAGAGCGAATTGCTTTTTTAAATATCTTGTTTAAATTTTTGTAATTTACCACCTTCCGAATAAGTATTCATAAATTTGTTTTTTGCTGTAATGACATTCTTTCTCATACTACGCAATGTGTTGTTGAACCCTTTGATATTAGATTTATTTGTTTTAACAGTTCATTCACAAAAACAAGTATCAGAGATATGTTTCAGCGTATTCAATATATTTATAATAAAAATAATAATAATAATAATAATAATAATAATAATAATAATAATAATAATAATAATAATAATGATGATAATAATAATAATAATAATATTAATAATAATAATAATAAAGGGTCCCAGTACCAACTGTGGCTGAACGAAAAACTGCTTGGCTGTCAAAACCATTACACGGCAGATTTCCCAATAAACTAAATTAATCTGATCTTAATTCTTCAACGGAGTGGCTTTGAAGGGGACAATTATTCGGGGAAACAGAAGGATTCATGGTAGCAATACAAGACAACGTAATTGCGACCAAAAATCATGTTAAATTTGTACATGGAGTACAGCTGGATAACGATCTACGCAGACTGTGTAATAGACATGCGGAAACAATAGAGCACATTATCTCAGGATGCAGTTACCTTGCTCCAACGGAATATCTCTAATGCCATAATTTGACGGCGAATATAATCCATCAAGAACTGGCAATACTCTGCAACCTGAAAGAACAAAAAGAACGTTATTACAAATATGTCCCTTTTCCCGTCCTTGAAAATAATACTTTCCGTCTATACTGGGACACAACAATACAAACTGACAAAACTGTGGCGAGCAATCGACCAGATATCGTGCTTATTAACAAACAGGACAAGATTGGATACTTCGTAGATGTTGCCCATCCGAACGATCACAACCTGAATAAAGCAGAAAGAGAAAAGGTAAATAAATATTTCGAACTGGCCAAAGTTACTAATAATTTAAAAAAAGTCGAAGTTCTACCGATAGTCATCTCTGCAACCGGATTAGTAACAAAGAACTTAAAAAAATACATCGAAACGTTGAAAATAAATCATAAAGAAGTTTTCCCCGAAATTCAGAAATCTGTCGTACTGGAAACGTGTAGAATTGTCAGGAAAACTCTAAACTTACATGAAAATATGTGACTGCGAAATCCTAGAAGAATCGCAAGTTTCAAGCAACGTGAATGATCATGAATCCCACGTTGTGGAGCAACCCCGCAAGGGAGGAAACGAAAAATAATAATAATAATAATAATAATAATAATAATAATAATAATAATAATAATAATAATAATAATAATAATAATAATAGTTGCCAAAGCATAGCTGAAACTAAATATCTAGAACGACACAACAAAGTTGCCACAGTAGTATACCTAGCAGTACTGAAAAAACTTAACCTTGATCCACAAAACAACGAGCCATATTACAAATATAAGCCCCCTCCAGTTATCGAAAATCAGTATGTTAAGATCTACTGGGATAAAACTATCATGACGGACGTAACAGTACGACACAACAGGCCGGACATCACAGTCATTAATAAACAATCCAAGCAAGCTCTGCTTATTGACATATCGATCCCAAATAATTCTAACACAGAAAGCAAATACAATGAAAAACTAAGCAAATACGCCGAGCTAAGGACCGAAATAAAAGAATTGTGGAATCTTAAAGAAGTCAAGATCATTCCAGTTGTTTTATCCTGTATGGGGCTATATCCCAAGAAACTAAGTACTTCCCTCAAAGACATTGATATTCCTGAGTCAACCTACCGATTAATGCAAAAATCTGTAATCCTGGATGCGACAAACATTGTTAGGTCATTTCTAGAATAGTGACACCCAACGAAAGTCTTGCTGTTGAGGTCGACTGTCGTTGAAACACGCCGGGTGTAAATCCGGTGACACAAAAAGGAAAATAATAATAATAATAATAATAAGATTATAACCTACCATTCACATTTGATGAAATGAAACAAGCCTTAGAAAACACCCCAGAATCGGCAGGAGACCATGATGAAATCCTGTATTGCATGCTGAAAAAAATACCACCAACGGAAAAGTACAAACTTTTGGAATTCTTCAACAAATTGTGGCTGTAAACACCTATCCAAGACAATGGAAAATTGCTATAGTGATCCCAATCCTCAAACCCGATAAACCATCACCCGACCTGAACAGTTATCGACCAATCTCACTCACCAGTTGTCTGGGGACAATATATGAAAACATGATTAACTTCCGACTAACCTGGTGGTTAGAATCCAACTCTTTGCTTTCCCAATTCCTAGTCGGCTGCAGAAAAAATAGGTCAGCAATGGATTCACTGACGTACCTTGAGAACGAAATTCAAGAAGCATTCACAAAGAAAGAACACCTAGTAGTCGTAACTTTCCATTTACAGAAAGCATATGATAGAAGCTGGAGTTTGTCAATTTTAAAACAATTACAATCATGGGGCCTCCGATGTACCCTACCAACAGTATTATTAGGATTTCTCTCAGACAGATTATTTCCCATTCGTATCGGAAATCAAGAGTCGTCTACTAAACCGCTACAAAATGGTATTCCACAAGGATCAGGTCTCAGTGGTACTTTATTCGCAATAGCTATCAACTTTATTTTAGAAGGAACAAACCAACTTACTAAGAAAGTTCTCTATGTCGATGATTTAGTTATGGCATGTCGCCACAAATCAATGGATACAATTGAAGATGTATTGAATACAGACACAAACAATATGAATGGATCAGTAGGATCAAAAGGTTTTACTTTCTCTCATGAGAAAACCAATTGTATACACTTCTGCAGGAATAGAAAACCACATCCCGAACCTCAATTATACATGCAAAACCACCTAATCAATATTAAAGATACTGTTCGTATACTAGGTATGACAAGAGAAAAGGGATTATATTGGGCAAAACACGTGAATTATCTTGTCAGCAAATGTATGTATCTGTCCCCAATTCAAGGAAGGCTGGATTATGAAGCTCATATATACAACTCCTGCACTGCAACACGCCTAAAGCAGCTAGACCGAATACAATAATCTACTCTACGTTCTGCAAGTGGTGCGTTTAGAACAAATCCAATAAATTCTCTCCAATGCGATACCGGACAAATGGCTCTTGATCCGAGAAGAAAATAACAGACCATAGTATATTGCGCAAAAGCTATAGTTTATCCATCTCACCCAAATAAAAATCTCGTTTCAAACGAACAGCTAAACAAAAATCAACATTCTATCGTAATAAAGAGCTATGCAACATGTTAACAATAAATCTGGAAGGAGTTATGTAAGAAAATATTTCAGTGACTCCCCCTTGGACTCTTGTTACCCCACATACTGATACTACACTAGCTAGCTTAAAAAAAGAGGAAACGCCACCAACAGTTTACGGAGAAAAAATAGAAGAAATACTCAAATCTTATCCCAATAACCTCATAATTTAAACCGACGGCTCCAAGACTCAAAATGGGGTAGGGGCAGCCTTTGTCACAGAAAACGAAACACACTTCTGGTGCCTAAATCCTATGAATTCAATTTTTACAGCGGAAATCTATGCAGTCTGGTAAGCACTCCTATATTTTTCCTTCTCAAATCTTCTCTCCTACCTAATATGCACCCCGACTTCCTTAGTGTCATCCAAGCCATTGGCAAAATTTTTCCAAATGAGCCCTATTGTAAGAATATTCTAGAATTGAACACTCACCTCACCTCTTTAGGGAAAGCTTGCACTATCATATGGGTCCCGAGCCACTGCAATATTCCTGGTGATGAACTTGCCGATCAAGCAGCCAAAGCAGCAACACAGAACCTAAGTGATGTTGGATGCCCTATCCCTCTGAAAGATTTAAAAAAGGCAGTAAAAACAAAAATACGCTCCCTTTGGCAACAAAGATGGACTAACTTTGGAGGCCAGCTGTCAAAGATCAAGCCTAGTATAAATAAATGGATCTACCCAAAGGCAACATGGAGAGAACAAGTTGTTATGTGCAGAATTCGGATAGGTCACACTTATATCACACATCACTATCTATTGACTGGCAAATCCAGACCACAATGAGAAACATGTAAGACACTCTTATTGGTAGAACACCTATTGAAATGTAAAAAATATATTCTTTAGAGAGTATTTGATGGATTGGACGCCGACTTAGACTTAAAAGCGATGGAAAATAACGATACTTTAAAGGAAATATTTACTTTCCTACAAGCAATCGACATATTTAGAAAAATATAATTAATTAAAAAGAGTGAAAGAAAGGATTCAAAAGAGCTAATGGCCAAAGTAGTCGGAGCTCAAAAAAAATACTTTCAAAATAACAATCAAAGATCAAATTTCATATCAGAGGAATTATACAACAATGAATATGACAAAACGGAAGAAGTAGAAGAAATAGTTGATTTAGCAGATGATTTTGAAAATTTCGCGATTACGAAAGAAAATTATGCTAGAGAACAAAATCAAAAGTTTCAAAAAAATTCCCCAGAAAAGAAATCCGAGGTAACAGAAATTAAAATAACTTCAAATAAACCGCTAGAATACATAGAAATAGAAAGCCGAAAATTAAAATCTTTTCCAGACAATAAAACAAATTTAATTAATTAAACACATGTAAGTAAAGTTAAACCTGCGATTGATTCTTTATCAAACATAAAAACAAATTATAATGCAAATGAAATAGATTTTGTACCTGATTTGTCAAATGTATTTAATGTTGATAATGTTATGGAAAATAACGAAATTGATAATAATTAAATAGATTTAGTACCTGATTTATCAAATTTATCCAATATTGAAAATGTTATGGAAAATAATTTAACTGAAAATAGTGAAAAGGATATTAATACCATTCATACATCTAATAATCAAATGAAATGACGATATAAAAATATTATATTGAATGACACTGATTTAAAAATAATGGGAAAGACAAGGGAAAATAAAAATATACAAATTATGGGAGAAGTGAATCAAGTGAATGGAAATGATATGAAAAATGAAAATTTCATCAAGAAGACGGAAGAAAGGAATAAGAAAATTTAAGATAGTAACGAGAAAATGAATGAAGATATAAAGAAGAATAGAAATACGAAAATAGTTGATAGAAGTAAGAAAATAGAAGAAAGTTCCAAGGAAATAAGTGGAAACATAAATAAGAAAAGAAACAAGATAATAGTTGATAGAAATACGGAGATAGATGAAAGTAATAAGAACGTTAATAAGAGATATGAAAAAAGAAGTATGCAAGCAAACAAGAAATTCCAGAATTGTGACGATAAAATCAGAGGACAAGCAGATATTCAGGAACTGCAAGATTTTGTCAGAAAATATTGAGAACACTTTGCTTTAAGGTGGTACCTACTCAATACAAGAAGTTATCAAATGGTATAATACATATGGAAACATTATGTACATTTGTAATTAGATTAGAACATTTCCAAAATGCAATCACGTTATACGATGTGTTGGATTGCTTTTTATAAATTCTCTACTGTCATAAAAATACGCCTTAAGAGATTTGGAAAACAATGATCGCGAGGTTATAAATAATGAGTCGTATGAGTAGGCAAACTAAACAAAATTTCATCATTCTGATCAGCAAATTGAAGTAATTCAACATAAGAGATATGGGAGGTATGTGCATCCAAAGTAACAGAACTTTTCCAGGAGGGAAATGGTTTTTTAACCAATCAAAAAATATAGCAGAATTGACGTGTGTTTTAACAAATTTTCATTTGTGTTCCAGGTGGTATACCATCTTGTCATCCTTCCTTCTTGTTTTTGCCCTTAAAATGCATTGAGGAGGTGAATAACCTCATTCTCCATTTATGCAAGAATGTATAGTAATTGTTCCTTGTTTTCCGCCGGAAGTAATAGCCACAACTGATTTGGAACCCTTCTTAGCTATCACTTCTGACGGTCTGGTAATCAATTGAAGACCTGTTTTGATCAGTATTGTACATATTTCCTGGTTTATCAAATGAGCCTACATCATAAAAACATCGTCCAGCTCTTCAAAATATTTCGTGACAACTTTTCTCGACATTCCTTTAGTCTGCGCTGAAGAAGTGTTTTCTGATGTTTGACCAAGAGTACAGATAGGTATTAGACACTAGTCAAACACATATTTTTACTTTTTATAATTAAAAAGTATAGTTTCGTTTGAACTACAACAACTATCCACATATAGTGAGTGTACTTCTTACATAGTAAACGAAACAATTAACAATTGAGAACAAAGAGTGGAATTATAATCAATATGAGTAAACTAGAGAATGCAAAATTATCAAACTATCACATACTTATTTAAGACAAATCAAACGAACTAACTCATTATCATAATATTATTAATATTAGAATTGTTTATTGAAATCAAAGTTTTCTATAACTTTCATTTGTTATACTTAAGGTCAGGTTCACTTTTCTGGTTCCATATAATTTTGACTTAATTTCCAAATAAAATGAATGACATTCAATATCCAATCATAAAGAATCTAAACATAATTGATAGTTTAGTTGTTAAACGGACCAAAATTAGGTTGGGAATAGGTCGCATTAAGTAGGTACCTCTGTATGGCAAATTTTGTTTCAATAAAGTGTAATGCGTTTTTTTTGACATTAAGTATATTTTTCTCTAAACGCATCCATTTCTTAGTTTTTCGATATCATGATTATATGCTAATTTTAATATTAAATAAATATTTACAGTGAAATAGTTTCGTATCACTTTATAGGTATTATTGGTCTATTTGTCTAACAAGTTTTCTGACTATATTATTAACCGATGTACCCTACGTAGAATAGAAACAATTTATTGTTCACTTACGTTCATATGAGCAGGCTAATTAATCATTATGACATTATGAAAAAACTGTCGCACTAATCGATTTGTTAACAATAATAAAATATTATGATTATCCTTGAAATTTATTCTACAATGATAATTTATAAACAATCTGATTATTTAAATAGTATTTTTGAGACATAACCTATACAACCCTAATTTACTATGGTAGCTTTAAGTCTCGTTACTACACACTAGCTGCAAACACCCGCTCTGCTGCTTTTTTTCTTCTACGCCCAACCCTATCTAAGATGCGAGAAAAGTATTGGTTTACACCAAAATAGTAATTTATGCAACAAGTGCATAAAGTGGTACTTTTTTCCACAAATGGAAAAAGTTGACCCAGGAGAGTGCGGCAATTCCATGAGTGAAAAAAAGACACTTTATGCACATGTTGCATACATTATTTTTTCGACAGCACTATACAAAAAAATAAAATTCAAATAGAAATTTGGGATATTTTAATTAAGCTCCTTCGGTAAATTACAATTATACGTATTCCAAGTTTCATTAAATTCCATCCATGTATAAAAGGGCGTAGACGAGTCCCTCCACTAAGCTCCAGGTAGTTATAATCCTTCATACAATAAATAATAAAATAAATGTTAATAACAATTTTATACAAATATATATATATATATATATATATATATATATATATATATATATATATATATATATATATATATATATGTATCCAAACCAACCCCATTTGCCGATTATTTCACCCAATTAGCAGGTAATTGAAGAAACTTGACAAACAGGTAGCTCTGGTTTTATTATTGTGAAATATAGTCTTTTCAGTTCTAAGAAAATGCCCCCATAATACAATGTACTTACTAGAACTTTTCAACTATCAAAGTAGCGGAAAGGTTGAAAATTTTCAATTTACAGTTTATCTGTTCTGGAGAAACTGCTGTATTCATTGATTTCCCCATTATTACTGTTATTTGTTATTATTTTTTACCGTTATTGTTAACTGGTGTTTATTTTTGTTCATCTATACAAGTTCTCTTCTCATCACACGAGACAAACACCTAACTACACCTTCCAACTATATAGTGTTCCAACCAAATTCGACCAGATATGGAGGATTTATCACCATCTAAGCGACCTAAAGTTGGCCCATTGTCGCTGAACGAAAAAAATCTGATATTAAATTTCTATTCCTCGTTGAAGAACGAAGAAATTAGAAGAAAAATCATGAATTTGACAGGAAGTGTTGATGAAACTGTGGAGATTACTGCAACAATGATGGGTGTTTCAAAAACAACAATTCATAATTTAATGAAGGAGAAAAAAAATTGGAAACATCACAGGCCCAGCAAAGTCCCCAGGCCGACCCAAACTTGAAATGGATGACGACTTGAAGAATGGAATAAGGCGTAAGGTGCATGTTTTTTTCTTTAGAAAAGAGATCCCAGGTCTCTTCAAAATTATGGCTTCCGTTCAAGAAGATTCAGATTCTGCGAAAATGTCTCGAAGTACATTATGGAAAATGTTGAAGGAACTTGGATTTGAATATAAAAAAAGATTATCGTAACGCAATGTTGATTGATAGAGACGACATTGTCATTTGGAGGAAGAGTTATTTGCGCAATATTCGGAAAGCAAGACTAGATCGAAAACGAATTTATTATTTGGATGAGACTTGGTTGAATGAAGGTCATACTATTTCAATGTTTTGGCAAGACACGAATGTCAAAAGTCGGAGACAGGCAGCTCTTGAAGAGAGGTCAACAGGCCTCAATCCACCAGCAGGAAAACGACGTCGACTCATCATTACTCATATCGGAAGTGCCGAAGGTTTTGTTAAAGGTGGATTGTTGTGCTTTGAGTCGAAGCAAACCGGAGATTATCATGAAGATATGAATGCAGACGTTTTCGAAGAATATTTCTCACAAATGTTAGATCTAATTCCAACGGGCTCAGTCATTGTTATGGATAACGCAAGTTATCACTCCAGGTTAGTGAAGAAATTACCTTCAACTGCATGGCGTAAACAAGATATCCACGATTGGCAAACTTCGAAAAATATTGAAGGCCCAGATAACCCGCTGAAAAATGAGGTCTTGCAACTGGCCAATTCACATAAACACAAATATAGTAGATACGTTGTAGATAAAATGGCATCAGCGCGTGGTATAACGGTGCTGAGGCTTTCTCCTTATCACTGTCAGTTCAATCCCATAGAATTAATATGGGCCCAAATGAAAGGGGAAGTTTCAAGAAAGAATACGACATTCAAAATGAGTGACGTAAAAGTTTTATTCGAAGACGCGTTAGGTAACGTAACCAAAGAAAACTGGAAGAAATGTGTTGAACACATGATACAAGAAGAACTAAATATGTGGGAAATGGATCATATAAGTGAATACATGATTAAACCATTTATAATCAATGTTAATAATGGAAGCTCAACAGACTCGTCTGATTCTGATATATAGACTAGTTTTTGTGTTAGTTATTACTATTATTTGTTACCCTTTTTTTTATAAATATCACATTAATTTTTACTTCATTCCTGCATTTTTCTTTTTTCCTCTCCTATTGTAAACGGTATATTAGTAGTAAAGTTGATACCTACTGCAAAAAAATTTTTATATAATATTTTATGTTTATTGTTTATTCATGAGAACACAAAAAAATGTGTTTTTATTGAATCGATATTGTGAACTCTTTTGAATAGTTTTCGTAATTATAATTTCATAGTGCCTTCATATTCATACACCAAGTTTGTTTTGTCCTAATTGCACGCCTCTGAGGATTAAATTGTTTATTTGTTCATTCAAATACAATAGAGCGACCCTTTCAATACAATGGGCGACCCAACCGAATACAGAGTTAAGGGGTGTCTACCTGAAATTCGTAACAAATGAGAAATTTTAGTACAAAATTAGATAAACTTCGGAGATATTTTATTATACAGCCTGTATCGGTTTTGCATACCTAATGAGCTTTTATTACTCCATGCCTTTTAAAAAGTGACTATAGCACAATACAGCCTCCGGAGTGAATAAAAGTGGCCAATTTTGTGATTGGATACAGTTCAGGGTGCCTCACAGTTGAACCCCATTGATTTTTACGTCACCACAGCCAATACAATGGGTCCAATAAATCCAGATCTTCTACATTTTTGGTAATTTTTGGAGAAACTTCGGTTTGTTAGAATTTTAATGTAGCATCGGTGGATATGACGCACGTTTTGAAATTTACCAATTTCTCAGTTATTACTAACTAGTTTTTATGCTCATTGAATTTTTATCTACCTACAACCTTATTGTATCATAAGAAGGAAGTATAGGTGATTCTGATTGTGCTAACTAGTATTCATTAAATTGGTTATGAAAGTTGAACATGCGTCATATTCCCAGTGGGGTTGGAAATATGACGCTTGAAGGGTTGGGGATATTGCTTATGGCAATTTACATATGGTCGGTAAAAAAAATGAGAAAAAAAATTTAAAAGAAGTGTGATACTCCGAGGAAATATTTATAGAATAACAAATAATAATAATGGTTTTAGGGAAAATTACTTGAAATGTGAAGTGGCCACGATGAATTATTTTTACTACTCTTCATTTGTATTGTTGATTCATCTTTTGCTTGGGGGAAAATAAACTGTAATTTTCCCCTCATCATAAACTTAACAGTGACGTCTCAACTTTCGCATTTCGTAACAACACCAACATAGTACAACGGCTTCACCTTTCCCACAAACTCTACGAGAACGCAATCGTCGACATTAACGCTTTCAACCATTTAAAAAAACTCGCATTCATCGGTTTCACTTTTATCGTGAGATGACTCTTCATCCCATTCACCTCCAGATGACGAAGGCAGTTCATCTTCGAAAGCAATTCGTTTCTTGAACGGCTTGCGAACCAACTTTAACCTCGACTTATTCTCTTTCTCTGCTTTTGCTTCTCTCTTGGCTTTTTTGTTGGCAATATTTTTAGCAGTGGTCAGAACTTGAGCATGCTGCTTCCTTTTCACTTCTGAGGGATATGTTATTGGTATTGGGGATACGACATCAAGTACTTTTGATGGAGTAATTGCATTAGAAGTACCTGACGTGCTAGTTTTTCAAGACTGTTGGATGTTCTGGTCAATTCGTTATTTTCAAATGTAAAATAGGCATGCTCTGGAATAGTTGATGGAGAAAATGGAAATACCCCACAGGCTCGAAAGCCTGCTGATCCCGTCGATGTTGTTGAGGCTTGAGACCAGGCTTTTTCTAAGAGTTGACCAAAATGTCTCCGCTCCAATTTTTTCCCAGGATTTGCAACTCCCCACTCAATAGCTGTGTTTTGGTAGTACGTTTTTATTGGTTTAAAGGAAGAACGGTTGAGGGGTTCCAAGTAATGGTTAGTATGGCTAGGGAGGTAAAGGAAATGCATGTAGTTTTCAAGCGCATTTTAAAGGATTTCAGGCCAATTGGTGTGCAAGAGTAAACACGGACCTGCTGATTTTCTGGGAATAAAGTGATTTTCCAGCCAATTTTAGAAAAGTTGTTCGTTGATATACGCATTACCAGCTCTGCGCCATTGGGTAGGTTATCTAGCCATGCTTGTTGCTTGTTCACACACCCTTGAAAATAATGTAGGGAGGTAGAAAAGTTCCTTTGGCATTGTGTTATATCAGCCTCATCATATTGTCACATCTGGCAACGTCTATGACCCAGTACTACATTGCTCCGGTTTTCAGGTGACAGTTTTGAGCTTGGAAGCCGGGTCGGTTGGCGTGCTATATCGTTACGGAGTTATTGTAATACTGTCCTTTATGTGCATATTTAATTACTCAAATATACCAGTAGTCCGTCTAATATTCGTGTATGATTTTGAATAACAACAATACATGTTGACAGCGGTGGGATACACGAGAATAAAAAGTGTTTCGCGCGTGTAATTCAGTGCTTAGTCAGTAGAAATGCCCTACAACGACCCAAACTCATTGGTTTCTACGCAACAACTAACCTCAATGATGGCTCAATCTCTTTCTGTGCCAGTGTCTCCGCCAGATAAATTCGATT
This sequence comes from Galeruca laticollis, assembly GCA_963921935.1. Classification (NCBI taxonomy): domain Eukaryota; kingdom Metazoa; phylum Arthropoda; class Insecta; order Coleoptera; family Chrysomelidae; genus Galeruca; species Galeruca laticollis. Next base: position 15,665,232 of record OY998183.1, on the reverse strand, counting down.
TCATAGTACCCCAAGGGTGGCGCCAGTGTCGAAAATGCTTTGAGTGGTTCATGTCAAACTCACAACAAAACACAAAAACCGACGACGAGAAAATAAATATATTCCCGTATATCCCAGGTGAAGAAGCAGAAAAAATCCTGAATCAATTTCCCACTGTCCCTATTATATTTGCTGAAACCTTAGCAGCCTTTGAAAGCCATTTTATTCCCCGTCGAAATATTATTTTCGAGAGATACAAATTTAGCGCACGGGTTTAACAACCAGGTGAGCATATAGAAACGTTTATTACTAACCTTCACATGTTAACAGAGAGTTTTGTTACTACAAAACTCTAAAAGAAGAATTAATTCGAGATAGGATTGTAGTAGGAATAATACATAAAAGGACAAGTGAAAAACTGCAGTTAAAACCCAATTTAACACTCAGCGTATTCGAGGCAAAACAAGCGGAGCTTCAGGCTTCTCAGGGTAAAGAAATGTACAATGTAGCAGCGGGATGCAGAGTGAAAGCGTGGTAGCAGCCATAACATCGCAGGTGGAGAACATAAACATTGAATCAAAACGAGGCGCGGTTGCCAAGTTTAGTTTTTATACGAAGAAAGGAGGGAAAGGTGAAGATATGAGAAAAAGTGCCAGTTTTGCGGATTAAAAACACATCCCAGGATACAGTGCCCTGCATTCAAATCAACTTGCAGATTGTGCCAAAAATCAGGTCATTGGGCAACGGTGCGCTGTAGCAATCAGGTGAGATCTATCCAATTAAGTGAACATTTTGTAACATGTACATCGACCTGTTTCGATGTAATATAATAAATTCCGTGTAATTTCCGCTTGCCGTCTCATTAGCCACTCCCAACCATAGAATTAAAACTGAACGTTGAGACAATTGACATTTGTCAATTTTCCCCTGTTCGCTACAAGCTGAAAATCCTCCCTTTTCCGATACCGACGTTGAAGAGAAAACACGTACTCACGTTTTCTCTTGTTCTGAAAGTTTTCTTAATTTGCTATGGTAAGTTGAAAGCTATATTTTATAATCTCTAAGCTTCATTCGATATAATCGCTGAGATTATTTTTATTGCATTTCTCTCATTTCTGTTCCTTCACATATTCAGAGATAAATTACAGTTGCACGTGGTCACGGAATCCTTATTTTATACCTACATATTAATTTTAAAATAAATAAAAATCATTGCTTAATTTTGTGCAAATACTTGAGAGCTTTTTATGTTGCAAAATATCTTTTTTTAATATAAAGAACATTTTAATAACATTTTAAAAACCCATAGAATATTCATTCGTATGAAGGATATTGACACTACAGGTTTCAGATATATTTTTTAAAGCTCGTTATTTATAAGAATTTTTTGGCTCTCATAAGTTTTTCAGAACATTAGTTTACTACTAATTTAGTTGAATTGTTTTTTAGTGTTTCAATATGGGAGACATATATAAGTTGGGAAGCTTTCAGTAAATTTTATTTTTGTGAATTCAAATAACTGCCTTCCTTTTAAACCTGAAAAGCTGAACCAACACAATGTGCCCCATTACGATCAAGTTCCTACATATGCCTGATTCTTGTGTACTCTTAGGTAAGCACAGCAGCTACGTCAGAGCTACGTCAGAGCTACGTAACAGTCTCAATTTTTGTAAGATACCTTTACCGTTGAAGACACCTTTACCATTGAAGACAGTCTCCATTTATGTAAGACACCTTTACCGTTGAAGACAGCTTCCATTTATGTAAAACACCTTTACCGTTGAAGACAGCTTCCATTTATGTGAGACACCTTTTCCGTTGAAGACAGCTTCCATCAATCTACGACCCCTTTACCGTTGATGACAGCTTCCACGGGTCCGAGACATCTTCACCATAGAAAACACCGCTTCCATTTCTTTAGAACATCTAAATCACCAGAGTACCGTCAGTTAAGTACCTCCTGTATTTTTCCGTTCCATTTCAAGGCAATATTGAATTAAATTTTATACATATTCTCTTTTATTTCTAATCTACCCGGCTGTGAGAGCCACAGGGTATCGTGTCCGGTTTTGATTAAGTTTGTGCCCATTTTATTTCCACATTTTTAATATTAATTTTTAATTCAGAGTAAATTCTTTCCCAAAGTATTTCTACCTTTATCACCTAGTTTCGTTTGTATTATTTCGTATCGTTTCAAAAGGTAGTGGCGCCCTGAAGTCTCACAGTCTGATCATCCTTTGTTATACAAAGTGTGTCATTAACTTGGAGTTGAACCACCTTTGAGAAGTCTATGCCGGGATTTTCTCAAGTGAACGATGAAGCTTTACAAACTGGCGCCCTCAAACAAAAATTATTACAATTTTTTAGATAACGTAGAAAACTCTACGGGGTATAACACTAACAATTTCAGGGGGTTTTCAACTGACACTAGTAGTAATATTGAGAAAATGTTTTAGGTGCAATTCATTTAAATAAGATTTTGGTTGAGGAGTGAAATATATCCTTAGAAATTAGAGAAATAAATGACCACTCAGAATGTATGATAGACACAGGGGCTGATATAACGTGTATCTCAGCCAATGTTTTAAATGAGGACATAATCCTATCTTATATACCAATAGAAAGGTAACAGTTCCATCTGGCGAAAATTTAAATGTTTTAGCTATATAGCATGTCACTTTGAAAAGTAAAAATAATTAATGTGACTCTGAAATTTATGTTATCGAAGAGTTGTGTAAACCGATATTAGGTCGTTCCTCTATCATTAAGCTAAACATTCTTTAGTTTTGTGAGGATAGTGGCATACATTTAAATGTAATGAAACTAAAATCCGCGGAGACAGAAAAAAGTTTTCTACGACTATTGTAGAATTTCTATATTTCGACGTAGTTTTTGATTATGGAATAACTTCATTCTAGCACTAGTGCAAAAATATTCATTCTTGACCTTGTTATGGAATGAATACTTAAATATCACGGTTCATTTGACAGAAAGAGAAAATAGGCGTGTTCCGTTTTTGTACACCTGCTGCACTACGCAGAGTAGAAGTAGTTCAGAAATATCAAAATGCATAAAAAAGCCTCTAAACTCAACGTAAAATGACTAATATGGTTGAATTGTTAGAACCAGAAGTGCAGAATAAGTGTACTTTATGACACTTTTCAATAAAAAAAGAAGAAAATACACTATCTATTAGCAACAATTGTCAACTGTCAAAATTGTCTAATTTTCTAAATTCAAATTCATATTACTTCATAAAAAGTAATTAAATTTATATAATTTCATTTAAATAATAGCTATTACATGGCTTCATTCCTTTTTAGTGTCTGATACTGACAGCAGTGGTATTTTTGCTTCAACTCCTCCAGAAATTAGAGAGATAACAGAGGCGACAGCAGGCAATCTGTTGCCTGAAAAATCTAAACGTATATATCTTCAACAATATAACCTGTTTATCCAATGGCGTAGATTAAAAAAAGCCCAATCATTTTCAGAGAATGTACTTCTTGTATACTTTGCAGAATTAGCAAAGTCAAATAAGAACCACCATTAATATAAAGAGGATTTGTCAAAATATGCCAGGTTGCGAGCATTTTTAAAAAGACAATCTGAGGGATATCGAGCGAAAAAATCAAAAACATTAACTTAAGTCTACATAAAGGTATAAATAATATATATTTATCAAATAAACCCTAAATTCGTCTTACCGTTATTGGATAATTTATATTCGCAGATTATATAGCATTATTCTACAGTTATTAGGAGCTATAAGAAATAAACTTGTTCAGGTTGTGAATAACAACCGACTGAAGCCGATTAACTACGAATTGATTTTTTTCTCGTTTCAATTAATTGTTTGTAGTATTGCCGCTTCTAGCTTACTTTAAATTAAAACTGTCAGATGAATTTTTAAATGGACATTTTTAATGATTACGAAGAACTCGAAGATCAAGAGATACAATAATTGTAGATTTTGTAAACCCAGGACGTGACGTGACGTATTGACCATGTTCAAAAATGGGATAAGGGAGAATCCTTACACCGTTTTCGATACAATTAAAGCAATTATTTAAAAAATATTTATATAAAATGTGAAATACTGATTTCAGTGCTGTCAAGCAAGTGGCAGCTAGCCTATAATCTATTTTGCTACCTACAAGGCGACCGCGAAACATAATAATTATTTATCCTTTTCTATCATATACACATTGTGTATCAAACTGCCTTTCTCTACACATATTATGAAGTCAACTATTGTAATTTCATTGCAGCCAACGTTAAAATAGTTATTTTTAATATGTTAACTCCATGAATAATAAATCAATGGTTAAAGTCAGTCATTTCATTCGAACTTGAAAAGATCGGGCCCAACATTTACAATCTAGTATAATATTAATTTTTTTAGGTCGCTATGATTATTGGAATTATGGCAGCCTGTAGAAAAAATGAACTGTACTCAATGAAAATACAGGATATTGAAGATTTGGGTTCTGCAGTAGTTATTAATGTTCCGGATACAAAAACTAAAATCCCCAGAAAATCCACGATTACCGGAAAGATTTATCACTTATTCAAAAATATGTTTCTTTAAGGCCTCCAGATATTCAGAAGTTGCATAAGGGTATATAGATATAGTCCTTACAGAACCGCCTAAATGTATCGACAAGTATAATGTCGCAAATTGAAAAAATCCAAGAGCTATTAGCCAGCGAAACTAATTTTCAAGAACAAAATTTGCCTAATTCACATCTGGGGCCTTCTTGTTCCAACCAGCAGCAACAAAATATATTTGCCTCAATGCGCACCAAAACTATAAGTGATTCAACTAAACAAGTCACATTTATAAATTGTATAGTTACTGGCGTACCTATAAATAATTATACATATAACACTAATCCATGCAGGGAAAATAAAAAAACTAATATAAGCAGATATTTTCAATTTTTAATTATCAATAAAGTTATATTTGTTGGTTTGTTTTTTATTTGATAGTCGTAGAAAAAGTATAGTCTAAAACACGGGTGGAATTCAAACTTCTACACTCGTAGAACCGTTTCCCTCGCCTACGGCTCGTGAAACAAATCTTTCTACTCGTGTAGAATTTTGCTTATTCCACCCTTGTTATAGAATATACTATTTCCAAATATTTGATAGCACAGGCACTTTCAAAAATGACATGAATATTTAAGTTAATACCGGGATCTCTTCCTTTGTTCATTCTGTACCCCGGGTAGTCCCTATACCCTTAATTAAACCTTTAAATGAGGAACTAGATCGTTTAGAAAAGCTTGATATTATTCAATCTGTTGATTACCCAACCCCTTGGTAATCCCAATAGTTTTAGTACAAAAAAAGGAACAATTGCGCTTATGTGTGGACTACACTAAACTAAATAAAGCCGCACTTCGTACGCATTTCCCCATCGGAAAGGTTGAGGGAATTCTCGCCCAGGTTCACGGCTCTAAATTCTGTAGCCGCCTAGATACAACTTCGGGATTTTACAAAATTCGTCTGAATAAAGAATGCCGGCATTTACCGTGCTTTATAACCCCATTTGCACGTTTAATTTTCAAGAGGTCACCGTTTGACATCACTTGCGCCTCTGAATATTTTTAAATTACTTTAAATAAAATTTTAAGTGGTCTAGAGGGAGTAATTTTTCATATTGACAATATGTTAGTGCCTCCGCCCACCCTAGAAGAGCATAATGAAATACTTTCGGAGGTACTAAAGCGAATTCACGGGAAAGGCATTACTTTGAATAAACAAAAGTGTATTTTTGTGGTGGAATCGCTAGAATTTATTGGTCATACTATATCGGGCGATGATATCTCGGTTGACCCTGAACGCATTTCATCCATAGTGGACTTTCCAGCTCTTTCTAACCAAACAGAACTTATGCAATTTCTAAATATGGTCAATTTTTCTAGCCGTTTCATACCGGGTAGATCTCAAAGATTACAACCAATGACTTCTTAATTAAAAAGAATAATTGCTTCGACTCGGGCATTTCCCAAGAAGAAAGTTTCAATAAAATAAAAAATTATTACAGGAAAGCCCTTGTTTGGATTATTTTGATACTTCTAAAAAAATTATTATTTCCGCAGACGCATCTTCTTTCGGGTTGGGAGCTTGTTTAATGCAAGAACATGGCAATGGGGATGAACGAGTGATTTCTTATGCATCCAGATTACTATCTCGTACCGAACAACGTTATGCGCCAATCGAACGCGAAAGCTTAGCTCTGACATGGGTGTGCGAAACATTTCCTAATATATAACGGGGATCAAAGTTTTAATCGAAACTGATCATAAACCTTCAGTACAACCTATAGACGAGTTCACCTCACGTCTGCAAAGATTTCGGTTGAGGCTTATGAGATACGATTATGAAATATAATACGTATCGGGCAAGAATATGGTGATAGCGGATGCCTTGTCCAGAAATTTTGGTAACGAGAGGTTGCCAGAAGACAACGAATTAGTACTAGAAACGGTTACCTATGTCAATCCAAACACTACTTCTTTCGAGGTTAAGCCCTACCTTTAAAAGAAATCAAAATAGAACAATCCAAGGATCATATTTGCATTAAGTTAAAACAATATGCTCATGACGGATGGACACGTAAAAATCTAATACACCCATCGGTTTCTTCTTACTATCAATACAGGAATTAGATATCTGATTGTGATCTTGATTCCTAGAACCCTCCAATGTGAATGTTTACGTTCTTTTCACCAAGGCCAAGGCCAAGGTATAATCTTTCCACAGAAATAAAAAAATTGATCAAAAATTGCCCACAATGTGTTGAACACCGCGTTAATATTAAAGAACCCTTGATCACACAACCCTTTCCAGACCGTACTTGGCAGAAAATAGTAATCTGTTTTACTTAAATCGAGGTTGATACCTAATAGTAGTCGATTATTTTCTCGATATTTCGAAATTTTCAAACTTTCAAGTTTGACCGAAAACCAAATTATTACCAGACTGAAAAAATTATTTCCAAGACAAGGAATACCGGAAATTGTGAGATTTGATAACGAGCCACAATTTCAACGTGGATTTAAATGATTTGCGAAAGAATTTGACTTCAAACACATCACAAGTACTACTTCTCTCAATCGAACGGAGCAGTGGAGGCGTCCGTAAAAACAGCAAGGAATTTAATTTAAAAATAAAATGATATTTATACGGCTCTGCTAGCTTAACGAACTACTCCACTTCCTAATGGCTACACGCTATCAAAACTAACGTTTAACAGAAAAATACGCACGCAACTTCCTGTTTTGCCTAAACTCTTAAACAAAAACATAGACACAAGTCCAGTCCCAGGAAAAGAAAAAAATATATAAAAAAAATTACGCAAAACTACAATTTAAGACATAGAACTAGGTCGTTATCGGATCTTGCGGTTAATGACAAGGTTTGGGTGACGGATCTAAAGTTATATGGTAAGGTTAGGATGAAATTGGTAGATACGCCCTATTTATTTAACTTGACTTGAATTTTAAGGAAATAATTATTAATAGAAAATAAGCATGTTTTATGGTAATACAAACTTTATTCAGTTATAATATTTATAAACAATAACATAAACATTTTTTTTTGTAATTGGCCATGTCTCCCTCACGTTATGGGTGAGATGCCCACACAGGGTGAGGGCCTATGTACTCCGATACAAATTAATGAGCAAAATAAGTTAAGCCTTCTTTTTGGTAGCTATTCTTCCACACAGATCGCAAAAATTAACGAACTTGCTGCATCCATCCTGAAACCATTGCTCGCAATGTATACATTCAATCCAGTCATCATTCCTGGTGCTCTCGGAATATTATTCTTCACATCCCACGTACTCATCATTTTCTGAATTATCAGATTCCTCGTTGTGAAGCATAGTGAGGTCCTCAACTTGGGATTCACTTGTTGAAGAAATTTTTCTTTTTCTGGTCTTCTTCGGGTTCAATTTGTTGCTGTTAACTTTTTTAACAGACTTAGGAATATTTATTTTCTTCTCCATTTTTTGCTAAATATAATTGGCATCAGTTAACACATCAGAAATATGCTGAGCCCTTCTTCGGATACCTTCCAATGCCCGAATCTTTGACGGGAGTGAAAATTTTTCCTGGGGTTATATCAGAGTTTTCTCGAAGAATCATTGATTGAGTTTAATTTTGTGAAGCAGTGGAGGTGCTAGGCTGCGGAGACATTTGTCTTACGGTTACTGTTCTTAGATTTGGTGACATTACGTTCAAAATTATACAATCGGATGTGGTCTCGTTGGAGGGATTCAGTCCTATATATCTACGTGGTATGGCAGTTTCAGATAAGAAGGCGTATTCTGGAATGGCTTCTGGATTGAACGTGTGTACACCAGTTGCTTTAAATGCGGAAATTGCGTTTCCTGGTACAGCTGCTTACACCGTGCCTCATTTAATAAATGTTCAAATTGGAAACGACCAATTTTTCTTGCAGGATTTGCTCGAATCCAATTATTCGATGAAACAGTATAAGCAGATTTCGATGATTTATAAACCGTGCATGGTATGACTTAGAAAACTAATCATTATAATATTGTTCTGTCTATCATCTCTATACAGCAATGAGAGCTGTGACCATCCACCAATAATATAACAGTGCTTTCAGGTTTACGCGGTGTAAAGTGGGTCTTTAGCCACCTCAAAAACAAATCCGAGTTTTTGTAGGCTGATTTTTCGTTCATGTAGATTTCAGACCTAGGAGGCATTCCATTTTTGTACTAATGTTTCAAATTTTTGCCTCTCATAATACTTAGTGGGGGTATGAATGTACCCTCAGCGTTACAGCATGCTACTACTGTGATTGTTTCCCCCTTATCTCCTGAAAACTAAAAAAATTCCAAAAATAAGTGGGGATGGGATGATGGGAGGAGGTGTTGGTTATAATAGTGCCAATGAGGAAGGTATTCCCAAGTGCAGTAATATTCCTAGTGAGAAACTTTAAGAAACCGTCTTACCTAAATGATTACATCACTCATTAAAATTGAGTTTCCACATAACATATTAGTTAACGAATCATTTGATAGAGGGAAGGATGTTATGTCAGCATAATTATATTGTTATCCCTGGCAACGTTGCTATTACCCAGTACTACACTACACCGGTTTGCAAGTGACAGTTTTGAGCTGGGAAGGCGGGTCGGTCGGCGTGCTATATCGTTATGGAGTTATTGTAATCACAGATAACCCATAGATAGATGAGACACTGATTGTGGCGCCATCTAAAGAGCCTGTCGACTAAACAATTGAGTGATGTTAAAAAGATTTCTGTAATTTTAGGTTTTGGCGGTATATTCAAATTTACTGTATTTTAATTATATATTTCAAAATAACCATTTATAGTCCATCATTTGACATTTCATTCAAATTAACTCCATTATTTCACTAATGATTAGATGTTGAGTTAAATTAAATGAAATATCAAATGATGGACAATAAATGGTTAATTAAATTGGAAAAAATAACACAGTAATCATATAAACAGTTTATTTATTTTGGTATAAAAATAAACAACAAATAATTTCTTTCACAAAGCACTTTTCTTAACAAACATAATGACAATAAACTATAATGTAAAAACAATGCAATAATTGAAAAATAATTTGAGCAACATACATTCTAGATTGGAGTATCATTAGATTTTTAAATGATGTTAAGTCAAGATAAATGTAGAAAATTGTTTATGATTATTTTATATTAATTTATTTATTTATTATAACCCAAAAACACACAGAACTGGACAAACTACTGGAGTATAACTGCTACTTACTTAATCAAAAAAAGTGTTAGCAATGAGTAGTTAACTACTATTATTGGCATCTTTCTGTAAAGGAAAACATTTGAGTATAATTATCGTGAATGTTAGAACAAAAGTAGTTAAAATACTTTTAAAGGAAAATTTGTTAAATACTGCCCAGCTCTGTGAATGCAAGGGGTCAAGTAATCACATTATAAGAGTTTAGCACTCTTATACTTTTAAAGGAAAAGTTGTTAACTACTGCCCAGCTCTGTAAATACAAGGTGCCAAGTAATTGCATATAAGAGTGGTCAACAGCACTTGTGACTGTACAAAATTTAAAATATTATATCTAACATTTCATTTCCACTTAAAATACATCTTTATTTCTTTACTGGAAGTATTGAATATGTTCGTATCACAAGCTTAAACCTAGTATATTGCATATTTGTATATTTCTACATTTAAAAGCATTCCGTTCTTATCAAACTATCGCATAAGGCAGTTTAAGTTACTCTGCAGCTCCTGGCAGTCTATGATTGTTAAAATGTTTCTTAGGGGCTCTTGAAAATCCCACTGTCTCGTGGAAGTCCTTTCTCGTTTCTGGTTGAGGTTCTACAAGTAAACACACAAAATAACAACAATAAATAAGTAAATACACAAATACGTTTGAAAATTTATATCAACAAAAGAAATCAAAATGCGCTTGCTATTGAAATAATAAGTTTACACATGTTTTTGTATTATGCCAAAAAAATATCAAAAAATGTTTGTGAATGTTTAAATGTTTTTGGTTTTTTTGGATTCCTTTTTATGGAGTTTTCGATTTTTTTAGAAATCCTTGATTTTCTTTGGTTTTAACTATTTTTTTATTTTTTTTATTTTATGTCTTTATTGGATTTTTGGTTACCTCTAGACCAAATACTTAGACGTAATGCCTCAACAAAAGTTAATACTCACTTTCATTTCCCATAAATTGGCATACCATGGGCTATATATGAAAATCGGCAAGGGGTTAATACCTTCCATCTCATTGCTGGTAGAGGGAATCGCTATAACATAAAATAAAACCCAGATCATTATTTTTTCAATGGGTACATTTCAAAATGGAATTGTCTGAGCATGGTGAACACACTAGATATAAATTGAGAGAATGAAAAGACGAGTACTGAGTGTGTCATTTTATTAAAATTCTATCTAAGCGCTTTCATTCATTAGGCCATTCTCAAAGCTGTCGATAAGAGAAAAACATACAACAAGTGTCAAAAAACATCAAACCCTTTAACTGCTACATATAATGAAATAGAATGTTTGATGTTACATCATTACTTAACTAAAATTTGTTAAAATTACCCTATAAAGAAGGTGTACACATATATCATTCAGTTGTTAATTTCAAATTAGACGCTTCGTTATGTGAATTACAATTGTACACCCTCTTTATAGTGTAGTTTCAACAAATTTCACTTAAATAATGATGTAACATCAAACATTTTATTTCATTGTATGTAGCAGTACAGGGTTTAATGTTTTTTGACACCTGTTGTATGTTTTTTTCTTGACGACAGCTTTGAGAATGGCTTAATGGATGAAAGCGCTTAACTGGAGTTTTAATAAAATTACACACTCGTCGACAAATTTAATGATTTATCACCACTGCGTTTCAGCCATATTAATTTTATCCTCCTGGGTTGGAGGAACAAAACTGTAAAAAGAAATATTTACTTTAGTACATACAACAGCCTGTTTGTATCTCTCACATCATTTACTGCAACATACTTTGAAATATCAACACCAAAGTGTTTGGTAATAAACTTCACATAATCTTCTTCACGTATTGAAGGATCTAGGTATTTGATGTTATCAAATTTAATCATTGCATAATTTTCTCTTGACTGCTGTCCGTTTTCTCTATACTTTCCAAAATATAAGTTATTTCTCATTTTACTTTGGACTATATCCCCAAAGAAATAATTTATAAAATGATGTTCGAATTGATTCATACATCTGTCCTCGTTTATATTCCGCCATTAAATTGCTGACCCTTTAATTGTCTTATCTGCCCATCTTTTCCAATTTTTTCCTTCTCCCATCTCTTGTGATTTTGCCTTTAATTTCATAATATATCGCACTGGATGTACCTTTCTATCATTACTGAAATACAATTCAGTATATACTTCATCTGTCATCATGATAAAATTTCGTGCCCCCTGTGGTAACTTCTCAATTTTCTTCTCTAAATTTTCAATCGCCGACTTATTTCTTTGTATCCCCTCCTCCTGTCTTCCAAACTCTTGCCTAATTTCACGATTGTTATTTCCAAAAATTCTTTCCATGTCTTCCAACTCTTGTCTAATTTCCATTTTATTCTTCTGCATTTCTTTTTCAACGCCTTCTTTATGTTTATCCATAGACCTTTCAAATTTTTCAACCTGTTCCATTACTGAGTTCCTAATATCCATCTTTGTTTGTTTCATTTCTTGCCTTAGAGCTTCTGCTCTTTCCTCACTCTTTCTATCCATCGTCTCATTTTTATTTTTAATAACTTCCATTATACGTAAAAACATGTCATTTATATTTTGATTGCTTTCTGCATCTCCCTCCATAGTCTTTGTTTCTGGATTCTTTCTACCACTGCTTAAATACATTCACTAACAACTTTTGTTTTTTAATAGAATTATTCGCAGGCAATAATAAATAATAATGTTTTTATTGGTATACCTTAGAAAACTTTCACTCGGACCTTGTATACTCAGGTCCCTGCTCGGCCGCCATTTTTATTACGTTGGTTTTTAGTTTGTATCCTGTATTCTATTTAAATGCAACAAATACCTGTTATTTTTTTTGTCAAATATTTTTTTTAATAACACACAGACACAATACTAAAGAAAAAACAACACATTCACACTCTCTTTCACACAATTTATTTTTTTGATATTCAAATTTATTCTGAAGGTATACCAATTAAATTGAAATTATAATGGATTCTTGTAATTTTTGAATGCTTCCAAATTTGTTTTATTCTACCTTTCTTTTTATTGATTTTGATTATTTTGGAGTTGAGATTAAATATTTAGTTATTTATTTGTTCATATATATATATATATATATATATATATATATATATATTAAGACAAATAAATTGTCTTAGAAAATTTTAGCTAGAATAATGTACCAAATAACAATAAATGATTTATAAAATATTAGATAAATTTGGCACACACTGTAGAAATTTGAAAAGTACCTGAGTAATTAATCAGAAGTTAGGTAAAGATTTTGAAATTTAAATGAAATCAAAATGATACAGTGTAATATAGAAACATACCTTCACAAGCCATTGACCAAAGTCCAGGAGTATAGAAGATTATTTTATTGATTGTAAATTATTTTAGATATTATGTAGCATTTTAATTATAGGAAGGTAGAGTAATTTACCGAACATACAGAGTAAGTTATAAAATTTATATTTGTCAAGTGCGGGTGACAAATGGTGACAATTTAAGGTTATAGAAGAAATTTAGTGATGAGTAAGGAGAAAGGATACTTGTTCTGTCTAATGACTACTCTCTGATTGTTTGCGGTAACCAAAAGATAAAAATCCAGGTGACTAAGGGAAAAAGAATATAGTGTCAGAAAGAAAATTTTGAAAGAGCTGTCAAGAGTTAAAAAAATAATTTTAAAAGAGGTCAGAGATTTAAAAAAGAGATATAATTGATGAAATGGAGGTCTTTTGAACATACACTATAAGATATAAAGAGAAAAAGAAAGAAGGCTGAATTGGATTCGTTTTACATAAAAAAAAATTTCATGAACATTCCTGGATGATATGTAAATTGAAGAGATAAGAAAATATTGGAAAGATATATGAATGGTAAAGGGGATAATTTCCCAAAATTTATAAAAAGAATAATAAAAGTTAAATGGTACATACCTTATGTTTTGGTTTAGTGAGGAGTTCAATAATTATTGAAGAGGATTTCCTTTATTAAGTGTATTTGACAATTGATCTGCAAGGTAACAAGTCTTTATTAATATTTTGTCCGAGAAATCATCATTGTTCAGTATTTTTCATTGTAAATTTATAGGTTAAGTTTCTTCTCTTTTATTTAGTAGAGAGAATGCATTCCATCTATTACGTCCAATAATAACAATCTTTAATTCTTCATGTATATTTATTGTTAACTTAAATTTGGTAATTCGTTATTCAAAATTACAAACTTAACAAAGTAATAGACGTATTTTGGAATTGATTAGTTTTTTTTTATTTGGAGTAGTTCATTATGTGTTATAATATAGTGAATGTCTGACACAGTTGGAGGCCATAGGTCTGGAAAAATGAGATATTGAACCCGTACGCCCAGAGTGCGGAAGCAAAGAAGTCTCAATTAAGATAAAGTTACATAAAACTAAAATTTAAATCTAGTGAAAATTATTATATAGCCGGAGCCCAGAAATTCAAATTTGATAAAATAAACTGTTTGTTAAAGCCCAAGTGTGACAATTTATAATTTGACAGTGACATTAAACTAAATTTCATTTTAGTTTTCCAAATTTATATTACAATAGAAATAAATATCGTCACAATTTTGGCGCCCAACGTGGGGCGGTATTTTTTTTTAAAAAACAGGGCTAAATAATTTTCCAGACGTAAGGTTATCCTTTTCCTAGTAACAACAATATCTACTTCAGATAAACTAATAATTACAGGTAGTCATTTTGAAACAATTTATTTATACAAATAATATTAAAATAATTATCAGATTCTGTGAAACATTTGCTATTTGCTTGATTGGTACGTCTCAGGTGTTTTTGCTGTTTTATATCATCAGTATTGTAGAGTAAATTTATAATATACACAATAAAACGACATGTCTGATAAGCAAGAATTAGAGATAAAATAATACACGATAGCACAATTGAAAGAACTTTTGGTGGAAAGGAATTTAAGTGATAGTGGAAAGAAAGCAGAGCTGCAAAAGAGACTTATTGAAGTCATCAGAATGGAATCTTGTGAATGTGGAAAAGGAGATATACAGGGGGAACAAGAAACTTTGAAAAATTTGGATGAACAGGACAAAATATTGGGAAATGATGTGGAGGAGAGTAACAATGATGACAGAAGAACTCAAGAAAAAGAGAAACAGGATACTCGAGTTCTTCAAGAAAGCCCAAAACAGACTAATCCTCAAGAAAATATTGATATTATACAATTAAAAGGATTTTTGCAAATGATGACAAGTCAAATGCAAGTGATAACAAGTGAAATCCATGTGGTAACAAGTCAAATCCAAGGGGTGACAAGTGAAATCCAAGGAGTAAAAGGAGATATAAAAAATGTGAAAAATGAGTTACAATCTGGTATACAAGCAATTTTAGAAAATTTTGATAGAAGATATGAGTTTCATCAGGCAAGAATCGATAAGATAGAAGATAAAATGGGGGAACAAGAAACAAAAATATATGGTATGGAGAAAAGCTTAAAACAAGAGACCAAGAGCTTAAGAGAAGAAGCCAAGCAACAAGAAAAGATATTCAAAGAAGATCTGCAACGGATAGAAAGAAGGCAAACTAATGAAAATATAAAAACTAACAAGAGAATAATAGATTTCGAAGAAGATGTTCGAAAGGAAATACAAAAAACATTGGATCTGGCCGAAAACGAAAACAAAAAGACAGAAGCAAGATTTAGAGAAGAGTTAAAAAAAAGCATACAAGGAAACAATCCAAACAACAATGAACTAATGGAAAATTTTAGGAGACAGGTAGAACAAAAATTAACAAATATTACAGCAGAAGTAAAAAACTTATCAGATAATCGTATTATTGGTGAGTCATCAGGTTCTATGTATTTTGGTTGTAATAATAAAGTTGATGAGTCTATAAAATTTTGTGGTGACTTTAGAAAGGTACACCCTATAAATTTTATAAAAACAATTAAAAGTAGAGCCAGGCGAATTGAAAACACTGGAGATCTTCACGAATTTTTGAGGAGTAATTTAACAGGTCAGGCCTTACTTTGGTTGAATTGTAAGGAAGATAAAATTCAGAATATGGATGATTTTGAAAAATTGTTTTTACACAATTTTTGGGGTGAGTTACAGCAGGGAAAAGTTCGTGAAAAATTATATTTTGGTAAATTTGACTCACAACGCAATAATTTAACTAATTATGCTTTACAGGTATATGCTCAAGCACAATACCTTGTACCAAGCATACCTGAATCAGAAATCGTTATGTTTTTGTCTAGGCACTATAAAAGTGAAATTTGTGAAACTATAAGCATACAAAATATTAGTCAGTTTGATATGCTATTGTCATATTTAACTCGAGTTGAACGAAACTTAGATGGCAGTGTTCAATATAAAAATTTGGATGGTAACCAGAATAGAAATTATCAACATAGGGCACGAAATAATAGGAATTATAATGAATTAATTGATGGAAATAATCAGATTAAAAATAATTATAATTACAAAAATTCTAATGAAATTAATAGAGGATTCCAAAATAGGAACAGTCAATATAATCAGGCAAACAATAATGGAAATAGAATTTTTAATAGATATAATCAAAATAGTAATTTCCGCGATTACCAAAATCAAAATAATAACTTCCAAAGAAATAATCATAACAATTATAATCGGGGGAATAATGGTAATCAAAACAGTCACAATCATAATTATAACCAAAATACAAGAAACCAACAAAATTATGATATCCAAAATAACAATAATGGTTATAACAGAGACATAAATTCTCGAGACTCAGATGAACATGTGAGACGTGTTAATCGAGTGGATGTGGTAGACGTTAATCACAGAGATAGAAGTGCAGAAAGATGTACTTCACAAAGTTTTGCTTCTCAGGAAAATTTCAGATCTACAGGAAGATCTCGTTCCTCAGAAGATTATCGGAATAGATATGATACCGAACCGCATTTTTAAAATGGGTTTATGATGTTGCAACTAGGTGTCAATACATGCACCCACGTGAATTTCTTGATCTCGGAGATTATAATAATGTACACCTGGAACAAAAAAATGTAGGTTCAATAATTTTAAATGGTAAAATATACGACAATAATGTTAGCATAATTTTAGATACAGGATCTACAGCTTCTTTAATATCAGAAAAATTTGTTGATAAAGTACAATGTTTGAAAAATGATATAATTAAAATTCCTAAAACTAACTTAGTAGGCATAAATGAAAAAACTTTAGGATACACAAATAGATCAGTGTTTACTAAAATACACTTTGAAAAATTTGAGATTATAGTTCAATTATTAATAGTAAACCATCTGGAATGCGATATACTTATTGGTAGTGATGAACTCAGTAAAAATAACTTTGTAATAAATTTTGAAAAAGGAATTGTTAAAATCAATAAAGAGTTTGAATTAAATTTTTCATTACAAGAAAGTATAAGGGTAGTAAAAAACTCGAATATAATTAGTATATGGGATTTTTGTGAACATAATTCGGAAAATAAAAATAATTGCAAAAATAAAAAAAATGATAAGATTTTTATAGATAGAATTCTTTGTACATGGAATGATAAAGAAATGAATAAATATGATAATTATGATGAATATAAAATATTAAATGAAAGTAATAGGGAGGATAAATATGATTATGTTAGTAGATCAAATGGAAGAGAGATTTTTGAAAGCAGGATTCAGGCCAAAGATGCCATAATAAAAGGAGTGGTACTTGAGAATATAGGTTTTGATTGTGATAATGAGTGGAGAGATAGAATGGTAGATTTAATAGGAAAGTATAAAGATTTAATAAATGAGGAATCAAGAATAGCTAAAGATTATGTTCATAGAATAAAGATAAAAGACATGAAACAATTCCATGCAAAAAGTTATCCAATACCATATAAGTATAGGGAGGATGTTAATAATGCATTAAATAATTTATTGAGAGATAACATAATTAGTTATAGTACCACACAATATATTAATCCAGTAGTGATTGTTCGGAAACAAGATAATTCAGTGAGAATCTGTCTTGATGCAAGAAATCTTAATAAATGTTGTGTTCCAGAATTTGAAGCACCACTTACAGTAGAATCAATTTTAGGTAGAGTAACAAATGCTAAAGTTTTTTCAAAACTAGATTTGAAACATTCTTTTTGGTTAATTCCTTTACATCCAGATTGTAGACATTTGGTAGGTTTCAAAATAAATGGTAGGGTATATCATTTCAATGTAGTTCCATTCGGCTTACAAAGTTCAGTATCAGCATTACTAAAAGCCACAAATAAAATCTTAGAAAGACATGAAGCTTACACTATTCATTATGTAGATGATATTTTGATTTTCTCAGAAAACAAGGATCAACATTTTACTCATTTGAAAAATGTCTTACAGGATCTTGATTCAGCAGGTCTCAAGCTTAGTTTAGGAAAATGCTCGTTTTTTAAAACAGAAGTCATATATTTAGGTTTCAAACTAACTCCATTGGGAATAGAAATGGATCCACAAAGGATAAGATTGATTAAGGACTATAAAAGGCCTACAAATTTAAAAACTTTAAGAAGTTTCTTGGGAACTTTAAATTATTTTAAAAGATTTGTACCAAATATTTCAGAAAAGGAATTACCACTTGTTGAATTGTTAAGGAAAAATGTAACTTGGAAATGGACGAATAAACAGGAGGAAGCATTCAAGTCCATAAAGGAAGATTTCCATGAAAACGTAAAAATTTATCATCCTGATTATTCAAAAGTTTTTAAGTTAAGAACAGATGCCTCTATACAAAGAATAGCTGGTGTGCTTTTACAGGAACAAAATAATGTAGAAGTTCCAATATCTTTTGTTTCTCGCTTAACTCGTCAAGCAGAAAAAAATTATGGAGTAAGTGAACTAGAGCTTCTCAGTATAATTTTCTGTGTAAATCAGTTGCGATATTTCTTATTGGGTGGTCATTTCATAATTGAGACAGATAATCAGGCTCTAACTACTATCTTAGATAATAGGTATAATAATTCTCGTATTCACAGATGGAGTCTATTATTGCAAGAGTATTCATTTACAATAATTTTTATTCCTGGACATTTGAATATTGTATCAGATGCTATCACAAGAATGGAAGGGGAAAGCTTTGGTAGGCCAAACACTCATAAAGTTGGACTTAATCAATTAAAATTTGAACAGGGAATATTTTCGTTAGATGCTATTAAAATTAACCAAAATAGTTTAACAGATAAGGATAAGGCTAGGCTAAAATATAAGGAAAATATTTATTTTAAAATAATGAATGGAATAGAAATTTATGCAATAACACACGAGTTGGCTAATTTAATAATAGATCAAATACATAGTAATTTTAATCATCCTGGAGTTAGACGTACTCATTTAATTTTTAGAGAGAATTATTATTGTAAGAATGATTTATCATTAATAAAAAAACAAATTAGAAATTGTACTACTTGTCAGTTCAATAAAGAAAAAAAATATGCATTATACGAACTTACCAAGATCTTTAATAGTTAGTAAACCACTAGAGCTAATAACTGTAGACTTTATTTCAAATTTAATTCCAAGCACACACGGAAATCTCCATATTTTTGTAATTCTAGATGTTTTTTCGAAATACATATCTTTACATGCATGTTCTAAAACAAATAAAACGATGGTAAAATTTTTCTTGAATAAATTTATCAACGATCATGGAAAATTTGATACTTGTATAATGGACAATGCTACATATTTTAGAAGTAAACAATTACAAAATTGGTTTATTAAAAATAAAATAAATCATAGATATACTAGTATTAGACATCCTCAAGCTAATTTAGCTGAGAGGGGAATTAAAGAGGTCATTAAACATTTAAGGCTACTGGTTTCTTATAATCATAGAGAATGGGAGGATAAATTGTCAGATGTAGAATTCTTTATAAATAATAGTCCAAATATAAATACAGGATTTTCACCAATTATGCTATTCAAAGGAATAAATTCAGATAGACCATGGATAATTGATTTTGATTATAATCAGATAATTGAACAGGCCAGAGTAAAAGAGTCCATAAAAGAAAAGAGATATAGAGAAAAACAATTAAAAAAAAATAAACATAGTAAAGTTTTTAATCAGGGAGACTTAGTATTGTTGAGAGCACTGAGATTTGCTGATCACAGACATGATAAATGTAAGAAACTGGATAGTTTGTTTGAAGGTCCTCATAGAATTGATAATAAAGGTGGAGTGAATAGTTATGTACTAGTACATCCAGAGACGGGAAATACACGTGGTGTATTCAACATTGATCAGTTATTTGATTATCATGGTTGCTCATCAACATAATATAGAAATAGTATATGAAGTTATAAGTTATTTATTATTGCTTAGTTCAACTTGTTACCAAATATGGGTCAATCCTTTGAGAATTTCTACTGTAAACATATAAATTGCTCAAAGGCTTGAGGGGGAATGTTAAGACAAATAAATTGTCTTAGAAAATTTTAGCTAGAATAATGTACCAAATAACAATAAATGATTTATAAAATATTAGATAAATTTGGCACACAATGTAGAAATTTGAAAAGTACCTAAGTAATTAATCAGAAGTTAGGTAAAGATTTTGAAATTTGAATGAAATCAAAATGATACAGTGTAACATAGAAACATACCTTCACAAGCCATTGACCAAAGTCCAGGAGTATAGAAGATTATTTTATTGATTGTAAATTATTTTAGATATTAAGTAGCATTTTAATTATAGGAAGGTAGAGTAATTTACCGAACATACAGAGTATGTTATAAAATTTATATTTGTCAAGTGCGGGTGACAAATGGTGACAATTTAAGGTTATAGAAGAAATTTAGTGATGAGTAAGGAGAAAGGATACTTGTTCTGTCTAATGACTACTCTCTGATTGTTTGCGGTAACCAAAAGATAAAAATCCAGGTGACTAAGGGGAAAAGAATATAGTGTCAGAAAGAAAATTTTGAAAGAGCTGTCAAGAGTTAAAAAAATAATTTTAAAAGAGGTCAGAGATTTAAAAAAGAGATATAATTGATGAAATGGAGGTCTTCTGAACATACACTATAAGATATAAAGAGAAAAAGAAAGAAGGCTGAATTGGATTCGTTTTACATAAAAAAAATTTTCATGAACATTCCTGGATGATATGTAAATTGAAGAGATAAGAAAATATTGGAAAGATATATGAATGGTAAAGGGGATAATTTCCCAAAATTTATAAAAAGAATAATAAAAGTTAAATGGTACATACCTTATGTTTTGGTTTAGTGAGGAGTTCAATAATTATTGAAGAGGATTTCCTTTATTAAGTGTATTTGACAATTGATCTGCAAGGTAACAAGTCTTTATTAATATTTTGTCCGAGAAATCATCATTGTTCAGTATTTTTCATTGTAAATCTATAGGTTAAGTTTCTTCTCTTTTATTTAGTAGAGAGAATGCATTCCATCTATTACGTCCAATAATAACAATCTTTAATTCTTCATGTATATTTATTGTTAACTTAAATTTGGTAATTCGTTATTCAAAATTACAAACTTAACAAAGTAATAGACGTATTTTGGAATTGATTAGTTTTTTTTTATTTGGAGTAGTTTATTATGTGTTATAATATAGTGAATGTCTGACACAGTTGGAGGCCATAGGTCTGGAAAAATGAGATATTGAACCCGTACGCCCAGAGTGCGGAAGCAAAGAAGTCTCAATTAAGATAAAGTTACATAAAACTAAAATTTAAATCTAGTGAAAATTATTATATAGCCGGATCCCAGAAATTCAAATTTGATAAAATAAACTGTTTGTTAAAGCCCAAGTGTGACAATTTATAATTTGACAGTGACATTAAACTAAATTTCATTTTAATTTTCCAAATTTATATTACAATGGAAATAAATATCGTCACAATATATTTATATATATATATATATATATATATATATATATATATATATATATATTGAACTTATCGTAGTAAATATTAAAGAGAATGAGACACAAATATATGAAATTTGAACTTTGTCAGATGGTGAATAGAGATTAATTTCTTCAGACAGATAGAATTATCATTTATACGGATAATTATAAGTAAGAAATATATCTCATACCAAATCAAACACCTATGATATCAATTATCCTTTATAACTATATAAATACATCAATAATATTGAAAATCGTTACCTTAGATTTCAGTTGTAAACAATGAGTCATAAATTTTAATCCATCCTTGGTAAATTATAAATTCATATTGTTTTTATTAGCAGTACAGTTGATCATATGTATATTTTATCTAGAATATCAAAATGAATCTGAAAAGAACATGAAATTATTATTATTACAGGATATTTGATACTCATATACAGACAAGTTATCACATTTGTTGAAATGAAATCATTGAACTGTCACTACATACAACGTCACGTCATGTAGCATAGAACTAAAACATAGAAATATATTCAACCACAGAAGTAAGTTAGAATTTTGAAATATTAAATATTTGCAAAGCGGATGGAATGTTTAAAAATATGTAATTGTATTAAATGATAGGACAAGTTCATAGGAGATAATTGGTAAATTATATATAAGAAATGAATTGAAAGGCATTATGAAAGATTTTAAGGACGTAATGATTGTAAATTAATTGATATTTAAAATTTAAAGTGGGATAGATACTATCATTGTAAATAAATATAAGATATATTTTGGAAATTGTTCACATGCAAATAGGTATAATGAATTATACTGAAATTTTACACAAATAATTAATAACAATAGGAATAAGAAGAAGACAATTAAATTAACTATTAAACATTCAATAAAAAGACTATGAAATATCTAGCAACTCAGTAGTGTTTTGTTTCAAATAACAAGACTAGCAACAAAAGTTTGTTGATTTGAAAAACAAAGGAGTGTGTGGTGTGATGCTTATGAAAATGGACATGTAAGAAAATCTTTCTAAAAATTTAACTAAAATAAGTGAAAATTGTTTGAAATTTAAGTAAAAACTGAATATAAATGATAAAGTATTATCTAAGAAACATTAAGAGCAGAAAATATTTGTAAATAACAATTATTTGTGGAAATTATCGATTATTGAATTTGAGAAGGGACGCTATGCGTAAATTTCAAGTAAATTCCTACATGATAGTATCATGTATTTGATTAAAAGCATTTAGGATCATCGCAAAACATTTTAAGTCAAGTGAGAAGAACAATTTAATAAATAATATTGACTTACCTGCGATACAAACTAGCGAATTTATTTCCACTATTTGAAGAGAGTCCAGCTCCATTCCAGGAGGGGAGAACAGGAATAGAGTGCACATAAAGAGACTTCCAAGTGTTATGAACAGGTCAGTGTATATATAATTTATATGGTACCATTTAAAACAATTCAGACATATATATAACTAATTTGGCCAAATTTCACGTATAACTATTTTCTAAGTATGAGAATATTCAATTTGTATAGTAGTTTGTAATAATAATTTGTTTAACTGAAGTTTTTTTCTTTCATATTTCTAATGTTTTTCAATTTGAGGCTTATTCGTAATTATATAAACTAAAGCTTGACTCTTCTGCATTTTATTTATGTCATATATTGATGACAGACAAAGGTATGATATCATAGAGGTTGAATGGGTATGTTCCGCGCTTACACTATTTTTGTAGGAAACAATGGTAAGGTAATATTTGATAAATGCAAATTTCATATATTTTAATTATCATGAACCCAACGAGAGTAAGTTTCTCATGTTCTCCATTAAACCATTAAATCCATAATAAAAATATAACTAAACTTACCATGAGCTTTACTTTCTTAAAACATAGACAAATCATAGATAAAATTATCAAAGTAACTTAAATTATATTATAAAATATATATATATATATATATATATATATATATATAAGATAAATACTTTCCAGAGAACTTTAGGAGAGGTTAGGGCAATGTGAACTATCTAAGATAAAAAATTGTATAGCCTCATTATTTAGATGAAATTTGAAATTGTAATTAACTCACATTGTTCAGTGAACCTTGTACTATCATTATGCACTTACCAGGCTTCATTTTTGAAACTTGTTTGTTGAAAAAAATTAAAATCTGAACACATGTCTGAAGTTCATATTGCCCCATGGAGTGGGGCAATATGGACCACAAAAAGGAAATTCAAAATTAAATCTTTATTTAGGTATAGAACATAAAAATAATGGTACTACCAACTTAAAAATACGAGTACTTGAAATATTAACATTCCGCATAAAATTCACATTCAAATGCCTCGTCATCTCCAGGGTACAATCCTGCGCAGGCTTCATGAGCCCATCTTGAACATCCGCAGCAGCGCACCCAACCTTCTTCGGCCATTGATGTTGAGTACAACTCATTACAATAAAAACATTCTGCATCGTGGTCTCCCTCGTCTGCATCTTCATCTACAATTTTTTTTTCTGCTTTCCTTTATCTGATTTAGAAAGAGTGCTTTTAGACTCTACTTTTTGTTTCTTTGGTTCATTCTCTTGATTATCAATTTTTCTTTTAACTGTTTCCTTTCTCTTTGCTTCTTTTTCCTCTTTCATTTTTAGTTCAGCTTCTAACTCCAATTTATAAGGACTAGATGTTAGTATTGCTGCTTTGCCCTTTTTATTTTTCCGTAATGGTTTATAATTTGATTTAGTAGTCTTTGGAAGTGGACGAATGTCGATAGGACCCTCTGACCCAAAACTACTTTTCCTTTGGTTTTCTGTAGAGCGAAGACATGCTGATGCTGAAGGAACTTCTTTTTCCAGCCTAGATTGTATGGGCTGTGATAGAGTCGTGCTGGCAGTAGATGTTGAAGCCGTTGCTTCTTTAACGTTACAATGTGAAGGATCGTTTGAAGTAGATTCTGTAGGAGGAGCTTCATCCAACTTACATTGTGTGAGCTTCGATAAGGTGCTCCCTTCAGTGAAGGTTGGAGAAATTATTTCTTCCTTTTTCAGATTGTGGTTGTTCGTTTGTCGCTAGATTTTTGTCAGTAACAGCAGACGGGGCAAAGTCTAAATCTGTGAAAATATTTGGATCATAGGGGACTAATCCACACTTTTTGAAAGCGTTAATAGCCGTTAAGGGGGTTGCTGCTTGTAAGTACGTATCACCAAAAATTTTGGCGATCTGAAAGACTGTGACAACTCTGCCTAGATGATTATTCAAAAACTTCTCCAGAGCCATATCGTAGTAGCGTGTTAATGGGGCCATGAAACCGACATCTGTTGGCTGCATACGATGAGTGCTGTGGGGCGGCAAGCAAATAATATGTACATGTTTAGTTCTGGCTATATCAATGACATCAATATTTTTTGTGTGGCTACTATGCCCATCTAACATTAGTAAGACGGGATCATCGTCGGTGGGTTTCACCTGTTGAATGAAATGCTTAAACCAGACTAAAAAGAGGTCGGTATTAATCCAGCCACTTTCACTTCATGCAAATATTGTTCCAGGTGGTGCGCCATCTTGGAGTTCGACCTCCATCCTTTTCCTTGCAAAAATTAATAATGGTGGTACAAAGTTTCCTGATGACGACATACAAATAACTGCTGTGGTAGTTCCACTTCTATCTGCAGAGGTGAGACGCCCAACTTGCTTCCTTCCTTTTTTAGCTAATATTTTACTGTTACATTTTGGAACAGTGCCTAACCCGGTTTCATCACAATTGAATATTCTGGTTAATGCGATATTTTTAGAATCCAAACCGTTTTTGTATAGGTCAAAAAATTGCTTGACATTATGGCGGTCAAAGGCTTGAGCCCTTGCAGCAGAAGTCGACTCGGGTTTGCGCAACGAAATGTTTGGATGACGGTTACGAAATCCATAAGTCCAAATCAAGGCCAGCTAGTCTTTTGGTGTTATTAAATGTATGCTCTATCTGATTTTTTTCTGCTAACTGAAAAGCAAGAGAACGAAGGTCAAGCAATGTAATGCCAAAGAACCTGGTTTCCATATCCAGAATATAATTTTCCAATTCTTCCTCCTGTTGTTTGGTAAACACAGGTTTATGAAACCCCAAACCTTTTTCGTTGGGTAAAATTCTTTTATTTTGTTCCTCACATCGTCGAATTAATGTTGCTTTTGGAATATTAAAACATTCACTTGCCTTCAAATAGCCCATATGTCCGCTTTTAACTGCTTTAATAGCATTTTCCATTGCAACAAGTGACCATGTTTTTTTCTCCGTTTTTCTTCTATAATTACGGACCATCTTGACTAGGCAGCTGAAAACAAGGAAAATAAAATTAGATATATAAAAATGTACTTGGGGTAATGTGGACCACTAACGGTTCAATTTGCCCCACATAGACAATAAATTGAACACGTGTAGTTTATATTCAATGTTTATAAAAAATCGTTACATTGCCGTTTGGCATATATTAAGCACACTCTAAACAACGAGACTAAAAAATAGATAAAAATACATTTATTTACCAAGTAATTCTGATATAAAGTCAACACTTTTGTTAGATCGACGCTTCCGCAAATCACGTTTTGGCTTTAAACTCTTATCAACAATCCTCTACGGCTGCCAAGTTCTTACTAAGTATCGGTAGTCGGTAGGACCCGTAGGAACATAAGTAGAATCGAATCTGTTGCATTGCTGCCGCTGTTATGAAAAAAACATAGGTGGTTTACATTGCCCCCGTAGTCCACATTGCCCCAACCTCCCCTATAAATTTTAAATATATTTAGAAAAATGAATTATTCTGTTACCGGTTTTTTTTATATGCCAATTAGATATTTTTGTTCCGTGACGTTTTCTACTAATTATGTTTCTTCAATAACCATTCACCAGCAATCTTCCGTTATTCACCGATGTCTCAGCTCTGACACTTCATTTCAACGTTACTTCTTGTTTCTTGAATATCTTCTGCTGCACTCCTAAGTTCCTTTCTTAACAATTGTATTTAAATTTTCCAACAATAAAAACTTTTACAATATCCGTCTCTGCTCTTCCAATTTACTTTATTTTTTTCTGATTCTACTTATTGATCTTTGATGTTCATTCTGTGACTTCAGCTTCTCTTGTTACTTCGTTTCTTTTTAAATTGTATAAATCAACTTTTTCCAAATTGATATTTCTCTTTTCATAATATTTATTTCTTTGATTTGGTTCACTTACCTATGTATTCGTCTAATCAATATAATTTACGGTTCTTTTTCATAATTTTCTCTCGAATTCCAAAATTTCTGTCGCCTTTCTTCGAAATCTCTCACAAAACTCCTTTATTTATCCGTTTCCCGGTATCGATCTTCGTTTTTTATATATAAAAAGTTCAATCCAACTTAGATTATTCATTTGAACCAATCACAATTCCGTTCGATTTTAGTTTAATGATTTTATTAATTGCTATACCTTCTTTACATGTACTACGAACTAAATCTACATTATAAACTATATTATTTACCAGATACACTTTTTTTTATCTATCAGAAATCTCTTCTTTTAAATGTCAATTGGTAACTTAATATTCATCGAATACCTGTATAATCACATACATCTAAAACCGTATTCTTCCTCTTATTTGATTCAAACCATTGACATTAACAATAATGTTAACCCAACATTTTAACTGTCATCGTGACATTTTGTGTTTATAAAGTTTATTATAGATATAAATCGAAATATGGATTGCATTTATCCAATATTAATTTCTTCACTGGCGTTTAAAATGTAGTAGTGGTGAATTTTGAAAATTTTAGAACCAAAATATGTTCCTTCAAGAGAGATTCAAGCTATGTACCAATTAACATGTATAATTTAAACTCAATTTTTCGTTTTCCTATTGTATTTTATTTCAATGATGGGGAATTGGTTTAGATTTGAATTTAAGTTAGAAGTGATTGCTATGTATCCTGTTTTTTTTTGATTTGCAATAATTCTACCTTACAGCCTTGAAAAAGAAAGAATAAGTCTTTTGAAAGCACTCGGTTCCTTATAACAAGAATTTTCAACATTATTTAGGCTGCAATCCCCGTGATTTTTTGAAGTTTGTTCTATATATATAAATACTTTCTGCTGAAAGTGTCTAATATATCAGACACTACTACAGTTATAAGTAAACGTAATGTCAACACGATTTCTTTCGAATATCATCTTATTGACTTTTTTATTTCATCAAGGAACTTCTTGTTTAAGTGCCATATATTATCAGCGTGTAGACGATCGTCTGTTCGGTTGGTTTATTGGCATGTTTCTGTTTGTGTATATCTGATATGTTGCACCAGTCCCTGAGTCATGCATGTTGTTTCCTTCCAGGCCCCCTTTTCCCTTCAGTCTTATCCATCAATATTTTCTGCAACACTCGATCTTTAAGTCCCCTTATCATATGTTCCAAGTACTTTCATTCTTACACGTGGTCCTACAGTTACGTCTGGACTCCAGCTCTCCCTAATACCTCTTAATTCATTCGTGGAATTCTAAGAAGTCTCCGTAACATCCATATTTCTAGTGCTTCGATTCTGTTTAGACATTTGACTTTTAAAGACCAAGTATCTGATCCATATATATATATGCCATATGTACCACATGACTACTCGAGTTTGAAGACGGGTACCACACGTCTAATAAGGAAAGTGTTAAATCTCATAAATGCCGTCCTTACCATTCCCACTAGTATCTTCACTTCCCTTCACAGTCCTATTTATTATTCAGTTTAGATCCTAGCTACAATTTCAATCTTTATATTGTTTATTTATATCTGTTGTCATATGTAATGATGGCGACCCACTTTCATTACTTTTGTTTTCTGTGTATTAATCCGAAGGCCATATTTTTCCCAATTGTATTCAGTTTATGTATCAAGACTTTTAGGTTTATTATGTTATGTTATCGTTGTTTCATCTGCATACCTCAAGCTGTTTATTGGCTATCCATTGACGTTAATACCTAGCCATTCGTTTTTAAGCACCATTTAGAAAATATTTCCGACATGAACATCAAATGGCATCAGCATTTTCACTTCATTCGTGCTAGTTGCGTTGCGCCAGTGATGATAAACTAGTTATATTCAATGAAGAAATGTTTTTGAAGAGCAAGTAAATAAGTTTTGCACTCATTATTAATTATGGTGTCTCCAAACAACAAAACTCAAGTTTTCATTCATTTTTTTCACAGTGCCTAGCGTAAACACATAAATAATAATTAATATCACAAATTATTAATGTGAAATAACAACAATTATTTATCAATTTATTATTTTACGTCAGCACTAATTATGGTTCCATTTGCGTAAAGTATTGATTCAATACAACAGAGAAACCAGATTTGAGAGAACAATGTAATTTCTAATGACTAGGATATATACATATATCACAAAATTGCGCTCATATACTTCAGTTGAAAAAAAATACAAGCAAAACAGTACGTTACATGAAGGATGAAAACTGAAAATACTGGCAGACGACAAAGCATACGGAAATAATAAAAAGTCTCACAGAGTGTCTTAATTATATGCCGGGGACACACAGTCGAGGCGGACGCTCTGTCCAGGTTCTACCCGGATCAGGGAGAAAGGAGTGCTGAACACATGATCCGGGTGAACGCTCGAATTGTGCTAGACTCTCATTCAACATTATTAGTTCATCAGTCTTTTTGCAAATATGGAATTGTCAAGACGTAAGAAAATTTTCTCCTTTGTTTACTTAGCCTCCGAAGGAAGCAAAAACGCTCCAGAAGTATTTGGGTCCATTGCGCATTGCATTTTTAGAAGTTAAATTGTTCACAACGCAAGAAGACATATTAATTCTGAAGCCGCCTCCTATTCAACGCATATAATATTATATGCTATTGAAAAAGGAATCGAATGTATTGATTTATCGCGAAAAAATTATCGTCTACATGACAACCTTGCTATTCTATGATCAACACAACGTACGCTATTTCATTCATAATTTTCCAACCGTGTTGCCAATAGAGTTTAAAAGCACTTGGAGATTATCGCGGAAGGTTTATGTTGTTTTTCGCAATATTTTTAGTTTTTTTCTGATTTAGAGTAGTTTGTAAGATATTTTATGTGAAAGTAATAGCAAAGTGCGTAGTGCGCCACAAAGTAGAACTTACTGATGCAAACCAAACATTTCACATGTTAGTGATTATATACTCTTGCCGCCATTCTCATTTTGCTTATGGGCGTACACATACTGTAGAAATAAATAAAAAAAATATTCAATAAAGGGAAGGAATATATTATTCCCACTAATAAAATATGTAAACAATCTGCAACAAATTATATTTTATCACGCTTTTTCCTGAAAAATATACACTTGTAGACTCATGTCGTTATGTTTGTGTCAAGTTGAAAATTTTAACTGCGTTCGGCCATTATATATTAGATTCAATCACATTAGTTCATAGGAATAAATTAAAATCCATGCTCATGACACAAGATATAAATCAGATATCTCTATACCTTACCAGCATATAGAAATTAGCTAGACTTTTCCATTTTAATTTGTGCATATTTGACCTGTCTTATGTCATTATTTGATATTGTGTGATCATTTAATTCAATTCTATTCTATATGTTCTCTGTGTTACATATCAATGCTCAAAGTTGAAATAACAGAGCACTGGCTATCACACACAGAATTATCAGCGATTAATATAAATGATTTTACACTTCATGTCGCTCTAAAGGTGAGCACGGAGGTGTTGCGATATGTAACAACATCTACATCAATCTGAAAACTGGAGACTAATAATTTTTGTCCAATTCAACATGCAATATTTTGCTCTGTTGAGTTGGTAAACGAGATTACCCAGACAACATGGGATATTCATAGAATAATCTTTAAATACACCAAAAAGTATAAGAATATTCCGAATCAACTAAGAATATTCTTATAATATTAATATTATTTTTGAAGATTCTATTAATATTCCTTAGTGAATATTCACAGAACAAGCCTGATGAGTATTCTTAAAATATTCATTTTAGAATATTATCAAATTGATAATTCTTAAAATATTCATTTAAGAATATTACCAAACTGAATATTCCTAGCATATTCTTTTAAGCATATTTACTTATGATTAAAGATAATTAATATTATTTTTCACATGGGACGAAAGTTATAGTTCAACCATTTATCCGGATATTCAACCCTACGCATAGGTGTAAATAGTTAAAATCACCTTCATATAAATAATAAATATAATATATCAAATAATAAACTATTAACCATGTATTAAACTCATTGAAGTTCAGATATAGATTATAAGATAAGAAAAATATATAAAAATATCCTCGATATGAACACTACATAAATGGTTGATACGGTGTGGATATAATGTTATTCGTCATATCGTCGTGTGATAAAAAGAGAACAAAGATATAAATCATAATTATAACATTCAGCGTAAAGCCAAATCAAGACAGGTGCCCGATCGCGTCAACAAAAAGCCGCCAGCAAATTAAAATGCAGCTGGCGTTCTCTGTACACACGTTTATTGGTTAATTTCTAATATCATGTGTGACGGGCTTAAGTCTGGCATACTCAAAGTCAAGTGTCAATAGGTTCGTTTCTCTTCCGTTTTATCCTCCCTAATCTATGGTTTTATCTAATATCAACCTATGAACTGGAGTAGATTGTGCTTTAGTTAAAGTTTATTTTGATTTTGTTTTCAACAATATCGTGACTAGTGGAACTCTTAGTGAGATATTATTGTATTTGTTATGGGATGAAAACTTTGAAGTTCGTGGATGTCACTCAAGAACAGGAGAAGGAATAATTATGTTTGGATTTCCCAAAGACCCTGTGAGGTAAGAGTAATTGTTTCTATATGCAATATATTATAGGTATATATTACTTTTTCAATATTTTACATGCACCTATGCATCGTAAGTTGTGTAATTCTATATGTTTTTGGTTTGTTAGCATTGAACTGTCCCTCTGCCTTTAATAACATGAAATAATAATATGTACTACAATAAGCTTTCTGCTGACGAGCCCTGTTCAGCTAAAAATATGTTGAATAATAAATTAGTAGTTAATATAGACATGTGAATAACTACATTTATTTACTTTTTAGGGCACACTTATGGTTGGAAGATTTTAACTGTGCAGATTTGTTTGGAAAAGACTACAGATGCTTTACAATAGAATTATAGGTTGTGTGAACTTTACTGTCAGGAAAAATTTATTTCCAAAGGAGGATATCCCAAGCATTTGTATCAGCTAGCTGTGCCTACCCTATTTCCATGGTTAAAATGCAAAGGTCACATTTTATTGAATGATCCACTAACATAAATAGTTACTCAGTCTGGTAAATATTAAATTTAAGTAGCAGCTGTTTTTGATATTTATTTTTTGTCATCTGGCCGCATAATTAGTTAATACTTTTTGACGGGATTAATACCTTCTTGAAATTTGTATAAGGGAATATCCTGGTGTTAAGATAATGAAAACAAAAAAATTAAAACATTTATATCGGTTTATAAAACTAAGTCAACATTCATTTAAACAAGTGAATTATCTTAAGAACTTGAGGCTGGTAAAAACTTTCATGAGAAGAGCATACAATAAATAATCACCATATGCTTTGGTATTTAAGCGACAGTACAGAATACCAGTGTCAATGTAATGTATTCTGCATAGTGGCAAATTTAAGAAAATATCAATATTTTTTATACTCATATTTGTAAAATTTCTACAAATGATTACTACAATTACTTTTATAATTGCAGATACCACACCATTACAGCAACCGGCACATTCATTTCAGGCCGTTGCAATACATTCTAGTGACTGTGATGATATAACCATAACGCAAGTTTATGAATCCACACACTGCCAGCTTTTAACACCGCATTACCTGAACCGGTAAATTGATATATCTGATTACATAACGTCAACAATAAGGATGTTTTTCAGTTATACCTCAGTTATGTAGCCTTAACCGGACAGTTTTATCCATTTGGGTATAGCTAAAAACTCGCAGTGTGTGGGCCCTATAAATATTTACAAATTTTAAAAGATTAACTCTATATTTTTTGATAGAAACAAGTATTTGGTCAATTTTGTTTTTTCTTTATTTTTCATTTCTCACAAGAGAATGTAAGTATCTATAAATATTTAATTTTACGAAACTGATGTTCAACAAGTAGATTAATGCTTTATATATTTTGTGAAGTTCTGTCGTTTTGGTTTAAAAACGATAAAATGAAAGTTATAGTTGAATATTTATAAATTTTGAAAGTTTATAGAGAGTTATAAAGTTTATGTTTGTCTAATAAAAATTTGGACAATTTAATATTGAATTTTATTTTATTATGCTTGTACCTGTTCCACTTTATTCACTTTCGAAGCCACCATCCAGTGAATGGTCGGGTAGAGAATTCCATCAGTTATGAAAATTTATTGATTTACAGAAATTTGAAAAAAGTGCATTTACATGAATCCTATATTAACCCTCCCCTCTCCCCCCAATAAATGTATGGTTCTGAACATTCTGAGGATATTTCTGCAATATTCTGAATATACAAAGAATATCCCCTGAATATTTAATTTGAAATAATTCTACAAAATTCCAAATGAATCTACCATGAATATTCATAGTATATATTGAATATTCTGGAAACATTCATTGAAGAACATTCTTAGATAATGCTTTTCTGAATATTCTCGGAATAATCCTAGCTTATATATAATACGAAAAAGAATATTCATTTGGGAATATTCTCTGAATATTTAGGATATTCCCATTTTCACTTTCTAGGAATATTCCAAAAAGCATAAAGATATTCTTGGCATTTTTAGAGAATATTCCAATATGCCAAAATGAATATTCCACGGATATTTATAGAATATCTAATGTTGTCTGGGTAGTGTTTTAATTTGCGTCTATAGATCTTCGTTTTCAATTCACTAACTTTTTTTCTCAACTTAATACAAACTATATTAGTCTAGTTGGCGATTTTAACTTGGATATTGGTGGTGATTGTGAGATTGTGAGAAAGATCTATTGTTTGGACTATCTCACTATATATTACTATCAATAAAATATTTTACAACATTTACTTAAATATTTTATTCGATGATCAGTTTACTTCTCCATACCTTACATTTAAAATTCCTGATATTAATTCACCTTTACATATTAATAATGAGCCGCCTATGGCAAACAAATATTTGGCGCCGAGCAGGCAAGAAAATATGGTAGTGGAGCCTAGTGCAGCATTGCCAAGTAAGTATACATTACTTTCTCCCCAAACCTAACGATTGATCGTGTTTACTGTGGATATATGAATGACTTGGTTTGTCCATCTTTAGTTAAATGTTTTTGGCTTTGCCGCATGAGATGATGGTAGATTTGTAGATTTGCTTAAACAGGGATGGCGCCTAAGCGTCCTATACCATTGCAACCCCGTCGGATTTATTGTGATTTCTCCTATCTAACCGTAGAGTATGTTGTCTAGGTCCGTCCTTTTTATTAGGTAGACTCCATAGCCGTCACACTGGGTACTCCAAATAGCTTCCCGAATCGGGCTTTTCCTCTCCCAGCCTTGCAAACCTAAGCCTGCATAGTGCTTCACAATGGCACCATGATTGTACGGTAGTTTCTTCCGTCTCCTGGCAGAACCTACACATGCTAACCTCTACCAAGCACGTTCTCTACGGGTGCTTGTTGAGTCTACAATGCCCCGTTAGTTGACTTACCACTATCCTTAGAACCTTTCGTCTGTGGCTAAATAAATCTGATGTGAACTTGGGCGAGCAGTATTGAACTGCTTTGCCTTTGCAAGTTTGTTAGACAAGCACACTTCCCCTGGGCGTATATACAGTCCCTGATCAGTTTGGAACTGATCTTCTGGTAGCAGATTTCCTATAGGGCCGCTTAGCTGTCCGAGTAAATTTCAACGTTTTGCTGTTGACTTCTATTTGCTTCATCAGCATGGCATTATTGCGGAAATTTCCTCCTGAATCACCGTGGCGTGCTTTCCGGGGTTTATGGATACCCTCGCCCTCCTCGGCCTGTCTCCGTAGATGCCAGCTCCAGCCCCCTTGTTGGTCTTGGAGCCATCAGTATAGCAGATTTGGTGTGCTTTAATTGCTTCTTCCAGAGATAGGTTCGCTTTGTCTAACTATGTCTTGACCACTTCAGTTATATAATAATGTTCGCTAGTAGGAATACGTAACCTAAATTTAATATAAATTTTTACCTACCGTACGTCGCAA
Source organism: Galeruca laticollis (assembly GCA_963921935.1). Taxonomy (NCBI): domain Eukaryota; kingdom Metazoa; phylum Arthropoda; class Insecta; order Coleoptera; family Chrysomelidae; genus Galeruca; species Galeruca laticollis. The sequence continues at coordinate 15,630,273 of OY998183.1, read as the reverse complement.
CAGCACTTCTCTATCTAGCAGCCAACGTCATTATCGGACTAGTATAAAACAAATAAAGTTTTAGTAAAATTGTTACTATATTATTTGAATTTATTCAGTACGTTGAGTACTGTATACTGGTACAAATTTGAAACACAACAAATAATTAAAACGTTTCATCTGAAAATGGAGACTTGTGAGGATTGAGGAGAGACTGGAAGTGTAGACAGGCGCGGGGCGAACGTCCCATCATTGACCGCATATAATATGACGTATAATACTCTTAAAACTGAATCTAACAAGAATCATGGTTGATAATACAGGACCAAGTAAAGAACGAAGAAGGAATTGGACACAATAACCGCACGAAATCAATGTTATAACACATTTTCTGCTTGTTACAATTTTATCCTGAAAAATACCTACAACGAACCTAGTAATAAATTACACGAATAAGACTGCAGACGACAAGACAACGGAAATAATAAGAAATATCACAGAGTGTCTAACTGATATAAGTATTCATAAAAGAGAAAAAAGAGCGATTGAAAGAAACAAAAGGAGATAAAATATACGCCGTGTTTAATTAACAATAGGACAACCATTAACTGGAGATATTACGGGTTAAATAATGAATGACCCAAATACGCCTTATTTAAATGTTGATGGTTTAGGAAATATAAGTCGTTCAAAGTTATATTTTCATTTGCTTTCTTTTTACTATTATCATCGTGCTTCTGGGACTATCGACATGAAAATTGGCAGAATTACGGTTTTGAGTACGATAAAAATGATTATATTGATTCTTCCTAGGTTGCTTATAGAGGGCGCTACTTACAACATATAGCCATGATAAATTAGATCATCATAACTTTTCCTCCTGTGTATCTAATTATGAATAGGAATCAAAATCTGAAAGAACTGCCATTTCTACAACAAACGTATTCTTGTACCATATAGATATTTCAATTCGTTTTCAAGAAAAAACGATTTCATGCAGATTATGTTTTGATCCCAAAATCATACTACTTTGATGTGTCAACTTGTTTTATTAACCCTTTTTTGCACTTGGGATAATAAATGGAACGGAAGGTTGTGGTTTACTTAGCTCGAAGGACCGTGTAGTTATATGTAGTTCACTGTAGTATTCGTAGGATTATGGCGGTTTTTTAAATCAAACTATTATGTCACTTTCACTTGTATATTGACGAAAAGTACATTTTTCTTTTATTTGCTTGAACAATTGAGAATTCACTTGATTTTTACGCGGTGAATGAAGGTAGTTTACACATTTTATGACGATTTATGAGATGATTACGGTTTAAGAACACATGTTTGTTCCCGCTATGAACATGCCGGGTGCTCTTCTAAAATGAGTACCTTTGTGTGCCCCGGTTGATGATGAAAAGAGGGCAAATGTAAGGTATATGGAGTATATATATGTTTGATGACGTAGGATCGAGGAATGAGCAAGCTATTAGAAACTAGCCAATGGGATAAAAGTATTTTAAAATGTAACGTTCGAACAACAAGTGAATTTGGCAGTTATGAAGATGTTTTTTTGGGGGTTTTCAATGGTTTTGTAGATACAGATAACAGAGTTTGGAAGAGAGTTTTTATGAAGAGATAATATGTCGGGGACTTTGATATGTTCAGTAGAATTTCAGAAAACGATATTTATATGTTATTCTTAGGTGTTAGTAAATTCAAAATGACTTTTTTAGTGAAGTAAAGAAATATTAACTGTTGAAAATAAGAATATATTTAGTTATCTGTTTTGAGCATAATATTCGAAAGGTAGTATACAGGGGAAGTTGAAATTAAATCACGGGAGAATTTGGTAATTAAAACCAAATTCGAACACAACTAAAACAATATCTTAGTAGGCTTGTTTCACCATCTTAGTTTTCAGGGTTTTTCATAGATACAAATTAATATACCGTAGTATGATTTTTGTGTTAGTATTCCAGTTTAGTCAAAGGAATACCGAAAGTGATTTTGAGTGACGAAGGTGGAAAAGTACGCTGACAAGGAGAACCCAGCGTACTTTTCCACCTTCGTCCCAAGATTATGTAAACTCCTCCATGGATGTATTTACAACTAAGTTTTTAATTTATGTTATCTAGCATTTTACACATATGAGTTTACTGCGCTTGTTTTCGGACTGGCTGGGGAATGGATCCAACCCCTAAGTCATTTTTCTATAGACAATCAAGGGTGCAGGCTGCTATTCATCTAAGTCAGATGAATGTGGGGAATTTGAATATGGATGGAGATTTTTAATTTTTTTCGAGTTTTTAATTTTAATCACATCTTTAACTTAATTGTTAAATTTAAAATAGAAGTAATATATAAAGTTCCCTTCAATTTTCAGTTCGCTATATGAATTTTTTCATCCTTTTAAACATACATTTGATTCAATGTTCATCCAAATACGTTGTATTGTTATACACTCGTTGTTTTACGTCACGCTGGCTTATTAGCCACCGGATATTAACGTCAAACTTGTCATCGGATATCATTTAGTTTACACTTCTGAATGGGACTTTTTATGATGTAAAATACACTTGTACACCCTCTTAAAGGGGTATTTTAATGTGTTTGATCATTTTATTGTAACAATGACTTAACATCATACATTTCTTTATTTTCATTTTTATTCACTGTATGTTTTTTGACACCTATTATAGGATCTTTTTTATGAGGTAAGTTCAACTTTTTTAAATTGTTTTATCAAATTTTACAAGCAGTATAGTTTTATAGGACAGCTCTGAGAATGGCCTAATGGCCGAAAGCGCTTAGCTGCATTTTAATAATAAATACGCACTGAGTACTCGTCGTTTCATTCACTCAATTTATATCTAGTGTGTACACCATACCCACAGAAAGTTCTTGTGAAGATTAGACTGGAGTGATGGTGTGAAAGCAATAATTGTTCGCAGACTTAGGTCTCAACAATAATGTTTTTCCAGACACACATTTTGAGTTTCGTAGGAAAAGAGGCACAGTGGACGGCAGTGCACATCTAGACACAGATATTCAATAACCGTTTACTGAAAACAATTACCTTGCTGCGTTATTTCTGGACATTACCGGTGCTTACGATAATGTTCAACTGCATTTTCTTTTTAATAAATTAATTCAAATTGGTATCCCATCCAGATGTGAGTATGTCTTGGTTGAACTATTTATGAATAGACAAATATTTATTCGGTGCAATAACCAAATTCTTGGCCAACGACTTGTTTTCAAAGGTTTACCGCAGGGATCAGTTCTAATCCCGCTACTCTTCAACCTATATACCTTAAACGTACATGTTATGGATATAGAGTGCAACATATTGCAATATGCAGACGATTTCTGTTCATATGTAATGGAAAAGACTTATCAACAGTGTATTGAAACTCTATAAGTCATTATGTAACATTGTAATAAATGTTTCTCAGATCTAGGTCTCCACATATCACCTAAAAAATCTTCTGCTGTATTCTTCACACGACATCTTCTACCAGCTGCTTCCAACCTGCAGCTCACTGATATGACGATATCAGTTAATAGAAATTATACTCACTTAGGTATCACACTGGATTCAAAACTAACTTGGAATGATCACATAAACCAATGTATTGTCAAATGTGAAAAAAGTTTAAATATGCTGAAAGATGTTAATCGTTACGAATCGGGCGCTGACCCCAAAACCAATCTTATGTTCTACAGGGCCTATACGAGATCCATCTTGAATTATGGAAGTTTTTTATATGGCTCAGCTACAAAATCTCGCTTAATCAAATTAGATAGAATACAATGGAAGGCTTTACGATTGGTTTTAGGTGCTCTCAAATCCACACCTACTTACACACTGTTGGCTGAATGTGGTGAACCACCTTTACATCTAAGGCGCTTATTTATTCCTTGCAGAAAATTTATTCTTAAATGTACATCCAATAACCAAAAAGTACTTCTACAGAAGATAGGCCAATTATCAGTAAGCAACCTAACAGAAAAATTGTGACTAAATAAAAATTCTCCAATTTTAGCTATTGCATATTCCAATACATCACACCTGTCAATTAATAGAGATGAGGAAAGTGCTTTTTCCGCGCCTTAAGACATATCTTTTTTTTTCGTGTACAGTAGTTGTAGGAGAAAGTGTAGGGTAGGATCGCTGGTTTTGTGAAAGTGATGTGTTGTCAAATTATCACCTCTCTACATTTGGTAGCGACTAGAAGTATCTAGTGAGAACTCTTAAAATAAATTATTAAATGTGTAATGAATGCTTCGAAGGACCAGTGACTCATGTCACGAAACTGTGGAGTGAGATACAAATAATGAAATAACCTTTCTATTAGAAATACTTTTAATTAATTGAACACGTGGAGCAGGCGGGAATTGCAACTATAAACTACCGTTACAATCACATGTAATCTGAAACGTTCACATACAGTGGTTCTTGGACAACAATGTAAATATATATACACAATATACATTCAGCTAAATAATTACAAATAGGTAAATTAAATTCAAACTTATGGTTGAACAAATGAGAACCGGCAACCCTGCAATTAATGGGGCTGATGGTGATATTAAAGTTGATTTAGCACGTGGATGTAGAAATATCTCCCCAGTTTTTCTAACTTCGGAGATGGTTGAGTTTTCATACAATAAATAATGTACTCACATTTTGAATAGCACTGAATTTAGGATGGTTACTTTTCACTTAATTGTTAGTTTGCAAAATACCCATTTTATCGGATGTAAATTTGAAAGCACTGTACACTAAACCTTTTTCGTCTAGTCAGGTCGATGATTGTTGAGGAAATGAGGATGAGATAAGCGCGAACTGCCCTTAAATAAGGCATAGCAGGCTTACGAGAATGAACGAAGTTCGACGATTGGGCAGGGTTGATATTCGAACTATTGTAGGAATTTTGTGAATTTCTACAGTAGTTATACCTAATTACGATGTACCAAGTAGCTATTGCACATCTATGGAAGAATACTTTCCGAAGCTGGGTAATCTCTGCAAAATATTTACAGACGGGTCCAAATCTTCTCTAGGCGTGGGATGTGCTGTATACATATCTAACGAAGAAACGACACTACAATATGAATTAAACTGCCATTGCTCAACCTTCACTGCAGAGCCATTGGCCATATATTATGCACTTTATTGGGCTTTATACAGTAATCTCCGATATCAAAACTTTGTCATCCTTTCGGATTCCCAGTCAGCGTTAACAGCCATTAGAAACTCTGCAAGAAGTATATATCGCAATAGTATAATCGTAAAAATATTATTCATATTAGTTGAATTAAAACAACTTAATAAGTCTGTAACGTTTATGTGGGTCAAAGGCCACTGGAAACGAACAAGTTGATCAACTAGCGAAAGCCGCAGTTCTTTCCGGATCGGAAGATCTTTATTTACTATGGAGTGACGTCATTTGCTGAAGAAATGAGAGTATGAGACACAATTGAGAAATAGAATGATCGCAATTCTGCAACAAAAGCAATAACTCGTACTGCAAAATACATCCCACTCTTTCATCTACAAGACTTGAGAAGCATAGTCATCTTATGAGAAAGATTAACGCTATGTATGTTTCGTTAGCCATGCAACAGTACGCGCATATCTTTATAACATTAAAATGAGCGACTCCTTATTGTGTGATTGTAATAAATGTTATGATAATATTAATCATTGGATGTTTAGCTGTCAACATAATAGTCAAACTACAAGATATCTGATGGAAACTCTGCCTAAAGAAAATGTACATCTCCCACAAAGTCAAGTTTCTCTGTTATTTCTCAGTCGTGCTATTTTATGGTAATTTCTTAAATGTGCCAAAAGAAAAATGTAGATATCAGTATAACTGTATTTTAGATGTAGAGTGGTAGAGTTTAGTTGTAGTATACCTATTGTTTTCCCTTTGTAACATTGATATACCCCTTTACCGTTGCCTTTATTGTGTGTTGTGAGTAAAGTCGCGATGACGGGCACCTTAGCGTGAAACGAGTGTCCATGTTTATTATCCTTTCTTCTTCGTTTTCTACGAATTCTGTTGTATAGGGCAATGAATGATGTGTGACTTGGATATGAGTTAATATGCTTACTGCGACATGTCCTGTGTTTCTCTTTTTAATGTCACATTACTTGTTTATTCGTGGCTGAATGGGATCCAACGTCCAGAGTCAAAAAACGGAAAAAAAAATTTTGTGTTGTTTGTTTTCTTGAACTTTATATGAGTATTTAACTTCTTAAGATTTATTCTGAAAGCATGAGAAATTCCACATCATATTGATAAATAAAACAGAATTAGTTGATAGGTTAGGATGAAACATTAAAGTGAAGTAAACCTGAATTTTTATATCAGTTAATTCAAGGAAATTGTGGATATTAAGAAAATTGGAATTACGAACAATCAATGATTACTCTCATATTTTTTAAGGATTTAAAGGTTTTTTGCTTAAGTCTTGGCAAGCCTGTTTTCTGGACGGTAACATAAACGGCTTCAAATTATGTGTAAATTCATCGAATAAGTTATGTATCCAAAATTTAATAGTTTTAGAAACTAAAGCAGTATAAATTACAAATCTGAAAGTTAAATATTCAACTAGTATGCCTACACGTAATCGGATAAGCACTAAAATCAGTTGTTACATTGAGGTTAATTTTTTATGACAATAATTACTTTTCTCTTCTTGATTATCTTTTCAAAATTATGCCTGAAAGCTCTATTTTGATGTATCATACACCTAGTTTTGACTGCATATCTCCTTTCAAAATTGCAAACGTTAAATAATAACAAAAACTTAAAATCAAACTGGAAATAATTTAATTTGGACCTTATAAATACGATAGAGCTAATTTATAATTATTTCCAAACCATCAAGCTCCATAGTTTCTATTCACATGTTTGTCTGTAAGCTTTATGGAAATGATAACCTCTTCTCTATTGTATAAACATTATCTGTTACTGTTGCCACTACAGAAAATTTACGAGAAATGCAATATGGCAGGATAGACTACATAATTTATCAATATTGTCCATCGAGGCAGCTGCTGCCAATGAAATGAATACAGGGGAACTGTTAAATGAATTCACTTCCAAGAATGGCAGGCGGAGTAGGACTATAGTATGTACAAAAAGTACGAGGAGTAATAAACCCTAATTAAGTATGCAAAACCTTTACAGGGAGCACCATGAAATTTTTGATAAATCTCTTACTTTAAATTACATTTCTTCCGTAAATCTAAAAACCAGGTAGATCGACCCCGTATTTGTTTCAGTTGTAGCAATGTTTAGGGTTTATTCATTGTTGAAGGATTAGCAGATAAGCAATAACGCAATGCAGTGGTGTGTATTTTGGGAAAAAAACACGTTTTAAATTATAATATAATAAAAAATGAAAAGAAATAATTATTGGAATACATTTATTACTTACATTTTATTCTATATCCGACTCGGAAGAGGAAGAATCGTTGTCGACATTAATAATAATAGGGTCGATTAAATCATCACAAATATTGTCAATTTTCCACATATTTGCCTCTACTTTGATAACATGCTCGATACAGTTTGTCCAATTTTCCTTACTCACATGACTTACAGCACTCTCAAACAATTTCACAACATCGTTTATTTTGAAAGTAGTATTTTTTTTCCAACTTCCCCCTTTACCTGAGCCCATATTAATTCTATGGGATTAAGTTCACAATGATAAGGGGGAAGTCGAAGAACTGATATACCACGAGAAGAAGCCATTTCTTCTACAATGTAGGTTTTGTATTTATTCTTGTTAATTTTCGCAATTCTGTAAAGTTCTTTCCTTAGTGGATCTTTTGGAAACTTAATATTTTTCGAAATAAGCCACTCCAAAAGCTCTGCTTTACGCCAACGACTTGTGGGCAATGCTTCTCGTAACCGTGAATGGTAACTTGCGTTGTCCATAACAATAACAGCCCCTTTTGGAATCCGATCCAACATTTGAACAAACCATTCCTCGAAGACATCCCCATTCATATCTTCGTGATAGTCCCCCGTGCGTTTTGAAATAAAAGTTAATAATCCACATCAACAAAACATTCAGAACTTCCAACATGGACAATGATAAGTCTTTTTCCTTTTCCAGATGGTGGCTGCAAACCTAACGACAAACCTTCCACGAATGCCTGCCTTCTGCTTTTAATGTTTTCATCTTGCCAAGATTTGGAAACTGTATATCCAGCATTTATCCATGTTTCGTCTAAGTAGAAGATTTTCAAATTTTGTTATCTGGCATGTCGAATGCTTCTTAAATAGTCTCTTCTCCAAAAAACTATTTCCGGTTTATCTATCAAGAGAGATTTTCTATTATGTTTTGTATATCTGAAACCCACATCTTTCAAAAGTTTGCATAATGTCATTCTGGAGGATTTTGGATAGTCCGTATCTTCTTGCACTGATGTCATAATTTTGTCAAGTGTTGGAATTTCCTTTCGTAAGTAAAATCCATGGACTTTACGCCTTAGTCTTTGTTTTAATGACTCATCGATCTCAATTGGTGTTCGGCCTGAAGGAGTTTTAGGGGGTTGAAGAGTTCCATTCTTGCTTTCTTTTAGTAATCTATAAATTGTTGATTTAGCAATACACAACATAGCAGCCGTTAATTCCACAATATAATCAACATTTGCACTTGGATCCTTGTTTTTCAATGATATATAACAATTCAATATCAGAGTTTTTTCATTTAAAGATAATGGACCTGTTTTTGGTCGTTTAGATGGTCCTTGGCTTATCGACATTGTTTGGTACTTGCACAATTAACATTCAACAAATGTTTTAAATATATTCCAACTGTTTACAATATTATGACAACCATACAACTTCATACAACTTTACTCAAAGAACTAATACTGAGTACTGATTTAATGTACCTACTTTCTTTTAAAATAATATTCCCGATAATGTTTCTAAGAAAACTGGGTTGTTTGGAAAATCCCTCTCAATAATCGAATAATCTGTAAATAGGTGTAATCGTATTAAGCCGATTACAGTAGGCCACTTGCCATTTAAAATTTCTGAGAAAAATTCCCCAAACACTACATATAGGAGTAATACAAATAAAAAATATTATGAATAAACGGGCATATCCGAACTCTGCCACAAAATAAAATTTTACCTGACTTGTATCAATTTGAGGATTACTGAAATGTTCGAACTGTGCCGCAACCATTTAGTTTAATCCTATTAGAGTCATTAGGGTTTATAATAGATAAAATCGGAGGCCCATAGAATTATGTATATTTCTGAAAGGTTTCAAAGATTTCTTGAATTAAATATTTTGAAGAAATCTTGATTGTTTTGATCGATATTTAGGGGATAAGGGGAAGGATGTTGATGCACTTACACTATTGCCTAAAAATCAGGAAGAAGTATTTAATAGTGTTCGTGAATTACGATTACGAACGAACCGAGAAGAGGAATTTCTATTAACAGCAGACCAGGTATTTAAAATTATTTTGTTATCCTGTTTTTCCAACCTTAATTTTTTATGTAATTGGGATTGTATTTTGATGGATGGGACTTTTAAATACTGTTCAACTTTTTTTTACCAAATGTTTACCATTCATAGTTTTAAAAACGGCTATTACGTACCTCTTGTTTTTTGTTTGCTGCCGGACAAATCAAGTCAAACATATTCAAATTTGTTTTTAATTTTAAGACAAAAATGTAAAGAAGTAGGCTTAAATTTTCAACCTAAAGAAATCGTAGTAGATTTTGAACTAAGCATTCATAACGCTATATATGAATGTTTTGGCAGAGATCAAATTCTTTTTGGTTGTAAATTTCATCTCTGTCAAGCTTGGTTTCGTAAGATTCAGGAGTTTCATTTGGTACAAGAGTACAGACAGAAAGGTTCTGTAATTGGCGAATACTTAAAAGTACATTTCGGTATTATGTATCTTAGTCCTGAGGAAGTTGTAGAATTTTTTTATAATGAACTACATTTTTTGCTTCCGAATGACCTCTACCTCTATCACTTTTTTTTATTAAAATTAGTACATCCCGTTACCTCTGACCTAAATCGTATATTCTTTAGCATAGCTGCAACTCATTCGTTCAATACAAAATGTACCTTACGGTATACCCTCTTAAAATATATTTTGGTACGTCTATGAAATCTACTTAAATGAATGATTTATTACTCCTTGTCCTTTCTATATAGACTATAGAAGCAACGAGCCTATAGAAGTAAGCGAAGCGGAGTCTTGAGAAAGCGATCGGACGGAGGTTGACTTGTATCAACCGAACCGGCGAAAGTTTATCAGAAGCCAAAAACAGCGATGAGAACGCAAATAGTGTTTGTTAACACTTTTTTTATGTTTACAAAAAATTTAAAAAATTTCTAAATTTTTAAAATCGTAATTAACGGATGTTTTGTATTTTTTAGAGATGCCGAAGAAGAAGAAAAACGACAGCATCGCTAGCAGCCAAGCTAGCAAGAGGACGGAAACGTTGATACAAGAATAACCGGAATCACCAATCAACGACTACGAAGAGGACTACGAAAGCGAAGGTGAAACCGAAAGAATACCCAGATAAGATGAAGAAGAGAGTCGACAAGTGGAAACAAAGTGCTATGGAAGTCAATAGAGAAGCGAAGGACGAAGTTGGAAGGACGGAATCTTCTTCCCAGGATGCAACGATCTTGAGACTAAAATTGTTCCATATTTTCTTATTTAATTATTTTTACTTGTGACTGTTTTTTTTTTCTTTCATTGTTTTACGCTTTTATTATTATATGTTAGGTGTACTTGTAATAAAGACTACAGAAAAATATATTGTTTGAATATTCCTAAACGTAGATAATTTTTAGTTCTATTATATATGAGGACTGGTACATAATTTGAAATCATTATTTGGTGAGGGTTATGCGTGGGATGGGGGCCCGAAAATTGATTTGCAGGGGGCCCAAAATTTGAAGTTACGTCACTGACCACACTACTATCCCGCTAAATACAGCAGTTAAAGACGTTTATGCTTTCTAGAATATCGATAACTGATTTTAGCAGACGATGTAGATTCTTGTGAATAAAAGAAAAAGTGGCCGCTGGGTTAATTGGATGACAACCAGTAGTTTTAGGAAATAATGATCTTATGTTAGCGAGCTAGGAATCGCTTGTGAGGACTGGGATGGACGGGCCATATTAAAATGTTCGTACACAAATATGAAAAATACACTTCAAATTTGCTAGAAAAAAAGACTGGCCACACTTCATCTACTGGGCTTAAGCAATATTGGAACAAGTAAAGAAAATATTTCGTAGATAGTCTAGTCTTGGAAAAAAATCTTTTCGATTTAGGAGTATATTATTGTCGCATGTAGAAAAACCGAATCACTAAGTTAACAATAGAACGAATTAAGAGATTAAAGTACAAAAATAATTGAAATCCTACCATAACTGCCATCTACGGATATCAGTAAAACATTTCGCCATGTACACGTCTCCAGTGACTCCAGAAAGACTAAAGTTCCCATTTAATAATCAGTTCAAGTAATGAAATTTGAATCACAATATTCCATATCGTTTTATTAAATTTATCCAACTGTTTTTAGTTTCAATTGATACTTACAAAGAAACATTATTACATCTAATTCTCAATTTATGGACTGAAATTCATTCAGATAAAGCTTTTATACATACATAGTTATTTTACAACTAATGTTAAGCTGATGTGAAAGATCATTTGGCAAAAAAAACCATTTATAAGACATAACCCAATTTTTGAACGATACAGCTTCCGAAGTTTATAAGTGCGGAAAAGTTATCTTTATTCTTTAAATGCGTTTATTTCAAAAATGAGATCACAGAATTTTTGACTAAATTAAGAAATGCCCAGATTTACCACAAATGTCTCGTCCAGATTAGGGTAAAATTGGTAGAGACTTTTTTTACGACCTAAATTTTAAGAAAATAATTATTAACAGAAAATAGGCATGTTTTATGGTAATACAAACTTTATTCAGTATTTATAAACAAATTCAAAAAACAAATTAAATTATACGAAAATAACATGAAGATTTTTTTATAATTGGCCATCTCTCCATCCCGGTATGGGTGAGATGCCTCACACAGGGTAGTAGTGATGGCCTATCTACTCCGATAAAAATTAATGAGCAAAATAAGTTAAGCCTTCTTTTTGGTAGCTATTCTTCCACAGGGATCGCGAAAATTAACGAACTCGCTACATCCATCGTGAAACCATTGTTCGCAATGTATACATTTGATCCAGTCATCTTTCCTGGTGGTTTTGAAAACATTTTCTCCACATCCCACGCACTCATCATTTTCTGAATTATCAGATTCCTCGTCTTCAAGCATAGTGAGGTACTCAACTTCGGATTCGCTTGTTAAAGAAATTCTTCTTCGGCTTCAATTTGTTGCAGTTAACTTATTTAGCAGACTTAGGAATTTTTATTTTCTTTTGTTTTTTTTTGCTGTATATAATTGGCATCAGTTAACACAGTAGAAATATGCTGAACCCTTCTTCGGATACCTATATTCACTTCACACTATACATTTTGATTAGGATTGTATGAACTGAGAATTCACGGTCAGTTTTGTGTACACTTTCCACACATTATTTCCAAATATTCAGAAAATAGGAGACGTATTTCCAATTTTGATTGATTTGTTTTGGACATGAAATGTATTTAATCCCGCACGAAAACTAAAAGGGGCCTCTCATTATCGAACTATCTAAGTAAATAAATAAATAAATATATATATATATATATATATATATATATATATATATTATTGTGGATTTTAATTACAGTAGGAGCTTACATCATTGCTATATCAGTATATATCACACATTTAATTATATCTCAAAATTTATATCAATAATTAAAATATTTGGGACAACCTGTATGACAGTTTTCGATAAAATCAAAGACTGTGTTAAAATAAAAGTATTTATTGGGATTGAGCAATCAGAGAATTGAATCATTCACTGTATTGTCTAAAATTATTTAAAAACCAATAAATTGTAGATATAATAGAATGTAATGCTTTGTTCTAGCGAAATAAACATTTTGTACATACCGGTATATAAAATTTTAATATTGTTAAAGTTTTCATAAAAACATCACATCCAATAAAATGCAGTGATGAATAATTAAAATTTGAACAATTATCATGATTGGAGGATGGTAACCAAGGGGTTGTGAAGAGGGAGTTTTTTTGTTGACAAGGTGTTGGGGTCGACAGAAAAAATGAGTTGCCGATAATTTTTGGAGACTTGAATCTGAAAAAGAAAAGAAAATAATAGAAATTCTGATACTAATTGATATAAAACAGTAAGTCGATACGAAATAAAAGTTTTCACAAGTTGGTAAGTGAATAAAATTATATACCTCAGAATTTATAAACTACTTACCAAAATTGGACTTGAAGTTCCTGTATTTAATTGTTCAATTTCTGTATTTAATTCAATTCCTGGCTATCTGGGTAGCACGTGTCGTCAAGTAGCAGTGTGGATTGGATTTGTTGAAAATCCAAACCAAGGTAGAACTTCGAATTTTGCGTTAAACAAACTATAAAGTGTTAAGTTAAATAGAATTGTAGGTTGTACAGATAATATTAATTCTTACCATATGAAGGTGACGTCATTTTCCATATTATTAAACAGAAATATCCAGTAATAATCCTTATTAAAAGTTTTTCATACATTAACAAAATATTTATAATAACCTAATAGTTTATAATTCTTCTTCTTGTTCATTTTTTTTGGGTTATATTCTACTAAAGGATAATTTACCCAGTTTTCATTGTAAGTAGTTATCTGTTGGTATACATAGAACTGCGATATTTCTATTTTGCGTCGTTGCCAGTGTGTCAAAGCATTATATTTTATTTTTCTGGTGTGATAATAAAAATTTATTAAAATATCCATTACATGGTAATGTGAGTTGCATACCCAATCTGATCCCACCTGAGATGAGAGTTATTTTGATTGCGACCCCGACTGAGCAGCGAAAAAAAAATTAATTAAAATAAATCAAAGCATAATTAAAATATTAACAGTCACAGTAAAATATAACAATATATATATATATATATATATATATATATATATATATATATATATAAAAATATATATATATATATATATATATATATATATATATATTTCTAAATCAATTTGGTTAGACCCTCTTCAATTTAGAGAGTGCATTCAAGTGGATGCTAAGTTTATACATAGTTAAATCTGTTCTAGTAATTCATTTCTCTCAGTTTCTCGCTTATCTATCTTTGGTATTGTTCTTTTTACTAATATTGGAAAGTTCCGATACAAGGCACGTTTTTTTATTTCTTGTTGTGTTTTTCACTTTATGGTGCCAGAAAAAATTATTTCTTTCCACTTAAACAATTTCTATCGATCTAATTTTATAATTAGATGTTTAAAATAATTATTTCATCATCCATTCGTTTTTTATATATTATTTAATATTTCCCTCTCAATTACAATATACCTTATCTGCATAAAAAAGCTTGAATGGAATTCTATCTAATTTATTATACCTTTATCGTTCATATAGTAAACTACAGGATGATTCTAAATCCTTCACTTATATTTCTGAATTACATTTTAGAAATCCTGCATTCTACTAAATTATAATTTATTCAGTTCTCACACAATTGTAATATTTAGCACTTTGGGAATGGGATTAATTACCAGCCGAGCTGTATTTTGCTGTACTAGTACTGGTTGACTTCCCAAGCAGCTGTAAACATCGGAATAGTCAAGGGAAGTAAAAGTTGTCCATTAATTATAGCATAGATAAATTGTTTTTCCTGTTTTCTTTTCGTTCCATATTATCGCCGTTGAAAACGCAAGTTTATATTTTTAGTTTCAAACTTGTATTTTTTATTTTCAAATATCTATTATTTTTTACAGTTCAACTTTAACTTTTTTTATATTTTTTTTTGTCATCACCTTTGATAATTGTTTGTAAAATCTATTTCAATATTGTGAATCTTTTATTTCAACTTAGTTTTTTTTCTTCATAAATTCCGTTTTTATTAATTGGTACTTGTCGTTTGTTAAACATATATTTTTTTACATCTATTAAATCACATTTGTAAATTGTATAACCTGGTTCATATTTATATACCTTCCAACCCTCTTCACAAGGTTTGTTGATGTGGATGTGAACCAACTACAA
This sequence comes from Galeruca laticollis, assembly GCA_963921935.1. NCBI lineage: Eukaryota > Metazoa > Arthropoda > Insecta > Coleoptera > Chrysomelidae > Galeruca > Galeruca laticollis. The sequence goes on along the minus strand of OY998183.1, from coordinate 15,615,078 downwards.
ACAACTACAAAGCTGATAATGTTGTAAGTGGCGTCCGCTTATTGTATCTTAATTTAACTTATTTTTTCTTTCTTTACAAATATCTCATCGCTCATCTTATCTGTATTTAACTTGATTCAATTTATTTTTTCCTTTCTACAAATTATCTCATTTCTTTATAAATCAATATTTGTCATTTATCAGAAAACAAAGTAGTATTACCCGCGGACCGGTAAGACCTACTCCTAGATCATTATTATGCTGGCAAAAGAATTCCGCCTGAGTTGCTCTATAACTGAGTAGCCGCTACAAAAAAAAATTAAACCGAACAACAGGTAACAAATAGTAAGTTGGTGGCAACAGAGGACAAATCCGTTTGTATGTGGATGGCATAATGATCTTAAAAGAAATTTATAGATTAATAGGCCATCTCTACCCACTTTGACTGGGGCATCTATACCAAAAGGTGGTATAAGATGCCCCACCATGCAGTTTGTAAAAACCAACAGATACATGAGTTTTGAGGTTAGAATGATTAAGCAAAAGCTTTCCGCAATTGTTTGGCGAAATTTCTTCAAGGAAATCCAGTTCTTGTTTCTTTTCACAAATATGCAGTACTTCTGGTTCTGTGTTAGGTGTCAATGAATGATTGGTGTCAAGTAGATGTTTTGCGTAGTGGGATTTATCTGGTTGTTTTAATCTGTATGCTCGTAAGTGCTCACTGTATCGTATTTCAAAATTCCTAAGGGTCTGACCCAAATAGACAGCATTAAATTCTGGACATTTGAGTTTATATATACCTGACTTCTTTAATAGTGGTATTTTTGTTTTTACATTTAACAATTTTGTACTAACGTTACTTTCTGTTTTAAAAGAAATTGTTGTATTCGTTGCTGAAGATATTATCTTTGAAATATTTTTAGAAATATTTCCTGCATATGTGATGGTTTTATAAGTTTTAATTTCATCAGCTTGTTTAGGATATATTAGTTGTAATGCCACTTTTTCCTCTTTTTTACTAATTAGCTTATTTATCATATCTAATGGATAACCGTTAGATGTTGCTATTTGTCTAATTGTATTAATCTCTCTATCAAAATTACAATTGTTCATAGGAACTGAAAAAGCTCTATGTATCATTGAATTATATGCTGCTAGTCTGTGAGACACAGGGTGGTTAGAATTTAATGGAATTGTTACATCAGTTTGTGTTGGTTTTCGGTAAATTAAATAATCAAGTACATTATTAACTCTTTGAATTTTTAAATCAAGAAAATTGATTGAGCTCTTTTCTTCAATTTCTAATGTAAATTTATTTTTCGGGTGTAAATTATTGATGTGGTTGAAAAATACATCTAATTGTCGTTCACTACCCATAAAACAAGCTAATATGCCATCTACATATCTATACCAAAATAAAATATTTTTCGAAATATTACTTTCAAAGATCTTTCTTTCTAAATTGTCCATAAAAATGTTTGCTAAAATAGGTGATATAGGGCTTCCCATTGGTAAACCTTCATTTTGAATATATATCTTATTGTCAAAAGTAAAATAATTCTGATTAATGCATACATCAAATAAATTAAGTATATCTGATATTATTCCTGGATTAATATTTTTATCTTCTAGTAATTTTCTTACAAGTATTAGACATTCTTTAGGAGGAATTTTAGTAAACATGTTGGTTACATCGAACGATATGAGTTATACTCAATACTTACGGATATGAATCTCAGTACTCAATTAGAAATTCAATAGAACTAATCAAAAAGTTGAAAGCAATCCACTTACAAGATAACTATAAACTCATATCGTTCGATGTAACTAACATGTTTACTAAAATTCCTCCTAAAGAATGTCTAATACTTGTAAGAAAATTACTAGAAGATAAAAATATTAATCCAGGAATGATATCAGATATACTTAATTTATTTGATGTATGCATTTATCAGAATTATTTTACTTTTGACAATTAGATATATATTCAAAATGAAGGTTTACCAATGGGAAGCCCTATATCACCTATTTTAGCAAACATTTTTATGGACAATTTAGAAAGAAAGATCTTTGAAAGTAATATTTCGAAAAATATTTTATTTTGGTATAGATATGTAGATGACATATTAGCTTGTTTTATGGGTAGTGAACGACAATTAGATGTATTTTTCAACCACATCAATAATTTACACCCGAAAATTGAATTTACATTAGAAATTGAAGAAAATAGCTCAATCAATTTTCTTGATTTAAAAATTCAAAGAGTTAATAATGTCATTGATTATTCAATTTACCGAAAACCAACACAAACTGATGTAACAATTCCATTCAATTCTAACCACCCTGTGTCTCACAGACTAGCAGCATATAATTCAATGATACATAGAGCTTTTTCAGTTCCTATGAACAAATGTAATTTTGATAGAGAGATTAATACAATTACACAAATAGCAACATCTAACGGTTATCCATTAGATATGATAAATAAGCTAATTAGTAAAAAAGAGGGAAAAGTGGCATTACAACTAATATATCCTAAACAAGCTGATGAAATTAAAACTTATAAAACCATCACATATGCAGGAAATATTTCTAAAAATATTTCAAAGATAATATCTTCAGCAACGAATACAACAACTTCTTTTAAAACAGAAAGTAACGTTAGTACAAAATTGTTAAATGTACAAACAAAAATACCACTATTAAAGAAGTCAGGTATATATAAACTCAAATGTCCAGAATGTAATGCTGTCTATTTGGGTCAGACCCTTAGGAATTTTGAAATACGATACAGTGAGCACTTACAAGCATACAGATTAAAACAACCAGATAAATCCCACTACGCAAAACATCTACTTGACACCAATCATTCATTGACACCTAACACAGAACTAGAAGTACTGCATATTTGTGAAAAGAAACAAGAACTGGATTTCCTTGAAGAACTGGAATTTAGAAGACATTTAAGAAACCCACAATATGAAGTTGTCAATGAACAGTTAAATCTAGGGAATTCTCCACTAATAAACTGTCTTCTTAAGTGATAATTGTAAAGATCAGCAGATATAGTTTTCCTGGTTTTCTATATCATTGCACAGTTATACTGATCATAATTGGAAAAATGATATCCAGGATATCACCATAGGGCTAACAATATCTAAGCTTCAATATTTGTAATATCACATCTTCTTCTTTTTTCTATAAACATATATCAAGCCAATCATAAGTTAGGTTACTTCTTGGTCTAGCCAAAAATAACTACTAAACATCAGGTAGGCATAAAATGAAATGTAACTTCTGTCATTCTGACGATGATATTGATTTATCGAAACAATTGTCAATTTTTTAGAATTTTCAATAACTTGTATTATATTGTGGAATTAACTAGAGAGTTTCATTTAAAAACACTAATATGAGCATATTCCACGAAGTAAGGGTCGAGACAGTCAATTTCATACTATTATTAGATTGTTATCAGTTCTCACCATGAATGGAAGGTTTACCGAAATCCATCAATATTTTCCTGTTCGTGGCCATTCATTCCTGCCATGTGACAGGAATTTTGGTCTAAATAAAAAAATAGTGAGACGCCGAGATCGAATTTTTACACCAATGGAATATGTTTCTATTATCGCTAATGCAAAGAAAACTCTACCATATTTCGTGGTCAAATTAGTTCAAACCTAAGATATACTGAACTACAAGAGTTGGTGGCCTAAATATTCAATAAAAATTTGTACAGAAACCATTACTAGGATGAGGGGAGCAGGGGAAAATCGCCAGAAACTTAGCATTTCTACGTACAAACACTTCATTTATAACAGTTCTAAACCTGGTTACGTCATTGCAAACGATTACATAGATGGGTTCATAACATCTAAATATTACCTAGCAAAAACTGCCAATAAACCACAGTTACCTCATGACCGAGCCTAAACACAAAAAGTGCCGATTAAGGCAAAGGAAATAGATGTTGCAAAAATCGTCATGTATATTCCTGGCAAACATCAACCATTCTACACTCAATTTGAAAATTAGCCCACTACTGCCTTGGAGTACGATTCCAAATAAAAATAATGTTTAAGTTGTTATTAAAATATGTTGTGATGTTCTGCAGCTCACATTGAAAACTGTTCCTATGTTCTGCATCATTGTTTATTACCTTTATTTGCATTATGTTTGCATGATAATACGGGAAATAATAAAGGAAACAAATCCAGCTGTTAAAAAAATCACCTGTCACTTCTATGTTCCATCTCAGCTCTTTATGTTATACCTCATTGTATTTGGGATGCTGGTCCCTCCATTTCTTCTGTACTGCATTTTGAAGTTTGACTTATCGTTTGTGTAATAAAACGTTTTTTCAATTTTCTCGAAATCGTCTATGTTGGACATGTTCCCTTCATACAATCACCGATTCAATTATATTTTATATAAATTTATTTAGTGTTTCTTCAATTAATAAATAATAGACAATGCAATTCATAGTTCAGATATACTGTAAAATGTTGAAATTTTGAAAAAAATGGTTTGAGTTATTTTTACGTTTTTCATCAAGAAAAACACGAAAAAATGGTTAGTACAAAAAAAATCCTGTGTATATGTCGTCGTCGTCGTCGTTGTCGTCGGCCACTTTTCGTTACATGTCTTGTTAGCACGATACAGCTTCCGCAGTGCAACAAATCACCAATTTTATGATTGTATATTATTCAGGACATCTCACAGATGAACCCTATTGATTTTCAGCTCACAATAGTCAGTGAAACGGAGGCTATGGTACTTAAAGTACGACATTTTTGTAATTTTTTGAGAAATTTCAGTTTGTTAGCACAATGCAGCCTCCAGCGTGTACACAAGTGACCCATTTTATAATTGAATATTGTTCAAGGCGTCTTATAGATGAACATTATTGATTTTTATTTCACCAGAGCTAGTACAACGGGTGCTATGGTACTTGAAGTGCCACATTTTTGTCCTTTTTGGAAAAATTTTGGGTTTAGTACGATACAGCCTACGGAGTGTATACAAGTGGCCAATTTTATAATTGGATATTTCTCAAGTTATCTCACAGATGTACCCTATTGATTTTCAGCTGACTATAGCGGGTACAGCGGGTCCTATAAATCCAGATATATTGCATTTTTGGTTACTTTTAGAGAAATTTCGGTTTGTTAACACGATACATCCCCCGAAGTGTATGCAAGTGACACTTTTATAATAGAATATTAATCAGTGCATCTGCGGAAGACTTAGTTTCAATCTTCAAAACCGTTTATTTTTTATACAAAATTTGATTTCTGAGTACTAAAATCATTGTAATAGGTTGACTTTCCAATCTATTTCAAAACAAGAAATCTACGGAAGAAGTGATTCCAAACCTACTCTAAAGTGTACCACATATTTTTGATCTTTGTTTCTAAAAAATAAATTGTTGTATTTTTCAGTTAACCTCTGATACTTACAATGGAAGAGCTTCTTATGATTAAAGGTGTAAATTCAAAATAATCTTTTTATTCAACTGGTCTTCATTTCTCATATTGCCTAATTTTCGAGGAACATACATCATCTGCTGTCTCAATTATTCTATTTTCGTCTATCGTGGTTCCTTCATTAGCAGTTATCTACATTTGATCAGAATTGACTAACATCTAACTATTTTTTAAAATTTATGTTTCATCAATAAATACAAAACTTTTTGAAATTTTAATCAAGACGTGCCAGCAAATTTGAAAAATGCAAGTAACCTTCTTATAAAAGTAGTCACCGAACTTGGAATTATTTATATAGATTTAATTTTATATTCGTTGTATTGTTTTCTTCGTTTATAATAATATACAAACGCTCGTTTACAACGTGTCTATTTGCTTAATTATTGTTTAGTTGGTGGTTCATTATTTCCAGACAGCATAATCTTAGTACGACTTGTATTTTATGTTATCGCTCCCAATCTAGTGATTTCTAGTGGTGTGAAATGGTCTTTCTAGTTAAAAAATTAAACAACGCAAACTCTTTATTATAATTCGTGTTTTTTTATCCGAATGAGTTGGTAGTCATATTTATCTGAATACCAATTTGTTTTTGTTTTTTGCAATCTTTTAGACTGTATGATAGGTGGTTGGGGATTTGCCCTCATTTGAATCTGTTTCGGATCAAAATTTCAAATCATTTATAAAATAACTTAATACCTTAACATATGGAACATAACCTCTTAGTAATAGTATCAGTTTCGTTTATTTATCGTTTTAATAAGTATCGAAAGTCGCTTCAAACATTGTTTTTCATTATTATTCGTTCATAACGACTTTATGAACTAATATTCTCATAAGAAATGTAAATAACGTTCTAACATGTATGACTTTCCACTAAAGACAGTACTTACATTTTTAGTTTACAAAAGCTATTTCTTTGAATTGGTTTATGGTGCGTTATTTCCAGAAACAAATTATAAGCATTTAAAATTCCAGTATCATGTATTTTAACAATTATCAAGTTATTATTTATTTTGTATATATAATTATTATTTCTTAGTGTTTTCGTGATTATATTCATGTATGAAATCATGCAATTTCCAGGTTTTATTTGAAATAAAACTAACATCAACACATTTTTTTCAATGTATCCACGCTTTTCTTCCTTTTACTACCTTAATTTTCTTCTTTTCTAAATTATTCAAAATCATTTCTTCAACTTGACCCCACTAAAATTTTGATTTGCCCTCCTTTTCTTCTGTCAATTTTAAAATTTGACATACTTCCTTTAATTACCTCATTGCCGGATATGTAATCCATTTTTTCCATGTTTCATATCACTAGTAGTGTGTCACGAAAGTCGTCTGGTGAATTTAATTTATACCAGTGTTATTTTCGTTTCTTGTTACTTTTCCACCCAACTTATCTAATATGCGAGAAAAGTATTGGTTAACCCCAAAAAGAGTTGGAAACTTGAAATTTTTTTGAGTTATTTTTAGGTTTTCCATCAACAACAATCCAAAAAAACGGTTTTTAGAAAAGAATCCTGTTTGTATGTCGTCGTCGTCTTCGTCGTCGTCGTCGTTGTCGTCGGTCACTTTTCGTTACGTGTCTTGTTAGCACGATACAGCATCCGGAGTGCAATAAGTATTCAATTTTGTAATTGAATATTGTTAAGGACATGTCACAGATAAACCCTATTGATTTTCAGCTTACCAGAGCCAGCACAACGGGTGCTATGGTTCTAGAAGTACGATATTTCAGTCATTCCTTGAGAAATTTCAGTTTGTTAGCATGATACAGCCTCCGGAGTTCAATAAGTCACCAATTTTATGATTGAATATTATTTAGAACATTGATTTTCCGCTCACCAGAGCCAGTACAACAGGTGCTTTAGTACTTTAAGTACGATCTTTTTGTCATTTTGGGAGAAATTTCCGTTTGTTAGCACGATACAGCCTGCGGAGTATATACAAGTGACCAATTTTATGATTGGATATTATTCAGAGCGTCTCAAAGATGAATCATATTGCTATTCAGCTCACTAAAGCCATCACAACGAGTTCTATGGTACTTGAAGTACCATATTTTTGTCGTTTTTGAAGAATTTTCAGTTTGTTAGCAAGATACAGCGTCCAGAGTGTATACAAGTGACCAATTTTATGATTGAATATTGTTCAAGGTGTCTCACAGATGTACCCTATTGATTTTCAGCTTACTAGAGCGAGTACAGCGGGTCCTATAGGGGAGCCCGGGGCTGGTTGACGCACCTCAATGTTTTTTAAAACAGTACACTTGGCAACGTCGCCGACCGGTTTGTCTTAAAGCCGCCAATAAAAACTACTCTCGAACGTTCGTTTCAGTTTGATTGCATCAGTGGTGTTGTGTACAGTGCGGTTTGTTATTTTTTTTGCAGTGGTAAGTAATTTTCCACTTTTTTACAGTTTTTGTTCTAGAAACTTTATTTTTAAAGATAATTGAGTTCGGTTTGATGCTACATAAAGCTTCAACCGTCCCAAACAAGAACTGTTAAATAGATTTTCTAAGAATAAAATAGTATAGGTGCAGTTGCATCACACATACAAAAACGTGGTCAGGGGCTGGTTGACTCACACAACAAGTGGCTGGTTGACGCATGCGTTAACCAACCCCGAGTTTAAAATAAAATATTTTAATTTTTGTTTTATATTTTAGCGAGATGTGTTCTCGTAAACGAACATCAGAAAGGGGTATCACTCCACCAGATATCATGCTAAGGGCAGTTAGAGAGGTTGAAATGAACAACAAATCCATTAGGGCAACTGCAAAAGACTTTGAGATCCCGGAGCCAACTTTGAAACGTTTTCGCAAAAAATTTACTGAGGAAGAAATTAATGGTGATGCCGCAATAACGACAAAAGTTGGATATTACAGGAATCGCCAGGTATATTATATTTTAATTTATTTTTAAAAATATTAAAGCTTCAAAAAATGCCGTACGTCTTTTATAATTTTTAGGTGTTCACAAATCAACAAGAAAATCATTTGGAGGAATACCTTAAAACGGCAAGCGACATATATTTTGGATTGTCTGTCTGTCCTTGGATAGTTACCATTTTTAGAATTTAATATAATTTATTTTTAATTTGGATTATAACAGATGTTTTACTTTACTTTTTTGTCTGCGTCAACCAACCCCATGGTATGCGTCAACCAAACCCGGCCCGGGGCTGGTTGACGCAACCTGACATTCATCTTTACAAAAAAATTTATACCTAAGCTGTTGCAAAAAAAACTTTTTTTCTTGTCTAATATGAAAGATAAAACATTAAACTTTCCTATTTGGTACCAAAAACACACCAAAACTTAATAATGTGTAAGCTAAAAATAAAAATACAAAAAGTGCGTCAACCAGCCCCGGGCTCCCCTATATCCAGATATACTAAATTTTTGGTTATTTTCGGACAAATTTCGGTTTGTTAGCACGATACATCCCCCGAAGTGTATACAAGTGACAATTTTATTATAGAATAATATTCAGGGCCACAGATGCGGAAAAGTTAGTTTTAATCTTTAAAACCGTTTATGTTCATTAATTTTCCGTCCAACCTATCCAATATGCGAGAAAAGTATAGGTTTACCCCATAAAAAGTTGGAATTTTGAGAATTTTTTTGAGTTATTTTTACGGTTTCCATCAAAAACAACAGGAAAAAACGGTTTTTAGAAAAACAATCCTTTGTGTATGTCGCCGACGTTGTCGTCGGCCACTTTCCGTTACATGTCTTGTTAGCACGATACAGCCTCCGGAGTGCAACAAGTCACCAATTTTATTATTGAATATTGTTCAGGACATCCTACAGAGCCATTACAACTGGTACTATGGTACTTGAAGTACGACATTTTTGTGATTTTTTGAGAAATTTCAGTTTGTTAGCACGATACAGCCTCCGGAGTATTTACAAGTGTTCAATTATATGATTGGATATTATTCACAGCGTCTGAAAGATGAACTCTATTGATATTCAACACACTAAAGCCAGTACAACGGGTGCTATAGTACTTGGAGTACCAAACTTTTGTAATTTTTGGAGAATTTTCAGTTTGTTAGCAAGATACAGCCTCCAGAGTGTATACAAGTGACCAATTTTAGGATTGTTTATTACTCAGGGCGTCTAATATTGATGATAAACGTTATTGATTTTTACCTCACCAGAGCTAGTAAAACGGGTGCTAATGTACCTGAAGTGTCACATTTTTGGTCCTTTGTGGAGAAATTTCGGGTTGTTAGCACGATACAGCTTCCGGAGTGTACACAAGTGACCAATTTTGTAATTGGATATTTTTCAAGGTGTCTTACAGATGTACCCTACTGATTTTCAGCTGACTAGAGCGAATACAGCGGGTCCTATAAATCCAGATATACTACATTTTTGGTTATTTTTGGAGAAATTTCGGTTAGTTAGCACGATTCATCCCCCGAAGTGTAGGGTAAAGTGCGGATACTTGCCCTAGGCGGATAGACGCCCCGTTGTCAGCCATCTTGTAATAGAATAGTTGCGACGTTTTTCAAATACCGCGTTCCAAGCGTCTTACGTTCCATACCTTAGTCACAAAGTAGCAAGCGGCTGGAGTGCACGTGGGCGTTGCAACAGAACGTTAAATACCGAACTATTTCTAAAATATCCGAATAGTTTTGTGCCGTTAATTTGGATCGTTTGTAAAATCAAGGTAAGTAAAGTTTATTATGGTTTAAAGATCGAAATAGGTTAAATCGTGTATATATTTTGATTTTTTGGTGTAATTAAAGTCATTTTGATTAAACAAACTTGTTAGAGGGCTGGGGCATCTATCCGGACGCAATGGGATAGTTGCCCTGTTGAGTGGTACGGATACTTGCCTTTGGGGGATAGATGCCTCAATTATCAAGAACTGTGTGTGACTTTAGACTCACTTATAATTAATAGCAATAATTGATTAACAATATTTTTTACAGATAATGCCTCGTCGATATACTCGAAAAGTTGGCATTGCTCCTCGAGCAACCTGGTCAGAAGAAGCTCTAAAACAAGCTGTAAGTGAAGTAGAATCTAAAGCAATGAGCATCAATGCAGCCTCCAAACAGTTTGGTGTTCCTTCACGTACATTAAGGCGACGTATGTTAAAAAAGGACTACATTAAACGTGGTCTCGGAAAAATTCCTGCTCTTGGTTACGATGTAGAAAAAAAATTAGTTTTACATATTAAGAAATTGGAAAAAGCGGGCTTTCCATGTACCCGAACTGATGTTAGAAAATTGGCATTTCAGTTAGCACAACAGTTAAATATTAAACATAATTTTAATGTAGGTTCAGAAATGGCTGGAAAACAGTGGCTACAAAGCTTTTTAGAAAGACATGAAACTTTAAGTGTTAGACAAGCAGAAGGAATGTCTCGAGCTCGAGCACTAGGATTTACAAGGGAAGAAATTGAATCTTTTTTTAAACTGTATGAGGAAACTTTAAGTCAACACGATCTTTTTGACAAGCCAGGTCATATTTTTAATATGGACGAGACTGGTGTACAAATGAACAACAAACCCGGAAAAGTAATCGCTACCAAAGGAAGCAAATTGGTCCAACACATAACTTCTGGAGAAAAAGGTGAAACCATTTCGATTGTTACGTGCAATAATGCAGAAGGAGTTTTTCTACCACCTGTGTTAATCCTTAAAGGAGTAAATAAAAAACCGGAATTTTTGGACGGTTTACCACCTGGATCTAATGTATATATGAGTAAAAAATCTGCTTACATAAACTCGGAGCTATTCATGAAGTGGTTGGTAGAACATTTTATTCCTCGCAAACCTCAAGGTAAAGTTGTGTTACTACTTGATGGTCATGGTTCCCACTGCAACGATATTAATATGTTGGAAACAGCAGCTCTACATGACATAATTCTTTTGGGACTTCCCAGTCATACAACACACGGTTTACAACCGTTAGATCGTTCCTTTTTTAAACCTTTTAAAACATTTTATGCAACAGAATTGCGTCAGTGGATTGTTGCAAATAAGGAAAGAAAAATTACGAGATATCAAGCTGGAAGACTAATTGGTGCTGCTTGGATCAGGGCAACTTCTACGGTCAATGCTCTATCAGGTTTCAAGGCATGTGGAATTTTTCCGTACAACCCCAACGCTATACCTGATCATTATTACACGGTAGCAGATGCTTCCCAGTATTCTACGGAGAATGCTGTTACTACTAATATGTCTGAAAATAATTTAACGACACCAACAGAAAACGCAGACACTTTGCCAATCAAGGAAAATTTACTCGTTCCCATGAATTCCCCACCCTCCACATCTACAAGTGAACCGATGTTTGGATCTAATACTGTAGAAAAAGCGTCTTCTACCAGGCAAGCAACTGAAAAAATACCAATTGTTATTGAATGCTCCCCCTCTACATCTAAAAGTAAATCAGTTTTATTAGATATTAGTCCAACTCAACAACTTCTGCAGCTATCTCCAATTCCCATTGTTGCTAAAGTGCCAAGTAAAAGAAAAAGACAAGTAGCACAATTATTAAATTCTCCCACTGTGATTAACGAAAAGAAAAAGAAAATTGAGGAAGCTTTACATAAAAGTCAGGAAAAAGAAAACAAAAAGATCAATAAGACAAATAAAGGTAAAACATCAAAAGGAAAAGAAATAGTTAAACCAACTACCCTTCAAAACGTTACTAATCGAAAAGAAAATTATAAGAAAAAAGAAAAGAAAAAGAAAAATATTGACATTCACTCCTCCTCTTCGGAATCAGAAGAATCCGAACTGTCCCATACTAGTGATGAACTAAATGAACAGTGTCGCGAGTGCCTTGAAATCTATGGTACCACTAAATCTACTGCTGATTGGATTCGATGTATTTCGTGTGAAAAATGGTTGCACGAAAATTGCACTCTGTATGGCGATTTCTGCAACAAATGTGGCCGTGCAGAAAAAATTAAAAATATAAGAAAATAATAGGGGTGGGGTGTAAATTTTTCTTAATACCTATCAATAAGGTGGGTACGATAGTGAAATAGTTTGAGTTTTTTCTTTTTATTGCTTTAATATAAACAAGTTTTTGAAATTAATATTTATTTAATGCCCTATTTCTATTTGGGGCGACTATCCCTCTCTAGCGAGGCAACTACCCCACCTCTGGAGGATAGATGGCCAAAAAAATGGTAAGTAAAATAACTATCCCTCTTGTCGGTGATCCAGTATAGACAAACTAACTTTTGTGGAAAAATAGCTAAATATATACACTAAAACGTAGTATAATTTACTTTCAGAAAATAAGACAAATTTTCCATTTATTAATTTTTTTCAAAAAGGTGGGCAAGTATCCGTACTTTACCCTATACAAGTCACAATTTTATGATAGAATATTGTTCAGGGCCTGTTACATATGCGGAAAAGTTAGATTTATTCTTTAAAATCGTTTATTTGAGGTATGGACTTAACTTGGCCGCATAAGGGATTAACGTTTGATGATGTTCTTAGCCGTGTATTGCTGGCTCAAATTTTCTTTTATACATGAAGATCATATGAATAATGTTTTGCCGCTGTTCCTGGGGTTAACTATTACTTTCCTTTTTTCCTGGATGATTCATTCCTACAAGTTTTTTTGTAAATGAATGATTTCCCTCTTCACAATATTTCTAAGCTAACGTTAACATTTTTGGCTAACAATTATACACTCCATTTCTATAACCTTTTAAGAGGGTGTACAATTATATTTACATCCTGGAAATTACCATACAGAAGTGTGTAAACTAAATGATATCCGATGACAAGTTTGACGTTAAAAATACGGTGGCTAATAAGCCAGCGTGCCGGAAAACAAAACGTGTATGGCAATACTACATATTTGTGTGATGATCATTGAATCAAATGTATGATTGAGAAGATGCAAAAATTCATATAGCGAACAGTAAATTGGAGGGAACCCTATATATTACATTAATAGGAATAACATCATGTTTTAAGCAATTCTAGATGAACCAAATAACAATATTAATCAACTGTCGCCTTGTAGACAACCTGAAGTATCTATCCATTTCTACTGTACAGTAGTTAATTATAACTGTCTAATTCACTTCTTTGCCACCTATCCAAACTCGATGTCTGTCGAATAAAGCTTGTAAAATGAATAACGCAAGATAAGATAAGAGAAGAGAATTACAAAATTAATTATAACAAAAGTGAAGTCGACAAATTTCGTGAATTCTTACAAAGTTAAAGTTTATTACAAAAGTTAAAGTTGACAAATCTTGTCTATTCGCTTTATCAAATAAACTGACTATTAATATTTTCTTTATTTGAAGAAAAACTCTAATTTGGTGACTACTTAAAACATTTTTACTTATCTTGGAGTCGCTCCTCCTTGGGTTCAGATTCGCTACTGTGTTGTCGGTCACACTTCCGTGGTCTTGGGGTGCTATGGGTACTACTACTACAGGATGAGCCTATCTCAGCTCACGGAGCTCCGTCAGGTTAGGACATGTATTAAGTGCCAGTGGGTAAATGTGACTAAAACATCATAAACGGGAGAATCTGATCTGACCCAAAAGCATAGAAATGGTAACACGGTTCTGGTAAAAATGTTTGAATTCGTCACAAACTTAGATCGCAATACAGTGAACAAGAATCTAAATAAAAAAGTGAAACTACGATTTCATTCAATGAAGTTGATTAGAATTCGTATAATAGAGTGATCTGAACGAATTAGGATTAAAAAGACTGCGTAATTATTAATTTAAAATAAACAAAACAAATGAATAGCTGATTAATTTACTATAAAAAGAAAATTTAGTTTAATTCTCATCACCAGAACTATGCTCCAATTAAGTGTGCTTACTTTTTATTATACAGATAGTAAACAATAAAAATCAAAAAATTAAGGAAAAGAAATGAGTTATTAACATTTCGAAAGAAATATTAGCAAAACAAACTATGAAATATTGATTCCTGGATGTAATTTATTTTCCCTAAATATAAATTGAAATAGTAACCTTATCTATCTGAGGGATAGAAGGTCCCAATGTATCCAGGTAACTGGAAGAAAATTTTAATTTAACGATTTACTCCTCGTGTAAATTCCCAAGAAAAAATTAATCACGGTTATCTTTAATTTCAATCAAAAACATCACGCTATCAGAGAAAAAGGTAACAGAACTTATGTTTTTATGAGAATACCTGTCTGTCCTATAGAAATAGGGCTCCCCGTCTTCCAGACTTTCGAGCGAAAAGTATGTGTCTCATAAAAACCATTATTCAATAAAAAGCACCAAAATAAACTCGAATTTTTGTTTTATCGAAAGTTACTTTACAACTTGATTCCACGAAGAGAATAAATTTCAAGCTGATTGTCAAATTATTTAGCAATCGTTAACATACCTTCGAATTTTACTTATCCTAGGCAATATTTCTAATTTTCACTAGGCACATCCTTTTCGTTTCAGGTTGGAAGTTGGAGAGATCCAAAAATTCATTTTTATTTTCAAGATACCTCGCTAGGAAGTGTCCCCAGTACTTATACACCTGTCTCTATCTTACTACAGTGACTTAATCGCTTTCTTCCTTCTCGAAAAATCGATAATTACCATAGGTACATGTCGCGTATATTGCAAATTAAGCTCGAGGTGGGAATTAATTCTTTGCGTAATAACTTGTAATAACATGAGTAACGACATTCCTATTCTCAAATACTAAAAAAGAGACGATTTATCCTAGATGTCGTTACGGACATGAAATGACCGTAACACCTTCCACAACTTTTCTTTCTTTTTCGGTATCAAATGTTCCTTTCGGCGTTTACAACTGACAGGATGTTGAGCTTTTACATACGAAATTATATAAATGAGCTATTGTCATTACTATGAGCGTAGCTTTTTCCGAACTCAATGACATAGAGTTTCGAAGTATTCTGAATATTGCTGAAGCAATGCCAAATACATTCTTCACAACTCTACGTGCATGCGGCAACCTATAATTAAAGATTCTCTCAATAGACCCTTTTTCATGAACGCCAGAAAACGGTTTCATTACTTTGTCACTTAGAGGAAACGCCTCGTCATCAACGCAAAAATATGGAATTCCGCGTTGACTTCCATCCAAAGGTTCTGCTTGAGGCAAACTCAAATAATTATTCTGCAAGTTGTTGTACAAAGAATAATTCTTTAATATTCCACTATCAGAAAACTGCCCTTGACCACCAGCGTCAAAATACAGAAAATTATAATTAGCATCAATCAATGCAAACAAGAGTATACTAAATATTGATTTATAATTAAAGTATTCGCTGCCCCTATTCATAGGTGCTTGTAATACCACATGTATTGTTTATTCACATCTAACCATTTCTCGGATGTAACCTGTAAAAGAGAATTCGTGTAGTAACTCATACAATTTTTTTAGATGGAGACCATAGGGGATGAAAATGAGAATTTTGGAGAAGATGATCCTGATATTCCTGAAGAGACAATAGAATTTCAGGACACTGTAGAAACTCGCGACACTGTAGAAACTCAAAAGACTGTAGAAGTAGAGAAAACTGTTCCGAAAAGGGGTGCTGATGATGAAAAGTTAGATGCCGCATTTGCAGTACGAACTAAGGTTGCCAAATGCCAAGAAGATTCACATTCTAGTGAATATACGATCTTTGAGAACCTAGTCGCCTCCCAACTAATTAAATATTCAAATGCTACAGCGTCAATTGTCCAAGAAAAAATAATGGCTGTTTTCAAGCAGACAGAGGAATCTTTCATCAACATTAAGAAAGCCTTACTCCCTCAGTATATTCTAGTAATTCCTCTATATCTACATATTCCAATCCAAGACCTCACTCATCTGAATCCCAATTCTCACCGCAAACTTTCAAAACATCCCCATATTCCACACCAACATATATAGAGTCTCAGGCCGGTTTTAATAATGATAATATAAGTTCCCCTACCATGTTCTCTTTAAGTATGCCCAGGTTGGACTTGAATTGAAGCAGTAATAAACTATGTTATAATTTAAATTCGATTAAGAATAAATGAGACATATATTTACCTGGATGTTTTTTTCAATCCTTCCACTACAGCTCCACATACTTCCGGAATTATTGTTTCGACATTTTGAAAAGGTATTGTAAACTAGTGAATGAATCTCCAGTCGCCAAAAAACTCATCGTGACTGCTAACCGTTCTTGAACACAGATGGTTTTTCTCCATCTTGTATATTTTCGACAAACTTTTGGACCCACTAAGTTGATCAAAAATTCGGAATCGGATGGCGCCATCCTTGTGAAATTTTTCTATAATCCACTGATCGACTGAGATTTCCCTGCTTTCATATATTTGTATTTGCCACCATCTTCTTCCACGAGTATTTTTTCTTTTAATAATTGAATAATGCATAACAATATAGGCTACTGCAGCAACACCCATCAGATAGAATACAATTACTGATGGAACGACTAAATGTTTGGTACCAGGTATGGAGCGGTATTCTGTTCGTTGCTTACTGCAAGCCCCCCTGCAACAACGTCGCGAACTTCTGTTGATCGCATCGTAGCACGCGACGAAGTTCGAAACGGTATACGGAGCATATATGTAGACAACTGTGAATGTTCTGTGAACCACGCAATTTGATCATTGAGCGAAATTCAACATGTTTACTGAGCGAACCCTATTTTTCTGAGCAGTTTTCAAGTTGCAGATTGTGATATTATTGCAATAAATACATAATCAATACAACATAACCTCATACGCTGGAAATATTTCTTTATAATAGTTTCTGTTTTTTTCACGGATACCACGTCTTCTCACGTTATAATCATGTGGTAATGGTTCCTGCAAATCTTCTATTGCAAAGGCTATAATATTTCTGTTTATATCAATTATATTACCTTTATCTTAAAGCGCAAGAATTAGATTGAATCTAGCAATAATTTTAATTATTCAACATTTATACTTGCCAAAAAAGTATCGTTCAGAAGACACACGTCAACCATTCATTGATCAGTTAGAGCTTACTCAACAGTTGAGTTATAATAGTTATTTGTAAAACAAGTGTCACAATGACTCGTTTTGTAGTACGAGTGAAGTTTGTACAACGAACCGCGAAGCGGTGAGTTGTGCAAATCACTAGTACTACAGAGAGTCATTGTGGCACAAGTTTTACACAATATGTTTTATAATTCGCATTTATTTAATTATTTAAACAAAATAGAATTTCATATAATCCCTGTTTTTAAATTAGGAGGAGTGGTTTGAATTTAAGTTGGCAATTCTGTAGATTCCTAATTAGTCAGATCACAGATGGTTTTATTCAGAACTTCTGACTTTTGACATTTTATAACCGAATAATTGTGTAAATTGTAAACAAACTTTCATTTTAGCAAAAAGAGGATGATTATTTGTTTAAAAAAGAGCTTCTTCGTATATGCTCTTGCGAACTATTTATATTATAACATGAACAGAATTATTTCTGTAATACATCTTCACATAGATATCTGGTGATTTATCCCAAAAATCGAACGTTTTGTATACCTATATATTGATCCTATACAATATAAAAATAGACAATTGACAAATCATTGATAAATAAACGTTAGCGTACTTTATTCATTAATATTTTTAATATACAAATCATTAAAATTTACCTTTAGTATAATAATTTGCTAGCTAGAACAACGCTAGACCATTTTATTTATAATTTTTTTCAAGGTTAATCTCAAATGTCAAATAAAAATATAACTAAATACAATAACCAACTTTACACTAAGGATTCGGTGTTAAACCTTTGTACAGTACAGTTGTGCGCTCCGAAACGATTAAGTAGTTAAAAAGTAATTAGTGAATATTTTCAAAGTGAACCAAAACAAGCAAGTAAGAATATCAGGTTAACTTTTTATTAAAACATTAGTAAAACAACACATTAACTAGAAGTGAATCTGAATTAAATATCAGATATAAATAACAGAAAATACTTCGCCAGATCCGTATTAAGGAAAACCTGAATGATACTTAAAAATGGATGACAACATATCTCAAATAGGGAGTACACCCACTAATAACACAACACAACAACCCAAAACATATTCCTCAGTAGCAAACCAACAAACCAGAACAAACATTTTCCCATCCAGAAATCAAGCTATACTATTCGACGCAATCGAAAACACTAGGCTAGAAGACTACCTAAAGGCACTATGCCAAACAATCCAACCAAATAACATAATTTTTTGCTGAAAGCTATCAAACAACAGAATATGTATTTATTTGGCAAATGAAAATTTAGGGAACACATTCATCAACAATCACGGTAAAATCCAAATAAACCAACAAATACTACAGGCACGTCGACTAGTCACTCCTAGTCAAAGATTAATATTATCCAATGTTTGTCCCTCTATCCCCCACTCAGTCCTTGAATATGAACTTAAAAATCTAGGGATCAATCCTCTTTCACCCTTATCTTTCTTGCGAATAGGAATCTCAGACCCAGCATTTCAACATATCCTAAGTTTTAGAAGACAAATATTTATATCTCCATTCAATAACCAGTCCCTCCTCGATTCATTTTTAATCACATATGAACAAACCTCATATAGGATATTTTTGTCCATTGATAATCAAGAATGCTTACAATGTAAACAAACTACTCATACAACAAAAAACTGCCCAAATAGAACAATCACTGCAACTCACTTTAACCCATCAACAGAATCATCACCAGAAAATCCAGCCGACAATCAAACTGAAGAAGAAACAAACAACATTTCACAATATCAACAGGATCAATCAAATAACCAAAACTCAGAACAAATTTCCGAACCCCAAACAATGAATACCCAAGTAGTTAAACACACCGAAAATAGTAAAGACAACACACCGACTGCCAACAGAAATGGAATCGAAACAACCAAACCACAAAATAAAAGAACATCAACAGAACGTTCCCCATCACCAACAACAACTGAACACCTACCTACATTTGTAAAACCAACAAATAGTGAAAAGAAAATAAAACAAACCGAAAACAAAAAACCAAAAAAATCAATAGGAGAAATGTTAAGTCACACTAAACCGCTTTTCAAGAATACAGATATCAATTATCCTCTAACCTATGAAGAACTTATAGATTTTTTTGAAAATTGTGAAGGGTGTACAGATCCTCTCAGTATCGTGAAAATGTACACCGAAGAAATAACGGAAGTCACAGACCTACTAACCACAATATACCCCTATTTAAAGGATAAAAAAATGAAGGTAAGATGCACTCGAATTAAAAATAAAATTCTCAAACAGATAAACCCTGAATACCAAACTGAACTGGACACAGATACCTCTATTGAAACCTATTAATCTTGTTTACCTTCACTTCCTTAATTCAGTGGAATATAAATGGGTACTATACCCACCTAGAAAACTTGCAATTAATAATTTCAAAATACAAGCCCATGCTAATATGCCTACAAGAAACCAATTTCAAAAACAATAGAATCCATAATCTAAAAAATTATAATTGTTTCTCTAAAAATCGAGAAAATGCAAGAATAGCCAGTGGAGGTGTAGCAACATATATTAGAAATACAATAGATGCAACATCAATTCATCTAAAAACTACTATTGAAGCAGTCACCGTTAGAGTGAAAGATACAATGACCTTTTCATTGTGTAACATATACATTCCCCCAAATCAGGAACCTACTACAGAAGAACTCACTGAGCTGCTGAGCCAAATTCCAGCTCCTCAGATAATAGTGGGAGACTTTAATGCCCACAACTATATCTGGGGCTCTACTAAGCAGACACCTTTTGGAAAAAAAATTGAAAATCTATTAGAAAAGTACAATCTTAACCTCCTAAATGACGGCCAAAAAACCAGACATGACATAAGAACTGGTGAAGATTCAGCAATCGACCTAACAATATGTCACCCATCTCTCTCACAAATACTTAATTGGGATGTATCAACGTATTTATATGATAGTGACCACTATCCCATAATAATTAGCAGCGAACCGGAAAATACACCGGACCCAATAACAAAATGGAAAATAAAATCAGCAAATTGGAACGAATTCCAAGAATTTATACAAGAAAATCTCCACGAGTTAAAGGAAGATGCGGATATTGATCAAGAAGTACACTTTATCACAGAATTGATAACGCAATCAGCAGATAAACATATTGGACGGTACGAACACAATAACAAACACCAAACGGTTCCCTGGTGGAACTTGGAGTGCAAAGAGGCTGTGAAGAAATCGAAAGAAGCTTTTAACAGATTCAAAAGAAGCAAGACGGAACAAAATTCAATTGAATTCAAACGATTGAGAGCCAAAGCCAGATACACAATAAAAAAAGCGAAACGGGAATCATGGAAAGAGTATGTTTCAACAATAAACAGCTCAACTCCAATGTCCACTATATGGGAAAAAGTCAAAAGGATGTCCAAACCAAAACAATCCAATACAATGAACTTTCTGGAGATAAATAACACTATTTATAAAAACCGAAATGAAATAACAAACATCTTATCAAGTGAATATCAAAAAAACTCAAGCAACTCAAACTACACACCAGATTTTTTGAATCATAAAAACAAAGCAGAGCAGCAAGAAATTGACTATAATAATAATAACCAGCAAACGAACAGTTTGAACTATGCAATAACCATTGACGAACTTGAAAATTCACTCCAAAACTCTAAAAACTCCAGCCCAGGTCCTGATAATATTCCACTCATTTTTCTAAGAAATCTAAGTAAACAAACCAAAGAACATTTACTAAAGATATATAACCTAATCTTAACAAAGAAAGTATATCCCAGAGCATGGACAGTTTCCATTATAATTCCCATTCCTAAGCCAAGTAAAGCGAAATCAGATCCAGAAACATATAGACCAATTTCACTCACCTGTAGCATGGGAAAAGTTCTTGAGAAGATAATTAATAACAGACTTTTATGGCACCTAGAATCAGAAAAACTAATCATACCCGAACAGTGTGGTTTCCGTAAAAATCGCTCCACGTTAGACAATCTTATCGATCTAGAATCTGAGATCCATGAAGCCTTTGCAATAAAGCAGCACTGCATCGGAGTATTTTTTGATATTCGTAAAGCCTACGATACAGTCTGGAAATACTCAATAATCAAAACTCTTTACGACTGGTCAATACGGGGTAACATATTGAAATATATATCGAACTTTCTAGATCAACGACAGTACCAAGTACGAGTAGATGGCGTATACCCACACCTGAATACCCAAGAAAATGGCATTCCACAAGGGTCAAATCTCAGCACGACATTATTTCTCATAGCAATTAATTCAATTATAGCAAACTGTAAATCACCCGTGAAATGCAGAAATTAAATTCTTGATCAGATTTTAACCCAGTTTCTGGCAAGAAGGCTCTCGAAAGAGTATCAGCCACATAGAGAAATTTGCCAGGTTTGTAATTGACTGTAATGTTATAATTTAGTAAACGGAGTCTCATCCGTTGCAAGCGACATGAAATAGATGCTAGATCTTTTTTCATGATTGTTTCCAATGGTTTGTGATCTGAGTTAATTTTTACATCAAAGCCATAAATAAAATAATGAAACTTTTGTGTGGCAAACACAATTGCTAGCATCTCTTTCTCTATTTGTGCATACTTTTGCTCACAGGGAGTTAAGCTCCTAGACGCAAAAGCTATCGGGTGACCTTCTTGAGACAGACACGCACCTAGACCATCCTTAGATGCATCGGTGTCTATTTCTATAGTTTTTGATGAATCAAAAAATGACAGAATTGGGGCATTAGTTAACATGTTTTTTAGCTTTGTTAGAGATTCATCGTGCGATTCAGTCCAATTCCAATCAACATCATTTCTGGTCAAGTTTCTCAATGGGGCTGTTATTTTTGAGACATTAGGTAAAAATTTGCCTAAATATTTAGCCATACCTAATATTCTTAGTAACCCAGTTTTGTCTTTTGGTTTTGGCATTTCTAGAATTGGTTTGACATAATTTTTATTCAGTTTGACTCCTTCCTTTGAGTAAATTTGACCCATAAACTTAACACATTTAGATTTAAATTGAATTTTATCTTTGTTGAATCTAATATTATATTTTTGTGCTCTTTCCAAAACCAATCGTAAATTATTATCATGTTCAGTTTTATTAATGCCTGTTATAATTAGGTCATCGAAATACAGGCCTACGCCTTCAATATCACCGAATATTTCATAGTTTTGTTTTTGAAAGACCTCAGGAGCTGAACAAATTCCGAAAGGTAAACGACAAAACGCATACCTTCCAAAGGGTGTTCCAAAGACACAATATTCTTGACTCTGTTCATCAATACGAATTTGAAAGTAACCGTCTTTCATGTCCAAGACTGTGAAATATTCTTTATTGTTAAGTTTAACAGCTATTTCTTCTGCTGTAGGTATCAAAAACCTTTCTCGTTTTATTGCCAAATTCAAGAATTTTGGATCAAGGCACAAGCGTAAATCTTTGTTTTTCTTTTCAACTATAACTAGTGGGTTCAACCATTCAGTCGGTTTATCAATTTTTCTTATGATTCCTTGTTTTTCAAGGTCATGAAGCTTAAGTTTTAGACGGTCATGCAGAGCAATTGGAATCCGTCTGAGTGGTTGAACTACAGGAATTGCACCTTCTTTCAACGCTATATGATGTTCTCTAGGAAAAGAACCAAGACCCCCAAAAACGACAGGATATCTTTTAACAACGTTATCAAGTGACGTAAACTAACAAGACTCTGCAAATATTGCGTCTACTCTTCTAACCAAGTTTAGATCAACGCAATCAACACAACTCAGTAATGGCAATTCATCATTATCACAAACTGTAAAAAATATGTTTTTAATAATGTTGTTAACTTGACATTTTAATGTGATTTCTCCTAATGGAGTTAATACATAATCAGAATTGCCATAAGGAGCTAGTTTGACTTTAGTTTTTTGCATTTTGTCAAGTAACTTTAGTTTTCTAACAATGTTCAACGTTACAATGCTTACTTCACATCCAGTATCTAACTTGAATGTTACCTTATGTCCTTCAACATCAATTGCCTGCAACCATGACATTGCCTTCTTCGCATTATTTACAGTATCAACTTTTCTTATTGACTGGACATACAACTCATCAGAACTGCTCTCACAATCACTGTTTTCTGATTCACTATCGCTGTAATTTTCTGTTTGCACATTATGCACTTTTTTCTTACCCGATCTTCTATCATCTTTCTTTCTCTCCCATTTCTTCTCATTCTGGTTAGTATTTTGTACTTTTTTGCACACACTAGCAAAATGATTGCGACCCTGGCACTTGGCACAAGTTTTATTCCAAGCAGGGCACACATTTTTCTCTCGGTGTACATAGCCACAAAACTCACATTTCCCTTCTCTTTTTTCTTTTGAAAACTGCTTAGATTTTACAGAACTCACACTGGCTTGATTCTGCAAAACTTTCAACTGTTTTTGACTAACTTCTCTAGTTCTACAGATGTCTATTGCTTGCGACAACTTTAAATCGGATTTTCTTAACAATTCTTCTCTTGTGCTTTGGTTATAGATGCCCATTACTATCCTATGAACTCCTCTAATAAATTACCATAATTAGTTGTTTTTCCGGCTGTTCTTAATTCTGTCAAAAAGCTATCAAAACTTTGTCCTTCTTGCTGAGTAATGCTGTTAAATAAGAATCTCTCGTATATAACATTTTTCTTGGGTTCACAGTGGTCTTTAAACTTCTTTAAGACATTGTCAAGCGTTTGTTGGTTTACCGGTAAGTGATCAAACGAGTTATAAAGATCAAGTCCATCATCACCTACTAGGTTCAATAAAATTGCAATTTTCTTTTCATCATTTCCATTACTCAAGCCTGTAGCAGTCAAAAAATTATGAAATTTTTGTTCAAACTTCTGCCAGTTATCAGCTAAGCTTCCTTCAATTGACAAAGGATCTGGAGGTTTAAAGTATGATTCCATTGCTACTGGATACTGTTAAATCTCGCCCAATTTACTTTTTGAAAACTCGACAGCGGTTGTGAGCAAAAAAAAATGTCAAGAATTTTTACAGTTACGTCAGCTTTTTGCTTTATTATGAAAAGTGTACTTACTAGTTATTCTCACGAATATAATACTAGAGTTTGGAACTATCTCACAAGAACTAGAGTGTATTTATATGCAATGAATGGTACTAATCCAGCAGATACCAATTTGCTTGCTACGCACAAACACTTTTCATTTTCAATCGAGCTTTTCTAGGACGTTTTTCCAGAGTTCTGCAATCAAGTTTTTTTACACCTGAAACCATGTAACATGTACCGATCCGAGCGGATATAAAATAGATATCGAAATAAGTTCTAGTAACACTGCTTTTTATTTATTGAAGTGAAAGTAAAACATCAAAATTGACAAGCTGTCAAAAACTAATAGATCACATATTAGACTAGAGAACTATAACTACGTTTAGTACACAAGTGGTAGTACAAACAAGAATTTAGAAATATGAGGTATTAACTTACAGGCACAAGTATCTATATAATACATTATTTAGCTGTTCCAATTCTTTACAGTTTTCTTTCATCCAGTTCTCTTTGGCTCTGTCGATTTCGTATTTTATTTTGTTCCTTAGTTCTTTATATTTTTGCCTGTTTTTATTTTTAAATTTTCTTTTCTCGTCAACAAGCTGAATTATTTCAGGTGTCATCCATTCGTTTTTACTAGCTTTTGTTTCCGTGCCAAGTACCCTACTACCAGATTCCAGCAAGGCATTTTTTAACGTACTCCAGTTCTCGTCCACGTCTTCGCTTTGAGATACGATGTTCAGCTTGTCCCTTATCTCTTCATTTAGTTGTTCTTTGCGATTTTTAATTTCATTCAGATTCATTTCAGGTGATTTGTTATGTCGTTTTAGGCTTCTCAGTTTTATGTTTACATTTGCAACTAATAAGTTATGGTCTGTTCCTCCGTCGGCACTTGGATACGTCTTAACGCTCTTAATCCCATTTTTAAATCGATTATTAACGGTTATAAAATCTATTTGATTTCTGATTATTCGGCTGTCATTGTGTCGAGGCGAAGTCCAGGTATATAGTCTTCTTGGTGGCAGATCATAAAAGGTGTTTGTAATTATCATCTCATTTTCTTGGCAGAATTGTAACATTCTGTCTCCCCTCTCATTTCTCGTTCCCAGTCCAAATTTGCCAACGAATTTTTCGACTTTTCCTCTTCCAATCTTTGCGTTAAAGTCTCCCATAATTATAATCACTTTTTGCTTTTTGATATTATTCATTAATTGTTCTAAGTCTGTATAAAACTGTTCTATAACATGGTCGTTACTGTCTGATGTAGGGGCATACACCTGAATAAGGTTTATGTTAATGGGATGTGCTTTTAGCTGTAGTAGCATCATACGCTCATTATATGGGATAAAGGTGATAACGCTCTGCTGAAATTCCTTTTTAATGATTACGCCGACACCCTTACTGTGATTATTATTGTCTGTTCCTGAGTAGTATAGACTCATATCATTTTTTGTACAACATCCCGATCCTGACCATCGAACTTCGGCAAGGCCCAAAATTGGAATATTAAGCCTATGCATTTCCATCATGACCATATCAAACTTTCCTGCTTCGTGAAGCGTTCTTATATTCCAAGTTGCTTAGCGCTGTATATTAATTTTCCTCCCGGGGATTCTTCGCACCCCTGTTCCATTCAAGGAACTCCGGGGACTCGGGGCCATTAATTGAATAGTGCTCATCATTAGTGGTTATTCTTGAGAAAATAGTGCAGTAGTTTCTCCTTGCTTTCTGCACCGCAGTCTCCTAGCCGGTTAAATCGTAACTGGATATCCGCCTAGGAGTTTCTGGTATTGAACCTTTAAGGAAGTAATTCTTCGGTAGCTTCAATCCAGTGATGATAAAGCTGCTGCCCATTATCATGACGTTGGAGGTTATACCGCCTCGACTCGGTCGCCAGAGCCTTGTCAGTTGTCTAGCAGGGTGCACCACGTGCAGGTAAGGCTGACATTTGGGCCGGTAATTCATAACCGTCACCCCTTACACCCCTCGCGAAATAATCATGCTGCTCGGTCAATAATAACAGCCGTCACCAACCTGGTGTATAACATTCTATTACCATTATATTATTTTATTGCACATTCAATACAGAAAATGGCAGTAATAAAAGTGATACATTCACATTATTCTCCGGCTAAAACTAGATTCTCGCAGTGAACTACAACTCTGCTGTTAATTCTAAAGGTACCTATTAAATGTTCAATTACTTTTTAAAATACGCAACTGTTACACAATTGAAATCTTCATTGTCATGGCGTATGTTGTAATGAACAAGTAACAATCTAATATTTTTCATCAAAACTAGTTTGTTAACATTCTCTTTACAATATAAAAACAAATCTGTGTTAGTTTATTTGTTATGATTACTTTATATTAATGTACGAAGGACTGTCAATTTAATTTCTTATCTTAATTACACTATATCTACTATTTTAACTAAAAGGCCGTGACCGGATTTTATAGAATTCTACTGCAACGGTCGTACCTAATAAAAAACTCCTATTTTTTGTGTCAAGAGATCAAATTTGCGATTGAGAAATTCATGAAAATATCCATATGACTGAGTTCAGAAAATATGAGCTTCTAAGTTTTCATATAAAAATATACCCTTTCCCTTTGGAAAAAAGTATCGACGACGTCACATCTGGTAAGGTAGTGGGGGTAAAAATGTATTCGCTTTGGAAAACTAATTAAAAAACAAAAATAAAAGTTTGTATATTCCTGCTTTTCATCTTAAAATAGTTAACTCGTGGATAATGGACCGTTTACACACTTTATAAACGCATTGTTGAATATAAGTTCTGATTTCGCAACTTTAAAGACCTATAACTCAGAACTATATGCCAGTAGAAGATTCAACATTCCCAAATTACATTCGAGCACACTGACAAGTCTTAACCAGACATGGGGGATGAGCGGCGAGTTTCCGGCGCTGAAAAACCGGGACCCTCGGCTATGGTATGGTAACCCAGACAGAAGAGTCCCACATGAGGGAGTTATCACTTTGTGGTGTGTAAGTCCCGCACAGTATATTATGGTATACTTGGGTGTTGCGAACCACCGGACCCTAGCATTTCACAGTGGGCCAGGGGTCCACTGGAAGTAGAAATCCCCTTATCTTAGTACTACCATGAAATTAGTAGTGGTACGACAGGGCTCTGCTAAGATGGACTCTTTTACCCTGTAAGCTGGCAGTAGCTTTAAAATGCACACCCATTTCTAATGGAACTCCGCCTGCATTTAGTGGTGGGGTGGATTGAGTAGCCCTACGACCATGTTGCCAGTCACAAGCCTGGATAAAGGAGGAGGGTTGAGCATAAGGCTAACAACCTTATCTCGTAAAAACCCACTTGTTTTGAAACCTCAACAGGAGCCTCGGAAATGGACTGATCAACGGAAACGACAACGGCAACGGAATATGGATTGGAATATAGGTACTTGGAACGTATTGAGCTGGTATAGACCAGGTGCAGCCCAATTGGCTGTTGAAGTTTTGGAAAAATATAGAATGGACATAACAGCAGTACAGGAAATCAGATGGCTCAATTCTGGCAACACTAAGATCAGTAAATCGGTAGTACTATATAGTGGGAAAGAGGACACACATGAGTTAGGAACAGGTTTTGTTATAAAGGAAGAACTGATGAGTGAACTAATCTCCTTTAAACCCATAAATGAGAGAATATGTTCCATCCGGTTGCGTAGAAAATGGTATAACATATCACTAATAGCAGTACATGCACCAACCGAGGAAGCCGAAGAAGGGACCAAGGATGCTTTCTATGAACGACTAGAACAAACAGTAAATGAAATACCAAAGGAAGATATGATGCTGGTTCTTGGAGATTATAACGCCAAAGTAGAAAGAGAAGAGATATCACAACTACAGTTTGGAAAGCACAGCTTACATGCTTCTTCTAACGACAACGGAAACAGGCTAGTCGACTTTGCAGTTTCGAATAACCTATTGATAAAATCTACAATGTTCCCTCATAAAGATATACACAAGCAGACAGTATAACAAGGAATCAGATCGATCACGTACTGATAGACAGCAGACACGGATCTAACATAATAGACGTTAGAAGCTGTAGGGGAGCCGATGGAGATACAGATCATATTTTGATTAAAGCCAAAACTAGACTACGACTAGCTGCAAGGAAGGAGAAAAGCCACAAGAAAGAAGTACAGTGGAATATCGAAAAACTAAAACAGCAAGAAGTTAAAGATCGATATCAACAAAAAATAGAACAAGAATGCAGAGAAATAAATATGCAGAATCTAGAAGTAGAAGAGATGTGGAAGACAATAAAGGAAACAATCCAAGAGGCCAGCAAAGAAATCCTTGGAGAAAAACAAAATAAAAAAGGAGCTATGGTTCGATACAGAATGTCAAGATCTTAACGGAGAAAAGTATGGAGCAAGAACTAAGATGTTACAAAACCCATCAGAGGAAAACAGGAATAAGTTCCATAACCTAAGAAACAGAATGCGAAAACTTATGAGAAAAAAGAAAAGAGAATGGCAAAATGAACAACTACAGGAATTGGAAACAAACAGAGCACATGGGAACATAAGAAAATTCTATGAACAAGTTAGCACGCATTAAAAAGGATTTCGCCCAAGAACCACTACAATGCTTATGAACAATGAAGGTGAACTTATGACTAGTAAACAAGAGATCCACGACACCTGGAGAGAATACTTTAACAAATTACTTAATATAGAAGACCCGACATACCAAGAAGAGGATAAGCGACATATGGCTGAAGTTTGGGTTGATCCACCATCCATTGAAGAAACAACTCAAGCAATAAAACAACTAAAAAATAATAAAGCAGCAGGAAGAGATGGCATTCCCGCGGAATGCCTAAAGGAAGGTGGACATAGAATAGTGGAGACTATACATCAGCTAATACAAAAAATATGGGAACAGGAATCGATGCCAGACGAATGGAAGGAAGGAGTTATTATACCAATACATAAGAAGGGAAATAGATTGGCATGCAACAACTACCGAGGTATCACACTCCTTAACACATCATATAAAGTGTTGTCTAATATAATTAAAAAGCGAATAACACCGTACTCAGAAGAAATAGTTGGAGAATACCAAAGTGGATTCAGAAGGAAACGGTCAACAACAGACCAACTTTTTACGTTAGGACAACTGTTAGAAAAATGCTGGGAATTTAATAGAGACCTACACAATTTATTCGTAGACTTTAAACAAGCGTATGATAGCATCATCAGAGCAAGCTTATGGACAGCACTAGAAGAACTTGGAATACCCGGCAAACTTATAAGAATGATAAAAGTATGTGTTGAAGGATCATACAGGTCAATTAAAATAGACGGTCACTACAGCGAAAACTTTGAAATAACAACTGGACTTAAACAAGGGGATGCACTGTCGCCGGCTCTATTTAACATAGCCTTGGAGAAGGTAGTAAGACGAACCGAACTAACTACGAACATATTCGGCCATAATGGACCCTGTCTGATTCTAGCTTATGCAGATGATCTAGATGTTGTAGGAAGAAGTACAGTTAACGTGAAGGAAGCCTTTATAAAGCTAGATAAAGAGGCAAAGAAAATGGGACTAAAAGTCAATGAGGAAAAAACTAAGTATATGCATATGACACGAAACGTAGGACGAGATCAAATACGTCAAAATGTTACTATGGACGAATACAACTTCGAACATATACAGACTTTTCAATATCTAGGAGCTCCAATAACATCAGATAATAATGTTGAAGTAGAAATTAAACAGCGTATACTTCAAGGAAATAAATGCTATTATGCAACCCAACAATTATTAAGATCAAGGACTCTGACAAGGCAAACAAAAATAAACATATATAAAACTATTATAAGACCAGTTGTAACATACGGCAGCGAAACATCGACCATGACGGTACAAGACACGCTACTACTCAATCGTTTCGAAAGAAAGATCCTTAGGAAAATATACGGAGGAGTCTGGGATCAACAAATAGTGCGGTATAGGAGGCGCACGAACAATGAGGTATAGGAACTATATAATAGCCCAAGTATAGTACAAGAAATTAAATCCAACAGATTAAGATGGCTGGGACATGTCCAGAGGAGTAATGACTCAAGGCTAATTAAAATGGTCTGGGAAGAAGCCCCTAACAACAAAAGACCACTTGGGCGCCCAAAACTTCGATGGCGTGATAATATACACAAGGACCTGCAAACTTTGGGAGTCCTTAATTGGGAAGAAAGTACTCAGGAGCGACATGAATGGAGGAGAATTGTTGAGGCGGCCAAGACCCACCCCGGGTTGTAGAGCCATGGATGGATGGATTTCTTATGGAGAGAAAATTAAAAACAAAAGCCTCGGACGAGCGTCGCTAGGATCGGGTACGACGCGGGAATTCTCAGCCCGATCAAAAGGATGATAACCCAGTTACACCTCCGTATAATTCTATTAACAACACCTCTACCATATCTGATATCGTGGGCGATTGTAGCTGTCTATTTAGAGCGGTAAGTTTGTATCTATATGGTCAACAAGAATGTCACGAGCCGCTTAGACTAAAGGCCCTAGAATATATAAAAGGGAATTGGACCGAAAATAACAAACTCGAGCACAACCGAAGACATCCATACAATAATATACGCAGCAGCTATCACCACAGTTATACAGAATGATCAAAAACTGCCACAACGACAAATAAACATTAACAAAACAAAACCTAAATTCAAATGGCAGATAAGACTAGAAAACAAAACCAATGAAATCAGAAAAAATTTGGAGCACACTACCCAGTTTACAAACGGGAATACCACAAAAAATGTAACACAAAGCGTAGAGAAATTAAAATCCAAATATCCCACCCAAACAATGCCAGAAATCCTTGATACCCTTAAACAAAGACTATCTGTATATGCGTCAAGACTCCGGAAATACAAAGAGTCAAATGAAGGAAAAGACGTCAACAACCCCTTTCTCAGAAATCAAAAGCAATTCTACCAAAGAACCTTGTCCAGTCAGGAAATAATAATAAAAGAACCACCAGATAAACAAGAACTAACCAATTACTGGAAGGGTATATGGTCGGAATCAAAACAACACAACAATAACAGCCACTGGATCAAAACCGAAAAAGATAGACAAACATACACAACAGAACAAAAAGATTTCATACTTACAACAGAAGAGATTACAGATGTAATCAAACACACACACACACACACACACACACACAACTGGAAGTGACCAGGCATAGACAAGATTCAAAATGGTATAAACAGTTTACTACTAAACACGAATCCCTCACACACCAAATTAACAAAACTATTTAACAACCTCAGATATTTCCTAGCTTCAACACTCAAGGAATAACCTACATAAAACCCAAAAACTCGGACACCAAAAACCCCTCGAACTATCGACCTATCACCTGTATCCCAACCCTATATAAAATCATCACAGCTACAATTTGTAAGAAAATAGAACAACACTTAACACTCAACAACGTACTCACAGAAGAACGAAAAGGATGTAGGAAAAACAGCCAGGGCTGTAAGGAACTACTAGTTATAGATAGTATCATGATGGGACAAACTAGAAAAGAACATAGAAATCTTCACGTCTGGTACATAGATTATAAAAAAGCTTTTGAATCCGTACCCCATAGCTAGCTAATTGAAGTCCTTGAAATCTACAAAATTAATAAGAAAATCAGAGAATTCCATACGCAAATCATGAACACCTGGAAAACTAAAATACATTTAAATACTGGATCCGAATACATTCAAACAGACGAACTCCATATGAGACGTGTTATTTTCCAGGGAGATTCACTCAGCGCTCTGTGGTTCTGCCTCTGTCTTAACCCACTCTCAAACCTACTTAATAATACAAAGTTTGGCTTCAATCTCAAGTACAAAAAATAAACCCAACATCAAATAAACCACTTGTTATATATGGACGACATTAAACTGTTCGCAGCCACAGAAACACAGTTGAAAGGCCTTCTCAAAATGACAGAAACATTCACCTCAGACATCTGTATGGAGTTTGGAATGAGTAAATGCAAGATGCACCAAATAAATAGAGGTCAGTGAAAGGAACATCATAAGTTTAAAATCGTAAATGATAAAACACTAGACACCATGCTTAGAAAGGAAACATACAAGTACCTAGGATTTTTTCGAAGCTCCAAAATTGACCACACGCACATCAAAACATAGCTCATAAATGAATTCAAAACTAGACTCACCAAACTGATAAAAACGCAGTTAAACTCCAGGAACCTTACTAAGGCCATAAATACGTATGCCATATCTACCCTCACCTATTAATTCGGTATTATCAAGTGGTCCCAAACAGACCTAGAAAACATTAACATCATCATGCGCTCCAAACTAGCTAAACACAAAAAGCTACACCCAAACTCATGCGAAGGAAGACTAACAATCAAAACAAACTAAGGAGGAAGGGAAATTATAGACATAACATCACTACACGCAAGGCAAATAAAAAAATTCTCTCATTCTAAACAGACCAGTCTACATACAGAGATAAGTAAGGCAGATAAAAATTATACACCCCTCAACCTACCCCAAGAAACCATCCGGCAGACCCATACAATGAGGCGCAACTACAACAAGAAAAAATTAATACTTGATCAGAAAAAATACTACATGGACAGGACCATGTGACGGATACCACGTGAAACAAAATTTTATTGATAAAAAATCATCATACACCTGGTTAGAAGACGGTCAGCTCTTTACCGAAACTGAAGGATTCCTACTTGCTATCCAAGATCAAGTCATTGCAACTAGAAATTATAAAAAACATATAATCAAGGAACCAACTACTGTAGATGACCTATGCAGAAAATACCACCTCCAGAAAGAAACAATCGAGCATATTACAAGTGGATGTAAAATCCTAGCTGGCTCAGATTACACAGCAAGACACAATGCAGCGGCAAAAGTAGTTCATCAAGTACTAGCCACAGCGTATAAACTACTAGAAAACACAGAGCCATACTACAAGTACACACACTAGCTTCTATACTTAAAAACAAGGAATTCAAAATGTACTGCGATATTAATACTCAAACAGATAAAACAATACCCGCCAATAGACCAGATATCACTTTTCAATTAAAGAAGGAAAAAATCACATATTTAATTGACATAGCTATTCCCAGTGATACAAATATCCAAACGAAATATGATGAAAAAGTCATCAAATACATAGACCTGGCAATAGAAATGAAAATGCTTTGGAAGCAGGAACGGGCAACTATTATCCCTATTACACCAAGAACATTCAAATCACACCTGAAACAGCTAGGACTCATCAAAAATATACAATGAAACTTTCAGAAGGCAGTCATTATAGAAAAATTATGTATATTCAGATCATTCCTCAATACACAATAGTAACTATAGATTTCGCACTAACTTGGCGTAGCCCGTCAGTGCAAAATAGAACCACAACTATGTGAGAAGAAAAGGATAATAATATTAATAATAATAATAATAATAATAATAATAATAATAATAATAATAATAATAATAATAATAATAATAATAATGATAATAATAATAATAATAATAATAATAATAATAATAATAATAATAATAATAATAATAGATAGATAGATGGTTTATTGACCCCATTCACATACATAGTACATTAGAAGTCAGTGAAAGTAGTACATATGAATACATTTTACCAACTAAAAATATTAAAGATTGTATAGTGTTGTATATGACAAATTTAAAATATAATAAAAATAATAGAAAGTAAAAATTTTACATAAATACAGACATACATTTCATAAAGTAAAAATATTGATGAAAATATGACAATTTTAAAATATAAAATAAGTTAAATAATAATAGAAAGTAAAAATTAAATTAAACAAAACAAACAAACATATAAGCATTAAGCCCAAGTATTCAATTCCTCCAAAAACTCATCAACTGTATAAAAACAATAATTTAAAAGAAAAGACTTAGCAAAATGTTTAAATTGAACTCTCGTCGTATCACTTATATTTATATGTTCAAAATATTTTACAAATGAATTGTACAATGTAACATCCAACTTATTGTTTTTTGTTGTTTTCAGTCTTGATTTGAGAATGACAAGGTCTTTACTATTTCTAGTATCATAATTATGAACATCTGCATGTTTAGTCAGAACATATCGATTTTTATGTGTTTCAATTAACACTTCGAAAATATACAAGCACGGAAGCGGCAATATTTCAAGTTTTTTGAATATTTTTTTACAATTGGTGTTTCTTGGTGCGTTGTAAATTATTCTAACTACAGTTTTCTGTAGCACAAATACTAAATAATAATAATAATAATAATAATAATAATAACAATAAGGTTGCTTCATTCATCCATTGGTCTATATGCAACGCAATAGGATTGCGTGTAGCAGAAAAGTATTATAATCATGTCCCAGAAAAAGTCGTAAGCAACAACAACATCGATGTTATGTGGGATGTGGCTGTAATTACTGATAGAACAATCCTGGCAAATAGACCGGACATAGTACTATATAATAAGAACATAAATACATGTCTTTTGATCGAAATATCTGTCCCAGATGATAGCAATATAGTGAACAAAGAAAACGAAAAAATAAGCAAGTATAAATATCTAGAAATCGAGATAAGTCGGATGTGGAATACAAAAACTAAAGTGGTACCCGTTATTGTAGGAGCATTGGGAATGATGCGGGATAGTTTGAAAACATACTTAGAGATGATCCCAGGTAAATTATCCATGTATGGAGTGCAAAAAATTGCACTCATGGGAACTGCTCACATAATAAGAAAGGTGCTAGGGTGAATGACTTTGATCTCTAGTTGAGAACTGTATTCACCCATTTTACCGCCAAATCTATAGTAAGGCGAGAGGACAAAAATATAGAAATAATAATAATAATAATAATAATAATGATAATAATAATAATAATAATAATGCATGCCTTAATACGTTTTACAAAGTAATAACAGCCTGCATTGCCGAAAATATTACAAAACATTGTGACTCCAACAACATCCTATGTGAAGAACAGAAAGGTTGCAAGAAAGGGTCATTGGCGTGTAAGGAGCAGTTAATCATAGACCAGATCATAATGTCAGAAGCCATAACGAAGCATAACGAACATACTTTATAGATTACCGCAAGGCGTATGACTCCTGTCCCCACGACTGGCTTCTGAAAGTCCTGGAAATTTATAAAATAGATAAGAAACTGATCACCTTCCTGGAAAAGATCATGAAAAAGTGGCGCACGACCTTAAACCTGAAAACACCTCAAATAGCTTACACCACAGTAAAAATACAGATAAGAAAAGGTATATATCAAGGAGATACATTAAGTCCACTGTGGTTTTGTATGGCCCTAAACCCGCTAACGGACCTGTTAAATGACACGATGAAAGGATTTGAGATGAAGGATGAAAACGGACAAAAGCACAAGATCAGCCATCTACTCTACATGGACGATCTCAAACAATACGCAGCAACAAAGACAGGGCTTCAGTACCAACTAAAAGTAACCGAAAGTGTTTCCGAGGATATAAAGATGAGATTTGGGGTAGATAAGTGCAAAATCCAAAGTATAAACAAAGGGAAACTCAACCAAAACCTAACATATGAAACGGCCCACCAGGAAACAATAACGTCAATGAATACGGGTGAGCTGTATAAATACTTAGGGATGAACCAGAGCAAAACTATCGAGCATACGCTGATTAAACAACAACTTAGGAGCGAGTTTCAGAAAAGAGTGAGAAGGGTATTGAAAACATCTTTGAATTCCAAGAACACTACCATCGCCATCAACACATACGCCTTAGCAGTCATCACTTATTCTATGGGAGTTGTGAAATGGAGCAATACAGACCTGGAAGATATGGACAGATGGATCAGAGTTCAACTGACCAAGTTTAGAAGCCGTCACCCGAAAAGTGCTGTGGAAAGAGTTTATATACCCCGCAAAGAAGGTGGATTGGGCATAGTAAACCTCTATGACATGAACATTCGTCAAATTAAGTCAATGAGAAGCTATTTCCATAGGAAAGCAAGGATTTCCGTTCTTCATAATATAGTATGCTCTCAAGATGATAAATACACCCCATTGAACCTAACTAATAACTGTGACATTCACCCAACATCTGTACAAGAAAGACGAGAAGCATGGCAGAGGAAAGCACTGCATGGAAGACATCCTATTATCCTAGCCGCAGAGGGTACAGATAAAAAGTGGTCGAATCACTACTTACGAACAGGATACCTTTTCCCTGAAACTGAAGGGTTCATGATCGCCATACAGGATCAGGTTGTACCAACTAGGAACTATCTCAAATATATTATTAAAGATCCAACCGTGATAGATGACACTTGTAGAATGTGTGGCAGGATGGGGGGAACCATCCAACATATAACTGGAGGATGCAGCTCCCTCGCCGCATCTGAGTACAAGAAACGCCACGATAAAACAGGAAAGATAGTACACCATGCTCTGGCTTCTAAATATAACTTGATACCCGGAACAGAAAAACTCACCTATAAGTATACACCAGCAAGCATCCTAGAAAACGTCCACTACAAATTATACTGGGATAGAACAATATTTACTGATCGGACAAATGAAGCAAATCGGCCGGATGTGGTTCTTTGGAGCCTGAGAGAAAAACAGGTATGGATTATCGACTTCGCAGTTGTGAATGATAACAACATGGAAAACACAATCAACCTAAAGCTTCGAAAATATGATGACCTCGCTCAGTATATCAAAGAGCAGTGGAAAGTAGACCAAGTTACTATCCTACCCATGGTCCTATCCACAACAGGCATTGTACCACGGCAGCTTGGTAAGGCTGTGGATACTCTTAAAATCAGTCCATCTGCAATTGGAAAGATGCAGAAAACAGCTATTCTTGGCACTTGCACCATTGTAAGGAAAGTACTGGGAAAATAACGCTAAAAAGTGGAAGGTCAAACATGCTTTGATAGATTTATATCTGTATATTTGAATAAACCACACTCAGACCAAGAGGCCTGAGTTTATGTAAAATGCCTTAAGAAGAGAACTAGTTAAAATAATAATAATAATAATAATAATAATAATAATAATAATAATAAAAGTGGAAACTCATACGAGATTGACAAAGGGACAAAAATATCCCATGCATTTTACATGGATGATCTTAAGGTGTATGCCAAAAACCCTCAACAATTGCAAAGTTCGCTAGAGCTTATTAAGGCGTTCAGCGATGCGATTAAAATGAAAATGGAGCTAGAAAAATGTGCAGTTGTTCATGAGGATAGAGGAAAGGTCACACAGTCCCAAAATATGACACTGATGGACAACATAACAACAATCCCATCCCTAGGCCCAGAGGACACATAGAAATACTTAGGCTTTTAGCAAGGATTAGGCCTCGACAAGTAAGGTAATCAAGAAAGAACAACAGCAGAATTTTTCCGTCGAATTAATACCGTTTTAAAAACACAACTGAACTCTAAAAACAGAATACAGGCAATAAATGGATGGGCAGTACCCGGGTTGGCGTACTCATTTGGCATAATAGATTGGACACATACAGGAATACAACAAAAAGACAGGCAAGTACGTACAACGCTCACAAAATTTCGCCTACACCATCCAAAATCTGCGATGGAGCGATTGTATATACCCAGGAAAGAAGGTGGTCGTGGACTGACTAATCTCGAGAGCATGTTAGTGGATGAAACTCAAAAACTGAGAGGATATTTTAAAAATAAGAACTTACCTCTATTCAGATGCCTAGTTACAGTTGATGGTGGATACTCGGCACTAAATCTCGCCGAAGGGGAACCTGATAGGGAAAATGACTGCATCAATAAAATGAAGGAAACTTGGCAGGTAAAAGTGTTACATGGCAGATATTACAACTCACTGCACCAGGAAGATGCAGATTTCAGAGCAACGGATACTTACCTTATGACGGGGTATTTGTTTGCGAAAACCGAAGGCACACTCCATGCAACCACGGACCAAGTGGTGGCAAAGCGTTGCCACCAGAAATATATCATTAAAATGGACATCCCAAACCCCCGCTGTAGACTCTGTAATAAGGAACAGAAGACGATTCAGCACATAATATCAGCCAGCACCCAATAGCCCCCTCCCCGCTTACCTGAGTAGACACAATAATATGGGAAAGGAACTAGATCTCGCTGTGACCCAAAGATTAAATCTAAAAACAGGAAAAACACCAGGGTATAAACATGAACCGTTAAGTCTAGTTGAAAATGAGCACTATAAAGTCTATTGGGATACTCTGATAAGAACAGACCGAGAAGTTCAACACAACAAACTGGACAGGATCGTGCTAGATAAAAACAGCACATCTGCAATCAATATTGATTTTTCGGTCCCACTGGACGAAAATCTGGGCAAAGCTAACAAAGACAAGATAATGCGATATTGTCCGCTAAGAGCTTTATGGAATTTAAGGAATGTAGAGATCAAACCATTAATAATTTCTGCAAATGACTTAGTGCACGTTAAAGTAACTAAACACCTGGAAGAGCTGAACATATCTCGACATATCTGTGGTGTAATGCAAAAAGCAGTAATTCTGGGAATAACTCCAATTGTCCGAAGAACACTTACCCCCTAATTAAGTAAGTTTATACCTTGATGCAACTGCGTCCGGTAGAAACTGCTGCCGCGTACAAGTGTGAAAAAAATAAAATAATAGTACCTAATAATAATAATAACTTACACGTATAACACTTCTCCATGGCTAAGAAAACTACCACAAATAAACATATCTCTCAGCAAATACAAAAAAGAAGATACTGCACCATCGATCTACCGAACGCTCTTTATATAACAAATGGATCTATACAACGAACATTTAGTCATCTACACAAATGGTTCAAAAACAGATAATGAAACAGGGGCGGCAATCGTAATCGGTGTAGATTCCTTCTTTTGGACCCTAAACCAAGAGTTTAGTATACGAGTTGTATGCAATATGGCAAGCGTTGTTGTACTTCCATCAGAGCAGCTTTGAAAAATGTTTACTTTGTACGGATTCCTTAACTGCCACTCTCTCGACAAAAAATCGCTTTTCTGCAAACTAAAGGGTTGTACGCATTCAAGAATTATCAACCCATCCATACAGTATGCAAAGGTATAATTCAATAATGTGGATACCTGGGCATACCGATATTACCGGTAATAATGGAGCTGACCTAGTAGCAAAAAAAGCCGCAAGCGTAACAGTTGACAAGGGCATACCTAACAACTTCCTGGATATGAAAACGGATATAAAGAATAAAATTTACGAAGCATGGCAGAACAGATGGAATACATATGATGGACAATTAAGACACATTAAATCGAGCGTACAAAAATGGTCCTACCCCAAAACACTAACAAGGCGTGAACACGTCATCATCAGCCGATTAAAGATAGGCCACTCAAACCTAACCCGTTTAGACCACCTCCTTGGAAAGAACAGACCTAGATGTGAGACGTGGAGCAGCCCACTGACTGCACAACATATATTTACTTGTGCAGCCTTCAATTTTCACAGACAATTCCTCAAAATACCCCAGATCGAAAACATTCTTAGAAACCAAAATGAGCTTAACCAGGTAATAACTTATCTAAAGTCCACAAACTTATTTTATAAAATATAAATAATCCCAATGATATATCGACGAGCACAATGACCTAGATGTCGATGCTCAAAGACACACAAAAAAAATTATAATTATCTAGCAGCTATCCCAGCGATTCGTGGATTTCAGGATAATAATTACTGTCTGCAATTTTTCACTGAAGATGCTTCATAAAATGTACTTCTTGATAAACTCGTCACAAGATACCATTTCAAAGATTTTTTTACTTTATATTACAATGAGACGCTTTTTTATAATGTATATTTTTTCAGTCGAACTGTGCTTTTGAATAAAATTAAATGTCTGTCATAGTTATAAAAAATTTAATAACTTTTAACGATTTTAAAATATATAAGTCGATTAAAGGATAGGTAAAGTGAAAACATCTGGAACTACTTTAAATTTATTGTGAAAAACAATTACAACATTAAAGAATGTATAATTAATAAAAAAGACTTTGAAATGGAGTGTCTCCTGCACCCTTTATCAGCCTAAATCTCACAAACTAACAAGGTTAGAAGATAATTTCATATAGTTATTTTGAATATTTCTTCACTATCTACCATTCTTGCAATTTACCGTATTTTGAATGTCACATATAGGTAATTTTGTTATGTATGAAAAGGACATATTCGCCTGCAGTGTTTCATGTTTCAATTCAATATTTTTTAATTATATTGAATTTTTTCAAATAACATATTTTCTAGAATATACTTATATAAAAGTACAAAACAATTATATTAATTAATAATA
Source organism: Galeruca laticollis (assembly GCA_963921935.1). NCBI lineage: Eukaryota > Metazoa > Arthropoda > Insecta > Coleoptera > Chrysomelidae > Galeruca > Galeruca laticollis. Next base: position 15,574,080 of record OY998183.1, on the reverse strand, counting down.
CAAATTATATTATTTCCTAAAAAAATACCCTTTCTCCCTCCTCTTCTCACCTACTCAACAGATGCATCAATGACACAATACCGCCCCACCAAAATAGGTTAAAACAACAAATTCATTATTTACAACAAATTGGAGGGGAAGAGCGTCACTTTGATCCATGCATTTTTAAGTGTTTTAAAATATATTCGCCTTATTGTAAACATACCATTCAAAGTAACTACACTTTCGATTTCTGTTTAGGTTGAAAGTAATAGTGTTAGTAATTTTTCGCTGATAGTTGGTCACTGTGATAGGATATATTTTGAAAAGTTTCTGTGCTATTTTTGTGAGACACTAAGTTCTCGTGTAAATAGAATGATGGACTACTTATGGGAGGAAGCCGAAATTCTTATAAATCTCACAAAAAATAATAACACAGTAAGTTGCGAAATTTTATTGAAATTATAAGAATATATTTGAGAGTATTACGCTAAATATTGCAACAATTAATTTGAAATAATTGTATTAAGTAAGAAGCAGCAAAAAATTATATGAAAATGATTATCGCTGAGTTTTATAGCATAAAAAATGTTTATTTTTAAAGAACTTGAATCAAGAATCGGTTCAGCCGATAGGTTAGAAAGATTTGGAGAACATTGGATCATGATATACGGATAATAAAGTGAAAAAATAATTCTTTTTTTCTTTTCGACTAATGAAAATTCGGTTTTAACACAATTTTTTATGTTAACAATAAGGTGTTTCGTTACTAGAAGTTCGTTAGACTTTGTTACAAATAATATAAATTTAAATGAAATTAACTGTATCGACCCTTACTTTGAGGAATATACTCATATTAGTGTTTTAAATGAAACTTACTGTTTCTTGTTAACTCCATCATATATTGAAAAAATGACAATTGTTTCGATATTACCTAAATACCATCGTCAGAATGACAGAAGTTACTTTTCATTTGGTGCCTACATGATGTTCAATTATTTTTGGCTAGTACCTTGTGATTGACTTAATATATGTTATTAGAAAAAAGAAGATATGATATTAGAAATATTGAAGCTTAGATATTATTAGCCCTATGGGGATATCCTGGATATCATTTTTCCCAATTAAGATCAGTATAACTGTGCAATGATATAGACAACCATGAAAACTATATCTGCTGATCTTTACAACTATCACTTAAGAAGACAAGAGAACTCCCTAGATTTATCTGTTCATTGACGACTTCATATTGTGGGTTTCCTAAGTGTCTTCTAATTTACAATTCTTCAAGGAAATCCAGTTCTTGTTTTTTATCACAAATATGTAGTACCTCTAGTTCTGTGTTAGGTGTCAATGAACGATTGGTGTTAAGTAGATATTTGGCGTAGTGGGATTTATCTGGTTGCTTCAATCTGTATGCTCGTAAGTGTTCACTGTATCAGATTTCAAAATTTCTGAGAGTCTGACCCAAATAGAGAGCATTACATTCTCGACATTTTAGTTTGTATATACCAGATTTCGTTAATGGTGATATTTTTGTTTTCACATTTAACACTTTTGTACTTACGTTACTTTCTGTTTTGAAAGAAATCGTTGTATTAGTTGCTAAAGATATTATCTTTGAAATACTATTAGAAATATTTCCTGCATATGTAATGGTTTTATAAGTTTTTATTTCTGTATCTGGTTCAAGAAATATTAGTTGTAATGCCACTTTTTCCTCTTTTTTATTAATTAGTTTACTTTTTATATGTAATGGGTAACCGTTAAATGTTGCTATTTATTTTATTGTGTTAATCTCTCTATCAAAATTACATTTGTTCATAGGAACTGAAAATGCTCTATGTATCATTGAATTATATGACGCTAGTTCATGTGACATGGGGTGATTGGAACTATATGGGAAAGTCACATCAGTGTGTGTTGGTTTTCGGTGATCGAATAATCAAGTACATTATTAACTCTTTGAATTTTCAAATTAAGAAAAATGACTGAACTATTTTCTTCAACTTCTAATATAAATTTAATTTTTGAGTGTAAATTATTCGTGTGGTTGAAAAATGTATCTTATTGTCGTTCACTACCCATAAAACAAAGTAGATGTTATCTACATATCTATACCAAAATAAAACCTTTTTTGAAATATTACTTTCAAAGACTTTTCTTTCTAAACTGTCCATGAAAATGTTTGCCAAAATTGGCGATATCGGGCTTCCCATTGGTAAACCTTCATTTTGAATATATATCTTATTGTCAAAAATGAAATAATTCTGATTAATACATACATCAAATAAATTAAGTATGTCTGATATTATTTCTGGATTAAAATTTGTATGTTCTACTTAGTTTCTTACAAGTATCAGACATTCTTTACGACGAATTTTAGTGAACATATTGGTAACATCAAATGAAATAAGTTATATTGCAAGTTGAATGTTTTTAATTTTTTGATCAGTTCCATTGAATTTCTAATTGAATATTTTGATGTATATCCGTAACTATTATGTATATTGTTAAGTTTATTTGCCAATATATTATTAGGAGTAATAACATAAGAAACTACAGGGCCAATTGGTCTCGTTATTTCATGTAATTTAACGGTTCCATATAATTGTGGAGAATGTGGATTCTTATTTATGATGGACCTCTTTTCGTAATCACTGAAAAGATAATTTGAATTATTAACAATATCTCTAACATTATTAGAAAACTTTTTTGTTGGATCTGCTCTAAGAACTTCCACATCACTAGATTCTATAAAGTTATATATATTTGAATAATGGACAGAACAAGTGTGACGTCAGAACATGGCCGCTGACAGTTAGTGAGGGAAAACAAACTAATTATTCACTTATGTCTTGTCTTGACCGTTGTAGTATTTTAAAAGTTTATTCGTTTTTTCACTTGTAAAGTGACACTGCAATGACTATCAAGTAATTATGCCTTATTGCTTCATTCCTAAACTTCCATCATATACTCTATCTCTACCACATACACACTGCTCAAACTGTCTCCACATTTATTTAACATTTAATTGAATTACAAAACTGCTCCGCAATGCTCGACAAATTATCAATAGCCATGTTTAAGCATATTACAAACGTAAAATGAACTTAAATAAATATTTGTTTTCCCTTAGTAACTGTCAGCGGCTATGTTCATAACATCATTGCTTTTTTCGTCTATAATAATTAGTTGTCAATATGACAGTGGTGTTCCTCATGTCAGATTTTGTAACCGTTATTATGTTCTACTTCCTTTTCTATTGAATTTAAAACTGTATTCTAATTTTTTGTTCGCAGTTTAACTTTTGAAGGTTCAATATTTTTGATTAAATTGGCTATTTTTAGTTTTTCATAAAGAAAATTATTTGAATTAGATTTTAGAGCTATTTCTGACTCTGTAGCTTTTATCTGTTTAATATTGTTCGTAAATTTTGGTGGTATGCTATACTTTAAACCTATATTTATAGAAATTTTACATATCTATTTTTAACAATGGGGTTGAACATAATTTATTATTTGAGTTCAGATTTTTTGCAAAAATATATATGAATATTAAATTTATTCCTTTTTAATGTTTTTATGTATCATCAACCATTTAGAAACGATAATTAGGAAAATGTTCAATTTGATTCAATTATTATAATAAACAAGTACTTGGAAAATGTGTGGTAAATATTGATACTTTCCTTATTTAGAGACCTAATTCTGACGCAACAGAGAAACTTTCTACTTCCTGACATTTCCTGAAAAATTCAAGCAATTTCTTGAAAGTCTGATGAAGTTCTGGGTCTTCCTCAAAAGTTCAATCACTCTTTGGGTCTTCCTCAAAAATTCGCGAAATTTCTCAAAATTTCGAAAACTTTTTAGAACTCCTTTGAAAGTTTGAACAAAGTTAAGAAACTTTCTAATTATTTCTGAGAAATTTGAGCAAATTTTCGAAAACTGAAAAATTTTCTGAAAAATTCAAATAATCCGTCAAACGCTCTCTAACTTTCTACATCCTTTTGAGAAATGCGAGCATTTCCATGCATAAAACCAAAAAAATATTATAAGTGATTAGTACTGTTTCAATTTGTCAAATATGGGATCCGGTGTGTAGATTTGAGATACAATATTATGTAATACCTTAAAATTTTCAAAAAACCTTGTAGAATATGAATATAGATGGGATCTTTCTCGCAAATATGGCAGATGGGTATAACTCACACCCTTTACATCCCTAAAGTAAGAAATATGAAATAAAATAAGATTAAGTACTTATATAAATTGTTGCATAATAAATGGAACTACATATGCACCTAATACAAGGCAGATCTTTCTACTTTCTCGGTGCAGACGAGGCATTGGAGTAGGAGAATTGAAAAATGAAAGTCTCTGGCGGATTGGTGGGTATAACTAGAAGCCCACAAATTCAAATCAAGTTTTTCTTAAACATGTCCTACGTTAATAAAATATCAGACACAGTACAGGAATATAAACGTTTCGGAGCACCATCATGACTTGTTTAATGTGAAAAAATCATCCACAATCTTTTTGAATTCAAGAGCACTGAAAAAAACGTCGAAGAATTTGCAGACCCTTTTCGTTATGAAGACAATCATTTAATAAACCTTGTTTGTAACAAACAAAGTTACCTCAAATGAAGTGTGTAGATACTGATGTATCTGCGATGTCAGAACAGGGCCTAGTTATCGAGAACGAATTCTGTAAAGATAGAGTTCAATATAAATCTGTAAATGTTTGGGACCTACTAAAGTCAAGTAAAATTAATTTGCATAAATCCATGACTAAAATGATTGTGCTACTTTCCTATCTACATTTAGGCGTTAGCTACTTTTGGAAGCAATGAAATATTAAACGAATCAGTTTTTGAAGAAATTGAATATTTTCTTTGCACGTCTATTCATCCACTAAGAACCGCATTAGTAAGTTATCCGACCTAAGATGGTGGATAGGGGAGAGTGGTCGAATATCGACCACTTAAGCAAAATCGTTCATAACTGTATATGTAATATATGTATAAAGACGCTTTGTATATGAAATTACCTCAAAAACTATAAGTAACGTTATGGCAAAAAAAGATAATGGAATAAATAATGTTTGTTCTTTTCTAATGTACAAAACTCATACCGGTACTTTTCTGGATAATATCGACCAGTCGGATAAAATCAACCATAAAGTCGGGTAATGTCAACCATATCGGGTAATATCAACCAAATTTTTTAAATTTAGTTTATTCAAAAAGTAAGGTTACAACAAACTTTTTAACATTTACTACAAACATAATCTTTAGCATTTTCAATGATTGTGCAATCTGCATGCGTCCACACGGCACATGAACGGCATCTCCACCATACTTCATTTGATTTTCCAAACTCTTGACAAACAGAACATATGTCGGCATTTGTAGAATTATCTTTCTTTTCGGGAACTATACGTCGTGAAGCTTTTTTCAGCTTCTCCTGTTTAATATCTTTTTGTTTTTCTAACTTCTTCAGTTTTTGTTGCTTTTTCTCTCCTTTATTTTCCAATTCCTCTTTTAATGGCGTTGAGGTCAGTATCTGGGAATGCTTGGTTTTTCGCGATTTGGTTCTAGTTGTTACTGTTGGCAAGGGTAGAAGTTCTGCAAAGCTTCTATTTTCCACGGGTAGCTGAACTGTCGGATCATCATCGTCGGTCAATTCATCGTCTACAATTTCTTCAAGCTCTAATTCTGAAGATTCACTACCAAAGGAAGGTGTACGGTGACGTTTTGTCTTAGATGGTCCAGGGATAGGCGACGGAGCTTTTAATGGAGATGGTTGTTGAACTGTGGAGGTAGGTGATATAGGAAGTGCTCTTTTCATGGAAGGTGGATCGTGTTGTTTTATCTTAGATGGTCCAGGTACAGGATGCAGTGTTTTTTCTAATCGTGTTATTGCATTTGTTTCAGCAATTATCGGTTCTTGATTCTGCTCAGCATTTGGCGCTGGATCGACTAGTAAGGTACTGAACTCTTCATCACTGAATACAGATCGGTTAAATGGATAAATGCCAGTAGTTTCGAAAGCCTTGACCCCTTTTTCTACAGCTGCCACTTTATTAAAAGCAGTTTTAAATAACTCCGCAATATCCGTTTGCAGAATCTTCTCGTGTTTTCTTGCTTTGATATATCTATCGCATTCTTGATTGTATGCACTCTTTAATGGTCCGAAAAAACCAACATCGAGCGGTTGCAACCAGTGTGAAGTGTGGGGCGGAACTGAAACAACTTTAATGCCATTATCTCTGCAATAATGATATGACCTTAAAGTTGAATGAGTGGAGTGGTTATCCATTAATAACAGGACCGGATCATCTTTACTAGCTTTTGTAAATTTTGCAAAATGTTGAATCCAGTCTTCAAAAATCTCCTCAGTAATCCATCCAGACTTAGAGCACCTATATACAGCACCAGTTGGCCCGTTTCTCTCTAGAGCTTCTTTCATTCTCTTTCATTTGAAAATAAACATCGGTGGAACAAACGAACCTGCAGCACTCATCGCTACAACAACAGTTACAAGTTGGCCCCTCTCACCACTTGTGACAGCTCCTACCTGTTTTTGACCTTTCTGGGCAATAATGCGGCTTGGCACGTGAACGTTACTAATCCCTGTTTCGTCTACATTGAAGATGCGATGAGCTTCAAAAGTGTGTTCAGAGTAGAGCTTATCTAAATTATCATAAAATATCGTAACTTCATCTTTATTGAATGCCAACACACGGCTCAGACTTGTGGCTTCCGGTTTACGGCAGCTCAATGTCGGGTTGCGCCGCATAAATGCATAGAACCAATATTTTCCACACATTGCTTTCTCTTTATTAAAAGTGTTTTTTATTTTATTGGTTTGTGCAAATTCAAATGCAAGTTTTCTTATGGACGAAGATGTTAGTCCATAAAAAAGGCGAGAGAGGTTTATAACATGTTTTGCGAGATCTTCTTCTTGCTGAACAGTAAAAACAGATTTTCTGCCCATTTTGTAGCGAAGCGACCTTTTAAACGGTCTTGTAATGTTCCATATGGAATATTGAACATTTGTGCAGTTTTTCGTATGGAAGCAACTTTGTCATGTATTGTCTTAAGCGCACGTTCCATATCCTTTTCAGACCACGAAGCGCGAGAAGTTTTGCGTGTATACTTTTGACGAGGCATCTGTAAAAGAATAAACGCCATTGGTACAATATCGATCACAGTAGAAAAATATCGATCACCCCGGTTGACATTAGCCGACTGCACGTGGTAGACAAAAAAGATGAATTACAAAAAAAATCTGTGAAAATGTAACGATAATTCATCACACATAATAAGCACATACATATCTAATTACCTTACTGCACAAAAATCAAAGCTACAATCAAATTAAATCATTACTTACTTTCGTATCGGTGTCACAAATATTATAAGGAATAAGGCAAAATTGAACATCAAGCATTCACTACGGTCAAACATCGACTAAGTGCGTAGGTGACTGTATACATAGTAAATACCATCCCAGCGCATGCGGTCTCGCTCTATTAAGAAGTTGAAAAGCTTCAAGAATTGGGTAGGGGTGTGTGATCGATATTGGACAGCGGTTGATATTCGACCACTCTCCCCTATTTAGCCAAAAATAAGGTTTCAGTCCAAAGCTCCACGCTCTAAAACCAGCAATACTCATTATGAGTACATATAATGGTATAAAGCAGGGGCTCTCAAACTTTTAGGAACTGCGACTCCATTTGTAGGATGAGTATTTTGGCGCCACCCAAATAACTCCAAGACAATAATTAATAATCACACTAATGGCTAAGCTGTATCCATAAAAAACTCAATTAGAAAAAATAATCATGGATAAGTTTTTGAAAAGAACGTCTTCAAGTAATGACGCCAGTGAATGTGCGAAAACAAAATGCCGTAATTATGACCAGTCATACATACAATTCAGTTTCAGTAAACTAGCAAACAAACCACAATGTGTTGTATCTAGTGAACTGTTGTCAGCCGAAAGCATGAAGCCAAAAATGAAGCGCCATCTTGAAACAAAACATTTTCCGTTGAAAGACAAACCAAGGGATGTTTCCAAAGAATACTGTTATCCCTTCGAAATCAACAGGTCTTAATAATGTTAGTGAAAATGCTCTGGAAGCTTCATACTAGGTAACGCTTGAGACTGCTAAATGAGGTAAACCCCATACAAAAGCTGAGGAATTAATTTTCTCGCTGTAATTGACATGGTTTCAAATATAATCGGTCCCGCCTCGAGCGCGTATTCAGAATCTGATTTAGAGGGGGTATCTGTTAGATTGGAGGGAGTAGTTAGGTTACGACGACTTCTTACCAAATAAAACGTCAAAATGTTCAGGAAAGTTGTTTTTATTCATTATTTTTACGATGAAAATACTGATAAAGCTTTTTCTTCGACCATCTCACGGTTTTCTTTAACAAAATTTCTATGCACATTCCTCAAACATAACCTTCATTTCCCATAATGCTCCTAAGCCAGGTCTTCACTCTTCAAAGCGTACTTAAGGACCGTTTTACAATCGCCGCTAGGGTGGAATTGCACTTGGAATTGAGAGCACTCGCCTCATGACGAAAAAAAAACATTTGCCTCATTTCAAAGATCAGTAAGCACAATATCCTTTAATCTGTCCTCAGATAATTTTTTTTTCTCCCGCAAGTTGAAACATAGGTCCAGTTCTGCAGTAATCTCATCCAACTCATAAAATGCTATAAATTATTAAATTATTCTGCGTTTGTTTGTAATTCCCCGATACCCATTTTCAGCATATTTAAGGGATGCAGTTTTGTAAAGGCAAAAGCTGGGTCATTTCCTTGTGAAAGTCGAATATTCAGCAATGATGTAAATGAATCAATATACGGTATAATGAGTGAACGTCTCCAGTATTCATTTAGTAGCTGATGGTGAATTTCTCCCGTATTTTTGCTTTTGGGCAAGACGCGGAACAATAATATCAATTTCTAATTCCTTTTCAATAGCTTGTACTTCTTGAAGTATTTCAACAGTGAATCGTTCTGAGACATCATAGTTCTTCTTGAATACTTCAAGGATTCTTGTTATAGGCTCCCCTATCATGATCAAATCCACGTTTTTAGCTTGCAAGACATTAACTACTGGTTCCAATACTGCCGAGTATTTTGCGATTACTGCAACGAGGGGGTTCGTAACGGCTGAATGCTGGTACATAAATTCTCTTGTGGCGTAGTTTCCCTCAATGGATGGTTTTTGTAGGATTTTGACAATCTCGGGGAAATTTTGTGAGATTTTTCGAATGCTTTTTCATTTAACAGTCCATCTGGTTTCACATAATAAAGAAAGATTAGGAGCCGAATTCCTACGAGCAGTCGATTATATGAAAAATGTTATAGTATCCTCTATAGTGGCAGAGGTGTTTCTATTTTCCAGTAGATTACTTGCGTTGTACATCACAATATTGAATTTGTGATTTGAGGAATGGATTTATTATGCTTTGGAATACTTTTTCCTCAAAATTGCTTATACATCACCCTCCTTGCCTGCTATTGTGGACAGTCATCAAAACCAAATCCTATACAATGTTCTGATCTGGTGAAAAATTGTAGCCAACCAAAAATATATCAATTGCTTCGACGATTGATGAAGCATCTCGTGCTTTCAGTTCCACAAAACCTGCGAATTCTACTAGAATGTTCCCTCCACTTTCATCTTAGAAACGCAAGCGGATAGATAGCGTTCCTGCTATGTCCGCTGTTTCTTCAGTAAGACTGCGTGAACGTTATATTTTTTATCGTCATTTATTACGTTCTCCCTAATAACTACGCCACATAAATCTATTAATTCATTTTGTATGATTGGCAATGTAAAAGTGCATTTCGATGACACATCTCCAAGTGATTCTTCAATTTTTTGTCGCCAGACTCGATTCGCAAATTCAACAAATCGAAGAGAACCCCTTCATTCGTTTATCTTCCTCTGAGAGGTATATCATGTGTTCCGAAGAATAATCTACAGGAAATAATCGATGACAATTCTTTTTAACCCTTCTAACAGTCCCAGTGGCAGGATGAAATAAAACACAGTGCTTGCAAAGTGCACCCTTCAATGGATTGGAATATACTAGCCATGGTGTGTGTTGATCCAGCCAAGCATGATTGAATTTTCTTCGCAAATGGCTTGCATCAGTTGCAAAATCGCAATTTCTTGGTGAAGTCGAGGTATTTTTTAACAACTCTTGTTTTCCACGGTTAGCTGGAGAGCTCGTCCAACATAACGATCCAGGTCATTTTCGTAATAGCCTGACTTTTGCATTCTTCAAAATAACCCATAATTGGAACAACTAAGGAGGAATCAAAGGAAATAAATAGACACACAAAGAAAACTTTACCTAATGCATTAGGAGCGTCCGTTAGAAATCTGATGACATATTTAGGAGATAAAACAACAGACTTTTTCAGCTTATAATCCTTACTCTTCCGTTTCAAAAAAGCCTCCAGCTCATTGAACCTGGTGATATCTCATTTCTCATGTATATTCAGCATCGATTTCAGTGTTGACCATTTAGTTCATAAGTAATTTGGACTATACGTTTCTGACTGCAACGAATGAACACAACTATTGCCAAATCTACCGAAAAATATTAAAAATACTTTACCATTTCTTTCTTGAAAATATGCCAGAAAGACAGTTTCATTGGCATCTTTTGGCATAACATTTCTCCGTGTCAACCACTTCAGATATATCTTGTATTCTTCTCGGTATATGGTTTCACTTTTCGTTGTAACAAGTAACAAATGTCTAGCTTTTTCAGCTTTTTCAAAATATCCTCCTCTATGTCGAAAAATGATTACCGATTTGGGGTGGAAAACGTGTTTTTAACGCGGTAACAAAAGTCTGTTTATAAACAAGTAACATAGAAACAACAAAACTCAATGGTATCTGATTCAAATATAACGGGAAGGTGATAAATTGAAATATTTATTCTGTTTTAAAAATAAACAAACTCTTATTATTATCGATCAGAAATAAAATTATCTATGTACCGCGGTAATTAATGAGCCTCATTTACCTCAGGCAATTACTGTACCTCGGACCAGAGGCCCTCGGAACGAAAGCTTTGCCATCCGTAATTAGGGCCTTCATAATTCCCTTGATACATGTATAACTATTTTTTGGTTTAGTTATTGTCTAAAATATTAGGAGAATGTCCGGCTGGTTTCCGTAGTAATTGATCAACTACTTTGGAAATTTTTAGTTCAAGACAAATTCAAACAACATGTTATGCATATGAAATAGAATAGATCGAAAAAAAATTTACCAAGCTATGAGTATAGCGTAGAAATACCAAAAAAGATTGTAGGATTTGTAAAAATTATACTGGAAATGGTTAAAAGCAAAGTAGCATGGAAATGTCAAATATCTGTAGAATTTTAGATTGAACGAGATCATATGCAGGTAGATCCACAGTACTTTTTAGTTTAGTTTTGGAGGAAATAATAAGAAACAGTAGAATATTGACAACGGGATCAATATTCAATCATAATCACCAATCCCTAGCGTTCACATGCAACTTTACTTGCAAAATGGCAAGAACAACAAGGGAGTTACAAGAAGGTTGGAAAAGGAAGCTGCCAAGTTTTGACTGATAATATACGAAAATAAAACTTAACATATGGGTATAAGATAGGCACTGAAGGAAGCAGTACAATCAAGAATGGTAGCAAGTAGTGACAAACAATTCGCCTTGGCAAAGGTCAACGAATTTTTATATTTAGAAGTAAAAGTAGATGATAAAGGCTACGAAAATCATGATATTCAAGCTAGAATAGCGAAGATTCATAAAAATATGGAATGCTGAGAATATAATACACAACATTAATCAGGCCCACGTCAACCTATGCTTGTGAAACATATATATTCGATCAAATGGAGAAATAACAGAAGGAACGATGGGAGAAGAAATTGCTGAGAACAATATATGGCGTAGTCAACACAGAAGAAGGGTGCAGGAGAAAAAACAATAAAGAATTGAAATATATATAAATAGGAGACCGGGTATAACATTTTTGGAGCGCGCGAAGACTGAGATGGTTGGGACGTGTGAAACGTTTAGAGAAAGAAACAATGCTAAAGATGGTGCTATACACAAACCCGATTGAGAAATAACGTGAAAATAGTCCAAGGCAAAGATGGAAAAACAAAGCTTCGGAAGACTCGCCAACCATAAATGTAAGTAGGTAACTGGAAAAATAAAACGAGAAATAGAAGAAGTAGTAAAAGAAGCTTTATTAAAAAGAGAATAAAGTATTTAGCCCTAGATCTACAATGCGTGTTGAGCAAAAATTGTTTAGAGATATATTGAGGGATTTTTTATTTTGTTAAATCGGTACGTTTTGTTTCCCAACGGATTTTATAATAATCTTTTCCATTGTTCTTCCAAGTTTGAGTTTGTAAAGATAGATTCATTGATAATAGTTTGGTTTGGGTTTGGAGGGCATATAACACAAATGGAATAGATATTTAAATTCGGTAGAATTTCTGTCGGGGTTTTAATTCAAAAATTATTGTTCCGATTGGAAAAAGCATCTCAATGTTACTCCACACTTTGTTATTCTAACGCGTTTGAGTTACATCCAGCTAGCCAATTAGTTTATGATAATTTTAAAACAACTTTTTTCGCAAAACGATCAATTTTCCAAATAAAAGTAATAAGAACGTTATTCGAAGGCATTGCAGATAAAATTCTGGTAAGTTGACAACAATTTTAGTTCTCGATATATTGTTTACAGTTTTGTTACAATCACATCCCTGGATTAACTAGGATATTACAGATTCTTAATAGATATATGTTGCTCAAAAAATTCTTAAATTTAAACTACCTTCCTCATTCTGAATAGTTATTGGCATGAAAAATAGGATAGTAAACATTCATTTTGGAATGAGATATGTCGATCCTTTCATCTGGTCTTTCAAAGTGTTTGTTTCACTTCAACTATTCCTCTCATTTCATGTCTCTGCCCTCTTATACATGTCTCTGCCCTCTTATAAAATTCCACATTCTCTTTTTCAGCGTTTCTAGTGATTGATTTTGGTTATTCTGACGAGGATGTCTTTCTCATATTCTCTAATAGTTTTTATATGAGTTTGATTTGCAGCCAAATTTATTTAGGTTTTAATTTAGCAACTGATAGGTATGCTATATAAATGCGAACGGCAGCTGTTCATCGGTGAGCAAAAGTCGTAAGAACTAATGTGTAATGACATAAATTCATTACTATAAAACTCGATTCAAGAAACCAGTTAGGGCCGCGATGACGAGATACCCCACCAGAACAGCAGAGCACGTCAGGATGCGCACGAAGAATCGACGGTAGAAGGGAAAGAGACTTCCACCACTACCACTACGATGGATATAAAAATGCAAACCAACAGACGATGAGACGACTTGGTTTACGGACTCCAGCTGCTCCAAGTTCAGCTGCCTCCAGTGCGAAGCGTAGGTCGAGGGTATTGACTTCAACCTTAAACGCTTTACACTATCTTCCGCCAAGTGTTGTACTAAGTGGGAGTATTGATCCTACTTTATACATCATTCATTAGAACGGCCGTTGGTTTCTGGTATGTACTGACACACTGAGATCTCTACACTATCTCCGTAGGGAAGCACCGTTAAGCCGGGTACTGAGTGGCTATAAACGATCGCTTCAACTATTCGAACCATCAGTACCTATCAATCGACGAAAGGATACGGACCGTCGAACCGTGACCTTCAAAATATTTACGTGCCGGAGAAATATATAGAATATTGAATTTTAGTTTATTTTGTCGTTGTAAATAATATTTTTTTAGAAATAAATCAGTAAATTTAATTGAACTCTGTCTTCTTTGGGCTTACCTGGGGGCATTACAAGTGTTTTCAGAAAAAAAATGAAATGTGATACTGAATAATAATAGATAGTCTAATTATGAGCGCCACTTTACTTAAATGACTAAGCAATTTTTTCACTAAATTGAGAAATATGAAGAAGTTTGAAGATGACAAAGATCATATCACTAATGAAATTTTTATAAAATGGTAGACCAAAAGAATGGAATATTTTAAGTAGAATAAAATACATTCCTCAAAAAATAGAGGTACAACAAAAATTTTTAAATTTATAAAATTTAATACATAAATATAAACTGATTGATTTAAATATACTAACATACATAATAATTTGAATTAGTGGTTAATAAGGTAAAAAAGTTAGATAAATATTTCCAGTAATGAACACTGGTACTGTATTATAGTTATAATGGGTTCACACTTTATTATGTCAAAATTATAATGACTAATAATTTTATATTTCACTAATATTAAAACGTTGGATAATCAGTCTACCAAAATGAAAATTTAAGTTTTTTATGATAATAATAAAAAGTAAAAAATGTTCATAAAAACCAAACAAGTTCACTATATGTAAAGAATACTAAAATAAACCTGTATCCTGTGGATGAAGAATGAGGAAATCTTCTAGCTAATGATCACTTCTAAAGGACTAATGAAACTCCGCTGGAAACTGGGCAGAGACATCCATCTACATCTGCTTAAAAAACGTCCAAACATTCTTCTACGGCACTTTTCTTGTCGAAAAATGATAGGGTTAATGTAGTTTCGTATGTCTGGCCATACACCAAAGCTTTCCAAATGAAATTTTCTAAACCCAAAATAGCCAACATCAAACCGGCATAAATGGTATCCTCCAATTGGGTTGTTGAAAAAACCGACCCACGTGGTCTCAGGGAGAACGAGGTCCCTAATAGAAAATTGCTTTTTAGAAAAAGTTTTTGTAAAAAGCTAGTAAAAAAACTTACCTTCACCAGTTGAAGGGAGCCACCAAAGCGATGGGGCGATTAAAGCAAAACTTAACAAGACCTTCCATTTCGCCATCTTCAGAACGGGAACAAGAAAAACTAAATACTCATAGAAATTGACATATTGTCAGTCACACCAATTAAGAAATTTGATAGTGGAAACGAATAAATATATTAGCTCATACTCTATGGTCAAATCACTAGTTCACTAAACACAGTTACCATAAAATAAACAATATAATTCAGTGACAACTTTCGATTTCAACTACATACCAGCTTAGAAATTAACCTGATATCAACTTTTATCAAAGTAAACAAAACAAACCCACAACTCCAAAATCCATGCTAATTAAATGAATTTCAAAATGTACAATACAGAAGAATCTAAGGTGAGAATGCATCTTATTAAATATTACCGATGATAAACACTTATTTTTTATATTTTTTAGGTTTGTTTAAGAAAAGAATTTATAAATTATAATCCTAAACTTTAAAATAGAGTGAACCTCAAATAAATATCCGTACGTAACTTGAATTTTGATTCTAAAGTTGAATGTTTTGCTGTACATATAATAACATAAGGATAGATAAAGTATGTAAACGAACTTTTGTTAAATTATTTCTTTTGCTAAATCATCCGAATTTCTTAAGTAGATTTTCAACTGCTACAGTTATAGAAATATTTTTTCTTTTCTCAGAAATTTCCTTCTCGGATCCATGTCGTTTCCTCTTGTTTTCAATTCCCATTTATTATTTCCTCTCTGCGTCATATTTTGCGGCGTTTAGAATAATTTTTCTGATTTTTAACAATATCTTCTCATGAAATTAACTGTCTCGACCCTTACTTCGTGGAATCTGCTCATATTAGTGTTTTAAATGAAACTCACGGTTTCTAGTTAATTCCACAATATAATAAAAGTTATTGTCAATTTTTATTATATTGTGTAATTAACTAGAAACCGTGAGTTTCATTTAAAACACTAATACAAGTATTTTATTCAAGTGAATAAGCTTCTAACTCGCGTTTTTGGAATGTTTTCTGGTAAAATTAAAGTTGTAAAGGGATTTGGTTATGGAAACACTTATGGAGAAAGTTATATTAGTAGGCTCTACATGCTATTTTAAATCGAAAAATAAAAGTTCTTTATTTCCAATTGTCTACATTATGTTCCTCCATTATTTCCTGTTCACAACTTTTTCTTTGCAATTATGAATGTTATTATTTCTTAGGTCCTCCCTAATATAATCAAACCATCTATTCCTTGGTCTCCTTTTGCCTCTTTTGGCCTATTGGTCTTCTCTATTGCACTATTCTTGGAGTCCGACGTTTATGTAGTCTCTTAACATGTCCCAGTCATATAACTGGCTGTCCTCTAATGTACATACATTCTTTATAAAATTCCTCCAACTTTTTATTAGTCCTTCTTCTCCAGTCCTCTTCCGTGCTTTATCCTCCGTAGATCTCTCTTAACGCCTTTCTTTGCCATCTGTCTAACATGCCTTCATCTGCCTTCTTTAATATCCATGTCTCGCATGTATAGGTTGCGCTCTTTTTACCGATTTTCTTCTTCTTCTTCTTCTTATCACGCCCTCTTCTGCCGAAGGTTGGCGATCCAAATGGCAATTGTAGCTCTGGAGACTGCAGCACGAAAGATTTCTGCAGACTAGCGGTCGAACCATGTTCTTAAGTCCTTTAGCTATGAGTTCTGGCGTCTTCCTACTAAATTTTCCCGTGCACTTTACCCTCTATTATGAGGCGTAGTATTTCGTATTTATCACCTCTCATCACATGACCCAGGTATTGCATTATTCTTTCCTTGATGGCGTTCAGTAGTTCCTTTTGTTTGTGCATGCGCTGGAGTACTTCATCGTTGGTGATCCTTTGTACTCATGAAATTCGCAGCGTCCGTCTATACACATACATTTCAAAGGCTCCTAGTTTCTTTTCGGTCTGTGAATTTAGTGTCCAGCTTTCACATCCATAGAGTAGGACAGAGAACACGTAGCATCTGATCAATCGAATTCTGAGTTCCAAGCTGAGGTATAATCTTGCAAAAAATGATTTCATACTCACAAAGATTTTTCTCGATTGTTCAATCCTTGAAAGTATTTCCCTTTTCGTGTCACACTGACTATTAATGTTAGCTCCCAAATATTTTATTGAGGTCACTTGTTCTATTGTTTGTCCCTTGACCCGCAGGTGTGCATTTATTGGAGTCTTAGAAAAGATTAATAGTTTGGTCTTGGAGACATTGAGATGCAATCCAAATATCTCGCTATAGTGAACTACGGAATCCATGATGCTTTACAATTTCTGCATGTTGCTGGCCAATATAACCGTATCATCGGCGTACCTGATATTATTTATTGGGATTCCATTGATCTTGATTCCGCCCTGGGCTTCATCCAGTGCCTCTCTAAATATAATTTCGGAATATAGATTAAAGAGGAGTGGAGACAAGACACACCACTGTCGGACACCTCGTCTGATTTGCATATTCTCCAATGTCGATTGTTCCATCTTTACTACCGCCGTTTGATGCCAGTAAAGTTCTGATATGAAAAGTAGGTCCTGTTCGTCAACCTCGGTTGTTCTCAGAATTTCGATCATCTTCTGATGATTAACACAGTCAAACGCTTTACGATAGTCTATAAAACATGCGAATACATTCACATTCATGTCTCTACACCTTTGTGTCATTACATTCAGGGAGAAGAGCGCTTCACGCGTTCCGAGTCCGTTTCGGAATCCAAACTGGGTATTGTCCATCTGATATTCGCACTTCTTGTAGATTCGTGTGTGGATGAGTCTAAGAAAGGTTTTCAGGACGTGGGACATAAGACTTATCATCCGATAGTCATCACATTGTGAGGCGTTGGGTTTCTTTGGCGAATGTTGATTTAAGCCAATTCGACGGTATCTTACTTGAGCTATATAGTTCGTTAAATAGTGCTGTTATTAAATTTAGACTTTTACTTTCATTATCTGCAATTAAGTTGAGAAGTTCAACGTTGATTTTATCGGGACCGGTAGCTTTCCCGTTTTTCTGTGCTTTTATTGCATGAACAACTTCATCTCTGGTTATTTCTGGAGCCTTTTCATTCAATATGTGATCTATCGGTGGTGGAGAGCAAGGTCTATCATCATCAAAAAGTGCTTCGATATATGCTTTCCATCTTGCAAGCTTAGCCTCCACTCCTATAATTATCTCGTTGTTATCATCTCTCAAGATTGCTCCTTGATGTTTTCCGTGTCTGTTTGTAAGCTCTTTTACTTTTTTATGAACATTGAAGGTGTCATGTTTCTATTGCAATTGTTCTATTTCTTAGCACTTTGCCGACATCCAGATCTCTTTCGCTTCCCGACACTTTGTCCTAATGATCCTATTCAATCGCTTGTATTCCGTCGGATTTGCCTTGTACTTCCGTCTGTCATTCATGAGGTCTAATATTTTCTGCGTCATCCATTCCTGTTTCTTGTTGGTTACCATGAATCCAATTTCTTTCTCCTGTATACTAGTTATTTTAGTTTTCAGATTATTCCATGTCTTTTCAACATCCTTTTCCCGTACGGATACCTCTACCATTTCTAGTTCTTTTTCGATCTTAGAGCTTATCTCTTTCCTTTTTTCGGGATTGCTCAATCGTGCGATGTCTATCTTTTTTGACGTTTTTTCTCTTCAAACTCTCTGGAATCTCTTGAGTCTAAAGTCCAGCACGACAGGGTTGTGATCACTGCCGATGTCTGCTCAAGGATAGGTTTTTGTTGATTTCATATATCTTTTGAAGTTTAGACTAATCAAAATAAAATCAATCTGATTCCTGGCAATTTTTTCCTCTCTGTCGGCAGGTGACCTCCAGGTGTATAGTCTTCTTGGATGCTGTTTAAAAAAGGTGTTAGCGATTAAAAGGTTTTTTCTACACAGAATTGCACGAGTCTGTCACCCCTACTGTTCATTTCGCCAAGACCGTATGCCCCTATGCTATCCTCCTCAGCACCACGGCCAATCTTGGCATTAAAATCTCAAATTATCATCGTTATCTCTTCCTTTTTTGTGAGCCGCATTACTTCATCTATTCTGTTATAAAATTATTTAATTTCCTGATCTGGTTTGTCATTTGTTGGAGCATAAATTTGGATTATGTTCAAATCTCTGTGGGTTGTTTGTAACTTTAATAGAGCCACTCTATCGCTCAAAGGGATGAAGTCTGTGACCGACTGTGCTACTTTATCCGAAACGAGTATGGCTGTTCCGTATCGATGCTCTGGGTCAGTGCCTCCTGAATAATAAATATATCCATTATTTGTTTTTTGTCTTCCAGAACCAGGCCATCTAACGTCACTTAGCCCTAGTATATCAATATTCATCCTGCTCATCTCAGCCTCAGTGTTCGCCAATTTCAAGCTACGTACGTTCCAGGTAGCGATATGTACTATATTGTCATATATCTTGATTTTCTCTGTGCTTCCCTGATTCTTAATAGTAGGCAACGGGGGTATTCTTCGCACCCTCTCCCCGGACTGAGAGCCATTTTTTCTTTTTTGTCTACCATTAAGATTTTTGGAAAGTAATTTACAGTAAGGGTTCCGTTCCTTTTCCGTACCGCAGTGGGAAAACCGTTTTTGCTGATTCAGCTGGGCTTTTCCGTATTCGGTACTACACCGTTTCAAAGTCATTTTTCTCGCGCTGTAGCCCCATTTTGGTGAAACTCCTACCTTTCACCAGTGTAGTCGCCCATTCTGGGACAGACGCTGCGTGGGAATCTTCTTAGCTTCACCTCAATCTCTTCGAGACCTTACCGGCATGGGTGGCCCTACCGGTAGCTACGCTACCGCCGGCATCGCTCCCTGGATATAAGGTTACTGAGCCCTCTCCCCAGCGACAAGGTGATGATTCCCCCCGCCGATTTTTATATTCTTATTTTAATTTTCTTTGACACGTACTTTCATTTTATCAGTGATCTTATGCTTCCAAACTAGTCTTTTCCTTTGGCTATTCTGGCATACAGTTCTAACTCTTCTACCCCTTTTCTTTTATTACTACCCCTTCATATACAACATTAGAAACCCTCTCGAACTTATACTGTTGTTTTCTTGTTGACATAAAGGATATATCATCCTTGGCCTCCTTCTGAGTATTCCCGATTACCATATATTGTGTCTTGTTTTTTTATCTCCCGTCCCATTGGCATTCGTTATTAGAGATTTCCGGATCGTTATTTAATTGGAAATTTGGGTTCATGACTTCCAGAACCAGATTAAATAATACAGTAGAGAGCGGATCGCCTTGTCGTAGACCTTTGTTGACTTGAAATTCTTCGGACTCATACCCTTCCCACAGCAGTTAATTTTTCGTTTCATTTGATGTCTTCCCTACTAGTCTTATTATTTTTGTAGGTATTTCTCGTTTATTTAGTGGTCGATACAAACTGGTCCTATTTATTCTGTTATATCTCTGTTGGAAGTCTACGAACATTGTATGAAGAGTTATGTTGTATCATAGCAAGTGGTTAATAATTCTTTGAGGGAGCAAGCTATTGAATATTAATTGATTTTTCTATTTTTGTTTTGTATGGCTGTTATGGTAACTCATTTTGATCTTCACCTATTTTGTACTTGATATCCTTCACGATCTTATTTCCGAATAGATTACTCACCTATCTACAGTTCTTATCCTGCCGTTTGCTTTTTCTGAACCCTGAAGCTGAATAATTAGAAGCTTCCAATAACTATATTTCCAAAGCGTGCATTTTCCAATATGAATAGATACTATTGAACTTAACAATCTTAGAATACTGAGTTGACCTTTGCACTAAATTCTTTTGTATGGTTCGTAATAGTTTTTTATTAACATTTTATAAGCTGCCCTTATAAACAGAAACACGATTAGGATATGATCAAAAAGCGTCATGTAATCCATAAAGAGTGGGCTTCGCAATATCTTCTATAACCTAGAATGATATCCTGCTAAGAACAGATACTATCAATAAAAATTAACAGAATACAAAACTCCATCCAAACGCCACTAACCAAGTCCAAAAAGTATGTCACATTAAATTATAATTTCTTCAAAACTCTTGATAAGCTAACTGGCTCAAAAAAGTCTCGTATAAAAGCTTTAAAAGTATGGAATTGTTTGTCAAAACACATTAATTATTTTAAAACAGAAGAATTACAGCTCAGATTGTAGAAAATAAAGAATAGAAACTCTCGTGCCTTCTATTGAGCAGTTACATGCTTCTTTTGATTAACGGCAATATATATATATATATATATATATATATATATATATATATATATATATATATATATATATATATATATATATATATATATATATTACAAATTTACTTTCTATTTGACTTTATTCAAACTATGCACAAAAAACCAAAACTTTCGGAGTTTACGCATATATTTTTCGAGAATAAACCATATGTACTTTTACTAATAATAATACACATACTAGACAATAAATTTTACTCAACAAAATCTGAACCAAGTAAATTATTGTCCTACTTAGAATTGTTTCCAATTTTTTTCAAGAACGTTTTTTTATAACCTACCACAAGTTTACTCAACGTACTCTCTTTCGCATGCTTAAACTACGATAAACAAATTGTTGACGAATTACGCTGAATCTGTCTAATATCTGTGTAATGCACTATGTCACAATATCTCTTGAAATATGTCTACAGTGTCGGCTTCGGTGAATTAGTTCAATTATTTTCTGCATCTGGTAACTAAACTTAATAAATCCAGTTGACTGGCGTACTAATATTTCAGGAATTACTGTAGAATTTGAGTCATTGGCTAAAATCATTGTAATAAAATATCAATTTTTATTTAAAGTTACATGTGGTTGTTAATAGAATCTTTCCACATATTTCCAGATACTAGTTTAATTTCAAGTTTTGTACAATAATCCCTGATTGTAACAAGTCTTTCAATCTATTTTATTTTTACTTTTAATAGTTTTATTATGTTCTGTTCTTGAGTTCCCACGATTTATTTTTAATCTGTGGGCATAGTCATCATCAAACATTGCATCACATTCCATGTTCATACAAACATGAGAATTCCAGTAATCGTATATTACAACTAACGCTACAAGAGTACCGTTCTGACATCGAAACAGAACGGACGTATATATCGACAAGTTAATTAGCTAACCTCGAAATCCATTATTAATTACCTGTGCAAAAACTAGTAGTGTAGTCCAGTAAACGTGATAAAATAATAAAACTGTGAGTAACCTACATTTTATAAACACACTAATCTATATTATGAAAACTCGCTATAAATTAAACGAAAATGGAACCTTATAACTGTGGACTTGATCCATTACCCGAACATTCTACAAACATTACCAACACAATGCCGAAATCATACTCCAACGTTCTAAGTCAGACCACGACTTAATATCCTACTAAAGATCAAGCAATCATTTTCAACGTCATTAATGGAGCTACACTTCAGGACTACCTTCTTCAATTAGGACCACCTGTAGAACCAAAAAACATACTTTTTTCATCAAGGATATCAAACAACAGATATGCGCAAAAATTGTGTCGATAATTTCCTACAAATTCATGGTGAAATTACCGTTAACGGAGAAAAAAGTAAAGCCAGAAGACTATTAACTCCCTCGGAGAGAATTTGTGGTGGTTACTTAGCAATTGCCCCTCGCATATACTTCTTTAACCATAGAGATTCATCTCCAGGAAACACTTACCTCGTAAACCATTCTTTAGGGTTAAATAAATAATATCGTTTTAAAAACTCACTGGGATAACATATATTTATAAACTACAAATATAGATTATTGACACACACTACATACGTTTGTACTATTAGAAACAATAATAGTAAATCCTTCCTGAAAGTATTGAACTTATCTATTTATAGGAAATATTGAAGCTAATACAGCCAGTGCCTCGTATTCTTGACTTTCTAGGTGGTGCGAATACGATATTTACAAAACGGACGTGTTTGTTATCTATTTCACTTGTCCTTATTAGTTCACTGGCCGCTGTCAATATTTGAAATTATTATTTACACAAATCTAACAATGTCTTTTTGGGATCATCACATCATCCCCTCTTGGAAGAGAAAAATTATCGTAGATATATTTTCGATACTAGGGTAGACCGGGGGCAATTGTAACAGGGGTAAATTGAAACATCGTCAATAGTTCCGAAACCGCCGCAATTGTGTGAACGTCGCTTGAACGGGTGGTGCATCTAGTCCCTCCCGTCACGCTATTAGTACAGCTCGATCAATCGAAGGAGATAGACGGGTACTGTGACGAGTGTTCTGTTTTCATGTAGACAACGTAAGTTTTTATTTTCTACGTAGATAATCGATAATCATTTCCCTATGTATATCATTAACTTTATTTATACTTTGAGTGGTTTGGGCGCTCTTTTAGATCATCTTGAGATTGTTTTGCACGTCGACTTTGCTTTACAATTTTTTCTGTTTTGCTCTTGAAGTTCTGAACACGCATTGGGGTCAATTGTACCATTCTCGTTGGGGTCGATTGTAACGTTACAATTGACCCCGTTCAAATTCTGTGAATGATATTCATGTATGTGTTTCCTTATTATAGATGCTACGGACCAGAATACAAAAGACTGAGCGAAATTTGAAGAGTATTTCTACCTATGAACGAGCTTACGAACAAGTTCTTGGTGGTCAGTCTGTGCGGAGAGCTGCTAAGGAATTTGGCGGCCTATGTCATGTCTCATTGATGCGATACAAAAAAAAGAGAGAGGCAAAAGCAGAGGCATAAAATGCCGATCAAACTATTTCCATGGGGTACAACTCTCACACAAGAGTTTTTCCTGCAAACCAAGAGATTGAAATGTCAAAATACATCATGAAAGCAGCAGACATTTACTTCGGTCTCTCTCCGAAAGAAATACGAAGATTAGCCTATGAACTGGCTGAGAAGTACCATCTAAAAGCGCCTACATCTTGGGCTACTAACAAGATTGCGGGAGAGGATTGGTTTTCTGGCTTCATGAAAAGACATAAGAATTTATCCATTAGGTGTGCCCAAGCTACAAGTCTTTCGAGGGCTACAAGCTTCAACAGAACGAATGTAAAGGCCTTCTATGACAATCTGAGCAGAGTAGTGGATCGTGAAAAGCTTGCAGCGAAAGATATTTACAATATTGACGAGACGGGTGTTAAAACTGTCCAGAAACCCAATAAGGTAGTGGCCAAAAGAGGAATTCGGCAAGTAAGTGCACTTACATCTGGTGAGCGTGGAACTCGTGTGACAGTTACTATTGCTGTGAGTGCCATAGGAAATTATGTCCCGCCAATGTTCATTTTTCCACGCAGAAGGTATGACGATCATTTCATAAGAGATTGTCCCATTGGGTGCATTGGCACAGGGAATTCTTCAGGGTGGATGCAAGAAACCGAATTTGTGATGTTCCTCAAACACTTCCAGAACCACATAAACTCATCGGTGGATAGGAAAGTACTACTACTATTAGACAACCACTCCTCTCATATCACGATAGAGGCACTGGATTTCTGTGAGAGCAATGGTATAGTCATGATGCCATTTCCTCCCCACTGCTCCCATAAGCTGCAGCCGTTAGATAGATCTATTTTCGGACCTTTCAAAATAGCAGTGAACAGTGCTAGCGATTGCTGGATGCGAAATAATCCGGATAAACCCATGAAAATCTACGATATACCAAGCATCGTATCTACTGCTTTACCCTATGCATTAACTCAAACCAACATACAAGCTGGCTTCAAGTGTACAGGAATATACCCATTTAACGTAGACATATTCACTAACATTGATTTCGCACCCTCTTGTGTTACGGACAGACCGATCCCCATGTCAGCACTCCAAGATACACCTTCACTCCAAATGGAAAGCAGTTTATCTCAAAATATTTTGCCGCAGCCAGAAATTGAAATAACAGCTTTTCCAGTTCCTGAAAATTCACTTACCGATGTGGAATTACCAGAAATTCCGAATCCAACTGAGAATGTGACTAACCAAAACATTCCATCAACATCGAAAGATATTGGCGCCACAAAGGATACAATGGCATTTTCTCCTGAATATGTGAGACCATTTCCGAAAGCAGGACCCAGGCAAAATACAAATAGTGGGAGACCGAAAAGGAAGTCTGCTGTTTATACAGACACTCCCGAGAAAGATTTTTAAATCCATAGAACCAACAAGAAAAAGCATTTAACAACACTCTGACATCGGCACGTAATGTTATTGAAAGAACCAATGGCATTTTGAAAGAAAGTTTTCGCTGTTTGTCCAGACATCGAACACTTGTATATCATCCTGTGAGGGCAGCCAATATTATTTATACATGCTGTGTGCTGCACAATATGGCCTTAACTGCAGGTTTGAATCTGGATGAGGGAGAAATTGAATATCCACAAGAAAATGATCACATTTATAATCCAGCTGCAAATAGTAATCTTTTGCAATTAGGAAGAGATAATTATTAATATTTTAGGAAAATAAAAAATTTATTAAGCTATTTTGTTTCTACTTGTAACAAAATGATAAAAAAATAAATAATTCAAATAAATTAAAAAAATCAGTTTTATTCAACAACATTCCCATTGTTGAATTATAATGAAAAATAAATAAAGTAATAGAACATAAAACTTTCAAATAAATGAAAAAACATTCTTACTAAATACTTACAATAATAAACTGATTAAAACAAATCTTAAAACATAAACAATCCTTACAAAAATAATATAATTCCCAAATTCCTAGCCTATGTCCAATGTATTATATTACAATGAAAAGTCAGGGTGTAAAAATTTGAACTTTTTAACTTCAAAATCTATTTGTTGTTTACGAATTTCAATATTTTCTTTTTCTACATTAATAAATGCATCGGTAAATTCTTTAATATGCTTACAAAAATTTTCCGTTAAGGTAGCATTAGCTTTTGTTGCATTAATTAAATTTTTAGCCAGCTTGGATAAGGGCTTAGTTCTTACTCGCTTATGAGGAGTTGTTGCTCTATGGAGGTACTTGAAATCCAAGGTTTATACTACGGCACCAGATAGCATTGGCGTTTTGAAAGGAAGAATTACTGAAGAATGCAATGCTATTTCAGCTGACACATTCGAACGAGTACGACAAGAGCTTACTAATAGGATATTACTGTCAGGAAGTAGACGGAGCACATTTCCAACACTTGCTATAAGAATCCATTGTTGATAATTGATTAATTAAATTTAAAAAAATAATTTCAATAATTTTGGTATTTATTTGATTTATTGGTCAAAATTAATTTAAACCCAAACAAAATTAATATGGCTATGTAGCCAATGTCAATGCCTTTCAAACGAGATATCACTTGCCATAAGGTCCTATTTAAAATTATTGGCCAGAGTGGCACAGTGACGTCATCTATTACTATTACGTCACCTGTTACCATTCGTAGAGAAGTTTACAACACTTTGTTTTCATCTTACAAATTTTATTAACGTAAGTGTAGCCGTTCAAAAGATACGAGGGGGGAGGGGACTTTTGAATAGCACGTAATTTTGGCCCATAGTGGGATTGATTGTATTGCTTCTAAATGCATAATCATTTTCGATTGCTTCTAAATACATTTCGTACTGTTCTGAGGTTGTATTTTTCAGTCTCTTCCTCTTTTTATTTCCTTCATTAGATAAACAGACATTCTTTACAGTATTCTGTGACATAGTATAGCTTTATTTCAATGGAATATTTTTGTAGTTGGATTTTGTTTAAGTTATAGGTTGGAAATATCGAAATTTGACGTACAGTAGTTCAAATGTCTGTCTGTAATTCAGCGAGTTACAGACAACATCACATAATCGCGAAGTTACAGATTCTGTAAAATCCCATTTACAGAACCTCGTAAGCTACTGATTCGTAGATTATTACGAAAAACACAGAATCGACCTAATAGTTTCATACATATCTGGTTACGTAGTTAAATCGCTAAAAAATGTGTGAATTGCACAAAATATTTAAATGTTTTAGAGTCTGAAATATCTCACTCTACCTTACAGAATAGAAAACAATTTGTAGAATTAGTAAATGCCTCTTTATTTATATTTGAAATATATACGGCAAGAGAGGCCATTTCAGATTGTTCCAATAAACTAGAAGTCTTTTTAAAGTACAGAAGAAAACTTCAATACATATTTTAATAAGTAATGTATTTGATTATTTGAGTAGTAGTATTTATGACTATTTTGGTGATAATTTCTTTGAGACGTCCCCTAGTGAAGCACATCCAGCACAGTTAATTAAATTATGTTTGAAACAATACTTTACATTGAGAATACATCTTGAAACATGAAAAATTGTGGATCTATCAAAGCACAACCGAATAAGAAGTATTATTACTAAGGTAATTTCATTCGGAAACCAGTGATTAAAATGTATTCATTTGTGTCTTTCACATATTAGATATCTTACCTTATTCTAAATGAGATTTATTTCTTCTGTGAGCTTGAAAATTTGTTGTTTGTTATATTTATAAATTTGAAAATAAAACTGTATTTTTATTTGTCAACCCCTTTTCCTTCCCTAAAAGTGAGTAGCTATATATCCATATTAAGACAAACGAAAATAATGAAAACCTTACGTTATCCCTGTAAGTAATGATACGCCCATGTACATAGTTTGGTTAGATCCGCCGTGTTCAACATGACGTGTTCTCCCCGCTCCCCTATTAAACTGTCATAACAAAGAATCTTGGCTCGTGGTTTTTGCGATTTTATGAACGACTAGCTGGGGATTTGCTTTTATCAGTTAACCTATTCCTTTGTCCCATGATTGGAATCACTTATAAATAATATATTTGATGTTGAAAGCTAGTGTTTTTTACTACACCCAGCTTAATAACTAAACAACACGTTAACAACTTCTTCGTGAATTATTTATTACCACAATTCCCAAATTTTGAGATTATTGCATAAGAAAAACCAAAAAAACATATTCAGGAATATTTGAGATATAAAAAATTAGCAAATAATATTTAAAATGTGTAAAATTTTTTAGACCAAAAAAATCGAAGGAGACGGGTTTTTTTGACGATATCTCTTAGAATTTAGAGTACCGTAAAGCAAAATTGTAGGATTTTTTATCTACAACTCTTTTTATGGGCCATTTTTCGATCAGACGTTAAACTGAGCTGGAAATAACAAAAAACATTTTAACAAGTATAAATGAATTTGTAAAGACGTGTGTAATATTTTTTTTATTAAATTCAGCCAAGCGCTTTCGACATTACGTCATCATCGGGGCTTTCGTCAATCGGTCCAGAGACGTATTAAAATTGTAAACAAACAACAAATTACAAACATTTACACATATATCAAATTAAAAACGACACTACACAAACCATGTCGACCAACTATTGGAATTTTTAATCAATGTTTGATAAATAAAAATAGAATCGGAAGCGAGAGAAAATAAGAAAAGAACACATATAGTGAAAAGAAATCTAACAGATGTGAAAGGTGAAGGAAAGAAAAGTATTGCTAAGAAAAAATCTCGGAACGAATCTCCAGAGACGAGTGAAGACGAACAGGAGTATTATTGTCTGGTTTGTATGGAGTCATACATCAGCAGCAAGCCGGGGGAACAGTGGCTGCAGTGTTCCGATTGCAAATTCTGGGCGTATGAGGAATGTACTCCAAGTTTATATCCATATATTTGTCACAATTGTGAATCAAACTGATTTTTATGTTCCTGCTCTTTATGTTCCATTTATATTATCACAAATATGATACTTATTTCTTAATAGTTCAATAAATACCGATTTTGACAGAAAAAATTGTTATGTTACTAATGACATCATTAACTGTTACAACGGACCCGGGGTCGGGGACGGTTATAACATTGCTCAATTTCTCTTTAAATACATAGGTGACGCTTTGCTAGGCATCTCAGAGAAATTTGAACACATTCACTTATTGATCAATTAAGTGACAAATTATTAGGTAATTCTAGGTTTATTACCCTACATACAGCAAGTGTACAAAGTCAAAATGTTACAATTGCCCCCGGTCTACCCTACCTATAACGTTAATAGTTCTCACTAATTGTTTTGTTTATTAAACACTGTTTGTTTGTTTATTGTCACGCTCCACTCATTTAGAAATGTTTTCGTTATGGTATTTATACAACCCATTTTTATGAACGATTTGTTTTTTATTGTTTTGAAATGTAATCTCGCAATTTACTCCTTTTACTTCCGTTATTTTGAACGAACCTAAATAATGTGGATCGAACTAAATTCTTACCTCATTTCTTAAAATAACTGACTCCCCTACCCTAAAGTTTACGGGTGAAGATTGCTTTTCGCTATTATTCACTCTAATTAATTTATATTTTATCAAAAACTGTTTGGCTCTTTAATTTGCGTACTGTAACTTATATTTCAACTCTTTATCATACCTTTCAATATTGTAACACGGTTCTGATTTTACATTTAAAAATTCTGGTAAGTTGGATTTTCTACCGTATAATAACTCAAAACGAGTGTATCCGTGATACGTGTTTGGTGTTGTATTATAACAATATGCAAACATTTTTATAAATTCGCACCAGTTATCCCTATAATATT
Organism: Galeruca laticollis; assembly: GCA_963921935.1. NCBI lineage: Eukaryota > Metazoa > Arthropoda > Insecta > Coleoptera > Chrysomelidae > Galeruca > Galeruca laticollis. The sequence continues at coordinate 15,544,625 of OY998183.1, read as the reverse complement.
CGATAAAGTTTCTTATATACTCATTAAACGTTCTGTGTAATCTTTAACAACTGCCTATCGCTTCATGGTGGTATGCCGTTGAAAAATTATGCTTTAATTTTAAAAGTTCCGCTAAGTTCTTCATTATCTCATTCTTATATTCCGTTCCTTGATTTGTCCTTATCTCTTTCATCCATCCATAGTTTGGTATAAAATTGTCAAATATAGCTTTTGCTATTGTGGTTGCCTCTTTGTTAATGACCGGTATCGTAACCGCGTATTTTGTTAATTCGCATAATATTGTTACACAATAACGATTTCCGTTGTTACTTTCTACAAAAGGATCTATTGTGTCTATGTAAATGATATCAAACGGTTTTATAGATGTGTCCGTGATGACAAATTTTTCTTCATGCCTAGGTTGTGCTTTATTCACTTGGCATTCATGGCAGTTTTTTACATACTTCCTTATATCTTTCTTCATGTTTTTCCACCTAAAATTTGCTATCAGTTTCTTTAATAGTCTATTGTTTCCTTTATGTCCTCCAAACATTGGATCATTGTGATATATTTCTAGAATCTTTTGGATCTCTTCATTCTGCTGTACCGTTTTTGGTACTTCGCATATACATACTTGTATATTTTTTAACCTTTTATTCCCTTCTTCTATAAACTCTTCTATTGTGCACTTTTTGAATATATAATAATTTGCGCATATCTCCATTCTTTTTACTTCACATTTTACCGACAGTTCCTCAAGCTTTTCCAACGTTCGTCCTAGGTCGAAGTTGTGTATTCCGGTAAATAAGGCTTCACTAAATTTCAATTAATTTTTGATCCAAATGCTCATCCTTAGCGAGATACGGTTATATTCAAAGTGTAGAATTGACAATTTATTCACCACTTAGTTGTTTAAAACGTTTATCATTGAAGGTTGTATTAAAAGTTTTCAGACTGGTTTCGTTATGTTCCTTAAATGTGGACTTATTCCATCCTGTATGTATTTCTAATTTATTTTTATTTTCTTCTAGTTCTTTTAGACTATATACGTTGTCATTTATCATTAATGTATTATCTATTATCTTAGCGTTGGCTCCACTTTCTCTCGCCTGTTTCATATATCTCATTAACTGTTTTCTCTGTTCTAGTATATCTTTTGGGTAATCTTCATCAATGTATATCTTTGTTCATTTTAATTTATTCGTTCCCTCTAAAGTTTCTACTTTCTTATTCACATCTTTCATCATTATCAGTACTGGCCTGTTTCTGTTACTGTTTTTATTTCATATTCTCTTACATTTCAAAATATCTGATTTAACATCTACTGTATTATTAACCGTTTTCATTACATCTTATAGTTTATTTTCTAGTTGTTCCTCATCTTCTTCGTTGCCTTCTTCTATAACATGTATTACCTAATTCTCCTCTCTAAAACTTTTCTGTGTCATGTTTCCTTGCAAAAATTCTGTTTTTTCCTTTAGATCCATATTTTCCATCCTTAATTTGAAGTTTTCTTTCTTTAACTGCTTCAATTTTTCGTTCTACCTCGCATATTCTTACGTTATTATTGTGGTTATTGTAATTATTATTCCTATTAAATTTATTGTAATCTACGTATCTGCTGTAACCATTTCCTTGATTATACTGTCTGAATGTCCTTCCTGAAGGGTTGCCGTTGTGAACTACTCTGTTGTTTCCCCTCCTATGATTGTTCCTAAAGTCAAAATCTGATTTTCTGAAGAAATTCCTATTGACCTTCATGTATGAAACTTGTTGTTGGCTTACTATGCCTCCTACTGATACTAACTTGGATAATACTTCTTGCGTGGTTTCAAAGCTTCCCGCTGCTATGATTGTTTTTGTTGCCTCCGCTGGAGCATTCGTCATTACTGCATTAATCGTTGCTGCTTTGGTATATTTTTCAGCTAGACGTTCTGGCATCCCTTCTGACATGTATGCTGCCTGTAGTTTCTCTGTCTTCCTATTTTGTCTTACTTTATTAAGTTTCGCTAAGAGAAGGCTTGGGTTGTCTCCTCATATTCCTGATTTTAGTTTATTCCTAATTTCTATATTAGAGTTTTTCGTCGTGATCAAGCTTCTAGCTTTTCCAGTCAGTATTGTCTTAATTAGTAGAATCGCATTTTCTTCATTACCCGTCGCGTTTATTTGTAGCAAATCTAATGAGTCTAAAAATGATTGCAACTTGCTTGCTTCCCCGTTGAATTCAGTAGGTAATACCTACTCGCGAAATTAAAAAAATCATTCACACTTGCCGCCATTTTCAATTGTTTGCTTATTGCTTGTAATACACCCGTATCGATTTCCTCAAATATAGAGGTAGGTGTTTTAATAATACAATTCAACGCTTAAAATGCCCTAGCAGTTTTATCTCTAATCCTATCTGAATAATTTTTACAACTTTCTTGTTGTACTAAACTTAAGTTTTTTCAAGTTTACCTATTAATTCAGCAAAATTATTATAAAGAATTATTATTCTATTAATTAAATTACTTCAAAGTGAATATCTGGATTTTTAGGAGTTTTATTTTTCAAAACCCTTTTCCCTGCTTATTTATTTCTTCTACAATTGCCCTCAGCTTATCATGGAAATCTTCCCACGTTATTGACATTCATGAGATTTACCATTCGTTCATAAAAGTAGAGTGCATAAGTACTTACAATTTCATACAGTCAAAGTTTCTGACGTCTGCTTCGATGCAGTGCCTCGGTTGATGTCTCTTTTCAACGCTCTTCGATGCGTTTTCCATGGGGACCATATAAATTTCCGAATAAAAGCTACCGGTATTATATACAATAAAACCATTATACGCGTTGTAAAACTGTCTTGTTGCACCATAAAATTATTGTTGACGGTACCAGTTTCTTGTACCTCTCGTTTAGTAGGTGAACCACCCATAGTTTGGCTTCTCCAGGGTCCCAAATTTAAATAAAAGACCATATACCTTCACTCGTTCTAAATACCAGCAATTAGCAGGATTATTTACCATTTTCCATTTAGTTTGCGGGATTATTTACCATTAACCATTTAATGTTTTAGATGAAACTCACGGTTGCTAGTTAATACCACAATATAATAAAAATTGTTGAAAATTAAAAAAAAATTGAAAATTGTTTCGATAAATCAATATCATCGTCAGAATGACAGAAATTACATTTCATTTGATGCCTACCTGATGTTAAGTAGTTATTTTTGGCTAGACCAAGATGTGACCAAACTTGTGATTGACTTAATATATAATAGAAAAAAGAAGAAGATATGATATTACAAATATTGAAGCTTAAATCTTATTAGCCTTATGGTGATATCCTGGATATCATTTTTCCAATTTACATCAGTAGAACTCTGCAATGATATAGAAAACCAGGAAAACTATATCTGCTGATCTTTACAATTATCACTTAAGAAAACACTTTATTAGTTGAGAACTCTCTAGATTTAACTGTTCATTGACAACTTCATATTGTGGGCTTCTTAAATGTCTTCTAATTTCCAATTCTTCAAGGAAATCCAGTTCTTGTTTCTTTTCACAAATATGCAGCACTTCTAGTTTTGTTATATACTTCTTTAACCATAGGGCCATTCATCTTCGGGAAACACTTCTTTAGGGTTAAATAAATAATATCGTTTTGAAAACTCACTGGGATAACATATATTTATAAACTACAAATATAGATTATTGACATAAACTACATACGTTTGTACTATTGAAAACAATAATAGTAAATCCTTCCTGAAAGTATTGAACTTATCTATTTATAGCAAATATTAAAGCTAACACAGTCAGTGCCCCGTATTCTTGACCTTGTAGTTTGTGCGAATACGATATTTACAAAACGGACGTGTTTGTTGTCTATTTCACTTGTCCTTATTAGTTGACTGGCCGCTATCAATATTTGAAATTATTATTTACACAAATCTAACAATGTCTTTTTGGATAATTTCTTTTTGGGATCATCACAAATTGTCTTATTCAACGTATGCCCTACAATTCCGAACGAAACGATATTTACAGAGCTAGAGAATATAGGACTAAAATTATTATCTCCACTATCCTTTTCACGAATTGGTGCAACAGATCCGGCATACACACACATTTTAAGTTTTAAACGTCAAGTATATATGGCAACACCTGTCACCCTTTCAATCCCTGATTTCCTGGACATTCGCTATGATAACTCCTTTTATCGCATATTCATTACACAAGACAGCCAAGGATGTTTCAAATGCAAAGTCACTGGACATCAAGCATTGAAATGCCCAAATACACAGTTCGTCCCTAATGAACCAGCAGCTCCCACTGCCTCAAACAATTCACTGCGCACATCATCAGTACAGCTAATAAATTCTAGCACCGTTGAATCCTCCATTCCAAACACAAACCCTCAAAACATCAATACCTCCAACACAAACACCTCTACCTCACTAAATCCACCAACCACCTTCTGACCAGTCTCTTTAACTCTCCCGACGCCTTCCGCCAGCATTACGGAAGACCAAATAAATGACAACTGTTGCTCACTAAACAAACATCTATCCAACAAACGAACACATTAGGAAATCGTAGCGAGAAGCTCCCACCATATGATGACAATAACACAGATTATAAAACAACAAAACGTCTACTGAAAGCAAGAAAGCAAAGTACATCCGAAACTAACTTTACAATCGAACCAGAACACATTGCAGCAGCTACAAAATTTTTTTAAGCCCAAACCCACCCTCCTATACTCAAAATCGATCAGTTAAAATGTCTGCTTGAAAATGCATACGGCTTAAAGGACACAGATGCATTAAACTTAGCAACAGAGTACACTCCAAACATACAGGGTCTAATCGAACTGCTCTTACAAGTTTATCCATACTAACCGAGAGAACCACAAGAACTCGCTGCACTAAATTAAGAAAAAAATTGGGAAAACATCTGGATATCGATACCACCAGTGAGAGAACCTATTGAAACTTAAAACGAATCTTCAACTCATTATTACAATGAAATTTAAATGGATATTATATCCATCTAAACATGCTCAAGTTATTATTAGCCGAAAACGCACCAGACATTATAGCACTTCAAGAAACGCACTTTAGAAACGACAAAACACACATCCTTTAAAACTACATAAATTTTTCCAAAAGTCGTAACCGAAACAGAGCAAGCGGGGGAGTTGCAATTTATATAAAATCTAATTTGAAGACAACACCACTAAATCTTCAAACAAACCTTGAAACAATAGCTGTACGAATAGAAGTAACCAAATTACACATATGCAACCTGTACCTACCTTCAGACGTTGTATTAGAGGAAAACGAACTGGAAATACTCATAAATCAAATACCAAATCCCCGTAATATTTAGGGAGACTTTAATGGACATCATTACTCTTGGGGTTCACAAAAAATAGATGCAAAAGGTCGAAAATGAATATCTTCATAGATAACTCTAATCTTGCTTTGTTAAACAATGGAAGCATGACTCGTTTCAACGCATCTAATGGCACTTTCTCGGCCATAGACTTAACTATGTGCACTTCAAACCTATTAACATAACTTGTCTGGCAAGGTTTAGATAGTCTACATGACAGTGATCACTTTCCTTTAATAATAAAAAATATAAATCATGATCCAGCAACACAAATCATTAATCCTTCACCAAAATGGAATCTAAAAAAAGCAAACTGGGAAGGATTTGCATCACATAATGAAAATAACATACCTAATACTAATTTCTCAGCAGACATTAATTCTATGATAAACAGCTTCAACGATGTAATTTTGAAGGCAGCATACAAAGAAATCGGCAAAACTCGTTACACAAAAAGACACAATCCCGTACCATAGGGGAACTGTGAATGCGAGAAAGCAATCAAAGCAAACAAGCCCGCGTGGTATTGATACCGAAAACATAAAACAACGGATAACCTGACAGAATAGAAAAAGCATAAAGCCTATACAAGACTTGTCATTGAAAACCAACAAAAAGAATCATGGCAAAAATATGTAGAATCAATAAATAGCTCCACCCCTATCTGAACTGCATGGAAAAAAATTAGAAAAATCTTCGGATGCTCTACCAACTACGGAATAAAAGCATCACAGAAAGACAATGACATCACCACAAATAATGCAGAAATTGCTGAAGTACTAGCCAAAGTATATAGTCAAAATCCTAGCAGCGAAATATACGATGCAGAATTTGTTAATTATGAATTGAACAAAGAAAAACTAGACATACATATTAAAGACTACCCACATCCTATAAACACCCTGATAACAGAGGAAGAATTCGAGGACGCTATATACTCCATGAACAATACATCACCCGGCCCAGATGATATACAAGTTATCTTTCTTCAAAACTTACCTATCAGTGCTAAGAAACTTATTTTGCAAATATTCAACTCTATATGGTCCAATCACACATTTCCAGAAATTTGGAGGAAGGCAATAGAAATACCTATTCTAAAACCCAACAAATCTTCTTTACTACCGGAATCATATAGGCCGATAGCACTCACATGCAACGCATGCAAGCTATTTGAAAAAATAATCAATCGTCGATAACTTTGGTGCCTTGAAACGAATAGTCAACTTATACCGGAACAATCTGGTTTCAGAACTAATAGATCAACTTTGGACAATATCATTGACATAGAAAGTGAAATACACGAAGCCTACTACAAAAAACAAAAATGTCTAGCAATTTACTTCGACCTCAATTATGCTTTTGACAGAGCTTGGCACCACAAAATTCTCCTAATCCTACAAAACTGGAGATACCAAGGCAACATACTAGCTTTTGTCAAAAATTTTCTCTCAAATACGAACTTCCAAGTAAAGGTGAATGGTACAATTTCCAATACTAAAACACAAGAAAATGGAACCCCCAAGGCTCGGTTTTAAGCCCAACCCTGTTTGTCATTGAAATTAATGACATTACACAAAATATTGATACACCCATACAAGCTCGATAATATGCAGATGATTTGATTCTATTTATGAAAGGAAAAAACTTGAGCAGCACAGCTAATCTTCTACAAGAACAACTTCTCAAACTAGAACTATGGTCAAAAACATCTGGCATGACCTTCAGTGCTGATAAAACAAAATGCATAATATTCTCCAAAAGAAAAACAAGGCAAACACCACCACTAAAACTCTATAACAAAACTTGATATATAATGAAGAAATAAAATTTCTTGGCTTGATATTCGACCAACCTGCACTAAGCATTCTAAAATACACATCAAATTAACACTGGGGAGCTGAAGGAAAACTATTGTTACTGATGTATAGAAAACTCATCAGATCCAAAATATATTACGGATGTGTAGCCTACGCTTCAGGTACACCAAATGTTCCAAGACCATTAGATACTCTACACAACAATGCACTACGACTAATACTAGCGGCATACCGTACAAACCACACAAATAGTTGATATTGTGAAGCAGGAGAATCTCCACTCAAATACAGACGACAGTACCTTAGTCTTTCATATGCAGCTAGAATACGAGTCAACCCAAACTCTCCCACCTATCATACCACATTCGGCAAAACTTATTCATTTTACCCACAACGCAGTACCATAATATTCGAAAGAATCCACCAATATTTACAAACCACTAGCAACGACGCTTTCCCTTCTGTAATTAACTGGCCTTCAATCTTCCAACTAACTCCGTCTGTTAACACATGTCTTTCACAATACAGAAAACAAGATACCTGCCCTCACATCTTCTCAAAAATCTTCTCACAATATCTTCTCAACTTTCAAGGTTACACTGAGATATATACTGACGCGTCTAAAACCATGGAAGGAGTTGCAGCAGCTGTGGTAGCACCCAGTGAGATAAAAACAGTCAAACTGCAAGACACTGCAAGCATACTTACAGGCGAACTTCACGCAATTCTAGAGGCCACAAAATTTATACGTAATAGCCCCAAGGACAAACACCTCATAATTACCGACTCACTTAACGCTGTAGCTTTACTAACCAAGATATACTCAAAAAATCCAATTGCATCATACATCAAACACGAGTAACACAACCTTAATAATCTTAATAAACATATTGCTTTCCCATGGGTCTCATCTCATATGGGAATAAAAGTGAACGAAACAGCAGACACACTCCTGTACCGCAGCAAATCAACCGAACACGTCCACATACCACACAACTGCATCAGATTTAAAACCTTATTTCCGCTACCAGATACTTAACAATTGGAATACTGAATGCAAATAAAATACCTCTGAACTCCAACAAGTTAAACCCAATACAGGAAAATGGCAATACAACAAAAATAAAAGTCAGCACCAGTTCATCATCACACTACTCCGTCTCGGACACACCAGACTAACGCACGAATACCTAATGACTCAAGAGCCTATTCCACTTTGTGCCTTAAGTGATAAAATTATAACTGTGTTTCATATTTTATATAGGAAGAACCCTTCACGAGACAACTGGAGAAAATTGCAACCCTCAGAAAATCATCTCTTTCCTGAAAAACATAAACTTTTTTCACAAACTGTAACAAGTCTTATTGAAAATTTGTATGTATTTGTAATCTACTCCGCTAATTACCCTAGAGGTACAAGCTAAAGATCACTTAAATATAAAACCGAAAATGCATAATATCTTTTAATCAATCATATCAATCAAATATTTTTCATTGTCTTCCCGATGTCCTAGATCTAGAACGTTTAATAAAAAAAGTAATACTGGGTATAACAAACTGGTTCTATTCAAACACACGAATACTGCTCTTTCCTTCCATTTTTAGCACTACCAAAGTTACTCGACGTTTGAGTTTATGTGTTGTAGTTAAATTCCTTCCACTGTTCTCAGATTTTTAGATATTATTTGGTGCAATTTTGTTCTTTATATTATGCTCAAGGTAGTTTAAGTTTTTTACTTCCCTCAAGGTTCAGTCGTAGGTCTGGTACTCTTTCTTCTTAGCAATGAATTTCTGCATGTGATGCTAATGATAAAGCTTTATCAAAGGCGGTTTTGCTCATGGTCTCCAGCTACCACAAGAAAAATAATTATGATCTTAGAGGAACACAATATAAAAAGAATATAGATTAAAAGACTTAACAAGATTTTAAAAGGTGGACTGAGGATTTCATGAAGGAATAAACTACCTAGTGAAGAAAATGGCAATACCTACTTGTGATACTTAAATAGAGTATTGAAAGAAGTCTTAGTTGACAAATTCTAGATAATAGTTTGACTGTTACTCCAGCAACAACGTCTTCGTATATGAAAAGTTTTGTTACATTCATAGCAAATCTTATAATAAGACGGACCTGTTTAAAATTATAAACCAACACTATTTCACAACGTCGTCTTCGTGTAATACTTTTCGTTCAAGTTCAATTAGAATGGACTGCGACAAAATGCTGAAATGAATGAAATTTATAATGTTGATAATACTTATTACATTTCATAACCTTCAGATAATATCTTCGGTAAATACTTATTTCATAAAAATATGTTAATATTACAATGGTATGATTTTTTTTAAATTGGCGATATAAATTATACTAGGGACATTAGAAAAGATGCTCATATTGAAAGAAATAAATTATCTGTTTTGATTATTAATAGTAATTTAACGGACAAATGTATTAATAAGGGTGATTTACAATCGAAATAATTCAATGAGCGAGCGAAGCAAGCGCATTAGTATTCGAGATTGTTAATCGCCATTTTAATTTACGAGTTAGCTACAAAACTTTTCCGTCGACCCTACTTTTGAATTTAGAATATACATCGAATTTCAAGAAATTATAACAATAAAGTGAATAATGGCGTATGTCAGATACCAACACAACTACTTGATTTCAAATGTTTTAGTAGGTAAGCCTACTACACCATAGGTCACTGCCAATATAAATATATAAGAACAGTGTATGTTGGGTTGTATTAAATAAAATCGTTCATTAAAAGAAAATCATTCATTGATAGGGGTCATAAATCAACGATTTTGAGTAGATTAAAATACATCATAAATGGGCGGTCGAGGAATAAAATAACTGAAGAGAAGAATATTCTGATCCACGGATTATTTTTGACTGAAAACTGATAAAAACTTCCAGTTATGCTCCAGAGCACATGTGTTTTGAGTCATCTGTGTCTGAAGAGCAAGCATGACATCGAGCTCATGGAAAATTATTTACATATATATATATATATATATATATATATATATATATATATATATATATATATATTTATATTTATATAACAACTTATTATATGTACATATATATTGGAAATAGATGTGCAATAGATAATGATTTTTGACATTTGCCCGTGTTGCTGGCGTTATTGTTGTTTTAACTTCAAAGACAAAGGCGGTAAATTTTGAATCAATGATTAAGTTTTCAACTAAAAAAACCACTTAAGATCATTCTTGCAGAATTATGAACCACCAAATTAACATAGTCGCTTTTTAATTAATCAATTTTTTCACTTTTTTCAAGTCGTCAGTAGTTACATCATTTACGTATCAAAGAAGAAAATACACAAAATAGGAACTGTTTATTTGTATTTATGAAAAATAGAAGTAGAAAAATCCCGATTTAACATGAAGCAAACGAAATTTTATTATTATTAACAAAGTACCTTTACACAAACATATTAATACACATTTAATTTTTCATTAGGATGATATAGAAATTGCATGACATATTTTTGTTTCTCCAAATGCCTCATTGAATTTGGCCAATAGTTCGTAGTTTAAATTGTTGATGAATTCAATAATTTTTGAAATGAAATCCTGTTGAATTGAAGTTTTTTTTTTGAAAAATATTGATGAAACTCAATTACAATTACTTCTATGCTAAGTGAACCTTTTGTGCTGGACCTTCCTTCAATAAAATGGGTTACTTCTTTTTGATAATTTATTTTGCTTATCCATATCTCGTCTATATAAAAATCATCTTCTGATGTAGTGCTGGCTAACTGAAACAAAACCTCTTCTCTCCGGCAATATCTTGTCAGTTGTATACTCTGCTTCTAATTTACTATACTATTTTGTGTCGTTTCTTCTACATCAGTCTTTTGTTTCGTCTCTCATCTGTGTGTCCCACATTTGTTTTCGTGAATTGCACCTTTATAATTCCTCTAAATTATAATTACAAGTAAGTTAAAATATAATATTCAAATTATAGTTTTCCGATAAGTACCTTTCAATTTAAAGTTAAATTCTTGATGGACACATTCCATGAATACTGATGCTTCCTCAGATCTTTTGCGTTCCTTACATAAAGTGAATAATCCTAAAATTATACATTCATTAGAACTATGGAAATATAATACATACAAAATGGATTCTTTGCCATTTATAAGTTTCTTTCTGTGCCTGCAACAATAGTTCCCTGTTCTGTAATTCTTTCCAAGCTGTAAACTCTTCAATATTTCTAAAATAATAAAGCATATTGATTGATATCACCTTCGTGAGAATTAATATGTTCGCATAGACCTGTGTTATTAATCACTTTAGTTATAAACAAAATACCCTTACACAAAGATTTTAATACACATTTCACTTTTTATTAGGATGTCATGCCCGTTTCTCTCTTCTTATTATTTTACAAAATTCTTCTTAGGACTCGACATGGATCCGATGAGACTCCTCAGAATCTGTAACAAACAAATATTGTAGTGATATAATTTCACTTAATTTGCATTTTTTTCTATTTCTTCACAAGGAACTATAGTTTACCTAAAACAGTCTCTATATGTCCTTCTATAATTGTGCTGCTCCATGGTAACGTTGAGCCAGCAACTTGATCACAATCCAAATTGAAGCCTAAAAAATGTCTATTTAGGTGATTTTGGATTGAAGTATACCCAATAAACACACAAACATTTTAAAAACGTAAAATATTTAACATGTAACCTAACGTTTATAAATGGTTTTTAGGTAACTCGTTATATTACCGGAGTAATGTCGCTCGTTTCTACGTAACATATAACGATTTTTCCAACGTCAAATACAACGTGATTTTCGTAACGTCATTCAAACGTTACCATTTTAATGTGATTTACCGGTTGCTTTTGAACGCAATATGAACGTTTATAAAACAGTCTTCTGAAACGAAATTTAGCACACATCTTACTAACGTCACCTAAACGTTACCTTTTCAATGTGATTTACCCAGTACTTTTATAACGTAATATAAATGTTTTTATAATGCAGTTTATAAACATTTTTGTATAATGATATTTAGCACATACTTTTAACGCAATTTAAACGTTACTTATTTGATGTGATGTACCCATTGCGTTTGTAACGTAATATGAACGTTCTTATGCTACTTATAGACGGTCTTTTGAAATGAAATTTAGCACCCACCTTACTAACGTCACTTAAACGTTACCTTTTCAATGTGATTTACTCATTGTTTTTGTAATGTAATAGAAACGTTTTTATAATGCAATTTATAAAACTTTTGTATAATAATATTCAGTACTTACTTTTAACGTGATTTAAGCGTTACATTTAATCGGTTTAAACCATCATTTTCGTTACGTTATATTCACATTTAAAATTAAAAGTAGAGAGGGGCATATTGGACAAAAACTGGAATCGTATATTAACGTTTGTAAACAAGTAATATTTGATTTATAAAACTTTGTTCATAATAATAAAATAACAAATAATCTTTAATATACAAGAAATAAAGCATTTATGTATTCTTTACTTGTTACCGTCTTCGGTCCTCGATGGATCCCTTATACTGATGAGCTACGCTTACGATTCAAAGGAGCTAGTCTATTCGTACAGCGACATTGATGAGCGGGAACCGGAACTCCACGGCGACGGTAATAGGATTACTACCAACTCTTCAGGCGTCTCGTGTTGGCCGTTGTGGTTTGGGGTTGCGAGAATTACAGGCGATTGTTACACGTTATATTTATTTCATTTGATAAATCCACACGAAAATAGTATACATTAAAAAAAAATTCTTGTAATTAACATATTGAAATGAAAAATGTTCTTAAAACTATAACATATAATATATAAGATTTCTAGTTTTAATATTTTACAAAACAACGTGTATATATATAACGAGATTAGAAAGCGTTTTTGTAAATGCATATGAGTTCAATTAAGTCGTTGTTTCCAAATTTAAAAAAGCGTTGTATATACAACGTGGTAAAAAACATTACTGTACAACCGTTTATATCACGCGCAATAGTATAAATAATGTTAAAAATACTACGTTAAAATAACGGGAATTAAAAGCGTTTTTGTAAATGCATATGAGTTCAATTAATTAGTTGTTTTCAAATTTGAAAAAGCGTTGTATATACAACGTGGTAAAAACATTGCTTTTTAACTATTTATATCACGCTAAATAGTATGAATAATGCTAAAAATGCTACGTTGAAATAACGGGCATAAAAAGCGTTTTTGTAAATGCATATGAGTTCAATCGAGTAGTTGTTTTCAAATTAAAAAAGCATTGTGAAAACAACATATTATAAACATTTACTGGATAACATTGTTTATCACGGAAAATAGTATAAATAATGTTGAAAATATAATGTTAAAATAACGGAATTAGAAAGCGTTTTTGTGAATCCATATGAGTTCAATTAAGTCGTTGTTTTCAGATTTAAAAAAGCGTTGTATATATAACATGTTAAAAAGATTACGGTATAACCGTCTTTATCACGCGAAATAGTAGAAATGATGTTGAAAATACTACGTTAAAATAACGGACATAAAAAGCATTTTTGTAAATACATTTGAGTTCAATTGAGTCGTTGTTTTCAAATTTAAAAAAGCGTTGTATATATAACGTGTTAAAAACATGTCTGTATAACCGTCTATAACTCGGGAAATGGTATAAATAATGTTAAAAAATACTACGTTGAAATAACGGCCATAAAAACCGTTTTCGAAAATATATGTGGGATAAGCTAAGTCGTTGTTTTCAAATTTGAAAAAACGTTTGGAAGATAACGTTCGAATTCAACCAATTTCTCAACGTTGAAAATTCAACAAGTAACGTTGAAAATTCAACGAGTAACGTTGAAATAACATTAAAACGTTTTTTTACGTAGGTGTGTTTATTGGGTAATAGTAACAAATGTTCAGAAAAGTGAACATTATTTATATCATACAATTTATTTCATACTTGGTAAATTTAATGTTGGTAAACTTCTATTTATGTATTCTGGCCAATGTATTAATAATACATTCCGAGGCAAAATGATGATGATACTTTCTATAGGATTTGTAGACAAGTTCTGGATGCTAATCCTCAAGTTTCTTGTTTCCAATTCTGGAGTTTTTAATTTTTCGCCGTTGGTGTTGAGGAGATTGAAAAGCTCCCGCTGAGAGACGAATCTTTGTGGTAGGTTTCGGATGTTGAGTGTCTGAAGAGGAATGTGTTGGTTTTGCTGGGAAGTTGGTTGTTGTTGTTGTTGGGTAGAGCGGGGTAGTTGTGCGGGGCGGGATTGTTGGGTAGAAAGGGGCTGTTGGGTTTTGGTGGCTGGTGGTGAAGGGGGAGGGATTCTTCGATCTCTCTGGGGTATGGCTCCCAAGAGAGTGAAGTCCCCTTCTTGTTCTCGGCGGCTGTTGGATTGTCGGTTGGTTTTTGGAGATGAGTGAATAGATTGGTGAGTTTGCGCGGAATGGACGGAACGGGACCTGGAGGAGCTTCGGAAGTTGGTTTGGGCTTTTAGTTGGTTGGTTACATCTTGAAGTTGGGTTTTAAGTCGTTGGTTTTCAATTCTAAGTTCGTCGAGTTGTTTGGTTATGTGTGCAAGGGCGGCTGAAGCTTCGGCAGGTAGGGAAGATGCTATCAGGGGGAGCTCTTCGTGAGAAGAGTTCGATGGCACCGTTTGGTTCCGGGTTTTAATCGGAGAGCGAGTTGATGATGGCATGATGATTTTATGTGGGGCGGAAGAGGACGAAGCAGAAGGTTGCTTCGTTGTTAGTTTTCGGGGAATTCCAAATAGAACTGAACGTTAGTTCAGTTCTATTTGAGCTACCGAGGTGATAACTTGGACAAACGATATCCTAGCGAACTTCTCGAGCCATCAACTTACTTTGTGACTTTGTCTACATCATGAGTAGTTACTAACTATAGTTTGATATTGAGTTTATTGAACAAAAATTATGTCTGTTGGAAAGAACCGAAAAGTAGATACAGAGGATCGCCAGTTCATCTTGTACAATGATAAGCCTATTTGTTTGCTATGTAATGAATCCATTTCAGAAATGGAGGAATTCAATATAATGAGGCATTACTCAACTAAGCATGCTACGCTGCACTCGCTGACAGGACAATTAAGAACAGACAAAATCCAAAAGCTTACCGAAAAACAGCAACAAATGTTTCATTAACAAAGAACACAACTTGATAATGTTGTGAAAGCTAGTATTATTGTTAGCTCAAAATTGACAAAGGCATTGAAACCATTTGCCGAAGGAGAATTTATCAAGGAGTGTATGTTAGAAGTTTGCAGTATTTTGTGCCCTGAAAAGAAAAATGAATTTGAAAGAAAGTGTTTGTCAAGACGAACTGTTGTTCGACGTACAGAAATGATGGCTACTGATATAAAAACAACATTGACTGGCCGTATGGCTGGTTTTGAATAATTTTCCATAGCATTAGACGAGAGCACCTATTTGTATGACACAGCTCAACTGGCTATATTTATTCGAGGTGTTGATAAGGAGTTCACTGTTACTGAGGAATTGCTTGCTCTACAGTCGCCGAAAGGAACCACTACAGGAGAGTATATTTTTATTTTTTATTGAAGCTCAAAAGGTATTCACAAGTTTTGGCTTGCCGCAGTCAAAATTAATTGGAGTATGCACTGATGGTGCACCTTCTATAGTCGCCTTACGTAAAGCTTTCATTGGAATTTTGAATGAAAAAGCAACATAATTAAATGTGCAAAAATATTATTTGAAAGTCCTTCATTGCATTATCCACCAACAGAACTTGTGTTCTAAGTCCATTCGACAGAATGTTATGAATGTGGTAGTAAAAACCAATAACTTTATTCGATCTCGAGGGCTTAACCATCGTCAGTTCGAGGCGTTTTTGGATAAAATATCAGCTGAATATAACGACGTAATATATTATTGTGAAGTCAGATGGCTGAGCAAAGGAAAAATGTTGAAAAGATTTTACGAACTTAGAAATGAGATAGCAGACTTTATGAAAATAATTGGTAAAACAATATCTGTATTAAGTGACCCAAAATGGATATGTGACTTTTCTGGTCGATCCTACAGGCTATTTGAATGATTTAAAGTTGAAACTTCAAAAACAAGGACAGTTAGTAAATGATTTGTACAGCCATTTGAAAGCATTTCAGATCAAACTGCCCTTGTGGGAGTCACAGATGCTGTCTGGTAACAGTAACTATTTCAACACACTCTCTGCGTATGAAAATATTGCTTATGCTCGATATGCTGAAGAGCTCAAGTTACTGTCGGAACAATTTCCGAACAGATTTAGTGACATGAAATACAAAATGTAATATACAAAATGCTCCAATACACTTACAAATGGAGTTGATCGAGATTCAAGAATACTCACTCCTAATATCCAAATTTGAAGACGTAGAGTTGTGCGATTTCTACAAAATATACCTAGAAGAAGACAATTTTCCGCAGCTTAGAAAATTCGCAGGAAGATTGATTTGTGCGTTTGGCAGTACTTATAAATGCGAACAGTTTTTAGGCTTATTTCAGAATGAAATAGGACTATTGTAGAGAGTAAATTTATATGTACATATGTATGTGTTATAACGGAATTTGTAAGCACGATAGCCGGCGCATTTTTTGACGGATCGAAACCAAACTCTCTACAAAAATTGGTTCGGCCAATATCTTGGATGAGTTCGTTAACGGACCAAGTCGGTCCAATAGAAACAAAATGGCGGCCTGTCAAAATTGAAAAAAAATCGTATTTCTTTTGTTTTTGATCTGACGCAAAAAAGTTTTAAGATTTTTTTTAGAAATTAACACGTTCTACAACTTTTGTAGTTAACACTTTTTTATTAAACGTACATGAAAACATTTATTCAAGAATATTAAAATTTTGTTTGGTTTTGAATCTGATTAAAAAACTTTACTGAAATAAGCCGTCCAATTGGTCTTGTACCATTGGGATTTTTAAATTGATGAAAGTTAATAAATGAACACATCGTACAAGACTGACTGACGATAATTTGGAAAATTCTTTACGTCTTTGTATCAGTGGAATTAATCCAAATATCGATGGATTAGTTTCTCAAATTCAAGCTCAAGTATCTCATTGATTTCGGTGTATTTAACTTTCGTATTTAACTCACTTGTCCTAGAGATGAGAAATCATTCCTAAAAGTGGATGAATCAACGGACGATCAACGGCATGTGGATGCAGAAGGCAAGGGGAAACCACTACATTAAAAACTGTGAGAGTATCCTTAGTACAATCGCACACAGCAATCATGGCAATGTTCAAAACAAAATATTCTGGAGTTAATAGTTCCTCAATCGAATCTCCGGAGGGAACAGTGGTAAACAACTTCATGAAAGCAACAGTGAAGAATATGAAGATCGGAACGTGGAATGCAAAAGGCGTTTTTGCATCAGAAAAACTGGACAATATTGTGAAGGAAATGTTGAGACTAAATGTGGTTATCTTGGGGGTTAGTGATGTGAGATGGCCAGGAAGTGGCACCTGCGCAGCGGGTAACGACACTTTCTATTACTCTGGGAATAGTGACCCGAAACAGGAATATGGAGTTGGAGTGAATAGAAACTTTATAGGTTCGGTTTTGAATTTTATACCTTGCTCAGACAGAGTCATGATGCTTCAACTTAAAACACTTACGGGAATTATGAACATGATACAGATGTATGGACCAAGAGCGGATAAAGAGGACGATGAAGTTGAATAATTTTATGCTGAGCTTGATGATATCTTTAGAAGCATGAAGAACAATGATACCACAGTGGTTATGGGAGATTTCAACGCCCAAGTAGGCAAAGACAAAGTCGAAGCACACACAGGGAGTTTTGGCCTGGGAGAAAGGCATAGTAGGGGGGATCGACTGGTAGAGTTCTGTCATGTTATCTTATGATAACAAATACTTTCTTCAAACTTACAGATCGTAGATTGTACACCTGGAAATCCCCCTCGGACAACCTGTACACCTGGAAATCCCCCTCAGACAACCCAGGAAATAGAGTTAGAAACCAAATAGATTACATCCTCATCAACAATCACTATAAGAACTTAGTCAAAGCAGCTGCTAAAACCTACCCGGGTGCTGACATTAATTCCGACCACAACCCTGTTATAGCTAAACTCAATATAAGGATGAAAAGGATAACAAAACGTCTAAACAACTATATAGATCCAAAACTCCTTAAGAACTCTAAAATCCATGACACAGTTAAGGAAGAGATTAACGAATATATGAGAGATATTGTTGCATCAGATGAAGTTAGTGACGATGAAAAGTGGAAGCAAATACAAATAGAGCTAGAAATAATAGCTGAAAAACATCTAAGAAGCAAAAGAACTAATAAAAAGCCCTGAATGACATCAGAAATTATAAATCTTATGGAAAAAAGGAGAAAGAGCGAAGGCAACAAAGATGAGTACAGGACACTAAATAAAGCAGTACAGAGAATAATTAAGGAAGTAGAAGAAGAATATCTAGCAGCTCAATGTGTTAGAAGTACTAGGGAAGAAATTTGACAGCTTTCATATGCACGAAAAGATAAAGGAAATAGCTTGATGTAACAGGGTCAAGGCAGTTAGTAATACTATCAAGGATACAAATGGGCGTATAATAACTGACGTGGAGGACAAACTTGAAAGGTGGAAAGCATACCTGTCGAAACTGTTCGATTATGAAAAACCTTCAAAACCGGTCTTAGAATCAAGCAATGTGCACTTAAAAATATTAAGATCAGAAATAGTCTACGCCCTGGAAACTATGAAACCCGGTAAGGCTGCTGGTCCTGATCGGATACCCATAGAGCTTATCAAGCTCTTTGACAATGATGTGGATGATATTCTTCTGGACCTCTCTAACCGCATTTACAATAAGGGAGAAATTCCTAAACTGTGGCTATCATCCACTTTTGTGCTCATACCAAAGAAACAGAATCCAAGAGAGTGCTCAGACTACCGAAACATCGCACTTATGAGCTACACCTTGAAGTTGTTCTTAAATATGATTCACGAAAGAATTTACAGAAGACTAGAGGAAGACATAAGCAACACACAATTTGGATTTCGCGAAGGACTTGGAACACCAGAGGCGCTTTTTGAGATTAACGTTATTTTTCAACGCTGTCTCGATATAAACCAAGAGGTGTATGCATGTTATATCGATTTCGAGAAAGCCTTTGACAAGGTGAAACAAGTTACATCAGCTGCTCGTCAGCAAAAACATTGGCTCCGACGACGTTAGAATAATTAATAATCTATATTGGGGCCAAAAAGCTAGTACAATGGTAGAAAACCAACCAACAGAAGAAATGGAGATTCGTCGTGGTGTTAGACAAGGTTGCATCCTATTACCGCTTCTATCTAACCTCTATAGCGAAGCTATTTTTAGGGAAACCCTAGAAGATGAGTTAGTGGGAATAGTTATAAATGGAGAAGTAATTAATAATATGATGTATGCTGATGACAGCGTCCTGTTAACGAGCAACCTTGGAGACACACAACACTTTTTAGAAGAATTAAATGATCGATGTAATGAATAGGGGCTGGAATCTAACTTTAAGAAAACAAAGTTGATGGTAGTTACAAAATTCCCTCAAGATCTAAACCATGTGAACCTGATACCACGATAGAAAATGTGTCGACATATAAATATCTAGGAACCTGTATAGAACAGTCGGGTAACCAGACAAGAGAAAAATAAGAACGAGGATAGAGACAGCCATATCAACATCTGCAAATATGAAGAAGTTATTTACGAGTTGAAATATTAACATGGGACATAGGATGAGGATGTTGCGTTTTTTACACTTTCTTATATGGGGTTGAAGCCTCAAAAAAACTACATCGATAAACTACAAACTTTCGAAATGTGGTGTATGTGGCGCATTCCCTGGACCGATAGAGTTACTAATGCTGAAGTGCTGAACCGGATGCAGAAGGAGTGTGAAATCATTAACACCGTGAAAAAAAGAAAGCTTCAATACCTGGGCAATATGATGAGAGGACAGAAATACACACTTCTCCAACTGATAGTTCAGGGAAAGATTGGTGGAAAGCGGAGCATTGGAAGGCTAAGGAACCTGAGGGATTGG
Organism: Galeruca laticollis; assembly: GCA_963921935.1. NCBI lineage: Eukaryota > Metazoa > Arthropoda > Insecta > Coleoptera > Chrysomelidae > Galeruca > Galeruca laticollis. The sequence continues at coordinate 15,524,317 of OY998183.1, read as the reverse complement.
TTTAACTGTAGCAATGTTCAACTGTTCAGAGATGCAGTAAACAAAGTCCGGATTGCTGTGATGATAGCAAACTTCCGATAGGAGATGTACCGTGGGAAGAAGAACTTTCGTAGTATGTAACAATTGCAAATTTACCAATCTAATTATAATGTACCATATTTTTAAATTTCATTCGGTTATTTCAATAAATTGTACTATAATAACATTGTCGTATTATTTTATGTCTAATATCTATCGCAAAAAATATTATCACTACTTTACAATGCACTAAGTAATTTAAAACGCGGCCCGCGATTGTATTTGCACGCTAAAGTTCGGCCCTCAACATGTCAAAGGTTTTCCATACCTGACCTAAATCATTATCAACCTATATCTTTATAAATGTGGAAATGATGATAGATTATATTTTTTTGTTTCAGGACGTAACTAATATTGTTAAAATGGTAGCGGACAGATATACAACAGTTTTAGAACGAGTTAGTGGTAAGTTTTAAAAACAATAAATTTACACTAATGGAATTCCCAAGAGAATTATTGTTTTTTGGTAAAAAATGTCGTTATCTAAATGGATTTTTTCTAAATCTCTCACAGTCATCCCGTCTGTTATATCGTCTCTTCAACTTCTTCAAGGTCGTCTAGTTTTCCTTCGTTCCGGTGGTATCAACTCTAGTATTATCCGGAGTCATCTGTCGTCATGCATTCTCTTTACGCTTCCAAACCAAGTCGGTTCCTTCCTTCCAATTTCTATAGATTTTTATCGGTGCATTCCATTTTTAACCTCTATACCTCTTATTTCTATCTAATTTTGATCGCCCGTACCTCTTGTAGAGTTCTCTCCAGTTGACGTAATTTTTTTCTTATTTGTTTCTGATATATCTCAGAATTCTGCTCCATCAAGTATTACACCATACTTAAGAATATACAGGGTGTTCCATCTCAGACGAGCCACCCCGTATATTTCTTATCCCATAGTGATTGGAGAAATTTCCCAACACACGTCGGATGATTTTCTTTGGGGGACATATTTTGACGTATATTTGATGCTTGAACAAGCAACCCCCTAAGAGGGAACGCTTTAACCCCTCAAAATTGAATAAGGAAGAGGGGTTGAGTGATACTTCATTTGTAAGATCTTGGAAGCCTCTTTACAACGGTGTATGAAAACAATCACATTCTTGAAAAAAATTATTTGTTTTATTATGCTTACAATCAAAAAAATCGAAACTGCGCGTTTTTAAATCACAAGTTCAAATTGTTCTCCATTGACTTCCATACAATAATATAATTTTGACTGAAAACCGTCTCTAACATGGTCCATCATAATTGGAGTTACTTGAAGACACTCATTTACAATTCGTTGGCGTATTTCGTCCAAATTTTCAGGCTGAGTCACAAAAATCTTGGATATAAGATGTCCTCACAAGAAGAAGTCCAGAGGGTTCAGGTCAGGAGATCGGGCAGGCCACTCCACAGGACCTCTTCTTCCAATCCAACGACCAGGGTATTGTAAATTGAGGTATTGGCGAACTGGTGCGACGTAGTGAGGAGAAGCTCCTTCTTGCTGGAAATGCAAATGTTGTTCAATCAGTAGAGGATCGTTTTCTAATTTTTCGGTTATTAACGGATCAAATTTAAATTACCAGGGATAAGCAGAGGTCCAATTAGGCGGTATCCCAAAATTCCGACCCAAACGTTTAACTTTTCCGGATATTAAGTGTGAACTTCTCGAAATACATGAGGATTTGTTTCTACAGTTATGCCTGTTAACCTCTCCATTTAGTGCAAAAGTGTATTCGTCAGAAAAGCAAACGTTGTACGAGAAATTTGGGTTATTGTTAATGCGCTCGACCATAATTTCGCAAAACTCTTTCCTTAGATCCAAATCATCATTTGATTCATGAATTAATTCAATTTTGTACGGATGGAAAGTGTTTATGTAAAATTCTGAAAACGTTAGATTGGCGAATACCGGAAACAGCAGAAAGTTGTCGGACAGATTGCATGTTTGGCATAAGTTGGACATGGCCCAATACCGCTACAGCTGCTCTTTCATCATCCACAATTCCAATGGGTGCCCTATTTTTATCCATTACTGAACCCGTCTCAATAAATTTTGAAATAATTTCCATAACGTTCTTATGGCGAACGCTACGTTCAGGATGGTTTCGTTTAAATATCCTTGCAGCCGCTCGGGCACCATTTTGATTTTGGTAATACAGGCTAACCAGCTCAACACTTTCTTGCAATGTGTACACCATAATTATTTTTGAAATTGTAAACAAATCAGCAAAGTAGTAACTCTACAGATTGATTTTTAATACATGAAATGATCGAAGAAACGTGATAAACACCTTATAAGAACAAAAAATGGAGGCAAGATGAGAAAATGTTTTTTTTTTCATTTATTAGTTCGAGAGAATTTATTATTGTATGGAAGTGAATGGAGGAGCATTTGGACATTTGATTTAAAAACGGGGTTTTGATTTTTTGATTGTAAGCATGATAAAACAATTAATGTTTTTAAGAATTTGATTTTTTTCATACACCATTGTAAAGAGGCTTCCAAGACCTTACAAATGAAGCATCACTCAATCCCTCTACCCTATTCAATTTTGAGGGGTTGAAGCGCCTCCTCTTATGGGGTTGCTTGTTCAAGCCTCAAATATACGTCAAAAGATGTCCCCAAAGAAAATTATCCGACGTGTTTCGGGAAATTTTTCCAATCACTATGGTATAAGAAATATACGGGATGGTTTGTCTGCGATGGAACACCATGTATGTTTTTTACATTTTTCGTAATGTTGTCCCACATCAGGGAGTTCATTTTTCAGTCTTCGTCTTCTATTGATTCTTTCATGAATGTTATCTTTATTATTTCTATGTTTGTTAAGAATTACTCCTAAACATTTGCTCATCTCTACTCCTTTAATCATGTCATAATTCAAGTTTAAATTTTGCACTACCCACTATTAGGTATCATATTTTGACATATTCAAAGTTAACCCGGCCGTTTCATATTATTCTTTCGGTTTTATGGCCATTTAAGCGAGATCGTTAACGTCTTCTGGTTTTAACATCTGGTAGTCAGTGAAATATAGCTTAAATAAAGTGGCATCCTCCAGTCGGTGGAATAAAGCTTAAATAAAGTGGCATCCTCCACTCGCAGTCCCCTGTTGTTATATTTCTTTGTCCTTCTTACTAACGAATTGTCCAAGTATATTACAAAGAGAGTTAAGGAGGAGCAACAGCCCTGTCTTAGGCCGTTGGTGTTATAGGGTCTGTTTTTAAAAAAAGTGTCCCTTGTTCCAAACTAATTAAAATTGTTCACAACATTCTATGAAAAATTCAAAATGTAATTAAAATCTAGACATTACCTAAGCAATATTTTAATTGTCGTTAGCAGATGAGTTATCGTCCTTACTGTACTCCTTTTTCGATTCATTTTTGTCTTGAACATATCCTGCCTCTTCGAGTTTCTTCATCAATTTTGTTAACTAATTCTGCGTAAAGAATATTTATCATTAAATAATTGAATTGCATAACTTGACGAGGCGTTTTCATACTGTCGCACACAGAATATTACTGTTTTAGAATTATTTACCGGAAATTGATAGTTATTCAGGTACTTCGTAAGCATCACTTACTAGATTATTATCATATTTTAGATTTTAGTGCAAAAGTTCATCGGATTTGCGATAAAATTGACTATAAACTGAGGGAGGTAGACTGGAAAACTTGAATACCATGCCATATCATGGGGTTATGGGAAAATATTTTCATCAAAATTCCAAAATGACGTTTTTCACTAAAACTGTTAATTTTTGCAGATCCTAGAACGACGGATTGGCCGCTGGTCCAAAGTATATTTCCTACAATCTCCTTGGTTTTAGGATATTTATACGTCATATTATTTCTCGGTCCCATGGTTATGGAAAATAGAAAACCGTTCAAATTAAAACAAGTACTCATTTTATACAACGCTGCCCAAGTATTGTATAGTGTTTTTATGTTATATGAGGTATGAATTGATTCTTTTATTACAATTTAATGTTGGTATAAAATGCTAGAACAAACAAATAATGTTTTGGATACTTATAATATTTTGAATACCAATTCAAAATAACAGCATACTTTTCATTTCCAATAATGTATCAAATTAAACCAAAAATTTGTAACAAAAATGAAAGTTTACTTCGAATAAAAGGTTTATATCAAAGGAATTGAATGATACAGTAATACACTGATACCCATGCTTAATATAGTTTATTTCTGACAGGGATATTATAAGCTTATATCGTCATAGTTACGTCATCAATAAAAAAAGTCATAACTGCTTTGAGACATTGTAGATTCTATAAGTCCCTCTGCCTTTCACAAGTTAAAATAAAATAAAAAATGCTAATATACATATATATGTATTACTGAAATGAAAACTGAACCATATTTTATTTATTTGCGTCATTGCAAGTAATAAATGTACAATTTTGAAATGTTCCCTGAAAATTACTACCGCCACTGAAAACAATTTCTACTTTTGTATGGCGGGAGCTTCTGTTCACTACAGTCGAGGTACCTGCATCTTCTAATGGCAAAGTAAACAACATACGCGCCGTTTTATTTCTCAATTCGATGCAACCCTCCAGATACGTTCTATTTATAAACAAGTAACAATTCTGTTTATTAACACGTAACATAAACAACAAAACTCTTATAATCAATGGTACCTGATTCAAATGTACTGGGAAGGTAATAAATTGGTACATTTTTTCCAAACAATATTTTATTGAAATAGGTCAGAAATAAAATTATCTATTTACCACGGGAATAAATGAGCCTTAATAACCTCAGGCAATTGCTGACCCTCGTGCGGGACGCCCTCGGGACGCAAACTTTGCCATCGGTAATTAAGGCCCTTATAATTCCCTTGGTACATAAAAAACTAAAATATAATCCCATATCTTCTGGGATCTCTATTTGAGGGAATTTAAAAAGTATCCATGTCCTAAAACATCCAGTTAGAACCCGTTTGAAATGTAAGTCGCTAAAACGACATTCTCAAAGTACTATATCGCGGGTGATCTGGCAAAAGCTCCTATCTGACAATTTATTTAAAATTGAGATTTGAGTAGCATCACGTTTCATGGTTTCATACGTATGTACTGGCAAAATGTCATAACTGAAGAGGAATACAGTAGGTTACAAATTAAAATAAAAACCTCCTATCCACACTCAGCTGTTATTTGGGCGCCAATACTCCTATCTGCATTCTGTTCATGTTAAAAAGCAACAGTGACACGCATTTTTGTGTTTGGTGCATTTTTACTAAACAAATTGTATTGTATTGTGGATTCTTCGTAGTTATTTTGTGATTGTGTATAAAAAATAGACATATTATTTGAAACGCCAGATTTCAAGTTTGGCTTGTTTTGATTTAATAGATTGTGTATTAAAAAGTGTTTATAACTTATAAATTATGGTTTCTCGATCTAAAAGACTTGTTCAGTTAGCTGCAGCTATGATTTCTCCAGATGTAGATGAAATGCCGGTAGGATTAACCCGAAATTTAAACTTTCCAAGTACACAGGATAATATTTTACCGGGTAAGTACCAACAGTAAATTCATGTTCGAAGTAATAAAAAAGTATTGCAGGATAGATGACAGAAGTTACATTTCATTTTATGAAATGTAACTTCTGTCATTCTGACGATGATATTGATTTATCGAAACAATTGTCAATTTTTTAAAATTTTCAATAACTTGTATTATATTGTGGAATTAACTAGAGACCTTGAGTTTCATTTAAAAACACTAATAAAATGAAATGTAACTTCTGTCATTCTGACGATGATATTGATTTATCGAAACAATTGTCAATTTTTTAGAATTTTCAATAACTTGTATTATATTGTGGAATTAACTAGAGACCTTGAGTTTCATTTAAAAACACTGACTGTTTTGTATTTTTAATACAGTTTGTAAGAATTAAAGGTAATAAACCTATAAAAGCAAACAATCCTATCTTCTTATTAATTGAAGTAAAATATCCTGTTCCGTATTTCGTAAAAAACAGAAAATCCTATCTGATATATCGGAAAAACCAAAAAGACCTATCTGATTTTACAAACATCAGGTAGTTTTTTTTCACGCAAATAATTGGTATTGTCACAAGCACATATTATAACGTTACTTAAATTATCTTAACTTCCTATGTAACGTAATTTTTTATAATAATCGTTTTCATCTCTTCCTGTAAAGTTAACCTAACAGTAGATAGGAGCTTTTGTCAGATCACCCGCGATATGAATATTATCATCAGCGAATTGAAATAAATCAGATATTCTAAACTGGTAGAGATACAAGTGTGTATTACCTGAGACACCAGAAATAGTAATAAATGTATCATTGGTTGTAGACAGCAAGTAGAACAAGCACTTAAAAAATCAAAAAAGTGGTTGATAAAATGAACTATAGAAATATGGTTGCATGAAGTTTACTAAAGGCCGCTTGACATGAAGCAATACAATCTGCAAGTAATTGTATGCAATTTATTGCAAGGTCAACATATTGCATGTGATGATTCTTCCACGTTGTTTGACATTATGCAAGGCAAATGAAAAACTTGAAAAAAATGGCAATAACAAAAATCACGAATTAACAAGAAGGTTGGTTATTCAAAAAAAGTGCTACAGTCAATAAAGTGCACAGAAAACGGACCCGTCCATCAAGTGATTTGACTGATATTTGATTGGATGTTAAACTAAAAGTAACTAGATTTCTTCCTAGAATTGCAACTTGCATGCAATAGAAATGGCACCAAACCGATAAAGTTGCAATTCCGAGATCTATCAGCTGAGCTTCATCCGCGCACGCTTTTGATCAAGAAATATTGCGTCTTGCATTGCATTGTAGGTAGTATTGCTCCATGTCAAGCGGCCTTAAGGAATTACTAACGTTTATAAATAAGTGCATATATCGAAGGAATGGAGAACTAGCATACTACTTTATAAAGACGGTGGAAAAACGGATCCTAATAACTATCGAGGAATCAATCTCGTGAAAGGCGTGAAAATTGTTACAAATGTAATCAAGGAAAGAGGTCGAAGATAATCTTCATGACCATGTTTTTTTTCAAGGCGCTATTCAGCTTCTGGACCAGAAGATGATTTTAAGACTTTTTGAGTTTGGAATTGCGAGATGTGGAAACTCAAAATTTTGCTCAGATATAACAATTTTTATTCAATTTTCTGCAGAAAAACAAGAGCCAGATAATAGTTTTTTATTGTATAAGTCTCTTAGTTAATATCTTATTCAAGCAAAAATTTTTGAACGCGAGTGTTCTCGAGCGTCTTATTTTTTTAAGGTGAATAAAATGCATCTATGCCTTACACTGTTTTATCTACAATCCGGTGTTTAGCAATTTTCTATTTTTTCCTGATATTTTTCTACATCCATTTTCAGAGAACCCCGTTTTTTTTTATTTCGTACAAATCTTATCGCCAGCTTCTAAAAACGACAACTAAAATTGAAATTTCAATTTTAATATATTGGAACGGGTGACGTTACTTACAGCAAGTACCACATAATGCCACAAGATGGCGTACAACTACTCTGCCATTCTAGTCGCGTTCAGTTCCTCTCGAAATTATATATTGAGGGTTAATTCCACGACGTAAAATTTATTTTTGAAATAATATAATTCAGCAGACGTATGTTGAATATTAAATCTTATTAAACTTATTTTATGTCGTATCTCCCTAAATTACTGCAACACAAATCTACCAGGTCATATTTAATTATAAGATATAAGTAAAACTCGTCAAACGCTGTTCTGCCAAATATTGGTCAATTTTTGTTATATTTAAAGATACTCACTAATAACTATTCCCTGTCACAAATAATATTTGTTATTATTCAATGTTGTAAAATGATTTAACCACGTATGTAATAAGAAAAGAATAATAAATATTATTTTGCGCCTAATTTTAATATTTGTGATTATTGAAATTACTCACTAATTTCTTTATATACCGATACCGATTCATAAACCCAAAATTACTCTTTTGATTATAAAAAGAATGAAGTGTAAGTATTAGATTTCCGCGATTCTTACATACTTGTTTTAAAATACACACTTCATAATTTCTAGCACTGCAAATAACCACTTTCAAAATATATCTTATAAATAAATTGAAATTTATGGGTATTTTCTATAATTAGTGACATTTTAAGTTAAGATTAAAAAATAGCCTTACGGCTCGTGTCACAAACTTCAGCGCACGTGGGAAAAATTAATGATATGGAAGTTAATATGCTGCAGCGTCACCTAGTGGGAAGGAAATCCCAATGTAAATTTTTTTTGACAATCTAACATTATCTTTATAGTGAATTTCGTTGACAGACACCAATAGTACAATTGATTAAAACTTATTATCTAAAAAATATACACCAGTCGTAACAATTCAAAATTGTCAAAAGTTTAAATGAAATATCTATATATAAGTTACTTTTCTCTTTCAATAACAAACGTGGTCGTAGAAAAAATATTGTGTACAACTCGAACGCAAATCACTCTTCCCGCTCGATTGATATGCAGCACTCGCCTTACGGCTCGTGACACAAACTTCAGCTCCCGTGAAAAAAGTGAACAATATAGAAGTTGATAAGCTGTAGCGCTAACTGGTGAGAACGAAATGTCAATGTCAAATTTTTGACAATCTAACATTGTCTTTATAGTGAATTTCGTTGACAGACAGAGCATATATATATATATATATATATATATATATATATATATATATATATATATATCAGAAATATTTAACACACTACGCCCTTGTCCAAGTGTAAAATAATCCTACACTCGTTTACTTCAGAAATATTTTATTACCTACAAAAACAACAACTAATTCGAATTCAACGCTCTATGAAATCTGTTAATATCCCTCAAGTTGGCGTTTCCTGGTCTTTGGAAAGAAATAAAAAATTGAAAAAGTGTAATAATGTAGTTGATGTTAATATTTCTGTTTCTGATGTTTCTAATGCTGCTTTAAACAATCCCAATATTAGTAATTATTGGGTAAGTTATGAATTAATTTGTATAATATTATTTCAGTTGTCTTGAAAAAGAAACGAACTGTTCCAAAAGCTTGACTTGACTTTAATAAAATAGTCCACACAATCTTCGCATAGTTTGATTACTGGCCCCTGACTACATCCCCATTATTCAGGATAGTTTTTTATCACTAATCAAATTTGTATTTGATTACACTTTTTTCAGTTTCAACAGCGAATTTTATCGCCAAATTTTTGGCACACCTATGGGATCCCCCATCAGTCCAATTCTAGCCACCATTGTCCTTGACGAGTTACTTGACAATGTAATCCCTAAATTGCCTTTCAAATTACCTTTTCTATATAAATATGTTGATGATATAATTTGTTCTGTTCCTTTTGATAAGACCGATTTGACAATTAATCTTTTCAATTCGTTTAATAAGCATTTACAATTCACTATGGAACTAGAGATTGGGGCCAGCTTACCATTCTTGGACACCAGAGTGATAAGATCAGATAATAACATTATCTTGTTGGAATGGTATCAAAAGCCAACATCATTTGGTAGGTTTTTGAATTTCTACTCTGATCGTCCTAAGAGTCAGAAGTACAACTTGGTTCTAACAATGAAAAATAGAATCCTACACGTTAGTGATGAAAAATTTGTTAATAACTTAAGATCGTTATTTGATATTTTTGTCAACGACGGTTACCCCAAGCACATTTTAAAAAAGTCAATCTACAACACAGACTTTTACGATGGTCATGTTGAGAAAAGTAATCAACAGGTCATTCAATTTAGAAGACTTCCGTATATTAATGGTTTAACTCAATTGATTTTACCACTGTTCAAACAGTTCACCAATTTCAGAGTTGCCAGATACAGTTTAACTACTAATTTTCTCCTCTTTTCTAAAGTCACAGATAAAACGCCTTTAATGTACCAAACCAACGTTATTTACAAAATAAATTGCTCGCAGTGTTCAGGATGCTATGTTGGTCAAACGTCTCAGTGATTAAAAAACTGTATTACCCAACACAGAAGTGATTGCCGAGTAGGTAAGAAGAACTGTGCAATAGTTGATCATTTTATAAAAACAGGACATACATTCCATTATGACGAGACAGAAATTCTGCAGAAAGTTGACCATTACCAGAATCGTTTATTTTTTGAAATGTATCACATCAACAAGCAAATAGATTCTATTAATCTCAAATCTGACTCAGTGATATTTATTGTCACCTGTTAAATTCATTTTAAGACTGTTTTGTCAACCCAGATACTTATATGTTCAGATTACTCGTTTTTTATTCTTCCCCCTATTCAATTTAAATTGTATCTTGTTTTTACCTATTCACACTAGAACCGTTTTTGTAAATTAGTAATTAGTCTAGTTGTTAGCTTGACATGGTGTACATCAAATTTTATTGACTCTCAAAATATGTGTTTATGTTCGTTTCATTGTTATTTTATATCTATTTTAATTATTGTAGTGTCTCCTGATGAAGCTATTAAACAATGGCGAAACATTGAGAATGGGAATATAGAGTTTTAATTCTTATACGGACCGGATACCTGATAATCATCACCTTTTGCTTAGATTAATAGTACGGTCGATAATTACCACAGAAACATCTGTTTTGATTTTCTGATTTAAATATATATATATATATATATATATATATATATATATATATATATATATATATATATTTTGACGAAGATTTCAGGTTTGCGGTCATAAGAAATAAAAACTGTTTTTCTTATCTGCTCAATATTTCGCCATTATTTAATGGCTTCATCAGGAGCGGAAGAAAACTGGTGTCAGTTAATTAAAATATAAAACAGCACAACACGTTTAACACATTTTTAGACAGTCTAAAAATGTGTTGAACGTGTTGTGCTGTTTTATATTTTAATTCGGCGCCAAGTTCAAGTTACATCGGTTCAGAAATCGAATCTGAATCTGAAAGTGTGAAAAGTGATACTAGCGGCACTAGCGCTACTGCCTCTACTTCCAGAAATGTCTCTAAAATTAAAAGCTCATTCCAACCAACATTGACATCAACTTTTAGAAACATTCACGAGTATACTGGAACAGGTGCCAAAGGTGTTCGATTATCTGCTGCAATTCTCTATATGATTTGTAAAGACTCGCAACCTTTTCAAATTGTAGAAAATGAAGGCTTTCTTGAATTAATGAAAGTTACTGCGCCTTTATACAAAGTGCCTTCAAGGTTCACATTTAAGAAGATGCTAGAAAATACATTTGAGGTAACTCAAAACTATTTTAAAAATAAATTGAAGACAGTGAATAGTTGTACCCTTACTACAGACGTATGGACTGAGACTATGCAAACTCGAAGTTTTCTTGGTGTCACTGTACATTTTTTTGATAACGATAAGCTGGAATCTGCTACTCTTGGAGTGTACGAGTTATCAGAACATCATACTGGTGAGTACATTTCTCAGATGTTACTAAAAACTACTGAAGAATGGGGAATTAACAATAGTAAAGTCTTGGCGGTAGTAACAGATGCAGGAGCTAATATGATAAAAGCCGTTGATCTAGCATTTGGTAAAAGAAGTCACATACCCTGTTTTGCTCACATGTTAAAATTAGTTGCCCAAAAATCGCTTGAGAAGACACAAAACCTACCTCAATTAATTTCAGCAATTAAAAAAATTGTTACTTGGTTTAAGCATAGCGTGATCGCAAGTGACGAATTGCGAAAAGAAGCATCACAAACTAATTCAAGAAGTTTCCACTCGTTGGAATTCAACTTTCTACATGATAGAAAGATTTTTGGAGCTACGAGCCGCAATTAATAAAATTTTAATTTGTCATGCTACGGCTTCTGCAATGATAACGGCCAAAGACATAGAAGACTTGAAAGAAATTACGGAAATATTGCCTCCAATTGAATTGGCAACTCGCGAAATTTGTGGACAAAAATATGTAACAAGCAGTAAAGTAATTCCGTTAACCAGGATGTTATCATTAAAAATATCTGGTTTAAAACCGAAAACAGCGGTTGGAATAAACCTCCAAGAAAACATAATGAATGAAATATAAAAAAGATTACTTCCAGCAGAATCCATTAACATTCTGGCTGTATCAACCTTATTGGACCCCAGGTTCAAAAACATCCACTTTCAAGACGCTGTGGCATGTTCTAGAGCTATTAGAATTATAAAAGATTTAATGTTAATCCAAGAGACCGATAAATCTGAGCAAATAGACTTAACTAAAGAAACTTATTCGAAAGCTGACAAAGATGAATTTAATTTATGGAATGAACATTATAAATTGTTGAAGGAAAACAAACGTTACCTCATCAAAGTGAAGTAGGTGATATGCCTTCAGAATTTAGCTTTTATTTAAAAAGCCCCCTAAGTGATTTGAAGCCGGAACCTTTAGAAATTTGGAGCCATGGAATTGGTTCCTCGTTTCCCAAAATGAAACCGGTTGCGATAAAATATTTATCTTGTATTGCAGCTTCCACGCCATCGGAAAGACTGTTTTCCAAAGCAGGAATTACATTATCCCAGCAAAGAAACAGGCTGAAAGGACAATTACTTTCAAAATTATTATTTATGCAGTCTGTTGATAAGAAATTGTATTATTTTTATTAAGTTTAGGCACAAACTTTTTTATTTTACTTTATAGTTTATAGTAGTTTTCCAGAAATGGTTTTTTTTATTTTTATTTGTTATTTTCATTTTTTATTTCTTTATTTCCTAGTCTATGCATATTTAAATAAACATTTTATAGTATTGTTATTTCAATTTCTTTTTACTTTTATCCATTCTTACAAAAACATCGATGTTGCTTAACATCGATAAATAAAGTTCGATGATAATCGGTTATCGATTTTTGCCTATCGATGTCAATATCGATATTAACATCGAATACCAAAAATAAGTTGGGGACTCATCTTGGGAAGACTCGGGACGTATAGCTCGCAGCAGTAGTGAAGGTTTCTTGAGCCGTCGTTGCCTGGACTTTGGAACGATATGGTCCGGTAAGTGGATCTTGTAGGGTCCGTCAGGTCCGTAAGGGTCCGTAAAAGGTACATAGAGGTGAAGTTCGTAAACGGTGCGTAGAGGTAGAGTTCGTAAACGGTCCGTAGAGGTCCTTACAGGCTGCAGAGCTGTAGAGAAATGAATAAAAAAACACCAGAAACAGTAGAAAATTGGAAATTGGAAAGGAGGAATAAAATGAACAGGTAGGAGCTTATACTCCAATACGTATAAAATTTGAATATATTTTACAAAATAAAACCACAGAAATCTGTTCATTCTTATCCGTCCTGTTCACAAAATAACCAGAAAAAGCAAATTTAAATAGGTGGAATATAACCATATAGAGAATCTGTTTAAAATTCGCTTCATGAAATAACTTTGGACGCCACCACATTTTTTAAAGGAAGATAATAACGGCGAAAAAAAACTGGAAACGACATGACATTGTTTTTTTAAAAACGAAATATTTTAACTTAATAGAAAAATCGAAATAGAATGACTTGTAAGCACACAGATACAATTTGAAAATATATAGATAACTTGCTAGCCAGAAGAATTAATATCACACGCAAGTAATATTTAAAATGAATGCAAAATTGCTTCTTAACGAAAAATGAACAAGCGACGATTCCCTGAATCGTAGTTTTAAATAGCAACTTAACGATGGTAAAAACTATTACCGATACGTTCCTAGTATTCGAAATAAAAGGATTTGGGATTAGAGGTGGAAGTAGCCGACGAATAAGTAACACTCCAAAATAATTGATGAAAATAGTAACATGTCTCAGCGACATGTTACAAACTATTTAGTAGCCTTTGATAGTTAATGGTGGAAAACAATATTATTTACACATTAGTGTCATTATCATTCAAATATACGACAAAACTATCCCATTTTTTCGGACACGGAAAAGTCACTGTCACACTAGGCAACTACAACTGTCCCATTTTTTTTGGCCGCAGCTATACACTCAAGTGACTCTAGAAAGAATAAAGTTTCTATTTAATAAACAATTAAAGTATATAAATGACAAAAATTATTGAAATCGCGTAAAATAGCATGTCGTTCATTAAATGTATAGAACTGTTTCTATTTTCAATTAATACTTACAAAGAAACATTCATCCAAATAATTCTCAATTTATTGACTGACATTTGTTCAGATAATACTTTTATATATACATAGTTATTTTCCAACTAATTTTAAGCTGATCTAAAAAACCATTTGGCAAGAAAAAAAATGTATAAGTCATGGCCCAATTTTTGGTGTAAGGGTGCCAAAATTTTGGACAATACTTATAAAAAAATTTTCTTGCCAAATGATTTTTAGATTTATCTGTTTAATTATATTTTCAAAGGTTCCAATAACATAAATGTTATTTTTCGATATAGTATACATATACCTTAAGCTCCTTCTACTAATTTAATGTCACGTACAACACTTTTTTTATCTGTAATCTTCTGCTCGAATATCTTTTGATATGGAATTTACGGTTTCCTTACTTATCCCTGCAAAGAATATCATCAAGATCCTCATAGTTGTGTATCCACCTAAAACATAAAAGAATAATTAAAGTTAATAGAGTTGTTTATTAGAATAGAGGTACTCATAAAGAATTCTACTTGTAACATATTTTTAATGAATATTTGTAGTTATTCAATATGACTTTTCACGATAAAAGTTAATATTTTTAGAGATATGAATTTTTAAAGGTTCGAAAAATCTCAAATTTGAGTACTTTTGACCCATGAAAAATATATTAAAAAAATGAAATAAAATATAAATAATAATTTTTTTAAATTCTCTATACAATAGTTAATAATATTCTCAATAGAGATTTAAGAAAATTTCATTGTTTATACCTGTTTTTTAATTGTTAATTGCGCGCGCTCACAAGTATGCGTCGCTAACTTTAAGTATCGCCGTCTCTCTCTCACTCATGCGCTGCATCGACCTCTCTGTGTCCTGAATCATTATTTATTATTTATCTAAAAAACCATTAACTTCATCAAGATTGGTAAAGAGAGCAATGTTATTAATAATTAAATTGTCTACAATATGTTTTTAACAAAAGTAATTTAAGTATGAATCGGAACATATAATTAAAATTACTTTTTTGTTATTATCATAGTAATTTATGCATTTTTATCAACAGTAATAATATATAATGGTATTTGAAAAATTTTTGGAATCACTATTATATATAAATAATAAGCTTTTGCTCAGATAAATGCAGTGAATCCGGAATATAAAACATTAGATTTTACGAATTTCGCATACAAACTAGAGAATCATAATAATAATATCTTCATTTATAAACAAAACCCCATTTCCAACTGATCAAAATCTTATGTTTTATATTCCGGATTCAATGCATTTTTCCAAATATATGTTTAAGCAAAAGCTTATTATTTATATATAATTGTGATTCCAAACATTTTTCAAATACTATTATATCTTATTATTGTTGATAAAAATGCATAAAGCACTATGATAATGACAAAAAAGTAACTCTAATTACATGTTCCGATTCATACTTAAATTGATTTTGTTATAAACAAATTGTAGACAATTTAATTATTAATAACATTGCTCTCTCTACCAATCTTGATAAAGTTAATGGTTTTTTAGATAAATGATTAATAATGATTCAGGACACAGAGAGACCGTATGCAGCGCATGAGTCCGAGAGAGACGGCGATACTTAAAGGTAGCGACGCATACTTGTGAGCGCGCGAAATTAACAATTGAAAAACAGGTATAAACAATGAAATTTTTTTGAATCTCTATTAAGAATATCATTACCTATTGTATAAAGAATTTAAAAAAATTATCATTTATATTTTATTATATTTTTTTAATATATTTTTCATGGGTCAAAAGTACCCAAATTTGAGATTTTTCGAACCTTTAAAAATTCACATCTCTAAAAATATTAACTTTATCGTGAAAAGTCATAGGACCTTTTTTATTTGTATTTCAATAAAGAATGTAAAAAAAATTGTCCGGTTGAAAAATAACAATTTCTTCCAATTGTTTGAACAATTTCGGTTTAAACAATATGGCACTAGGTTGCCCCATGGCAACATGCATTTATATCATCAGTAGGGCAATTCAAAGAGAATCGCATAAAAAAATTGAGGTGGAATAGTTTTCGGTACTCATGCGCAGATTCCTCCTGGACTATATTCTTCTTACCACTCCATTACTGAACTATTTTCATGTAAATAAAACGAAAGCGCGCGGAAAACAATATACCTTCCAATTTGAGCAACGTACCTACAAAGCGGAGCGTTGAAAAACCGACAGGAGATGTATCGAAGCGCGCCGTTTGTGAGCGGAGCGCGTGCAACTTGAAAACACGTACCAACTTAGATGAATAGGTGCGCGCCTGCCGCGTTTTCGCGGCACAGAGTGCTATTGTATACGCACTTTAAGAAGTATTCGCAAATAAAGCATTCATAGGCTTACGTATCGTGACATTGCCAATCGTCGTCAAGAATAGCGCCTCGATTGGAGATTCATGGCGGACGAAGCAGAATTACCTATCACCACATTCGCAAGAAATGAATCACCGGTGAGACAGTGGTTCTGTTTATCTGCATATAGAAACAACACAAGCCAAACCTTCAACTTTAGAAATATTTTTACAAAAGTTTCAACTTTTATTTTTTAGAACAGAATATCTTTTTAATAAATGTATGAAAAATTATTATTGATTATGCATATCGAAGATCATATATAAATTATATGGCAAATGTATGCATAATTTGCTCGTAAATGATATACTTTTTAAGTAAATCAAAAAATAGAATTTCGGGGTGAGGAAAAGGACGAAATTTTGGGTATAAGTGTGTCTGCCGTGCAGCGTATAATTACAAAAATAGGAAGGGCAAAGTCGAGATGTGACATGGTACGAGTGACGATCAGTCAATCTTGATACAATATGAAACATTGATATTAGCGCGATACTAGACACTCTCAATCTCAACAGCAGCTTACAGCTTATTATAAGCTCCATTTATCAGTTTGATTCGTAGTTTCGTGTTTTCTCTGTGCTATTCTCGAAAATGAACGTTTCGAAAAAGTTAAAATTTGTTTTGTAGAGGGTTGTCTAAGTAACTCTGAAGGATTTGCAGATAAAGTTTTTGTTACTGTGCTTCAAAGCGAAAATAGTAGAAAAGTTTGGTTTGAGGCTGTCAAACAGTCATATGTAAGTGCTAAAACTACAAGATTTTGCTGCGAAGATCATTTTAACGTAATTATCCTTTTACATAATACATCGAGATATAATTACTATCATTCCAATGTTATTTATTTTTCTTCTTTGCTTATAATATATTATTATATTCTTCTAGCTGCTATATCATGTTATTTAAAAAATAATTTTCTATATTCGTGGAATTAACTCACAAAATATAATTCTACGGCGGCGCACTCTGTTTAAGATTCCCTTAAATAGCCTTAAGTGACGTCAGAAACTTGTAGGCGCCTATTTAAATTAGTGGATAGTGATATCCAATTTGATTTGTTATTTATTCCTTGATGGTTTCTTCTATATGCTAATTTTTTTGTTGAAAGGGTTACATTTGATTGCATAAATTGACCGGCATAATGAAAATCACTATTCACAGTATTACTATTGAGATTTCGCATTAACCAAAAAAACATCGGAAAGTGTGTGCCAAAAAATCAAAAAAAGAATAACAATGTTTTTTCTATTAGGTTAGGCTAGGTTAAGTTGGGTTAGGTTTATAATGAGTGGGTCAATGAGGCCCTTCACTGCGACTCGTGAGAGTCTATTGTGGCTCATACCTATCCAAATTTCACCAAACAAATTCAGCTTCTTAACGAAGCCGATTAATTTGTTCAGTGAATGATATTTCAGGTCCGAGGGCAAGAGAGTGTACCCTGCCAAACACCAGATACCTGACTCGAGCCGCGGCGGGGCAGGCACAAATTATATGCTTTGCTGTTTTATCATCTTCCAAACAAAGACGGTGAATCGGATCGTCCGACAGTCCAAGTTTCAGCATATGATGATTCAAACGATAGTGGCCTGTTAGAAGGACTGTTAGGCACCGTAGATAGTGTCTATTATAGCCTAACATTTGTGTGGATACATTATTCGAAGGATGTATGAAGGTCTTTGAATGAAGCAATCCTGGTATATTATGCCAGAAGTCTAAAACTCTTCTTGCAGTCCAGGTATTTAGTGTTTGTTTGGCAACACTTGTTGCGATGCCAATTGTACGTTCTGGTCCGATAAAGTCATGAGCAGCACCCTCTCTTGCAAGAGAGTCAGACTTCTCATTTCCATCCATACCAGAGTGGCCAGGGATCCAAACCAGCGATACCCTGCTGCGTTCTCCTATTGGGGCGAGTCTTTTTTGGCAGTCTAGAACCAATTTCGACGTTACAACGGTACGAGCTAAGTGCTTTCAAGGCCGCTTGGCTGTCCGTGAAAATTTTTATTGATCTATGTGTGTGGTTGGATTGCCCCAAACTCTCCACACATGAAGCAATGGCATACATTTCCGCCTGAAATACGGTTGCATAGGATCCCAGAGAGTTTGAGAATTCTGTCCTAGGTCTACGCCCGTATACACCCGCACCAGAGACTGAGGGTGTATTTGATCCATCAGTGTACCAACTGATGTCTGCTCTTGAGAGTTCATCCTTAAGGAGGACCCATTCATCTCTATTTGGAAATAGGACGGTATAAGGCAGATTATAGTTTACTGTTGGGGGTATTATATCAGAGGTCATTCCCAGAACACTATGACTTTCGGTGGCCGCTAGAATTCTACTTTGCTCTGTATAAGCCTGTTTTGTGCATTTAAAAATATGAACTATTCTATACGTTGTCCACCTGGCCTCATTTTCCAAAAGTATATGGAGAGGAGGAAGGTCCAGGAGGATTTCCATGGCTGCTGACGGTGTGGAGCTGATAGCACCAGTTATAGCCAAACTAGCCTGTCTCTGTATGCCAGAGAGCTTTGCTTGGGCCGTTTTCTGTAAAGCTTTTGACCACCAAGCAATCGCTCCATATGTGATAATTAGTCTTATAATCATCACATATATCCAATGGATTTGCGACATGTCCACAAGGAAAGTCTGGCCTTATCGATGACTTTTTCCAAGTGAGCGTTCCAAGTAAGTTTTTTATCTAGGATGATCCCCAAATATTATACTTCTGCTGCAAATTGAATAACCTCACCATTATAGGAAAGTGGCGGAAGGTCCGCCAAATTCCTTCCCCTAGTGAAGGGAACTATTACAGTTTCACTAGTGTTAACAGACATCTGTTCCCTCTGGTACCAACTGTAGACATCGTCCAAAGTCCTTTGGAGGGTATTATGTGCAACCCATCTGACTTGGTTCTTGCCAGAATGACAAGGTCGTCTGCATACGCTTGCAGTTCTACCCCTCTTCCCACGAGAGTACCAAGCAGGTCATCCATCAGGAGTGACCACAAAAAGGGAGATAACACTCCACCCTGCGGGCAGCCTCTGGAAACCATAATGCTAATGGCCTTGTCTTGAATAGATATAGTGGCTGTTATATTAGTGAGCATGGCATATATCCAGCCGGTAATCGTTGGTTTAATGCCCTTTTTAGTCAAAGCTGAACCAATCGAGGCCGGTAGTGCATTGTCGAATGCTCCTTCGATGTCGAGAAAAATGGCCACCGCAATCTCCTTATTGTTAAATGCTTGTATGATTTTCTCAACAAGGTTATGTAATGCTAAATCTGTTGATTTGCCTGTTTGATAAGCCTACTGGTGGATGCTCAGGGGAGGAGCTGTATAAAGCTACCTACCTGATATGGCAGTACAGTACTCTTTCAAGTCCTGTAAGCAGGAAATATGTTAAGCTAATTGGTCTGACCGATTAAGGGTGTAGGTCTGTGCGCCTCACTTTCGATATATATACTACCCTAGCCGCCAACCAACTGGGTGGTATATAATTCCACGCCAGACTAGCTCCATACAATTTAATGAGGATGGGTATGAGTAATTTCAGTCCGTTTTGTAGCAGAGCTGGAAAGATACCATCCTGACCGGGAGATTTGAAGGGCTCGAATGATTTTATTGCCCATTCAATTGCCGGTGCTGTGATAACGTTCTTGGCGATCTCCAAATCATTCTTTTTGGGCCGCCTTGCGCCCTCAAAGTGGGGAGGTCGGTTGTTATCCAGAGTAAAACTTCCATGAAAGTGGTTTTTAATCAAAAGCTCTAACGTTTCTTTTCTAGAGGTCGTAAGAGTGCCATCTGGTCGTTTCATTAACCCTATCTCGGCAATCGGCTCTTTAGAGAGAATCTTGTGTATTCTGGTACTGCGAGGTATGTCAGATATACTCTCACAGAACTTCTTCCAAGACTCCCGTTCCGCCTTTCTGATTTCTTTGTTATAAGTTGTTAGAGCACTTCTATAACGTTCCCAGTTGCCTGATTCTTTAGATCTATTAAACAGTCGTCGAATTTCTTTTTTGTCTATTAACTAATGTAACAAATAAATGAATTATTTTTTGTTTATGACTTGTAACTATACTTCCTTAGACCAAATCAAAGGACGCCAAGCAGTTATATAATAGTATTATAATAATAATTTGGATAAAAGATTTAAGCATATAGAAACCAAAAGTATTTCAACTGATATCATTACTACCATAGTGTTTTCTGTGTTTGTTTAAAAATAATATTCAATAAATATAGACTATTCACTTTATACATTATAGTACAAAATTAAATGAACATTACACTTTTTAATTCAACAAAACATATGAATACTGCATGCCTTCCCTGTACGTTGTCCGTGAAACACTTATTTAATAATAAAGACCTTGTAAGGAAAGTTAATGAACGTCCTTGCAAAGAAAGTTATATAAACGCGGATGCAAGTTAATACGATGTGAACTTGTACTCTAGACTTGTATCATGGTTGGTTATATAAAACGATACCTGCTATTAAGTTGACCTTAGGTTGTTATGTAAACTTCGCAAAGAGTTATCGTTATAGACTAGTAAACGCAAATATATCAATTGGTAAGTAATTAACAGTTTGATACAAAAATAGATTTGATAATACCGGAAGTTGAGGAACAAGCTAAGGGACATGAGAATAATGAGTAAGTTAAATGAATTGAATTGAAGAAAAACAGATTCTTTTGTTGTTTAACACTACGAATCAAACTGCACAATCACATAATATAGTAATTAATGGGTCATTAACAATGACGTAGGAATAGATAGACCATTTTATTTATATTAAACATGAAGCCAACCATCATCGTGCGCTGTTGTCAAAATGTGCTTCATTTCTTACTACTGTTCAAAAAATATATAACAAATTGAAATAAAAATAAGTAGTAGTAAAATAACATTGATATGAAAAAAAGATATTAGTAATGAGGCATTCAGATACAGTGAAGGACATACAGTAAACAAATTTCCTTGCGATTTGAATGTATAGTTGTCTTTTTCTTGCACATTCTTAGAGAATTCAATGAAGGTTTCATAACAATTCCGATATTATGGATGAAATGCTAGGTCTAGTATTTTTTACGTAATTGGTCAATAATATTAGCAAATGTGAATTTTTTTATAAAATTATAACAAGGACTGCTTCTGCTTCTCATTCAAAAGCCTTACCTACCGGATCACATCACATGTACAGTCTGTTTATTGATGACATTACGATTTTTTATTTTTCCTACCAGCTTGGAAATCTCCTAGCCAAAATCGAACGAACTGGCAATTGAATGCTACAAGTAGATGCTAATAAGTACATCGTTCTGATTCCTGGACTAATATACAATTTCAACAACCTGCCTTCTTGCAATTTTACTAACGTTGATGCTAAGTAATGATAAAATGGTGATAAATTTCTGATGAAATTCCTTTGTTCGAACGTAAACTTGCGATAAGTATTTATCACGTGAGATAAATGAAGGAAGCTCATCGCTAGTGTTTATTTCACTAACAAGCTATTTAGGCTGACCACTTCAACGTTCATTTTTCATTGAAGTTTTGATGTCAAAAAGCTCAAGAACATATGATTCATACATAATTAAAGACTTTTTTCTATAACTGCTATTAAAAGTAGCTTATTTCTCATAGCTTACTTAGTTTCAAAACCATATGTTGCTAATACTGTGAGAAATATTATTTGTCACGGCAGTTTGCCCACACTACATACATATATATGGAGAATCCAATAGGGGATACTCGATGTCTAGCCGCTTTCAGTAGGGTATCCTCGATACCTAGTTACTTTCAGCAGGGATCCTCGAGGCCTAGACTTTTTCTACAAATTTATTTACTTGTATTCTTTAAATTGGTACAGTTGTAGAAAAAGTATAGTGCGCAACATGTGGGATAAGTACCTTTGTCACTCGTGTGCTTTGCTTTCCCCACTCGTGAGAAAAGGTGAACTTTTCCCACTTATTGCACAATATACTATTTCGTATCTACTAATATTGTGAATCAACCGAATTCTTCTCCAAGATAGTACGGGCAGCTTATTGAAGGTTGAATATGGTGTAACTTTGTAAGAATGGAGTTCCAATGTTGCTGCCATAAAGCTTGAAACTCATGCTTGATGTATTGCTTGAGATCGGAGGCAATTTGGATATTATCACCATAATTGTTAAATGTCTTCGCACTCTTAGCGAGTTGATCTGCAAGGTAATTTCCCATTATACCAAAATGAGATCGTGGAATGTTGATAGGTATCTTGTATATTCTGTAGAAGAGGATGGTCACTGAAGATATCTTTAATAGGGCTTATAAAGGCAAGTGAGTCTGTACATATGCAAACATCAATATTAGGGGCGCAAATGTGTTTGAAAGTCTGAATTACACGATAGAGTTCGCCGGTTTGTACAATGCAGATTGATAAGATTAGGAAAGAGAAAATTGGAGAGATTTTAATCTCGATTTCCGGCAAAACTACAAGTCCTATGGAAAAAAGTCCCAGTCATTTATTTGATTTGAAATATTGAATTTTTCACCTTATTTTGACTTAATATTGAGAAAGCACCGTAATTTTGAAATCGAAAATTCACCCGTCTAAATATCAGCTTTTTTCAAAAAGTTGGTGTGCTTTCTGTTAGTTGAAATTTCTACTTTACGATAGTGTGAAAAAATATATTACCATAGTAAATCTTCTCATTTTTCAAGGACTCAGTATACAGAGTACCAAAGAGTATTCATTTCTATATAGTATATCCAGGAAAGTTTTTCTAATTAGATCGTTTGTTGTTCAACTTTTATTCAGAATTGTGAGAGATGTGTTGAGAAATGTTATTCGTCTATGGGGTCATTATGACAAGAGGCAGTGGAATTGTTGGAGAAATATAAATTTTAATTGGCACCTCTAAACATTGTTAATGAATAATTACTTTAATCAAACACAGTACCATAACTTTTCATTATAAATTACACCGTGCTAGTCTTTTATATTTCGGTTTTCTGGACATTCTCCCAATTATTATTATTTCATCCAATTATCCAAAAATTTCACATGGGTTATCAAAAAATTTCTGACCTGCACGTTAAAATGGTGGAACTTTTCAATTAAAGTGCGTTGAAAGATACTCGCGCACAGAAGTTACAAAGCAACGACCGCATTTGAATAATAAGAAAGTGCTTTTTCATTAGGACAACGCGCCTTCTAGCTATCGACGGCTAAAATTAACGAACTGCACATTGTATAGACCAGTGGTCGCCAATCTGTCGATCGCGAGCTACCGGTAGCTCGCGGAGGCAATTCTGGTAGCTCTCACAACGATTTTAATTTAAAAAGTGCAAACTGCAAAAATCAAAGAAGCTTCCGAAAATTCCACAAAAAAATCTAATTGTCATAATATTAAACATAAACAGTGGCAACGTTGCGGTGAGCGATCTACCGCTGACGCAATCAAGCTAGAATCGGTTAGAACCGTCCAGCCAGACCAGCGCGTTAGTGTTCGAGAACGATCACGATTGTTTCGAATGGGATAAATACGCACGACGCGGTGACATTGCGCTTAGTTAGTAGAGAACAACAAAAAAATAATGTGGCAAGCAGTTGTAAGAAGGTAAAGACATACCCCCTTCATTCGGAGTGGGAAGAACAATACTTTTTTACAGAAGTTAAAGATAAAAATGTGTGTTTGTTATGCCATACTTCGGTCTCCGTTGCTAAAAAAGGAAAAATTGAGAGACATCATTAAGTTCTATGCCGTGTTGCCTTGAAAGTGAAAGCATTATTCAGTTCAACCTATTTGTGTGAATCTTCTTTTTCCAATATGGAGTTTATTAAGAACAAATATCGCAATCGACTTACAGATGAACATTTGGATAATTGTATTCGAATGACTGTATCAAATTATACTGCAAACATTAAAAAAATTATCCATGAGTCTGAGTGTCAGCCTTCTCATTGAACGTGCTTTTTTATTTTTCAATGTTTATGTTCATGATAGTGCGTTACTTTTTTGTTGGTATTATTAACTATTTTTAAATCTTACGTGACATGCCGTTGTGGCTGGATAAAAGTTTGTGTTTATTATTCAAACACCTTCGTTTGGTAGGTAGGAATGTACTATGAACAAGTACGTACTAGTAATATTAGTTATTTTGTTATTAGTTTATTATAAGTACCTATGTATTATGTATTACCAGTTAAATAGTAAAATAAATACATATAATGATAAATTAACTGTGTATTATTTCATTTACGTTGCGTTACGTGGCTTCCGTGTGGGTAGCTCGCTGTTTATTCCAAAATTGACAAAGTAGCTCAACACATTGAGAGGTTGGCGACCACTGATATAGACGATCTAAAAGTCGGGAGCCGGCAACCCGTCGTCGCGGATGGGGAATTTTTTTAATACATGTTTTAGAAGCATACCAATAGACTTGGAATGCGTAGTTTCATTTTGCCGAAAAAATGTTTAAAACATTTAAATAATCATGAACTTGGAATATATTTTTCCAATCACCGCAGATTTTAATTTCTTCACGTAATTTCTTCATCATCTTTGGAAATCCATTCTCGCTAACCACTTCTTCTTGCCGGAATAGCGTGGCATATCTATTAAACGTTTTTGATGACGGGTAAATTTCTTGCATCACATTGAGAGCCTTTTTATTTTTAGTTGTTATTTAAATTTTGAGAATATTTTAGTTTACGGACCCAAAAACTGCCGAGAGTACTCCGCATACCAGTTTTCATCTATTGAATGGAATTAGAGTCTGTTTCACGAAAGTGGAAGCCACCTGAAGTTGCAGTCGTATGTGTCAACTTGTTGTCAACACCACCGTCTTATTGTAAAATTCAAAATCAGTAGCGTAACGATATCATATTTTGTAGGTTAACACAAAATTAGAATATTAATAATTCATTTATCCCAAACCGGTTTCATAACCTAATTACATGGACTAAGAATTATTAATACCTAAATTTTATTCTAATGTTATGTAGTATGACCATTGATAAATATAACAGTAATATTATAGAGAATTAAAAAAAGGCAAAGACGACTAATTTCCAAAAATATTCCTTCATGCCCCGAATTTCTTAATATATTCATAAATACTGTTCTTACATTGTCTAATTGACATTGTCCAATCTACTTCGGTAACATTTCTACATTATTGGCAAGTTTGAACATGGTCTCAAGAAGATAACAAACTAATGTTCTTAGTCTCCCAAACAATAAAGAGGATCGGGTTAACCTTTAGGGAACTTTGAAAGGAATTAAGTACAATAAATTCGATATACATTTAGTTATTTTATACATGAAATTCATCATATTCATTTTACGTCGACTAGTGAAAGATAACCTCAAGTTCTTCCCGTAATCTAGCTGTCCTAATTGTTCTATAATCCGTCCAACGATTATATTTTTCATAATACAAGAAACGTAAGTATTTATTCTGCACTATATCGATATTATCTGAGTTCATTTGAGGTTGATCTCGTCAGATAATAGATCTAAACTAAAGTTTAGGTCTTACTGAAGTATTAAGATACATTTTCAGTCTCAATATCTGAAAAAACAGTGGTTTGTCTGAAAACTAAACCAATTTTACGATTGGCATTATTAACTGATTTACTATTACTATTATATGTAACTCCAAAATCCTTGACTTCTGGAACAGGAAGGATGAATTATATTAATAATAATAATAATTTATGTATCATGATATGACAGTTCCTTTGAAGATTACTGGTGTGTTTGAATTTGTATCCCTATGCTGCTTATAGGTTATGGTTGGGACAAAGAAACATTACTAAAAGTTTAATGAAGTGTGGTATTTAAATTAAAAACAAAGTAATTTTCAAAGTCGTAAGTAGGTACATCATTTGGGTATCAAAAAAGCTGAAAAAACACAAAATAGGAAATAATAAAATTGTTTTTCCTAATTTATGAAAAATAGACATAGAAAAATTCCAATTTAACACAAATTTTAATTATAAACAAACTACCTTTACACAAAGATTCAAATACACATTCTATTTTTCATTAGGATGGTATGCCTGTTTCTCTGTTTCTTTTATTTTAGAAACTTCCTCGTCTTCTGGAATTGGCATGACATATATTTTTGTGTTTTCAAATACCTTACTGAATTCAGCCATTGGTTCGTTTTTGTTGAAATAATCAATTTTTGAAATGGAATCTGAAGTATTTCTAAAAAAATATTGATGAAATTTCAATTACAATTAACTTTCTTATTTCTTCTAAGCTAAGCGAAGCTTATACGCTGAACCTTTCTACAAATGGGTTACATATATTTGATAATTCAATTCAGTTACAAATGTCTCATCTATATAAAAACAATTTTCTGATGTAGTGCTGACAGTGCCTGATATAAACTCACTCTCCAGAAATATCCTGTCTATTGTAACACCTATAGTGTTAATTTTCTATACTATTTTAACTTCTTCCTTCAATCTTTTGGCACGTATTTCATCTTTGAGTACTACATGCATTTCCATTATTTGTAACATTATTTCCTTTAAATTATAATAACAAGTCAGTTAAATCATAATATTCAAATGATAGTTATCTTAAAAGTAAATACCATCACTTTCAATGTAAGTTTAATTTTTGATGGGCACAGTTTACGAATATGTATGCTTCCTCTGATCTTTACATTGCGTTACTTATAAGAAGAAGGAAAATCCTAAAATTATACTTTAATTAAAACTAAACAATTATAATAAAAGGGTTGTACCATTAGAAAGTGTCCTTCACACTCATATACAATGGATCCTCTCCCATTTGCTAGTTTTTTTCTGTCCCTGCAACAATAATCCACTTCTCTGTTCTGTAATCCACTCCAAGATATGAACTCTTCCATATTTCTAGAATATAAAACATATTGATTGATATTAACTTCGTGAGAATTAATGTCTTCTTGTAAACCTGTCTTATTAATCGCTATCAGAGCCACTAAGAAATTCGATAATACTAGTAGGTTTGTCAGACGTTCATGTATTTACATTAAACTTAGAGAATATACAGCATTATCAAAAATGTGTTCCTTTAAATCCATATAGATTCACATTTATTTATATGTTCGCAAATAGAACAACGTTCTTAATCATGTATATCAGAAAATGCCTTCCTGACTAATTTCAAACCTATACCTGATACATTGTATCATACCGTATATGCGAGCTGTGTATGTTTCATCCGTATACACAATAATCCTGCCTTCGGTTCTATATTTAATAATATTTTGTAAGAATTCAATTCTTTTAAGGCGAATATCATGCAATTCCATAATCACCTTTCTGTTTTCATGTGTGCACTGCCATTTACAAAAAATACATTATTTTTAATTAAATACTTATGCATGTTACAAATTAATATTTTTAATTTCTCGTGGTTTATTGTAGTTTTATCTCAATTTTTTTCTGATCATGAATTTGTTCCACTCGTTCAGCATTCTTCCCCATTTGCAAAATAATTTTCACTTTAGCACTTGCATCTTCAATAACTAATAATAACTAACCTACTTACCTAAAACTTATACATTTTAGCAGCCGTCACAAAGAAATTCTACTTATAGTAAACTCAGGTAATAGTTATTTGTATACTAAGGCCGCAAAATGCTTTTTCGCGTTCCGAGAGAGAGATTATCGCCGAGGCCGCTCCGGCCGAGGCAAGATAATCTCGAGGTCGCGAAAACATTTCGCGGCCATAGTATACACAATATTTTTCGTGCAACCGTGAAAATTACATAATTTCAATAAACATTATGTCTCTTTAGAAAAGTCAGCGTTTCAACGCGAATAGAGAAAATTACACGTCAATATCACAATGTTTCTATGGAGATGAAATATTTAGCAATACAAATCAATTTGACATTTCTCGTGAAGTCGTGAAGATGTCCGATAGCGATAGTGATATTTCAGTTACTTGCACTCCTCCTGAGCTGAGAGATCTCATAGACTCAGCACTTTCTGATTTGATACCCGAAAAATCTAAACGGAAATATGAAAAATGTTACAGCAACTTCAAAGATTGGTGTGTCAACCAAAATGTTAAGACGGTGTCAGAAAACATATTATTAGGATATTTGATGCAGCGATCAAAAGTTGTGAAGAGTTCAACTTTATGGAGCATTTATTCTATATTAAAGACTATGCTTAACGTACGAGATGGAATTGACGTAAAGAAGTTTTTAAAATTGGTACCGTTCCTCAAGAAAAATTTCAGTTGGTTATCGAGCAAAGAAATCAAAAGTTTTTACGCACGAGCAAATTGATTCATTCCTCAAACAAGCTAGTGATGCAAATCATCTACTGTGGAAGGTATATAAATATGGAAAAAAAGTGAAGTATGATGTTTTATTCATAATAATTATTATTATAGGTAGTTTTGATAATGGGAATATCAGGAGCATTGCGACGAGATGAATTAGTGAGAATGACCCTCGAAGATATTCAGGAAGACAAAACTGTATTGATAGTAACTGTTCCTGATACTAAAACTTATCAAAAGCGTGTTTTTACCATTACTAATCAAGATTATATAAGAATTTACTATAAATATGTAACTCTTCGACCAAAAAATACTGCTATTCGTCGTCTATTTCTGAGATATGAAAATGGAAAGTGCTCGGCACAGGTTGTTGGAGTGCATACGATATGAAAAATACCTAGTATGATTGCAAAATATCTCACTATGGGAACGGCCGTAAAAATGTTTGTCGGCCGTCACTCTGGGTAACGGCCGCAAAATATCATTTTGCGGCCTCTGTTGCGGCTGCAAAATGCTTGTTTTGCGTCCGGTTGCACGAAAAATAATGTGAAGTGTACTTTGAAACAAATGAGTAGGTATACTTCAATATAAAACTCTTAACACTATTAAAAGTAATTATAGCTTAAAGACTTGTGCTAGAAGTAAACTGGCAGAAATTTGTTGTAATTAAATTTAGTAACTTTATTATTTAATTATATCAAACTTACATTTTAAATTAGGAGCCCTTTTCTCCAGGGTGTAGAAATTGTAAATGATATCCCGAATCCTTTGCAGTTTTTAAAATTTTAGTGCATTGACTGATAATTTTTGCTTTTACACGAACCAGTTTTTTTTTAGGAAATATGGTTTTAGATTAAATTAAACACACAACACTCACTTATAAACTAGCTAAACGTCTTAAAATATTCAACAAATAAACAACCAGAAACATAACCTTCAAATGTCAAATTATAAAGTGGCTATTATCATAAATCATCGTTCTACGCCAGTGGTCGTTACTAAGAGACGTAGATAAACAAGACAGAATTTGGTTTTAGCGATTGTCAATGGTCCAACTTCAGGTGACTTTAGCTTTCGTGAAACGAAGTCTACTGGGTATACTCTATAGTATAAGTTTTTTCTTCATTTATTTTGGAGCAGTATTATATTGTTTTGTATATTAGTATGGTATTTTAAAATTATTATTATTTCTTATTATTAACAAATAATCAAATTATTATTTTCAAATTACTTCTGTTTTATATTTTCTTTCATTTAAAAAAATGTTACCTCACTAAAACATTTTCATAAAATCTATATATCGGTCGTTTTGGTCATTTGCATTGGTAACATCCACAAATTTTAAGATAAAAAAGTATGGATTACAAGTAAAGCCGACAACGAAATAAATTTTATAAATTGTACAAAACTTGCACTTTGTTGAGTTCTGCTAAGCTTTTACATGTTGCTATTATATACAGCTCTCGTCCATGAAGAAAAAATAAATAAAAAGCAGATCTAATACTACGATTTACCAATGAAGTCTTCAACATATATAAAATTTGTGTAAATAAAGCTAGATTCATATTTTAAATAATTCCCAGTACAAGTGACAAAGAAGCCTTTTATAAAGGTCTCAACAATTTTAATTCGAGTGATATTCGTCCGTACTGGAAACCTGCTGATCACAAAAAGTTTTGCGAACCATTTTCATTCACAAAATCTGGCAAAATGCTACGGAACAAGTTTGCATTCCATTTGAATCCATAGAATGTGGATGGCGATTCAAATAATAAATTAGAATCGTTGTGTTATAAAGGTCCAGCAGCATCTTCAAAAATCGAAGAAATTTTCAGCGTCGAATTGAATGAAGATGAATCAGAAAATGTAAGTCGATGTAATATTGATGAAATTGATATCGATGATTGTGAACAGAAAGAAAATGTTTGTTTACTTGCTTAAGTCTCTTTCGTGGAATGTATTATCTTGAAGAATAATACTTCCACCATTCCTCTGACCATAATTGTCCTCCTATAATCTTAAATCCACAACAGATATTCAATAAAATATATGTAATTCCATTCAATAGATTAAAGTTTGTATGCGGGGTTCTTCCGGCATTTTTGGGCCCGCATACCAAAATATTCTTAAAATTTATATCAAAACGAATAAAATTTAATAAAAGGTTTTCAGTATGACGGAAGCAAATTCTCCGTCACCATAAACTTTGAACAGGTATGTCGCACCTTTCCGGCAAGAAAAAGTGGTTTGCGAGATTGAATTTCGAAAGAAAATGACATTATCCATCGAAACCATTTAAAGCAATTTATTAAAAACAGCGATTATGGAATAATATATTCTATATGTGGAATAAGCAAAATTCTACACGAATAGAAATATTGGTTTTCCGAGTTGTAGGTGAGTGTAGAATTTTGAATTCCACCCGAGTTTTAGACTATAATTTTTCCATGACTATCAAATAATAAACAAAACTTCGTTTATTGTATTGCTAACTCATTAAGTTCTGGATGAGTTGTGGTGAAATCATAACTGCTGTCAATATTATAGCTATTATTTAAATAAAATTATACTAATTTACTTACTTTTCATGAAGTTTTAATAAATTTTAATCTTAAATTTAAAAAACAGATAAACAATTTTGACAGCCGACATTTTTGACAGTTGACTATTGTTGCTAGATAGCGTTATCTATTTTCTTGTATTTTTTTCTTATAAAGTACCATAAAGTACACTTATACTGCACTTGTGCCTCCAACAATTAAGTCTCAACGACCATATTAGTCATTTTTAAGCAATTTGGTATTTATGATCTACTTCTACTCTGCGTAGTGCAGCTGATGTAGATAACTGAACACGGAAAATTTTCTCTTTCTGTCAAATGAACTATGACGTTTAGACAAAGAATAGTTGATGTATTCTTTGATTTAGAGGACGCCACTAGTATTCATTCCATACCAACGGCGAGAATTAATATTCTTTCCCTAAGTCTAGAATGAAGCTATTCCATACTCAAAAACTAGGTCTGAATATTAAAATTTTAAAATAGTCGTAGAACAAAAGAGTTCTTAATTTTTTGTTTAAATAAATGCTTAAAAAATTGTTTGGGCAAAAAAACACGCATATCTAGCCTTTTGGGTCCGTATTCTACTAGAATATGTAGGCGGTACATAATCGGTAACTAACGTCTCACTCAAACTCTGATGGCTCTTCGACAAGAGGTAGAGGTGACCTGGGGGATGCCCCAGGATGATATTGATGACTTGATTACGAGTATGCCTAGACGAATTAGGGAATGTGTAAGAAATTGTGAAGCTTCAATCCATTATTAAAGTTGGAAATCAGAAAATTAGATTATCCTCAACTGATTGGAGTGAAATTTTAATCATTCATACGAGTATATTGCAAACTCCCTGACATGTGTGTCAAATATTACCGAAATAAAATAATTTTTACTGGGTGTTTGGGTTTCTATGTCACTGAGTATACATGACCACATAACCTCAATACATTTAAACCTCTTTACAGAAAGCATGTAAAGCCTAAAATTTGCAATTTTTATGAATAAATCCTTCAAACTACACACTAAATCTCTAATTCTAGCAACAATCACCCTTATTTGTAACAAATTGAAAAAAAAAACAGATAATGATAGCAATTTTTACGCGTTATTGATTTGTTTGCAAAAGTACATATAAACCACGCCTACCCCTGTGACGTCACAGATTAGGCAGTCTATTGAGTGACCATGCATCGTATTCTCCAAATCTGACCCACACTGACTTTTCCTGTTTTTTTAATTTAAAAATTTGGCCTAAACGACAAATATTTTCATCGAACGAGAAAGTTATACGATATGTATTTAAAAGGGTTACAAAAGTTAGAGTATCTCTGGAAAAAAATGTATTTAAAGGAGATTAGTTGGAAAATAAAACTAAATTTTCTTAAAAAATGCCTTATTTGCTAGGTGGGAAACTTTTTAGGCAATCCTCGTATTAAACCAATTTATACAAGTTTGTGTACAGATATAAATCTGATTATTATTTATGTCGGTAATGGCGTAGTTCCTAGAAATATACATTTTATTCAAGTTTGTTCGAGAATCTAAATTAGATACTCTTTTCGACGGCGAATATCGACTGGTCTATACTATATACCAATGGGTTAAATACTTTGAACTTGAAATTTTGATGAATGAATGAAAATCGTAATTGGTTCCATTATTCTAATGAGAATTGTTACATAATTACAGAGCTTTAATCCAATGTCGTTAATTACCATTAGAACAATGACCCGAACAACAATAACATTCGAATGCGATAAAATATACATATATAATTTTTGATTGAATGAAAACTACTTTGAAGAATATTCAAACATTTGGGACAAATTTTTACACTTGTCCTCCAAATTTTTCATTCATAAAGTTATTTCCCAATATTATTTTTCCGACAACCCTATCTACGATGTGAGAATAGTATTGGTTTACCCCAAAAAAAAGTGGGAATCTTGTATATTTTTTTTAAATTATTTTTTCGTTTTTCAGCGTGACAACACAAAAAAACGCTTTTTAGGAAAAAAATCCTGTGTGTATGTCGTCGTTGTCGTCGGCCACTTTTCGTAACATGTCTTGATACAGCCTCCGGAGTACAACAAGTTACCAATTTTATGATTGAATATTGTCCAGGACATATCACAGATGAACCCTATTGTTTTCCAGCCCTCCAGATCCAGTACAACGGGTTCTATGGTACTTGAAGTAACGCATTTTTGTCTTTTTTTTGGAGACATTTCGGTTTGTTACAGTCCCGGAGTGGATACATTCTTCTTTCTCTCTTTCTTTTCCTGGCCCCACAACTCTCGGTGAGCCTCGGCCGCATCCACTATCGCCCTCCATCTTCCTTGATCCTGTACTTCCATTTCCCACTGTTGCACACCCATTATAGACACATCTGCTGCGACGGCATCTTTCCATCATTTCCTGGGTCGGACTATTGATCTTCTACCATCTGGTCTCTCAAAGAATACTGTTTTTAACAATCTGTGGTCCTCTGATCTCAATCCATGCCCTGCCCATTTTATTCGATTAGCCTTTATGTGTCTGACTATGTTCTCACTGCCATAAAGAGCTGACAACTCAGCATTGTGGCGTCTTCTCCAGTGTCCTGTTGCCTCATCTTGTTGCGGTCCAAAAATCATTCTAAGAACCTTCCTTTCAAATACAAGAAGCTTATTTATTTATCGTTGAGTAAGGGTCCAGGTTTCCCTGCCATATGTAACCACCGTACGAATAATTGACTTGTATATTGTTAATTTGGATTGTCTTCTTAACAGTTCAGATCTCAAGAGTGTTGTAAGAGAATATAGCATCCTATTTCCCGCCTCCTGCTGAGACATCTCTTTCTACTCGATTATCATCTGTAATTATTGCTCCTAGGTACTTAAACTCCTTAACCACTTCAAAGTTGTACTCATTAATGGAAATATTCTGTCTGATTATGTCTTGAGTTCTTGGTTACTACCATGTATTTCGTTTTTTCTTCATTTAATCGTAGACCCCGGTAACCTGCTTCCTCCTCGAGTTGGGAGAACACTTCTCTTATATCTCCCGTTCAACGAGCCACCGTATCTATATCATCAGCAAAAGCCAACAATAGTTTTGAACCCTGCTTAGCACAACCTTCAGTTAGTTCTGATGTTATTCTACCAACCGCATACTCCAAGGCCAAACTGAATAGCAACGGTGAGAGGGGATCTCCTTGTTTGAGTCCTTATGTTACCCTAAATGGAGTTGATGTTTTTCTTCCTATCCTCACCTGTGCATATGAGTTTACCACACACATTTGTGTTAGCTCCACCAATTTCCTTGGGATGCGCATTTCTAGCATTGACACCCACAGCCTGCTTCTTTTTATAGAGTCGTATGCTTGCTGGAAATCAACAAAGATTTGGTGAACATCCCGGTTGAGTTCCCACTTCTTTTCTAATATTTGTCTGATCGTGAATATTTGATCTATCGTTGACCTTACAGCAAGAAACCCGCATTGATAGTCGCCGATAACGTCTTCCGCATAAGGGGTCACCCTTCTCAGTAGTATGGTTGCCAATACTTTGTATGTTGTGTTGATCAGTGATATTCCTCTATAATTTCTAAATTCTTCTTTGTTTCCTTTCTTATGTATAGGTATCATGATACTTCCGCTCCAATCTTTAGGCATTTTCTGTTGTACCCATATAATAATAATAATGGTGCTTTATGATCTTTGAGATATGCTATCGCATTTTTTACTTGTTGGAGTGTTGGTGGTGTTATTATTATATTCGCTGAGTGGAAGGTAATGTCTTCTTCTTCCTGTGTCTCCCTTTCAATATTTAGTAATTGTTTAAAGTACTCCTTTCATCGTTCAACAATTTCCGTTTCCGTCATTATCAGTTCTCCACTTTCATTCATCATGCTTTCGTTCTTCCTACACTCCCATTCCTCCTCACTCTCTTTACTTCCCCAAATAACTTCCTTGTCTGATTCATGCCTCTATACCTGTCTATTTCCCGTATTTGATGTTCTAGGTAGTTTTTTTTAGTTCTGAGTAATCTCCTTGTCTATGCTCTTGTTCAGTGAAATGCTTCTTTGTTTTCATTCGTAGGGATTATTAGCATTGTCAGTATCTTATTTGTTTTCAATTCTAGCGCTTCTTCACATTCTCTGTCAAACCATCTTCTTTTGGGGCGGTTCTTCTTTTTTCCAATGGTTTCTGTAGCTGCTTCTTCTATGACTGTTGCCACTTGCTGCCATGTTTCCTCCAGTTCTTTATTATCGTCCTCGTGTCTTAGGCATTCGAATTTGTTGCTCAAGGCAATTTGGTACTAATTGTTCCTTTTGGGTTCTTGAAAAGCTTCTACGTCCCATCCTTGTCTCGACTCTTTTTGTTCACGTTTCTATGTTGTCATTTCCGTTCTCAGCCTGGATTTAACTAGGAAGTGATCAGTATCGCTGTCTGCTCCTCTCATACTTCGTGCATTGATGATGCTACTAGAGTGTCTTGCACCTATGAGAATGTCATTCTGTATAGTGCCGAAAATTGGGATGAGCTAAAAAGGAAAATGAGAACTGATTTGAAACGTATCGTAAACTGGCTCAATCACAAATTACTTACAATGAATTTTGAAAAACATTTTACGTACCTTTTTCGAGTTACAATGTAAACCTACCCCCATTTCGAGAGCTAACTTTGGATGATGAAGATTTAAGGAAAACAATAAGACACACTGACAAAATAAGATATTTGGTTGTTATTATTGACTCTCATCTCAGGTGGGACCAACAAATTAATGAAATTACCAAAAGCCTCAGATTATTGACATACAAATTTAAATGCCTGAACAAAATATTAGATACCGCCAGAGTCCAGACTAAGGTACGGTATCCTTAGTTGGGGTGATGCATTCATTATACACCCATCTCAGGAAGTTGGATATTCTCCAGAAAAAAATTTTGAAAATAATTTACAGAAGGGAATATGTTTACTCTAAAAAAATATTCGTGGACGCAGGTGTCCTCAGTCTGAAAAAGTTGTACTTGCACAGTGTTGTCATATTCATTTATAAAAACAGAACATATCTTCAAGAATGATCACATGATTATCTTACAAGAAATAAAACAAATTTATTTGTACAGGTTGCTACATCGAAAAAAAGAGTAGATCCACGCTGCTTCACTTACTTAGCAAGCAGATTTTTCAATTTTCTAGACGAAACGTACAATAATTATATACTGCACATAAATTCAGTTTCAATGATAAAATATATATTCAAAGAGTATCTTCTGAGTTTGGAGATAGATATTGTTATACAATTCATCGAAAGCAAATCGTGATATTTATATGCCACTGGTTGTTTCACAAACTAGAAAAAAGATTAAAAAAATCTTTCCAATTTCAATTGTCTATGCACAGTATGCTTGTAATATTGTTTCATGATGATGATGTAACTGTATATTGGTGTATTAGACAAGAAGTAATGGGCCATGCGCAACCTACGGGTTCTAATGGGTCTTCTCAATGTTTACAATCCTAATCAATATTCTATTGTTATCATTATGAAAAATGTATTGTAATATTTGAAATTTGGAAATAAACATATATTATTTGGTTTCGCGTTGTTCCCTCATTAGAAAGTGGATATATGGATACATGGTACCAATTTTATGATTGGATATTGTTCAGAGCATCCCATAGATGTAGAATATTGATTTTCAGCTCTTTAAAGCCGGTACAACAGGTGCTCTGGTACTTGAAGTACCACATTTTTGGTCATATTTGGAGAAATTTTGGATTGTTAGCACGTTACAGCCTCCGGAGTGTCTACAAATGACAAATTTTATGATCGGATATTGTTAAGGGTGTCTTACAGATGATGCCAATTTATTTGCAGCACACAAGAGCCAGTGAAACGGGTCCTATAAATCCAGAAATACTACATTTTTGGAGAAATTTCGCTTTGTCAGCACCATGCAGTCTCCGAAGTGTATATAAGTAACCAATTTTATGATATTGTTCAGGGCATGTCACAGATAAGCTATATTCATTTTCAGCTCACTAGAGGCAGTACAACGGGTGCAATGGTACTACATGTACCACATTTTGGTCATTTTTGCAGGAATTTCGGTTTGTTAGCCCGATACAGCCTCCGGAGTGTGTACAAGTGACCAATTTTATGATTGAATATAATTTAGGGCATCTCACAAATGAACCCTATTGATGTTCAGCTCACTATATCCAGTAAAACGGGCCCTATACATCCAGATGTACTGCGTTTTTTATCATTTTTGGAGGAATTTCGGTTTTTAGCACGATACAGCCTCCGAAGTACGGAAAAGTTAGCTTCAATCCTTGAAACCGTTTATTTTTCGGTCAAAAGAACAGAAGTTGTAATACTGAAAGTAATACGTCAAAAGGTGTGTCAATTTCATTTTTGAGTCTGTAAATTTATGTTATTCTCATTGTAAAATCGTCTTTTTCCTCTTTCCCATTATTGACGTCTTCTTTAACAAGTAGGTACATTATTTGACCAAAATTTAGAAATCGCGCTTCGTTTTGGAGCATGCTGAACAGGTCCAGTGGAAATTTGAACTGATGAATGTAGTCTCTTCCAAATATTCTCCATAATAATTATTTAGTGAAGCTGAAGATTTTAATCGATCATTTCATTTATCTACATAATTCTGCAGCCCTTGCCAAGAAAAAACTGCGTATCACCTCATAACTAATACAAGAATGTCAAAATAATTTTAGTCAAATATCTAGTACTTGGGGTACTCACTTTGTAATGAAACAACCATGCTCTTTTCTAATGATAGCGGGTGCTATTTTTTTTCTTTTTTGTTTCTGCTTTCTAGGGAAATAGAGGTCACAATTGAAAAGCGTGCTCGGGGATGCAAAAAACTGAAAAATCATGTTTTTTGAGAACTTATTTAAAGAAGATATTTGGTGAAACGAAGTACAGGAGGCACGCAAGGAACAAATACGTAGGACGCATAGAATGAGGATAATTCTAACATTTCAACACGTCCATATAGGTTACCCATCGACAAGAAAATCAATATATTCAATATATTGAGAATTTTTTGTCGGATCAGAACAATAAAGTTAGAGTCGGCTGAATTAT
Source organism: Galeruca laticollis (assembly GCA_963921935.1). Lineage (NCBI taxonomy): Eukaryota > Metazoa > Arthropoda > Insecta > Coleoptera > Chrysomelidae > Galeruca > Galeruca laticollis. The sequence goes on along the minus strand of OY998183.1, from coordinate 15,485,812 downwards.
CTGAGAAGACCTGTGGAGTGTAGAGTACCACAGGGCTCAGTACTTGGCCATTTGCATTTTCCTTTTCATACTAGAGATCTAATTTAGTACATATGAGGCAAAATATCGCTCTACGCCGATGTCGCAGAAATCTTTGCTAATCCAAACACCAACCATTGAATTATCAAGGAAGATTCGGACTCTATCTTAGTCTGGTGCTCAGGATCGTTAACACCCTTGAATACTAATAAGTACGTGGTGCTTCGAATCGGTAAAAACCACCCTCGTGTGCCGTTCTTTATCAACGGCCAACCGATGAATTTGGTATTTTCTCACAACGATCTAGTAGTCATCGTAAACAATCGGCTAACCTGGTCTAATCAAATGGGGAACTTGCACAAAAATTAAATTTGAAAAATATTTGTCACAACCGTAAGCTAACATTATTAAAAAGACCACAGTTTACAACAAAACTCATTTTTTATATTTATATTAGAAATATAAGCAATTAAAATGTGTGAAATTCAAATAAATCCTGGAACGCGCCGCCATTGGCTGGAAGCAGCTGTCACATCAAACAGCTCGATTACCTTGTCGATGTCAACGCCCAAACGCTGCATCGTTGTCGCAGATACTGGAGAGATAAATAGTCTTTTTGTATTGTGTATTGGAGAGAAATAATTTGTGAATTCTGTGTTATATAAAACAAATATTTAAAAATGACTGACACCGGTTTTTTAAAAGGACAATCTGACAACTTACCACTAGTGGATATCTTTATGGTGGCGTCCTTCATAAAAACACGGAAAGCTTTTCTCTTGCTGAAGTTTGGGGTGTCAAAGCTAACAGATAGGTTTATTATATTTTAACAGAAGAAATATTTAGTCGTTTTATTTACATAATACAATAAATTGTTGGTGTGTATTTAGTGGCCCTGATTTAAGTTTTAAATAAAATAGTAGGTATTGATGAAAATAAGTATTGACTTCATAATAAAACGTTTGGCATAAGAATATGTACTATAGAAAACATTATTTACAGATATAGAAGGCGGTCGTATGGAGATTCCGCAAGAGGATGGGTGCAGGTTCGAAGAGCTACAAATATATGCACCGTGAAAGCTGAAGTTACACCTGAGCACAATGTTACTAAAAAACAGTATGCTGTAACTTGCAGTATAGATGAAGAATCTGAAAAAGTGTTGGAACTTCATTGCTATTACTCTGTTGCTTCTAAAGGTAAAATTTAGTGAAATTTCAAAAATATTTTGGTTGCAATTTTTAACTAGTAAAAGAATCATTTTTGAAAGTACTGATTTTAAGGTTTATGTAAAGTATCTCCTCTGTGTTGTAAAAAAGATGTTATTTTAGATATAATTTATAGTAACAATTTCTATTTCGTTCTAGGTGGGTGTAAACACGCTATAGTTTTCTTGATGTGGCTCCATAGAAGAAGTGAAGAGCCTTCTCCAACTGAAGTTACCTGTTACTGGGCGAAAAGTAAATTCTCGAAAGTCGGAACTTCAATCAAATACCTAATATTAAGGGATTTTCGAGCACAAGAAGAGTTAAGCTCAGATGAAGAAAGCTCACTTTTTTACAAGAAGTTATAAGCCAAGGCCTGGAAAATAATTCTAAAAGCCAGATGTTAAAATATTTTAAGCCCGATAGAATAAAGGAACATCTTGGTGTATATCACTTGATGTTGAAATTTGTTATCAGTGATGGAGCATCAGGTTATTCAGAATTTCTAGAATTTTTTTGTCAGGAAATGGATACCAAGTTGTGCGCTGAAGCTGCGGAAATGACCACTAAACAGTCCAACTCAGGTTTGTGGTTTGACCTGCGGTGTGGAAGAATAACTGCATCGAAAATATATGATGCAACGCATTGTAAGAAATCAGATGGCTCCTTGGTGAACCAAATACTTGGTGTAACCAAACTTCCTGCTACAGAAGCAATGTCTCGAGGGAAAAAGCTGGAGCGAGCAGTTGTCAAATGTTTGGAAACTAATTCGAACATCAAAATCAACTATACAGGACTGCAGCTTGATGGAAGGTATTCAATTTTTGGGGCTTCTCCAGACGCTATAACTGAGGAATTGGTAGTAGAGATAAAATGTCCGGAATGTGATAAAACTGTCTGCAACTATTTAACAAAAAATGAGGAGATTACAGCAAATTACAACGCTCAGACACAACTACAGATGTTTTTATTTAACAAAAATAAAACTTTATTTTGTGTTGTGGATCCTGATTTTGGAAATAATTCCAAATTATCTTATATGTGGGTGGAATACGATGAAGAATATACAGAGATGTTAATGGATGCCGCAGAAAATTTTTGGCGACACAATATATTTCCACATTTATATACTTCTGCTAAAAATATGACATAAATAAATTGTATATATATATATATATATATATATATATATATATATATATATATAACAAAATATGTTCCTCCAGAACTGGGTGTAGTAGTCAACAGTGGAGCTGGTGAGAAATCAAACAATTTTATTATTCATCAAGCTTTCAACCCTTGTTTGGGGTCTTCCTCAGGATGACTACAAATATTATATATTTAAAAACAATACGTTACAAAACATAGTCGTACTTACTAAAATGGATTGTCAGATCGACTATACCATAAAAGTTGGAAACAATAAAAACTCCATAAACAATATATACATTCAAAAAACATTTAAAAATAACATAAAAACCGTTACAAACAATAATATTGTACTGATTTAGAAATTATTATCGGATCAAACACACAATGAATATTACATTTTAAGATGTTAGAAATTAACTGATAAAACTCCAAATGAAAACAAATGATAACAAATGGTAAAAGTGACAATTAGCATGGAACAACACGGTGAGCACGGAACAACACAAAATGGCCTTTAACTAAAATGCAAACCAGCGAACACTACATTAACGAAGATGTTATGCATTGTTAGTGTGCTGTGTTAGGGGAAATATTTTAGGAATTTTGTTCTTATTATTCTCATACTCCAAAATGTAATTATAGATGAGACTCAGATTTTGAGTATCTGATCTAGTGTTGAGGGGTCTTTCAATTTTATTAATAAACACCAGTTATTTTTCCAATTAAAACTTCAACTCCTTCGAAATCCATATCATGTTGTGATTCAATAACATGGGTCGACAGAGCGCAAGACGGCTTTCCCAATCTGCAATCGCTTTTGTGAGATGTTATTCTATTCTGCAAAAGCCTTGAGGTTTGTCCAATGTATGCTTTATGACAATCCTTGCAATTGATCTTATACACAACATTGGAACTTTCTAACGGTTTGAATTTAGTTTTGGTGCGGGTAAACAGGGAACCTACAGTTTTCACATTCCTCGTTGAAATCTTAACATGTGGAATGTGTTTCAAAACAGAAATAAGTTTGGGAGTCAAATCATTGATATAAGGTAAGGAAACAAATTTCATATCTGTTTCGCGTATATCATCAACATTAGAACTCTTTACTATAGCCAACCGACGTTGGATTGGAAAAGAAGAACTGAAAATAATGTTGTTGAGAAGTTTAGAAGGATAAGAATTATCAATAAATATATTGTAAAGCATTTTCAAATCACGATTTCTGTATTGAGGATGAGACAATTGGCATACGCGGCTTTTCATAGTATGAATTAAATTAACTTTCATTTGTATGGTGTGATTGGAATGGTAATTAAGAAATCTATTACTTGCCATGGGTTTACGGTACCAAGATGTGCGTAATACTCCTTGATTGTCTCTATGGACCTTCATGTCAAGAAAAGGAATGTAGTGATCTGTTTCTGTTTCAACCGTGAACTGGATGTCTTTATCTAAACTATTGAAAACATCCAGTGCAATTTGTATATTGTTATGAGGTACGGCAAGTATCAAATCATCAACGTACCTCTTTACGGAAGGAATATGAAAAGGAATAACATCCAGCACTCTCTCAATCAATAAATCCAAAACAAAATTTCGCCTATACTTTGTAATTTTGTTTTGGATTTATTGATTGAGAGTGTGCTGGATGTTATTCCTTTTCATATTCCTTTCGTAAAGAGGTACGTTGATGATTTGATACTTGCCGTACCTCATAACAATATACAAATTGCACTGGATGTTTTCAATAGTTTAGATAAAGACATCCAGTTCACGGTTGAAACAGAAACAGATCACTACATTCCTTTTCTTGACATGAAGGTCCATAGAGACAATCAAGGAGTATTACGCACATCTTGGTACCGTAAACCCATGGCAAGTAATAGATTTCTTAATTACCATTCCAATCACACCATGCAAATGAAAGTTAATTTAATTCATACTATGAAAAGCCGCGTATGCCAATTGTCTCATCCTCAATACAGAAATCGTGATTTGAAAATGCTTTACAATATATTTATTGATAATTCTTATCCTTCTAAACTTCTCAACAACATTATTTTCAGTTCTTCTTTTCCAATCCAACGTCGGTTGGCTATAGTAAAGAGTTCTAATGTTGATGATATACGCGAAACAGATATGAAATTTGTTTCCTTACCTTATATCAATGATCTGACTCCCAAACTTATTTCTGTTTTGAAACACATTCCACATGTTAAGATTTCAACGAGGAATGTGAAAACTGTAGGTTCCCTGTTTACCCGCACCAAAACTAAATTCAAACCGTTAGAAAGTTCCAATGTTGTGTATAAGATCAATTGCAAGGATTGTCATAAAGCATACATTGAACAAACCTCAAGGCTTTTGCAGGGTAGAATAACATCTCACAAAAGCGATTGCAGATTGGGAAAGCCGTCTTGCGCTCTGTCGACCCATGTTATTGAATCACAACATGATATGGATTTCGAAGGAGTTGAAGTTTTAATTCGAAAAATAACTGGTGTTTATTAATAAAATTGAAAGACCCCTCAACACTAGATCAGATACTCAAAATCTGAGTCTCATCTATAATTACATTTTGGAGTATGAGAATAATAAGAACAAAATTCCTAAAATATTTCCCCTAACACAGCACACTAACAATGCATAACATCTTCGTTAATGTAGTGTTCGCTGGTTTGCATTTTAGTTAAAGGCCATTTTGTGTTGTTCCGTGCTCACCGTGTTGTTCCATGCTAATTGTCACTTTTACCATTTGTTATCATTTGTTTTCATTTGGAGTTTTATCAGTTAATTTCTAACATCTTAAAATGTAATATTCATTGTGTGTTTGATCCGATAATAATTTCTAAATCAGTACAATATTATTGTTTGTAACGGTTTTTATGTTATTTTTAAATGTTTTTTAAATGTATATATTGTTTATGGAGTTTTTATTGTTTCCAACTTTTATGGTATAGTCGATCTGACAATCCATTTTAGTAAGTACGACTATGTTTTGTAACGTATTGTTTTTAAATATATAATATTTGTAGTCATCCTGAGGAAGACCCCAAACAAGGGTTGAAAGCTTGATGAATAATAAAATTGTTTGATTTCTCACCAGCCCCACTGTTGACTGCTACACCCAGTTCTGGATGAACATATTTTGTTAATATTCATCAGTCAAACGTACCAATACTTTATATATATATATATATATATATATATATATATAACAAGATGGACGAATAGTGCGTGTCATATGAACAATAAGCAACGAATAGACTAGTGGGTATTGCACGCAAATAGAAGAAGGTTACCACTCTTTTCAGTAGCCCCTTCTTCTATTTGCGTGCAATACCCACTAGTCTATTCGTTGCTTATTATATATATATATATATATATATATATATATATATCTATAGTGTATCAATAAATAAAACAATTTAAAATGTGATAATAATTTGTTTTTATTTAGTTTAAACAGTTGCGATTTTATTATTTTCTTTAACCCTGTATGTGTTTAGGAATAGTTTAATCAGGGGTTCAATAATAGTCTAATAAAACAAAATGGGTCAGTATAATAAAATTAAAATAATCTTTATTGTATAAAAAAATTTATACAAATGTGGAAATTATCAACCAACGTGTTGTAATTACAATCGAGATATACACCTAATGTATACATTATTAATGAAATTGCATAAACAAATTAAAATTCAGACACTTACACCTCTAGAACAAACAACCTTTTTAACACTTAATTTGAAAGCAGGTACTTAACTCTTTAAAATTTTGTATATATTGTAATATTAGTCTCATATTACTTTTAGACTCTTTAACACATATTATGTTTTCACAACAAACCTGACAAATGGTGAAATATCCTCGTAATATAATGAAATATCAAGTACACATTTATTTTTTAGAATTATAATTACTTGAGAACTAGTTATTAAAATCAATAAGGGACATTTTTTAATAATTTTATATTAGACTAAAAAAAATAGTTATCATCTTGAAATTATTCCTGATTGTAAGTTGATCAGACAACATACTATTTTGATAGTTTTATCTGAATAAGACAACAATTTATTATCAATACAAGCATGTGGAGCTAAACATGAGAATTCCCTCAATCTACGAATTACTCTTTCTACATGAATTCTCAAAGAAGCTATTCTCTTAGTCTCGAGTATCTCATCTTTACTAGGTTTTGTGCCTGCAGAGACACTAGGTGGCCTAATTAAGACACAACCTTTAGCTAAAAGTAAATTTTCGATATGTTTGAATCCCCTGTCTGCCGTGACAGCAACATTTGGAGGCAATATATCTAAAAGGCCACTATTTTCTACAATGACTGCTACAATACCGCTGGCCATCCGATCGAGCTGTCTGACATCACGACCGTTCCCGCGCGTTTCGTTTCGTTTAAAATGACTAGGTCGCGGTCTCTACATCAATTGTCGATTAAAAATTAAATATTGCGATTTGAGGGCAAATATTTCGTATATGCTGTTTTTATAGATAGTCAAATATATTCAAGAAATAAAAAGCATTCGTTCTGCATTACATCTGAGTGTAAACGCGTTAACTCTAGAATATATCTTATTCGGAGCTGCTTTTCATTAGTTTTGTTTCAATATTTTATCATTTTGTATACTATTTATATGGGATCCATTCTAGAAATCGCTGGGCTACCGTGATATCCAGACTTCGCTAGAAACAAAATCCTACTGGAAAACATTCAAAGATAAGCTACACGGATTCCTATTGATCCGAGAAGATAATTCTAAACAGAAAAGCTCTCTATGGGCAACTTCCTTCGAAGGTCACCGACATCACTACATTTAAGATATCAAAATACATGTTGAGAAATTAAGACATCTCCATCCTAAATCGGGATAGTCGCCTTAGATCAGTTCAAACTTGTTGTTAGACAGAGACATACTTTTTTATCAAATAGAATATTTGACATTTGGAATGATTTGGATGTTGATATTGTTTCTAGACCTCCCGCAAACTGTTTCAAAAATAGACGTCATCGGACGATATTAAACTAATTATTGGGGGACGGGGAGGTAGAACGGGGTAGCGGGGTAGAACGGGGTACTGCTTCTAAAAACGATTTTACTTATGTCAGAACTGTACCATACCCAACAGTCGAAAGTTACAGTCTACCCCCACGCTATGCATCAGCACTAGTCAAGATTCGGATTTAGCGGATACGTTAGTATACGTTCATAGTTGATGTTGTGCGCGTTTATGTGTTTGTTGCAAATATTCGTTATTTTCAAAACAAGGTAAGTACTTTACGCTGTATGTATTTTTACTGAGTGAAAAGAATGACGGTTAGGTTAGGTTTGATTGAATATATATTTTCACAATTGAAAACCAAATAACGCTTAGGTCACAACGGGTACCATTATATGGGGAAGAGTGGGGTACCCCATTCCGCCCCATTTTAGTTCTAAAAAATCATTGGAATATATAGTTACCGACCTTGTTTCAGATGCCTCCTGTTTACGAAAGAAAAACCACTAGGCAAAGCTGGTCAACAGCGAGCATGGAGCAAGCTGTCCAGGCGGTTGTTAATGGGGAAATGGCATACAAAAAAGTAGCCCAACAATTTAATCTGACACAGACGACATTGGAGTCCTAAACTATCATTACGAAAACCAGAAGCAACATATGTAGCTCGGGCAATGGGTTTCAATAAAGTTGCCGTATACCAGTTTTTCAAATTGCTCGAAGAAACTGTCGACTAATATGAATTTACAAGTGATAGAATTTATAATTGCGATGAGACGGGTATTACTGTTAACCCAAAAGGTCATTCTAAGATAATATCATCCAAAGGAGAACGTCAGGTAGGAATACTTACTTTTTCAGAACGGGGACAGACAGTAACGGTAGAAGTATGCTTTTCCGCTTCAGGAGCTTATATGTTTCCGAGAAAAATGACGATGAACTTGGTTTGCCATTAGGATCTATAGTGAAACTATGCGATTCAGGCTGGATGAATGGAAAGATATTTATGGACTGGTTTAGGCAGTTTGTATTTTCTGGAGCAGCTCGCGAGAATCCAGTTCTTTTACTTTTGGATGGTCATAGAAGTCATACTAAGAGCCTTGATTTGATACTTTACGCAAGAGACAACGGGGTAGTCTTACTTTGTTATCCGCCCATTGCTCTCATCGGTTACAACCGCTTAACGTAGGATTCATGAAACCTTTGATTACCTATTATGAGCACGAAACGAGAACCTGAATAAGAGGTAATCCTGGAAGAGTTATTACGTTATTTCAAATATCCACTCTCTTTGGAACAGCGTTCATAAATGCAGCAACAATGAAAACAGCTGTAAACGCGTTTCAGGAAACTGGTATTCGGCCCTTAAATGTGTAAGTTTTTGGTCAAGCAGATTACCCACCGTCTGATACGGCAGATATTCCAAATGAAATTGAAAGTGTAAAAAACAATAAAATAGCTGTACCAGCAACTTCGGAGCAAACTGTAACACGCAAAGTGCAAGTGGAAACGATAAACAACTTTGAAGGGCAACCGCATTGTTCTAGACATCTAACTCCTCCGAGACATACTAAAACTTCCGTTGATTTGCAGCATGTTTCTGAAATTTGTGGAACCTCAAATAACTCGACAAAAAATATTTCCTAGCACTTCGCTCACTACTCTCCTTCTGATATTCTATCTATACCAAAAGTTGGAATATCTTTGAAAAGAGCCAGTAAGAAACGTGGAAAGGCCCATTTTGACGTCGACCCCATATAAAAATAAACTTGAGGATGCCATCGAACAAAGAAATCTGAAAGAACAAAAGAAAAATGTAGTTAAACGAAAAATCGAGAGTCCCAAGAATGAAAATTTCAAAAATAAAAAAACAGCAACCAAAGCAAAGTAAAAAATTAGACAACAAAAAAAGAGTTGTTGAGTCGGCAGAATGCGAATAATCAGAAGTCGAGGAACATGCTGATTCACCCTGCCCGTATTGTACCGAATTACATAAGAAGAAAGAGCTGACACCATATAAATAAAACGATGACTCTTTGTAAAACAGGAAGATTATAAAAACTTTGTATTATCTTAAATTTGATTCTCTGTTCAACCGTTGTACAATAAAGTTCTAAATATAGTTGTAAAATTGTTTTTAAAAACCCAAGTTCGAAGTTTTAATATATAATTGGCGCAGTCAGTAGGATACGCGCGGGTTTCGAATAAGTAAAAAACAGTTTCGCATTGTGTCGGGAGTGAAATTCGGGACCTTGGAGTTTCTACACCTTAAGTGCGTATAACCGAACTCAAAACTTTCGGACTTAGTGGCAACGATAGCAGGGAATCACGAAAAAAGGAACAGGAGAGCAGAGCGATTGAGTTGACGAACAATCTGTAAGTGCCTTTTCCTCTTTTACCTTTCCAAACCCCTATTTATAAGGATTTTGGCAAATATAGTTTAGTTCTGTTCATATCGAACAATAGTCTATCGCAGACATTAGCTTCTAATTAATTTTAGTTATTTAATGAGTGACATTGATGAAATAATTAACGGAATTATAAATATAGAAATAAATAACGAAAATAATATAGATAATCAAGTTACAAATAATTTAACAATAATGAATCGAAATTCAAATATAACACGAAACATGCCAGAAATGAACTGGGATCTTTTAAAATCTAGAATTGATAACATTAAACCTATGACGGCAATAGCAATACATTAAATAAATTTTTGATAAGATGCGAAGACCTTATTAATGATTATAGACAATTTAATGATGCACAATTATCTAAACACATTTTTCAATCAATTCAAGAAAAACTTATAGATAAAGGTGATATATTAGTAGGTAATCGTGCTGAGTTAATAGATTGGCCTAAATTAAAAGAGGCCCTTATACAATGTTTTGCGGACCGTAGAAATATTGATTGTTTAGTACAGGAACTAACAAGAACGAGACCATTTAGGAACGAACAACTGATAAACTTTGGTAGCAGAATTCAATTGTTAAGAAGTAGTATTGCACAAAAAATTAGTAATAATCCTAACGTTAATAATGCAGAAAGAATTTGCCAAATAAACCATTACGATAAAACTGCACTTAGCACCTTTATCGCTGGTTGTAGTGGTACCTTGAGGAATGATTTACATCTTAAAAATCCAGCCTCACTGGAAGACGCAATGGCCTATGTAAACGAGTTCGAAAATTTCGAAAAATTATATGGAAATCTAAACGACAATAATAGAATAACGACTTCTAAATTTAATAACAATAATAATCGACAATCGTACTCACAACCAAGATTATATCCTCATAATCAAATGCAACCGACTTACCAACAAACCCATTATTCATCGCAGCCAAATTTCATGAATAATAACGTATCCGACAATAACAAACCAACTAACCAATTTCCTAGCCAACCCATTAATATTCAACCCAGACAAATGCTTCCCAGACAATACCCTACAAACAGACAAGTATTTGGACCCCCACAAAACGTTTTTAGACCAAATCAAAAATCCACGAATCAATTTCCTAAACCCACACCCATGTCAACAACCTCTAGAAACCCATCCATGTTATCACAAAGACAAAGATGGCAAAATCATAACAATTATAATCAAAATCATTCATTTAGAAATAATGGACAAAACCCAAATTTTTCTTCTGAAGAACTATTTACAAGCGAATACAATCAATCAGATCCATACACAAATGAACAATATTTTTACCAAAATTACGATACTTTTAATAGTGACGATAATAATCCTGATATAAACGTTAATCAAACATCTTATTTCGAAAATGTAAACTATGACGAAAATCAAAATGAAAATTTTCTAGAAACGGGCCTACAACAAGAAAATCCTTAGTAGAAATTGATATATCTTCAGATAACGCCTGACCATACATTCAAATTCATAATCCTAATTTAAAATTACTTGTAGATACTGGTAGCTCACGTTCTATTATTAAACCTAATATTATAGAAAAATTTTATCCATATTCTATTAGTCAAATCAGTGCACAAATTAAAACAGCGTTAGGTGTCAAGACATCATACACCAATCAACACTTAGAGCATTTCCAGAATTTCAGAATCCAAACTACAATATCTCTTTTCTCTTATTTGATTTTCATGAGTATTTCGACGGTATAATTGGATTAAATGATTTAAAAAACATGAATTTTAATATATATTTAATTAACAATAAATTAATAGGTTCGAATACAGAAATCCCTATCAGATACAGACAAAAAGAAAATTTTAATATATCATTATCGATAGAAGCACAGCACAAAATTCTAAAAAAATTACCTGTTTCTATTTTCAACGGAGAAATATTAATACGTGAAGGTAATTTAGGACCACTGTATATACCTGAAATTTTGACTAATGCCGAAAACGGATTTGCCCTTATAGAAGTTCAAAACAAAACAGATAAAAATGTTTCAATAAATATTAAAGAACCTTTTCAAGTAGAATCATTCGAAAAATCCAGTTATGGTGTATTCAATATTAATTCTTTCCTTGACTTAAATGATAAATACGATAAAAAATTAAAACAAAAAATAGATATATCGGATTTAATTAGAACCAATCACATGAATTCGGAGGAAAAAACTGAAATAATAAAACTATGTCGAAAATTCTCAGATATTTTCTTCAAACCAGGTGATAAATTATCCTTCACGGCGCGGACAAAACACGAAATTAAAACAACGGACGAAATCCCTATACATTCTAAGTCATATAGATACCCCTACATACACAAACAAGAAATAAATAAACAAATAAATGAAATGTTAGATAAAGGCATAATTCGATCCTCAACCTCAGCATGGTCATCGCCATTGTGGATAGTGAACAAGAAAAAAGATCAATCGGGACAACAAAAATATCGATTAGTTATCGACTATCGTGAACTGAACGAAAAAACAATTCCTGATCGATATCCGATACCAAATATCAATTCAATCCTCGATAAACGTGGAAGATCAAATTATTTTTCAACTATAGACCTTTGGGCCGGTTTTCATCAGATTCAAATGGAAGAAAACTCTATATCAAAAACAGCATTCACAGTTGACAACGGACATTATGAATTCTTACGAATGCCATTTGGGTTAAAAAACGCACCATCTACTTTTCAACGCGTTATGGATGAAGTTTTAAAAGACCTCCAAAATAAAGTCTGTATGGTCTATATGGACGATATCATTATATTTAGCACAAGACTTCAAGAACATCTTCAAAATTTAAAACTTGTTTTCACAAAATTACGCGAGGCAAGACTAAAAATTCAACTGGATAAATCAGAATTCTTACGAAAAGAAGTAGAGTTTCTAGGACACATAGTTACATCAGATGGAATAAAACTCAATCCAAAAACATTTCAGCGATTAAAAAGCTTCCCATACCAAAAACACAAAAAGACATAAAATCATTTCTTGGTTTAATAAGGTACTATCGTAAATTCATAAAAAATCTAGCGAAGATTACAAAACCTATGACTAAATGTTTAAAGAAAAATGAAAAAGTAGTTCACACAAAAGATTTCATAGATTGTTTTAAAACATGTAAAAATATATTAACATCTGAACCAGTTTTAATTTACCCAGATTTTGACAAAGAATTTGAATTGACAACAGATAGCTCCAATTATGCAATAGGCGCAGTACTATCGCAAAATAATCATCCCATATGTTATGCATCACGAACCTTAAATTCAGCCGAAATAAACTATTCAACAATTCAGAAAGAACTTCTCGCAATAGTCTGGAGTTGCAAATACTTTCGCCCATATCTTAACGGCCGGAAGTTTACAATATATTCTGACCAAAAACCATTACAGTGGCTTTTCTCCACAAAAGACCAAAATTCTATGCTCGTAAGGTGGAGACTAAAATTAGAAGAATTTGATTATGAAATTAAATATAAAAAAGGTTCGTCAAATTTAGCAGCAGACGCTTTAAGTAGAAATCCATGTGTAGAACTAAACGCCATCGATAACGAATCTATAATAAATAACGCAAGAGACGCGGATGAAATAATAGAAAATTTCCTAAGAAATCCTGATAAAATACCTCCAGTCAGTAACCCTGACCTGGAAGATATACTAGACATTGTAGAGCCAACTAAAAGCCAAAATAAAAAAATCAACGTTATTTCAGATATACAAATAGAACCAGATAAATCTCAAGACTCTGACGCCGATTCTGACATTGAAACTAAACATACATCTGCAGAAAATCCTATTTTTTCCATACCAATTACTGAAAGAATATTGAACACGTACAAAAATCAAATATTCATAACATTGGGAGATATAGAATCTACCCAAACTAGAATTTTAAAATTTTTTGACAATACTAGATTATATGTTACTCTACCCTCAAAAATTTCACAAACTGATATAATAAATTTCGTAAAAGAATATATCGCCCCAAACAAAAAATATGCTATTTTTTCCAACACCCTGAGCTACCTAGAACTTTCACGACTACTATGCAATCATATTTTAAAAACTCTGCCTTCAAAATAGTTCAAAGTAATACTGTATTAGAAGATATTCAGACTAGAGACGCTCAAAAAGAAAAACTCGAATTTTACCACGTAACAAAAACTTGCCACCGTGGTATAAATGAAACGAAAGAAGCACTTACTAAACGATTTTACTGGCCAAAAATGTCGGACGATATCGAAAATTATATAAATAACTGCGAAATCTGTCAGAAAAATAAATACGATCGGAATCCACCTATAGTAAAATTCAATCTTACACCAACTTGTTCACGTCCTGTTCAACACATTCATATTGACTGTTTTCAAATTTCAGGAAACACTTATTTAACTATAATAGATACTGACTGTCTCGACCCTATAAAATGAAATGTAACTTCTGTCATTCTGACGATGATATTGATTTATCGAAACAATTGTCAATTTTTTAGAATTTTCAATAACTTGTATTATATTGTGGAATTAACTAGAGACCTTGAGTTTCATTTAAAAACACTAATAATAGATACCTTTTCTCGATATGGCCAAGCTTACCTTCTACCAGCTGTAAACGGAATATCTGTAGTAGAATGTTTATTTAATTTTATTACCCACCACGGTCTACCCTCGAAAATAACAGCTGATTCGGGTACAGAATTTGAAAATAAAGATCTTGAAAATTTTTGCGAACTTTACAGAATAGAGCTTCACTATACTACTGCTAGAAACAGTAATTCAAACAGTCCTGTCGAAAGATTTCATTCTACCCTAATCGAACATGTGCGTTGTTTAAGGGAACAAAATGGAAACCTCACCTCAGACCAATTATTAAAACGGGCTATACTCGGATATAACAACTCAATCCATATTGTTACTAAACATACACCATTCGAAGTAATAAAAGGACATGTAAACGAGACCAACCCTTTCGACCTTAATGATCATGTAATAATTTCAGATTACGTACAAACTCACAAACAAGCGGCCAAACGACTTTATGAAAATATAAAAGAAACTAACAAAAGAAAAAATTATTAGTAAAAGAAACGAAGAGCGCACAGATCCCCTTGACTATAAAAACGAAAAAGTAGCTTACATTCGTACAAAAGCCAGAAATAAAAAACTTCCAAAATTCGAAAAACGTAAAGTACTAGCTCAAACAAAAATTAAATTAATAACAGTTAAAAATATATATCATAAAGCAAGTGCCAGAAAACCAAAAACTAACAAAAAACAACTGTTTCAGGAAAATGGAACAGATGAAAACAACATTCCTGATACTTCTGGCAATACCAGTAATATACACGAGTAGTACTATAAGGGATATAGAGTCGACGACTATAAATAACCCTTTATTACCAATACAATTAGGAGACGCACGTCTTATTTATAGTAAACATACATTTATACATTATTTAAATTTAGAACCTATTATTAAGCAATTGTTTAACATTGAGAAACATTTCTTCATTATAAAAAATAATTTAGTAACAAAAAACGCAACTAATGAAATCTCATACCATGCCTTATCTCAAGATATGTTATTAAGGACAGAATTTCTCATAAAAATTACAAGAATGAAACTTGATAACTTACAACCTCATATTCATATTCGTAATAAAAGAAGTTTCTTTAACGGAGTCAGACAATTACAGAAATGGCTGTTTGGTACACTTGACGCTGACGACGGTAATAGATATGATAACGCAATAAAAATTCTCGAAACAAACCAACAGAACATGGTTACGGAAATAAATTTGCAACGTTCACTTTCAAACAATCTAATAAAAAATTACAACACAACAATTCGCATATTATCAAAAAATCAAGAAAATTTTGCAAATTCTCTGGGAAAATTTCAAATGAGCGTACAAAAATCAATCACCGAATCACATGAGTATTTAACCTTTCAAGGAATTATTTCCCAAATAAATCTGGATTGCCAAAATGTTATCACGTTTTTAGATAATTTAGAAGATTCCATAGCTTTTGCAAGACTCAACACACTTCATCCTTCTATTATTTCTAGTCAAGAGTTACTAAACACTTTAGAATACTTAAGAAAAATTTACCCAGACAACCAAATTATGAAATTTAGGAACATATTAACATACTACCAATTTTTAGGCACACAAGTCACATTTGAAAATAAAAAATTAATTTTTGCAATACATATACCAATTATCAAAGCTGAAATTTTTAAGTTTTATCACCTCTTTCCTATCATTCAAAACAACCAAATATTCCCTCTAAAGTATCCCTATTTGGCACAAACCCACTCAGAACATCAATTCAAAGAAGAAATCTGTCCACTACTAGAGGATACATATTTTTGCATGGAAGACCATTTCCCTGAAGACAACTGCACTCTACAGCTCATAGAAAACCAGGCGGTGAAAAACTGCAAGAAAATCAAGTTAACATTAGAAGAATCCCTCGTTGAACAAATAACACAAGACGAAGTAATCATTATACCAATGCAAACAGAAAAAGTTTTCTCTAAATGCCACACAGATCAATATATAGAAGTCAAAAATCCTACACTAATAAAAATACCAGAATCATGTCAAATAGAAGTCAACACTAAAAAATTTATCAACGACGCCAGAATTCAAGAAGGAAAACCATTATTTCTCCCAAAGCTAAACTGGGAAAAATTAGAAATTATACCAGAGTACGAAGCACCCAAAATAGAAAAAATCAATTTGGAAGAAATCCACAAAATCAGCAAAATGTCAAAACAACTTATACCATTAAGAATTTCAACATCTAAACACTATTCACGAATTTTCGGCGGCTTGTCCTCTGTTATTGCCATCTTAATAATAGTGGGATGGATCTTCAAGAAGAAAATCAAGACATCGCTCCAGCAATGCGGCAGAAAACAAATAAGGGAAGAAGTCCAAAGCAAAGAAGAAACCCTAAGAGAAGAAAATCCAACAGAAAAACCAAAACTCGAACACCACTCCGTTATGTTCTCGTCTGAGAGGGGAGGAATTACATAAGAAGAAAGAGCTGACACCATATAAATAAAACGATGACTCTTTGTAAAACAGGAAGATTATAAAAACATTGTATTATCTTAAATTTCATTCTCTGTTCAACCGTTGTACAATAAAGTTCTAAATATAGTTGTAAAATTGTTTTTAAAAACCCAAGTTCGAAGTTTTAATATATAATTACCGATAATACAATAATTCAAATTCAAGAGAGGGCTGGATTTCATGCATTATTTGTCATAAATGGGCTCACAATGCATGTGCCGATATCGACAGCGATGATGATGAAATAATGTTTGAATGTGATTTTTGCAAATGAATGTAAACTATTTCAAATATTATGTTTTCCTTAGTTTGTATCACCATAACGTTGTTTTATTCTCATTTTTTAATATTTCGTTTTAAAAGTTTAAAAGCGAGTATATTTACCTGATAATTGTAATAAATAACAGCATCAATGACACATACTTTCATGTACCCCGTTCCACCCCATGTGTGGGGCGGAACGGGGTAAAACGTTCTTTTTTATTAAAGTGTGAAAATATAGAAAATTTACATGAAGTTTTTAAAATAACGTACCTAGTATATAACTCCTAAGTTAACCAATATAGATTCTATAAGAGTAGAGGTATTAACTTTTAGAAAGACTTGATTTTTTGCCCACAAACGTTAAGTACCCCACCGACCCCTATTTTTTTTGTATAATTATTGTATATGATATATATTTTTGTATGCACCAGTTTATTACGATTAGGATAACCTACTGATGGTTCTTTTGTACCGATTTTGGGCATAGTAGGGAAATAATAATAATATTTGCCGTCATCGACCATTGTGGGAATGATATACTTCCAATTTATGACAATCATAATCTATTCTGTATCCAACTGGAAGTTTCGGTAATATCAAACTTGAATCAATTTTCACTAGAGATCAGATTGTCATATTTTCGAATTAACTTATATACCTATCTTTATTTATTTCAGCATTTGATGAGTGGTTGGTTTTGGGACTACAGTTTGAAATGCCAACCTATTGATTATTCAAGAAATGCCAAAGCTTTAAGGGTAAGTTAGATATAATAATTGAAAACAATATTTCAGAGTGATGGCTGGAGAATTTTTCTGTCGAAAGAATATCGTTTTTTATTTGGTAGTATACTTGAAGCATTTTCCACGTGGTTTTCCCGGTAAGCACACTCCATAATCTGTTATGACAGATATACGGGATAATATTCTATTTACTGCATATAGATTATTAATTTTAATATTTATTATTGATTTCTTAAACCGTTTCACGCTCTTCAAATTCAACTTCAGCAGTAAAGTCTTCTTCTTCTCGTTGAATGTTCATAAGTTGTTCAAGCAAAGATGAATCAACTGTCTCTTCATTGACTTCACATGAATCCTCGTCTGTTTTATTCAATTCTACATTCTAGCAAGACTGGCCATAACAATTAGTTTACGCTGATGAACAAAGTAACCCTACTTATTTATTATACACTACAGTCATTTTTGCAATTACAAAAAATAGTAATAAAAAGTTTCTTTTGAGTGTATATTCTCAGAATGATCTGGTTTATACGTATATAACTATTTTCACTTTGGATAATGTACCGGGTGATCAATTAAGGGTAGCAAGCGGCCATACCTCATAAGATATTGATCGTATAGATTTAGAAAAAAAAAACATGATAAAAGTCGCCAAGAGAAGTTGCTGGAAATTATTTTCGAGTTTGTCAAACGGCCGGACGGCGTAAGAACTAACACTAAGTAGAAAAATGGGATTTTTATTGAATTTTGTCTAATGGGAGTATATCGATGATATTATTTTCATATTTACTGAATATTCACCTACACTTTTTGACTAATATGTTCTGTTCTATCTATCAAAATAAAGCGGTGGGGGAAATTCAATTGTTTTTTACACAAACCAAGATTTCTCCCGTTTCGCTTAACCGATTTTAACAAATTTGGGCTCACATGAAAGAGGATAATTTACACTACAAAAGGCTTAATTGATTTTGACTTTTTGATATTCGTCTTCGCCGCTAGATGGCGTTAACTGGAATATTTTAAAAGAGGATACATTTTTCTAAAATTTAATGAAAAAAATTAATCATCTACCTTTTTTTGAACCGTGGATATTGAACAAAATATGATTTTGTTACATTAAAAAATGGCACGCCACTGCTTTTTATCAAAATAAACATCATTTTCGTAATCACTTATTAGTTGCTAACAAAAAGAACCATTTGACTTTTTTTCGTTAGACAAACGGTTTTGTATTAAAAAAATTAAATAAACTTACATGGAGCGCCCATATCTCGAAACAAACTAATTTACATATTTGGAAAAAATCTTAATAAAACTGTCCAACAACAGCAGGAGCAATAACACTAAAAACAAGAACACAGAACTTTAAAAATAAACGTTAAAAATAAATTAATAGTATTGTCGTAAATGTTCAAAATGTTGTCGATTATTTTGAATGCACTGGTCCAATCTTTTCTGGGAGGACTTGACAGCTGCCTCAATTTCCGCTCTTGGTATATTATTTATGGCGTTTTGAATTCGGACTATCATGTCTCCTCGAGTAGTTGGTCGAGTTTTATACACCAAATCGTTTATTCAGCCCCACAGATCAAAATCAAGGCAGGTTAAATCGGGGGATCGTGGTGGCCAGAAAAATAGACAGCCTCTACCAATCCAACGGTTAGGGAAATTCCTGTTCAAAAAATCTTGCACATATCGAGAGTAATGTGCCGGGCATCCGTCTTGTTGAAACCGCATGTTTCTTCGTACTTCTGAAGGCACATTTTCTAAAAGTCCTGGTAAATCGTTCAATAAAAAGTGCAAATACATGTCACCGGTTAGATTGCCATTAAAGATGTGTGGACCGATAATAGCACCATTAGTAACACTGCACCAGACGTTGAAGCTCCATCGACCCTGCTGATAGTCTTCACGTAACCAGTGTGGATTAGTGTCCAACCAGTAATGCATGTTATGAAAATTTACCCTGCCATTACTGCAAAAAGTTGCTTCATCTGTCCACAATATTTGTGACAAAATATGACGGTTTTCACTAATGAAATCTCTAAGCCAGTAGCAGTAATCGAGCCTACGTTCAAAGTCAGTCTCATTTAAGGATTGATGAATCACGACGTGATACGGATGCATTTTAAAATTCAATAATATTTTTTGCACTGAGCCATTGGATATTCCTAAATATCTGGAGATCTCTCTTATCCTTAAATGGGGGTCGGCATGAATATAAGCCAACATATTTATAATGTTATCTTCTCTTCTTGTTCTACTATTTCTTCTCAAAGTTGGAATTGGTTGCACTTGGCCATGTTGCCCTAAACGTAAGGCTAAACGACGAAAAACCATTCTCGACTGCCGTCTTCGGAGAGGATAACGCAGTGCATACTGCCTAGAAGCAACCGCCGCATTTTCAAAACTTTGAAAATCAATTCTCAACATATCAAAGGCTTCTTCATTCGTAAAAGGCATGATTTGTTGTAAAAATAGTTTTCACATAACATCAAATTAGATGTTAATAGCAGGAACTGTCAAAATGAATATTAGCGTGATTGACAATTTGTTGTTTTCTTTCTTAATATAGATTCATGGTCTGCTTCGCTTAAATGCGATGTTAATTTAAACAGTATGTAAATTTATCTTATTTTTTCAATCCAAAACCGTTCGTCTAACGAAAAAAAGTCGGGGGGGAGGGGTTCTTTTTGTTAGCAACTAATAAATGATTACGAAAATGTATTTTGATAAAAAGCAGTGGCGTGCCATTTTTTAATGTAATAAAATTATATTTTGTTCAATATCAACGGTTCAAAAAAAGGTAGATAATTATTTTTTTCATTTAACTTTTGAAAAATGTATCCTCTTTTGAAATATGCATAAATGAATATATTTGTTTTTTTTTTCAAAAAAACTCAAAAATTTGCTACCATTTCAGTTAACTGATCACCCGGTATATACGTGGTACCGTCAGCAGACAATTCTTATAGATACACCAGACTCCCGATTATTCGACAAACGTTTTGCAAGGTGGTGTCGGGCTATAGAATTTGTGATTTCTATATTTTAAAATAATTGCTGTACTTTTTATCAAACATATAGTTTCAGAAAGTGTTACTCAGTTGTTTCAGCCGTCCTTCAAACCAAATAAATCTGATACAACTAATTTATTACACCAAAATTGATTTTGTCAAATATTTTCTTTTTGTATATTTTAGATGGCAAACCTTTGTTGGTGGTACTACATTTCAAAACTGACTGAATTTGCAGACACCCTCTTTTTCGTTCTCAGAAAGAAAACAAGTCAAATTTCGTTTCTACATGTTTATCATCACAGTTTGACACCAATCGAAACGTGGTTCCTTGTGAAATTTCTGGCGGGTGAGTGAAAAGAACAAATTTCTATAAAATATATGGTCCAAAGGTATTAGAAGATAATGTCTTTGATATGGTTAGCTTTCAAATTGATCTGATTAACTTGGTTTAAGCTTCAACATAATCACGAAAATTGATAAAAAAATGTTTTTGATTGAAACTATATTGAATAATACTCCATTGGTTACGATATGTCATAACACACTAATATTTCACAGGGGAAATACGAAACATTATATTCATTATAAAAATGTTTTATTTTTTTAAATGAAGCATCAAAAGTAATAAGAATTGTTATATTTTTCAATTAATGCGACCAATTAACTAATAAAGTCTGCATTTGTAACAGTACTTTTCAGAACCAAAATAAAAATAGCAATTCTCAAACCTCCCACTAAAGCGATTACAACTAGATACAAACGATGAAGAATATTGTTCGCAATTCGTGGATGAGACTACCGTTTCCTTACAAAGAGCATTCAGTTATGTTGCAGTCTTGAACGATTTTCCAGAAAACGTCACCAAAGATTGTGATAAATATTCTTTCATCGACACAGCTCTCATTTTTGCTACCTTATTTGTCTGCAACATACTGTCAGCCAGATAGACTTCCGCTGCAGGCGAACTTTTCGAACCACCATGTCTCTTTAGTGTAGACATTGAGGCTCCCGCTTCGATCACCAAAATCGCGGATTTTCGTCTTCTACAATGGTCTGTATACGCCTTCGGACTATCCAAACCCAACCATTCGAAATATTTCCGAAGGTATTTTTGCCGACCAGCTAAAGAGTGTACTTCTTATTTCGATGATCCTCGAAGAACTTAAGCAACGTCGAACATTCTCTCACCAAACGAGCAGCATCAATAATTGTAAATTTCCTATTTACGTCATTATTCGTCTATGAAACGTTGACCGCGATCACAGACCCACGATCTTCGATATCGGAAGAGATCATATTCACAAATTCGTTCGTTTTGCAGGCGCCAAAGATTTCCATAATTAAATAAACCTCCAAAATTACCAATGTAACAATCTATTCAACAGAGCATAATCACAATGAGTTTATACCATATACATAAAAAAATTTCATTAGGAACATCTTGCAAGAATTTTTTGAGCTGTTCTCGGGGCAACCCTCTGATTTTTCACGAACGTATCCATTATTTCAATTCTTCACAAATGCTTCTACTTCATCGAACCTTTTAAAATACATTTTTTTCCTTCAAATGTATCATCGATCATTTTGGCCCCATCGTGTATGGTGAATATTTCTGTGACTACAGATAGAACAAATGAGTCCTATGTCAGAAATAACAAAAATGATAGGAAAACACCAAATCTTCAAAATACGCTAGCAAAATATTTTCATCGACACCATTCACCAAATTTTCTCTTCCCAACCCTTGAAAGTCTTCATACACTTTGGTGTAAGCAGCTTTAGATTTCGCCAGAACCAAACACTCACGGGCTTTCGCCGCTTATGTTATTACGTAGTTTGACATTTGATCTATTTTATTTGAAATAGAACGCGAAAATCAAACCAGTCAACCACGATATTTACAAATGCGACCCTTAGCATCGTTACCAATCCGATAAATTCAAAAATATACAATCCCATATTTTTCCATTTTCACAACAATATTGTTTCAATCAGAAGTAAACTATCGATTAGAACACGGGGAATATGAATACATTTCCACCAGTTGTAATAATAGCCATAAATAAAGAAGTATTATCGATCCAACTTAAATTCATCAATTTTTTGGTATCAAAAAAGTTAAGTCATATGTAGAATCTTGAAGTTTCACTAAAGTTGATCACAGATTGCTCCCTTTGATAATATCCATATCTTTTCAGCAAATTAGTCGTAGCGTTTGTCTGTTTGATTTTCTATAGTTGTTTCAGAATTGCTCTCCGCAAACTCATTTGCAAACATATTTTCACAGCGGTTACAGAAGGGTTTTTGAAAAGAGCATTGTTTTAATTATTTTTAGAGGCTCATTTCATAACACATTTTGGTTATCCGTATAATAAAATAGGAAAATTTTTTTTTTTGAAAATGTGAATTTGGTTATCAATTACGTTGTTTTTAAGAGAAAATTTAAAAACATTATTTTCATATTTCAACCTGCGATTGTGGATCGTTTAAAAAAATTCATCGTTAATGTTTCATATACCAGTCCAGTGATGCATAAATGTTGGCACACCCAGTCTTAATATTTGTTCCAGTTTAACTAGAACGACAATAAAAAGAAGCGAATAAAAAAATGCTGATTTATCTAATAAAACTAAATTGTGAGATGTTAAACGATATACGTACATTCAACATTTCAAATCGAAACGAATTTTAACTACCACTAGATGGAGTTATTGAGATATGACTAGTATTATAGTCATACATTTTATACTGTAAACAAAATAAAAAGATAAGTTATGTTAGAGATTCAATTACAATTCATTATGAAATTAACTGTCTCGACCCTTACAATTCATTATACTTATCTACTCCCCCTTTAGGACCAATAATGGATAATAAATTGTTACACTTGGAAAAGTTTTCTCAGGTATTACATAATGATGAAGATTTAGCCTGTAAAAAATTATATTTAGATAATGTCGAAGCCTATCTGGTCAATATTCTGTAGCCTTGCCATTTTAATCCGATCCTAACCAATTGGGAACTTTTACTGCTTTTCTCGATTGTTGTCGCATGAACGAAACTCTACCAATCTAGATCAATTTTACTGATAATTATCGAAAACGGAATCATACTCAAAATGAGAAAGATTCCCAATATCCCGCTATTTAAAACACACTAGGCCCAAGCGAAGTTCACCAAATTAAACTAAACAAATTAAGCGAAACTGACTACTCTCCCAATATCCTGCTATTTATAACACACTGTAGTAGCCCAAGAGTAGTTTAATAAATTAAAGTTAATCCAAAGAGGAAGGAAAAAAATTGACATTGGTAATGCTGCGAAACTTGCTATTATACCTACACAAAGCCAATATCATTCAAGAAAAAAAATACGATCATCTCCAATTTATTTGCCAAAAAGATGTGATAAAGTCCCAGTCCCACGAATTTTTGAGACGTTTGCCATTTCCTCTTAACAATCATAAAGATTCTGACAGTAAATAATAACTCGAACGATTAGGGAAGAGAAAGGTAATGGTACGCACCTAAGCAATATTTGTTGTAAATCAGATGTTTTAGCCAGTTAATACTAGAGATTTGCCACATTCTTTTATTTATATGTTCCCCTTAACATAGCCATCCCAAATTTTATAAGAAATAAAAAGATATAAAGTAGGTTAAGCCAAGTTTTGGGTACCATCAACCTCATGTCGGGTTAATTATACGCATTTTGTTGGGCAATGATACACAAATAAAAACTGTTTGTAACAATCGTGTTTATTGAAAATACACTATAAAGTATCATGAAATTAAAAAAGTAAACTTATACGTAATTTAAACATAGAAAACAAAAACATAGGATATATTTTAGATATACAACCAAACTATAAAACATATATCGGAAACTAAATAAAAATTTGCCAACAAGGTCGCTTTTTGCAAAGGATTTTTTTAAGGGAAAGGTCACAGTCATAGTCAGTGGCAGGGTCCTGCTTACTGCATTCAGCATGTACACACCTTCCATAGGTAACCCATCTATACCAAATTTCCGGATCTTTTCCGAAATCTTCACACAACAAACATTGATCCTTCTCGTTCGAATCCACATCCATGTCATCCAGTTCGTCATTATTAACATGATTTTTCTTGTGAATTTCGTTGTCCTCGGAAATGTATCAGAGGCCGGTTCCATATTTCTTTATTTTTTTGGTTTTCCGCGTAATGGCATCTTCGCTTTAAGATCACCCTTTCCTTCTCGATCAAAATTTATTTCATTCTTTCTTTGTTGCTTCTCCTCGAGAATTAATTTCATTGGTGTAGCTGTTAACACGTTCAGTGGCATCGACGCCTTACGGCGTACTCTTGCTTCCCGAGATACCTTACATGACGCCTTATGGCGCCGAAAATCCAAAATAATCTGGTGACAGATCGCCGGACGAAGTCCTGAGTACTAATAATCATATCAGCAAATGTTATTGGGATCCCTACTGTCATGTATCATGGGATCATATATACTGTAGTGTCATATATCAGTTGATTATCCCCTTTCGTTTGCTCTAACCACCTGTTATCGGTAAGCTTGGCTTTTGACGCGCAAGTTCTGCAATGCTTACTTTGTCTTTTGCTATAGCACATATTAATTTCCTTTAGGACATGATTAATGTATAATTGGAATATTGAATTGGAAGTTAACGAGCCGGGATCAGACTATTTGTGGAGTCTAAATCATCAGATACACTAAGCAAATATTTGCTAGCAGCTTCGAAATCCTCTTTTGTAAATTTATCTGGATTAAATGGGTAGATTCCAGATGAGGTAAAACCTTATGTAGCTTTCTCCATTGTTGCAATTTTAACGTAAACAATTAAACTATTTTAAGAACTTTACTAGTCATTTGAGTTTCAACCTAAGCTGACATGATAGAGGGTCTTCCTAATCTTGGACCAGATCTGTCATATTCCTTTCTGCGCGCTCTCAGTATTGCCTCGTGAATGTTGAATGACCTGTAAACCTCTCGGATTTTTTAGCCAGAATCTATTGCCTCAGGAGCTTTCTGTGAAGTCTCCTCGCTCCAACCATGGATATTTGTTTTTCTCATGTATCGGGTACTCCAATAAGCCGATCTCTCGGCTATATTTCAGAAACTATTCATGTTATAACTTTAGGAGAAAAAATTCCTTGATAAAAGTGGCCAAGAGAAATCGCTGGAAATAACTTTCAATTTTCTAGATTAACCTGTGAAGAAAGATTTAAAAACCAGTTTTTTAGTGTTTTTAAATGAAACTCAAGGTCTCTAATTAATTCCACAATATAATACAAGTTATTGAAAATTCTAAAAAATTGACAATTGTTTCGATAAATCAATATCATCGTCAGAATGACAGAAGTTACATTTCATTTTATGCCTACCTGATGTTTAGTAGTTATATTTTTGGCTAGACCAAGAAGTAACCTAACTTGTGATCGGCTTAATATATGTTTATAGAAAAAGAAGAAGATGTGATATTACAAATATTGAAGCTAGATATTATTAGCCCTATGGTGATATCCTGGATATCATTTTTCCAATTAAGATCAGTATAACTGTGCAATGATATAGAAAACCAGGAAAACTATATCTGCTGATCTTTACAATTATCACTTAAGAAGACAGTTTATTAGTGGAGAATTCCCTAGATTTAACTGTTCATTGACAACTTCATATTGTGGGTTTCTTAAATGTCTTCTAATTTCCAGTTCTTCAAGGAAATCCAGTTCTTGTTTCTTTTCACAAATATGCAGCACTTCTTGTTCTTAAGAATTTTGAAATACGATACAGTGAGCACTTACGAGCTTACAGATTAAAACAACCAGATAAATCCCACTACGCAAAACATCTACTTGACACCAATCATTCATTGACACCTAACACAGAACTAGAAGTGCTGCATATTTGTGAAAAGAAACAAGAACTGGATTTCCTTGAAGAACTGGAAATTAGAAGACATTTAAGAAACCCACAATATGAAGTTGTCAATGAACAGTTAAATCTAGGGAATTCTCCACTAATAAACTGTCTTCTTAAGTGATAATTGTAAAGATCAGCAGATATAGTTTTCCTGGTTTTCTATATCATTGCACAGTTATACTGATCTTAATTGGAAAAATGATATCCAGGATATCACCATAGGGCTAATAATATCTAGCTTCAATATTTGTAATATCACATCTTCTTCTTTTTCTATAAACATATATTAAGCCGATCACAAGTTAGGTTACTTCTTGGTCTAGCCAAAAATATAACTACTAAACATCAGGTAGGCATAAAATGAAATGTAACTTCTGTCATTCTGACGATGATATTGATTTATCGAAACAATTGTCATTTTTTTAGAATTTTCAATAACTTGTATTATATTGTGGAATTAACTAGAGACCTTGAGTTTCATTTAAAAACACTAATATGAGCATATTCCACGAAGTAAGGGTCGAGACAGTCAATTTCTTTAACCAGTTTTTTGTTAAATATGCCCAATTATACCAAGTGTTAAATAAGTAAACTAGAAAGAGGCCTAAATTCCGCACATATTTGCTTGAGTACCTTTTTTTAGTTTTTTAAATAGAGGGTGGGGGAGAATGGGAAAGTGTTTGGGGATAAATACTCATAACTTTGGTTTGGATTAATAGATTTTAACGAAATTAGTGTAGATGAAATTATTACATCCAATATAAAACAATTGCATTTAGTTTCAAATTGTCATAGGTAGGGGGTACTTTCGAATGAAAAAAACTAAAATTTGTTCTCAATAAAAATAATGGAAATCCCTAATTATTGTAAATTATAATGGAACTGGATTAAATTCGTAACAAAATGTCGCAAACCGAATGTTGATAGCTTTTGTTGAACTCGAGATATAAATAAAAACGCATAAACATAAGTAAGTATAGTATTGACTCACCCTGTATGATAACTTTAAACAAAAAATAAGTCAGTACTACTTCCAAATTTTTGTATATCAGAAGAATCTTAGTGTCTATACTAATTTTGACCATTGTTATTTCATACGATTAAAATAGTTTTTTTCGAAACTAAGTACTGTTTATTTATTGACAGCAGTCAAAACATTGCGTTCTCTTTAAGAAGTGTTATATTATAATTCGAATTGCACTTTTTTCAATAGATATTAGGGGAGCCCGGGGCTGGTTGACGCACTTTTTGTATTTTTACTTTTAGCTTACACATTATTAAGTTTTGGTGTGCTTTTGGTACCAAATAGGAAAGTTCAATGTTTTATCTTTCATATTAGACAAGAAAAAAAATTTTTTTAGCAGCAGTTTAGGTATAATTTTTTTGTAAAGATGGATGTCAGGTTGCGTCAACCAGCCCCGGGCCGGGGTTGGTTGACGCATACCATGGGGTAGGTTGCCGCAGACAAAAAAGGAAAGTAAAACATATATAATCCAAATTAACAAACAATTATATTAAATTCTAAAAATGGTAACTATCCAAGGAACAAACATAAAAATGGTAACTTTTCAAGGAACAAAAGATGCATTAACTCTAAAAAAGGTGACTTAATTGACAATTTTAATATTATAGCTTAAAAAAAATATAAGTCATTATTCGCTTTCACAGTTTACACAAACAAAGAAGACGCCAGGTTCCCCAGCACAAGCTTCATATGCCCACATTTCGCAACTAGTGCACCGGATCCATTTTTCGGATGAGTCTCCATTTTTATAGCTATCTGTGCAATAAAGGCAAAAGCATTCCTCTTCATCGGACTCATCATTCTCTTTGACTATTTTCCTTTCTACTTCTTATTTGAGCAAATATTTCTTTTAAGAGACTTTACATTTTTGTCTTGTTCTTCACGAGCATCTTTTATTGGCGTGTCAGTTAGAATTGCTGTCACACGCTTTCTTCTATTAGGTTTAGCGTCCTGCTTTCTAGGTCCGGTTTTTGGTAGCGGTTTCAATTGAAATGGACTTACAGTAGGAGGCGAGCTCTCATTTTTTTCATGAATAGGAATGTTAGTTGAAATGTTGTTTTCTTTCCCAGGCAGTGGACTTTTTGCTAACACTATATCTTTGGAGCATCCTGGCTGGTTAAGATCATCAGGATCCTGTGAACACCCCGGTCGTGGTTTTAAAATCGAGGTTAGCTGAACTGGAACCATGTCCTTGTCAGCATTACTTTCTGCGGGATCGGGACGGTTAGTTGCATATCCAGGTAAAAACTCTTCATCGTCAAAAACGTCTCTATTGAAAGGGCTAATTCCAGACACCTTGAATCCCGCCATAATATTTTTCGGTGTTGCTGCCAGTGGCAGTGAGTTTCGAACTATTAGAGGGACATCCTATATTGACATCGTGCGTCCGGGATTGCTAGTGATCTAGGAGTCACTGGCTGAATTAACGTAATGTTTTGATAGTCCATAGACAGACCGATCGAGAGGCTGGAGCTTATGTGAGCAATGGGCTGGAAATGACAACGCCGTTACACCTTTACTTTTTAGATAATCAAGGGCAGCTACAGACAAATGCGAATCATGATTATCTAGCAAAAGTAGTACCGGTCTCTCTTTAGAACAACCAACGTGCTTGACAAAATGCTTAGCAATCTCCAAAAAGTTCTCTTTTTTCATCCAACCTGAAGGATTTGCGGTTCCAACTGCTCCAGGAAGGCCATTAGCGAAATAATGTTCTCTGAAGGCAACCCTTGGAAAAACAAAGAACGGCGGGACAGAATTTCCCGTTGCAGATACCGCCAAAGCCATAGTAACTAAGGTGCCGCGTTCCTGGGAGGTTACGCGTCCCACCTGCTTATATCCACGCTTGCCAACAATTCGGTTAGGCTTTTGCACGGTCGTAATCCCAGTTTCACCTATGTTCCATATTTGTGCTGCTCCTAATTTTAGGCGGTTGAGGACCGTTTTTAAGTTGTCAAAGATCATTGAAACATTTTCTCTGTTGAAACTAGAACCGCGAGCTAAGCGGTTGCTTCTGGAGTTCTTACGGAAAGAGCACGATGCCGTTTCATGTAGTATGTGAACCAATCCTCTCCAGCCATTTTTGTCACGTTCCAGGATTCAGGGTATTCAATGCGCAAAGCAGTGGCATAATCTTAAGCGAATTTTCTTACTTCTCTGACAGACAATCCAAAATATATGTCGCTTGCCGTTTTAAGGTATTCCTCCAAATGATCTGTGAACACCTAAACATTATAAAAGTCGTAAGGCATTTTTTGAAGCTTTCATATTTTTAAAAATAATTTAAAATTTAATATACCTGGCGATTCCTGTAATATCCAACTTTTGTCGTAAATTTTTTGCAAAAACGTCTCAAAGTTGCGTCCGGGATCTCCAAGTCTTTTGCAGTTGCCCTAATGGATTTGTTGTTCATTTTAACCTCTCTAACTGCCCTTAGCATGATATCTGGTGGAGTGATACCCCTTTCTGATGTTCGTTTACGAGAACGCATCTCGCTAAAATATAAAACAAAAATTAAAATATTATATTTTAAACTCGGGGTTGGTTGACGCATGCGTCAAACAGCCCCTTGTTGTGTGCGTCAACCAGCCCCTGACCACGTTTTTGTATGTGTGATGCAACTGCACCTATACTATATTATTCTTAGAAAATGTATTTAACACTTCTTGTTTGGGACGGTTGAAGCTTTATGTAGCATCAAACCGAACTCAATTATCTTTAAAAATAAAGTTTCTAGAACAAAAACTGTAAAAAAGTGGAAAATTACTTACCACTGCAAAAAAAATAACAAACCGCACTGTACACAACACCACTGATGCAATCAAACTAAAACGAACGTTCGAGAGTGGTTTTTAATGGCGGCTTTAAGACAAACCGGTCGGCGACGTTTCCAAGTGTACTGTTCAAAAAAAATTGATGTGCGTCAACCAACCTGGTGCGTCAACCAGCCCCGGGCTCCCCTAATATTGCTAATATTAGTAATTCATTATCAGTACTAATAATTCGTGTTGAGTATATCAAATGCAGAATGGTAGATGTGATTGGAGTTTATTTCGAATGTAACCAAAATGCCGCTATTGCCTCACGTATCTATTCTGTAAGATATCCTGACAGAATACATTATGGCAGAGAAGTATTTAAAAGAAAGGCAAGAAGATTAAGAGAAACTGGTAGTTTTCATCGTACTTGTTTTAAACGACGTAGTAAAGGTATGACAGACGATAATTCAATCAATGTTCGTGCTTTCATTCAACAGAATCCACAGTTAAGTAGTCGAAAAATCCCTATAAATACAATTAAACATACCCAAAACTACTGTACTAAGGATTCTAAAACATCACAGGCTGGTTTTTCATATTATAAAGTGAACGTTTAGGTCAGAAACTTGTAATTCCCTTTAAAATTTAGATTCAACTGTTATTTTAATATTACGATAAGAACGGCAACACGACACTTTTATCCTTGTATCTGTTTCTTAAAAATACTTATGCATGATTTATTTTGTGAAAGAATTGTAGATTTTTCAAGGTTTTTAGAGGTGTAATAAATATAATGGTTTCTTTTTCACCAATACTTATTGTTCTGTTTTTTAGACCGCATCCTTATTATGTAGTTCTCCACCCAGCTTTACATGAGAGATATTTTGGGTCAAGACTGTATTACTGCAATTGGATGTTAGCTCTGCTAGAAGAACAATCGCATATCATGTCAAAGATTTTGTGGACATACGAGGCTACGTTTGATAGTGAGAGTGGTGTTAATCTGTATAATATGAATTATTGGGCTGAAGAAAATCCGCAGTGGATAGGGAAGTGCAGCTTCAAGGTAGATGGAGTCTTAATGTTTGGTGTGGTATAGTTGATGGAAAGATGGCAGGTCTATATTTCATTGATGAAACTTTAAATGGCGATACATATTTGGATTGTCTGGAAAAGAAGTTGTCTCTTTTATTGGAAGATATTTCCTTACAAACAAGAAGAGATAATTATGATATTACAACGTGACGGGTGTCGTGCGCACTTTTCCAGACGAGTTAGAGATTATTTGAATGTGAATTGTCCAAATAAATGGATTGGAAGGGGAAGTATATTTTCATGACCAGCTAGATCCCCAGACTTAACTTGTCTGGACTTTTATCTGTGGGGAAGATTGAAGGATTTAGTGTGCGAAACTCGACTAACCACGCGAGACGACATGAAACCGCGCATTAGAAACGCTATAAATAGTACTATATCAACAGCTGAGATTGAAGCAGCTGTTATGTCTAAGCGCGATAGATTGCATCTTTGTGTGGACAACGATGGAAAACAATTTGAACATTTATTTGGACATTAGGTTTTAATGATCGAGATATTTGTATGTTCTTCCTTCCACATATTTAATTTTAAGTTATAATACAGGGTGAGCCAATAATATACTTAGTGGTTCGCAAGTTTTGTTTTTCTTTACGAAAAATGTCTTTTTAAAAAGAATTAAAATTAACTATACAAAAATATATTTTAACGAAGAGCAGAAATAATACAAAAAATGTATAAAGACTGTACTGAGAGTTATACAAAGAATGAATTAAAATGGTGTTCAAACAGAATATATAATATCGTATAAAAGTGTCTATTATGCAGTTTCACAGGTGCCCACTTGATAACGCTGTAGACATAACTCCTCCCTCCTTAAGTTTCGAAAAACACGGAGTGGCTTTTCGAATTTTTCTTATCTTCTGTTGGGTTTTCCTTTGGTTTTTTCTTGAAAATCTTCAAAATTTGGGTTCTATATTTAATGAAAATGTAGACTAAGGCGCAGGCAATTGCAATTCCAATAACTGTTCCTAATATGCTTGTGTAATTATACGGATTGTCTTCCACTTCTGAAATTGGTTTTAATTGTTTCGAAATTCTGCTAATTTCTTTAAGTTCTTCAAAGTCTATTTTGGTTATGTTCGGAATTTGGTAATTTCTGGAACCACTTAACGTTTGCATCTCAATTTTTGGTAGTATAAACGGCTTGCCATTACTAATTGGAATTTTATTAATGTATTTCTGGTTATTAGTCCATACTTCGCAGGAGTCTGGTATTTTGATTAAAATTGGAGACGTCACAAGAATATATCTGTTACTTCTACATTTTGAAAATATTTGTTGAGGTTTTTCGGGTATAATTAAGATTTCGTTTTCGGTGACTGGTTCGACGACTGTTTCTTGTAAATTTACTTCAATGATGTGGCAATGTGAGAGGTCTTCTCCTTGGAGTAGTTGCGTTGTACAATTATCTTGGGATACAGGATTCTGTCGGCAATAATATGTGTCTTCTAGAAGAGGGCATTCTTCCTTCTCGAATTGGTTATCTTCATTCTTGTGTGCCAAATAGGGAAATAGAGGGGTAAAAGTTTTATGATTTTGGATTACTGGGAAAATATGATAAAATTCGTAGGTTTTTTCTTTAAGGATAGGTATATGGATAGCGAAAATTAATTTTGAATTTAATATAGACACTTGAGTGCCCAAAAATTGATAATAAGTTAATAAATTCTCAAATTTAGGAATTTGATTAGAGTTATATATTTTATGTAAATACTTAATCATTTCGAAAATATCAGTACTAGAAATTATTGAATTATGAAGAGAGTTTAATTTGGAAAATACTACTGCATTTTCTAAATTATCTAATAATGTAATCGTTGACTGGCAATCTAAGTTAATTTGTGTTATAATTCCCTGAAAACTTAAATAGCTTTCAAGAGTTTCTATTTTATGGTAAAATGAAGCTTGAATTTTTTCTAAGTTATTTTTAAGTATCTCTTGATTATTGTTTAAAATATTTATAGATTTATTATAGTGTTCAATAAGTTTTTTGTATAAAGAGGTTTGTAAATTAACTTCTGTAATAATATTTTTTTGGTTTTTCTGCAGTAAATCAATTGCTTTGTTATATCTTTCTTCGTCATCTGCATCTAGTGTGCCAAAAAGCCATTTGTCAATTTTGCCTACGGCATTTACAAGTCCTCTTTTACTTCTGATATGGGGATATAGATTATTCAGTTTTATTTCTAAAGAATTAATTAAAGATTCTGTCCTTGTCAAAATACTTTGTGCTAAATTATGATACGATATGGGGTTACTACTATTAATTATTTTAATACTATCTTTAATGATATAATAATGTTTTATTAGATTATTAACTTGCTTAAAAATAATGTCTAAATCTACATAGTGAATAAATGTATGTTTATTGTATATAATACGAGAATTTCCTAATTGGATTGGAAGGATTAGGCTCTCGATTTTAGTGGTAGATACATCCTCTTCAATGCATTGTATCTGCAGAATCATGATGTATGTTGTCATCAATGTCAGGAGGTTCATCATCGTTAGATTTCTGTAACAATTTGTTTGTTACTAACCTCGGTTTTCTAGTCAAATTTTTATGGTATGTGCCTTTATTAGTTTTAATAAGGATACCTTTTTGGCTTAGTACTTTCGTCTTTTTAAATTTAGGTAGTTTTTTATTTCTCTGTTTAGTTTTTACGTAGCATGTTTCTTGATTTGCAAAATCTGGGGGATTTTCGCGTTTTTCATTTCGTTTTTGAATAATCTTTTCTTTGGTGGATTCATTATTTTGCTTAATCTTTTCATACAATATTTTACTATTTTCTTTATGATCTTGTACGTAAGTTGATATAATTAAATGATCGTCTAAATCAAAAGGATCGGGATTGTTTATGTGACCTTTAATAATTTCGAAAGGCGTATATTTCGTAACTGAATGAATACTATTATTATAACAGAAAATTGAATTTTTTATTAGTTGATCAGGTTTCAAATTTTTATTTTCTTCTTGCAAGCATCGATAATGCTCGATTAGTGTTGAATGGAATCTCTCGACTGGAGAGTTAGAGTTACTATTTTTTGATGTTGTAAAATGTAGATGGATGTGGTGTAATTTGCAAAAATCTTGAAGATCGAAATTTTTAAATTCTGTACCTTGGTCAGACGTAATTTTGCTAGGTAGACCGTGATGGGAAATAAATTCAAGTAATTTCTCAACTACAGATACTCCTGTTATACTGTCTAACGGATAAGCTTGACCATATCTTGAAAATGAATCTATGATTGTTAAATACGATTTATTCGATATATAAAAAACGTCTAAATGGATATGTTCGAAAGGTCTTGAAGCTGTGGGTGTTAAATTGAATTTTATAACTGGGGGATTTCTGTCATACTTATTTTTCAGACAAGTTTCGCAATTATTTATGAAATGTTCTATTTCTTCTATCATTTTTGGCCAATAATATCTACGACTAAGGGATGCTTTTACTTCATTTATACCTCTGTGACCTGATTTACTTATATGGTAATATTCTACTTTCTCTCGTTGTTCGTCAACTGATTGAATATCAGTGAGAATTTTGGTACACATGATAAATTTAAAAGCTGAATTTTTAAATGTTTTTTGTGCAGTTACTATAAACATTCGTGATAAGGGTTCGTTTTGGAAATAAAGAGCATAATTTTGGTTAGGATTTATAAATTCCTTAATGAATTTTATTACGTTTGATTCAGTGTCTACTACTGGTAATGTAACATATAAGCGAATATTTTCGAATATTTTTTCTCTTTTAACTTTGAAAGAGAGATTTTCATTGCTAGTAAAGTATAATTGATTTTTATACATATTTAGTGGTTTTTCAGATATTGGAATTGATAAAATGGGATTTTCCACAGAAGTGTGTACTGTTTCGATGTCATCATTATTGGGGTTCGCTTCTTCGTCCAATGGGGATGAATTAATCATGGTATCTGATACGTCTCTTTCGTTTTCGTCTAAAATAGTTGTAAGGTCAATATTGTCTAAATTAGGAAGTTGATTTGTAGATTCGTTATATGAACTAATTCTTTCAAGTTCTTGATTTACAATTTCTTCAATATCACCTAAATTAACGTCAAGTGATGCAGTTTCTAAAGCATTCATATTAGGGAAGCGAGAAAGTGCATCGGCTGCCTTGTTACTTTTACCTTTTAAATATTTAATATCGTAATCGAATTCTTCTAATTTCAATCGCCAACGTACAAGTCGTGAGTTAGGCTCTTTCAAAGACATAAGCCATTGTAAGGGTTTATGATCTGAAAATATTGTGAATTTTTGACCAAATAAGTATGGCCTGAAATATTTACATGACCATACGATTGCTAACAATTCTTTCTCTATAGTGGAATAATTGATTTCGGCTGAATTAAGAGTTCTACTAGCGTAGCAAATAGGATGATTATTTTGGGATAATATAGCGCCTATGGCAAATTTTGAAGCGTCAGTCGTTAATTCAAAGGGTTTATTAAAGTCAGGATAAGCAAGAACTGGTTCCGACGTTAGAACGTTTTTACAAGTATTGAAACAATTAATAAATTCAGGTGTATGTTCGACTGTATGATCTTTTTTTAAACATATTGTCATTGGTTTAGTTACTTTGGCGAAATTTTTTATAAATTTTCTATAATAACCTAAGAGTCCTAAAAACGATTTAATATCTTTAGGTGTTTTTGGAATAGGAAAGTTTTGAATCGCCCTGATTTTATTCTGATTGGGTTTTATTCCATTAGGGGTTACAATGTGGCCTAAATATTCGACTTCTTTACGTAGAAATTCACATTTGTCAAGTTGTACCTTTAGCTGTGCTTCGCGTAATTTTGAAAATACTAATTTTAAGTTTTGGATGTGTTCTTGAAGGCTCGTGCTAAATATGATGATGTCATCCATGTACACCATGCATATCTTATGTTGAAGGTCCTTTAAAACTTCATTTACGGCTCTTTGGAATGTGGATGGAGCATTTTTCAACCCGAAAGGCATTCGAAGATATTCGTAATGTCCTCCGTCTACGTTAAACGCTGTTTTCTCAATAGAGCATTCGCTCATCTGTATTTGGTGAAATCCGCTTGCTAAGTCAAGGGTGGTGAAATACTGAGCTCGACCTAGTTTGTCTAAAATATCGGATATATTTGGAATCGGATATCTGTCATCGATGGTTTTCTCATTTATCTTTCGGTAATCGACGACTAATCTCCATTTTTGAATGTTGGATGCGTCCATTTTCTTTTTAACAATCCAGATTGGAGAACTCCACGGAGAACAAGATGGTCTGATTATATTTTTATCTAACGTTTCTTGTATCTGCTTCCTGATTTCTTCTCTGTGTACGTACGGATATCTGTAAGATTTTGTATGGACGGGTATTTCATCTTTTGTCCTTATAACGTGTTTAACATTCGAAGTAAAAGTTAACTTATCACCTGGTTTAAGAAATAAATCGGAATATTCTTTACATAATTTAATAATGTGTTGTTTTTCTTCTTTATTCATGTGGTTTGTTCGGATAAGTTTAGTAATATCGTTAGGATTAGCTAAATTATTCTCTTCAAAATCGTTAGCAAAAGTTTCAAATTTAAATAACTCATATTGAGAATGTTCAAATGGAGTCTTTTAATGTTATCGTTATTGCTTTATTTGTGTGATTTTGGATTTCAATAGGTGCAAATCCATTTTTGGCAGTACTTAGTAACTGTGGTATAAATATATTTTCTAAACTTGCATAATAATATCACCATTATATATGTTTACTGGGAGATTTTTTAAACATTTTTCTCCGGCGTCTATTGAAAAAGAAAATTCTATATCATCAGGTTGTCTAAATTTAAATGGTATTTTTATATTAGGTCCTACTAATTGTTGGTTCGCAAGGTCAATATTTAAATTCATATTAACAAGATCTTTAATACCTATGATTCCATCGAAGTAATTGTGGAAGTCATATAATACAAAATTAATAAAATAATTTTTACATTTTAATTCTGCAAATGCAGGCACTAGTGCTTGAAATCTAATATCTTTACTTCCAAGACTAGTAGATAATACAGTATTGGAATGGTAAATTGTATCTGGAAAATATTTTTCTACAATAGAAGGTTTTATTATTGATCTAGAACTACCAGTATCGATTAATAGTCTAGCTTTGGGATTCTTAATTTCTATGTACGGTAAAGGATTAGCGGTAATAACGTTTATTTCAACTACGTCTTTGTTTTGGAAGGCCCGGTTATCTGAAAATTTTCCTCAAATTGAACTTCATCATTCGTATCGGGTTGATCAAATTCTACTTCTTCATATTCATTAAATTGGTTAGGATCATATTCTGGATTATCACATTGATTTAAATATAATTCTTCAGAAACAAAATTTGGTTTAACATGTGGATTTGTTTGGAAGAATCTATTATTATTGTTAGTATTATTAACAGGCATTCGACTTCTTTCTGTGAAATTTCGCGACGTTGTCGACATTGGTACAGGTTTTGGTAACTGATTTTGTGGTATTTGGTTAGGTTTAAAAACATTTTTTGTTGGACCAAATACTTGTCGATTCGTCAAATATCTATTATTTTGTGGGATAGGTTGAACAGGTATCGGTTGGTTAGGCCAATATTCTCTGTTTTGTCCTACATTATTTGAGACATTGGGTTGATTATATCGATAATTATTATATGTAGGTTGATGATTATTAATTGGTCTGTTATTTGGTACGAAATTTCGATATTGGTTACGATTTTGATTTTGGTCTGAATTTGACCTTTGAACATTTTGGAATCGCGAATATTGCATACCATTATTATTATTATTAGAATTATTTTGTCGAAAATTTTTATCATGTAATGATCCATAAAGTCTTTCGAAATTTTCAAATTCTGCGACATATGCCATCGCATCTTCTAAGCATGTGGGTTTTCTTAAATGCATATTATTTCTTAGCGTTCCATTACAACCCGCTATGAAAGTATTTAGTGCAGTTTTATCGTATTGAATAATTTGACAATTTCTCTCAACAACATTTATATTTGGGTCGTTACTTATTCTCTGAATTACACTACTACGAATTAACTGAAGCCTGCTACCAAAATCGATAAGGTGCTCATTTTTAAAAGGTTTGGCTCTAATTAATTCTTGTACTAAACAATCTATATCACGCCTATCAGCAAAACACTGTAATAAAGCAGTTTTCAATTTTTGCCAAGTATTTAACTCTACTCTACTACCGACCATGGAAGCTGCTCGGCCTTCTAACTTTTCTTGAATACATTCTATTAAGTGTGAATTTAATTCGGCATCATTTAAATTTCTATAGGATTCAATTAAACTCTCACATCTAGTGATAAATTTGTTTAAATATTCACTATCACCGTTAAATGGTTTGATATTTGCTAATTTAGATCTGAAAAGATCCCAATTAATTTTTGGTGTAGCCATTTCGTTACTGTTTATTTCGTTTAATGAAATATTATTAAAAGCGTCTACAATATTATCAACGTTTCTATTATTCAAATCGTTCATATATATTTAATGTTTATAATAATAAAAATATCTTAATTTATATCTTCACTAATTCCAAAGAATGGTATAGGAAGGCGAGAAAAGGAGATTCGGCACTTACGTTTAGAAAATCTTCTTCCCCGACTCTTTGGTTGCTCTCACTACGTCCACAGGAAGGCTGCTCTCAGTTGTTGATCCCACAGAAAGGGTAGATAGAACTCGCGCTCAAAACGTTAAAACGTTAAAGTCATGAAAGTTTATACGAAAACCGTAGAAATCGGTACACTGTATAATTCACGTTTTCACAACTCGCGCGATCCTACTGACTGCGCCAGTTTTGTTTTTCTTTACGAAAAATGTCTTTTTAAAAAGAATTAAAATTAACTATACAAAAATATATTTTAACGAAGAGCAGAAATAATACAAAAAATGTATAAAGACTGTACTGAGAGTTATACAAAGAATGAATTAAAATGGTGTTCAAACAGAATATATAATATCGTATAAAAGTGTCTATTATGCAGTTTCACAGGTGCCCACTTGATAACGCTGTAGACATAACTCGCACGAGACCAACGAGACGAGATTTTCACAAAGTCTTGTCTCGTCTCGCCGATGCAATGATAAGTCTCGTCTTGCAGCCTCCAGTCTCGTCTCGTTTCTCGTACGAGAGTCTCGTAAAAGTATCGAAATCTCATCATTCATAATCTTATTGTTTCAGTGCAATACGGAATACTTAAATACTTGCTATAATATAAGAGTCGGAAGAGAAAATTACAATTGTTGAAAAATAACATGTATTTTGAAGTAATACAACTAAAGAAACTAAAAACATAACATTATTTTATAAATGAAATAACTGAAAAAATCAAAGGTTCAGCCCTTAGCCCTCTCGGTTGCAAATGTTTTTGATTTTCACCCAGTCGTTTAGACATAACAAACATCGTACAGATTCAATGTTGAGGCGATTTCGATGTTTTCTTATAGTTAATGCAGCACGTGAGAATAATTTTTCCGTCGGGGCTGAAGTAGCCGGTATGCTTGAGAGATCTCGTGCCATTAAACTTAGAATAGGAAATTCAGAAGCATGCATTTTCCACCATTGTAGTATTTATGTCTCTTTATTACATCGAGGCATATAATAATATTTTTGAAGCTCCTACATCCATTCTTCTTCTGCATGCGTAGGGTTTACTGCATACAAAACATCAACATCATTTTAAAATCTGACTTTTCCGTTTCAGGATCTTCTCGTTCCCTCGCCGCCGTTTTTTTCGTACATTGTCATTCTGAATCTTCTGATTAATTAAAATAGGCTTTGTATATATCTTGAAAATTTTGAATAGAAGTATCTTTTAATTCTTGTCCCCATGTTGTCATATCAAACGCTTCTAACTCATGCCGCGTATCGAGAATTAAAACTGCAGCATAAATCCAATTAGCTTTACGATAATGCTTCAATATTTTGTCTCTCGCAGCCTGAAAACTAACAATAAGCTGCTCTTCGACAGCGGTTCGATCTAGCTTTTGGTCCCATTTAAATATTTTGTTCTCAATATTATCTATTAGTATATTGATACATACAACCACCATAGATCATGTGACGTACTTCTCTCCCCCGATCTTTTTGGAAAGAATTTGAAAGTTGACTAGTAATTTATGCACTTCTTCTAGCAGAATCCATTCATTGTCCATAAGAGCATATTGTTTTGAATCAACAATATTTTGACACAGTACACCAAGTCCATATCTAGCTTCAAGAGCTACTTTCAACATATCATTACTGGAATTCCAGCGTGTGGGCACATCCAACACATGTGTTAATTGGCGAGAATTACCAGTTTCCTCGCACGCACTTCGGAACTTAATTAAAAGTTGTTCTGACCGTTTAATTTTCGTGAAGATAGAATGTATTTTACATAGTGCATTAGAATTATCTTCAATTTCATCAACTTCGGCTTCCTCATCGACACTCTCATCACTCAATTCTTCATTTGCCCCAGAATTGAGTTTCAACAACTGAAACAAATCTTGCACGGCCAAATTAATCAGATACCCAAAACATCGAAAATGGCAGTCCTCTACATTTAAATCGGGATTAAGTTCCTGAAGTTCTTTAATAAAAGTTGTATTTGCTGAGGCATTATCCATTGTTATTCCATGAAGTTTGTGGATCAAGCCTCTAGCGTCCACACATTTGAAAAATGTGAGAGCGATGTCTTTTCCTGTATGTTTTCCATGGGCAGGAAGAAAATCTAGAGCGATTGATTGCAATTCTCAATTGTTATCTATAAAATGTGTTGTAATTCCATAATAAGATCTGCCGCTAATAGAGGTCTAGCCGTCTATAGTAAATGATAATTTTGAAGAATTGTTTGTCAACATGTCGGTAATGTTTTGTTTTAGGCAGTCGAATCGTAGTATTGCTAATCTTCTCAATTTATCCTTTTTTGGAAAATCCTTTGCAGATATTTCTTTGAAAAATTGGTTTGCCATCCAATCAACAATCGCCAAGTCAAAATGATCCTTTTTTGGTTTCACTGATGTAGTCTGCAAAATAATAATATGTAATGTGATAAGACCTTTTAAAACGGACGGAAATCAAAGTATAGTTATTTATGATACAATTGCTAGAAGTGACATTATATATTGCGCAATGAGCGTCCACGAGTGGAGCAACTCCAGGAGCAAAATAAAATCACTATTAACAAATGTATCATACCATATTCTTTGCCACGAAAGTATAATAAAAAATATTCAGACGATATTTCAACGTTTGATTCACTTTTCGCATTGTTGTTTTATGTTTTAGTGATGTTTTTCACATCGAAATGATAACTGAAAAATAGCATATTTTGGTTGACAGTGTCAAAATATCTATTTATGTAACCACCTGCGAAATGACACAATTTGTGTAATGCAATAGATAATCGATGCATGAATAGTTCTTTCTCTACTCTCTAATTTCTGCTTTTTAGTATAGTGGTAGTAGTTAGTATGGCTGGCGTAGATTGCAATCACTAAAAAAGCCAACGGCACCTAAAATGTGGAATAACTATCCAGGCCCATATTTAAAAAATGAAAGTTAATGATGGTTCTGAAAAAACCGAAACGTTGTGAGTTGTGAGCCTTTTCGAAAATGCACCTTTTTAGTTTTTGCAAAATATCTAAAAAACAAAAATCTCTGAAATCACGCAGCAAGCGCCATTTAATATTTTATTACTAACTAAATTGTCTAAAGCTTCGAGACGAAAAGCGACTGCTATTTAACCAAGATGACAATTCACTTTCAGTCACATTATCACTCAAACTAACATTGTGAAGAATCCATGAGACTAAGATCAGGACATATCCTATTCTACAAAGGAAGAGAAGACAATAGTTTGGGTGGTGTGGGTTTTCTTATCAACAAACGAATCTCCCCAAATCTTCAAATACTTAAAGCCATATCAGATAGAGTAATATACATAACACTTAAGATTAACTCCAATATAACAATCAAAATCGTTCAAATCTATGCTCCAACAAGTAGCCATGAGGATGAAGAGGTCGAGGTGCTATATGCTGAAATCACACAGAGCCTAACAGAAAATAAGACAAGATACATGCTGATAATAGGAGACTTCAACGCAAGAATAGGAGAGCAGTGTAATAGCTCGCAGTATGTTGGACAATTTGGTCTGGGGAAACGGAATGAAAGAGGGACGATGCTTGCAAATTTCCTGGAAAAAGAACAACTATACATAATGAATACGTTTTTCAAAAAAAGACCCCACAGAAAATGGACCTGGGCCAGCCCGGATGGAATTACAAAAAACGAAATAGACTACGTGCTAACACCAAATAAACATATCGTCCAAGATGTTGACGTCCTGAACTCCTTTACTACGGGCAGCGACCACAGATTAGTCCGGTGCAGGATCGCATTAAACACAAAATTGGAAAGAGCAAAAAAATTCAACAGCACGCAATACCGTCTAGATCCTGGTACAATAAGAGACAACAAGTCAATATATAGCAAAAGATTGACAGAACGACTAACAGAGGAAACAACATCATGACACGAGAGCTTGGACGAAACGAACAATAGACTAGTAAAAACATTGAAAGAAACAACCGCAAGTTTAGTAACATCAAAAACTAAAAGAATAGAAAAGTTTACAACACAAACCAAACAGCTACTGGAAAGAAGGAGAGAGCTTATTAAAGACAACAAAAGAAACACAGTAGAGTATGCCGAACTAAACAAAACAGCAAGGAAAATGGCCAAACAGGACATACGGAAGCATCAAGAGAATCGAATAGAGGAGTTGATACAGCAAAACAGAGGTCTAAACATCTTTAAAAAGGAAAACGCATAGAAAAAAGAAATGATCAAATTGAGAGACGAACAAGGTAACATAATAGAAGATCGAAGAGAGATACTCAAGATAACAGAGAAGTTCTACACAGGTCTGTACGAATCCAAAATAGACAATGAGGATGTTAGAAGAGCAAACAATGACCAGAAAAACAAGATATGTAACGTTGGCTCCGAGGATCTACCAGAGATTGTAGAGGAAGAAATTGAAAAAGCTTTAAATCAACTAAAAAACGGAAAGGCGGCAGGCGACGATAACATCATACCGGAAATGTTGGAGGAAGGTGGAAGCCTACTGATAAGGGAGCTTAAATCATTATTTAATACATGCCTAACCGAGGGAAGAATACCACAGGATTGGAACACCGCGATAGTCATACTGATATATAAGAAAGGTGATCCAAGCAGCCTAGAAAACTATAGACCAATCAGCCTACTATCACAGATCTACAAGCTTTTTATGAGAATAATAGCAAACCGCCTTGAATACAAACTCGACGCATACCAACCCTATGAACAGGCGGGCTTCAGGAAAGGCATGAGTACAATAGAACATCTCCACACCGTAAGGACACTGAACGAAAAAGTAACGGAATATAACATCCCATTATGGATCGCCTTCATAGATTTTAGAAAGGCCTTCGACACAGTTGAATTTTGGGCAATCATCAGGTCAATGAAAAATGCAAGAATAGACCAACGATATATTGACATTATACAGACACTAAATGACAACTCAAAAATGAAAGTAAGGCTATATGAAGACACCGAGGAAATCACAATTAGAAGAGGCGTTAGACAAGGAGACATTGTGTCACCCAAATTGTTCACACTGATGCTAGAAGACGTCTTCAAGAGCCTACACTGGGAAGACAGAGGAATTAATATATCGGGAGAAAAACTAAGTAACCTAAGATTTGCTGACGACATTGCCATTTTTGCCCCAAACAGTGAAGAATTACAACACATGCTCATAGAACTACAACAAGAAGCAAGAAAAGTAGGCCTAGAAATGAACATTTCTAAAACCAAATTCATAACAAACCAACGGACAAACATAGAGAGTATAAATGTGCTA
Organism: Galeruca laticollis; assembly: GCA_963921935.1. Lineage (NCBI taxonomy): Eukaryota > Metazoa > Arthropoda > Insecta > Coleoptera > Chrysomelidae > Galeruca > Galeruca laticollis. The sequence continues at coordinate 15,441,111 of OY998183.1, read as the reverse complement.
GGACAACAGGTAAAGAAGGTGAACTCTTATGTCTATCTAGATCAAGAGTTAACATTGGGTAAAGCCAATCAAGAACTTGAAATTAACCACAGAATACATCTAGGATGGGCGGCCTACAGGAAGATACGACACGTCTTCAACTCCAACCTACCCCTCAAACTAAAAACCAAGGTTCACATGGAATGCATTCTCCCAGTAACAACCTACGGATGTGAAACATGGGTCCTAACAAAGAAAATCTTAAATAAATTAAAGATACACCAAAGATCAATAGAACGAAAAATGATAGGAATAACGCTTAAAGACCATAAAACCAATGAGTGGATAAGAAATAGAACCAAGGTAGAGGACATAGTGAGGCGAATAGGCAGTCTTAAATGGAACTGGGCCGGATATGTTTCCCGAAATAAAAACAACTGGAGCGGAAAAATAACAAGATGGAGACCTTGGGGGGAGAAAAGAAGCACCGGCAGACCACAGCAAAGATGGTATGATGACATCAAAAGAACAGCCGGACTTAACTGGAACCAAGTGGCACAGAACAGGGAAAACTGGAAAAATATGAGAGAGGCCTATATCCAAAGGATAGAAAACGGCTAGAAGAGAGAGAGAGAGAGAGAGAATAGATAATCGATGCATGAATAGTTCTTTCTCTACTCTCTATTTTTTGCTTTTTAGTATAGTGGTAGTAGTTAGTATGGCTGGCGTAGATTGCAATCACTAAAAAAGCCAACGGCACCTTAAATGTGGAATAACTATCCAGGCCCATATTTAAAAAATGAAAGTTAATGATGGTTCTGAAAAAAACCGAAACGTTGTGAGTTGTGAGCTTTTTCGAAAATGCACCTTTTTAGTTGGTTCAAAATATCTAAAAAACAAAAATCTCTAAAATCACGCAGCAAGCGCCATTTAATATTTTATTACTAACTAAATTGTCTAAAGCTTCGAGACGAAAAGCGACTGCTATTTAACCAAGACGACAATTCACTTTCAGTCACATTATCACTCAAACTAACATTGTCTGGTATGTAAATATCCTCAGTTCCACTAGAAAAATCACCAGAATTTGATTCAACTTCTAAAGTCAAAAGTTCACTCATTGTCCTCTTGAATCGGCTCATTTTGGATTAACTTGGCACAATTCCGCACGCTCAAAAATTCGAACAATTACCACTATCCACAACGGATAACTAAACTGGGAAGAAATTTCAACTTTTATTTTCAATATTGATCTTTATTTATTCGATCACAATAGGATAGGACACGTACATATCGCTAAATTTATGGCTGTCGGAATAGGGTTCAAAGACGGCGACGCGCTTCAGAAAGACAAAGTGATTACCATCAACTGATAACGCCGGCAGAGGCTTTTAAAAGCAATTCTTGGTGTTATGCTTATAAATTTTTATCAAAATAAATTGATGTTCATTCAGAAATATTTACCTGCGAGACGCGATACCTCATGCACGAGACTCGAGACGAGACCAAACAAAAGTCTCGTCTCGTCTGGTTCTAGTATCGTCTCGAGTCTCGTCTCGGATACGAGACGATACCATGCGAGACTCTCGAAAACGAGAGTCTCGTGCGAATCACTAACTATACTCACTTATGTTTATGCGTTTTTATTTATATCTCGAGTTCGACAGAGGTATCAACATGCGGCTTGCCCCATTTTGTTACGAATTATTCCAGTTCCATTATAATTTACAATAATTAGGTGTTTCTAATAAACATTTTTAAGAAAAAGAAATTTCAATTTTTTCCATTCGAAAGTACCCTCTACAATTGAAACTAAATGCAATTGTTTTATAGTAGATGTAATCAATTTATCTACACTATTTGTAATAATGCTAATTTCGTTAAAATCAGTTGATCCAAACCAAAGTTATACGTATTTATCCACAAACACTTTCCCACTCTACCCCCCCCCCCATTTTATTTGAAAAAATAAAGAAAACTCTAGGCCTCTTTCTAGTTTACTTGTTTAACACTTGGTATAATTGGCCATATTTAACAAAAAAACTGGTTTTCAAATCTTTGTCCACAGGTTATGCCCCCTAGCGGTTAACCTAGAAACATGGAAGTTATTACCAGCGATTTCTCTTGGCCACTTCTATCAAAAAATTTTTTCTCCTAAGGTTATAACATGAATAGTTTCTGATATATAGCCGAGAGATTGACTTATTGGACCACCCCGTACTAGTTATGTACCTTAAATAACAATAAACGCAGCTAGATCACATGTACTGGTGATTTCGACACTATGCGAGTAACGGTACGCTATAGTCAACTCGGGTTAAGATCGCAGCGCCAAGACGATGACAGCTAAAAGCTAGCTAAGTACCATACTATTGTTTACTTTTGTGTGTATTATAGAATCGGCCGTTTTTACATATTTTTCAAGTAACATTTGTATTAAAATAAATTTAGTAAGGTTTCTGATGCTTCTTGGCCCTCAAAATCAATTTTCAAAATGTCCTCTTGTTGATCCTCAATATTCACATCCATTGGTTCATAACCGGGGCCAACTTTTGTTGAGCATTTTTTTTCTCGTGGCTCTGGTGAACTGAAAATCAATAGGGATCATCTGTAACATGTCCGTAACAATATTCAATCATAAAATTGCTGACTTATTGCACTCCGGAGGTTGTATCGTGCTAACAAGACATTTAAGGAAAAGTGGCCGACGACAACGACAACGCCGACGACGACATACACACATGATTTTTTTCTCTAAAAACCGTTTTTTACTAAAAAAAAAATTCAAATTTCCAACTTTTTTTTGGTAAACCAATACTTTTCTCGCATATAGAAAGGTTGGGCGGAAAAGTAATAAACACATAAATTAACAAACACATCTGAAGCTCTATGTTTTGTCATAAACAACAACAAAGAAAATGGTTGCATGATACACAACGGCTTTTAGCTCGGTTCTCAACTATCCTCAAGAGGGCGTATGGATCAGCACGAATCGTCTATTGAGGATAATTGCGTAACATTACCCGATTTACTCCATTTGTGTTATGAGGTATTTGAACACAATAGTGGTCGATATTGCTACGAAACATTTACGGTATTTCGTTCAGATTCACGAAAGAAAATAGAGCGACTACTCGTATTAAACAAAAATTTAAAATTTATCTTCACTTGAATCAGATACATATGTTATAAAAAAAATGCCGAAAACTAAATATGGTCTATGCCTAACAACACAAGCGTGGAATTGAAATGTACAATGTACCACAACAGAGTTGTTGAAATACGTGTGACACGTGTGACCCGTTTGTACCCGCTCTGGGTGTCGAGTGTGTCGCATATTCGTGGACAAACTTCCGCCATTCTTTTTTATTTCTAGCGTTTTTCGCTGCCTCTGTCCATGTAATTCCTTTTTCTTTTAAAATTTCGGCTACTGTGGTATCCCATGTTTTCTTTGGGCGACCTCTTTTTCTCTTGCTCACTTCTCTAGCTTGCCAAATCATTTGTGCTGGTCTACTGTTTTCCATTCTACAAAGGTGCCCAAACCATCTAAGCTGCTGTTTGTCGATTGTTTTTAGTATTGGTTCTATGTTAAGGTTTTCCCTTATTATTTCATTCCGCATTCGATCTTTTCTGGTGACACCTTTGACCCTGCGTAAATACTTCATCTATGTTGCTTGTATTCTGCTTTTGAGTGAGTTTGTAAGTACCCAGCTTTCACTAACATGCACAAGGATTGGTCGAAAGACTGACTTGTACACATTCAATTTGGTGTTAGTTGTAATTTCTTTCATTCCCAGAAAATTTCGATTTAATGAATAATATACTTTGACTGCTGCACTTATTTTTTCGTTCACTTCTGCTTCCTGTTTTCCATTGTTTTGTATATCTACTCCCAGATATTTTAAACTCTTCACTTGTTTTATCGGCATTTCATCAATTTCGATATTAAGGTGCTCTTCTTCTTGTCCCACCACCATTATTTTTGTCTTTTCCATATTCATATTCATGTTTCGTAGTTTCAATATATGCTTCCATGTTATCAAATTATGTTTCAGCTCTTTTTCGTTTCTAGCGAACAATACTAAATCGTCGGAAAATACGCATTCAGATATTCCAACTACTTCCATATTTCTATAACCTATTGGAATTTGTTTAACTTTTGTTTTTACTTCCTTCAAAATATCATCCATTATCAATATGAATAATGCCGAGTCTCTAAGATACTTTCGTAAACTTTCAATGCCGCGCTCAGCAATGTTATACCTCTATAATTGTTACAATTAGTTTTGTCTCCTTTTTTGAAAATTGGCAATATGATACCTACTTCCCAGTCTTTCCGAATTTTTTCTTCGTTCAATATTCTTCGAAACAATTTAGTTAGCATTTGTATCCCTCGTTCTCCTAGACTTTGTAACATTTCTGCGGTAATACTGTCGTAACCCGCTGCTTTACCTCTTTTTAACTTTTGTATTGCTTGTTTCACTTCTTCTATTTGTATCAGTGGTTCATTTTCCTAATTTTCCAGTTCCTGATGTCTTTCGTCTTGTAGTTCCATATCTTCTTCTTTCTCTACATTAAGTAATTCCTCAAAGTATTCTCTCCATCTCTTTATAATTTCCTTATCTTGTCGTATCATAACACCATTTTTATTATTTATCTGTTTTACATTTCTCGACTTTCCCTTTCTTAGTGTTTTCAGTACCTTGAAGAGAAGTTTCTGATTTTCTTTACTGTCTTCTTCCATCTTTTTGCCAAATTCTTCCCACGTCTCTTTTTTAGCTGTGATTACCATGTCTTTAACTCTTTTTCTTTGAATTTTATAATTTTCGTAGTTTTCAGTCGTTTTATTTCGTAGATGTTCTTTCCATTTTTGCTTTTTTAGTTTGGTATGTTCTTGTATATCTTTATTCCCCCATCTCGTTTGTTTTTTGTTGCTACCGGTTCTAGTAATGCCACATACTTCGGTTGCTGTCTCTAATATTATAGATTTGAATTTGTCCCACATTTCCTCTATTGATATACTTTGTATTTTATATTGACATATTTCCATTTCTTTTTCAGTATATTCCGTAAATTTTTTAGATACCTCTATTTCTCTTAACTTATATGATTTTATATGTTTTTTTTAATTTTTGTCCATTTTTCCCATTGTTCGAACTTCCTTTCTGGTTCTCAGTTGCCATCTTCAATTTTGCTCTTAATAAGTAATGATCGCTGTATATTTCTGCACTTTGCATGACCTTGATATCTTTCACATCTTTTCTGTTTCCTTTGTTTATGAGAACATAATCTTTGATGGACTTTTCAGTTCTGCTGCTAACCTCTCTCGTATATTTGTGTGAATCTTTATGTTGATAAAACGTATTAGTTACTATTAGTTGGTTTAGTTTTTAAATTTTGATTTTCATGTAGTACAAGTGGTTAAATGCAGGCTTCAGCGTGGTATAATTATTTCCAACATAAAGTGTGTGATTTTGGTTAAAAGTGCATATAAAATACTTTTTCTCATACAAACATTTTTTCAGTGTGCTACAACTTTTTGTTAGAGAGGAATAAAAAAAAATTCCCATTAGTGAATAACAGATAAAACAGTAAGTAAGTAAAATGAAATATGAAATGTTGGATATGTAATGTTCTAAAACAACCAACAAAAGATATAAAAGTACCCTGCTTTTTTTGTGACTAATGCAAAAATTACACCTGCTTTGAATGTAGTGAATTAACTACAACCGAACTTAGATGTATGAATTTACAGAAAAGAATTTTGAAATATTATTGTAAAAGGTGCAGTAAATTTGAGCTTCTAAATGTTTTACAAAATACCATTACCGATAAAAATAGAATTATAGAAGATCAAGAACTAATAGTCAAATTGCTGAAAGAAAAAATTGAAAATCTAGAGAAAACAACCAAAAATCTTATGCTAATGCATTGCAACAGAATAAAGAAACTGCAGGGACAAACATTATAAAACCCAATATTCCGGCTATTATTGTACAACCAAAAAAACACAATCGTTTGACAAAACAAAAATGGATTTAAATGAATTAAAACCTGGGGAAATTAAAGTTGGTATCAATAATACAAAAATTAACAAATCCGGTAATATGATAATTAAATGCCAGGAAAAAAATGAAGTCGAGATCCTTAAACAAACCCTAATCAATAAATTAAAAGATAATTACAACGTTGAATTAAGTCAAATAAGGTTACCGAAAATAAAAATAGTAAAAGTTACACAAGATTTCAGTCACGAAGAAATTAAAAACTAATTTACAAGAGCAAAACAATATTGATGGAGACATAACAGTGAACTATGTTAGACAAAATAGATATACGACCAAAACGATAATATGTGAATGTACACCCAAAGCATTTTATCAAGTTTTAAAAAAGGTATGCCTGCGATGGGAGAGATATATGATTTACGGAGATTTGGAGGTGCCAAAGTGTTCCAAGTGTCAGGAGTACTTCCATAAAAATGATAAATGTATAAACAAAATTGTGTGCCCTGTATGTTCTGCTGAGCATTTAGAAAGAGATTGTCCCAAACAACATAGGCATTGTGAAAATTGTGAAGTTTCAAATGCAAAGTTTAATACCAGTTATTCTACCGAACATGAAAGCAGAAGCCGTGATTGTCCAACGTTAAAATTTCACCTTCAAATATTAAGGAGTAAGATTAACTATACCAATGAGTGATTCTTCCTTTTTTTGTATACACGATGTTTAGTTTATTGTAGGTTCCGCCTTACTGTACTTCGTTAAGCTAATGGATATCGCTGAATTAGATATTCTAAATGAAATGGAATTTGAAGAAGCCGAAGCATTGAATAATATAAACCACAGATATGACTTACAACTTTATACTGCGTATTGTTCAGACTCAGTTTCTAGAAAGTCCGTACTCAAAATTTTACATATTAATATTCGTAGTGCACGAAAAAACTTTGAATCTTTCTTAACTTTTCTTGAAACTTTTCAACTGAAAGACTTAAATATAATAAATTTTGGTGAAACAAGAAATATCATTAATACAAATAATTATACAATCCCAAGTTTCAAGACATTTTCTAATAACAGTAAGAATAATCAGAATGATGGAATACTTGTTTTCATTATAGATCATATTAACTTCAACATAGAGAATATCATTCTGCCACAAAGTAATGTCACCATTACTAACATAACCTTTAAAGTATACAATGTGGATTATTCAGTTTTGACATGTTATAGGGCTCCCTCTATTAACGATAACTTATTTCTGTCGAATCTGGAATCCTTTCTATTTAATTTGAATAAGAAAAATATAGATATTTTTTTGGGTGACACAAATTTTAATATACTCAATCCAACTAAACCCACTACAAATAGCTATATATCTATGATGTCATTTTTTGGTTTTGAATCTTACATTAACTCATATACCAAAGTGACTCCAGAAAGCAGTGCTTGTATTGATCACATGTTTATAAGAAAAAACATAGAAATGAATAAGCTTGTTTATGATTCATATAGATGGTATACCATCACGGATAAAAAAGAAATATCACAAATACCTGTTAGGCCCTTTAGTTCGTATTATAAATAACATTTTTTTAACCGGTAAAGTCTCAATGTCTTTCAAAATATCTACTGTTACACCTATTTTCAAAAAAGGTAGCAAAACTGATATTGCCAATTATCGACCCATAAGTGTTATTTCTAACTTTGCAAAAAATTTTGAAAAAAGTATAAAAAGTCGATTATTTGATTATCTAACCATCAATAATATATTAAATAACAATCAGTTTGGTTTCATGAAAGGGGTCAGTACAGCTGATGCTATGTACGAACTAATCAATAATGTAAAAAATGGACTTGACCATAATGAAAAAGTGATTATAGTTTTTCTGGACCTTGCAAGGGCGTTCGACACGGTACCTCATCGGCAGCATATTGATGTCCTTGAGCACTATGGTATCAGAGGTGTTGTGCTGGATGTTTTCGAAAATTACCTGGGGCAAAGAAATCAAATGGTGAAAATCAGAAAAAAGTATAGTGACCCTTTGAACATTAAAATTAGAATACCACAGGGTACAGTCCTTGGTCCATTAGTTTTTATTATATATATATATATATATATATATATATATATATATATATATATATATATATATATATATATATATATATATATATATATATATATATATATTAACTCCCTACTGAAATTGGAAATAAGTGGCGTCTCCATTTCGTATGCAGATGATACAGTCTTACTGTTTAAAGCAAGGAACTGGCAAACTCTTGTAGATACAGTTATTGGGTGTTTCAAAAAGGTCAAATATTGGCTTGAGTGTAGCAAATTAACTTTAAGCACTGATAAAACATTCTACTCAGCATTTTCACTGAATGATGCAAACAGACCAAATTTCAATTGTATCAAAATGAATGACTCTGATATTATTTGGGAAACTAACACCATAAAATACCTGGGCATTAAAATGGACAAAAATTTGAAGTAGACCGAACATATTCAAGATTTAACGAATAAAATTAGGCGTTTGATACATAAATTTTATATAATTCGCAGAATTTTACCTCATAAACTGCTTCTGCAAGTTTATAAGTCTTCAGTGGGGTCACTCTTGAGATATGGTAATATTGTTTGGGAAGGGCTATATAACAATGCACTAAAACAATTAAATGTCATACAGAATTATATTCTGCGTATAATCTTCTTTAAAGATAGGCTCTATTCAACCAGTCTATTATATAATGAAAATATCTTGAATGATCGATGTTTATATTACGTAAGTAACTGTATATTATATTTTAAATTAAAAACAAAAAATTTCTTAAACCATCAATACCAAACAAGACATAATACAAGTGATATGATCTTCGTACCGTTTAGAAGATATGATGCTAACCAAAGGTTTGCTACCGTTTTGGCACCAAAAATGTCCAATTCTTCACCAAACACAATAAATACAACAACCAAATATAAGACATTTGTCAGTCTGTGTAAGAAATACATATATGAAAATAGAGAGTACCTAGATGGACTGTTGTAGTATATGGTAGTGAATGATCTTTTTTCTTTTTTTTTTCAATTCGGATATTATTTATTGTAAGGCAATTTAGTGGTTATATTTCGTTTGAAATGTACTTATTTCAACTGCACATACAAGTGTTAAGTCACTTAGGTGCATTATACACAACTGGTGTTATAGTGTGAATTGCATATCTTTGTTATTTTTTATACCATTCATAAGTATTATTACTATTATTATTGGAAATTAAGTATATTGTATTTTCTATAGCACAATAAATAAATAAATAAATATACAAAAATTGATTAACCTTACTTCATTGTTATTTCTCTCGTTCCCTCCATATATGCCAATTACGTCATTGCTTTTTTCGTCTTTCTTTCCAACTCTTCCATTGAAATCTCCCATTATTATTAGTCTGTCTTTAGCATCCTGTATTGTTTCACCTAAAGTTTCCCAGAATTCCTCTTTTTCGCTCACTCGTGCATCTTCATTTGGTCCGTACACTATAATTATCGTTGTGCTTCCTCTTAAATTCAATTCAATTCTGAGTATTCTTTCTGTAATTCCTGTCCAGTTTTTGATATATTTCTTATGCTCGTTCTTTATTATACATCCGATTCCTTCTTTTGCTCTACTTTTTGCGTCTACCCTATTATATATTGATAGATGTCCCTTTTCTAATTCAATTTCGCCTTGACCTTTCTTTTTGGTCTCTGTAATTCCTAATATATCCAAATTTTCCCTTTCAAATTCTTGCGTTAATTCGTCTTCCTTTCCTAATAGTCCTCTTACATTCCATGTAGCTATCTTCCACATCCTCTCGTTTTCTTTATTTCTATTCGTAATACCTTTTCTTTTGTTTTTTCTTTTGTATCTGTTTTCAGTAGTATTCATCTTTTTTTTATAAGTTTTTATACATTTTAATTCATTTCCATTGTCATATCCGTTTCCATTGTCACTTTCGTTTTCATAGCCATTTTCCTCTCGATTTACTGTTAGGGTTCTTAGTTTTTTACTGTCTGCGTAATTTTTCTTAATTGTTCATCCAGTGGAGATCTTTCCTATACTTTTCTTTTCCTGTCTTCTTCTTTCTCTTGTTTTCGGCCTTGTTGCAAGTCTCTTTTACTTGCTCCATATACTTCATTATTTATAATTAATTGATTGTATTTAATATATGCTTTGTGGCCGTTTTCTATAGATATCTTTATTGTGGATACAGCAATTTTCTTCCTTCGAATATTTCCTATGGATAGTCTTCGTCGATTCATATATTTGTTCCTTTGAGTTTTTTACTTTGTATCTCCATTTTCTTGTTGCTTCTCACTAATCTTAATAATATCGGTCTATTGACTACATTCATTGGTTTTCCAATTCTTATGCATCATCAATATCATCTTCTGTATTAAACTTTATTTCTAATGCATTTATTACCTGTCCTATTTTCTCTTTTGTTTCTTCATTCCTTTCATTCTCTCTCTCCTCTATTCCTTTCATTATTAGGTTTTTTCTTTTAGTTTCACGTTCCAGAGACGCAATTTTGACGCCTTATTTTTCATCTCTTTCTTTCAACTTCTCATTTTCTGGTTTTGTTTCTTTTAACGCATTAACTACTTGTTCTAATTTCTTGTCCATCTTTTCTATATTTTTATTCAAAGTCTGTAGTATGCTTTGTATTTTTTCTACGTCTTTCTCCATTTTTTGTTTGCTTTGTTTTTATACATTTACTAGCGTAAAAAGCTATTCCGCCTCGACGGCTCGAAGAATTCGCTTTTATCCAGTATTTGTAAACCTCTATTTTATACACAATCCGACAACGCCGCAAAATATTCTATCGAAGTTTGACGGCTTATCTGTGCTACTTTATACAAGAGGCTAAATCGAACGCGGCATCCGCCAATGAGAGAACAGAAATCAACTTGTATGGTTGCTTGCATAGTTTTGGGAGTATGTAATATGAAAATACACTAACTTCGAAATTTCAGAGGAATTAATGCAGTTTAATTTCGTAAATTCCTTTTTATAAGGTTTTTAATATGAATATATACGTTATAAAGTTAAACTGGCAAATTATTATGTTAACAAATTTGTATGTGGATACCCGAAACTATCCAGTAATAATTACATGACAACTAAACTCGATACTCACAATGTGTTACATTAATAATGGTATAAGATCCTAATATAAATTAATGCGTAAAAATATATTTTCTTTAGATAAATAAGAAATAAAAAGGGTAACAGTGTTTTAAATGAAATTCAATGTTTCTAGCTAATTCCACATTATATTGTGGAATTAGCTAGAAACAATGAGTTTCATTTAAAACACTAATATGAGTAGATTCCACGAAGTAAGAGTCGAGACAGTTAATTGCATTAAAAAAGGTAACAGTGATAATTATATATGCCTTTATCAAGTTTGATAGACATGAAAATAAAGTTTACGAAAGTTATGCATAGTTATGTTCATTTGAAACTTCTTTTCCTATTTCTAACTCTTGTGCAAGAGTTGACTCAACGTATAGGGGTTTCTTCTTGTTGCTTGCTTTTTTCTTTTTTAAAAATCTTCTTTGTGGTTCAATTTTTTTATCAGTACCTTGCGATCCAGACCTTGCAAAAATCTTATTATTCTTACTTCTTCGGAGTGCTCTTAGTGTTGGCATTATAGGTTTTACGAAATTTTCAACAGCACTTATTTCCTCTGGGTTTTGACAGAACTCTAGAGCCTCCAATACACTTTTCGTTATCTTCTCTTTTCCTAGTTTCATCGTTTTTTCATCATAGTTGCTTTTTAAGCTATCTTTAGAAAACAAATTTTCATTATTTCTCTCTGAGTTTTGTTCTAGTAGATTTGGATTGGATGATGTGGAAGCTCCCTCAGGGATTACAATTTCATTTAGGGTTTTATCAATATTTCTTAAAAATAAATTATCCTTAAGCTTAATGGCTACATAGTGTATGTGCGTACACATAATACCTCTAATTGAATAAGCAATACAAGTGCAAGAAACTTCATTTAAACAAAATTTGCAATCTGTACATTGTAAATGACAATTGCAATTTTCATCAGGAATTATATGTACATAATAAGATACTTTGCTAGTTTCAACCTAAATCCGATTATTTGTTTTGTCTTGAACAACTTCAAATTTCCATTGAAGAGATATTTCATGTCGGTTTCTTATTTCTTGGAGTTTTTTAGGAATAAATCCCTTTTCACAGTGTATCAATCTCTCACACTGCATATTTAAAATCATTTTCATTGCAATGGAAACAGAGAGATCCATTTTTTTTATTTTATTTCCTGACATATACACATGCTTGAGATTTCTAAAACAAAATATTTGTATAAATATTTCACAGATTTATATATTTTATTATCTACCTATGTAAGTTTTCCAAACGCATATTTGTACTTATTCCTAAATTAATATGGTAGCAAAAGGCCCACTGCTGTACTCTGGATACATAATTTCTTTCAAAATATTCTATGAAATCTTTATTCAAAAAAAAACAACAATTTCTTGAAATCATCTTCATCAAGCTCTCTTTGCAAAGCTAATAAATCTGCTTTTATTTGTGACCTTGATGATAACGGTATTTGATTCAAATGCTTTTCCCAAGCTCTCAATATATGCCATGTGCAAAGAAGTTGATTTTCACAAAAACCAAAAACTTGCTGCCAAGCATTATAATATCCACTAAAATCATCAGACATTATAATCTGTGGTTAAATATATCCACATTTTTCTTTCAATGACTCAAAAAATGTAAAGCAAACTTCTGAATTTACTTTACTTGAATACAGAAAAGATACGGGAAATTCAACTCTAAAAAAAATATATGGTTTATATTGGGCATTAGTAGATTATTTTATTACTTACTTATTTTCATCAACTACCATTATAGTTGTTAATTGAAAGTCATAATCATTTGTTCCATATGTAGAATCTATTGCAATTATATTTGAACCATACTTCTTAAACATATTTTGTTGATAACGTGTAGATATGCCTAACATAAAATTATCACAGTCATCATTAGGTTCTTTATACAAAATAACTGGATGATTCTGCACTAACCAAGTCATTTGAATGACGAAATATATTAGCATCAATTTTAAAACTTTGTGCAATATTTCTTAAATCTTTTTTTGTTGTTAAATGAATTCGTTCTGTATTTTCTTCTTTCCATGAGACTCTAATTTTTTGCAAAACATTGGTTTTATTTAATCCCATGGCTAAATCAGATGCTATATCTTCTCTATCTGTTTTAATTTGATTGAGATATTTAAATTCTGGAATTTTATGACCCACATGAGATTTTACAAACAAAACTTTTAACTGAGATTCATCTTCAGTCATTGTAATTGTAGCAGTACATCTTGCATCAATTTTTCTCGACCCTTGTATCCGTGTATGACGAAATTTATTCGTATTTTCAGTATAATATCCTGAACGATTACAATAAAAGTATTTCTTTAGCTGGTCACAGTGTTTTTTTGATGACTTGCAAACGTAATATGATTTGGATTTTTTTTCTATTTCGTTTTTCCATAATAATTAATTTAAAAATTGAGATTCCGAATACGAACTTAATATTACCTGAATTATTATTAAATATTAATTGTTCTTTCTCTAAACTAGTTTCATGAGTCTTTAACAAATGATCTTCAAAAGAAGCACTAGGGACTGTACATTTACAAAGAGCACAGTTAAATCCTCTACATTCACGATTATGAAACTTTCTTTCATGTTGCTTAAAACTTCTAGAATAAGCAAAAATTCTTCTCACAAATAGTGCATACAAAATTACTATTGTCCATTTTGTAACAAAATATTATGCACTTAAATAAATGTCTAGCTGCAGCCAAAACTGCGATTTTTATATTAAATTTCCAGACAACCCCTAAACAAAATAAGCATAAACTACAACAAAACCATTAAATGAACCACGAATAAACAAAACAAATATCTCGACTCTTTATGAATGTGAGTAATATAACATGAATTTTCAATAATCACCACAAATTATTTAACAACTATAACTCTATCTTGACTATGCAACCATCCATACACATGACCTCTCATTGCTCATTGGCGGATGCCGCGTTCGATTTAGCCTCTTCTCTACTTTATTTATATTATCAATTAACCTATTTCTTTGTACAATGATTGTAATCATTTATAACAGTGGCGTAACTACGGGGGGGATGAGGGGGATAGAACCCCCTCCCCCCCAAGCCTAAAAATGAAAAAAATCTAATACATAATCACAGCAAACCTATACTTCATTCAAATGTACTAAAAGCTAGGAACTGGTAGGCTACAATTTTATAAGAAACACAAAGCTAAAATGCAGTTTAAGATGTTCAAAATTTGAAACATTTTCCGATACCCAGATCTCCCGGTAGCTCATCCCCCTCCCCCCCCAGAGCTTCATCCTAGTTACGCCACTGACTTATAATTAATATTTTGTTTTAAAAACTACTGTTTTTTTCTCACTACACCAACTAAACAACACTATAACGACTTTTACGTAAATTATTTATCACCACAAGTCCCAAATTTTGAGATTATTGCAAGAGAAAAACAAAGTACGTATTTATTACTTTAATGCCACGATGCCGATTCCCTTTTGAGTACTTACAAACATAAATTTAACTCTGCGGTGTTGATATTGTTAAACACAAACTTCTGATTTATTTACATACATAAAGTTCTGCATTAAGGCGACAGTATAGTCCTTGAAGTCGATTCAACCAAACAATATACCATAATGTCTATTTATCTTCAGATTCTATTTGTAGTGATGTCATTTCACGTATTAACATTCTTGAAGCATATTTGTGTCAAAGTATCTTTGTGTATTGAACCAATTATATTATAGCGAAATATTTAACAAAGCAGATATAATTATTGGGAGAGTAATAAGTCCAAAGAATTCCCAATAGATAACGAACATACAAATTTTATCATAACTACTTGGAAATAAGAAATGATATAATTCAAAGGTGAAACGAACAGATCGTATGTTATTTCAAAGCATGATAGTTTCAAAGAATAATCTCTGTAGACTAAGGTTATTTAAAATAACCAATGACGCAAATCTCAACAATTTAAAAAAGAGACGGGCATGAGAAAGATCCAGGGAACCAGAATAAAACTCCTTTGCTGCTGATCAGATGAATATATTCTGAACTAATATATATTTTCTACGGAAGAAAGGAATATAAGTTAGTAATTACGAAGGAATTAGAATAAAATGCAAAAAAAGCTTCATTGAAATACTGCTATGAAATTCATAATATTTTAAGCATCGTCGTTATCAGTAAATCACTAGTTGTTATCAATAACGGTTCTTGTTATGGAGTTTTTCTACTGAATTCGCTGAATTTTCCCAAAAGTGCTAATAACGACTGTTAAATAATCGTATCCACTAGAAAGTATATTTCCCACATGCGGTTTTCCTCTTTTCGACCACGATTTATAGCGTTCTTTGACGCTCATGCGGTAACTTCATCTATTGCAGTACGTAGTAAAAGCTCCATGTCCACAATTTTAAATTTTACATGGTGGCGCGCCATTTAACTCATTGTCGATGCCCAAATATGTTCTAAGGGTTAAACTCGCAATGATACGGTGGCAGTCGTAAAACGAGCCATTTCATCAACAGCATAATGAATATAAAATTGGCACGATGTAGTTTGATAGTTATCATTATCTCTGCTTTAATTGCAGTATCCTCATATGCAATCCCATATACAGATATCCATTGTTGTATTTCCGCATTTGGACTGTTTGAAGTGGGAATACGTTCGCTCCGGCGACTATCCATTACAATAATAGACTGATCTTTGACAAGCTGCAGGACGGGCTCAAACCACAGTTCGAAGAGCAGATTTCTGCAATTATGTTGTTGACAGTCGGAATTTATATATGAAAATAAATTTTTTGTTCTGTTCGTCTTATAGCACTCCTGTTAATTTCCAAATTTTATAGATTTCCATCCTCGTTAATGTGTCGATGGTACCTGAACCTGGCTACAACGTTGTTTTTGATGTACAATTCTATAAATAGGAACGTTGCGACTCCTGTCATCCTTTCACAGCGGCTGAGTGCTTCCGCCTGTGAAAATGTCTCTCTCAAATATCCATAAACCTTTCACACTATCTTCGAAGTCCTAACGGTTTACGACTACATTTCAATATATTTTTATCGTCACTGCGTGTACTGACTTGGGGTTCCATATCTTCATTGGATAGGCCCTGTGAAATATTTGTATATACTAACTATTATATCCCGCTGTTAATATAAGTATTTACCTTCCTTTTTCCAACGACAAAATATAATTATTGTCTTTATTTCTTCAATATTTATACCAAGCTTGAACTCTCTTACTAAAAAACAACAACAAAAAATATCAAAATACTAACGTATGATTATAATAGCAGTACTTATCACTCGTAGTTCATAACACACACGATCGCAACGCCGCGTCGCTTGTGCTTGAATTCAAATTGTTTTTATGCACCGAAAACGTAGCTGACTAATCTCATTTTGAGTTTGTTACACTATAATTGAGACGTGGCATATATTTATTTGCAAAAAACTGAAATGTTGATTAGACGCCGACAAAAATAATCAATGAACTATTTCTGTCATTTGTTTTTTATACTGAAATCAGTAATTTAATTTTATAGTTACACTTTCTAACCAGTTCTGCAGTTTTTACAATTAGATCTTAAATACCAACGAAGAACAGATGTTGAAATCACCCAAAAACATTCAACTAAAGATAGACTACCTAAGAACCGAATAGTTGCGATCAAACATAATGTAAACAATTCATCAACGTTGCTACATTATTCTAAATAATAATAGTTTGAGGTGGAAAATAATCCATGTGTGTTTGTTTACACAGACAAAACAATCATAAAAGCCATTAATTAGTGCATATTTAAAAGTTAAATTGTTCACAACGCAAGAAAACATATTAATTTTGAAGCCACCGTCTGTTGAATTCATATATTATTATACTATTAGTTGGTTTAATATACAAAAATTTATTAACCTTACTCCATTGTTATTTCTCTCGTTCTCTCCATATATGCCAATTACATCATTGCTTTGTTCGTCTTTCTTTTCAACTCTTCCATTAAAATCTCCCATTATTATTAGTCTGTCTTTAGCATCCTCTATTGTTTCACCTAATGTTTCCCAGAATTCCTCTTTTTCGCTCACTCGTGCATCTTCATTTGGTCCGTACACTATAATTGAATTCATATATTATTATACAAGGTGGTCCTTAAGTAATTGTACATAGAAGGATGGTAGATTCCTGACTTTAAAATATTACGATTTAAACCAACTTACTTTAATAAAATGTTGCTAATGAGGAATATACGGGATATAAAGGTTAAATTTTAATATTTCTTTTTGGGAATAACTTTAACGTTTTTGGATATGTATATATAATTTGGAAATAGATGTTTATGGGCACTAAAAATCATAATCCGGTATCTACTGCGATGTAATTTGTAGAGGACGCTACATAGGCCACATTTGTGGTATTTTTGTAAAAGAACATCAAAGCCAAGTTACTTTAATAGAAAAAAAGTATACTTGTTATCGACCTCAAATTTAACGGTATACGATATAATCGCATTTTAGGGACCAGCTGCATGATTATCACTGAAAACATTTAGAAAGCAAATTTAAAAAAAATAATCTAAATCACATTATAACTTCGATTGTATCACATTAAATGTTCAATATGTCCTCCATTTTCGTCGATGCATTTATCTACACCTTCCATTAAAGATATTCGCATATTAAACAACATCATTGGATCAAAAAAACCAGCTGCTCTATTTATTTCTTCCCAAAGTTGGTATCTGGTAAGTTATCACGCTTAGGACGAACCACTTTCGCCTAAATTACTAAATAGATTTTTGAATGTTTGATGATTAGGTTGCTGCTTGTTTGGATATCTTCTCAAATATTCTCGTTTCACAGCACGGCGATTAAAATTTTGCTGACAGTAAATAGCAATCATATCTCTCATATCTGTATTAGAATAATTATTATGCCTCAGTATTTTCCGCTTTTTTTTAATTAACCAATAAAATGCAAACTAAATATTACAAGACTTACATAATATTGAAACAAATCGAATGCTTTGCTGTCAAAATCATTCGTGACGTCAGCCTACTACGTTATTAGTTCTCGAAATGAGTAATTATAACTTTGGGAAGAAATAAATATAGTAGCGGGGTTTTTTGATCCAATGATGTTGTATGTTGTTTAATATGAGTCGATCTTTTATGGAAAGTGTAGTTAAATGCGTCGACCAGAATGAAGGACATATCAAACATTTAATGTGACACAATTGAAGTTATAATATTATTAAGTTTAGTTTTTTTTTTAATTTGTTTTCTACATGTTTTGAATAATCATCATGCAGCTGATGCAAACCGTTAAGTTTTTAGGTTAATAACTACCATACTTTTTTTTTCTATTAAAATAACGTGGCTTTAATATTCTTTCACAAAAATACCGCTAACTTGAACAGCAAAAAAATTTAGGGCACATTGATGCCACAAATGTGGCCTATGTAGCGTCCTTTACACATTACTTCGAAGTAGGTACCAGATTATGATTTTTCGATCCCAAAAACCTCTGTTTCCAAATTTTTATGTATACATATCCAAAAACGTTTAAGTTATTGCATAAAATTTTTTTTAAATGTAACCTTTAACATCATGTATATTCCTTATTAGCGACATTTTATTAAAGCAAGTTGGTTTAAGTTGCAATATTTTAAAGTCAGGAATCTACCGAACTTCTACGTACAATTACTTAAGGACCACCTCATATGCTGGTAAAAAATGAATCGAATTTATAGATTTATCCCGAAAAAATTATCGTCAACGTGACAACCCTGCTGTTCTATAATCAAAAGAGCGTACGCTATTTCATTCATTATTTCACGATTATGTTGCCAATGTAGTATAAAAGCCTGTTTTTAAATGAAACTCAAGGTCTCTAGTTAATTCCACAATATAATACAAGTTATTGAAAATTCTAAAAAATTGACAATTGTTTCGATAAATCAATATCATCGTCAGAATCTGACGATGATATTGATTTATCGAAACAATTGTCAACTTTTCAGAATTTTCAATAACTTGTATTATATTGTGGAATTAACTAGAGACCTTGAGTTTCATTTAAAAACACTAATATGAGCATATTCCACGAAGTAAGGGTCGAGACAGTCAATTTAGTATAAAAGCGCTTTTATGTTATCGCGAAAGGTTTTTTGCTGTTTTTCGCAAAGTTTGTAATTTTTTTCTGATTTATAGTTGTTTATAAGGTATTTTGTGAAGAAAAGTGTAATGGCAAAGTGTGTAGTGTGCCACAAACTGGAAATTACCGCTGTAAACCAAACATTTAACAGGTTATTGATTATATATTTTTGACGCTATTTTGCTTTTGCTCATGGGCGTACACATACTGTGGAAATGAATAAAAGATTATTCAATAAAGGAAAGGAATGTATTATTCTCCCTAATAAAATATGTGGTAGAAAAATTTGAAAAATTATTTTTTATTAGTTTTTTGCTGAAAAATATACACTTTGAGACTCCTGTCGACATGTTTTTATCAACTTGAGAATTTTAACTGTGTTCTGCTTATATATTGGATTTAATCACATTAACTCATAGGAATAAAAGATATCATTTACGGAATTGTATATAGAATATAGAAAGTAGCTAGACTTTCTCAGTTTAACTTGTTCATATTTGACCTGTCTTATGTCATTATTTGATATTGTGTCGCTGTAAAGGTGAGCACGGAGCATGATTTTTGGCAACACCAACATAAATCTGAAAACTTAGACTGCTCTAATTTCTGTCTTATTAAACAAGCAAAAGTTTGCGCTGTTGAGTTGGTAAACTAGAATAGTATTTTAATTTGCATCTATAGATCTTCGTTTTCAATTTTCTGACTTTTTTCCAGCTAAATATAAATATATTAGTCTAATTGGCAATTTTAACTTGGATATTGGTGGTAATTGTGAGCATGAGAAAGATATATTCCATGTTTTTAAAATCTTTGAACTGTCTCACTATATATTTGAGCCCATCTATCTATCAATAACATATTGCACACGTTTTTGTAAATCTTTTACCCGATGATAAATATACTTCTGCATACTTTATATTCCAAATTCCGGATATTAATTCACCTTTACATATTTATAACGAGCCGCTCATGGCAACACAATATTCAAGGCCGACCAAGCGAGAAAATATTGAGGTGGGGCCTAGTGCAGGGTTGCCAAAAAAGTATAAATGACTTTCTCTCCAAACCTAATGACTGAGCGTGTTTACTATAAATTTATTGATGACTTGGTTCATCTATCTTTAGTTGAATGTTTTTGAATTCCCCACATTCCTTTGGTCTCATATAAAAATTTAACTCTATACACAGTAATCACACGGAAATGAAAACAGAGATAGGGTATGATCTAATGGAGGCATTTTTTATTGGCACAGACCAAAGTCAATAAGTACATCTAATTATTTTTTTAAATTGCTTTTTATGGAGAATTGTGCATAAATACTAATATATTTTCTAGTATTTATAAGTGGTTAGTTAGTTATAAATGGAAAATAATTGATTTTATACTTCTCATTAATCATTAAAATAAAAATGAGTAATTTGAGTTAATTTCATATGCAACAACGCAGACAGTTATAATGCTTACATTACAATAAAATCTGCTGGTTACTCCAAATCAAACAAGAGCGATTTATTCCAAAAAAAAAGGATGAGAGTAGAAGTTACACAGTAAAAAAATTACCTAATAGTATGTAATTCAACGAGCGGGTAATGATAACTATTGCTCACTAGGATGAAGTTTACGCTACGAGTCGCAGGCGAGTCGCGTTATCATCCAAGTGAGTAATTTTCATTATCCACGAGTAGGATACCATATTTTTTCTATGATAAATAAGAAAAACGACTTATGCAATATGTTATTTCATTAATATTACTTACCTTAATTGTCAAGGGCTTGATGAAAAGGGTTTTTATTACCTTTGGCTCCAATGTAAGAGCTTTTTTGGGTTGATATTCTTCATATATGTGTTTTAAAAATGATATTATTGTGGAGAAATGCTCAATGATTATATTGAGATGAATAATAGTGCTTCTACCTATTTAATATTGTGACTATACTAACGACGACTTGCACTTATGAAATAATTCTGTAAAATAGGCCAGCACATTCTCCAAGAAAGAAATGGCATTTTCAATTTAAGACAATCAATAAATGTACGATACACGATTTCCACTATTTTCCACAGAAACATTTGCGGTAGTTGCAATATCGAAAAACTTTCAATTTTTAAAACCATTGTCACTTAACCTTTCTGTACTGATGCCAGGTGTGTCAAAACGCAGAAGAAACTGAGGATAATTTAGAAATTAGGGAGGAGAACAGTGAAAATTAACAAGATTTGGACAGTGATAGGAAACTGGAGGAGGTGGATAATGGACTATTTTCGCTATAAAAAGATGGTGTTACTAAATGGTAAAATCATGATTTATAGAAAAGCAATCTGCGAACCTAGATTATAAATCTTTTAAAACATTTTACAAGCGTAAAATCAGAATTTTGGAATTTCAAAGAACCGATTGATATTTGGCAAATACTTTTGACCAAGGCACATTGAAAAGGTGAAGGATAATTTATTATCCTTTTTATCCGGGAACTGTTCGATTGCTTTGTTTCCCAGAGTCAAAAGTCATATTCATTGTCTGAATTTTTTAGGATAGACGAAAAATTAGAGGCAGTTTGAAAAAATTGTCAATTTCGCCAATTTATTACGTCTGACGATGATATTGATTTATCGAAACAATTGTCAATTTTTTAGAATTTTCAATAACTTGTATTATATTGTGGAATTAACTAGAGACCTTGAGTTTCATTTAAAAACACTAATTTGCGTTAGTAGATGCTAAAGTTTTCTACACAGCAAACCTAGATATATATTTAGGTGTACAGCCACATGGGCCTTGTGAAACTGACAAAGACCATTTGCGTTTCTGCAGCGATTATGTCAACTAATTTCAATTTGGATAAGATACTCTGTATCAAGCATAAGCTAAGTTTTTTAGGAAATATACATAAGAACAAAAGACAAATAACACCACTGTTTCACTGTTTGTACAGCTTCGTCCTGCTGGATCCAGTATGTTTGGTTTTCTACAAGACACTACATTAGTTTCCTATGTACCGAAGCCTGAAAAAGCCGTCCTGGTAATTTCCACTATGCATTTTAGTGACAATATCGTTGGATAAATGGAAAAACCAGAAATTTTAGTAGACTTCAATCAAACAAAAAGGGGAGTGGGCTTGGTTAATAAGATGAGTGCAAGGTGCGAGACCAATAAGGTGTTGGCCCATGGTCGTTTTTAGACTTGTAAACATATAATAATTATTTCTATTATGCGTGCCATAGGCAGTATTTTATAGCATGCGTCTGGAAATTATAGAACAAGCTTTTAGTCGAGTTCCATAATCAGACAACTGCTAGAAAGTAGTGCTATAACACGTATAATATACATAACTCTATGTACGCTGGTTTGTAATTGAATTATATTTGAAGAAAACATTTTTTTAATGTCATCAACTGTCAACTTTCTGTACTGTTGCCCGGTATGTCAAACCGACCGCGTGACTTAGGAAGTCAAAATAGGGTAGGACAGCAACGCAGAAGAAACAGGATAATTTAGAAATTAGGGAGGAGAACAGTGAAAATTAACAAGATTTGGACAGTGATAGGAAAATGGAGGAGTTGGATAATGGACTATTTTTGCTATAAAAAGATGGTGTTACTAAATGGTAAAATCATGATTTATAGAAGAGCAATCTGCGAACCTAGATTATAAATCTTTTAAAACATTTTCCAAGCGTAAAATCAGATTTTTGGAATTTTAAAGAACCGATTGATATTTGGCAAATACTTTTGACCAAAGCACATTGAAAAGGTGAGGGATAATTTATTATCCTTTCTATCCGGGAATTGTTCGATTGCTTTGTTTCCCAGAGTCAGAAGTCGTATTCATTGTCTGAATTTGTTAGGATAGACGAAAAATTAGAGGCAGCTAGAAAAATTGTCAATTTCGCCAATTTATTCCCTCCAAACCAAATAAATATAGCATCAAAATGTTTGCGTTAGTAGATGCTACAATTTTCTACACAGCAAACCTAGATATATATTTAGGTGTACAGCCACCTGGGCCTTGTGAAACTGACAAAGACCATTTGCGTTTCTGCAGCGATTATGTCAACTAATTTCGATTTGGATAAGACACTTTGTATCAAGCATAAGCTGAGTTTTTCAGGAACTATACATAAGAACAAAAGACAAATAACACCACTGTTTCACTGTTTGTACAGCTTCGTCCTGCTGGATCCAGTATGTTTGGTTTTCTACAAGACTCTACATTAGTTTCCTATGTACCGAAGCCTGAAAAAGCCGTCCTGGTAATTTCGACTATGCATTTTAGTGACAATATCGTTGGATAAATGGAAAAACCAGAAATTTTAGTAGACTTCAATTACACAAAAAGGGGAGTGGGCTTGGTTAATAAGATGAGGGCAAGGTGCGAGACCAATAAGATGTTGGCCCATGGTCGTTTTTAGACTTGTAAACATATAATAATTATTTCTATTATGCGTGCCATATGCAGTATTTTATAGCATGCGTCTGGAAATTATAGAACAAGCTTTTAGTCGAGTTCCATAATCAGACAACTGCTATAAAGTAGTGCTATAACACGTATAATATACATAACTCTATGTACGCTGGTTTGTAATTGAATTATATTTGAAGAAAACATTTTTTAAATGTCATTAACTGTCAAAGATGTGTTCTGGCATATTTCAACCAATTGAGTTATGGGTTTATAAGGAGCGTGTTCTTTTAGACTTTAAAACGATTATAAAATTGACGTAAATGGCGATCTGTGGTCTCCCAATTATCCCATATGAAATATATCGATGCAGGCAGATTAATTTAGACGCTAGTTTGATATAAAGAAATATACAAACATATAATTCAGCATTTTTGCAAATTTTACACAGGATTAAAAAATTAAAGACCTTATTTAAAAAAAGAGAAGTGAAATACCATATATTATATAACAATATTCGAAATATCAATGCCTATTCTAAACGAGACATTCCGCACAAAAATGTTTGTTCTTTCTTCCGATGAATTGCACACACAAACTTTTTGCAAATGTCACATCTAGTGTTGACTTTCTTGTCACAGTTACGGGGACACTGGTAACATCTTGCTCATATTATAACACCTCCCGCACCTGCATCGTGGAGAAGATCACCTTGTTGCCCTTGATCCTCAGATACAACGCCACACAATGTTGTAAAACTCGTCTAACATGTACTTTATGAAACTTGATTTTGTTTCGTTTTTCCATGTTGCTTCTAGCAATGCCTTCGCCTAGTTGTAAAAGAAATGAACATGACGTGATCTATTTGTCTTCGGAAAAACAGGATTTTTTTTCGATGTATAATGCAAACGTTATTAATTGCGCCCTTGGTTTTTTTTATAATCTAAAATCATTCGTAGCTTATTTTTAACTTCAGAACAAATTTGGTCATCGTCATGTTGACTAGAAAGAAGATTACCCATTTTTTTTCGGGATGTATGAAATAATCTTTAGTTAACGCAAACATTGATGATTCGGGAGGCCTGGAAGTAATACTAAGCCCAAAAGCGTGTATTGTTTCGTTAGCAGGTAATTTGCAAGTGGAACGATTGTAAAAAATCATCATTTGTGATACTACGTCAGCTGCCGTGGTACGGTTCAACCATATCAGACAGTACACGAAATTCTTGATTTTCTTCTGCCTGTCCAGTCAACAAGTTCCCAGTATATACTTGGAGATTACAGAGATACGATGTTTTTTCATCTGCAGTTGCCCAAAGTTTAATGCCATAATGGTGAGGTACGTCGCCAACGCTGCTAACCAAAAAAAAATCACATCAAATAGTTTAGTAATGACACAGATGTTTTCATTTGTTAGAAATAATTAAGTAATGAAACAAAAACTGACTGACTGAGTAATCAATCACATTAACCATTAGAAAATAGATCTATAATATAAATATTGGTATATTGTGGAGTTCGGTCCTGATACCTATACCATACTGGTGTGTTGAAATCAGCTCCTATTATTTTAAAAATTAGTAGTGAACATTTATTAAAATTTGTATTTAGATTGTGTAAGTGTACCAACAACGTTATCGACATTGAGGAAAACCAGTGAGTTATGTTTTTCTTTCCCATAATTTGATGATATATTCAAATACATACATAAACACAATCAGATAGGATAGTTTTAAATTATCTTATCGCTTGGGAAGCCGATTTTAATAGCCGGACTGTTCAATAGCGAACAGGACCGCATTTAATCAAATGTCCATTAATATACTAGCAACAACAATGAACGTAGAAACGATTGAGTCTTCTGACTACAGAAGTACTTAAACAACAACTCATCCCATCGCTCAACCTACCCACTCACAAGCAGCGTCTAAGAAATTTTACCCATCAAAAGCACTGGCACTCATATTTCCATCTTTACACGGTGTGAAAGTAGAAGAATATGTATATGCACTAGGTCCTAAAGTTCTACCAAAAAATATAACGTTTGCATCAAGAATTTCAAACAACCGAATTTGCATATATTTATCAAGTGAATCTACATTAGAAGAATATTTAACAAATTATGGTAAAATATCTATAAATAACGAAGTTATATCAGCAAGAAGATTGATAACCCTACCAAGTCGTATTCTACTATCAAATGTGTATCCCTCTATTCCCGATGAAACTCTAGAGGCAGAATTAAAAAATATGGGCTTCAATTTGCTATCACCTGTAAGTTCCGTAAGAGCGGGTTTTTCTAAAACAGAATATGGCCATATCGTTAGTTTCCGACGTCAAGTATACTTGACTCCTCTACAAGACGATACAAATATCCCAGATTCATTCCTAGTCACCCATGAGAACACTTCCCACCGTATCTTCTTGTCCATCGACGAAATGTCCTGTTTTAAATGTAAACAGCTTGGTCATATAGCATCTCAATGCACATTAATTTCCACTACTCCAATAGAATCACATGCCCCAACTAGTGATATTCATAACTCAAATTTATCTACATTGCCATCAGAAACCGAAACATTACCAAATTCTCAGGAAAATAGTACAGTATCACATCCAACATCCTCCTCTAATCCAATTCAACAAATATCTGTACCACTCACTTCGAGTCAAGTTAAAAGAAAATCATCACATCGACAACTCCAGAAATTGACAATAACACAAAACCTCAATTTGCAAAACCTGTTACCCAGCCCCCAAAAAAAAACAAATAAAAAAAACCCATACAACAACTACTTAAGCCTTATCCTTATCGATGATCCCGACTCTCGTTTCCCTGTTAACTTCGACCAACTCATTGATCTATTTGATAATTGGTATGGTACACCCAATCCCGAATTGATTGCTCGAAATTACACCAATGACTTGCCAGCACTGTGTAAAATGCTTGCAGAAATATATCCACATATTTCTGATCGCAGTATTAAAAACAGATTCACTAAAATTCTGAAAAAATGTAAGCGTGCTTGTAATCCTCAAACTACTGACACCTGAAAGCGATTCATCGCAGGAAACTTATTGAAAATCAAATATTTTAATGCTATTTTTTTTTCTTTGCGTTTAATAATATAGTCCAGTGGAACATCAACGGCGTATACTCACATCTAGAAATGCTACAAATATTAATATCAGAGCAAAACCCATCAATAATATGTTTACAAAAAACAAATTTCACAAATAATAAGACTTATACACCTAAAAACTTCGACGGCTTTTTTCTGAATAGACAAAACAGGGGACGAGCCAGCGGCGGCGTATCAATTTGTGTTAAAAAAGAGATAGAATCAAGTTTAATTCCATTAGTAACTAATTTAGAAGCAATTGCAGTTCGCATAAAAGGCACAGCCAAATTAAATATATGTAACATATATCTTCCTTCCAGTAAGGATATTAACATTGAGAGCTTAACCAATCTTACTGACCAGATTCCTTTTCCTAGACTAATTGTCGGAGATTTCAATGGTTATAATGTATATTGGGGTTCCCCCTATAATGATCCACGTGGTAAAATAATACACGATGCAATTGAAAAAAATAACTTATCACTCCTAAACGATGGCCGTCCCACACGCTTCAACAGTTATAATGGTCATTTCTCACACATAGATTTAAGCTTTTCCGATTCCAACACAGCACTTAACCTTACTTGGAACGTACTTTCAGATCTTCACGGAAGCGACCATTTTCCAATAATTTTAACAAATAACCGATATAACCAGACATCACATCACCCTACAAGTAAATGGAAGTTAAAATCTGCAAACTGGGCATTGTACAAAAACCTTGTAGGTAACCTTTTAAGTCAAACTAACTTTAACGAAATCGACAATAGTGAATTATTGAATAAATTTATGTCCATCATCACAAAAGCCGCGAATATAGCGATAGGTAAATCATCTCTATCTCACAATGGTCCTACCGTTCCATGGTGGAATAATGCATGTAAAGAAGCGATAAAATTGAGTAAACAAGCATTTAATAAGTATAAAAAACATAATACCATACAAAATCAACAATAATTCAAAAATCTCAGAGCTAGAGCGCGGTACATAATAAAAAGATCTAAGAAAGAGTCTTGGATAAACTATGTATCTCGCATAAACATCTCTACGCCCCCCACAGAAATTTGGTATAGAATCATACGAATATCTGGTACCTACTCTAATTTTATTATCAATATACTGACAGAACGAGGACAAGATCTAACGAGTACCCAGGAAATTTCCGATACATTAGCAAACACTTTTGAACAATTTTCCAGTAATTCCAATTATGACACTAAATTCCTTGAGTATAAGCAACTCACTGAAAAACTCAATCTCATTCGTACCGATTCCAACAATAATTCTCCCCTTAACACCTCTATTTCGTTGGATGAGTTTTACGAAGCCCTGAAAAAGGTCAAAGATAGTAACCCCGGTCCAGATAATATTCCAACAGCATTCATAAGGAACCTTTCCAACCAAGCTTCAATATTCTTATTAAATATTTTCAATTATTACTGGCTTCAACAACAATTCCCTAATACTTGGAAGGAAGCGGCAATAGTACCGATCTTAAAACCAAACTACCCCAGAAATACTACTAATTCCTATAGGCCTATCTCCGTTACCTCTTGTGTCTGCAAATTATTAGAAAAAATGAAAAAATAATTAACCGACTCGTTTGGTTCCTGGAATCCAACTCCTTACTAATCAGGGAAAAAACGGTTTTAGAAAAGCAAACAGTTCTAGCCGTATTTTTTGACATCAAACGTGCATATGATACAGCTTGGAAGCATAAAATTTTATTAAAATTAGACGATTGGGGAATAAATGGAAATATGCTTGCATTCATTAAAAACTATTTAAATGAACGATCCTTCTAAATATATCTTATTCCTCCAACGATTCCTCAATTCATTTTCTCCCCCCCCCCCCTCCATGGATAATAAAACCACCACTATGTGATACATCGTTGACAAGTTTTGATAATAACGAAACAAACCATACCCTAATTAGATGAAAATATCATGAGAAAATATCTTATATCCAACAATACACCCATATCTACACTGATGCCTCTAAAGTGGATACTGGAGTTGGAGCCGCACTTGTAACACCAAATGCAATAATCAAATTTAGACCACCTCATATTACAACCATTCTAGTTGGAGAACTGTATGCGATATTTCAAGCTCTAGTCCATGCCAATAGAGAAAATTTAAAACACTTGCTCATAGTAACGGATTCATTGAACTCAATTGAAAGTTTGCACCAGACATATTCATCAAATCCAATACTGATAATAATTAAGCAAAAACTATTCCAGCTATACAATTTAGGAGCAGTTATACAGTTTTTATGGGTGTCTTCACACACAGGAATAGAGGGAAATGAGCGAGCCGATGCAGCAGCCAAAACTGTATTTTAGGACCCTAATGCCACCGAAGTCACGAGAGCTACGATGTCAGACATCAAAATACATATTAAGGCATCGGTTAACAACGCCTGGCAATATCAGTGGTCTTAATCTCACGATAAACTTAGAGAAGTGAAAAGAACAGTTGAACCGTGGAGGAGCGTTCCAGAAAATCGGAAGGAACAAGTTATCTTGACCCGTGTTCGAATAGGTCACACCCGGTTTTCCCATGAACACTTAATGTCAAAATCCGAACAATCCCGAAGTACAGTGTGTCAATGCCCTTTAACAGTCAAACATGTATTAATAGACTGACCAAAGTTTTCACAGCAGAGTGTCAATTAACATCCCACCTACTATGTACCATTTGCTCGGAGAAGAATTCAATATGGAAAACTCAGTTTTTGCACAAAATTTGAAAGTTTAATATTATAATCGTTTGTGTTCATATACCTGTAATACCTGTAGTACTATTTAATATTTATTATTGTAACATTTGGTAGCGCTAATAACTTAAAGGGATGATGCGCTTTATTTTTCTTAAATAAAAAAAATATAAATATTGTTAAATAGTCAGAATATAAAAATTTTCCTATACTAATTAATATAAATTGAAAATATTTCTTCTGATCTTGTCACGACATTCATACTGTGCAAACTAAGGAAATAATTTAATTGAAAATATCTTTAATCACAATTTTAATTTTTTTATCTCAGAGTGTATTATGTTCCGCAGTTGAATTATATACATTTTGAGGGAGATCTCTTCTTGTAGCCGGTGGTCTGGCAATTCGGCTGCGAACCCCTACAAAAATGAAGAAAATGATGACTCCTTATTATTATAGAGTATCATCCTACCTAGAATCGGGGTGAATAAATCAAGTGTACCTTATATTAACATTTATGACCCCCTAAATTTTGCGTTTTTTTTCCTGAAAAACTTATTTATACCTATATATATATATATATATATATATATATATATATATATATATATATATATAGTGGCTTAACACTCCCGTGGGAGTAGCGCCGCTCTTGCGAGCTTTCTAGATCCTTTTCTAAGGGTGGATCAGACCACATTTACTTTTTCATATTTTTTCTACTATTTGTTGCCATTGCTTCCTGTCTTCCCAGTATCTAATTCCCATAGTCTTGAGATCACCTACTACCTCCTGCAACCAAGTTATCCTTGGTCTTGCCCTTCTTTTCTTACTTGAAGGCTTCCACTCTATCATGGAGTATATTATTGCTCTTTTACCTGCTCTCCATATGTGTCCCAACCATTTCAATCTTTGTTCCTTAATTTTTCTTACTATGTCTTTTTGCATCTCTTGATAAGTTCCATATTTGTTCTTCTTCTATATTCTTCACCTATTTCTTTTGGCCCCAATATTGTTCTTAGTATTTTTCGTTTCTGTATTATCATATCCTCTTGTTGTTTTTTAGTCATAGTTAATGTTTCTGCCCCATACATCATAACTGGTCTAATTATTGTGTTATATATTCTTATTTTCGTGCGCTTGCTAATTATTTTATTTTTTAATAATTTTTTGTTAGCCTGAAATGCTTTGTTTGTGGCTACGATTCTTTCCCTTATCTCAGTTTCTCTGTCTCAATCACTACTTATTGTTATTCCCAGATATTTAACTCTATTCACGTCTTCAAATTCATATCTTCCAATTTTCACATTTTTGTACTCACAATTCTTTTTGAGTCTTAATAATTTGGTTTTATGTGTATTTATCACCAGTCCAATTTTCTTTCCCTCCCTTATTATCTCCTTCAACATTTCTTCCATTACCATTCTGTTTTTAGTCACTAGTGCTACGTCGTCGGCATCTGCTATTATTTGTCCACCTCTGGTCCTTAAATTTCCTTTACATCTTTTTTTCATCGTATATTCTAGTGCCAAATTGAATAGTGTTGCCGACAGGGTGTCTCCTGGTTTAACTCCTTTATTATATGTAAACTTCTGTGTTTTCCCTCTTTGTGTTATTACTTCTGCTACGCTTTGGCTAGTGCCATTTTTATTAATCTTATCAGTTTATTTTTCACTCCCATCTCATTCAGCGCTTTCAATAATTGATTCTTTTTAATTAAGTCGAATGCTCTTTGGAAGTCAATGAATAGTATCTCAATGTCTATGTTATATTCGTTGGACTTTTCCAAAATTTGTTTCAGTATATGTATCGCATCTGTAGTTGACTTTCAATTTGTAAATTCGTACTGATATTCTCCACCTCTGTAACCTGCGTCATGCAGTCTTCTTTTTATAATTGTTGTTGTTATCTTATACGCTGCATTTAGTAGCGTAATTCCTCTGAAGTTTTCACAAACTTGTTGGTCTCCCTTCTTGTGTATTGTTACTATCTGTCCCACTTTCCATTCCTCTAGCATCTCTTCTTCTTCCCATATTTTATATATCAATTGGTATAACTTTTCTATTAGTTTAGTCCCTCCGTATTTGATAAGTTCCATGTTTATTCCGTCGTTTCCTGGACCTTTTCCGTTCTTACTCCTGTTAATTATCTCTCTAATTTCTTCCTTCGTTGGGCCCTCGATTCCATCTTGTTTGTTCTTTGCTTCTATATCAAACTCCTCTCTTACTTCTGTTTCTGTTAGTAATTCCCTTATACCTATCTCTTTATAATATTCAAATTAGACGAATGAACGAATGAATATTACCGTTGCACTTCAAAAACTGACCATAATATCAATATGTCGCCACATATCTTAAAAAACATCATGGCTGTCGGAAATGAGCTTGTCCAAGGGCGTAGCCAGGATTTATAACGGAGGTCGGCAATCCATGGTCCATGATCGGCCAAAATGTAAAATTTTAGTATAAAAAGAAAAGGCAATTGAAAATAAAACTTAGAGACTTTAATTATACTTAAATTGAACCAATAACATTTTTCTTGGGTTTAAACAAAATTTATCCAAAACTTTCTTTACTATGCAGTCCTGATTTTTCTTCAAAAATATTCGATGCACACTCATCAAACACAACCCAGTGAGTCTGTCATCATCCATTGTACTCCTGAACCAGGTTTTTACCCTTCGTAGAGTACTTCACGATGTTTCCACTGTAGCAATAGTGGATGGGAAAGCGCTTAATATCAGCAGTGCGTGTCTTGTTGCAGGGAAAAATCATTAGCTTCCTCCAATAGTGCAGCCACTTCAATGTCCCTTAATTTGTCTTCTGCTAAATTCTTTTTCTTCCACATATTGTGCCACAAATCTAATTCTGCAGAGACATCACCCAACTTATAAAATTCCATGAAAGATTCTGCATTATTTTATAAATCTTCTGAAGCCATTTTGAGCATGCTTGAAGGATGAAAATAAGTTGAAGCAAAAGCAGGTGTATTTTCGTTGGAGAATGTAGCATCCAAAGAAGAAGTTAAAGAATCAAGATAGGGCATGATTATGGGCCGTTTCCAGTATTCAATTGCAGACTCAGATGGTGGATCACTTCTTTGTAAATTAACTGTCTCGACCCTTACCTCGTGGAATCTGCTCATATTAGTGTTTTAAATGAAACTCACGGTTTCTAGTTAATTCCACAATATAATAAAATTTATTGAAAATTCTAAAAAATTGACAATTGTTTCGATGATATTGATTTATCGGAACAATTGTCAATTTTTTAGAATTCTCAATAAATTTTATTATATTGTGGAATTAAATAGAAACCGTGAGTTTCATTTAAAACACTTCTTTGTACTTGCTTTTGAGTGACTCGTGGTACTGACAACTCAACCCCTACTTTCTCTGCGATATCAAGCAATTTTTCAAGTAAATCATAAGAAACATTCTCGACATTCTGTCGATCTTCTTTGATTACATCTAGAATACCATCAATATGTTTCTTCATAACCAAATCCATACTTTCTCCTTGTGAAACGTTTACAACGGGTTCCAAAATTGCAGAGTATCTTGCAATTATGTTTAAGCCTAAGATGAATATTGGTTTAGTAACTACACAGTGCAATTGGTAGGCAGATTTTCTTGTTGCATAGTTTACTTCGACAGATAGATGCACTAGTGCTGTAACAATGTCAGTGAAGCTTTCTGAAAATAATTTTATGCTCTTATATTTTTCCGACCATATGGTTTCACAGATCCTTGAAATATTTGGAACCGATTTCCTACAGGCTGGCGATTCACGGGAGAAGGTTATTGTGTCTTTAACCGTTGCAATTGTGCTTCTTATTTCTGGTAACTTGCTAGTATCATTGACCACAAGATTTAGTCTGTGGCTGGAGCAATGGAAAAATAAAGATTTTGCGACCTTTTTCCAAAGAATAGCCAGTACACGACCTGCTTTGCCGACCATCGTGGAATACACGTCAAATCCGAATCCCACACAATTATCGGCGGAAAAGTTATCATCTTCTAAGAAACTTTTAATTGCACTAGCGATTGTAGAAGCATCTTGACATTTTAACTCAATGAAGCTTACGTGTAAATAATAAACTGTCTGGCAGCTTTGAAATCAACAGTGGACTTAAACAGGGTGATGCGTTATCTCCACTACTTTTTAACCTTGTATCAGAGAAAGCCATGAGGTCGGCCGAAATAAAAACAGAATTGCTATCGGTTCAAGGTCCCAAGCTGTTACTCGCATATGCAGATGACATAGATCTCGTTGGAGACTCCATCCTATCCACGAAAGACATTTTCAACAAGGTGGAAAGAGCAACAAGTGAAGTAGGGCTGAAGATTAATGAAGAGAAGACGAAATATATGTGTATAAATAGAACGACACAAAGAGTCAGAATAGGACAAAATGTGACGATCAACACCTTTAATTTCGAAAGAGTACAACGTTTTAAGTATCTGGGGGCCGTAATCACAGCGGACAACGATGTTACCGAAGAAATAAAAGACAGAATCCAATCTGCAAACCGCTGTCTATTTGCACTGAATAAGCTCATAAAATCAAAAAATCTCACAAGAAGTTCAAAGATCAAAATCTAGAAATCCATCGTCAGACCTGTAATAACATACGGAGGCGAAACGTGGACCATGACCAAAGCAAACGAAGAAAAGCTCAGACGCTTTGAACGAAAAATACTTATAAAAATTTTCGGACCTCACCATGACATCACCACAAACCAGTATAAGATCAGAACCAATATCGAATTAAAAGCACTCTACAACGATGCCGATATTGTCCAAGAAATTAAATCACAGCGACTAAGATGGGCAGGCCACGTGCAGAGACTGAATAACGAAAGACTTGTAAAACTGGTATGGGAGGAGATTCCCACAGGCAAGAGACCACTCGGACGTCCGAGAATGCGATGGAGAGATAACATCCAAGCAGATCTCCGGAAAATGAACATTCCATTTGACCCATTTGATGGAAGACCGAACAAATTGGAAAAAAGTTGTACAGTCAGCCAAGACCCACCCAGGGTTGTAGCGCTACGTGATGATGATGATGAAGCTTACGAATTCCTCCCTTATTAGGTTTTGGCTTTCATCATAGAACCTTAATCCAATAGAAACTACTCTTTTCTATCTATATCTGCTGTTTCATCAGCCATTACAGCATGAGCGTTTGCCCGTTTACAGTCTTCGATAACTTCACCGCATAATCGTATGATCTCATTTTGAATTGTTGGTGAGGTATAGACTGCGTTTTTTGACATTTATCCAAGTGGCTCTTTAGCTCCTCATCACCAGAGTCAATCCTCAAATTGAAAAGGCCAAAGAAAACTCCCCCATTTCCTTCTTTTCTTCTAAGCGGCAAATCATGAATTCCACAAAATATTATGCATGAAATAATTGCTGACACTTGTTTATTTTTTTCAATCGTCTTATGGTGCCCTATTTGCTACTGGACATAAACAGGAGCATTCTCAAGAAATGCTTTTGCAGCAGCTGCTGAAGATTTGTGTTAATGGCTGCCAACGTGCTTTCTACAATCTTCATGTACGTGCTTAAACTTCATATAAGGCCTTACCATAAATGACCCCAAAACTCCTTTAACTGTAGCAATTCTTGGCGGAAATAAAACACAATACAAACATAGAGCACCTTTCAAACGAATTGAGTACACCTGCCATGGAGTATATTGATCTAACAAGCTATGTTCAAATTCTCTTTTCAAGTGAATGACATCAGAAGCAAAATCGTAATTGGATGATGGAACCCAAGGGTTTGTCAACAATTCCTTCTTTTTTTCATAAGGCAAGTTATTGGCACAACTAACATAACGACCAATGTCATTTTCATGGTAGCCATCACGTTCTTCAGTTTGTTTAGAGGTCCCAGATCCAGAGACAGCTTCATGGAGATTTGAAGAGCTACTTGAGCCTCCTCCAAAAATATATTCCGATTTTGATGTTCCGACCATATTATTTTCATCTTCATCACAATCAGTGCTTCCACTTCCACTACTGTCATCATGAACTTTTTTCCATTTTAGAGATTTTTGACCAAAAAATAATAACCTAATATCATTCTTGTTCTTAGTATAATTTATATAATATAATAATAATAATAAAAATAATAATAATAATAATAATAATAATATTTGGATAATTTGAGAAAAGAAATTGGTAGAAGTCAACAAATAGCAAATGGGCAAGAATCCAAAAAGCTGCTAAATAAAATCCCGGTCCAGATTAAACAACAGCTGGAAGGAAAAACAACAAATGAAATAAAAACAATTATAGATGATACCTTAGATACCTGGAAACAAAAACTTGCAGTTGCTTCTAAAAGATTGAAAAGATGAGAGCTACCAACGCAAAATCCAAAACAACTTCTTTTCAAAAAATCAGAAGGGCTTCTATAGATCGTTTAACGAACAACCTGGTTCTAAAGGACAACCGCCAAAGAAGGAGGATTTACAGACATTTTGGGAAGGAATGTGGTCGAAGGAAATCGAACACCAGGAAAATACACCTTGGATCAAAACAGAAATTCAGAACAACAACCATCTACATATGGAAGAAATAATATTTACATTACAAGATCTAAAAAAGGTAATAAAAAACTTGGCCAACTGGAAAGCACCAGGGAACGACGGTATCCAAAATTTCTGGTACAAAAAACTTACGGCTACCCATCATCACCTGACCAACCAATTTAATATCGCTCTAAGAAACCCTGACCAACTACCAGACTTCCTTACAAATGGTGTAACTTATCTTCTTCCAAAATCTGATCAAACCCAAGATCCTTCTCAATATAGACCCATCACGTGCCTTCCTACAATGTACAAAATCTTCACTGCAGCACTATGTGATAAACTGTACGCATACCTAGAAACTAATGATATTCTAACTGAGGAGCAGAAAGGGTGCAAAAGAAAATATATGGGCTGCAAGGAACAAATGACAATCGATAATGTGATATTGGAACAAATCAGAAAGAAGAACAGAAATCTATACATGGCTTATATAGACTATCGGAAAGCTTTCGACTCAGTGCCCCACAGTTGGTTAATAAAAACTTTAGAAATTTACAATATACACCCTGTGGTGGTTAGGTTTCTAAAAAGTACTATGAATAATTGGAAAACAAAACTCAAAATTAACCTAAATCACACAGAACTAGAAACTGAATCTATCAGTATTAAAAGAGGAATCTTTCAAGGAGATACACTTTCCGCTCTATGGTTCTGCTTGTGTTCAAACCCATTATCACGTGGCCTAAACCACACAGGATATGGAGCAACTATTAGAGCGGATCGAAACTCAACAACCATAAGTCATCTATTCTTTATGGATGATCTGAAACTATATGCCGCGTGCAAAAAACACCTAGAATCCAACTTAAAACTCATGCACCAGTGGAGCACAGATGTCGGAATGTCGTTTGGTATGGAAAAATGCCAAACTGTATCGGTTGAAAAGGGAAAGCTGAAAGAAGGAGAACCTATAGAACTAGAGCCAGGCAAATATATTGAAGCCATGACAGACAAACCCTACAAGTACTTAGGAATCCTTCAGACACACAAGATAGAACATAGAGAAATAAAAGCCATATTAACCACCGAATTCGAAAAACGCCTTTACAACCTCTTAAAAAGTAAGCTAAATTCAAGAAACCTTACCACGGCCATAAATA
Source organism: Galeruca laticollis (assembly GCA_963921935.1). Taxonomy (NCBI): domain Eukaryota; kingdom Metazoa; phylum Arthropoda; class Insecta; order Coleoptera; family Chrysomelidae; genus Galeruca; species Galeruca laticollis. Next base: position 15,403,832 of record OY998183.1, on the reverse strand, counting down.
GCTACGCCATATCCGCTCTTCAGTACTCCTTCGGAATAATTAAATGGACTCAAACGGACCTGGAAGCAGTAAACAGAAAGATAAGAACCGAGCTAACAAAACATAGAAAACACCATCCAAAAGCGTCCGTCGAAAGGGTAAATTTACCTAGAGAAAAAGGAGGTAGAGGAATAAAAGATGTTGTGGAAGCTTGCACTCAGCAAATTGCAGGCTTGAGGAGTTTTTTCCGCCACCAAAATAGTCAACTTCATAAAGCCATAGTGAAAACAGATACGGGTTATACACCTTTAAACCTAAGCATGGAAAACTTTACGCCCTTTAATACACGAAATGAGGAAGATAAAATTAGAAATTGGCGTTCAAAAGAATTGCACGGAAGATTCATTAATGATTTACAGAAAGACACGATAGATCAAGCTAAATCGGTTGAATGGCTTAAAACTGGAACGCTGTTCCCAGAAACTGAAGGTTTTATGGTTGGTATACAAGATCAGGTTATAAAAACGAGGATTTACCAAAAGTATATCTTGAAGGAAGAAATACCAACAGATAGGTGCAGAAAGTGCAACAGAAGTCAAGAAACGATTGAACACATTCTTTCTAGTTGCCAAAGCATAGCTGAAACTAAATATCTAGAACTACACAACAAAGTTGCCACAGTAGTATACCTAGAAGTACTGAAAAAACTTAACCTTGATCCACAAAACAACGAGCCATATTACAAATATAAGCCCCCTCCAGTTATCGAAAATCAGTATGTTAAGATCTACTGGGATAAAACTATCATGACGGACGTAACAGTACGACACAACAGGCCGGACATCACAGTCATTAATAAACAATCCAAGCAAGCTCTGCTTATTGACATATCGATCCCCAATAATTCTAACACAGAAAGCAAATACAATGAAAAACTAAGCAAATACGCCGAGCTAAGGACCGAAATAAAAGAATTGTGGAATCTTAAAGAAGTCAAGATCATTCCAGTTGTTTTATCCTGTATGGGGCTAATTCCCAAGAAACTAAGTACTTCCCTCAAAGACATTGATATTCCTGAGTCAACCTACCGATTAATGCAAAAATCTGTAATCCTGGATGCGACAAACATTGTTAGGTCATTTCTAGAATAGTGACACCCAACGAAAGTCTTGCTGTTGAGGCCGACTGTCGTTGAAACACGACGGGTGTAAATCCGGTGACACAAAAAGGAAAATAATAATAAAATAATATAATAATAAATTTATATAATTATTATAATAAGTAATTAGTATAAAACAAAACTATCATGTAATGATAGCTTATAATGTGGCGTGGATATACTATATCTGATGTTAATATTTTTTCTCTAGATTAAAAACACAAAATGAAATCAATAGCACATATGAAGTGCTGTTTGATCTTCAACATGTGAAAATTTCAAGTTTTTATATTTAGTTCCATTTGAGATATCAGCTGTCTTAAATCGGTGCATTATTGTAGTTTTTGTTATAATTAGATTAGAAGGCAAAAAAGTCGACATCATAATAATGAAAAATATATAAATTTATAATAATAATGCAAAAAATCATTTGGCAAAGCTAATAAAAATTATTTCACAAAGATAGAAGCAAAGAGTAAAGAGCTATTGGCAATTTTGTAAAGGGCTGCAATTGAATTTTTTTCCAAACGTTGCGGTACAAAATCGGCCGACAATTGAAAAAAATAATTTTGATCCAAAATTAACATTGGATATAACATATATACATTATAAGCTATCATTACATGGTAGTTTTGTTTTATTTGGTGCTGGTCGAGCAACCAATTATCAAATTTTTGTACAATTTCTAATGGAATGACTCTAAAGTTTCAATTAAAAATTTAATTTTCTACAGAAGTTATTTAACTTACCTTCTTGTAACCAATTTCTTATATCCATATTATCTTTTCTGTCTCTTTATTCTGTGGCAAAACTATTGTTACGGATTTTCCATCTTGTTTCTCGTGCCTCGCTTTCTATTCGCCGTATGCAACTTCGTATGCTGCACTATGTACTGTACTGTACTGTCTCTATCTTCGCGCCGGATAGGCAACTAACTTTATATACCCTTTTGAGCCTAGAAATTGCCAGAACATTCGCATCGCCGGTTCCCGTATATTCCTCACTTGTATCTCGATTTTCTCGAACTCGAAGAAAACCAGTGGCGTTTCGTTATACTATTAAATAGGAGTGTTTTTAAATGAAACTCAAGGTCTCTAGTTAATTTCACAATATAATACAAGCTATTGAAAATTCTAAAAAATTGACAATTGTTTCGATAAATCAATATCATCGTCAGAATGACAGAAGTTACATTTCATTTTATGCCTACCTGATGTTTAGTAGTTATTTTTCGCTAGACCAAGAAGTAACCTAACTTGTGATTGGCATAATATATGTTTATAGAAAACAGAAGGAGATGTGATATTAGAAATATTGAAGCTTAGATATTATTAGCCCTATGGTGATATCCTGGATATCATTTTTCCAATTAAGATCAGTATAACTGTGCAATGATATAGAAAACCAGGAAAACTATATCTGCTGATCTTTACAATCATCACTTAAGAAGACAGTTTATTAGTGGAGAATTCCCTAGATTTAACTGTTCATTGACAACTTCATATTGTGTGTTTCTTAAATGTCTTCTTATTTCCAGTTCTTCAAGGAAATCCAGTTCTTGTTTCTTTTCACAAATATGCAGTACTTCTAGTTCTGTATTAGGTGTCAATGGATGATTGGTGTCAAGTAGATGTTTTGCGTAGTGGGATTTATCTGGTGGTTTTAATCTGTATGCTCGTAAGTGCTCACTGTATCGTATTTCAAAATTCCTAAGGGTCTGACCCAAATAGACAGCATTACATTCTGGACATTTGAGTTTATATATACCTGATTTCTTTAATAGTGGTATTTTTGTTTTTACATTTAACAATTTTGTACTAACGTAACTTTCTGTTTTAAAAGAAATTGTTGTATCCGTTGCTGAAGATATTATCTTTGAAATATTTTTAGAAATATTTCCTGCATATGTGATGGTTTTATAAGTTTAAATTTCATCAGCTTGTTTAGGATATATTAGTTGTAATGCCACTTTTTCCTCTTTTTTACTAATTAGCATATTTATCATATCTAATGGATAACCGTTAGATGTTGCTATTTGTCTAATTGTATCAATCTCTCTATCAAAATTACATTTGTTCATAGGAACTGAAAAAGCTCTATGTATCATTGAATTATATGCTGCTAGTCTGTGAGACACAGGGTGATTAGAATTGAATGGAATTGTTACATCAGTTTGTGTTGGTTTTCGGTAAATTGAATAATCAAGTACATTATTAACTAGTGTTTTTAAATGAAACTCAAGGCCTCTAGTTAATTCCACAATATAAAACAAGTTATTGAAAATTCTAAAAAATTGACAATTGTTTCGATAAATCAATATCATCGTCAGAATGACAGAAGTTACATTTCATTTTATGCCTACCTGATGTTTAGTAGTTATTTTTGGCTAGACCAAGAAGTAACCTAACTTGTGATTGGCATAATATATGTTTATAGAAAACAGAAGAAAATGTGATATTACAAATATTGAAGCTTAGATATTATTAGCCCAATGGTGATATCCTGGATATCATTTTTCCAATTAAGATCAGTATAACTGTGCAATGATATAGAAAACTAGGAAAACTATATCTGCTGATCTTTACAATCATCACTTAATAAGACAGTTTATTAGTGGAGAATTCCCTAGATTTAACTGTTCATTGACAACTTCATATTGTGTGTTTCTTAAATGTCTTCTTATTTCCAGTTCTTCAAGGAAATCCAGTTCTTGTTTCTTTTCACAAATATGCAGTACTTCTAGTTCTGTGTTAGGTGTCAATGGATGATTGGTGTCAAGTAGATGTTTTGCGTAGTGGGATTTATCTGGTGGTTTTAATCTGTATGCTCGTAAGTGCTCACTGTATCGTATTTCAAAATTCCTAAGGGTCTGACCCAAATAGACAGCATTACATTCTGGACATTTGAGTTTATATATACCTGATTTCTTTAATAGTGGTATTTTTGTTTTTACATTTAACAATTTTGTACTAACGTAACTTTCTGTTTTAAAAGAAATTGTTGTATCCGTTGCTGAAGATATTATCTTTGAAATATTTTTAGAAATATTTCCTGCATATGTGATGGTTTTATAAGTTTAAATTTCATCAGCTTGTTTAGGATATATTAGTTCTAATGCCACTTTTTCCTCTTTTTTACTAATTAGCTTATTTATCATATCTAATGGATAACCGTTAGATGTTGCTATTTGTCTAATTGTATTAATCTCTCTATCAAAATTACATTTTTTCATAGGAACTGAAAAAGCTCTATGTATCATTGAATTATATGCTGCTAGTCTGTGAGACACAGGGTGGTTAGAATTGAATGGAATTGTTACATCAGTTTGTGTTGGTTTTCGGTAAATTGAATAATCAAGAACATTATTAACAAGAACTGAATTTCCTTGAAGAACTGGAAATTAGAAGACATTTAAGAAACCCACAATATGAAGTTGTCAATGAACAGTTAAATCTAGGGAATTCTCCACTAATAAACTGTCTTCTTAAGTGATAATTGTAAAGATCAGCAGATATAGTTTTCCTGGTTTTCTATATCATTGCACAGTTATACTGATCTTAATTGGAAAAATGATATCCAGGATATCACCATAGGGCTAATAATATCTAAGCTTCAATATTTGTAATATCACATCTTCTTCTTTTTTCTATAAACATATATTAAGCCAATCACAAGTTAGGTTACTTCTTGATCTAGCCAAATATAACTACTAAACATCAGGTAGGCATAAAATGAAATGTAACTTCTGTCATTCTGACGATGATATTGATTTATCGAAACAATTGTCAATTTTTTAGAATTTTCAATAACTTGTATTATATTGTGGAATTAACTAGAGACCTTGAGTTTCATTTAAAAACACTAATATGAGCATATTCCACGAAATAAAGGTCGAGACAGTCAATTACATTATTAACTCTTTGAATTTTTAAATCAAGAAAATTGATTGAGCTATTTTCTTCAATTTCTAATGTCAATTTAATTTCCGGGTGTAAATTATTGATGTGGTTGAAAAATACATCTAATTGTCGTTCACTACCCATAAAACAAGCTAATATGTCATCTACATATCTATACCAAAATAAAATATTTTTCGAAATATTACTTTCAAAGATCTTACTTTCTAAATTGTCCATAAAAATGTTTGCTAAAATAGGTGATATAGGGCTTCCCATTGGTAAACCTTCATTTTGAATATATATCTTATTGTCAAAAGTAGAATAATTCTGATTAATGCATACATCAAATAAATTAAGTATGCATTAATCAGAATTATTTCACTTTTGACAATAAGATATATATTCAAAATGAAGGTTTACCAATGGGAAGCCTTATATCACCTATTTTAGCAAACATTTTTATGGACAATTTAGAAAGAAAGATCTTTGATAGTAATATTTCGAAAAATATTTTATTTTGGTATAGATATGTAGATGACATATTAGCTTGTTTTATGGGTAGTGAACGACAATTAGATGTATTTTTCAACCACATCAATAATTTACACCTGAAAATTAAATTTACATTAGAAATTGAAGAAAATAGCTCAATCAATTTTCTTGATTGAAAAATTCAAAGAGTTAATAATGTACTTGATTATTCAATTTACCGAAAATCAACACAAACTGATGTAACAATTCCATTCAATTCTAACCACCCTGTGTCTCACAGACTAGCAGCATATAATTAAATGATACATAGAGCTTTTTCAGTTCCTATGAACAAATGTAATTTTGATAGAGAGATTAATACATTTAGACAAATAGCAACATCTAACGGTTATCCATTAGATATAATAAATAAGCTAATTAGTAAAAAAGTGGAAAAGTGGCATTACAACTAATATATCCTAAACAAGCTGATGAAATTAAAACTTATAAAACCATCACATATGCAGGAAATATTTCTAAAAATATTTCAAAGATAATATCTTCAGCAACGAATACAACAATTTCTTTTAAAACAGAAAGTAACGTTAGTACAAAATTGTTAAATGTAAAAACAAAAATACCACTATTAAAGAAGTCAGGTACATATAAACTCAAATGTTCAGAATGTAATGCTGTCTATTTGGGTCAGACCCTTAGGAATTTTGAAATACGATACAGTGAGCACTTATGAGCATACAGATTAAAACAACCAGATAAATCCCACTACGCAAAACATCTACTTGACACCAATCATTCATTGACACCTAACACAGAACTAGAAGTACTGCATATTTGTGAAAAGAAACAAGAACTGGATTTCCTTGAAGAACTGGAAATAAGAAGACATTTAAGAAACCCACAATATGAAGTTGTCAATGAACAGTTAAATCTAAGGAATTCTCCACTAATAAACTGTCTTCTTAAGTGATAATTGTAAAGATCAGCAGATATAGTTTTCCTGGTTTTCTATATCATTGCACAGTTATACTGATCTTAATTGGAAAAATGATATCCAGGATATCACCATAGGGCTAATAATATCTAAGCTTGAATATTTGTAATATCACATCTTCTTCTTTTTTCTATAAACATATATTAAGCCAATCACAAGTTAGGTTACTTCTTGATCTAGCCAAATATAACTACTAAACATCAGGTAGGCATAAAATGAAATGTAACTTCTGTCATTCTGACGATGATATTGATTTATCGAAACAATTGTCAATTTTTTAGAATTTTCAATAACTTGTTTTATATTGTGGAATTAACTAGAGACCTTGAGTTTCATTTAAAAACACTAATATGAGCATATTCCACGAAGTAAGGGTCGAGACAGTCAATTTTATTAAATAGGACACTGTCGCTAGACAAGGGCACTTATACACCAACTCAATAGTTGTTATAAGAGTATTTATTTCGGATTCTGATGTAGGATTGTGTATTGAATGCTTCAAAATATCTCACACTAAAACTACTTATTGAGTAAATTTATTTGAATTGAATAATAGGATTAAAAAATGTGGTTAAATTAAAACAAAAAGAAAGTGACAATTTTTTTACCATTTTTCTCAAAATTGTCCGACTGTTAAGTGGTTGAATCGAACACTAAAAATTGACGTATCCTGAGAGGAAATCGAACAATCCTTTTGATCCAATTCTGGTGTCGGACAATTCTGGTGTGCCCCAATGCATAGATCGAAAACGCTATTAATATATATTTTGCACTATGTCAGTTTTTCAAACAGGTTTGTTTTTTGCTGATGAAATATATTTTAGTGACAAAGGACACGCGAATAATTTTATTCATTATAGCTTATTAATTAATTTTGAAATGTTCATAAAAGCAACCTAACGACCACAACAACAAACAAAATATATAAAGCAGATAACCAAAAAAATATGCAGAGTAGAAAAATATGTATATTTTAGATTCAATTTTTTGTTTATTAAAATTTAAAAATTATTTAAATTATTTTTGCTTCCTCCCTGCCCTTCGCTGGCTACGCCCATGAGCTTGTCCATGAATTTATCACAACTGACTTTTGGAAAATGATTCTCAAATATTTTTCAAAAAATCACTATACCAGTAGATTATTTTTCATAAAAAACTCCACAGTTTTGGAAGAAAAATGTATTAGTTCAGTTAAACACCGTCGTATTTTTCAATTTCTATTTTTTATTACAAATAATACCATATCTGGCAGAATCAACCCACAGTCAAATGACACTTTTGATTGAAATTATTTTTTATTGAGTCTACAGTCCATTGCTATTTTTAATTCAACAAACATTCTTCAACATACTCCAATTTGAATAATTAATCTTGAAATTTGTTATTGGACGTACATCCTTAAATCATAATTATGAGCATAAGAATTGGTTTTTGCACCACGAAAGAATTCCTAAGCTTGGAAAACTTTGGTTTAAATCTCTGCATCATGGAAAATAATTCTACTTTCTCAAAAAATATGAAAATTGACAAGAGAAACACTGTCCCCATTACGTTATCTCATGTAGGAACCTGTACCAACTTAATTGTGTGTTAATGCCATTGGCATTCATTTTTATTTGTCTGTCTTATCATATATCTCGTGTATCTCATTTTTTCTTCTGCGTTTTAATGTTTGAAAATATTGTTTACTCTGTTCCCTCTTTATTCTTAATAGGTATCGACTCTATTTGTTTCCTTTTCCAGTGTTTTCCCTATATTAGAAAACAATTTCAAATTGCCCTTGCTACCTTCAAGATTCAACGTTAGCCTTCGCCTTTTGACCTCATATCGCTTTCTTCAAATAATTTTTTCACATTTCCTGTCAATGCCAATGTATGAAAAATATCCGTTTCTCGTATCCAATTATTATAACCATAATCTGATAAATCTGTATACGTTTAAGAAATTTGTTTTCTTTAAATATATACTAGCAATCATTTGTTACTAAAAAACTATTTAATTGGGCAAATTACTGCATTTACCTTGTTTGTGCTCACTAACCGATACCTTTGCAGTTAAATATTCAGAGCAAATCAAAATGGTTTCTAAAATATATTTCTCAACTTTATGTGCGTATTAGTTTGAACTAATAATGATTTGATTTCCTTTGTTTGAAAATATTCCAATGCGAGGTCATCCAAGGGGACAGAAAATATATTTTTCAATTAATAATTTCTAAAAATATGGAGAAATACATCGACCTTGGTTTCAAGGGGTACACATTCTACCAAAATACGTATATGTAACGTGACCCCTCTATCCTACACAATCGCTCCCTTAAAAAATTTAAATTGCAAGAGGAGTCGAGTTAGGTGTGACGATAGGACAAACAGGAGAAGGATTGGTACAAAAAAGAATACTTAGAAGAAAACAAGCTTCCTGGAGAAATAAAAAACTCCTGAAAAGTAAAGTCATAAGCAAAAACACTAAATTGAAAATATACAAAACACTAATAAGACAAGCAATCGCGCATATTTTAGAAACAACGGTGATAAACAAAGAAGAGTTAAAATCACGGAAAAAAAGATTCTGAGAACTAGTGAGGCAAAATATAACAAGAACTAGGGAAATTAATACTCAATACTAATGAAGAAATAGGAAGCGAGTTAGGCAATGAGACAGTCGTGAAGCACATGCTGCCTAAAACGGGCAGGACATATTATGAGACGAAAACCTGGAGAAATAATAAAACGCATCACACAATGGATTGCACTGTGGTCGAGGATAGATGTAGGAATCAGACAGAAGAAAATACGAAAAATATGGGCACTAAAAAGTGGACAGAGAAATGCAGAAATGAAACAAAATGGAAGAAAATAACTTTTGAGTCCAGGACACACAAGAAATTGTAACTACAATGAGTGGAAAGGGAGTAATCCACCCTAATTAATGGATTGAAAAATGTATTAGCGTTAACCAAAAACTCTTAGATTTAACGGTTTGATGATGATGATGTCTTTATAGATTCAAACATTTCAGTTTTTATTATATGATGGATGACCCTCTTAGTTATTATGACCTCTTAACTGCAATTATCAATATGCCATTTCAACGTCTTAAATTAAATTTTTTTAGTTCTCTATCTACAAATAATAAGTGTGTAAGCCGATATTCTGGCAATCTTTTGATTATTTCTGTACATCTGGTGTGGGTGTCGTAGCTCCTTGCTATTTAAAGCATTATACACTAGTTTTCGTGAAATTTTGTTACCCTGTCTCCGGTCTCCCATTTTCTTAGAAATTACTACCAATGGCATTACCCAATTTCCATTTTCATGCAACAAATTTTTTTCCTCTCTTGGAAACTTTGTAACTGCAAATATTTTGAAAATAATTTTTGTATTCAGTAACTGTAACACCATTCTGAGTTACTGAATATAACCCTTAAAAAGACCTCGAAAAATAATCGTGGTACAAAATATATGACTTCCAGGAAAACATTCATCTCATTAAATACCTTATTTTGGAAATGTTTATCGAAACCAATTTTCATGAAACTATTGTAATTATTATAGATCTTCAACAAAACACAAACGATTCGGATGACCAATAAAAAGCAAACTTCTCCTTTTAAAACTTTTAATTCTACGCCCATGTGTTCAATTTCTTCGTTACCATATTTTTAAAAGCAATTATTTAATTCACAGGAGGCCATGGCACATTCTCTAATCTAATTAACAATCTGGTGCATGTCTTCATGTATTTTTACTACATGGTTGCCGCCATGGGACCTGAATATCAGAAATTCGTCTGGTGGAAGAAGCATTTGACAACATTGCAGTTGGTAAGTTATTTGAAGTAGTAATAAGTATATCGTGTCAGCCTGAATGTGCAAAATGTTTTCTACTACATTTTAAAGCAGCTTAAGAGGACATATTTTCCAAAAAGGGTTCGTAGTTCTTGAAAAACCGAGAGTCGATTTTCAAGTATCCCTTAACGTTTTTGTGTAATCCTAGCATAAATATGCAAAAAACATTGACATTGAAATATCGTTAATTAGAATCAACTTTGACATTGATTTTCAAATTACACTATTTGCATTCTTATTTCGATTGGTTTTCTGAGGTGATGTAAGAACTAGGAGAGCATTTTCATAAGGATGTTGAAGACATTGACCGTTATCAAATAACCGCTCTTCAACGATGTTGGTGAACACTGCTGGTCTCTTAAATGTGTTGAGCCCCATGTTCAACATAAAATACGATTAGACTCCATAACTTGGGAGAATACGTGAAAAAGATAACATAAGAACGAAGATAGTGTCTAATAACTCTTGCCTTAAGTAGATGAATCTTAAATTACTCATGTCTTGAGAGACTGGGTCTTCATTATTGCCTCAAGTTGCAGAAACTTAGTTTGCAGCTAGGTATGTGGGCTTAGAGTATGTAAGCTTGCGGTTCGATTCCGTTATGTCAATTTTGACAATTTAAATTTCAGTTTTCCAACTTTCTTCCTAAAAATCCTCTGACTACAATTTTTAAGAGTAAATATCTAATGGAGCTTACTATTTCTTCTAACAAAATTCTTAAATACTAGAAGTCGTTTATTTGAAATAGTCCAGCATTGATTTACTGTTGCCTCCTTTCAGGGAGGATTCTTAATTTTTGGGAGGGTTATAATACAACGTAACCCTACAGGAAGAAAAATAACCAGAAAATGAATTGGCCAGAAAACTGATCAGACATAAATTCCATTGATCATGTATGTGGCATTATCTGTATGAAACAATATCCAATCGTGAAAACTCTCCTGAGGGGGTCTTGGAAACGATAATACAAATTATTATGTTGTTTCTGCCCATTCCTCATTTCGTTTATTGTATAAATTTGAAAAAACTTCTTTTACAAAGAAGCATAAAATCGAGAAAGTTTGATGATATTTTTTTTAAAATACCTCAAGGACTAAGATATTTGAAGATGAAGAAGAAGGAATTGGATTTTCTTTCATTTAATTATCTTCTTCTCAAGATACCAACCTTCATGTAGAAGGTTGGCGAATCGTTGCCTGTATTTTGCTATTCTCAGTATTGACTGCGAACTAAGGCCTGTCATTCACATTATTCAGCCATGAATATATATAGGACCTCTTCCCATGTGTACCAAATGGATTGTTTTTCGTTCTTTCACTATACCAAGTATTTTTCTATTCAAATTTATATTTCTTGAGATTGTTTCATCGGAAATATGCTCTGTACATGATATTTTCAGCATTCTACGCATTACCCACATCTCAAAGGATTCAATAAGCGCATCGAACGATTCCCAGTGTCCAGGATTCAGCTCCACATGAAAGGATAGAGTTTTTACAAATCTGCATCTCTTATTTAATGACAATGTGTTATTTGTTAGTAGACTTTTCATTATGAGCAGCTTCCCAGATATTTAAATTTGTCCACCTGTTTTAATCGTTTGCTGTATATTATTATGCTGGTACTACTGCTGGGTTTTTGGCAACAATCATTGTGATCATTGTTTTTGTTTTATGTTATGTTTTAAAAATTTGTAATGATATAATAGAAAGCAGATATTGTATCGTTTCTATCATTTTACTATGTTTTATTTCAGATTCAATTCGGACTCGTTTTCGTCCATTCAGCACAGCTTTTATGGACAGATTGTGGTTATCCTGTATGGGTGGGATATTTCTTACTAATCCATTCCACGATATTCTTCATACTTTTCTCAAATTTTTACTACCAAACGTACAAAAATAGTAAAAAACCGAAATCTATAAAAACCAACTAGAATTCTAGACATTTTACGTAATTTTAATTTATTGTACAGTTTTTTTGTAGCAATTCCTATTGCTAACAATAAACTTTCTTCGTAGAAGATATGTAAATGCAGTCGAATAATTGGATCTAAACGTGATCTAAACATCTACAGTCATTTTATGAAAAGTTTCAACCGTCAAATATTCGTCTAATTATTGTAGATATAGATTGGTTTGATAGGTAGAATGTTTTAAGTAGTTGAGTATGAGCGTCAAAATTATCTTTTTCTACTTCCGTTACTAAAACCGCATTATAAACACGTGTTTGACATGCGCAAAACTACTCTTTAAACACTAGTGTTTAAAATGCGAAAAGTCACACATTATCTTTTGTCATTTAAACCTCACGTCAGGTGTATCTTTTGTATTTAAAATATCATATTCCGTTATAATTTTGTTGTTCTGTGTCATTTGATTTGTCAGTCAGCTGTCAGCCAACGTCTGCAATATTATGAATACATAGGCCGAATAGCCCTGGCAGCTGAGTCCTTAAATGGATGAAAGAAGAATATGTTATTAATATTTGTATTGTATTAATATAGCTTTCGTTGGTGGTACGAGATAGGTTATATTTGTGTTAATGTACTCATTGACATTAGAAGTGTTACACCCAGAAGGAAGAATTTATTGACCTTGATTTTATGATAATGTGATAGCCTTACCTGAAGAATGAAATGATAACATTTGCAAGAAATTTTATTATCGTGTATTCAGGAAAAAAATGTAATGTGTTTGGCGATCCCGTAGCTGAAAACACTACTGTACCTCGTTCCAAGCAACTTGAACTTCGTGGATTAACTGCATCATAATTTGTGGAGGGTGGTGCACTTTGGACAGTCTTCTTCTCATCATATCCCACACATGTTCGATGGGATTGAAATTTGGTGACCGGGGTGGCGACGGCAAAACATTAACGCAAGCTTATTGAAGAAGCTCCATAGTTCGATTTGCAATATGTGGACGTGCGCTGTCTTGCTTGTTGACGCCTATTTAGATAAGGCAGTAAAGTGGTTTGTACGACATCATCAACTTAACTCTCAGCTGTCATACTGCCTCGAATAAACATAAGTGGTGATCGGCCGACTACCATAATCAAATGCCTCCCAAACCATTACTCAATAGTCCTGTGCATGTCGCCCTCCACGGCGGCGTCTTACCCTTCTACAGCCATTTTGGGCACCTAATCAGAATCACTATTCATCACTGGATACGATATTACGTCATTCTGCCACCCAGTGCTGTCATTCTCTGCACGAACTCAAGCGTTGACGACAGTGGTCCGCAATCAAAGGAATCCAGTAACCATCGACGGAACAAAAAGATATCAACATCAATATTTATATTATTCGGCTTTCGTAGACAGGTTTCTTCAGAAGAAAATTAAAAAATGTGTTTTTGTAAACATGGTAAAGATATTGTTATCATAGCCTGCTCTAACTATGGTCATGATGTTTCCAAAAAATCAAGGTCAAGAAATTATTCCTACTGGGATATAACAATTCTAATGTCACTGAGTATATATCTCTGCCACTGGAATTTTTAAAAAAATTAAATTCATGATGAAAACAAAATTTTATATACTTCAAATACGATATAGAAATAGTAGGGCAATTTTCTTCGTCAAAACCACGAAGGAGGGAAATAACACCTATCATCTTTGGAATATGAAATATATTATTTTGAAAGCTAGATTTTTCATAAGATTGATTAATAGTTCGTGTGTAATAGATTGGAATAATTACATACCTATGGATTTCTGTTAACAAATTTGTAAGGATATTATTAAATAATACAACAAAACTGCAGAAATCTTTAGTGATCGCTCATAAAATACAAAGTACTATATTATGAATACTTACGAGTATAATTAATATTTTTAGTATAAAAATAATTTTAACGCTCATTGGGAATGTGTATTGTAGATTAGGGAGATATAGGTAGTCATAAGCGAACTTATCCTAGTCATACTGTTTCTGTTTGTAACAGATATAATGTCATGGCATAGTTGTTATGAATTTTGAATTTGAATTTATTATATTGAATAAGTTCAGTTACCAATTAATGAGAAGTTCTATCCAGCTTCTGTGCTCTGAGATTTTGCAAATCACTGACCGAGTCCTATTGTGCAAACTTGAAATCTGTAGTATTAGAGATGTAGTACTAGACTGGATTCAATATTACCTTACTAACAAGAAAAAATAATCAACTTCATGGCATGTGCTCATACTTAGAAACTATCTCACGTGGATCAGTATTAGATCAGGATCTGATCCTATTTTTTATTACTAACATTAGAAAGCTAAAGATTATGAAAACATAATTTTGATTGCATACGAAACTTCCATTATTTGAAACAATCTTAACAATAAAACAAAAATCACTCTTAGGATCATTGGGAACGTGCATTGTAGGAGACACCGGGAGTTATAGGCTAACTAGTCATACAGTTTCTGTTTGTAGCAGAATCAATCAATAAGAAATTCTATCCCGCTTTTGTGCTCTGAGATTTTAAGAATAACTGACCGTGGTGCTAGAGATATATCCAGTATTTTATACCTTTGCAACAAGGAAAAGACTAACCAATTTAATAGCATGAGCTAATGCTGTCAACCATTCTCACGTGGATCAGTATTTGATCCGGGTGTAACATTAGAAAGCTAAAGACAGTGGATAAATCATTTTATTTGCTGCCTATAATTCAATTATTTGAAGTATATATATATATATATATATATACCCTCATCTGTATATATATATATATATATATATATATATATATATATATATATATATATATATATATATATATATATATAGGAGATAGTCTTTGCCGACTAATTAGGTATAAAACCACGAATATTGGGGTAACGGCAAGTTAATTTAAAGAAAACTCTTGTTACTGTTTTTCTTCCAAGCTTTCGGAAACGTTTATTTCCATTATCAAGGATAAGTAAATTGAGATTGTTATAAATTGGTAAATATAATTATATTTTAATTTTTTAAAAAAAAATTTTTTCAATCATAAATCATTTTGACATTTTGACAGATTCATGAATGTAAACATTTTCTTTATATGCTAAAATGTTTTTGAAAACAAAAGAAGAAAATTGGTTATATTTGTAATATAGGTTATTAGTTATTCAAATATTCTTCTTTTATTATATAAAATTCAACCTCAAATTATTATAGATGTCATCATGTCATCTTAATAATTTAAAAGTATTGAAAACATTTTTAAAATCATTTACCTAAAATAAAATTATTCCTAAAAATCATCAAATAAGAATTTGAAATTCAGTTATTTTTATTATCAATCAAGATAAATATAAATTATTATGTATCTTTACCATATATTAAAGAAATAACACCACAGTTAAGTAGGATTTTTAAACCAATGGATAACATTAGAATTGCCAATAAAACATGCTTAACCATAAAATCTATTTTCACTAATTTGAAAGACAAAACTTCAATTCTTAATCTTTCAAATGTAATATATTCTATTCCATGCAAAAATTGTGATAAAACATATGTTGGTCACACTGGTCAGAAATTAAAGAACCGTATAAGGCTCCATAAGAGCGATTGTAAGTTACATCCTGAAATATGTTCTTTATCTGAACATGTAATTGATAATGATCACTTTATGGATTTTGAATCTGTTGATATTTTGGACATACAACCAAATACCAAAAAAGACTTTTCTTAGAAATGGCTCATATATTTCAAGACCCTGATACTATCAACAAAAAAAATGACCATAATAATCTGAGTGATATTTATTATTATCTACTAACAATTGATAATAAAAATAACTAAATTTCAAATACCTATTTGATGATTTTTAGAAATAATTTTATTTTAGGTAAATGATTTTAAAAATGTTTTCAATACTTTTAAATTATTAAGATGACATGATGACATCTATAATAATTTGAGGTTGAATTTTATATAATAAAAGAAGAATATTTGAATAACTAATAACCTATATTACAAATATAACCAATTTTCTTCTTTTGTTTTCAAAAACATTTTAGCATATAAATAAAATGTTTACATTCATGAATCTGTCAAAATGTCAAAATGATTTATGATTGAAAAAAAATTTTTTTTAAAAAATTCAAATATAATTATATTTACCAATTTATAACAATCTCAATTTACTTATCCTTGATAATGGAAATAAACGTTTCCGAAAGCTTGGAAGAAAAACAGTAACAAGAGTTTTCTTTAAATTAACTTGCCGTTACCCCAATATTCGTGGTTTTATATATATATATATATATATATATATATATATATATGGATTCATGGCAAATAACTTGCCTAGCTAAATCAAGTGCCGATAATGTGAAACAATAATATGTTTAATTAAATTACTTTGATCAACTTCCTCGATTTGTTGCTGAGGGAATATACCCTGAGGCACGGTGGCAGATTATGACCTTAGCAGCCTCTACAACTGGTTTCAAGTACTGCATGAAACTCCCAGTAGTTAACAATTAAAGCTCTTGATGCATACAATTCGGCTGACCCTCAATTTTACCAAGAAAAGTTCCTCTCTTAACAATAGACAGGGTGTTATTTCTATGAGCTGATTTTTTTTCTGGATGTGAAAGGCAGTTAACATTCTTCCAGTCATTAAATCCATTTGTAAAAGCCGTGTCACAATTAATTGATTCATTGTGGAATAGGGTACAAAGGACACATTAAAAACAACCTGCAGAGTGTGTATACGTCAGCCAAGCACCTTTTGCAATTTTTCATGCGCGTAAACAGCATGGTCTTGTTGGCATCACGCTTCGTTTTATCTGAATATACACGCTTAGACTTTGGAAAGTCACAATCTGTAATTTTCGATAAGTGCTTTGGTAAGTTTTTAATTACAATATCTTTCCTTCGTTGGTCAATGGCCCCCCAACGATTTTGATAAGCTAAATCGAAGTTAACATTTTTCTCTGCTAAAGTAAGGCTACTGGTAGACTGTATTTGTGAATTTGAATCCTAAAGGTTGTGCATAATTGAGTCTTTGTTTTTATCGTCAAGGACAGCTTATTCATTACTTGAAGAACTACATTCAGGGTAAGACTCCGAGCCATAACTACGTTTAGGTACTAGTAATTCATTTATGTCTGATCCTTCGGCACTTGCTTCACTGTTAAATTTAGGTATTTTTGAGGTTATTAAAAATGTGTTTAGTTTGGGTGTTTTCCTGATGATTTAGAAACAACATAATTGCTTGCCTTTTTTAACTTACGTTTGAAAGCACGACTCGCTGAATGTAAAATTTTGAGATATCTTTGTTAGTTCTTAGAGAAAGAAATTAAAGTAAGCCTTCGTACTTTGTTTACTGTTCAGTTATTCACAACATTTCAACAACTCATTGAATGACTGAGCTGTTACTATAACTTCATAAAATAGGTACTGTAATGAACGCAAACTCTATAGATTAAACGTAACAACATGTTTAAAACACAAATAAACTTTCAACCGAAGCCCTGGAAGTGTGCCGATCACTAACTGTCGAGCATGCACCATGTACCTTTCGGAAACTATCGTTTTTGCTCAGATATTCCACTCATGAAGTTCGTAGAAGACCGATCCCTACCATTTCCACCAACGATAGCTTTCACGCTGACTCACATACGACATTTTTTGGTACACAAAAAGTAACACCTATATAAATAATCAGTTACACTGTTGTGTTTTTTATGCTTTCAGTCTGTCTATGTCGTATGCTCTGAACATTAAACAACTCGTTTTAAATAAGCATAATATTATAGACTTGAGGAAAACGTTTTTTCGGTTTGCGGTCCCCTAAGACCTGTGGCTCCTAGGCAGTTGCCTACCGTGCCTAATGGGTAATCCGCAACTGCTGAGACGGTTAAAAAATAAAGGTTGCCAAGCTTTCCCTTTGCAACAAATATGAATGAAAGCTTATTCTATGCCCAATCCAATTGTATTTTGTTGAATAATCCATGGTAGGTCTGAACATTATCAGCGTCTCTTCGTGTTGACATAAATAATCTTCTTCTTCTCGGCGCAATTTCTGACGATATGGTATGAAAACCAGTGTTCTCCAATATTGAAGCTAGATGATCATTTTGCCAGTGATAGGCCAAGAATTGTTTAAACAAAAACATCGCATTGCTCCAACCATTCGAGTCATCCTTGACTATTACACAGAATAAGGAGCGTTTCCCATTCTCTTTCACCATGCACTTGTTCGCGGCAGCTTTGTCTGTCACACTCAACACTCGGGCAGAAAATTTAACATTTTAAATCAAGGCAACTATATATTTATTTAACAAAAAATTTGATAGGGCAACCTAATGCAGTTTGATTGAGAATAAATGAGCTTTAAAAACAGTCATATTTTAATTAAATAATTTATGAGGGCATATAAATTACGCTTACTTATCTATTTATACCTGTCAACTCCATAGTTACGCAAATGAAAAGATACGCAACGTTCATTTTTTAACTTCCTCATGGTATATTCTCTCAGCTGATACTCGACTTTTAGAAATAACAAATCAGGAAAGTTGATCAAAATAATTTATTTAAACATTTTATTGTTTAACATCATCGGCACTTGATTTGGCTAGACAACCTATTTGCACTGAATCAATATATTTATTATTTAGCAAAATATGATTATATCATCATAATCAAATATTAAAAGTGGGTACATACTCTAAAAAAATCTGGAATATTTGAAATGACTTTTTTGTTAACCTTGTTATGATGTGGCCAAAAAATACCCGAAGTACATATACTTGTGTTTTTGAAGCCTCTTACGGAAAATGAAGTAATATCCTTTATATCAAGTTTAAAAAATAACTGTCTATCAGGTTCTGACAAACTAACTTTGGAGTCAGTAATAACTGGAGATTCTGGTAAAGTAAATAATTATAAACCAATATCCGTAATAAACAATTTTGCAAAGATCTTCGAAACAGCTTTGTAAACACGTTTAACTGATTTTTTAAAAATAAATAACGTTTCAACTCGCAGAAAATTTGGTTTTGTAGAAAAATTTATTACCGGAAAAGCAGTACTGGACCTTCTAGAAAGTACAATTGGAGCTATGGATCAATCGCTGAAATGCATAGCGGTATTCCTTGATTTGGACAAAGCTTTTGTTACCGATTCTCTCAAAATATGATTCCGATTCTCTCGAAATATGATTCAGCAAGTTAAGTAACTATGGAATACGAAGCGTGGTGCTTAAACTTATTTAACCAACAGAATTCAGCGTGTCAAAGTTGGCACACAGATAAGTTCTCAAAACATATTGAAAGTTGGGGTACCGCAAGGAACGGTTTTGGGTCCGCTACTCTTTCTTGTTTGTGTACATGAACAATATTACAAATATGTCTAACTTCTCAGGACACATTGTCTGCTATGCTGATGACACAGCAGTAACATTTGTAGCAAAAACATGATCGGAATTAGTAAGTACTGCCGAATGAGATTTAAAAAAATAGCTACTGACTATCTGGTAATAAACTTTCGTTAAACATTAAAAAACTAAATTTATCGCTTTCTCTCCTACAACTACAGGTCAACCTGAAAATATTAATATAAAATTACATCAATATTTAGGAGTTATTGTGGACCTACATATTCGTTGGATTAAACACATCAGCCATGTTAACAACCGATTCAGGTCCCTAATGCATATGTTCTTTAGATTAGGAGACGTACTAACTAGAAAAAGAATGATCTCGGTTTATAATGCTTTAGTCGAATCTGAAAATCGGTACTGTATTGTAGCATGGGAGCTGCATTTAGTACTGCTCTTAATACAAAACAAGTAACACAAAGCACAATTTTAAAAATCATATTAAAAAAAATAAACTTTTTTCAAACCAATCAACTATATAAGGAGGCATAAGTATTTAATGTAAAGACTTTGTTTATATACCAGTGTATTCTGCAAATATAGTGTTCATATTGAATAGCACTTGGTTAACACGTGTGATCGTCAGTAAGAATCTTTCAGTTCAACTAATTAAGATAACTCTAACTCAAAGAATTTTTTTCTATTTCTGTCCCAAATTTTATAATCTCATAATCTGATCCCTGCACATATTAAACATATCCAAAATCTAAAAAAATTAAAAGGGATGTCCAACTATACCTACAGATAAATAAAAATGTCATAAGTACGTCTTACAATTAGTATTTCTTACATAAAAACAAGACGGGGGTGTTGGTTCTTCCCGGGTGCGGTCCTCGAGCAAGTCGAGTGAAAACTCTACGTGTTGTATAATGTACATTTGTTATGAGCTTCTCATAATTAACCCTTAGCAACTCAGGCATTTATTTGCCTTCGGCTGGTGGCTGGTTTTTGGAGATCTACTTTAATGTTCAGTAATTACATGTAGTATTGTACTCTAATACAGATACAGATACAGAGTTTGAAAAATACTTGAGAACGACAGAAATCAATTTCATGAGCATTTAGGTAAGGGTTAAAGCTTTGAAAACAAAAATACAAAAAAACATTAATAATTTAAAGTATCGCAAATTGATCATTTGAATTCCAATTCAAGAGTAACAACACTGATTTTCTTATTTACAATGCTGAACATGCAGTTATAAGTAAAAATGCATAAAAACGGAAACTGCTAACATTCTATTTCATATACAATGGCGAGCAAAAAATTGAGGTCACCTTAAAATTTTCATGTTCTTCGAAATTTTACGTTCTCAAATCGTATTCGCAAACTGTACAGGGTGTCCCAAATTGGTGTGTTTTGCAGGGTATCTCGTAAACTAAAAAAGATAGAAGAAAAGCAGTTAAGATGTTATGACTTCTTTTTTTGTTAAAGTAAAGATAGCCTAATTAAATCTTTAGTAACTCCCTGCAGTTGGAAGATACCGGGCGATTATTGAAAACTGTCGAAAACTACAAAGTACTATAACTTCTTAATTAAGAAAAATATAAAAAAAACGTTATAAAAACTTTCGACAGATATAATATTAAAGAGTTCAGTGGCGCACAGAATTTTTTTGTTAGGGGGCTCACTAAGGAAATATAATGCAAACTTATGTTTTTTTAAATGGGACACCCTGTATATTTTGACGTTTTTCGTTTTCTTTTTTAATTCTCATTCACCTGATATGACATATTATATATCCATTTTCAATGGTTGGAGCTACAGTGCAAATAAACCATTTATGGATGTTATCATGTGAAACACCCTTAAAAAATTGAACACTGGGTAACGAAATTTAACATTTTATTATAAGGATACTGATGGATGACAATTTTATTTATCAAAATTATAATTAATAAAAAATAAAACCAGATTAAAAAAATAAAAACAATAAACTTATGAAACAACAAGAAATATTGTAACAACTAATCTACCTATAACTAATTTTATTAGAATGTAAAAATTACATTAAATGTTCAAAATGTCCTCCGTTTTGTTGTAATAATAATTGACACCTTTTTCTTACTGATCTTACACAATTGAGAATGTGCACTGGCTTCATTTTTCTAAATGCGGCATGAATATTTTGTAATAAATCTTCCCTACTCTCGAAATTAGTCTTGTAAATATCATTTTTTTAAAATCCCCAATTAAAAAAATCAAGAGGATTTACTTCCAGAGAACGAGGGGGCCACCTAACCGGTCCATAAGTATCAATCCACCGATTAGGAAATTTTTCGTTTAAATAATCTCCAATGAATAGAGCATTATGGGCAGCTGATCCATCTTGTTGGAACCAAAATGTGTCCCTATCAGCCAACACTTCCTCTTCCAAAAGTTGGTGTAAGTTTATTTCCAAGATATCTATATATCCAGCAGCAGTTAGTTTATCATCAAATATATGATAAACTAATTTATTATGTTTGACAAAACAATTAACGCTAAAGCCGAATCTGCCTTGTCTCCTGATCCCCTGAACTAAGTGTGGATTTGAGTCGTTCCAATATAGTTCATTATGTCTGTTAAATATTCCTGCACTGCTTATGCGAGCTTCATCGCTAAATATTACCTTTGAATAAAAATTTGGATGTTCATCACATTTCCCTATATACCACTGTGCAAATTGTTTGGGTATAATTTTTGACGGACGGATGTCCGATAAGGCCTAAATTTATATTTCTTTAAAATCCTTCCTGCAGTAGTTTTTGGAACACCTATTTCATTTTCAATTTGACGTAGAGAAGATTCATGATGTGCTTGGATATATCCCAACGTATTTACCTCTCTTTCTTCATGATTCTTTTCGTACTTACGCCGTGGTTTCACAAAACATCCATGCTCGATTAAATTTGAATCGAGTTTTTTAAAAATTCTCTTGTCAGGTTGCCTTCTTTCTGGATATCGTTGAAAATATAATTCAGACGCATCAATAACATTCTTTTGACATTAAATATATGCCACATGCATATCATATTTTTCATAATTTTCAAAATTCATGTTGTTGACAAGACTGCACGTCGTAAAATTAATTCTGACAGGTAACACAGGTTTTGTTTTATTTTCAATGGTAAGAGGACTAAAGCCTACTTGATGAAATGAACATTCTTATAAGTTATAACAATCATGTCAATTGAGGTAAACAAACTAAAATATAACAACATATCGGGTTAAACATGATTAGAAATAAAAGTAAAATCGGTAAAAAAATACAGACATCTTATTTCGTGATGTTATTTACCAAAAAACGGTTTCAATAATTTCAAAATAATAATATAGGTACTTAAAAGCAATAATCAGCTATATTTACCTACTTTGTTTCACTGTTCACTGATTTTATTTTCGGTAATGCTGAATTGGTTGAAGATTATTTAAACGAAAAACTTTTTAATCAATGAAAACGGAGGACATTTTGAACATTTAATGTAATTTTTACATTCTAATAAAATTAATTATAGGTAGATTAGTTGTTACAATATTTCTTGTTGTTTCATAAGTTTATTGTTTTTATTTTTTAGTCTGGTTTTATTTTTTATTAATTATAATTTTGATAAATAAAATTGTCACCCATCAGTATCCTTGTAATAAAATGTTAAATTTCGTTACCCAGTGTTCAATTTTTTAAGGGTGTTTCACATGATAACATCCATAAATGGTTTATTTGCACTGTAGCTCCAACCATTGAAAATGGATATATAATATGTCATATCAGGTGAATGAGAATTAAAAAAGAAAACGAAAAACGTCAAAATATACAGGGTGTCCCATTTAAAAAAACATAAGTTTGCATTATATTTCCTTAGTGAGCCCCCTAACAAAAAAATTATGTGCGCCACTGAACTCTTTAATATGATATCTATCGAAAGTTTTTATAACGTTTATTTTATATTTTTCTTAATTAAGAAGTTATAGTACTTTGTAGTTTTCGACAGTTTTCAATAATCGCCCTGTATCTTCCAACTGCAGGGAGTTACTAAAGATTTAATTAGGCTATCGTTACTTTAACAAAAAAAGAAGTCATACCATCTTAACTGCTTTTCTTCTATCTTTTTTAGTTTACGAGATACCCTGCAAAACACACCAATTTGGGACACCCTGTACATCATTGCATGTGCTTTTGTAAGCTGAATGTGATACTCTATACTGAAGAAAAATACATTTTTTCCTTGGATTTCATGATTTATTGTGAAAAAGCAAGCAACAAATTAACATTTTGGGCGAAATTCAACATTTTGTTCTTAGAGAAAATATGGACTTGACACTAATAACGTGTATTCCCTCCTCTTGCACTGATGACTGCTTAAGGTCGGTGCGGCATACTTTGAATTAAGTTGCGGTCGATGTTATCCAATTCCTGCAACAGCAATCTTCTCAGCTCCTGGGCAATTATTGGTGCTGGTGTGTGTCTGCGGATCAGTCGTCCCAACTCGTCCCATACATGTTCTATGGGAAAAATGTCTGGGCTGCGGGCTGGCCAGATACTCCCTGACAATTCTGGCTGTATGTGGTCTCGCATTATCTTGCATAAAAATGCCACGTTCCCCCATAGTCACCATGGAAGGCATAACATTGTCTTCTAGCACCTCCGTAATGTACCTGTGAGAGGTTAGGGAGCCATTTTCTATGAAGACCAACTCTGTACGAGCTTGTGCAGTGATTCCCGCCCAAACCATAACTGACCCACCGCCAAATGGAGCACGGTCGCCAATGCAAACTTCAGCATATTTTTCCCCAGGTCTTCTCCACATTCGTCGATCTCCATCTGACCCAGTGGGGCAAAAACGCGACTCATCTGAGAACAATACCCAGTTCCAGTCATCATCATTCCAACGAACGTGATCTTTGGAAAACGTCAGTCTTGCAGTACGATGCTGGCGTTGCAACGGGGGACCTGTAGTCATTCTTTTGCATGACAGTCTAGCAGCATGAAATATTCTTCTAACGGTCCATTCACTAACGTTGACATTTCTCACTTCTCCCAACTGATTTCGCAGTGAAACCGCAGTAGCTGTCCTATTCCGCAAACTTGTGGACACCAAAAAACAATCCTCTCGTTGAGTGGTAACTCTTTTTCGTCCAGACCCTGATATTCTAGTGATCAGACCAGTCTCCAGAAAGCGCTGGTAAACCCTTTGCACACTACAAAGACTAGCACCAACAATTCTTGCAGTTTCATGTTGCGCCTGCCCATCCTGTAACAGCGCAACAATTCTTCCCACAACAATCGGATCTAAAGGTATTATGGGCCTGTTAAATCACTACACTTTGCAATCGTTAGGTTTTACACAAAGAATCAACAGTAAACTGGAAAACAGGCAAGGGAAATATGAATGTTCAATTAGCGGAAAGGCACATTTTTCATAAAAGTCGTACTCTAATAGATCGAATGACAGCTGATGACAGCTGTCAAGTCTCGGAAAAAATTGTTTTAACGCCTACTAATACTATTATGTCCTTATCAATATTGACACTAAAATTATTCGCAGTTTCTGAAGTGACCTCAATTTTTTGCTCGCCTCGTAGTTGTTGGTGAATTAATATTATTTGAGAGCCTGCTTTCCTCGGCTAAGCGTGATGCGAACTAAATAATATGAATGAAACGTCGACACCAGGCTAGACAAAATGTTGAAAAACTAGTTTTTAGGTGTTCACTTTGATCAATATGTTACTTCTGTGTAAGAGGGAAGTATAGGAGGTATTCAAATTTGAAATCTCTTTTTTGGAATTGACTGAACGGTTGTTAAAAATGTTAATTATATATTTTCGTTCTTATCGGAATTTTACCATTGATCTAATGTATTTTCTATGCCAACAAATCGTTTCGTCTTTCTCTACTAGCATACCATAATAAAAATGTTCTTTGTCCCATATTTGGCATATCAGTGTATATCTTGTTGCAATGTTTTCAAAGCAAAATGTTCATCTTCATTAGCTTGATGTAAATATACCAAGTGCTTAGTTTCATATAAATAAATACTATTAATTATTCCTATTTCTGTATTTCAGTTTCGCTGAAGCAGTTTGACCGATTCATTATTAATGAAAAATGTTTGTGTTCACACGTTTCATTGTTTTGCTATTGCTATTGCTGAATACAGTCGGTTGGTCCTGAGATAGTAAAAAGAAAACGTGAAATTCCGATAAAATTACAACCATTTGTTCACTAAGTGGTTTGTGAAGTATTTTCACAACTAACAAATGATTTAAGAGGTATTTTGATGCATCAGAAAAGACAAAAACGTCATAAATGGTGGGTCAGGCAGTGGATAATATGCAGAAATAAATGTGGTGAGAAACCATATTGAGAGAATTGTCTTTGCAATATTGTAATCATACAGAAATGATTCAAGAATGAGCGAAGACAAATTTAAAAAGCTTCTGCAAAGACTTGCTGAATATCCACTTCCACTTTTTTCCGATTTTAATGTCTTGGTCAGTCAGTTATTATTCTTATTGTTATGATTTTCTTTTTTATATCACTGACCGTTATCCACGGTATCTGCGTGTCGTTGCAAAGTCGAACATAGGCGTTCTTTCTTTCTGGCCCATTTTTGTACAGATCATTGCTGACATTGCACAGGCATTCATATTTTCTTTAATATCCTAACAATGCCTCTCTATGTTCGTCTCGCCATTTTGAAACCCCATCTTGATCAACACACTTGGACAAATTAAACTGTTTTAACCTCAAAACAGTACGAGTCGCGAGATGTCACACTTCAAATGTCATTATAATGATTCTCCCAAAAGAATAAAAGTAGAACTAGTTTCCACTTTAACCAATCGTTTTTAATGAAAACGTGTTCACTGGTTCAGAATCACTGAATCAGTCAAACTGTGTCAGCGAAACTGACAAGTGAGAACCCGCCTTAAAGTAGGCCAATGTCACTGATAGCTTTTATGATTCCCATACATTTGTAAAATAGTATAATCGTAATAAATAATATGTTGAACAACACTAAATATTTTTATGTTCAGTGCCATCGGTACTTCTATGCTTCAAATAGGAACAACAAATTAATATATAACATAGAATTACAAATATTGTAAATAAAGAATTGTATTCAATGAATATTAGTCTTACAAATTATTCATTTGTTTAGATATAATTACCACTAAGACAGTGACTTTGCTCAATATTTTGTATTATCTGAAATAAAATATTTTAAAAATCTGATTATTTTTTTTAACACCATAATACAAAATATAGACATTGATATAGATATAATGGAAATCTAATAAATGAAAACTTTCATTTTTTGAATCTTAATCTTGAATATTTTTGACGAATATCGCATCTGATCCTACAGTAAGTATACCGTTTTTATTGTATTTGTAAGATTACAAGGAAACCTTCCCCACCGTCTTCTGTACTTTAAGGTGAGTGGATTATTAGTTGGATGAAATTAATCAGAAAATTTAATAGACGAGCTTTTACTGATCTAGAGAAACAGCACGAGGATGGAAGTGGCACCCGAATTTTTAAGGCTGATTTACATGGGTATCGTTTTGAGGCAAGTGCTGGGTAGAGTAGAGTAACTCGACCCGTGTAAACAAAATATCCGTAGAGTAGAGTTTGTAGTAGAATGGACTGGTTTCTGGTAGAGTAGAGTACTATAGCACATGTGGAAAAGTATTTGTAACACTATTCTACTAACCCTTCTACTTCGACACACTCGACTCGCCCAGGCTAGCGACACTGCAGACCGCACCATCTATAGAGCCTGTCGAGTAACTAAAATCGGTAGATTTCAAAAAATTCCAAAACATCAACATTCCTCGTCACAGAAAATTGCTCGTCCAGTCATTTCCGTTTATCCTGTTTGTGATCGTTTCGGGTTATCTATCTGTGGTCATTTCTTAATTCAACTGTTGAGCTTATTATTTGGTTTCCGTATTTTAGTGTGTTTTTTAATTGCTTTTATTTGTTGTTGCGTTGTTTTATTATTATTTTATTGTTATTAATTGAAAAGTGTATGGTCAAGGAGTGTAACAAAATTTGAGCTTTTTTTCTCACTAAATTAACAACCAGCTTCTTTATTTTCATAAAATTTAGAATTTTTACTCATTTAATTGACAACTTTAGCGATAATGGTTGTCTAAACTAAAAATTGTTTCATTACTAAGGTAACTATTTCTTTATACAGTTTTGTTCTTCCAACCCAGGAAAATATAAAATTAATATGGCTGGAACGCAGTGGGAATAAATTATCCAATTTGACGACGACAGTGTTTGTCAAAATTTGAAAAAGACGAAGGAAGATTATTAAGAAAGTTTGCTTTGTCGTCCCTGTTTTTCTGTGGTTAGTAATTTTTTTTATATAAATTCATCAAATATAATTAAATAAGTATATATTTTAGATTATTCAATGGGGGTATAACAGACAAATTTTTGTTTCCCGTCAATGTAGAAGAGCCTATACAGGAGACGATCCCGAACAGAATTAAAGGTATTCATTATCTGCAATTGAAAAAAAAGAGTTTAATAACATACATTTTTTTCTAGATATGCCTTCCAGCCAAACATATTATTCTCCAGTTGGAAAAGTTGAAATGCCCACCAGAAAATATGAGGAAATTAACAGAAATTGAAGGTAAGTTTGATTGTATTCATTATAGCAGTTTTGAAAGAAACTTACTGTTTCTAGATAACTCCAAAATATATTGAAAAAATGATAAAAATTCTAAGATATTGACATTTGTTTCGATATTAAACATTATCGTCAGAATTCCGCAAGTTACATTTCATTTGATACCTAACTGATGTTTAATAATTATTTTTGGCTTGACAAAAAGTGACCTACATTGTGATTGACTTATTATATGTTAGTATAATATCATACTTATTGTAGTCAATCACAAGATAGGTCACTTCTTGGTTTAGCCAAAAATAATTATTAAACATAAGGTAGGCATCAAATGAAATGTAACTTCTGTCATTCTGACGATGATATTCAATATCGAAACAATTGTCAATTTCTTAGAATATTTAACATTTTTTAACTATATTGTGGAATTATCTAGAAACAGTAAGTTTCATTTAAAACAGTAATATGAGTAGATTCCACGGAGTAAGGGTCGATAAAATTAGTTTCATTCAATATAGCATGCTATAATTTTGGATATTTTGAAATGTACCCGTTGAAAAAATAATAATCTGGGTTTTATTTTATGTTATAGCTATTCCCTTCACCAGTAAAGGTATTGAGTCATTTCCACCTTCACCACATGTGGAAGTTATTCCCTCCACCAGCTATCGGATGGAAGGTATTGAGTCCTTGCCACCATCACTAAATGTGTTGCGAAGCGGAAAAACCATTAATCGGCATAAAGTCCATTCAGTTTTCAAACGTAGGTAGATAGTTTTAAGAAATCATTTAATAAATATGTAAATGTTCATAATCGGATATACGTAAAATTGACAATCTTGTTTATTATACTTTTTTCATTTACTATAATTGATAATTTTATTTAATGGTGAAGTTTATTCCAATACATTCAATTAAAGGTATTTACAAAGTGAAAATGAATGCTTTGCAATTAGCAAAAGCACTATTTTTCCACCAAGTACTTATATTTTGAGTTTACTCCTTAAGAAACGATTTTCATATATATTACGCCTAAGTATTTGGCGGTAACCAAAAATCCAAAATATCCAATAAAAATAGAAAATAAGAAAACCTATAAGTCAAGGAATAATTCAGAAATAAAAGAACCATTAAGTCCAAAAAAAATCAAAAACTCCAAAATTTAAACATTCAAACTTTTTTTTATTATTTCAATAGTAACTACATTTTGTTTTCTTTTGTTGATATAAATTTTCAAGCATATTTGTGTGTTTACTTATTTACTGTTGTTATTTTGTGCGTTTACTTATATAACTGTTGTTCAGTGTAGAAGCTCATCCAGAAACGAGAAAGGATTTCCACAAGACGGTGGGGTTTTTAAGAGCCATGAAGACATATTTAATACTTCCAGTAAAGAAATGAAGGTGTTTCAAGTGAAAATGAAATGTTAGATATACGAGTATTATTTTAAATTTTGTACAGTCATAAGTGCTGTTTAGCACTCTTATATGTTATTACTTGGTACCTTGTATTTACAAGGCTGGGCAGTAGTTAACTACGTTTCCTTAGAAAATATTTTAATCACTTTTGTTCTAGCAGTCACAGTAATTATACTAAAATATTTTCTTTCACAGAAAGTTACCAAAAATAGTAGTTAACTACTCATTGCTAACACTTTTTTTGATTAAGTAGTTAGCAATTATACTATACTAGTTTGTCCAGCTCTGTGTGTATAATAATAAATAAATTAATTAATATAAACTTATCATAAATAATTTTCTACTTTTATCTTGATTTAACATCATGTAAAAATCTGATGATACTCCAGTTTAGAATGTGTGTTATTCAAATTATTTTTAATTATTGCATTCTTTTTACATTATAGATTCAGTTTGATAAGAAAAGTACTTAGTGAAAGAAATTATTTGTTGTGTATTTTTGTACCCAAATAAATAAACTTTTTATATGATTATTGTTTTATTTTTTCCATTTAAAGCGTTTCTGATCCATCATTTGATATTTCATTTAATTTATCTCAACATCTTATCATTATTCAGTTATTGGAGTTAAATTGAATGAAATGTCAAATGATGGACTATAAATTGCTATTTTGAGATAAAATAATTAAAATACAGTAGATTTTAATATACCGCCAAACCTAAAATTACAGAAATATTTTCACTCAATTGTTTACTCGATAGGCTATTTAGATGGCGCCACAATCAGTTCTCCTCTATCTGTGGGTTATCTGTGGATTCGCCTTACAACTATACCTGTGTACACAAAACTTGCTTCAGGCGAGTCGTCAAACCCGAATAACTTGTTATTTGGTGCAATACTGTGTAATTTTAAATAAACATGAAGTTCACGGAGAAGGAAATCCTAATACTCATAAGTTTATACGGCGAAAATACATGTCTATGAAATTTCAGTAAGTTGCATTTCAGAAATAAAAACATGAGACTGGCCGCGGAAGAAGAGATGATAGAAAAGTTGGTAAAAATGGCTTTGGATTTAGTGAGTCAAGGCAAAGGATTAAATATTGGAGATGCATCTGTAACCAGAAATGTTTAAATATAAATAAATCAATGAAATCTGGGGCAGGTGTAGTGATATATGCGTTCCAAGTTTAAAATGGTTTCATGCCATGGACGCTATCTTGAAAAATGCAATAGGCAAGTGAATGTTCAATGGTAAGTATTAAATTTTACCTAGAAATATACATAAAAATGATACAATTACTAATTAATTACCGGGTGTTCGAATAAGAGACACTTCTGTACATTTTTATAAATGTGATGCGATCTCAGAAAAGGTTACCTAAGTTTGAAATACAAATTTTGCTGTACAGCCAGAAATAGGTGGCAGGGTCGAAAAACTGGAATTTGGAGTTCAACCGAAATCTCGTGTTAGATGTATTTGACAACCATATACACATTCTACGACACAATATTTCAATTTAACAGGAACAAGACGGTCGCGTATTTTTATTATCATGAACTTTTAATGTGTTTTCTCCTAAATGTGATTTTGTCGAGTCAAACTTCAATAGAATATTACTACGCTTGTTTGGAGGGTAGAGGCTCGATTTTTTAAAGTAATGCTGGGATTCTACTCTATCAAAATGTGTCCAAAACTTAAAAAAAATCGGACTCGGTAACTTTTTCTCAGATCGCATCATAAATATATTTTAAAAAACATTGTTGTATTGCCATGCAACAGCCCCTTCATTATTGAAATAGTCCTTCTACTGATTTCTAATCCTCTGTGACATGGCTGTCGATCTTCTGCCACCATATGGTTCAGTAAATTGTTCTCTGATTCCTTGCATCCATTGTCCTGTGATAATCTGTGCAGTACCAGTAATTTCGTTGTCGACACTACCACTAGGAAATTATGAGCGTGGACTTTTTTTAATAACCAATTGTATAGGTTACATGCTGCATGAATAATTTTGTTGACTGTTCTTGGATTTACGGCTAATGGTTTTTCAAATATCCGGAAGCCACTAACTAAAAGCATTCTCAGACATCCTCCTCACTCTACTCAAACGGTAGTTAAATTCTTTGACATATAGGAAGACGTTTTCTGTATCCGGAATACGGCTTCATAATGTATGTTTTCAGCGGAAATGCGTCATCTCCAACAATGAACATTCCATTAGGCAGTAAATTACTCTATAATTCTTCAAACAATCCGCAGTTCTGAAAAATAGTGCCATCTGAGTTAGATCCTTTGAAACATATGTTGACGTAACTGATGCAGTATTTATTATCAACGACAGCCATAAGTACAATGCTGTTATGTCCTTTGTAATTAAAGTATTTACTGCCCCTATGGGGTGGAGCCTTCATCAAAATATGCTTTCCATATAGTGCCTCATAGCAATTTGGGAAGTGTCACTGAATTTCAAAGCCCACGACAATACCGTACCATTTATCTGTTGACGGCACCTGAAACAATATTTTTTTGTTTTAGGAAACAGACCTTTCACAGAACTCGAACAAGGACGAAGAGTTGATGACACAATGTACTGAGGATGAGACACTAGCCACTGCGGAACCCAGCTGTCAAGAAACTTCTAGCGTTAGAAATTCGGCATCGCACACAACATTTCGAGGCAGGCTTCCATCAGTCAAAAGGAATAGACTAGGCAATTTAAAGCAGGCAGTATAACAGCTAAAACATGTAAGCGATAGTTTGGCTGAAAATTCAGAACACTCAATCAATGAGCATGATGCATTTGCAAGTTTTGTTGGAGCCTCTTTGAAAAAGTTGAGCACAAGGGATGCAGTTTTGGTCCAGCATAAAATTCAAGAAATTTTGGTTAAATACAGGCTGAATAGTGAATCCACTGACCACAATCAAACTTGTTCATTGCAGAGACCAATCATTGCTCAAAACAGAATGTATTACAATCCACGAGATTCACCAGATGCTACTACTTCGCACCATTCTGATTACTCAAATTATTCTAACGCAATCTATGTTGATCACAGCGGCAGCTATGAAGATACGCAATCGCCCACACCAGATCCTCAGGTACAAATTTCATAATCCATCGACGCTACTTCATCGGGCATCTTACTGAACCTTTAATTCTCTATATAATTTTTAACGTACAGTTAACTATTTATAATCAAGCATAATAAATATAACTATTCATAAAAAACGTGTTAGGATAAATTATTGAATTTTACCTTAAGTGAATCTTTGAAAACTTCGCATATGGCATCACACACCTGTGGAACAAATTTTGAAATTGCTGGTCTGTAAACTCGTAAGAAGTGAAACTGGCTTAGGTAACTGCTGCCGGTGGCTAAAAAATTTAGTGTTACTTGAAATTTCACTCTTGCATCTATTGCATGTCTCATTACAGTATTTTTATTTTATTTTATCTTTAACCAAGTTTAACAGCTCTTCAAATGTCTGTGGCGTCATTCTAACACACCTTTTGAATTCCAACGCATCCTCCGAGGCTAGCTCTTTGAGTAGAAGTGATGTTGCTCCACGTGAATCTCTTCTTTTAAGCCATTCTTTCACCCATACGGTTCTTCTTACTTTCATCTCCTCTTCCACAGCTTTCACTATTTCCGTTAAAAGAGCTTTTTACAAACCCCTTCACACAATTTTGAAATAATTTCTTGTTTTTATTAATAATTTTCCGGTTTATACGAAAAACAAACCAAACAACAACAGAAGAGCAGCAGCACTACTGATATGAACTCTCCTTTCGTGTAAACTGTTCCAAGCAATTTCTTGGTATGGTAGCGAGTAGATCCCACTCTCCTCGCTAGCTTATTGCGCTAAAAATTATACCCATGTAAGTGAGCTAAAAGAGTTTTATTGACTATTTTATAGTTGAAAAAATAATGCACTGGACAATCTCGTTGGGTTCGGGATGTGAACATGTCTGCATTTAAATTTGGAACTACTAGAAAGATGACGTCCGTACTTTTACCCCCCAATATAATAGGAACAAATACTTGAAATCTATTCTTTCGTGACTTACCGCCTATAGCTACTGAAATGGAAGTATTAGTTACCGGCAGAAGTGGTAGCTCAATGGATTGTTTAAGGTATTCATAAAAAGTTTCTGACATAGCGCACACATCCGAACCTGAATCAACCAACGTTTCTACCGGAGTTTCCCCAATTTTTATGTTTATAAAAGGTGAAATTAATTCACTTTCACTCGGTTCATCTTCGCAATCCGATAATAGTTCCTCCAGATCCACATTAAATTTAGTTATGGTATAAACCCGTGAATTTGATTCCTCCTGGTTATCTTCGGTAACGGCCGATTGGTCCCTATTATTATTATTTCTGGGAGGGTTGTGTCGTCGCACATTCCTACCAGAACTCTGATTTGATTCCGATTTATACGTATTGTAAATCTTTTGCAAGTAAGAGTCGACACTTTCGAAATGATCAAATCCATTTGTGATAATGCCCCTCTGAATTTCAGGGGGAAAATGCCTAGAAATAATTTCGATTAACTTTTCTGTCGGGATTTTTTCGGACAAATAGCCTGCTTGGTTAAATATATTTAAAAAGTATACGGCACGACTTCCTGTACTATAGGAACCATAGCAAATTTCCAGATAAAGTTCACATTGTTTTTCAACTCTCCAATATCTGTGTAAAAACGCGTTTTCGAACGAGTTAAAATCAACAAAAGAGCCTTCCTTCATACTAGTCCATTCCGCTGCACTTCCCCGCAAGCACGTCACTGCTAATCTAGTTTTAGACTGATCCGGAACACCTGCTTCATCGAATAATATTTTTAATTTGTTGAAAAATTCTGCTGGATGTAATTTACAATTTGGATAGTATGTTAAAAGATTACCACCTAACTCTTTAAAATTGGTAATATATTATCGATTATTACTTTTCCGCCCAACCTTTCTATATGCGAGAAAAGTATTGGTTTACCCCAAAAAAAGTTGGTATTTTGAAAAAATTTTTTTAGTTATTTTCACGTTTTCCATCAGCAACAACATGAAAAAACGGTTTTGAGAAAAAAATCCTGTGTGTATGTCGTCGTCGTCGTCGTCGTTGTCGTCGGCCACTTTTCCTTACATGTCTTATTAGCACGATACAGTATTCGGAGTGCAATAAGTCAGCAATTTTATGATCGAATATTGTTGAGGACATGTCAGAGATGATCCCTATTGATTTTCAGTTCACCAGAGCCAGTACAACGAGTGCTATGGTACTTGAAGTACGACATTTTGTAATTTTTTGAGAAATTTCAGATTGTTAGCACGATACAGCCTCCGGAGTTCAAGAAGTCACCAATTTCATTATTGAATATTATTCAGGGCATCTCACTGATGAACCCCATTGATTTTCAGCTCACCGGAGCCACTACAACAGGTGTTACAGTACTTAAAGTAAGATATTTTTGACATTTTTGGGGAAGTTTCAGTTTGTTAGCACGATACACCCTCCGGAGTATATACAAGTGACCAATTTCATGATTGGATATTATTCAGAGCGTCTCAAAGATGAAACCTATTGATATTCAGCTCACTAAAGCTAGGACAACGGGTACTATGGTACTTGGAGTACCAAATTTTTGTCATTTTTGGAGAATTTTCAGTTTGTTAGCACGATACAGCCTCCAGAGAGTATACGATTGATCAATTTTATAATTGAATATTGTTCAAGGTGTTTCGCAGAAGTACCCTATTGATTTTCAGTTGATTAGAGCGAGTACAGCGGGTCCTATAAATCCAGGAATACTGAATTATTGGTTATTTTTGGAGAAATTTTGGTTTGTTAGCACGATATATCCCCCGTAATGTATACAAGTAACAATTTTATGATAGAATATTGTTCAGGACCACAGATGCGGAAAAGTTAGTTTTAATCCTTGAAACCGTTTATTTTGATTTACATTGGGTATTGAACAACTGGATATTTGATTGGGAACATTTGGAATAGCCGGCACCGTTACCCCTACTTTATCATTTGTTTTAACCTTAATTTCTTGAATATTAACGGCAAGATCTTTAATTGATTCCCGCAAATTGTCCATTTCAAGGGACAATTGTTTTACCGTACTATCACTTCCTGTTTCTGCCGGAAAATCGGAACTTTTTCGATTTTTCCTACTTTTGTTTCTTGAGCCCATTTTTATATAAAAATTTACAGATACCTATATTATATATAAAATAAACGGTTTTAAGGATTAAAACTAACTTTTCCTCATGTGTGGCCCTGAACAATATTCTATCATAAAATTGTTACTTGTATACACTTCGGGGGATGTATCGTGCTAACAAACCGAAATTTCTCCAAAAATAACCAAACATTCAGTATATCTGGATGTATAGGACTCCCTGTACTCGCTCTAGTCAACTGAAAATCAATAGAGTACATCTGTGAGACACCTTGAACAATATTCCATCATAAAATTGATCAATCGTATACTCTCTGGAGGCTGTATCGTGGTAACAAACTGAGAATTCTCCAAAAATGACAAAAATTTGGTACTTCAAGTACCATAGCACCCGTTGTACTGGCTTTACTGAGTTGAATATCAATGGGGTTCATCTTTGAGACGCTCTGATTAATATCCAATCATAAAATTGGTCACTTGTATATACTCCGGAGGCTTTATCGTGCTAACAAACTGAAACTTCTCCAAAAATGACAAAAATATCGCACTTAAAGTACTGTAGCACCTGTTGTATTGGCTCAGGTGAGATGAAAATCAATAGGGTTCATCAGTGAGATGCCCTGAATGATATTCAATCATAAAATTGGTGACTTGTTGAACTCCGGAGGCTGTATCGTGCTAACAAACTGAAATTTCTCAAAAAAATACAAAATGTCGTACTTCAAGTACCATAGCACTCGTGGTACTGGCTCTGGTAAACTGAAAATCAATAGGGATCATCTGTGACATGTCCTTAACAATATTCAATCAAAAAATTGCTGACTTATTGCACTCCGGAGGCTGTATCGTGCTAACAAGACATGTACGGAAAAGTGGCCGACGACAACGACGACGACGACGACGACGACATACACAGAGGATTTTTTTTCTAAAAACCGTTTTTTCGTGTTGTTGTTGATGGAAAACGTAAAAATAACTCAAAAAAATTTTCAAAATTCCAACTTTTTTTGGGGTAAACCAATACTTTTCTTGCATATAGAAAGGTTGGGCGGAAAAGTAATAACAATAAAATACAATCAGAACGTAATTATAAAATCTAAAATACTTCTTTTTTTAAGTTTCCATCAGTTCGTAACTAATATAACGTGGCAAAAAAAACACAATATTATTGTCTTATTAGTACGGCAAAAATAATCTACTATGCCTACCCCCCAGGGATAGGATCCAACACTATAGTTTATAAGTATTTTTTTTCATTAACTAAACTACGATCGTGGGACGAAGCTTTAAGCTCTTATTTATCCTTCCAAATCTCCATGCAATGGAAATAAAATAATACATGAAACAATCTCACCGATTGAATTCCAATGCTTCGTCGGCTCACTTTGCCAGCATGAACAGCTCCTGTACACTAGCGGTTAGTGGTAATTTCTTCCTTAGTAACAGCGATGTATATGCTTCTGTTTTGTGGACTAAACCCTTCTTTGTTTCACACGCCACTAGTTGGGGGCCAAAATGCACTGGACAATCTCGTTGGGTTCGGGATGTGAATTTAATAATTATGAAGAGTTGACCACAACACTTTATTATACATATAAATCGGGTACAAAATATGAAATACCACTCCAAATACAGTATTACCCTTTTACATTAGCCACCGATTATAGCCGGTAGGTGGACTGTCCGCGCCAGCGCTGTCAATTCCTCAGCCTGGTACTGTCTATTCGGCCCTAGGCCGTACCACTACAATAATGAACATTATTTTTTTCGGGAAGGTACAAGTGGAGGTCAAATACTTCTCAACATATTGATTTATTTTATTTATAAGATTTGTATGTACTTACTTAATTCAAGCAGCTTAGCTGAATTAAAAAAAACATATTTTATTCACAATCTTTATTCAAATGGTGAGTATAAAAATACATAGGTACAATAAGGTACAACAATAAATATCGAATATACCCAAAACATTTTAAAATTGTAAATTTATTTAAATTTCAACAACTTTTTTATTATATTTTTTCAATTACCCTCTAATACATTTCATATTTTTTACGTTTCTAGAACTGAAACGTGGAATAAATATTTGAAAAATACAATTAACAATAATATTACATTAACAATAGCACCTAATTAATGAAAATGTAACTCACACTGAGAAAAAATTTGAAATAAATAGTGAAACATGCATTTTTGAGAAATCATATAATATATGACAAAGAATTAACAATTTGGTACACCATCTTATCAACAAGAAAGTATAACGAATAAAACGATAAAGAAAAAGCATGTCTAGTAGTACT
Organism: Galeruca laticollis; assembly: GCA_963921935.1. NCBI lineage: Eukaryota > Metazoa > Arthropoda > Insecta > Coleoptera > Chrysomelidae > Galeruca > Galeruca laticollis. The sequence continues at coordinate 15,365,560 of OY998183.1, read as the reverse complement.
AAATAACATCCTAATATAAAATTTTCTGTATGTATTAAAACAATATGTTGAATGAAAGAAAAATTGGAGAAAATTACCAAAATATTGAGAATTTTAAGTGAAATGAATCTGTCAGTGTAAAATACACGAATGGTTGACAAATATCACAGTTTTATGTGGTTTAAAAGTAAAACATGGAACTACTTAAAATTCATATTAAACAAAAAATTAAACGTTCAATTTATTAACTCAGTTTTAAAAGCGTTTGTGCTGACCTTTTTCAAAATTTTCTCTAAGTGTTTTTATGTTAGGTTTTTTATTTGAAAGAAACAATTGACCAACAAAATATCACACATATAGAAACAGTTTAATTTATATAATAATAGCTTGCCAGAATCGTAACAATATAAGATGTGATTTCAGTTTTTAACCACAAAAAAATCGAGCATAAAACTGATTACCTGTTACAAACCAAGTAGTAAGTACTAACAGTTATTATAATAGTCTTTGTCATCTAAGTATCTTGCCCAGTGAACTTCTATTCACCAAAATTTTCTTATACTTAAAAACTGAAATCTCTACAGAAATTATAAATATAGTACATTACGACCCAAGGCCAGAAAGTTGGATTTTCCCGGCGTGTGTAATATAAAGGTCGAGGCGAAACTGAGGTTTCGTAACACGCAAGCCAGGGTATCCAACTTGTTACTGGCTTTCTGTCAATTTTTTATAACTCTTCATTAGCTAATGAGCTAAGATATAGTTTAGTAACAATGATCAAACATAAATTAAAGAAGTATCCGAAACCACAATAAGTACCTACCATAATAAGTGACAGATTAACGATTTCCAAAAATAGTTAATAAAAGTTTTGGTTGTTTTACTTTTCATCAACAATTTCATTTTGATCTGTTGTAGTTGTTGGAAACTACATTTTGGTCCTTTGTAATTTTTTTCCAAACAGTATTCGATGTTAAGACATGTTTGCATGAGACAATAACTTTGCTTCTGGCGATTTCTTTCGACTTTCGGAGTAGACTGTTTAAGGCATAATACCTTTTGAATTCTTCTATGTTAATAGAATCAATATTGTGTTCTCCCTTATTCTTTGTTGTATTTATTCCTTTATATGAAGATCTAAGCATCCGCTATCAAATGTATCTCAACCACTCATTGTACACCATCAACTGTCTTTGGAAGACTCTCAAAACTTGAGAAATCAAGCTTATCTTTATATAGTGTTCAACAGAAAGACTTACCATTCTTGATAATAAGTAAGAAAAATATATATAATATAATATATAATTTCCAGTCTTGTCGAGAAACAGAGGATTAAAGTTTAAAATTGAAAAATTAACATTGGCAGTTTCGACATCACTCAGTTTTTTCAAAAAATTTCCGAATTTTTCTCCAGTCAAACAGTACATCACTAATTTAAAGTGCTTCTTTACAAAAAAAAAATACTTAGTGATGTAGAAGTTAAAACCAATAGATTCTTTAACTATAAATACCATCTATTTTTATACTGAATATTGATACTAACTATGTTTTTGGTTCTTCGTATATGATGTTAACAATAAAATGGAATGTGGTTGTGATCAATATTTATGCACAAAATTACGTGGATTCGGATTCAACTTTTATTATAAGAAAATATAAGTGAATGTGGCAAAATTTTATTCTCGAATTCAATATAAAACGTTATTAACGAAATTTATGACATTATTTTCAACTGAAATCCGAAATTCAGATTCATAAGAAAGAAGACTCGCTCAAATATTCCAACTTAAGAGTAACAATCCTATTAAACTCAGCCTATGAAATGTTTACAACAATTTTAAACGAAAGGTTAAGATACAAGATAGAATGAAAAATAAGTGATTATCAATATGGATTTAGCAAAGGGAAGTCGACTATGGGTCCAGTTCACGTTATGACACAAATTATTGAAAAAAGTTACGAATACAATTGATCTGAATATACTATTTACAGACTTCAAACAGGCTTTCAATAGAATAAACAAAGAGAAAATAAATTAAAGATATTCGAGAGAAAAGTTATGAGACAAATTTACTGGCAAGTTAAAACAGAAGATGGAGAAATGATAAGACTAATGAAAATAACGGGGAAGAAGATGTAAAATTTACAAAAGCACGCAGAGTGGGAGGGTACGGCCACATTTATAGTAAAGAGGATACACCAAGAAAAATAATGGATACCAGTTGTAGACAGATATTTAAAGATCATGAATATTAAGAAAGCGAAAAGAAAGTGAAAGACAGACAGTAGTGACGAAAAATAGTAGAAAAAACTTAGTCACATAAGAATATCTAGATAAGCGGAAAAAATACTACAATAGACGGATCTTCCATGATAAATGAATCGACAAGACACCCACTGGGTGTTATTCCAATTCCCATGAGTATGAGTAATAAAAAGTGCAAATACAATGCCATATTACTAGAGATGCTACTAATTGAAACTTGCTATCACGAAGATCATGAATACATAGAATTTACCACCTCCACTTAAATCTTAACAATTTTCTAAAGGCACTTCGTACAGTTGAAAGGATATTGATTGAAATGGAATATAATTTTTGTGCGTACAGCACTACTTAAAAGCGCTATTTTATCACTATGTTACTAGAATAATTGAAATTAATTAAATTCTACTTGGTTGACAGTAGAATGGCACTATACAGCGGACTGCATATATTTAAACTAAATTTATTATCATATTTTTAACAATCAATTAATATTTATTAAATATACAAAAATTTAACTAACCAAATATTAAATATAGGTTGTGAATGTTGGAAAACAGAAACGTCTTGGCTTTGGTATACTCTAACAACCTTCAGTTGAGGGTGACTCATTACTATCACCTTAAAAAGCGCACTTCAAATGATTGATAAATTGCACAGTTTACTTACACAACCTATATTTCGAAAACTAAAAATTTCACATATAAAACATTGTAATACCGAACGTAGTTGAATCTAAATGAAAAAACGCCAAGATTTTGAGTAAAGTCAGTTTGTGTATACTAGAACCATAGTCACTTACGACTGAATGCCAGAAAGTTGGATTTCCCGAGGCGAAGCCGAGGCTATATACCCGCAGGCCAGGTCATTCAACTTTCTGGCCGCATGTCCTATAGGTAATATTTTTTTTGGTCCTCTAACCGAAATTATGGTCTTCCTGGCAGCTCCTACTTACGACTCGAGACTGTAAAGCTGGATGCCCTGGCGTGCTGATATAATCGGCTTCACCTCAACATCCAACTCTGTGGCCGCATATTGTATGTAGGTTACAAACAGGGTGAAATAATACCGGGAAGACTGGACTTTTTTATTTTCTATTCCAATCTCAAAATCTTGATACTATATTATGTGCAAACAATTTCAAGAATATTTTAAACGATCATATTTTTATTCGTTATAAGAATCAGTTTAACTAGTGAAATTGGAGATGCATAAGATCAAAATGTACAAATATATATTTATAATTTTTGTTGTTTAGGTACTATACAGGTCTTTGGTAGGTATGTATTGGACAACTCATTTATTGGCAGTCATTACATGTGGCGCTTTTTAATGATAAGAGCCATTAGATAAAACAATTAGGCATTTTAGTTTATATTTTTAACGCCTAAAGTACAGTTTCTAACATATACCGAGATGGTTGCCGTAAAAAATGTTTATGACTATAATTAATTAAAATTATAAAAAATGATATTTCCAAAATTTAACGCGGTTCTTCACAAACGAACTAAACTCCAAAAGAAATCAAATTATATACACAATATGCAACTTCTAGCTTGTCAATTTCTTCTGCTGTCTATTACCTGGTTGCCGTGTATAACCAATTGATATTAGTAATTGCGCTGATCCGTTTATCACTTGAAATATATATTAAAATTAAGATGATTTTATTGCAAATACAGCAGTACCTATAAGGTTCCTTGCAAAAAATCATCCATTGGTTACTAGGCTTTTAAATAGAAAAAAATTGGAAGGAGCAAACTTATATGATAGAGAGGCATTCCGCGTACTATTTGATGCGATTGAGGAATATGCCGTTCAACACTTGTGCACCGCCGTAAAATAGTTCAGAAAATAAAAAAAATAGTATGCTATTCAGACTTGACGTGGAGCGAATATTCTGTTAGTGAACACGTTGTGTAATATAGAAAAATGTTATTATGCAAGTTAAATGATAACATATCAAAGTTGTTTTGCTCCGTCAATATTAATGATGCAGACATTTTTATTGCTCAAAAATGGACGTTGTTAAGGAATTTATTGTGGCTATGTATGGTACCAAATACTGTAACAAAGTAAATGACGCTAGATATCAAATTTTTCTTTCCATGCCCCTCCTATGTGCGTTTTTAATTCTCGACAAAAATCGGCGGATATAGTGTCAAATTAAGTATGCAACTTATCCAAATATGAAAAAAAAATTCGCGTTGTTGCAAAAATGTATTTTTTCAAAAAACAATGATGGGTATCGATGTCTAATTATGAAATCTAACAGTGAAAAAATTGGCGCGAGGTCGCATAGCTTACAGAACTCTGCAAGTCAATTTTTAGTTAATTTGTTTATAAGGCCATAATTCATGAACTATTGAACTTACTGACTCCATCTTTCGTGAGTATCATTTTTTAATGAGTGAAAATAGATAAGCGTGATGTGGAAGTGTTAGTGTAAAAAGTGCTCAATTTATTTTTATTTATTAACAATAACGTTATCAGTTGTTTATTTGCCAATAACTTTTGACCCAATCAATTTTTTTACGTGTAAGGTCTAGAATTGTAGGTCTTTGAAAGAAGAAGAAAAAGTATTCAACTTTTTGTCTGTACTATGCACGAGAAAAAAGATATACCTGAAAAATCTACAAAAGGCATGAAAAATGAGTGTGAATCGAATCATAAACAATGTTCCGGTCCGATTTGAGAGGTCGCATAAGTTAAGTTTTGTTGTACACCATTTTTACTAACTTTTTACCAAGTATCAGCCGTTACCTCGAAAATGACGCTTACATACCCAGATTTCCTGGACTATTATTTGATTCATTCGTTGTTTCGTTTACCAGGTTTTGGTCGACTTTCCTTTTAATTTTCTGTTTAATTATTAGGTAATAAAAACTAAAACGGCTTTGCTTTCTCTGCAAAATTTTCATATTCGAGCTTCAATGGCTAGAATCAAAAGCAAACTGCACTATAGGTAAAGATGCAATGTTCATGTTATTCTTCACAGTGTAATTTGATGATGGTAAATTTAAATAGATGGTAGAACAAATATTTGTAATCAAAAGTTTGGTTTCATTTGAATAATTTTGGTAAAAATTTTTTGACAATACTTTTTGTTTAATGCTATAATATGAAATGAACACAAAAGTAAAAAACGTTTTATACAATACATGGTATTTTTCAGAAACTACTCCGGATTGTAAATTAATTAGACCACATACTAATTTAATTATCTGATCTGTGTGTGGTTTGTTTTCAATACAGGCATGTCAACTTGTTTTTCTTTCGATATAAATTCCTAAGCTGGATGTTTTTTTGGTTTTCAGCACTTCAGATTCGGTAGATTTTATATTAGAAGGAGCCATAACTGCAGGGCGACTAGTGATAGCAATCAAACGCTATGACTTCAGCCGGCTTGAGCGTTTTTGAAATCGTTTGAAATGCTCTCAGAACACACAAAACTGTGAACATTTATATTTATTTTTCAGAAATAGTATTTGGGGAATACTATTACTATACATAACTAAATGGTGTTATTGATACCGAAAAAGAAGTTCCGAAACCTTCTTTGTCTGCTCTCCAACTGCCAGTAATGAAAGAGAGTCTATGTGGCTGGCAAACAAGTGGACAGATCCAGGAGCAGTGACTCGATTCGTTTTTTTTTACATACCGTCTTACTTGAGTTATGGCTGATTTCATTTTAAATTTTTTGATAAGATTACGATTACAGAAATATATTTTCAGTTGCGAATTGTGACGGTTTATAAATCATATTTGAAATATTTAATTAAAAAAATATAGTTGAAATGGATACAAGCAGACAGGAAGAGCTAAAAGATGTAGATATTGATTTTATAAAAGATATTGGCTGGGTCAATGTAATGTGGGAATCACTGCAGAAATGTCTGAAGAAGACTCTTTTAAATTGGGTAGATACAGTTGTAACAATGAGCCAACATGATGGTGACATTAAAGAATGGGAAACCACATTTTTGGAACAGTTCGAAGAAAGGTGCTTTGAACTAGTTGCAGATATTAGAGATTGACATGAGCAAGTTCTAGTGAGCATAGAGAAATATCTTATGAAAATACAAGTTCTGTGCAAACTCCTGCAAATAGATATGCCAGTAATTGGGCATCAGAAATTGGATTGTATCAAGAACAATTACAACTGAAAAAACAAATAAATTCATTAGAACAAATAGTTGAAGCAGGAAAATCTGAATTGAAGCCGTTACTTGCTAAATATGTACAATTATGTGAAAGTCTTGGCAAAGAACCTCAATTTATCATCAAAGACCCTTTGCCTACGTTTAACGAAATTGAAGATTTGAAAAAAAAAACGTTGAAGAACTGGAACAAGAATCCTTTGACAGGCTGGAAAAGTTCCCTATGATAAAAGTAGAAATTATAAGTCATTTAAATTACAGTCTCTCTACATCTTTTGAAAATGCTGTTGTGAATTGACGTGAAAGTGATTTTCCAATAACTGAAGAAAACATGGAATCCTTATAGGCATTTTATGATAATGTAAAGAAGGAACTAAATAATGTCAATGATGAGATTAATCTGGTAAGGAGCAAAATTGAAAATTTGTGGACTTTACTAGAAATGGATTTGGTTGGAAGGGAACAGTTTCGTAAGAAATATGCAGAAAATTCATTGGAAACCTTAGAAGTTTTGAGGCAGGAACTGAAAAGATGCGAAAATTTGAAAAGGGCTAATATCAAGATTTTTGTTGACAACATTCGTCAGGAATTGCAACAGATTTGGAAACAATATCATTGCTCCGAATCTGTTCTGAATGAGTTCAGATATTTCGAATCTTATTTGTATACTGAAGAACTCCTTGAATTACACGAAGAAGAGCAGAAAAAATGGAAAGTGTATGCAGAGGAAAACAAGGAAATCATTACTTTATTAAATAAACATCGCGGTATGTGGGATAAAATGACAGAATTGGAAGTAAAATTCAATGAAACCGGATCACTTTAATAACCGAGGTGGTAGACTTTTGAAAGAATTTTTATATTTATTTATATATTAATGGCTATTCGCCAACTTGTTTTATCTGAAATAAAACTTGAAAAGTTTTTCTTTCCTCAACGTTTCGAATCCTTAATTTAGGTTCATCATCAAGGCTATTGGTACAATACATATGATAATGTTCTATCACTGAATTCGTTATATGACAATCTGCAATAATACCTTACAATAATAAAAACTTTTCTTATTTTTATTTGAAAATAATATTACCATTAGTTAATCAAGGTTGAAAATATAAAATTGAGAGTTTACAACTAACATTAGTTAAATATCCCTATTTTTTCTTATATTACAAAGCTTAAAATTGAAAAACTCACCAGCTACATTAATACATCCATTTTGGTTTATTAAAAACAATTATTAGGAAACATGCATATTAAATAAAAATAAGAAAAGTTTTTATTATTGTAAGGTATTATTGCAGATTGTCATATAACGAATTCAGTGATATAACATTATTATATGTGTTGTACCAATAGCCCTATCGATGAACCTAAATAAAGGATTCGAAACGTTGGAAAAAAAAAGAAAAACTTTTGAAGTTTTATTTCATATAAAAGAAGTTGGCGAAGAACAATTAATATATAAAATGAAAAATTACGATTATATTTGGACTAAAATGTTTTACTTTAGTTAGGTTACCATTTCTAATTCTATTGCCAAATAATAAAATAAATATGTGATTTTATTTAAAGTGTTTATTAGCAAAAAAAAGCCTAACTTTGAGAATGCATGAGAAGAACAATGGCGGATCATGCCAAAAATGTATGAAAGGACAGGGCCCAGTCAAGAAAACAGCATAATTTAATGTAAGATTAGTAGTAAAACTTTATTAGGACAAATTTGAGCCCAATTTAACTTATTTTAAACCTAAGCAAATGTATATGACATTATGCGTAATTGATTAATAAACAACGATATGAATAGAATAAACATTATACGCGTGTATTGCGAGTTATAAATTTCTTGTTTTATTTATTATTACCTCAAACGCGATTAAAACAATAACAAAGGTATTTTAGTGAATTTCCAGTACTTTGCACAACGTAATTGTGACTTTTAGGTAAAAATGGTCACTAAGGTGTTAAGGAGGGGGGGAAGGGGCTGTACAGAAAAGCGTTATGGCGCGTTACATAAATATTTTTAACAAATGATCTTGATGCATCAACGATATAACAAATGCCATAATGATCAACTATAAAGGGACATAGATAGGAAATTATATATATGTATATATATATATATATATATATATATATATATATATATATATATATTTATATATATATATATATATATATATATATTGATTAAAAACAGGATATAAATATTTTAGTAGCATGTCTTCTTACAATGATATATTCTTATGGAAACTCTCAGTTTTCTGAAGATTTGAACAGAATGTAGTTGTCCAGCAACAAATAGTTCAAATCGATAATTTGCTTTTTCATATATCGACAGTTTTCAATATTTTATAGATCGTAGACTAGAATTTAGGTAGAAATACGGACTAATAAGTATCAATCTATGTGCTTTATTATCCCTATTTAACCTTCAACTATATATACTGGAGTAAATCTGAGCTGAAACTGACTTTACATCAAAATTAATCGTTTAAATGATATTACTGAGAAGATTGGGAAAAGGTTCGATTGAATTCAGACTTTTGCAAATTTGACCGATTGAATTGTAAGGATAGTTATGAGTACAAATGTTTGGAACACATACCTACTGTGAAAATTACTTCGGATAATTGACGTACGGTAAATCACAGGTCTGTATCCTTTTTGTTAAAAGGGATAGAAAGCAAATTATGCATAATATACAAATTTCGTAAAAACAAGTAGACTCCCTAGAAATAACATAGTATTAACTACATCTATGGAAAGAGCTTACAGTCTTTTTTTATTTGACGTTATTTCATGTGTTCATCCTGATACCTGGTACTAAACCAGAATATTATATTGAGAAATAAATAACAGTAATACCATATAATAACTACACAAAACATATTATATGATTTCTAACAGCACAAGTTGTTAATAATGTTTAAATGTGCTATAATTGACAAGAGTTTTACTAAGAATACTGCCAAATTAATTATTGTGCTATCAGAAAATTCACTATATAGCTTTAGATGCTTTCAATAAATTTATCAGATAAATAACGCCAAACAAAATAGTAACTACAGAGTACAGTATGTGACAATAAACCTACATATTGAATTGTTTGTCGTGCAAATCATTCAAAAGAATCTCCAGAATATTTGTTCTACAAATAATCAATACGACTGTATGCTAAAAAAATATATGTAATTATGTAGACTAGTTAACACAAACTGTACACTCTGAATTTTTGAACACAGTGTTGTTTATCAGGTGCTTGCTGTTTCTTCAAAAAATCTTTTTTCATTTCCCTAAAACTAATCTTCATTCACCACAATTAAATTAAGTAAATTGTCCATTTCATTGGAATTATTGTGAAAGAACTAATAACAACTAATATCACTATAAATGTATCCTCTTGTGGATATCTGATGTTCCGCTAACATAATATTCATTAACATTGCTGATTTTACTTTTGTGAACGCCATTTTGACTGATGTGACCGTTCGCGTAGCCATTTAAGTGGCCATTCTGCTCTTTGGCATTAGCGGCAATTTCTTGTTTTTTCTTTTCTTCACTGAGTTTTCTCTTCGTGTAAGTTTGATTGTAGAATTCTTTGAAGAGGAAGAAGAACATGACAGCATGCATACCGATCCACCATACGAAAGCCCTTGGATAGTTACAGTCGATGAAAAGAAGTTGGAAAGCGTGTACCATTATGGCCACAAACTGAACCTGCAATTTAAAAGAAGATTATTGAAAATATATTCAAATTAAGGATTGTATATACTAACCATTTGGAATGTGGTGAGGTACTTCTTCCACCAGAGATATTTCTGCATATGTGGTCCCATAGCTGATAACATATAGTATGTATACATGATTATATGAACAAATGTGTTAATGAATCCAAAGAACGTACTGTGACCACCTGAAACAGTAAAGAAAAAATAAATTATGATATGCAAAACAACACTTTGTATTGAAGGAACATAGCTTCTTTTCATTAAGGGGAAACTACATCAAAAGTGACATTTTGAGATTTTTCTTCAGTGGAAAGTATTATCAATTAGAATTCCCACAAACGTGGAAAAGCTCTCTATAATAAAATATACACATTACAGTTCGAAATATTGTAGAGTGCGGACGTGTGCGATTGTGTTTAACAAAACAAACCGTATTTGCCTTTTAAATTTAATACGCGCATTTGTGATTTGTAGATCGATAATAATTCAACCATTCTGTAGGTATAAATTGTTACTTTACTTTTTTGGTTAAACAATTGCCGCGGCACTGGCCTGCAGATGGCCGGTAAGTAGTATAGTAAGGATCCTCCATTAGCCGTATTAACAGTAAATGAAAATTCAAATAATATTTACGTTGAAGATATCATATTTTCAGCAGAAGAGACTAGTATGGATGAATCTCATAATGTTTTGAAATGTGATAATTCGGTTGTTTATAATTCCAAAAATTCCGATAATGTCATTAATGAGGTTAATAGAAACTCGCACTCGAATTCTTTCCAATATAGTAGTCAAACGAGTAATACATTTAACACTTCTAATAGATGTAATTCTGATGATACCGGACCTTGTTTTATTTTTGTTCAACATATTAACTCAAATAAAGGCCGTTTACATCCTATGAAACTTGGAGAAAAATTACTTGCCCTTTCGAATTATGATGGAAATATTATTGAAATTGTTAGTGTTGGTAGGAACCGTATTAAGATAGAAATTTATTCGGGTCTTGTAGCAAATAAATTAGTGAATGAACATTTCTTTAAAGAAAACAACCTAATTGCCTATATACCAATTAATTTGACAGAAAACGGGGGCTTGTTCGCGGCGTAGATACTACATTAAGTGAAAAAAACCTATTAAACGTTATAAAATCTAATATTACTGTTAAAAGAGTCAAAAGAATGACTCCAGTAATCCAGAAAAACGATATATCGGAGAGAGTTCCACGACAAATGGTTATTATCACTTTCGCGGGAAAGTTAATTCCTCAATTTATATATATCAATGAAGTTAGGTGCCCTGTTGAGGTTTTTGTAAATCCAGTTATGCAATGTTTTCAATGCCTACGTTATGATCATTCAGCTACCCAGTGCAAATCAAAAAACGTTGTAAAAAATGCGGAAATGAGGAAAAAATGATTGTCCGGATAACTGTACGAAATTTTGCATTTATTGTGAAAATAACAACCATGAGTCAGTTGTTAAGGAATTTCCTGAATATACAAAACAAAAAAAAAACGAAAGAAGCTATGGCGCAAACTTAAATATTTCCTTTAAGGAATCTGAGAAAATACTCGAAAATCTATGTTACTTCAGTCTCGTTCAAAAAAATAAATTCCGGTACGGCTCATAGAAGTAGCATTAGTCAAAAACACTATTCAGCCCCGATTGTTAGTCCTCCGAAAAGGAGGGGAAACGATGAGACTACGTCTAATTTTCTTCCTATTCGTAGAGAGTTCCAGACCAATTTTTGTGCGAGTCCAGTATTTCAGTTTGGACAATGTGAACCTGCAAATGAGTTCAATAAATTCATAATCCAGCTAAGTACTACATTAAAAACCTTAATAAAAGAAAGCTTTCAAATGTTTGCTAAGTCTTCCCCGAATATAGATACTAACCTTAAAGTTAATGAAATTGAATTTGAAAATAAAGTTGAAGAAATTGTTAATAACATTTTTGCATAATTAAAATGGCCTCTAAAAGCATTAAAATTATTCAGTAGAATATTCGATCCCTAAACGCCAACAAACATTCTTTACATCAATTGTTATTGGAAGAACATTTTGATATAGCAGTTATATCGGAAACCTGTTTGTTTCAATAACTTTAGTGTAGTGAGCAGAAGCAGAAATAGGGGATATGGTGGTGTTGCCATCCTTTTATTGAATAATATTAATTACGAACCTATTTCATTTGTTCATAATTTTAATCCAAACTTGGAAGTTTGCGCTGTAAATATAGCATTGATCAGAGGAAGTATTCGATATTGAGTGTGTACCGATCGCCAAAAGTTAAACTAACAGCGCAAGATTACGTTAATCTTTTTTCGCAAATTAACTATGACTGTATTGTCACTGGTGATTCAAATGCACATCATGGCTTTTGGGGGTCAGTATCGAGTCCCCCGGAAGGCAATAGATTAGTAGAAGCTCTAGATGATTTTCCTCATTTAGTTATCGCCAATAACGGATCTGCTACGAGAGTTACTCTCCCCGGTCAGGCCAGGTCGATTGTGGATCTTACTATTTTATCTTCCAGCTTAGGTTCATCTTTTGACTGGACTGTCCTGCCAGATACATATGGATCTGATCACTTTCCCATCCGAATTTCTACTAATGATATCAAGATTCAAAATATGATGTTAATATAATCAACTAAGTGGTCGATGTCTAATGCTAATTGGTATCAATTCATATTCACCATAGAACAAGCTCCCACACCGGAACCAACTCTACATAGTAATAACGAAATTCATTTATTCTTATTAGAATCGATAACAAATGCCGTGAACAAATCCTGTACTTTAATCCGACCCTCAACTAAGCATGTCAAAACTCCACCGTGGTGGGATGACGAGTACCTTGCTGCTTCGACTTTAAGGAAAAATGCCTTCAAAGCATACAAATCCAATCTAACTCTTTCAAATTTTAACGAGTATCAGAAACATCAAGCTATCTGTAAACGCACTTTCCGTTGAAAAGCCAAATCTAGCTGAGCAAGATACTGCTCCACTCTTAACAGACAAACTCCTCCTTCAGACATTTGGAGAAGGATAAATAAGATTCAGGGTCGCAAAAACTATACCGCTAATGATGAGTCAATGGTAGAACGACTTTCAAAAAAAATTGCTCCAGATTATGCACAACTATCTATAAAAATGCCGAACAACCACATTGATTCTTACTTTTTACTAACTGCTATCATACCTGACGAGATTGAAGCAAATATCAAAACCTCAAAAAATACATCTCCCGGTATTGACGAGATATACTATCTCATGTTAGCAAATCTCCCCGTAATTGCCAAACACTATCTTTGCAAACTAAGTGAATCGGAATTTTGTGATTGCGACGGCAATGTTGATGACATCAATCACTGTATGTTTGTCTGCTTACATAATGACGATGCAGTTAAGTATTTGTTGAAATCCCTTATAGAAGAACGGATTACACTCCCTCGGAATCAAGCTTCAGCTTTTTATCTCTCTCAGCGAAATCATACGCTAAACCTTATCATATGGGAGTTTTTAAAAAGGACTAAAAGAAGAATTTAGTATTGAATGTCTGTTTCAGTATAGATCTGTTTAGTCTTGTTCCTCGTGTCTATTCCTATGTTATACATTCCGGAGTATCCGAACTCTGCCACAAAATGCAGGTAGTCATAACGGGTTGTTCGAACTCTGCCAGTGTTTAAAATTTTGGAGATTAACTACCAAACCAGTAGGGGTCTAATAGCCTAATCCGATTCAACAATTTACCTTGAACTTTAGGTACTCAAATTCAATATAAGAAAATATTAATAACATACATATATTTTCAACGTATATTTGCCACTTCTAAAAAATTACATCTACATTACATCTACATTACAATAAAATATATTCAATATACATAAACATATAAAAAAAACCAAAAAATAAACGTGTGGAAGATTTTTACATGCAACCGTTTTCACAAACATAAAGCGAGAAATAACATTTTTCCTTTATTGATCCAAATGATCATTAATGAAATTAATTTTAACATTAATAGTTTTTTTGGTTTTTTTCTGGCTTTGGTTTGCCGAACGAATTTTCGCGTATACCTCCGTTTGTGAATCCAATAACACACTAGTAAATTGAACAATGTTTGGATGTGCTTTGTAAAAAGAAGCACCGAAATGCGAATGAAAACTCTCACAAGAATTCGTTGTTCTCTTGAAAAAGTATGCATTATTTGCCCAAATAAGTGGTGGAAATATCGAATTTTGCGTTATATATGTTTTATTGACATAATTTCGGAATTCTATAACTCTTTCGTCATTCGGAAGCAAAAAATGTAGTTCATTATAAAAAAATTCTACAACTTCCTCAGGACTAAGATACATAATACCGAAATGTAATTTTAAGTATTCGCCAATCACAGAACCTTTCTGTCTGTACTCTTATACCAAATGAAACTCCTGAATCTTACGAAACCAAGCTTGACAGAGATGAAATTTACAACCAAAAAGAATTTGATCTCTGCCAAAACATTCATATATAGCGTTATGAATGCTTAGTTCAAAATCTACTACGACTTCTTTAGGTTGAAAATTTAAGCCTACTTCTTTACATTTTTGTCTTAAAATTAAAAACAAATTTGAATATGTTTGACTTGATTTTTCCGGCAGCAAACAAAAAACAAGAGATACGTACGTTTTAAAACCATGAATGGTAAACATTTGGTAAAAAAAAGTTGAACAGTATTCAAAAGTCCCATTCATCAAAATACAATCCGAATTACATAAAAAATTAAGATTGGAAAAACAGGAGAATACAATAATTTTAAATACCTGGTCTGCTGTTAATAGAAATTCCTCTTCTCGGTTCGTTCGTAATTGTAATTCACGAACACTATTAAATACTTCTTCCTGATTTTTAGGCAATAGGGGTAAAAATTTTCTTCTCGCCGCGTGAATATTTTTCCTTATTCGGTCAATATCTTCGGTGTTGATATCCTCCACGAAATTATTTGACACCAATTCTTGCCGAATTAGTTTGGAGGGTTTCTCAGTGGGATCTTCAGTCGCTTTCCTTTTAATGCTGTTACTCACTGCTTTTCTTGATAGGTTCGTTTCCATAGTATGATTGTGTTCTCCTTTGACTTCTGTGATTGTTTCTTCATCAGAAACGTGGGAGTACACTCTAACTGGACATTTTGCGTTACAGCACTTCCATCTAATGCTTCCACATTTGCTAGTATTAGCTTTCGAAAATTTATAACTGTTCAACACGATTAATTTATTTCCTCTTTCACTATACATTGTAGATGCTTTGTTCTCCATTTTGGTCACTGTTTGCTATGTGTACTACACTCTTAACTTCTGTAGATCGATATGAAGTAACTGAATACAACTATAACTCTTATATAGTGTAAGTGCATCAACATCCCTTAATCCCCTAAATATCGATCAAAACAATCAAGATTTCTTCAAAATATTTAATACAAGAAATCTTTGAAACCTTTCAGAAATATACATAATTCTATGGGCCTCCGATTTTATCTATTATAAACCCTAATTACTCTAATAGGATTAAACTAAATGGTTGCGGCACAGTTCGAACATTTCAGTAATCCTCAAATTGATACAAGTCAGGTAAAATTTTATTTTGTGGCAGAGTTCGGATAAGCCCATACATTCAACCTTCTTTCGTTGCCCGTTTTGTCTGCTATAAAGTCGCTATGAAAGGCACTTTAGCGTGAAATGTGTCCCTGTATCATCCTGTTGTAATATATCCACTACTAAGACCCATCGTTAAGTTGATTAGGGCCGTGAATGGAGAGTACTTGCTTTGTCAATGCAGTGTTTACAATATACTTTGACAATATACCTATATACTATGCCTATCCTCCTATGCTAACTATTGAAACAAGCTGTACAATAAATTCGTAGCTGAATGGATCAGGCTATCCAAAGCCATGAAAAAAATAGAATACAACCCAAATATTATCTTGTGATTATGTTTCTAGACCCTCATATGAAAAATATATATGGGTAATGCTCTGGGCATGAGAGTAAATAGGGCTACTTTAGGCAGAACTGCGTCCTACCTGCTGTGCGGTCGAGGCTGTAGCCTGCACCTGAGAAGCGCTGCGTTATATACTCGTAAGATCTAAGGGAGTGCGAATTTTGATAATGTTCTTGGATAATAAAGCTAACGATTTGTGATGTATTAATTGATATTAGCCTTGTGACAATTAACTGTTATATTTTATTCAATTTATTATTGTATTGTTTGGAATCTATGTAAAAATGCGAAGTAAACTATGTTTGGAGGAGGCATACTTTCATGGTCACTTACGTGACATATAGAAGAACATAGAATGATAATCAATAAAATCGTATATTAATCAATACAATCATACCATCATGTAATAACTCAATTAATGACATTTATTTTAGTCAGTAAGTCTTAATTAAAATATTAATAGTGTACATAGTTAATGAATAAAAGTTATTGAAAGTACAATGATTCCTTCATTCCAAAACGACCCAATTTTCGTTCATTGCAGATTCAGGCAAAGTGAAAATAAAATTTTTGAACCTTCTAATGTGGATTCTTCCACTTAAAATTACTTAGAATGCAAGTACTTACCGGGTGTATATTTAACTCCGAACCATACAGACATTGGCATAATACCATGGTGGATCACATGAAGAGTTGACACATGGTCGTTTTTCTTTCTCATTATAAAAAATATCTAGAAAATAAGTTATTGGATTAAGTTTATATGTATATTTATGGCATTATTTTTTCTTCATTCAATACATCGTTTGAAAAACATTGAATAACACATTTTTTTATGATTGGGTATCACTTTATGATAAAAAATCCGATAAAGCCACAGATGGCTGAATAAAATATTTAAAAGTAATCACCACACAAATTGGATAAAGAAAGAACATCCATACCGCATGATTATATCAAAATAGGACTCATTCACCTTAATAAATAATTAAGATATATCTATCAATCATTGATTAGGAAAAAATATGTACCAGGTGTCCCAAATTCTAGGCGTAACATTGGGATCTAGAAAACGTTTAAATTATGGCAAAGTTGTGTATTTAAGGGAACAATGAAATTAAATGTGATCAGATTTCAAAGAATCTCTTTTATTCTCGAGATAATTGAAAACAAGATACTTCTCGGATTTTTTTTCAATTATAGTGTAACGTAACGTACGCCGCTATGCCCCTGCGTAATCTAGACATTCGGGAATCTAGGTCAACGGCAGATAAAACGAGCGATTGTTGGAGGAGCGGCTATCGAAAGACAAATATTTCAAATTATGCGCATGCTTCATTACTGTTTTAAAGTGCGTATACAATAGGTTTGTTCTGACATGAGTCACAAACAATCAGAAGCAGTCAGGAAAACCATCAGTCAAACATGTGTGAACATGTCCATCTGTTTCCAAACAATAAGAAACTTATGTATGAACGCGAAGAAATGGATTGCGCAGACTCCTGACTGTTTCTGATAGTTTGTGACTCGTGTAAGAACAAACCTATTAGCGCTCTGCGCCGTAAATGCGCGGCGCTCTCGCACTTATACGTCTAACTTGATACATGTTTTCAAGTTGCACGCGCTCCGCGCACAAACAGCGCTCCTCAATCCATCCCCTGTCAGTTTTTCAACGCTCCGCTTTGTAGGTTCATTGCTCAAATTGAAAGGTATGTTGTTTTCTGCGCGCTTTCGTTTTATTTCCATGAAAATAGTTCAGTAATGGAGTGGTAAGAAGAATATGTAATAAGGCAACTCTTTATTGAGGGATCCATGACACACATATCGTTTAATAGCAATAGCAACAGATATGGGGATAACTGTTGATATAGGTATGCTAAAAAAGATTACTTCTTTGATCTCTCACCACCGGTGCGAGAAATGCAAAGTAAAAAGCAGCCAGAGTACAGGAAAAGCTACGTTATATGTTGTAATATGATAAATTACGAGTTCTACATAAGAAATGTATGCTCTTGTAAACAAAACAGATAACTTTTGTATTTATTGAATGACATGATTAAACTGAATGCCTATTGTGCGTTTGCGGGTTTTCTATGGATCGTGGAAGGTTTGTTGAAATAACAAATACAATGAGCATCGAACGCACGCGCGGAGCACGCGCCGCGCGTTCGATGTCGAATTTCCAGTTTAATGATGAATTAAGGAAACATCCTTTAATGGTTAGTCAATTTTTTAAATCTTTTAGAAATCTAGATAATACATTTCATTTTATACAACAGAAGGATTGTTTAGGAAAACTTATCGTGGCAATTCCACCTAAAAGTGAGTATAGGTATATGCATATGTATTTCAAGTATTCATTTTTCATGTGTTTTATTTTGTATGTTCATTTCCAAAAATTCAAATGCATTTATAGATGCAGTTATCAACGAAATATCGATCTATGAAGACTGCTTTCAAATAAGTGGCGAAAATGCGTTGAAAGAGCTGCCGATGTAACTTGATGGTTTTGCTGCGACTGGGTATCAAGTTATTAAAAATACTACAGATACGTGAAAATTAGCATATTATTTGTTATGAAGTACTTTCTGACCTCAAAAACCACCGAATCGTATTTATCGTGAGTTATTCGCAAACGAACAAGATTCGAAATTGCCTGTTGATCTTTTTGTGTGCAAAGCGCGTGCTATTATTATTCAACTACTCGCTAATACCTTGTCAGAAGAAATACAGGTTACATAAAGGGATCATCCGTGACCATACAAAGCGACCATCAACCTTTACGTTGGCTACTAGATGAAAACTCATTATTCAAGGTTACGAAATTAAAATAGATTATCTATCAGGCAAAAGGAAAGTAATAACTGATACTTTGTCGAGACATCCATGTATTCATGAACAATCTCTTGAATGACTAATGTGAAATCTGCGAAGTTGTAATTGAGCTGTCCCATAGAAGCGCATCTGAGACAAGACTTGAACATATTAGTGTTTTTAAATGAAACTCAAGGTCTCTAGTTAATTCCACAATATAATACAAGTTATTGAAAATTCTAAAAAAATTGACAATTGTTTCGATAAATCAATATCATCGTCAGAATGACAGAAGTTACATTTCATTTTATGCCTACCTGATGTTTAGTAGTTATATTCTTGGCTAGACCAAGAAGTAACCTAACTTGTGATTGGCTTAATATATGTTTATAGAAAAAAGAAGAAGATGTGATATTACAAATATTGAAGCTTAGATATTATTAGCCCTATGGTGATATCCTGGATATCATTTTTCCAATTAAGATCAGTATAACTGTGCAATGATATAGAAAACCAGGAAAACTATATCTGCTGATCTTTACAATTATCACTTAAGAATACAGTTTATTAGTGGAGAATTCCCTAGATTTAACTGTTCATTGACAACTTCATATTGTGGGTTTCTTAAATGTCTTCTAATTTCCAGTTCTTCAAGGAAATCCAGTTCTTGTTTCTTTTCACAAATATGCAGCACTTCTAGTTCTGTGTTAGGTGTCAATGAATGATTGGTGTCAAGTAGATGTTTTGCGTAGTGAGATTTATCTGGTTGTTTTAATCTGTAAGTTCGTAAGTGCTCACTGTATCGTATTTCAAAATTCCTAAGGGTCTGACCCAAATAGACAGCATTACAATCTGGACATTTGAGTTTATATATACCTGACTTCTTTGATAGTGGTATTTTTGTTTTTACATTTAACAATTTTGTACTAACGTTACTTTCTGTTTTAAAAGAAATTGTTGCATTCGTTGCTGAAGATATTATCTTTGAAATATTATTGGAAATATTTCCTGCATATGTGATGGTTTTATAAGTTTTAATTTCATCAGCTTGTTAAGGATATATTAGTTGTAATGCCACTTTTTTCTCTTTTTTACTAATTAGTTTATTTATCATATCTAATGGATAACCGTTAGATGTTGCTATTTGTCTAATTGTATTAATCTCTCTATCAAAATTACATTTGTTCATAGGAACTGAAAAAGCTCTATGTATCATTGAATTATATGCTGCTAGTCTGTGTGAGACAGGGTGGTTAGAATTGAATGGAATTGTCACATCAGTCTGTGTTGGTTTTCGGTAAATTGAATAATCAAGTACATTATTATTATTATTATTATTAAAAAAGAGAAAAAAGTGGCATTACAACTAATATATCCTAAGCAAGCTGATGAAATTAAAACTTATAAAACCATCACATATGCAGGAAATATTTCTAATAATATTTCAAAGATAATATCTTCAGCAACGAATGCAACAATTTCTTTTAAAACAGAAAGTAACGTTAGTACAAAATTGTTAAATGTAAAAACAAAAATACCACTATTAAAGAAGTCAGGTATATATAAACTCAAATGTCCAGATTGTAATGCTGTCTATTTGGGTCAGACCCTTAGGAATTTTGAAATACGATACAGTGAGCACTTACGAGCTCACAGATTAAAAGAACCAGATAAATCTCACTACGCAAAACATCTACTTGACACCAATCATTCATTGACACCTAACACAGAACTAGAAGTGCTGCATATTTGTGAAAAGAAACAAGAACTGGATTTCCTTGAAGAACTGGAAATTAGAAGACATTTAAGAAACCCACAATATGAAGTTGTCAATGAACAGTTAAATCTAGGGAATTCTCCACTAATAAACTGTCTTCTTAAGTGATAATTGTAAAGATCAGCAGATATAGTTTTCCTGGTTTTCTATATCATTGCACAGTTATACTGATCTTAATTGGAAAAATGATATCCAGGATATCACCATAGGGCTAATAATATCTAAGCTTCAATATTTGTAATATCACATCTTCTTCTTTTTTCTATAAACATATATTAAGCCAATCACAAGTTAGGTTACTTCTTGGTCTAGCCAAAAATATAACTACTAAACATCAGGTAGGCATAAAATGAAATGTAACTTCTGTCATTCTGACGATGATATTGATTTATCGAAACAATTGTCAATTTTTTTAGAATTTTCAATAACTTGTATTATATTGTGGAATTAACTAGAGACCTTGAGTTTCATTTAAAAACACTAATATGAGCATATTCCACGAAGTAAGGGTCGAGACAGTCAAGACTTGAACAACTTAAAGATCCTGATCTTGCTAAAATAATTCCGTTCTGGTGAAGAAATCTCCAAATGGACGTATCGGGGGTATTTACTTTCCCAAAGCGTTCTTCACAAATACTCAACGAAAGAAGCTCAATTGTTTGTACACACTCAATATAGGGAAAGTTTACTCAAAGAATAATATGACGCTCCTACGCAAGTCATTATGGAGCAGAACGTACATTCCAGCGTAAGAAACGTAGCAAAAAACTATTATTTTATCGGCATGACACGCTATATCATGAAGTATGTGTATTGTCAATGCTATAAGGCATCAAATCAGAAGCCAGCTGGACTTGTTCAAACTCCGGCATATGCTTAGATATTCGATACCCTCTCAGTACATCTATTTGGGCCACTACCAGAGGGTTCTACTGGTGAAAAATGAATATTAATTGTAGAAGACGTATCTACCAAATGGGTTGCATTGCCGAAAGCCACAGCAGAAGAATGTGCACGTACTCTAATTGATAAAATTTTCCTTAGAAGTGATAATGGTGTCCAATTCGTCTCCGCAGTGATGCAGCAAGTTTGTTTTTCCTTGGATATCGAAGAATCCTCTACTCCCTTATACTCACCGTCGTCTAATGTGGTTGGAAGAAAAAACCGTGACTTATAACATATATTAGCAATATTAGTTAAAGATGACCATTGTGCATGTCCACAAAAATTACCTACTATCAGATTTGCGATGAAAAGCATATATAACGAATCAACTGGTGAAACAGATGCGTATCTTACCCTTGGTAGAGAACTTCATACGATATACCAAGTTAAACATGATTTTAAGTCGATCATAGATGCCGACAATTTTGTTCCCCAAATCACTCCATGTTTGAACAAGATCGCAACAACCTGGAACGAATCCAAGTAAATGGACGAGTCCGCTCAAGATAAAAACAAAAGGTACGCAAACAAAAGCAGAAGCTATGTACCAACATTCAAAATAGGGGATATTGTGTGGGTCGATACTCATAACCAGAGTAACACAAGCAGCTCTATAACTTCAAAATTTCATCCGAAACGAGATAAGCCGTATCGGATCTCGAAGATAATATCTCCTGCCAGTTATCAAGTCTCAAACCCAACGGACATGCACTCACAGTTAGGATTCTATTATACGTTAGCTTTTGTCCCTAGCCAATATCGTAGCAGAAAAGGCTCCGGTTATTTCCTTACGAAAAGGTGGTCGACCTTCCAAAAATAAGAATCATTATACTTGTCCATCCTCGGGACGAGTTCAGGACCAGGTGGAAGACTGTAACGCATCATACGTGAATAGGCCCCTGCCTAATATGGACATTCGGGAATCTAGGACAACGGCAGATGCGGTTGTTGGCCGATCAAGCTCAGTAGTGAAGCATCGTTGTTAACCTAACTTTCACTTTTTCTGTTTTCGAATGTAATATAATATCAAGTGATTAAAATCCAAGTATTTACTGAACCTATCCCATCTCATTGCTACAATAGCCACTTAAGGAGATATTAAAAACAGTTGACACTTCTTCGTTGTCATTTTTCATTTACTATAATATCATGATCAACAATTTTTTTTAAATACGGTCATGGATTTTTTTTACTTTAGAAATCACTTACTTCATTGTGGTTACCATAATATATACTGAGGGGTATTTGTTTCGTAAGCCTACAGTCGTCATCGAGCTCCTAATATTTTTCTCAACACGGCCCTGTAATTTTTTGAAGATTGTTACGGTCATCATAACATCTACTGGGAAGATGTTGAATATTTATTTCGTATAGAAAACGTACATTGCTAATATTCAAAAAATGTAGTCTAGGTTTGAATCCTCTGTATTAGTACCTTTCGGGTTATTTAAAAAATCCTCTTAATAAGGATATACGTAAGATGTAGATTAAAAAATAATTTAACTCGAGTGATACGAGCCTAGAAAGAGCTGTCAATAAATTAAAAAATCGTGTAAGACGCTGCGTTGAACCACTTTTGGAAAATTCACAATAACTTCACATTATTAACAATTTGATTTTAAAAAAGAATATACATAACTTTATTATCTTGTACACAATTAGTACTAAGTGTGAATGATACACTGAAATAATTGCCTAACTGTAAAACAATATTTTAGAAAATATTACATACGGTTTGTTTTAGGAGACCTGGTGTGTAAATTCAACTACCTGCTGCCTAAATTGCACTCGCATACAATTATTTTTTGTTTATCAGTTTATGAAACATAGCGACTTATACAAGAAATGTGTTACACAGATCAACATACGAAGGAGATTAGAACATATGAAAAAACCAAAAGAAAAAAAATTCTCTTAGAAAAATACATGTGTAAACGTCCAAGCAAAATTCATAGTTAAAATCTTCATCCCCTTCGAGTCCAGCACAATATTCATTTGCTCATTTGGAGCTATTCTGACGTCTAGCCCAACCTTGATTTGGTTTGGATATTTTTCATCGCAATACAAACATAATTCTTCCGTATTTTCATCGTTATCTTCATCAGATTCAGTCAGGTATGGTGACGTTTTTTTAACAGGCTTCCGTTTAGGTTTATTTCGAATTTATGATAATAAGTTTATTGTTTCTTTTTCTAAATGGAACTGTTTCTAAATAATTGCACAATATAATGAACAAATTTTAAAACTTATAAAAAAATTGATTCGATAATACGAAATATTATCGTATTATCGAAACAATTGTCCATTTTTTAGAATTTTTATAGTTTTTTCATTATATTGTGGAATTATTTAGAAACAGTTAGTTCAATTTAAAAAAGTAGCATGAGTATATTCCACACAGTAATAGTCGAAACAGTAATCGTTTCCTGTTGATTTGTCTAGACGCGTTTTGTTTTGTGCAGGAACTCTTCTTTCTCTTTCCTGAGAATTTTATATTTGTTGTACTTTCTGTTTTCACATGTACTTTCTCAATTATCATTTCTCTTTTTGTTATTATTAACATTTCCTTTATTGGTTTTCCTATGTTTCTTTTCAAGAGTTCCTTTGTATGGTGTACTAGTCAGGATAACTGCAGAAGCAGTAGTTTTAGTTTGCCGTCGTTGAATAGATTTACTTGTTCCTGGAACAGTTGCTAAGTCACTTAAATTTTGATTCAAATTAGCCGGAAGTTTATTTCGGTTGATTGACTAAACTCCAGCTACTCTAAATGCACTCCCGCTTAGACCAACCGATGCAGCTTTTTTGTACGCTATACCTAAAAACTCAGCTATATTGTACACTGTTACTGCTTCAACAATGTGAGCTCGCAGCCAAGAATCTTGCTCCTGTACTGTACAAAATAAGTATTCGAGATTTTAAAAATTTAACGTCTAATGACTGGAGACGATTGTTTGTGTGAGTGGTCAGTTTCAAAAGGTGAATATGGTGCTGACGAAAAAGTTCTAGAGCTTCGCGTTTTTTGCTATGTGTGGAGTGTCCATTTAAACAGCTCAACAACTGGTTTCTCTTCAGTAAGTTGAACCACACTATAAAAAGTGTTTATGCCTCTGATCAAAGAGTTCGCAGTGAATATAGCCACTATATGAAATTGCGAAGAGGCTCCCAGTTGGAGCTGCACGAGCAAGTTTTGGGGCGAATATTTTCCTTTTAAATAAGAGCATAAGGGGAACGTAGACAACAGCGGCGTTATAGCAACGGACCATTGTAGTGTTGACACCTCGCTCTCATCTAGATATTCCACTAACTTCTCGTTTTCCCTTTTTGGACTCTACCTTCTGCAATATTTTCTGGACCGTTGTCATCAACGTTAAATATTCTTCTCATGATTAAACTGATGGGAAAAGCTGTGTTTTTCGGCTAACTGGAAAGCTAAACGTCGTATGTGGATTATTCTAAATCCGTAGAGCATTTTTCCAAACTGAATAATATGCTTTACTAGTGTATTTACAACTCCCGTGGAAAAACACATTTGGTCCCATATTTTTCGCGTTTTCTTTAGCTAGTGTCTTAGTATCCCTAAGGTGTCTCAGCAGTGTATATCAGCTTATATTATATATTCAAGCACACTCATTTATATCTGCCTCACCAGCCCTATAAGCTCCAATAGCAATAGATATCACCTGTTATGTCCATCGTCCAAACTTTCCACGTTTGGATGTGGTCACTTTAGTCTCATATGTTAGAAACTGACATGTCATTTTTAGACAGAAGGGATGTAAAGTGACAGTTAAAATCACAAGGAATTCAAAGTACCAATAAAAACGTACATCCTCGATGCCTAGCCAACCATTTTAGAAGTCCGTCGTCGATGCCCAGCCAAGTTTCATAAAAGTCCCTTCTTGATGCCTAGCCAAGCGTTTTAGAAGTCCATCCTCGATGCCCAGCCAAGTTTCGTAAAAATCCATACTAAGTAGTATTTATTTTTATTAAAAATGTATGCAGAATTACCGGAATTGCAAAAAATAGCGTATTCACCTCTCGACTAAAGTGACATTAATCCCTTAAGTGGATTGCTTCCCTCGGGCTCCGCTGCGCGCCGCCAAACACCACCCGCGGGATTAAATGGGTCACTTTAGTCGCTTGGTGAATAATATACTATTATTTGACGACCAAAATTATATTCCATTATGTAACTATAAATTTTACCGTTTATTTATAGATCACCCTGTATTTTGCAAATTGGTATAAATCAGTAAATTGTTATTTTAATTTGACGATTTTTACATTAATAATCATACATTCATCCTGTTTTCGAATTTAGGACAGAAATATTATAGCATGCTATGGTCGATTGACAAATCAACTGTTTCAAAGTGTGTTATGCTATAATGTATCTACTAAATATAAAATAATATCTAAAAAATGAGTGATTCAAGCGAATTTGATGAAAATTCTTTAATAAATTTTGTTTGTTAGATTCATAAATAAATTATTAAAAAATGTCTTGTTATTTAAGGGAGGTGGAAAAATCATATGTATAACAATGGGGTGAAGTGCCTTTTCCTGCCTTGAATGATTATTGCCGGACGCGGACTTCATCCTCGGGAGGAAAAGTCGCACTTTCCTCTATGTTATACAAATAGTTATTACGTGTGGCTTATGTCCTTTAGTTGTTTACATTGTAACTGTAATGGGATTTACATGTTCTTCATGTCCTTTATTATTTAGTTGTTTAAATTTTTTTTTATTCCATGTGATCATGTGCTTACTACGTTCTCTATACGCAACGAATATTCAACTTCTTTCCAGTAGATGTTATGGTGACCATCACAATAAAAAATTTCAAACATTCTTTCAAAAAAATACAGTGCCGTATTGAAGACAATTATTATAATTATATTCAGGTGAAATTACATGCTTGAACAATTTGGATGATTCAACCAAATTGAATAGTGTATGTTACGATTCAATGAAAGTGTTCAGCCAAATTGACAGTTTTTGAAACTTTCGTATCATCTTTGTTGTACAACCAGGATGGTTCATCCGAATTTCATCCATTTCACTTCTTGATCATTGAAGGATTGTGTTCAATTCAATGGAGTCTGCGTTCTGTGTATGTGTGAGTTGTTATGACAGGTTAAAAAAAGATAAAGCAATTTAACTCAACAATGGTGCATAAATGAAAAGAAGTGGATACTTCGATATTTTTGGACTTATATAAATATAAAATACACTACTGCCTCTGGATCTCTAAATCTCAGAAGGTTGAAAACCGAGCATTGGAAAATAAGGCAATGAAGTATCTCATATTAGAATTGACTATTCCGGACATTTAGCAAAGTCCAGTCTTGTCAACCAAATTCACAGTTTTATTTCTTTTTTTTTATTCCTACTTTATATGCCTCCAGGAGATGCTCGCATATAATTTCAACTCCGATCCGCACGATAACAGACGACATTTTAATCACTTTAATAGAAACGATTATACATTTGTCTCTCAACTTCATTCTAAACACACTATTCACTACCACCACAACAACACTCACAATTATACTGTCTGATGCGTTATCGTCTTCAGATATCGGAGACTAAAACTTATATACTATTTTGCTGCATGTCTCTATTTAGACTATTCCTACATGCGACAAGGGATAAACTAAAACTTATCTACTTTTGTCCTGCATTTATACTAAATCTTTAGGCGCCAATGCAACTCTTCTCGTGGAAAATAGTTCCAGCGGGAAAACCTACTTCAGCAAGAAATCTCACGCACAATTTTAATGTAATAAACTGTGAAGTGGACTATGAGGAGTAGATACTTTTTCTCTATTTAATTTACTCTTACATCTAACTATTTCGATACTTTCGAATGCGTCCAATAATAAATTGTTGGATACATTTTTCAACAATTTCACATTGGCCAAACGTATTGTATGACCATGGTTGCTATCATGCTCGGCGACACTCGATATCTTTGCACGCCCATATTTTTAGTGAGCTAAATGCTCCTTAAACCGATTGTTAACAGATCTCCTAGTCTGTCCAACATACTATCCATCACAATCACTACAGCTAATTTCATAAATACCACTCTTTTCCAAATCCAGTATTTCATCCTTAGGGTTAAGAATGTTTTCAAATTATTATTTGATTTATGAGTTAAATTGAAACCTACTTCGTTGAAAATATTCTTTAAACCTTTTGTATAAGCGGAATATAAGATAATGAAATACATTTCTTCTGCCTCTCGCTTCAACGAGTCTTCTACAATTATTAATATCAATACGTTCTGCGCAATAATAGCTTGCAGTAGGAGCGTCATTATATTCCTTGAGTAAACTTTCCCTCTGTTGAGTGCGTACAACTAATTGAGCTTCTTCCGAGTCTTCCTCAGATGAGTACTTGTGAAGTACGCCTTGTGAAAGTACATACTCTCGATCCGTCCGTTTGAAGATTTCTTCACCAATAGAATCATCAAAGGACTGAATTATTTTAGCAAGTTCAGGATCTTTAAGTTGTTTAATGCTTGTTTCATATGCCCTTCTACGGGAAAGTTCAATTACAATTTCGCAGATTCCACATTCGTCATTCGTGGAAAAAATAGATTACATGGAGGTCTAGACAAAGTATCAGCCATTACTTTCCTTTTGCCTGGTAGATAATGTATTTTAATATCATAACCTTGGATACTGAGTCTCCATCTAGTAAACCTTCCAGTTGAAGATTTTAGATTAAGTAGTCAACGTAAAGGTTGATGGTCGGGCTGTATACTTACGGATCATCGCTCGATGTAACCTCTGCTTTTATCTAGGGCCCATACAACAGCTAAAGCCTCTCAGAAGTAGAGTAGTTCCGTTCCGCTGGAAGCAGTATTCGCCTGGCATATTCTACTACATGGTGGTCTTCTCCTTCTCCTTTATTTAACACAGCACCCAACGCGCAACTGCTGGCATCAGTGCGATTGATAAATGGCTCAGTCTCATCGCACTGCTGTAGAATAGGAATGGTCGACAGAAGCAAAGCATCAAACGAGTGAAACGAGTCTTGCTGTATAGACGTCCATGTTCATGGGACGTTATTATTGGTCAAGTCACTTAAAGGTTTAGAAATGGCTGCAAAGTTGTTGATGAAGTGTCGACACCAACTTGCAGTTTGTAGGAATGACTGGACTTCTTTTACATTACGAGGTAACAACCGATTAGCTATAGCGGTGGTCTTCTCGGGATCTACGGAAATCTCAATTTGAGTATAAAATGTCAGAGTTATTTGAAATCTTCGCGAATGAAAACTGACTTCTCGCGGTTAACACATAGTGTATATTGTGGAAGTCTTTCAAAAACATAAGTATTTTAAATGTTAGTCAAAAGAGCTAGGGAGTACGATTTAATCATCTAGATAACTCAGCACAAGAATATCTTTGAGACCACGACGGAAACGGTTCATCAGACGTTGAAACGTTCCAGGTGCGCCCTTTAAACCGAAAGACATGCGCAGATAACGATATGTACCGAACGGTGTCACGAAGGTGGTTTTATCTTCATCACATTCCGCGACACGCACTTGATGGTAGCCCATATGCAATTATATGTTTTCATATAGGATGTCGTTTACGCGACATGGCGTAGATCGTCCATTCGCAGTAAAGGATACGACTGACTTTTTATAGCATTGAACCGTTTATAGCCCACGCACAGTCTAGTACTACTCTCTTTTTAGGTGCTAAAACTATTGGTGATGGCCACGCACTTTCACATTCTTCGAAAGCTTTTTATAAAAATTTGTCTAGTACGTTTATTAAAACTTGCTTTATGGCTGGTGACAATCGATATGGCTAACGCTATTGGTTGATGATTACCTATGTCTACATAATGTTTAGCATAATGAGTTGCTTCTCCCTCCAGACTGAAGATATCATCGTGTTATTTTCAAAATATAACGATACGACACATTTAATTCGGTGTCAACATAAAACCTTCGTCTGCGCGTAAATTATCAGAGCTAGAAATTTATATTAATTGATGCGATTCGGATTTGAAAGATATATCATACCTAACATGTGTATTTTTGGAGAAAGACTGCTTTTTAGGAATATTTTAAGCTAATTTAACATTTTCTAAAAAATCAGAACCTAACCAAATCTTATTTTGAGTATTCGAAAAACTCGTAAATTTGGTAGGGACGGTACTGTCCTTTGAAATAACGATTACATATGTAATAAGAACTTTTTCATTCTTTGACTTTCCATCCGCGAATTCCACTGAAATTAATTCTGACTTGACAGTTTGTCTTTTATTTTACAAAATATTGTACAGAATATGGCTGGTAACACTTTGTTTAGCGGCAGTGTTAACAAGGCCTTTGCGATTGTGACCTAAAATATTATTGCTCAAAGTAGGCCAAGGTTACGGATCAACTAACGTTTCTACACTCAAAAATTCCACTGGCCGACTATGTCGGATTGCGTGCAGTACATTTTGAACGAATAACTCCAGGAGAGGCAAAACCATAACAAGAAACAGGTGGATTTGACAGAGAGCTTGAAGTGACCTTAATATTAGTATTATTCAGGTCAGTCAAGTTAGACCCCCTCTCCATTAATATTGTCAATAAAAACATATATGGTCGTAAATAAAGCACTCAAGTGCACCAATATGATCCATGAATGATTTGGTTTGCACAACGTTCCCCTTGAGACTACAGCTTTTACTTTATGGGGGGGGGGGGCGTACTCAAAGCGAGAAGCAGGAGAAATTTGTTTTGTTACCTTTTGATCCTGCTTATACAAAATTTTTAACGAATATTTTCAACAACGTAGGCAATCGTAAATATACAATACTGGATTTGGAAAGGAGTGGTATTTATGACATTAGCTACAATGATTGTGACGAAAAGTATGTTGGACAGACTAGGAGATTTGTTAACGTTCGGTTTAAGAAGCATTTAACTCACTTAAAATATGGGTGTGAGGAGAAATCGAGCATGTAATCAATTATAATCGTACAATAAGTTTAGGTAATGTGAAATTGTTGAAAGATGTATTAAACAATTTCTTGTTGGATGCATGCGAAAGTATCGAAATAGTAAGATGTAAGAATAGTTTAAATAGAGACAAAGGACCAATTCGTTACAGTCCATTTTATAGTTTATTAGACAAAAATTGATTGTAAAATATCCCACTGAAGCAGGTTTTCCCGTTGGAACTATTTCCCGCGAGAAGAGTTGCATTGGCGCCTGATATTTAGTATAAATGCAGGACAATAATAGATAAGTTTTAGTTTCTGAAGACGATAACTTGGTTATTGGAACGAGCGTCAAACAGTGTAATTGTGAGTGTTAGTGTAATGGTAGTGAATAGTGTCTTCGGTATGAATATCGCCAACGGTTCCAGTAATTCCAAATTAGTTTCAATTTCATTGTTCAATTTGGTTGAATCATCCAAATTGTTCAACCAAATTGAACCTTGTATTTTTGCCATTAGGAGCTTGATGATGACTGTTTGGATACAAAACAAACACTCCAACGTAACTTAGTATATGTTATGGTAACCACAATGAAATAAGTGCATTAAAAAAAACCAAGTGCGTATTAAACAAGTTGAGAGAATGATGATTGTGAAAAACCGAAACATCTGATACTAAAGACATGAAAATATTACAATGAAAAAGTGTCTGTTGAATGTGTAATAAATACCAAAATAAGAATCATCCTGTATAACAAATTACTTTTTACTTTGTAACGTTTAAACTATAGAAAACGGTCGTTCACATCGATAAAATGAAAAAACCACTTATCTAAGCGTCTGTCTGGATGCAAGAATTAAAAAAAAATAATATTTTAACCGGAAATAATATTGCGTCAAAATAAAGAAATTTTGCGGAATCCAATAAATTCAATTGTTAATCGAGGTAAAAAACCTATTACACAATTACGTCGAACGATAAGTTCCACCAATCAGAAGCTAACAGGTACAAAGAAAATAAAGGATTGCTGAGCAAGGAAAAATTCCGAAATTTCGAAAAAGTAACAAATGAGGAGCAGTTGGTAAAAACTCGCGGTCGGGAACAGTCAAGTTTTCTTTTGGGGTTTCGCGAATAGCGGTTTTTGAGGAGTCCTGAGTTATAGTAATTTATAATTAAAGTAGTGTTTTAGCAGTCAGGTATAATTATTTTTTTTCTCGAAAAGGGAAAGCAGATTACAAGGGAGCGTCTACTGTACGCGCTCTAAAAGGGTTTCTTTTTGTTCGAAACGCGAATCGTGTCCGTCGGCGTTTTGTGAACACCCAGTCCGGGAATTGGTGAGTCTGATTTCAAATTATACTAACAGTGTATTATGATTTTTTTTCTGTAGTTTGGTCAGGTTATAAACATTGCCAGCCCGCTTTCTATGATATTATGTTTATATAATTTAATTGATGTATGGTAGTTCATATCGCACACGAATATTTAATGGTGATATCTCACCGTATGAATTAGGAATAGGGAGCACATTTGAGGTTGAAAATTAAATTGTTAATATCACAGTTCATATTTAGGGTACGCGAAAATAGTCAGGTTCTGACGATTATTTTTTAAAAAAAAAATAACAAATTTCTTTTATTCTGCGAGTCATTCGCGTTGACTTAAAGGGGATATCTCAAGTTTTCTCTCGATCCTATCACTGGTTTTATTCAATTGTAGACACGGGACTCTATATACGAGTATTCCCGACGCTTTGTAAATTGGTGTAATTATTTTTATTTTTTTTCTCATATATTTTTTTATTAAACTCGTTTAAGAAATCGTTATCGGTTAATTTATTTACTCAACCAGGAGAGAAGGAATTCCTAACCCATACACATAAGATCTACACCTAAAATTTTCCCTCAACACACCCCTCTAACTGACGTAACCTCATAATACAAAACCTCTCATTACCAACGACAACTGGTAGCAGCGGAGGCCGAAGCCAGCTCTTTCGGACATTTCTTACAGGAGCCGCCGACTCCTGTTTCCCACGGAAACGTGGGTGGTGACAGCCAGCTACGCTGCCTTCTCGGTCCATTAGGGACATTTTTGGACAGCAGAGTTTTTTTTGGTTATTACAAGTGGTGATAGAATTTTCTTTATTTATTTAGGATCATAGTGGAATCTATTGGTATTACAACTGGTGACAGCTGCTTCACCATGAGATGATCTTTCGGGATTATTACAACTGGTATTACAAATGGCTATAAAAACATAAAAACAAAAATCCGAGAAATCACTTGTTCTTTAATATCTCAAAGGCAAAACAAAATATTTGAAATCTGATACCTTCTAATTGTTCCCGCAACGTTGCCACAATTTAACAGTTTTTTTACCTCTTACCGTATTCGATATCTCTCAAATTTCGGACATCCGGTACAGGAATGAAAAGAGCGTTGCTAGAAATCATGTAGAGTTTACAAATCAGGAAATATTATATTTAAGAAAAAAATAAACAATTAAGATTCTCTGTATGACGATAAAAATGGAAAATAGTATCTAAAAAATTCCATCAAATCCTTAAAAACGTTAACAAATCTTGAGTGAGTTGAGATCAAATTTGTTTTAGAATCATAGGAATGAAAATTTTCACTACTCTTATCAAAGATAATGAAAGATGAATTGATAATACTTACAGTATCGAAAAATTCTGTGAATTTTGAGAAAAAATACCACCATGACGCGTGCACCATCTGAAATAAATCGAAGGTTAATGAAATACATACATATTATATGAAAACTTACTCTTATTGTACTGGGTTTATTAGAGTAATCTACTGGCTGACATCTAAAGCTATATTCACCTGTAAACCAACCAGAAATTCCTATCTGAAAAATGAAATTATTGTTACTCTCATTAACTTTCTTGCTATCTAATTATCGTCTTCAAATAAATATTATAAAGTATTTTGAAAGGGGGTGAAAATATTTTCTTTCAGTGTAAATTTCTTATGTCGCTATTTTCAAGTACTGGACTAACGGTTACTCATGCAGGTATTAGGTAATGAAGGTTTGAAATTAGAAGCTCATTAATAAAAGAAGTATAAAATCTGATTTATACAGTGCTATTCAAAAGTCCTTTTCCCCCTCGTATCTTTTGAATGGCTACACTTACAATAATAAAATTTGGAGGGTGAAAATAAAGTGTAAACTTCTCTACGAATGGTAACAGGTGACGTAATAGTAATAGATGACGTCACAGTGCCACTCTGGCCAATAATTTTAAATAGGACCTTATGGCAACTGATATCTTGTTCGAAAGGCATTGACATTGGCTACATAACCATAATAATTTCGTTTGGGTTTAAATTAGTTTTGACGGATAAATTATATAAATACCAAAATTATTGAAATTATTCTTTTAAATTTAATTAATCAAATATCAACAATGTATTCTTACAGCAAGTGTTCAAAATGTGCTCCGTCTACTTCCTGACAGTAATACATCCTATTAGTAAACTCTTGTCGTACTCGTTCGAATGTGTCAGCTGAAATAGCATTGCATTCTTCAGTAGTTCTTTCTTTCAAAACGCCAATGCTATCTGGTGTCGTAGTATAAACCTTGGATTTCAAGTACCCCCATAGAAAAAATCTAATGGTGTCAGATCTGGTGATCGTGGTGGCCATTCTATAGGACCTCGCCGGCCGATCCATCTACCTCGATATTCTTCATCCAGGTAACGTCTTACTGCACCATAATAATGTGCAGGACACCATCTTGTTGAAATGTTATTTCCAGATGGCCGAATTCATCTTGATTATCTTCCAGAATTTCAATAATTAACGGCTCAGTTGCATTTTGTAACATCTCCAGATACACTTCACCGCTTGAATTTGAATTTAGGAAAACAGGACCAACTATGTGGTTTCCCAAAATACCTGCCCAAACATTGACTTTTTCTGGAAATTGGGTATGTTGTTCACGAAAGGTGTGAGGATTTGTGTCACTCCAATACCTTACATTTTGTGTAGTCACATTTCCATTGATGCAAAAAGTACTTTTGTCACTAAAACAAATTGTTATTGTGTTATGTGGGTTTTGACTAATTTTATTTGTCATACATTCACAGAATTCGAGTCTTCTGTCGCGGTCGTCATCCGAAAGGTGGTGCACCATTTTTAACTTGTATTGATGAAATTTATTTTTAGCCAACACTCTCTGTACTGTACTTTTACTTACTTCACAAATAGACGCAACTTTAGTTGAAGAGGAAGTAGGGTTTACTACCATTTAAGCAACTATATCAATTTTTATATCATTACTAAATGTTGGTCGACCAGATCGTTTGGCATCTTGAACACTACCTGTTGCTTCAAACTTGTGAATAAGCTCCCTCAAATAAGTTCTCGAGATATGGCGATCTGGCTATCTCTCATTAAATAAACGTTCCGTTTCATGGAGATTCTTTCTAGATTCACCAATTATTAGGATAGCTGCTACTTTGTTGGCTTGTGTACGTACCATTTTGCCTACGTAAACTCTTAAACGTCTCATTAAACAATAATAAAATTAAATATTTCAGCTATTTAGAAAAACTTTGCAAAGCAACTAATACTATTAAATTAAAAACGTCAATTATTTTGACAACTAACCAGAGGCGGACTGAAAAATCTTCAATATTTAAATGTGAAATAATAATTTTGGTATTTATTTAATTTATCCGTCAAAATTAATTTAAACCCAAACAAAATTAATATGGCTATGTAGCCAATGTCAATGCTTTTACGTCACCTGTTACCAATCGTAGAGAAGTTTATAACACTTTATTTTCACCCTCCAAATTTTATTAATGTAAGTGTAGCCGTTCAAAAGATACGAGGGGGTAGGGGACTTTTGAATAGCACTGTATATATATACATATATATTAATTAAACTACATTCTTATAACAGTACGAAGCCCTTTCGCACTTATACTCAGTCTAGCTTTATAGATACTCAGTGGCATAAATTTGGGGGAAGAGGGGATAGAGCTCCCCCTAAAAATGAGACCTAAAATATAATCACAGCAATCCTACTTGTTTGAAATGTACTAAATGCAGTTTTAGTGGCTTAAAATGTAGCCCCCCATACCTCCCGATAGTCCATTCCCAACAAAACTTCATCCTAGTTACGTCACTGAAAATACTGTTATAACTTAGTTGATTAAACAACGTATACAGCGTGTTCAAAGATGGGGTACCCAGTATGTGAAAAATGTTTAAATATTAGTTTTAGTGAAAATAGTCATTCTTGAGAAAAAGTTTTGCTTGTTCTGAAACCCCATAAAATGAAATGAAATTCAAGTTTTTCCAAGCCCGTCTCATTTTATAGCCAGTTTTATGAAAACCGTTTGAATTTTTGCACTAACTTCGAAAATAATGTATTAATCTAGTGAGTGACGTTCACGAAGTAACTGTCAACTTTCACAAATAATTTTCAAATTGTCATTTTTTAAGAAATATTTGACAACAATGTCAACTATTCAAGAATTATAATCACTATCAAAATAACAATCCAGAATAATGTAAGAAACACTAAGTAAACAAAAAACATATGTTCAATATTTCCTCCCGCAGCTTCAAAACACCTCTCAACTCTCTTTCTAAATTCTTTGTAAGTATTTCGCAGCATTTCTGAGGTACTTTTGTTAATGGCATCAATGATAGCTAGTTTCAAGTCTTCAATATTATGGTTCAAATTATTTGCGTAAACTTTTTGTTTTGAGTAACCCCATAAAAATAAACGGTTTTAAAGATTGAAACTAACTTTTCCGCATGTATGCTATATTGTCACTTGTATGCACTTCGGGGGGTGTATCGTGATAACAAACCGAAATTTCTCCAAAAGTAACCAAAAATGCAGTATATCTGGATTTATAGAACCCGCTGTACTCGCTATAGTCAGCTGAAAATCAATAGGGTACATCTGTGAGACACCTTGAACAATATTCAATCATAAAATTGATCAATCGTATACTCTCTGGAAGACAAACTGAAAATTCTCCTAAAATGACAAAAAATTGATACTTCAAGTACCATAGCACCCATTGTACTGGCTTTAGTGAGCTGAATATCAATAAGGTTCATGTTTGAGACGCTCTGAGTAATATCTAATCATAAAATTGATCACTTGTATATACTCTGGAGGCTGTATCGTGCTAACAAACTGAAACTTCTCCAAAAATGACAAAAATATCGTACTTGAAGTACTGTAGCACTTGCTGTATTGGCTCTGGTGAGCTGAAAATCAAAAGAGTTCATCTGTGACATGTCCTGAATAATATTCAATCATAAAATTTGTGACTGATTGAACTCCGGAGGCTCTATCGTGCAAACAAACTGAAATCCATCCTGAATATTATTCAATCACTTGTATACACTGTAAAGGCTGTATCGGGCTAATAAACTGAAATTTCTCACAAAATCACAAAAATGTCGTACTTTAAGTACCATAGCACCCGTTGTACTAGCTCTGGTAAGCTGAAAATCAATAGGGTTCATCTGTAAGATGTCTTGAGCAATAATCAATCATGAAAGTGGTTACTTGTTGCACTCCGGAGGCTGTATCGTGCTAACAAGACATGTAACGAAAAGTAGCCGACGACAACGACGACGACGACGACGACGACATACACACAGGATTTTTTTTCTAAAAACCGTTTTTTTGTGTTGTTCTTCATGGGAAACTTTAAAATAATTCAAAATTTTTTTTTCAAAGTTACAACTTTTTTTGCGGTAAACCAATACTTTTCTTGCATATTGGATAGGTTGGGCGGAAAAGTAATAACCAAAGATGTAGTATATCTGGATTCATAGGACCCGGTGTACTCGCTCTAGTCAGCTAAAAATCAATAGGGTACATTTGTGAGACACCTTGAACAATATTCAATCATAAAATTGGTCACTTGTATACACTCTGGAGGCTGTATCGTGCTAACAATCTGAAAATTCTCCAAAAATGATAAAAATTTCGTACTTCAAGTGCCATAGCACCCGTTGTACTGACGTTAGTGAGCTGAATATCACTAGGGTTAACCTTTGAGACACTCTGAATAATATCCAATCATAAAATCGGTCACTTCTATATACTCCGGAGGCTGTATCGTGCTATCAAACTGAAATTTCTCAAAAAACGACAAAACTGTCGTACTTCAAGTATTATAGCACCCGTTGCACTGGCTCTGGTGAGCTGAAAGTCAATAGGGTTCATCTGTGATACGTCCTAAACAACATTAAATCATAAAATTGGTGACTTGTTACACTCCGAAGGCTGTGTCGTGCTAACAAGACATGTAACGTGGCCGATGACAACGACTACGACGACGACGACGATATACACAAAGGATTTTTTTCTAAAACCCGTTTTTTGTGTGTTGTTGATGGAAAACTCCAAAAAAAATTCAAAATACCAACTTTTTTGGGGTAAACCAATACTTTTCTCGCATATTAGATAGGTTGGGCGGAAAAGTAAAAATCTAAAATGGAAGAATCGGGGTATCGGGGCGGAAAAAATATTGGTCCATAACGTCCCATCCATTGCCCAGGAAAATATTCATCCATCCACCCTCTAATTATCAAAGTCGAATGTGACGAACATCCATCATGTTGAAAATATATTTCACGCCTTTTGCTCCAAGTGAATATTTTCTAATTCAGGTATTAAGAAGTTATCCAGCAAATACAAATATACCTCCTGATTTAATGTATCTTCCAGAAAATACGGTCCGATTATTGGATCTGGTTAAACCGCATATCGAACATTATAATTTTTTTAACAAATTGACTAATACAGTTAATCCTGTAGCCCAATATGGACAATTTTGGAAAGAAACGACTCCGTTTGTTGTAAACGTTGCTCCATCAGAAAACAAAATATTATTGTGAAAGAATCGGTCATGCATCACCAATCATCGCACAAAAGTCTAACCTTGTGTCATAATCAAAATCTTGTAAGGTTTGAATGAATTTCGGTTTGAATGGATGAATTTTGTTTGGTTTAAATATTTTCAAATGCAAAAACCATCCTCCACTGCTCTTTTCCGTGGACTCAACTTGGGATTTTCCCTTAACGAATGCATAGCTAGTGCACTAGCTGCATCATCCTCCTCAACGTACGCCTTTTTCAATTTCTATTCGTATGGAACAGATCCTGTCTCATCAAACTTCTTCAATAATTTTTTCAATCCACACCGCGTAATGTGTACATCTGGATATTTTTCGAGAAATTTTGCAATTGCATACTGGTACGAAACATTCCCAATACCATAACACTTAATAAGATATACTCTTTGTGGAATAGTTAACATTGCTGTCAAATATGTATTAAAGAATGATAATTTGGGAATATATGGTTTCAAAGATTAAAACTAACTTTTCCGCAACCATGAGATGCCATGATTACACTTCGGGGGATGTATCGTGTTAACAAACCGAAATTTCTCCTAAAGGAACCAAAAATGCAGTATCTCTGGATTTATAGGACCCGCTGTGCTGTAGTCAGCTAAAAAGCAATAGGGTACATCTGTGAGACACCTTGGAACATATCCAATTATAAGATTGGTCACTTATATACACTCCGGAGGCTGTATCGTGCTAGAAACCCGAAACTTCTCCAAAAAGGACCAAAAATGTGACACTTCAAGTACCATAGCACCCGTTGTACTAGCTCTGCTGAGATAAAAATCAATTAAGTTCATCTATAAGATGCCCTGAACAATATTCAATCATAAAATTGGTCACTTGTATACAGTCTGGAGGCTGTATCGTGCTAATAAACTGAAAATTCTCCAAAATACTCATTGCTAAAATTTGGTACTTCAAGTACCGTAGCACACGCTGTACTTGCTTAAGTGTACTGAATATCAATAGGGTTCATCTTTTAGACGCCCTGAATAAAACACTGTCATAAAATTGGTCACTTGTATATACTCCGGAAGCTGTATCGTGCTAACCAACTGAAATTTCTCCAAAAATGATAAAAATGTCGTACTTAAAGTACTATAGCACCTGTTGTACTGGCTCTGGTGAGCTGAATATCAATAGGGTTCATCCGTGAGACGTCCTGAATAATATTCAATCATAAAATTGATGACTTTTTGCACTCCGGAGGCTGTATCGTCCTAACAAACTAAAATTTCTAAAAAAATTACAAAATTGTCGTATTTCAAGTACCATGGCACCCGTTGTACTGTCTCTGGTGAGCTGAAAATCAATAGGGTTCATCTGTGAGATGTCCTGAACAATATTCAATTATCAAATTAGTGACTTGTTGCTCTCCGGAGGCTGTATCTTGGTAACAAGACATGTAACGAAAAAACGAAAAGTGGCCGACGACAACGACGACGACGACATACTCACAAGATTTTTTTTCTGAAACCCGTTTTTTCGTGTTGTTCATGATGAAATACGTGGAAATAAATCAAAAAAAATTTCAAAATTCCTACTTTTTTGGGGTAAACCAATACTTTTCTCGCATATTAGATTGGTTGGACGGAAAAGTAATATTCATAAAATTTGGCAGTTACTTTGTAAACACTAGAATAATATAATATTTCAGATATTAGTGCCAAAATTGATTCGGTTTTCATAAAACTCGCTATAAAATAAGACAAGTTTTGGAAAATTTGAATTTTATTTCATATTATGGGGTACCAGAACAAGACAAACTTTTTATCAAGAATGATATTTTTCACTAAAACTAATATTTAAACATTTTCCACCTATAGGATATCTCATCCGTGGACGCGCTGTATAAATGGTAAACCTTATTTTTTAAGTGTTTTTAAATGGAACTCAAGGTCTCTAGTTAATTCCACAATATAATACAAGTTATTGAAAATTCCACGAAGTAAGGGTCGAGACAGTCAATTTCTTATTTTTTAACGTGATCGAGTCTATTTATTGCACACCTTCATGACCTGATACTTGGTTACGTCACTGTTAGTCAAGGTTTGTAACCCCCAAGCATGTTTACCCACTGTGGTGGGAATGTACATAATAGTTTCTAGCTTTATATCACTATGGAACAAATTTCACTCTATCATAACTCAATATCTCGAGGAAAACACTACCGATCGAAAAGCATACCATAACAAACTAAAACCCTGTGTAAGCCAAGAACTTCCTCAGATGCTGAAACACCAGCTGAACTTGTGGAAGAAATATGAACGCTTTTCTAACTTGTGACTTTCAAATCATAAAAGATTCTCTAACAGCAATTAATCTACCTCTAGACAAAACTACGAGGAAAACATTATCAACAGCGAAAAGTTTTATAAATACATGCGCACATCGCTTGCCTCAAAAGTTTTCACTTCATCTTTACAACAAGCAGATGGAAACCTGTGCTCTGATTACGAAGCAGCTGAAATTCTTGCCCTGTCTTGCGCTAACGTTTTTACAAACGAACCACCCGTTGATACAATACCGGCTTTGCAAGGACCTCGTAACGAAGCATCACATCACCTTTCCTCAAAACCAAATTCTAGATCACCTCAAAGCCGATTACTCTTCAGGGTCTAGAAAAATTGACTGCATTATTCCTTAATAGAATGTGCTCACAAATTATCATATCCGCTGTCCAAAATCACGAATTCCTCTTTTTTCGATAGACTGTATTCAGCCCATCTGGAAATTAGAATCAGTCACCGCGATTTTTAAAAAAAGGCAATAAGAGTAAAAGATATAAACCATTGACTAAAAAATAATGGAATCCATTTTTGCTGGACAAATGGTCCACTTATTGTGACGGGAAAATGTTATCCCAAACTGCCCAGACGTTTTCGTTAACTCTGACCAATTTACTACATTGTTGTAACGATTGGTCCAAAAAAATCGATGACAGACATCCTATAGACGTAATTTACATTTACTTCTCTAAAGACCTGTTACTAGCGGTATTCCACAAGGTTCCGTTCGTGGACCCCTACTTTTTATCGCATATTCCAGTGATATTCGATATTATTTGTCATGTTCAATTTTTGCTTAGGCTGAGGACATAAAACTTTACGGAAATCCTAACCTCGGTTATCTAAGTTTGCAGAATGATCTTGATAAACTACAAGAGTGATGTTTCAACTGATTGATGACTCTGAATATTGATATGTGTGTCGTGTTATACGTCGTTATAATAACCCGCAAACTCCGTATTTTATCAGTAGACAAACATTAAGCACGATCTTATCACATACCTAACAACCGTGGTTCAATAGTAAACTTAACCTTACATGGAGTGATCATGTTTCTCATCTGTTTAGACGCACGAACTCTAAAACTTTCTCCAAAGCTTCTTTCGAAACACATTGCAAACTTCACAAGTGCTATGAATAAATTCGATATGTTATGAACCTAACATCAATTTGTAGGCCAAGTGGGGAACGACGTAAGATGAGAAGCGAAGAGGGGATGATGCTAGGAAAGTAACGTCACAGATTAGGTATATTCTTTGTTACGACGTCGTCTTTAAGCAAAAACTATGACGCTAACTGTTACTACTCATACAACTACTGCTACGCAAATGCTTCGTTGAATGGAAATAGACATATCAAATATAAAACGCAGTTGACTAGTATTCATTTGTATCTCGGACTTGCAGAATTTAGTATAATGCAGTATGACCAGTATTCCGTTCATTGGCTGTATTATTATGCAAAAAGTCAAATTATTTCAAATAATAATGAAATAATTCCGGAAATATTATTTGAATATCTGAAATATCGATTATTTTCAATAGCTTGCATCTGCAGTAAACACCAAATAAACTAAATTTGGCAACAGTAGATATGATGTTGGCTTCAAAAATAATGTGAACAGTTATATCTTTTTTATTTCTATATCTATTTAGAAAACGTAACAGTCAGAACGTTCTGAGTAACAGAGTCTTTAACATTTGGAATAGTCTTCCCCAGCAAATAATTGATTCAAAAAATGTTAATAGTTTCAAAAACCAAATAGACTCCTTTATTTCTAATTCTTAAGTTTAGTTTTAGGCTCAGTACTAGCTTTTGCTTTCTTCGGCCTCTCAATACGTAACTGTATTCAACAATAGGGAAAACAGTACTTCGTCATCTGCCCTGATCATAGAATAATAATGAAAATATATTGTTTTAACGATTTAAACTAATTTTTCCGCATCTGTGAGACGCCGTGAACAATACACTATCATGAAATTGGTCACTTGTATACACCTCGGAGACAGTATCTTGCTAAGCGAAATTTCTCCAAAAATATAGTGTTTTACTAGCTCGTATGAGCTGTAAATCTATAGGTTTCATATGTCAGACACTTTGAATAATATCCAATCCTAAAATTGGTCACTTGTATACACTCCGGAGGCAGTATCGTACTAAAAGCAGAAATATCCCTAAAAATTACCAAAAATGTCGTACTTCAAGTACCGTAGTACTCCTTGTAATCGCTCTAGTGAGCTGAAAATCAATATGGTTCATGCGTGAGATGTCCTGAACAATATCCTATCATGAAAGTCGTAATACGTAAACAGCCTAGAGACTGTATCGTACTAACAAACCGAAATTTCTCAAAAAAATACAAAAATGCGGTACTTCTAGTACCATAGCACCCGATCTACTGGCTCTGGGGAGCTGAAAATTGATAGCGTTCATTTGTGAAATGTCCTGAACAATATTAAATCATAAAATTTGGGACTTGTTACACTCCGAAGACTGTAACGTGCTAACAAACCGAAATTTCTCAAAAAAGACAAAAATGTGGTACTTCAATTACCATAGACCCCGTTGTACTAGCTCTGGTGAGCTGAAAATAAATAGGGTTCATCTGTAAGATGTTCTGACAAATATTCATTCATAGAATTGGTTACTTGGTGCACTCCGTAGGCTGTATTGTGTTAACAAAAGATGTGTTTCGAAGAGTGGCCGAGGACAACGACATACACACAGGATTTTTTTTCTAAAACCCGTTTTTTTCGTGTTTTTCTTGCTCAAAAAAATCCAAAATTCCAATTTATTTGGGGTAAACCAATTCTTTTCT
Source organism: Galeruca laticollis (assembly GCA_963921935.1). NCBI lineage: Eukaryota > Metazoa > Arthropoda > Insecta > Coleoptera > Chrysomelidae > Galeruca > Galeruca laticollis. The sequence continues at coordinate 15,321,917 of OY998183.1, read as the reverse complement.
CGCATAGTAGATAGGGTTGGGCATATTAGATAGTAAAAATATTAATACTATACCGGGTGTTCAGATAAGAATGCAAAGTGTTCTATATCGGAAACTATTCGTCGTAGAGACTTGCGGTAAAAAAATATATAACTAAAGTGGCCAAAAAAAGATCGTGGAAATGTTCTCAGATTTCCAAGATGGTCGTCAGGGGACGTAACCGCCATATTAAACTTTTAAAGGACTGAGGAAAATGAACCACTGTCTGTTTACCTTGGAGTGGACTGTCCTACACAAGGATATTACAGGACCTGGTCAAACATGGACTTTCGCCATTGACGATCGATCCATGGCCACGTTGGAGGAAACCATACCTGGGTTTTGGATAGGTTGTTTTCCGGCCTAAAGCCCTGCCCTCCCAACCGGCATCAAAACCGGGTCCCTCGAAGGGATCCGAGAAAAGCCATGGCCTGGGGCCGAGTGGAAAACCTCCTGTTGCAGTGAGGAGGACCGATCCTCCTCACAAGAACAGGGGGAGTGTACCGCCGGCACGTAGCCGGGGCACTAGCTATCCAAAAGGGAGAGCTGGCTTCCCCAAAAAGAAGACGGGTAACGTCTCTTCAAGGAAACCGGAAAAAGGAGCTGGACCTGCTGTCCTGTAATCGAAGACCAATATGGCCTCGACCAAAGGACCAAAGCAATCAGCTGGATCTACCGTGGCAAAGGTGACCAAGCCTCGTCAATGGCACCAACTACAGCCTCACACCTGGGAGGATCAGATGGTGGCGCCTCAATTGACTCACCGTGTGATCTCCCCTAGGGATCTGAGAAGACACAAGTTTGTCTGCGGCTACTTGTATTCGCCACTTTCAATTGTTTACAGGCAAACTTACAGCTTGCCAAGGCCGCTTCTTACATTTTTGGTAAAAGGTTCAAGGACGAATCAATCGACCTTGCCTTTCTGCAAGAACCATGGACAGGAAATACAGACCGAGTAACTGGCCTCAGCAATATTCCTGGTAAGGTAGTAGTCTGAAAAACAGGGCATGTCTCTTCATTAGGAAAAATATTAATTATTTTTTGCTTACAGGCTTTTGCACTCCTGATGTAGTAGCCATCCAAGTGTCCCTACCGGAGAAAAATGGTATGACTAACATAGTCGCCTACTCAGCATACTTCCCAGGACACACGGATACTGTACCTCCCCTCGCTATACGTCGGTTAATCGACTATAGCAAGAAAAGACTCCAGTTAGGCATGGGCTGTGACGCCAATTCACACCATACATCGTGGGGCAGCACGGATATAAATCATAGAGGGGAGTTAATTTCTGATTATATACTAGGGGAAGGGCTATCTGTTATTAATAAGGGCTCCGAACCAATTTTTGTTACTAGAAATAGATCAGAGGTGTTAGATTTAACAATCAGCTCAACCTTTTTGAGCAATAAGATATGGCATTGGGCAGTATCTACTGAGCCTTCGTGTTCAGATCACAGGCACATTCAATTCAACATTGAAATAGGTCCACGGCCAGTAGTGGAATATCGCGACTCAAGAGCTACTGACTGGAGTGGATACAAAAATTCCTTGCAACGGTACATTGAGGAAAGCTTCAATACAATAAAGAGTTGTGATGGGATAGATACTGCGGCGAACAAGCTTCAGGAAGCAGTGATCTCCTCCTATCTGATCTCCTCCTATCATGAAAACTGTCGACTCAAGACAAAAAAAGATAATCGCAACTCTACTTGGTGGAACAAAAGCCTAGATAAGCGAAGAAAAGAAGTTCGACAACTGTTCAATCGATCTAAGGAGTCAGGCAACTGGGAACCTTATAGAACTGCTCCAACAACTTATAACAAAGGAATTAGAAAGGCGAAGCGGGAGTCTTAGAAGAAGTTCTGTGAGAGTATATCTGACATACCTCGCAGTACCAGAATACACAAGATTCTCTCTAAAGAGCTGATTGCCGAGATAGGTTCGATGAAACGACCAGATGGCACGTTTACGACCTATAGAAAATAAACGTAGGAACTTTTGATTTAAAACCACTTTCCCGGAAGTTTAATTCTGGATAACAACCGACCTCTCCACATTAAGGGGACAAGGCGGCACAAAAAGAATGATTGGGAGGTCGCCAAGAACGTTATCACAGCACCGGCGATTGAATCTTCGATAAAATCATTTCATCCCTTCAAATCTCCCGGTGAGGATGGCATATTTCCAGCTCTGCTACTAAACGGACTGGAATTACTTATACCCATCCTCATTAAACAGTATAGAGCTAATCTGTCGTGGAATTATATACCACCCAGTTGGTTGGCGGCTAGGGTAGTATATATACCGAAAGTGAGCCGCACAGACCTACACCCTAAATCGGTCAGACTAATTAGCCTAACATATCTCCTGCTTAAAGGACTTGAAAGAGTACTGGACTGCCATATCAAGCAGGTAGCTTTATACAGCTCCCCCCTGAGCATCCACCAGTACGCTTATCAAACAGGCAAATCAACAGATTTAGAATTACATAACCTTGTTCGGAAAATCACACAATCCCTTAACAATAAGGAGATTGCGGTGGCAATTTTTCTCGACATCGAAGGAACATTGCACAATGCACTACCGGCCTCCATTGGTTCAGCTTTGACTGAAAAGAGCATTAAACCAACGATTACCGGCTGGATATATGCCATGCTCACTAATAGAACAGCCAATACATCTATCCAAGATGAGGCCATTAACTTTAAGGTTTCCAGGGGCTGCCCGCAAGGTGGAGTGTTATCTCCCCTATTGTGGTCACTCCTGATGGATTACCTGCTTCGTACTCTCGCAGGAAGAGGGGTATAACTGAAAGCGTATGCAGTAGACCTTGTCATTCTGGCAAGAACCAAGTCAGGACGGGTTGCACATAATACCCCCCAAAGGACTTTGGACGATGTCTACAGTTGGTGCCAGAGGGAACAGATGTCTGTTAAGCTTGGTAAAACTGTAATAGTTCCCTTCACTAGAAGAAGGAATTTGGCTAGGAGAAGGAATCCCTTCACTAGGAGAAGGAATTTGGCGGACTTTCCACCACTTTCCTATAATGGTGAGGTTATTCCATTTGCAGCGGAAGTAAAATATTTGGGGATCATCCTAGATAGAAAACTTACTTGGAACGCTCACTTGAAAATATGTATCCATAAGGCTAGACTATCCTTGTGGACATGTCGCAGGATCTGCGGAAATCTTGGGGCTTGGGTCCCAGACAAATCGATTGGATATATGTGATGATTGTTAGACCAATGATCACATACAGAGCCATTGCTTGGTGGTCAAAAGCTTTACAGAAAACGGCCCAAGCAAAGCTCTCTCGCATACAGAGACAGGCTTGTTTGGCTATAACTCTTGCCATCAGCACCACACCGTCAGCAACCATAGAAATCCTCCAGAACCTACCTCCTCTCCACATACTTCTGGAAAAGGAGGCCAGATGGACAGCATATAGAATTGTGCATATTTTTAAATGCACAAAATAGGCTTATACAGAGCAAAGCAGAATGCTAGCGGCCACCGAAAGTCATAGTGTTCTGGGAATGACCTCTGATATAATGCCCCCAACAGTAAACTATAATCTGTACTAAACCGTCCTATGTCCAAATAGATAGAGATGAATAAGTCATCCACAAAGATGAACTCTCAAGAGCAGAAATCTGTTGGTACACTGATGGATCAAAGACACCCTCAGGAACTGGTGCGGGTGTATACGGGCGAAGACCTAGGACAGACATCTCAACCTCTCGGGGATCCTATGCAACCGTATTTCAGGCGGAAATGCATGCCATTGCTTCATGTGTGGAGAGTTTGGGGCAATCCAAGCACACACATAGATCAATAAAAAATTTTACGGACAGCCAAGCGGTCTTGAAAGCACTTGACTCGTACCGTGTAACGTCGAATTTGGTTCTAGACTGCCAAAAAAGACTCGCCTCAATAGGAGAACGCAACAGTGTATCGCTGGTTTGGATCCCTGGCCACTCTGGTATGGATGGTAACGAGAAGGTAGACTCTCTTGCAATGGAGGGTGCCGCTCATGACTTTATCAGACCAGAACGTATAAGTGGCATCGCAACAAGTGTTGCCAAACAAACACTAAATACCTGGACTGCAAGAAGAGCTTTAGACTTCTGGCATATTATACCAGGATTGGTTCATTCAAAGGCCTTCGAATAATGTATCCAAACAAATGTAAGGCTATAATAGACATGATCTACGGTGCCTAACAGGCCTTCTAACAGGCCTCTGTCGTTTGAATCATCATATGCTGAAACTTGGACTGTCGGACGATCCGATTTGCCGTCTTTGTTTGGAAGATGATGAAACAGCAGAGCATATAATTTGTGCCTGCCCCGCCGCGGCTTGAGTCAGGTATCTGATGTTTGGCAGGGCCACTCTCTTGCCCTCGGACCTGACATATCATTCACTGAATAAATTAATCGGCTTCGTTGAGAAGCTGAATTTGTTTGGTGAAATTTGAATAGGTATGAGCCACAATATACTCTTACGAGTCGCAGTGGAGGGCCTTATTGACCCACTCATTATAAACATAACACAACCTAACCCTGTACATCAGGGGTGTCAAACTCAATTTACATGAGTGCCATTTTTTCTTCGAGGCATGCTTGGGGGGCCGGCTTAAAAAAAGTTTGTTTATATATCATAACGGAAATCTTTATTCAACGAAATATATAAAATAACATAAAATAAAAAAATGTTATATCTATACAATAGATAAATAAAAGTTTAGTATAGTAACTATTTCGATGACTCAGATACTTGACATCGTTTCAGCTTCATTATGTCGTCGATGTTTGGTGTCAAATCAGATGTACTAATTTTCAGAATAGCTTGAAGATGTTCATCTGTCAGTCTCGAACGGTGTTTAGACTGGTGGATTTTCATTATTGAAAACATCTGTTCACATATATATGAACTTCCAAACATACATAAAATACGAGCAGCGTGTTTGCTCATGTTGGGATAGTTACCATAACTTTTAAAATATTTTGAGTAGAATGTCAAAATATCAACTTCCTTGAACTTGTCTTTTAAAACAGTGTCACATTGCAAGGCTATTAGTTCCATTTGCATATTTGTTGGCGCCTTGGCAACTTCAAAGGTGAATGGATTATTAAACAAAGGAAATTCACAGGAGTTCAATTCGCGAAAATCTGCGAAACGACCTTCAAACTCCGTTATAAGATCAAGTAGAAGAGTAGCAAACTCTGTTAGTTTCTCTGCACTGTACGTACCACGTGCTCGAATACTAGGAAAGTGGTGAAGTACTTGATCTCGCAATTGGGACTCCAACAACTTTAATTTTATCTCAAACGCCTGTATATTTGAGTACATTTGCGTGACAATCATGTTTTTGCCTTGAAGCTTAACGTTCAAGTTATTGAAATGCTCCGTCATATCCACCAGAAAAGCACAATTAAGCCACCATTCGTCGCTATGATTAATTGGTTTTCCCTTTTGATCCATAAAATTAACAATATGTTCACGCAATTCGAAAAATCGCTTTAACATTGAACCGCGACTAAGCCAACGAACTTCTGTAAAGTATATAATATCAGAATGTGCTTCATCGAGATCTTTTAAAAATTGTGTGAATTGACGGTGATTTAGGCCTTTGCTCCGAATAAAGTTTATAATGTTAATTATTGGCTTCATGACATGATCCATTTTAAGTATTTTAGATGCCAAGGACTCTTGATGAATCATACAGTGGATCCCCACAAATTCGTGTTCAGGTGTAGCTTCATCTGAAATTTTCTTACGTATTTTCGTTACAACACCAGCATTTTTTCCAACCATGGCTGGTGCACCATCAGTCGTAATACTGCATAATTTTCCCCAATCAAGTTCATTATTTTGAATTAATTGTTCAATCGCCTGGTAAATATCTTGAGCTGTAGTAGTATCCTTCAAAGGTGCACATTTCAATAGTTCTTCAGTAATGAAAAAGTTTTCATCGATTCCGCGAATAAACACAGCAAGCTGCGCTGTATCTTTGACATCGGTACTTTCATCGACAGCAATGGAATAAAAAATAAATTCTTTCACTTTTTCTCTAAGTTGCTTATGCAAATTATCCGCCAACTCATTTACTCTGCCAGCAATTGTATTTCTGGACAGGGGTATATATTGAATAGATTGTTTCTGGGATGGGAATGAAATCTCAGCCACATCTAACATACATTCCTTAACAAATTCGCCGTCACTAAAAGGTTTCGATTTCTTTGCAATTTTTAGTGCAATTACATAACTCGCTCTCATAGCATTCTCACTATCAACTTTGGCCTTTGTAAAGAACGATGGCTGTCCCTTCAATTTACTTTTAAAACATCCTAGTTTTTCTAATCTGATCTCGTCAGAGAATTTGTCAAACTTCTCTTTATGATGGGTTTCATAGTGTCTTTTCAAGTTGAATTCTTTGCAAACAGCAATAGTTTGATTACAAATCAAGCAAAGTGGTTTGCCTTACCATTCAATGAAAAAATACAATAGTTCCCACTTACTTTGAAAAACTCGACACTCGCTATCAACTTTCCGTCGTTTATTAGAAGACATTGCAACAGACGCAAGGCGCACTCAAATAAATTACACACAACAAGCACAATCAACGCAAAAGAATAAATATTCTTGTGAACAACGTTTGTCTGGCTACTGACTGAGCTGACTGCTGCACTGTTCACAGCACACTCCCCCGCCCTGTTGCTCGTCTCTGGCATTGCATCGGCGACGTTGCCGTATAGTACAGTAAAATGCTCGGGTTGGCCATGATTGGTTAGACACGTTTGGTTAATACACCCGTGGAGGATGTTCAATTATATCAATTAATTATAATATTTATAGAATATAAATATAAAATTACAAGATTTTAAAACATAATAACATTAATTTCTAACTATTGTTGGCATATTTTCAACCATTCACAGCAGGCCTATGTGATTGGTTGACTCCAGCAAAGCGGGCCGGATTAGAATGTCTTGAGGGCCGGTCGTGGCCCGCGGGCCGTATCTTTGACACCACTGCTGTACATAATAATTTCTCAATATATAGGATATTTGATCAAAACAATTATTTGACTGTGACAAGAAGTGAATTGAAGGGAGATGAATCAACATATTTATTTCGTAATATAGATTCATAACTAATGTGACATAGGCTAAGCGCAGGTTATTTGGACCATAATATGGCAATAGGACCAAATATACCTTAATAAAATGTTGCTGTGGAATATGATGTTTACAGTAGATTTTTTCACCCGTTTTTGAGAAAAATGCAAATAAACAGTTCACGCCCCAAGAAGGGAATTTCACATAACACACAATAAAAAAATTTAAATGGAGATTTTGTTGATATACTTACTTGATAAAAAAGCCATACACTAAACACGATTTGAGCGAAATTGTAATAAATTAATGTAGTTTTTAAGTTGAAGGGTTTTCTATTTTCCATAAATTTAGGTCCTAATACCTAGAAAAGAATAAAATATATTCGGCTTAATTCATTTTAACAGTACTCAATTCATTGGAGACAATTTTTATTTAATAAATTGCATTCAATATGGTTGCTATGCATACAACGTAACTCTTCTCTTTATGCATTGTTCGTAGACTTCAAACAGGTATAAAACAGAATAAATAGGACCAGCGTCTATAAGCACAAAGCAAACTAGGAATACCGACAAAAATACTAAGGATGATAATAATTGAAACAAAAAATGAAGTGCTATGGAAAAGGCACAAGTCCGAAGAAATCCAAGTCAACAGAGGTCCACGACAAGGGGATCCGCTCTCCACTATACTATTCAATCTAGTTCTGGAAATTGTGATCCGAAAGACGCAATTAAGTAACGATGGGATAATCTTTAATAACGAATGCTAATGTCTAGCGTATGCAGATAACATAACTCTGATAGCGAATTCCAAAAATCAATTGAAAAAAGCTAGAAGAAAATTGGAAGAAGAGGTGAAAATGTTTGGACTGGATATAAATCAAGAGAAGACAAAATATATGGTTATGAGGAATAATCAGAAGGAGGCAGAGGATCATATATCTTTATGTCAACAAGAATAAACAATATAAGTTCGAAAGGTGTTTCGAATATTTTTCATTTATAGGGGTAGTAACAGAAGAAAAGGGAGTAGAAGAATTAGAACTGAAAGCCAGATAGTCAAACAAACACAAGAGTTTGGGAGCATAAGAACACTGATAAAATCAAATTACGTGTCAAGGAAAACTAAAATAAGAATATATAAATCGGTAAGAAGATCCACCACAACATATACATGCGAGACATGGATATTAAAGGAGGCAGAGGAACATATGTTGGAGAGAAAAATACTAAGAGGAATCTACGCAGGAAAAATCACGGAAGAGGGATCGAGGGAAGAGCTGATAAAGAATTAGATGGCTGGGACATGTTGAGAGACTACAGAAAGTTCGGATGCTACAGAGAAGACTAATACTCAAAAAGATGAAGGTTACACCAAGAAAGAGAGACTGTGTTAAGGAAGACGAAATCAATAATAACATCCCTTATGGAACAGAAAAAGGTTTGAACAGGAAAGAATGAGAAAGTGTGGACAATTGGAAACGAAGGAATTCGATTTTTCGATTTATAATAGCAAAATGTTTAGTATACAGGGTTACAAAATATTTAATGATTTTCTTTATTGCCATTGTTATCCTAAGCTCACACGGCTTGTAGAAGATATTAATATATATTCAAGATTGTTTCACACTCCTGTGCTGTTTCAGCCAATTTAACCTAAAAAAATGCGAATCAACTAATACTGAATTTTAATAATGACAGAATGGGGGTTTGGACTTTTATATGTGAAAGTTCGTATAATACTGAGCACATTGGCATATTTTTTTCATTGAAACGCGTTGAAGGTGATTAGAAATGAATTAAATAAAAATTATAATGACGTTACTAAGGGTTTAATGAGTGTCAAAACGATTGAGAAGATTCGGTATTATTTCGGTGCAGCCCTGGCTAAAGTCGGTCGGTACAAAAGAACACGATGCTTTGGTAAATATGCGAGTTTATGCTCAGACAGCTGTCATAAATAATCATAACCTAATCCGGTTTTAGTGATTATTCAAGCACGTGTCAAGTTATGTAATTTCTGCAGAATTTATCTCTATTTTTATAATTATAGAGCATGGATTATATGAAAGCAAGCCCGGATCATCTACATAAAGTAGATAACAAAATGGTTCCAGAATATATAGCCCAGAATGCTAATTTCATTATCGCAGAGATTCGGGGTGTTATAACTGCAAGGTAGGTAGATCAATTTAATTGCTATATGCTCTAATTATCATTACTTTTTTCAACAAAAAGTTATGTCAATGTCGGTGAGTACCAATCCTTGGATACAAAAATAAAATTCTCATAAATGACGTCACTAAGGGTTCGCGGAAAATGTATTTTCAAACGTAATTTTTGATTTTACAACACAATGCTAAGTTCTGCTATTGACTGAGAGTGGTTATTATATCGTAGCAAACCGTATTTACTAGCTAAATTTGTGATTTATTGAAGTTTAACAATCCCCCATTCGGATTTAGTATACATATACGTGTAAATAATTACCTTAACTATAATTACATATGAAAGACATATTCCTAACGTTGGAAACGGACTTGACATTAAGAACCAATCAGCAGTTCTAGGATCTGTAACAAAAAAAACAACTATTTCAATAATTATAATTTAAATCCGTATGTAAGATTCTTAGGTGCGGTTCGGTTCTTAACCCAGTCAATTGGGACAAAAAAAGGCGGTTCCCTACATCAAATCCGGAAGTTTTGTTTTCGGCAGTATCATTGCATTCGAGGTTATGAATGATTCTCTGAGTCTTTCACCTTGGCGAGTTCGCGTCCGCGTCGTCATCTTAGAAAAATGGCGACAAAAACCGTTGTTTTCGCAATATCTCCTTTCCAGTTGGTCCTACTTACGTAAATATTACAGGTACGACAATTCCCTATAACTTTTGTATTTAATATTTTTTTCTAGATTGAACAGTTTACGAACTGCAACAGCCTGAAGCGAAGACGATTTCCATAATTTTTCAAAACGCTCGTTGTAAACGTAATACTTCAAAACAACAAGCTACGGTATATGCAGACACGTTAATCATCAACACGGCTATCATCTTATCATCAGCATACGATTCCGTTAATTGGTGAAGACATAGACCTCTAAGAATTAACAGGATTATCGGGATTGTGCCCGAATATTTATTTTAGAAAACCAGGAAATGGAAACTTTCCGTGAAAACTGTACTCGGCTCCAAGTTTCCAGTATGGCGAATCAGTAGCAGAGAACATAATGTTTATACATGCATTCATCGGCTGTGACACAACATCGGGTATATTCAATAACGGCAAATCCAAATTTTTCAATACCATCGAAAAAAACAGCACTTAATAGATATCGTGCGATTATTCAAAAATACTGACCTTGAGATCGTTGATCGTGGGGAGCGATTTTTGATCTCATTATATGACGGCGATAAAACACATAATATCTTGGACTCACTTCGATACTATCGTTTCGCAAAATCTGTGACAAAAAGTGAGTTCAATCTTGATGCGTTGTCCCCTACTCGAGAAGCTGCACGACTTCATTCCTTCAGGACATACTACCAAGTCCAGGCCTAATGTGGCGTCGTAAAAGATCCACAACAATGGGAGTGGCAGAATAGCAAGATTAGGCTAATTCTGATCCAAAATAAAAAATATCCTCTAGGTTTTGCTGAAATTAATTTCAGGTAAATGCGCGGCTTGTGGTTGTATGAAAACAGGCCTAAAATGCAGCTATCATTGTAACGGATAGAACTGCAAAAACGTGCCACAGATTTTGTACGACTTAGAAGGCGACGTATGTGAAGAAATAATCGAAGACATCGAGTGTAATGGAAATTATGCATCAACAAACATTGACGTAGAACAGCCGAACGGAACGGGTTAGAATAACTACCGAAAGAAACAAGTGTATTAGGCAAAAACATTCAACTAAAGATATAATACCTAAGATCCGAATAACTGCAATCAATCATAAAATAAACAATTCATCGATATTGCCACATTGTCCTAAATAACAATTGTTTCATGTGTAAAATAATCAATTTGTGTTTATTAACACGGAAAAAACAGTCACAAAAATCCCTAATTAGTGCTTATTTAAAAGCCAAATTGTTCACAACGCAAGAAGACATATTCAAGACATATTAATTCTTTAGCCGCCTTCTATTGAATGCATATATTACTATATGCTAGTAAAAAATGAATCGAATTTATAGATTTATCACGAAAAAATTATCCACAACGTGACAACCTTCCTATTCCTTGATCAATAGAACGTACGCAATTGCATTCAAAATACACAATACAGTTTAAAAGAAGTTTATACAGGCAAATGAAAATAAGAATAAAAATAAAAGTTGGCCTTATGGGTAACGATGTATGCGTTTATACAGCTCAAATAAAAATAAGAGATGACGAGATGTTATTTTGATTTTTATCTGAAATGTGCCAACTGCCACGATTCGCACGTTTCATGTCACCTAACATCTTTTGGACTTGTTTTGGTAATAGCTTTGGTGTTGTTTTTAAGCTTTTTATTTCTGCGTTGTGCTGTTTCAGGCGTCTCAACAAACAAATAAGTATAAAAAACTCTGCATATTAATAGGAGTCTGTTTTGCAACTGGCAAGTGTAACGTTTCCTAATTAGTATGGGCAAAAATTATTCTAATTTTTATTTTATTTCTGTATAAACATCCAATTATTGATTATTTTTATTTCAAATCTTATTCTTAGTTTTATTTTTATTTATCTATATAAACTCGCTTTTACAAGCGCTTGGAGGTTATAGCGGAAGGTTTTTTGCGTTTTTTCGTAAAGTTTTTAGTTTCTTTCTGATTTAAAGTTGTTTGTAAGATACTTGATGGAGAAAAGTGGAATGGCATAATGCATTGTGTGCCATAAAGTAGAAATTGCCGGCGCAAACTAAACATTTCACAGGTTAGAGATAACATATACAGGGTGTTTCCAAATGACACTTTCAACGTTTGCATGTAGATACCTCTCGTAAAATTGGACAAGATGATATAGGGATTGAGGGGTCTAACCCATTTACTTTTCGAAATACAGGGTGTTAAAGTGATGAAGAATATAATGTTTTAATTTGATAACTTTAAAATGGATGGATATATTTATCTGACATTCGGCAGGTTGTTTTTAAATGTTAAAGGGCATATTTTGATGGAACAACATGTTTCAATTCTTGATCCAGTGGTGTACATTTGGAAGAGTATGTCACCTTTCCCCTCCCATTTTTACGCCACTGGCATTTGAAGCTATTTTTATTTAATTTTGTATTCCTCAATAGTTTTCACGTGAAAAACGCATAACCTTTACATATCAAAAAATTTCTAGTTTTGAAGATATTAAATGTTTTATTGAAGTCTGCAAGATCACTTTTTAATAAAAAAATTAAAAAAATATGTTTCTTGAATGTTTTTTATAACTACCAAACTACTATTGGTTAGAATATGTAACAGGAACAAATTTGTACAACGTCGTTTAATAAATCAGGCAGGGTTTCTCTCAAAAAATTACAATAAATATTACCATTGAGTTTATTAGGTGATAAATATGGACCCACTTTACAATCTCCAAGAATGCCTGCCCACACGTTAAGCGAGAATTTTTCCTGAAATCCCCGTTGTCGAATAACATATGGATTATCGTCATCCCACACTTGGCTATTCCTTGAATTAAAAATTCCTTCACGTGTGAATTTGGCTTCATCGGTAAATAGAGCAAATTCGGTAAAATTCCTATTTTCTAAACATTTTTGGGAGTACTAATTGGCAAACTCCACTCTTTGAGGACAATCTGTTGGTTTTAGGGCCTGAACTTGGGTATACTTATAAGCATACAACTGTTGTTCATTTAAAATATTCCACACAGTTGATTTACTTACATTTAAAGATTTGCCAATGGTGCGAGTGATTAAATCAGGTCTATTTTCAATACGGTCTATAACAGCCTCCTCTAATTGCACAGCTCGTACAGTTCGTTTTCTACCGCTACCCTGTAATTTTGAATTGTCCAATTTCTCGCAATCTCCTGTCAATTTAAGAAAATGTTGTGTGTTGGAATTTACACTAAGTAATTCCAACTGTTCTAATTATATATTTCGAGACACCCTGTACATATGTATTGGATCCGGCGTAGATGTCGCAGCACAGTAACGAATCTCTGCGCGCGCAATTTCATTTTCAAAGGTACTGAAGTAGCTTCCGCCCTAGGCACACCTACTGTGAGAGTGTCTACGTACTTTAGACAGAAACTAGCCCTATGTAAGAGTTTCGAGCTTGATAGCTTTATTGTGGAATTGGTGCATTGTTATTATGTTTGGTTTACATTTACATTACAGTGTTTCCTAATATTGGCATGAACAATTCTTGGTGATACTATTTTCACATGTTTATTTATTTTGTTTTCCATGATCTTTCGAAGTTGTTTGATTAAAGATCAGTTGAAATTAAACTGACTATTTATTGACATCTCAGTAGTTTGTTTAACCTTTCGTAGTCAGCGGAGACAGGTTCACTTAGATGTCAACAACCACCTCCCCTAAAATTATAGTCCACTGAAGTTACTGCCCGTCTTCGCTCCCCGACGTGGAAATCTAGGTCGATTTAAATATCTTTCTCTATATAAGCGCTCGGAACGTCTACCATTCTTTCTGGCTTCCCCGTATATTAGTTGCATATCAGCCATTTCTTCTAATGTATAATCCATCATAACAAAAAGTGTGAAAGTTGCACTAACCAATTTAATTACAAATAATTCATTTTCGTTTTGACGTTAAACAAAATGACATTAACCATTTCATTATTGACATCTATAGCCTACTATACGGACGAGGCACTGATAGCAAGAATCCATGCAGTTACAGAAATTATTTCAGGCAATCGCCATTATTTCCAAGATATGCGATTTTCAATGAGAAAACGTTGCAGATTATGTGTAAATGTGAATGGACAAAATCTTGAACATCTTTTGTAATTTGTTGGCTGCTTAGTTAAAAATTATGTTTGAATGGGATATTATTTAACTTTGTAATTTTCTCATTTTTCATTGTCATTAATTCTTTTGTTAATAAAATCACAACTTTGGAAAAGTATTTTCAACAATCCTCTCAATATTTTATATGCATTGCTGTTTCACAAATTAGTTCCTGTTACATATTCTAATCATTAGTAGTTTGGTAGTTATTAAGAAGCATTCAATACATTTTTTTTTATTTTTCTATTAAAAAGTGATCTTGCAAACTTCATAAAAACATTAAATATCTTGGAAACTACAAATTTTTTGATATGTAGAGGTTATGTGTTTTTCACGTGAAAACTATTGAGGAATACAAAATCAAATAAAAATAGCTTCAAATGCCAGTGGCGTAAAAAATAGGAGGGGAAAGGTGACATATTCTTCCAAATGTATACCACTGGATCAAGAATTGAAACATGTTTTTCCATCAAAATATGCCCTTTTACATTTAAAAACGACCTGCCAAATGTCAGATCAATAAATTCATCCATTTTAAAGTTATCAAATTAAAACATTATATTTTTTATAACTTTAACACCCTGTATTTCGAAAAGTAGATGAGTTGGACCCCTCAATCCCTTTATCACATTGTCCAATTTTACGAGAGGTATCTACATGCAAACGTAGTAAGTGTAATTTGAAAACACCCTGTATATGACATTATTTTGCTTTTGGTCGTATACATACTGTAAAAAAATGGAAAATATTCAATAAAGGAAATTAATTTATTATTCCCCCTAATAAAATATGAAAACAATCTGCAACAAAGTAGATACATTTCAAAAAATATATATATTCATTTATATTTCTTAGGTATTTTTGGTCCTGGATTAATTAAAACTTTAGATGTTTTTTAAAATTATATATTACATTTGACGTTTAAGTTGTTTTTTCAATTTTATCAGAAAATAAAACACTGTGGACTATATCCCAGCGAGTCTTAAATCACATATTAAGATAAATTGGATTGTAACGACACATTTATAAACATTAAACAACTAATAGTGTGCGTACGTCTACTTTTACAGTAGTTAAAGTTATATTCGTGTGTGAGTTTCAATTGGACTCCACTACTGCAATTGTACTCACGTACAAATATAACTTTAAATTTGGGTGATTTCTTCACCAAGACTAAACAGAGAGATGAAATACTTGAAAAAGCTGGAGTAGTTTATATAATTCCATGTGTAAATTGTTAGAAACTCTATTATGCCAAGTAAGTATAAATGACTTTCTCTCCAAACCTAACGATTGATCGTGTTTACTAGGGATTTATAGATGACTTGGTTCGTCTATATTTATTTGAATATTTTGGTAGTAGGCCTACCGGTCAATCCAAGTTAAAAATGCGCTGGTGACTCTACCTCAGGTAGTGTGGAAATAAGTATTGTAGAAGTGGATTCCGGATATAATGAATTCTTAGGCAATTATAGATTAAACGATGAAATAAAACAATTTAATGTGTTTATAACTTCATTTATTTGAACTAATGTTCAATTTAAACTGGTTGACGCGTTTCACTAACACAGTAGCTTTCTCAAAACGAATGAATGTATAATTTAGAAATGTTTTAATATATACAGTGCATAAATACAGAATTCTATTATACTAATATTAACAAAAGGCATTGAAATAAATTACCTGGAAATTCATTCACTACAAACATTCCTAAGCTATCTTCTAGGTGAAAAGGTTCAATAGAGGAGAGTGATTTATATCTATTTTGTCGTTAAAAAGGCTACCTGAATATTCATTTTTGTTTATCTCTAGAGCAATGCTTCCCAACAGGGGCGATACCGGCCCCCTGTGGGCGCTGCAGCCTTTTAGGGGAGCGGTAGCGGATTCAGAAGCAAATAATAAGCAGTCAAGAGGAATGGCGAAATAAAAATGATTTAATAAGGGTTAATAAGCAGTTTTAAATTAGCATTAATAATAATACTGATAATTATAATAATTTCTTTTAGTTCAGAATAGAAGTATATGACTTTTCCTCGCACGTTGATAAGCGAACGCGCGATGTTCATACAAAATAACATGTTTCGACATGTTCGCACACAGACAAGCTGAATCATGCACGAAATGAAACGTATAAAAACAACAGCCCTACGAATTTTTTGTTAGTTAGTTGTATGTGCTTGGCCGCGATATATAGTCGTGAATCATAAGCTCTGCCGTAGTAAATAATCGTGAGTGGTGTCATTTTATAAACATTACTATCTATAAATCTATTGAGACTTTAATTTTTGTATGAAAATGGCTGAATCCACTTATAAATTAAAAAAGAAATCCCGGCAATACAGTATTGAATATTTAAAATATGGATTTGCGGAATCTTCTACAAACAAATCATTACCTATGTGTTTAATTTGCCGAAAAGTGTTTCCAAATTAAGCTATGAAACCGTCTAGGCTAAAAGAGCATTTACATATAAAGCATCCTGATAAAAAGAACAAAGATATATTCTATTTTCAAGAACTCGAAAAACCATATTTAAAACAGCCAACTATATCAAACCTTTTTGCATCGTCTTCTAAACGAGACGATGATGAGCTACGAGCCTCATATAACTTTTCATTGTTAATCGCAAAGTCAGGAAAACCACACACCATTGGCGAGGAATTAATTTTTCCGGCAGTCGAAGACATATTAAAAACTGTTCTCCATCATAAGACACCATTTCATATCATTAAAAAAATTCCTCTCAGTAATAATTCAGTGCAAAGAAGAATAGATGAAATGGCAAATGACGTTGAAATATCATTATGCGATTACCTAAAGTCCTAAAGACTTGCAAATTTTCCATTCAACTCGATGAATCAACTCTACCAAGTAACGAAGCTCTACTCTTATCATACGTACGATTTATAAAAGAAGAAAAAATTCATCAAGAGTTATTATTTGCTAAGAATTTGGAATCTGATACAAAGGGACAATCTATATTTAATATCATGCTAGAATTTTTTCAAGAGAAAGAAATTCCTATTAGCAATATTTTGTCTGCTGCTACTGATGGTGCTCCAGCAATGACCGGGCGTCATAAGGGTTTTATAGCACATTTGAGAAAAGCAGTGCAAAATGTACTCTCTGTACATTGTATTATTCACCGTCAGCATTTGGTTGCAACAAAATTAAATGAACGTCTGCATTCGTCCCTCAATAACGTTATTAAAGCAATCAATAACATTAGAAGCAATTCATTGAATGACCGTTAGTTTCATAAGCTTTGCAATGAAAATGATGAAGACTACAATCGCTTGCTGCTGCACACAGAAGTACGTTGGCTCTCTAAAGGTGTTTGTCTGAATCGAAAAATTGCGCGAAAACCTGATTACGTCAAAAAATGACATCGCTTATTTGACGGACATGTTTAAAGTATTTAATCAAGTTAATCTACAATTGCAAGGTGATGATTTAAATTTAATTAAAACTAAAAACGTCATAGCTGCTTTTGCAAAAGAAATCTTGGTAGAGGTGAGTACAACCATTTTCCCACATTATCAACAGTGTCTGCAAAACCGGAAGATTTGATACTTACTGCCACCACTTGGAAGTTCTTCATGTGGATTTTACAGAGCGTTTCCAAGATATTTTAAACATGGAAATACCAAGTTGGGTTATAGATCCTTTCGCAAACACAGATACTGAAGGCTCATCAAATTTGGAAGAGGAGCTATTATAACTCACAACTAACGAAGAACTGAAAGTAAAATTTAAACGTGGATATCAAGAGTTCTGGCTTCAAAAACCAATACCAGTTCTCTATCCTGGATTGGGGACAATAGTACAGAAGTTGTTAATTGCATTTCCTTCGTCCTATATGGCTGAGAGTGCATTCAGTGCAGTTACTGATTTGCTGTCAAAGAAGAGGAACAGACTACACATCACTGAACGTGGCGATCTGCGATTGATATTAACGAAACTGGAACCCGATATTAACAAACTGGTAACACTCCACCAGCC
The DNA here is from genome assembly GCA_963921935.1 of Galeruca laticollis. Classification (NCBI taxonomy): domain Eukaryota; kingdom Metazoa; phylum Arthropoda; class Insecta; order Coleoptera; family Chrysomelidae; genus Galeruca; species Galeruca laticollis. The sequence goes on along the minus strand of OY998183.1, from coordinate 15,303,794 downwards.
TCAACCGTCTCATTGATTTTTTTCTTTATTATTAATTTTGTATTTCTTATTGTATTGCAGTTCTTGTTTCTATTGTGATTGTATTTCTTATTGATTCTGTGTTCATATTTAAAAGTTTATTAAACAATTTTATTGTACATTTGGTAGTCGTTTAATAAATTTCTACTTCATCATTCCTCTAAAATAAAATTTAGACATTAACTGAAATTAAAGCTAAGTACAGATCAATTGGGACGGTACAGATGATATTCAAATAAAATTAACTACTTTGGACTAACCAGCGACTGGGGGGGGGGGGGGTGAAACTTTTGTTCTCTTCTATAGGGAGCGGTGGTCCAGAAAAGGTTGAGAACCACTGCTCTAGAGCCTCTAATAAATTTAAACTAAAGGATTTACCAACTACATGTGAAACTTCAAAATTTTGGTCGAAAGTGTGTTGGTTTTCTGATAAATGATTTGAATAGTTAGAATCTATTTTTTTGTTTTCATAGGTACGTTTGTGTTCTGAAATTCTAGTTTTAAAGTTTCTGAAATTTCTACCAATATAAATTTTTTCACAGTTGTCATTACCACATTTTAATTTATAAACTCCTGATTTGTTTAATTTTGAAGAATTAGATTTGTTATTTTTAATCACCTGGGATAAAATTCAGTTTTAAAGCAAATATTCATGTCTAAAGTTTCGAAAAATGATTTAATTTTTAAGGAAAGTGTTCCAAAGTATGTTAAGCTTTGAAATTGCTTATTATTACTTTTATCAGAAGGGAATACTTGTTCCAACGTCGGTTTTTCATCTTTTTATTTATGATATTGTCAATTAAATTTGGATCGTAATAATTATTATGAACTGCTATTTGTTTTATGATATTTAATTCTTTGTTATAATTATTAGTATTTGATGGGACCGTTAAGAGTCTGTGTATCTGCTAGCTGCTAGCTTATGACTGCATGGGTGGACCCGAACTATTATAAATTGTAATATCTGTATGTGATGGTTTATGAAATATACAAAAATCATGTTTATTATTTATATTTGAAATTGTAGGGTCTAAGAAGTTTATAGACTTATTTTATTCAAGCTCTACGGTAAATTTGATATTATTGTGAATTGAATTTATGTAAGTAATGAAGCTGTCCAATTGTCTATTTGTACCGTTGAAGCTAGCTAAAATGTCGTCCACATATCGGTGCCAGTACATAAATTTTTTACTAAGGGGGTGTCTATGAATTATTTTTTCTATACGAGTATTATCCATAAAAATTTCTGCTAGTAGGGGGCTGAGGGGGTTGCCCATAATCAAACCATCTTTACTACTATAAACCTCTCCATTGAAATGAAAATAGTTTTCATTCAAACACACTTTTAATAAAGTAATGATATCAGAGTGAATTATAGGATTAACATTATTGTATGTGAGTAAGTTATCAACAAGAGTTATAGTTTCTTTAGGAGATATACTAGGGAATAGATTTGTTACATCGAATGAAATGAATTTAGTATTATAGGGTAATATTAGATCCTGAATATTATTAATTAATTCTGTTGAGTTTTTAACTGAAAATCGAGCTTTGAATTAAAAATAACTAGAAATGACATCTATGAGAATCTTTGGAATTTTGAATGAAGGTGCTGTGAAATAAGAAACAACTGGTCCGATTGGGTACCGCTCTTTATGGATTTTAATTAATGATTAAAGTTCGAGGTTCGAGGATTGGGTAAAAATAATTTATATTTTTCTTTATCGTTAATTACTGATTTAGCGTTATCTACTGCTAATTTTTTTTCTTTCTGAAATTTATTAGTTGGGTCTTTAGTAGGGTTTCAAAATTGCTTCCCTGAATAAAATAGTTGGTTTTTAATATATAATCTTCTTTAGATAATGCTTTTACCGTATTTCCTTTCTTTGCTTTCGTGAAAATAAGACTATTTGACTTTAATTTTTGTTGAATTGATTTGGCGATTGATAATTCAAAGTTGGGTTTGTTAAACTCGACAAATTCTTTTTTAATTATTTCCAAATCTTTATGTTTTAGATTAGAGTTATTTGGAAAATTAAACAAGTTAATTTCTGTTTCTAAACCTAGTGTGTTGAAGTTATCAAATGAACATGTGGGTTGGATATTATGTTTAAAACCTTTATGTAATAATTGAACTTCTTTATCCGAAAAAATTGTATTTGAAAGATTGACGAATCTATTAAAAAATTTATGTTCCGAGAACTTGGTTTGTTTGTTTTTTGATACTGGTTTATTGTTTAATAATTTACGTTGTCCTTGGTACTTCTTGTGAATTATCACTTTAATGTTATCTCTTATGTCCATATCTAAAACGTCAAACTCTATGGGGTGTAGTATATGTGATAGTTGTGTGTAAATTTTGATACAGGGTTTGTAGGATATATGAATTTGTCGTTTCTTATTCCTTTTGTCTCTGTGCTGTCCTCGATTCTCTTTTCTTTATATATTTCCTTAGTTTTTTCTCTATGGCCTTGTGTACAGTTGTTTCTCAAAGCTCTATCGACGACTATGTCAAAAGTTTCTTGAGCGCCAAAATGACCGTTCATAACATCTATTGGTTTTTGTTTAGTTGCAGACTGAACGGAACTATTGTAACCGAAGGTGGCGTATAGCATTTGTTCCTTAATGCTTAAAGTTTTCTACTTTGTTCTGAGGAATTAAAAAATATTTCTGAGTTGTAAACTTGATAGCCTCGTTACATAAGGTGAAGTCATGTGCTGGGTAAATCAGTTGGTTATATTTCAACATAACACACTTTAAAAACTTGTTGATATTCTAAAAAATCTTCTTTATGAATAATTTTAAAATTATTGCCAATAAAATTAATAATCAAATATTTAGAAACTTCACATCTCAATGTCAACTTATTATTCATAGACATTGACATGCTTAAGACCATTGAACTTTTCCTTCACAATTTTGCATAATTTTAATAAACGCGAAAAACAGAGATACGATTTCTTGAAAAATTTTGTATTTATGTATAATAAGGTATATCCATCTTTAATAAATCAAAATAACATAAAATTTAATTTCACAGACACATAAATAAAAACACATGAGTATTTGAGTTATGAATAATAATATCAACTGCACCAATTTTGTTTTTAGTACCTCGTATTTACACCACGTGAAATAATGTCAGGTTTGTTGAAACTTCATCAAAAACCGTTCAGAAACGGTCACGCTCATGAGCAGTACTAAAAAGTTGTTGCAACTCAAAATTGACGGTTCATCGGACAATTTTGATGGCGTTCCATCTGATTTTGTGACCGTTTGCGAACGGTTTTGAAACGATCATTTCGGTACATGGTCGTGAGCTGAAACTGAATTGACTGATTTGCGCACTATTCTGTACGTCCTGTTATCATTTAACCCAATATTTGAAATTGTTATTGTTTTATAAACATTTTTATTTTCAATAAATCAAGCAAATATTTTAATAATGGAATAAGTGGTAGATGGCGATTTTGTGTCAGATATTTCGATTGAAGATGATTTAAAGTTAGAATTAAATACTTTGCCATTCTGAAACAGTATTTTCAATTTGACACTTCAATGTGAACATTTTCAATTGTGAACATTTTCAAAAATAAAACACATTTAAAGTTATCTTTTATTATTTATATTTGTTTTGAACTGAACACCTCATTATTCATAAATAGGTACAAATGTTTGTGATTGAAATATGAAGTAAAAGAAAAGGAACAGAAAATATAATTTAGTGTCAACAAAAATTCCTCTTTCAACATCGCTTCTACATTTTATCTTGGGCAAGAAAAAATATTATATTATATAACTTTTGTCGTTCATATTTTTATAATTATTATTCAATTTTAATTTCACCTTCAACGATTATGTTTCAGATTATTAACCACAACTTTTATCTAAAACTTTTCATCAACAAGTGAACAGACTTTAAAACCATTCCAACATCACATTTTTTGAGATCGTTGGAAAACGGTGTAAAGTATGGACCTGTGTACTAAAACAGTCAGTTTCTGATCCGTTTCGTGACGATCTCAAAATCATCGGTTGGAACAAACCTAACATTTTAACATCCTTTTGGCATGCTAAGAATATGATTCCTAATGATATTCTGTGGTATTGCCTCCCATATATCAAGCAGGGTAGTGCTAAGGTCATCCAGTTTATTCAGAGGGTTTTGACGAGTTGAAATTATTCAGGCCACATTATCCCATATGTGTTCTTTGGGGTTGAGATCAGAACTTCAAAGTGGGCATGCCATGGTATCAATTCCTTACTTTTCCAAATACTCCTGTACAATTATAGCAATGTGGGGCCCTGCATTAGCCTCCATAAACAGAAAATTTTCTCCAATGAAAGGGGCAAAGGGGCATATGGCATAACGTGGGGTTCTAAAACTGATTATATACCTTAGAGCAGTGAGGATCCAAAGAGCATGAAGATACCCTCCACATCCGGAACCTCTGGAAAATGGGAAAAGGCGAAAGCTTGACCTTGAGTCAGCCCGAGATCTCATCCGGCTCTGCTGGAGTGACTGGGAATGCCGAGATTGCCTCTGCATCCCGGGAAACTGGGCGTAGCAGCCTGGGGGTCCAGAGTCTGACTCGAGATCAAGAAACCTGCTCGAACCCCGAGGAAGTTATTGGCATGGTGGTCGAGGAGGGTCAGGGAAAGACAAAGGAGGGGGATGAATAGAGGCTGAGTAACTCGGCCTCTCATCCATAATAATTCACCTCCACGTTCACGAATGTAGCTCAGACTAATCTGCATCATGCGAAGGGAGCTTCAGCCGTGATTGCAAGGTTGTTCGCTAGACTACAACTGGATATTGTACTGATCCAAAAACCATTGATCAACAAGACGGCCAAATCAAAGGTTTGGCATGCCAGGATTCTGAACTGATCTATTATCAAAGGCAAATATCTCCGCGTGCCTGTGTAATCATGAGAAATAACATAAAATATATTTGTGTTTCAGAATACGTGTCACGGGACCTTGTTGCAACCATAGTTCACCTCAATATTGGGAGTATCGACCGAGACATCGTCATTTCCTCTGCCTACTTTGTAACGCGACAATCGATGTCTAAAATTTTAGGGCTCGCTGCTAGACTCAAGTGGAGACGGGAGTGGTCCGTTCTCGAATTAAGCTGAAATTATTTGGATGTTTAAATGGGCGCCGGTTAAATTGACCCCAAGCACCTAACCGTAGTCGTACTGACCACCAATTTAACAGAAGGCCAGCAAAAACTCGTATCAAGACAAAAAAAACAAAGTCTCACTTATCTTAAAGTTAATTTAATTTCATTCCAAAATTTACGCAAAATTATTGAGTACAGTGAGGAGATTATTTTAACCAATTTAGAGTTGAAAAAAATCGTAAATAGGAAGCATTAAAGCAAACACTAATAATAAGAAAATAATACCAAATTACAAATCAAACATTTGAGTGAAGGTTTACCATGCGGAACTCTAGGGGTTTAACTCTACTACTGATGCAACAATAACCTCTCGACATTAAGACAGTGAGAGGCAAACGTAGCCAGGTAATATATTTATAACTGTGGCGTTGCTTGAGCTCAGACAAAAACCCTTATGCAGAAAATAATAATTATAATCATAATATATAAAGTAATATAATCCGATACCCTAGTATCCCGCTCACATAATATAAGTTACTGTGTAACAAAAAATAATAATAGATATCTAGTTAAGCAAAACTCTGAAAATCTACTATAAACTTACGTCAAGTAAGCGGAAATTCATCTGAATTACTAAATGTCATTAAATACCGGAGCAAATACAATGCAAATTATTAAATAAAAATCCGAAAATAAAGAATTCAACAAAAAAAATACAAAAACTTGCGTGTTCCCAGCGGTGGTTGATAGACTCTTCCGGTGGCAGAAGCACTGGTGTACTGCTCCAGGAGTTCTATCTTTAGAGCAGCAAAAGCAGACGATCAGTTCGCTCGGTGTACTGATTCAAGGAGCATATATTTAGCAAATGCAAACGAACAGCTGCATATGGTGAAGAAGGAAACCACCAAGGAGAACGTACGAACTGAAGGAATTCAGCACCAATTCAATATCCAAAATAAAAACCCCTGGCCAAGGGGCTTTTGGGTTGATGTATTGACTGGTGAGATCAAGTTTGGCGCTATTAGCAAAAAGAATTCATCTGTATTCTTCCTGTCGGTGTAAAACGCAGCGCCTAGAAGACACTTTGCACGTGTCGTGTAAAAATCCTTTGTTTCAAGCAATAACTTTGAGAAATAACAAAAAATACCAAATATTCTATTGGCCACAAAACAATTACTAATCCCAAAATATAATATCGACTTTCAAGATAAAGCCCATGAAGGATGATTTAAAAAAAAATCACGATTAAAATTGAAAGTCACACCACGATGTACAAAGGTCAAAAGCATAATGCCCCGAACCTACTGGAATAAAGTACCTTTCACGCTTCAGCGAAAACAAGTTTTACAATTGTGGTATTAACAATTCCTACTGGGTACACCTAGAGGGCGTTTCCGTGGAAAAATATCCAAAACACGATAAAACAACTTAGAATATGGTACAGAGACTGTCATCTAAAATTTAAAATTCTAAAGAATTTAATCGGCTTCTTATAAACCTAAATTGCGCTGAATTTTGCGAAAAAATAAATAATTGACAATAATAACTAACAAGAATTAAAGAGGGTCATTTGGCAACATGGCAAGTCAATTCGATGGAGAACGATACACATGGAAACTTTGAAAAATTATTTCATATTAATTAATATTAATAGAGATGCGAAAATTCGTAACGTTATTTTTGACCCGTTACAACTTCGCTGGAGATGGGCCGATGACACCGCCAGAAGAAGTACAAGAGTTAGTGAGACACTTCAATAGCTGACGGCTGCCAATTATAATTGTTTGTGATGCTAACGCACACAATATCGTGTGGGGAAGCACTAACAACAACGTGAATGTTTATTAGAATATCTCTTAACAAATAACCTTGAGACCTTAAACGTAGGGAGAACCCCCCCATTTTATCACGAGAGCAAGAGGAGAGGTCCTGGACGTAACAATTGATAATGTTGCTGCCAGGAAAAATGTGAAAGATTGGAGGGTGATGAGCGAGCCATCACTTTCCATAGTATCATCGAATTTAGGATAGAGGGGGATACTACCTCGATTTCTACAATCCGAAATACTAGAAATACTGATTGGTATCTTCACAAGACCAATCTGAAGGACAATTTGGAACACATCGAAGTGAATGGGGTAAATCACCCGCACTACGACCTGGAACAAAGAGTCGAACAGATCAGTGAGGCAATAATGGAAGTTTTTCATTCCAGTTGCTCCTGTCAATAGCTCGTTCAGAAAAGGATGCTACTTGGTGGAATGAGAACCTGTCAAACCTCAGAAAAGAGGTCCGTCGGCTCTTTAATAGATCCAAACGTGACGGTAATTGGCGGGGGTACACTGACAAGCTTATTCAGTACAATAAAGAGATTAGGAAGCCCAAAACGCTCAATTTTCAAGCCTATTGCGGAAAGATCACGTCCACTCACACAGCGGCCAGACTACAAAAGGTTATGACAAATGGGGGAACTAACCCCACAATGTCGCTGAAAAAGCCAGGATCATGCACAGAAGGTAAAGAGGACCGATCGATTATTCTTCTCAGAGCCCACTTTCCGGGTAGTGAACCAGCAAAAAGCACTGAAAAAGCAATGAATTACACCAAAAAATCCTGCAAGGAAGATTGGGACATTGCTAAGAAATTATTTACCAGACAACGGTTGAAATGGGCAATAAGTACCTTTTAACCATATAAATCACCAGGAATGGATGGAATATTTCCAGCACTCCCGCAGCAAGAGATAGAAGAGATTCTTCTTCACCTGCTGAAGATTACAAGAAGCAGTCTAGCAGTGGGTCTAATACCTGGAAAATGGAGAAGGGCAAGGGTAACCTTCATACCAAAAGTAGGGAAAAAAGATGGGACTGATCCCCGATCTTTTAGACCCATCTGTCTAACATCGTTTCTACTCAAAACGATGGAGAACGTAGTGGATAACTACATAAGAACAGAGAACCTGGAGAATACACCCCTTCATAATTATCAGCATGCTTACAGAGCGGGTCGATCAACTGAGACGGCTCTATATCAGCTGATCGAAATCATCCAGAGAACTCTGAACAACAAATAAATCGCAATGTGCGCATTCCTGGATATTTCTGGAGCCTTTGACAAGAAAACTAATGTGTCTGTCAAAGAAGCACTAAAAAGGCGAGGAGTGAATGGATGCATCAGTTGTTGACGACGAGGATAGCTGAGACATAGGTGGGGAATCAAACCATCTCAGTTGAAGCCACTCGGGGGACACATCAAGAGGGAGTGATATCTCCCCTTCTATGGAGCCTCGTAGTAGATCAGCTGCTCTATAGGCTAACGTAGCTTGGCTTTGACTGTATGGGCTATGCTGATGACATAGTTCTAATAGTCAGAGGCAATGTCGAGAGCACCTTGTATGATTTATCACAAAAAGGTCTCAGAATCATTGAGCAATGGTGCTTGTCAGTGGAGCTAAACATCAACCCAAGCCTTCTTCTTGCAGTATCAGAACTCACATGAACTTGATGGGCATTTAGAAGCCTATTTTGTAAGTATGGTGGGGTTACAGTCCTTGTTCTGAGTGTTACTAATCGAAGGAAACGGTACTGTTTAGGGGTGGTAACCCTTGGACGTCCTGGGACTGGTCTTCTCGTATGCTGTCCTGTTTCCCTGAATCGACTTAAAGCCCTACTAATGGTAGACTGATTCACATTGAGTTGCTGAGCAATGTAACTCTGATTTCTCCCTTCACCACTCAGGGTGACGACCACCACGGATTCCTACTTTGTTAAACTTCGGTGTGAATTCATTTTAAAAATACAGACACTAGAGAAACTAATTTATTGTAGACAAGCAACTAGCCTATATTTCACTATACTGAAGAAATAATACCGAAAATAATACTGACTTCATAATTTGTAAAAAATCATTTGGTTTCATTTGTTTTATTTCTCATTGTACAGGGTAATACCATAAATATTTTATTATATCTGTTTGTAGACGAATTACAACAGCTATTAGAATTGTGTAATACTTTTGCTGCAAAGTGTATTTTAAATTCATCGATATTTTATTACTTAAACCTTGTTTGAAACGGAGCTACTACAAAATAAATATTTGCTTAAGTATTTTAGTCCTTCATCTTCGTAAAATTTGAATTCATGTGAAACATGTCGTGATTAATTTCAGATTCCCATAATTTTCCTAAAATTAACAAATAATTTGAGTTATTGGAATTGCTGAAATCGAGTGGATATTTTGAAAGGTGTTCATTTCGTGTATGCGAAACTTTCAGTCATGTTCAATATCAGATTACGTAACATACATTGTATCAGAATCAATTTAGTCCAATCAAATTAGGCTGCGAAAAAACCTGAGTATAGATATTTCTTTTTTGCATAAAAAACTGCGGAATTACTCTATAGAATAGTAATTTACGAGTAGGAACTTTGAGGAAGCGCCAGAGGCGTGTCCCGTATAAGCAATTTTGGATAATATTTTTTCTGTAGCTGTTTGGTATTGTAATGTTTTTCTTAGGTCTGTACCAACCAATACAAAAACAGTACAATTACGATACAAACCCAGTTGACCTGCTGGTTAGTGAATATAATAAGTCTGTGTAATTTACATCAAATTTGCTGCGTTACTGAGATTGTACGGTAATAAAACGGTATTTACTTCGGTTGGAACAAACCTCTTATTTATTTAAAACAGTTTATCTGACGGGTGGGATAAACTCATACACACGGTAGGTTCACTTACTTAATTTATTCATTCACCAAACTATTCACTAATTTATATAATATACACAGTATATGCGTAAATTAATTTATATAAACGCTTCACTACTATTTATTTGTTCACTTGTTTATTTCACGAGATCACTTTATGAACTGACTGTACAGCAAACAGGTAGTCTCTTTATATACTAGTCGGCGTTCTAAAATATTCTTTTTTCGGGATATGTCTCGAATGCCGGCTCAATCCTTAAAATATCATCGGGAAACATGTCTATAAAAAAACGGCCACAAAAAATAATGCCAATAGACCTTTCCAGAATTCGGCGCACTCGCTATTTTTAACACCGTTAACATAAAGTTACAGGAACGTACTTAGTATCTACTTCGGTGTGCGTGTTCGTAACATTCCCCCTCCTCAAATGAAAGTATCTCCTGGAACTTTTGTGTAGCCGAGACTGGATGTTTGAATCAGCACCTGGCCCCATTTCTACACTTTCCGATCTTATGGAAATAACAGGGCACCGTCTTCATCGGATACTGATAACGAGGGTTGTGGCTGCAAATTAATATTTGGACACCGTTTTCTTGGAAGATCACCACTACTATGTTCCTGATGATTCGCCAATCCGACTGGTTACTCGATATCTTAGGCATACCCAGTTTCTTCACACTGGATTCCAACACATGGTCTCGGAGAATTTGAAGTGCTTCCCACACATCGCGGTAGGAAGATCGATCTTGAAATTCTTTTTTAGTTAACACGTAGACGATGTACCGCGAATTGTGTTTCTGTCTCAGTGTCTTGCCAGGGGCTGGAATCTGGTCTTTGAGTTTTTCTTATTGCCCGAACTTCATTCGAAAGACGGTTGCCAACCTTCGTGCGTTCTTGATACGGGTTGAGATGTTGTATGCCAGTGAATAATCTTCCAGGAGAGTGAACAAATCTTGTCGTTGTTATGAAGTGACTCCATATCTAGCTTTGGCGGTATCTCCATACGCGCCCATAAATTAATCGAATGTAGGGTCAGCCACATCTTGAATATGGTTTACTCCTGTCTCTAGGTCATGGTCCCCTTCAAATGGCGCTAGTCGGTTTTGATGAACTACTTTTGGTTTTCCGTTGGCGATCTTGCTTATGCGATATATAACATCATTGATCCTTTTCTTGATTAAGTATGGACCTTCCTAGGATTTTTGTAATTTTGGAGAAAATCCTTTTCTCCTCGACGGGTTGTGTAACCAAACTTTGTCCCTTTCTTTAAAACCGCCTACTGTGGCCTGCGGGTCGTACCGACTTTTCGTTTTGTCGCTAGCAACTTGAAGATTTGTTCGAACTTCTCAACTGGTTCACGTAGTCTTCTCCTGCTAGATATTCTCCAGGCCGACAGCAAAATTCCAGGTCACAAGGAAGCCTCATTTCACGTCCAAACAGGATTTTCGCGGGTGTTTCACCCGTCGACTCATTGGTGGCAGATCGATAAGCCAATGCGAATAGGGAAAGATACCAGTATATCTGATGGCTGGAAACTACTATGGGCAGGTAATTTCTAATAGTCCTGTTCATTTTCTCGACCATTCCATCTGACTGTGGATGTAATGCTGTTGTCCTGGTCTTGTTCATTCTCAGCTTGTCGCAAATCTTCTGGAGTAGATGGCTTTCAAAATTTCTTCCCTGGTCGCTGTAGACTTACAAGGCACTCCGTATCGGCTGATAAATTCTTTCACCAATACATCCGCGACAGTTGTGGCCTCTTGATTCGGGATCGCGTAAATTTCCACCCACTTTGTGAAATAATCCATTACAACCAGGAGGTATTTACCACCATTTTCTGTCGTCGGAAATGGTCCAGCGATGTCTAAATCAATCTTTCCGAAAGGGCTTCCTTTCCTTTCCATTATACTGTTTCATAGGTGCCTTTATCTTGCGATGTGGTCCATTACTCGTAGCACAAGTCGTACATTTATTAGACCAATCCTTCACGTCGTTGGAGCTGTTCATCCAATAAAACCTTTCACGGACCCGCTGAAGGGTTTTCTTCACTCCCAGATGACCTTCCGATGGGCTGTCGTGTAACTTCTTCAGTACCTCAGCTACCCTCGTTCTAGGGATAACTGTCTAGACATCTTGGAATCATCATCGTTTTCTATTACTCTTTTCAACAGCTCTTCTTCCAGGACAAAGGAGTCCCACTGAGCCCAATATGCCTTGAGTGTCGGTGGAAATCTTGATACTTCTTGCCAGGTAGGTCGCCGATTTTCTTCCTTCCATTGCCGAATCTTCTTTAGGTGAGGATCATTCTCCTGATCTTCTTTGATCCTGGTGGGTGACCATTATTCATTCACAGTAGTTCTTCAAACTGCAGCGTCCCTAGATTCCGCCTTGTTGCAGTGGGTGCAGTCTGTTGGGCACGGCCGTCTGAACAGGGAGTCGGCATTTCTGTGACCAGCTCGATGTTCGATGTTGAAATCGTTCTCTTGAAGTCGTTCAATCTATCTAGCGATCTAGCCCTCGGGATTCTTGAACTGCATCAAACACTTGAGTGCTGCATGATCAGTCCGAACTAAAACTTCCTACCATAGAGATACTGGTAAAAGTGTTTCACGGACTTCTCTACAGCCACAAGTTCTCTTCTTGTGACGCAGTAGTTTTGTTCTGGTATGGAGAGGACTTTACTGAAATATCCTAGCACTCTTTCTTGCCCTCCTTGGATCTGTGAGAGCACTCCTCTAATTCCTACGTTGCTTGCGTCAGTTTCAATAATAAAGTCTCCCTCTGGTCTCCCGTGGTTAAACGCCTCTTCTAGGTTTCAAAAGCCGTTTGACAGTCTTCGTCCCATTGGAAAGCTCTTGTCTTTTCTGTAAGTCGAGTTAGAGGCTTGGCAATATCTCCCAACTTCCTGACAAATCTTATATAGTATGTGCAAAGTCCAAGGAAGCTCCTAATTTGATGTTTGTCAGTTGGTCGCGGGTATTGCTAAATAGAAGCAATTTTCTCTGGATCCACCGCCACTCTTTCATTACTTACTATATGACATAGGTAGTTGACTCGGTTTTGGAATAGCTGATATTTCTTCGGGTTTAACATGAGCTGGGCAGCTTGGAGTCGTTTGAATACATTTTCCGAATTCTTCAGGTGTTCGTCAAATGTCTTCCCGGTACTATGATGTCGCCCAAATAGACCAGGCATGTCTTCCAAGACAACCCTCTCAAGGCATTATCCATGAGCCTTTCTATAAATTCACATTTCTTGCCGGATGTTTCCAACTCGCGATTTTCCAATTCTGCCTTTAGTTGTGTCACTTTCAGGTCACATAGTCTCTTGACCATTTATGCGTAGCTATTTATTTATATTAACCCACATCTGACACCAATGTAATGTTTTTCTTATTTATTTAAAACAGTTTATCTGACGGGTGGGATAAACTCATACACACGGTAGGTTCACTTACTTAATTTATTTATTCACTAATTTATATTATATACCTACACAGTTTATGCACTCAATTTAATTTATATAAACACTTCACTATTATTTATTTGTTCACTTGTTAATTTCACGAGATCACTTTATAAATTGAATTTACGGTAAGTAGGTGGTCTTTTTATATACTAGTCGGCCTACTGGAATATTCTTTTTTCGTGATATGTCTCGAATGCCGGCTCAATTCTTAGAAGATCTTCGGAGAACATGTCTATAAAAAACGGAAACAAAAAATCCCCATAGACCTTCCCAGAATTCGGCGTGCTCGCAATTTTTTAACCCTTAACTGGCGTTGTGACGTCCCTGGGGCCCAAGCTGATACATTTTGGTATGCACCCACCCCACTACTTGAAATTTTGAGCTGTGCATCTCAGTATCTTCCAATTAGTATGCCCTTGACCACGGGTCGTTATTGTTGGTGCGTTGTTACTTTCTGTTTTTACGTGACAGTGTGATCGTGGTCCCCGAGACCTCACGATGGCAAGTACGTAACAAATTGCTTTTTTCCGTATGTTTTTCATTACTTTTATTTTTGTGCTACCGTTAAAAATGGATACGCCTCCTGTCCCAAAACGTGTCAGGTAGGATGATCCTGATTTCGAAGAAAAAGTTTTGCGTATGTTTGACACTCTGGACAGTGATGTAGAATTATCGGAGCAAGAGGATGACTTTGTTCTCGAAAGTGAGCATGACACCAACTCTGATCAATCTGTAGATGAAGAACCTGACCTTCAGACTGACGACTCCGATCAATCTGCATATGAACATTCTGATAACCATACAAGTGGAGATGAAGATGAAGATACAGTAGCTCCAAAGTACTATTATGGAAGAAATAAGTTTAAATGGTCAGCTACTGCTCCAATAAAAAATGTTAGGACTCAAGCGCACAATATTATTAAAATACCAACTTCCCGATCTGCTGCAAAAAATATGGATCCCGTGAATGCTTGGATCTCTATTTTTACAGAAGATATGATAGCACAAGTACTTCAATGGACAAACAAGAAGATTAGAAGTTCGAGAGAAAAGTTCTCTGATCCGTCCAGAACAGAGCTCAGAGACATTACAAGAAATAAAGTGTTTCTTTGGCTTGCTTATTTATGCAGCTATATTTAAATCCAACCGTGAAGATGTACGATCATTATTTGCAACAGATGGGACTGGCCGAGATATATTTAGACTCTCTTCATCTGCAAAACGATTTGTTACGCTTTTGAGTTATTTGAGGTTTGACAATCCAGATGACCGAGAAGACCGAAAGCTAATAGATCCAAGTGCAGCCATATCTGAACTTTCACAAAAATTGATTGCAAGTTCACAAGCTGCATTCTCTTTGAGATCACATGTAACAGTAGATGAAATGCTAGTAGCATTCCGTGGAAACTGCCGCTTCAAAATGTATATGCCATCAACACCAGCAAAATATGGCTTAAAATTGCAGTGTCTAACGGATGCCAGAACAAGCTATGTTTATAATACATATTTATATTGTGTAAAAGGTAGTTATAGGATTGTGTAAACCTTTATATGGCACAAACCGTAACATTACAACCGATAATTGGTACACATCACTGGATTTAGTGAAATTTCTTAAAGATAATAGCCTGACGATAGTGGGGATAATAAAAAAAAACAAAAAAGAGGTTCCTGGTGAGTTTCAACCAGCTCATAATAGGCAAGTAGAGTCTTCACTTTATGGATTTACCAAAGACTATACCCTTCTATCATATGTCACTAAAAAAAAATAAAGCAGTTTTGTTACTTTCGTCGATGCATCATTCCATAGAGACAGACCCTTTTACTGAAAAACCGGAAATCATTGCTTTCTATAACAATACAAAAGGAGGGGTGGATTCAATGGATCAAAAATGTAGCGTATACACATCAAGCCGCCGAACACGTCGCTGGACTATGGCAATTTTTTTTCGAATTTTAGATTTGAGTACTACTAATGCATACAATATGCACCAATCACTTCGCGATAGAGAACTTATGACAAGATTGGAATTTATGAAAAATGTAGCAAAATATTTAATTGAGCCCTACTTGAGACTTCGCTTCCACAATAATAAACTACCTCGTGAGCTAAGGTCATTTATTGGCCGTCTCTTACAAGAAAGACATTTATATGAAACTGAAGTTGATCAGTCCGATAAATTAGATCGAGGACAAAGAAACACATGCTCTATATGTCCTGCAAAAAAAAAGAATGTTTTTCATGCAAACGACCAATATGTCTAGAATGTAGCAATAAAATGTGTGTAGGATGTGCCACAGGTGAAGAACTATAAACGTTCATGGACCCTTGCACGTTTCTTTTGTAGAAACTTAATTTAAAATATATATATTTTTTTATGCTTATTAATGTTTAAAGAGACTATACTTATTCTGGTTTGACTTTTTTTGTTTTCCTAAATGATTTCCGAGCGTTGGCTTCCAGCTTTGTAAATTTTTGTTTACATTATTAGCAAATAAAGTTATTTTTGATTACGCTACATTTATTTTTAATTGACAAATATTTTAATAAAATATTAATAACAATATGTCAAATAAAGTACAAAAATATTAAAAATACCATTTTTGTTGAATACACCATTTTTTTCTAGCTATTAGTTATGTGGTCCCAGGGACGTCAGGACGGTATGTACGCACAAAATTTTTACCACGCCAGTTAAGGGTTAACATCATCAACATAAGGTTACAGAACCGTACTTAGTATCTAATTCGGTATGCGAGTTCGTAACAGTATGTTAAAAAGGATATCGATGGATAATACCGCACCAAATTTATATAGACAAATGAATATAACAATCACCCTTACGAATATATTACTTAGGGTAAATGTGGGATATATGGCTCAGGGGGATAGCCGCCATATTACTTTTTAAGTTATGGTACATACGGCAACAACGCACATTTTCATGAATCGTTTTATTTAGGCCGTATTTTGTGTATAATTTGAAATCTAGAGTTTACAGCATAAGAAAAAAGTCGAGGGAAGTAATTACTTAATTTGGGCAAGGTCACACCAAACTTTATTGTCAGTATTTTCGAGATTTATATGTCAAACTTTTGGCTAACCGGTTTGTTTACATTTCAAAATTGCTTCAAATCTTAGGTTATGTATTCAAATCGTTGAAAACTATTTAAATTCGAGTTGAGCATTTATCCCACATTAATATTTACTGGGGGAATCTTTGACCAAATAGAATCAGGGATATATGCCCCGATTTAATCGAACTTGTAAGTAGGTATAGTGATTATATTAGGGATGTAGCAACATAATTATATTTATAAATGTCACGTTTGTTTAATTACTTGTTTTGATACATTTATTTGAAAAGTATTATGTTTAATTAAATTGTGAAGTAGGTATGTAAAACAGAGTGTAAAATGTAATTTAGTACGTTCTTTGAAAATATCCTTACTGTACAGTGTATGGTACTTAGACATGTTTATTATTTCATTGTTTCAGAAATGCCAAGAGAATATGAAAGAACGCAAAATTTTAAACAACAAGCTATGTGGATTGTAGCTGACCTAATCAATTCAATAAAAAAAATAAGGTAACAAGAAATAGAGGTGATTGAAGCCAGTAGAAGGTACGCTCTTCCATTTAGGACTCTTCGAAGGCGCTTACAGTCAAACAATCTTATGAAGAGGTTTTTGCGAAAACACCCTGCGTTGAGTGCATAGAACGAAATCAGATTAGTAAACAACATAAAAAAACTGCAAGCAAGAGGCTTTGCTCCAATAGTAAGATCTATTTTTCAAAACGCAGTGATGGTGGCAGTATTTCAGTAATGCACTGGTTTTATTCATTTATGGAAAGACATTCTGCCATATTTGTCAGAAAGAGCAAAGGATTATTAGCGCGAGCCAAAGGAATTAATAGGAAGCCAGTAAACGAGTTTTATGATTTACTTAGGAGCATTTTAGAAAAATACAACTCAATGAATAAGTCTCGATCAATATTCAACATGGAAGGAAGTGGTTTCCAAATTATTAACAAACTAGATAAGGTCGTGGCTCAAAAAGTAAGCAAACGTGTTCATGTATTTATGTCTAAGGAGAGGGAATAAAACTTTTTTGCCTCCTGTTTAATTTTCAAAAGTAGTGCGCAAGAACATGTTTGCTTTGGAGTGAATACCACCAGAATCAGATCTGTATATGAGCTCTTATAAATACGGAACTTTTTATGAACTGGCTAAGGGAAATATTTATTCCAAGAAAACCGGAGGGGCCTGTAATTTTTATTCTAGATAGTATGCTGAAGATAATGATGTGGTAAATTTATGCCTTCCAAGTCTCACTACTCAAGCACTTCAGCCTCTGGATAGATTATGTTAGGTCTATAATGAGTGGGTCAATGAGGCCCTCCACTGCGACTCGTGAGAGTCTATTGTGGCTCATACCTATTCAAATTTCACCAAACAAATTCAACTTCTTAACGAAGCCGATTCATTTGTTCAGTAAATGATATTTCAGGTCCGAGGGCAAGAGAGTGGCCCTGCCAAACATCAGATACCTGACTCGAGCCGCGGCGGGGCAGGCACAAATTATATGCTCTGCTGTTTCATCATCTTCCAAACAAAGACGGCAAATCGGATCGTCCGACAGTCCAAGTTTCAGCATATGGTGATTCAAACAACAGTGGCCTGTTAGAAGACCTGTTAGGCACCGTAGATCGTGTCTATTATAGCCTAACATTTGTTTGGATACATTATTCGAAGGATGTATGAAGGCCTTTGAATGAACCAATTCTGGTATATTATGCCAGAAGTCTAAAACTCTTCTTGCAGTCCAGATATAGCTTCTGGGTAGGTCTTTTTTCAAACCGTTATAGACCTATATCAATACAGAAGCAGAAATATTTATGCTCAGTAGGGAAGAGGGGGGTGCACATGTGGACAAATTTCAATAAGGATTTCTTTATCGCAAAATGGGATTCGTTGCAGAGTGTTGAGTTGAGTCAACATAAGACTCATATTTGCTTCAGCTGCAACGAAATCTTCAGAGGAAAATATATTTTTATTAAACGGATAAGAACCGTTTTTGAAAAACCCCGAAATAATGTTTTTTCTGATAAAAGCTTCATCAAAGGCTCCAGATGATAGATTTGCAATGTAGTAAATTGTAATAGCTTTTCCCGGATGCTTAAACATCCATAAGTTGAATGCTGCACGACAACGAGCTTTAAAAGGTGCGAATACACACGCATCTAGAGGCTGTAAACGATGTGTTGTGTGGGGAGCAAACGTTAAGAGTACTGAACCATTTTCTCTGCTATACAATATAACATCTAACGTTGCATGTGTATTATGATTATTCAAAACTATTAAGGAAGGGTTTTCCTTAGAAGCATGCATGTATTTTTTAATATATTTTACAACTTCTAGGAATCCCTCGTTGGTCATCCAACCGCTTGGAGAAGCAATACCAATGCTGCCTTCTGGAGCTCCAGTTAAGAATGATTCTATAAATCTCACTCGTGGGAAGATAAAAACAGGTGGAATAGCATTTCCATTGGCAATGATTATTCCAACGAACGTCACTTGCTCTCTTCTTTTTGCCCCAACTACTTGTCCCACCTGCTTACAGCCTTTATTTGATACCACTGTTGTCATTTGTAGAACAGTGTTCACACCACTTTCATCTACATTCACGATTCTGTCACTAGTGAATTTGTATTTTTGGTAAACACTTTCTAGGTTCTCGAAAAACATATCTACATAAACTTTATTAAAACTGATGTTTCTGGCAAGACTTGTGGACTCCAGTTTTCGTAAAGCTAAATTATTGTGACGCTTCATGAAACATTTCATCCAATCAACTCCAGCTGCATGATTTTCTGACCATGACTTTGGAACATTTTTTTCAAGTTTCAAAGCATATTCATGGGCAAATGTGTGAATTTGAAAGTAGGTTAATCCATATTGTAACTTCGAAGATTGAAGAATATAATTTACTGAAATCTCCTATTCTTTATTAGAAAAAATCTGCTGCGTTGTATATTTTGATGAAAACTTTATGTCTGCTATTTCTATATCAGTTTCATTTTGCTGATTATTTTTTTCAATCTTCTATGTAACATAGACTTCTTCAATCCATATATTTGTGCTATGTTTCTTATTGACCCGTTATATTTTTTTTATATCGTGGAGTGCTTGAGCTATCACGTTTTCAGGAATATGAGCTCTATCGGTTCTTCTGACGTACGTTCTCAACATATTTCGAACTGTAAGATAAATAAAAAACACTATTCACATTGTTTTATTATAGAAAAGCATATGGGGCACAAGTGAACATCGTCCCCTTGTTTCGATGTCCTCAACTGCTCCGTATGCATGCATTTTACAAGAATGACAATTTTTTTTTAGGTTATAACTAGAACAGAACTGTAGAAACTTACCTAATATCAAATATGACAGTATTCAAAATACGATACACTTCAGTAGAGCACACAGAATGTGACTAAATAATGCTAAAGTCTCTAAAAAAATTGATATTTACTTTTACGCCAAGAAAATATCATAACCTCGTGACACAATACACCACAAACTGCAACCGACATTCAACCAACCTAATGCCATAAATCTGTACTACCAGTACCATCTTTAAGCGGGAGTCAGAACGATTCGCAAGGAAACTGTACAAAAAACCAATTGTCCACTTGTGCCCCTGTCCACATGTGTCCCCTCTCCTCTAGTACGGACCACAATTTGAACCGTAATGTAATAGGAAACGTAACTGGGCCAGGACTTCTTCTTTCAAGTTGCTGACCACGAAGTTGCAAGTAGCGTTGTTCATGTAACAACAGAAGACAAATCAACTTTAACTACTTCAACCGAAAATCAGTCAGTAAATCAGCAATTACGTGAGTCAATAATTGATGTAACCGACGCCAAAAGTCGGGATCAATTAAGCAATTTCCTAACCACCAATTTTCAGTTGAAGGATCAGGTAATCGATGCCCAGCTTCATCAACGTTGATCGAAATTATTTGTACTTATTGGAGGACGGCAGTATTGAACAATGTGAAATTGCTATAAAGACGCCTGACAAAAACGAAACTGAATCAAACAACGCAATAAATCAAACTGCAGATAGTTTACAACTTCCTTCCAATGATATAATTCAGTTACCAGGTACTTTCAAAGAAACCCCTCCAAAATTTCTAGTGAAAATAGCACCGTAACCAAAAATACAAACAAATAAAAATGCAAGAAAACAGCCAGGGAAAGTTTTACAATCCGTTAAGAAATTAAACAAAAATATTACTAACAGAAAAAGATCAAAAACTACTTCGCAGAAAAGTATTCCCAAGAAAATTAAAGAGAAAGTTGCTAATTCGGAAGAAAACGTAGCTTGCTTGGAGTGCCTGGAAAAATAATTGCATACAACTGAATCAGTATATTGGATCCAGTGGTTGATTGTAAAAACTGGCTACACGAAACTTGCGCCATGTATTTTAATAGATGCAGTGATTGTGGAAAATTGAAAAAAGGAAGACTAATAGTTCAATTTTCAAATTTAAATAAATAATTAGATGTATATATTATTTTTTTTTAGTTCCTGTACATTTGTGACTAGGTAGTAGAAAAGTACATTGATACCATTTTTTTAGCAACCGAAACAATATTTTTTTGTACAAGGTGCTAATTACAGACTATATTATAATCATATTACTAACCTAAAAAACTTGAGGAAATTTAAAAAAAATATTCAAGGTACAACATCACATTGTACCTTAAACCATAGAGCAATGTACCTTGAGTCGCCACATCGACGATTAAATATTATGCACTGTAAAATATAAAAAAGTATTGGAAACACAAAAAACAACGAGTTAACGCAAAAGTAATATTAGTGAGCTGTTTTGTAAAACATTTACTTGACTATATTAGTTTACTGAACATTATAACCACGAAAATCTTCAGGAAATGTCAAGTAACACTGTTGACGAGTTGATCCCAAAGGCGCCATTTGTGGTGGTAACTTCAACACTATATCTTCTGTTAATACGACATAAACTTTAGAAGATTCTTCAAGCAAAAATTTGTTTGAAGATGGTCGTTTGATTAAATATAGAACATTGAAATCTGTAGAAATTACTTCAGCCACATAATAGTTCAAATACATTTTTCCTGCTACTAGAATAAAATCTTCGTCGTTAACAGTGCAATTTCCCAATTGTTCCTATAGTTGCTGAGCTTTTATTTCGTCCGATAAACTAATGTCGTCATCTGAATTATATGGTACATCTAATAAATCATCATAATCACCTTATGTAACGAGGCTATTAGTTTTCACCCAACATATTTTTTCTAATACTTCACTTGAATAAAACTCTTTCAATAATAACATAAATTTCATAAATCGGAGCAAAAAAATTATTTCCATAAATTCACTCTAAAGAAAAAAAATTCGGTCATTACCGCAAAATTCTCGATTTCTTTAACACGCTTCCATAAAAAATTCTATATTTACGTAACTGTCTTATATATCGATTCCTTTCTCAAACCATTCGATAGAGGAAAGACGCATTTCAATCATTTACCATATGTGACTTCTTCCATTTTCTATTTGTACACAATATACGGGATTTAAGCTGGAGTAGAAATTTTTGTAAAAAATTACCTTAAAAAAATATCTAGTGACTACGTCTATGCAGTGGAAGACTGAAATTGGTAAAAATCGAAATAGGAGTGTTCATACAATTATAAAAAAATACAGCAATTTCCCATCGATAATAATGCAAAACATCAACGTTAATATTTTTTTACCATAAAGCATCTTGAACTTCATAAAAAAAACCTTAATTTCGTTTGATTTGATAATCAGCACTTTAGATTTGGTCATACAAAAGCTATAAATACATTTTTAACTAAGGTGGAGCATATATCCCACATTTACTTTATATATTTAATCACACAATTATGACAATCGCTTATATTAATATTATTAGGGATATTAACAGTGGCAGTGTTGAAATTATAATTATAGGCATCAGTAATTCCAGAATAGAACGGGGCAAGTTGATACATTTTCTGGTTTATAATTTTTCCAACCCAATCTTGCATTTTGAAAACAATATGTAATAATTACTTAATGTATTTTAGTCTGCAAACACCCGTAGGGTGAACTAGGGTTAATATTATGTATGTGTAGTGTACTATGCAAACACCAATGCGAAATTAAAAACATATTCCCAGTGAAAACCTATTGAGCTAAAGTAGGCAGACTGTCTTAATTATCTCCAGTGTGGGACATATTGATACTGATATGGAATAAAATGATACAATAAGAAAGAACTTGAATAAAATCCATTTTATTATACAAAAGTAATAATCATGAATTTGATTTATAGAAATACATCACTTCTCCTCATCTTCTGAACGGTACTGATCCGATTCGCAGTTAATAAACACGCATATAGGACTGTCATATCCACAGTCTAGGTGAGCCCAATTACTCCATGATATAGGTTCAATCCATTTTTTCCCAGGATTTGACGCTGAATATAGTTCGGGACACATTAGACATAAGCAATCTTCTTCCTTGCTTGTTTCATCATTCTTTCCCCACATGTCAAGGTGCTCTTTTTATCTTCATTCGAGATTCTTTGTCAATATTTTCACCTTTATTTGTTTATCCACTATTCTTTTTTCTAACTACTTAATTTTCAAGACGCAATTATTTATCCAACTTCCTTTTAACCCTCTCTTCTCTTTCTCTTGCTTTCTAGCATCTCTTTCCAGAGTTTCTTGTTCTAACCTTTCATTCTCCGGGGTGCTCGTAGGAATTTCAGACGTCATTTGTTTCTACTTGCCACTGCTGGTAGAAGGACTTGATACAGTTTTCAGTATCGTCTGGCAAACTAGTTGAACATCCAGAGACAGCCTCGTCCGAGGCTGCATGTTGAGGAAACGATCAGTAACATCAGACGATAAATAATCAGCGCCCGTGAAAATATACATTTATCAATCACTGCAAAACAATATTTTTTAAATAGTCCGAAAACCTACTAGCGTTTGAAGGAGGTGGCAGAGATGACAATAAAATTATTCCTTTTTTTTGATAAAATTTAACACAACTATGGATAGATTGGAATCGCGGTTATCCAAAATAAGCAGAAAAGACTTGACGTGATTATGAAAATATTTGATGAATAGCAAGAATCTAGTACCATTCATCCAACTCGTTGGATATGCGGTTCCAACAGACCCTGGAGGCACACTTTTGATGAAGTGATATTTGAAGTAAACACTGAGAAAGATAAATATAGGTGGAACTGAGTTTCCCATAGATCTAATTGCAGTGGAGAAGGTTACAGTGGTGCCTCTTTCTGCTGATGTTGCCTTGCTCACTTGATCCGTCACCTTTTCTACAACAATGGTAAATGCTCTTGGACAGTTTGAACTCCAGTTTCATCAGTATTGCAAATGTCCTCACTTTCAATTTTTTTAAATTGGTAAAAAATTAACAGACATGAGTGAATAAAGCAACAAATAAGGCGCAAGTTAATAGAGGAGAGTCTGGCCTACGTGGCCACATTGGCCACATATCCCCAGAATTTTCATTTAAAAATACTGTGTCATGCTATCTAACAAATAAGGTTGTAATCAATTAGGTACAGTTTCTATTCATGATGCTACTTGCAGTATCCTTGAATCCTTTCCATGGATAATTGCCTAATCTCAAAATATATCACCTGTTGTAAACATATTTCGGGAAAGTATTTGTATAATATTTTAGGGTTTTCATGGAGAAAAAGTGAAACCCGTGGCAAACGCTAGCCAATAAATGTATCTTTTGACATATTATTTTCCGGCACCCTTTTCATAACTTTTTTACTTTTTTCGTAAGCTATTTTTCATCTGAAGGCGTGACTTATTGTACAGTGGCCACCATATACTGTAGGTACAGTGGCCACTACTTTATAAATCTTGAAAGGAGTGGCCACTGTACCTTCAGAATTATTTTGGTCAAACTTTGACCTTTTTTCCGAAATGCTACAAAATGCCTCGTCGCAAAAAACAGATGAGAAACTATGCGTAACTCACTCCGTGACATATAAAATGGTGTAATGTTAGTTAAAGCAGCTGCAATTCGATACGGAATTCCCCGTACGACTTTAAGGCGTTATGTAGCAAAATAAACGGTTTGAAAGATCAAAACTGACTTTTCCGCATCTGTCAGACGCCCTGAACAATATTCCATCATAAAATTGGTAACTTGTATACACTCCAGAGGCTGTATCGTGCCAACAAACTGAAAATTTTCCAAAAATTACAAAAATTTGGTACTGGAAGTACCATAGCATCCGTTGTACTAGTCCTAATGAGCTGAAAAGCAATAGAGTTCATCTGTGAGATGCCTTTAACAATAACCTATCATATAATTGGTCACTTGTATACACTCCCAAGGCTAAAAAGCTGAAATTTCTCCAAAAATAATAAAAATGTCGTACTTCAAGTACCATAGCACCCGTTGTACTGGCTCTGGTGAGCTGAAAATAAATAGGGTTCATCGGTAAGATATCCTGAACAATATTCAATCTTAAAATTGGTGATATTTTTCTCTCCGGAGGCTGTATCGTGCTGACAAACTTAAATTTCTACAAAAATATCGTACTTCTAGTACCATAATACGCGTTGTACTGGATCTGGTCAGCTGAAAATCAATGGAGCTTATTTGTGAGATGTCCGTAACAATATTCAATCATAAAATTGATGGCTTGTTGCACTCCGGAGGCTGTATCTTGCTAACAATACCATGTTACGAAAAGTGGCCGACGACAACGACATACACACAGAATTTTTTTAAAAAAAAACCGTTTTTTCGTGTTTATGTTGGTGGAAAACATGAAAACAACTGAAAAAATCCAAAATTCCAACTTTTTTTGGGGTGAACCAATACTTTTCTCGCATATTAGATAGGTTGGGCGGAAATATAAAAATAAGAACGGAAGAGATGAAATTGATTGGAATTCACCCGTGATACAAGCAGCACCAAGGATAGTACCAAATTATACCGTAAACCAAATAATTTCTATGAAAGAAGAAGAAATATAAAGCGGATATTTCCAAACCATGGCAATACTGCATCACGACTTGAATCCTAAATGTGCAAGGAAGTTAGCGTATGATTTAGCATTGGAAAATGAGCAAATACCACCCTCGTGGGTCAAAAATGAAACTGCAGGTAGATTGTGGTTTGCCGCTTTTCTCAAACGGCTGAGGGAGTTATCAATAAAACTGTCTGGGTATGGTATAAACACTAGATATAAATTGAGTGAATGAAACGACGGGTACTCAGTGTGTATTTATTATTAAAATTCATCTAAGCGCTTTCGGCCATTATGCCATTTTCAAAGCTGTCGTCATAAAAAATCCTACAACAGGTGTCAAAAAACATCCAATGAATACAGAATGAAGAAATGTATGATGTTACATCTTTATTAGAATAAAATGATTGAAAACATTAAAATTACCCTTTCAACAGGGTGTACAATTATATTTCACATAATGAAACGTTCTACGTCGTTAGGTAGAACTATTGGCTTTAAAAAGTTCAGTTGCCAAAGATTTTTTGATAATGTTCGCGAAATATATAAAAAGTACAAATTAAGACCCGATCAAGTGTACAATGTGGACGAAACGGGGCTTTCTTACATCAATAAGCAGGAAAACTCATTGCCAGGAAAGGTGAAAAACAAGTTGGCCAAATAACATCCAGTGAACGGGGAACTTTAGTCACCATGGTGAGTTGTGTCAATGCAATTGGAAATAATATGCCTCCTCTTTTAATTTTTCCTCGGAAAAATTACAGAGAATATATGATTAAGAATGCTCCTCCCGGAACTGTCGGGGTCTCTTGAACATCAGGCTAGATAACGTCGGAAATCTTTATGCAATGGTTTCAGCACATTATTAGATATATCAAAGCCACAGCTGAGTCATGGATAATCATGAAGCTCACATTTCTTCGCAAATTATAAAGTTGGCTAAAGAGAATCATGTAATATTACTAACTCTACCCCCTCATACTAGCCATAAGTTACCGCCTCTAGGCAAAAGTGTCAACAACAATCAACATTGTCAAGCATCCTAAGGAATTCAGGGAAACAAGTTATAATTTATGATATCGCTGAAATTTTGGGTGAGGCATATATTTTAGCATTCACTGCTAGAAACTGCATTTCAGGATTTCGATCGACTGGGATTTTCCCGTTCAACTCAAACATATTTAACGACGATGACTTAATCACTTCAACCGTAACAGATATACGAGGGCAATTCAGAAACTAACCTCCGATTGGTCACAGTGCGGGTAGTGGGGGAGTAGCGCGCCATCTGTGCATTCACACGCTCAGCAGGTCAGTCGGCATCAAGCCGTAGTCGAGTGAACATCGTACCTGCGCTAGTTTAGTTTTTGTGGCAGTTTGAAATGTGTGCTGCAATAGAAAATCCCGCCAAATGTGAAGTGCGTGCTGTTATAAGGTTTTTTACAGCCAAAGGATACTCTGCAGCAGCTATTCATCGTGAGCTTTGTGCCGTGTACGGACCAAAAGTTATGAGTGAAGGAGTTGTCCGTGAATGGGTACGTTTATTTAAAAGTGGACGAGAAAACGTTCATGATGAAGAGAGGAGTGGTAGACCATCCTTGGTGACTGACGAACTCGTTCAGACAGTTGATGCAAAAGTTCGTGAAAATCGACGTTTCACAATGGCGGAGTTGTCTACTGATTTTCCACAGATTTCTAAGACTCTTTTGTACGAGATAGTGACAGCAAGAGGAATTAAGATGAGGTTTATCACCATCCGAGAGAGGCTCGGAGTGAAGATCCCTTGCGAAGGGCCAGAAGACTTCAAGAACCTGACGAGGTACCTGCAAGAAGAAAGGAGAGAAGTGGAATGGTACACCCACACACCACGGGACAAAAAGAAGGGAAAGCTCATCATCAAGGGACTGACGAGCAGCGAGGACCTAGACGAACTCAAGGAGGAGATCCAAAAAGAGGGAGTCAAAATCGGAAGAGTAAGCCAAATGCACTCCAGATTCGGCGAGAAACGACCACTGCCCATCTACGTAGTAGAGCTAGACGAGGAAGAGAAGACCAACGCAAGAAAAATCCGGCACATCCAGTACGTGAGGATAAAATGGGATGAACTCAGGAGAAGTCAAGGACCAACACAGTGCTACAACTGCCAGGGATTCCACCATAGACAGACGACATGCAGAGTCAACACCAAATGCGTCAGATGCGGAGGACCACACCGATCCAACGATTGCACAAGACCAAGAGACAAGCCAGCCACCTGCGCGAACTGCCAGAGAGAACATCCGGCGAACTACAAGGGATGCCCACAAGTCCCGAACAGCAAGATGAAGAGGAAACCACAACCCCCAGCAACCACGAAGCCAGGAGTCAGCTACGCCCAAGCGACTACCAAGAAGACAATGACAACGGCCACCCCGAAGAAACATGAGATTCTCGAACAGGTGACTAGGCTATTAGCCCAGCTAATAAACTAATCATTTTTTGTTTCAGAATCTCGAGAAGACCTGTCTAGGAGAAGGCTCGGCACATCCATAAAAATATGAGCCGAGGTTTCAAATAGGTCAACAAAAACAAGTGGATCCACTCTGTAAGGTCGTCTTTAGTCGTATTAAGTCGGCTAAGGATTTGCCCCTTACAGAGGCTGCGAAAACACACACACATTGAAGACACAGAAAGCGTAAAGACCGCCGAAGATATAGCCACAATCCTGAGGCTGCACGGCAAAACAGATGACAGCACGACCCTAGCTACCAGCCATTTCGGCTAGGGTTGGGCGGTAACGCGACAAACGCAAACGACGACTGAGGACCCATCGAATGAGATGAGGGGTGGATGGAAGTTCTTCCCGAGATGCAGCGCTCTCTGAGGGACGGGCTCAGTACCGTGTGTGTGTGTGTGTGTGTGTGTAAGTGGAAATGAAATGTAAGATATATTATTTCAAATTTTGTACAGTCATAAGTGCTGTTTAGCACTCTTATATGTTATTACTTGGTACCTTGTATTCACAGAGCTGGGCAGTATTTAACTACGTTTCCTTTTAAAATATTTCAATTACTTTTGTTCTAACAGTCACAGTAATTATTCTCAAATATTCTCTTTCGCAGAAAGTAGCCAAAAATGGTAGTTAACTACTCATTGCTAACATCTTTTTTGATTAAATAATTAGCAGTTATACTCCACTAGTTTGTCCCGCTCTGTGTATTTATAGGAGTATAATAATATTTTTTCCATTTTAAGCATGTATTGTCCATCATTTCATATTTCATTTAATTTAACTCAACATCTAAACATTATTGAGTTAATGGAGTTAAATTGAATGAAATGTCAAATGATGGACTATAAATTGCTATTTTGAAATAAAATAATTAAAATACAGTATATTTGAATATACCGCCAAAACCTAAAATTACATAAATCTTTTCAGCATCACTCAATTGTTTAGTCAACAGGCTCTTTAGATGGCGCCACAATCAGTGTCTCATCTATCTGTGGGTTATCTGTGATGTAAACATAGTTTGAAGTGTAGATGCGTTTCTGCTATCTCATTATATCTATGAGTTACTACAACATACCTTATTATCACTAAATTGATGTTATAAAAAAATCATGAATTGGATTTTAAAATATGTATATACAAATACCTAAGAAACCAAACCGACACCATAATGAGTTGAGATAATCGCGAGTATGGTTCGTTGAACTTAAAACGAAATAAACCATTACAAAGTAATACCGTTTGGTTTTTATAATATTTTGAGCACGTTTAAAATTATCATATTATGTATTATAAATTTGAGTACTCACCTTGATATTTATTTAAATAGTTATTGACGCCCCTATAAATATCCGTTACAACAGCCATCGTTGATTTATCTGTAACAAACAATTCTAGATATTACCAAACTACACAATTGATACATTTTTTATATTTCAACATATATTTGATTTCGAGAACTTTACCGATCGTAAAAATTCGGAGTAATCAAAAAATAAGTAGGGAAACGCAACAGTGTGTAGACTTCTAAACAGTAACAAAAGTTCTTAGAATGAACCTGTTTAAAAAACTGAAGATGTTTAGTCCATTCGACAGTTTTAGATCATGCTGATTCTGGACAACAGAAGTCAAGATATAAGACTTCGATTTTTCGCGGACTTCGTCGACTCATGTTTGGAAGTGTGATAAATCATAAAAACAGTCAACCCTCAAGTCTATTGCAGAATTACTTGGTGAAATATTTGTTGATTGTTACTTTCACAATCCTAAATCACTGACTAAATCATTTGATTCACTATCAACCACATATGGCTTGCCGGAACTGTGATATTTTGGAAAAATGAGAATGGTATGGATGGGGACCCAAAGCAAGCAACGTTAGGTTAAGTGAAAGAAAAATTTGTATAAAAACGACAGTAAGAAAAACTGTTATTACTACTAGATACTAAATTTATAGTCTATAGTATAATATATAATATAGTTCGACAGGAATGTTTAAATTTTTCATACGTCTCAATAATACGAAACTGGAACTCAAATAGAAAATCCAATGCTCGCTTTGCTTGGGAGTGGCCTAAAGCGGGCATGGGCGTGAGAGCAAAATGAGCACGCACCGGTAAAGTGAGCATGTATTATTTTTTATTTGATTGTAAAATTCCATTTTATACTTTTCCGGACAACTATGCGAAACCTATATAAATTGCGAGAATATTAGTTGGAATATTTGTTTTTTTTTATTTTTTGTTTTTCACAGAGAAAAAACGAATAATGGGTTTTTAGATGAAAAAATCCTATATGTATGTCGTCGGGCACTTTTTGTAACATGTCTTGTTGGCGCGATACGGCCTCCGGAGTGCATACAAGTCACCAATTTTATATATATATATATATATATATATATATATATATATATATACACTACTCCAAAAATTTAACGCACCACCAAAAAATAACCAAAAGTTTAAAGTAAATTTTTGTCTAAACTGCTTGTCCGATTTGGATGAATTTTTTTTTGAATGACAGGTTGACACTTCCAGAGAGTTAGTGTACTACTTTATTTGCATACAAACTTATTTTTGTATAAATACAGGGTGTTGCAATGACAACCTGATTGTTTCATAAAATTTGTAACACCTTGTGGAGTTCAACAGTAACAATATCAACTTGAAATTAAAATCAAACTGTGGCTTTATCTTTTTGTAACATTTTGTTTTTTGATTTACTCTATTATCTTGGCCACAACAAGAGAAAATCAATTTTATAGCATAACATGTTTTTTATTAAAATTTATTATCCAACTTTAACAACGAAAAACAAAGAAACAAAACGTAAAAAAAGTCAGTAGCGAGTATTTCCGCCTCTGGCAGAAATAACTGCTTGGCACCGACGGCCCATACTTGAAATAAGCGACCGTATATCTTTTTGGTCAATTTCTTGCCATATTTCAATCAGTCGCCTCCCCACGTCTTCCAAGGTGTTCAAGTTCCGTTACTCTCGTAACCTCCTCCCAAGATTGTCCCAGAGATTCACTATGGGATTTAAATCAGGGCTTCTAGCTGGCCATGCCATGGTATCGATGCCAAGTTCCTCTAGATAATTCCTCACAACTCCAGCAACATGAGGCCTGGCATTATCGTGCATTAACAAAAATCCTTGCCCTATATATGGCGCATATGGCATTACATGTTGGTCTAAAACCTCCAACATGTACCTTCCAGCTGTAAGGCTTCCATTATTTATGACCACAAGCTCTGTGCGACCAGTCAAAGAAATACCTCCCCAGACCATCACAGATCCTCCTCCAAATAATGTGTTATTTGAGATATTACACTGAGCATATCGTTCGTTAGGGCGTCGATATACACGTATGCGCCTGTCATTATTGTACAAACAAAATCTTGACTCATCCGTAAATAATACCTGTTGCCTTTCCGCTTCTAACCAGTTACGATGTTCCATGGCAAAATTCAACCTCGCTCTTCGATGATCTCCAGTTAGAGCTGGCCCCCGAGCAGCAATTCTAAGTCTCAAATTTTGTTCTCGTAGTCGCTGACGAGCTGTTTCACCACAAATTTGTACACCAGTAGCATCTCGAAGCCGGGTTTGAAGGGTCTGGGCTGTTACAAAACGTTGTCTTAATGCCGACAATCTTAAAAAACTGTCCTAATTAGGGGTTGTCATTCGATTCCTCCCTTGTTCCGGTCTGCGACCATGACTTACAGTGTCCCTATATCTTTGTATAACTCGTGAATCGGTTGTATGGTATACATTAAATCGTCTACCAATTATTTGGTAATTCCAGCCTTCCTCGAACAATATTATTGCTTGAGCACATTCTTCGCCAGTAAGATTTCGTGTTTCACGTTGCATATTAATTAAAATAGAGGTTTTTACAAAAAAAACGTAAGGGCTAACACTGAAAATACACTTCTATGAAATGCTTTTTGACACCTGTATTTAGCTAATGACAATTTACTGTAACTTATTGTTTTTCATAGCCTGCTACTCACTTTTATTATTATGAATTTTAGTAAAAAACATGTTATGCTATGAATCTGATTTTCTCTTGTTGTGGCCAAGATAATAGAGTAAATGAAAAAACAAAATGTTACAAAAAATAAAGCTACAGTTTGATTTTAATTTAAGTTGATATTGTTACTGTTGAACTCCACAGGGTGTTACAAATTTTATGGAAAAATCAGGTTATCATTGCAACATCCCGTATTTATACAAAAATGAGTTTGTATGCAAATACAGTAGTACACTAACTCTCTGGAAGTGTCAACCTGTCATTCAAAAAAAAATTCATTCAAATCGGACAAGCAGTTTATACAAAAGTTTACTTTAAACTTTTGGTTATTTTTTGGTGGTGCGTTAAATTCTTGGAGTAGTGTATATACAGAGTGGCCCAAAAGTCTAGAAACGGCCAATTATCTCGTGAACTGCTAGTCCTAATTGTACAAAATTTGGGGTACACCTGTTTTGGGATACGGAGATTCCAGATTTAAAATTTGCAATGCTGCCAGATTTGCCGTTTCTCTTATATTTTTAGTAACTTTGGTTTTTCAAATTTATCGCCCTGTAAATTCAGTCATTTTTGGAATCTCCTATTCAATACGAGTTCAACCACATGTAACACTTATGATTTCAAGTAGTCTGGGAGGTCTTAAATACATAAAACAGTAAAAAATATGTAGATTTGAAGTAATTTAAATGTTTAAATGTAGAATGCTGTGATTTTGACATTTGTTCACCATTTACATTATTAACTAAAACTGACAGTAGTTTCATGTGTTTTGAGAAGATCTGCAAGGTAAATTGCTTCTCTAGAATGGTTCTTAATGAAAAAGAACGAATTACTATTCTAATGTTGAGAGGGTACAACGATAGAAAAAGATCTTATTGTGAAGTAGCCAATTTGTTTAACGATACTTTCCCAAACCGTTCTCCTATTCATAAGGGGACGGTACAAAAAACTGTAAAGCGAGTTGAGGAATCTGGAGGAGTAAAAGATAGATACCGATCAGGTAGACCGAAAACAGTTATGAATGACAACAAAACTTTAGATATAATGCAGAGTTTTGTTGAAGATCCACATACATCCTCACGCAGGGTTACACAAGTACATGATGAGGTACTCAGTTAATTGGGCCATTCTTTATCCAAGGAAATTCAACATCAGATAAATATGAACTTCTACTAAGAAATGAAATTGTACCTACATTGAGAAACTTCTTTGGAGCCAATTTTAATCAGATATGGGTTCAGCAAGATGGAGCTCCAGCTCATTTTGGTGTAAATGTCCGGCGTTATTTATATGGGATATTTCCCGGACGATGGATTGGTAGACGAGGTAGAATTGAATGGCCTCCACGTTCACCTGATTTCAATCCTAAAGATTATTTTTATTAGGGATACTTGAAAAATTCAGTTTCAAAACTAAACCAGCAAGTCTTGCAGATCGAAGGCAACGAATTATCGATGAATCTCGATTAATTTCTAGACAATCATAGAGAAATGTGGTAGACGCATTCTACCATCGATTATGGTACTGTCAAATCACAAATGGAGCACATTTTGAACACTTGATAAAGTAACCATTGAGTTAAAAACGTTGCAATCTTTCAAATGTTACGTTTTAATGTAGTTGAAAATAGTTTGTATTAAAACATTTAATGAGGCAATTAGGCGTTGCCAGACTTCTGTTTTATGTATTTAAGACCTTCCAGACTACATAAAATCATAAGTGTTACATATGGTTGAACTCGTATTGAATAGTAGATTCCAAAAATGACTGAATATACAGGGCTATGAATTTGAAAAGCCAAAGTTACTAATAATATAAGAGAAACGGTAAATCTGGCAACATTGCAAATATCAAATCTGGAATCTCCATATCCCAAAATAAATGTACCCCAAATTTTGTACAATTGGAACTAGCATTTTACCAGATACTTGGCCGTTTCCAGACT
The DNA here is from genome assembly GCA_963921935.1 of Galeruca laticollis. NCBI lineage: Eukaryota > Metazoa > Arthropoda > Insecta > Coleoptera > Chrysomelidae > Galeruca > Galeruca laticollis. Next base: position 15,269,913 of record OY998183.1, on the reverse strand, counting down.
TTTGGGCCACTCTGTATATATACAGTGCTATTCAAAACTCCCCTCCCCCCTCGTATCTTTTGAACAGCTACACATACATTAATAAAATTTGGAGGGTGAAAATAAAGTGTTGTAAACTTCTCTACGAATGGTAACAGGTGACGTAATAGTAATAGATGACGTCACAGTGCCACTCTGGCCAATTATTTTAAATAGGACCTTATGGCAAGTGATATCTCGTTTGAAAGGCATTGACATTGGCTACATAGCCATATTAATTTTGTTAGGGTTTAAATAAATTTTGACGGATAAATTAAATAAATACCAAAATTATTGAAATAATTTTTTTAAATTTAATTAATCAAATATCAACAATGGTTTCTTATAGCAAGTGTTCGAAATGTGCTCCGTCTACTTCCTGACAGTAATACATCCTATTAGTAAACTCTTGTCGTCCTCGTTCGAATGTGTCAGCACAAATAGCATTGCATTCCTCAGAAATTCTATCTTTCAAAACGCCAATGCTATCTGGTGCCGTAGTATGAACCTTGGATTTCAAGTACCCCCATAGAAAAAAATCTTATGGTGTCAGATCTGGTAACCAAGGTGGCCATTCTATAGGACCTCGTTGGCCGATGTTTTACTGTCAGGAAGTAGACGGAGCACATTTCGAACACTTGCTATAAGAATCCATTGTTGATATTTGATTAATTAAATTTAAAAAAATAATTTCAATAATTTTGGTTTTTATTTAATTTATCCGTCAAAATTAATTTAAACCCAAACAAAATTAATATGGCTATGTAGCCAATGTCAATGCCTTTCAAACGAGATATCACTAGCCATAAGGTCCTTTTTAAAATTATTGGCCAGAGTGGCACTGTGACGTCATCTATTACTATCACGTCACCTGTTACCATTCGTAGAGAAGTTTACAACACTTTTTTTCACCCTCCAAATTTAATTAATGTATGTGTAGCCGTTCAAACGATACGAGGGGGCAGGGGACTTTTGAATAGCACATATATGATTTAATAAAAAAATGTAAAGAGAAGCACAGCTGACCGTATTTTTTTATGAAAAAACTCCACAACTTTAGATTTACCTTCAGACGAGAGTTAGTTAAACCCAATTTCACTTCTAGTGTATAATGTAATCTGCCCATTCTGTCTGCACGTATCAACAACTAGTATCGTTACAAATATCAATGTAAATGGTGCTTTTAGTCTGATACATTTATCGCCGTTTGTCGATACACGTACCGATACAAACATCAACGTGATTGGGACCCTTTAGATAACCGCCAGACACTAAGCATATATCTTGATTATAACTAATAATATAGTCTACTGTTTACTTAATGTTAAACAAAACACATCCTCCTACATACTCTCGTTATTTTGCACAAAAATGCCAGAATTATGGTTTTTCGCACACGGACCGGGGACAGTTAATGGGACGCTAAATCCCGTGGAGTTTATAAGCGCTGATTTTAAAATGGATGCTCGCTTAAGGCCCCCTTAAACTCTTTTAGAATCCCATAATGATTATTTCCTGCTAAAACACTATCTAAGAACGTTCCTGGTAAGTCTACTGTGGTATCTGTCTACAATTTTAATATTAACATGTATACACTTAAATAAAACACCAATTCTATATAAATATTCGTACAGGAGGGAAGTCTGTTTATCACCCAATAATAAGCGAAATCGATTTATCCTCTAAAACAGACATAGCCGAATTTGCCTATTCTAGGGTTCGATACAGCTGTCTCATTATTTAGTCGTGTGACTCTCGTTGTGAACAACATACCTTGACAACACTTTATGATAGAATCTATACACTGCATTTTATGTAATCTTTTTGCTATCAAATACAAAATAATGGACTAAATGGTAAAGAAAGTAATGAGCAAATTCTATTTCAATACTAAAGAACTTGTTCTCGATATAAATATTTTATCATTTCAGGGAAGGTCACAAAATGCATGCACGTCATGTCGAACATAGCATGTCAATGCTTGTTGAGACGTACGTACGTGGAATAATAATGAAACTTCTGGGAATTACTTTGCGTGATCGGTAACATGCTCTAGTAAATTATATATGAAAAAGTTTGTTGTTGCTTCGCAAGATGACTTTTTAATTCCATGGAAGGTATCTAGTTCACAACTTAGAATTCTCATTTAATATCGAAAAAAAAACTTTTTAGAAATGTACTTCAATGTCAGTCAGAGCGTATGGCTCGAGGAGTTGTTGTTCCTAATTCGTAGGAGCTGTGTTACTGTAATTAGGTTTTTTTAAAATAATATATTCATGGAATAAAATTGACTGTCTCGACCCTTACTTCGTGGAATCTACTAATATTTTTGTTGGAGTTGGCCCACAAATTGAAAGAATGAAAAACACACCTAGTAGGAAAGCTTCTAAAACCCAGAAAAGGTCTGCCTAAGGAAGTGGTGAATACCAAGTTAAAGAAAGGTCAAAGAGCTGGATTTATTGTCTTCAAATAGAAAGACACAAGAAATGTCATGATATTATCAACAAAACACACCGACAAAATGGTAGAATTTCCTAGTAAATAGGTTCTAAACTCAATCCGAAAGCTGTTATTGATTATAATAAAGCTAAAAATTACATCTATTTATCCGATTAGATGTTTTTTTATTGAACATTACGACAAAATATTAAATGGTTCAAATTTTTTTCCATGCAACTCATTATTAGAGCAAGCGTTATCAAGGCTATTCAGCTGTACAAGAAAAATGAGGACAACGCCGGCAACAAAAGTATCTTGAATCTGTGTTTGCGGCTTTTTAACCCATCAAGGACGGATTTAATTAAGTTTAGAATTTTGCAATAGTATATTTTCAAACTGTATTTCCAGAACAAAACAAATAGATTTGCTTAAAGAAATATAGTGAAATTTTTCTTACTTTCTTCAAAAATTAGTGTTGCCATATGGCAACGCGAGTAACTTACACTGCCCATGTTTCATTGAAAAAAAATTTTTATTGATTGAAAAAAAAACTACATTCGTGTATGGTATTCAACATTGCACGACAAACAAACTCCTACATTACATTTGATGCATTTTGTGCGCATAATAGATTTGCAATTGTCGCCATTGCATCTTATTTTTTTTTCTACTGGTGTGAGGAGGTGCCCTATATTATCATATCGCACATCATCGCCAACACGGCTGAAAGATCTGCTCGATTTACTAGCAGATGGTCTACCTTTTCCTTTCGGTGGATTCTTGTACTTGTTGAGGTACGTTTTGACAATTTCTCGACGAAAGTCTAGTTGAGTTATTTTGTTGCCAGACTGTTTGTACAGGACCCAGGCATTTTGAATTGCGGCATCAAGTAGCCATGTGAAAAGACACCACCACCATTTTTTTCCACGTAGACTAATCCTATAGCGTGCAATATTTTCATCCATCAGATCCGTGCCACCCATAGATGCATTATATTTGGAAATCAAGTTCGGTCTTTTTACTTGAACAATTTTTTTCTCCTTCGCTGAATATCGTTGGACACTAGCAAGTGGGGCTACCCCATATTTGGTCGAAGCTGCTGAAACTACATTATTGTCAGTCCAACGCGTTAGTAAAATTCCGTTGGTTCTATCCAAACAAGAATCGAAGTCACCACGTTGTTTCTTACTCATATCCTTTTTGGATAGTAACGGGCAATTTTTAGGGATTCGGTTATCGCGAATGGTTCCTGTGGATGAGAAACCTCTTGATTTCAGATGACTAAGAAGGTGAAAGCTTGTAAATAAATTGTCTATGAATAGGTTGTATCGATGTTTTTTCTTTTCTTCTGGTAACTCATCCAAAAGCATCAGCAATGGAGCAGTAGATTTTCCAAACACAGTTTGGTATTCTGTGTTCACGCGCCTATCTTTGCCTTGATAGAAGGAAAAATTCACAAGATATCCGTATTTGTTGTTCAGCGACCATATCTTGTATCCAAATCTGATTGGTTTGCCTCGGATGAATTGCTTGCATGAGTGCTTTCCAAAGTATTTGACCATACACTCATCGTAATTCCAATCTTCTTCTGGAACAAAATAATTCAGAAATTTTTGCCGTAGTAGATCACTTAGAGGTCGCAGTTTATAGAATTTGTCATTTGGATCTAGTGCATTATTATCTGCGCAGTGTAGATACCGCCAAATTGTTAAAAATCGGTCTCTCCTCATTGAATCCTTCACTAGTTGGTTACCAAGATCTGCATCAGTACTCCAGTAATGTTTTTTTCCAGTTAATTGACAATATACCGATAAAATCAGAATAGCAATAAAACATTTCATTTCATTCAAAGTAATTTGAGGACATGGCAAGTTTTTAAATTGTGCGTACTTGTTTGATTCTTCTACCAGTAAAGAAAGTACGTCTTGGTCTATGAATAACTCGAACATTTCTGTTGGGGTTGAAGTTTTAAAACTTTCATAATCCGAACGAAAATAATTTTCTGAACTTTCTACCAGATCGCCTTTGATCCATTCAATGTCCTCATAAGTAACTTTTTCTACATGTTCCGTATCTGGTTCAACTAATGCATCATCTTCACCATGTAAAACAAGTTGAGCTGGAGCATTCAATTGATTCCGAGATAAATTATCAACGAGTCTGCCTTCATCTACCTCACCGGAATCCTCATCTGTCATCGCACCCTCATTCGGAGGCTCAATATAAATTTGGTCGACATCTAAATCATCATTATACGCAATCTGAAGAGCTTCTTCGAAAGTCAGCCCACCGCTAGAAAAAAAAAGCAAAATGTAAAAAGGTAGTCCACAGAAAGGACTCGTGTTGCCACATGGCAACATCGAGTTCCAAAGCTTCACGATCTCAAAGGTTTTTGCAAACTCCCGTTATTCTGCCGCCTCTACGTTGATAATATATTCCCAAAGCTGTTGTAACGAATTTATTTTCGAAAGCTGTAACAATTAATTTTTATTTATACTTACGTAAACTTGATATCCATTTTTGAGAAGTCTTCTTGATATTCCCTAACAAAATCGTGTTTTTATATCACTGGAGTGAACAGGCAAACACTACACACGGTTCTGTCAACTGACACTGCAACAAACTATTGCCGTGTATACCGCCATCTATGTTTTAAATGAAAAATCTGATGAATTTTAAGCAACAGAAAACTGTTAATTTCTGTTGCCGTGTGGCAACACCAGTCCTTGATGGGTTAATGTTGGCAAGGAAGATATTGACGCGACTCCAGTGAATAACCTATACATATTTCCTGCTGCAAAAGAGATCGTTATAAGATCTGTTATCAAAAGAACAAAGAAACAGTTTTCTTCGCTATGTCAAGCATGCACAAAGCCATTGCTTTGCTCATAATGATTCTACGCATAATATTACATCCAATTGTTGTTCTTGATGTTACCACAATATATTTTTGTAATAGTAAACTTTTTTACATAAGAACCATTTTTGTCTAAATTGCTCTACGTGTAACTCCACGCGACGTCAACCATTCCGCCATAAGAAGCATAAGAATCTTAAGCGTGCATCGGTAGCATACACGTGACCAGAACCAAGTTATTGTTCGTGTATACGAAATTATACACACGGTGTATAGGACGCAATTTGCTTGTATACGTTCATATGAACATGTCAGTCAACGTGTTAATGGTGGTCACAATATGGGATAATTGAATGGTATAAATACATTTTATGTCCCCGCATATTTCGCCAAATTTATAACAATAGTTAGTTATAATTTTTTATGAGTTTTTTATTGTTTATAGTTATAACAAACATACAATTGAATTGTTGCTATGAAACATCGATTTCATGTCAGTTTATGACCACTTTTAATGAAACAGCCCCCGAATTAATTACTTTCAGATACAAATTGCGATATTCAATCTCAATCAATTAAATTAAGACGAAATATCGATTAGGATATAAATAAACAGGTTAATAGCACAAAATATATTGATTAAGGGAATACTTTATTAGATATGTTAATTTATGTAAATAAAATCAGAGAATCATTTATTTTTAGAATGGGAATTGTAATAAAAAATATTTAAGATCTATAGAAGATTTCACAGTCGAACGAACCAGTGTGACCTTTTCTGTAATAACAATAAAAGTTGATTTTAAGGTCCGATACGAGATTTTTTCTTTTTTTTTGAGTAGTAGACAAACAACATTATCATGAAACTTTTTACTTTGAAATTATTCTAATTACATAATATTTGATAGCTTATACATACTGATGGATCTAAAAATGGCTGATTTAAAATAATTTACAAAATACTGTAATCCTCATCTATTCTAGATCTGTTAGATCCCATTCAGTATCGAAATAATTCACTGACAGCAAGCTTAGCTGGAAATAACATATTCGGCATATTAGAGAGAATTGCTTGAGCAGACTGAATATTTTAAAATGCCTATCACACCACCAATGGGGAGCTGAAGAGGAAATACTTCTTAGTGTCTATCGCTCTTTAATCCGTTCCAGATTAGACTACTGTTGTTATATTTACATGTCCGCTTCAAAATTAGCATTAAGTACCCTGAATTCTGTACAAAATAGTGGCCTTCGAATTTCCTTAGGTGGTTTTAGATCTAGCCCAGCTGAAAGTCTTAGCTGTGAAGCCAATGAGCCTCCCCTGTGGCTAAGACGACAACTTCTCCTATTAACATACTCGTCTAGAGCATCTGCCAACCCCAACAATCCAGTCTACCCGTTGTTAACATCTAAACGTTTAAGTCATAATGTATCTCCAAAACGTAAGTCCCTGGTAGAAATTCTGACATCCTTACTTGGCGATACTAATCTATCTCATACAGCTCATAGTCTAGCATCCCCCATGGCACCATGGAATACCAATTTGCCAAACTTCAATTTATCGTCACTTCAGCATACAAAGTACGAATCATCTCACGAATTTCTGAGAAAATCTTTTTTGGATGTAATTAGTCTTAAATACGACAAAATTTTATACACCGTCGCCTCAAAAGGTAATGAAGGAGTTGGCTGCTCGGTTGCCAATTACGATGCAACAGTTACAATGAAGCTTTTACCCTCATATTCCAGTGTTCATACAAGAGAACTTTTCGCTATATTGCAAGCTCTATCCTCTTCAACAAGTGACTCCAAACAGCCTGCCATATGTACAGACTCACTAGCATCTATTCATTCCATTAAATGCATATACTCCACGCATCCTATTGTTCAAACTTTACACACAATTCTCAATAATCTCTCACACCAGAGAGTTACAACCACGCTAATATGGATTCCCTCCCATATTGGCATTACAAGCAATGAAATAGCGGATCCAGCGGCAAAACAAGCTGCAGCTTCGCCCAACTTAAAGCATGAGAAATTCCAGTTACACACAGACTTGAAGGCTCTAATTAAGAGTAGAATACGAAGATCTTGGCAAGAACATTGGAGAAAATCCCGATCGAAGCTTAGTGATATCCAACCAACAATTAGCCCCATATCAATCACAAACCTAAAAAGAAAAGATAAAGTTCTCATAAGAAGGCTTCCCATCGGACACACGCGCCTCACACATGGACACCTTATGGCATCTGAAGATCCACCACTCTGCAGCTCTGCTCCAGTCCTCTCACGGTTAAACACCTTCTGATAGAATGTTGTCAATATCAGAATATACGATTGGAACACCAACTTAGTGATAACCTTCAGGACATGCTGAGTCTCCTCATACAGCATTCAAAGGTTATTGACTTCCTACAAGACACAAAACTATATCATAAACTATAACAAACCAATGTTGTGATAACTGAAACCCACCAAATTGTACATGAAAACAGTGCTGTATTAGTTATATTTCGTATTTCCATTTGTTTGTATAATTGTATAGACTATGTATTTGTGTCAATGACCTACGCTGTCGAGACATGTTAATTTCAATAAAAAAAAATTCACTTATCATCATACTAATTTCTATATTCTCTATTTTATTATATATGAAGAAGAGAAGTGACTTTTGTCTAGTGGTAGTTTCCAGTTCGCGCCAATTGTTTCGTGAATTTCCATACCAGATGTGTAACTAAGAAGGACCTCTATCTAATATCTGTTAAACAAGTTGAAAATCTAGTTCTTCTCCATCCTTCCTGTTGCGTCATTTGTAACCAACTCAACCCCTAGAATACAACTCTAGGATAAAGGCTCTAAGATATAACCCTAGAATACACCTGTACTCCTTACAAGATACCGTAAAATACAGCTGTTTCCAAGTCATTTTTGCTGAAGCCATCCTAAGACGTTTGTTGATCTTAGTTTAGTAGGTTCATGAGTCCATTTTATTTCAACGTAGTAATAAGATACTCCAATTTTGTTAATTAACTTTTTTTCATTTTAACTTCAAATTGTAACGATTTGGGTATCGTGAGTCAATTAATTTTTTTGTATCTTAGAAATTGAAAAGTATTAGTTGAACTTGCAAGGAGTTTTCTACCTTTTCTCCAGTTTTGGTTTCACGATAACGCAAACAGTCTTAGCTTTCCACAGTTTGTTTAATAAGCCTTATGTTATACATTGTCCACAAACTAAGTTTGAACGACCACTCAGAGAAAGATCCCATTGCCACCTACCGTTATTCACTCTGAGATCTATGAACCTAAAACTCGGTGCATACTGTGCGCTTCTAGGCGTTGCCTCTAACTCTTGTGGAGACGGGGGGGGGGGGGGTCCGTTGTTCATAGACTAAATAAATGTAAAAGGGCGCCAGGCAATCTTACCTCCCGACAACTACCTACACAAGTTTTTCCCACCCTAAGACTACCAAATAGGTGGAGAAATAAAAGTCAGATGTCACTTACCCAAGTCTAAGTTTAATGAATTGGCTTAGTATATCAAGTGATCTTACAAGGTTCTACTAATACAACTAGTACATACAAGGGTACCACAAAATTACAATAAATTCCCCCAGGTGTCCAAAATGACTCATAAGTCATAAACACAAATTATCATAGGTAAGTGAAATTCCCCCTTGATTAAATGATGTACAAAAATTTATACAAATATATATATACAAGTATCCCAAGCCAAAAATATATATCCCGTACCTTTAAAACCAATGTATCCCTCCCCAGTAGTAACTCAATCCTACTACAATTTGTACAAAAAAAAGGTTGACAGGCTGTACCCACTAGTACCCTATAAATCCCTGGGTTAAGATCCTATATATTCCCTAAGTAAAATCCTTTAATTCCCCCCAAGTAAAATCCTAAAAACCCCCCTGGTAAAATCCTATAAAACCCCCCTGGTAAAATCCTATAATTCCCCCCGATTAAAATCCTATGTTACAGCCTGGATTGTTCTTTGGGTATAAATATGTACAAACCAGTATCTACATACAAATGAAATTTCTCAAACGAGTACTCGATTAGCCGGTAGAATGAGAAAACTATATACTGAGTTCCAAATACAATATAGGGTTAAATCAATACAATATACCATACGTATCTATGGCACAAAATAACGTTTATGCAATTAAATGTGAAGTTTTGAATGTAAATATTAAAAATACAATATGGCGCAATATGATATGAGCTCATACGCGTACTACCACCAACTCAAATAACTCGGAATTTTAAGATTGAATAGCCACAGTAACGTTTACAAATTTAACAACAGTGGGTGTAGTTATCACCAATCCACAATGTGAGTATAAATGGTAAAACAAGTTTAATTGAATAGTGTATGTTGATCAGAGTATTTGTAATACTTTGATCAACACAAGTATCGTAAACTGCATACCACAAGTGGCTTACGGTAATAAAAAAGTTATCTACAATCTACACTGACGAATATAAACAAGTGTTATGCGCAAAAAGGTATTTTACATAAACCAAAGTTTAAAACTTGCGTGAAATCCACTGTGTCTTGATGGTTGCTAGTGGTGGCTACCAACTACTACTTCTATAGAATGCTATGAGATCCAATATTGTACTCTTCAGTAACAATCAAATTTTTCCCCATACAAGTTTGTTGTTCTGACTCAACGTTGTCCCATAAAATGAAATCCAAAACCAAATCCAGAATAGTAAAGATTGACGAACGAGAAAAAGAGCAGAACAGAAAAGAAGAGAAGAAAAGAGAACAGGGAACAGAGAACAGAGAACCGAGAACCCTAAAATGAGAAATATGTTAATACTCTATACATTTTCTTTCAGTCTCGATGATCAAAACGAAATATCAATCGAAACTGTACCCCCTAATCGATTAACTCCCTCTAGCAGTCATATATCCGATATGAGTAATCTCTATTACTGATCTCTAAACTGAAATATCTACTAATCTCATAAGAGCAAGACTTCTATTAATCATAAAGACGAATCAACTAATATTGATATTACTTAATTTTGCTAACAAAAGTTAACTAGAAAATTCTATATTTCATGTTTGACCAACAAAAAATTATAATACTAATCGAGCTTAACATATTAACTATAATCTTTTTACATTTGACATAAAAACAAGATACGAGCTCATATGGAGCCAATACCTATGAACTGAGTACCTAAACTATAAAACCAGTTGACCTTCAATCAACAAAAAAAAATATATTATCCAAAGATTAAACGCTTTAAAATTACTAGGTTATTCATCTATATATGAAAAACTGTAATATTTCTTACCAAATGGCCACTTTGAGTTCCAAATATATAGGGCTGAAGGTTTTATTACACCCTCTTCAAGATTGGTTTTCATATACAATGTACAGCTATAAAGGAAAATCAATTCATCAGACAATGGACAAAACCTCTACGATATAATTTGAGAACAATCTAGTTAATGAAACTATAGAAACATTCTGATACTTACAATTAACTGGAATGACAGCATAAAAAAACCACCTGTCGGTTGAATTATCTGATCCCAAAAAAATGGTATTTCCACAGGTCTATACTCTCCTAACAACTCCAAAAATATCTAACGATACCTGGGAAATGTGTATCACCAATCGGTCATCCCTTAATATAAGGTGAAATATTCAATTATTTCATCCAAAACTGGTGACATAAATTCAACCCACTTGACTTCGATATACCCAGCGAACAATGAATTGTCCAGTATATTCACAGGCAAAATCAAAAAGCCTCGTGTCAAACCAGCCAGCCAATCGGAATGCCCTCGAAATGTCAAAGCTTCCAACAACCAATAAGAGCTGAGATATCCAACAAGTATATATCACAGAATAATATATACATAGATACATCACGGAGAATCGCGTTACAAAGATATGTATCAGGGATAGTGCGTTCGGAGTAACACCACGGGGACATGCTCCACAAAAATAAAATAAATACTTGACGTATAGTTAATTAGGAAAGGTAATAAAAATTACTCGCATACTCTCAATATTAGCTAATTGAGACAATAAACCCAACTCTAACGTCTGAATCACACACCTTTAACTCCAACGTGTTGACTGTCGAACGATTCCTTAATCCGAGTTCAGAATCGCTCCAACGAACGCAAGTCTGTAGTGCATGAAGCTAACATAGACATCAGATCTGTCACAAATGAAAATATAATAATATGCGGTGATAAGAATTCATGTTCTTAATATACAACAAAATAATGTAATAACTCTTTTATTACCCATCTACTATTGTTTATGGCTGTACAATATTATTATTTATTTCCAATATAGATGCCACTGGATTTCCTAATATACATGGTAGGTCAAAATGATGTTAAATTGCATGACGAATTATATTTTCAAGTACTTGTAACTTAATTTGCACAACCACAAAACTGAAACGTATCACCATTGCGGGCATTTCCACGCACTTTCTAAGTCTACGAAGATTGATTCTTTGCACTTGAAAGAGCAATTCCATAATATGCCATATAGAATTGAAGTGTAACACAATTCTGTCTATTAAATATTACTTAATTTGCCCAGGTGTTGCGTCCACTTTATTTTTGAGATGACCTCAGTAAAAGAAATCCATAAGATTGCCGTCTCCTGATCGCGGTGGCCACTGAAATGGACCTCCTCCCCCAATCCATGTATTAGAAAAACTTGTGATCAACTGTTTTAAATCTAAACCGAAATGAGGAGGGGCTCCTTCATGTATGAACCATAAATTCCTACTAGTTTGTAGTGGCACATCATCAAACAAGTTCCAAAACTTGGTTTGCAAAAAACCCAAATATTTCTGCGAAGTCAAAGTACCGTCAAGAAAGTATGGCCCTATGAAATGATTGCCTACTATTCCTGTCCAAAAATTTACTATAAATATATGCTGGTTCCTTGTTTGGATGTGGATTCTCATTATCCATGGAATGAGTTGGTAATATTTTTATTATCGACTATTGCTAAGTTACTCATTTCTTCTACAGTAGGTGAATCTTGGACATGGTATCAATAAATTACTTTTAACTCGTTACGTAGTAAATCCTCATAAAAATGGTGATTGCGCAAATCGGTACGGTACGATAAGGATCAAATTAGCAATACGAAAATTGAAAATACAAAACGAATCCAAAATTCAAATTTTGCCGGCCTATAATTCGAAAACGAGGGCCTGTATTGAAGAAGTTTATATGAAGTACTAACATTATTTTGATTCATACTACACCCTGTGTTTAGTTCCTATTCATAATTAAAAAAAATCATACCTGACACGAATTTGTAACACACGATCATCATGCATCAACAGAAATTTAGGATTATGGAACTCTTGACTACGAACCCCTCAAAACTCAATGTTTAAAAATGACTATCAACTTCCCCTTCATCTTGCTGCGCGCCGCTTTTATAGCCAATCCAATTTTGTCGAATACTACTTCGAGCACATGCAAAAGAGTACTGGAACACTTATTCGATAACTACGAAATCATATAGGTAGGCAAATGGCAAGTTAAAGGGGAAAGAAGAATAATCTAACTAACTAAATAACCATAAAGGCAAAGAAGAATAATGCAGACATCCCATGCTTCCGTTTTCCGACGGTACGATGATTCGACTGATTTCCCATTGGACAAAATGTTTGACGCCAATTTTCATCCGAATAATTTTAAGAAGTCGTACGACGTTGAATAAGTTGGATTTATGTTGTCTTTTGGCCTATCCTAGCTTTCTTTCGGAATCGTGCCATCGCAAAGCGGGTGCACGGGACCTCGGCTTAATCCAATTAACTGAAAAAATGAATGCGTCCGTCGAATACTAACAACTTTGTAAGTAAAACTTTATGGAAAAAATGTCATTGAGTGTATAAAGAAAATTCCTAAACATCAATAAAACAAAACGATAATTCTTTGAAGAAAATAAAAAGAAAAAATCATTTCTAAAGGAAAAAAAACGTTTTCGAATAGACTATAAAAAACTATTTACAATGAAACACAAAATATTATTTTTAAGAAATTATTTTATTAAATGCTCGAACAAACCACAATTTTGAACTTTAATGCCGTTGCTCAAGTAAAGGCATGAATATTTAAGAAAAAATGAGATAAACCCCTTTACAATATTACCCATACTTTCAATACATCAGCAGAATGGATCTATAGATAAGAAAATGTTGAATGTCGAAACCCGGGATCGACCCAGGACCTTTAGAACTTCGGTCTAATGCTCTACCGTGTAAACTAATACGCAAATTAAAAGAATGTAGTCGAGTGCAGGTTAGCGACACTGCAGACCGTGCCATCTATAGAGCCTGTCGAGTAAGTAAAATCTGTAGATAATTCCAAAAAATTAACGAAAACTGTAACGTTGTTAGTAATCAAATTTTAGTGATTTTTATTACTGCGTATGCGCGATGTCATATTGCTCGTCCCCACAGGTTATCTGTTATACTGTTATTGTTTCTCGGTTCAAGTGTTGAGGTTATTATGAAGTTTCGGTATTTTGGTGTATTTTTTAATTGCTATAGTGTAATATTTATCTGTTGTTTCGTTGCTTTATTGTTATTAATTGAAAAGACATTGTCAAAGTGTATTCTGAAGGAATCTAATAAGTGGTGCACTCAGTTTTATTAAAAACATTTGAGCATTTTTTCTTTCTCAATTACCAACCATTCCCGGTTTTTTGATGAAACATTTGCATTACTGAAGTTTCGTTTTACAGTTTTGTTCCTCCAACCCAGGAAGATAAAATTAATATGCCTGAAACGGAGTGGTGATAAATCATTAAATTTGTCGACGAGTGTGTAATTTTATTAAAATTCCAGCTAAGCGCTTTCAGCCCATTCTCAAAGCTGTCGTCAAGAAAAAAACATACAACATCAAACCCTATAACTGATACATACAATGAAATAAAATGATTGATGTTACATTATTATTCAAGTAAACTTTGTTAAAATTACCCTATAAAGAGGGTGTACAATTGTATTTCACATAACGAAACGTCTAATTTGAACTTATCAACTAAATGATATGTGTGTACACCCTCTTTATAGGGTAATTTTAACAAATTTTTCTTAAATAACGATGTAACATCAAACATTTCATTATATGTAACAGTTACAGGGTTTATGTTTTTTGACACCTGTTGTATGTTTTTCTCTTGACGACAGCTTTGAGAATGGCCTAATGGCTGAAAGCGCTAAGCTGGAATTTTAATAAATTGACACACTCAGTACTCGTTTCTTCATTCACTCAATTTATATCTAGTGTGTACACCATACTAAGACAATTCCATTTTAAAATGTACCCATTGAAAAAATATCAATCTGGGTTTTATTTTATGTTATAGCTTTTCCCTCCACCAGCTATGGGATGGAAGGTACTAACCCCTTGCTGATTTTCTTATATAGCCCATGGCATGACAACTTATGGGAAATGGAAGGTAATATTAACTTTTGTTGAGGCATTACGTTCAAGTATTGGGTCTAGCGTTAACCAAAAATCCAAAATATCCAATAAAGACAAAAAATGAAAAAACAATAAATCAAAAAATAGTTAAAAACCAAAAAAAAATCTAGATTGCCTAAAAAATCGAAAACTCCAGAAAAAGTAATTCAAAAAAACCAAAAAAATTCAAACATTTGAATATTTTTTTGGCTTAGTACAAAAACATGTTAGTGTTTTTAAATGAAACTCACGGTCTCTAGTTAATTAACTATAGACCGTGAGTTTCATTTAAAAACACTAATATGAGCATATTCCACGAGGTAAGGGTCGAGACAGTCAATTTCAATAACAAAAACATGTGTAAACTTATTATTTCAGTAGTAAGCGCATTGTGTTTTCTTTTATTGATATAAATTTTCAAACATATTTGTGTGTTTACTTAGTAATTGTTGTTATTTTGTGTGGAAGCTCAACCAGAAACGAGAAAGGACTCAACGAGACGGTAGGATTTTTAAGAGCCCTTAAGAATCATTTTAACAATCATAGACTGCCAGCAGCTGCAGAGTAACTTAAATTGCCTTATGCGACGGTTTCATAAGAACGGAATGCTTTTAAATGTAGAAACACACAAATATGCAATATACTAGGTTTGAGCTTGTGATATAAACCTATTTAATACTTCCAATAAAGGAATAAAGATATGCTTCAAGTGTAAATGAAATGTTAGATATATTATTTTAAATTTTGTACAGTCACAAGTGCTGTTTAGCACCCTTATATGTAATTACTTGGCACCTTGTATTTACAGAGCTGGGCAGTATTTTTCAACTTTTCCTTTAAAAGTATTTTGATTATTTTGGTTCTAACATTCACAGTAATTATACTCAAATGTTTTCTTTCACAGAAAGTTGCCAAAAATAGTAGTTAAATACTCATAGCTAACACTTTTTTTGATTAAATAAGTAGTAGTTATACTCCAGTAGTTTGTCCAGCTCTGTGTGTTTATAGGAGTATAATAATAAATAAATAAATTAATATAAACTTATCATAAATAATTTTCTACTTTTATCTTGATTTAACATCATTTAAAAATCTAATGATACTTACTTCAATCTAGAATGTATGTTACTCAAACTATTTTTTGAATATTGCGTTGTTTTTACATTATAGTAAATAAATAAACTGTTTATATGATTATTTTTCTATTTTTCCCAATTTGATATTTCATTCAATTTAACTCAACATCCAATCATTATTGAGTTAATGGAGTTAAATTGAATGAAATGTCAAATGATGGACTATAAATGGTTATTTTGAAATAAAATAATCAAAATACAGTAAATTTGAATATACCGCCAAAACCTAAAATTACAGAAATGTCTTTAACATCACTCAATTGCTTAGTCCACAGGCTCTTTAGATGGCGCCACATTCAGTGTCTCATCTATCTGTGGGTTATCTGTGATCGAGTGATGTATATATTCTTTGAGTGATGTAACAGGAAGGGAGAACAGCATCGCGTCCCTCTGACTCAGTTTAAGTAAATAATAATAAGAAAAGAACAAACAAAGAGTTAAACAAAATTGTTAGTTTTATGAAATTACTCTTATCATAAAACTCATATAGCCAATACCCAATCTAACTTCATTACAATATTTTAATTGTCTTCACGTGAGCTTAATACGATGTTGAATATTCATAATATGATGTTTAATATTCATAATAAATATAACACGTGAGTTTCAAATGTTGATCTCATTCAAAAATATATTGAATTTTAACATAAAAATATCAGTAACTTGTTTAAAATTTGCATGTATTTGATATGAAATCGTAAATCGTGAATAAAAAGTTCGTAATTGTCACGGGGGAAAAATTTATCTCCGACAAGTATATATTTTTTATTTTCCAATGTGTAATTTAAACACGTTTTTCACATATAACCTTATTGTTAGTTTACTGAATTCAAAATCGATTATCGCAAAAGTCCCCATTATTAAGCACAGTCGTTAATAAATATTTAATTGTTGAATAGGTAACTCTGGCCGGTTGTCAGCCACTTAAAGGACATTAATTTTTAAAATAGCACAAAACAACAGTTTTTGGAATTTGATCCCAAGAGGTACTATATTTTTTTAAATGAATGTTTAATCCTCTAATTAAAACAGTTTTTATATTCCTGCAGGTACTGTATGAATCTTTGTAAGCAGTGACTACCCTTGACCGTTTCTCTTCATCTTGCATCACTTATTTTTTTTTCATTACTGTCCATATGACAAGGCACATTTGCAGTGACGATTATCGTTTTGCTGTCTTGCATATTTGAGTCAACGTCTTTCCACTCATCTACAGTCTCGCCCAGAGAAATCAAATATCATTCCACTTCTTCGACCATGAAATTGTTGGCTTTATTATTTTCACAGTTTTACAAAACTCCATCTTGCATGACGACACACTCAGTAGTTTTGTTTAGTGGGTTTTCAACATTGTAGCCTATTCTCTCATCTATAACCTTTCAGAGAGATTTATTGATTTTGTCGATGTTGGTTGTACCACGGTTTCTCATTTCACTTGTGAAATGATTTAAAAGAATCGTAGCATTTTCAATCTGGTCCTTGGATATAACTCAATTAGGTGTTGTCTCCTGACAATTTGCTTGAATTCTCTCCAGAGTGTTTTTTATACACTTGGTGTAATCTATTTTTCACTGCATGTTGCAATGAATAGTACTATTTTTAACGGGAAAAGAGTACACATAGTTAAACACAGTTAATATTTTCAGGTTTTTGCTGCCAGCTTATCACGGTTTTTTTCAAATTACTTTTAAGTTGTTTAAAACCACGTCAGCTGGATGCATAATGTGGTTAGTATTGGGCGGAACAGCGTATAAAATGATTTCAATTTCATCACAATACTGTCGGTTATATGAGACCATCTACAAACAGACTGACTTAGCGATTCTATTTTTATTCCAATATTCGTTCAATCCGCTTGCCATATATTCGTAGAAGGTATCAGCCTCCATCCACCCGCTTTCAGATTTTCATATGAAATAGCATTCCTGAACAGATAGGCCAATTTTGTATTTGTTCTGTGATATGGAGAAACCACCATTAGATCTATTTCCATCTGCCGAAAAAATGAAAAGCACAGTTACTGTTTTCTCTTCATTTCCTTTTGTTTACTTCATAATATATTAGGGGATATCCCTATGGCGTTAGTACCTTAAATGTTTTCGGGCACATGAAGAAACTAGTCTCGTCTCCATTAAAAATTCGTGGATCTTCTAAAATATCAAGGCTGTTCTTTTCTTTCAGATATTTCCTCAATTCTTCAAACCATTTTCTAATTAACCCTTTTGTACTTTTGCTCCTTCCTTTTATAAACCCCTCTACTTCCCTTCATGCTAGATTCGGATGTCATTTCAGGAACCCAGCATACCACTTCTAACCTAGTTTGTTATCTTTAAAATCAGTTACGTTACAGTACGTTTGTCACTCTTAACTATGGTTTCAACGGTACTTAAAAGATCACCCTTGTTAAGACTAAAGTCGCATTTTGCCCTACAATCCAATTTTCTAAACAGTTTTCTTCTTGGGTGAGTGTTGTTTTGGGGCCCATTCTTCGAGGTCCTTCCAGAATTCGTAAATGTATTCGATCCTAGAGTGTGCCCCGAGGTATATTCCCTGCTAGCTGCCACAATCCTCAACTTTATAGAGTGCGATACCTTACTTGCAAATTATGGCGGAATTTTGAGCGACCATTTGCAATCCACATCCGCTCACTAAAACAAAGCCAAGGCCTGGCTCAGTGAATTTTCTAACCGAATATAAAATGATCTAATTAATAGTTTGGCAGCTGTAATTGAAAATATAATTCATTTAGAAATAGAGCAATCAGAGTATGTAACCATACTGATTGATGAAACCTCAGACATTAGCAGAAAGGAACAACTTTGCGTAATTTTGAGACATTTTGACAAAACTAACGAATTGTTGACTGTTTCGTCGGATTTGTTGATGTTAGCTCAAGTCTCGTCTCCGTTGAAAATTCGTTTGAGATCTTCTAAAATATCAGGGCAGTTCTTTTCTTCCAGATATTTCCCTAATTATTCAAACAATTTTCTAATTAACCCTTCTGTAATTATGCTCCTCTGCTTCTCTTAATGCTAGATTCGGATGTAATTTTAGGAACCATTCTCCTGAGGTTAAAACAACCAGATGTATCCCACTACGCAAAACATCTACTTGACACCAATCATTCATTGACACCTAACACAAAACTAGAATTGCAGCACATTTGTGAAAAGGAACAAGAACTGGATTTCCTTGAAGATTTGGAAATTAGAAGACATTTAAGAAACCCACAATATGAAGTTGTCAATGAACAGTTAAATCTAGGGAGTTCTCCACTAATAAACTGTCTTCTTAAGTGATAATTGTAAAGATCAGCAGATATAGTTTTCCTGGTTTTCTATATCATTGCACAGTTATACTGATCTTAATTGGAAAAATGATATCCAGGATATCACCATAGGGCTAATAATATCTAAGCTTCAATATTTGTAATATCACATCTTCTTCTTTTTTCTATAAACATATATTAAGTCAATCACAAGTTAGATCACTTCTTGGTCTAGCCAAATATAACTACTAAACATCAGGTATGCATCAAATGAAATGTAACTTCTGTCATTCTGACGATGATATTGATTTATCGAAACAATTGTCAATTTTTTAGTATTTTCAATAACTTTTATTATATTGTGGAATTAACTAGAAACCGTGAGTTTCAATCAAAACACTAATATGAGCAGATTCCACGAAGTAAGGGTCGAGACAGTTAATTTAATTTAGTTAATTACATATTTTTCTGTCATGTTATATCTGGATGTGATATAATTCCGCTTTATTTACGAAAGGAAAGTTCTCCGGTTTTAAACTATTAGAAAAAAGGTAGACTCTGCAGCAAAGAGTAGAAATATTTTTAGAACCAAATGCAAATACAAATTTAATTAGAGGAGAGAGGCTGGAGATGAGTTTTCACTAGGTTTCTATGGTGCTAACAGAAAATGTTAAAATCTAGATAACTTGCGATATCTTGAATATACGATCCCGACTACGAGGCAAGGGCTTAATAAAAACTTTGAACTTGCTTGCTTACCTCCAACATTTAACCAGTTTATGTCCATATTCAGAACTAAATCGGTAACACAGCTATCTCACCAACTCAAAAAGCATGGGAACGACAGAATAATAACCTAAAATTAGTGACAACATAAAAACGATAGCAGCGTACTTTATTTTAAAACTAGTATGTTGAACTCACCAGTACCCACGGCGCCTTTCGATCGGCATGATATTGTTTTGGGAAATAATGGAGATCACGAAGCTCCGAGAAATAGTGTACCGACCCTACATTCACGCCAGGTTCCAGTTCTGGAGAGCCACATTTGATTGTTCAAACAGAGTTAAATGATTTGGTATATGATTTGGGGTTGCCAAAGTAACAGCCAGAACTCCTTGGTTCCCGTCTTAGGGAGTTAGGCTTACTTGCCAAAGAAACAACAACAACTTAGAAAAAGAAATACTCCATTTTATAAGGAAAATTCGTTATGTGCCTGTACTGATATCGATCGTTTAATGCAGAAATTCGATATCAAACATTCTCCTTGTGAACGGCGCTGGTTCATACACTCATCGAAATATAGTTTAAAAACGGTGTTATTACATAATGGAAATTTAAAACCATCTATACTAGTTGTCCATTCACTAACAATGAAGGAAACCCACGAAAACATGCGCTTTTTTTTAGACAAAATAAATTACAATCGCTACAAGTAACAGATATGTGGTGATTTTAAAGTTATTGTAATTTTAATGGGACTTCACGGAGGAATTACAAAATATTGCTGTTTTCGTTGTTTGTGGCACGGTCGTGCAGTAAATGAACACTATGTGAGCAGGAGAGGTCCGAATTTCAACTGGGATCTCAAAATGTTAAGTATGTGTCTCTTGTGGACCCAAAAAATGTCCTTTTGCCTCCGCTTAACTTAAACTTGGACTGATAAAAAACTTTGTGAAGGCTACGAGTAAATAGAGTGAAGGATTTAAATACATAAGACAAGTCTTTACCCAGTTAAGTGACGCCAAGTTAAAGGAAGGTATTTTTATTAGGCCACATATTAGAAAGTTGCTGATCGATATTGATTCTATAGATAACTTACCACGCAAGAACCTACAGCTTGGAACATATTCGTAAGTGTCTTGAGGGGATTTTTGGGCAAAAATATGGATGCAAACTAGGAACAGCTAGTTAATGAACTGTCATTAAAAATTCATTTTCTCCATTCCCATTTATCATTTTTACTACAAACTAGGAACAGCTAGTTAATGAACTATCATTAAAAATTCGTTCTCTCTATTCCCATTTATCATTTTTTCCTGAGAATTTTGGAGCTGTCAGTGACGAGCAGGGAGAAAGGTTCCACCAAGATATCATGATAATGGGAATTTGGTACCAATGGCGATGGGATCCAGCCATGAAGGGTGGTTACTGCTGGTTTTTGAAGAGGGAAGATACGTCCCCCATAAAAGGAAAAAATAAAATGTATTACAAATAAATATTTTCTCATTGTTATATGTTAGTTTGATATCAATTATACAAATGTAGTTGATACACAACATTAAAAAACCTGTAAAGTCATTTTTAAATAAATATTAAACGTAAAACTGTTCGGTATGTGACTTTTTTAATGTAACAAAAAAATCTTACGTGTTACAACTTTTTTCTGGCCATATAGTATGCTGTTTAGCTCTATGTTATAGCAAAAAAAGTTGTTGTCTACCAATGTTACAATTCTCTATTTTCGATTACGAAAAAGTAACGCGGTATGCCCTCAAAATTGGAACAAACATTTAATATTTTGTCCTGAAGTAGATGTTTTATTATTTGAAATTTAGAAATGAATGGGTTAAAATCTGTTAATAACTTCAGATTTTCCAATCTAAATGAGTTACGCGGTATAAAGTATGAAATTGCTCAATTAAACGAATGTTGATTGATGTATGAGATATTCAGTTAATGAGAAAATTTAACAGAAACATTATTTCCTAGCAACAATCTTTTGAACAAATATTTCCATTATCAAGTGAATTTCAGTTATTTCCTGACCATTACAATGACGGGAAGTATTTCATCAGTGGGACGTAATTACCGATGTTTATACTTAATTGCAGTGACTACTAAAATCAGCTTTACGTTATTTTTGTTTAATTCTGACTGAATATGGCACGCAGGAGTCCAAAACAAAATTTATAAAATAAATAATCAGAAGAACTCCCTTTTCATATACTAATTCGACCAAATTAACGATTTCGATAATATTTTAATACGAACCAATTATTTCGAGAACGTCGTTCGTTGCTAATAATGAATTGCCACAACTAATTGAACAGCACCTCGAGCACCAACTACAACAATTCTAATATTCGTATGTTAATAACACTTTTTTAAGTAATTATCAAGTAAATTAATTTTTAAAACGATAAGTTTCATAGGCGTAACTACAGGCAACTTATTTTCGAAATTTATACCTTGACTATACACACAAGAAACACGGAATTTTTGGACGGTGATGGACGAGCAGTGGCGTGCATACAATAGAAGCATAAAAGCATTGCCTACCCCAGAAACATTTTAAATTATCGATGCACACTTATATTTTGCGGATATATCTTTTATTTATAATAGTATATCTATCACACTGTCTGAATCACACAACTCATAAAGCTACAGTAAAATCCATAACAACCCCTATTATAAAACACCCACTATGCCGCCGGTGTAAGCGAATAAGCGTATGTACGAGAATTCGTTATGGCAATTCCCGTCGATGGAAAGTATCTGGGGACGATATATTTCAATAAACTGTCCTTAAAGCGATGGTAAAAGTTGTCAGTCAGTTAACAAAATTACTTCAAACTATGTTAATTGACAAGGTTATGAAGTAATCAAACTAATAGTATTAATGAAGGACTGACATGAAAATAAAGAAGAATCAAAGTTTCTAAAACACATGTAAAAACATCAGCTTACTGAGACTACTGAGAACAGTCATTGTAATCGTCATTAATAGGAAGCGGGAAAACTTTAACTATGCTACGCTTTAAAGTACCCTTAGAGGTGGTTACGCTCACTACCCGCACTACACTATCGCTACCTGGATGCACGGCTGAAATTCGTCCTCTTGACCATTGAGAGGGTGGAACGTTGTCTTTTTTGAGAAGTACTAGGGATCCAATAAGGTTTTCGGGATGATCTTGAAAACGCCATTTAAATCGCTGATGGAGAGTGTGCAAATATTCTCTAGACCACCGCTGCCAAAAACTCTGAAACATCTATTGAAGATACTGATAGCGCTTGAGAAGATTGACCCTTTGATGCTTAAGGTCATGATCAGGAACCATATTAACTGGATGACCCATGATGAAATGGCCAGGCGTCAGAATCTCAAGGTCATTGGGGTCATTGGAAATAGGTATCAAGGGACGGGAGTTGAGGATGGCTTCTTCTTGAACGAGAAGTGTATAAAATTCAAGATGCGACGATGATTCTTAAAAGATTTTACTGCTCCTTCCCATATGCCACCAACATGGGGGGAACGTGAGGGTATGAAATGCCATTTGATTCTCAAACTGCTGATAAAATGTTGAAAGGACTCCGAATTCTGGGTATCATGAACATTTTGTGAGTAATTTTGGGCTCCAATGAAATTTGAGCCTTTGTCCGAATATACATTTTGACACATACCCCGTCTGGAAACGAACCTGCGAAACATACTTATAAAATACTCAGAAGTGAGTTCAGTTGCAAGCTCAACGTGAATGGCTCTAGTAGCTAGACAGACAAGAATGTATAGGTAGCATTTCAAAACGCGTTTGTTTCGAAATTTAGACTCACGTAGAAAAAATGGCCCAGCGTAGTCGACGCCCACATTCAGAAATGGGCGAGAGGGTGTTACACGTGGCGTTGGTAGGTCTCCCATCAAGTTGGAGAGAGGTTTCGGGTTAGTCTTGAAACAGGGTACGCACTTGCTTAATATCCCGCGTACAGCAATTCTGCCGTTTAGCGGCCAAAAGGTTTGACGAATGAAAGATAGTGTGGCTTGTGCGCCGGAGTGTAGATTTTGAATTTGAGTATGAGCTATGCTTAATTCAGTGAAAGGATGTTTGGATGGTAAAACTATTGGATATTTGGCATTGAAAGGTATGTTTGCGTGTCTGAGTCGGCCACCGTCTCGTATAAGACCGTGTTTATCAATAAATGGATTTAAAGAGCTAAGCTTGCTGTTAGTGTTTACAGATTGGTTTGACTTGAGTTTTCGCTTTTCTTCAGGAAATGATTCCGTCTGTACTAATTTGATCAAACATCACATGCTGTGAGTGAGTTCTTCTGGAGTTAATGATCCAGATATTCTGGATTCTCGAGATGTCCTCGTATTTGAAATAAAGCGCAAGCAATAAGCTACAACATTTATGAGTTTTGTGTAGTTAGAATAGCGATTCTTGCAATGCTAAAGATACAGATTTGTGATTAAATTCTGGAATCTCAAAATTAGACTTCTCACGAGAAAAATTAGAAATGTGTGAAATCTCTGGCCACTTATCAGAACATTATGATAAACATGGAGGTCCGTGCCACCATAAATCGCAATCCTGAAGATCATGGGGATTGATTCCCCTTGAAATTATATCGGCAGGGTTATTTAAAGAAGCAACATCATACCAATTGTTTATGTTAGATATCTGTTGTATTTCTGAAACTCGGTTGCAAACGAAAGTTTTTAATTGGCGGGGTTCTAACGATAACCAACAGAGAACAATGATCGAATCAGTGTAGTAGTGAATGTTGTTGAAGTTGACATCTAGGGTATTGAGAACTTTTTTCATCAACTTTGCAAGAATCAAAGCTCCGCACAATTCCAAACGAGGTAATGAAAATACCTTCAACGGGGCCACCCGAGACTTAGCGCATAGAAGGTTGCAACAAATTTGACCTTCGGGATCTATGGCCCTCACGAAAATGCACGCTCCATATGCATTATTTGATGCATCACAGATCCCATGAGATTCCAGGAGCACGGGATTTATCAAGGAAACTTGCCGAGGAATCCTGAAGGTTTCAACAAGACTAAGGTGATTTACGAAGTTAATCCAAATGTTGTAGAGGTTGCTTGGAATTGGCTTATCCCAGTCAATTTTGATAAATCAAAGCTGCTGTATAAGGACTTTGACTTGTATTCTCATAGGACCTAGAAGGCCAAGAGGCTCAAAAATTTTGGAAATCATTGAAAGTAAAGTTCTTTTGGTGATTAATGCGTCAAAAATTTCCAGAGAGAAATAAATGATAAATGAATGAATCAGACTGAGAATTCCAGGATACACCTAGGGTTTTGGTATTTTGTGAATGGGTAATGACATAATCCATTGGATTTTCCTTGTTGTGTGTTAGGTCTGACAAGAGATTCGGGCTATTTGAAGCAAACTTTCGTAGGTCGAAACCGTATGACTTGAGAATTGAGATTAAATTTTTTCGTATGCTTATGAGCTTTTCTTCGCTGGAAACACCTGTGAGAATATCGTCGACATAACAATCAAATGAGATGACACGACTTTCATCTGGGAAATAATTCTCATGGTTTAATGGTACCTGTTTTAAGCATCTGGTCGCAAGATATGAGGAACTGGACAGGCCGTAAGTTGCGGTGTTTAGACAATAATGTCCAAGGGGTTTGCTGGAGTCGTCACGCCTATACGCTGTAGGTTGCGCTGTTCTGGACTAATGAGGATTTGCCTGTACATATTTCCTTTGTCGCCAATGAGCACAAGGTGGTGCTGGCGAAAGCGTAGAAGAATAGAAAAAATATCATTCTGGACAGTGGGTCCAATCATCAAAGCGTCATTTATAGAAATACCAGAAGAAGTGGCTGCCGAGCCGTCAAAAACGACTCTCCACACTGTGATGGGGAAGGTAATTCGCAGGGTAGATCGAATCTGAATGTGGTTCAGGAGTAATTTCTGACATGTGACCTAGGTCAATGTATTCCTTCATGAATTTGGAATAATATTCCTTTAAAATAGAATGTTTGTTAAGCTTTCTCTCTACGGTATAAAACCGTTTGATCGCCGTGTCAAGAGATTCACGTAGGCAATTTACATGTAGTTTTAAAGGTAGGCTAACCTGGAATCGTCCGGATTCATCTCTGGTAGTTGCGGACTCGAAATGAACCTCACATTGTTATTCCTCGTGAGATAGAGGTTTTAGACTGGGTTGTGGAAGTTCTTCTAGGCTCCAAAATCTCTCCAAGGAATTTTGCAAGTCATTTGTACAAGTGAATGAAAGAAATGAAGTGGGGCCAACAGTTGTTACAAATGTTATTGGTCCGCCGACTACCCAACCTATCTTTGTTTCCTGGATTACAGGCTTATTTTTGCCCAATTTCATTTGACCGGAACCTAAAATATCATAGAATAGCCCAGTGCCTATGAGAACGTCTATAGTAGAAGGTTTATAGAATTCGTCATCAGCTAGGGGTATATCTGCCGGTATGTTTAGTCTAGACGTATCAATTGGATGTTGAGGAACAAAATTAGTTATTTTGTCTATAACTAAAGCCGGAATTTTGAAAGTGGAACCTTTATAGGATGATTTTATTTCAATTTTAACACGTTTGCAAATGTTTGTGGTTTTTTCATTGATGCCTGCAACTGGAATGTTCACAGATTCATAGGGCAGATTTAATAGGTTGAATAAATCTTGGGTTACAAAATTGGATTGACTGCCACTATCCAAAATGGCTCGACAGGGAATAGGTTCATTATTCTGGTTATAAATGCTTATTAGTACTGTGGACAATAACACTGAAGTGCTTGGGTTTCGGTTAGTGCATGAGTGCGTTGCTAAAGCTTTGATTGGAGATTGGCGACATGGTGTTACTAGAATTCTGGTTGCAATTGGGCAACATCGCTTTTGTTTCGTTCATATTAGCATGAGTTTCAATTGGATTGGTTAGACTTGAATGGTTATTGCTTGAATTGGAGGTTCTATATTGTGAATGGTTGCCTGGTTGCATGTGAAGCATTAAATGATGCTTACCACGGCAAGTTTTACAAGTGTGTATTGATTTACAATCTGACGTTCGATGACCAGGGCGAAGGCAATTTGTGCACAGATTATAACGTTTCATTTCAGAAAAGCGGCTGTTTACTGGGAAGTCAATGAATTTTTTGCAAGAATAAATGAAATGATTCTCCTTGCACAATGGACATGAATTTCCCGTTTGGCTAATATGCGATAATATTTTATGATCATGAGGTTTATCGAACTTTTTCTCATACTTCTTTTGTTGAAGTTTGGAGTGGAGTGATTCTAAAAATCTACATCTTTCTGATAAAAAAGTTGAAAAATCTAGAATGGAAGGATTAACTCTGTCTTTGGAAAGAATTTCCCATTCCTTGCGTGTTGATAAATCCAGTTTTGTGGTTAATAAATAGAGTAAAATAGTGCTCCAGTCTTTGAAATTCTCACCAATGTTCTCTAGAGATTTGTATTGTCTTTGAAATGAATCTAAAAATTTTCTTAAATTTTGATAAGCCTCGTCTTTTACGGGGTTTGGTTCAAAAATACCTTTCATGTGAGTATGTATGATCGCCTTTATGTTTTCATATCTTCCTTTTAGAATGGACCAAGCCGTTGAATAACTATTGCTGGTTGTAGCTAAACAACTGATTACTTGTGCTGCTTCACCCTTTAGACTAGATTGAAGATAATGAAATTTTTTTGTTTCCTATATGAGGATTTTTATCTATTAAAGATTCGAAAGTATTACGTAAATTTACCCACGTTTCGTAATTTCCCGAAAATTGTGGCAACGATATTGGTGGAAGTCGAGGACTAGATTGAGTATTATAATTTACAGTTGGTGTACCTTGACTCGCGAAAGAGACATTTTGTGCGGCATTATCCGAATTACCTTGAGCTTGCTCTAATATTAGTTTTGCTCTAGCAGATAAATCATAAAACTTATTTTCCAATTCATCGCGCTCATCATTTTGTAAGTTGAGTTCTACTAAATTGAAATCTAAGCATAACCTTTCGATCTCCCCCTGTACCTTTTCAAAGTCGGATAACAAGTTATTAATGTGTTCCAGACGGATTTGTAAATCAAAAACTTATTTTTTCTGTGCTAAAACAATTGGAGAGCATTTTTTCAAAAAAGCTTCAAATCGCGTCAAATGAGCCTTTACGAAGATATCTACAATTGTTCTGAATTTTTACCCCTTCATCGTCTATGTTACTGCCTTGAGGGCTGGCCTGATTAGCGTTAGACATGGCAAAAACTTTTTATTTTATAGGTAAGTAAAATCAAAATAGGTTTGAATTTTATTTTTCCAAAATAAAATTTCTGACTAAAAGTCTTGCAACGTGCAACGACTATAAATTGAAGTTATAGGTTAAAATGTGAATTTGATGCAATATTGCCTTATTTTAGGTATTGAATTATGTTTGTTGAAATTCGTGAATAAAAACAAATATAAATATTGATATTTATGGATGCAAAAGGGATGAGTAGTAAAATCTGTTGACAGAAAAAATTAAATTTGAGGTTGAGTTTCAAGTATTTGCACTATTGGTTTGTGAAATTATTTGGTTAAAGTAGATTATAAAGGAATAAAAGGGAGTAGATCTGACCTTTATCTCCTCAACAGTGCAAACTGGCACTTGAAATGCCGCCACTTGGTGTTCTTCACATTTAAGAATAAAACAGATTTTAGTATCCAGACTCAAGGACCATAATTTTTGGGACCTGAGTCGGCCTTGCCGACTTTTCCGTGTCCTGTCTGTGGGCCGAAATCTGACCTTCAGGTTTCACAGAGGAACCAGAAATAATTCTTAAATTACGTGGTATTTGGTCAATTTTACACCTATTCATTTTATTTTCTTGGTTTACAATGCTGGTGAAAAACACATTATTTACCACAATAAATTACTGAGTGACTAACCTTTTGCATTCAGAATTATTACGAATTTCTAATTGACTTTTTTCGTTCTGTCGGTTTTTACAGTTCTCTGTCGACATTTCGCGGCACACTCTCCCGAAAATCGATTTTCTCGCCTCGTGGCTAGTAGTTGCAGCACGACCGGTGTGAGCTGGACGAGCGGATTGGTAATCACTTTTGTCCAGTCAATCTGCAGCGTCAATGGTAAAAAAATAAAACTAAAAAGATACCAAGTATCGTACAGATGGAGTTTTCGTAGAATACTCAGATATTCCAAAGCTTTTTATATTTGGATACCGTCTCGTCGCAAAATTGAAGTAAGCCGTGATATGAAAATCATGAAAAATTTTTTGAGCCAAAGCCATGAAAATACCGCTACGGATGATTTCTTCAATGGGGCTAAATTTGGATCAGAAATTCCAACCAACCCAGATGAGGGAAACCAGGATGCGATCGCTTTTATCGCGGAACCAAATATCCTGTAGCAGCATCTACACCCCCAGTGCTACTTATCTTGGAAAATTCCGTTCCGGGAGATCCCAATCACGACGAAGATTCGGCTGAATCAAGTTATGCAGATCCCGACAATTCATCGTTTGTGCCATTGTCTGAAGACTCGGATGACTCAAACATATCGGAAATACCTTCGACGACAAAGGAACAGCAGCGTCCTCGACGTGCCGATCAAAAACCAAGATGGATAGATGATATGAAGATCCTGATGACATTTCAAGTCTGATTTTTAACAACTGTTTCGCTGCTGATGCGAACTCTTTAGGACGAGATGAAGCCATCACAAATGAGGTAATTTCTCATCTTAAAAATGACACCTGGAAAATTGAGCAAAAAACTCAAGTTAGAAATTTCATTGATTGCAAAATGGTTCTAAAAGAAATACTCAAAGCGGTCGGCTGACGTCCTAACTAAGCCATTGGCAAAACCACATCACTACCAGCTAACACAGTAGATGGGGTTATTCCCGATGAATCTTCGAGACATTCGTCAGGTGGAGTGTGGCAATTGATAGGACTCATGCTCGAAGCCACCATAAATATAAAACGAATGTTAATATATATTTTTGTCTATAAGATAACAAAAACGTCAATTAATTATTATGTCATGTACAAAAAGTTTGAATGCCAAGTTTATGTTAGAATATTTTATTATTGGTTAATTATAAAGTTCGTGGGTTCAGACGCGTTTCTCATTCCATATAATCCCACACCTAGTAGTAGATGTGTTGCTCACCAGGCTAACTGAGTTTGGCTTTGAAAGTATGAGCAACGCTGATGACTTAGTCCTAATCAATGACGTAGAAAAAGATAGACCCACCTATTTACATTAAATACTGAAGTTAACATTGTAAAAACAATAATGAGATGGGCAACTATACGCTACCCGTCATCATCCGCTGTTGTCAAAATGCTCTTTATTTCGGAAAACTGCTCGAAAAATATATAACATATTGAAGTAAAATATGCAAAGTAACATTGTTTTGCAAAAACGTTATAGTCGTGAGGCGTTTGATACTATTTGAAGATGACAGTGAATGACATGAAGTAAACAAATTCTCTTGTAATTGACATATGTTGGTTTACGTGTTTTCAACAATAAAATTATTCTGCTCTGCATAACAACGCTATAGGACAATCATAAAAAATCATCGCATAGTTGCCATCGCAGATTTGTTTGTTTACAAGTGATTATTCGGTTATTTAAGTGCCTTTTGTATTTTTTCTGTTAGTAACTCAAAAACATGGTTCATCGGTGTAATATTTGCAAAAACTGGATAATTTGAAACAAAATCTCACTTTTGAATGGCAAATTGGCATTTGCATCTGACCTCCGTTTTTTAAGAACCAATGTCGTCGATATTTTAACAATATCAAATACCTAAATCATACAATCTTTAAACAGTATGTAATTCTACAGCATTTCCATCAACATATATTTCAAAGTTGAGAATCTCCTCAAAAGTTGAACAAAATAATCAGAGCAGTACGTCTCTGGACAGTGTATGATACTTTTTACGCAACATTACCAAAGCAGGAACATGAATATACAGTTGTTCTTTTCTAGCACATTGTTAGGGAATTTGATGACGGCTTCAAAACAATTCGTTTTTCTACGTCATTGGTCCTAATTGTCAGAGGCAAGTTCTAGAGCACCTGGTGTACAAAAGAGCCTCAGAATTATTGAGGACTGGTGCTTGTTAGTGGGGCTGCATATTAATCCAAACAATACCATAGCAATTCCATTTTCCCGGAAAGAAAGACTTCCAGGTATGAAGCCCCTATCTTAAAACGGGGAAATCGTAACATGAAAATCTGAAGTTAAATATATATGGATTACCCTAGACAGTAAGCTTGTGTGAAATAAGCATGTTAAAATAACAACCAGTAAAGGAGAAGTGTAGAAGTCTAGCTGGTAAGACTTGGAGCTGTTACCCTAAAATACTGAGATGTACGCCATGATTGTGAGACCAGCTATTACCTATGAGGCAATAGTCTAGCATACCAAAGCAGGTCAGAACAGCACGAGAAAAAGCCTCGACAAACTTCAACGGCTTGTCTGTGTGTGCAATACTGGAGCCATGAAAACGTGCCCAATTAGGGCACTTGAGATCTCCATCTGTTGATAGGAAGATTATCCCAAGAGTCACTTAGAATATCTAAGGAAGGTTCAGGCAATGAGAGTATTAAAAATCAGGGAGCCTGGTCGTCTCCAACAAAGTACATCTCATCGGCGAAATGATCAAGAAATTAAGGATCGAAAAGAACTTCACTACGATGCTAAGTGAGAGGGTAGACTGAAAAAGGGACTGTATCACCCATACTTTCAAAGGGAACACCATCAGATTGTACACTGATGGTTCTAAAATCACCACAGGAGTTACCGCTGGAGTATTAGGGCCTGGCCCCAGATACTCATTATCGTTAGGCTCCTGTCCGAGTGTCTTTCAGGCAGAAACACTTGCAGTCGAAAGATGCGTGGAAATGAACCTAAAAAGAAATGATCAGTAATGTAAAATAGCGATTCATTCTGATAATCGAGCAGCTATCGAAACATTAAGTTCTCTTGTCATTGACTCAAAGTTGGTATGGGAATGCCAAAGAAAACTTTATGAAATGGGCAAGGAATACAGGGTTTCTTTAGTCTGGGTTCCTGGCCACTCAGGAATCACTTGACGATGCCAATACACTCGCCAGAAAAGGAATACGAATGCCCTTTATTGGCCCGGAGATTCAATAATATATTTTGAATCGCGTTATAACCAGTTTAAATGTAACATGTGATTCAAATATTGAGTCAAAATAAACTTACTAAACGGGACACGCTTAGATAAAATGGTTTCCTAAGTATCGAGTATCAAATCCGCTTAAAATTTAAAACACTGTATAACCAATCTAGGAACAAATTTGTTGATAATAGGCAGAAAAATAATAAAAAAACCGTCTCTTATTTATCAGTCAATTATACCAAAATATATTTTCAAGTGTTTATCTAGAACCTCAAGGTTACATTTAATCCAAACTATTGAAAAAGTTAGATCATAACCAATTATACCGATAATATGAAAAATGTTTTTATATAGACATTTTTGAGTTAAGCAACGCTGGTGTGAACAGCATAGATCCAAATATACCTGTCTAGTGAGTTCCAGAGCCTGCCAGTCAGACGTTGAAGTGTGAAGGCTGGAAACTATAGTAGGTGAGAATGCTCGAGGATTACAAATAATGACTAACGTTGACTCATGCAAGTGTCAGATAATAAAGGTGTGCAATAAATAGGCTCGTTCACGGTAAAGTATAAAGTTTAACAAACATATACGTTGTTTGAACAAGAGTTTTATAACACATCAATCTGAAGAGTCTAACACACCTCCAGACCCAAGACCAAAGAGATTATTGTCCTCGTGCATAATTGTATGTAAAAGAGCATCAATATTGTTTAACTAATAGTACAATTCAAATAAATAGCATAAGCCGAATCCTGTTTAACATCATAATAGTTGGTTGGTTGCGCATGTTTGGCATATCCTGGCACTGTACTGCATATACTAATAAATATTGTATTGGTTTTAAAAATGTGTAGATTTATTTCTTGAATATATTTTCTAATTTAACCTTTGAAGTATGTATGTAATCAGAAATTTTTGATTACTTTAGATACTTAACAATATTTAATAGTTTTAGATGATACAATCTAACTCCAACAAATAAAATGTTTGACAGTTACTAATCCTAATTTAGTTTCTGTTCCGCCACTAGCATGACTGTTCAATCGATGTGGTCCAAAGTTTTCACTTGTTTATTACTCATTCCTTGTTTAAGGAATGAGTGAAAGCAAGACATGCGAGTCGCAATCCATGAAGACGTTGCCACTATTTGAAGAAAGTTCTTAAACATTGGAAATAGATACAAGTTTTATTTCATAAAATTAACCTATTTCTATGTGACTCAGAAATCGTAGTATTACATAACTGAATTTTGAATAATTCAAGAATGTATGTTAAAATTATTAGTTCTAGGGTTTTTAAAAGTATTTCCAAATTTTGAATAGATGAGGCTTTTACTTGATGAAGATCCATACTGAACGATGAAATAAAACAATATAGTTTGTTTAAATCTTCATATATTTGAACTAATGTTCAATTTAAACTTGTTGACGCGTTTCACTAACACAGTAGCTTTGTCAAAACGAATGAAGGTAAAATATAAAAATATCTTAATATATACAGTGCTAAATCTATTTACTAAGATTAATAATGGTATTAAAAGATATTACCTGGAAATTCATTCACTACAAACATTCCTAAGCTATCTTCTAGGTAAAGAGGTTCAATAAAGGAGACTGATTGATATCTATTTGGTCGTTGAGGAGATTACCTGAATATTTATTTTTGTTAATCTCTAGGGCTTCTAATAAATTTAAACTAAAGGATTTACCGACTACATGGAGAATTTCAAAATTTGGGTCGAAAATGTGCTGGTTTTCTAATAAATGATTTGAATAGTTAGAATCTAATTTTTTGTTGTCATAGCTACGTTTGTGTTCCGAAATTCTAGTTTTAGAATTTCTAAAAGTTCTACCGATATAAATTTTATCACAATTGTCATTACCACATTTTAATTTATAAAATCCTGATTTGTTTAATTTTGAAGATTTAGATTTATTATTTTTAATGAATTTGGATAAATTGTGATCAGTTTTAAAGGAAATATTCATGTCTAAAGTTTCTAAAAATGATTTAATTTTTAAGGATGGTGTTCCAAAGTATGTTAAGCTTTTAAATTGTCTATTATTTTTATCTGAAGGGAATACTTGTTCTAAAGTCTGTTTTTTTATCTTTTTATTTATGATATTGTCAATTAAATTTGGATCGTAATTATTATTAACTGCTATTTGTTTTATGATATTTGATTCTTTGGTATAATTATTATTATTTAATGGGACTGTTAAGAGTCTGTGTATCATACTATTGAAAGCTGCTAGTTTATGACTGAAAGGGTGGACCGAACTATTATGAATTGTAATATCTGTATGTGATGATTTATGAAATATAGAAAAATCATGTTTATTATTTATATTTGGAATAGTAAGGTCTAGAAAGTTTATAGACTTATTTTGTTCAAGTTCTACGGTAAATTTGATATTATTGTGAATCGAGTTTATGTAAGTAATGAAGCTCTCTAATTGTCTATTTGTACCGATGAAGCTAGCTAAAATGTCGTCCACATATCGGTGCCAGTACATAAATTTTTTACTAAGGGGATGTTCGTGAATTATTTTTTCTATATTATCCATGAATATTTCTACTAGTAGGGGGCTGAGAGGATTTCCCATAATCAAACCATCTTTACTGCTATAAACCTCTCCATTGAAATGAAAATAATTTTGATTCAAACACACTTTTAATAAAGTAATGATATCAGAGTGAATTATAGGATTAACATTATTGTATGTGAGCAAGTTATCAACAAGAGTTATAGTTTCTTTAGGAGGTATACTAGGGAATAGATATGTTACATCGAACGATATGAATTTAGAATTATGGGGTAGTATTATATCTTGAATATTATTAATTAATTCCATAAAGAGGGGTACCCTATCAGGCCAGTTGTTTCTTATTTCACAGCACCTTCATTCAAAATTTGAAGGATTCTCATAGATGTCATTTCTAAATATTGTTCATTCATACCTCGATTTCCAGTTAAAAACTCAACGGAATTAATTAATAATATTCAAGATATAATACTACCCCATAATTCTAAATTCATATCGTTCGATGTAACAAATCTATTCCCTAGTATACCTCCTAAAGAAACTATAACTCTTCTTGATAACTTGCTCACATACAATAATGTTAATCCTATAATTCACTCTGATATCATTACTTTATCAAAAGTGTGTTTGAATCAAAATTATTTTCATTTCAATGGAGAGGTTTATAGCAGTAAAGATGGTTTGATTATGGGCAACCCTCTCAGCCCCCTACTAGCAGAAATATTCATGGGTAATATAGAAAAAATAATTCACGAACACCCCCTTAGTAAAAAATTTATGTACTGGCACCGATATGTGGACGACATTTTAGCTATCTTCATCGGTACAAATAGACAATTAGAGAGCTTCATTACTTACATAAACTCGATTTACAATAATATCAAATTTACCGTAGAACTTGAACAAAATAAGTCTATAAACTTTCTATATTTCATAAACCATCACATACAGATATTACAATTCATAATAGTTCGGTCCACCCATTCAGTCATAAACTACCAGCTTTCAATAGTATGATACACAGACTCTTAACAGTCCCATTAAATATTAATAATTATACCAAAGAATTAAATATCATAAAACAAATAGCAGTTAATAATAATTACGATCCAAATTTAATTGACAATATCATAAATAAAAAGATAAAAAAACAGACTTTAGAACAAGTATTCCCTTCAGATAAAAATAATAGACAATTTAAAAGCTTAACATACTTTGGAACACCATCCTTAAAAACTAAATCATTTTTAGAAACTTTAGACATGAATAGTTCCTTTAAAACTGATCACAATTTATCCAAATTCATTAAAAATAATAAATCTAAATCTTCAAAATTAAACAAATCAGGAGTTTATAAATTAAAATGTGGTAATGACAATTGTGATAAAATTTATATCGGTAGAACTTTAAAAATTTTAAAACTAGAATTTCGGAACACAAACGTAGCTATGACAACAAAAAATTAGATTCTAACTATCCGAATCATTTATTAGAAAACCAACACATTTTCGACCCACATTTTGAAATTCTCCATGTAGTCGGTAAATCCTTTAGTTTAAATTTATTAGAAGCCCTAGAGATTAACAAAAATAAATATTCAGGTAATCTCCTTAACGACCAAATAAATATCAATCAGTCTCCTTTATTGAACCTCTTTACCTAGAAGATAGCTTAGGAATGTTTGTAGTGAATGAATTTCCAGGTAATATCTCTTAATACCATTGTTAACCTTAGTAAATAGATTTAGCACTGTATATATTAAGACATTTTTATATTTTACCTTCATTCGTTTTGACAAAGCTACTGTGTTAGTGAAACGCGTCAACAAGTTTAAATTGAACATTAGTTCAAATATATGAAGATTTAAACAAACTATATTGTTTTATTTCATCGTTTATTTCCAAATTATTCTCAAAGATAAAGAAGTTTTAGAACTAAATATGACAACCCTTTCATATTTATGTGAACGTTATTACACATTTCAAACTTTTTAGATTTAGTGTAGGTCAGCTTCTGATGAAATGAAGACCACTGTGGATTCTCGAGAGGAAATATGCTACCAGAATCTGGTCTGTTCTCTAAAGTACACTAATAGTATTAGAACATATTGACAATATTACTGTGGATCAACTGTGAATATTGATAGAATAAAGTACGATATTGACGAATATCTACTTTTTTTGAAATATGAGTAACAATATAGTAAGTTGAAGAGGATATTGACAATATTATTGATGTACTATAGCGCACTGAAATATTTCGGTCAGTGTTAAAGTGTCGAGAGAAAACGTAAATGGAGTACATATGGTGTGAACCAGAATTATAAGTTAATAATGTGACACAAACGATGAACGGTGATAATGTTTCAATTCCGTCATCTATCTCGGCACCTTAGCTAAAATAAGGCGTTCCGATTGGATGCATTTGTAGCATCCCCGCTACTTTGTGTTGTGTATATAATGGTCTATCTTTTTTTTTCTCTTACAATTCTTTTATTTCTTTTTTTATCAATTGTCTTTGAATATAATTTGCTCCTTCGTAACTTCTCGTGCGAAGTCGACGAGAAGCAGGAACGATAGATTGAATTGTTAAGCTGTAGTCGAATCGAGAGGTTATAACGAGACTTTGTGTTGTGTAGGTGGTGTCTCCAGTCTACCTGAAAGAAGGGGGCCCCAGACTTCTGCATCCACCTAGAAGACCGCAGATCAGGCACGCAAGGGCTTAGTTACTAATCTCATAAAGATTATTCATTCGCGTGATACAATCCATTTTCTCTCAACTAGCTATCGGAAGGTCCAAGGGCGATCACAGCCCCAGTTATGTTACATTTTTTGGTACATTTGTAACAAGCCGATCGCCTGTTACAATTTCTATCGGACTATGGTATTTTAATTTCGTCGTACTAATGTTTCGAATTTTGCAGTGGAATCCAGGGAAAAGAGAAGACGCGGTAGACCCAGGTCAAAATGGCAAAATGAGGTGGAGGCGGACCTTAATAGAGCAGGAGTAACAAACTGGAAGGAGAAAGCGAGAAATAGGAAACTATGGAGAGACATAAGTGAAAGAATTTAAAGGCATGACGGGGACTAATCCACTCCAACTAAGCGGATCTAGAAAGCACACGCGGTATAACCCCACATGGCGCGTCAAGCCATATTCATTCAATATTTCGAAATTAAAAAACTTGTTTCTCTCCCAAATTTCGTGTATTTAAACGATATCGTACATTGGAAAAATCTCTTCCTATCAGTAAAATTTATAAGTTAGTACCTTATATCGTTGTGGTTTTAAATATTTGCTGGTGAGTTAGATTTTTGGAATATTTTTTCTCCATGTTTATTCTGTTTTATTTCAAATTATAATATAGGCTGGCGTTTGATTCTTTTTTATTGTATATTATATTCTTTTGAAGCAATATTTTAATAATTTATTTTCATTCTTTTTTAGCTTCATGATTCCGCATTTTCTGTTTATTTAGGGAACAAAGCGAATATGATAGAACAGACTGCTGTTAGCTTTATTTTAAAAACTAGATTCAGTTTTTTATATGTTGAAGCATAAGCTTCCTATCTGTTCTATCTATTCCTTCCTTCCCAGAATTTTTCCTTGATTTTTACTGTTTCTTTCTTTCCTCCGCTCTGCAGCCCCTTGGTAGGCCCTATGAATAGAGAACATCAATAGAACAACACAAAGCCGGCCGGGATGGATTCAGGACCTCATCTCCATCGACTAGAACCTAGCTGAGAGCTGAATAATTCCAGAACCTCACCAAGATAAGTCCTTTGTCTTATACTCAATTCATGGAAATATAGAATTGGAGATTTTTATTGTATAACGACGTTCGTGTTCATCTTGTATTTTGGATATGCAGTTAATGTGAATTATCTATTGAGTTATAAATAAATATAATTTGCTGAACATTTGATATTTGGTTTTCAGTAATTTATATCAACTTGGACCATCGCGTTAAAATATTTTTAGTATTTCGTTTCGTTAAGTTAAAGTAAATATAAGGTTTTCCAGCTTTTAACCTTCTCAGTTTTTTTGTTTAATTTAAGTATCGTTTAAAAGCTGGTGGCGTCCAATTTAATATCGATTGTTCACCCCATCCCAGTGATTGCTATAAAAATACATCAACTGGAGTCGAATACCATAACCTAAGGAAGAGTCCCAAGCCGGGAGAGAACATATGTTACACATTCGTAGCCGGATAATCATTATCGCACCCTTGATTACTGTTATTGATATTTAATATTAATATGTTTCTTGACTATTAATTTCATTATCTATTTCAACAAAAAGTTATACGCACAACATAAAGTAGTTCTCAGTCAGGTTTTGTTGTTGTTTCATTAGTACAGCGCAAGAAGTTGTCGTACCAAGTACTTCAGTTTTGACTTTCAAAATCGATAATTTTTCATTCTAATAGAGGTCATTTACCATTATTTATTTACATTCAATTAAAAACGCGTTTCATTCTTTTTAAACATAAATAATATCAATTTTCTCCTTCATTATTATAGCACCAGTAGAACAGGCTTAGGTAAAATACTATTTTTAATTAACATTTTAAATTAAAAAATATTTGAATTTATTGATAGAATGTCTACAGATAAATTACATAAATACACCAATTATAGATTGGTAGAAATTCGTCGTTTGAATGAAGTTTTGCAGATTGCTAAACACA
The DNA here is from genome assembly GCA_963921935.1 of Galeruca laticollis. NCBI lineage: Eukaryota > Metazoa > Arthropoda > Insecta > Coleoptera > Chrysomelidae > Galeruca > Galeruca laticollis. The sequence goes on along the minus strand of OY998183.1, from coordinate 15,230,564 downwards.
TCTTTAGGATGTGAACTTTGTCACTAGTCTGAGAGTGAATTATGAGGATGTCAATTCAATTAAGGACGAGTTCTTTAGAAACCATAATGCAATTATTGGTTTATTAGAGGAAGGGCAAGAGGCTTTTGATTCAGAAGATTTAATTCAAAAAACATTTGAGGCTAATTTGTTACAAATTCGAGAAATTTACTATAAATTGATCACTTCTACGGCATTCCCGGTAAACAGAACGCCTGTCCCTATTAATAGTCATGGCAATGTTGTCTTGCCAAACATCAATTTGCCTACCTTTAATGGTGATATTTCTGAGTTTCCGTCATTTATTGATATGTTCGACGCATTGATTCACAGCAATAGCAAACTCAGTAAAATTGAAAAGTTTAAATATTTGAGATCATCCGTTCAAAATTCGGCATTTCTTGTCATTAAACATTTTCAAATGACCAAACGTAACTATGATCTTGCTTATGCTGCATTGCGTAAACGGTTTAATAATACTAGAAAAATTACCATAACGCATTGGACGCTTTTGGATAACTACCCAAAACTCATTTCGGAACATCCTACAGAGTTACGACGCTTGTTGTCAACCTTTGATGACCATTTGGAAGCTTTAAAAACCTTCGATTTCCCTGTCGATGAATGGGATTTCATTCTTGTTCACATGATTTTAAAGCGATTGCCATTTTCTTTACTTTCACAATTTGAGCTAAACCATACCTCTACTCAATCAGACGATGAATTTCCTACTTATAAAGATTTATTCAATTTCCTAACGCGCCAGGTGGAGGCTTTAGAATATGTTAATCATAATAATTCTTCAATTCACAAACCAAGAAAAAAACCTTTTTCCAAACTGCCTCAGCATACCGCTACTTCATTTTTTGTTGCAAATGAATCTAGTGGCAAATATAATTTGAAATGTTATCTTTGCAAGGCTAATCACGCTTTGTATAGATGTTCAGAATTTTTAAAAAATAATCCAAAAGAAAGATATCAATTTGTTAAGCAAAATAAACTTCGTGTTAATTGTTTAAGTCCTGCACATAGCTTTAGACAATGTAGATCTCAAAATTCTTGTCATAAGTGTTAACAGAGTCATCATACTCTTTTGCATTATTTAAAATCACCTGATGATTTTTTATTTTATTTTATTTATTTGGGATACAAACAGGACAAACCCATAGAAGTATCCACTAATAGTTACACATAATTTTACAAATTAGGTAAAAAAGAAAATATAAATACAATCATATAACTACATTAAATAAAAATAAATACAAGTATACAAAGAAAAGAGAAAAAAAGAGAGAACAAGAGTAGGTAATAAAACAAAATTAAATTTGCAAAAAATAGTCTTTCAGTAGTTTTTTAATCGAACCTTCACTGTGGTGAAAAATACCATTTCAACAATACTGGACAATTTATTGTAAGTATTTGTTATTCTGTGAGCAGGAGAATTTAGAAAATAATTGGTGAGTGCCTGATGTGTGATAAAGGTATAATTGTTTCTAGTTGAGTGGCTGGAAATACGAAGTGTTATGAAATTTGTAAGTTCAAGGCAATCTATATTGTTATTGAGGATTTTGTGAATAAACAGTACATCCGCAATTTGCCTACCATGATCTAGTGAAATTATCTTTAAATTAGAACGAATACGTTGCCTATCCACACCGGGATAAAATTTTCTTTTACAATATGAAATAAACTTGTTCTGGACTGATTCCAATTTTGAAATATAGACTGAATAACGCGGGTTCCAAATAGTAGAACCAAACGTTAATATACTATTTACGTATGCCATATATAATGATCTAACGGTAAAAGGGTTTTGAAGCTCGAAGCATGTTCTATATATGAAGCCCAACTGCTGATTAGCTTTTCTAGTTATATTACAAATATGCCGATCGAAAAGTAATTTAGAGTCTAAAAGAATACCAAGATCCCTATCTGTATCTACAGCGTGTAATACGCTATTAGAAACTTCATATGTGTTGTAGTTCAAGTCCTAATTACAGCGAGAAAATTGTATATAATTACACTTTGAGACATTTAAAAACAAATTATTCCTCACACAGTAGTCGGATAAATTGTCTAAGTCTTCTTGCAATCGAACTCTGTCGTAAGTACATGAAATTGAGTGATATATTTTCAAATCATCGGCATACATAACAAACTTAGCAAATTGAAAGCAGCTAGAGATGTCATTTATATATAAATTAAAAAGTAAAGGACCTAAATGGGACCCCTGAAGTACTCCTGAAGTAGTTACCACAGCCTTAGATTTAAGAGCAACTAAAATTACTTGTTGAGACCTATTTCTGACATATGAGTCGAACCATCTTAATAAATTACCATGTATACCTACTTCAGAAAGTTTTGAGACAAGGACGGAATGATTTATTTTGTCGAAGGCCTTACTGAAATGAGTATACACAGAATCAACAATTTGCCTATCATTTAGACTTTTAAGTATGTATTCAACGTATCTACCGAACGTTTTTTCATGAAGCCATGCTGTTCAATGTTAAGTAGGTTTTTTACCTCATGATAAAGGAAATCAAAAATAATACTTTCAAACACCTTACTAAAGATGTTTAATTTAGAAATAGGTCTATAATTTTCAACTTTATTCTTGCTTACAGATTTATGAATTGGTGTAATAAAGGCTGTTTTCCATGTATCAGGAAATTGACCTGAATTGAGAGATTTATTAAATAGCAAAAATAATGGCTCAATTAGCGATTCCTTACAATTTTTAATAAAATCAGTAGGTAATTCATCTGGCCCAGGACCTTTATTGGGTAAATTTTCAATTTTTTTATCAATAGTTTCACGAGTAATTGTGTAATTAGAAATATTCAGTGGTGTGTTAGTATACATATTACCAAAGTTACTAGCATCGCTACTTACAAAAACAGAAGAAAAATAATCTGAAAATATATCACAAATTTTCTGTAAGTCGGTTGTAGGGCCCTGAGCAATGAGCAAGTTATTAGGGAAATTATTTGCTTTTCTTTTGCTTTTTACAAATTGCCAAAAATATTTAGAATTATGAATAATATTCGTTTCTACAGTAGTCAAGTATTTTTTATAATCTTCATTTATTAAAAATTTTGATCTGCCTCGTAAAATTTTGAATGTTAAGTAATCTAAATTATTATGGTATTTCTTCCATCGACAGTGAAATTTAATTTTTTCTTTAATCACTTTTATTGTAGAAGAAGAGAACCAATGAGGGTATTTTTTATAATAGCTGGGATATTGAGGTACATGTAAGTGAACGATCTGGTCAATAATATTGTAAAACAGATTAATTGCTTTATTTATGTCAATTGAATGAAATTTAGCTGCCCAGTTAACACTACCTAAAAGTCGGTTAATTTCGTGATAATTTGCCAACTTAAAATTCCAGCGATATTAATTAACAACTCTAGTACAAATATTGAAAGGAATATCCATATCGAATTCCAAGGTACAGTGGTACTGATCCTCGGGAACTAATGGATTAGATGAAAGACGTAAATTTTTGATAGAAAAACCACTGCTAAATATCAGGTCTAGAGTGTTGCCAGATATATTCACATTTGGGTTATACTGAACCATATCAACCAGAGACATAGTGTCGACTAATAAGCTAGATCTAGGATTAATATAATTATTTGGCTTACAATAATCTCCCCCGCTCAATAACCATTTAATAACAGGAATATTTAAATCTCCACATATGATGAAAGTATCGTTAATATTATTTAAATAAATATCAATAAGCTTAGTACAGAAAAAGTTTAATGCAGCCATGTCTCTGGGAGGTATGTAAACGCACCCTATATGCACCTTACGAAGTCCACTAAGAGGAACGATGGTGACCCATACATCCTCTGCTTCTGACCGCCAAGAATCCTCAGCATAACTAGTTAACTCTTCGGAGACGGCTATGAGGACACCACCTCCTGTATGTTTTGTGGAAGAACTCGTTTCCCTGTCTCGTCGATACACTTTGTATGATGAAAAAATTTCTTCACTTAATACGGATGCATTTAGCCACGTTTCCGTGAGACAGATGACATTTTGCTCACAATTTAGTATATTTTGAAATATAGTGGTAATTTTTGAATTTAGTCCACGGACATTTTGATATAACAAAGACAGCGTAGAATCACCCGCCATATCAGTGATTAAAAATATATAAATTAGGGTGTGAGTACAAAGTTAATTGATGTTTAAGATAATCGATCAATATCGCCGTCACAAGATATTTTTATTATTCGAGACCTATCATCTTTGCGCGCATATATGACTCCATTTCTTGTCCAAATATACGAGTATTTAAATTGTTTGGATTTAGCGACTATTTTGGTTTCTCGAAGTAGTTTTTTATTTTTTGAATTCAAGTGTTCATTGATATATAATTTTTCAGAGATATTTGCTACTTTCAATCCTGCAACACTTCCATATTGACGACGCTTAGCTTTTGCTGCAGCCAAAAATGCATCTCTTTTCATTTTCTTAGAGAATTTCAGAATAATTGGTCTGGGAAGGTCTGTTCTAGGAGTAAAGGAACGGTAAAAAGAATCAATATCGACGTCATAGATTGGAAGATCGATTGCCGAGCCTATCGTGGAAACGATATCTAAGATATTCTCATTATCTTTAAAAGGGACTCCACATATCTCAACATCATTAGCCCTTAGCTGTTGCTCCAATGTATCCACTCGAGAATTTAAAAATTTTACGTCGTTCTTTAAGTCTAGATTTTCTCTTGTCAATCTCTCGACCTCTTTAATCTTTGTAGTGAGAGCCGATACAGTATTTTCAAAAGTTGTGATAGAATCACTACAAAAGTTGACAGACTGCAACAAATGCAACAAATGATGGAATCAATAATGCAAACTTTCATATCATATCATATCATATTGTTTCAATTTCAACTGATATAAGTGATGACATCGCAACTCAATCTAGTCCCGCACTGCAATCAGTACCCGCACTTCACGCTTCTGCTTTGTCCCGCCTCTCTAGCGTTCTGTTGTCCACGGCAATGGTGGAGGTTTTAGATAATTTTGGAGATTATCAGCATGCGCGTTGTGTCTTCGATTCAGGAAGTATGATGTCATTTCTAACGTCCAAAGCAGTAAATCGATTAGGTTCGAGTTCAAACAAATTCTCAATACAATTAAATGGCTTGGATTCGATGAAAACTGTTACTACAGCTGGTGGAGTTGTTCTTTCCCTTCGTCCATTTCATCAAAATCATCCAGTTTTTACCATTGATGCTATAGTCTTACCAAATATTTGCACAAACTTGCCACTTAAACATATATCTCATGAAACTTGGTCACATATTTCGAACATTGAATTAGCGGATCGGCAACTTTCTAACCCAGGTGCTATAGATATTCTTCTAGGAGCTGATATATTTTCTCAAATATTGCTGAATGGTCGTATCGCCGGAAGTGCTGGTCAACCGGAAGCCATCAATATCGTGTTTGGATACATTCTAACTGGAAATATTGATAAGAATATTTAAACTAATTATACTTCTCTCTTTTGCCAAATTGATGAAACTTCAAGTCTTGAAGAGTCTGTAAAAAGATTTTGGGATATAGAAAGTGTTCCAGATGACCAGTTCCCCCAATGACGTTTACTCTGAGGGGAAGTTTGTAGAGACATGTCAAAGAGATCCCGCAAGAAAGTTCATTGTATCACTTCCCTTTAGAAATGGTGATCCCTCCTTTTCTGACACTCGATCTTTGGCTGTCAATCGCTTTCACTCGTTGGAAAGACGTCTTTTAAAGAATCCTCTCGTGTATGAACAGTATTCTTCTTTTATGAAAGTGGTTGGGTCACATGAAGCCTGTCGACGTCTTGACGGCTTCATCCCAAACATATTACATTCCTCATCACTGCGTTCTGAAGCCCGAGAATGCCAGCACACAACTTAGAGTGGTCTTCAACACATCGGCCAGATGCCCCAATCAGTTATCATTAAATGATCATCTTCTACCTGGTCCTCAGTTACAGAGAGATATTGTCACAATCCTGTTACATTTTCGTCTTCATAGATTTGCAATTATTGCAGATATAAAGATGATGTTTCGTCAAATACTAGTGAATGTTGCCCATCAGGACTATCAGCGAATAGTGTATATTTTCGCCTTCCGAATCTCTCCAAGACTTTCGACTGAAAACTGTTACTTATGGAACTACTTTTGCTCCTTATTTAGCCTTTCGCGCCCTTTTACAGTTGGCGGTGGCAGAAGGTTCTACTTATCCTTTGTCTTCACAGGCTCTTCGTTTCGATGCATATGTGGATGATATTGTTACAGGTAGCTCATCTTTTGAATCGGCCAAGTTCCTTCAGCAACAACTCGTTGATCTTCTCGAAAGGGGAGGATTTGAATTACGTGGATGGTCTAGTAACGAGCCTTCTTTGATCTCTCATTTACCGCCATCACATTTGTATACTAACTCGCTGTCCTTTGACGAAGATACTCCACTTGAAATACTGGGTTTACGGTAGAGCACAACTTCAGATATTTTCTTCTTCTCCGTACAACCTTTTGATGGTAATGGTACAAATTGAAGCCTAATATCTCATTTAGCTAAAATTTTCGACCCACTTGGGATTTTATGATGGAGTATTGTTAAGGACATTTCATAGATGAACCCTATTGATTTTCAGCTCACCAGAGTCAGTACAACGGGTGCTATGGTACTTGAAGTACGACATTTTGTCGTTTTTCGAGAAATTTCAGTTTGTTAGCACGATACAGCCTCCGGAGTTCAACAAGTCACCAATTTTATGATTGAATATTATTCAGGGCATCCACTGATGAACCCCATTGATTTTCAGCTCACCAGAGCCAATACAACCGGTGCTACAGTACTTTAAGTACGATATTTTTGTCATTTTTGGAGAAGTTTCAGTTTGTTAACACGATACAGCCTCCAGAGTATATACAAGTGATGAATTTTATGATCGGATATTATTCAGAACGTCTGAAAGATGAACCCTATTGATAATGAGCTCACTAAAGCCAGTACAACGGGTGCTGTGGTACTTGAAGTACCAAATTTTTGTCATTTTTGGAGAATTTTTAGTTTGTTAGCACGATACAGCCTCCAGAGAGTATACGATTGATCAACTTTATGAATAAGTATTGTTCAAGGTGTCTCACAGATGTACCCTATTGATTTTCAGTTGACTAGAGCGAGTACAGCGGGTCCTATAAAACTAGATATACTAAATTTTTGGTTATTTTTGGGGAAATTTCGGTTTGTTAGCACGATACATCCCTCGAAGTGTATACAAGTAACAATTTTATGATAGAATATTGTTCAGGGCCACAGACGCGGAAAAGTTAGTTTTAATCTTTAAAACCGTTTATTTTTACTTTTCCGCCAACCTATCTAATATGCGAGAAAAGTATTGGTTTACCCACAAAAAAGTTGGAAATTTGAAATTTTTTTGAGTTATTTTCACGTTATCCATCAACAACAACACGAAAAAACGGTTTTTAGAAATAAAATCCTGTGTGTATGTTGTCGTCGTCGTTGTCGTCGGCCAGTTTTCTTTCCAAGTCTTGTTAGCACGATACAGCCTCCGGAGTGCAATAAGTCACCAATTTTATGATGGAATATTGTTAAGGACATTTCACAGATGAACCCTATCGATTTTCAGCTCACCAGAGCCAGTACAACGGGTGCTATGGTACTTGAAGTACGACATTTTGTCGTTTTTCGATAAATTTCAGTTTGTTAGCAGATACAGCCTCCGGAGTTCAATAAGTCACCAATTTCATGATTGAATATTATTCAGGGCATCTCACTGATGAACCCTATTGATTTTTAGCTCACCAGAGCCAATACAACCGGTGCTACAGTACTTTAAGTACGATATTTTTGTCATTTTTGGAGAATTTTCAGTTTGTTAGCACGATACAGCCTCCAGAGAGTATACGATTGATCAACTTTAGGAATAAGTATTGTTCAAGGTGTCTCACAAATGTACCCTATTGATTTTAAGTTGACTAGAGCGAGTACAGCGGGTCCTATAAAACTAGATATACTAATTTTTTGGTTATTTTTGGAGAAATTTCGGTTTGTTTGCACGATACATCCCCCGAAGTGTATACAAGTAACAATTTTATGATACAATATTGTTCAGGGCCACAGATGCGGAAAAGTTAGTTTTAATCTTTAAAACCGTTTATTTTTTTAAGAACCGTTTTCTCTTGTTGTTGTTGATGGAAAATGTAAAAATAACTCAAAAAAAATTTCCAAATTCCAACTTTTTCTGAGGTAAACCAATACTTTTCTCGCATATAGATAGGTTTGGCGAAAAAGTAAAAAATAATAGTGAATCCTTGAAGCTGATTGAGAAAAAAGTTCAAAATGGGTCAGTTGTCATTTGTCAACCTAAAGTCAATATTATTTTTTTCAGGAGGAAGAAGTCCCGTTGCCATCGCCACAGTCAAATACATCTTTATCTGAAAGTATCCTGCCAAACAGACCCTAATCAGCTGCTTCATCCTCACGCTCAACAGTTACTCCAAAGTTAAAAGGAAAAAGGTTAAAAGTTACTCCTAATGATATTTTGATTAAATTGAATCAAAAATTGTATGAAGAACATATAGAAGATGATTTTGACGCAGTTGGTAAAGTCGTGGCCAATAAATTACGAAAATTGTCAACAACTACAGCAGAATTGCGGAAAAATTTATTCTGGATATACTTTTTGAGGCATAATTAAGAAATATTGACAGATATTCAAAACTAAGTATTACGAAAACAATGCAACAACAACCACTCGAACGACCACCAGTTTTCACGGTATCAACACCTATTGAAAGGCATGTATCGGAAGGGCAACAATTTGAACGACCACAACAAGGTTTCACCGTATTAACACCAGTAGAAAAAAATTTTCCTGAAGGAACTGATGAACTGTTCAATACATCCACTTATTTATCCCAATTCAATCCGAACAATTCTCATAACATGTTATAATTACACCGTACTTTTATACTTATTAATAAGAAAAAAATTTAAAACAGTTTTAATGTTTCTTCTTACCTTCAAATATACCCCGTTTAAAACAGCATAATTTGCACTACAAGTCTCCGGTATAATAATGCCCAATGCATGAGGTGAGATTATAACAGAAAAAAATCTTGAAGCCGCTTATGAGGTGTAATGGCTTTTCTTAAGTGGGTGTCTTGCTTGACAGTTAGAGGGGTTACTAATTTCAAAAGAATACAATATGTGTCATAATCCATTCTCAAATAGTGTTTTTAAATGAAACTCAAGGTCTCTAGTTAATTCCACAATATAATACAAGTTATTGAAAATTCTAAAAAATTGACAATTGTTTCGATAAATCAATATCATCATCAGAATGACAGAAGTTATATTTCATTTTATGCCTACCTGATGTTTAGTAGTTATTTTTGGCTAGAAGTAACACTAATATTAGCATATTCCACGAAGTAATGGTCGAGACAGTCAATTTCATTCTCAAATAATTAAACCAATCTCCAGGTTCTAGATTGAGTTCAGCCAGTAAGTTAATATGAGAAAACTGATTTCTTTTCAATAACCATTTTTGGACCTTTTTTTCGTTTCTTCGTCTTTGTTTTTTTTTGACTTTACGGCTAATGCTGCCGCCAACTACACACAAATATATTGTTCTCACCATAACGCGCATCAATTTCAACTGTTAAATAAATCCGAAGTCTGTGTGCAACACAGGTTCGCCGTTTTTGTTCGATCAGACTTGTTCGTCGAACAAAACAGCCGATCAACAACGCAGTCTATGGGTACCTTTTAGCATTGCACATGCAGTCGGATCGGAATTGACTGCGTAGTGCTGCTCAGATCTTTCAGTGAAATCGATATTTATTCATGTCTTTAACAAAAATCAATAAAACAAAAAACTTTACAAGAAATTAATGAAATTTAATACACAATTTGCAATTAAAAACACAAATAAAACGTTTATTACTTTTCTGAAAAATAATCTCATATATTTTTTCATTGTTTTCAGTATTTTGTTTTTTGAATTCTCGCCGACGCGAAAGATGTTTTCAGTACTTTGTTATTTGTTCATTCCGAGAAGTGATGTCTTTTTGTGTTAAGTGATTTTTGTTCCGTGTTCAGAGAATAAAAGTGTATGCAAGTACATAGTACATTGCTTTATTATTTCGTCTTTGCTTCCTATATCTATGATCTTTACCGATGTTTCTTCTTAAGTATTTTCATGTTAAACGTATTTCACTGTAGTTGGAATTCATTGTAGTTATTCGCCTAAGCGGCGAATGCTAAGCTGTGACACAGTTTAATTTCATGCACTATTTTGTTTTATATGGGTATTTGCGATAATCAAAACTGTCTAAGTATGGAATAGTATATTCTATATCAAGGGTGGAAGAGTTGTGGTGAAATTATCACTGCTGCCAATATCAAACACTAAAAAGAAATGAAGCCATGTATTAGCTATTATTTAGATAAAATTATATAAATTTACTTACTTTTATGAAGTAATAATTAATTTTAATCTAAGATTAAAAAAAATAGATGATTATTAAATAATTTTGACAATCGACATTTTTGACAATTGTTGTTCTTCTTTTTCTTTTTTCTTAAAAAGTGGCACAAAATACACTTATGATGTACTTCTGTCTCTAACAATTAATCGTCAACGATCATGTTAGTCATTTTACGTTAATTTTAGAGGATTTTTTATGCATTTTGATATTTCTGCACGACTTGTACACTGCGTAATGCAGCTGGTATAAAAAACGGAACACGCCTATTTTCTCTTTCTTTCAAATGAACCGTGACGTTTAGAGGGTGCTACAAGTATTCATTCCATACTAAGGGCGAGTATGAATATTCTCACCCTAGGGCTAGAATGAAGCTATTCCATAACCAAAAACTACGTCGGAATATGGAAATTCTATAAAAGTCGTAGAAATAAATTATTACCCACATCGTTTTGTAACTTAATTATTCATGAGTATACTCGATGTGATATAAAAAGTGCGCCAATGGGCCCAAGAATATTGTCTTTTGAGCAAAACAAACTGGAGCATTCAAAAGTGCATTGGGTCAGATATATTTGTAGCTACATAAAACATAATTTGAATAAATTAGGTAATTAAGGCAGTCTCACGGGTACATGTGTCTTTTCCAGAATTGTTAATCTTTGTCATCATTCAAATTTTAAAATAATAGATTCCAAAAGTAATAAATGGGGGCTGTCCAAAAAATTGTGATTGTACTGCAGAAATGTACATTAAAATAAAATTAAATACCAAGGATACCATGAAAAATTATGTTTATGTTAAAGTAGGTAAAGGGTTTACTGATAAAAATACGTAGATAAAAATTATTTTATTATACCTATTCGAGCAATTTCCTTATTTTTAAAGGATGGAATGCTAGATCTCATAGAATTTAAGCATGACCACAATCATTCTAAAGCTTCCGAATCGCTTTCGTATCTAGGGCCCATGAAAAACGTTGAAGAAATATTTGAAGCATATTTTAATAATTACTGATGACAGTGAATCAGAGAGAAAAGTTTTGGTTTGGCCGGATTCAAAACATTCTGATGCCGATTCCACGTATGTCAGTCTGTCTGGCGTTGGCTGTGAGAACCTATATAAATTTTATACAAAATATTTAACGACATCTTAATGGCAGGATCAGTGTCCAGTGCATTTGAAGCGCATTGCCTTTGCGTAGGAGATACTGATGCTCAAGAAATTAAAACAGTTTGTTTCGCGTTATCCAAAATAGATAACCTATATTTCTAATTGCTGGAAACGATGAGTAGATTGGGCTCTGGCATTTAGAAGTCCTTTGACCGATGGTCAGCAGACAAATAATTTCAGAGAAGTAAACGTCACGCTTTTCAAAGACATTGTCTTATTAAGAAACAAAGCTTACAATGCAACTTCATTGGTTTTGATTTCGTCTGCACAGGTATGTAGAAATATAACAAAAACAGACTTCGTAATTACTCCAATAACAAACAAGTAATAACGCTCTTTTTTATGATATCAATTATTGAAATGTTCTTTTTTAAAAAAAAAGAAAATATAGTTAAGGCGGATGCAAATTGCTGCATAGTAACACTGGGATGTTGCGCTTGCGAAATGGGAATATTAAAAAAGTTTTGCAACACCAAGCAGGAATTTATGAGCATTTTCCCAATTCACCCGCCATAACTGCACAATCAAAATACTTACTGCCTAAACTATCTTTTGGCGAAGAAAATGTTATGCACGTTTCATTTAATGCACAATTTAGAACAATAGAAATTCCATCAACATCAGCTTTGGAATCTGTAGTTGCACCAAATTACGAAAGAAGCATAAATGTTGAACCAGAAACAACTAATTTACTGGCAGCTTCAGGAGGAAATGAGAAAGTTTCTACAAAAAAGGAATTCACAAAAATTTTGACTTTAGGCTAATCATAATACATATGGCACTTCTCCAGTGATAATAAATATGTGCATGCAGCACTTATAACAAATTTCGACTTGCATGGCTTGAGATTCTCACTTAGCTACTGCTGGTAGTTATTTACCTAGAAAACATACCTCCAGAGCCACAATTAAAGAACAAACTACAACAAACGAAAAGAGACATTAATTCAAGGAACAAAACAATCTGCAGGTGGTCGGCATTCGAAAGATTCATCAAAACGAAGAAAAATAAATCAAAAGACCTAGGAATTTGCAGAATTTGCAACAATGTCCCCAACGCAACAGGGCATTAATTTGTATTGACTTACGATATATTCTTGCCTAGTGCTTCTTGCTATTCATTATATAATATGTATCTTATACCTATCAGTTAATTATAATTCCCATATAAAATCACGCTTTTAGCTTGGTTTAGCCTCGTGATCCATCCGTGCATTCAACAGTTATTTCCGACCCTGATCTCAGCACCCACTTATCCGATACAATGCAACCAATAGGTATGCCTTATTTTGGCTATGGTGCGGAGATAAATGACGGAATTAAAACAGGCAAATGGTGAAGATGACAATAACAGTCAGCATGGAAATGATTCTAATCGTGAGTTATTAATATTTCATAGAGTCGTATGAGACCTTCCAAGAACTTTTCTGCTATACTGATACTTTTTCGTGTTGCGATGATTGAATATTGTTCAAAGTATGTTAAATAAGATAAGAAATGTCGCGAAAAATAAACTTATTTAAATAAAAACTGTGTTTTTAGCGCTCAAGTGAAATCTAAATAAACTAAACGTAACATTACATAATAATCAGATTGGTTTTTCATATCTTTTGTTATGTGTGATGTCGCTATGATTCCCACACGTGTAAGTAAATTTCCAACAATTACCGATGAAAGGCTGTTTCTCTGATGAGATTTGGTACATCCTTCAAAATCAAATTGTCTTCATAGAACAAATACACAATTTACCAACCTTGGATTTAATTAAACGACGAACAAAGATTCCGAGATCAGAAGTGATGACTGGAAACAGTAGGATAGATTGGAGCAACTTATTTCAGACAGAAAATAAATTCCGTACATCAAATATGAAATGAGAAGAACTATTTCTAAAATTAAACAAAGCGCAATAGTGCGAAGTTTAGAACAGAATTATCCTATTATATTTGGTTTATTTTAGAAACATTTCTATTTAGCCACAATTTATAGCTTATAGAAGCATTTGGCTCAATGGTTGTCGGCACCTTTGATCTCTATGTTCCAATTTTTCAATTGCGCAACCTGAAATTGTTTCCCACGCGTATGGAGGAAAAGTCAACTGATACAATAATGATTTGCAAACTTGTCACAAAAGCCGAAAACTGTGCGTAATAAATGACAAATGTGGATGTGAGTGAGAGTGTCTATAAGCTATAAACTGTGATTTAGCATAAAAACAATGTCGTATTTGACAGGTTATTTTCAAATGGTCGACAATATTTCGAAACCATTTTAATGAACGATTTTAGAGCTCATCTCCAAACTGGTAACAAGGAGTGGTCAAACAAGTTCTTGGGGAACGGATTGTAAAAACAGACCGTGGAATGATTTGGAAATGTCACATTGATCAGTTAAAAGTTAATAATTGTAATAAAACAGCAACTGTTAACTCCAAATATTCAAAGGGGAAGAAACAGTCACAATCATTCCATTCCATCTTTACAATATAGGTTCCTTCCCCAAGAACTTATTCGACGACTCCTTGGCACCAATTTGTGGTAATAGCTCTAAAATCGCCTATAAATACACTAAATATGTTTGTTTTTCACTTGATAATATTGTTAATTTTCAAGAACCGTTAGTGTCGATAGCAATAATAAATCAAATCTGGTGCGCATTGTTCTGTTTATCAAAATTTTTGAAGCTGCCCCTGTATAAGTGTTTGTTTAATTAAATAGAAAACGATTAATAATTAAACCAACATATAAATCTCATTTCCACTTTTACATTTGCTTTTTTACGAATAATAACTGCACTTTATCTTAATCCATTCGTAGCAGGATGGTAAGGTGCACTTGTTACATTTTTTGGAATTCATCCGGTATGAAAGTGGTCGCACCATAGGTACAAATTTGAATGACCAGAGAGGTATTGAAAGAACGTCTTTACTTTCTTGTTCCGGCTTGTTCTATGTGCATCATTTTTTTTGTCATTCTGCAGTCTGGCATTCTCCATACGTGCGTGCCCCAGCCGCCCCATTCTTTTCGATCGTATTATTTTACACAGTTCTGCTTCTCCAAATAAATTCTCTATTACATTATTCGTTTTTTTTAGCCATACCTCTTACTCCCCCTCCTCCCTCTCTTTTTTCTTAGTCATACCTCTTACTTCCCCCCCTCCCTCTAATATCCCCTCGAGTATTTTTCTGTCCCATATATCTAATTTCTCTTCCTCCGTTTTCTTAAGTATCCACGTTTCGCTTACATAGTTTACTGTTGGTCTTATTACCATTTTGAACAGATGTAGCTTTGTCTTTCTGGAGATCTTCTTTGAACTTATTATCTTGTTCAATGCTCCTACCTGTTTACTTCCTTTCGTCAGTCTAGTTTCTGAATTCCCTCCCTCGTCGCCGTCGTTCTTGATAACCATACCGAGATATACATAGCTTTGGACTTTATGTAAGTTCATTATTTTTTGTCCACGCTTTCTACTCTTTTCATTAATTGCTTTTGTATCAGGAAATGGTCGATTTGATTGGAGTACTTCGCACTTGGCGCTAACCAGGTTCCTTTGCGGGCTTCTTTGTGTTCAAACTTTGTGCTGGCAATAACGAGCCCCATCTCCGTTGCAAAATTAATCAGTCTTTTTCCATTAGCATTTGTTTCGCCGTGTTTGCTGTATTTTTTAATTACTGGTATATACATAACACCTTTGCCGATTTTTGCATTGGCGCCACCTATTACTATTTTGATGTCTTTCTTTGGCATCATGTTAAACGATTCTTCCATTCCTTCGTAATATTTTTCCTCGATTTCATCTTCTTCCCCTTCGGTTGGTGCGTGTATGTAGAGTATGCCGATATTTTGTTTGTCTGTATTAATTTACAAGTAACACATTCGCTCTGATAACGCTTTAAATATTTTCACTATCCCTGTATTGTATCTGGCTATCGTAAATCCTGTTCCCAAAGTTCTTGTTGCTCCTCCACTATAGAAGAATATGTAGCTTCCCACTTACGTCGCTCACAAACTCTCCTTCTTGTTTTGTTTCTTAAAGTGCTAAGATGTTATTTTCAAATTTGTCTATTTCCGGTGTACGTGCCTCTGACATTCCACGTTCCTATTTTTATTATTGCTTTTTCTTCCTTGTTTGTTGATTCTATTTTTGTTTCCTTTTTCATCGTTTCGTTCAATTTCCTGCCTTTGAGCTACTTGCTTATTGGTATTATGTTTTGTTTCCCTTGTTCTAGCTCATCCCCTTCCATGCTCCAACTTCATTCCTATGATTCCATTTATATTTTCCTATACCCAATTTTTACCATATTCCCCAGTTCTTCTTTTGCCTTCATTCGGATTTTTTTTGTATTTCTCGATCTTTCCGCGACAGATAATCCTGTATGAACAGTCTTCTCCATTTATAAACCTCAATTTTTGTTTGTTCATCATTATTTTTTTGGCTCCTGTGAGTTTGCCAGTCTTACTTGGCAAGTTCTCTCTCCTAACTTCGCTGCGCTTTCTACTGCTGTCTTTATTTCCGATTCTTTATCCAGACCGTTTTCCATTATGATTTTAAGATCTTCTGTGTTATAGGTCCTTATTTTCACTCATTGTAGAATATTCTATGTCGGTGAGCTCCCTATTTTTGGCTTTTTAAAAATGATTCGTCTTCAGTAACCCCGTCTTCCCCTCTATCGCTTTTCCTCTTTCTGTAATATTCATTATCGCTCATTTTTATTTCGTATTCACTTTCTTTAACATTTTTGCGCCCGTCCCTGTCTTGAATATTTCGTTCACCGCAAAAAAGTTCAGGTTGTTTAAAATGAATAAATATTGTTCTTATCGCTATCACACCGAGCAATAAGCACACGGCCGGCTGTTGCTTCATCGATGATATTTAGCTTTTTAAACGGTTTTATTTAGCTCACCCCGTTTGTTTTATTATTTATTCTTGGGTCAAATTTAGTAATTCAAATTTCACCCTCTTCCTGTCAACCGATTAATCTGAAATTTTGTATACACTTTGGATTTTGGTGACAATACAATTATGTTTATTCATTATCATTATAAATTCAAGATGGCCGCCGCTACAAAATGGCGGATAATTTTTGTTTTATTAATCCCATCAATATGGGTATCAAATGAAAGGGCTCAACAAGCAGAATACAATATACTATAAAAAATTGGAATCCAAGATGGCGGCCGCTACAAAATGGCGGATAACGTAGGTTTTATCAATCCCATCAATATGGGTATCAAATGAAAGTGCTCAACCAGTAGAATAGAATATACTATATAAAATTGAAATCTAAGATGGCCGCCACTACCAAATGACTGATAACAATTTTCTATCAATCCCACCAATATGGGTATCAACGAATAAAAGGGCTTGACAAGAAGAATACAGTGCACTATACAAACCTCAGTATTTAAGATGGGCGCAGCCACTAAATGGCGTATAATAATAAGATTTAAATTTAGAAATTGAATCTGTAATTTAGGTATCTGATTAATCCAGCCTGAATCGACCACCCAAGTCAAGATTTTGTATCGTGTTGAGGACTGTGTGGCGTTAGGGTGGCTAAAAATCATACGTCGTTAGCGGTACACCACCCAAATTAAGGTGACAGGTTAAAACGCGCCAAGAACTGTATGGCATTAGGGTGGATAAAAATGATATGTCGTTAGCGTTTTCCCCTCAAGACTCAGGCGCAAGATCTTTGCAGGGACTACGTATAGATGAGTTGGACTGCAATAAACTAACGGGCAAGAAACCTTGCAATAATGGAGCACTAAATGAATTAAACAGAATGCGAAATAAAAACTAAAAACCAAAAAATCAAAATAGGTAAAAAAACTTTTTAAGTTAAACGGTTTTATGTTAAACATACATTGCAATGTTTAAGATAAATGTACTAAAAACCAAAAAATAATAAAATAGATACAGTCGTGGGAATTATAAACATATGCATAGACTAGACTAAAATAAAACAGTGGGGCACGTCAATTGTCTACAAATTATCGACTTAATGTGCGATAGAAGAATCGTTTAATTCGTCGTTAGGCAGTTGGCCCGCGGACGGTGAGGAAATTACTTACTATTTTCTTGCTCATGGAAATTCCAATAGTTATACACTCCATGTAAATAAAAGAGATGTTTCAACTAGTTTATCGTTGGACATTCACACTGCTGGCTGGCGAGGAATCGTTTCACTGCTCGTAGTTTGTCTTTAATCGACAAAACATATGATAAAAGTACTACTCGCTCACCACTATGAAACCCTAAAACTCGCTTATAATCGAGCTTGCTAGCTTGTTTCCACATTCTAGCCATACTTATCACACGTCCATCGTTGTCGGTTGAACAACTGCCTAATTATAGTGTAACATTACAAAACAAAAATTTTAATCAACGATTGTAGACAATTGACGTGCCCCACGGTTTTATTTTAGTCTAGTCTATGCATATGTTTATAATTCCCACGACTGTATCTATTTTATTATTTTTTTGTTTTTAGTACATTTATCTTAAACATTGCAATGTATGTTTAACATAAAACCGTTTAACTTAAAAAGTTTTTTTACCTATTTTTATTTAATTATAACTTCTATAGCCCACAATTGAATCAATGAACTCTAATCTTAATCAGGGCCGGCGAAAGGTTAGTTTAACGCCCGTGCGAAAGGCAAATTTTCCGCCCTTTCCCCCCTCGATTTGATGAAACACATATTTTTAGAATTTTGTAAGTTTTGTAACAACTGTTATGTGGAATCAATTTACAAAGTTAAAATAAAAATAATCAAAGAAAAACTGAAACGTTACTACATTCACTTCATAATCGTGTGTAAATTAAAATTATTTATTAAATATTAAAAAAATTAATAATGACACTTAAAGTTATAAACATCTATAACATTATATTATAAAAATAAACATAATAAAAATATTTTCTCAATAAAGCATAATAATTATATTATTCTACTAAATACAAACTAAATTTATTTAAAATTAACTTTTCTGGCTTTAGTTTGCGAAAAATCCTTAAGAATATTGTCAATATTAATATTCATCATTTGATCAAATTCTATGCTCAACATAGTCAGATTAACACTGCTGTAACTCACAGTAGGTAGCAACCAATTATACCTTTTTGAATTTGAAAACACTACCCTGATACCGGCTAGACAAAACAAAAAATATTTATTACCTGCAGGTGGTGAGGTGGCGACTGGCGGCGCCTTTCATTCCCCAATAAAATGACAGCGCTTGGGCTTGCTTATTTTCTGACCGACCGGCGCGGCGACGACGCCTCTTTTTGTCAATGAAATAATACCGCCAGTCTGTTTACGCTCGGTAAGGCACAATACATCATAGGCAAATAAACTGATTAATATATTATGCACTTAATTTATACTGGATAATAAATAATTTTACACATTTTCTTGTGCTCTAGTTTATTATTTATATTTTTTTATATTAGACACTTTCAGTTCTTGCCAGTTTTTTATTAACTATCTCTTGATTTGGTGCTCCTAGATGTTGGAGCCCCGTGCGGGTGCACGGTCGGCCGCATGGTTCGCACGGGCCTCCGCCGGCCCTGATCTTACTTGTAAACTACCAAAAAGGTTCTGCACTTGACACTTTAAACTGTTATTTACTGGAAAAAACTATTTTGTTGAGTATATTGCTGGTAATTCTCTTGAACACCGAAGGAATCAACTCAACTTTTCACATATATATATATATATATATCAGGACCGTACTCCCTACTAGATACATCTTT
Source organism: Galeruca laticollis (assembly GCA_963921935.1). Lineage (NCBI taxonomy): Eukaryota > Metazoa > Arthropoda > Insecta > Coleoptera > Chrysomelidae > Galeruca > Galeruca laticollis. Next base: position 15,211,086 of record OY998183.1, on the reverse strand, counting down.
TATTTAAATATCCGTACTGTTTTAGTTTTTTTCAGAAATTTAAAGAAAGTCAAGTGAAAAGATGATGTACATATTCATTGAGGAAATATGTACGCCTATCGTTAAAATGCTAATTTGTTCTCAGAATTATAACATTATTTCTAGCCTTATAGCTCCATTTTAGGTAGATCCCTTCCCTCCTTTTATACTTACAAGATTAGCAAAAATTGTAGTTTCACATATAAAAATTGATCCGTTTTAGTATTTTGCTTTTGCATCTTATTGTATAAAATCCTCAATAATCGATAGTACGTGAATTCGATGGCAATATTTCCCATTTCAACTTTTTTAGTTCAAAATCACATGACATAATGAGTAAGTTAAAATTAGGCAACCTCATCGATCAAGGTGTACACAACGCGTTCGTCATTGATGATAATTTTTTAAATTGCTCATTATACTCGCTTTCGCAGTGAAAGTGTTACCGATTCGTAAAAATATTCTACTTTTACAACAATGTCATAATATTTCAATGTTGCTTTAATTTGTATCAATTAATTAGTTGGGGTTATGAACGTATGAATAATAATATTATAATTCAGTTTTTATACAAATATAAACAAGATTAATACAAGAATTCACTTCGGCAGATAAAGAGGGAGTCGAATTCCGTCATTAGAAAACATGTGCTAGAGCTAGATCAAGTAAATATTCAACAAGTTTGAATATTGCTGTTGTATTCCAAAATTATATTTTCCTTATTTAAGTCAATGTGCGTATTTTTAGTTTTTTAGGGTAGGTAATTGCGAAAGGTAAAAAAATATAAGAGGTGTGATGATTGAGATTCAATAAACTTATAAAAAGACAATTGTTGTTACTGCAATACTTCTAGTGAAATCAACACAAAATATGATGTCAGACGCCCTCGTAAGGAATCCATTTAAAAATTAAAAACAAACAAAAGTATAAAAGTGGAGAATGAACGGGATATAAGGATCAATTTTAACAGGCACTTCACAAATATTGGAGCTTCCTTCAAGACGGACTGACAATAGCTAGTTCCAAATACTTACTTGATAAACGATAAAATAAAACAATATAATTTGTTTAAAACTTCATTTATTTGAATTAATGTCCAATTTAAACTGGTTGACGCGTTTCACTAACACAGTAGCTTTCTCAAAACGAACCTTAGAACATGTATTCCCTTCTGATAAAAATAATAATAAACAATTTAAAAGATTAACATACTTTGGAACACCATCCTTAGAAATTAAATAATTTTTAGAAACTTTAGACATGAATATTTCCTTAAGAACTGATTACAATTTATCCAAACTCATTAAAAATAATAAATCTAAATCTTCAAAATTAAACAAATCAGGAATTTATAAATTAAAATGTGGTAATGATAACTGTGATAAAATTTATATCGGTAGAACTTTTAAAACTAGAATTTCGGAACACAAACGTAGCTATGACAACAAAAAATGAGATTCTAACTAGTCGAATTATTTATAAGAAAACCACCACATTTTCGACCCAAATTTTGAAATTCTACATGAAGTTGGCTCATCCTTTAGTTTAAATTTATTAGAAGCCCTTGAGATTGACAACAATAAATATTCAGGTAACCTTCTTAACGGCCAAATAGATATGAATCATTCTTCTTTATTAAACCTTTTTACCTAGAAGATAGCTTAGGAATTTTTGTAGTGGATTAATCTCCAGACAACTCCTTTCCATAGCTTTGTTAACATAAGTAAATAGAATTATGTATTCATGCACTGTATATATTAAAACACTTTTATATTATACCTTCATTCGTTTTGAGAAAGCTACTGTGTTAGTGAAACGCTTCAAGGAGGTTAAATTGAACATTAGTTCAAATAAATTGAGTTTTAAACAAATTATATTGTTTTATTTCATCGTTCAGTATGGATCTCCATCAAGTAAAAGCCTCATCTATTCAATTTACTTAATACTTGTTTCACTATAATTGGAACTTAGTAAACACTAGGTCGGTTTTCAAGTTTCTTGTTCTATATTTATGATAATAACAGATTTACTATAATGGATGAATTCGGTGTCTGAAGACGATAACTTGGTAATCGAAACGCGTGAGTGTTGGTGTAGTAATAGTAATTAGTGTGTTCAGTATGAATATCACTAACGGTTCCAGAAATTCCAACTTGGTTCGAAGTAAGTGTTCGACATATCCGTCATTTAGTTCAATACATTTTATAATCCACATTTACAGCGATCGCTGCATATCGAATAACACCTCCCTATTATTTTTAATCGCATTTTTCTACATTACATTACTAGTTGAATTACAGATTGTTTTAAACAAAATACAAACACGAATATATCATCCGAATGCAAAGAAAGCACCTTGATGCCAATTTAAAAAAAAAAAGGAGAAAAAGCTGATCCGCGAAACTATCGGGGCATCAACTTGATAAATGCCGTAAAAAACTGTTCACTAAAATTTTTGCTGAAGAAGTAATGTAAACCGGAATTTGTGAAGGCAAGGATTTATAAATAAAAAGTATGCAATAAATGCCATATTTATCCTCCTCCAAATAATCTAAAAAGCCATAGATTTTAGTAAGACAGGCTTTTTGTTCAATTAACTGGCCATAACCATACCGCAAAGAATTCGCTCGAAAATAATCAAAATAATCGAAGAGCTGAATATCTAGAACTACACATATGCAAGAACGGTCAATAAGTTAAGCAGAAAAATAAACGGTTTTAAAGATCAAAACTAACTTTTACGCATTTGTGAGATACCCTGAACATTATCCTATCATGAAATTGTCAATTGTATACACTTCGGAAGCTGTATCGTGTTAACAAACCGAAACTTCTCAAAAAATAACCAAAAATATAGTATATCTGGAATGATAGGACCCATTGTACTCGCTCTAGTGAGCTGAAAATCATGACGGTTCATCTGTGACACACATTTAAGAACATGCAATTATAATATTGGTCACTTGAATACACTCCGGAGTCTGTATCGTGCCGAAATTTCTCAAAAAATTACCAAAAATGTTGGCCTTCCAGTGCCATAGCACCCGTTGTACCAGTGAGCTGAAAATCAACAAGGTGCCTCTATATGACACCCTCAATATCCAATCATAAAATTGGTCACTTATAAACACTCGAGGGGTTGTATTGCGCCTATTGTATTAGCTCTGTTAAGCTGAAAATCGATAGAGTTCATCTGTGAGACGCTCTGAACAATATCCGATCGTAAAATTGGTCACTTGTATATACTCCGGAGGCTGTATCGTGCTAAAAAACTGATATTTCTTCAAAAATGTAGTACTTCAAGTGCCATAGCACCCTCTGTACTGGATCTGGTGAGCTGAAAATCAATAGGGTTCATCTGTGATGTATCCTGAACAATATTTAATCATAAAATTGGTGACTTGTTGCACATCGGAGGCTGTATCGTGCTAACTGGCCGACGACAACGACGACGACGACATACACACAGGATTTTTTCTAAAAACCGTTTTTTCGTGTTGTTCTTGGTGGAAAACGTAAAATTAACTCAAAATTAGCTTCCAAAATTCCAACTTTTTTTGGGGTAAACCAATACTTTTCTGGCATATTAGATAGGTCGGGGGAAGTAATACCTGTGATAACCGGAATCAGACAAGCAGATAGCCTAAGCCCAATTCTGTTTAACATCATTATGGATGAATTTATGAATGAAATGAAACAGGCTGTATGAAGATACCCATTGGGAGACAAAGAAATAAAAATAATATACTATGTATATATATATACCCCCAGATGGCGGAGTGCGTTAGAGCGCCGGAAATTGGGTTTTCTTGACCTGAAGGACGGGGGTTCGAATCTCACTCTAGTAAGGGCTTTTTCATAAATAAAAAGTTCCACTAAAAATCTGGGGGTACAGGGTCCGTCAGTAAATGGCGAAAACTGGCGGACGACATCCCTCGCCCCTTACCAACCCGCATTGAGGCAGCGTGGTAAGGTACGCCTCACAACCCTAGCATGACAGACAAGGACAAGTTACGGCCCTCATCCCCCGGGGCCCTAGGAGGGGTAGATCCTGGGAACCAGCCACGAGGGCAGAGGGTGCTAAGAATCTGCGGAGTCTAAACCACTTCCCATTGACTACATTACACCTAGCAACTTATAACTGCCGTACACTCTCTAATCAAGCTAGTATTATGGAACTGGAAACAGAGGCAGCAAAAATAAAGTGGGATATCATGGGCATTAGCGAAGTAAGACGAAAAAATGAAGAACTCATAGAACTTGAATCAGGGAATCTTCTATACCACCAAGGAACACCAACAGGAAGAACAAGCGGAGTAGGATTCCTAATTAAGAAAACCTGGAAAAATAGAATCATAAGGATAACAAGCACCTCAGACAGAGTAGCCAGCATAAGACTAAGACTCTCCAAAAGATATACTATCCAGATTATTCAGGTATACGCCCCAACAATCAGCCATAGTGACGACGAAATAGAAGAATTCTATAATGAAATAACCCAAGCGCTCAGCAACGACAATAGTCACTTCAAATACATAATGGGAGACTTTAATGCCAAAGTAGGACACAGGAAAGACCAAGAAAAAGGAATGGGGAAATATGGATTTGGAGAAAGGAATGAAAGAGGAGAGAGATTAATACAGTTCGCACACTTTCAGAACATGTATGTGGCAAACTCCTTCTTCAAGAAGAACCCTAACAGGAAATGAACGTGGGAAGGCCCTGGTGCAACTATCAGAAACGAAATAGACTTTATCCTCACCAATAAAATTAACACAGTAAAAGATCTAAGCACGCTCAACAAGTTCACTACAGGAAGCGACCATCGACTAATTAGAGCTCGACTGGTCTTTGATATAAAACTAGAAAGGTCAAGACTAATCAAAACCAACACAACGAAAAACATAAACAACGAAAGGCTGAGAGAGAACTCTCACCAATATGAAGCACTACTAGAAGAAAGACTACAAAAAGTGGAATATAACAACCCTGAACTGATGGACACAATTCGAAACTGCGCCGTAGAAGTGGGAGGTCTGCAACAACGAGGTGAACACAAAAAACTAACTCCGGAAACAAAAGCACTATTACAAAAACGAAGAGAAATGAAAAAGACAACAAACATTCAAAGAATTGAATACACCGAACTGTGCAAGACGATACGAAAGAAAATCGCAGAAGATATCAGGAATTACAACGAGAAACTGGTACAAACAACAATAGAAAACCGTAAAAGCTACAAAAATGCAAAAAGGGCACTAATAATAGAGAAAAGACAGATAGTTGCATTAACTGATGGAAACACAAGAACCATAGACAGGAATGAAATAATAGACCTAGTAGCCAAATTCTATGGAGACCTATACAAGGCCCCTGAAAATTTGGAAGAAATATATATATATATATATATATATATATATATATATATATATATATATATATATATATATATTTTGAATTATATCTTCTTGGGTTCAAAGGTTGTGGAATGAAACATATATATTAGTTAAAATATATTTTCGAATAAAGACTTATCAAACTTGACGTTTCGCTCTTATTTTAGGAGCATTTTCAAAAGAATATGTATAAATATTAAAATTGAATTACATAAAATACAGTTATTGTAAAAATTATTTTGAAAAAGTCAATAAAATGTCATGCATGAAGTGTCAATAGTAACAGAATACCTACCTTAGATATTTACGCAACGATATTATGTTGGGAGTGATAAAAATAAATTAATTAATTAATTTGTAATAAATTTGACTCAAGTTTTTTATGTCTTGTTTGTCATTTACTGATAATTTATCTTGTTTTATATATATCATTTCTTTGATTTTGAGTTTTTGATAATTTGTGTCTTGTGTTAAAATTTTTGTGTTTTTGAAATCGAATTCATGATTTTCGTTATGTTCATGTTTGTGTAGCGCTGTGGATGCATTTTTAGTGTATTTATGGCCGTTTATTCGGCTTTCTAGATATTGTGTAGTCATTCCTACATAATTTTTTGAACAGTTTAAGCATGGTATGGAGTATATAACATTTGATTTCTTATTATTTTTAGTTTTGCTTTTTAATTTAGTAAATAGTGATGATAGTGTATTATTTGGTTTATGGCATATTTTGATATTATGTTTAGATAATATATATTTTAGTTTTTCTGATAATTGATTCGTATAAGGTAGAGCTATATATATATTTTTTTTGGTGGTTCAAAGTTGTTAGTGAATTTGGTTTTATATTGTTGTTGTAGTATTGTACGTACGTTGTTGAATAATTTTATTTATTTGATTTGAAGGATAATTCTAAATATTATCGGAAGGTTGAAGAACATAAGTGAATTTATATATATATATATAAATATATATATATATATATATATATATATATATATATATATATATATATATATATATATATATGTAATCATATATCCATGAAGTAATCGTCAAAACTAGAAATTAAGACCTGACAATTAACAAAAGGAAGAATACACATAAATATTCTAGTAAGTCGTGACATATAAGTTAGAATATATGAAATGGAAGTTTTTGAAAGAAAATAACAATTCAAGCATAGCATTATAAAAAATCAATAACAAAAATACATCATAAGTGTAAAATAATTGTAACTGTCTGTGGGTATGGTGTACACACTAGATGTAAATTGAGTGAATGAAAATGACGAGTACTCAGTGTGTATATGTTTATTAATACTACTAAGCGATTTCGGCCTTTAGGCCATTATCAAAGCTGCCCTGTAAAGTTACAATGTTTGTAAATTTTTTGTTTTTTTCAAAAATTTTACAAACATTGTAACTTTACAGTATTTTAACAATACAAAATACCTAAAGCATACCATTGTTTTCAATCAGTTTCAATTCAATACAATATTTAAATAGTATGTAATTCTACATCATTTCTATCACACATGTTGAGAATCTCCTCAAAAGTTAAACAAAATAGTCCGAGCAGTACCCCACTGGAAATTTTATTATTTCATTTACACAGCGTTACCAAAGCAGGAAAATTAATGTTTTGTTGTTCTTTTCTAGCACATTGTTAGGGAATTTAAAGATGGCTTCAAAACAATCCCGATGTTATGAATGGGATGCTAGGTCTATTATTTTTCTAAGTGGTTGTATTTGCCGCTAGATTTTTGAATAATAAACGGTTTCAAAGATTAAAACTATCTTTTCCGCATCTGTGAAATGCAGCTAACAATATTCTATCATAAAATTGTCACTTGTATACACTTCGGGGGATGTATCGTGCTAATAAACCGAAATTTCTCTAAAAATAACCCAAAATGTGGTATATCTGGATTTATAGGACCCGCTGTACTCGCTCTAGTCAGCTGTGAGACACCTCCAATTATAAAATTGATCACTTGTATACACTCTGGAGGCTGTATCGTGATAACAACCCGAAATTTCTCCAAAAAGGAGCAACAATTTGGCACTTCAGGTACCATAGCACCTGTTTTACTTGCTCTGGTGAACTAATAATCAATCTATCTATAAGACACCCTGAATAATATTCAATCATAGAATTGGTCACTTGTATACACTCTGGAGGCTGTATCGTGCTAATAAACTGAAAATTCTCCAAAAATTACAAAAATTAGGTACTCCAAATACCATAACACCTGTTGTACTGGCTTTAGTGAGCTGAATATCAATAAAGTTCATCTTTGAGACGCCCTGAATAATATGCAATCATAAAACTGGTCACTTGTATATACTCCTGATGCTGTATCGTGCTAACAAACTGAAATTTCTCCAAAATTGACAAACAAAAATGTCGTACTTAAGGTACTATAGAACCTGTTGTACTGGATATAGTGAACTGAAAATCAATAGGGTTCATATGTGAGACATCCTTAATAATATTCAATCATAAAATTTGTGACTTGTTGCACTCCGGAGGCTGTATCATGCTAAAAAACTGTAATTTTACAAAAAATGACAAAAATGTTGTACTTCAAGTACCATAGCACCTGTTGTACTGGCTCTGGTGAGCTGAAAATCGATACGGTTCATCTGTGAGAAGTCCTGAATTATATTCGAACATAAAATTGGTGACTTCTTTCACTCCGGAGGCTGTATCATACTACCAAACTGAAATTTCACAAAAAAATACAAATATGTCGTACTTCAAGTACCATAGCACCTGTTGTACTGGCTCTGGTGAGCTGAAAATCGATACGGTTCATCTGTGAGAAGTCCTGAATTATATTCGAACATAAAATTGGTGACTTCTTTCACTCCGGAGGCTGTATCATACTACCAAACTGAAATTTCACAAAAAAATACAAATATGTCGTACTTCAAGTACCATAGCACCTGTTGTACTGGCTCTGGTGAGCTCAAAATCAATAGGGTTCATCTGTAAGATGTCCTGAACAATATTCAACCATAAAATTAGTGACTTGTTGCACTCATGAGGTTGTATGTGCTAACAAGACATGTAACAAAAAGTGGCCGACGACAACGACGACGTCATACACACAGGATTTTTTTTTCTAAAAACCGTTTTTTCGTGTTGTTTATGATGAAAAACGTAAAAATAACTCAAAAATTTCATTTTTTTTGGGGTAAACCAATACTTTTCTCGCATATTAGATAGGTTGGTCGGAAAATTAACATCACTTGTTCTACATTCTGAACATAGTTTGTATCTTCTAGGTTCCCTAGACACTAATGAAATTCGTTTTCTTTACGAATATTTGCATAATAAACATTTTTGCCGTCTGTTGGAAGCATTTGTAGGATATTTTCTTCTTCAGATATGATTACCAACCTATCTAATAAAAACAAAACGCTCCTAAGAACAACAGAAATTCGAAAACTTAGATCAATTACCGGATACACCTTATTTCACCGGAAGAGAAGTGAAGACATAAGAGAATTATGTGAAATACAGGACGTAGTAAGATGGGCAAGAAACGGGAGAAGAGAGTGGATATACCATATGGAGCGAACGCCAAATGACCGGTTAGTCGAAATTGGTAAAGGGAATCCACCAAACACACCTTTACCGACTGGACGACCTCCTAAAAGATCGTATAAAAGCTGGTATTCATTATCGTAACTGTTCATAGGTTACCTTTGAAGAGAAGAGAGAATCTCTACTCCTAACGAATCAAGAAGAAGCATTTTTTCTGTATTTCATTGGAAATCACGGATATCACGGTAGCCAAGCAAACTCACTTCCAAAATCAATCAACCGACGAGAGAATAATTCATTCAATTATTGTCTTATTTGTAAAGACTTATGTGGTGGAACCACGTCCTTCATGAACTACATGTTGCCTCATCAGTGAAAATAATCGCATTAAGGAACTTTGAGTTCGCATGGACAGTTTAGAGATTGCCATGTTTAATATAATTATTTACTTTTCGAAATAAGAAATATCAACTTGAAGAACTAATTAAAACAAAAAGATTACGACTACGACTTCTATTATTATTTGTACGTGTACAACTAAGAAATGTTTTTTAAACTCATCAAATATGAAGGATTGGTTCAGAATTATTCCTTTTAATGGATTTGTTTAGAGCTTTCGTCACTTTTCCGTTGCCAACTTCCACTTTTTTTCTATTTTTCTTTCAAATATCTGACAATCACCACTTCCGTTATATCGTAATTCGAAATTGTTCCTCCTCTTTTTCTTCCAGTATTTTCTGTCCTGTATTCTTTTTACGTACCCAAACCAAGTCAGTTGTCTCATTTCAATTTCTTCAGTTATTATATAATCCGAATCTATTTCTGTTCGAATCGCCTCGTTTCTAACTTTTGTTTTGATCGCCTGCAGCATTTCGGTTGCCATTATTTTTTGTTGTATGTGATATATCCTAAACTTCCGCCCCATAAAGTGTTACAGCCTGCACCATACTTTTGTATTTTTCGTTATGTTTGTGTTCTACAGTAGAGAATTTAGTCTATGTCTAACGGTTCGTCCTTTATTGATTACTTCTTGAGTTTTATCCTTACTATCCCCATGTTTGTCAAAAATGATTCCTGACTCTTCTCTACTAACTTAATAGATCCATTATCCAATATCTGATTTTTCCCCACCTCGTATCAGATAATCTGATATATTCAGAGTTAATTCGGCTGTTTCATATTCTTCTTTCAGTTTTCTGACCATATTTGCGAGGTTTTCTTCGTCTTCTGCTACTACGATCAAATCATCTGCGAAATATAGCGTGTGTAAAGTGTTATCCAACACTCTCTTCATCCTACTAAGAATCGCTCAGAACTTTAGGCTCTCGGTGATTTTGAATGGGAAAGTTAGTTTATTTCCGAGTTTAATTCTGGTGTTTGTTTTATTTATAACACATTGTAGTATCTTTAATCAGATCTCAGGTTAAGACTTACATGTCATTATTTTAGAGCTTCTCATAATTTTTATACATGTTTTTAACAACATCATTTTTCTCTTACTATAAGTTGTACATTAATTATTATAGTGAAGAATTTATATAGAACTGGGTGGAACAAGCTACCATAAAGAGGTTTTAATATGTGTACAGCAATGAAAATACACGTTTCTCAATCAATTTGTTACAAAACAAGTTCGTGCCATCAATAAATCTATTTAATTTACATGTCTAGCATTGTTTAAGGTTGCGCCGACATTCCTATCATCAATTTTTAATATTCCTGATATGAAAAAGCGATCATTAATAATACTGTAAAAATAATAACCAACATTCAGGGCGCTGGTTTCAATTTTGGGTTGTTGAATAGACACTAAAATTGCAGTTACTTTTACGGATATACAATACAGTATTTAAAACCCAAATGAGATAAATTAATTATTTTAGTTATTTTAGCAGAAATTGTTCAGGTAGAAGTTGTTTAAGTTTATGTTCGAGCCCTAACAACAAAAAAAGAAATCATAACCTGTGAAGAGAGATGGAACATACAAGAAATAAAAGATAGCCCACAGGAATACATCAAGCAGATGGATAGACTTCTAAAGATAAACTCCTATGAAACGCATTTGAACATAAGCTGGCAAAATATTAAAAAAAGTATTGAACACAGCCAATAGGAAACTACAAATGAAAAATAGCAAGGGAAAAAATGACAAGAGTAACATTGGTAGCGACAAAAACTGGAAGATCATGCAAAATATTAAATATTGAGGAAAAGATGTGCAACGTTAAACAAAAGCGAAGCTTGGGTCAATAAAATAAAGAGTTAAAAGATAACAACAGAAATAATACAAAAATTTACCAATACATTAAAAACCATAACAGAAAAAACATACAGTACAGACAGACAACAGGGCTTGGATCAACACTTTAAGAACAATTCAGGAATAGACCGAGAAGAAACACACCAACCCTTAATGAAGTAGAATATGTCAATAAAAAATTGAAACTCGATAAAGCAGGAGGACCGAACGATATAATGAGATGGAAAAATACGGGGATAATGAACTGCTGAATGGAATACACCGAATCAAAGAACAAGTCTGAAAAATAAAAAAAAACCGATTGATGGAATAGTGGAGCCCATATCTAAAAAAGGAGACCCAAAAATACGCTTTATATACATATCTATCACCCTACTTAATACTGTCTACAAGATTTTCACTCCCGTCGGTAATGCGGGATTAAAAAAGTTTACTTACCGAGATGAATCTTGGAGAATATCAATATTGACTAAGGACCGGGAGATCAACAATAGATGCTATTCTAAACCGAATTTTAGAAAAATGTTATAATCAAGATATGACTATCCCCATTCTATTTATACATTTAAAACAAGATTGCGATAGTCTGAAAAGAAACATACTGCTTGTAGTGTATCGCCCTGTAAGTGTGACAATTACGTCACTCACCGTTTGGCTGGTAGGCAACGGAATGTTGATTCATTCGGTGTTTGATCAGTGAACCGGTGTATATTCATAGTAATATTATAATAAGAAACAGTGAGATATAATAGTAGATATTTATTAATTAGTGTATAATACAAAAGGACACTACATAGTGGCGACGAGGATATAAAGTAGGCAAAGAAATAATTTTCAAATACAAATAAAATTACGCATTATCGGTGAGTCACTAATGGCTAATTCCTAATACGAATTATATGAAGCGTATATGCGGTGGCACATATTTCTGTACCAGAAAAGATAACTAAGTTGCTCTCTGCTGCTTAGGTTTATGAGAAATTTTCAAATTAGCTGTAGGAGTGTGTCATAAACACTCTGACATTAATAACAATGGTATTTTGATGCGTTATAAGCATTATGACAACAAGTAAATGGTTAGGAGCGTGTCATAAACACTCTGACATTAATAACAATGGTATTTTAATGCATTATAAGCTTTTTAACAAGACGTAAATGGATAGGAGTGTGTCATAAATACTCTGACATTAATAACAATAGTATTGTAATGCGTTATAAGCATTATAACAACAAGTAAATGGATAGGAGTGTGTCATAAACACCGTGACATTAATAACAATGGTATTTTAATGCGTTATAAGCATTATAACAAAAAGTGAATGGATATGAGTGTGTCATAAACACTGTGACATTAGTATTAATAGTCTTTTAATGCGCTGTAAGCATTATAACGCCAACTGGGACACATGACAGTGTTAAATATTCTGACAATAATACTAGTAGCCAATTAATGCGTTACAAGTATTGTAGTACTATATCTGGAAAAGTGGAGTGTGTCATAAACATTCGGTAGAGGATTTTATTAATGTGTTATAAACATTCTTGTACATAGCTGATCATTCATAAGTAAATAACATCACGTATTTTCTTACAGACTAATTAACAATGTCAAACCTCATACCATTAGAGCCATTCGACGGCGAAGGTGACATTGGATCTATAGGGATTAAATGTGAAAAATGGAAAAGAGCGTTAGGAATATATTTGGAGGCAGCAAACTTCGAATGTCCAGTAAAAAAACGAGCCACATTGTTACATGTTGGTGGTTTGAGCATTCAAGAAATGTATTACAGTCTACCTGGAGCTCATGGAAATGGAGTTCACGAGGATACAGATGTATATCAGTTGGCTATGGAGAAGCTTGATGCATATTTTGCTCCGAAGCAAAGCAAACTACACGAAAGAAATATATTTCGGCTAATCAAACAAGTACCAAATGAAAAATTTGGAAATTTTTTAATTCGTTTGAGAGCACAAGTTGCGAAATGTTCATTTACAAATATCGAGGAAAACATTATAGACCAAATAGTGGAAAAGTGCCGATCTTAGAAAAAAAGTTTGGTCACTAGGAGATCATATTGAAATGAATACAATTATATTAGAAGCCAATGCTATGGAATCTGTTAATAGACAAATGGAAGAGTTTGAAGAAAATAAGTCTTCTCACTGGAGTTGTCGGTCAAGAGGAACAAACCAGATACCTCACGAAATCCTAAGACAGCAGAAAATTCACACAACCTTAAGTTCGGAAGTGTGCGACGTTGTTATCGATGTGAGTCAACGAATCATTCAGCCAATACCTGTCCAGACAAAAGATCATTTTTCCAAAATTGCTGTGGAAGGGGTCATGTTAGTCAGCACTGTAGAAACAAAAGAAACAAGTCGAGATTCACAACTACAGTGAAACCATCTAAGAGGACAAGAAACGATAAACCCAATAAAGAGGATGATAACGACGTTAATTATGTTTTTCACATTGATAATGATTGTGAAATACAATGTAGACAAGTGACAATTACGTCACTCACCGTTTGGCTGGTAGGCAACGGAATGTTGATTAATTCGGTGTTTGACCAAGGAACCGGTGTATATTCATAGTAATATTATAATAAGAAACAGTGAGATATAATAGTAGATATTTATTAATTAGTGTATAATACAAAAGGACACTACACTGCTAAAAGACATGACAAAATTGTATATCTCAAAAAAATTAATAGATCTGATTAGAATGATAATGACAGCGTAAATCACATTTATTTACAAAGGATAGAAAAACTTAAGAGTTCGATATAAACCGTGGAGTCAGACAAGGTGACAGATTATCAATTCTATTTAATATATCACTAGACGGAGTAATAAAAGACTGTAAACTTAAAGGTACAATTATTACTAAAGACGTCCAAATATTGACATATGCAAACTATTTGGAGAGGAAGCATTCTTAAATATCGAGCGGGACGCTAGAAAAAGGGAACTAGACGTAAATTAAAGAAAGACTAAGTATATGGAGTTTGAAAGAAAACAAAATGGCACTAATTATAAGAATATAGCTATAAGGAAATTTTCCTTTGAAAGTGTAAACAGTTTTAAAAACTTGGGAATAATAGTTAACTACCAAGAAAAGGAAATTGCCCAAAGAATTCAAACAGACTACCGAGTATATAATAAATTCCGCTTTTTAATGTCATGCAAACAAATCAACAGGAGTACCAAAATGAAAATCTATAGAACAGCAATAGGGCAACAGTAACCTATGGAAGAGAATAATAAAGAAAAACTTATATATTCGATACAAAAATGATAAGAATATATGGGTCAAAAAGTAGTATGACGGGGAATATATAATCCTCAGGAACTCTGGAATTATAAAAATTTTAATCGAAGAAACTATTACCAGATTTATAAAAGCTCAGCGATTTCGATGGCTAGGACGCATAAGACGAATGAAAAATAATAGTGAAATCAATAAAAATAATGGAAGTCATTAGGTAACAGGCCCAGAGGTATACCAAAAAGCAAATGGGAAAGTCAAGTAAAAAGTGATCAGAACAAAATGAGAGTGTGCGGATGGTTGAACAATATCCAGGACACAGATGATGCAGTTAAATAATGGAAAAAGCCAAGGCATGCGATGAACTTTAGTAAAAAAAATGTGATTAGAACGTGGATTGGCTCACCACATGATATGAGTCTAACATTCAAATTTTCTACCTTCCTCGATTTTGCAATGACGCATATAGATCATGTCCCAAGTGATATTGGTTATCAAATTGGAATTTACAAAATAGCAGAGCAGTCCGGGACTTCTAAGTCGCACGATTGAGAGGAACTATAAAGTATTTGCAAAATCGCATACTTGAAGAAACCACCAATATAAGAAATGGTTCAAAATACCATTTATGGTATCGCGGATTTTGATTTTGGGGATGTGTTTCTTTTTCCGTTATCTTTAAAATAAGATGAAACTGGAGTTGGGTTATAGTTTAAAAAACTCCCCAGTGTAGGAAAGTTTCAAACCATCTAAAAATATAGGTTTTCATCTCCTAACCAAGCTTGTCTTCCTCAATTCTATCTCGAATTTCACAAATATTAGACTGATATTACGCTTGTAATCATTTCAAATATGTTTAATTCAATTCGTGTTTACACGTATACTTTTAATCTGTAGAATATGTACATATTACAATACGAAAGATTTACCATACCTGCCAAAACTATAAAGTCAATGTAAATAATACGTTGATTTTATGATGAAATTGTATTAATTCATTATGCAAACTATGTTACGACACTGACAGTGCTTCAAGTCGTATGATGAGTTTTTCTCTGCGCGCGACCTTGACCCCAAAAACCTATATATTGGCATTTTTATGTGAATGTTCAGTACCGGTCTAGCTCTTTTCAATCCAATTCACGTAAATAATAGTGGTCTAGTGATATTATCTTATTATTTTTTAATACATTTAACTAATAGTCCAGTCCAGTTGATTTATAGTTAGCTTCGTTTTGACGAGACTTTTCCTCTGCGACTATTGATTCCCCCGGCTTTTCCGGTTGGTAAATTCTATCATGGAATAATCAAGAAATAATACTTGTATATTGACGTGTCTAGCGCCCGAAACATGCAACATGACTGAGAATTGGAAAAAAATTACCACATAGATAATGTTATGTTGAATTAGATTAGAGATGGAACAAACGGATATTTTAATTGATCGAGATCTTTTGAATCGGTCAACAAAAAGATACGTTCTTAAAGATTCGGTCTTAAAGATCCAACTCTTTATGAATTATTGTTAGTACGCCGAAATGGTTCTGCTAGTCTTCTGCTGCATATTTGTATGTATTATGTATTCGTTCTTCGTTCAGTAATCGAATCGGATTTGAGCTTTGTAAGTTGTAAATCTCGACCCACAAAAGACACAACGATTATAAATGTACATAGGATGGATCCATCCAAAAAATTGTGTCACTATATTTCGTGGCGTAACCTTTTACTCTTTGCGAACGGGATCGAGCCATCCTATTCAATTTATAATTATAATCATTGGACATGGACACATACTCAAAACTCGGGCAGGCGACATGTAGCGAGAAGTAGCTGGGGGAATTACCAAAAAACAAAATTGTAGAAGATTGTAGACATAGTGTATAGTGTAGGTATTTAAATTTATTATTTCGGTTTTGAATAGGTTATAGATATATAATGTGTCTGCCCTGTATATGTGAACGAGGATGACAGATGACATTCACATCTAAGAATATATGAAGAAATGCTGAGTTAGGAATTTCACGGGCGACACAAGCAGCAAAAAAGAATATTAACTAAAATTAAAATATAAATATTATTATTATTATTATTGTGAATGACTAGATCATGAGTTTTTAGACGAAAGGCATAAGAATAAAAGTGTAGAATAATATATTGTTTTATTACAAGACAACTTATACATATTGTTTCTATTTAGAGTTTGGTTTTAAATTAAAATATTGTGGTTTTCTTTGAGGCGGTAAGAATATAGAAAGAATATTGATACATTTTTGATAATAAATCATTGTTTCTTATTATTTGAAGATGGCTGAAAGTAGTAAACGTCTACTTAAAAATAAGCGTAGCGAAATATGGCTCAAATTAACAGATGTTGGGAATGATAAAGTCAAATGTCGTTTTTGTTCTTCCATAATCAGTACTGTGGGAGGTTCTACAGGTAATTTGTTGCGACATTTAAGAACAAAACATCCATATTCCATAACTAAACAGACTAACACTGTGAAAATCGATACAGTAAATGACGCAAAAAGTTCTGAAGTGATACTGGAAGCCGTAATTGCTGCTGCTTGTTCTTTTGGAAGAGAGTCATCAGCAGAAGGAGCAAGTAAAAAATTTAAAAAAGGAAAAACCATGCCCGATTTAGATTTCATTCAAGTAAGTAAGCCAATGAGAATGAATAGAAAAAAACAATTGGACAGACAACTCGCAAAAATGATTCTAAAAGAATACCAGCCTTTTAGGACTGTTGAGGATCCTGAATTTAGAAAGTTTATTAAGATGATCTGTCCTAATTATGCTCTACCTTGTAGAAAAAATATTTCTAGAACTCTGATACCTCAGTTTTCAAACGAGGTGAAGGAGAAAGTGCAAAAAAAAGGTTAGAAGCATCGGCAGTCTGCCTGACCACGGACGAATGGACGTCAGTGAATAATGACAATTTTACTGCAGTTACTGCACCTTTTATTGATAAAAAATCAAATTTATCATCGGTTCTTTTAGATTGCTTTAAATATGACAACAAACATACCACAGAAAATTTAAGTGCTTTGCTAATGGATTTGGTGTCCGAATGGAACCTTGACAACAAAATATGTGTTGCACTAACTGATAATGCTGCTAACATTGTAGCTGCAATAAGAACGTCTGGGTGGAGGCACATTCCTTGTTTTGCACATACTCTAAATCTCATTGTGCAAAAGGCTTTAGAGGAAATTAAAAGTGTACTTAAAAAAGTATTGTTGAGTACTTTAAAAGAAGTAATCAAGCATTAAATAAACTACACACTATCCAGAGCTCAATGAACCTTCCTTTTATAAAATTGGAATTCTGAAAACGAAAGATGCTATGGTTGCTACGCTTGCCTTAGTAAATGGAGAATTAAATAATATTTCGCAAGAAGGATGGGATTTGCTACAAAAATATAAGGTGGTATTAAAAATATTCAAAGACATAACTGTAGAAGTAAGCTCTGAAAAGGTAAAAGAGAAAGTGCAAAAAAAAAGGTTAGAAGCATCGGCAGTCTGCCTGACCACGGACGGATGGACGTCAGTGAATAATGACAATTTTACTGCAGTTACTGCACCTTTTATTGATAAAAAATCAAATTTATCATCGGTTCTTTTAGATTGCTTTAAATATGACAACAAACATACCACAGAAAATGTAAGTGCTTTGCTAAAGGATTTGGTGTCCGAATGGAACCTTGACAACAAAATATGTGTTGCACTAACTGATAATGCTGCTAACATTGTAGCTGCAATAAGAACGTCTGGGTGGAGGCACATTCCTTGTTTTGCACATACTCTAAATCTCATTGTGCAAAAGGCTTTAGAGGAAATTAAAAGTGTACTTAAAAAAGTATTGTTGAGTACTTTAAAAGAAGTAATCAAGCATTAAATAAACTACACACTATCCAGAGCTCAATGAACCTTCCTTGTATAAAATTGGAATTCTGAAAACGAAAGATGCTATGGTTGCTACGCTTGCCTCAGTAAATGGAGAATTAAATAATATTTCGCAGGAAGGATGGGATTTGCTACAAAAGTGTAAGGTGGTATTAAAAATATTCAAAGACATAACTGTAGTAGTAAGCTCTGAAAAGGTAAAAGAGAAAGTGCAAAAAAAAGGTTAGAAGCATCGGCAGTCTGCCTGACCACGGACGGATGGACGTCAGTGAATAATGACAATTTTACTGCAGTTACTGGACCTTTTATTGATAAAAAATCAAATTTATCATCGGTTCTTTTAGATTGCTTTAAATATGACAACAAACATACCACAGAAAATTTAAGTGCTTTGCTAAAGGATTTGGTGTCCGAATGGAACCTTGACAACAAAATATGTGTTGCACTAACTGATATTGCTGCTAACATTGTAGCTGCAATAAGAACGTCTGGGTGGAGGCACATTCCTTGTTTTGCACATACTCTAAATCTCATTGTGCAAAAGGCTTTAGAGGAAATTAAAAGTGTACTTAAAAAAGTATTGTTGAGTACTTTAAAAGAAGTAATCAAGCATTAAAAAAACTACACACTATCCAGAGCTCAATGAACCTTCCTTGTATAAAATTGGAATTCTGAAAACGAAAGATGCTATGGTTGCTACGCTTGCCTTAGTAAATGGAGAATTAAATAATATTTCGCAAGAAGGATGGGATTTGCTACAAAAATGTAAGGTGGTATTAAAAATATTCAAAGACATTACTGTAGAAGTAAGCTCTGAAAAGTCTGTTGTACTATCAAAAAATTTTCTTGAAATTGACTGTCTCGACCCTTACTTCATGGAATATGCTCATATTAGTGTTTTTAAATGAAACTCAAGGTCTCTAGTTAATTCCACAATATAATACAAGTTATTGAAAATTCTAAAAAATTGACAATTGTTTCGATAAATCAATATCATCGTCAGAATGACAGAAGTTACATTTCATTTTATGCCTACCTGATGTTCAGCAGTTATTTTTGGCTAGACCAAGAAGTAACCTAACTTGTGATTGGCTTAATATATGTTTATAGAAAAAAGAAGAAGATGTGATATTACAAATATTGAAGCTTAGATATTATTAGCCCTATGGTGATATCCTGGATATCATTTTTCCAATTAAGATCAGTATAACTGTGCAATGATATAGAAAACCAGGAAAACTATATCTGCTGATCTTTACAATTATCACTTAAGAAGACAGTTTATTAGTATTGACAACTTCATATTGTGGGTTTCTTAAATGTCTTCTAATTTCCAGTTCTTCAATGAAATCCAGTTCTTGTTTCTTTTCACAAATATGCAGTACTTCTAGTTTTGTGTTAGGTGTCAATGAATGATTGGTGTCAAGTAGATGTTTTGCGTAGTGGGATTTATCTGGTTGTTTTAATCTGTATGCTCGTAAGTGCTCACTGTATCGTATTTCAAAATTCCTAAGGGTCTGACCCAAATAGACAGCATTACATTCTGGACATTTGAGTTTATATATACCTGACTTCTTTAATAGTGGTATTTTTGTTTTCACATTTAACAATTTTGTACTAACGTTACTTTCTGTTTTAAAAGAAATTGTTGTATTCGTTGCTGAAGATATTATCTTTGAAATATTATTAGAAATGTTTCCTGCATATGTGATGGTTTTATAAGTTTTAATTTCATCAGCTTGTTTAGGATATATTAGTTGTAACGCCATTAGATATGATAAATAAACTAATTAGTAAAAAAGAGGAAAAAGTGGCGTTACAACTAATATATCCTAAACAAGCTGATGAAATTAAAACTTAAAAAACCATCACATATGCAGGAAACATTTCTAATAATATTTCAAAGATAATATCTTCAGCAACGAATACAACAATTTCTTTTAAAACAGGATGTAACGTTAGTACAAAATTGTTAAATGTAAAAACAAAAATACCACTATTAAAGAAGTCAGGTATATATAAACTCAAATGTCCAGAATGTAATGCTGTCTATTTGGGCCAGACCCTTAGGAATTTTTAAATACGATACAGTGAGCACTTACGAGCATACAGATTAAAACAACCAGATAAATCCCACTACGCAAAACATCTACTTGACACCAATCATTCATTGACACCTAACACAAAACTAGAAGTACTGCATATTTGTGAAAAGAAACAAGAGCTGGATTTCCTTGAAGAACTGGAAATTAGAAGACATTTAAGAAACCCACAATATGAAGTTGTCAATGAACAGTTAAATCTAGGGAATTCTCCACTAATAAACTGTCTTCTTAAGTGATAATTGTAAAGATCAGCAGATATAGTTTTCCTGGTTTTCTATATCATTGCACAGTTATACTGATCTTAATTGGAAAAATGATATCCAGGATATCACCATAGGGCTAATAATATCTAAGCTTCAATATTTGTAATATCACATCTTCTTCTTTTTTCTATAAACATATATTAAGCCAATCACAAGTTAGGTTACTTCTTGGTCTAGCCAAATATAACTACTAAACATCAGGTAGGCATAAAATGAAATGTAACTTCTGTCATTCTGACGATGATATTGATTTATCGAAACAATTGTCAATTTTTTAGAATTTTCAATAACTTGTATTATATTGTGGAATTAACTAGAGACCTTGAGTTCCATTTAAAAACACTAAAAAATTTTCTACTCGTATTTATCAACGCAATAATAAACATTTACTCAAACATCAGAATGACTCTACAGAACAGAATTTTATTAATTTGATAAATGTTTCAAAACATGAAATCCAACAACGTTTCAAAAATATTGAAGACAATAAGCTAATAAGACAGAAAACTATTTTTTCTACGATCTCTATAAAAAGTATACAAATAGACACGGTTTACTTGCTTTCAAAGTTACTCATTTCCTACGGTGCGAGAAAGTGATGCGGGAATTGTCTGTACCGCATACTGCACATGCGTAAAAGACAGCAGAAAACTATTATACTGGCTCTCCCACACATCTATCTGCGTTTCTGCGTTTGTTGACAGGTAGTTTGACGTTTGTGTCATATAGATTATTTTTATATACTTAAAAATTATAGAACTTATTAGCTTTTAATTTGAATATTGAATATCGACGTATCCTTTATATATAGTGCACATTATATAATAATAATTCGACATGGAAGGATTTGACAATCATTTAGATTCAGAAGTTGAATTTATGGAAAAGACACCTCCAGAAATTTTGTAAATAGCAATGAATGCAACTTTAAACCTTTTGCCTCCAAAATCACGAGAAAAGTATGAAAACGCTTATAAAAAATTTTTGGAATGGAGAGAAGATATGAATATCTCAACGTATTCTGAAAATGTAATTCTAGCCTATTTTCAAGAACAATCAAAATCTTATAAGGCTTCGACACTATGGTCCCAATATTCAATGCTGCGAAGCACATTAAGCATTAAAAATAATGTGGATATTTCAAAATATGTATAATTGAGAGCATTTCTAAAGAGACAAAATGAGAAATACACACCCAAAACATGAAAAACCATAACTTCCGAAGAAATCCAAAATTTTTTGAAAGAAGAACCTGATTATAAATATTTATTAACAAAGGTAAATAAACGTTACATTTAATATTAGACAAGACACTGATTTTCAACATTTTGTTTGATTACATATTAATAATATAAGTACATTAACACTTTTGAAATACGCATTTTAAAATATTCATTTTAACTCATTACAGAACATTGGATATCCACATGTTTTGCAAAACGTTTTCATAGCGTAGAGTATTTGTTTGGTAAGAAAATAGCAGAGTTTCAAATCCTACGTTACATGTCGAATTTTTTTCTTCTTTTCTTTATAATATATTTGATTCCTATTAATGTTATTCTTTAAAAAAAAACAAAAAGTATATCAAATTATATAAAATTAATATGTTTTAAACTTGTAGACTGTCCTTACATCGGATTAACTGATGCCTGTCGGCGAGAAGAATTGTGGAACATGAAATTAGATGATATAGAATATCTAAACACTGTCCTATTAGTTAGGATTCCAAATACTAAAACCAAAATTGACAGAACATTCACTGTAACGTGAGAATTTTATAATATCTATAAGAAATACGCTTGTCTTCGCCCTAATAACGTCATTGGCAGAGGTCTTTTTGTGAATTATCAAGGGGCAAGTTGTGGGAATTAATGAAATTGGCAGTATGCCTAAACAAGTGGCAGACTTTTCAAAATTTTCAAACTCCAATCTTTATACGGGACATTGTTTTCGACGCTCTTCTGCAACTATTCTAGATAATGCGGGAGGACATTTATTGACTCTTAAACGCCATGGTGGATGGCGATCAAGTAATGTCGCAGAGAGCTATATCGATGACTCCATTCCAAATAAAATAGAGGTAGCTAATAAAATTGTTCTCAGTGGAGTCATCATCTAACAATCAGCAAGAACAACCTTCCAAGTCATCAGCTAATATTGTAACTGTTACTGAAAATTTGGTGAGAAATAGAGACACGCCTGGAGTGAAAATTGTTCAAATTTTACCATAAATTATAATTTTGAGTAAAAAAAAATGTTTATTTCTTTTGTTTTAAAGTAGATAAGTGTTAAATGTTAAATTAAGTTAAACTAAGTTTCTGTATCGAAATTAAATATTATTGTTTAATAAAAATATGTGTATCTGATCATTTTCTTCATTTTATTACTGAAATGTATACCTTCATTTCATTTGTTATTAATATTACATTCCCAAATTATAATATTAATAAAATATTCCTTACTTTTCTTTGAAAATAGTGATCGTAGAAAAAGTATTGTGTGCAACATGTGCGTAAAGTACTTTGCGCACTTGTTGCACAAACTACTATTTCCGCCAACCTCTATCCAAAGTATACATTTCCTGGCCTCATTGTAGGGAGCATTATAGAACGTCATAGTACGTTATCAATGAAATAATTTTTGCAATTCCGAAACTAAAGTGGTCACTTTAGTCTCACATGTTAGGAACTATGTTAGACCCAAGGGATATAAAGGGACAGTTAAAATCCCAAGGGATTTGAAGTACAAATAAAAACGTACACTCCCGATGCCTAGCCAAGCATTTTAGAAGTCCGTCCTCGATGCCCAGTCAAGTTTCATAAAAGTCCCTCTTCGATGCTCGGCCAAGCATTTTAGAAGTCCTTCCTCGATGCCCAGCCAAGTTTCGTAAAGTCCATCCTAAGTAGTATCTATTAATTTTGTTTGTTTCATACATACATTATTGAAAATGTCTTGTTATTTGAGAGAGGCGGAAAAATCATATGTATAACATGGGTGTAAATTCAAAGCTACACGTCGGGCAGTAAACTTCATCCTCGGGAGGAAAAGTAGCACTTTCCTCCCTTGTTATACAAATAGCTATTTGAAGCCACATATAATGCAATACGAAATAAATTAAAATCAGTTGTAGAAATTCCAGAAAAAAATCAAGAAAATAAAAATCCGAAAATGTATCCTACTGAAATGGAACATCGCTATACGTCATTGTGGGGTGATTTTGACACCAAAGTAGATCAGCTACTTGCAAAAAATAATCCAATGGCAGCAGGAACAGTTGAATTGGACAGGTATATACAAGAACCGCTTTTGTCAAGAATAGAAGAACCTCTCATTTGGTGGTACGAAAACAAATATTATACTCAAGACTTTACCAATTTGTTTTAAAACGTTTGTGTATAACTGCAACTTCGGTGCCTTACGAAAGGTTATTTGCAGAAGCACTCGGTTGAGTGAGGTATCGCAAGTTTAATTTTTGAATAGTAATTTGGATTTGGAATATAATAAACTTTTTTTAGGTAATGTTTCAATATTTTTATTCGTATTTTCACAATATACGAGTATATCATGCACTTGATATTATGTTCAGATAAATTTGATTTTTTTTAAAGTTTCTATGTTTATATTTTGTTTTATAATTATTACTTAGGTATTTAGAAACCTATATTTTTATTTTTTTAATTAAAGAATTTTTTTTTGTTATGTTATTTCGGCATAAATCCTCGACAAAATCAAACTGACATTTGGTTTTTTTTGCACTTTCTCATATAGTTATTTTCGTTATATCAACATCAAGAAGAAACAAATACGTATGAATCATTAGTTTACTTTTTAAAAAACTATTAACCGCTTTAAACTCAGAAATTAGAAGGATCCTATCCAGTTTAAATTTGGTTTCCGTTCGTTTTTCTTTTTAATAGTTCGCTCGCTATTTTTATTTATTTTAAAAGTTTTTATACGACGGGTGGGATAAATTCATACGCACGGTATGTCTACTCACAAAATTTATTTATTCACTAAACTATTCACAAATTCACTATATTCACTTATACTAATTTATACAGTGTGGAATCCACTTATGGAAAAAAATCTTAATGTCATTATTTTAGAAAATTATAAAAAATGCCGGGGCACGTCAACTTTTGAATTGAGTTGTGCGTTATGTGAACATAAATTTAAATGTACAGGGTGATTCACGCAAGTATGCCATAGTCGGTGTTGTTGTTATTTTAATAAAACACCCTGTATATTTGCATATTTTTGAAATCCTCTTAATGAACCGATTCCAACAAACTAAATAATGTATGGTCAATTATGAATTATACTTATTACACTTGAAATATTGGTACTTTTTTAAATTAGCTAAATATGGATTTATTAGAAATCTAAACTAACTAATTATTAGACGTATTTGTTATTAAACAAAACCTGCTACGCCCATGAATTTTATCATAAAATCCCTAAAATTTGCTTAAAAACGCCAATAATTAAACAAAAACGGTAAATAATGTGGATTGTTTTCTATTCTGTCAGTTGTTGATGTGTTGACAGTTTATACTGAAAAAGTAAAATCCTTGTCAAACACTCTTTCCTTGTCGACATAACAATGAAATATTTAGCTGAGACTCACCGAATTGAGATTTTAATTATGATCGGGTATGGGGATAACTGCAGAAGTCAAGTTGAAGTGGCAAACTTATTTAATCTCAGGTATCCTGAATTGTCTAATATTTCACAAAGTACTGTGACTAAAATTCATGCACAATTCAGAGAACTTGGACATGTCAAACCATTGAAAAGAAAACCACACTTCGTTGAAGATGATGTGAAAGTGGATATTTTGTTAAGTGTCCAAGAGAATCCAACTTCTAGTACACGTCAAATTGCCCGTGAAAATGATGTTAGTCATACAACTGTTCTAAGATGTCTTCATAAAGAAAAACTTCATCCCTACAAATTTACTTTTGTGCAGGAGTTTACAGAAGACGATCCAGATCGTAGAATGGATTTCTGCGAAAGATAGCTCTTGGTACCATTCTTTTCTATGAGGAATCAACATTCACATTGAATGGAGAGGTAAACCGACAGAACTGTAGATATTGGTCAGCAGAGAATCCTAATTGGATGCGTGAGACACATACTCAGTATCCTCAAAAGGTGAACGTTTGGGCCGGTATCATAGGCGACCATATTATTGGTCCTATATTTATAGATGGGAATTTGACAGCTGAAAAATATTTGAATATGCTTAGAAATGCAGTTATTCATGCGTGGGCAAACTTATATCCCAACGCAATAGATCCTAGCTTACCGAATGAAAATGTTTGGTTCCAGCAAGACGGGGCAACACCCCATTATGCTTTGATGGTAAGAACTTATTTAGATGAAATATTTCCCAATAAATGGATTGGACGAGGAGGTACTGTTGAGTGGCCAGCTAGATCGCCACACCTTACGCCGTTAGATTTTTTTCTGCGGGGTTATCTTAAGAACAAAGTATATGTAACACAGCCAACTGGCATTGTAAACCTCAAAGACAGGATAACTACAGAAATACGGAATATTTCACCTCAAACTTTACACAAAGTTAAGGACGAGTTCTATAGGCGACTGTGCTATTGCCAACAAATAGGTGGAGAACATTTTGAGCATTTATTTTAATGTATTTATGTGTTTAATAGCTGTAAAAATAAAAATTTCACCCTGTATAATTCATAATTGACCATACATTATTTAGTTTGTTGGAATCGGTTCATTAAGAGGATTTCAAAAATATGCAAATATACAGGGTGTTTCCTTAAAAAAACAACACCAACTATGGCATACTTGCGTGAATCACCCTGTACATTTAAATTTATGTTTACATAACGCACAACTCAATTAAAAAGTTGACGTGTCTCGGCATTTTTTATAATTTTCTGAAATAATGACATAAATAATTTCATTCCATAAGTGGTTTCCACACTGTATAAACACTTCACTACTGTTTATTTGCTTAGACTTAATTTATATATTTACTTGTTCAATGTTTATCTCACGAGATCACTTTATAAACTCACTCTTCCCGCTGGTCGTTATTCTTCATATATACCTGCCTTTTTTTTCTAGATAATTCTAGATTGCGGCTTACACAAAAACAATCGCCTCCCTGGCATTTTGTAGATAAAACTGGAAATGTCTACATAAGAATAGTCACAAAAACAATAATGGTAAACAGTTCAAAGATATTCCGGCGCATTAGCCAGAATTTTAACTTTTATACATGGCTTAGACAGAGTCGGATTCAGGGACTACACCCGTGTGCTATTTCGTAATAATATGTACCTGCGGTAAACGCGGTAAACAGATTACTCAGATCCTACTGCCAGACGTATCGATAGTTTGAAACGATTCACAAATTACTAACGATTCGTTCAATTCGAACAAAGTGATTCGGATTATTCGGTCTCTTTAGAAATCCGTTCGTTCGCGAACGACACATCTCTAAATTAGATGTAGATAACTAATAAAGTCAAAAAGTCTTGTTGTCCGACAAATTTGAAGCTACAATTTTTCAGTCCGGCAGCTAAAAATCGAAATTTTCACAAATCTATTTTTCAAATTTCTTCAAAAATTACTGTACTGAATAGTGATAGGTATAAGTGTCCGTCGATTAAATGTTCGCGAATTATTGAAGATTCAATAAATCAATAATGTGTTGTGACCAAAAATTAGAATCAAAAAGATATTAAACCATTAAGTACAGAGGTCAAAAATACAAGTTATAAAAGAATCTACGAAAACTAATTCCTAACCAACAAAAATAATAACGTCGCATTTTCTAAGTTTACGAAGGTCGTTTCTTTACACTTCAAAGGACAATCTGATATTATGTCTAATGAAATTGCAGTGTAATACAATTCTGTGTTTGCCTTATTTGCACAGGTGTTATGTACACTTCATCTTTGAGATGACCCCAGAAAAAGAGATCCACAGGATTGACATCTCCTGATTTCGGTGTCCACTCAAAAGAACCTTCGCGTCTAATCCATCTATTAGGAAACCTTGTGTTCGTTTGTCGTACATCTAAACTGAAATGAGGAGGGCAACATCACGCATGAGCTATAAATTCCTACGAGTTTATAGTGGCACATATGGCCCAATTAAATGATTGCCAACTATTTCTGCCCAAACATTTAGTATAAATATATGCTAGTTACTTGTTTGGATAATGCCATGTGGATACTCATCATCCCATAAATACTTTTGGAACGAAGTTCCTTATCGCGCGTTGTGAAAGGAGGCTAGACGGAGAAAATTCTTACGAAAAGTTGTCACGACACTTTCTGAAGCTATTGTAAGCTGTGCGGCGTGCGCATGTTTCTCCAACCAAGTCATACGATTTATAATCTCCACATTTTGTGTGTTTGGAAAGTGTACGCGTCATAATTTTAATAAATTCAAAAACAAATAATATTTTAATATTACTTAGTATAGTTTTTTGTCTTTATTATGTTAATTAATTGTTGAGATTCTCTACAACAAAAATTGAAATAATATACTTCAGTTGCTTGCTGTATAATGAATAATACTTTTGAAATCTCCTAAACATATTTCTCGGTAGTATAGTGGTCAGTATCCCCGCCTGTCACGCGGGAGACTGGGGTTCGATTCCCCGCCGGGGAGGAATTTTTATTTTCTGAAAAATTCTTTTTTTTTGCTTTCTGGAACGGAGTGAAGTGAAGTGAAAGGGCGCTAGACGGAAAAAATTCTTACGAAAAGTTGTCACGACACTTTTTGCTATTGTAAGCTGTGCGGCGTGCGCATGTTTCTCTGTCTGTCTGTCTGTCTCTCTCTCTCTTATAGAAAGCAAGCCAGATATTTTCATTTCTATCAACTTCAGTAATGAAAAATCAAAACCATTGGTACAGTTTCTAGAGGGAGAATTTGATTTAAGAATTAACAATAATCCAGCAGAATCAACAACAAAATATTAGACTACCATTGATGCAGTTTTTTCAAGGCATTTAAATAAAATAGAATCCCAAACATATGTTTCCTACTTCAGTTACCACAAGCCAATTATTACGAAAATTGAGCCTACTGATTAAGGTTATATAACATTATATTTGTTAATAATAAAAAAAATATTATAACTTAAAAAAAAAAATTTTATTACAATTCCTTAACTAATTAATCGAAAGGAACTTCGTTCCATCCGGGTGTCCCTTGACACCTCTCAACTTTTTTTTATGAAAATTAATGACTCCATATCTGATGGTACCGGTTTCGTCCATGAAAATAACATTATAAATAAAGGTATTTATGGTTTGTTTGTTTTTGTTGCCGGAATCACTGACTATACTCAAGTCGTGCATTCCATGGAATCAGTTGTAAAAATTTTTATTATAGCTATTGTTAATTTATTCATTTCTACTATAATAGGTGAATATGCGACATGGTATTAATAAATTACTTAACTCGTAATGTAGGATATTCTCATAAAAATGGGGAATGCGCAAATCGGTACGAAGTGAATAAAATGGTAAATATCAGTCAAACGGCTCATTTTATCGAATTCCAACCAGAATACCATTTCATTGGCAAAAAGGTTGATTCATATTATCATACACTGATCTGAACACGACCAACTCGGCGCCAGCATCTCGGCACCGGATGACCACCCGGCACCGTCTATTCGGCGATGGTTAAGTCGGCACCGCCATCTCGGCGACGGTTAAGTGGGCGTCGATATAACTCGTCACCAGAACAATTCGGCACCGGGATAGCTCGGCACTCATAATTTATAATTCAGCTCATTTGGGTTGAAAACTCATCTGATGGCAACAGATAATACCAAAGTACTTGTGAGGGCGTAGTTTGTGAATTGCGCACCTAGCAATTATTGTTGACGGTGAATGGTTCTAAATTATTTCATTTGTAGTCGATGTGTATTAGTTTTCGCATAAAATACATTGTCTTTTAACTGGCAGTATTTAATTAATAGGTTACATAGGTCAATTTCAAATCAAAAATCGTATGTCAACAGATATTTTGGACTATTTATGTGCGTGATTTGCGACTACCTATTTACATATTTGAAAAACGTGACAGTTACCGAGGTCAAAATATGGTATTCAATTTTTAAATTCCCCGTCAAAGGTGAGATTAATAGTATTGAAATCATGTCATTGCGGCCTTCAACAATATTTCCATTTTGAGAACCTCCAAAGACGTTTTTTTAATTCATATCTGCAGTTATTTGTTTGCGTGTGTATGACAATAATAAACATCTTTTAATGGCCGTTGAAGGTTTAGTATATAGTTTATATTTTTATGGAGTTTGTGTGAATACTGAAAAGTGAATTTTTTAGATTTCTTCGCTGCTTGTATAGCCGCGCATTCACCGAGTGGATCAACACCGCCGGCCAATAAATGGAGAAAACGTCCACACCAACTAGGTTTTAATTGTGCCCAAATTAACTCGATAGGATTGAAAATATAAAAATAAGCAGGAAATCTCACTATAGAGTGTCTATGTTGTTCAGTAATACTGAACATATAATTTCTTAAATTTCTTTGTCTGTAAGACTTCAATTAGTTGTTGTTTTGTATAAGAATCTTTTAAAGTACAACAAATTATTGTCCATTAAAAACACTCTGTCTTGATGTCAGCCTACCAACTAAAGAGTAAGTGTTGCTTATCTCCGGTGAACACCTGTTGTCTTCAAAAAAATTGCTATCTCAAAAAATATATATATTATTATACTGGATAGTATAAATGGTATAAGCGAATAGGTGAGAGAAATTTTAATATTTAAATTTGCATAAATATATTTTTTTTAATTTGCCCCACGTTGCGGTGACATTTATTTACTGGATAGATTTTAGCCCTACATTGGGGGCCATTTTTTTATACTGGATAGACTTATCCTTTGTAATAAAAAATATACTAAATATTTTATTTAGTTTAGATTTACTTTAAACTTTTTATTATTAGCCCGGTATATAGATAATTTTAAATAGGTGATAAACAATTTATGCTACTTGCATGAGAAATTTCTTATCTCAGGGTAGAGTTCAAGTATATAAAAATTAAACGGTTTCATTTTTTAATATTAGCGCCAAAATCAATAAATTCTTTATATTTTAAAACAAATTTGTTGATCAAAATATATTATTTACTTAATAATTATGAACTGAATACGGTCCTGCCCTGCTTGGAATCAAATCTCTGCACCATTCATAGATATCAGTTCAAACTTCTACCTATAGAAAATATATGGAGCGGAAATCACCAGATGAAATGAAAATCTCAACGTACAGTTTTAAATCGTTCTTCAAAAGAAACAAAACGTTGTTTAATGTGATGAAAATAAATACATTACTATTTTACAAGTGTTCTTGAAGAAATTCAACTATCTAAAATAATGATTCATTCATACAACAGACACACACTCTGGTGAGATATTAATTCTAAGGGTGAATTACAATTATGCAACTTGGTATACAAATGAATTATAGAAGATGGCGAACTATAAACTTTTTAGCGTCCATGTAACATTAAAGTTCAGTTCTTTACACAAATCGGTAAGTTCGTTTAACTTTTTATGTATTAATAAATTGAATTTAAATACCTTGTTCACTATACTGTTTTTGTTTATTCACCTCAATGATCAGTTCCTTCAATCTATTTTAGGTTCTCTCTCTCTTGGAATAAATCCGTTCTTCCTGTCCATTTTTACCAAATCAGGAATTGACGCTGTATTTCTTCCAACATCAAAACACTTTGGATGAATTGCATGATTCAGTGTTTTCTGAAAGGTATTGTCGAGACATTGCTTCCACAATACAACAATTGACCATTTATAAAAGAAAAGTCACGGTTAGTACCACATAATATATAACAATTCCTTTTTATATTTTGTAGTTATTAATATTTACTTAATTGCTTACATTAACGTATATCTCGTAAGTATAATGTATTTGTTTCTTGAATTCCATAGCCAAAACTGATATTTCTCAAATATTTAAAATAATTTTCTTTACCAAAATAATTTTTCTTCTTCCAAATTTTTGCTACCCCAAAAAGAGACTTCTTAGTGAATAGTCTCCATAATCAACAACTTTTTTCATTCAAATTTTTTTATCATTAGCAACGTAATTGTCGCTGATGTGATTCTTTTAAACGTTTATTTACCAATCAAAATTGACTATCAATTTCATCATTGAAAACCTTCACTTCAAACAGTGAATCGTCCCTCCATCATATCAGGACATTCTATTCTAAATTTTTCAATTGCTTAAACCTCATATATTGTTTTCTCCCAACAATATTTCATAAAAATTTCAACTGACATTTGTTAATCTCTAAGTGTGTATGTAAAATTAAAATTCTTAATATTTTTAGATGACAGCTGTTAACTTCAAATATATGTGCAAAATGAATATTCGTTTTGCATATGTCATGCTTTCTGAAATTCCTATTATTATACAGCTTCCTATCTAGTTATGTCTAAACAGTTACCCTTTCTTATGTTAATATTTCTTTCAACAAATATTGTTTGGTTTCTTCTGACAAATTCATAAGATTATCTTAATTTCACAGAATAAAGAAACATTAGTTTTTTTTTATCATAAACAAAGTTCTGATACTTAATCTTTTGAATAAAAATTGTGTTATTTTGTTTCACATAATTTGTTTCTCGCACCTATTCACAATTTTCCCTACGATTATACGGTCTGGTCTGTCTTGTGTATGCCTTCTCTATCAAATAGTGTATCATACAGATTGTCTCCATTCAAATGATAAAAAAAATTCAGACTTAAAAAAATTCTTCTAAATTACAATGCACAATCTTTAATTTTTAATATTTAATATACAGGGTGTTTCACTCTATAATAATATATATATATATATATATATATATATATATATATATATATTCAGTTCAGTAAAATATGGGAAAAATAATAAGTTATTAGAAAATTATATTCCTAATTCTTCTTAATGAAACGAGATATAATGTAGTGTTAATTGTCTGGTTCTATGTTTAAGATGTTTTTAAATATAAATAGGTTGATATTGTTTAAAGGAAGGCATTTTGTTATATACATTAACGCTTAGTATCTTAAAAAGTAGGATGGAGCTCCATAATTGCGCGTTAAACATTATCGTTAGACAGTCGATAAATGTATTCAATAATTATAAAATTATTAAATGCATTTTAATGATTATTAGCTGAAATTATAATATTAAATAAATATATCGTCATTTTAAGTTATAATATTGACTGGATTATGACGGTATTTAACTCAAACGATAACCCGAAACCTTGAAGTTCACATTATATCTCTTGCGTCGACTATACCAATGAATATTCGGGGTAAGCTCCTTTCCTCCGAAATTGGTTATCACTAGTGTATGAAATGTAAAGACAACACCTTCTTTTACAATATGTTGATTAGAAGTGTCCGTCAATACAGGTTTCACTGAAATGAAATAAGGTTACTACTAGGATAATATTTCTTTCTTGGGAAACGAAATTTATTTCGATGCACATTGTTTTGAAACTATTTTTATAAAATGAAATAAATTTTTCGGTTTACATATGAATTTAGACTTTAACTCAAAATATTTTATCCCTAGCACTTTTACCGTGCAGAATTTGTAAACAAAATCTCGTAGTTCTTTAATAACAAAGTGCAACAGTGATTTTCACCCCTGAATAAATCCATGACGTATGGTAAACTACTTATAATAAGAAATAATGTTTATGTATCTCAGTTTGAGATCACGTCGTATTTTTTTTGATACTAATTAATTATAAAAATAAGTCATTTTCGATATTTTCAAAATAAAAGAACACATATATCATAAATATGCTGAACATTTTATAAATACCAAACCAATAGTACCTACCAAAAACAAAATAATTGAAAGTGAGGAAGCCGGTAATTCGAAAATGACGGCCTGTTTTCAAACAGTTTATACGAAGTACTAACATTATTTTGACTCATTCTGTACGTTCCCGACTTTTTCCCATTGGTCCCGGGACACCCTGTATATACGGACCAATCGTTACATTTGGTTGCGAATCTTGGATATTAAACAAAAAAGTTTGATACAAGCATTGGAGGGAAGAAGGGTATTTGGAGTCACAATGATAGATCACTCAAGAAACGTAAAAATAAAAAAATTGGAAATACAATCAGTATAGAAAATAGGATAAAGAAATCGTGATAAAATAGACATTGTCTTACCCGACACCATAAATGTGGCATAAGGGTTTATCCATTTGAATATTAAGAAGTTGTAAACAGATAAAGTCAATTTTAATTAAATCGAATACAGAATTCAACATGTCCAAACTATTTTCTACTATAATATTTCAAAAGTTCTCACCTCATGTTACTTTTAGGAACAGTACTAGTTATAACAAGTTTATTATTAAACCAGTACCTTATTAACGATATCCTGGTATTAATCGATGTACGTGAAACATAGTTCCAAAATCTATTTTTTAAATCGTGTAAGATTCACGAGTCAGAACTCATTAGGGTCGGATCGTTAAATCGTCAATATCATAATAAAACTTGTAAAAGTGCTGTTTTTCTGCAAAATTGATAAATATTCTTGAAATTTACTTATTTGTGTTGGAAATAAATAGGCCAGTCACTGAGTTACATACTGTCTTCTGAGCTGAGATTTACTTATATATTTCTTTTTATTTCTATTTCTAGCTATTGATTGTGATTTTGGTATCTAGGATCACATCAATATGTCAAACCTCCCCTCACAACTACTGCTCTCAAATACCACCACTTCTTCAACCCACATTAAACAATCTATCTCAATAAACACAAATACCCCTTCAACACCCATAACTTAAGACGCGGCTACTTCTGCAAGACTACCTCCTCCCCCGGTACCATCTCGAGATCAAGCCATCATTATGCCTTCTATCCCCAACACTGTACTATTCGATTATATCAAAGCAATAGGTAACATTGTCTCTCCCAAAAACGTACATTTCGCTTCCAGAATCTCTCATGGCCGCATATGTACCTATTTATCATTTACCACTCAAGTCGGCGACCTTCTGAAATCGAATCAAAACATCTTAATTAATTCCAATGTCATTCCTATTCGTCGGCTTATTTCCCCAACAAAAGAATCCTTATTTCCAATGTCAGTCCTTCCATTCCACATTCCGTTATTGAAAAAGCCCTGTATGACCAAGGATTAACACTTACCTCCCCTATTTCTTACGTCAAATGTGGCTCGCCTGATGACGAATACGCTTCCGCTTACGCCGTGTAACTTACGTTCTGCCCACCAGTAATGATTTTCCACTGCAAACTTCGATTCTTATTACGCATGAAAATACTTCACACAGAATATTCATTTCTACTGATAAACTTGAATGCTTTCTCTGCAAACAGGCTGGACATACCGCTGAATCATGTCCCAACACTTCCCACGACCTTCCCCCCCTATTAAATACTTCCGTCAATCTTGAACCCTCCACTTCAGCTGAACCAGCTGCTACTGATACCTTTTCAGACAATCCCGAATTACCCGCTCAAGTGCCACTCGCTCCCTCCTCTCCTGTACCTGGCGAATAACATCCCCGATCTAATGATAGCACTCTTGACTCTCCACAGTCTATATCACCTTCCAATACTCCTCTCGCTAATTCCAATTCAATGCCTCCTTCAGAATTTCCAAATTCTAATTCAAAAAAATATACAAAAAAATAACCAAAAAATCCATACTGGCGAAAGATGATTGTCACAATATAAGCCCCGAATCACGTTCTATCATACATAAACTTTTTGGAGAGTCTCCTAAATCCTTCTCCCTTAATAGCATCCATTTTATTGCGTTCCTCAAAAATACTTTCCGCGTCAACGACCCTCTACCTGAAGCCAATAAATTTATCTCCGACACTGTCTCCCTACTGAAAGATCTATCCTTACTTTATACTAATATCAACAAAAGATCTTTGAAAAATCGCATTACACGTCTGACCAATAAAATTAAATTTAAACTTCACCCCGACCAAAACAATCTTACTGACGATCTTTTTTCTGATGACGGTACCACCACTGCGATGGATTTAATCCTCACTTAGAAAGAATTAAAAAAAATCGTATCTTTCCATACCCCCGACTTTCTCTGCCTCCAGGAAACCAACTTCAAAATTGACCAACAATGCAAGCTAAATAACTTTGAATGTTATCATTACATCCGTACCAACTGTATGAGAGCCAGTGGTGGTACTTTAATATTTGTATCTAGCGATGTATACTCATCTCATACCCCACTAATCTCAAATCTAGAGGCAATTGCTGTAACTGCTTGGTGTCCTAATAACTTTACCATTTGCAGTATTTACATTCCACCTGATCATCCCCTCAATGAAGGAGACTTAACCGACCTAGTATTTCGCTCCCCCACCCATAGATCCTTGATGGTGACTTTAATGCACATCACACCATGTCGGATTCAACTCGTGGTTGCACTAGAGGCAAAGTTATAGAAAACGTTATAAACTCCTCCGGAACCTGCTTGTTGAATACTGGACTCAACACTCACTTTAACATTTCCTCAGGCTCCTCCAAATCCATAACCTAATCTGGAATACTAATCAGTTCCCTGACGCATGACGCAAATCCATAATTAGTCCAATAGAAAAAGCAGAGGAATCAACCTTATCGCCCAATTCCTTCCGACCGATTTCACTCACTAGCAGTACCTGCAAACTCCTGGAGAAAATGATCAATAGCAGACTACTACACTACACTACACTACTACACAATATGCTGGTGTCCCTCAAGGATCAGTATTAAGTTCTACTCTATTCATCCTCACAATAAACGAGCTCTGTTGCAAGTTTCCTGCTCTCATAAAAGATGTCCAATATGCTGATGACCTAATTGTTTATTGTCATTGTAAATCGATCTCATCCACTTGCAAACTCCTTCAAACCGCAGTAGACCGTCTACAGGATAGATCTTCTTACCTGGGATTATCCTTATCTCCAAGTAAATCCAAACTAATCAAGTTCTCAAGAAGAATATATTTTCCTCTACCTCACATGTTTTTAATAACTCACCCTTACCCACTGTAAATCAATGTAAAATTCTCGGAATAACCTTCGACTCAAGACTTAACTGGAAACACCGTATCCATGAACTCAAAGACATCTGTCTAAAGAGATTAAACATAAATAAAACGCTCCGTCACTTTCACTGGGGTTCCGACGGAATCCTATTATTAAGAGTTTACAGAGCTCTCATCCGTTCGAAGCTTGACTATTGTTGCTTAATTTACATCTTAGCCCCCAAATCTGTCACAGATATGCTGAACTCCGTTCACAATACCACTCTCCGCCTCTGCCTTGGTGCCTTCCGCTCTAGCCCTGCTGATAGTCTCCATATTGAAACTAATGAATCACCCGTTCCCTTAAGACGACAATCCCTACTCCTTACATATGCTGCTTCAGTATCCTCCATTCCTTTCAATCCTCTTCACTCACTTTTCACTGCAACGACCAATCTCCCTACTAACCCTCGAACAATTATTAAATATCTTTCTCAATTGCTCACTCCTTCACTCAAAGATACTGACCTCTCTCTGGCATCCCCGCTCCCACTACCTTCTTCTCCTCCTTGGATCAAAATTATTCCTATAATTGATATCTCACTCACCATTTTTGATAAGCATAAATCACCCACTGCACTTGTAAAGAAAGCATTCCTTGAATTACCACAAAAAAATCTTACGAGTTAACACTTTATACAGATTCTTCCAAAACTGACTCCGGAGCTGGTTGTGCAGTTACCTCGGAACATGAACTCATAGGCTCCCTTTACTTTACCTTCAGTGTGTAGCGTCCATACAGGTGAGCTTCACAGCATTCTTCAGGCTTGTAAATATATCTTCCTCCCCCACAAAAATATTGCGATATGCACTGATTCCCTTTCCTCCATTTTATCAATTAAATCAATCTTCACTGACCACCCAATTGTCCAGAACATACATGACATATATCAAACTATCGTTGCTCAAGATATAACAGTCTCTCTCATCTGGCTTCCATCTCACATTGGAATTGCTGGTAACGAAACTGCGGATCGCCGCGCGAAAGAAGCTGCCTCTAGCAACAATCCAAAACACATAGTCCAACTCGCCAGCGACCCCAAATTACATTTCAAAAACTTCACGCAAGAATCATGGCGACATCTATGGCGCAATTGTACGACAGCACTTCACGATATCCATTCATCTACTTCTCCTCTCTCCCTTATCTTTTTTATCAAGGAGAGAGGCCGCTATAATCAGAAGAATTCGAATCAGCTACACCAAACTCACACACGGTTTTCTGATGTCTTCAGGAAATCGTCCTGTTTGCCATAGCTGTAATGCTATACTGACCGTTAAGCACATACTTACTGACTGCAAACAATTTTTCGCTACATATCAACGATTTGACCTAAGGCCTAACCTCAAGGAAATGCTCCACTGCCCCACCGAGATCAAGAAAGTCTTACAGTTCCTGAAAGTTACACATCTCTATCATCTCATCTAATTTAAAAATAGTAATAGTTGTTATTTAATATCATGTAAATATTTGTAATTTTTTTCCTGTGCCAATAGCCAGAGCTGTGGAGGCGCGTTAAGCTAAAATAAAAAAAAATCGTGTGCATCCTATTTTCCTAAAAGACAACTTTTGTGACTAACACTTTCAAAGCATACATTAAAACTCTTTTGACAATGAACATTGAACATAATTACGGATATCACATTTTTGCTTATAAAAAACACTTATATTCCCTGTTTTATTATATCCCATTAAATATCCGATTTCCAGGAAAAAACGGATTGGAATGTATCATACAGCAACACGTTAATTCAGCTAAAAATTATCCATGTGGTATTTGATTTTTAACACCCTGTCATTGTAGCATGTTTCTGATGGGCTACACGTCAACACATCCATGCTTGTTGGTCTCGGCCAACAATTAAGACTGTCGTCCGGAAATTTATTGCATTTACTATGAGGTACACGTACTATTTTGTGTGATATCGCAATGAAGGTTAATAAATTGAGGAATTTTTATAACTGCATAACAATTTTTGATTACCATCTTATTGCCTATGAAATCGTTTATTTGACATTCATAGTTGTGACAAAAGTCAGATTTAATTACTTTTGACCGGCCACATACATTCGAAATTGCTATTCGCAATTTCGAAAGCATCGAATCCATACTAATCAAAGACCATATCCACACACATGCAGTAATTTTTCGTTCGAATTTTTTTTCCAATTCGAAATTCCGCATGGTGGTCTGTGCAAATGCAAGTATTCCATGGATTTTATATAGGTCGCATCATACATGCGTAAATTCCGTACGGAACACGCTTCGTGTGTGTGTGTGTGTTTATTTGGAGTAGTTTTGAATATTGGAGCCCCGGCGAACGTCTACAGGTGAATTTAGGCACACGATGTCTGATAAAGAATAGCTTATTATAGCCGTATAAAGTTGCCCATGCGTACGGAACACTAATCATGTCGATTATCATAACAGATATCTGGAGGAACTGGCGTGGCAAGCGATTGCTAAACAAATATACAGCGACTGGGACAGTATCGAAGGAATGAAAACAATTCATGGAAAGAGTTTATATACATTCTCTGGATTGACTATCTTGCAATATTTGGGTGTTCAGGGGATGATTCCAGTAATGACAAGGTTTTTTCTTTTTCTTGCCAAGATAGGGCAACAATGCAATCACAATCAGATTGTCGTCAAAGTCCATATTTTGATTTACTACCACCGTGTTTTGACTCAAACTCAATGCTAGCGTCTCTCAACTGAATCTTGTTCTTTCGAACATAAATAAATATATGTGAGTGGTGTATAAACGGAATTTCAAATCGATATTCCGGAACGGTGTTCAGAAAAAGTATTTCGAATATATGTGGCGTGCCTTAAACAGGCGTGTAGGATTGAAAACCTCGACCGTTGCCGAAGAATATATATCGTGCTAACAAACCGAAATTTGTCCAGAAAAAAACAAAAATGTAATATATCTGGATTTATAGAACCCGCTGTACTCGCTCTAGTCAGCTAAAAATCTGTGAGATACCTTGAACAATATTCTATCATGAAATTGGTCACTTGTATATACTCTGGAGGCTGTATCTTGCTAACAAACTGAAAATTCTCCAAAAATGACAAAAATATCGCACTTAAAGTACTATAGCACCCGTTGTACTGGCTTTAGTGAGCTAAATATTAATATGATTCATCTAAGAGACGCTCTGAACAATATACAATCTTAAAATTGGTCACTTCTATATACTACGGAGGTTGTATCGTGCTAACAAATTCAAATTTCTCCAAAAATGACAAAAATATCTCACTTAAAGTACTATAGCACCAGTTGTACTGGCTCTGGTGAGCTGAAAATCAATAGGGTTCTTCTGTGAAGTATCCTGAATAATATTCAATTATAAAATTAGTGTTTTTAAATGAAACTCACGGTTTCTAGTTAATTCCACAATATAATAAAAGTTATTGAAAATTCTAAAAAATTGACAATTGTTTCGATAAATCATCATCATCGTCAGAATGACAAAAGTTACATTTTATTTAAAAACACTAATGTTCGGAACACGTCCGAACATATTATTCATTTAAATTTAGATAGGCAAGGCCTGTCAGTCAAAAAATTGATTGATATTGAAAAAAGAGAAATGTCAAAAAAGTGTCAATTAATTATTCCACATACGCAGAGCGTTACTTCCCTTAAATAAAGAAATTTGTAATTTCATTCCTAGCGCGGATAATTACAGTAGATAATTATTAATAAAATTAAGTGTTTTGAAGTGGAAAAAGCCAATTGTAAGTACTTAGTCATTTTAGTTACATTTAGTATTCGAGCTGATCTACCAATTTTCTGATTAAAGCGGCGTAGTAACTTTGTAAATAATTATATTTTTGTCATCTTTAAATAAATAAATCAGTCATCCTTGTCAGAAGTTAATCTTGCACGAACTAGCGTTTTATTTGGAGATTTTCAATCCACTGTCAAAAGGATTATCGAAGAGAAAGTTTGAGTAATTACCGAAAGTGTCAAAGTCAAAACCATGAAAGGGCTGGCTTTATCAACTAATATGAGCAGATTCCACGGAGTAAGGGTCGAGACAGTTAATTCAATTATAAAATTGATTACTTAATGAACTCCGGAGGCTGTATCGTGCTAACAAACTGAAATTTCTCGAAAAATGACTAAAATGTCGTACTTCTAGTACCATCGCATCCGTTGTGCTGGCTCTGGTGAGCTGAAAATCAATAGGGTTCATCTGTGACATGTCCTTAACAATATTCAATCATAAAATTGGTGACTTGTTGCACTCCGGAGGCTGTATCGTACTAACAATACATGTAACGAAAAGTGCCAGACGACAACGACGACGACATACACACAGGATTTTTTTTTCTAAAAACCGTTTTTTCGGTTGTTGTTGATGGAAAGCGTAAAAATAAAAATTTCAAATATCCAACTTTTTTGGGGTAAACCAATACTTTTCTCGCATATTAGATAGGTTGGGCGGAAAAGTAAAAATAGTGATTAGGTCTCTCGGATCAACTTTTGTTATGCTGAAATCAGTTATGTAAGAAATATTCGTTTTTGCGTAAATTACTCACCGACGTCTTAGCCATATATACATTTAAGTGGTCCTAAATAATATATTACTTCATTCATTACACAAAAGGAACAAAATAGGTGCTTTTCAACATAGAATATTCAGCCCAAAGACTACCAGGCGATTTCAATGTCTCATTTCGCCGAACATAATATGCCAACAACACTTTTTCATTAGTACTGGCACGATTCCTCTCCTCACACCAAGTCTCAAACATTTTGTAGACGTTTTCATAGCGATTCCTGGATTTTTCTGGGAATATTGCTTGACATCCTATTTGCCACGCTTTTTCTACTTCAGTATCACTCTCACTCATTTTATATTAGTGAGTTAATTAAAGTAATTAAGTATAGACTTTAAAATATAATCCAAAGTTTTACAGTAAATTCTTTTGTTTGTTGATAAATAATGTCTTGGAAGCAATTAGCAACTGCCCAACGATTATTAAATTATATCATTGGCAAGTTGGCAACTGCCTACTTTATAACAAAATGCAAATATATTTTAAACTAATCGAGAAGTATAAATGTCACTTTTCGTTCATTTCGAAGAAATTTTAATACTTAATATACTATTATTTACTATAGGTTTGTTCTCACAAGAGTCACAAACAATCAGAAAAAGTCAGGATTCTGCGCAATACATTTCCCCGCATTCAAACATAAGTTTCTGATTGTTTGAAAATAGATGGACGATGTTCACACATGTTTGACTGATGGTTTTCCAACTGTTCAACGTCCAGCTATTTTCAAACAATCATAATAGTTATTTGTAAAACAAGTGTCACAATGACTCGTTTTGTAGTACGAGTGAAGTTTGTACAACGAACCGCGAAGCGGTGAGTTGTGCAAATCACGGGTACTACAGAAAGTCATTGTGGCACAAGTTTTTCACAATATTTTTTATAATTCGCATTCATTTAATTATTTAAATAAAATAGAATTTCATATAATCCCTGTTTTTAAACTAGGAGGAATGGTTTGAGTTAAGTTGGCAATTCTGTAGATTCCTAATTGGTCAGATCACAGATGAGTTTATTCAGCACTTCTGACTTTTGACTTATTATAACCGAATAATTGTGTAATTGGTAAACAAACTACCATTTAAGCAAAAAGAGGATGATTTTGTTTAAAAAAGAGCTTCTTCGTATATGCTCTTGCGATCTATTTATATTATATCATGAACAGAATTGTTTCTGTAATACATCTTCACATAGATATCTGGTGATTTATCCCAAAAATCGAACGTTTTGGATACCTATATATTGATCCTATACAATATAAAAATAAACAATTGACAAATCATTGATAAATAAACGTTAGCGTACTTTATTCATTAATATTTTAAATATATGAATCATTCTAATTTACCTTTAATATAATAATTTGCTAGCTAGAACAACGCTAGACCATTTTATTTATAATGTGTGTCAAGGTTAAAGTCAATTGTCAAATAAAAATATAACTAAATACAATAACCAACTGTACACTAAAAATTACTATAACAGTGTTCAAAGAGCTTCATTGTGACACTGTAAACAATGTTATAATGAAGTCTCTTTTATACGCGAATTATAAAAACTTATGTATTAATGCGGAGAAATGGATTGCGCAGAATCCTGACTGTTTCTGATGGTTTGAAACCCGTGTGAGAACAAACCTTATGTGGAATCTTTTCCAAACAGGAAGACTCGAATTCTTTTGCGGAACTGCATCATTCTCATTTTTTCGTCATTAGAATAACTGATACCAGTTACAAGAAAATGCGTTTTTGCTTTATATTTTATACATTTTTCTAAACATATACACGCAAACGGAAACATAACATTTTCATTTAATTATGAGATATTGTAGAATTTATAATGATTTGAATTATTATACTCGGCAATGGAGAGGAGCGTACAAAAACATTCGACATGTCGTTACGATTATTAGTATAGACGTAGTAGTGGTTAAATTATGTCTTATTTTGTTATAACTGAGCAAAGTCTGCCTAAAACTAGGCATGAAGCTTATGAAATGGAAAAAATGTAGGTTCTTTACCTCAACCACCTTACTGTTGGATGTAAGACAAAATGTAAAGGCCATAAAGTAATTTGTATATATTTTCGCATTATTATTTTGATAATTGATTTGGGAATGGATAGGTGTTCTAAACGACAACAATGCCGACCTCTGTTTTGTGTTTCAAAGGAAATCTTTCACCAGAAAAAGTGTTTAGGTGGGTAAGATTTTCAAACTATTTTTTCTCACAAATATTTCATATGCAGGCTTCTTTTTGGATTAGCTCACGGAGACTCGTATGAACGAAGTTGTGTTGTTGGTGTAGGTAGTTCAGAAGGGAACTATATCAATGGGAACAATACGGTAAAGTTGGTAGAGATGCCCCAGTGGTAGAGATGACCAGCCTTTATTACTCGAAAATATTTACATGTACGATCTTGCGGCTTGTCCCTACCCAATCAGTTGTTCATGATTCACGAACGAAAAGTGATTTTGCTGCAGACAATTGTCTTGTTTTGACAGGATTTTTTGAGGTAGGTGCAAATTTTTATACAGAATTATGCTATATGCTATAAAATCATCAATTTTTATTTATTTAATACAAAATTTCGCCAAAGAATTGCATTATAGCACCTTTTGGTATAGATGCCCCAGTCAAAGTGGGTAGAGATGGCCTATTCATTTATCAATTTCTTTTAAGATCATTATGACATCCAAATATAAACGGATTTGTCCTCAACGAGGGATGTGGACAGAAGCCAATCTTCGTAGAAAGCTGAAGTCAAATGATTCTAAAAAAAAGAATGGGCCCAGATAGCAGCTTAAGTGCTGAAAATTAAAAGAAAATAGTTGGACATATTATAAAATTACGAAACCATGGATTCGCGCCTTCGACAAAAAGCCTACAAATTTGCAGTCGCTTTAAATATTCCTCATACATTTAAAAATTAACTGACAGGAAAAGGTTGGCTTCGCTCTTTTCTCAGAAGAAATCCTGAGCTCTCTGTGAGAAAAGCTGAAGGTGAGGGTCTACAAATCATCAATTTATAATTAATCTTAATAATTGTTTTTTATATTTTAGGTGTTTCCATAGCCAGAGGATTAGGAATGTCTCAAGATAGAGTAAATCATTATTTTCATCAACTCCGCTCTGTCCTAGAGAAGTTT
Organism: Galeruca laticollis; assembly: GCA_963921935.1. Taxonomy (NCBI): domain Eukaryota; kingdom Metazoa; phylum Arthropoda; class Insecta; order Coleoptera; family Chrysomelidae; genus Galeruca; species Galeruca laticollis. The sequence continues at coordinate 15,166,441 of OY998183.1, read as the reverse complement.
AACTTGTTTTATGAACCCAGCCATATTTTTAACATGGATGAGACAGGGATACAGTTAAATCATGTCCCAAGAAAGGTGATCGCTTGGAAATGTTCTAAAAACGTGGCTGCAATAACTTCAGGAGAGAAGGAGGAGGCAATCACAGTAGTAGCATGCTGAAAAGCTGAGGGTACATTTATACCTCAACTAAGTATTATGAAAGGAAAAAATCTGGAACCTGAGTACAAAGATGGAATGCCTCCTGGTTCTGAGATCTACATGAACGAAAAATCAGCCTACATTAACTCATATTTGTTTTTGAGGTGGCTAAAGGCCCACTTTACACCGCGCAAACTTGAAGGTACTGTTTTATTATTGGTGGATGGTCACAGCTCTTATTGCTGTTCCGAAATGCTAGAATTTGCTAGACAGTTTACCAAGTCATACCACGCACTGGTTACAACCTCTCGATAGGGCGGTTTTTGAATCACTGAAATCTGCTTATAATGTTTCATCGAATAGCTGGATTCGAGCAAATCCTTCCAGAAAAATTGGTCGTTTTCAATTTGGACATTTATTAAATGAGGCACGGTGTGAGGCAACTGTACCATAAAATGCAATTTCCGCTTTTAAAGCAGCTGGTGTGCACCCGCTCAATCCAGAAGCCATTCCAGAATGGCTTATCTGAAGCTGCCATACCACGTACAGATATTGTACTGAATCCCTCTAACGAGACCACATCCAATTCTAGAAGTTTGAGCGAAACTGTGGACAAAGAAGAGGCACTGTCACTTTAACAGCCTGCTATGAGTACTGCTCAAGAAATGTCACCAAATCCAAGAACAATAACCGCAAGAGAAACGTCTCCTCAGCCTAGCACCTCCACTGCTTCACAAAATTTAACCCAATCAATGATTCTTCCAGAAAACTCTGATATAACCCCAGCAAAAATGTTGGATCAAGTTTCACTCCCACCAAAGATTTGGGCATTGGAAGGTATCCGAAGAAGGCTCAGCATATTTCTACTGTGTTAACTGATGCAAAAAAGCAAAAGAGAATAAAAATTCCTTAGTCTGTTGAAGAAGTTAACAGCAACAAATTGAAGCCGAAGGCTAACAGAAAAAGAAAAATTTCTTCAACAAGTGAATCCGAAGTTGAGGACCTCACTATGCTTGACGACGAGGAATCTGATAATTCAGATAATTATGAGTGCGTGGGATGTGAAGAGAAATATTCCGAGACCACCAGGAAATATGACTGGATTAAATGTATACATTGCGAGCAATGGTTTCACGATAGCTGCAGCAAGTTCCTTAATTTTTGCGATCCCTGTGGAAGAATAGCAGCCAAAAAGAAGGCTTAACTTAATTTGCTCATTAATTTGTATCGGAGTATATACGCCCTTCACTACCAACCTGTGTGGGGCATCTCACCCATACCGTGAGGGGGATATGACCAATTACAAAAAAAATTCTTTATGAAATTTTCGTAGAATAAAATTTATTTTTTGCGTTTGTTTATAAATATTATGACTGAATACTGTTTGTATTACCATAAAACATGCTTATTTTCTGTTAATAATTATTCTCTTAAAATTTAGGTAAAGTTAAAAAAAGTGGAGCGTTTCTACCAATTTTACCCTAGCTGCTTGACTAATATATTGTCGTGAGATGGTTACCAGTGCTTTCACTTCAATGCAGGCATCTCTGCCGAAAATTGGAGGACCAGTACGGATTGGTCTCTTGAGATTTTTGAAGCGATATTAAGCTGATATGAATAAATATTATTCATTGTCAAAGGTCGGGAGGAGGATTAAACCAAACGTTTATATTAGTTTTTTAATTAGATTTTGATAAAATCAACGTATTTCTTTTTATAGTTTCTATATTGATAAAACATCAAGAAATTTGTATTTTTAGATTGACGAGCTGAAATTTGGGAAATGAAAGTATAATCGAGGACGAATTATGAAGGGTCAATGGATTTGGGAATGAGCTAAATTCTACTATAGTTTATCAAAAAATGGTGACATCGAACTCCCGCAAGGATTTTCTTGTCTGTTAATTTATAGAAGAATGTTAAACAGAAACATGTGTTCAAGTTAATTTCAATTATTCTATATTCCATATTTTGTCAAAAATTCAAATCACATATTTTCGCAAAATTTTTTTGCGTGTTTATGTTTCGAAAGTGTTTAAATTATAAAGCATGAAAATGTTTTCATGTAATTGGTTTGAGTTATTCTAAAATGAAAATGATGCATTTCCGCAGAACGATATTTGTGATTTTGTGTTTGAGGAAACTTCTATATACTGAAACTGGTTCCAGCTAAAAAAACATTCATCTCGCCGCTCATTGTTCAGGTAATATAATAGTACAGTTTAGAGGATTAAGTGACAAGGAGAATGACTGTTCAGGTAGAGCTCAGCCTATGTTTAATTATTGTACAAACTGCAACGTTACTATAAATATAAAAAAATAGTAATAATAATCGTTCCATATGATGTGTAATAATATATTTTATTTCTCACGAACCACTACCATGAATATACACTAAGGAGTTATAGAATGCATAACTCCCGCTGATAATAATTGTGCCTCCTTTGATGCATTGCATATAATAATGATGCAATTATCAAATACCCCCCCCCCCCGCCCCCCAAAGTTAACTCCTAAGCCATTCCAGAGGTAGGATTTGTTCTCTAAATCAGTGCTGACAATAGTAGCCGCCGTTGAGGCTTCATTTCCGCTTTACTATAATGATGTAACAACCAACATTCCTGCTGTTTTGTTTTTCATTTCAAGCTACAGTAGAATTACACCATCCGCCATATCTCTTCAAATTTGTCATACTTGCACCAACATCTGCTAACACCATGGCAGAAATTTGACGTAATCAGTGTCAGTATAGAATTTGGAGTTTGCCGAATTAAAAAGACTTTCAACTTTACATGGGACAATTCCAAATGTGTTCTTTTTTACTGATTTACGTGAGCAACGCTCATTCTTACAGCTTACAAAAATTCTTTGAACATCATGGGGCCGCCGTTGTGTATATTTTTTAATAAAGAACGTAGAGAACTCTTTTTCTTCAATAATAGTAAATTGTCAACGCATATCTGTTTTACTCTGAGGAACGGTTACCCCCATAACTGAACCCCTGTCTTCAATATCAATAATCTATATGTTAATCAAATCTTGAGTTCGACATCCTCCAAAGTATCCCATAATGAAAATAACCTCAAATAAGTAATTAAATAGGTAATACGTTCTATTAAATGTATGCAAAAAATAGGTACCTTGTGCAATAAATAACTCTTGTCAGATGCATTCAGCAATTGACAATATTATCCCGACCAAATGTAGCAGACTTTCTTGGCTCATAAGGTAACCTTCGCTTCTTCTTTTTAGAACCGCTTCCAATTCCATAAATTGCCTATGTCGAGTTTGTTATTCAGTCATAATGGCATATAACATTTGGTCGACAGAGCATTTGGAGACTAATTTTCAGACCACAAATTCAAATACATATAAATAAGTGAAATTATTACTAGGTATCAGATATTATGAAGGTTACATACCATTTGTTAAATGTGAGCCAATAATACTAAGCCTCCAATGGTTTCAATTATAATATGATTGTCGCTCAAACACTCTTTCTCATATACTTCTTTAGACTTCTCCGGGACAAAAATGCATCGAAAATATGACGAAAAAAATAAGAACTTAACAAGCGACATAACCTATTACCCTCCGGGAATTAAAAACATCATAGTAACTCCTTTTATATATAAATAAATATCTATAATAAATTTCTTAATGTGAGTTGGTTGTTTGCGTGTATAGGCCTTTCCATCGCAAATTTATGTTGTGCGCATGCGTGAACTTCAGCCATCTTTTTCGTACTGTTTTGTAAACAAGTATGTTAAAATACCTGTGTATACTTAAAATCGACAAATGTAAACAAGTAATATTTATTAAGAATAAATTAAGAGAAAATTAAAATAACAAGTGTGTCTTAATTGGTAAATAAATTTTTTCAAGTTGACTGTAATTTTATTATCTGTATGAAAAGGAAAAATAAAAAAGTGCTCTGGAGTATGTAAGACTAATACACGGTATAAATCATTTAAAACCATATTATTTTTATAAATATATTTCATAAATTTTCTTAAACCTTGCTGCCATATATTATTAGTAATATTTACGCGTAATCCTATAATTAAAAATGTAATATGTTTATATCACCAGAAAAATTTTAATATTATTAATAATATTCATTATCTACCTAGATTGTTATTTTAGAGTGTCTACATGTGCTAACAATAAATTATCATTATTAATTGGAATTCAATTATTATTATTTACCTAATTTTATTTAGATAATATTGACAGCTAACCTCTTAACTGGCTCACTTATATTACCTTTTTGATTGCGCCCAATACACTTTAACCACCTTTTTAATTGTTCACAATTATGCGCTTCAACTGAATTGTCGTCAAGCACAGAATCATCAATATTTTGTTTTAGCGATGGACTTGTTTGTGGAGATAATATTGATTTCCCAGTTATTATTGCACTAAACAGTATGAAACTTTTAAACTACCGCTCTTTCAACATGGCGGCTGCGCATGCGCTTGTCGTGTGATGAAAAGTTCCATTAATATACTGCCAAAAATATGCATAAAAAAAAGTACGGACCGATTTAAAGCCGCATTGTCAATAACATTTCTATTAACTTAAAAAAGATATGAGCTTTACTTTTTTAGACCTTGGAGGTATCGAGAAAAGTTACAGTGGAAAAGTGAGGTAGATTCGTCAAAGTGAAACTCCTCACGAATTATAAAATATGCAGTAATCTACTATCCAGGACGGGCCTGTACTGTGGACTAAAGTTCTTAAAATAGTTTCTTGTAGGGGAGACTGGGGCACTTTCGACACCCAGATTTCATTTGAAACATAGACAGTTGGCGGGAAAGTAAAATACAGTATCCTGTTCTACAACCATCAGAAATAGTGTATGTGAAATTGCAGTTCATAGGTGTGTGTAGTTTTTCGGTGAAAAAATAATTGGTGAAGTGCATAAAAAAAGCGGTGAGTCGAACACTTTTTATTTCAACTGTATCTTCTATTGTCATTGCTAGTTATTGAGATATTTACCATTATAGGGAGTCTATTCACTTATTGAATAATCAAGGCACAATATTCTAACCTAACTTTTAACATGAGTTTGTTTGAATTGAGGATTTGTTTACAAGCGGGATGGGGCAGATTCGACACCATGTAGGTGGGACAGTTTCGACATGGTGACGAATATACCCTATGCAACTTTTTCGATAATACCTATTAACAATAATTATAACATCCATGGCTCATATCTTTGATCGATATTTTTGGATATACTAGTATTGTTATGATTCCAGATGGTGCGAGTGTACAAGAATGAGACATCCAGAGTTAATAGTGATGAAAACCAAGTTTCGGCAGCAATAAAAGACATTCTGCACAAGGTGAGGAGTACAAAAGCTGCAGCAGAATTGTACAATATCAAAAGAACAACATTGATATCCAGAATAAAGGCCTTAGAAAAGCAACATTCTACAGATGAACTCAAAACCTTGTGCCAGGAAGCTCTTCGTTTTCCTGGGCCAGTGAAAGCTGTGAGCATCAGTTCTATATACACAGTAAACCAGGTGTTTACAATGCAGCAAGAAAATGAGCTTGTAAAGTGTTTAACAAACTGCGCTAATTTCAATTATGGATTGAGCTACCGCCAAGTAAGAATCTTATGCTAATATCATACCTGAATGTGAGGTGCCAAAAGCCTGGAAAACAAACAAGATAGCTAGTCTAGATTGGGTGATGAATTTCATGAACAGACATCAAAAGCTTAGCCTTCGTAAACCCGAAAATACCAGCGTCGCACATGCTACAGCTTTCAATAGAAGAAATGTCGAGGAACTCTATAACAATTATAAAGCTGTTCTTGCGAAATACATGTTCGAACCTGAAGATATTCTAAATTTACATGAAACTGGTGTTACTACTGTCACCAAGCCAGTTAAGGTGATTGCTACAAAAGGAAAGAAGCAAATTAGCCAGGCTTCTTCAGCTGAGAGGGGTGAACTGGTAACCATAGTTGGAATCAGAAATGCTTCAGGTGGTTACTTACCCCCAGCCTACATCATTCCAAGAAAAAGACGGCTGGAAGATTTGATTCAAGAGGCACCCCCTTCAAGTATAGCCTTATGTAATAGCTCTGGATGGATGACCAAGGAATTCTTCCTCAAAGTTTTAGAACATATCAAAACCACACAAAATGTTCACAAGAAAGAAAGATCTTACTCGCATTAGACAATCGCGAATAACATATTTCTGTGGCTGTTTGAGTTACTGTACAGCAAATAGTATTGTTATGCTCTCATTTCCACCACATACCTCGCATCGCCTTTAACCTTGCGACATTGCTGTATTTGGTCCTTTCAAGCAATACTGTGCCAATGCCTTCAACGATTGGTTGTTGATACATCCAGGAAAGACTATACAAATGATAGATTTAGCAAGGCTGACTCGACATGCCTTTTTAGTAGCTTTCATGATATCCAACATTATTAATGATTCCAAGAAACATGGAATTTGGCCATTTAATTCCCTAGCATTCGCTGACGACGATTTCAGTGCAACTGATGTTTATGACACAGAAGCACTTTCTGACAAGCAATTTCAATGTAGAATTGACGAAAACATATCCAAATCAAGATGTGAAACCGAGACAAATGATGAAGAAGAACTCATACAAAAATGCAATAATGAAATCATCGAAATAGCAACATCTGAACATGTCCCACTTCTTCCAAAAGCCATCAGATCCTCTTAACCTAGAAGAAGACTGCAGGGAAAATCAAAAATTTATACTGACACTCCTGAGAAACTTCAGTTGGAAATGAGAGAGGGAGAAATACAAGAAAGAAAGCTGAAAGTTGCAACTAGAAATAAAAACAGGAGGCCATGTGAAAAGAAGGTCTTCACGCCATCCTCTTCATCATCCAGTGAAGGTGATATGCAACTAGAAGTTTGCGAAGAAAGTGATCTGGATTGGATAGGTCTCAGTGCAAACGAATCCATTTTCCACGAAAGTTTGACTCTTCTGGATGACGACACCATTGATGCAAAAGATTTTCTACTAGTCAAATTTTGTACTAAAACTACTACCAAATACTACGTTGGTCAAGTCACATATTGCAGTCAAGGAGAGTGTGCCATTAAATTTCTGAGAAGAAGAGGACAATCAATGCAATTTTTATTTCCAGATCTTCAGGACTGATATTGTCGGAAAACTGAGAGCTATCGAGAATAAAGGAACATCAAGAACACAAAATATTTTTTCGTTCAAGATTAATGTGGAAAAATATAATGTATTTTAGAATTTGTGGTCATTGCTCAACGAAAGTCTTATTAGTATTCCACTTTTTCTCACATTTTAGGCAAGAATAATAAATTAGAAGGGGTTGTCGAAACTACCCCATGGTTAAGTTGAATGTGCCCCACCGGTGGAGCACATTCCTCAGATGACATCACATTGAAAAAATCTACCCCACCGAAAAAGTACATTGTATAAAGAACGAAATATATGCGGGTAATTTAAGACAAATACCCGCCTTTTGAAATATTCATCTAGCAGTCACCTGAAAAATGTTAGTGTTGAAGAACAGACGCTCGAAAAAACGTGTCGAATGTGCCCCAGTTTCCCCTATAAGGCAAGGTTACGGAATTTTGGTTTATTTTAATCTGCAAAATGTCCTAGATAAAGTAATCTCTGTTTCAAATTATAAAATAAACAATAAGAGCAGGTAGCGCTGAATTATAAATTAATTATTTATTCCACCCTCAGTTAAAACTTTCGGGTAAGATATTTTATAAAAGTCATTTTGATTAATTTACCCATCCCAATTTCCTTGAGATAGGCTATTAATCTAGGTCACACCTATGATTACAACAGTAGGTCTTAAACCGTGCCTGCCTGATCTATTACAATGACTAGCGAAATTAACAGCCGCGGTGGACTTGAGAAATATGACCTTGACATTACATAATATTGGTAAATTTGGCATACAACTACGAGGCTAAATGCATCGAGAGCGAGAGAGATTTTTTTGACACCGGAAATATGTGTTGATTGATCATCTCGTCCTCAAACAATAAATCCTTAGCATAAAGACGGTTCGTTAAGCACGGGTGTAATTTAGACTGGAAGAAGTTTGCAACGGATATTTTTAAGTAAAGTTACGGTTTTTTTCTGATCTCGTGTATTTACAATAACAAAATGAATACGGTTTTCATCGTAATAACAGTTAATATCTAAAGAAAAAAGGAACAGTACTCAAACTATTTCCTGTTTTCATTTTGTCATTAATATTTGTAACATACGTGATAATAGATCTGATAATTCGACATTATTATATCCTACGATCCATATTAGTTTTTCCGGTTTTGATAAGAGATCCACTTGACACCGATTTTAAATTACTTTAATTGAGTTACTGACCTTCAGATATATTAAATTATCGACTATTGGCAAAATTTAAAGAGATATGCTTAAAAAAACCAAAACCACTCGTTTAACATGTTACCTCTCGCATAATATTCATGTCAGTAATTTGATTCACGAACTATATTACGTACGGTATTTGTATTGGCCTAAGTTTCTCATAATTGCCAATTTTAGACATATATCACTTAATAGCAGTTAATATCTAAAGAAAAAAGGAACAGTACTCACTACTTCTTGTTTCCATTTTACCATTAATATTTGTAACATGCGTGATAAAAGATCTAAGAATTCGTCAATATTATATCCTACGATCGATATTAGTTTTTTCCGGTTTGGATAAGAAATCCACTTGACACCGATTTTAAATTTCTTTAATTGAGTTACTGACCATCAGATATATAAAATTCTCTACTATTGGCAACAGTTAATGAGATATGCTTAAAAAAACAAAAACTACTCGTTCAACAGGTTACTTCTCGCACAATATTCACGTCAGTTATTTGATGTATGAACGATATTACGGAATCTGTCTTGGCCTACATTTCTCATATTTACCAATTCTAGA